>CM064327.1:221459832-223959832 GCA_032595735.1 Pelochelys cantorii | reverse complement strand
AAATGGCCATAATAATTTTACAAAGATTCTATTTCTTTACATGCAATTTTGAAGAGAAGGGAAGAAGCTGTATATGAATAGGTAGTCACATAGCTAAAGAAAAATGTAGCAACGCAGTTTAATAAAACTTTAAGCAGCCTTAATGGGAACTCACAACAACTTGCAGGAACTGCCTCTAGCTTAGTGCCATTTATTTCTGGAGATCTGGTTGCAACCTCATTTATGTGATACATGAAACAAGTTGTTCTCAACTTAGTCCTTGGTAAATGTCTTTCAAATTTAAAATCAAACAAACATCTCCACAATTTGATTAAATGGAGGGTTTCTCTTAAGAAGTCACCCAAGACTGGATGGCAGGTTCCTGCTGGCTTTTCTGGGGAAGCATGATGCTATAGTGGATGCCTGCATTGTACCAAGTAGGTATTAACTAATCTGTCTTCAGTATAAGTGTTACTTTCCAGCACTGAATTTAATTCATGTATGAACAGAAAAAGCATACATATACTCTACTGCCGCCTTCGTCCAGAAATCTGGGAAAATGTATTCAATTACTTACTTAATATATACATGGTATTCTTCCTGACAATATGCAAGATTTTTTGGGGAAAAAGGATGGAGGTAATATAAAACATTAGATGGAATTTGATCTCAGGACCAAGGTCCCACTGTGAGGCTATATCTAGACAGTGGGGCTATTTCGGGTTACCAAATGTATTCTGAAATAGCAATTCTGCATCTTTAAATGCACCCGTTATTTCAAAATATATTTTGAAAGAACGGGCACGCTATTCCAGCATCCCTGTAACCCTTGTTCCACTAAGGTTAAGGGACTTGTTATAATAGCACTTTATTTTGGGGTAAGGGTGATGCACCCTAAGTGACCTCTAAAAAAAGGCTGTAATTTACCCTGAAAAAACTGAAAACAGATCAACAAATCTAAAATAGCCTATTGTACCAAGAAGTAAATTAACACAGTCTCTTTGCTCATTTATGTGGAAATTACATTTTAAACGTCACAGAATAATTGATTTCTCATGTGAATATTCAGTTTCATTAGAAATAAGTTTTGGTTTATAGTAAATTGTTTTCATTTCAGTGGAAATTTAGTAATATAAACTTCGAGAAAACTGAGTGAATGAATTTGCATCATAAGTGAGAAAACAAGAAGAGTTACTCTCCTTAGACAAATAGTTGCACATTTTTAAGTAGTAGGGGGTCATGTTCTATCCACAGCTGTATCCATGCGACTTCACTGGAGTGAAACTGATGGCAAAACTTGCTCCTAAATATGAATGATCTAAATGCAAATGTTGAGAAAAATGACCTATAAAGGAGACCGATTAAGGACGATTATTCTTGCAAATGTGTCTTCATGCCATACCTAAAGAAAAACTCCTGTTGTTGCTTCTGTGTTGTCATGCTTATCTCGGAGGAGAGCATGGCCCTAATTGTATGTCTGAGTAACAATTCCATATTTGGAACTTACTGGCACATTTGCTTGTGCTGTTTACTTGCTCTAATTTAAAAAGCACTCTCAAATTGCCAAAATAGATTGTTGGGAAAATCAGTAGGAGAAACTTTTAACATTAAACCCAGGAGCATCATTTGTAGGCTACAAGCTTAAAGCTTGAAGACTTTAGTTTCAAAGGTGGTTGGTTGGTTGGTTTCCAAGGATGAGAGGAATTGAATGAAAAGGAGCAAAACTGTCAGGTTCATGAACATTCACATTTCATACAACTCAAGTTCTAGAGTAATCTGTCATATGCCGATAAGTAGACAAAGAAGAACATATAGAATCACACACAGAAACAGAGTGAAAATTATTAAAGGCAAAATGGGGTTTAACATTGCCTGTACAAGTGGCTGATTTTTTCCCCCTTAGTCTTCTCCTTCCAACCATGGTGGTTTTCATCTGTCATCTGGAAGCCTACATTAAATTTAACCAATGCCACAATCCATTTATATTTGTGTGCATAATTATAATTTACCCAGATGAAAAATTCAGCTGCTGACATAAAAAATATTCCATATACACTCACCAGTTTATGAATTGCATGGAAATTCTGGGCTTGGAGGGCTCCATTTTGCAAGGTAATGATTGCCTTCAGCTCCACTTGACACTACTGGCAATTAAGTGTGGTGAGCAACTACCAGAACAGCTTATTATCTTGTTGGACTGAGCTCAGAGTGTACAAAACTTCAGTTAAAGTAAATTATATGCAACATATTTAATTATTTTCTTACCATTTTACATCAACAACTTTATATTTGGTTACAGACTTATAGGATGAAAGGGTCTTTCTTCCTGCTAATACATAGATACATACATATACAGACATGGTCTCAATCAATCATGGCCAAATTCATCCCTTTTGGGGGTTGTCTTTACATAGACATTGTTGCACTTAAGTCAGCAATAAACTGGAGCTCTCCACTTTCTCCTGAGGCAATGGCTTATCCCAGCAAGAATCTTCTAATGCTCAAACCTTATATTGCTCTAGTGGAGCTGATAGGATCCATTTGACTGTCACCTCAGAAAGGAGGCAGAAATAATTATTCAGAAATAATTCTCCATTAGCAGGGTCCTGGCACATTATATATGAGAGTGACTCAGCAAAAGAGCATATTATTCCTATCTGTGACTGTGAATATTTATTGCGAACAGATTCCAGTAATTTGCAGCATGGATAAAAGAAAATCTGGAAAGTGACTGAATACACAATTCAAAAATAGAGATGCAGGAAAAAACACAATTTATCTATTATATGTTAAATAGATCATATTAAATGAGCATTTGGAAAACTTCAAGAATGTGTTCTAAATGTATAAAATTCCATCATATAAAACAGATTTCCATCCAGGGGGGCAACCCTCCTTACCTCAGGCCCCACCCCTGCTCCACCTCTTCCTGCCCCTGTTCTGACCCCAAGTCCTGCCCCTGCTCCACCTCCCACCCCCTTACACCTCTTCCCTGAGCTACACAACCCGGGGAATTATCGGGGGGCATAGCATGGGGTGGTAGCAGGAGTCAGCCCCCCCACCGCACTCACTGTGGTGGTAGGAGCCCAGGAAGCAGAGTAACCCATTTGGGAGCTGACAGTGGAGAGGCACAGGCTGCTGTGTGTGTCACTTCACTTCCTGTGGATCTCGCCACCACCGTGAGTGCAGGGGGCTGACCCCTGCTGCCACCCCATGCCAGTCTGCAGACTGCTCTGGGCCCTGCGGATCACTGTGTAATCCCACAGGCTGCTCTAGGCCCTGTGGGTCACTATGAATATGGGGGACCAATCTCTCCATTGGATGGTTGGGGTGTCCACTCCAAACTATCCTATGGATGGGATGGCTCTGAGTCCATCATCAAACAAACAAACCAAAACTGGTATAAGAACATTATTAAAATTGCAGTGTCCAGCACACAAAAGAAATACAAGAATTAAGGATGCCTGTGAAATCTTAATCCAACCTATGTATATGTATTGTACTGATATAGTCTTTAATTACATGAGTGCATGCTGTTTTTCCACAGTGCCTAAGATCGTTAGTGTTCACCGAATAAGTGTTCACTATTGAGTATTTCTTTTTATCTTCATCGCTCAGTATGTGCTTCCATCCATTGTTTGCTGCGTGGCATCCAAATATAACACCGAACAGAGAACAGTTAATTTCCTCACTGGCTTTTCTGTAGTGCTCATTTTTTGAAATTCATTGATGTTTGTAAATAACTTTCTTCACAACACCTCATGAGATGAAGGTGCATAATATTCTTCCTTTTATGCCCAGGATTTAAGCCAAAATTGCCAGAAGTGCCAACTAATTTTGGTTATTGTAGCCGAGAAGCCTTGGGCCTGATTTTTCAGAGAATTTATCATTATATAACAGTTTATATGTTTAAAGCATAGCTCCCATTGGCTCGTGTGGCATTAGTGAGTGGTCAGTCATTCCGCAGTTTAGGTTGGTTACTCAAAAAATTAACATTTTACAATCACCTATACATTTTTCAGTTTATGTGACTTGCCCAGCCTCTGGGGCAGAGGCTTAGATACAATCCAGTCTTTCAGGGTACGTCTACACTAGCCCCCTAGATCAATCTAGGGAGGCTAATGAGGGTGACTGAAATTGCAAATCAAGCCCGGGATTTAAATATCCCGCGCTTGATTTGCATGTTCCCGGCCGGTCGCCATCTTAGAAATTGACTAGCCTGAAGTAACTGCCCGCGTCTACATGCGGCAGTGAAACGGGATTCCGATTTAAAGCCCTAACTTGAATTAGGTGGTATTCCTCCTGCAATGAGGTTTACCAGCTAATTCGATTTAGGGTCTTTAAATTGGAATCCCTTTTTAACTGCCGTGTGTAGACACGGGCAGTTACTTCAGTCTATTCAATTTCTAAAATGGCGACCGGCCGGGAACATGCAAATCAAGTGTGGGATATTTAAATCTCGGGCTTGATTTGCAATTTCAGTCACCCTCATTAGCCTCCCTAGATCGATCTAGGGGGCTAATGTAGACATACCCTCAGGGTGCCATTCAACAGTTTTTCCTCACAAGACCATCTTTTTATTTCCCTACAGATCCCTTCCTCATTCACTGTACACCTTCCAGCTTCTGCAACAAATGAGGCAGAAGTCCTACAGAGAATAGTTTCCTTTACTAGACTACCCTTATTCCTGCCCAAAGCAGGCTCATCCTGTGCTCTGAAGGAGACAGGGTCCTGTGGAAAAAGTATTATGTGATCATGTAATTAAAAATTGATATTAGAGTATTAGGTACAATTCTGGTATCCACATTTTAAAAAGGATATAGAAAAAATGAAGCAGGTACGGAAAAGAGCAACAAAAATGATTTGCTTGCTAGATAAAATACTTTACTGTAAGAGACTTAAATGGCTCAATCTGTTTAGCTTATCAGAAAGAAGATGGAGAGGTGACTTGATTGCTGTATAAGGACCTTCGCAGGAAGAAAATATTAGGTAATGTGCTCTTTAATTTAGTGGATGAGGGCATAGCAAGAACTAATGGCTAGAAGCTAAAGCTAGATAAAATCCCCTTTGAAACAAGGAAGAAAATTTTAAATGAGGTTGATTACCACTTCTCTTGATAGTTTGTTTTAATGGTTAGATTTCTCATTTCTAGGTGCTTTCACTTCAAGACTGTAGGCCTTCCAGAGTATGTTTTAGCCAAATACAATGCATACTTTATTTTTATGCATAAAAACTTACATTATTAAGATTAATATAGGGTTATAGGATGAAATTTAAAGGCTTATGGCATATAGGAGGACAGACTAGATGATTCAATGGCCTCCTTTGACCTTAAACGCTATGAATATATGAATAAGACTGTATCATAATACTTATGCTCACGGGGGCCAAATTAAGATTGCACGGGTACAATTATTTCTGGCATTTCTTAACTTCTGATTTTGTAATCTTAATTTTCTTTTAACTTTTAAAAAATGTAATAGTCTAAGTTTTTGTTAGTAACTTAAACATTGAAATATATAAAGCTATATTGATCCCCAGATTCTAGATGGATCATTAGCGGGGTTAGGACCTTTAGCTTCACAGTTCTAGTTTCCTATCATTTGAGCTAATGGAGTAAATAGTAGCAGTATTAGGCTATTATTTCAGTGTAGAGGATGGAGAGATACATGTTGCGGTGAGTTTCATAGTTTTTTGCTAAAAAAAAATGGAGACTCAGGAATAGTGTGTTCAGTGGAGTATTCTATACTGGTTACATATCCCCTTTGTGTTCTATCTCTCCTTCCTTTCGTTGTTCCCTTTCTTGCTGCCCTTGCCCATTTCCTCTCTGCTCCAGTCCCTCCCTTACTCTTCTCCTTGTCCATCTTCCACTTTGCTTTTGTGGTCCTACCTAGCCCTATGCTCCAGCCTCTCTTTCCTCTTCTTGCTCTTCTCTGCTATTGTCTTTTGCTCTATGCATGCTCCCCCACATGCTCCTGTTTTTCCCAATTGGCCCCACCTCCTAGCTCTGCCTCCCGGTCCTGCATCTTACCCTTCTGTATTGTTGCCTGATCTAAGATTACGAGTTAATTTCTAATTACCTCCATTAGTGTTGACACGTGTAGGGAATAATTCTGGATGCCTGGATGCAGGTGAAAACAAGTAGAGGATTTATTATACACCAGCGCTGGTGGAGTACCAACCAGGGGTTAACCTGGAGAGCACTAGTTAATCAAAACATTACATTGAATTATATAGGCAGCAGGTGGGCGGAGTGGAAGCAATTTCATAGGTCCTGGCGGCAAGACGTAATGAGCACATAAGCCAATAAACTACAAAGATTACACAGCATCTCTGCCCATTGCCAATTAAACATCTTATTAATAATACAGGTAATTATTTCTAACAAGCTAAATAAACCAACATAAACAAAAGACATGCTGATGGCAACTTTGTCTGCTGAAATTATGATGCGCCTACTGCGGGGGTGATACTGCCTTGCATTGGCGCGGTCCTTGGGTTTCAGACTTATCTAGGATTAAAGGAGACAGTGAGAACAACTTCTGTAAAGTTTGTTTTGGTACCAGCCAAGGTCTTATTGGAGTGAGGCCCTCTTGGAATGTGGTTGCCAGGGCGACCAGGGTCATGGCAGCTGCTCGTTCTGTATGTTTTCAGGCCTTGCCTCAAATTTAGGATTTTAATAAGGATCCTTAGCAGAATACCATGGACTGCCTCAGTTTACCTCTGCAATATGTTCTTTGTCCCAGGATCAGGCCCAGTATTCAGTTATTCTATGATTGGGAACCCTGATGTGCACAGATGCAACACACATACTCTAGAAATTCTTGTATATACAAATATAGTTTATTAATACAATTAGCACAGTCACAAACACCCCCGTTTCATAAGATAGGGAATGTACATCCATATACTTACATCATTTGTTCTAGAACAGCCTTAGCCCATCATTTTTCTCATTACCTTCACCTTCCCCATCATCACTGGGGGCCATCATTCTGGCCCTTCCAACGACTACATCTTCTTCTCCTTATTGCTGTTAGGCTGGGATCCCACTTTTATACTATGTGACACTGATGCTGAAAAGTTTGATGCATATTCAATAGGGGATGTTTCTAATGTTGAAGTGTTCTTTCCTATAGGTCAATATATCATTGCTTTCAACTTATTATCATGTACGTCAATTTGTTACGATGGGCCTTTGTGGTCATTTATCACATCCTGTGTCCTGATTACTTCAGCTCATCCTGAACCAGTTATTTTGCGACTTTTTTATATCGTGATGCATCTGCTGAGTCTGAGGGCATTTTCCTTACCATCCTATGTGGGTGAAAGGTCCTAGACATAAGTTCCCCTTTTCAGTCTAGGGAAGCTCTAAATAAGCTATGACCTGTATCTGGGTGGGATCAGTGTCTCAACCACAGAAATCTGTTAACCTTAGCTTCTGCTGATCTTGCAAACGGCCTTTAGCAGATTTCTTGCATTACAGCTCTTAATTATACTATTAAATCTACATATTAATATATTAATGAATTAATCTAACTCAGCACAACCATATTATTAGCATGATAGGCAAGCAACTTGATAGGCTACAGTATTCAAGTCTGGTAGCTTTTTCCCTGCCTTCCACATCACCTGGTTGGAAGCAGAAGGATCTTTGAGAACACAGGACATGTCTCTCTCTTCTTAGTTCCTTTGGAGCCACAGCAGCCCCTGTGTTTGGGAGGAACAATTGTATGAAAAATACAGCCCTCCCCCTGTATCCCTGGACTGCAGCATGTTCAGTTTCTCTTTTGGGATGTTTGGGTATTCCAGTCAACATATTGGAGCTCTGTGTGGGAGTGGGGGACCATATTCAGCACAGATGGAATTAGGGAATTTAATTGCCACACTCAAGCAAACCTGTACTGAGCTACTGAACTTGTCGAAACTATGATTTTTTTCAGAGGCTTAAAACTTTGAGCAAATTTTCATGGATGGCGAAAGGCATATCCCTACACCACAGTGACCACTGCTGCCAAATTTCAATGGCCCACTCCTAAGCATGAGGTGCTAAAGCTTCTCAATGATGTGGTCACAATTTTTTTCACATGGGCCAAAGAACATATTTTCTCCTAACCTCATTCTTGGAAACAGCTGTTCAGTTTTAGCTGAAACTTTACAATAAAAGATAAAATAAATAACCTTGAGGCAGACAACTGGTATGGAAAATGTCAGTTTGAGCAGGTTAAGTTTGGCAAAGTTATAAATAATTGAAAATAGGTTCTTGTAATGGAAAGCATTGAACAGCTTTAACTATAGTCATCACTGTCTGTTCCACATGTAATTATATTATACATGCAAAATCAGATGAGCTCTCCCGTGAGAAAAAATGTGTTGAAATTTGACAGATATTATACTTACATTTATATCGAGCTGCTCTGCTGGTAATCTAAAAATATGCGAGAAATCCCACATTATCAAATTGTCTGAAATGGAAATACTGTATTGTCAGATAGAAGTACATTGTATCCCAAATAGGGGCTTTGAAAACTGACAACAGACCTTGAAAGATTTTATTATTGTTGAAAGGTTCTCTTTGAACCTGTGAACAATAAGAAGTGGCCTCAAAAGAACTCTCACAATTCTGAGACCTGTGTTCTATTGGAAGATTTCTGCGGTTAGAGGAAATATTTTAAGTAAAGTGAAGGTCCAGAATTAGAAGCAAGCATATGTGGTACCTACATCCAAGAATAGGCTTCATATGTGTTATAAAGTGATAATTTTTAAATTACAGGCTTCTTATTAATTTAGTATATAGGATATCAGGTTTATTCTACAGATTAGGTTAGAAAAACTTTTCTTTCTCTATTTTTTTAACAAATAATTTGTATAACAGGGCTATTTGCTACATGGGTTTACATATAATTTCAGAAAGTCTTTTTATAAAGTTTCTAAAAGAATCTGCATTTAAAATTTAGAGATTAAGCAATGATTTATAATAAAACTAGCAGGTAATACCTGTTGTTGACCGGGTAAGGCCATTTTGCATAGATTACACTTATGGGAAAGTTCAAGAAATTAAATATATGTAATAAAATGTTTTATTAGTGTGCTTGCAAAAGGGAAGTAAGTAAAAGAACAGTTTTAAATTTGTAGGATTTAAACTTCAAATATTCATTTTATTGAATTATTACCAAACATAGTACATTTGAATCAGAAACTCGTAAACCTTCCATTACTCTTTCCATAACTATTTTGAATTATTTTGTGATTTGTAACACTAAACATTTTCTTAGCACTAAAATGACAGTTGAACAGGCAATTTGATTTTAATGTTTTTAGCAAATATTTTTATGAACTCTAATCGTAATAGTCATGAATTTTTTCTGATGAAAAACAAAAATAATTATTTAAACCTTTCATCCAGCATATTCTGATATAAAAAGTAGCGCATTCAGCTAATTTAAGTGGCAGGATTGTTTACGCAAAATTTGGTAATTGTGAAGTATGACTTTATTTTACACAAACAAATCCATTAACAAACAAACAAACTCTTCAAAATATAGAATAGATAGTAGACATTGATAGGAAGATTCCCGATTACCAAAAATCATCAAACTCACTGTGTTAAAACATGTATCAAAAGTTATAGTCTTCTCTCTGATTCTGTTTTAAATAAGCAACTATGATAGGATGACTGTAACATTGTTCATTATGCTGACCACATGAAATTATGCTATGTGATGGACACAAAACAAGTAGTCAGGAGAAATCCTCAAGAGCATGAATTTTCTATATTATGTAATTTGGTGAACATTCAGTTGCAAAAACTGTAGCGTTTAAGTGCAAATAGATCAAATAACCTAATTATTTGGACAGCAGCCTTACATAAATAATTTTCCTTAAAAAGTCTAAGCATTACAGAGACGCATTACCCATTTGGTAGAACCGATTCGGTCACTGTCATGGGAGCCCTCAAGATGCCCCCTGCTGGGCGGTGCTTACCAGCAGAGGCCAGTAGGGGTCATCCACAGCCCACAGCCCAAGCATAGTAACTAGCAAGGTACTGACACTACATCACAGTGTCACAGGACTGTACATTGTTTTTGTAGTGCATTTGACCTTGTGTTGCAAAGTTACCAAATCATGTCAGGTATCAGAAAGTTAATCAAAGTAGATTTTTTTCAGAATCTCACACTGTGAGGTAAATGAAGGAATTAATTTTACTGGTATAAAATAAGAATTTCAGCTAAATAACGAAATGAATATATTTTATTTAATAGTTTTTTTCCTATATTAATAGACTTTCAGTATCTTTTAAGTAATAATGAAATAAGGCCACATTTCTGATTTTAGCTGATGAAAACTTGTAAAGTGAGTGTATTTTTGTATGGCGTAAATAAAGGAACAAGTTAATAAAGTTTTCAGAATGAGCAGAAATTAACTGAGTAAAAGTTGAAGCCCAGAATATAGGCTTTTTCTGGTATTCTGGTACCTTCTTACAATACAAAATTTATTTTTTGTTTTCCTCGATGTTCATACTTCCATCATTTCTTATGTCTGATGCTTTTGTGTTGTTTAGCAGCTGGTTGGGTGGCATTTAAAGCAGTAAACCTGCTGAAGAACAAGATGCTCTGCTTCTTCTGAAGCCATCTATAATCCTGATCCCTGGTGATCTGACAGTCTCACACCTATAATGCTCTTAGACTTCACTGACCTTGATGGCACGGGTATTCAGTTATCTATGAAACTCAGTTTTTCCCCCATGTTAATACAAATGGCTGTGATTTCCCTAGCCTGTAAGTGGCTGCATTAGTTGTGACAAAGCCAGCACTTTATTAAGTCAATGTGGTTAAACTTTTTAACCTCCTTAATGTAAGTATGTGTGAGGGGGAGAGGTGAGGAAAGTTTGCATGTGACTTTTCTGCTTTTGCCTACGAAGATGTCGGAGGATAAGAGTTTGTTTTTCCAATAAGCAGATTAGAATGAGACTACTGCTATTTTTTAACCCATTTTGTTCTCAATTTTATGTGAATTGTAGTACATGTAGATAAATGTTTATGTACTTTTAAAAAGGGTCTCTCTCCAGTCTGTGCTAGCAACCTCAGTGTTTTTGTGGAAAACAGAAATATTTTGCAATTTGGTTTTGTGTTGGGTATTTTTGGTTTTTTTTTTCTTTCTTGGAAATATGACAGATCCCACAGTGGAGAAATTGCTGTGAAAATGGTAAAATATACTGGATCAGATTGGTACATTCCTTTGGCTACCATCATAATGTTTAGTTATGCACTGGAATATGTAGCTAACAGGAGCTGGTGGGCTTGTTCGCTCTGTTCCTTATAAATTCTCAAGGTGTTAAGAGAGTGAGGTTATGCTGGTATTTCCTGTTTAAAGAGGACTATGCTTCATAGGATGTTTCCTGATGTTATAATTGCCGTTGAGTATGATTCAGTGCCTAGACATGTTCTAGATGGTAGTGGTGCGGACTTTGCTGGAAATATTACTGAAGGGTTGAATTTCATTCCCTATTGGAAGAAAACTACAGCTAAACTTAATTTAAAAGAACAGTAAATGTTTGATCATACTGTACATCTAATAGTAAGTGACAAGTCCACAATTTTAAGTGTATGCATAATGTTGCAGCCAGGGCACCATATACTCTGCAGCATAGTGATGCCAAATTCAACAGCAAGAGCTTTTAAATTTGGCAGTGGTGGAATTTATTCTGTCTCCATGAAATTCTTCATACCTATCCTCCCACAGCTACAAAGTACATAATTCTATATCATAAAATGGAAAACTAGCCACTGATTATTCTCAATTTTTTTCTCCATTATACTCTCTAAGCAGCCTATCTCCAAATATCTCTTCTGCCACAATGTTTTCATGTGATTGGCTTGAAACCTCCTTGTCAAAAGAAGGCGAAGAGTTTGTATCTGGTTTAGGGGATCGTTTTTCACTTGGCTGTTGTGCACAGCCTTCCCAGCTCACTTTCCAGTTTTTTCTGTTCTCCCTGACTGCAGGCTGAAATTTAACTTTGTCTCCCTGATGCCTGGGGCTGTGCAGGAGAAGTGCAGGTAATCTAGTTACCTGACCTTTGTGGAGAAAGCAGGAAAACAAGTGTTGGCAAGACAGAGAGACTGGAAACAAAACACTGAGTGTCTGGCTGCAGCAAAATGGAGAGTTCTGTGGCAGAATGGCAAATTCCATCACATTTTGGAAAAACACCAGATGGTATGACCACAGAATTGTGGAGTCCCTTATATAATGACTAAGATTAATGGGCTAGTATACACTTCTTAGAACTATTATTTCAGCTTCTCTGCAGAAAGTAGCTTCTCAAGCTACTCTACACAGAGAGCGAAGGGTCTGTTTTCCCAGCCTGCATACACATATCTGTGTTAGGTCTTATCAAGCTAGTGCACATTTAAATAGTAGTATAGCTGTCGTGACATGGGTCATGGAGATGCACAAGTCAGTCCCCCGAAACTGGTGTGCATGTGTTTGGTGCAACTAAGCCATGCCTCCCCAGCCACTCTCCTTGCTACCACAGTTGCACTGTTATTAGCTCAATAAGAGATACGGCTAGTATGTGGGCATGAGCTGGGGAATCGCATCGCTATCTCATAATGTAGATGTGGCTTTAGGCAAATTTTATTTTGCAAACAGTTCACATTTCTAAGATTATCTTTGCATCCAAGTACAGTAGACTTCCGATAATCCGGTACCTTTGAGACCTAGGTGGTGCCGGATTATCGGATATGCCTGAGTATCGGGAAGTACTCTGGTGGGGGGCTGTGACAGGTCTGCCGGGACCCACACTGCGGCTGGGGGGTGGGCGGGGAATGGCATGGCGAGGGGCGAACCCTTCGCCGTTTTGCAGCAAGGCGGGGGAAGCCCCGCGCAGCCGCCGGTGACAGGCCAGCCGCCGGCCTGCAAGTGGCAGCGGAGGAGAGGGGGCGAAAGCTAAGTCCCCGAACTTGCTCTGTTCCGGCTGCGCTAAGCCCCGCGCCGCCGCCGAGAGTTTCTGGGAGGGGAGCGGGCTCCCCATCCCCCCAGACTGCAGTAGTTATCGACAAGCAGGGGGGTGAGGGGCGGTGCTGCGGGACTAACCCAGCAGCACCCCAGCTGCTCTGCTCCACCGCTTCCCCAAGTCCGCTGCTCGTCAGTTTCAGCAGCTGCAGTGGTGGACTTGGGGAAGTGACGGAGCAGAGCAGCTGGGGTGCTGCCGGGTTGGTCCCGCAGTGCTGCCCCTCACCCCCCTGCTTGGCGATAACTACTGCATTCTGGGGGGTGGAGAGCCTGTTCCCTTCCCGGAAACTCTTGGTGGCGGCACGGGGCTGAGTGCAGCCGGAACGGGGCAAGTTCGGGGACTTAGCTCTCACCCCCTCTCCTCCACTGCCGCTTGCAGGCCGGCGTCTGGGTTTCCCCAGCTGGCCTGTCACCGGTGGCTGCGCGGGGCTTCCCCCGCCTTCCCGCAAAATGGCGGAGGGCTCGCCCTTCGCCGCGCCGTTCCCCGCCCATCCCTCACCCCCTGGCCGGATGCAGTGCGGGTCCCGGGAGACCCGTCACAGGGGTATAATCCCCTTCCCCTCTTCTCCCCTTCCCTTTCCCAGCCATGAGCGCCTATGGGGCTCACAGCAGCTCCAATTATCCGGCTGGCCGGAGCACTTCCGGGTTCCAGTTGGTGCTGGACTATTGGGAGTGTCAGACCACTGGATGCCAGACAATTGGAGTTTTACTGTACATAATTTTTGTTTAGATGAAAACTGCGATTTTGGAGCACAGTTCTGTGGCAAATTGAATCGTCATCAGATTGAGGAATGCAGAGTGGTTTATGATCTAGCTGCACGTGTAGCCTGCCAAGAAGCATCTAAGGTGTTGGTTTTGACCAATGAAATTGTAAATAACTTTGGAACTACCACCTCACTCCCCACCTGATCATGACACAGCCAAGGCCAAAGAAGGAGGTTGAGCTTAACTTCCCTTAGGCCAGTCTATAACTTTATTGGTTAGATATACAGGTTGAATCTCTCACATCTGGCATTTTCTGGTCTGGCAACATCAGAGGTCTGGTATGATTTTTAGTTAGCTGGATGTCCACTCATCATGGGTGTGTCCAAGTTTCCTGCAGTCCCATAAAAGTTTGTTTACAGCCACCAGTCCTCGCTCTCCATGTTCGGTGCTGTTGTTTAGCTCTAATTTACCCCTAAATGTCTTGTAAGAGCCTAGTAAGCAGTGGAAGTGTTGGTAATGCTGATAGACAGTATTGATCTCCCATGGTTTGGCAAATTCTCTGTTTTGGCACCAGTCAGATGAGAGAGGTTCAAGAATTGGTGGCAAAACCTCCTAGTGTAAACAGGTTTTGCCAGTGTAGCTTACACCAAAAAAGCTATCCTGGTAAAAGCACTTTTTACTGGTATAGCTGATCTACACTAGGACTTTTGGTGAAATAAAAATGCCCTCCCCCCCCCCGCCAAAAGAACCCAAATGGGAAAACACCCAACCCCTTAAGCATTGTTGTCATGCCAGCAAATGTTTCTGGTGTAGAAATGGCTTTTGTTTGGGAGAGGGAGCTGTTAACAGCTTCTCCTCCTAGGTTAGGTCTACACTATAGCCTTTTTTCGGAGAAAGCTACGCAAATTGTGTTCCACAATTTGCATAGCTTTTTCCGATTGCTTTTCCGGAAGAGGTTTTCAGTCATTTGGCCCCATCTAGATGGGGCCAAATGGCAGAAAAGCCTCCTCTTTTGGAGGAGCCCTTATTCCTCATAGAACGAGGTATACAAGGCTCCCTGAAAGAGCGCGTTTGCTCTTCCGCAAAAAAAAGCGGAAGAGCAAATGGACACAATGGAGTTTTTCCGGCATACCTATGATGTCCTGGAAAAACCCTCAGTTTAGACGTACCCTCAGGGTATGTGTACACTATAGAGTTTTGTTGGAAAAACAGCCGTTTTTCCAACAAAACTTGAGGAATGTCCATACTGCAATTGCATTCTTCTGCAAGAAAATCGAAAGAACAGAGAGGTTTTTCTGGCATTGGTAATCCTCATTCTACGAGGAAGAAGCCTTTTGCAAAAGAGCTCTTTCGCAAAAAGGCGTGTGTGGCCGGAGAAGAAGGAGTTCTTTCGGAAGAAGAGGAAAGAGGAAAAAGCACAGGTGCCCTGGTGGCCATTCCATCCATAGCAATCACAGCTTATATGTGAGAGAGCGTCCATTCAGTCTGGACTCTCTCTTTTGAAAAAGCAGATCTCTTTTTCGATGAACTTTTGCAGAGTGGATGCTCTTTTTTGGAAGATCTCTTCCGAAAAAAGCTTCTTCTGAAAGAAGCCTGTAGTCTAGATGTAGCCTTAGAGGGCTTCTCAAGTTTGGACATGACTTTCCCATCTTTGGTGCAAAATAGCTTGAATTTGTTGACTGGTAGGATACATTACAATGCCCATGTTTTGGAGCTGAGATCTAGGGAGTCAGTGATTTGTAGAGGCAGATTAGATGTGTGTTTGGAGAAAGGTAGAATGCTGCAGGAGTTGAAGTGGTGGAGTTTGGTTATTGTTGGTTTCTTAAAGCTATGTGTCGATTTTATGTTTTATTTAATGATTCACCAGACTGCTGAAAGCCTGGACTGCGAGTCTTTTATTGGCGCAATCTAAATTAATGACAACATTCTGGACCTATCCTTTGTGTATTATGGATTGATGTTGACTTTATGTCAACATCATTCTGGGTTGCCTTTTAGAATAATACAGAGTGCATGAGGATTAAATAGCTGAAACAATGCTGTGTGAATCTTGACATCACTGAGAGTATTAAGACTCCTTAATTAACAAATTAACTCCTGTTGGAGAGAGAAGTTGAATTTCCCTAAGTAGAGTTAAACACCACTGTTAACCTTTCACAACAGAGTATCCTATGATTTTTAGAAATTTCTTTATAAGTTATAGCAGTGAGTATTTGTGGATATAGCAGTGCATTTTGTAACTTTTCCGCTTAAATGTTTGTGTTAGTGATATAATACAATGGTCTAACCTATGTATTAGCTGGGTAATTTCATAGTTTATTAGATAGTTTATTAATGCTGAAATTCAAGATGAATCCTGACACATTCAAATTTTATATATAACAATTTTATTATAGTTATTTCTAACTATGTACAGAAATTCTTTATAGATATAGATATATAAAATTATACATAGCTATAATATAAATATTACATATGTCAGGATTCATCTTGAATTTCAGCATTAAATACACTTTCTAATCAGTTTCCTGGCTCTTTCTCTAAATAAACTTTGAGAACTAACCTTTCATTATTATTCCCACAGTTATTGAGTTATTGTTGTATTAGGCACTGTCCAAAGACTCATTGTCTGGCAATACTGAAAGAACGGGAGATGCTCGATATGGATTTAATAAGGCTGCCACTTTATTATTAGATGTCTGGGACTACCTGGTGGATGAAAATGTTCAGTGCAGGCAAATCCATGTTCATTCAATAATTATTTGGGGCTTCTACCAGCCCCCTTCATTTTCCATCCAGGTACTCAGGTCTAATCTTAAACTAATTTGCATTTTGGTGACCCTGGCTCCTGTGATCATAGTCCCCCCTTATTGTCCCTGGTTCCCCTTGAGCTCCCTAGACTCCCCACTCTTTCTTGCACCCCAACACTTGCACCTCCTTCCTGTGTCCCTAACCCCTGCACTCCGTTCCCTTTGAACCTAATGCCTGCACCTCTCTCCTGAGTATATGAGTGTGCTGTCTCTTTAAGAGAGCACTCAGGATCAGGAGCCTTCAGACACGCCCCAGAAAGGCGGCAGAATACACAGATTCCCACCCCCCATTCCATCTCCCCACTCTCAGAGAGGTTGGGGAAGGGGTCACCATAACATCAGCGTGCGCATGTGCACACAGACACACACAACAAGAGGATGGTCCCAGCCCATAGTGGTCAGGGACAGCTCCAGGGAAGATACGAGGTGACAGGAACAGCAGCAGCTGCACACATGGAGCAGGGAAAGGAGGGGCATCCCTGCTCCAGAGGAGTCACTTGTCTTAGCTGGATTTCAAGATACCCCCTGCAACTCAGGGACTCCCGGCCTGCTGCTCACCTGCTTGCCTGCCACCTCCGTCAGCCCAGTTGCTCTCAACAGATCAGGTGGGCTCAGCCCAAAGGCTGGTTCTCCAGGTCCCACAGTCAGTCAATGGCATGGACCTTAATATCCACTTCCCCTGTAAGGAGGGTTAAGATGAGCCCTAAGAAGGTGAGAGGGGGATTGGCTCCCTGCTGTACCAATTGTAGAAGTCCCAAACCCCTTCCATAGGGAGTTAATGGGGGCTGTTAGGACAGAAGAGTTGGCTTCCTGTCATACCAGCTAAAAGAGCCCCAAACTCCCCACTCTGTTCCATTAACTTGCTCTTTCTTTTTAAATCTCTTACCAAGCCACAAGAAAGTGCCAGCAATTAGCTTGGTTGCCCCCCCTTCTAGACCGAGTCAGGTTCCCAGACATCTCCCAGTGGCCTCTTGTATAACAGCCAAAAAATGTCAGCTCCCAAATCCGATGTTGATCCTCCCTTCCTCCAGAATGAGTTGCCCCTTGCACTATGCCGGAATCATCAAGGGCCCATGGAGCTGGATTGCCATTAACCATGTACCACCACGTCTGCTCCTGTGGGATGGACCCTAATGCTGGTGACCCATTTTCCAGATTTTGAAAGGAGAAGAACTCATTGAAACTTCCTTCAAACCTCATCCATAGAATCATAGAATCATAAAATAGTAGGACTGGAAGGGACCTCAAGAGGTCATCTAGTCCAGCCCCCTGCCCTCATGGCAGGACCCAGCACTGTCTAGACCATCCCTGATAAACCTTTATCTAACCTACTCTTAAATATCTCCAGAGATGGAGATTCCACAACCTCCCTGGGCAATTTATTCCAGTGTTTAACTACCCTGACAGTTAGGAACTTTTTCCTAATGTCCAACCTAAACTTCCCTTGCTGCAGTTTAAGCCCATTGCTTCTTGTTCTATCCTCAGAGGCCAGGAAAAACAATTTTTCTTCCTCCTCCTTGTGACACTCTTTTAGATACCTGAAACCTGCTCTCATGTCCCCTCTCAATCTTCTCTTTTCCAAACTAAACAAGCCCAATTCTTTCAGTCTTTTTTCATAGGTCATGTTCTCTAGACCTTTAATCATCCTTGTTGATCTTCTCTGGACCTTTTCCAATTTCTCCATATCTTTCTTGAAATGTGATGCCCAGAACTGGACACAATACTCCAACTGAGGCCTAATCAGTGCAGAGTAGAGCGGAAGAATGACTTCTTGTGTCTTGCTCACAACACACCTGTTAATGCATCTAGAATCATGTTTACTTTTTTTGCAACAGCGTCCCTCTGTTAATCATATTTAGCTTGTGGTCTACTATAACCCCTTGATAACTTTCTATTGTACTCCTTACTAGACAGTCGCTTCCCATTCTGTATGTGTGAAACTGATTGTTCCTTCCTAAGTGGAGCACTTTGCATTTGTCCTTATTAAACTTCATCCTGTTTACCAGAGACCATTTCTCCAATTTGTCCAGATCATTTTGAATGATGACCCTATCCTCCAAAGCAGTTGCAATCCCTCCCAGCTTGGTATCATCTGCAAACTTAATAAGCGTACTCTCTATGTCGATATCTAAATTGTTGATGAAGATATTGAACAGTACCGGTCCCAAAACAGACCCCACTTTTTATACCTTTCCAGCAGGATTGTGAACCATTAATAACTACTCTCTGAGAATGGCTATCCAGACAGTTATGCACCCACTTTATAGTAGCCCCATCTAAGTTGTATTTGCCTAGTTTATTGATAAGAATATCATGCGAGACCTTATCAAACGCCTTGCTATAGTCTAGGTATACCATGTCCATCACTTCTCCCTTATCCACAGGACTCGTTATCCTATCAAAGAAAGCTATCGGATTGGTTTGACATGATTTGATCTTTACAAATCCATGCTGGCTGTTCCCTATCACCTTATTATCTTCCAGGTGTTTACAGATGATTTCCTTAATTACTTGCTCCATTATCTTTCCTGGCACAGAAGTTAAACTGACTGGTGTATAGTTTCCTGGGTTGTTCTTATTTCCCTTTGTATAGATGGGCACTATAATTGCCCTTTTCCAGTGTTCTGGAATCTCTCCCATCTTCCATGGTTTTCCAAAGATGATAGCTAAAGGCTCAGATACCTCCTCTATCTGCTCCTTGAGTATTCTAGGATGCATTTCATCAGGCCTTGTGACTTGCAGATATCTAACATTTCTAAGAGATTTTTAACTTTAACTTGTTCTTTTTTTAAAATCTTCTAAACCTACCACTAGCATTCACTATGTTAGGCATTCCTTCATCAGACTTCTCGGTGGCTATGTGCCCAGAATCAAGGATCTCCACACCCCTGCCAACATCATATGCTAAGACTCCATAGCTCCTACAGCATCTGCTCCCATTCATTGTGAGCTCCTCATGCCAGCTCTTGAAACCCATTGAACTGAAAATGTGACAAGGCCTTTGCTATGCCACTATCTACCCTGGGCATGTGCTCTGAAGAAAAGCTATTTAGGCTTAAACATTGTAGCACAAATACCCTTGCTAAAATCATAACCCCTGTATGATCTGGAAATCTGTCAATCGATAATATGTACCATTGCCATGTTATCGCACCAAAAACATACCTTTTTACTAGCCAACTCTAGTTACCCAGATATGTTCTGCAACTAAAATAGGGAAACATTCCAGAAAAGTCATGTCATGCATTACCCCATTTTACCTCTAGGCAGAAGGCCATTTCTGAGCATACCACTTGTCTTGATTAACCCCCCCCCCACCTCAACCCATATCGCCTGAAGAATCTGAGTGCATTTTCAAACCTGTCCCTAATAACCATTTCCCCCTCCATAACAACAGCCCATTAAATTGACTCAAAATCTGTTTCCATATTTTCAATTCTTATTTTCATCTCTCAAGTAACTCATGTACAATGTTGTGGCCTGGCTATGTCCATTATTGCAGCTGTAAGCCAGAAAAAAATTAAACCTGATCTCTTGTGCCTCTGCTCACAGTGGTCAAAAGGAAAGTGAACTAAACTACCTCTCCTCACCTTCCCAGTGCCCCACGAACTTACCTGAGACTGAACAAGTTCATTCTCTCACTCTCCTTGTCTGCTACTTATACTCTGACTCTTCCAGTCCTTCCCTGCATGGGGTGCAGAGGGGTGTCAAGAGCCCTCCTCCACACCGTCCTGCCTCCATGTGAAGTCATGCTGCCTCGCGTACCTGGATCCTCTGTTCCCGGCTGCTGCCTTGCCTGCCGGATGGAGAAAGGGCTTTCAAAACCTGTTCTTGTTCTTTTAAAGCCTTCCACCCTTATGTGCCCAGGAAGTGAGTCAGCGCCACAAAGCTGACCACCACCTGCCATTCTACAGCAGTTTCCAACCTCCTTACAGTTATTGAGTTATTGTATTAGGAAGTGTCTAAAAATATGAGACTCCCTCTCTGACCCAGAGTGTTTTATATTTACTTGTCTAAATATGCTTCCACATGAGATTGCTTGGAAAAATTAACATGTTATTGAATGTGTTCCTCTGAAACTGTTGGTCATAACTGACATTCTTTGAGAGAAGTGCTTCATGCATTGACAGAATTACTACTTCTGCATGAGCTAGCTGTATTTTTGCAAAGGAACACACGAGGTTTATACTCCTAGGCATTCCTGGTCCAGAATTAAAATGGAGCTGTGCAGATCAATACCCTACATAGTGGAGAATTCTGCCACCTCTCAGCTGTCAGTTGACTCAGTGGGTCCACTTCATGGTTTTAAATTTTCCTGTAATTGGGCACAATAGTAAATCAAAGCTCTTTTACAATATATTTTTGCCTGTCTTCATAGTTTTTAAATTGTACATCACAGTCTTGCATATTTTTATACTCTAGTGTCTTTGGTACACTCAACATGAATTAAATTTTCTTTTTCCCCTATTTTTTCCTTTCAGACTCAGAGTCCTTGATTGCTTATGTGAGACCCAGAAATGTGGTGAGGCACCAGTCAACATAATTTACTACTGAGTGGGCCGGTCATGTCATTTATTTAAAGTGTCAGGATATTCTGTAATGTAGAGGAGATGCTGCAATGGTTCACTGGCTATTTTATAGCAGTTACTGTAGCCCTGGTTTGAAGCTTCCTCAGCAGATTGCAGAAGTGTTATCCAAAACTGGGAGATGAGCAGAAGTGATCAGGAAAGATGATATTCAGAGGACCTTAGTTTTCACTTCATTTCATAGTGCTTTTGGGTTACACGTGTATTTTTAATAGGCCATTTGTAGCAGATCTCTTAGCACATTTAGGTTTTATTCACTACATATCTACTGCATGGGTATCTAGTGATCATTGTCTTAACTATTTTACATTTCTTCAGCTAAGCATATTTGGTATATTAAGTTAATTTATGCTTGATCCTACAGTCAAATATCCAACTTGGAAGATTTTGTTTGTGTAAGGAGGACTGCAGCAAGCTACAGAAGTCTGGAAAATAAGTGATAGTGTTATACAGATTTCAGCTGTCAAGCAACATTTAACACACAGTCCAACATGTCAGACATGGGAGGTGAATATAAGAGGCTTGAGGAGGCTCAGCCTTCCCAAAATAAAAAAGGCTGGACATGCAGTGTCAAATGCTGGATGTGTGGGTCACCTCCCTTTGGAGGCCCACCATCTTTGCCCCTGGTGCAAGAGCATCATAAGTTCCCTAGAACTGCGAGGATGAGGGGACATTAGCACCTGGACTGTGGCTCAGCTCTGAGGCCAGACACCTGCTTGTCCTCTTCCCCTGAAGACGCACCCCCACTCTGCTCTTTCCATTCTCATGCTGCCTCTTCCCTGAGATCTGTGTTGGGGGGAATGGGCTACACAGAATGGGGGGAGGGTACGTGTATTTGGGAGGTCTTCACTGAATGGGGTTAGGGGATAGGCATGTTTGAGATGCATTGTCATAACTCCCAGGCAGTGTGAGTCCAACAAACTAGATTGTTTCCCCCATGCCACTTGTCCAGCAGGGGAGCAGGTGGGAACAATGGAAACCACAGTACAGCTGTTGAACGGGTGCCTGCCAGGCTGGTGGGGGCTGAATTTCCCCAGGGTTGGGCCAGGGAGCTGGGCTGCATTTCCCCAGGCTAGAGACTCTGCAGGGAAATAAAGGTGGTGAGTGCAAGGGCAATCACAGTGTATCTGGTTATGTGACTGTCTAGCACTCACGTCCTCCATACCCACCTGCATAACTCCACACACAAGTGTACATGCACAGTATACCTCCTGGCACAACATCTACACACACGTCTACAAACACACAAAACACAACATCTCTATCCCTGTGCAGAACTTCCTCCCCTCCCCCTGACATTATACCTGGTGCAAAACCCTCACACTATACCTTCAGGGTTTGCCAGTTTAAGTTGCATGTTTTCCTGGAGATTTCATCCCAGGACATAATTTCCTGGAAACTCCAGGACAACCCTGGAGGGTTGGCAACCCTAATACTTCCTGCTTTTTTCTTGCCTTAAAGGTAAGCATTTGGTGGAGGAAGCTAGAGGGCTGAGAAGAATGAGTGGGAGGCAGGGCTTTGGGGAGGAAGAGGTAGAGTGGGAGTGGGGTCAATCACAACTGTGGATTTATTGTTTTCAAAGGAAGTTTTGCAAGATGGTTTGGTGTATGTCTGAGAGGGTTAGCCAACAGTTCATCCCAGTTTCCAAATTATTTCAGCCACCTTGTCTTTGTAGTCACTTATAAATGGCAATGTACAGTCGGAGGCCAGTTGTATGGCAGACAGCTATAAATAAGGGGTTTCCTCCTTCCACTAAAACAAATGATTGTCTTTTTCTAGAGTTGAAATAGTCACTGCTGGACTAAGTCTGCTTTGAGATTTCTGTTTAGTCTTGGTACTAATGAAAGGAACTGCGGTGGAGTAATAATACCATTTACATCTATTAAAATGCAGCTTTCTTTTATGCAAGATAGATTAAAACCTCTAATAATTTATATAAGCCATTTTCATTTTCCTTCTCAACCAGGAGTCTCAGATACAAATCCAGAAAGTGATTCAGTTATGGAGCTTTTCCAAGTATGTCACACTTCTGTGTGGTTCCCTTCATGTCATAATTTTATGATTGAAGTGTATATCAAAATTAAGTGAACCACTAGAACATTTTGTTTGTTCAATAATGGTAAAAAATATCAAAGGTATCTTACGTTGCAAAGCTAGTCACTGATGAGCCAAGAGAGGAATCATAACATCAAAGACTCATAGTGACTCCATGAAAGAAAATGAAAATACTAAAGCTTTCTTGGATACAATTTGGAAATTGGACACCTGTTACTTATTTTTTTTAAATAGAAATTCAATAAAAAGAAGCAGTGGATTTTTTAAATTTTAGAGTATAATAGCTCTAGTTTCCAAAATAATTGCAACTAATTATTAGAACATGCATTCCTTATCTTAGGATATCTTGTAAATATTCGCAGTAGATTTCAACTATTTGTTAAATTTATCCAAGATGCTTTAGCCTACAGAAAAGAAGAGTGAGGGGGAATTTGATAGCAGCCTTCGACTACCTGAAGGGGAGTTCCAAAGAGGATGGAGAGAGGCTGTTCTCAGTGGCCACACATGTCAGAATGAGGAGCAGCAGTCTCAAGTTACACTGGGGGAGGTCAAGGTTGGATATTAGGAAAAACTATTTCACCAGTAGGGTGGTGAAGCACTGGAATGGGTTACCTAGAGAGGTGGTGGAATCTTTATCCCTAGAGGTTTTTAAGTCCTGGCTTGACAAAGCCCTGGCTGGGATGATTTAGTTGGGATTGGTCCTACTTTTAGCAGGGGATTGGACTCAATGACCTCCTGAGGTCTGTTCCAACCCTGTGATTCTATGATTCTATGCTCTTCAGGTGCTTGATTTCCTTTTTTGTACAATGTTTGATATCGGTATTATAAAGTATCTCATGCTGTAGTCTAGGGATGTTAAATTTAGATTAATGGGCTAATCAAATAGCTGACCCCGGGCTCCATGTGGCGCTGCCACTTTGAAGCATTTTCTCCTCCACCCCCCCCTTGCTGCCTCTTTCCGATAGAGGCAGTGAAGGGGGGAGGAAGTGACTTGTCGACTATGTGATATGCATTTGCTCATTGGATAGTTGACTAGTCGTTCACATCCCTACTGTAGTCCTTCCAAAGGCAACTGCCATTGACGTCTGTGAGTTCTGTGTATGCTATGTGATTACAAGTAAATAATTAATATCATTTTCATGTCAATAAAGCGGGTTTCATGGACAATGACTTGGAAGTCATTTTAGAGAATTGGAAACTGTCAGTAAGTTTCAATGAGTTGCCTTGGTGGCAGTCTGGTCAAACAAGCCAGTTTTAGTTCTGGGAGCCATGTCACCTGTGTTTCAATCTTGACTCTGACACTTACTTTTGGACTAACTTTAAGACTCTCAGAGCTCTCTGAGTCTGATTGCCTGTCTGTAAGGTGAGCATAATAATGTTTATCTACATCATAACTCAGTAAACTATGTAAAGCAATATAAAAATGTTGATACTTTTAAGGCCAGTCAGTGAAACAGCTGGGTATAATTATTAATAGTAGTAGCATTAATACTTATTACACTAGTGCCCAGAAATATGCTAATTTCTATACAACTATCGAAATTGATATGGTCCCTGCTCTGAATTTCAGCCTAATACTACAACTCAGACCAACTTTTTCTCAGCCCTGTGCTTGCTTTGCTAGACTATCCTGCATTTGTGCAGATACCACTATAGTTCTGATCTTGGCAGCTTTTTTCAGAGACTTTGAGATTTTGTTTGTTTGAGATTTTGGTTTCTTAATTTGTATGCAAACTAGCTTGGAAAAAAAGGGAAGTTTCATAAAATTGGTCCAATTTTGGGGAATGTTGTAAATTAAACACCTTTGCAATGAATCTTTCACCCAGATCCTTTGATTAGTCTCTCTATTACTTTACTTTTAAGATGGGACATTTCTTGCCAAAATGGACTTACTCAATAAGCCAAATTGGCATTTTAATTGAGTAAATGTCAGGAAGTTCAGAGCTAAGGTTGCATCCTCATTTGTTAGGTATGCAGCAATTCTCCAAAAATTCTCCATATTTCTGGAGTTTAAAGTACTCACCATACACACACGAACATCAGATATCATTTGAAAGTTCATTTTATTTATATGTAGATGTGAGATGAGTGGTGCTGCCGAGTGATGCCATCAGCCAATAGGCATGGTATAACAACAGTGCCCTTAACAAAGAAGTGTCACTTTTTGCACACTGCAACATGACTCCAGAAACACTGCAACAGTTTTTACTGTTCGTGTTAATTTAAGCACCTTAACGTGTATTTATTGATCAAAGTTACCAAATGACAACATACTAGGTTTATTCACAAAAGCGCTAATGTGTTTGAGGTTTGCCCATCTTTGTGTGATATCTCCCAGGAACATATTTGCTCATTATAGTAACCACACTTATTCCTGGCTCTACTCTGGGTATTTTGGAAGGCTGCATCCAGAATCAATATGTGTGTATTCTCGGAAAGTACTGTTTAGAGATGGGGGAACCTCAAACATTTTGGAAATGTGGTTTGGAAGTCTCTTTTGCTTTTGATGATTTTTGACCATGTCAGAAACTGGTTATGGGCCTGGGGGGTTATATCTAGGGAGAGCTTGCAAAAGCGAAGTGTCTTTACTAGGGGAACTATTCAGTATTTTCATGGATAATGGAGTGAGGAGTGTGCATATATAATTTGTGAATGACACCAATATGGGAGTGATTGTGAGCGCATTGGAAATTAACATTCAAATTAACATTGACAAATTAGAGAACTGGTCTGAAATCAACAAATTTAAATTCAATAGCCAAAGTGCAAAGTACTTCCCACAAGAAGGAAAAATCAAATGCACAACCACTTGTAGGGGGAATAGCTGGTTCAATGATGGTGATGCTGAAAAGGCTTTGCAGTTATAGTGAATCACAAATTGAATATTAGCCAGTAATATTAGCGATGCAGTTGCAGCAAAACAGAGAAATGTTCTGGGGGAGTGTTGTTTGGAAGATGGGAGAGGAGGAAGTATAATTGTTCCACTCTGCTCAGCACTGGTAAGGCGTTAGCTGGAAGGCAGCGTCCCAGTTCTGGATGCTGCACTTTAGGAAAGATGTGGACAAACTGAAGAAATTCCAGAGAAGAGCAACAAAAAGGATATATAGGATTTAGAAACTCTGTCCTCTGAGGAAAAATTAAATAACTTGGGCATATTTAGTCTTGAGAAGAGAACAATGAGATGCATCTGTTAACAGTCTTCAAATATGTAAAGACCTTATAAAGAATATGGTAATGAAGTGTGCTCTGTTTCCAGGACAAGAAATAATGGACTTAATCTACTACAGTACAAGGGAGATTTAGGTTAGATATTAAGAAAAACTGTCTAAGAATAATTAAGCTCCGGAATAGGCTTCAAAGAGAGGTCTTAGAATCTGCATCACTGGATGTTTTCCAGAACAGGTTGAACAAACACCTGTCATTGTTGATCCAGATTTACTTGGTTATATCTCAGTACAGGTTGGGCTTGATGACCTCCTGAGAAGTGGCAGATTTAGAATTAGTGGGGCCCTGTGTGCACAACTTCATTTTCAGGGCCTCCCCTCTTAGGACCCAGCCCTCCTCATATACTATAAATAATAGTAAGTAAATGAGATATCTTGATTAAGGCAGGGGGTTGGGCTCCCGGAGGTAGTTTGGGTGCTGGGTGTGGGCTCTGGACTGGGGCAGGAGGTTGGGGTGTGGGAAGGGTCAGGGGTCAGTGTTTACCTTGGCTCCCAAAGTGACTGGCAGCAGCTCCTAGAAAGGGGGGCCAAGTGGTCTCTGCATGCCTGTGCCTGCAGCTACCACCTCTGCAGCTCCCATTGGCCACGGTGGCATGGTGGGAGGGAGGCAGAGAGCTCCCTTAGCCCTGCTGTGCTGCTGCTCAGTGCCCTTAGAAGGGGGAAGAAGGGCCATGGGCAGGGCTGGATTACCCAATAGGCAGACTAAGCACGTGCTTAGGGCATCAGCAAAGCAAGGGCACCAAAAAAAAAAAAAGAGATTTTACGGTATACGGTTTTTATTTTGAATTACATATTGGGGGGGCACCATAATCTTTTCAGTGCTTTGGGCCTCTAAAGGTCTTAATCCGGCCCTGGCCATGGGTCTTCGTGCACTGCTTATGGCAGGGGCAGCATGCACAAAGCTGCCTCCACCCCACCAGAGATGAACAGAGATATGTCAGCAGCTGGCCGTTTCCAGGAGTGGTGTGGGGCCTTTGGCCATGCCATGCTGGCATCCTTCCTGCCTCAGTTATGCTGTGTTGCTGCATTTAGGGGCCTCCTGTATTTTGGGAGACCCATGCCACTGCACAGTGTAAATCTGCTCCTGCTGCAGAGGGCTCTTGCAGCGCTTCATAATTCTATGATTAAAAGGGTTTTTTTTTTGTTTTTGCATGGGAAATATTTTCCTCAGTCACAGTAAAGCTATTTTCATGTGCCAAAAATGCTGAATATGAACATTTTGCAATATACTAACATGAAATATTTTCACATCTTGTATTCTTAATTGTCAAAGTATCTCACAAGTGATTATAATCATTTTCTATATTTTAAGTTGAAAATTGCTGACCAGATCAGCTTCACAGTGATGATTATATACAAATGGCCACAGATTGCATGGCTTTCATTTGTACTTCACAGGGCTATATATAAATGAATGTGAATTCCTAACATAATACTTCTCCCTTTTTTAGCTTTGGAACATATAATATAGGTTCTAGTGTGCCAGTAGAAGATTTTAATTTGAAATTGCCTATCCACCCAGTACTATTCCTTGAAATATTCTAGAAGCTAGCTTTTTAATGAAGTGACCTGTATGCACAGGTCAGTATTAGTTTTAGAGATGACAGTACACATCTCCATACTATGACTATGCAAAAGGTACAAAAGAACAAGTAGTAGTGAATAAAAAATTCACAAACAAGTTTTGTCTCTGCACTAAAGGGTGATCCAGAGCATGTTACTGCTCTTACTATTCATGTCATCAATTATATGACTAACCCATTTGACCCTGAATCATATCTAGAGGTCTTTATCAGCATATCTACTGGACTTCCTGCAGTGTTCTCTAAGCTGCACAACAGCACAGCTTCACAGGTGATTAATTAGCTCTGCCCAGTGAGAGGCTCAGGGCTCGCTGTGCAGAGCTGATTGACTGGGTTGGGCTGTTAATCACCTGTGAAGCTGTGCTGCCCCACAGTTAGAGGGAAACACTGACTGCCTATGATATCAAGTGTACAAGAGATCATGTGGCTGGAGAAAATCCCACACATTCAGTGAATTGGCTTTTGAGTATTTGAGGCCATTCCTAACAGGGTTTGACAAACCTAACTGTGTAAGTGAAGCCTTTGACAATATCACAATAGTAACTCTGAGAGAACTGTAGAAAGAAAGAACCAAGAGAGGACCTAAGATTCGATCCAAGAAATACTAGATGACTCATGGACTCAATGTGCCATGGATGCTAAATGTGGCATCCGACAAGAAGTATCTGGCAAAATTTCTCTGTGAAAATGTGGTTCAAAAATGCACCTGAGAGTGTAGGTTCACACCCAACACAAAGGCTACGTCTAAACTACGGGGTTTTTGTGGGATGCCAGAGGTATCCTGCAAAACCCCCGCCACATCCAAGGAACGCGTTTGCTCTTCTGCTTTTTTTCGTGGAAGAGCAAACGTGCTCTTTCGGGGAGCCCTGTATATCTCGTTTCATGAGGCATAAGGGCTCCATGGAAAGAGGAGGCTTTTCCACCATTTGGCCCCGTCTAGACTCCTTGCTGGAAGTTTTCCCAGTGTTGAATTTGCAAGGAGCACATCACCGTAGAAGTGTTGCAGAAGCCCAGGACTTGTACAGTACTCAAGAGGAAGTGGACACAAGAATGTAATAAGGCCAACTGATACAGCTGTTTTGGTCCTGGTTGTTCACAGCTTTCCAAAAAAGGAATGCACAGATAATATGTGGCTTGAAAGAGGCACCATTAGCAACACAACTGACAAACATCATTGTATTCCTATCCGTGCAATTGGTGCCACACTCACTCCTGACTTCTGCAATGTAATTGCTGCTGAACACACATTAACAGGACGTGACTCTGTGTCATTTCTGTTTGGTATTGTGGAAAAATTGTGTTTAATGTTGTCAAAACAAAGGGAGACTTCCACATCAGGATCTTGTCAAATTGGGAGAGAGTGATGGACAAGCTGCAACTTTTGCAAGGAAGTTGATAGTGGTCCACAGGGACCTGATTATGCATCAGGCCAGGTCTACACTATGGGAGAAATTCAGTTTAAGATACGCAATTCTAGCTACAAGAATAGTGTAGCTGGAATCAACGTATCATAAATTAAACTACTGTAGTGGACCTGCTGTGGGAGGTTGATAGGAGAAACTCTCCCTTACTCCTCATCGCTCCATGGAGTATCCAGGGCACCATCGGTGTTCGATTTAGTGGGTCCATTCTTGACCCACTAAATCGAACCCTGGAAGATCAATCTCCAGAGCATCGATCTCCACATAAATGTAGGCAAGGCATTAGTCTAGCCATGTAAGGGCACGTCTACACAGCAGGGTTAAAGCTGAAATAGGAAGGAAGGAAGTCCGAGGTAGAGCACTCTTCCTCCAACTTCCCTTACTCCTTGTAAAATGAGGGCTACAGGAGTTGGAGTAAGAAGTCCTCCAGCTTGACATTATTTTGACATTGTCAAAATAACTGCTTGTAGTGTAGACATGGAATATGTTATTTCAGAATAATGTCAGTTATTCTGAAATAACACTGCTGTGTAGACGTACCCTAATGGGATAAGTCACTGACCAAACTCCCAACATAAAAGGACACTTTTGAAGAGGATGTCAAAAGAGAATCTTGTCAAACAAAGATTTGGGTTCTTTGCCTGTGGGTAAATCAGATATGGATCACAATTGCAACATGCAGGGAAAAATACAGATGATGAACTACTGTATTTTTCAAGGGCACAATGTCATCTGAACTTCTACAAGACCTTATTTGTGCCTATAAAAGTAGGAGATACTGTGGAATCATCTGTATCTGTAGTCAGAGTAATCTTCCCCACTCAGAACTGGGTGCATGCCAGGGCAGTGAAGACTGGGGTAAATCATATACATTCAACAGAGATCATAATAGTAAACAAGATTATGATAATGATGTTGACTAGAAATGTCACCAGTGCTATTGCACTTCAATGATACCTGAACATATCTATTATTAGATTTTATTTTACCCTTTGCATTGTTATGTTGTGTTGAGGTCACAAGAATCCAATTTTATGTCTTAAAATAATAGTCATTAAACCGACAGAAACAAATGCAGCTATTTCAAAGTGGTCATTTTAATGTATTGATAATTTCAGTTTATCCCTATCTCTATGCTGACAGCACCACTGGGGAGTTCCATATCATACTCATTTTAAAATAGACATAATGAGCTTTTAATGATGCATGATGTGCATGTTTGCAGAGAGTGTGCTTTAAGTCGATTACTACCCTTGCCTGTCTGTCCCGTGATACATGCACTGGAATCTGTTCCTTCAACCTCTTCCCCTCCACCCTTTTTGCCACTGGAACATATAAGGCAGAGAGAAGAGACTAAAGGGTTCCAAGTGGCTGATCAGCTAACCCATATTCCCTACTAGTGGATAGCTGGTTGACCAAATTTAGAGGCATGCACAGAAAATGCAGAGAGCTGTTCTGCTCCTCTCTTATTCCTCCTTTCCTTGAAGTAGCGCTTTTTACACCCCATTTATTGGTGGAGTACAGCTGAACCTCTCTAATCCCAGCACTCTTGGGACTTGACTGGTGCTGAACCAAAGAATTTGTCAGAGGTCAGTATAGTCTGGCAGTATTACCAATAATTCCACTTCTTACTAGGCTCTTACAAGACACTTAGGGGTAAATTAGAGGTAAATAAGAGCACAGAACACTGAGAGCCAGGACTGGTGGCTGTAAACAAACTTTATGGGACTGTGGGAAACTTGCCCACCTCCGTGATAAGTGGACATCATGACAGACCATGGATATTGTTGGAACAGAGAGTACTGGACTAGAGAGTTTCAAACAGTATTGTATTTCCCCATCCTTGTCTGCTGCTGAATTGTGGTTGTTTCATCTGCAGTATTTGATATTTGCGCTCTTGACATATTTTGCTATCCATTGATTTTTTTTCTTTTTTGAAATGGGATAGGATCTTATTTCAATGAACTTGTGGTTGTGTGATTTCTGCATTCCTTTCCTTAGTGCTTTAGATGTATTGGTAGGATAGTACATCTGAAATGAAGTGCAGACTGTTATTAATGGTCAAAGATTTACAGAAGTTTTTATGCCCTAAAGTGTAAGAGCTGTTTCATATTTTAGAATGTTAAAGCATCTGTCTTGAAGTTGGAAATTTTAGGCTTCTGTGGTCGTTTTTTAATCAAATTTGTAGCATGAAAGAAAATTCACTTATCTGCAAATAGGCATATTTCTCATTGCTGAGAGCAATGTTTATGTTACATTCACCACTTTAGGTGACTTTGGCATCTAATGAATGCTCTGTAGATAATAACATTTTGAATTCAAGTTTTGAAGCCTGAGATCTGTTGGGTTAATAAAGTGGTACTTTGCTGATAAAACAGAATAAATGTTAAGCAAACTTTTGTGTCCCAACAGATATTTAAAAATAGTTGCTAAATATGGTTTCTTCTAAGTTAATTTATGTGCTATTTTATTTTATTTTATTTTCCTGCAGTGACAGTTATTTTAAAAGAAAACTGTTGCTGCGAAATCCAGGACTGCTAATAATCAGATTCTTTTTAAAATTTTTTTTTAAAGCCAAACACAGGTCCGTATTTCCTTCTCTGTTGCACTCATTTCCCTTTTAGGAGTTAATTTCAGTCATTCATTCTTTATTGGAATGATCTTTTAAAAAGACTACTTTGCTCTAATTGAATTTTGTATTGGTGTTATGAAAGCCTTATTCATGCAAAAGATTCGACCTGTATGTCTGCTTTGTTTCTGTCTTGATACTCAGAACCCTTCATCGCTAACCCTTCCGACATATGTAGCGCTAGCACAGTGGTGCTCAACCTTTTTTCATTCATGACCCCTAGAGCTGGGAAAATTTTTGCTGGGGAAAAAAAACAACCCCCAAACCACGTGCCGGGAGCATTTTGTTGCGGCCCCCTTTAACTTCAAGCGCTGGTCCGCTCCCCTGCCACTCCCTCCACTATGTGTACGCCGAGCCAGGAAAAGAAAATGTTTGCCTTCACAGTGTTTCTGGTTCAATCTTATTCATTCATGTGTTGGAATATGGAATTTTTCTAGAATATATAAATAAGTTTATTTTATTATCAAAATACAGATAGCTGAAGTGGTGATGTTATCTTTTGTTTAAAACCAATACAATGTAAATAGTCATTAATGCTAGTATGTTGGTTTGTCTTAAAATACTGGACAATGCATGGAGAGCAAACTATCAGCTGAAATCTCTTTTGTGGAGATTAGAGGGGAATTTTGCTCTGAATCTTTATTTTCCATGTGGGATTTAAAAAAAAAAAAGTAAAAGAAATGACCCTCATATATGTGAGACTTCTAAATTGATGCAAAATCTGTAACCCATAAACAAAAGTCTAGACACTATCATTGTACACATTTATTTACAATGAAATAAAAATAAAGTATTAAATGGATTTAGCTTCAATAAGCCAAACCTCTTTTTTCAGTTTCTCTAGCCTTCACATCAACTTTGAAATTATAGAAAACTCCATTTATTAACATAGGCCATGATTGTAGAAATATTTGCACACATGAGTAACTATTCATATGAGCTCAGTATACTATTAAAGTAGCTCACCAGTTTGCAGGACTGGGTGTAAAGACTGAACACTATTTTTTTCCTGATGAATATCAATTCTGAGACTTTCTGGGTGACTGAAAAATCATAAAATCTTTAGGGCCAGAATCAGGAAGAAGCTCCTGGTAGCCACTTGTTCATCCTTCTGTTCAGAGGATAATCAATTTAATTATTACTGAACTATCCCTTTGAAGCATCTATTCTAGTTTATTAGCTTGTTCGCTCTCATCTACAGTGGTAGTGTCTTTGCCAGCTGCAAAGTCAAATGGGAATTGGAGTTAAGCACAGAAATATGTGCTATGTATCTGTCCTACATAGGTTGTGAGAGGTTCTAGGGCAGGTATCTATCACATAAATAATTAACTTTCTTTTTTAAAAATTCTGAAGACTCTTCTGAGTTTATGAAAGAGTGCAGAATATAGTGCTTGTAAGAAACCTTACAGTCCCTGTTATTGTCACACTATCTGGAGTGGCTCATGACCATGAGTGCCTGTCTCAGGGCAGATGGTCAAAACCAGGATATACACCCTGAATTTCACCAAGCCATTAACCAATGCGAACTCCTAGATCGCTGAAATAGTCTTGATTGAGTCACAGACAGTAGACTCTCGAGCCTGCCCTGTCACCCAGCAAATGGATTTGTCACTTACACCAAAAATCACACCACATTCCAGTTGTTTCTAATCCCAAGAGACCACTCATTTACCTCAGATCAGCTGGTAGCCTAGGTCTTATACCAAAGACAATATAACTAATCCTATCTCTATCTCTCTGGAATCCCTCAAATCAGGTAAGATTTTCCCTTGGATGCCTGTAACTGAGGGGTATGTAGATGAGAAATTAGGCCAATTCTGGCAAGGAACATTCTCCGGCAGTGGCTGCATTTGAGGTCTCTATCTCCAGTGGAGCCGACAACCAGCGATGCCAATACATCCCAATACGTAAAATACAGGCCTATGCTGATTCCAACAGTAGTGAGTTGTGAGTTTTTCAATGCTGTTAGGGCAATTTATGGACTGTCAAAATAGGGTGTCACTCTCTTGTGATCAGCAGACGGGACATCGCTTATTAAGACCAAAGTTGGCATCAACAGGTGGTGTCAGGAACACTTCAGCCATGACGCAACTGTCAATGACAGCATTTGAATGTGATCACTAGTCTGTCTCTCCATGTCAGTATGCATCGTGAACCCTCAATCGGTGAGATTCAAGCAGTCACACAGAAAGGCCACAGGCACTGACTGAATCCCTGCTGAGATATTCAAGAAGGGAGGACCATCCCTGCTGTCATGCCTATACTCTTTCATTCTGAAGATCTGGAGATAGGAACCCATATCCAGTGAGCTCAGAGACGCCATTATAGTGACCATCTTTAAGAAGGGTGACAGGATGGAATGCAGAAACTACCAAGGGATTTCCTTGCTCTCAACTGCAGCCAATCCTTTAATAAACTATCTAAGGGGTTATTAATTAGAAAAAATAAATTAGAATTATTTACAGGTTAAAAACAAGCACACATATATACACAACTAAGTGACCATCTGAATTCCAAGAGTGATGCCGTTGTAATGATCATTTATTCAAAGTGTCTTTCAGGGCAGCCCTTAGGGATCTCCAGCTTCAGTTTAGTTTCTGGCCCTTCAGAGTCAAACAACTAAAAAGATGCAGTTTCTTCTTGTCATGCATTTTTATTCCCTTCCCTCAGAGTTCAAGATAGTGCGATGAGTTGATGTGTGGGTCTTTGTTGGTGGCAGAGATGGGGAAAAGTCAACAAAGTCTTTTGGTTCCACAATGCTTTGTTTGCTGTCTGTTGATCGTTTCTTGTTAGGCAGGAGCTAACAACTAGTGTTTCACATGTGATACAGGGTGTCCCTGACATTAGTTCAGAACCAACTTAAGGAAATCATCTGTAAACACTTGGAAGGTGGCAAGGTGATAGGGAACAGCCAGCATGGATTTGTAAAGAACAGATCATGTCAAACCAATCTGATAGCTTTCTTTGATAGGATAACTAGTCTTGTGGATAAGGGAGAAGCGGTGGATGTGGTATACCTAGACTTTAGTAAGGCATTTGATACGGTCTCGCATGATATTCTTATCAATAAACTAGGAAAATACAACTTGGATGGGGCTACTATAAGGTGGGTGCATAACTGGCTGGATAACCATACTCAAAGAGTAGTTATTAATGGTTCACAATCCTCCTAGAAAGGTATAACAAGTGGGATTCCTCAGGGGTCTGTTTTGGGACCGGCTCTGTTTAATATCTTCATCAACGATTTAGATATTGGCATAGAAAGTACGCTTATTAAGTTTGCAGATGATGCCAAGCTGGGAGGGGTTGCGACTGCTCTGGAGGATAGGGTCATCATTCAAAATGATCTGGACAAATTGGAGAAATGGTCTGAGGTAAACATGATAAAGTTAAATAAAGACAAATGCAAAGTGCTCTACTTAGGAAGGAACAATCAGTTTCACACATACAGAATGGAAAGCGACTGCCTAGCAAGGAGTACGGCAGAAAGGGATCTAGGGGTTATAGTGGACCACAAGCTGAATATGAGTCAGCAGTATGATGCTATTGCAAAAAAAGCAAACATGATTCTGGGATGCATTAACAGGTGTGTTGTGAGCAAGACACAAGAAGTCATTCTTCTGCTCTACTCTGAGCTAGTTAGGTCTCAGTTGGAGTATTGTATCCAGTTCTGGGCACCACATTTCAAGAAAGATGTTGAGAAATTGGAGAAGGTCTAGAGAAGAGCAACAAGAATGATTAAAGGTTTAGAGAACATGACCTATGAAGGAAGGCTGAAAGAATTGGGTTTGTTAAGTTTAGAAAAGAGAAGACTGATGGGGGACATGAGAGCAGGTTTCAGGTATCTAAAAGGGTGTCATAAGGAGGAGCGAGAAAAATTGTTCATCTTGGCCTCTGAGGATAGAACAAGAAGCAATGGGCTTAAACTGCAGCAAGGGAGATTTAGGTTGGACATTAGGAAAAAGTTCCTAACTGTCAGGGTAGTCAAACACGGGAATAAATTGCCCAGGGAGGCTGTGGAATCTCCATCTCTGGAGATATTTAAGGGTAGGTTAGATAAATGTCTATCAGGGATGGTCTAGACAGTGCTGGGTCCTGCCATAAGGGCAGGGGGCTGGACTCGATGACCTCTCGAGGTCCCTTCCAGTCCTAGTATTCTATGATTCTATGTTAGTAGCAACTGTTGCATTATAAGGCTTTCTGGTCCCACCTCTTATGTCATGCAAAAAAACCCAGAAACAATTTTTGCATCCGGAAGTCAGTCACTTTAGGTTGTTTCGTTGTATGTCCATATTTTTTTGGAATGTATCTTGGATGTACATTGGGGATTCCCTGTAATGCTTTTCTCCTAACCGTGAGGATTTTCAGTTTCAGAGGAACTACTTAAATATTTTCTTATTGCATGAGTTATCAAGATTATAAATGGATGCAGCAACATAGAAACATCAAAGAGAATGTAAACCCTAAATATGTTCTTATAAGACTAATACCTATTCTGAGAACTAATGTACAGGTGACCTGATTTTCTATCTATCTACACGCTTGCCAGTTCTTATCCAAAGGTGGCAGCCTGGGCAAGAGCTGGCATCTGGCCTGCCAACATCAAAGTGATATCTCAGAATTATGGATTTTGGTCATCCCCAGTGAACTCTGAAGACCAAGCAAAGTCACAGAGATTGTTAAACATATGCACAGACCATGATAATTTCATGTGCAATTTCTTACACATTTTTGTGTTTCCCTTAGTTTCCCTTTTGGTTTTGGAATTCTCTTTTTGCTGTTCTGAAATTATGATTTAATTTACACTCATCTTCACAGATTCCAGGAATGACTATGGCACGCTGGCACTGTAACTGTTACGGTACTGGAATTCTATTGTGCCTTTTGTTGTAGAGAAGATTTATTATTATTAAATATTAGTACACACAAAGAATTCCGAGTGCATTACAGAGATTGTTATATTGCCCAACATATATACTTTATTTTTACCACATGTAATGGAGCTAATTTGAAGATTAACAAGTGATGTAATTACTTTACATTCACTGCATCTTTTACAGGTCCAGTACTGCTTGTTGATTGTCCTTGCCCGTTCACAAGTATGTACCTATAAAATTTCTTAGATAAATAAATGCTGATTTTTCCTATCATTTTGACTACAGTAACTGGTCTATTAAACAGTAAAATAAAGCAGCAGTGACCAAAAAGAGTTTTAGGCTAGACTTTTCCCCCCTCCTGTTTGTTTCCATATAATGCACATCCTCCTTTTTACATGGTCTTCCTAATTCATTTGTGCTCATGCTATTTAATGTTGTATTTGCAAGCCATTTCCCTTGCCTGCTATGTAATCCCTGACTATCTTAGTTTCCCCTGTTCACCCCTGTGCCATGCACTGGGCATCTTAAATATCAGGTTAGAAGTGAATGGTCCCAGCGAAAGAGAAATATTAAGAAAATATAAAAATATTTGAGTTAAGTAGACTAAAAGCACCATTCTGTTAACTACTGTCTGGACTACACCTTGGCACTTTAAAATACATATGGAGAGATTCTTTTTATCCAAGCAGTCCCAGGAATGACTTTTGGGAATCTAATAAATAGCGATTGAAATGATGTATTATGGTAAACATCTTCTCACCTTATTCTAAGGGGCAGTCTTTTTGAAAGCAATGGCTTGCATTAGTAAGAGTAGGGGGATTAACATTTCCCCTAGTGGGAATCCATATTTTTTGAAGGTGAAGGTAGACACTCAAGCTATATCTATACTGCCCCTCTCTTGAGGAAAAACATATGCAAATGAGGCTAAGCGTGGAATATTGCGTTTCCCCATTTGCATAATTAACGAGGCTCCATTTTTGTGTAAGAGGCTTTTGTGCAAAAAGGAACAGTGTAGATGGCTCCTTTTTGCGCAAAGGCCTATTTTGCAGAGACAGAGCCTCATTAATTATGCATATGAGGCAGGGTGATATTCCATGCTTAGCCTCATTTGCATATGTTTTTCCGCAAGAGAGGGGCAGTGTAGACATAGCCTCAGAAAGTAATTTAAAATGGCTTTTGGCAAATATATCTGGGAGGCCTTTTGAGGAAATAAGAATATTACTACCTCTGGAACTTCTGATGTATCCTTAAATCTGCAAAGCTGATCCTCTTTCTGGAGTGTGGGGACCATTCTGTTCTCTTTTGCAGGGTGAGAGTGGAATGAACATGTTTCTAGTGGGGTGCTAGAAGGATTGGTTTTCAGCTCAAATCTAAATAATATTATCAGTGATATGTAGGAAAATATGAAATTATTGTTGATAAAGTTTTCACTAGTATTGGTAGAGTGGTAATTAATTATGAGGAGAAATATGTACAAAGTGAGCTGGTTTACTTGGTAAATTTAATGCAAACGTTATATGTGTATGGCCAAGTAAAGGGTCATGTATCTAGGAACAAAGACTATGACAGGCTTACAGGGTGAGACAATGTATCTTCAGAGCAGAGACACTGAGTGTACATCTAGACTGCAAGCTTCTTTCAAAAGAAGCTTTTTTTGAAAGAGCTCTTTTGAAAAAGTTTATTTCAAAAGAGAGCATCCACACCTCAAAACCGGATTGAAAAAGTGATCTGCCTTTTCGAAAGAGAGCGTCCAGACTGCATGGACGTTCTCTCAAAAGAAAGCCCTGATTGCTATTCACAGATTGGCCACTGGGGCACTTGTGCTTTTTTTGATTGCCTCTTCTTTCGAAAAATGTTCCTGTTCTGTGTCCACACATGCCTTTTTTCAAAAGAGCTCTTTCAACAAAGGCATTCTTCATAATTTGAGGTTTACTAATGTCGAAAAAAACCTTGCGTTCTTTCAATTTAATTTCGAAAGAACGCGATTGCATTGTGGACGCAGATGAAGTGTTTTCAAAAAAAGGGCTGTTTTTCCGAAAAAAACCAATGTAGTCTAGACATGCCCTGGGAAGGATAACCAATGAACTAGAGATCCCATTAGCTGTACTATCATTAAAATGGTTAATGTGAGCCTTGTTGTGAGCCATTTGGGGAATACTGAATAGGAATGGAATTATCTCAGGGTAAGTGAGATCACTATTCGAAAAGTGTCCAGTTCTGATTCAGAGAAAAGTTAAAAATTGGAGAACTCATTTGAGGTCTGGAAAACCATCCTTACAGTGGCTTTTGAATTTAGTTGAAGAGAAGATTTAAAACAGGTATGGGGAACCTCAGGCCTGTGGGCCGGATGTGGTCCCTGGCTTGCCTGGATCCAGCCTTAAGGCTCAGGACTCCCTCCAGCACTGGGGAGTCTGCGCTGGTGCTCTAGGCCCCCTGCTACCCACTGCGGGGCAGGAGCACACAAATCTGCTAGCCTGGGCCCCTCTAGGCTCTGTTGTATGAGGGGAATGTGGGGAATACCTTCTCAGTTGGGGGCTGTGTCAATGAGGGTTTGGGATTTTATTTTTTTGCTTCTCACTTGTGTATGGCCCCTGACTGATTTTTCTGTGGGTCAGTGGCCCATGACCCAAAAATGTTCCCACTCCCCCCGGTTTAAAAAGTTATATGATCATGGTTTAGACTTATCTACATGGAGAGAACATATTTTAAAATGGAGATCAATTTAATCTACTAGAGAAAAGCATAATAAAAATACAGTGGCTAGAAGCTGAGGGTAGACAAATTAAAATTGGAAATAAGGGACACTTCTTTTTCTAACAGTCGAGGTGACTAACCATTGGAATAGTTTACCAAGGAATGTGGATTCTCCATTGTTTAAAATATGTAAATCAAGATTTGGATGTCTTTCAGACAAAATACTTTAGTTCATTCACAAGTTACCTGACTTGATGCAGGAATCAATAGATAAAATTCTCTGGAGGTCTGACTAGATCGGGATGGCCACTGGAAACTGTGAGGAGCCATGCTTGTGGATGCTCAGGTAAACAAAGTATCTCATGACTAGCCAGCACATAACTCTGATGAACCGCATGTGGAGGTTCCCCGCCTCTGAACAAGATGATCAGAATAGCCCTTTCTGGCCTTAAAATCTATGAATAACTTACCTCTATCATTAGTGCCTTTAAGAATTTGGAGAGTGTGTATGATGTTTTAAACATACTTTTCTGTGAGTGTTTGAAAATAAATAATAGCTCTGAATTTCTCTGTTTATGTAAACTCTTCTATAACATTATTTATCTTCAATTCCAGAGGGAGACAAGTACTGAGGAATGAATTGTCTTGGGTCTAAAGCCTAGGGTTGGGAACTATTCCAGGTTCTGGCACAGACTTTCTCAGAGATCTTGAGATTTTGGGCAAGTTACTTAGTCTTTGTGTATCTGTTTCCCCGTCTGTCAAATGGGAATAATACCTGCCAACCTCACTGGGTTCTGTTTGGCATAATTCATTAACATTTGTGAAATGATTCAATATCTCAGATGGAAGTTGCTGTGTAAAAGCAAATTACTGATTATCATGAAAGGAAATTTACTTATTGAGTTGCTGTAGTGACAGAGTGGGAACCTGGCTCAGCCTAGTGTACACACAGAGAATGCACCAACTGAGCTAAATTGGCTTTACAAATTGATTTGGTTTAATCAGTGCAATCGCCTCGTGGATATTCGCTAGATTAAACTGACTCAATATTAGCTATTCTGAAACTGATTTAAGTGTCCACACATGGGTTCTACTGATTTAATGTAATACAATGTAATGTGTGTGACCTCTAGGCATACACGTGAGAAACCATCACTGTATTAATAAATTTAGACATTTACTTTAGCATATAATATTTAACATTACACAATTAACACTTCACTTTTAACATCCAGGTGAGGCGATTATCAGATGATTAAGGGAAAGACTTACTCTGCACACAGACATCCAGCTTTATTTACAGACAAAATCCATTCAACCTTTAACTAATGGTTAGAATAGAGGATCAGATTTATATTGTCACCAAAATCCCTCTGACTCATCTGAATAGTCCTACTCTGTCACCACATGCTGATGTGAAGATCTCTGTAAGATCATGGCTTCTGTGAGCATTTTCCACCAACTCTTGAGGGAGTTACTGGCAGGTTCAATGCTGTAGAAAAGGTGGCTTGCTGGCAGGCAGTTGCTTTTTTCAATAGCGACCCTTAGAATTCTGTGGTTTCTGCTTCTTTTCTAGGTAGCTGCTCTTCAGGTAACTTCTCCGTTGCAGATGTCTTGCAGGTTCTGCTCTTCTTTAAGTATCCCAAACCCACTGTCAGTTCAGCCTGCTCGCTGTCAGCTTTGTATTCTGGTTGCTCTCTCAAAGTCAGCTCATTAACATAATTTATTAGCCTGGCTCAGCCAATCAGCATCCAGATATTAGCGTATGTCAATCCTAGGTGTTCTCTTGCTAGTCACATGTACCCACATGTGCTTGCCTGTAGTTAGCATGCTGTCAATCTAAAAATAACCTTTCCCTGATGCCATCTTGGATTTTAGGAGATTTGGCTGAGTCATTCCCAATTAGTTAATGGAATTTTTCACTGTGTCACTCTGTATTAGTCAGAGATGGAAGTTTTATGCCCATAAAGAGCAACTAATTAAGCAATCAGTTTGCAAATATCTAGAAGATAATAAGGTGATAAGTAATAGCATGGATTTGTCAGGAACAAATTATGTCAAACCAACCTGTTACCTTTCTCTGACAGTAAGGCTTTTGATACTGTCTAACATGACCTTCTCGTAAACAAAGAAGGGAAATGCAACCTAGATGGAGGTACTAAAAGATGGGTGCAAAACTGGTTGGAAAACATTCCCAGAGAGTAGATATGAATGGTTCACAGTCAGGCTGGAAGGACATGATGAATGGAGTCCCACAAGGATCAGTTCTGGATGTAATTCTGTTCAATATCTTCATCAATGATTTAGGTAATGGCATCGAGAGTGCACTTATAAAGTTTGAGGATGACCCCAATCTGGTAAGGGCTAAAATGCTTTGGAAAATAGGATTAAAAATCAAAGTGATCTGGGCAATCTGAAGAAATGGTCAGAAGTAAATAGGATGAAATTCCATAAGGACAAATGGAAAGTACTCCATTTAGGAACAAAGAGTCAGTTCAGTTGTACACATACAAAATAGGAAATGACTGTCCAGGAAGGAGTATTGTGGAAAGGGATTGAGGGTCATAGTGGACCATAAGCTAAATATGAGTCAACAGTAAAACACTGTTGCAAAAAAAGTGAACATCATTCTGGGATGTTGTAAACGGGTCCACTCATGTGCCCCGTTCGCGCCTAACAACACCCCCCCATCCCCGTGTTTCCTTCACCCTTTTGGGCGCTCCCTGGCGTCCAAAACTGTTTCTCTTAAGGCTTGCCGATCTCGTCCCGACTGCGAGGAGAGGGGGGGTCCGGGCCCGCCCCCCTCTCTCAGACCCCAGCCCAGGGCGTCTACCATCCAGTCCGGCTGGCGGGGCTTCTGCCGTAACTCGCCAGCCCACAGACTCCCTTTGCCTGCCCTGGGCTCCTTCCTCTCTCCACGGTCAAATATCCCCTTGCCTCCGGGCTCACCTCCTCACCTTGGGTCCCATCCGCCTCTGGTCCTCCGCGAGAGGCCGCTCCCCTGGACCTCTTCCTCCTCCACCTGGCATCTCCCGGCGTTTAAATCCCAGCGCCGGCTCCCGGTCCGCGGGGTCATGCCCCTTCCAGCATGGCCACGCTGTTGGGCCGTCGGCAGGGTCGTGCCCCAGCGTTGCTCCGCCCACGCCGGCCCTCAGCCTCCTGGCCGGCCGTGGACATCCTGCCGAGGCAGCCACCCGGGAACAGCTGCCACACAGCCGGTAGGCCGGCCTCTGCGCCGCCCAGCCTGTGGCTGGCGCTGCGCCCGGCGCCGCTACGCCACCCCCTGCCCCGCGAGCCACCAGATAAGCGGCCGCTGGTGGGATTGGAGTGCGGGGCGCCTCTGCCCCGTCACACACCTCCCCCTCTACATGCCCTCGTACCCCTTGTTCTGAGTCCTCCTCCTGCATGTCCCTTCGTGAGAAGAAGTCCGCGTTCCCATGAGCGGTTCCGGCCTGGTGGACTACATCAAAGGCGTAAGGCTGTAAAGAGAGATACCAGCGTATGATTCGTGCATTTGAATCTTTCATGCTTTGCAGCCATCGTAACGGGGCATGGTCTGTGACGACCGTAAATCGGTTTCCCCACAGATAATACCGGAGCATCTCTATGGCCCACTTCACTGCCAACGCTTCTTTCTCTATGGTCGAATACCTGTGTTCCCGGGGGAACAGTTTCCGACATATATATTACGGGGTGTTCTGTGCCCTCCTGCTCCTGGGAGATGACGGCTCCTAATCCGTCCTCCGAAGCGTCGGTTTGTACTATAAAGGGTTTCTCAAAATTCGGCTGAGCTAATACTGGTGCCCCTGTCAGCTGGCCTTTGAGCGCCTGGAAGGCCTGTTCGCATGTTTTTGTCCACACTACCTTGTTAGGTTGCGCCTTTTGTGTCAAATCCGTCAGCGGGGTCGTCAGATGCGAAGTGGGGAACAAACCAGTGGTAATAGCTGGCTAATCCTAAAAACTGACGGACTTGTTTCTTGGTCGTGGGCAGGGGATAATCTCGTAGGGCTCCTACCTTGTCGATCAGTGGTCTCACGCAACCCCGCCCGACGGTATAGCCCAGGTACGTAACTTTCCGCTCTCCAAAGTGGCACTTGTTGGGGTTCACTGTTAGTCCCGCCTCTTGTAACGTCTTCAATACGGCCTGGAGTCTCTTCAGGTGCTCCCCCCACGACCTGCTATAGATTATGATATCATCAATGTATGCAGCTGCATACTGTTGATGGTCCTTTAATACTTTATCCATTAGCCACTGGAATGTGGCCGCCGCCCCATGTAAGCCAAACGGCATGCGTACGAATTGATACAGCCCAAAGGGGGTGGAGAAGGCTGTCTTTTCTCTTGAGGTGGTGGTGAGGGGGATCTGCCAGTATCCTTTACTTAAATCGATCGTTGACAGGTATTGGGCTTGTCCGAGGCGATCCAGCAGTTCGTCTACCCTAGGCATGGGGTACGCGTCAAAGCGTAATATACTATTGACCTTCCAGAAGTCAATACAGAAGCGCGTCGAGCCATCTGGCTTCGGGACCAGCACGAGGGGGCTTCTCCATTCGCTATATGACTCTTCGATCACTCCCCACCGGAGCATCTTTTGTACCTCCCCCCTCACCATCTCCCACATTTTCCTTGGCAAGGGGTGACTGGGGTCACTCACATTCTTACCGACCTCGGTATCAACGTGGTGGTAGGCTCGGGTCGTCCGCCCTGGCTGGTCAGACAGAACTCCGGCGAACTCCCAGAGGAGGTGTTCTAATTCCTCTTTTTGTTCCGGCGTCAGCTCTGCGCTTACCCTCAGTTCCGGGGGAGTGGGGCTGCGCCCCCCTTTGGGGCCTAGGTCTACCTCCGCTTCTGCAGGGTTTGCCATCAGTCCCTCCTGGTTCCTCCAGGCCTTCAAGAGGTTAACGTGGTAGATTTTTGTTTCTCGGCGGGCTCCTGCCAAACGTACTTCATAGTCTACTTCTCCCACCCTTCTTACCATTTCAAATGGGCCTTGCCACTTGGCTAACAACTTGGAGTCCTGGGTGGGGAACAAGAGCAAGACCCGGTCTCCCGGTTCAAAGGTTCTGAGGCGGGCCCCGATATTATAATGGGCCGCTTGCCGAGCCTGGGCATCTAGTTGGTGTAGCTGGGCGAATTCCCCTAAGGTTTTCAACTTTTGCCTCAGCTCTAGAATATAGGGGACCTCACCCACGTCTCTTGTTCTTCCCAGTTTTCCCTCACAATATCCAGTATCCCCCAGGGCTGTCTCCCATATAGGAGCTCAAACGGGGAAAACCCTGTTGAGGCTTGGGGGACTTCCCTCACCGCAAACATCAGAGCAGGCAGTAGTCCATCCCAAGCCCTGGAGTCCTGTTCTATAAACTTCCTGAACATGCTTTTTAAGGTTCGGTTGAACCACTCTACGAGGCTGTCGGTTTGTGGGTGATATACCGACGTTCGTAGCGTCCGTATTCGCAGCAACCGGCACAGTTCTTGTATTAGCCGTGACATAAAGTTTGTCCCTTGGTCGGTAAGGATTTCCTTTGGTACCCCGACCCGGGCAAAGTTCTTTACTAGCTCGGCTGCCAATACCTTCGCCGTAGTCGTCCTTAAGGGAACGGCTTTGGGATACCGGATGGCATAGTCTATGACCACGAGGATGTATTGACACCCTGTGGTTGTTTTCTCCAACGGGCCCACTAGGTCCATGGCTATCCTCTCGAAGGGCACGCCTATAATCGGCAAGGGTACTAGGGGGGCTTTAGGAACTCCCTTGGGGATCGCCTTCTGGCACTGTGGACACAACAAGCAAAATTCTTTCACCTGTCGGTAAACCCCTGGCTAGTAGAACTGCTGTATAATCCTGCGCACCGTTTTCTCATACCCCAGGTGACCAGCCCAGGGGTTGGCGTGAGCCAGGCCCATCAGCGGGTGGCAGTACTGCGTGGGGATCAGTAACTGCCTAAGAGTCCCATACTCTTCTACCCCCTCCGTGACCCGGTCAGCCAGTTGCGACATACCTCGAAGTAGGGTCCGCTCTGGCTCTCCTCGTTCTGGGCTCTCACCTCGTCTGCCTTTCTGGCCACGGCCCATGCATGCTGCAACGTCGGGTCGTCCCTCTGCTCCCGGATAAAGTCGCCGTCCCAGGGCTCCAGCGAGGACACTTCCAACAACGGCTTGGGTCCCCCTTGTGGCTGGGGCTGTCCGCCCTGGGAGCTAGCGGGGGGCTCGCTGGGTTCACTGCCTTCACCCAGCATCCCCTCCTACCTTCCCTGTCTTCCCTGTCTCCCCCATTCACCCATCACACATTGGAATCCTTCCTAGTCACGCCCAAGAAGGGCTGGGTAGACCAACTTTGGGGCCACCACCACGTAAGCCCAACTTTCGTGGGGGCCATCTATTATCTGCGCCCACGCCGTCGCATATTGGTGTATGTCCCCGTGTACACACTGTACGTGTACGGGCGGGCCTCGGGGTCCTTGCCCTCCGATCAGGTCTTCCCTTATGATCATTTGGCTGCACCCTGAGTCCACCAGGGCTTCTACCTTCTGCCCTCTGATCAATACCTGCCTTGTGATCGGGGCCTTCTCGCCCTCCTCTTGGGGTTGTCCCCCGGCCAGGGCTTGGGCGTAAGTACAATCCATATGGGGCATTCCCATTGGAAGTGCCCCTCTTCGCCGCATCGAAAACATGCCCCCTTCGTTGCTCCCATCTCTCCGGGGGTTGGTTCTCCACTGGCTGGTGGCTGGGGAGGTCCGGGTAGGGGCCGCTTCCCTGGGATTGTCCACGCTGGGGCTAATCTCCGCGCTTCTGTCCTCCCTCCCCTTTGGGCTCGTGGGTCCTCTGGGGCTCCCCGGGGTTTGGCTGCCCTAGCGGGCTCGCCCTTCGAGGGAGGCGAGGGGCGATCCCCCTTCCCTAATCCTTCAGCGGTTTCTGCGGCCTCATAGTCGGTCATGAGGACCACCGCTTCTTCCAGTGTCGGGGGGTGCTGTCGCCGTACCCAGCGTTGACCTCCAGTCGGCAGGATGTTCAGAAATTGCTCGAGCACTACCTTCTCGGCGACTTGCGTCCCTGTTTGCTGCTCTGGGTCTAACCACCGCCAGGCCGCTTCCCTTAGTCTCTGGGCAATGGCCCGCGGCTGAGCCCCTGAGGTGTAGCGTTCTTGTCGGAACTTCTGCCTATACATTTCGGGGGTGATGCCGAGTTGGTCCAAGATAGCTTCTTTAACTTTGAAATAGTGCAACGCTTCCCGCGAGCCCAAGCTCCTATACGCCATCCGGGCTGGCCCTGTTAGGTACGGGGCCAATATGGTGGCCCACTGCTCATCCGGCCATCTCGCGGCGGTCGCCACCCTCTCGAACGTGGTCAGGAATGCCTCCAGGTCGTCATTGGGCCCCATCTTCGACAGTCTGACTGGTGCTAGTGGGGGCCCCCCTCCTTCTGCTCCCTCCGTTGCTGGTGTCCCCAGGGCCGTCCCCCTCGCTGGCCCATACTGCTGGCTCCACCGGTCCTGCTGGGCCTCGAACTGCTCCGCCAACTCATGCACCAGCTGCTTCTGCTGTTCCTGGTGCTGGGTGGAGAGTTGCTGTATGAGGACAGTCTGTTGCTGTTGGTGTTGCCGTTGACTTTCCATCAACCATTCTAGCACCTTTGCGGGATCCATCTCTGTGCCTTTGGATCTTAAGAGTGGGGAGGGGGAAACAAAGGGGACCAAACAAATATACTCGACCCCCTGCCGGCATGTGATGCCCTCCGTGTTCGGGGTGGGTTTTTTTTCCCTCCCCCTTCGTTCGGGGTCTCAGGATGCCCACATTCTCCACCACCTGTAAATGGGTCCACTCATGTGCCCCGTTCGCGCCTAACAACGCCCCCCCATCCCCGTGTTTCCTTCACCCTTTTGGGCACTCCCCGGCGTCCAAAACTGTCTCTCTTAAGGCTTGCCGGTCTCGTCCCGACCGCAAGGAGAGGGGGGTCTGGGCCCGCCCCCTCTCACAGACCCCAGCCCAGGGCCCTAAGGACTCGGACGCTTCTACCGTCCAGTCCGGCTGGCGGGACTTCTGCCGTAACTCGCCAGCCCACAGACTCCCTTTGCCTGCCCTGGGCTCCTTCCTCTTTCCACGGTCAAATATCCCCTTGCCTCCGGGCTCACCTCCTCGCCTTGGGTCCCATCCGCCTCTGGTCCTCCGCGAGAGGCCGCTCCCCCGGACCTCTTCCTCCTCCACCCGGCATCTCCCGGCATTTAAATCCCCGCGCCGGCTCCCAGTCTGCGGGGTCATGCCCCTTCCGGCATGGCCATGCTGTTGGGTCATCGGCGGGGTCATGCCCCGGCATTGCTCTGCCTACGCCGGCCCTCAGCCTCCTGGCCAGCCGTGGGTGTCCTGCCAGGGCAGCCGCCCGGGAATAGCCGCCGCACAGCTGGTAGGCCGGCCTCTGCGCTGCTTGGCCCGTGGCTGGCGCCGCGCCCGGCGCCGCTACCCTGCCCCGTGAGCTGCCAGATAAGCGGCCGCTGGCAGGATCGGAGTGCGGGGCACCTCCTCCCCGTCACAGATGTATTAACAGGAGTAAGCAAGACATGAGAAATAATTATTCCACTCTACTCTGCACTGATTGGACCTCAAGTGGAGTATTATGTCTGCTTCTAAATGCCACATTTCAGGAAAGATATGGACAAATTGGAGAAAGTCCAGAGAATAGCAACAAAAAATTATTAAAGCCCTAGAAAACATGACCTGAGGGAAGATTAAAAAATTAGATTTGTTTAGTCTGGAAAAGAGAACATGAGGGTACGTGGTAACTATTTTCAAGAACATAAAAGACTGTTACAAGAAGGAGAGAAAAAAATAGTTCTTAAACGCCAAATATAAGACAAGAAGCAAGGTGCTTAAATTGCAGGAAAGGAAATTTAGGTGGGACATTAGGAAAAACTTCCTAACTGTCAGGTGGCTAAGCACCGGAATGAATTGCATATTGTAGTTGTGGAATCTCCATCCTTGGAGATTTTTAAGAGCAAGTTAGACAAGTACCTGTCAGGTCTAGATAATACTTAATCTTGCCATCAGTGCAGGGAGCGCCCTAGACTACCTCTTGTGGTCCGTCCCAGTCCTGTGATTCTGTGATTCCACTACTTCATCCCCTTAGCTGTCTTTTTTTTGGGTTTTCTAAATGTACAGTCCCAATAATTTTTACTTAATAATTTACTTACCTTCCATTTGAGAAAAATATAATTTTATGAATTTTAACCCCTTTCTGAGGTTTTTCTGGAAGTGTCTGTCAGGGTGCTGTAAGTTGTCTTAGAACAGCATTTCCCAAAGTGTGGTCCATGGCCCAGTACCAGTCCTTAGAAAAAAAATACCGGTCCTTAGAAAAATTATCATGCACGATCCTATTAATTTCTATGATGGGGTAACAGCACCCTGCACTGTCGAGCGCGGTGGCGCAGCCCTCTTGGGAGAGAGCCCGCCACTGTGGTGTCTCTGCTAGGCATGCTCCCGGGCGGTAGGGCTAGATATGGTGGGCGCTAAGACCCAGGGAGAAGGCCGGGTGCTGTGCACATCGACGTGGAACACCCGGCACTGGATGCAGCCTAGGGAGCCGGTGCCGGCTGATAAAGCAGCCAGGATTGGGGCCAAGAGGGGAGGGCGAAACAACCCGCTGGACAGATAGGGCCAGTGACACAATTTATTTGCATATTCATCATTTGCTTAATGAATATGCAAATAAATGTTGCCGGTCCTCCAAAAGTTTGTGAATGGGTTTACTGGTCCCCAGTATCAAAAAGATTGGGAACCACTGTGTTAGAACATTCCAGGCAAAATTGCTCGTTACAATGCAAATAGTAAATAAAGAGATGATGACTGTCATAATTTTAAAAACACCTTAGCCCAGCTTCTTACTTTGTGATTAAGGTAATCTATGAGTACAAAATTACTGTAACAGTTAATTGTGGATACAAATTATAGCATTTAGATATGTAATTTTTACCTTTAAATTACATAAATATGAACATATGATGACTAGTGCCTGCAATTTTAAGCACTCTTGTATTACTTTAAGTGGAATATGTGGACCAATGGTGTTAGCATAACCCAACTGCTGTTTAACATTACATAAGGTTTGTTTTTTCATATAGAAACATAGAACACTAGAACTGGAAGGGACCTCAGGAGGTCATCGAGTCCAGTCCCCTGCCCTCACGGCAGGATCAAGTACCATCTCGACCAGGGTAGCCAACCAGTTAGAGACTAGGAGCCAAAATAGCTGTGGATATAGTGCAAAGAGCCATGTATTATATATTCATTTTTATATATCTATATCTGTTTATCAAACAAAATGTAGTGATAAAAATAATATTACAGGACATTTTGGACAAAAACTAATAAAGTCTCTAGTCACTTAAAAAATTCATGGCCAGTCCATAGATCTTCAGAGAACTTGACAAAGAACAAACATCAAATTAAAAAAAAAAACCTTTGAAAATACAGTAATATTCAAATAAGCATTCCCACCATGTATTTTAAATTTAATGCTACTGATCTATTATGTCCTGTCAGTTTTTTAAAATTAAACTGAACTGAGAAGTAAATTAGCACAATTTGAAGAGCGTGTTTCACTCCAACTTGTTGATCTCTGGTATGGTTTTCTCATTTTTTTTAAAATATGAAGATTATGGCTTTTTTATAGTTCTAAAAATTCAGGTCTGTCCAAGACTGCAAATATGAGAGGTTTAAAAACAATAAGGGAGAGACTCATATCTCAGAATAATTGCTTCAACCTGGCAAACAATAGCTTTTGAATTTTCTTTAAAGAAACACAGTGTAAACCAGGTACATGCTGATTCTTTTTTTGCCCTGGAATTTAAATATGACATCTGTGTTGGCTGCCTTATTCTGCATCCATGAAGATTTTGAGTTAAAGGTTCTTCAGCCCCTCCCCTGCTCTAATCCAATGCACGTACCCCTCCCCTAGAGCCAGGCACCCCCAGCCCTCCTGCTCTAACCCAATACCTGGGTCTTACTGGAGCCGCCAAAGCCACATGCTTCTCCCTCCAGGTGCTGGGGTGCACGCGCAGAGTGGCCGTGAGCAGTCTGGATGCATGGCTATGAAGTAGCAAGAGCCTCATTTTTTGAGTGAAGAGCCATATGCGGCTCGAGAGCCGTGAGTTGGCCACCCTGATCTAGACCAGTGTTTCTTAAACTTTTTAAGACTGAGGAACACCAAACAATTTTTTTTTAATGAGGAACACCAAGGGGGAAAAAAAAAGGGGGGGGGGTAGGGGAAACTTATTGAACCAAAAAAAAAAAAAAGGGTCGGGGGGAAGTTATTGAGCAAAAAACGGGTTGAGTGGGAAAGTTATTGAGCAAAAAAAAAGGTCTCTTGTACACCGTTGTGCTGCGGAACACAGTTTAAGAAACACTGATCTAGACCATCCCTGATAGATGTCTGTCTAACCTGCTCTTAAATATCTCCAGAGATGGAGATTCTACAACCTCCCTAGGCAATTTATTGCTGTGTTTAACCACCCTGACAGTTAGGAAGTTTTTCCTAATGTCCAACCTAAATCTCCCTTGCTGCAGTTTAAGCCCATTACTTCTTGTCCTACCCTCAGAGGCCAAGGAGAACAATTTTCTCCCTCCTCCTTGTGACACCCTTTTAGATACCTGAAGACTGCTATCATATCCCCTCTCAGTCTTCTCCTTTCCAAACTAAACAAGCCCAGTTCTTTCAGTCTTCCTTCATAGGTCATGTTCTCTAGACCTTTAATCATTCTTGTTGCTCTTCTCTGGACCTTCTCCAATTACTCAACATCTTTCTTGAAATGTGGTGCCCAGAACTGGATACAATACTCCAACTGAGGCCTAATCAGCGCAGAGTAGAACGGAAGAATGACTTCCCGTGTGTTGCTCACAACACTCTTGTTGATGCATCCCAGAATCATGTTTGCTTTTTTTTGCAACAACATCACACTCTTAGCTCATATTTAGCTTGTGGTTCACGATGACCCCTAGATCCCTTACACAGTACTCCTTCCTAGACAGTCGCTTCCCATTCTGTATGTGTGAAACTGATTGTTCCTTCCTAAGCGGAGCACTTTGCGTTTGTCCTTATTAAACTTCATCCTGTTTATCTCTGACCATTTCTCTAGTTTTGTCCAGATCATTTTGAATTTTGACCTTATCCTCCAAAGCAGTTGCAATCCCTCCCAGCTTGGTATCTCTGCAAACTTAATAAGCGTACTATATATGCCAATATCTAAATAATTGATGAAGATATTGAACAGAACCGGTCCCAAAACAGACCCCTGCGGATCCCCACTTGTTATACCTTTCAGCAGGTTTGTGAACCATTAATAACTACTCTCTGAGGAACAGTTATCCAGCCAGTTATTCATCCACCTTATAGTAGCCCCATCCAAGTTGTATTTTCCTAGTTTATTGATAAGAATATCATGCGAGACCGTATCAAATGCCTTACTAAAGTCTAGGTATACCACATCCACTGGTTCTCCCTTATCCACAAGACTCGTTATCCTATCAAAGAAAGCTATCGGATTGGTTTGACATGATTTGATCTTTACAAATCCATGCTGGCTGTTCCCTATCACCTTATTATCTTCCAGGTGTTTGCAGAAGATTTCCTTAATTACTTGCTCCATTATCTTTCCTGGCACAGAAGTTAAACTGACTGGTTTATAGTTTCCTGGGTTGTTCTTATTTCCCTTTGTATAGATGGGCACTATAATTGCCCTTTTCCAGTGTTCTGGAGTCTCTCCCATCTTCCATGATTTTCCAAAGATGATAGCTAAAGGCTCAGATACCTCCTCTATCTGCTCCTTGAGTATTCTAGGATGCATTTCATCAGGCCTTGTGACTTGCAGATATCTAACATTTCTAAGAGATTTTTAACTTTAACTTGTTCTTTTTTTAAAATCTTCTAAACCTACCACTAGCATTCACTATGTTAGGCATTCCTTCATCAGACTTCTCGGTGGCTATGTGCCCAGAATCAAGGATCTCCACACCCCTGCCAACATCATATGCTGAGACTCCATAGCTCCTACAGCATCTGCTCCCATTCATTGTGAGCTCCTCATGCCAGCTCTTGAAACCTGTTGAACTGAAAATGTGACAAGGCCTTTGCTATGCCACTATCTACCCTGGGCATGTACTCTGAAGAAGAGCTATTTAGGCTTAAACTTCGTAGCACAAATGCTCCTGCTAAAATCATAACCCCTGTATGATCTGGAAATCTGTCAATCGATAACATGTACCACTGCCATGTTGTCGCACCAAAAAAATACCTTTTTACCAGCCAACTCTAGTTATTCACATATGTGCGGCGTGACAGCGGCTCCAGGCCCCGCCCCTTGGCCATGAATGTCACCGCCCTGCCCCCCTTCGCCTCCTGCCATGGTGCTCGGCTGACTTCTGCACCGCTCAGCCAGGCCGCCGCGGGGGAGCAAGTGGAGCAAGCGGCTGTTTGGGCTCCCCCGCGGCGGCCCGGCTGAGCATCGCAGAAGTCAGACGAGGGCTACGGCGGGAGGCGAAGGGGGGCAGGGTGGTGACGTGCGGCATAACAGCGGGTCCAGGCCCCACCCCCGGCCGTGAACGTCACCGCCCCGCCCCCCTTCACCTCTCTCTCTCTCTCCTCCTCCTACTGCCTCCCCCTCTCTCTCTCTCAGCTCTCCTTCACCTCCTGCCTCTCTCTCCATCTCTCTCTTTCTCTTCTCCTCCCCCTCCTGCCTCTCACTCGGGGAACCGTGGAGCCCAAATGGCAGTTTGGGCTCCGCTCTCCCCATGCTGCATGGGGAGCACGGAGCCCAAACGGTCGCTTGTGCCACTTGCTCCCACCGCGGCGGCCCGGCTGAGCGGCGCAGAAGTCAGCCGAGTGCCACTGCGGGAGGTGAAGGGGGGCAGGGCGGTGACGTGTGGTGTGACAGCGCCCCCAGGCCCTGCCCCCTGGCCATGAATGTCACCGCCCTGCCCCCCTTCACCTCCTGCAGTGGCACTCGGCTGACTTCTGCGCCGCTCAGCTGTGCCGCCGCCATGGGAGCAAGTGGCACAAGTGACCGTTTGGGCTCCGTGCTCCCCATGCAGCATGGGGAGAGCGGAGCCCAAACTGCCGTTTGGGCTCCATGGTTCCCCGAGTGAGAGGCAGGAGGGGGAGGAGAAGAGAAAGAGAGAGATGGAGAGAGAGGCAGTAGGAGGAGGAGGAGGGGAGAGAGAGAGAGAGAGAGCGAGAGACGGAGCGAGAGACCGGAGGCTCAGGAGAGAAGACCGACGTGGAGGAGAGACCTGAAAATCCCAGGCTAATTGGCTAGTTTCAAAATAATGTCGAAATACTGTCAAGCTGGAGGACTATTTACTCCGACTCCTGAAATCTTCATTATATGAGGAGTACAGGAAGTCGGAGGAAGAGTGCTCTATTTTGAAATAAGTGCTGTGTAGATGATCCCAATTTCAAAATAAGTTATTTTAAAATAAGCTCCGCAGTTGACGTAGCTCAATTTGCGTAGTTTATTTTGAGTTAAGCCCTCCTGTGTAGATGTACCTTTAGGGCTCAATTAAGTTTTGCTTTTGTTATACAATTTCAGACAGGGTTTTTGTCACTTATTGTACCTGAACATATATTTATGTCAAACCAGAATAATAATTAAGACAGAATTGGTAGAGAGCCCAAGTTACCACATTAGAAAGAACTTCTGTACTTCATGATAGTCATTACTTCGTCTGATCCCTTGGTTTGGTCAGTCAGTCAGTCCTGTTGCTTCATTTTCTAGTCTGGTTTCTCTCTAATCTGGACCTTTTTCACTTGGACTCATATATTTTCATACTCTGAATAGCTTAACTTTTCTCCAGTCACCTTTTGAGCACATTGACATTTATTTTATATGTAACCCATACATTATGCATGTGTAAGCTTCAGTTCACCTAACTTCTGTATTGTGTTGTTGCTTTTGCAGTTTTTATGTCATGTCATATTATGTGTCACTCTGTTCCTGGATTTTTCCGGTAAAAAGGCTTCTTGCTGTTAAAGTGTGTTATGTTTTTTATCTGAAAATTTCCAGCCCAACATGCTATCTTTGTTCTGTGAGCAGCAACATAATTTTAAGCAGATCAGCAGTTTTGTAAAAGAAGTATTGGCAAAAATGCTCACACACCAGGCACTTCATTTGAACTCGTTCATTACAAATAATTAAAATATAGTTATCAAACCTTTAATTTTTTCCATTAGTAATCCTTCATTTTATATATCAATGTTACAAATCAGTGCATGTTCCACTACTCTAGCCCCTAAATCTAGAAAGACCTGGGACAAAGGTTTGGATAGCACATTGATTCTTTAATGTCAACAATTCTTTATATTCTGCAAACATAGATTTGTTAGGGCATTTTTGTTACTTCAAATTCAAAGTTTTATATTTTTAATTTCTACCAAATCTTGTTAGTGTTTTTCCTATTAAAAGTTTTAAGGTGCTGGCGTTTTAGGGCATGGGTACTTGGATGCTCTAACCCAGTGTTTCTCAACTTTTTTTTTATAAAGTACCCCTAAAAGAATTGTAAGTACCCCCAATACCTAGTTTTCAGACACACAAAATTTTTTTCTACCATTGCAACACATTTGTTTAAACAACTTAATCATAGCCAGGCGGTGTAAAGAGTACAAAAATAATAAAGCTCTGTAAAACTTAAAACAAAAATTCAGTTTTCTCTAAATTTCAGTTGCGTTGACGTACCTCCCAGATTTTTCTCGAGTACCCTTAAGGGTACTTGTACCACTGGTTGAGAAACACTGCTCTAACTGTCTTTTTCTTTAAGGGCCCACAAAAGGAGTGGTGTGTGGAACAGTTCCTCCCCTTATTATTTTGTCCACCAGTTAGGCCTTGTTTCTAACAAATGAGATTTCTGATTCTGTGCTTTTCTTGCTTACCAAGAATGATCTTAATGCAGCCTTTGAGTTGTATCAGTTGACCATTTGGTTTGGACTAAATTAGTCTGATTTCCTTTTGCTCCTATTCCCATCAACATTTATTGGTATAAGTTATTGTGAATTCTATGAACTTACACTCACTTTACTGTTAAATTCAGAGTAGATTAGTAAGGATCAGCTGTCACAGCAGCACCCACTTAATTTTGGGAGTAAATATATGTACTGCTCCTGCTCTATGTGAGTGGATTCCTCTGCCTGCACACAGTTCAGGTAAATTCAGTGAGGCTTGGCATGGGTACACACATTCACTTGCAGGAAGATCTCTTCAGGAACAGGCCCTTATAGATTGTGGTTTTTTTAAAAAAATCTGTCAGTATAAACCTGGATAATGACCTTTTAAAGGTAAAAAGAGATAGTAAGTGTCCGTATTCCTAATTTATCAGGCACATGTAGAGCTGGATTCTATTCTCAGATACACATTGATGTGGCTATGCATGCTGTGGAAGTCTGTCATTTAAAAGAGGTGATTTGATAGGTCATGAATTTGCAGCAGGATACACACATGTAAGGCCCAAATTCACATAAAGTCTCATTGACTTCAGAGGGACTTCATATAGATGTGAGGAAATGCCAGCACAGATCACATTGTAGCGTTGGGGCCATCAATTCACATTTTTCTGTATTGTGGTGTTTCAGAGACCCACATAAAATAATTTCTGTAAGTGAAACAGGAGAAGGAGAATGGAAGCTTGAAATGGGTCCAGATTGCTGGAAAACATGAGGAGCTTGCCCCAAGCTATAAATTTTGCCCCCCACAAACAAAATCCTTAAAATGATCAAACTTGTACGCCCCATTTTAATTTCTCTGTGGTTAATTTGTCTAGGTTTTTTATGACCTCTATCACCATGATAATGTACCCAGTTGATAATATAATAAATATACAAATATGATTAAGGCATTTTAGGCTACGGCTACACTGCCATTTTTTTTTTGTGGAAGAAGATATGCAAATTGCATATCTCATTTGCATACCTTCTTCCGATTCTTTTTGCTGAAGAGGTTTTGCCGCTAAAAAGCCCTGTGTAGATGGGGCCATTTGTCAGAAAAAAACCCTTTTTCGCAAGATCCCTTATTCCTCAAAAATCGAGGTTTACAGGATCTTGTGAAAAAGGTTTTTTTTTCTGACAGATGGCCCCATCTACACAGGGCTTTTTAGCGGCAAAATCTCTTCTGCAAAAAGAATCGGAAGAAGATATGCAAATGAGAGTACAATTTGCATATCCTCTTCCGCAAAAAAATGGCAGTGTAGCCGTAGCCTTAATGTTTGTGGTCCTGATTAGATGAAAATGACTTTTAAAGAAAGATTAATTGTACATTTTCCCCTTCTCTTTTGGTGTCAGTGTAGGACAGACCTAAGGCTGGTTAGGTTCATTAACTGTATTAAAATAATTTAACGTTACTTACCTTAATTTCCTACAGTAAGTTAAAATTTATGGCCTGTTATGCAAGAAGTCAGACTACATGATCACTATTATGCCTCCTTGCCTTAAAAATCAGCATTTTTCTGTTTAAAGTGTAACTTTAACTCTGAATTTCCTAAATGTTAAATACTTCTCTTCACATTAATTACATTATTGTTATATTTTTTCATAACAGTAAGTAACCAATATAAATTCTTACCTTTAATTTCAGTTGGACAATTTTTTATCTTGAAATATATCATGTAACAAGTCTATATCTATAGCAGTGTTTCTCAAAGTAGACCATGGATCAACTCTGAGAAACCTGCTAACTGGCCACTGAAGTTTGTTAATTTACTGGCTTCGCAGCCACAGCTCCCGTTGGCTCTCATTCGCTGTTTGCAGTCAACGGGAGCTGTGTGAGCTCCTACCAGACCCCTCCCTTTCCATTTTTTGAGAAACAATCAAATTCCGTGCACATCCCATTATCTTGGCACAGCCAAACACTGATTTTGCTTTAAATTATGATAAGAGGAAGCTGCATACCAAATTTGGTGGTCCTATTTCTTACCGTTTAGGAGGAGTTCTTGAATAAATGGACTCATGGACTGACTGACACACACACACATACAGTTCTAAAATATATAGTACAAAGATTATAGTAAGTAAGTGTTCTTTTGATTTTTTTTAAATTCATGGTTTCACTTTGTATAAGTTGCATTTAAATACCATTCTATTTTCTGGGCCAATTTGTTGGAGCAGGTTACATGTGCCAGTGTTAAAGACTTTTTTTTTATTGCTCTTTCAGGCCATCTCTATACATCTTTATTACCAGCACAGTGGAGGAAAAACAATTCCTCTGAACTATTTCAAATGTGTTTGAAATAAGCCCAAAAGAATAAATGAAAATACATTCACAAGTGGAAATATGATTTGTTTGAATTTTCAACAGTTTCAGTATTAAATGTGTTTTCCCAATCTGTTGAATTGCAGATGAAAGGGAGCCTACCTTGTGGACAATTTAGTGGGTTTAATGACCTTTGAGTAGAGCTCAGCAATTCATAGTCTTTTATTCACTGTTGTTTTGACATCAATTGGCATTTCCGTAGAAAAGATTAAAATGTCATTTCTAAAAGGCTTTGTTCCTTCTGAGAATTGCCTGGAAGGGAAAAAGCAAATAAGGGTATTAACTTAAAGGAATTAAAATGATCAATACAGAGCTCTGTTACAAAGAAGTAGTGAATATTGTATGTTGTCAAAATATGGTTTTACTGGAGACAGCTTTACAGAATTCCTCTTACCAAGAGAAAGGAGTGTTTTCCTTTTTTGGGGGAGCTGTAGGTGGACTGATGTAACCAACTCTGGAAAATACTAACAAAACTGTGTTGCAAACTAAGACATTTAAGAAATGCTGAGGTGACAGTTTGTAAAAGTTGATGGCACTTTGGAAAGTTACCAAGCATGCATCCATCCCAGTTTTCTCTTCCTTATTTTGAATTTAATTTGTGTGAAATTTCTCCAGTGAATGAGGATGTGAATTTTTATATACACTTCAAGAAAAAATATTGACATATTATGAAGGAATATGAAGGCAAGAATTAGGTTCATTTGCCTTTTCTATGGAAAAATGCTTCTTTTTACCTCTAAAAAGGCTAAGCAACTAGTCAGCACAGGGGATAAAATTTATCCTAATTTTAATAAGTTAATAAGATCTTCCTTTTGCTGCATTTTTGTAAGTCCATCAGCAAAGAAATGCTAAGAGGGCAGAGAACTGCAGAAAGTAATCTTTCAATTCTTGTTTCCTTTCCAATAATATTTGTTAGAGTTCAGACAACGGAAAGACATGGGGGAAGTTTGCTTTAAATCAGAAGATTAGTGGAAAACTGAAGGTAGTGGTGTGACATTTTTGTGGCATGCTGTATAGTACAGCATATTTTAATTTAACCCAAATTTTGGAAAATCTGTGCTCTTGGCAATTAGGGTAAAAAAACATGTCAGAGCTGATGTTTTTAGTACCCAATAATAGAAGGTTTGGGTCATGCTACCAGTCTGTCCCCAGTGAATGTGTTGTGCATGTAGCTCACAGTGGTAGGAAGTTTCTTCAGTTCCAGTTGACTGAGAGTCTATGCCCAAAATATTCAAACCTGGGTGTTTGGAGCTGGACATCTGAGATCAACGTTTAGGCACCTGAATAAGAGATTCAGAGGTGGTGAGCAACCTCCTCTCCCACTGATGTCAGTGGGAACTTTGGGGATTTAATGAAATTACTGGTAGGTCACTTTTATTTAAGAACCTAAGTATGGACTTTCCTCCTGTCTGACCTTTGCTAGGATATTGTCTGTTAATTTTCCAAGCACTGCTTTGCTTTTTCTTTGCTACTTAGCTGAAAAACTGCAAGGGTCACGTATTGAAGGCTAAGGTGAAAAAAATCTCTCTGTGTGCATGCATGTTGATTCCTGCGGTTCCCACAGGCTAAACTCCAACATTTGATCAGATAGACTTAGGCCATGACTATACTGAAAAGACTTGGTGACGAAAGTGCTGTCAACATTCATAAGTTCTAAAAAGAAAGTTGCCAAATCATGTTTACATTGCTACCATATGTTGACATATCATGGCCACATTGTTAGCTCCCTTGTTGACAGAAAGAGCAAAGAAAGCAATGTGGGTATGCATTCCATAGTGCCTGGTGTCACCTTCAGTTGCTAAGCACTGTGGGAACATGCAGCGTAGCACAAGGCATTTTGGGAACGTGAAAAACGTCCCGTCAGCCACCTGTTTGCTTCACAGCCCTCCCGGGGCTTCTGGCTTACTTTCATGCCATTTGAAACTGACAGTTTTGTTGCACACTCCACATCTGCTGTGAAAAGTCACAAATCCGAGACTTGTCTCCTCTACTGTGTTCAGTGTGTTTAGGACATCAAGTATTGTAACAGAGCTGTTTATGAACTGAAGTATTACTGAATCCTGATTGGATGATTGACACAGCTGGAATGTTACAACCAGCCATTATACTTTGTTAGGAAGGATTGAGTAGGCAGAAGGGATGGGAGAGTAGCACTCTATATCCAAAATGGGATTACCTGTTTCCTAGTCACTGATAACGCAAAAGAAAGTGATCTTGAATGCTATGGATCAATGTCTTAATAGAGAAAGCAGAAGATGGAATATTAGTTGGTACAGAGCACCAAATCACACTGCAGGACAGGATGACTGCTTCCTTATATGCCTATCTACAATGTGGAGAAAAAAGCTGTGTGATCATGTGGACTTCAGTTTGAGTGACATGTGCTGGAAGTCTCATGCTGCCAGTATTAAAGCATCCTTGGAATTTCTAAACATTATAAATGATAATTTCCTAACTCAAAAAGAGGTTTCAACCAAGACAAGGGAATTCTGTATTAGACCTTGTCCTAACAGATAAAAGAAACCGATCACAGAATGAAAAATTAATGGTAGCTTAATCAGAAATAATCATTACTGGGATCATATTTAACGTGTGGAAGCAGAATAAACTCATGACCAGTAATATATATATTTGGTGCTTTAAATCGAACAAATTTCACAAAGCTGAAAACCAGAGGTCTCAAACTCATGATCCATATGCCATTTCCAGCTGGAACATTTTTCAGTCTGTCCCAGGAACCCCGGCGGCCCAGTTGTGTGCGCCCGTCCCTGTCCTCCAAACTACACTGCTTCCTGCCATTGCTCTGCCATCTCCCCTCATTGCACCCCTTCTCCCAAGGGACACAGCCTCAGGGATTACTGGAGGGGCCTTGTGTGGGGCAGTAGTAGAGACTGGGCCCTCCCACCCTCTCCTGCATTAGGGAAGAAAGCTAGTGTGCTACCAGTTATTAAAAAGTAATTATTGGCCTTTCAGCCTGACACCTATTCATCGTAAGATAAGGAATAGCTGATAGGGGACTCAATTAATAAAGAATTAAAGAAGGGTAATGTAATTAATGCAAATTCATATGAATGTATCGAGACTAGATTCTGACAATATGATATTTTTATGTGATTACAAGTTTAGTTGATGAAGGTAAGAATGTTAATATAATATACTTATATTTCTGTAGGGTTTTTCAGTTGGTACCACATGATATTTTGATTAAAAAACAATAAAAAGATATAACATTAAACTGGCACCCATTACATGGGTTTATGTAACGGTAAATGAGGAATCTTTACCGATTAGTGTTTGGTGCAACCACTGCTGGGATGCTCTGTCCAGTTTTGATGTCCACAATTCTTAAATTGGAGAGAATTTAAAGAAGAGCCATGAAAATGGTTAAATATTAGAAAACACGCCTTATGTCATTCTTGATTTAACTCAATTTATTTAGGTTAACAAAAAGAAGATTAAGGGGTGACTTGCTTATAGTTAAATTCACACTGGAATTACTTTAATAGTGCAAAGTGCACCAAGGGTTATGGTGAATTCTCCATCATTGACCATTTGTAAATTAAGACCAGATTTTTTTCTAAAAGATCTGCTCTAGGAATTATTTTGGGGAAGTTCTATGAGGATGTTGTTGGCTGTCTCTAGTGTGATGTTAGGATAATTTTAGCATCTTTCTGATAGTTGGATGTCCCTCAGCTCTACCACAAGCCTGTGTCTGGAAAGTTCTTCACACATCTCTTCATAGCTGCAGTGTTAGATTGGGCTGTTATGAAGTCATTCGCTGACTCTCCTTTCTCTTGCTTGCATAAGCAAAATCATGCTTGCGCAAAAATAACATTGCAGCAAGATGTGAAATACTTACCCAGTTCTTTAACTCTGTTGAACTGTTTCATCTGAGCAGTGGTGAAACTTCCAGAAAGGATAATGTCTTCTGCTTCAGGTAGTAGAGCAGGATATTAAGTAGTTTCTTTGGTTGCTGATATAAACCAAATGCCTGATAGAAGTTCTAGAATCTGCTTACCCACAGTGGCCATCCATAAGGGTACTGGAAATCAAATTCTGCTTGAGATGGTATTGGGAAAAAGGATGGATCAGATATAGCCATCTCTTGTTTTGCCAGACAATGGATTCCTCCCTTTTCTCTCTGTTGCTTCTGTGTGGAGTAAGGTGGCATGACCACTTAAGTGAGCAAACTGGTGAGGTTGCTATGGGCCTATTCTTAACTTCAGTGTTCCTTATTTTCCTACCTACATGCTTTTGATTATTGCAGCTTGCACTCATCACTGATCTCTTTGGGCTGTCTGTATTTTCTCTGCCTGTTCTTCTGCTAGTTGTGTGCAGTTTTTCAGCTGTTTTGGCTGGACTGGAGAGCAGTTTTTTTCCCCTTTTCCATTTTAGATGGGTTGTTCTGTATTCAGTTGGAATTTAATTGAATCCCATTCTTAAACCACATGGAAATTACAGAGACCCAGAACACCATAGTTGAGGTGAATGCAAGACTGGCTTTATTTTTTATTTATATAGATTCTTACCTCTTTGGTACACCCTCTTTCCCCCCAGTCTCTTATTTAAACATTCACAACTAATGCCTCAAAACGTGATCACTGCGGAGACCTAGAGACTGGTGTTGGGTTGTCACATGGCTAATATTTCATAGGCATGTCTTGTATTTTTATCTTAAGACTAATTATTTAATCTAATTCACTAGCAACAGAGAAGCAGATATTTCCTACTAATTGCTCTTCCCTTCTGCCCTAAAATAATACTTTGAGGCTGTGTCTACATTGGCGCGATCTTGCGCAAATGCAGCCGCTTTTGCTCCAAAACTTGCTGCCTGTCTACACGGGCCATGAGTTCTTGTGCAAGAACACTGACGTTCTAATGTATGAAATCAGTGCTTCTTGTGCAAGAATATGATGCTCCCACTCAAGAATAAGCCCTCTTGTGCAACTGTTCTTGCGCAAGAGGCTAGTGTAGACCGGCAACATGAATTTCTTGTGCAAGAAAGCCCTATGGTTAAAATGGCCATCAGAGCTTTCTTGCGCAAGAGAGTGTCTACACTGGCATGGACGCTCTTGCGCAAAAGCACATCTCTTGCACAAACGCACATGCCAGTGTGGACACTCTCTTCTGGAAGAGTTTTTGCACAAGAACTCTTCCTCAAAAGAGTTCTTGCGCAAAATCATGCTAGTGTAGACATAGCCCTAGGGTTTTTAGTTCATTCTGAAACAATATCTGCAAGCTACAGCATAGTCTCTATGAAGTTTCATGAGTATACATATCAAAGGAGTAGTGTGTAAGGTGCAGAGTTAGGTTCTATATACTGCTCTTCTGAGCACTTTGTGGTACCTTGGGCAAATCACTTTTTCATAGGTGCTATATATCCAAATGAAACAATAGCTCTCATTAATACCTGCCAGGGCCCTACATACTACAGTTATGAGTGCCATAGAGAGGTAAACAATTATTGGAATGTATTTTTTTTGCTGACACCCAAAATATGCAATTACTAATGAAAGAGGAAGGCAAAGTGCCCCCTTTGCCTGAAAGTATGTATGGCAAACATGGGAGCTCAGTTTAAAGCGTTTCAAGGCTTGTATGCCCTCTATCATGTTTAATAAACAAACTGAGTATCTGCTTTGTTTTGCATACATGCCCTTTGGTCCTTCCTCTTTCACTCAGTGCATTTGCTATTTTTCATCCATTTAGGCCAAATCTTCACTATAAACTTACATAATTATGCTGCTCAGGGGTCAGAAAAATACCACCTGCTGCATAATGCAGTTATGCTAATCTAGCCCCTCATATAGACTGTGTTGTATTGATAGAAGGACTTCTCCCTCTGATATAGCTATCTCTTCTCCAAGGGGTGGATTAAGCATAACTCCTGTTAGCCTAGTAGCATCCTCAGTGAAGTCCTGCAGCAGTACAGCTGTAGCATTTTAAATGTGACTCGCCATTAGTCTTAGCATGTGGGTGAACATTAATGTTACTAATTATTGCCGTGAGTGGTCGCGATTAAGCAAACCGCCTCCTTCCCTTGGGTTCGCTAGGACTGTGCAGAACTCTGGTCTGCCCCCTTGCTTACCTGGGAAGTCATCAATAAATTTAGACCAAATACCAATTTGTGTCTTAATCAGTGAGCATAACTTTATTGATGTTGCCACTTAATGAATAACAAAGTTAAAAGATAGCAGCTAAGAATTAAAAAGAAAATAAAGAAAAGCAAATTGTTTCTGCTAGTGTGATTACAAGGATACTTAGTGATATAAGCTAACTCTTTATCTAGTTTTTTAATTTCTTCTAGATTAATTTTTAAAAGAACTGCAACTATGAGGATCCTTGATCTTATAGCTTATCAAGATTATTTTGTTTTTCTTGAATTTTTAGACTCTTTTTGTTAGATTCTTAGACTCTTTTTGTCAGATTTTTTTACTCTTTTTGTTAGATTTTTTGACTCACCCGATCAGGTGTAGCAGCATCTCCCTACTGGCCAGGTAAAGGACGACGAATGCTATTACGATGCCTGCCTCGGTATGGACCTCCTGCCTCTTGTCGTCAGAGAGCAAAACATGAGTTCAGTTTCCAGAATGAGTTGTAGATGATGAGGTACCCGCTGTTGTTACTGCAGGGTATTTATGGCCTGCTCTCTCATTGTCTATTCAGTTCTGTGGGTAATTTGAGATGCAAAAAATTTTTTTCTCTTAAGGGCTAGCGAATTAGTTGAGGATCTTGTAAGTAGATGCAAAAAATTTTTTCTCTTAGACCAAATTTAGTGTGTTACTTAAGGGCTAGCGAATTAGATGAAGATCTTGTAATTAGATGCAAAAAAATTTTTTCTCTTAGACCAGATTTTGACCTAATTTGGTGTGTTACTTAAAGGCTGGCGAATTAGATGAGGATCTTTACTCTTACAAATTTTACTGCTTATCCTAAATTATCATATTTCATAACACATTTCCTAATACACTCCTCTATAACAGCAAAAAAGTCAATCCATGTAGTCTGCGGTTAGGCTACTTCCTCTTAAACATAGCTGTCTGTGCTTTTGCTATGGCTTAATTTTAAAGAGCTGCTAATCATACATGACAATTATATATTGTCTTTCCTTTCTGCCATAATCTTGAGAAGATGGATTTACTGATGTTGCCTTTCTTTTTAACAGGCCCCAAGTAAAAGTTGTCTTCTGCTGTTGTGTTCGCTTGTGCTGGGCTGAGTGAGATTTTCCATTCATTTTCATTCTGTGGAGGAAGGATGTTGTGGTGAAGTCTCAGGAGATCTGGCATTTCTCAGTTTAGCTACAGAAATCACTTATTTTTACTATAGATGTTGTGTAATGCCTAACAAAATAGGGCCATGACCTGGCTGGCCTTGAGACACTACCACAATATGAATAATAATAATCTCCTGGCATAGGTATGGGAGCTAGGGCTGCAATGGGTACTGCAGCACCCACATGTTTGTTGTGTGGCTCCACTGCTGCCCTTCACCTGGAGTCCCAGCTGCTGCCCTGCACTCAGCTTTCTCCTGCCAGTCCTAAGCTCAGGATACCAGCTGCCTCCCCATGCCCTGGGTTCTGTTGCTGGCACTGCCCTCCCCCGCCCCCCACATGTGGCCCCAGCCTTGGTCCCCTTACACCTGTCCAAGTTTCCCACCTTATCCTCCTGGAGACATGGCCCTGCTCCTGGCCCAGCTCTGGAAGAGGGGTAGACAGGGTAAAGGTGTGCTGACATTCAGCACTCACACTATTAACAGTATTCCAGTGTCTGACAGGGCATCTGCCCTGCACTGGCTCTTTAGGGGCAAAAACCCAGCCCTGAGTGAGGGCTGAGAGGGAAGCCCTAGCTGAGGCAGTTATTGCTGATTAGGGCTCACCTGGGGTCTACATAAAGAAGGGCTTCTGGAAGGAGAGAGAAGGACTTACTCTGGCTCTGGCCGGAGAGCAGAGGGACCTGGTTGCCTGGGAAGCAGGAGGCTTCCTGGAAGTAGAGCAGTGCTGGGGGAAGGAGGGTACAGGGGAATGGGGTGTTCCCTGGGAGAGGAACTGGGTGTTCCCTGGAATGCAGAGACTGATAAACATTCTCCGCCCACCCCCCAAAGGGAGTCGAGGGACACTAGAATGGGCGCTGCTGGAGGGCAGTGTCCTGAAGAGGACGCCGCAGTCTGGCAGTGACACGGGTCCGGAAGGGAGTGTGTGGAGTGAGGACACAGGGAGACACCAGCAGAGGAAGGCACCCTGCGGACATGCGAGCTAATTCCCAGGGCTACCTGGCTGCAGGCGCCGTGGCGGTGAGTCAGCTCTGTGACACCGTGCCACTGCTTCTTAGGGGTTTGTGAGGATAAATCCGTTAAACTGTGAGTTCAGGCTGGCAGGGCTTGTGATATGTGAGAGGCAATATTAGGTCTGTAAATGCTTCTAAATTCTGCTGTTTGATTTATTTTTCCCAGTGGTGAATTATATGAAGATCTTAAAACAGGTTCTCTGTAGCTGTCTCAGGACTCATCTACGCTTCCATGGCAAGTCGTCTGAAATTACGGTATTTCAGTTATGTGAATAACAACTGAAAGGGTGTGTCTAGACTACATCCCTCTGTCGGCAGTGCAAATGAAGTCTAGATGCGGTTCTTTCGAAAATGGGGCGCTTTTTCCAAAGATCCTATAAACCTCAAAAATGCATCTAGACTGCGGTTTCAATTTCGAAATAGCACTTTTTCGAAAGAGCGCCACTACGTGATTATGCAAATGAAGCACAGGATATTTAAATCCCGGCTTCATTTGCACTTTCAAAGTGCTTCATTTACATCCCTCTGCCGACAGAGGGATGTAGTCTAGACATAGCCAAATTTACGTGGCTTAGGTTGATGTACCGGTGTTCATAGTGAGCTGTGTCGATGGGAGATATTCTCCTGCTCACTTCACTTAGGCTACGTCTAAACTACACCCCTCTGTCAGCAGAGGGATATAAATTAGAGGTATCGAAAGTGCAAATGAAGCCAGGATTTAAATATCCCATGCTTCATTTGCATAATGGCGGCCGCCTCTTTTAGAAACGGGGCTTTTCGAAAAAACCCAGCAGTTTACATGGGGCATTTTCGACAGAAATGCCCCGTTTCTAAAGATCCTGTACTCAAAAAATGAGGAGTACAGGATATTTAGAAACTGGGCATTTCTGTCAAAAATGCCCCATGTAAAACTGCCAGTTTTTTTCAAAAAGCCCCGTTTCGAAAAAAAGTGGCGGCTGCCATTGTGCAAATGAAGCACGGGATATTTAAATCCCGGCTTCATTTGCACTTTCGATACGTCTAATTTACATCCCTCTGCCAACAGAGGGGTGTAGTTTAGATGTACCCTTACTCTTCTTGAGAGCTGGAGTACCGGAGTTGACTAGGGAGTGCAGGTTGGACTCCTTGGTCTAGCACCCCTGGGAACTGAGTAGTACTGAACGAGGGAGTTTGCTGGACCAGGGAAGATCAGGCCTTGGGGTCTTCTGGAGTTCCCCTCCTGGCTGCCAGCCTAGCCAGTGTACCTGCCCTCAGCCTGTTGGAGGGCTCCGCTACAGGCTGCTGTCCCATCCTGGCTGGTGTGGCTCCCTGTCCCCCCACCTGGTAGCCAGGCTGCTCCAGCCCACAGAGGTCCCTGTCCCCAGCCAGTGGGGATTCCTGTCCTGGGTTTGCCCTGCTCCAGGCAGTGGGGTTCCCAGCCACCAACACTGCTCTAGCTGCTCGCCCACTGGCCGGGCTCCTGGCTCCAAGGCCACTGGCCCTGCAGGCTGTGTGCTGCCAGACCGGCTGAGCTCCCAGCTGTTGGCAACCTCTGTGGTTGGGGCTTTCTGGCCCAGCAGCATCTGTGGTCCTGCCAGGCCAGAGAGTCCTGGACTAGAAAGGTTCAACGTGTACTCTGCGGTCAATAGAGGGGTTTTTACCAGACTCACTAAATTGATACTTCTGTGTTCATCTCAGCAGAGCTAATCGACTAGTAAGTGTAGACATGTCCCGAGTCTCTTTCGCCCTTGTAGATGATACTACTGCACTGAACTGAGTCAGATCTCTGCTTGATGCCTTTGGCAGAAAAATTTGCCTTCGGTAGTTAGTAATCTTTGCCTAATATGTTGTGACAGTTAGACTAGAAGCACCTAGGGCATGACAAAGTAAGGCTGGGATTTTTAACACATGTCATTAGTGCACTGCTGTAAACTGCCTTACCCCTGTGTGTCTTACTCTGGGTTTTGAAATGGTCCAATATATCTACACTAGGGATCTGCACTTGTATGGCATGTCTACAAGTAGGTATTTTTACAGTTGCAGCCCTGCTCATGCAGCTTTATCTAGTATAACAATTACAACATAGACAAGTTTAAAAATTTCAGGCTGGTCTGCTTTGACAACTTACATTGTTTTTGCAGTGTCTCTCAAGGGTATGAAAAATCCACACCCTGAAAGATGGATACAGACTGGCTAACCTAGTGAGGAGGGCTTTAAACTAGGCTTGATGGGGGGGGGGGGGCAGGTGATGAAAGCCCACAGGTAAGTGAAAAACATGGAGACCTGGGAGATTAATCAGAAATGGGAGGGATCATGGGCTATTATACCAGAGACAAAGGAGGGACAAGGCGGAACTGGAGGGCAAAATCAAATTGGTATCTTAGGGTACGTCTACACTAGCTCATTAGTTCGAGCTAGGTAGGGTAATGAGGACAACCGGAGTTGCAAATGAAGCCCGGGATTTAAATATCCCGGGCTTCATTTGCATCTTCCCGGGTGCCGCCATTTTTAAATCCCCCTTAGTCCGAACTCCCTGCCCGCGGCTACACGCGGCACAGACTAGGTAGTTCGAATTAAAGATCCTAATTCGAACTACCATTACTCCCCCTCGAACTACCTAGTCCGTGCCCGTGTAACCGTGGGCAGGGAGTTCGGACTAAGGGGGATTTAAAAATGGTGGCGCCCGGGAAGATGCAAATGAAGCCCGGGATATTTAAATCCCGGGCTTCATTTGCAACTCCGGTTGCCCTCATTACCCTACCTAGCTCGAACTAACGAGCTAGTGTACACGTACCCTTAGATGCCTATATACAAATGCAAGAAGTATTGGGAATAAGCAGGAAAAACTTGAAATGCTAGTAAATAAACACAACTATGATATAGTTGGTATCACAGAGACTTAGTGGGATAATACGCACATTTGGAGTATTTTGGTATAGAAAGGTACAGCTTGCTCAGGAAGGATAGGCAGGGAAAAAGGGAGGAGGTGTTGCCTTATATATTAAAAATGTATGCACTTGGACTGAGGTTGAGATGGATATAGGCGACAGACTTCTTGAGAATCTCTGGGTTAGGTTAAAAGGGGCAAAAAACCACAATGATGATATGCTAGTGGTCTAGTATGGACCACCTACCCAGGCAGAAGAGGTGGATGAGGCTTTTTTTAAACAACTAACAAGATCATCCAAAGGATTTGGTGGGGATGGGGACTTCAACTATCTAGATATATGCTAGAAAACTAACACAGCACAGCACAGATTATCCAGCAAGTTCTTGGACAATTTACTGGTGGGGAGCTGTTCTAGATTTGATTTTAACAAATAGGGAGGAACTGGTTGAGAATTTGAAAGTGGAAGGCAGCTTGGGTGAAAGTGATCATGAAATCATAAAGTTAATGATTCTAAGGAATTGTACAAGGGAGAACAGCAAAAAGAGACAATGGATTTCAGGAAGGCAGAAAGGACATTGTCTCAACGACTTGATTACCTGCATCCTGCTTCAAAGGCCTTGTAAGACTACACTTGAAAGAGAATCCTCTGAACTGTCATTCATGCTTAAATTTGACACTTTACATCTAGGTTTGAATAAAGACTCTAATTATCTCACCCATTGCAAAGATAGCTTCCCCAATTATCACCTCTAATATCATTAGCTCACAAACATTTACCTCCCCCCCCCACATCCCCCTTCTGTTCTGAAATTTGATTTGTCATAAGAACATAAGAACATAAGAATGGCCGTACTGGGTCAGACCAAAGGTCCATCTAGCCCAGTATCCTGTCTGCCGACAGTGGCCAGCACCAGGTGCCCCAGAGAGGGTGGACCAAAGACCATGATCAAGCGATTTGTCTCCTGCCATCCCTCTCCAACTTCTGACAAACAGAGGCCAAGGACACCATTTTATCCCCTGGCTAATAGCCTTTTATGGACCTAACCTCCATGAAATTATCTAGCTTCTCTTTAAACTCTATTATAGTCCTAGCCTTCACAGCCTCCTCTGGCAAGGAGTTCCACAGGCTGACTACACGCTGTGTGAAGAAGAACTTTCTTTTATTAGTTTTAAACCTGCTACCCATTAATTTCATTTGGTGTCCTCTAGTTCTTCTATTTAGGGAACTAATAAATAACGCCCTTTCTTTATCGGCCCTCTCCACATCACTCATGATTTTATATACCTCTATCATATCCCCCCTCAGTCTCCTCTTTTCTAAACTGAAAAGTCCCAGTCTCTTTAGCCTCTCCTCATATGGGACCCGTTCCAAACCCCTAATCATTTTAGTTGCCCTTTTCTGAACCCTTTCCAAGGCCAAAATATCTTTTTTGAGGTGAGGAGACCACATCTGTACACAGTATTCAAGATGTGGGCGTACCATAGATTTATACAGGGGCAGTAAGATATTCTGGGTCTTATTTTCTATCCCTTTCTTAATAATTCCTAGCATCCTATTTGCCTTTTTGACTGCTGCTGCACACTGTGTGGAAGTTTTCAGAGAACTGTCCACGATAACTCCAAGATCTCTTTCCTGATTTGTCGTAGCCAAATTAGCCCCCATCATACTGTACGTATTTGTCCTTTTCATATGTGTTCATTTTTTTAATTGTATCCTTTGGTATATATGGTTGTGACAATTTTCTTCCACTATTTGATCTGAGGAAGTGGGTCTGGCCCATGAAAGCTCATCACCTAATAAACCATCTTGTTAGTCTTTAAAGTGCTACATAGTCCTGTTTTTAGTAAACTCAGAGCTGGTAGGTATGGTCCCATGGGGAGCAAGACTAAGAGGAAAAACAACTGAAGACAGTTGGCAGTTTTTCAAACGGACATTATTAAGGGCCCAAAAGTAAACTATTCCACTGAGTAGGAAAGAGAGAAAATGTGGCAAGAGACCACCTTAGCTTAACCAGGAGATCTTACATGATCTAAAAATCAAAAAGGAGTCGTATAAAAAGTGAAAACTAAGTCAAATGACAAAGGATGAATATAAGTAAATAATGCAAGTATGTACAGGCAACATTAGACAGGTGAAGGCACAAAACAAACCCAGTCTAGCTAGAAACATAAAGGGCAACAAGAAAACAGTATAAATATGGGCAGGCCCATTGCTCAGTGAAGAGGGAAAAAAAGTAACAGGAAACTTGGAAACAGTGGAGGTGCTTAAAAACTTCTTCATTTTGGTTTTCACCAAAAAGATTGATGGTGACTGAATGCCTAACATAGTGAATGCTAGTGAAAAAAGGGGAGGTTTAGAAGTTAAAATAAAAAAAGAAGTTAAAAATCATATAGAAAATTAGATGTCTTCAAGCCTCCAGGGCTTGATAAAATGCATCCTAGAATACTCAAGGAGTTGATAGGGGAGGTCTCTGAGCCTTTAGCTATCATCTTTGAAAAGTCATGAAAGTGGGGAGAGATTCCAGAAGACTGGAAAAAGGCAATTATAGTGCCCGTCTATAAAAAGGGAAATAAAAACAACCCAGGAAACTACAGACCAGTCAACTTAACTTCTGTACCAGGAAAGATAATGGCGCAAATAATTAAGGAATTCATCTGCAAACATCTGGAAGATAATAAGGTGATAGGTAACAGCCAGTGTGGATTTGCAAAGAACAAATCATGTCAAACCAATCTGATAGCTTTCTTTGATATGAGAAGACTTGTGGATAAGGGGGAAGCAGTGGATGTGGTATATTTAGACTTTAGTTAAGCATTTGATACGGTCTCGCATGACCTTCTTATCAATCAACTAAGGAAATACAACTTAGATGGGGCTATTATAAAGTGGGAGCATACTGGCTGGATAACCGTTCTTAGGCTACATCTAGACCATGGGTTCCCAAACTGGGGGGTGTGCCCCCCTGTGGGGGGGCGTGAAGAAATTCAAGGGGGGGGGGGAGCGAGGCGACCCAGCCCCATCCCCATCAAACTTCTCTCCCCTCCAGTTTTGCTACTATTTTTGGTTTTTGGCCCCCGTCAGTTCCTTTTTTTTTTGCTTAACAACTTTTGCTGCTATTTTTTGGGGGGGAGGTGGGGGCAGGTGAGGGTTTCACAAATCAAAAAGGGGGCGCGATGCCAAAAAGTTTGGGAACCACTCTAGACTGCAAGCCTCTTTCGAAAAAGAGCGTCTAGACTACAACCAGTACTTTCGAAAAAGCAAGCCGCTTTTTCGAAAGAGAGCAACCAGTGCTTTTCAAAAAAGCACAGTTTGCATTACATAGCGCCTTTTTTCGAAAGAGTACTTTCGAAAAAAGGCGTTATTCCTTGTAAAACGAGGATTTCCGCGGTCAAAAAAACTGCCGCATTCTTTCAATTTACTTTTGAAAGAACGCGGCAGCAATCTAGATGCAGGGGAAGTTTTTTCGAAAAAAGGCCACTTTTTTCGAAAAAACCCTGTAGTCTAGACACAGCCTTAGAGAGTAGTTATTAATGGTTCAGAGTCATGCTAGAAGGATATAACAAGTGGGATCCCACAGGGGTCAGTTTTTGGACTGGTTCTGTTCAATAGCCTCATCAACTATTTAGATATTGGCATAGAGAGCATGCTTATTAAGTTGGTAGATGATACCAAGCTAGGAGGGGCTGTAAGAGGTTTGGAGGATAGGGTTGTAATTCAAAATGATCTGGACAAACTGGAAAGATGGTCTGAGGTAAATAAGATGAAGTTTAATAAGGACAAATGCAAAGTACTCTACTTAGGAAGGAACTATCAATTTCACACATACAGAATGGGAAGTGACTGTCTAGGAAGGGACCTAGGGGTCATAGTGGATCACAAATTAAACGTTGAGTCAAAAGTGTGACATTTCCAGGAAAAGTAAACATGATTCTGGGATGCATTAACAGGAGTGTTGTATGCAAGACACTCTATTCTGCACTTATTAGGCCTCAGTTGGAGTATTGTGTTTTGTTCTGGACACAACATTGCATGTGGAGAAATTGGAGAAGATTCAGAGAAGATCAACAAAAACGTGGAAAACATGACCATGAAGAACGAGAAGTCCTGTTGCACCTTATAGACTAACAGATATATTGGAGCATTGTTTTTAAAGTTTTTTGTTGTCGCAGGATGACTACTTTTTTTGTATGTCCAGGGAGTTTGAAGTGTTCTCCTACAGGTTTTTGTATATTACCATTCCTGATATCCGATTTGTGTCCGTTTATTCTTTTACGTAGGGGCTATCCAGTTTGGCTAATGTATATGGCAGAGGGGCATTACTGGCACATGATGGCATATATTACATTGGTAGATGTGCAGGTGAATGAGCCCGTTATAGTGTGGCTGATGTGGTTAGGTCCTGTGATGGTATTGCTGGTGTAGATATGTGGACAGAGTTGGCATCTAGGTTTATTGCAGTGATTGGTTCCAGAGTTAGAGTTACTGTGGTGTGGTGTATAGTTGCTGGTAAGAATTTGCTTCAGGTTGGCGGGTTGTCTGTGGGCGAGGACTGGCCTACCTCCCAAGGTTTGTGAGAGTGAGGGATCGTTGTCCAGGATGGGTTGTAGATCGCTGATGATACATTGGAGAGGTTTTAGCTGGGGACTGTAGGTGATGGCCAGTGGTGTTCTGTTGGTTTCTTTCTTGGGCATGTCCCATAGCAGGAGGCTTCTGGGTACACGTCTGGCTCTGTTAATCTGTCTCCTCACTTCCTCGTGTGGGTATCGTAGTTTCCAGAATGCTTGTTGAAGATCTTGTAGGTGTAGGTCTTTGTCTGAGGGGTTGGAGCATATGCGGTTGTACGTCAGTGCTTGGCTGTAGACAATGGATCGTGTGGTGTGTCCGGGATGGAAGCTGGAGGCATGCAGGTAAGCATAGCGGTCGGTAGGCTTTCGGTATAGGGTGGTGTTTATGTGACCATCACTTATTTGCACCGTGGTGTCCAGGAAATGGACCTCCCGTGTAGACTGGTCCATGCTGAGGCTGATGGTGGGGTGGAAGCTGTTGAAATCATGGTGAAATTCTTCCAGAGTCTCCTTTCCATGGGTCCAGATGATGAAGATGTCATCGATGTAGCTTAGGTAGAGAAGGGGCGTAAGTGGACAAGAGCTGAGGAAGCGTTGTTCCAGGTCAGCCATAAAAATGTTGGCATATTGTGGGGCCATGCGGGTGCCCATAGTGGTGCCACTGGTATGGAGGTATAAATTGTCCCCAAATCTGAAATAGTTGTGTGTGAGGAAAAAGTCACAGAGCTCAGCCACCAGTTGTGCCATGGCATCGTCAGGGATACTGTTCCTGACAGTTTGTATTCCACCTATGTGTGGGACGTTGGTGTAGAGAGCCTCTACATCCATGGTGGCTAGGATGGTGTTTTCTGGAAGGTCACAAATGCATTGTAGTTTTCTCAGGAAGTCAGTGGTGTCTTGGAGATAGCTGGGAGTGCTGGTGGCATAGGGTCTGAGTAGAGAGTCCACATATCCAGAAAGTCCTGCAGTGAGAGTGCCAATGTCTATGATGATGGGGCGTCCAGGATTTCCATGTTTATGGATCTTGGGTAGTTGATAGAATAATCCTGGTCGGAGCTCTAGGAATGTGTGTGTGTAGATTTGTTCCTGTGCTTGCGTAGGGAGTGTCTTGAGCAGATGGTGCAGTTTCTTAGTGTATTCCTCAGTGGGATCTGAGGAAAGTGGCCTGTAGAATGTGGTATTGGAGAGTTGTCTGGCAGCCTTCTTTTGGTATTCTAACCTATTCATGATGACAACAGCACCTCCTTTATCAGCCTCTTTGATTATAATGTCAGAGTCGTTTCTGTGAATGGCATTGCGTTCCGCATGGCTGAGGTTATGGGGCAAGCAATATCTGTTAGTCTATAAGGTGCCACAGGACTTCTCATTGTTCTTGCAGATTCAGACTAACACAGCTAACCCTCTGATACTTATGACCTGTGAAGGAAGACTGAAAGAATTAGGCTTATTTAGTTTAGAAAAAGAGAAGATTGAGTAGGGACGTGATAGCCGTTTTCAAGTATCTAAAAGGGAGGAGGGAGACAAATTGTTCTCTTTGACCTCTGAGAATAGGACAAGAAGTAATGGGCTTAAACTGCAGCAAGGGAAGTTTAGGTTGTACATTAGGAAAAATTTCCTAACCATCAGGGTGGTTAAACACTGTAATAAATTGCCTGGACAGGTTTTGGAATCTCCGTCACTTGAGATATTTAGGAGCAAGTTAGATTGTGCTTGGTCTTGCCTTGAGGGCAGGGGACTGGACTTGATGACCTCTCGAGGTCCCTCCCAGTTCTAGTATTCTATGATTCTATGTAGCTATGCTGACCAGACCCTGATGTAGACAGCACTAAGATAATGGAAGAATTCTTCGATCAACCTCTCTACACTTCTTGGAGCGTATCTGCAGTAGCTTTTTACATGTAGATAGTACATCCTTAGAACTTTTATTTTTTCTCCTCTGCCATATAGCCTACAAAACCTTTCCAGGAGTCAAATAGTAGTTGTGCTGTGACAAACATCTTTTAATCATTTTAGTGTTACCTTTTGCTTATCCTGTTTGTTGTATTTACCCGTTGCCTCTCATTTTATACTTACATTGTAAACTCTTCAGGGCAGGGATTGTCTTCAAGGGTTTGTGTAATGATGAGAGATGGTATTGTGATTAAGATTAGACTGAAGTAGTCATTGCCCTCTCTCTTATTCTGGATGTTGTCTTAGGTCACTGTATTAGGATGTGTTCCAGAAATTCTTAATATGATTAAAGTGTAATTTTATTGTTTAAAAAGTGATAGGTTCATTTTTATTCTTAAAAATACAAATTGATTTATAAATGTAGATCGAAATCAGTGTGTCATGCCAGGTTCTTATACTTTAATATACATTGGGATGATGGAATGAATTTTATGCAATTGTGTGATTTCTTGTTTTCTTAAAAGACTGTAAATCAAATGTTTTCAAAGATTTTGTTTTTATTGGAAATAACGACTTGGAACCAAACTACTATATGTTATAGCACATTATACCCATTGGATAAGAATAGCATTTATTCATATCCACTGTAGTTAGTGTGTATCTGAATTAATGCCAGTCAGATACTGAATTTGTTAAAGGAATTATTTTTATTTGATGAAATATGGTGGTAAAATATGCTGAAAACTGTATTTGTTGAATAGTATTCAACCAAATTGAGAGAGACTATTATGAAAGTCCTTTTCTACATACATGGTAACTGACTACTGTATTCTGCACTCGAGAATCTACAGTACATTTTTAAGCACACATCAGTATCAGTGTTTTCAAAACCTTTTTTATCTTAAGTTTATTGGCATGTACTACCCTCAATTTTCCCCCTAAATCTTACAACATTTGTTACATTCTTTTCCTTAGTTCTTTGTAATTTTCCCTTACTTCCGTAAGCAGAGAGCTATTCTTTACCAAAGGAATTTCAGCTCTATTTCCAAGAGAATTCAAGGTGCAACTTGTGGGGGGACTTGGCCTTTGTTATTATAGATGGGTTGGTACCGCTGCATATTATGATTGTCTGTTCACAGAATGTATGTTTCTTCATTTTCATATAATAAAATCCATTATATTTTTCCAGATATTTGTATTAAATGTAAAACAGCATGTGATGTTTCATACATGTGATATGAAACTACTGGATGGTTAAAATATTTGGGAGAACCATACTGAAATAAATAACTAAATTAAAGAAAAAGCTATTAGAGTTAGAAATCGGTCAGGGCTTAGGCATTTTGGGGGAGTTGGCCTGTTAAATAGACTCAAACTGGAAATAAGGAAGTTACTCCTGCCAGTGTGAGGTCTTCCAGGTAGAAGCAGGGTACCATTCTTTTCAAAATATTTATATTTAAAAGCTTTTCCCCAAAACCAAAAATGGTTCTCTGACATTTCCCATTACAAGACTCTGTTTTCAGTTCCTTATAACTTTGCCAAACTTTAGCCATTTGAGCTGAAATTTTCCACTCCATATGTCTGCCCCAAGTTAATTATTTTTAAACACTTCATCTAATATTGTTCAGCTGTTTCTAAGAACAACATTAAGGAAAAATACATTGTCTTGATCATGTTAAAATTCTGGTGACCTTTTTTTGAATAGCTCTTGTGCCCCATTGTTTTTAACCAGGGACTTGAAACTTGGCATTGGATAGCCTTTTCTCAGGGATCTGCCTGTTGTCATCTCTATGAAAATCTACCTACATTTGGCCAAGTTATAACCTGTTGAAAAATCACAGTTTGCACATGCTTAGTGGAGATTTCTTACATTTTTAGCATGTAAATTGCCTGAAAATTCTGCACAGAGTATGATTTTCCATGCCATTGTAGCTCTGGGATGCTGTGGGCCTGTTCAGGTCTGGGTACCTGAACTGAGACTGTGCTCTGGATTACCTCCTGCTAGGCAGTTTCTGCTGCATGATTCATATGCAGAGGGAACAAGACCTGAGGGTTGGGGAAGAGAGGGAGAAGGTGTGAGGGGGGAGTAGACTGGGACAAGGAGCTTGGGGGGAGGTGATGGATGTGGAAGTTTGGTCTGGAAGCTGGTGGGGTTCCGGGAAGGCTTAAACTGGAAACTCATATGTGGGGAAGCTGGGCTGGGCAAAAAGAATGGGTCTGGGAACCAGTGGGTGAGGGGGAGTAGAGACAAATCTGAAAAGGGGCCATGGAGCAGGTGGACGGTTGGGAATGGCTGTGCAAAGAAATTGGGACACAGAGCCATGGGAAGGGGCTGAGGGACACTCAGATTGGGCAGGAAGCTTGTGGAGGGATGCTATGACTAGTATTCAGTGGGGACGGGGCATATGTGTGTGGTGTATGCGGAGAGCCTACAGTGTGGAAAAAAGACATTTCTGAGGAGGAACTTGGAGTGGGGAACTGAAACTGAGATTGAATGAGTAAGGAGACTGGGGCCAAGGAGCTGGGAGATGATGGAGACTAGAAATGGCTGGGCAAAAAGACTGGCACAGGCAGCTCGGAGGGATGAAATTAAGACTTGCTGGGTAAGGTGACTGGCTCTGGAATAAGAAACCTGAGGAGTGGGACTACTAAGGGAAAGAAAATGGGACTAGACTGAGGCTATGTCTACACTACAGAGTTTTTCTGGGATACCAGAGGTATCCCGGAAAAACACTGCTGAGTCCAGGGAATGCGCCTGCTTTTTTGGGGTCACTTTCCGAAAAAGTGGGCACGCTCTTTTGGAAGCCCTTTATTCCTCATTTTATGAGAAATAAGGGCTCTTCCAAAAGAGGAGGGTTTTCCCACATTTGGCCCCATGTTGAGGGGCCAAATGTCGGAAATGCCTCTTCCAAAAATAGAATTAGGAAAAGGTATGCAAATTGCAGTTCACAATTCGCATACCCTTTCCGAAAAATACCTGCAGTGTAGAATAGCCTGAGGTGCTAGGATTAGGAAGGAAGAGGGACAGGGATGTGTTGGAGGAAAGAAGGTAAGTATAGGGTTGTGGTTGGAGAGAATAGACAGGAATCTAATATGCTCACTAGAACACACTCTCCAGAGTCTGGCACAGAACCAAGATTCCTGAATCTCACCTTTCTTCTACTGTCAGCAAATAACTGTAATAACCGCTGAGAAATGGTCCCATTCCCTCTACTGCTGATCCACACAGAGAAATAACAGCTCATTACTGCTTTTGTTTACTCTGTTAGCTCATGTGTTGGAGGTGGATATAGTAGAGCTAAAGGTTCTGAGCCTGCTGCTGCCCCATGTGAGGGTCAGCATGCTGTCACATGATCTTTTTGTTTCCATTAGATTTTTAAAAATCTCAGGAAATTACACACCCACACTCACCCACCCAGCCACCCACCCAAACTACCTTAGAAGAACATTATTGAGGTTGCAAAGTAAAGCACTCAAAAATATGGAAAGGTCACAATTAAGGTTATGTGTTACAGAATTAGGAATGCATTATGATCATGATCATGTACTGTTTTGTCTATAACATTTCAATGATTATAATTACTTGGTCTAGTTTGTTCAAAAAGGACTTTATTTATCACCACAAGATTATGTATCTAAAGATGACCTTCAGGTTTTTTCCCAGAAATACCACATCTGAAAGTGCATTCTAGCTTTTGGCAACATCAAACTCATCTGTCATTAACCATCAAATTTTGGTCCCTGTCACTTCTTGTCTGGCAGCTTGGCTTTCTTTGTTTTATTACTACAAGTTGTAGTTCTCTAACCCAGGACTCTTAGCTCCAACAACATCAGTGGTCCAGCAGGCTGTGTGGGGCAGAGGGGAGAAGGAAAGGGAAAGGACAGGAGCCCAAGGTGCTGCAGCATGGGGAACGTGGGAAGCTATCATGTGGCTCATCTGGGCTGCCACAGGGGAGGGGTTGGGAAGGTCTGCATGCAGCTCAGCTGGGCTGCTGGAGGGAGGCATGGGATTCAGAAATGATCCTCCCCTGATCTGGCAAAATCTCTCACTGGGGACCAGTCAGGTCTTGAGGGTACTGGACCAGGGAGGTCCAACCTGTAGAGTACTAGAACTGGAAGGGACCTCGAGAAGTCATAAAGTCCAGTCTCCTATCCTCACGGCAGGAGCAAGCACCATCTAGATAATGGGTGGCAAATCATTTAAAGGGGGGCCACTTCACAAAGTTTTGAAGTGACCCTGGGCTGCCCCAGAAGTGGGCAGGGCCAGGACACTTCCCATGCTTCCCTGCCCACAGTCCCTGATTGGCTTTGGGGTGGGGGAGCATGTGAAGTCTCTGCTTCCCCCGGTGCCTAGAGAGAACTGCCAGCTGTTTCAGCTGGTGGTTTGCTCTATGCGCCAGGCTTCCATTGCAGGGTGGGAGGAGACTTTGCACATTCCCCCCGCCCCCAGGCCAATCAAAATCTGGAGTCAGGGGAGCACGTGAAGTCTTTGCTCCTCCGCCCCCACCCTGCGTGGGGTGTATGGCATCTAGAGTGAACAGCTGGCAGTTCACTCTAGGCACCCTACGCCCCTGGTGGGGGAGGAGATTTTGCGCACTCCCCCGTCCCCAGGTCTCAACTGGCCTGGGAGGGGGGGAGTGTGGCAATGTGGCCACGGGCTGGATCAACCAACTTGGCAGGCTGGATTTGGCTTGGAGGCTTTCTTGCCCATCCCTGACCTAGATCATCCCTGACAGATGTCTGTCTAACCCAGTGTTGCTTGTTTCCTTAACTCAAGTCATTTTTGTTTTTTGTTTAAATCATTGCTCTGGGGTGGGGCTGAGGATGAGGCCTATGCAGGCTGCCCTGGGGAGAGAAGAGAGTCCGAGCTCTCTGTCACTGGAGCAGCTTAGGTCCAGGTGAGAAGCGCTGTTCATGGCTGCTGCAGATGTCACAGCTGGGGGAGGGGTGCAGACAAATACATAAACAGACAAACTTTCTCAAATATTTAATAGATATCTGTTCCTTTCTCCACCTGTGCCCCTCTGCTGCCCCAATGGGTTTATTGCTGTCCCTGTTCCCATCTCTAGCGCTTTGCTGCTGTCCACTGTCATTACACAGTCCCTGATGGCAGACCCTTTCTTTTCCATTTTATGAGAAACAATCCAATTCCAGGCACATCCCATTGTCCTGGCACAACCAAACCCTGACCTTGGTTTAAGTTATGATAAGAGAAGCTACATACTAAATTTGGCAGTTCTAGTTGTTACCATTTAGGACGAGTTCTTGAACAAATTAACTCACAGGAGGATGGATAAAGACAGACACACAAACTCTCTCAAATATATAGTAGACTGCTTGTGTGTCTTTTTATGGTGCTCTGATTTAATTTGCTACTTGGGCCTTTTACCAATCTTTAACTCTTCCAGAATTTGTGCATGAATACCTTTTTTGGCCTCTTTTTCTGTTTTCAGTTTTTTGGGAACAGCTTTCTTACACTTTTGCAGCTTGAATCTGTGATGTAATTGGAAAAATGGCACCTTCTGACTGTTCTTTCTGGGTATTCACAACAATATCTGCTGACTTGAGTGACAAAAATAGGTGCTCCCTGCTTTTTATTTATCTTAGTGGCATTGGCTCTGCAGGCCTGTGAGAATGAGGGTTGGATTCAGTTCTATTTTGTGATTCACACACAGATTAATTTATTAAGATCTAGTCACTTATACTTATGTGAAGACAGGGGATTAGAATATATTTAACCAAGGCATTATGCCAAGGCATAATGTGGCTAGCAGATCATTTGTTATTATTTTATAATTTATGATTTTTACAGTGCCGACCAGTGTGCATAGAGAACACGCAGAAGACTGGACCTTCCTTTGAGGAGTTCATTTCAGTAGCCATCATTCTGGTGTTTCCTAACTTCTGAGAGCTTTGTTTTGGATTCTTAAGGTTCTTTTAACACTAGTTTTTTTTTTTGTATGTAATTTCCTAAAAAAACAAACAGAAAAAACTGAACTTTCATTTTGTGGAACCATATTGATAGGAAGAATCCCAAGCACTGTTACAGGCTGGGTACTGAGTAAGCAGCAGTTCAATAGAAAAAGACCAGGGGATTACAGTGGATGAGAAGCTGGATATGAGTCAACAGTGTGCCCGTGAAGCCAAGACTAACGGCATATTAGGGTGCATTAGGAGGAGCATTGCCAGCAGATCTAGAGAAGTGATTATTCCCCTTTATTCAGAGCTCGTGAGTCCACATCTGGAGCATTGTGTCCAATTCTGGGCCCCCCCATTACAGAAAGGATGTGGAAGCATTGAAGAAGGTACAGTGGAGGGCAACAAAAATGATTGGGGGGGGGTGTGAAGCACATAACTTAGGAGAAAAGGCTGAGGGATTTGGATTTATTTAGTTTAGAGAAGAAAAGATTTAGGGGGGATTTGATAGCAGCCTTTAACTACCTGAAGGGGGGTTCCAAAGAGGATGGAGAGAGGCTGTTCTCAGTGGTGACATGACAGAACGACACTGTGATTCTATGATAGGGCCCTACCAAATTCATGGACATCATGGACTATGGTGACACTGGTTTCACTGGTCTACTCACCCCCCACAATCTGGTCTTTTATATGCTTTTACTTTATACTGTACAGATTTCACAAGGGAGACCAGTGGTTCTCAAATTGAGGGTCCTAATTCAAAAGGGAGTTGCAGGGAGGGTAACAAGATTATTTTAGAGGGTAGTGGGTATCACCACCCTTACTTTTGTGTTGCCTTCAGAGCTGGGTAGCTGGAGAGTGGTGGCTGTTGGCCAACCCAGCTCTGAAGGCAGCAGTGCCCCACCAGCTGCAGCACAGACTTAAAGATGACAAAACTATACAGTGCCACCCTTAGTGGTGCGCTGCTACCTTTATAGTTGGGTGGGCAGAGAGTTGTAGCTGCTGACTGAAGGTCTAGCTCTGCAAGCAGCAGAACAGTAGGTGTGACAATACCATGCCATCCTTACTTCTGTGCTGCTGCTGGTAGCAGCTCTGCCTTCAGAGCTGGGCTTCCAGCTAGCAGCTGCCCGATGATGCCATTTTAGGGGTTGGGGAAGAGCAGCAGCCATGTGCTCCAGAATGCAGCTTGCTTTTTATCCTGTTCCCCAGACTATGAGGGGAAAGTACTTGCATTCTTTGAAGGGAGCTCACCAGCCAGGTGTGAGAAGCATGCACGTCATGCAAGTACTTTCCCCTCACTCCCTGATAGTTCAGGGAATGTGATGAAAAGCAAGTCATGTCCCAGATTGCATGGCTGCTGCCTCCTCTGCCCTCCCAAAATGGCGCCCTTGGAGTTGCCACTGTCTAGATGTTCAGCTCTGAAGGCAATAATGCTGCCAGCAACAACACAGAAATAAGGGTAGCAGTATCACAATCCCCACTATAATAACCTTGTGACTGTCTCTCAATTCCTTTTTGGGTCAGGACCAATACAACACCATGAAATTTCAGATTTTAAATAGCTGAAATCCTGAAATTTAAGATTTTTTTAAAATCGTGTTTATGAAAACTGACCAAAATGGACCGGGACATATTGACCCTCACGTTGGTCATCAGCTTGTTTGGGACCTTAGATCCATAGCACAGACTTGCACAGCTTGAGCAGCCAGATTGAATAGTAGCAGTAGTATGCTGTTACTCTCGGTGTAGACCAACTACCAGAGAAGTCGGAGACATGGACTTTCCAGTGGTTTCACAGCTTTGTGATAAATAGCAGAGGAAAGTTGAGACTCAGGAATCCTGGGTTTAATTCCAGGTTTTGGAGAGGGTGTGCTGTACTGGTTATAACCTTTCCTTCCTCTGCTCTCCTGTGCTCCCATTTCCCCTCGGCATTCCCTGTTTCTACCTCCTGTACTTCTGTTTGCATACATCCTGCCCAGGTCTTCTCCCTGTCCCTGCCCCATTCTGTTCTTCTTCCCCATCCCTCTGGCTCCTGTCTATGTCTTTGCTCTCTCCTGTGTTCCTTTCCACCCTCCTTCTCTCCGCAGTTCCAGCATTACAGAACACCAACATCACCCCTCTGCATTTCAGTCCTTATTCTCCTTCATGCTGCCTGGTCCCTACAAGAAAGTCTCTTTGCTCTCAGTTCTGATGTTCAGTCCACAGCAGCCCCTAGCTACTGGGATGAGCAGTTTCATAAAACATTCTGCTCAGCCCTGGCAAACCCAGGATAGAGTGTTTTTTGTGGAGGGTAGTTCATTTGCAGTGCATGCTCAGTCAGAAAGAATCTTCAGAGCCTGGGACTGCTAATCTATAACAAGCATCTACTGAGCATGTTTAACTGCGATTACCAAAGACTTTTAATTTGGAGAAGAAATTCAGGTGGATTTTATGGTGATAACAAAGGTCTTATGTGTGAGAGCAAGGCAACCTCCCTGCCAAATGCCAAGGTTCCACTCTAATGTATGAGGGTACTACACCTTCTCAGGGAAACAGTTAAAATGATTTTAGCATGAGCAAAACAACATATTTCCATCTAATCTTGTTCTCATAAATGGCTGAACAGTTTAAGCTGACAGCCTCCAAGTATTAGGTAACCTTAGCTACAGGAACTATTTCCAGAGTTGTTTATAGTTTATACTTGGTTTATGTTTTTAGGTTTCTTAGCCTTCCATTGTAAAGCATTATGGCTTCACCCATTTATCAGAATATAGGTGTTAAATTTCCTTAGGTCTGGGGTACATTTCTTAGGATCCTAGTAACCAACAGATTGCTGAGGCATAGTGCTTAGATGGCATTGATTTGGGATGTACTCTTTTGGAGTGATGATGAACCAAGGAGCAGCGTCAAAAGGTAATGGGCTGACAAGGGAAACTGGAATTGGTGGACCAGCTGCATACATATGTGTGATTGGCGTGTGTGAGAGGGCAAATGCAGAAGCTACTCTAGCTATAGGCAGACAAAGCAGCTGTCAAGGCTGGCAGATTTCTGTTGTTTTGCTTTGGTTCCTTCTATTTGTTGCAGTGGTGGCAACAACAGATCAGGCTGGCATGGCAGCTGGGGGGGGGAGGGGGAAGCAGCTGCCAGATGGGGCCCCAAGCAGCAGTGTCCAGCTTGGCTACCAGAGAAGCATTCCTGCCCCCTCTGCTCCCCATCCCCAACTGAGGTGTTCCTGATGGCCCCACAAGTGCTGCAGAGGCTTCAGCCATAAGTGTAGCAGTTAACCTAGCTCCATGTTAGCAGCCAGGCTGCACGATCTGCTCCATAGTCCTCATGGGCTGTGCTGCTCAGTCAGCCCCCAACTGCTGCCCTCAACTCACACTGCAGCCACTGCTACAACTCCACTGTGTCCTGAGACAGTGAGGAGCTCGTCTAGAAAGGGGCATGGAGCAGACTGGTATGTGTGAGGGCCAGGCAGAGGTTGTAAGCTGGGCTGTGTGTGTGGAGTCCAGGGGGTTGAGGTGTGGGGCTGGGCTAAAGGAATTAGGTGTGGGGCCTGAGGTGCAGGTGCCCCCCCTCCCGCATCTCAGGAGCCCACTGCCCTATATGACAGGGATCAGCATCACAGTAATGCAGTGTTCTTCATTGCAAGGCCCATGAGCCAGTGGCAGCTCCCATTGTGGCCATGCAGTAGCCTATAGGTAGTCACTCAACAGCTCTAAAAGGTCACCCAGCAGGGACCTGGAAAGGAGAGAGGTAGGGGGTGGGTGAGAACCGGGGAGGGGAGTAAGCTGGGGCTTTTAAGGCTGCTGTGGGCCTCTCTCCCAGCCCTGCAGCTCCCTGCTGTCAGAGTGGAGATAGGAGTCCCTCGTCAGGAGCTACATGATGTCTGCAAGCAGAGGTGGAGAGATGCCCTTTTTCCAGAGTTAGCTGCTGCTGGCAGGGAGAGAGCTGGAGGGAGTCCTCTGGCCCCATCCTGGGGCCGCTTGCCTTTCCCCAAATTCTGCCATCTCCAGAGTTTACACCCCAGCCAGACCCTCACCTCCCTACATACCAACCATCTGCCCCAGCCCTGAGCTTTCTCCTGCACATTCTCCTCCCTCATCCCCAGCTCCACCCCACAGCCTTCACCCCAAACCTTTTTTCTATCCCTTAGCTCCCACCCAAACCTCTCATCCTCAGCTCCACCCTAGAGCCCTAGAGTAAAATGACTATATTGTCAAAATCAAAAGCTGGCAACATTTTGTAGGTTTGTGAAGGAGTCATATAAAAGACAAAAGTGCAGTTTTTAGAAAAATGTGTGCTTTAGTTGTTGCTGCCAACTTCTGATTCAGCAGTGACTAGGGATGTAAATATCCACTAAAAAGATAACTGGTTAAACGATATTGCTGTACTTTTTATTACCTGATTCTGCCTCTCTTTAGCATTGTTTGCTTTAAGGAAAGAAGAGAACAGAGTTTGCAATGATTATTTAGCCATTTGTTTCTTTTAGTGCAAAATTACTTTTGAGAAATATACCTGTGAACTTTTCTCATATTCTGTCTTTAATTTGGATGTCATTAATTTAATCTGCTGATGACTGATGGTAATGGTATGACTCTTACTAATTTTTAAGAGTGCTTTGTTTTGTTAAAAAAAAGGGATCATACTTTCTAAAACAAAAAAATACAGTAAAACTCCAATACAGCCGCTCCCCGAGTTACGAACAAGTTACGGACCACGTAACTCAAAGTGTTCATAACTCGGATCCCATAGAATTACATGGCGACTGCGCTGTTCGTAAGCGCGGATCACCATTCGTAACTCGGATCTGCATTTACGACCACTTTGGTCGTAAGTGCGGATGGTCGTAAGTGGAGATGGTCGTAACTCGGGGATTGGCTGTAGTCTGGCATCCAGTAGTACGGTACTCCCGATAGTCCGGCATCAAAATGGCAAGAGCCTAGTGAGTGAGCTTCAGCAAAAAACGAGTCACAAGGCAGCAGCGGCAGCAGCTGAACCGAGCGAAACCAGACGGGACCGAGTCAGTCTGCCACTAGCATTGTGTGACGCTGGATAGTGCTTGTGCACTGGGTTAACAAAGGGTTAAAAACACTTTATATACAGTGTGTGTGTGTGTGTGTGTGTGTGTGTGTTATATATATATATATATATATATATATATATATATAAAAAACCATCTTATAGTACCTCCTGATATTCTAGCATATCCGATAATCCAGCACTACCTAGGTCCCAAAGGTTCCGGATTATTGGAAGTCTAATGTATGTGTTTAAAGATAAAATGTCCTATGTGTCCCCAAGTGCACCCCAGTAATAATCTGTTAGGGTCCCACATATTGGCCCATGTCTTTCTATGTATTAAGGACAGGACAGATTTCAGCACCTCCCACTTTTAAAAATGTTCTCGCTCCACTGCTGATTGTTCATAAGCCTGGGATTTGTAAAATTGAGGTTCCACTAGTATGGTCTCATTGTTAAAGGCAAAGGACAAGGAATCAAGAGATGTGGGGTTAGATCCTGGTTCTTCTACAAGTTTGGCAGGTGTCCTTTGAGGATGAGAACTGAGAGGTCAGATATGAAATAATGGTTTTGTGAAAAGTGTTCACCCACAGGTGATGTGGTGGTTTTGTCTTTGTGCAGGACCCATGTATTGTGGGGGGTATTAATCATTGAAGCAACAGAGATATGTCTGCAGGTTTTGCATCTGTTGTTACGTCAAGGACTGTAGCTACTTTTAATTAGGGGTCCTGGTCTATGGGGAGCTTGCTTCTGATGATGAGTTAGGTGAGGATGGGGGGTTGTTTGAAGGCCAGAAAAGGGGGTTCAGGAAATATTTCTTTCAGGAAGTATGGGTTGTAATTGTTTCATGATATGCCTTATGGGGTCCGGTGTAGAATGGTAGGTAACTTGAGTTGCGCCTTTAGAAGGTTTGGGGTTTTTTCTGTGTTGAATCAGGTTCTCTTGGAGTATTTGGGTCGCCCATTCCATGATGTCATTTGTTTTTCTGGTAAAATGACTTTGGTGAAAGCGGTTTTAAGTGTGTTAAGGTCTGCATCCTGGACTTTCTCCTTAGAGCGTATTCTGTGGTATTGGAAGTTCTGGCTTTAGATAACAGATTTCTTGGGTGGGTTTAAGGTGATTACTGGCAAATGTGGTCATCCATAACTATTTTTATTTAGTCATTTTTAAGGTACCATTGTTGAAGATGATTGTGGTGTCCAGGAAGTGGCTGCTAGTATGGAAATGTTCTAGAGTGTTTGGTTGATGCGTCATGCTTCTTAAAGTGGCAGTGGAGATCTATGAGTGATTAAGCTGGCTGCCCAGAGGATGAAAATTTAATCTATGAATCTCATGTATGTCATTGGTGTATTTGTCCAGAAATTCTTCCTCAATATGGGCTGTCAGGAGATTGGCATATTGGGAAGCCGTCCTTGTACCCAGGGCTGTTTCCAGGGTTTGGATAAAGTGTATTTTATTTATTCTACTGGGTGAGAATGAAGTGGGTGAGTGTGACACTCTGTTAACACATAAAACTGCTTTCATCAAACAAGCAAACTCTAGCAGAGAAGTAGATCACATAATGGAAAAGGCCACTCAAATTAACCCAGGAAATTAAGGATGTCTCCAAGTAACTTCCCCAGCAACTCAAAGAGAAACTGTACACCTCATCTGCCACAAAACCACTCCAGATAACTTCTATATGCTTTCCAAGATACACAAGCATGGGAACTTAGGCAGACCCATCATATCTGCCCATGACACTTTTACTGACGGAGTATCAAAACCATCCTCAACTCACTCACCATACGAAGTGAGTAGTAGTCCTTCCTCCAGAAATTACACAGCATTACCAACCTCCCTCAGAATACCATTCTTGCTACCATGGATGTCCCCTCTTTACACAGCAACATCCCTCACATCAGTGGCATCACTGCATGCCTCAAGATAATTAATTGATAACACCCAAAACACATTGCCAAACTTTTTAAATTTCTTTTGCTAAAATCTATACTGTTTCTGTAGATAACGCTAAATCAGTTATTGTTAGACTAATCCAAAATTTTCTCTATTAAAGTATTCATTTTGAAATATTACAGTTGAACTGTGAACAATGATGAAGTAAAATACAAGGTTTTATGTCACTCCATTTGAGGAAGCTGAGTAATATAAGGAGATATATCTATCTCATAGAACTGGAAGGGACCTTGAAAAGTCATTGAGTCCAGTCCCCTGCTTTCACAGCAGGACCAAGTACCATCTCTGACAGATTTTCCCCAGATCCCTAAATGGCCCCCTCAGGGATTGAGCTTACAACCTTAGGTTTAGCAGGGCCAATGCTCAATGCACTGAGCTATCCCTCCCCAAAGCAAAAAAAAAGCACTCAATTGCTAGTTCATGCAGAATTTTTATGTACATAAGATATTAAATTAAATCCTATAAAATGTTAAATACATGTGTCAGGATATAGCAACATGTTACTAAATATACTACATCATTCCGAAACCAAGTGTTTGACACTGTGACATATGATAAAAGAAGAAATATATATTTTTCAGAAGATCAGAGGAAAAAGATGCTTTTATCGTCTTGTTTCTGTTGTCATGACAACTGTATATCCTAGTTAAGCATAGAGTGTCTGCCAGAATCTAACCTTCCCTTGCCTAATTATTAATAGCTATTATATTTTTTGTGCATTTTCTCCATTGCTCTAGATCAGCACTGAAGAACTGTTAATTTGCTCTCTGGAATTACAACCACAAGCTTAGTTGTAGGTTTGTGTGATTTGGTACAAAGTTCTTAGCTATGTTAAAGCCATTTTCAATGCATGGTTGTTACACTATTACTTCTAATTCAATGCAACTGTATTATGAAACACGTTATTTATAATATTTAGGACATTAACAAAATTGTTTCCATAAAGCTGCGCTGTGTAACAAAATAAAGAGTTTTATGTGATCCAATTAAACCTTTTAATATTTTGTATAATTTTTCAATATACATTAAATATATTGTGTAGTTGGCCTTCAGCAACAGTCCTAAATTATTACAACATTGATTGATTAAGACAATTATACCCCCCAACAATCAGGGAAAAATGGGTTAAGTAGAAAATCTGACTATGAAGCTCAGTGTGTGCGTTTTAAGTCCTTCTTAGAAGAGAGAGTGTTCCTTGACTTAAAAGCTGACTCTCCATGCACACCGGCTCCTGCACACCCTCCCTCCACACATTGCTCCCTCTGATACAGAGGCAGCAGCACAGAGGGAAAAGGCAGGACATGTGACTCCCCCTGTGTAATGTGTAACCATTGAAATCTTCAGCAGTTACATGTTTACCTTAATAAACACATTTTAACACCCCTAGTTAAAACCCTGCTGGTAAAGTGAGTTTATGCTAACTAGTTCCATGAGTGAAGTGATCTGGGTAGTAACTCAGGTACTTATGGAGTCAGAGTGACAAAGCACGTTTTCATGTCTCAGTGGGTTATTGCACTATCTACTCCATTTAATGTATAACTGAAGTAAAATATAGGTTGAACCTCTCTAATCCAGCACTCTCGGGACCTGACCAGTGCTGAACCAGAGAATTTGCTGAACCACGAGAGGTCAATATTGTCTAGCATCATTACCACACTTCCACAGCTTACTGGTCTCTTAGAGGACATTCAGGGCTAAATTAGAGCTAGATAACTGCACAGAACACTGAGAGCTAGGACTGGTGGCTGTAAACACACTTCATGTGACTGCAGAAAACTTGTCAACCCCCATGGTAAATGGACATACAGCTAACTAAAATTGTGCCGGACCAGAGAATGCTGGACTAGAGAGGTTCAACCTGTATTAGAATATTCAAACACAACAAATACAGCTAATCAAGCCAATTTCCAACAAAGCCTATGGGGAGGAAATCATGTATGTCTTGGAAAAATATATAGCTTAAGCTTTTAGGAAAAAAAAAACCAGTCACAAAATGGGTGAGGGTTACTGACTGATGGATCTAATTATAGCAAAAACAAAATTTACAAGTAAAGAGCTAATTTTCCCTTTGTGCTTCATGGGAGTCCACCGGTTAGGCAACTGGATTCTAAACAGCAGTGGCACAAGAAAACTCACCAGAGAAACATATATCCAGGGTAGATGCCCTGTATCCCAGATATTACTATACTGAAAATACTGCTGCCAGATAGTCCATCAGTTGAAGTTCCTGTATCAGTTCCATAATGTTTATTTGTATGGTAGAGATTCCCAAACGGCAGTCAGGTACATCTTTTCTAAAATGATAGATTATCTTAAACCCTATTTGAGTGTGCTCTGACTGGATGGGGAATGGGAATGTCTTCTGTCTTATAAGATTAGCTGATGGAAAATAAAAACCTGTCTTTTTTATTTAGTTCCTGTAATCCTTTCTTCTGCATGGGATCTGCAAACTAATTAAGTGTTCTTTTTACTTGAAAGATATTAAGGTGAATTCTTGAGTCCTCATTATACTGACTTTCATAGCTTTTCCTTAGAAGAAAGTAAATCTGGACAAGATGCAGATTTTGTGAAGAAGTGTTTGATGCAGTACCTGACCATCCTTTTTAGCTTAGTTTGAATAGATTTAGAAGAAAAGGAGCTACAGTCCCTATTCTGTTTCCCTTCTGCTTCTGATATATAGGATATGGTTGCTTCATCTTCCATAGAAACATTGAGCAGCCTACTCAAGTGAACATTACTTTTCTTGGTGGATCAGAGGAATTTGTCAAGACCATTGTGATATATATTGTTCTATAAGTTATGACATGTGTTGCACCTTCTTCTGAAGTAGTTACAGGCCAACCTCGCTATAAGTCCAAGATATGTTCCAAAAAACATGGACTTATAGCAAAACAACTTAAAGTAGGGAATGCATCAGTTCCTACAGGCATCAACGACTTTAGTGCAGAATGGATGTATACCCGATCGACTTATAGTGGGGACACCCTGTACTCCAGATGCCATTTTGCAAGAAAACTAGTAAAAAAAAACCCAACCCATTATGAAATGTTTCAGCAGATCAGAACTGACAGAGGGCAAAGTAGCATCATGCCACACTGATGCTAATAATTGAAGTTCTTGATTACTCAATTTGTCTGTTTTTCTTCTCCTTTAGTACATTGTGGTACACACTACTTACTAAGTCTGTAAGAGTAAATGTCAGGGTTGGTTTTTTTTTGCTTGCTTTTTAAATCCTTGTGCAATTGGGTTGTACTAAATCTATGATGATTTTATGCTGGAAAGGCTGGTTGTGGATTGCAGTATTTATACTGGAAAGTGTTTTCTTACTAAAGCACAAGGTAAGTGCATGTTTTTGTGGTTAAACTGTGGGAAAACAACATTTATGATAATTTTAGTGATGTAAACAGTGTTAGGGTAAATTCAGGCTATATTTTATGGTAGTTCCTCTAGTTTGTTTTTTACTAGAGTAAAAATAAGAGCAACATAAATGACAGCTGCCCCACTTCCTCAGAAGTGGCTGGCGTGTCCCTCCCTGCTGCCCTGGGGTGGGATCAGGGGGCCTCTGTGCACTGCCCCTGCCCCAAGTGACAGCTCTGGGAACAACAGCCAACGGGAGTTGTGGGGGTAATGCCTTCAAGCAGGGGCAGCATGCGGAGCCACCAAGCCCCCTTATCTAGGGGTTGCAGAAAGGCTGCTTTGTAGAGTGATGTGAGGACAAGGCAAGCTGGAAGCCTTCTTTGGCCCCACTGCACTGCTGATCAGCCCCGTGAGGTAAATGCGTCCTGGCGAGAGCCTGCACCCTCACCCTCTCCTGCACCCCAACCCGTGCTCGAGCCCTGAACTTCCTTCCACATCTAAACTCTCTTTCAGAGTCCACACCACTCAACTCCTTCTGCACCCCAATCCTGTCCCCTAGCCCTGAGCCCCCTGCTGCACCAAAATTCCTTCCAGAGCCAGCACCCACTCCTCCATCCAAACCCCTTCTCCAGGCTCAGCCCAGAGCCCCCTCCCACACTGCAAACTTCTCATCCCCAGTCAAATGAAAATAAGTGAGGGTTTGGGAGAGCAAGTCATGGAGGGAGTCATGGGTATGAGCCTTGCAGAAGGGGTGGAGGCAGAAGGTGAGGCAATGGCGGGTATATGTTTATAGACAGGCACCAGGGAAACTAACACTCCTACCCCCTGCATTTTAAACTATGCAGTCTTAGTTTTCCTTCACAAAACTCTTTCGGGGCTGTATTTCAGTGAGCTTATTGCCAAAAGAGTTGCTTCTCTGTCACTTTGTTGGATGACATATTATCCAGCAGAGCTCTGTGTTTTTGGTGGGCGGCTTGCATCTGATAGTGTCTGCCTAGTGCCTTCTGTCCCCTGGAGACTACCACACCAAATAGTTCTGTATTGTATTATAGCTGTGGTGGTGTGTTGTGGCATGATTTCCCTTCCACTCCCTTAGAAATTGTAATTTTGGCATTTCTTTCCTCAATATGACTAGTTATGAAACCCTCAATTCTCTAGATGTGTAGCTAATGGAAGTCTGCTGAAAGGCCCAGCATATTTGAATAAACTAGGGTGTGGGAGGGGTAGGCCTATAAAAATATAGCTGATCCTGCTCTTTCAGAAATAAAAACTTGGATTATGGTAAGGGAAAAGCTGATCTTGCTATGGAGAAAACATTGCAGGAAAATTACAATTAATATGTAATTACTGTTGCATCAGTACTCTGAATAACCATCATTTGTAATGTTAATCTTTTAAGTAATCTAAAAATCCAAGCAGTTCAGAATTTGTAATTTTTGACCAGTTGACTTTCAGTGGAAAAATAGCAGCTTAGCTCATGCTGAAGTTTTGCAAAATTTAGCAATTACTTTTGTGCTTATTAAAGTCTCCTCCTTTCTCCCTTAATTATTTCTGACATCTTTCCTTTCCAAATATATTGAATTTGGGGAAGGAACAAGGAAATTTAAAAAAACCTTTTGTTTATAATGCAGAGATATTTGCGTTCTTCAACATTTCACCTTGGTATCAACACCAAAAGTCCACGTCTCATCTCTGTGCTGCATTTGTGTTGTCTTTAACAAGCGCTCTGTATGCCAGAGAAGTGAATTGCCACATCACGTAGCAATTGCTATAGTTGCTCAGAAAGACATTTATTACGCCTGACATTTGCAGAAGTGACCAGTTGTTGTGAGTGCTTGACCTCACCATTGTAGAAAAAGTTGTCCAATTGTTGTTCTTGGAGATTTTGAGGCCCAATTTCTAGAGATGCTGTATGTACCTACAGCTCCTGAAGAAGTCAATGGGAGATGTGGAAGCACAACAACTCGGGAAATCAGGCCTTATGGGTATGAATTTGGGTGCCCACAATGACTGTAACTCTCAAAATGTAGGAGCTTATTTATTACAACAGCAGGATAAGTCATTTGAAATCTTTGTGTATCATTAATGCATAAGTGCCTTCTGTCTGTGGGTTACAGTAGGTTGAGAGTTGTCTGTTTTTCTCAAATATTAAAAAACTCGAAACCTCCTTATACTTTTTGCTCAGGCACAAATGTTCTGTTTGTTTTCATGTCTTTTTCTGATGAAGTGCTCTTGTTCCAAACAACAAATGGGAGGCATATGTTAGCCACAATTACATTTTGGTATTTTGGGAAGTTTACATTTAAACACTACACATTCCTTATGTTTTCTGTGTGGATACAGTCTCCAAGAACACATAGAAATCTACTACCATAGACCCCTGAGATGAAACCTGGATGTGGACTTCACTGCAGTGGAATCTCTTTGTGGGATGCAGTCCAAAGTTGGGATGTGATGTGGTAGCATTAGGAAAATAAAATCACATTTAGAATGATTGTTGATCCAGTTAGCTTTCTTACTTTGAACCTTACAATACATTCGTACAGAGCAGCAGGTGAAATAACTTCATCTAGTAGTAAGGCAGCTTCTATTCCAACAGATCTATGCTCAGTGAATTTATATACAGAAAAGGTTTGTTCTGAGACTACAAAGTTTGACACTCTGTAATTGTGAATGGTTTCACTGGCCTTTAAGGAGTTTGTATTATATGTATGATCATGGTATATTATCTTCTGTAGAGTGTTGATATGTGTGTATGTATGAATATTACTTTAGCTGATACGAGGCCGGAAGCATTTTAAGAATACTGAAAGGAACATTTTAGGTTTCATCCTTACAGAAAGGAACATTTTCAGTAAAGAGCATGAAAAATAACATGTATTACATTCTAAAATTACATTTAATAAAGCAATTGTGAAATATCCAAACTCTCTGTATTAGAAAAGTAATATGTGCCTTTTCTGTACAAACTTTATTTAGACTGAGTGAAGAAGTTTTATGACAGCTGATTTGGGGTCTGAGATATCTTAAAAGCTAGAACTGAATGGTTTCCCTATAATCTTAGGATTCATGTCACCCTTTTTAGCCAGCTAATTTCATTAAATTGTTTACCTTGCATAGTTACTGAATTACAGTGCTTTAATTAAATGTGTCTTAGACATTTAGGCATTGTTTACTTATACTTTATCGGTAAGAAAGCACTAGCTCGGTTAGCAAGGCCATCTGTAATGTCTTTTAGGTCACTCATATGGAATTTTTCTGATAAAGACTTTCAAGTGTTGTCTAAATAAGGAAGAAGCCTTGGTAAGGTTAAACTTAGTGAAGGACACAAGAGGAGCATACATCATAGAAAAGTAGTAGAACATAAACAGTTTGCTGTAGCAGTGGCCTTTTACATTTTTTACTATATTTTTTAAATATTAAAAAAGAATGCCTCTCATTCAGGATTTCAGGGAGGATGAAAGTGAAGAGGAGGAAGAAGAAGAGAAGGTGGGGTGGCAGTGATAACTGAAAAGGAGCTTCTTTTTTCACTGTTTTAGGTTAGTGATATTGAAATGCTTTCCCTTTTTTGTTTTTGTTTTTTGATAGGTGTTCCTTAAGCCTGTTATTGAGGACAGAAAAATGGAACTGGCCAGAAGATGCACTGAAATTATAAGTGATGTAAGTGATTGTAACCATTTGTATCCTTTAATTAAATTCCTTTCTTTAAAAGTTTTTTTGTATTATTCTTTATTTCTTCATATTTATAAAATGTAGCTGGAGGTGCCCATCCTAAGTTCTGAGTGCCTGCATGATAGATTAAAACATACAAAATAACATAAAGGTGCTATCCAAGAATATGTGTATGAGGAAACTCCATTAAAGTGTTACAGTATCTCATAAAGGCACTCAGTTAACAAATTCCAAATGAGTTATTAAAGGAATCTAATGTATGTCTTTATTTGGCACACATACATTGGATCCGATCCTTAGCAGTCATAATTTTGAGGAGTTCTATTTTACATCAGTTTTATTTGTCAGCTGAGGACCTGGTCCTCTGAGTGAATTATGAAAGTGGAGGTTTGGGTTTGTATTTATTGTGGTGTCCCTCCTGGAAACTTGAATCCCAGGAGGAATGTTGCAACTGTGCAGTAATTGAGGTTCTGTTTATGATGGGATTGCTCTCCTTCATGGATTAAGTATATATAGTTACTAACAGCAAGACAAACCATTATATGAGAGATGGTGATTTGCCTTTAAAATGATCTTTCCAGCCAACTCTAGGCTGGGATGTTTTGGCTCTTGAGTAGTAGGACTACAAAGTGGGGGCTGGTTCACCTTGTATTATAACATGATGTATAAACGTTTTGTGACACTATTATCCAAGGTGAATAAGTATGTTGACCTTGTGAGATTAACACATGCAGAAACTAGACTACAGAGGATGCAGAAAATTCATTACTGGACGATGTTTATTCAGGAAGAATAGATGGCCACTAGAAAAATGATACATCTGGAATGGAGTTACCATGCTGGGTAGAGAATGAAGCTTGAAAGGGTCAAAACTTCTCTTCTGTCTGAATGTTGTGAGGGAATACTTTAATTTTGGTGTGGGCTGGGTACTAGATACAGCCTTAAGAGAGGCCAGTAAGGTGATTACCCAGTAACATCAAATTATCTTAAGAAGTTGTACAGGTTATATTAATATTTTTATCAAAGGTACTAATGGTTATCCATGTGTTTTTTATTGGAAATGTACTGAGTTCAACACAATACAAGCCTGTCAAGTCAGATGAAAGCCACAGTGAAAATGAAGCATTAGGTTGACCTGAAAGTCATTTATTCTGTCAATACTACTCATTTCTAGACGTGATTGATTGCTGTCACAAAGACAAAAAATACCCTGAACAGTGCTGATAAACACTTTCTTTAAATTAGGAATTATCACTGAAAAGTGTATCGGTGGTTGTGGTGGCTGCTGCTATTATTCAGTAGGTAAATATTATGAATATAACTTTCTTTCATTTTTTTATGTAGGTTTGGGGGCTAAAGTGAATAAATAAGTTAAAATGAGCTTCAGACTCAATAATGGTTCAGAGAGGCAGCTTTTGCTGAAAGTGTGTGTTAGATTTTCACTGAGATATGTGAAGCTTTCAAAGGATAATGATTCCTAATCCTGCATGATATTATTATAAGAAGTGTAATAGTTCAGAGCCAACATAATTTCAAAGAGAATTCTTTTTAATATACTAAAATGGAACCCACATTTTGAGCCTGATCCATCACTCACTAAAATCATTGGATTTGTTTTTATTGGGTATTAGAGCTGGTTCAAAGTGAATTTTTTTAATCCTTCCAAACCTTCACCTTAATTGAATTTTCACTATCACTAGAAAAGCCCTACAGTTCTCAGGGAGAAAATTCCCCCTCTATAACTTCTTCATTCTAGGGATGGTGCCAGAATCTCTTAACTCTTTTTAGTTACAAGAAGATGCACACAGCTATGAAGTTGCTGGCAGTTTCTAGGGGAATTGTCTTCGCTTGCTTCTGCCAGGAGCTGCACCAAGTTTGGGAACAGAGCACAGTGAATATTCCAGTTTGCTTCTTGATCCAACCATGTTCATGGCTCTTTTTTATAAACATTTTGTACAACTATTTAGGGAGGAGCTATTATTCATGCAAATATGGAGATGGATTAGTGTATTTACTTGGTAATGAACAAAATTTACCCAAAAACCTCTCTCTCTGTGTACACACACCCATGTGAACGCACGCACACAGAGGCTTTCAGACCCAATTTGCTCATTGCCAAGTGGAAAATGTGGAAGGGAAAGGGACTTGAAATGAAGGTAATATGTGCAAGTCCAACAGAAATAGGTTTTAATGACTTTGTTTGGCTTGCAGTTTTACCCTAAAATGACATTGTGATAGCCGGAGCACATGACCTTATGACTACAAGCCTGGGTTATCTTCTTTCCTTCCTTGCAAGGCTGTCAACACATATTCTGTCAAAATGGAATGGCATGATTGCTCATAGCTTGAGATATAATGATGGTGGTATTCACATCTTGCATGCTTTAGTATCTGACTTGAAATTGGCACTATTATTGTTAAAGCCCTTTATGGCATGTAAGTCTTTGATCTTGTTCAAGGAGGTATCTGTTCTCACATGCCACTATTCCAACAATTCTTCCATTGCAGTCAGCTGATGTTCACACTTTGTGATGATCCCTATGTTACTTCCCTCTCAGATCCATCCAATTTAATTTCTTTTAATTAAATAACAGTTTTAAAGATGCCTTTAATTTTCACTTATGTTGGACTTGTGCATGACTTTCCTTTCCAGCCCCTTTGCTTTCAGCATTTACATTGAATTCCTTAATTTGTTTTTATTGTTCTTTTTTAAAAGGGGACACGGGTGCTATTGTGGGGGAAGTAGGAAGCTGAATACAAATAAAGTTATTAAGCAAATAATCTTAGTCCTTTTATAGAAGGAAAATAGCTTGCCTCTTGATTCATCATACTGTATTTCAGATGTGCATGTTGCTAATGTTTCCTGCAGCAAATTCCAATTAAATATAATGCTGCTCACTATCTAATTTGCCACATAATGTAGTCCAAATTGTAATTCTTTCTGATTCAGCATCTCCTTGCCATTGGTTGGACATTGTGAAGATAAGATCGTGCCAGAACTTTAATTGCCGTTTTTGTGAATTAATATTGTTTAATGATAGCTAATAAAAATTAATTGAAAACGAATTTGTTGCACTTCTGATTTCTTTTGTTTTCTTGTCTTTAACTACAAGAGAATTCTAGGTACTGCACTGTGGTTCTGAGAATTGTCCATAGACTGGAGACAAAAATTATTTATTGTTGGTTAAAATGAGAAGAGTAATTATGACCCAGTTAACTGTTGTTTCAAGCTGTTTTTCTCTGTATTGGATATTGAATGTGAATGCATGATAAATTATGTCTTAATTAAATCCTTATTGAATATCTCATTTCTCTAATGTTTCAGAGTTTGATTTTCATTTTAAGATTCATATCCAATTTGAACAAATTGTTCAGGATATAATTTGTTGCTGTTAAAAGCTAATAATAACCAGTGTGTACCATTGTTCCTGAGTCAGATTCTGCCCTCAATTACACATGTGCAAATGTACTGAGTTTATCCATATAACTTCAGTAGGGCTGCATAGTGACTGAATTTGAACTAACAGAATTTGGTCCTTTGACTCTTCTTTTGCAATTGTATCCCACTCAGTACACCTACTCAGTGTAGCTTTCTGTTCCCATCTAGTGGGATCTGCAGTACGTAAATGTTCGCTACAGCCTTTCAGTTAACAGATGAGTCTTTTAGCTCAGTTGCTGAGACATAAGTTTTGATTCAGAAGTCCTGGTTTGACTGCTTCTGCTGCTGATCCACCCATGAGCATTGTGTGACAAATAGTGGCCCCTACCAGGTGTTAAGCTGAAATGATTTCTGCAGGTTGGGATAAGCTTCCATGATCAGAGACTGTGTGTAGTTCATTGTTACTAATTGTAGCAGTCTGTATTTCTGTAGTGACTGAGCCATGCATAAAGGTTAATGAGCCTAATCTAGCCTTGCCTAGGAAATCCAGATCTTTTAACTCAGGCAGTAGAGGCTTATGCTTTTAGAGTCAGAGGTACTGGGTTTAATCCCTGCTGCCACAGCCCTCTGAGGGGCATCACATTATGTTGGAATTTCAAATACTGGTTTCTAGATTTAGGGACAAATTTTCAAAGCCGGACATAGACATGCCTGCTTGCATCTCATTGAAGGCACAAATACCAGATATGTGTGTACAAATGGCTACATAGGCTCCTAATTGGCAATATGAACATGCAAATACTCTATGCACATGCAGCATATATTTGTGCATATAATTTTCAGTACGTAGCTATATACGTGCAAAACTGTATGTGCCTAAATGTGAAAAATTGGCATTTAAATTTCAAATTGCTTCCATTTAAAAAAAATAAAATAAAGTACAACATGAATTCAAGACTCACGTTAACTCCAATGGAAATTGGCTCAAGACTTAAATTATGAGGTTTAAAGGTCATGTTCTCCCAGAAGAGGCTGATTTATGCAAAAGGGGCCTCAAAGTTCATTATCTCTCTGTCAACAGCTGAACAAAATAATTTGCAGTTACTTTGGAAAGTACTTTTTTACCTAAGTGCTGGCTACATATGCAGCCTAATTTAAAAAGTTTAAGTATATTTTTATCATGTTTCAAATAAATTCACAGGAACAATAACTTTAATATTTACTGATGGATTAGAGCTCTGTAGTAAGATGATTTCCTGTTGTTCTGAACACAGAGAAACTGTTTTATTTTACATAGTATATCATGCATATACCCATAGCTTATACTAGTCGGCTATTTAGGATTCTTGATGTCTGAAAGTTATATTTGTGTGTGTGTGTGTGTGTAGTGAAGACAGAAAAACTATTACTTTTTAATGTGTTTAATGTGTTTTTTCTGTATGGTACCTGCCCAACTACACATGAGACTGATACAGGCGTGGCTCAGGACGGTATACAGACCACACACACACAATCTAAACAGATCTTCCCAGTTACATTCACACCATCTAAATAGATAGCTTTCCATGCCAAACAAAGTAAAGTCCACTCTCACATGGTGGACACTGCACCACAATGTGTGCAGCGGGATACCCTTCCAGCGACCACCTGCAACACTAACAATCACTACACATGCCTCCTTAATAGGGTGGGGAGCTCACCTGGGCAAACATGTCATACAAGCTTAATGGCCAACAAACACACAAATCTCCTCAAACTCAATGCTTGCATTCACTTTCAGGCTATAATTCAGAACAAAACAGAACAAATTGTAACAGACAACACCACGACGATATACTACATCAATCGACAAAGGGGAGCACGATCTTATCAATTATGTCTGGAAGCGATGAAAGTGGAAGTGGTGCATCCTGAGAAATATAACACTGATAGCCACCTACCTTCCAGGCAAGGACAACGTCCTGGCAGACAGTCTCAGCAGAGACTTCTCTCACAGTCATGAGTGGGAGATCAACCCTACAATTCTCTGCCATCTATTTCAGAAAGGATGATCCCCCGTGGTAGATCTATTTGCCACTACAAAAACAAGACATGCCTGTATTATTGCTCAAGAGCAGGCATAGGCCCCCAATCCTTGGGCGACACATTCAGCATAAAGTGGGAAGCACCCCTCCTGTACTCTTTTCCATTGCTCCCACTGATTCAATGAATGATCCTGAAAATCATGCAGGACAAAACAAAGGTCATATTGGTAGCCCCAAGGTCGCCCAGACAGATTTGGTACTCTTACCTACTGCAGATGAGCTCTCAACCACCATATGCTTTTCCACCAGTCTGGTCCCTGTTTACATGGCAAAATGGACAGAGACACTACACAGATGTGCACACACTCCACCTCCACACATGGATGGTGATTGGCTGATGCCTTCAGAGGAGAACTATCCCAATGAATTACAACAGATCCTCGTGAACTTGCGCAGGCCTGCAACTAGAAAAACATACAATCAGAAATGGCACTGCTTCGAAGTATGGTGCTTAGAGCACAACTTCACACCAACAGAGACAGGAGTTTTAGATATACTTACTTACCTGTTAGACCTGCACAAAACAGGACTATCATTAAGCTCAATCAGAGTACACCTCGCCACCATAGTGGCCATACACCTGCCCATAGAGGGCTACTCAGTCTTTACTCACCCGTCCACCAAAAGATTCCTCCGGGACCTACAGAATATGTTTCCACCATGACGGGACCCAATCCCAGCATTGGACCTCAATCTCATCCTAAGGGCTCTATGGGCAAACCCTTTGAGCCACTGGCCACCTGTTCCCTTCTGCACCTATCAACGAAGGTTGTCTTTCTTGTGGCAATTATCTCTGCAAGAAGAGTGGGTGAGATAGGAGCACTCGTGATGCAACCCCCTTATAGAATATTTCATAAAGACAGGGTGGTCCTCCATACTCATCCTAAATTCCTCCCTAAAGTACTTATCTCTTTTCACTGCTACGGACCTATATACTTACCTGTCTTTTTCCCCAAACCTCATAAGGACGACAGGGAAAGGGCATTATACACCCTAGACGTTCGCAGGGAGATAGCCTTCTACCTCCAATGCACTGAGTCCTTCTGCAAATCTCCACAACTCTTTGTCATCTACAGAAAGATCAAGAGTATTACCCATATCCAAACAAAGGTTATCAGAATGAATATCAGGATGCATACAACTAGCTTACAACATATTCTACAAGGAACCTCCTATGAGCATAATGGCTCACTCCACAAGAGCAATGGCAGCTACAACTTGCCTTCCTCAAAGGTGTACCAACTGAAGATATCTGCAAGGCTACCACAGGGGGCTCAGCTCATACATTCACGCATCATTATGCAATTCAGGCATTTGTGGACACAGAAACGTGCTTTGGCTGAATTGTTCTTGCCGTTATTACCAAGTCCACACTACCAAAGCACCCACCACCAAGCATGGACGCTGCTTTATGGTCACCTAAGGTGAGCAACCACAGGGACACTCCTCGAAGAAGAAGGGAAGGTTACTCACCCTGTGCAATAACGAGTTCTTCGAGATGGTTGTCCCTGTGGGTGTTCCACCACCAACCCACCTCCCCTTGACTTCGGATCTATCTGCTTCCGAGTCAGAGAAGGAAATGAGGATGCTATTGGCTGTGTGTGGGATGACCCTTCCAAACATCGCGCACCAGCGCACTACGTACACAGCCAACCAGAGGGGCACTACTATTAGAAGTCTGCTGACCATGAGCGCAGGAGTGCTGGCTCACCTAAGGAGCACCCATGGGGACAACCATCTTGAAAAACTCCAGTTACTGCTGAAGGTGAGTAACCTTCCCATCTCAATGGTTCTAGCAGTCTTCATATTCTCACGTGCCACTGCAAGCATGAGGTTTGCTTATAGCACAGATCACAACCAGTGCCAGATACTTTTGTTTGTTCTCTCATCACCCCACAGGTTTTTTGCAAAGATTCTGGTAAGGGGCCATAGCTAGTGTCAGGTTACAGATCACACTCGATACCCTTCTGAATGATATATTGCTCAGCATTCCTACCTAGGCTATAGGACACACCTTGATTCAGACTCCGAATCTCCTGACAATACACAGTTTTGTAATAAATGTCAAGAAAAGTTTTTTGATTCCCTCAAGAAGGATATTGCATCTTTAAAAACAGACATTTCAGTGGTGAGAATCTATCCATCCTCTCAAAAGATTCCAGAAGATCCAGGATCTCATATGCATACTATGTGAGTATGTGAAACCAACCATAGCTCAGTGTCTTCAGTCAGAGTTCACTTAGTGGGGAATCTCACACATCACATAGGTTCTCCTGCTCCAAGAATGTCCCCTGGACACATGAAATGTCAAATGCTGATCCCAAATCAGGTATGTGACTCCCTCACATGGTGGACAATAGCAGGGAATATCTTCACGGGCCTCCCCGTATGCCTGCCAGAATCTTTAGTTTTTACTACTGGCACCAGCCTGACAAGTTAGGGAACACATCAGGGACTGCACACCACCATCAGGAGCCCTGGAGACATGTGACATATCAACTTCAGTTTCTCAGCATCAGTTTCCTAGAGTCGAGAGCTGTCCAATTAGCCTCATGGAGGTTCCGCTGCCACCTAGAGGCAAATCAGTGAGACAACATGACTATGGCTCTGTATATTAACAAGCACGGAGGGACAAGGAGGCTGGCACAACATTCCCACAGAGGTTCAGCTTTCTGTCAGTGAAACAGAGCCCACATCTATGGGAATGGGTGCCCTGTCACACAGTTCACCCAAAGCCTTCTGTATACATTCCCTCCCTTCTAGCATAAGTGATACAGAAGATCAAGGGAGAGCAACCAAAGGCCATCATGTACACCCTGTACGAACCAAGGAAACGCTGGTTTTCTGCCTTGATAGAGCTGAAACTGGAACCATTTTTACAGCTATTGGCAAGTCCAGATGTTCTGTTTCAGGATCTTTTTTCTCTACCCAGATCCAGACTGTCTCTGATGAACAGCTTAGCTATTCAAAGGGAAGTCCTAGCAACATTCGGCCTGTTTTCCAAACCTATCAAGACTTTTTCCTTACATTCAGGAGAGTCTCTGTGCTAAAAGCCTTCTCCTCCATTTGGGCCAGGTTCAACAACTGGTTCCAGGAGTACAGTGCAGGCCCCAGAAACACAGAGATCTCAGTAATTCTGGACTTCATGAAAGAGGGTGTTGGTAAAGACAGTTGAATCTGATCCAAGGCAGACCTTCAGTCCAGTTCATAGCACATTCAGATATCAGCCATTAATAGTGTTTTGTTTGCAGGATCCTCTTGATCAGTGTTCCCTGAGTGCTTGGGCAGCCACCCAAAAGAGATTCAAAGGCTGCCCAGCTGATTAGCAGAGCGCTTACAGCCAGCAACATATATTTATACTGGTGGTACACATTCACATATGCCTCGGTGCACATAACAAAAAATATTCTGCACAAGGATTAAAATAAGAGGGAACATTGCTCTTGACTGCTGGCAGAGTACTCCCAAGTATCCAGATCCATCAGAGCTGTCCGACAGGCCAGATCAGTGGTAGCACCAATTTTCACAAAATGGAACCTGTCAGTAGTGTTCAAAACCTTAACAGCTCACTCTTTTGAACCTCTGGCTTCAATGTTAGCATTGTGTATCTCCATCAAGATCTGTTCTCAGTCTGCCAGTTATGCCTGCTAGACTAGTGTCAGGTCTGGCAGCCTTGCTTGTGCTTTCCGTGATGACAAAGTGGTACTGAGAACTCTGCAACTGTTTCTTTCCAAAGTGAATTCTTCTTTCAATGACTTTCGGACATTATTCTTCCCTCATTCAGTCCTAGGCCACAACATCTGACTGACAAGCACACAGACTAAACCTAAATCTGATTTTACTAAGTGATAGAATCCACTAGAAGATCTTGTCTCCTTCCATGTAAAGTGTCACGGACTCAGAGCTTCCAAGCCATTCATTGCTAGATGGAACAGACAATGAATGCATTGTGTAGGCCTACAAAGTCTATTCCAGAGGGAACAGGAATACTCCACAAGACCTATAGAAGCTTTGTGGGCCAAATGAGCATATGATTTCACCACCAAAATATGCAGATTAGACACATGGGCAACGGCTAACACCTTTATCAAATGCTTTAAAGTGGAATTTCTGTCTTCTGCACAGGCCTTCTTTGGCAGAAAGATGCTGCAGGAAGTGACTCAGTAATAATATTGCCTTTTGAATGGTCTTTATTTCTTTTCTTGCTCATTCTGTTTTACTTTCTTCTTATCCTTCCCTACTTCTGTTTTGTTGCTCAGTCTTTCCGAGATGCAAGAGAGTAGCGGGGGAGGCTGAGCTGTGTCACATTGTCTGGAGTGGCTCACAACTGAGAGTGCCTGCCTCAGGGAAGACTGTCAGATACAGGGTAAAGACCCCAAACTGATGGTGTGTTCTGTAATGGCATTTTACCAAGCCAGTGGCAAATGTGAACTCTTGAATCACTGTAACAGTCTTACCACGGAGTCACAGATAGTCCCCTTCAATGCTCCAGTCTGTCTTGCCACTCAGACAAACTGGATTTAGTAATAAATGGTCACTTGTCTTACACCAAAAATTACAACATGTTCAAGTTTCAATAGAGCAGACATTTACCCCCAATTTTTAGTGCCCTAGATCTTACACCAGATCTTATACTGTAGCCAATTCTATAATAAATTATCTAAAAGTTTATTAGCTAGGAAAAAGAAACAAGTGTGTTGCTTACAGGTTAAAGCAAGCAAATATATTCACACAAATGAGTTGCCATCTAAATCCTAAGACTGACACAGTTGTAGTGAGCTGTCAATTCAAAGTGTCTTTCAGGACAGCCCCAAGAAGCAGCCTCTGTGGATCTCTAGTTTCAGTTCAAAGTCTCTGGCCCTGTCAGAGTTCAAACTGCCAAAAAGATGGAAAGTTTTTTCTGTGACTTGACTTTATTTTCGTCATTTAGCTTCCAAGTCCACAGGATGAGCTTCCTTTCTCATATTTGGTTATGATAAGGCCATTAACCAATCCTGGATAGGCCTTATTTTGATAGCCCTTCTGGATGAGCATAGGATGATTCCCAGACCTGGTTTCACAAGTTCGAAGCAAACGTTTTCAAAGTGAAACTTGCATGTTTTCTTAGCATGGAGTACTGACATTGCAAGTGAGATGAAAGCATGCAGCAACTTACAAACATTTCATGATGTCTACACATTAAACGCATTCTTAAAAGACTATCTCAAATAGTCAAAAGGCTATTTATTTTGAGCAAAACTAATAAACAAGTAAACTGATCTGGTTTCTAGGTATGAGTTTGTTAGTTTGTAGCAAATACTTGCGGTCTTGGCAAGAGCTAGCACCTGGCCTATCTGTGTCATAGGCTGCATCATGGACTATTTCTTAATTGAAAGTTTCCTTTCTTCTAGCAGCCTCTCTGTTTTGCTCTCCCTAATAATTCTTTAGCTAAGGGGTCAGCTTTTTCGTTAGATAATTACTGCACGAACAGTTGCCTGCTTTACATAGTTAATCAGTTAGCATTTGGTGGTGGTGTTAGCATCTGTACAGAAGTTTTGGCATGACTCATCTGGAAAGAAGTGGAAGGAGGAGGCATGGCCAGCACATGGTATGCTGCAGTTTTGAACTGCCTTTGGAAATTGCAGAATGAAGGGGAGCAAACGTAACAGAATTGTAGGAGACACTGCTAACAGAAATTATGGGATAAGAAATTTTTCATTTGCTACTGCTCAGCCTGTGTTGCTTCTGTCAGCAAGTCTTCACTGCATAAATATAAGTTGCTGCAGTGCAGAATGTGAAAATGAGGTTAGAGAGATAGGAACAGATGATGAATAGAAGAGCTTACGTCTAAATAATTCAGTTTACATTGAACCATATCAATACCAATATTGAAAGAGAACTTTAAGCAGTTAAGGTTGTTTAAAGGGGAGTACCTACTCACAAACTTCCTCAAAAACAAGGGAAGTTCAGTTAAGCTATGCTTCTTTAAATGTACCTTAATCCTTACATGTTATGTTCACTATCATATTCTGTCCCTTTATGGCTTTGTCTACATAGCAGTGTTATTTTTGAATAAAGGACGTTATTCCGAAATGACTTTGCAAGTGTCTACACAGCAAGCCCGTTATTTTGAAATAATTTTGAAATAATGGGCATCTTATTCTGAAACCTGTAACTCTCACTGTACGAGGAATAACGCCTATTCCAAAATAGCTATTTCGGAATAGGACATGTACAGACAGGGCAGATGGAGTTATTTTGATATGTGACCTCCAGCCCTTCCCACAGGTGCCCTGCTGACCACTCTGTCCTCACTCATCATAGAATCATAGAATCACAGAGCTGGAAGAGACCTCAGGAGGACATCAAGTCCAGCCCCTTGCCCAAGGCATGACCAATCCCAACTAAATCAACCCAGCCAGGGCTTTGTCAAGCCGAGACTTAAAAACCTCTAAGGATGGAGATTCCTCCCTAGGTAATCCATTCCAGTGCTTCACCACCCTCCTAGTGAAATAGTTTTTCCTAATATCCATCCTAGACTTCCCCCACTGTAACTTGAGACCATTACTCCTTGTTCTGCCATCATTCACTACTGTGAACAGCCTTTTCCATCCTCTTCGGAACCTCCCTTCAGAAGTTGAAGGCTGCTATCAAATCCCCCCTCACTCTTCTCTTCTGCAGACTAAATAAGCCCAAATCCCTCAGTTTCTCCTCAGAGGGCATGTGCTCCAGCCCCCTAATCAGTTTGGTCACCCTCTGCTGGACTCCAATGCATCCACATCCTTTCTATAGTGGGGGTCCCAGAACTGGACACAGTACTCCAGATGTGGCCTCACCAGAGCTGAATAAAGGGGAATAATCACTTCTTCAGATCTGCTGGCAATGCTCCTCCTAATGCACCCTGATATGCCGTTAGCGCTCTTGGCTACATGGGCACACTGTTGACTCATATTCAGCTTCTCATCCACTGTAATCCCTCTTCCCCTGCAGCCCTTAAAGCTGCAGCCACAGGGGAAAGGGCTTGTGGCTCACGGTGGGCCCTGATCCCTGAGCCACACAGCAGCTGCCAAACCAGTGTGTTCAGCCACCATGAGCAACTCCACTGCACCCACTGAGCCCTCCAAGGCTGTAAGGGAGCTGGCAGCCAGCTCTCAGGACCTTGTCTGAGGACGGAAGAGGCGTGCAGCTTCCTGAACTGATGCAGAGATCCTGGACCTCATTGAGGTCTGGGGAGAGGAGGTGAAACTCCAGGATCTCCGCACCAGGTGCAGGAATGCAGACGTCTACAGCTGGATGGCCGACAGCCTGGCCACGAAGGGCCAAATGCGCACCCAGGAGCAGGTGTGCATGAAGGTCAAGGAGCTAAGGCAGACCTATGCCAAGGTTGGGGAGTGCAGCTCCTGCTCCAGGATGCATCGCAGGCCTGCCTATACTACACCCAGCTTCACCACATCCTAGGGGGTGGGTTAGTCCCTTCTCTCACCTCATTGTGGACTCAGGGCTGGAGATGCCTGTCGTCACCTTCCCGGAGGGCACAGGCAGTGAGGAGGAGGAGGAGGATGAAGCTAGCACCAGCTTGATGCCTGCCAGCCAGGAGGTCATGCTCGCCCTAGAGCTGGTACTCCAACCCAGGATGTTTCCTGGGCATCATCTGAGGCTGGGGAAAGCCCCTCAGGTGAGTGCCATTACTGTCCCTAGACACACACGGGTGGAGGCAGCGTGTGGTGAGAGGCAGTTGCGTGCTCCTTTCGGCCTGGGGATTGCATAGCAGCCTGTGCACCTGGGTTCATGTGGAACACTAGTCCAGGGCACACAGCCCCAGGAAGCAGCAACAGAGGACCCTTGTGCTCTTGCTCACAGGGTATCTGGAGAGGCCTGCCTTACTCCCGACCCTAGGGTGGGACACCCTTCCATCACAAGCCACCACTAGATGGAGGCTGGGGACATGGAGAGACAGAGAGAGCGAGACACACACACACACACTCAGGAGTGCCGTACATGGCACATGGGCATGCCACACTTTCAGGGCAGCATCTGCTCCTGGGGACAGCGCGGTGAGGCACAGGAGCATCTGCCACTCACACACACCTCCCCCCAGCACTCTGCCCCCCTCTCTTCCAGCAGGCAGGGATACAAGTCCTCTCCCTGTGGGATGGTGCCACTGCCAGACCCGGCATGTGTGCAGCACAGAGGGAAGGCCAGCTGCCCTGTGGTTCCTCTCCTGCCTGTAGGCTCCCGGTCTGGCTGGCACCTTCCCATACCTGCTTGTCCCAGGGGTGTGGGGGTAGTGAGGCTCCCCCGGGAACATCTGTGTCTCAGCAAGAAAGGGCCCGCTGTCTAGGTCACAAATGACTTTGCTCAAAGCACATTGTCTTCGTCTGACACGTGGCCTTTTGTTCTTGGCTCAGAGATGAGGGCTGGGTTCATGCACAGTGTCTCCCAAGATGACTGCCCTTCTCTTTGTTCTCCACAACTGGACCAGCTGCGAGTGGGGAGCAGTCGACACCTCCCTTGTTGTCCTCCCAACCCTGCATGACCTACCTGTGCAGGAGAGCCCACGAGGACCTCCAAAGGGAGCATATTGCTGTCTTGCAAGCCCTGCAGCGCTTCATGGACTGGCAGGACTGGAGACTCGAGGAGGACCTCCAGCTGCACCACGACCCCTGGTGGGAGCTGCTGCAGCAGGGCCAAAGCATCTGCATGATCTTCCATATGGTCATCGACCACTTGGTGGCTGCTCCCATGCCAGCTCCCGCCCCTCCAGCTTCTCTCACTAGCCCCCCCCCCCAATGGCTGCTGAGGGCCCCACACAAGAGGTGGTGGGACCATCTGATGCAGGCACCACTCCCAGCCCCAGCCCTGAGCTTCTCCTACCCACTCCACCTCCTTTCTCCCTCTTCCCAGGTTCTTTCCCCAGTTACATTCACCCCAATAAAAAAAAACAGAGTTTATTCCAAAACAAAAAGTGTAGTTTATTGTCTGTTCAGGGGATGTGGAGAAAGCTGAGGGGGAAGGGGGGAAGGAGGGTTGTGGGAGGAAAGGCAAAGATGGGCAATGCACAGGCCCCTTGTGAGGAGGGCCAGAGGAAAGTGTCACTGGGATCCTTGTGTGGAACTCTCCCTCAGGGTCTCATGGATACGCACAGCTCCCCGATGGGCCTGCCAGATATCAGCCATACATGGCTGCTCAAAGGCCCTGCCGATCCAGTCCGCCTCTGCCCCCACCCTGGCAGGAATGTCTCCCCCTTGCTTTCACAAATATTGTGAAGTACACAACACACTATCACCATATGGGGGATGTTCTGCTCACTGAGGTCCAGCTGGATGAGGAGGCAACGGAACCTCCCTTTGAGATGCTCGGAGACACCCTCAACAATAATATGGGCCCTGCTGAGCCTGGCATTGAAGCATCTCTTGCTTTGGTCCAGGTGTCCAGTGTAGGGCTTCATTGGCCAGGAGAGCAGAGGGTAGGCTGCATCAACTACAGTATAAATTGGCATGTCCACATTCCCAACCTTAATGGTGCGGTCAGGGAAAAGGTTCGAAAGACATGTGTGTCGTGCGCCTACCACAACCACGCAACATCGATGTTGGTGAACTGGCCGCGGTGGTCGACGGGGGCCTGCAGGACCATTGAAAAATATGCCTTCCGTTTGATGTATTCAGATGCCTGGTGATCGGTGGCCTCGATGGGGATGTGGGTGCCATCAATAGCTCCCCGCGCAGTTGGAGAAGCCCATGACAGCAAAGCTGGCGACAATGGAGTCAGTGTCACCCAGGTTGATGACTCTGCTCAGCAGGACAGTGTTGATGGCCCTCACCACCTGTAGAAGGAGACAAACAAACAGGATCAGAGAGTTGCCAGGGCCCTTGTGAAGCCCCCCAGCCCAACCTCCCCTTCTCCCCCACACACCAGGAGCAACCCCAACTTGCCCCATCCTCCCTAAGGGCTTTGTGAAGGCAAGAGTTAAAAACCTGATGGGGAGGGGGCTTCCACCACCAGCACCACCAGCACCCTCCCCTTCTCTAGGAAACCACGTTCCAGCAGTTCACCATCCTTCTGAGACAAGAGCACAAGAGTCATATCTCTCATCTGCATGAGCACAGCTCCGACAGTCGATCTCCCCACACCAAATATCTGCATGGGCACAGCTCCGACAGTCGATCACCCCACACCAAATGTCTGCATGAGCACAGCTCCGACAGTCGATCTCCCCACGCCAAATTGGTTCCTGATGGATTGGTAGCTGTCCTGCATGGCAAGCTTCCTGAGGGTGATGGCTACCCTCTTTTTTGAGGGAGATGGTGGGTCACATGTGGGTGGCCCATTGCTAGGGGGCAGAGGTGAGCCACTCACAGAGCTCCAGAAAGGAATCCTTCTGCATACAGAAATTCTGGAGCCACTGCTGGTTGTCCCGCCACTCCAGGACAATCACCACCAGTTGGAGCTGGTGTCCAGTTACCAGAAGCAGCAGTGCACGATGTGCAGGGGAGGGCTGGTGGTGTTCAGCTTCATGAGCAGCACCTGGAGAGAAATAAGGCATTGTCCCACAAAGAGCTGGGGGTCCTGTTCTGCAGGGCCTGGAAGGCAGCCCTCAGAAACTGCAGCAGGAGATTCACCAAGACATATAAGAGCCATCAACTGCTCAGAGGCAGGTCCGGATTCATGGCAGCAGTGCTGAGGTGTCCACAAGGGCAACCACAGCAGGCAGAGAAAAGACTTTGCTGTCCCTCCATGAGGTAGGCAAAGGAAAAGAACCTGAGACATGACTGTATGGGGGGATCCCTATAAGCTCAAGCCTCAGAAGTGAGTGCTGTCCTGATGCCCTGCTTGAAGTGCTCCCGGGTGGCCTTATCAGTATCCAGTGAGTGTGGACGCTCTATTTTGAAATAGATCAGTGCTATTTCGATGGGCATTTGCCATCTATTCCTCCAAAATAGCTTACTCTGAAATAAGTTTGCAGTGTAGACATGCTATATAAGTCCCATTCATCTTCAGCATATTCAGTAAATATAATATTATTATAATATTAATACACATAATATAATACATATCCTCACAATCACACTGTAACACAAAATGCTAACTCAGACACATAGCAACAGTAACTTACACATTTGTTAGTCATCTATATCCCAATAAAGTATATGATGTGGTGGTTTCTTATGAGAAAGTATGAGTTGACACTTTTTTGTTGGGTTTCTAAAATAACTATTTTAGGGAAAGAAGATCCATTGTTTTGTCACCCTTGACCCCACCATTGTAGCAAAAATTGTCCTCTGTTTGTGGAAAGGACGTTAGGAATGAGCTTTTGAATTTAATTATTTTTCTGACTTCAAGAAGAATCTGGTGTTAACTGCACTACACCACTGTCTAGAGGAGCTTGACTTCAAATGCTAGAGACTTTGGGGGCAATATTTTGAAAACTGCCTCTCAGAATTGATTCATGGATCTTGGATACATAAAATCTATAATTGAATATACTTTGGGAAAATGAAGATTTTGTATTTGCAAAATTTGTGTGTAGAAATTCAAAGGCTGTTTTTAATAATTGTTATGTGAAATTAAGGGGAGAAAACATTATCTTCAGTATTCCTTTCTTTAAAGATTCTACGGGAATTACAAGTAGTGGATGAAATATGCTTTAGGTATAACAAATACGTCATACATCAAATCAAAGATTTTATTATTTGTTTTAACATGACCTAAGTGTTCCGTGTACAAGTTGGAGTTTCTGTTATAACTTGATCTTCTTGCTGTTGTAGATCTCTGACATTACTTGAGTGTGTTTTCTCTGTGGCTTACTTTGTTAAATGATATGGTGTTTACAAGCCACTTGACATAGCACAAAGTATTTTAGTGTTCTGTTCGAATTAGTAGAATAAATCTAAAAAGAAAACCTTTGTTTCTATTTTTAGGGTCAATTTTATTTTTTTTTTCTTTCAGATCCACTATAAAGAAGAGTATGAAAAATGTAAAGGCAAGTTCACATTTATATCTGACACCCCTCAGTTAAATCATGTGAAAAATATGAGTGCTTTTATTTCTGAGGTAAGATGTAAAAGAATGCTGAATATTCTTCAGTACTTAGTTACTAACAAAAAAATCACCAAATGGAATATTGCAATTTTTGTGTGAGTTGGCTGGGGAGTCTATTAATATCAGCTAGCAAGAGAATCCAAAAGTTTTATTGGGTTATAATAACAGTGTCACTGCAGTATGCAGTTTGTGTGTAATGGTAATTTAAAATTGCATAACTGCTTTCCTTTAGCACCCCGCAGCATTTGATAAACATTAAATGTAAATAGTTGTGGGGGAGCAGATGTTACGCCTTGTGAACTGGGGGGGCTGCTCATCAATCTGGGATAATCAGACATACTTGATTCTGTTTATGACCTTTTCACCAGGGCTCTATTTATTTTTCAACTCAAAACAAAACAAAAATCAAAATGATTAGAGAAGCAGTAGTCCTGTTCTTGACTAGAATTGTGGGATCCTCTGGCCTCCAGAAACTAAAAGGTCTGGACATCCCTGGACTTGCCCTCTCAAAGCCTTCTGCTGCAGCCAGAGGAGACTATGCACTCAGCTGTCTCCAGGTCGGGCTCCCTCATGGAGGGTGTTCTTCACTGATATCCTGCACTGGGAATGAGTCCAGGCTCTGTCCTGCTGTGCCAGCTGATTCCCCACACCTGCTTGCTGGCCTTCCCTGCAGAACCGTAGCAGTTGCTCCTTGCCGGTTCATGTGGGGAGTGGGCTTAAAAGCCAGCTCCACGGGAGCTGGTGCATGCAAGGAGCCACCTCCCCATCCTCTTGTAAACATGGCATTTTCAGTGGTTACATATTTACCAAAATAAATGCATTTTAACATCCCTAATTCATATACATTTCGTATATTTTCTCTGAAATTTCAGTGCTAGTGAACTGAGATCCAAATATAAAAACACACGAGCACATGTTTGCTGCTTTACTGACATTTATCTTCATGTGTCAGGAATAGGTAGGATAACTCATGAGTTGGAATAAACATAATGGAATTATTCTGAAGTTTCTTATTCAGAAACATGAATATCGTAATGGAGATGAGACATCACACAATCTAAAGAAGCCCAATATACGTGAAGTTATGTGCTATCTTGTTTAGTATAGGACAACTACAGCATGTGATGTTGCTGATTATTAATAAAACAACACTTAAGATTTAATATGCAATGAAAGCTAAAAAATTGCTTTCAGTTTCAAAGGTTTTTTAGGCTTCTATTGTGGTAGCATGTTTTGTTGCAGTGGTTGAACCTGACAGAGCAATAGATGACTAAAATTGTAAATTGCTGACCTCTAGTGTTCCATAGCGTTTGGTGAAGAATGTAGGTATTTTTAGTATTGTATTTTGTCATCTGTTTTCAACTCCCAAAAATCTGGGGAAAATTAATTTTCTGGCAGAATTTAAAAACAGTGCTTAATAGGAATAATCAGAGTAATAAATAATTAGACATGCTTCAGTTGGTGCATGTCAATTAAATATTATAATGCATTTCTGTTGGCATATTCCTTATAATTGTGATTACATTTAAAGGTAGTATCTGACACTGTTTTATGAATTTAAAATTTGTGTCAGATCCTGAGATACTTGGCCTTAGAGAACAAAAGGAAGCTGAAAATTCAGTACTACTTTTCTGGCTCACATCACAAAACTCTGTTGTTTGTTTCTCCACTGAAACACAATGTGAAAAACTCCAGAAACCTGAAAATATATAGATAATTTTGCTTTTTGGATCAAGAAGTGAATTAGTAAGTGATAGATGTGGGTGTTTGTTGTTGTTGTTGTTTTTTTTTTTTTTGCTGATCCTGCTTGCCACATTGAAGGCTTCCTTCAAAATGGCTTCAGTTTAACTATAAAGTACATTACAATGATTCATGGATTATATCCACTAATCTGACATACAAAGTGATTTCAAAATCAGTGTGTATGTTCTTAATTTACTCTATAAGATTTGTTTAGGTCTTTTCCAGTAGAAGGTTCTTCATACCATTATACTTCAAGGTAAAAGTTTAGTTTTTATGTGATTCTATTTGAATTAATTTCTGTATTATTTGTCTTTTTTACCTCTAGGCAAAGTACAAAGGATCTGCTAAAAAAGACCTTTCCAATTCTTTGTATAAACAGATGCCAGCCACAATTGACAGTGTTTTTGCAAGGCAAGTTACACAGCTTCAGAGCAAGGTAAAGTTTAAAAAACAAGTTATTTTTAGATGTTACACAACAGAACACTACTAACTCCAGTAGCTTTAAACAGATATTTTCTTACATATTTGATTTACAGAGTCAGTTTCTCAGCTAGTGTATATTGCCACAGCTCCATTGACTTTAGTGGAGAATACTGCATTTTACACCATCTGATGATATTTTTTATGTTCAGTAAAAAGTATTTGAAAAACAGTAAGTCATTTAGTAATGCATACATGAATTATTTGATACTACCGAGTAACGCATGGAAAAGAAGACAAATTACATTTATGTTGCAGCGCTCATGATCCAAGTGTTACATTGGCATTGTAAGATTTTTATCAACTCCAGTTGATGGCTGGGGGAGACGGCAAAGGGGGCAGCTGCCACAGGGCCTGGTGATTCAAATGAGTTCTGGGGCTTCCGGCCACTGCTACTATGGCAGTGGCAGCAACCAGAGCCCTGAGCCCTTTAAATTGCCACCAGAGCCCTGCGCAGTGTGCTCCAGGCGTCTCTGAGGGCTGGCTGGGGGAAAGGGTTTTTAATGCCAGTGCTTGCATCTTTAAAGCCTTCCACCCTAATGTTCCCCTGGAGTGAGGCAGTGCTGCAAAGCTGATCACCACCTGCCTTCTTGCAGCAGTTTCTCATCTTGGTCTCCCCTCAATGGTCATAAAGCACCGCTGAAAGCCTGGACAATGGCATCCCCTGCTTTCAGTGAAGCACGGTCATTAGATTCCGACCAGTTAGAGATCAAAAGACTGACTTTATTATCTAGTCCATATTTTTTGCTAAAGCCCAGTTGTTCCCTGCAGCATATTTTTAGTGTTTTCTCCAGTCCAGTTGTGTCACTCAGATTTAGGGTTGCCAGGTGTCCGGTATTCTACCAGATAGTCCGGTGTTTGCGCCCTCTGTGCAGTAAAGAAATTCAGAAACGCCAGGCTTCCATTCCGCGCCCAGCCGGAAAAACAGAAAATACCGGACATGTACAATGTCCGGTATTTTCTGTTTTTCCAGCTGGGCACGGAATGGAAGCCTGGCAGGGGCAGGAAGAGTGGCTGGGAGGCGGGGCCGCGATCGGCACTGGGAGCTTGTGATAGTGTGCAAAAGCCTGGCGGGGGTGGGGGGAGTGGCTGGAACTCCCAGCCACTCCCCCTGCCCAGCTTCTGCACGCAACCACAGGCTCCCAGTGCCAATCGCGGCCGCCTGTGGTTGTGTGCAGAAGCCAGGCGGGGGGAGTGGCTGGGAGTCCCAACCACTCCCCCTGCCCCCGCCAGATTTCTGCACACAACCAGAGGGAGTCCCAGGCTGGGAGGAGGGGCTGCGATCGGCGCTGGGAGCCTCTGGTTGCATGCAGAAGCCAGGCAGGGGCAGGGGGAGTGGCTGGAAGGCGGGGCGCAATTGGCACTGGGAGCCCTCAGCTGATTGTGTCTGAGAAGGAGTGATGCCTTGGGGAGGAGGAGAAGCCCTGTCCCTGCTCCTGAGCGCTGTTCAAACGCGTTGTGGCACCGTAGTCCAGGAGAGATGCCTGCAGGTGCTTTGTAGTTGTGTTTAGGTGCCTTCCATGAGCTCTCAGCTAAAACTGACTGGGGTGGAATTTCTGCTTCTTCCCACTGGGACACCCAAAGACCTGGCTATGGGGGAGTCACTTTCCTACCCATGGTCGCTCCCCCCTCCGCCCTGCCATTGTGTTGCCCTGGGATCTGCTTCTCTCTGCTTTGGGTAGCAGGTGGCTGCTTTGCAGAGCAGGCTCTGCTGCCTCCCACTTTGTTCCCAGCTTCGTGGCTCTTGGAAGTAGCCACACAGGATGTGTGTTCGGTGTGGGGTTTTTTTTTTGCTCGACAAATTTTTTAGCCCATGTGTTCGGTATTTTTTGGGAGACCATATGGCAACCCTGCTCAGATTGCATTTGTGGTAGAAAGTACTTATGAACTCAAACATTTTTTGTTGGAAGTCCATAAGACTAAGTGGCAAAAAATCGGCCTTGAACTTATGCATTAAATGTCTATCTAGAAGTAATGCTCCCTATCTGCCAGTTATTTACATGTTTTAGGTGTTTCTTCCCACTCTCTTCTATTTTAAATACATTAGCCACTTTTTTGAGACCTGCTAGACCAGCAAAAGCAAAAAGCATAACATGAAGCACAGTCAGGCTTTCTATTCCATATTAAATACAGTAAGTCAATCATTCAACATACTGATGTTCTCTGGAAGTTCTTTAAATACTGTAACCATTCCTTTTGCAAATGAAAAAAACTGCCCGTCATAAAGGGAAACACTGAAATCTTAAATGAGGAAATAGATTTTTATTTGTACACTAACTTAGCAAGTCAGCATTTGAAACTCCACAAGGGTGGTAGTATATCAGTCATGTCTGTAAAAGTATTACTGTGAAATATATTTCTAGTAGTTTGAAACACAAATCTTAGTGCAATAAGTTAATGCAGAACAGTAACTAAAATGACATCAACATACCATGCCATTGTAAAATGATTGATTATAAGACTTAAGTAATATTGCTGTAGCCAGATTGGTCCCAGGCTACTAGGGACACAAGGGCAATGTCTACACTGCAGTGCTATTTCGGGATACTGGATGTTTCCTGAAATAGCTATTCCACGTCTTTTCAGCGTGCCCGTTATTTTGAAATATAACAGGCTCACTATTCCAACATCCCTGTAAACCTCATTCCACGAGGAGTAAGGGATATTTTGGAATAGAGATTTATTTTGAAATAAGTGCTGTGTGGACAGCACCAAATTTCAAAATAAGCTACGCAATTTATTGATCCAACTTCTGTTGGTGAGAGACAAGCCTTTCAGCTTATACAGAACATATTATGTCACCTACCTTGTCTATTATAGTAGTTATGGTTTAAATAAATTACGGATTATAATAGTGATAAAGTAACAAAATTGTATAATGTTTTTTAAACACTTGGTTTGATTTATAAAGCATCAGTTAATTAGTTTGCCATGGGACTCGCTCCTGGATCCATTCCAAATGAGAATATTCTACAGTAATTATGTTTTCATGTTTCATGTATGAAATCATGTTTTCTTACACACCAGTGATGTTAAGGAAAATATCTAAGAATAAAAACATTTGAGTCATAAAAAAAAATCACAAAAATAAATAGGGGCTGCCCTTTTCATATGACATTTATTCAAGATTTTGCCCAGCCATCCAATACTCCTAAAGAAATAAATATGAAATACAGAGTAGTTGCCATTCTGTGCCACCAATGCTTCCTTTAGAGCTTATAATCATAGACTACTAGGATTGGAAGGGAGCTCGAGAGGTCATCGAGTCCAGTACCCTGTCCTCATGGCAGGACCCAGTACTGTCTAGACCATCCCTGATAGACATTTATCTAACCTACTCTTAAATATCTCCAGAGATGGAAGATTCCACAACGTCCCTATGCAATTTTTTCCAGTGTTTAACCACCCTGACAATTAGGGACTTTTTCCTAAAGTCCAACCTAATCCTCCCTTGCTTCAGTTTAAGCCCATTGCTTCTTATTCTATCCTCGGAGGCCAGGAAGAACAATTTTTCTCCCTCCTCCTTGTGACACCCTTTTAGATCCCTGAAAACCGCTATTATGTCCCCTCTCAATCTTCTCTTTTCCAAACTAAACAAGCCCAATTCTTTCAGTCTTTTTTCATAGGTCATGTTCTCTAGACCTTTAATCATTCTTGTTGCTCTTCTCTGGACCTTCTCCAATTTCTCATCTTTCTTGAAATGTGGTGCCCAGAACTGGACACAATAGTCCAACTGAGGCCTAGTCAGTGCAGAGTAGAGCGGAAGAATGACTTCTCTTGTCTTGCTCACAACACACCTGTTAATGCATCCTAGAATCATGTTTGCTTTTTTTGCAACAGCGTCACAGTGTTGATTCATATTTAGCTTGTGGTCCACTATAACCCCTAGATCCCTTTCTGCCCTACTCCTTCCTAGACAGTTGCTTCCCATTCTGTGTGTGTGAAACTGATTGTTCCTTCCTAAGTGGAGCACTTTGCATTTGTCCTTATTAAACTTCATCCTGTTTACCTCAGACCATTTCTCTAATTTGTCCAGATCGTTTTGAATTATGACCCTGTCCTCCAAAGCAGTTGCAACCCCTCCCAGCTTGGTATAATATCCCCTTTATATGTACACACATTATACATTATAACAGACCATAAAACTGAGACTTTGCTGATGCATTTTTTCAACTTGTGGTGTGAATCAACCAAAAAAGTTTCAACTCAGAGTTCTCAAGGTGTTATCCCCAAAAGAGGAAGTGAAGATTGGGTGGTTACTTTCCTACTGAGCTGAATTTAAAAATGCTTTGAACTCTTGCAGGATTCTCTCCTGGAAAATCTTTACAGTATCCAAATCTAATCTATACTGTGTCTATCACTGTAATATTTAGGAAGCAAATTATTTTAAGCTTCAGTTTAGTCATGGTAAAATATTTGCTGCTTCTCCCTCAGTGGGGTTGTATCTCAGCAGACTGTCATTTTCTTCAAGGAGCAATCTAAGACAGGGAGTAGGACTGTGGGTTTACTGGTCATTATGCTACCACCTCATGCTACCACCTACGTTGTGGAAGGGCTATTAAAACAGGGTGGAAAAGCCATGCTCCCTTTCTGAACGTGAAACCACCTTGGGCCATGTCAGGAGGTTGATCATAAAGTTTCTGACATTTCCACACCAAGAGTGATTAGGCATATTTGTCCAGCTGTTGAGTGGGCCAGAGTCTATTGGAGGAAGTTGCATGGAAAATTCCTTGGTTTAAGATAGGACAGACGCACCTAGAGAGGTCAGTCCCTACCTACAACTTAACAATCACCTTCCTCTGTGGGGAAAAGCTGGGCTCCATTAAAGTTCTTGGCAAAACTCCCGTTGACTTTAGTGGGGCCAGATTTCACCCTGTAGCATTCCAACCACATAATTTCATATGGAGTGGCTTCAACCGTACTGGAGAGGGCATGATTATATATTCTGCCATGCCTCCTGTGCTTGCTGATCAGGTTTGGCTGTATTTATACTTTAGCTTCTCTATGTAATATATAGTGGAGGCACAAATGTGCCCAGCTCTGGCTTGTATAACAACCCTTTTTGTTCTTGTTATTAAGTATCTGGAAAATGGAAATCCATTCTTGCAAAAATTTAGGATTTTTGAAAACTTTTCCTTCAGGAATTGGAACAAAAAGTGAAATGTGATTTCCAGATTTTTTTTTCATGGGGTGGGATGGGGGGAAATGAAACTATTTTTTGACTTGTTGGCTGTCCATCAAAAAAGTTCTTATCAATTTCACTTTCTCCCTTATAGCAGAAAGTAGATTTCAGATGAGTCCTTTAGGTGAGCAACCAGGGAGCCATCATTTTCACTTACCCATTGAAAAATTGTAATTTTCTGGCAAAATAGAATTTTCCCACAGAAATTTTTGATTTTTACACATATGGCATTTTCCATTGGAAAATTCCCAATGAGCTCTAGTTTTGTATTCAGGATGTTAAATTGCAGGTAATCAGCTAATCGGGTAGTCGATGGAAGTTCCATTGACTACTTGATTAGTCAGTAAGGGGGGAAACTGCAGAACTGCAGCAGGGTTAGCTCCTGTCACAGACAACTCCTGGGGGCTCTTAATACATTTAAAAAACAGAGGCGCAGCATCTGGGATCAGGTGCAAGGCAGGAATCAGCAGATTCCTGGCTCACGCCCGGTCCCCTGCTATGCCTTTGACTCTTTTGCCCCTCCTCCCCAAGACAGTCCTTGGGGGAGCCAGCTCCTGCTCCACTTCCCTTGCTGCCTCTCTCTGATAGAGGCAACAAGGGAGGTGAGTGGGAAAGTGACTAGTCAAGTCACTATTTGAGGACCAAATAAGCATATGCCTCTTGGGTAGTTGATTAATCGACTAGTTGCTTGCATCCCTATTTTGTACCTTGTCTTTTTCCCCTCTGAAAAGCAGTGGACTTAGCCTCCTTCCAACATTGTTTTAAAATAGTATCGCACACACAAAGCATTTCAAATAGCCTGAGGGAGGAAATGATGCAAGGAACATCATAAAAGATTGTATGCATTCTATTGCTTTGTTTCTGCCATGAGAAAAAAATTGCTCTGGTTATTCCTCATCTGGAAAAAAAGAACATAAAGCAAATTGAAGATTATAGCATGTCAGCAGATAGTTTAATTTTCTTGTTTCAAGCATTTGCTACAGCATCTCAAGAAATTATTTTATGTGGATGTTTAAAAATATTTTCTGCTTGTTTTTGATGATGAAGCATCAAGAGAATCTTAAGACCCACATTTGACTTCCAGGAGAGTCATAGAGCATCAATGTAATTTCTTTCTAATACACAGAGCCCTCCTGTTACTATAAGATGTGCTGTAAATGGTTTCTTGAGCTTTATTGCATCATTGTAATGTTAATTTATTGAAACCAAAACTGGCATCCAAGTCTGTAAAAGTTAGCCTTCAGTTTCATACTTGGTACCCATATTACACAATGTTAAACAGTTACATATATTACTTAATGCTTATGGCGAAGTATATTGTGTTCATAATTTCCTCTCTGAAATGCAGCAGATATTAATAGTCTAGTTATAATTCTGTATTCAAAAGCATATCTGGTAACACAGTTCTCTCATGTACCCATTACGTGTCCTATTTCTCTACTACTTCATGTCCATTTTATATATATTCGTAGACCAAAAATAGAAATCTCAACAACAAAATCCAAAATAACAATAACACTAGGTTAAGTTGGAGTTGAAGGTGAGTGTTCATATTGGTAACTTAATGATTAATGTAAAGGTAAACATTATTTTTAAATGTTGTAATTATGTAACTATGCAGAAAGTAACTCAGGAAATTCAGAGATAAGATTAAACTTGAAAGAAAACTAAATATTTTAAGGTGTGGAAATGCATAGCCAGGGTACCAAAACAGTATTGACTGTCATATATGGACACAATGGCAGGGGAGGAGAGAGAGAGAGAGAGAGAGAACTTAATTTACCCATACAGATCAGTTTAATCACTGTCACGCACACTAAAATGCTTTTATCATAATGCATTGTTAATATATCGCATCACTTTAGGGCAGAGTTAAGGTTGTTTGGAGGACCTGTAATCTTTAATCTTTCTGTATAGCACATTTATTGTGCTATATGCTAATGTTTAAAAATAAAAACCCATATGCCAAAGCATGGAAAACTTATATAAAATGGGAAAAAATTATAAGCACAAGATAATTCACTGTAGTTAAATAACATGTTTCCAAGAATACTGGTGAAATTGCCATTTCTTTAAATCTTTCAAGCTTGATTATTCAAATTGTGGGATATAGTTTATTAATATATGATCTCTTTGTACTCCAGGTAGATTATAGATTACTATATGACTTTTTCTAATGAAAAATAATTCTATGATTCTATATCTTACAAAATAAAATGTTACATCATCACAAAATTAAGTTAAATAGAGAACACTGAGAGAGAAGATTATAAAGTTGTTAAATTGCAAGCCAAATACTCTTCTCTTGTGCTGCTGAAAGAGCTATGTTACACAAACTGATGAAAGCTTCTGTGCAATTAATATACGGTTTTGCACATTGATGGCTTTGTTGCTATAGCTAACATTTCAGTTTAAAAAGGTTAATATATGGCACTATGTATATTGTACAAATGAGTGATTCCATTTTGGAAGCAATCTTGGGACTTTTTTTTCAGGCTTGCTAGGGTTGGAAACATCATGAAAGCGAATCCTTCGAGGGAGGGGTTTTGGTCACAGATTACAAAACTAGACTGCTCCTATGGTTTTGTTGGGGGCTACTTGCTTTTCCAGCTACAAAACGTAATACACAATATAATGAGAGAGTGACTCAGATTTTTGTTTTGGTATGAATTTTTTTTCCCTAAGGACAAGCCATCTTTGTTTTTGGTTTTACATCCTATAGAAATACACCATATTTTATGTTTTTAAAGTTTTGGATTTGCATTAAAATGGTAGTATTAAAAAAAGTCTACTTTTCACATTCATCTTTAATCTGTGGATCTTCTTGTTACTGGATATAGTCAGTTTGGGTATTTTATATCTCCTAGGTTACTTGATTTGTGTCTCTTATATAGAATCCTAGTGCCTTTCAAATAGGCAAGAAAGTGCATTTCCACCGATTTCTATTCTCATATATTCAAATAGTCTAGGGTACTGTTCTCAGCGGCTATTTCCTAAAGAATTTTAGGGTATTAATTTTTCTTTATATTGAGGATTTTAGTTTTAAATCTTCCCTCTCTTGATCAGCTTTCAACCTTACTGTGTTAGTATTTACTGTTTTCTCATGGATTATTGTATCACTTGGTACAGAGAGCAGTTTGAAAACACATCCTCTTGATGCATGTTTCCTTTTCAGGAATCAAAACCTGGTACATTTGCTAAATGTAAGCATAAAAGCTTATGTCACGGTTAGGTATAATGTAAGTTTTCACATATTTGGTTGGTTTGTACATGCAGTACTATGAAAGCTGTAGGATTGCTTAATGTTTGGCTTAATTTCTACTGCAAAAATAAGAAAACTAGTTCATAAATTCAAGCTAGTGTCATTTTCCTTCAAATTAGTGATTAGTAAATTTAGGTATTATCCTTTAAAAATGATATCTCCTAGTAGATCTGTCTTTATCTATTCTACCTATATTGCTTTTTAAGGTACTCTACAAACAGAAATATGATGCTGAAAAAGTGACATCAGATTATGCACATATGACAGAGCCCCCAGACGTTAAGCATGCTATAGAAGTTAATAAACACCAGAGTAATGTAAGTATACTCTTCTCTTAATTTATTACATTGCTTCAGTAATGGTCAAATCTGCTTATTCTATACTAAATGTTCATGTTATATTTGAATATTTCATGGGTTTTTATTTAGCTTTCTAAAACTTTCCATATATACAAAATGTAAAAAGACACACTTACAATCACTATGAGCATAATTCCTCGCTCTCTCTGTTTTTCTATATGTGTGAGATGAAGTGTCAAAAGATTTTAAAGTACCTATTATTTTCTGTTATGACATTGGTCTGTAAATTTGTTTTAAAGCAAATTTCCCTGAATTTATATTTGCATATTTTATGCTTTAAAACAGCATGCTACTCTTTATTTATGCAAAACTCCAAATGGCTTCAATGTCTGTGTGTCATTTTCATACACTTCTGCAAAGTTTTGCTGTTTTTAGAGCAGTCAAAAATGATATTTTTGCCCTGATCTTGTGAACACTTATGCTTATAAGTTTATTCATGGGAGTAATACTGAAGAGTTCTACTGAACTATTCATGAGCATATTTGCAGAATATAGACCCCTGGTGCAGTTTTGCAGCAGACTAATAGATGCTTAAATTATTGATTTTTCAGTGGACTGCATTGGAGTCACTGAGGAATAGAATTTGTCCTCATAGTTTTTTCAAACATGAGTTACCATTACTGTTTTAAAAACACATTAATGAAAGAGTTGTTTAAAAACCTTATGTACTTTATGGATACTTTCTTCCCTTTTTTCATTTCTCACAGATTAGACAATAAAATAGCATTGTCATATTTAAGATTTTGACTGTGTAAATTTGGTTTCAGTTTCATGTTCTCATACACTAGTTTAGTGCTGCATTTTTGCGGTTGCAAATGCTAAAGAAATATTTATGTTGGTTGAAAAAAATATAAATACAAAAACAATTTCAAGGAAAAATTCTGTTGGTCTTCAGTTTTGCAGAAGCTTTATTTATAGCAAACCTGAATTTTAGGCAAAATTTGGCTAGCATAATTAAGTACCTTTAAATGTAATGTAAAAATTATGAGTAAATTCTGTGACCTGCACTCCACTGGAGGTTATACTATATGTTCATAGTGGTTCCTTCTGGCCTTGGACTCTGAATATGTTTGTACATATCTTTGGAAAAATGAAGGGTTTTTTTTTTTAAATAAATTTGTGCTGCCATTTGAACAATAGCTTAATTAACATTGCCCGCTTCAAAATGTAATACACCCCTTAGGCAAATTCCCAGTTGTTTAAAAGCTTGAGAGCTGGTCAGTAACTAAGAGGCTTTTGGGAGACTTCAGGGGACACTGTGCTGGGAAGAGGATGGAATTCTGGGGCTGGCAGATATTTCTAAGCTGCCACTCTCAAAAGCAACTCACAGCCAGCCCACTTTTCCCTCTTGCTTGCAAACTGACAGGCTGTGCCGCCTCTTGCTTTTGGAAATCATCAGGATGTCAGATGAAGAAAGGGTATGGGACATAGCTTGAGAGAAAGAGGCCAGTGGCTCTTGATATGAAATTGCAGCATAATAAAACTCTCTGTCCATGGGGATGGGAGTTCTTTCTGATCCTCACTAAGGGTGGTGAAAACAGTTTTGGGGATATGGGAGGGTTGTATTACAGTTAGGGAAAGAAACTAGAGTGGGAAAAGAGATGGAACCCATGGTATGTGTGGAGTTGAGGAGAAGTACAGGAGTTGGGCTGTTAGGGTCAAAAACTATCATCATTTGGAATTGACTGTCCTTTGAATTTTAATTATAATTTGTAAATCCACAGTCCAAAACAGCCCCCCCGCCCTTTGTTCCCACAGCTGTGCATTCTCCTGTTAACAGCATTAATGAGGTAGTGTGCAGATGGGGAAATAAATAAAAAGCAGTCATGCTGTCTCCATATATGCCATAAACACAGCACAATAGAACGTTTGTTAAATAAAGGAGAACAAACACAGAAGGGAAAGATGTCGTCGTATGACATTTTAAAACAGAATATTAAAAATAATGGAAAATATGGGAAAACATTCAGCCTGAATAAACGAATAAACCAGCTTGTTGCATCCAGTTCACTGTTCCCCCCCCCCCAACCCCCCCAGCCCCATTTGCTAATATAGATCTAAGATGTGGGGGATACATTTTTATTGCCCGTGAGAAATGGGGTATGGAATGCCAGTTATTGTTACACACCTACTTTGTGAAATTACTTGGACACCATACTAAATATTTGCTTGGGGATTTTTCATTTTGTGAGTAAAGGTTTAATTAAGAACCACAAGAGGCTTCATGTTCAGCTCTGAATATGGAAGTTTGTTAATGGAGATATTAAGGATTCCAAATATGAAGCATCTGCCTTTTGGAACTTAGGCTATTTGTAGAATCGTTGCTTTGAGTGTTAGAAGGAAACTCTCTTGCAGGAATAGGAAGACAAAGCTCTTTTATCCACCACTCAGCACAGTATACCTAAGGGAGCAGAACGTATGTTTACTTACAATGGTCTGCCAACTCAATTCAACCTTTACATGCAGGGTTTACATCTAATAGGATTAGGATGTGTTTAAGACTATTTACTCAGTTTTAAAATAAGACTGACATTTATACTCAACTGTGGGAAATGTGCAATTTCCTTTAAAAATGAAATTGTATTCCACTTACAATACATTTGTGCTGACAATTTGAAACTGTGATGTGCTGTAGGCCTTCACACCACTTTGAATAATATTAACACCCTGTTCAAGTGTGGGTTGAAGCTGCATAATAGAGAAATACTGTAAAATCTCCTGAACAATGTGATCATCTGTAAAGGGAAACATTTTCACCTTTTTAGTACGTCTAACAAAAAAAATCACTCTCCGAAGCATAAAAGCTGTAGGAAATGTGCTTGTAATATTATTCTAAGCAGAATTCAACACTGAAATAAAAGTATGTTCACTTAACAGACTATTTTTCTATAAATAAATTGTGTTTCTATTACATACAAATTTATGTGAAATGAACATTAAGAGCCTGACTTCATCATACAAATGCCATGCAATTTGGAGAGGGGCTGCTAGTTTACCCTACATAACTATGTGGTGCTATCTTTTTATCTTATCCAACATTTTCCAAATCATGGACTGTAATTTTTGCCTGTGGGCTGTATAGATCTGGCTGGTCACATGGTACAGGTTCTCCCTGTTTCAAGCTGAGAAAAACAGAACAGATGGGAAGGAGAGAAGAAATGAAGAGCAAGAGATGACAATATAATTAACATTTTCAAAAAGGAGAAAGCCCTTGTTCTGTTTAAATAACTGTAGTTGTAATAGTATAATAAGATGCAACTGGTAAGATGGGTGTGTGGCAGTGCAGTTACAACTGAGGGAAGAGGTGATCCTCAGACAATCTGTCAAGACATAGTTAATATTGTGAAAAGTTTGTGGACCCATGATCTACAGCAGGGATGGGGAACCTAAGGCCCGGGGGCTGGATGCAGCACCTGGGTTGCCTGGATGTGGCCCCCAAGGCTAAGGGCCTCCCCCAGCATTAGGTAGCCCGTGCTGGCACTCTAGCCCCCCTGCAGCACCTGCAGCACCTGGCTCCCAACAGATTTTTCTGTGGGTCAGCAGCCCCCAACCCAAAAAAGGTTCCCCACCCAGATCTACAGAATGCATTTATAGGGCTCTATCACTGGATAGTCTGCATATCAAAATGATAGCAGTTATACAGAGGTTTACCTATTCACTTTGTTTTACAAATGTTAGTCCTTACAGCATTCCCTTGTGCAGTATATAAGTGTCGTTATCCCCATTTTACAAATAAGGAATCTGAGACATCCTTTCCCAAGGCCATACAAAGTAGATGGAAGTGTTGAGAATAGAGCTCAGGTCTCTTGGCAGTAAGCTTCATCCTTATCCCACTAGGTAATGTTGTCTTTAAAATGATAGTCACCTTGATGGAAGACCCCTGGAATGTATGAAGGTTCTACACAGTCCAAATGAAGTCAGAGTTTTTAATATCCCACTGACCAATTAAAAAACAGTATTTTCACAGAAAAGCATGTTAACACATAGTATGTGTGTTTATCTTTTAAAACACAAATGTGTACATTGTCCACAAAAATAAATTCCAGGATAGGAATTACATGTCCTTTGATAAGACCCAATCAGCAGATTAAAATTAAGGGCATGTTTAACCATCATTTGTCCACCACCACTTTGGAAATTGCTGTAGTGCAGGATTCTTTTTCCTCTGAAGAATGTCACATTAAAGCTATGGATTGATGGGTATTCTATGCTGAGTATATCTTAGGAAAAATCACACAAAACTGTCTAGCTTTCTGTTGACAGTGGTTGTCAACAGCAGCTCCTTCTGGGCCGCTCCCACCTGGTGATGAAAATGGTTTTACTGCCAGTGTATATGAGACTGAATAGTTTTCAGCCCCATTACCAGAAAGGATGATGGTGTCAGTCTGTAATGTTCCAGAAATATTTTTCTTTCATACACACAATCAGTGAAGCAGTTTTCAACACCATTTGAGGGTGAACCAAGCAGAGCTATTGTTGGCAATGTTTGTCACCATCTAGGTACTTTCCTCATGTAGATGGACTCCAGAGTGACAATACTGTAGCGCAGACTCAAGAGGCTCAAACGGAGAGTCATGGGCCATTCAAAGTACCAAAATGATTAGTTCACTTTAAGACTAAAGGTCAAATTCATCCCCCAGGGTATGTCTGCACTAGCCCCCTAGTTCGAACTAGGGTGGCTAATGTAGGCATTCGAACTTGCAAATGAAGCCCGGGATTTAAATATCCCGGGCTTCATTTGCATGTTCCCGGGCGGGTGCCATTTTTAAATGCCCCGTAGTTCGAACTGACTGCCCGCGGCTACACGCGGCAGTCAGAAGTTAATCTGAACTAAGTCCTTAGTTCGGATTAACTGTTACTCCTCCTGCAATGAGGTGTAACAGTTAATCCGAACTAAAGACTTAGTTCGGATTAACTTCTGACTGCTGCGTGTAGCCGCGGGCAGTCAGTTCGAACTACGGGGCATTTAAAAATGGCGCCCGCCCAGGAACATGCAAATGAAGCCCGGGATATTTAAATCCCAGGCTTCATTTGCAAGTTCGAATGCCTACATTAGCCACCCTAGTTCGAACTAGGGGGCTAGTGTAGACATACCCTCAGATATGTGTGCACAACTCCTATTTGACTTTCAAATGTGTATTTCAGAGGTAGTACTAGCTGCTTGCATGTTTCTTAAAATTCCATTTTGAACAGGAGCTAGGGTGGAGGACATGATGCAGAAAGGCATCTGAATCCTTTAAAACAAGGGCTCTTTTACTGAAATCTAAATGTAATATGAAAAAAACCCCAAGATGATTGACAGTCAAAGATGCTGCATCCTACATAGCAACCTGTTTAAATTTATTCCCCAATGAATAAGAATTATAATGCAGGTGCAATTAAAAAATCAAATTTAAATCCTCTCAAAGATACAGAATTTAAGGACTATAGGGTTATGTCTACACAGCAGCGTTATTTTGGAATAACTGACGGTATTTCAAAATAACATAGTGTGCGTCTACCCTGCAAGGCATTATTTCAAAATAATGTCGAGATGGAGGACTTCTTACTCCGACTCTATAACCCTCATTTCATGAGGAGTAAGGGAAGTTGAAGGAAGCGTGTTCTTCCTTTGACTTCCTGCTGTGTAGACAATGCCAAAAGCTGAATTATGCAATTTTGACTTTAGCTACGCAATTGACGTATCTGAAGTTGCATATCTTAATTCGACTTTAGCCCTGCTGTGTAGACGTGCCCCAAGACAGATTCTTGGGTGGTATAAAATGGGTGCATCTCATCAGACTTTGGACCTGTGCCTATTTACATGAGCAGGCCCTATAACATTAATTAACTAATTATGGACTAGGTCTTAACTTTTTCTGTGCCTTGCAAGTAATTCAGACTATTTAGATAAATCTGCAGAGGCACAAAGCCTTTTTGTTCAGATTAGCAATCAGTTCACTAGATGTTTCTTTAAAAATATTCAACAGATGACTACTTTTTATAGCAAGTTTTCTAAAATGATAGTCTAGTTTAAAATTAATAAAACAACATAAAACTAACAAGAATATTTGTGTATTGATGGGAAATAACTGCAATGATGAAACAGATGCAGATTTTCCCTCTTATCTCGCTCTTTTTGTCTCCTTCATACTCATTAATCTTCTCTTAACTCTCTGCTTACCCTCTCACTGCTGCTGAAAGCTGCAGGAGTCTCAGCAGCAGAGTTCTATGCAAAAAAAAAGTTTGAATGGACACATCATGCATAGCTATTCACAGTGAGAGACAGAGGGTAGTTCTTGAGCTACCTGTGACATTGTTCTTTTCTGAAGAGGTTAAGTAACCCTTTGATAGTCTTTATTATTTACATTATGATGGCACCCAGTCAGGATTGTAATCTCATTGCATGAGACTACACAGACAGAGTAAAAGAGGGTCCCTGCCCCAAAGAGTTGAACCTCTGCCTTCCTCTTTCCTACACAGTAGGTATTTCCTCCATTTCCTTTCCTATTGCTTTTCTTCATTTGGGATGGGTTCTCTTTTCTTCTCTTCTCTCTCTTCTTTAGTTCATTTTTCTATTTTATGCGCTTTTCTCTTCCCTCTTGTGATTTTTTTTTCATTTCCCATGATCTGTATCCCAACCCATGACTGTGCACATTGCACACTACTGCTGTATCTGTTCCACCTCTCGAGCGGAATAGCCTTCCTTTTTACTGTTATAACATAATACTGTATATAAAAATTTTAAAAGCATTTCACTAGATGGAGCAGAATACCAGCTGTGTAACAGGGCCCAGCACATTGTCCCAGTGGGGAAGGGTCAGCATTCAGGGACTGAGGTTATTCAGGAAATGGGAAACATATTTTTTTCCTTTCTTTGGCCTACCTCTGACAAACTACTGTTCTGCTACATAACATGTTTATTCTCACTGGAGTATGACATGCTGCAGAGTGGAGCAAATATATATTGCAGACCTTTGTAAAACGTTAGATGATTTTCCCTCAGACATAAGTAATAGGTATTCTGGTGTAGGTGGAGGAAGAAGGATTCACTCAAGGGAAACTTTTGCAATAGACCTTGCATCAAATATCATTGGGAATGGTGAAATATAAAGGATTGTGACTGCTTGGTTTTTTCCCTTCATCCTGAAACTAGCCATAATCTATTATTTCATGCTGTATATGACCATGTCATCTGGGCACAATAAGTGTCCACCATGGTGTGTGGTGCATTGATTTTTCCTTGTTTGAATTTACCAGTCACTTCAATCCTAATGTCTGTTTTGAGCACATATGCTGGCCTTTAATTTGCAATTTACATGGATGATAGGGTCCTATTCAAAAACCTGTTCCTGCTGCCTTTGTGGTGTTCACCTCACCTCATGTGGTCATTAGGATGAACAGCATATAATTAGCTGAATCCATGTAAAGCGCTGCACTGCAAGTGTTTGTACATCTAGTGGTCTTTAAAAACAAAATAAAAGCCCTTTTTAGTTGTTCTCACAAACTGATATCAAATAAGAAATGTTAGTTTTAAAGCTAGGCGATAATTATGATAGCCTTTTACCTGAGTTTAGCTGCTGTCTGTACTAAGTCATTCTTTGTGAGTTAAAAATGCTAAGATCTTATTTGTGGGCAAACTGCCAAGTAGATTGAAGCCTTCATAGCTTGTCTTCTTCGCTGACACCATATGGATGCAAACTTACTTTCTTGTTGGCTTAAAGATACTTTAAAATATATGTAAAACAGATAGCTATATTTGCTTTTTAGGTGTTCTTTCTGCAAACGGTAATTGTTGAGAGCTGCAGTTTGTGAATGCTGACCACCCAGCTGAATTTGTTAAATTATGCACAGATTAAAATATTACATTTAAAAATGTTAATTGTACCTATAGGTTTGTAATAGCTAAATTCCCAAGATAAGGAAAGCTCAGAGGAGCATATGATGCTGAAATAGAATACTGAAACATATTGTAAGGTGTTAAGCAACAAAAGAAATTCTAAAAGACCCTGTAGTAATACAGAAATGATGCTGTTGCATTGATGCAATGCCAGATTTTATTTTCAGCTTTTTTTAACTTCCACATGAGGTTTTCATCAGATTGAAGCTTTGAACTATCAAGGGAAGTTTTCTTGATCATGCAAACTGGTTCAGCAAAGTAACTCATGAAAATTGACTTGTGTGGGCACATACATGTACTGCTGGAAGAGAGAGAGAAGGTCCAAGGAAAAGAAAGCTATAACTTGGGACTTGGGACTGTGGTATATTTCAGAGGTCTGTGCCATTTCCCAGCATGCCCTGATTATTTCATTTAAAGGAAAATCTATGGCTGTATCCTGCTCATGCTTGGCCTTTAGGCAGAGCCCCTTCTAGTCCATTCATTATATCCCTGAGTTTTTGCTCAGTCAAGAATTTTCTGCCCTCATCATCTCATGCTGAAACATAAGGAAAGATGTCATCTCAATGTAGTTGTTACCCAGGGATTCCTGTTCTCCTGTATGACTGGGGAGGAGTATTTAATAAAATGGCAACAACATTGCTGCAACTGAGGGAGCTATTCATCCCATTAGGATTTCAATTCCTGTACAGTGCAGTGGAGGCCTACTGGATTGTGGGATTCTGTGCAGCACAGGGGGCATAGGACAAGATTAGCCATATGAAAAAGTTTCAGTGCTGTACCTTTTAACAAAATCGTTTGGTTCTTTGCAATGCTAGCACTTTATTCTAGTCTTTTAAACAAAACACTTTGTATGCTAACCTTTATATTGTATTGCTGATTTTTTTCCCTTTATCCTGTTAGCCTGCATGTGGGCCATACTAAATAATTCCTAGAAGCAAAGGTTTTCAAAGTTGGGTAGCGGACCTTCCAGGGAAAGCCCTTGGCAGGCCCGCAATGATTTGTTTACTCTAAAGCTCCGCAGCTACGGAGTCTCACAATTGCCATTGGCTGCGGTTTGCTGTTTCTAGCCAAGGGGAGCACTGGGATGCTGCTTCCTGCAGCTCTTCTTGGCTAGAATGGCAAAATGCAGCCTATGGGAGCTGCGAGGCTCCATGGCTGTGGAGCTTTATAGTAAACAAAGTGTCACGAGCCCACCAGGGGCTTTCCCTGGTGGGTCCGTGACCCAAGTTTGAAAACTCTTGCTCTACAGTAACAAGGTGGATCATTTATTGTACGAACTTCTGTTCATGAGAGACGCAAGCTTTCGAGCTTATACAGAGCTGCTGCTGCTTCTTCTGAAGAGCTCTGTGTTAGGTTTGAAAGCTTGTTTTTGTCACCAACAGAAATTGATCTAATAAAAGTTATTACCTCACCCACCTTGTGTGTCTAATATCCTGGGATCAAAATGGCTGCAACAACACTGCATAAATAATACCTGTCAAGTAGGACTTGGCTCGAATAAATGATTTTTTCTGGAGGTTTATTGCTTTTAGTGGATGAGTTGATAAGTCATTCAAATATAAACTTCTGTTTTCAAATAAAAACTTCTGTTTTTTAAACAACACTGTCTTTTGTTTGATAGGTGTCATATAAGAAAGATCTGCAGGATACACACAGATACACGGAAGTGCTGAACAGACCAGATATAAAGATGGCAACCAAGTTAACAAAGATAATAAGCAATGTATGACTCTTTCAGTAACTCTTTCTGTCAGTTTTAAAACTTACAATTTTATTCATCCCATCTTTTGTCAAAGTGTAAAGAATGCTAGCTAAAATGTTCAAAGTTAGACATCTACATTTATATTTAGCCCTTTGAGTCTTTCTACATTTTGAGATAGTACCTAGCATTTGGCTGCTATTGCAATACTATATACAGGTTGGACCTCCAAAAACCAGCACTCCCTCATCTGGCAACATCCGTAGTCTGACAGGACCACGGATATTCCTGGATCAGGGAGTCTTGGCTGGGAGCCCCAGTGGCAAGAGGGCGGAGCCCAGCGGCACCGGGGCTGGGACCAGGGCGAGAGACCTGGTAGCACAACTGGGCCTGCAGCAGCCCCAGTAGCGGGACTGGGGATGCAGCATTGTGGGCTGCCGGGGCTGCAGCAGCATAGCAGCCCGGCAAGGACGGCAGCTAGGGCCAGCAGTGGGAAGGGAAAGCGGGCTGGGTGGTCGGTAGCAGGGGACCTCCCTTGGTCCGGCAAATTCCCTTGTTTGGGGCCAGTCAGGTCCAACCTGTAGTGCAGTTTAATTTTTTTATTTTAAAAAAATTAAACTCTCCAGAAAACTGTCAAGCCAAGATTTTCAAAGTTGACTAGAACTTTTTGTGCCTTAATTTTAAAGTGACCAACTAGATACACCTTAATGGGGCCTGATTTTCAGAGGGTGTGTGCTCAGTACTCTCTAAAAGACAGGCTTCTTTAAGGTGTGACACGTTGAGCACCCTAAATCAGTAGTCTTTTTTGAAAAACTTCACTTCAATTTTGAATAACTTTGAGACATGTTTTTGCTTTACTCAGTTATTTGGCACCATACCTACTGCCAGGGTTACACTGCCTTCATAGTGTAAAATCTTAATTTAGCTTAGGGTGTAGTTTGAAGTGTCACAAATAATCTTTTGTGGGTTGATATGCATCCTTGTCCAATGCATTTTAGAAAGAAAGTGCAGTGCATCTGCAGGAGTTTGTTCAGCTAGAATTATCATGTAACATCAGATCCCTACATGGATACAAAATTTGCATCCACAACTGTAGCCAGAAAAATGAACCATGGATATCTTCATTGACATTCGTGGAAGTGGATACATGCAGATATAAAGTGGATATCTGTAGATTTGCAGGGTTATAGAACCAAAATTTGTATTTGCAGCCACATTCATATGCACAGAAATGAGCTGTGAATATCCACAGATTTGCAGGGCTCTGCGTAGCATTCACTATGTGGGCCAAAGTCCATTTGTTACACCTGTGTAACTCTATTAGCTTTAAGGGGATTGCACTCGTATAACCAAGAGTGATATTTGACTCTGTATTTGAAAGAGGCTGGCACTCTTTCGGCCCAGTCTTGTTCTAAAACTATTTTCACCCTCTAAACATAATCTTATGTAAACTTTGGAGAAATGCTGATCCACTTTAACTTACTCTGACTTTATTGGGAGCAGTAGGAAATCACTGTTTCTCAGACTTGGGCTTTGTATTTGGTAAAGCTTGAGTCTTGAGTGCAGTGAAATGTATTTTAAATCAAATAAATTTGTTTGAAGAGATAAAGCCTAGAATGGCCCTCTTTTCAGAGGTAATTAGAGCATTAGTGAGAGTAGTGTCAGTGCAGGCCACTTAATGATACTTTTTGTTCAGTTAGCTATAATGCTTACATGTACTTTGATAAAACAGAAATAAATACAGTGTAATTGTGATTAGCATTCACTTCTTTTTTTAAAGGCTGAATATAAAAAACAAAGAGGAGAAATGAACAAGGAGACAGCTGTACTTGGAAGACTAGATTTTGAACATTCTCAGGAAGTTTCTAAACTTTTAAGCCAGGTAAGATTGTGCCAATCTTTCTATTCTGACTTCATTCAGATACCTGTTTTATAGTAACATAATCACATATTTAGTTTTTAAAAGATTATCTGTAATTGTGTGAAAATTGAGGATGTTGAGGAAAAAGAGGATGTTTTCAAAATTATTTCATACTGAACTGCGGTAACTGATAAATGTAAGATTTTTAGAAAATAGTAGATACAAGTGTTAGACAAAAAGTACAATGTGGTGTTGGACTCAAATACAATTTGTCTGCTGTGGAATTGGTGTTGTGCTATTTTATACAGATTTTCTGGGCTTTCAGAAATATTAACTATAATTTTGTGGACAGATTCTGCCATCCTTACTCACTTTGTGTGGGATCTTAATCCATGATTAGTCTCATGAAGCAATAATGACTTTTTGTGCGTGCAGCTGATGGCTATTGTGAGTAAAGGGTCAGAAAGCAGGCCTCAGTTAAAAAAAGTTCTTTAGATACTGTTGTTAATTAAAATCAAAGAAATAAAAGTATCAGAATTGGAGGAGTTACTTTAGTTCATATTACTTTATTTGATTACTAGACATAAAGCCATGGGCTGCGTCTAGACTGGCATGATTTTCCGCAAATGCTTTTAACGGAAAAGTTTTCCGTTAAAAGCATTTGCGGAAAAGAGCATCTAGATTGGCACGGGCGCTTTTCCGCAAAAGCACTTTTTGCGGAAAAGCGTCCTTGGCCAATCTAGACGCGCTTTTGCGCAAGAAAGCCCTGATTGCCTTTTTAGCCATCGGGGCTTTTTTGTGCAAAACAATTCTGGGTTGTCTACACTGGCCCTCTTGCGCAAAAGCATTTGCGCAAGAGGGCTTTTGCCCGAACGGGAGCGTCATAGTATTTGCGCAAGAACACTGACGATCATACATGAGATCGTCAGTGTTCTTGCGGAAATTCAAGTGGCCAGTGTAGACAGCTGGCAAGTTTTTCCGGAAAAGCGTCTGATTTTCCGGAAAAACTGGCCAGTCTAGACACAGCCATGGTGTCCAAAATTCTACCTTCTTTTCTCTTTTAGTATTCTTGACTGCTGTGCTTCAATCCCATTTAGAAACAAACATTTTCAACTTCTTTTCACAAGTTCTTTAGTGCCCGCTGGAATATCCCTCACTAGTAATTGAATTATTCTGCACTCAGAGCATTTTCTAAAACAAGGGGCAAGTTCTACCTCATATAAGTGAGCATAACTCCCCTTGATTTGACAAGGTGATATCAGTCTCCTCAAGATTTTAAAAGCCATGTGTAGAACAGTACCTTTTAATTTATTGTGTAATTTATTAAATTGTGTAATATATTAAATACTCATTTCTGTGCTGATTGAGAAGGCTTATTTAATAGAGTCCTGGTACTTCACTGTAGGTTACCACTCTGTGCTCTGGAAACAGCTTGCGCTCTTTCCCATTCACTCTATGGAAAGGAACAAGTGTTAAGCTGTTTAGGTAACAGAACTGGGAATCAGAGAGAATGTTGGTTGTGAAGTTAATTATGACATTGAATGATTTTTGAAAATGTGCACTTCTTGTTCTTCCACATTCTGAGTAAGGACGCTCACAGGAAGGTCTGGGACAGGTAGGTAGCATACATGAAGACAGTCATTTAGTGGGATGAGTCTCCAGAAGCATATGACTAATGAGTTTGTCATCAATTTCACCAATTTAGCTGGCCAGCAGATCTTCAAATTGCAAGAGTTACAAAACAGTAGGAAAAAAGCACTTTTATAAATCCAGCAGGAACATGCAAGGGCAGGTTGTATAAACAGGGATACTGCACTTCCCTGCAACAGCTGGTCTCAAGCTGTTTTTGATGCAGCCATGTTTAAAACAAAGTGAGAGCCACAGCAAAACTAGAGAAGCATGACTTGTTTTTGTTAATCAAAAGAAATGTGGGATTTTTCACAAAACTATAATTCAAAAAAAAAAAAAGGCTGAATTTTCTCTATGAATGAAGACCACACATGACAAATGTGATCTCAGAGTGACTAATTAGAAAAGTTATGAAGATGTGAAAACAGCATTTTATCTTGGAAAGTATTTCATAACACCTTAACATAGTGTTCAGTATTGGGCCAAGCACTGTGATGGTAATCATCATAGTCATAAAACAGTATGGCTATGTCTACAGTGCAGAGTTATTGCACAAAGCATCCAGACTACAAGTGCGTTTTTGTGCAAGTAAATTTACAGTAAATCGGAAGAAGAGAGGGCTTTTTGCACAAGAGTTATTCCTCTTTCTACGAGGAATAAGCCTTTTTGTGCAAGAGCTCTTGCGCAAAAAGGTGTGTGTGGACAGCAAACAGGGTTTTCTTGCACAAAAACAACCTATCAAAAGAAACACAGATGCCCTGGTGGCCATTCTGTTAATGGCAATCAGAGCTTTCTTGCGCAAGAACGTCCATGCAGTGTGGATGTTCTCTTGCGCAAAAGCGCATTGCTTTTGTGAAGCACTTTTGTAGTGTGGATGTGATTTGCACAAGAAGTTTTTGCCGAAGATCTCTTCCTCAAAAAGCTTCTTGAGCAGGAAGCCTGCAGTGTAGACATAGCTTATTGGCTATAGCCTAAGCTGGTGCTGAACCAGTTTCACCATGCAGCTCCCAAATTCAATGAACTTCCATCTCTCTTTTCTTATTCTTAGGATTTTCTCCAGAACACAGACTGCTAATAGTACTAACCCGGAAGTTCTATGATGTAGTCACATGACTACTAGGGACTATGATGGAAGTTAAATTCCACTTGTAATCTTCTTACAATGGGTGGAGTTGCCAACACCCTAGGATAGCCCTGAAGTCTCTAGGAATTTAAGATTACTCTTTAATTAAGGTTTATATCATGTATTGAAGCCTCCAGAAATATGCCCAACCAAAATTGGCAAACCCATACAATGGTGAATCAAAGGTATGCAATGTAGATGCCATTAGCACATATTTAGTGGCCAGTCACTTTGACTAGAGCAGAAGAGCAGCTGAAACATCCTAGCACACATTGGAGCTTGTCCTTACTGAAAATCAGATGAGCCAGTTGAGGAATGCATCCACACTGTAGAAGAGGATGGGAACGTGAAATGTATGCATTTTTATGTCATATATACGGTGGAGTGCATATATTCTATTATATATATATATATATATATCCAGTAGAGCATCAAGCAACATAATTATACATCTGCCACATGCTGTTTGTTCTCTCATCTTTTTCCCAAAGGGAGAGGCACAGGACATGGAGCATCCTGTTGTGGTGGTGGTTGTTAAATAAATCTGTTATGTGTTTATACTAGAGAAGGCAAGGTCAAAGTAGATGGGCCTTGTTCTTGGAGTGGAAAGTGGTGAGGTTTGTGGTAGTCCCTAGGTCCTGGTAGAGTCCATTCCACAGTCTTGGGCCACCTCTAAGGAAGGTTCTGTCTCTCACACAGGCCAGTTGTATTCTTATTGTTCAGAAGTCCCATTGTGCCACAGGAGCAATGTTGTCAACCCCAGTCTTCATCCCAGAGGTTTAAGCAGGCTTTTAGGTACTCTGGGCCTAGGACATAGAGAAGGGAACTCAAACTCCTGGCCCACGGGCCATCCCTGGCCGAAGCAATTGCACAGTCTGGCCTGGGAGTCCCAGGGAGTGGGCAGGCTCTGTCTGTTACTGTTCCCCAAGCCCTGCAATCACCCCACCCTGTCCCGCCCATGGTACCCTATCCCCCAAGGATGTAGTTTCAAGGATAACCAGGGGAGCCTGCTGCAGTGCGGCTGCATTGGTCAAGGTGCCCTGCACTCCCCATTGTTCTTCGTGCATGAGCTGTTCTCATCCAAGGCCAGGGTCATTTCAGTGGAAGTGGTATGGTTGTATTTGATGAAGGACAGTTGTGTGTGTCAACTGCATATTACTGGCACTTGAGTTAATGTCCTCCAAGTCATTCAATGGTTGTGTTTATCAGGACCAATGATCCTTAGTGTTCACAAATCATAAGTACTTTTTATTTATCTTCTGCTTTTTGAGCCTTTGAAGTTCACATGTTCAAGCTTCTTAGCAGTCAGGAGGGCAAGACTTCCTTCCCCCCCCAACAAAAACTTAGATTCTCATATAGTTCAAAGTACCTCAGGAGCTAAAGTTTTAAGAAAGATATCAAATATTCCAAGACTCATAATGTAGTTGTGAGCGTTGGTGGCATGGGTGAAAGTAGGACAGGAAGCAGATGATGTATTTTAGTATGGTAATGCATGTGTAGACAGTGCAATGAGAATAGCCAAGGAGAGAAAGGAGAGGTCAGGTGGCGTGGGTGTAAGCAGGCAAAAAGGAAACAAGGGCATGACAGCTGAACAGAGTGAAGAAGGTAAATGTTTAACTGTCACTCAAGATTGAGCCAAATCAAAGTCTTTTAAAAAAGCAATTGTGTGACACTCAACAGTAAAATGCTGGTGTCACTGAATTAGTGAATTTACTCACCGCACTATCTTCCCCCTTCTTATTGTTAATCATCATTAAAAGTAGAAACTTAATAGGACCCTGTGAACAAACGAAGCTTTAGTATCTGTTTTCTGATTATTATAAGGTGTATAATATAATTTAAAATATGATTTATTTTATAATTATATTCTCAGTCCTGATAGCAATGAGGTTATGTTTTTGTCTGGCTATCCCAGAAGAAAGCTAGGAGATACGGGGTATGGTTAATTAGGCCACAACTTTATTATCAGATGACTGGATCTATGTGGCAGATTCAAACATTCAGTGCAGGAAACGCTGTGGTAATTTCGCTATCTACCCAGACACTTTCATTAGACCTCCCTTTCCATCCTGATCCCCCAGCCAATCTGCTGCTGGAACCTTATTGTCCCCGCTCAAATGAGGGTCAAGGTGGGCCTTAAAGGGAGGGGGGTTTGAGATGGGCCATACTAGTCATAAGCACCTTGAGCTCCGGCCCCGCCCCCCCCACATTCCACTCCTTTAACAAATATCTCCTTTAACTCTTTTACCAAGCCATTTACCTGGTCAGTGGAAGTCTGCTCACAGTTACATAATGAGTTGTGACATCATAGTCTTAACTCCCATTCCCTACTCACCCTAACAAAAGCCTCCTCTGAAACCACTTCACCTCTGCCAGTCTGGTGGTGAGAGAAAAATTCCTTCCTAGCCCTGCAGGAAAGGATTGACTAGCACAGTGCCCATAGCCGGTCCTGACCAAACCTGGTGTTTTGCCATTTCCCAGTGCTGGGAGAGTGGGGTGCTGCTCTGCCTGGTCTGGGGGAAAAGGGGCTTTTCTTGCTGAGCTTGCCCTTTATCAGCTCTTTTTCCTTCTGGTCCCTGGAGGATGTTGGCATCGCCACGCTGATTTGCTTTGCTTTAACAACAGTATCCACACCTCTCTATCCCCGCCACCCTTGAAGCAATATGTCCCTTCCTCTGGAAAGCCAGATTGTGCCCCTCTCCCTACTTAAAGTGCAGTGGGGTCAATCTCCTCAATTCTGTCTAAACTTAGCTTTAAAATAATCCACTAATAAAAAAACAGTATTAAATACTCTCCTTATGATATATAATAATTTATTATATGGATATAAACTGTTTTGAATATTAATTTGTATTTTACAACATCATCAGTTTGATGTCTAATTGTTTTAGGGGAAAAATGAATGGAAGCGCTAACAATTTTTTCCTCTTTTTTTCCTTAGCTTAAACTCAATTAATAATTGGAGGAACTGACTGTTCCAGGCAAGCAAAACATTTCATTTAACTCTGTGCTTACATTACATTTCCTTCAGCATCTAGGTGTTCTAACATGTTTTTCATTTCCTTGGTGCATTTTTGTCTGATTGTTAGGAAATGCTTTCGCTGCAAGTGCCTGCTTTTTATGTGGGTATGTTCTGGATCCAAGTGGCTGAATGATTCCGTTTTTCTGGGTTCTTCATAAATCTGAACAGTGGATGATGTCATCCACTTATGAAACTGAACCCTTTCAGTCTGAACAGCTTTGAAAAGCAGACTTGATTTAGGAATGTTTCTGTGGAGCTTCAAAAGACACTCTTCTGTCCAGCTGCAATACTGACTTTTACAGTGTTTCTGCAAGGCTAGTGAGAAAATTGTTTATCTAAGAGTCATTTGATGCCAGTGGGATCTTCAGGGATGTTGTTATGGGAAAGACCTGCTAAATCTGCTCATTCTTGAGCAACAATTAGACTGCCAATCCCACACATTTTCTTTAAATTAATTCCCCCGTCTTAAATAAACAAACAAAAGACCTTAATTAAAATGGTAAATAAATATCCATTAATTTAAACCAACATAATTAGTGTCATTTTAAAAAATTCATAACATTCATAGATAAGCTTCCACCAGGATAGTTAATTTGGACTCCCATATCCTTGCTCACTGTTCTACCAAGTTACTGTAGAGATAAGGATGACAGCCAGATCTTTTTTTAAGTTATTGACTAAGATGTTTTTGTTTTTAATTATTACCTTTTTCTTTCAATTTCATTGTATTTCTCCAAGCTACATTTTTTTTTCTAAAAGGAAGTTAAATAGTTCTCAAATCCCTGATGACTCTTTAATTTGCTGGTTCTTCTCCCATTCTCTCTTAACTGTGTTTCTAGCCATTCCTTAAAAGGGAGGGGGAAAAAAAACGTAACCAGAGAAAGCTATTATGTGTGTAGCATCCAATAAGATGTTTCCCCTGTGGCTAATCAGAGTTATAATACTACTGAGAGTGCTCTTCAGATGCTGTTGGGGTCATCTTATATTACAGCACTCCTTCCTGCCTAAGAAGGAGTACTGCAGAAAAGGATGTAGGGGACCATAGTGGACCCCAAGCTAAATATGAATTGACAGTGTGACACTGTTGCAAAAAAGCAAACATCGCTTGGAGATGTATTAGGAGAAGTGTAAAACAGATCAGTGTGGCAATGCTGACTCATCCTCCAGGGACCAAAAGGGAAAAGAGCTGAAAAAGGGCAAGCTCAGCAAGAAAAGCCCCTTTTAACCCAGACCAGGCAGAGCAGCACCTCATTCTCCCAGCATTGGAAGTGGCAAAATATTAAGTTTGATCAGGACTGGCTATGGGCACTGTGCTGGGCATTGTGCTAGTCACTCCTTTCCTGCAGGGCTTGGAAGGAATTTTTCTCTCGCCACCAGATTGGCTGAGGTGGAGTGTAATAAAGACACGAGAAGTAATTCTTCTGCTGTACTCTGCGCTGACTAACGTCTCAACTGGAGTATTGTATCCAGTCTGGGTGCCACATTTCAGGAAATATGTGGAAAAACTGAAGAAAGCCGAGAGAAGAAGAACAGAAATGATTAAAAGTCTAGAAAGCATGACTTATGAGAGGAGATTAAAAGAAATATTTTAGTGGAAAAGAGAAGACTGAGAGGGAACATAACAGCTTTCAAGTACCTAAAAGGTTGTTATAAGGAGGAGGGAGAAAAACTATTCTCTTTAACCTGTGATGATAGGACAAGAAACAGTAGTGTTGGACATTAGGAAAATGTTTCTGATTGCCAGGGTGGCTAAGCACTAGAATAAATTGTCTAGGGAGGTTGTGGAATCTCCATAATAGGAAATTTTAAAGAGACGTTTAGCCAAACATGTGTCAAAGCTTGTCTAGATGGTGTTTGGTCCTGCCATGAGTGCAGGGGGCTGGACTTGGTGACCTCTTGAGGTTCCTTCTGATTCTATGATTCTGTATTTTTGGTAAGCTCTTCTCTCTCCATATTTGTTGTCATTTTCACTATTATTATGTAACATTTGGGGACTTAGGAATGGAAAATTTGTCTTAATTTAAATTCCTCAGTAGTCTCTCAATTCTCAGTGCCTCCTTTTAGTGTAATATTTCAACATTGAATGTGTTTGCTCTGGTGGCAGGTTAAATACAAAGAGCAATTCAATAAGGAAATGAAGAACCACCAGTATAACCCTCTTGGCAGTGCTTCTTTCAAGCAAGCACAGATGGCATCCATGTTGGCGAGTGATGTAAGTGCAGTGGCTCTGTGTTCAGTCTCTCAGCATGTACATTATGTTGGCATTAGTATCCTGTAAATGTCACAGTTTTCTTGTAAAAAAATTGCGCATCTTATTTGATTCACCAAAAAGCAACAGCTCACAATATATATCATATCTACATCTGCCACAGCAGGAAAATTGAATTTGGAGTTTATCATGGAAATCAGTTTGAAAGCTGCTTAAAAGCAGAATTCAGAACTGGGCCTATATTTTATTAGGACGCCAGCCAGTTCATTCCCCATTAAAACAAAGCATTTCTCCTGTTAGTACCTACAGGGCATCCATCCTTCCTAACCCTTTCCTAATTGCAACTATCCTCCAGCTGCGACAAAAATGTTGATGAATTTCTGTGAATGCACATGCACTGCAGGACCAGAAGATGGAACCAAAGTGCAGTATTTTAAGAAAGGAGAGTGGTTAGGGCAGTGGTCTCCAACCTTTTAAAGTATGATACCTCTTTTTTAATTAAGTGCAATCCAGGATCTATCTCAAACCCAAATACCTTTGCCCCACCTCCTTCGTGCCTCTTCTCCAAGGCCCCATCCCTGCTTGCTTCATCCTTCCTCCCTCCCCCATCCTTCCTCCCTTTCATCAGGCAAGGGCAGAGGGTTAGGGCTCAGGCTTTGGTCTTGGGCTAAGGGATTTGGAGTATGAGAAGGGCTCTGAGCAGAGCCTAGAGCAGGGGTTGGGTGCAGGAGGGGGTTCAGGGTAAGAGTCTTTAAGGGAGTTTGGGTCTAGGGGTGCTCGGGGTAGGACAGGGGTTTGAGGTGTAAGAGGGGGTACATGACTGGGACAGGGATTCAGGATACAGGATCCGGGTGGACACTGCTTGCCACAGGTGGCTCCTGTGTGGTGATGCAATGGGGCTAAGGCAGGTTCACACCTGCCCTGGCCCTGCACCACTCTCAAAAGCAACCAGCAAACTTCCTCCATCCCAAATCTTGTTGTGCCCCACAACCCCATTCTGTGGAGACAGAATACAGGGTGGAAGAGGGAAACAGCTCCAAGGCAAAAGGCAGGACTTGTGCAGCAGTGGGGGGAGGGGCAACTGAAATGCCTGCACTTGATAGCCTCTTAGCCAAACTAGTCAAGATCACCTGTCAGAGGCACCAAGATCTACCAGTAGATCCCAATCATCTGGTTGGTGACCACTGGGTTAGGGGATTTAATGTGTGTTACTGCCTTTCAGAATCAGATGAGAGAAAGCACATGTACCCTGCGGTGCTGCAGTGCTGACAGAATGTTTAACAATGCTTTCGTGTGGCTAATGGCATAAATGTGGGCTGTTCTGAGCGGCGCTACTATGGTCCTGGATAACTTACGGGCAGATTGCACATGACCTCATTGTGGCTGTGCAAAGAAAAGGAGGTTGCAATCTTACTCTCTCTTCTTGTGGTTTGGGTGCTTGCCAGACACAGTTGTGCAGGGAATGCTTCTTCTTTACCCTGCAAAGGCAGCTGTCTCCTTTGCGCGAGTCAGTGGAATAGGATCCACAAAATGGTTTAAAAAAAATCGCCTCTAGCAAACAATGTTATTCTGCTGTAACTTTTAAAATTTAGAACAAGCCTAAGGAAAGAGGATGTTTCATATCACGAGGATCTTAACCAGGGTTTTCTAATGTGTGTGCAGGGAGAGTGAAGAAGGGTTGAGTAAATTGCATGAAGGATGAATTGGTGTGTGTGTGTGGGGGGGGAATATGTGGAAGATTTATGCAGTAAGAAGTGAAGGCAGGATTCCAGGGGGACTTTATAGCTTCATTTTCCTGAAGGGGAAACTCAGCTTTCTAAAGTTTGTGAAACACTGCTGTCAGCTATTGGGAATGTATATGATTTGCCATTTCACTGAGTGATTAGGTTCTCTCTTATCTAAAGCACCATTGATTCTTGTTACTAAAAGCAAACGGTATTAAATAAAAATACATGACAAAATACTGTCTGATTGTGAGTTAGCCTACTCTATGTAGAATTTTATATTTTTTGCATACAAGCAGTTGATGTAAATATAATCGGATTAGTAGGAGAAAAGTAAGAATTACCAATTTTTTTTTAAATTAACTTCACTATAATGAACAATATAAAATTAAGGATAAATTGTCCAACATTGTAGAACAATATTTTTAAAAGATAGGAGTCATATACATCACGAATATCTTCTTACTTATTTATCTGCCATAGTCTATTCTCTTTTGAAACATCTCACAAAATCTGATGTAATTAACTTTATGCTTTTGAAATGTATAAGTAGTTACCAAAATATTTGCTCACTAGTGGAAAGGAAGTGCTTGCTTTATAGTAATGTTTTCCAAATAGTAGTTAATGAGCACCACCTAGTGGCAATTGTACATATATCATACAAACACTTTAGTAAGATTTTTATCATGTACAGCATAAATAGAACATGCTGTACATTTTATTTGTCCTCACCTTGCTATACTCTATATTCTGTTTTCAGGTGAAATACAAAAAAGATATGGAAAGTCTACACAGTCCAGCTTCAGACCTACCAAACTTGCTATATTTAGAGCATGCTTTAAATGCCAGCAAAATGCATAGTAATGTAAGTTGGCTTTTTCAATTATTATCTTTTAATATACTTATAAAAGGCAAATGTACCCGTTTATTTAATTTATTATAGAATGTATCACACTTGTGACATGGTCTTCCTGTTTGTTAATTTGTTTTGGTCACAAAATGTTTCTCATATACGTAGCCTCTGAAGATGTGGTTCCTTTTGCTTTTTATATTTTACTCTGAACTTTGCTTCTGGCACAAAATAATGCAGCTATCTAGTTTGAATACGATTCTTCACATTACTCTTCTGTGAACTAAAACTCTCCCTCAGTTGCTCCTTTTCTAAGTGCTCCTTTCTTTATCCTCTTTTTTTTTCATCAATCTTTTTCTCCCTTTGGCATCCCCTTTCTGAAATTAACATTGGCTATCACTTTCGTATTCCTCATACTCATGTCTATAGACTGCCAGGATTTATGCCCTTCTTCACTTTCTCCTCACCAAATTATTCATTCTTGTTTGGCTTAACTGTACCTTTTTTTCAATTTAGTGCGTTTAAGATGGATATTTTGTACTAGCTGGTTAAAAGGGCACCATCAGTCTGAACTTGGGAGCTTCCTTCTCCTAGATATTCTGCGTAGCTTCACATTTCCTACTGTCTATATATCTGCCTACACTCACCTATAAAATGTTTTCACCTGACATGATTTTTACCATTCCTTTACCCAACAGTGGTTCATTTTTACATCTTTTTTACAACTAGATCTCCCTAAAAGTTAACTCTCTGGAATATGCTTTGTCCAAAAGCTGATGGTTTATCTTGGCTGTGATCAGAAGCAAAGAGCACTTCATATCCATCTCCTGAGGTGTTCACTAGCTATTTGTCAAGTTCAAAATATCTGAGGTTATATTTACACTACTGTACACTCCTTACAGTGGTATGTACAGCACATACACGACGTGCCCCCCTACTATGGGTATAAATTGTTGTGTGTACATGGTTAGGCATTGCTTTAGCAAGTAGAACAAAGACACACCTGAGCGTATGTTCGCTACCTGGCTCTCTACATGCACAAGCAGTGTGTCCCCTATTTAAGTAGCTATTTTTAATGTAATCTCCCGCAGCCTCCTTGCTGCCAGAGTCTTTCTCCAACACAGGGAAAGACTCCAACAGTGGGGAAAGGCTCTGGCAGCTGCGCACTGCTGGTGGCTTTTCCTGCAGCAGGAAGCTGCTGGAACATGTCTATGGCAACAGCTAAAGACTCTGGCAGCGGGGAGGCTCCACCGCCAGTCTTTCCTCACTGCCTTTTTCCTGCCAGAGCCTTTCATTGATTAATGGAGCATGCACCCTACATACTGCCATCAGTGTTGTGTAATGTGGACATACTGTTAGTCTTTGAAGTACGTCAGTGTCTTGATCTTTCCCCGACTCCACCTCTGTGACTTATTTTTGATTTATTCTTCAGCCTTTTCTTGTGTTTCTCAAATACCATCTTTTTGTTGTAGTTGTTGTTGTTCCTTGTTTCTCCATTATGAACTGCAGATCTTTCTTCCAGTCTGCTTCACTATCTAGAATAGCCTTTCTTCCCCTAATGGTCTCAAGATCCATTTTCTTCTACCTTACCTACAGTATGACACATAGACCACTGCTAAAATACTGAACCGTTCCATCTCCACATGGCCCATATTTCTTCCCTGAAATTTGTATTTCTGTTCATCCTTATCTTGATGTAGCCACACCTGCCACCCGTGGGATATAGTGTAATGTACAGGGTGTATTGTACTTCATGTTTTAATTAGGGTTTTCTGCAAATAATTATTTGCATGAACTACACCACAAAAACTTACTTGCGGTATTTTATTGCAAAGATGCTAGTCAAGCTGGTGTTTTGGGAGGATAAGTTATAACATTAGAGGGAAATCCAGAAATGTGCATATGTGCACAAATATACTGTTACAGGTTTTGCGAGATACATATCACTACATATCTGATTTCAGATGAGAAATGAGAACAAAAGGTCAGGTTCTGCCTTCAGAGTCCCTAGATATTTGTTGTGTATCATTTGAAATCTACATTTAAATTTTCTCACACAGCCAATCTGAAATTTAGCAGCTTTTATATTAGCTTAATTTGTTCTAATTGTAAAAGGCTTTGAGGTTTGTAACTGATATTGAATACACAGAATTTAGATTATACAGCTTTGTTTTCATTCAACATTTTGGGATGAGTGAAATATTTTTATGTTTATTTTGAAAATACAAATTCAAATGTATAAAGTGCTGTGTACATATTTTGAAGGGATAAAATTTACCAAGAGCAAAGGGTGCTCTTGCATTATGTACTCAATAATTTATTTTATTTTATTTTATTTGTACCTACACCCTGTAGGCATCAAAGAACAGATAACATGGACAAAGTAATAGACATAAGATTTCCTATTGTTAATAATACAATGTAATGTCAAATTAACACAGTTATTTAAAACTGGTTGGACAAATACAGGATTTGTATTCATCCAGGAGACCAGTTCTCTGTTTGAAATTTAGTATAGTAATAATAATTTATTCCCTTTCAATTGCTTTTCTAATTTTTTATTTATTACTTGACGAACAGACTTAAAATACAGTTTCTGCAGGTATTTTTTTGTTACCATAAGAGAATGTGTAAGTGTCGTGTGACATTTATAATTATTTCCACTAGGAGGCAAATGGACACCATCAAATATGCTTTCTTGCCTTTTGAGCCTAAATAATATTCTATATTTTTCACAAGCAAAAATCTTTAATATTTATACAAATATGGCATGTTTAAAAAAATCTTTTCTGAATTTTGTTTTTTGCCTTTGCTTTCATTCCACCATACTTTATACCTTGTCCACAAATTGGGCTTTTTTAAAATTGTTTAAGGTTCAGTATTAGAGCTTCAGTTTTGTTGCAATAAAAGACACTTTCTTACGTTGCTTCTTTTATGCTTACTTAAGTTGCTCTTTAAATAGAAACCAGTCGATTTTATATATAAAAATATTCTTTGCTATGTTTCAGTATGAATATAAGAAAGCGTTTGAGAAAAGCAAGGGGCACTATCATTTTGCCTTGGATACAACTGAACAGATGCATCACAGAGAAAATGCTCTGCTCCAAAGTCAGGTATACATAAATTGTAAATAAACCTTGTCGAGTGACAAAAGCAGCTTTCTTACTGTTACTAAATCATTCACAAATCCCGTGACAAACTGCAATGGTGTGAGAGGCATATAAAGTGACTCGGGCTGACATGGAAGCAGCCCAGTGCCTACATGTTGAATGCTTCAGGGGTTTGGCCTAATGCCATATAATGAGAGTGAAGAGAGTTTGTAAAAAATTCGTAAATTCAGACACTGTAAACAAATGATAAAACATTGTTAAAAAGATCATGACATTAAAATATCACCCTCTACGAATGTAACATTTGGATCCTTAATTCTGAAATCTGCAGTGTCTGATTCTGTAATGTTTTCCATATCTTTCTCTGATTAGGATGAATAATATAAATGCATATAGCCATACATGAACCTTGTTGATAAAATGAGATGTAATTGGCAAGAATGAATGAATTCACAAGGCTCATCAAAGTGTTGGGATCTCTCAAGCCAAAAGATGTCTGCTTCCTTGAGGCACGAATTATCTAAAGGCATATTACAATGCCCATCACTATTTTTATAACAGATTTTAGGGCCAAATTCAGATGGCCTATACTGCCAATGCATATGTTTGAGGGTGGACATGGAACAGAATGTAGGACCAATAGCAGGTCTCTCTGAAACAAGGGGTTAACTCTGGCTTCCTTCCCTTTCCTTGTGTGCAGGTTTCAGGAGAGGATTTTTAAGGACAATAGCTGGGGAGCCACAGAAGGAAGTGTCTGTAGGACATCAGGTTCTAAAGATCTGATATGACCCCAGGCTTTCATGAGATTTTAGGTTACACTTATTTATGCTTATGGTAGTTTGTTTTGATTTATGGTTTTAAATATGCTCAAAAATTATTTTTGCTGAGTAAACAAGATACAGTTCATGTCCCTCATTCTTGGTGTCCTCTAAATCCACTAGTCCTGAGCACTGGAGCATTATGTCAAGGCCATATGTTACTTTAGAAACCGTCCCTGATTTGGCTACTCCGCTCCCCCACAGAAAACTTGGCAAAAACATCCAAGTTAATACCTCTGAAAGGGGGGTTCGCTAAGACAGAATTTTCTTACTCCATCCACATCAAACAGTCATCACATTTGTCATCTATTATAGTTGTGGAGAATATTTATTTATTCTGTTTTCTCAGGTGAAGTACAAAGAGGATTATGAAAAATCAAAAGGCAAATCAATGCTGGAGTTCGTGGATACACCAATGTATCAAGTTTCAAAAGAAGTTCAAAAGATTCAAAGTGAGGTCGGTGGAATATATGACTGATTTGGCATAATAGGTCATAAGAAGTCGAAAGGGATCAAAACCTGAACTGTGAATTGTGACCTCTTTAAACTGTGGGTAGTTTTGGATTCTAATCTGCAGATACAAATCCATGCCTACAATTTAGGTTTCAGGTGCATTACACATGTGGAAGAGACTTATTTTCTGGTTACAGTTTAGACTGAAACAAAATCTTACAGCAACATCTTGTAGGAGTGTGATGTCATTTAACTTTGTTTGGTCTTTGAAATCCAAACCCTGAACCTAATCCAACCTCTGAACATCACCTCTCCAGCCTATATTTAATTATATCCAGTGCTGATGCAATTCTTGTAACAGCCTTAAAATGTCATCTATAATATGTGGTGAGGTAGAAATAGTAAGAGTAAAACTGGACAAAGCCTATACTAGGCCAGGTCAGTTTACTTTTTTTCTCTCCTTCCTGTCTGAAATAGAAGTGTGGGTCTTTCATCTTTTTCCTTTCTACTCCTCACCTAGCTAACCACCTGATTTAATTTCCCTCCTTCTTTGTTCTGTATTGTAGTGAGTGTGTGGTTTGCCTGTCAGTATATAAAGCGTGGGTGGGAATACTAATGGTCTGTGCTCATACTTGAAAAATATCTGATGAAAGGTGGGCAGGGTAGGTGTGTTTCTGATTTTAAATTCCAGGATGGGTAAGGCTGATGATTGGACTTTAAATTCCAATTTCCTGGCTTTCCTGTTTTATGTAGTTTAAGAAAACCTGCTGTCTTAATACTTTAACATTATTTTGCCCACGTGTATTTTCTCTGCTGTGTCCTACCTGCTTCCAAAACTCTGCCCTATAGTTTATCCAAAATGCTGCTTAAAACTCTCTTTCCCCCCATAGCTTTGGTCACTAGCTTTTATTCCCTCTTCTGCATCAAGTCCCTGGTATTTGCTCTCATGTTTAAGATTCCTGCACAGTTTCAGTCTTATCTACCTTTCTGGTTTCACTTGCTCCAACTTCCCTCCTGTCTGGACACCTTTTCATTGGTGGCATTCACTCACATTTTTCTTCATGCTTCTTCTGTCCTGTCCTGGTAACTCTCTCCTGTTCCCTCTTCATCAGTCAAAACCCCCTTGCCATAGTCCAGTTCCTTCTCAAAGTGCATTTCTTCCAAGAGGCAATTTGGTGCTGATCCATCTAATGTATTTGTTTGTTTGTTGTTTGAAAACCTCTGACCCTAATAGTTCACTTAGCTTGACCAGTAACTTACACAGTGTCTTATTTATATTTGAATTTTCATTTAGTGTCTAATTTAGAATCTACTTTCAACAATATGTCAGTATATGCCTGTGTATATAATGGCATGCATCAGTAATTGTTGCTCTGTTTCAACAGAAAGTGTATCGCAAAGATTTTGAAGAACAGCTTAAGGGAAAAGCATCACTGGATTTAGACAAGACCCCAGAATTCTTGCATGTGCAACATGTCACCAATCTTTTGAAAGGGGTAAATCAGGAGGGTTTTTTTTGTTTCTTTGTTATGCTGTCTATTGGAAATAAACAGACTAGCTACATGCTATTGAGTCATGAACAATTTATGTTAATATTTAGTCGGATAAGAATGTGACTTCATGGATAGAAATCCAGAACCACTGTGCATCATGGAATTATTAGAACTGCCACCTCCCAACATACTTATGTATTCCCCATTATTTTTCATCAGACCATTTCAGATTATTGCTATATGTAATTTCTGAGATAGTGCTCTCAACAGTATCAATACTTTGTAAAGAATCCTGTATGTATGTATAAAAATTCTAGCATACCTAAGCCAAGAAACTGAGTATTAAATATAAGCAAGGTTTGAATGAGCTCTTTCCTGATGTCTATTGATAAATGGGGAAGGGGGTGACTTGAGAGGTGGACCCTGTTTGCATGAGCAGGCCTATTCTGCCTAAGTGCACAGCAGATGGGGTTGCTTTGCCAAAATGATAAATTCTGGCTGGTTACAAATCACTCTAGTGTTTGAATGCAGGCATAATAAAATGTTGTTACAATTATTGTACAAGTGAAAGGCAGCAGGCCTGTGCTTGGTGTGCCTTAAACTGAACCTCACTTGCCTAGCAGGAGTTAGGATGCCATATACCAGTGTTTCTCAACCAGTGGTACGAGTACCCTTAGGGTACTCGAGAGAAATCTGGCGGGTACATCAACACAACTGAAATTTGGAGAAAACTGAATTTTTGTTTTACGTTTTACAGCGTTTTATTATTTTTGTACTTTTTACACCCGAAAATTTCATCGCCTACCTGGCTAAGATTAAGTTGTTTAAACAAATGTGTTGCAATGGCAGAAAAAAAATTTTATGTGTCTGAAAACTGTAGGTACTGGGGGTACTTATAATTTTTTTTAAAGGGGTACTTTATAAAACAGAGGTTGAGAAACACTGCCATATACCATTGAGGATAGGAGTGGGTGAGAACAGGAGTTTCTACCTGGTGGTGTGTACGTTGCGTAAGGAGTCCTAGACACCATTTGCCTTGCCTCTCTCTAGCATTTAAAAGCAGATTCAACTGAGAACCCTTGCTCCTGGTTGGTGATTCCTGGAGCAGATATCAATGCTGAGCAGATCTAGGGGCTACACCTTGGATGCTGTGTGTGGGCAATGTTGCAGCAAAAGACAGCTCAGAAACTGCACTGGCAATAGGGCTTCCCACTATCTGCTGAAATCACTGAGAGCTGGATGAAGTGGTGGGCCCTCAGAATGGGATGTAACAGAGTGTGGCAGCAGAGAGATGGGGCAGCTGTGAGATAGTTCCAGAGGAGGCTACAGCAAGAACATTGCACAATGCACCTATGTACTCTGGGGATTCACTAACCAAGTACCATCAACTGCGAGTGGGTGGGACTATTAACAATTGTTGGACTTTTAGACTTCAAGACGAGAAACTGAGGCAAAGGATACTGCCCAGTGCGCTGTGTAGTGGGTGTTTGCTTATGGTCACATGCTTTTGAACTGTGGCTGTGATGTTTTCCCAAATTAATATTAGAACCCTTTATACTTACAATACAAGTTGTATTTTATTGTAAACAGACTCAATACTTGTGAGAGGGGCAGTATTACCTCGTAGAGGTGCCCAGGGTGATGTTTAATTTACTCAGATGGGGGTACAAGCCAGTTCTATTTCATACTGTTAAGAGATGCTACATAAAAATCTCTGAGATAGGATTTTGGAAATGGCTGTTCTCAGAATATTTGCATAGGTGAGAGGCTGGCAGAACTCCCTTTTGAATAATGGCTCTAATCAGGGTTGGGCAGTAAAAAAGCGGCAGCCCACAAGGGGTAGTCCCTAGTGGGCCATCACCACTATGTTTACCTGCAATTCTGCAGCTATCGGGCGAACGCAGCACTCAGCTGGGGATTGCCATTTGTGGCCAATGGGATCAGTGGGAAGCAGAGTCCCTGTCTACTCTGCTTCCCACTGCTCCCACAATTAGTCAATAAGGGTGCCTCCTGGGCTGTTGCTACACTTCAAAGGAGAAAGTGCTGCGGGGAACATGGGGCCAGCGGAACAGTCCCCTGCCGTCCCTGTGCTCCCCACGGCATTTCAAAGCAGCAGCGTTGCATGGAGCCCTTGGTCAGCTGGGGACTCTGAGTCCCTAGCTGACTCCGGGCTCCATGTTGCAGTGCCCCTTTGAAACACCATGAGGAGCCCAGCGTCAGGCTTCATGTGGCATTTCAAAGCGGCAGCACCACATGGAACCTTGGGTCAGCGGGGGAGTCCCCAACTGACCCTGGGCTCCATGTGGTGCTGCCACTTTGAAAAGCTGCATGCAGTTCGGAGCCAGCTGAAGACTCCCAGCTGGCCCCAGGCTGCTTTCAGAGTGGCAGTATTGCATGGAGCCCAGCGCTGCTACTTTGAATTACTCCTTTCCCTCCCCCCCCGCTGCCTCTTTCTGATAGAGTCAGCAAGGGGAGGGGAAGCAACTAGTCGTTCACATCCCTACTTGTCATTAAGAATTAACATTTTTAATGTCTATTTAAAGCAAAATTGAAAATGCGAAGTTAAAAAAAAATGTTAACCCTTTTATTTTTAAATAAATGAATAAGTGCATCCCAGCTTTTCTATGAAAAAAAAATACGGTCCTATTTACCTACAAAGTTTCTTAAGAAAGCCTGATCAGATAATATTGCTTTACAATTCATCCTGTGGTAAAATGATTTCCTCCCAACAGGTCAAATGCTACTTGAGCATGGTTCAAGATAGTTTCCTTTGGCACTTAAGACATTCTCATATTTATTATGTCAGCCTATTCCTCAAGGAAATGTCAGTTTGCATTTTTCCTTAATGGAGTCCTTTAAATGATTTCCTATCCCTCACCTCTTTAACTTTTCCCTCCCCATCTAAGAAACAATCTTATGTTTGTCAAAGAGAAGGAGAATATGAGAATTAAATCAACATTTATACACAAGTTTAGACAATTGAGTTTCAGATAATGTTATCCCCAAGTTATCTAATATCTATTCCAAAAAACATAAGTCAGATAAGCCAAATTATTAATATTTCTTTGCCATGATGTTCTTTCAAGGATATATAGCAAGTTGTTATGTAAAGATTTTTATTATTCTTTAAGGAAACACCATGGTTTAGTCAAGTAAGAGAAATCAAAGTTATTTAATTTCTTAAATAGGCAATAAATTCTTCATTAATTACATAATACTTTGTTACATAAAAAGGCAATAAAACAATGTCTGTTCAGTTACAGTCTGTTTTGTTGGTGTCTCCTTGTAGAGAGCACTTAGACAGATTACATCTGTTGTTACAATGAGACCCATTTTCTGTAAAATCACAACTTCTTTGGGAGAGAGAGAGAATTTAATTATTCTCCATATTAATGGGAGGATCTTCTTGATTATGGTAGATGATCCTGACAATTTACTAATGTTAAAAGAAAGCTTCTTTGATAATGTGTGTATCCTTTTTTGTTTGCCTTAAATGAAAGGCTTATAAAAGGACAAAGGGTTTTGCTAAATTATATGAAATTCAGTAAATAAATGAAAGCTTTAATTCATTTGTTCAAGAAGCCAATTGAAAAATATTTGCTTAAAATCTCAGTATGTCTTTAAACTCACTCACCATTTTTAAAAGGGAGTTCAGAGAAAGTAATTAAAAGCCTTAAATTTGGATTAAAGCATCTCTTTGCCGTACTATCCTCAGTTCACATTGCTCATCCAGGAACACAGGAGAGGATGGCAAACCAGCTGGCCATAGCAGCCTCCAGTGTGCTTTTAATTTTACATAGAACACTTGGATGCAGTAGTGATAGTTCCTAAATGCTGATCGATACTATCTCAGTACAGTGTCTGAGGGAGATTGAAGTCAGATGGTGGGAGTACTGTGGAACATAATTTATCAAATAGGCAGGTTACCAGCTCTTACTATAGTTATTTAGGACATCTATCCTAATAGTGATTTCATTAGGAGAAAGGGGCTGAAAATATAGCTTTCTAGCTACCAACCTATAAAAGCTGCCATCCACAGGAAAGCCCACAAAGCAAAGGGTATTGCAATAAATACATATGAAGATCTGCAATTCAAGGCCCCTAAACTGATGAAATAGTACTAGATAGGGGCATTGGGGTGGGTGGGAATGTTTTTCAAGAGCACCGCAGCAAACTGTAAGGCTAAATTTAAAACCTTTTCACTTTTAGTGTACCATACCTTTTGATTTGATAATTTCCAATTCTGTTTTAACTGTGATAAATGTACTTCAGCTAATTCATATTTCATAGAGAATTTCAAAGAAACCCTTGGAATACTTCTTAAGAAGAATATCTTTTCAAGATCTTGCACACAACTTAAAGTGGAGATTTTTTTTTTAAATCCTTAGAAAGAGTATAGAAAAGATTTGGAAGAAGGGATGAAAGGAAAAGGACTGACAGTGTTTGAAGATACACCGGATTTGATTAGAGTGAAAAATGCAGCACAGATACTAAATGAGGTTAGTATCTAGAGAAGATTGTTAATATAGTGGAAAGTTCATTCTTTACAGTGCATCCTTCAGAAAATAGTCTTTAAGTTTTTGCATAATTGAAATGGAAATACTGTATGTTTTAAAACTGGTACAACCTATATTTTGCAGAAAGAATATAGAAAAGATCTCGAAAATGAAATAAAGGGGAAAGGAATGACACTAATTCCAGACATTCCTGACATCCAGAGAGCAAAAAGAGCATCTGAAATTGCTAGCGAGGTCAGTGGATAAAGCATTTTAAAATACTATGTTTTTTGCTCAGTTTATGGATTGTTTCAGTTAGTGAAAACAGTAAAAGGTATTAATTTTACTTTCTGCTCTAAGTAAAAAGAAAGCTGAATATAGTTTAATTAGTTTTTAAAGAAAAATTTGCTGAAGATTTAAAAAAAAATCTTGTATTTTATTTTTTGGAAATGGATATTGGTACATATTGGCAAACATCTTGCAACTTACATTTATATGTTTGTGAAATCTGTTTCCCAAATGCAAAGCTGTTGCTGAAGGACTATTTTTGCTTGTACCGTGACCTTGAAATTTATCCTCTACTCAAGGATGGGAACAGGGGTCTGCTTCCACAGAAAAGGTTTTGGGATCTGGGCCTCAGGGCTGGCCCAAATTCATATGTCAGTTCCCTAATACAAAATCCTGGGATTAACATCAGATCATGTAAATTTAAATCCACTCAAAGTCCTGCTTCTTCAGTGGCCTTCTGGGAAATGGCACATGTATTGTGACCAGAGTGACTGTTGGTGCATAGGGCCTGCCCTGCTTGCTTCAAGTTAATGAGGATACATCTAGCACACAGTCTGTCCTTTTCTCCGTCTTTTTAAAGGGGAAGCCAGGCAGAAACATCTCCCAGTCCATCCTCCACAGGAAAGGAAAAGCAATCTGTCCACTTTTCACAGGTTATATTTCATTAGTAAGTTACAACTTTCTGGGTACTAGGGCTCACTGAAAACACCTCTGTACTTCATTAGATTTGTGCCATAGACCGTTCAGAAATAAAATATATTCTTAAAGGCAGATTTATACTTGTATTGGGCAGACAACACATGTAGCTTGTCACATTATATTTCACATATTTTTTAAAAATTCTTTGGAAGACAGTCACTGCTACTTGTGTGGCCAGATTTTCAGGCAATATTTTGGTAGTTGCAATTCTGAAAATGTAGTGAAATAGCTCCCAAAGCTTTGCTCCTACTTTGGTTTCCTGTCAGTTCATTTCAGGGTTAAGGTTGTGCTTAAAAAAAATGGAGAGCTAGTTTAAAAATCTGGACTATAATTATGTTTGAAATTATATCTTCACAGAAGGAATACAAGAAAGACCTGGAGACTGAAATTAAAGGGAGGGGCATGCAAGTTGGCACAGATACTCCTGAGATGCAGTGGGCCACGAAAGTTTCTGAAATTGTAAGCCAGGTTAGTACGGTAGTTCGTGAAAGCTTTTAATTCAACAATAAGCTACTTTGATTAAGAATCAGCACATTAATAAATAAAATGTGTTAAGGGTTCACAAAATTCATGGTGATGAGCTGGTTAAAGTTTGCTATTGCACATTCCATTTCCTGGGAAAAAGTAATATCATCAGCACCATGTTTAGGAGCTGCAGCTGCTATCTTGACTAGATTTTGGGACTTAAATAGGGTGCTGCTTGTTTGGCTTGGACTAGATGATAAAAGGATGCAGAGATAGGGAAAATGCTCAAGGCCTTGATGTTGCACTGTCAGAGGAAGTGATTCATATCAATGCAAGCCTTCAGTAAGGACTGTGAAATGGAAGAGAGAGATTGAGATTAAAGGCTGCATGAAATTTGAGATAATTGTTTTCTTAAAAGAATGTTTTAAACTGGCAACAAGTAGAGTATAGATACAGTAGTAGGTACAAGCCACAAAGCTTATGCTGTTAATATAAAAGCCAGTTAGTGTTATAAGGATGCTATTCAGTGAAGGCACACAGCTGAAAGCATGATTCAATCTTATTCTTCACAGAAAGAATATAAGAAAGATCTAGAAACTGAAATTAAAGGGAAGGGGATGCGAGTGGGCACAGATACCCCTGAGATACAACGAGCCAAGAAAGCTTCTAAAATTGCAAGCCAGGTAGGTACAGAATGAAACATGTACGATATATTTAAAGTAAAATACAAGAAGACTTTTAAATATATGTAACTTTAGTGCACTCATAGCCAAGATGGAGTCTGCTCTGCAGGCAACTCTGGCAAGAGAAGGCACATGCAAGAGTATAGTAGGGAAAGTCCCTTCAGCACCTGTTCCAACATCCCACCCCCAGAGTGGAGACACACACACTGGGAGAATACAGTGTATATAGGGAAAGGAAATATTTATTTACAGAGGGATGAGAGGAGAAAAACAGGTAGAAATACTGGGAGAAGGGTAAAATAGGGTTGTATTCAACACAAGGCTCCCACAGGACCAGTGGTACCACGCTGTGAAAGGACAGACACAGAACAGTGTGTCTGCACAGAGTTCAGAAGTCCTGGGCAAAGTTCCAATCCAGTGGTGAGTTTTGGGTGCTCCTGGGAGTCGTTGTTGCCAGTAAACTTTCCCCAACAGAGCTTTCTGGTGCCCTCTTCTTCCATTCTGCAAATGCACACAGAGTGACGACCTTCCCTCTTTACTAGCTAACAGCCTCTCTCCTTATTTCCAATGTAAAGTCACAAGCCTCAATACTCATGGCCCCATACAGTATTGAGCAGCAGGGATACTGGGTCTAGCTACAGTTTGCCTTTCTCAGGTAATTCCTCTCTGGCACAGTGCTCTTCCTGGCTTCTGGCCTGGATTTCCCCAGTCAATGCTTTCTGGGGATTTTTTTCAGGCTGATTTTTGGTTCCTTCACCAGTTGAAGACCTGCTTGCTGCATCCCTTGTGTATTGCTCCATATACACACTGTCACTCTCCTCTCTCTCCTAACCTATCCCCACCTCTCTTCCTCTTTCTGGAGCAATCAACACTTCCCCCTCAAGACAAAGATTTAAAGGGGCCATATTTTTTACACCCCAAAGAGTTGTTGATAATATATATAATGTTGAAAACTGCCTGAAATAAGCATAGCTTCCAAAACAAAAAACAAAACCCTAGATTGCAGCCCTTTTTTAGGGGTTTTATTTTGAACCCAAAAAACCTAGCTACAGCCCATTGTTAGGAATCCAATGAGAGTTACAAGAATAGCGTGGAAGATGGCACACAAACTACAGGAGCTATGTTATCTACAATAAAGGTTAATCCTGAGATCTATAATAATCTTATTAAAGTTATGGTATTTGTAGAAAGAATATAAGAAAGATCTGGAGACTGAAATTAAAGGGAAGGGGATACAAGTGGGCACAGATACTCCTGAGATACGACGGGCCAAAAGAGCTTCTGAAATTGCAAGCCAGGTGAGTACAGAATGAAGGTTTATTATTGTCATGTCTCATAAAAGTGTGCTGGAGGCACACATTATTCATTGTATTATCACATTACCTCTTTCTAATAAGAGGAATCCATATTTATATATTAAATGTGCTTACATGTCAAACTAAAGTTTTAGGGCTTGATTTTCATTTACACTAAGGGTTTGTCTGCTTTTAACGTTGCGGCTGCACTGCTGTAGTGTTTTCATGAATACACTGCTGCATATGCCAATGACCGGGGTTATCCTATCACTGTAGGTACTCCACCTCTCCGAGAGGTGTTAGCTAGGTCAAGAGAAACATTCTTCAGCCGAAGAAGTGGGCTGTGCCCATGAAAGCTCTTGATACCATTTATATGTTTTGTTAGTCTATAAAATGCTACCAGACCAATTGTTGTTTTTTTAGTTTATTCTTCCTAGAGCTAGCCACGTTGAGGGTTAGGTCAGTTTGATTGCATCACTCAGAGATGTGGATTTTTAACACTCCCTAATCACATACCAGCCTATTTTTCTAGAGTAGATTAGCTGAAGGCCCTTTAAACTGCTTTGACAGTGCAAAAGGCCCATTAATTGCGACTTAACTCCTTTTACATTAAAAGAATAAATACCAACTTTGGATGTTCTAGCCATAAGCAAAGATGACATGCACATAATAAAATGGTGTTTTTCAGAAAATGTACAAAGATGAAGCAGGGAAGATGCTCTGTAGCTACTGTACCGTACCAGATACTCCAGAAATGGAGAGGATTAAGAATACTCAGAAAAACATCAGTTCAGTGAGTAGCAGAAATTCTACTTTTATAAGTGATTTTTCATGTATGTTCAGTGTGAAATGAGCTCTCTTGTGTTCTGGCATAAAATGGGAATATTCAATTAATTGTTCTTAACCATTTGCATAGTTTCGCAATGGCAAAGACTATACCACTATTTCTTTTAGTCTGTGCTAGACTTGCCACCAATATTTTTAATTACCACAGCAAGACTCGAGTGGCATCATACTAAATGCAAGCTTTATCATAAGGTTGTGGTCTAAAACTAGAAGAAATCCTGTTACAAAATGCATATGAGTTAAATATTATCATAGAATTATATAACTGGAAGGGATTTAGGAGATATGAAATCCAGTCCTCTGCACTCATGACAGGACCAAGCAGCATCTAGATCATCCCTGATAGATGTTTGTCTAACCTGCTCTTAAATGTTTCCAGGCTTTTCTCCATTTACTGGGAGAGTGATATTATGGAGAGAGAACTCCTGGGTTTGATTTAGGGGGCATTAGTAGACTGGCAATGGCGCTCCAGTTCACCTGTATTCCACCGGAGTAAGGGAAGTTGATGGGCGAGTTTCTCCGAGGGTATGTCTACACTACAACGCTATTTCGAATTAACTTATTTCGAATTAGTTAATTCTAAATAAGCTAATTCGAAATAACGCATCTAGACACAAAAACTAATTCGAAATAGCGTTTTGCTATTTTGAAATAGCGCGTCCACACTGATTGGATGCTGGATCACATTTAAGGGCAGCTGAAACCGGTTCCAGCAGGGCATCAGGTCAGTAGTTGCTTTGTATGGCTGCTGTATGAGGCTATCTGAGGTTCGTGCTTAAAGGGACCCCCCTGGACAGCCGGTTCTCAGCTTTCCCGCTTGCTTTCCTACCTCGCTGAGGGACAGCAAAACGTTTTCCTCTCCGCCTGCTTTGGTCGCTCTCATTTGGGACACTACAGCACTCGGCACCATGGAGCCAGATTCGCCCCTGGGCACTCTGGTGCTCATGTTGAACGTCTTGCTGCAAGTCTGGCAGCAATTGCTGGAGGCTGCCTGGCACCTTCTGCTGCAGGCCAGCCCCCTGGCCCTCCCCCTGTCCCCCCCGGGGGGTTCTGGAGGAGCGGCGCCCAGATGCCAATGTGCCCCGCCCCATCTGGCGTCTGGACACCAGCAGCGACTGGTGGGACCACATCGTCCTGGAGCGCTGGGGAGACCAACAGTGGACCCAGAACTTCAGGATGAAGAAGGGCACCTTCCTTGAGCTCTGCGAGTGGCTCGCCCCTGCTCTGCGGTGACGGGACACATGCATGAGGCCCGCCATTCCCCTCCACAAGTGGGTGGCCATCGCCCTCTAGAAGCTCTCCACGCTGGATAGCTACCGATCTGTCGGCAACCAGTTCGGTGTGGGGAGATCCACCTTCGGAGCAGTGATCATGCAGGTATGGCACTGGCCACTGGGCCAGGAGGGGGGGCTGCAAGGAGGACATGGGCTGCCCCAGGGAAAACGGGGGAGAAGGTGGTGTAAGTGCCCAGCCGTGCTACAGACCACCCGCGGTGGCCAGGATTGCAGCAGGGGTTGCTCCTGAGAGTGGGGCGCGGGGCAGTGGCAGGGAACGAACTCCCAGCCACCCGGGCACCCCAGTGACCCTCGGTTTTGTGTATCTCTCTGCAGGTGGTGAAGGCCATCAACAGGGTGCTGCTCCGCAGAGTCGTCCGCCTCACTGACCTGGACGCGGTCATCCAGGGGTTCAGCGCCCAACTGTGGGGGGCGAGGGGGCGCAATCGACGGGATGCATATCCCCATCCATGCCCTGAACCACCAGGCCTCCCTCTACATCAACAGGAAGGGGTACTTCTCCGTGATCCTGCAGGCCGTGTCTGACCACCAGGGCCAGTTCACGGACATCAATGTGGGTTGGTCTGGCAAGGCACACGACGCGCGGGTGTACCGCAACTCCTCCATGTGCCAGAGGCTGCACACCGGGACCTTCTTCCCCGACCGCCACATCAGGGTTGGGGACGTGAACATGCCAGTCTGCCTGCTGGGGGATGTGGCCTACCCCCTACAGCCCTGGCTGATGAAGCCCTACACGGGACACCTCAACCCCTCCCAGCAGGCCTTCAATGCCAGGCTCAGCAGGGCCCGCATCGTGGTCGAGGGGGCCTTCGGTCAACTGAAAGCCCGATTTAGATGCGTCCTCACCCGCCTCAATCTCTCCCCACACAATATTGCACGCGTGGTGGCTGTGTGCTCCACAATTTATGTGAGAGGAAAGGGGAGGCTTTCCTGCCAGCCTGGATGGTAGAGGCTGACCACCTGGTTGGCCAGTACGCACAGCCCCGTACGGCTGCCAGCCGGGAGGCCCTTCGGGGGGCTGTCCGCATCCGGGAAGCCCTGTGGGAGAGCTTCCAGGTGGAAGAGGACTGAAGTCCCCCTGGCATGCCCCACTGGGGCCTTGTGCCTTACATTCCACCCCCACCTCTTTCCCCTTTCCCCTCCCTCATCCCCCTTCCTGATAGACAATAAAAACACCTGTGTTGCCACAAAAAACTCTCTTTATTTAACATAACTGGGGTGGGGGGAGGGAGGAAATGAGGGCAGGAGAGGGGAGGGGGGAAACCTGGGAGGAGGGAGCTGGAAGGGGGTGGGGTAGCTCAGGGTTGGGGGTCTTGCCAGCCCTCCCGTCTTGCAGCACTGCGGGTGCGGGGGCCTCGGCGTTCCCGGGGGGGAGTGGGTATGGAGAGTGGGGCAGGAGGGATGGGGGGGGAGTGGAAGAAGTGGGAGGGGGAGCAGGGATGAGAGGAGGAGCGATAGCTGGGGCGGCCGCAGGGTCTGGAGCAGCAGGAAGCAGCAATCAGTCCACCAGGGCCTGCAGGTGCTTGCAGAGGGCATGGCCCTGTTCCCGCAGCTCCCGCAAGCTCTCCCACCGCAGCTGCAGGTCCTCTTGCACCCACTGCTCCTGGCTGTGGACCTGCCGTCCCTGTAACCGCAGCTGCTGCCTCTGGAACTCCTCCTGGTTGCGGGTGCACCTGCTGGCCCGGGTGCGGGTGGATGCTCCAGGTGGGGTGGTGTGTCCTGCACTCACAGGTGCTGCGGCTGTGGTGAAACAAGAGAAGTGGTCACTTCTCCCTGGGGACACAGTGGGTGAAACCCAGCCCCCCTCTGCAGGGCGAGGACGGCAAGTCTCCGCACTATCACGTCCTGCTATCCCCGGGAGTGTGAGCTGGCCCAGGACTGCACCCCACCCCTGTGCTGCCTATAGTGTGGTGTGTATGGGGTGGGGGAGAGGGGAGATGTGCCCTGCCTCTGTGTAGAGGGGGCATCTGGAGGGAGGGCAGTGTGCAGTGTCTCTCCCTGGGGTCAGGAGCCTGTCATGTGCCTTCACGCGTCGACGTGTGTGGGGAACAGGCCAGGGCCCCTGCATGGCACCCAGCTGGGGCCACATGTCCTGGATGGCACGGCAGATGTACAGGTTGCCGCCTGCTCCGTGGTTGTCAAGGCCGACGCGCATGGTCCTTGGGCTCCCCCTCCTCCCACCCCGCATAAGGGGACTGTGATGTCACTCACATGTGGAGGCCTCCCCGGCCTCGGATGAGGCTGCTGATGGGCTCTCCGGTTTGGCTCGGGGGTCCTGGGTGCAGGGCACGCTCCCTGAAGGCTCCTGGCTGCCATTGTCCTCCTCTTCCCCTGTTGTTGTTGCTCTTCTCTGGACCTTTTCCAATTTCTCCACATCCTTTCTGAACTGTGGCACCCAGAACTGGACACAGTACTCTAGTTGAGGCCTAATCAGCACAGATTGGAGCAGAAGAATGAGTTCTTGTGTCTTGCTTACAACACATCCCAGAATGATGTTTGCTATTTTTGCAACAGACTCACACTGTTGACTCATATTTAGCTTGTGGTCCACTATGATCCCTTTCTGCAGTACTCCTTTCTAGACAAACCTAAAAAACAATGAATAATCTAGCATATTTGTTCCTTTTTGCTATTTGTCACCTCATTTTAGAACACTGCTGGGCAGTATACTATGGAGGCATGTTTCATACTATGTCTCATGTTACAATAACACAGTAATGTGCTAAATTCAAACACATAAGATAACAAAAGGCAACCTGAACTAGACTCCTCCCCCCAAATCCTATCTCCTGGCCCCATTCTTCTCCAGCAGTCGGCAGGAAGGAGAGGGCAGCATAAGAATTAAATGTTAGTAACACTACCTGTTGGTAATGTTAAATGCTGAAATAGCATAATGAGATAGATCTGTGGGTCTAAATTCTATTGGGATTTGAGTCCCCTCCCAGTTAAGACTCAGAGCCACATAATCAATCTGCCACTGCTTGGAGGAGTCTTGGCAAGCCTCAAAGTCCTAAATCCTCCTCGGAAATTCCCCAATGACTCTGTAGAGACCAATCTGAGCCTGCAACACTGTGGCTTTGAAAAACTGCCCCATAATATTTAGTGTAATTATTTAACAAAAGCATATACATTTAGGCTAAGATAAGACTTTGATGAGTACAGACTATCCCTTGTCTGACTACTGTGGGGTATCTTGCACCTTGCTTTGAAACATCAGGGGCCTCTTCCAATCTGATTGTTCCCATGTTCCTAAAGAAAGAGAAACATTGTGGGTGGATTTTGAACTTATGCATCAATATTTTATATTTATTGAAAAAAAACCAGAAACTCAATAAGTCTTCTTTTAGGAAAGGCAGAAATACCAAGCATTAAAGAATTATTCTGTGAAGTCATGAGTCCAGCCTAAAAATACTAAAACTGAATGACAACTTTGGTGTCACCTGTTACTCCAGTTCCAGACATTTTTTTTTCAGACAAGCTTACCTGAAAGTTAAGCAGTTTGCAGTAGTACATGAGACTTATTTAAATTATGGCAGCTTCTTGTGATCTCTTAAACACTGTCTCTTTGAGTACCTTTGACTTATTGATTGTATTGTGTTTTGACCTCTATTAAAATCATTGAAATAAAGTATGAAAAAAATAGAATAACATTTTTACAGATAAAGTCTGTATTTTCAGTTGTAATGTGTAAGTCCTGTGTAGATCTTGAATTTTTAGCTCTGACTCATATTGCTATTTAACTACCCCATCTATACCTCCGTCTCACAGTCTGAAAATAAATAATAGTATTTTTCCACGTTTTTTAAAGTACGTGATCTAGGGATGAAAAAGGCAACATAAAGCCTCAGTCTTGTAAATTATTATTTAAAGTTAAAAATATCATTAAAAAACCTGTAAGAAATTAAGATCAAAAGGATGATGGTGTTAGATTAATACCTGGGATATTACCTGTGGATATTATAAGGTATTGAAAGTCAGATTACCTTTTATTGATATTAGTGATAATTGAGGCTGATTTATGAAAAATTAAAACATTAGCATTCCTGAGTTAGACAATGTTAGACCTTAGAAAATTGTCCAGGACTGGTGCTTGCATTCCTAAGTGGCTCATAATTATTCTTCTCTTTTTGTATATGAAGGTGTTTTATAAGAAAGGTGTAGGCTCTGGCACAGCAGTAAAAGAGACTCCTGAGATTGAACGAGTAAAGAAAAATCAGCAGAATATCAGTTCAGTAAGTATTAGCAACATCAATTGTACTTCCCCAGAGCAAAGAGTGGTCAATTTTTTTTCCATTGTGTTTATAATAAATATTGCCTTTTCCTATTCTTCACCTTATTCAAATGCTCGTCCATCAGATTGCCAAGGTTTAATTATTGATATCTGACAGACAAGCATTTGGATAAGCAATTAACACTCTATTGGGGCTCCATGGCTTCAAATGCAATGTTTAATTCGGATGCATCATCATTAATGGGAAATAGATCTTTTTAAAAATTAAATATACGATGACAGGATTTTATCTTTTAATCCCCCCAATTTAGCTATATTGCAAACTGTTGCAAGTCAATGAGACATCTCTATCAAAAATTAAGGTGATCTATACAACATTAATATGGCCCTCTTGTATGTAGGTGTTATAATACAGCCTTTAATTACATGATACTGCTTTTCCACCGGACTCTTGCCTCAGTAAGTGCACAGGATGGAGCTATGCTAGGGAGGAATCAGCATTATATAATGAAGGAGGCTGTTGTCTCCAGGACCATTCTTTCATTTGTGCAGAAGCTGGAGGCTCTAGTGAATGAGGTAGGGGATTGTAGAAAGTGAAAGAATAGTCTCCTAGTTAAACCAAAGACTGGTGCTTTGGAGAACTGGATTCTACCCTTGCTTCTGTTATAAAGTTCCTTGGTCACTTAGACCAAGCTTTTCACTGTGTTATTTTCATAGGCTTTTCACTAGGTGTGCTTCATTTTTTGGGTTCCTGGCTTGAGACCTTTGGTTCTAATTTGCAGAAGTGCTAAGCACTCACCATCTGCAATTCAAGTCAATGGAACATCCACTTTGAACATATTAAGTTCCATATAATGGCAGGCGCTCTGAAAAATCAGGTGTCTCAAAGCACCCAAGTTTGATGGACATTCTTGACCACTAGTCTTTCTTTGTCTCCGTTCTTCATCTGTAAAGTGGGAATAATACCATCCTGTCACCTCTCCGGGGTTTTGTGAAAATAAATACATTTCTTATGTCGTAACAGCTATCAAACCAACATGCTCCATCATGTACCATCAAAAATACACCATCATGTATTCTTAATGTTTTATCTGATCGTCTCATCAACAAATGAATACAACTTGTGACAAAGCTCCTTCTCTGCCTTGGTGGGTCCAGTGCTTTCTGGTGGATTGTTCATGGCAACCCTCAGTTTAGGTGCTTTCCCTTGGGGTACACACTTGCCATTTACTTAGCCATCCTCATCATTGGCCAGCATAGAGGAAAGGGAGGAGAACAATCCCTATAATCTCTGATGTGCCTCTGAGTGGGTCAGAGACAGGTCAAACTCATTTCCAAAGCAGCCCTTCCCCTCTGGTGTCTCTCTCTGTCCAGGCCAGCCCTCCCATGGCAAACAGAGAGTTGTGGGACAGGGGAACCCAGGCCTGCCCTCTACTCCAGATTCCAGCCCCTCCCCAGTACCTCCTTTGTTCTTACCACTGGACCTCCTCCTGGTATCTGATAATGCTTATACCTCCCACTCCTCCAGCAGTGCGCCTTCTTACTCTAGCATCTTTCAGGCCCTAAAGTCTTTTTTACCAGTATTAGCTGGTTCTTAATTGGCTCCAGATGTCCTGATCAGCCTGTCTTAATTGATTCTAACACATTCCTAATTGACTCCAGGTGTCTTCATTGGCAGCCTGCCTGATTTGGTTTGAGCAAGTTCCTGACCACTCCCAGTTAGCCCCTGGTATCCTACCAGAGAAAGGGGACTTGTTTAATCTGAGTCTAATATATCTGTCTTCGATCACTCTCCTGTAGCCATTTGGCCTGATCCTGTCACACTGTGTAACATACTATCGCATTACACATTTCAGTACTTGGCTTAAATGGCCTATTGGTTGCTATCCTAACAAGCTAAAAACAGACTGTGAGGGAGAATGGAGAGTGTTCCCCAGTGCTCTCAGGTAGAGATCTTCTTGAAGTTACATGCTGGTTATTTGTAAGGGATGCTACCACTTCCACCACCCTCAAGAAGGGGCACCTTTCAGAAAGCAGCCTTAAATTCACGAATACTATGGAGTCCATCTTGTGCACGGCACCTGGCCAAACAGACAAGGGCTGCCACATGAATCCTGTGCTGGGTTCAGTAAGATCTGATCCCATCCAAGTGGACAAGGAATCGGAATGGTTGTAGTTTAGAAAAACAATAAACGTGATTATTCTTTAAAATGTTGGCATTCTTATCTATAATACTGCTATGTAAAATCTGACTGTGTATTAGGCATGGGAGGAGGATTACAAAAAGTTTGTTGTGCTTTTCTAGGTCTCTTATAAGTTAGTAACACTTTTAAAATATTCCTTATTCAGATAAAATACAAAGAAGAAATTAAGCATGCCACAGCAATTTCTGATCCCCCAGAACTAAGAAGAGTTAAGAAAAACCAGAAGAATATTAGCAATGTGCGACTCTTATTCATTCTTTTCATTATACTATATTCTCTCTGTTTTGTTGAATGTCTTGTTCTAAATGAATGAATCTGCGATGTTTGCATTAATTCTACTTTGTCAAAAAGACTAACAATTTAACTGTTCGCTTATTGTTGAGCTTTGATTAACATTAATGAGAATTACCTACTCATATCAAAATAACACACACTTGATGTGTGAATTTGAGAATGTGCAAAAGGATCAGCATTAAGTACCATGTGGATAGAACATAGAATTGCATGTTCATTAATGTATGATATTTTCTAGTAAAATGCTTTACATTATTCTTTAATCTCTATTAATAGAATGAAATCATTTTGTTACTTGGAGCGCTTTGTATAATTTTTAATACACTTTTTACCAGGTTCAGTACAAAGAGCAGCCTTGCAAAGCTACACCTGTGACTGTCACCCCTGAGATGGAAAGAGTCAAGAAGAATCAAGAAATTGTCAGCTTGGGAAGTTGCTTTAATTTTTTCCTTACATAATCATCTGATCTATAGATTTCTAACAAAACAAGTCTCCATAAAGATGTTTGTTTTCCTTAGTGGAGCATATACACAAAAAGAATTACATATCTTAATGGAAACCTCCAGAATAACAGTTGCCCAAGGACCTATTAACAGGAAATGAAACTTGATACAGGTTTCTGGGTTAAATCACTGACCATAGTTTTATTAAATAAAAAACTATTAGAACTAAAACTATTCCTCCTCTTTCAGGTCATATATTTGATTGATACAGTCCTCTTTATGTTTCCCTGGCCATAGTTGGCTGCAATTAAATATGGACTCCAGTTTAATCCCTCCTTTGTCTTCCTACTTCTCCTCCCAAAATCTGCCCAAAGACAAAAGGATCACCTCAAAATCCTACTGCTGGGCAGAAAGCTGTGTAAGAAGGCAGGACTTTTGTGAGCATATTCCCCATTCTTGCACTCCTGAAGGACTATTCTCCTCCTTTCTGATCTGTCTTCAAAGACACTCTGGCTTCCCTGCTCCTCTGGACTCCCAAACGGAGCATGAGGTAATGGGGCTGTTGGTGCAGTGGGCTCTTTCTACTCAGATTTAGAGGATTGGAAGCACGTAAATCAAAGATGACGTCAGCAAAGGCAACGAGGAAATGGGAGTGTGTTTGGTTCAAATTTCCCTTTGTTTATGCCACTTGCCAAAGTTCCACTCTGGTTGAGGCTGGAAGTACCCATTCTTACCATCTAGAAGCTAGCTGATTTAATAGATTCATAGATTTTAAGACAAGAGGGTTTATTATGATTTACTGGTCTGACCTGCATAGAACCTCACAGCAATTTCTGCATCAAGCCTGTAACTTCTCTTTGATCTAGGGCATATCTTTTAAGCAGATGGCCAGACTTCATTTAAAAATTTCAAGTGATAGAAAATCCACCACATTCATATATAAGTTGTGTAATGGTTAATAGCCCTTGCTGTTAATAATCTGTGCCTTAATTCTAGTCTGAATGTATTTAGCTCCATCTTTCAGACATTAGATCTTATACTTTTGTCTGCTTTTTTTTCTTTACTTTTAAGGGCCTGCTGGCTATCACAGTGGGCTAAAACCTGTTCCCACATAGATTAAAGAGTTGTCTGTTATCTTTTCCGTGTGTAGGTACTTGTTGCCTATTAGCAAGTCACTTCTAACCTTTTCTTGGATAAACTAAATAGATTTATCTTCTTTAGTGTAGTACAATTATATATGATTTCAAGACTGCTGCATTCCTTTTAGCATTTTTCTGAACCCTTTCAAGTTTTCAATATCCTTTTTGAAGTGTGAACACCAAACATAGTATTCGAGTTATGGTCTTATTAATCATTATGCGATCGCTGGGTTTGTTTTGCTTTTTTTGTTGTTTTGATACAGTGAGTGCCATTAAAATCTTGACATTTACCACTTGCTATCATTGAATTTACTGCACTATTTGTGGCATGTCCCGTTCTAAGTGGCGGGAGTACCATAAATATGGTAAACTTTAGTATGGTAAATGCCAAGTTATTAATTGGTGCACACAGTGTCTCTGTATATACACACAGGTACATAAATAATAAAAATCCATAGGAAAAATTCAAGGTTATGTTTCAAGAATCAAGTTGTATAAGCCTTAATAAATTTCAAATGCAGTTTAGCCTTTGATTTGTTTCCTGGATGACCTTTTAAAGCATATGCCTTTATGTTATGTAGCATGGTTTTGTTGAAATAACATGCACCACTTTTTATTCTGTGAAATGATAGGTTCACTATAAAGGGCAGCCTGCCAAAGCTACTTCTGTGAGTGTCACTCTTGAGATGGAGAGAGTCAAGAAGAATCAAGATAATATCAGCTCGGCAAGTTATTTAAATCTTTTTGTTCTGTTTATTTTCATAACAAGAGTATGCTTTTCAATTTTGATTTCATGTGATAAATGCATCCTGTTGCGTCATCCATTTGAAGGTGAATTGTTGATCTTTTAAAAATATATACTACACATACCACCATATACATACCACCATACACATACCACCATGGGCAACAAAAGTATACATGCTTCCCATAATTACTTTCACACAAAATATAAGTGGATCTCTTGGGAGTAGTGCTCTACAAGGACAAAGTCATGCTATGGATGACTGGATTTTGTTTGAGAAATCTTAGTTTCTTGTCAGCAAGCTTCAGAAGTAAACTCTAGGGTAAAAGAAAAAAAGGACCATGAATTAGAAACTTAATGCAAGCTCAGCTTTTTGTGATTCAAAGCATGAAAACGTGAATATGGGTTTCTGTTCCATTTTATATTATGTTGTGCTTTATCCATATCAGAGATGGCTGATCCAAAAGGGATCCTACTGCCTTAATATCAGTGAGTAAGGCAGTATATTTATCTTGGATTTTATGATTATGTTCAAGGATTTTTTTTTATTTCTGCTTTTAACTGGCTATTAACTTTTTATCATTACAAAGTTTTAAAGTTTTTGAATGAGGGGCTAGATGGATGAGTGAACATTTGAATTAACTTGAGAGATTTAAAAAGTCAGACAGCCAAAGAGGCAATTAGAGAGCAGGGAATTAGCCAACGTGACACAGGGATAAAAACAACCAGAGAGGCAAGTTTCAGTGAGTGTCCCAAGCACAAGAACACAAGGAGTGAAATTCTGGCCCCAAAGACATCAGTGGCAAAACTCTAATCACAATAAGGTCAGCGTTTCATCCAGAGCAGTAAAAAGATAAGGCGTTGAAGAGAAGTGGTAGTAAAGAACAACCTAAAACTTAGTGTTTATTGGAGAAATATTAAAGGAGCCTGCATCTGTCAGACTACATAAGAGTCAAAGGAACAATAACTGTTGACTCAAGTAGTCGTGAGATATCTTTAAAATGTAAGAACAAATGTTAATTTAGATATCTGTATCTGGGATGCTTAATTTCTTTATCACAAAAAGGTACTTATGAGTTTTAATTATGTTTATCATTATTCTTGCAAATTGAAATACTTTTACAAAGACTTTCCCCCAAATAGACTTGATAAATGCTCACCCATACTAATGAGCAGTGACTCAGAGATGTAATGAAATACACTGGCAGTAATTATATGATGTAAGATAAGTATGTTGGTATAAAGAAAGACAGCTACTTTTGAAATTTTTATTATATACCATTAAAGCACATTTACTTAAAAACCCCACTGCCTAATAAATCTTTATAGACTATGCTGTAGTTTATACTGTGGATTGCTGCAGGGTTATAAAACAAACATAAAATACCAAATTCATTTATTTGCTGAATAGTTGGAATTATATTTTATTCTCCTCTCAGTATAAAATACATTCATAGAATCATAGAATACTAGAACTGGAAGGAACCTCGAGTGGTCATCAGATCCAGTCCCCTACACTCATTGCAGGAGTGGGACCATCTGGATCATCCCTGACAGGTGTTTGTCTAATCTGGTTTCTCCAGTGATGGAGATTCCATAATCTCTCTAGGCAATTTATTCCAGTTCTTAACCACCCTGACAAGTAGGAAGCTTTTCCTAATGTCCAACCTAAACTTCCCTTGCTGCGATTTATACCTATTGCTCTTGTCCTATCATCAGGACACCCTTTTAGGTACTATATTATAATAGATTTGTGCACATGGTTTGAGAGGAGATACCTGTGAATGTAAATGCATGGATAAAACTAAAACAGTCTTTATTAACATGCAATCGGCATTTTATGGTTTGAGAATGAAGACTAAGATAAGAGTGTCCATTAGTAAAAGTCCTCCAGTCTACAGAAGTCTGTGCTAATTGACTCCTGCTTTCGAATTAGAAACTCTTGCATTTGTTGCATGAAAAAGTTGACAATTGCTGTTTGCAAGTAATTAATATTACTGTGGTATTCCTGGCATTCAGTATGCTAATCAAATAGAGTACCACAACAATATTAATTAGGCACAAGATAAGATTGTAAATGGTAATGGTGACTGCTACCCACACAACACATAGGGCATAAATGCTTATTCTCTAAATCTATCAAGATGATCCTCAGAGGTGGTGCAGCCATTTTGCACCTGCACTTCTGGTGAAGTTTGGGCATAGAACTGGTATATGCAGTCCCAGGAGGATCTCCCAAGTATAACGGCAGGCCCGGCCAAAGGGTTTGCGGGCCCAAGGCAGGATGCTGGGAGCGGGGCTCCGGGTTCAGCTGGTAAATGGTGAATACTCAGCAGCGCGGGGCCCCGAAAGCGTGGGGCCCAAGGCATTTGCCTTGCTCGCCTTGCCCTAGGGCCAGGCCTATATATGGGGGTCAATCCTCTGGTGACAGATGTTCATATATATGTCCTATCCCTTCTGGAGGAAAGAGTTAAAGACTATGTTGGGAGGATCTGGTAGTTTAGTCTCCATATTAAATTCAATACTAGCACCTTTAAGAGAGCCAATTGTGATGGTATTTTTTGTGAGGCCTGTCATTCTCAGTGTCTTTCCATGTACATGAATTCTTCATGTGTGCTGTTGTTGCTGTTTTACAGGTCAAATACAGCAGTGATCAGAAGCAGATGAAAGGTAGATCTAGTGTGATTCTTGACACACCTGAGCTAAGGCATGTTAGAGCAACACAAAACAACATCTCAATGGTAGGGTACATTCTTCGAATAACTAGACTATACTAAGGAATGACACTTGAGTTTACACTGGGGTTTACCCTTCATTATTCTACGTAACTAATTAAACACTGTACTAAAGTATGGAAACTGTTTTCCCATAAGCCATTCAAGGGACAGGGTGTTGCTAACTGCATATGGATGTAATGAATATTATCAAAATACTAATAAAAGGTTTTCTAACAGTTTATTGTCTGTCTTATTAAAAATAACTTCAGGTTGTTCCTTGCTGTTTGAGCATCCAATAGTCTTACTGGATTAGGTGACACACACCACTTTGTGCTTGTGTATGTTTCTGGTTTGTGTATGACTTGAATCTTGGAATTAATTGTGTGTGTGTGTGTGTGTGTGTGTGTGTGTGTGTGTGTACAAATTAAAAATGTTACTGGCTAAGAATCTTTTTAAAAAATCTAATAACACGTAATCTGGGATACTGCCTTTATTACACTTACTCATATCAGTTTTATTCCAAAGCTTGGTATGTAATATTTTTTCTACTCTTCTGTCTCTTTTTGGAAAACAGAAACTGCTTAATTGTCCATAATTCCTAGGTTTATATAACCGGCTGGTGCTTATCAAGAAACTTTGGAGGAGGGAATACATCTTTTATATGAAAATGTGCATGTCAGCAAAATTCCTAATGAACTAAATTACTTTTTGAGATCTGTAAGAACCTTATCCTGATATCACAGTGATGTTTGCATTTTTAGATGTACAGGTCAGCATCATTATATGAAGAGGCTCAAGGGCTTAATGGAATGGCAAGCAAAAAGAAGTATTTTTTTAATGGTAACATGTAATGAAACCTTATCAAGGACTAGACCATCTGTCACGTCTTTCCCATCTCTTTTTTCTATTATATTATTATGGTGCACAAATCAAGGTCTAAAAATGCCTTATTGTGAAATAGTGCTTGCTAGTTGTTTTAGCATAATTCAGATGGATGGGACTATCTGTCACAGTTGGGGAAAAAAAGCATTCTTGTTCTTTTTCAGGTGAAATACCATGAAGATTTTGAGAAGACAAAGGGCAGAGGTTTTACCCCAGTGATGGATGATCCTGTGACAGAACGGGTGAGAAAAAACACCCAGGTTGTGAGTGACGCTGCATATAAAGGAGTACATCCCCATATAGTTGAAATGGATAGAAGACCTGGAATAATTGTTGGTAAGCTGTTAAATAATGTCTAAAGATCTGTGTGATGGTAAAATACTCTGCTCCTCCTTACAACGAAGAAAAATACTCCCTTTTTCATTTTACTTGCCTCTGATTGTGGTGATGGTGTTAAATATCATTAGCTTACCTTATTAGTCAATATACTCTCTTATTTTGTGAGGTTTTTTTTTAAATTAAAATCAAGGGTCAGAATTGGGGTTTCAGAGAATAATTGGCAGAAGGGGTAATTGTAATCAACCTCACCAGCTTCAAACTAATGAAGACATTAAGCAATCAAATGTTAAAATGAAAGACTTGTACGAGATAGTAGCTTTACAAAACCGTAAGAGGAAAACTGCAGAGTAAAATAAAAGGTATTTGAATCACTACATCAAACTACAAGAGTAATTTTTATATTTGAGACTTTATAATATTTAATGTAAATAAATAATCCAATAGTGAACTGCTATCGAGAGTCTCATGTAGATTAGCCCTGAGAGAATTCAGCTTCACCCTTGGATTGCATGGAGAGGCAGACATTTGTTTTAAGGTGAAAGTTTTATTTTTTTTGTTTAATTCGTAAGAAAGGTGGTTCTACTTGTAAATAAACTAGTAATCAAATTTGTTCATTCCTAGTCTGCATTCCCCATGGGAAACTTGTATTGAAACATCAGAACAGTGTCAGCTTCTTATGAGATCATTAATATCACGAAGGTATGAAAGGGTAACAGGTATTTCTAGAAGCTGGAGAGATATGTTCTCATTTGCTGCCAAACTTTGTTAGATGCTGTAAATAATCAGTGCAGTTTTTCTTTAACTTGAACATTGACGTACCTGGCATTCACTGTTCAAGAGAGAATTAGAGCTGCAGCGTTCTTCAGCTGAATAAACTTGTATCCTTCTCAAGCGATGGTTCTCTGAGATATACATTCTGCAGATCAGTTCATAAGAAAAGGACACCCTTCATGAATCCTCTCCTCTCCCTACCTATAATGCCTTGGGAATGCTCCATATGAGAAGTACACATGGTCCTAACATTTTGTACTGTAGTGAAAACATCTCATTGTGTGGCTAGTCAATAGTTCTTCAGGTAGGCCACAGCTCATCAAGAACAGCTGTTCTAAAGGAGTGTTCAACTTAAGGTCTTAAGTGGTCAGAGACAAGAAGGTGGACATGGTATTTCTCTGGGCCATAACATTTTGAGTTTTGCTGTCTCACTGAATTTTCATATCAACTAATCTTTGCTCAAAGTGAAAAAAAAATGTAAACGCTAAAAGATAACAGAATTGTACTGGGAACAGGAAAGAGAACCTGACTTTATTCATTTTTCTTCTCTTGCTCTCCTCTTTTGTCATCTGCCCTGCCTGACCTGAATCCAGGCCACAAGACTCCCCACAGTGTTCATTCTAAAGAATTCTGTACCTAATAAGAATGGTAATTTATGACAGAATTGAATGGAGACTAAGAAGACACGGACGGCCTTCTTAATAGAGAATTTTATAACAGGGAGTGCTACCCTGTGGAAAATAGCCTTACAGGCCTTACACATCCTGGCACTAAGGCAATACAACCTGGTGAGAGGAATCATTGGCCTTCCAAGGGAACCCCAAAGCCAGAACAATTGTCTGACATCCACAAACTAGAAGCAAGATAGTCAACTAGGAGTAGAAGAGCTCACACATACATGTGGTCCCTGACATCCTATTCAGCACACATTTTAAAATCCAGTCTGTGCTGCATTATAAGTTTTATTTTTGCTTTGCATACATGTAATTCACTAATGCATGAATAATGACAGAAGGGCTCAGTGCCATGCACTCGTCATAACTCAGTTCCTCTCTCAGAATATAAACTGCATTACTTACAACCAAATTACTGAAAAGTTAGCATTTCTATACCTCTTATCAAATAGAAATCCTTTACTAAAAGAAAAAAAATAAAGAAACACACCCTAATATTTCAGTTAATGTATTTCTCAGAATGACCTGCAATCATATAGACTTGTTAAAACAAAATCAAAGAACCCCTTCAGGGGACGTTCCTGGCATCTGGAAAAGATTGCAGGGTAAAAAAGTCTTCAGCTTTGACTAACTTTAAATTAACCCAGCTGATAAATGTTCATTCAGGTAAGGAATAATACTTCCTTATCAGAACCTATCTGGCGGCCTCTCTAAATGTAATCAGTGGAATCCTAAGAACTTTTTCCAGTACTCGAGCTCTGCCAAAAATAATAATTGTCCTTTACAAAATGAAACTTTATGTTAAGCCTAATAGGACAATCCAAAACCAAACTCCCTGAAATCTGATTTGTCTATGGATTGGTGAAGTAAAAGGGGTTCATGTAGCTCACGTGGGTAAACATCTAACGACAATGTTGTCAATTAGATAGAGGCCACAATGAAGCTGAAGTGCCCCATTTGATGAAGTGAATTGCAAGGCTCTTGATCTATACACATTATTGCAGACTACACAGGAGCATAAAACCAATATACTAAATAAATGGTTTGTATACTGAAATCCATATGTACTCATAGTTTTCCAGTTTTTAATTTAGAAATGCTCAGTGAAGTGTGTAAAACAGGGAACTCACCAATTCACTTCCTCGTTCAAGCTGGTCTGTGCTTTACATAAATGTTCAAATGATCATTGCTAGGGCTGATTGCACATTGGCTTTCCGCCTTTCTATTCATTGTGTCTACTACAGCTAGCACTACTCTCCAGTGTAAATATATAGCAGATAACACATACAGTGAACCCAGCCTCATGCTGTGGGGTCTGTTTTATTGGCTATTTCTGCTCTTGTTGTGTCACCAGTTGCAGGAATCTGGCATAAGCAATCCAATAAATCACTTGGGTTGCCACATATTTAGGATCCCCAGGGTACTGCTTCACCTACTGACTTATACATTAGCCTGATTCCAGTTCTCCACAGATAGAGGGCCAGGTTAATTTCTCCTCCTCTAACATATGTGATCGACTAAGTCCTGCAGGTGGCTGGCCTAGAAGAAGACACGAATGAATGTACAATTTGCTTTTTCTCCTGTTATCTGACAGATCCATATTGGTAACATTTAGTATCAAGATTTGATTATGAAATGATTAGTAGATTTGATAAGCATATTATTGCTGCAAGCATTACATGTTACATATTGTGGTAAGCCTGTAAACAGAAGGCTTTATAGATGATTATATACATGATTATAAGTAACCTTTTGACCTGTGGAGCTCTATAACTATTGAGTAGACATTTAATAAAACATCTTTTAATCATGTTAACCTTTTATACATTGTTTATAAAGGAACTCTTCATTAAAATGTAACCTTTTAATCTGTAGAACTCTTCCCTAAGCTATCAAGGTAGAGAACTGCACAATTTGTAATGATTTCTGTGTAGTATTGTGAGGAAAAATCTCATGGTTATCACTGGTACTAAATTGTGGCCCACTAGAACTTTGTGATAATGTGGGCTAAAATATGGCTGGTGCCCTAAAAAACTTAACTGTTAAGACACAGAAGCACCAAGTAACTATCTATGTATCTAGCGTAATGGGGTTGTAATTGTTTCCATTGGAATAGCCTTAGAAAATTGGTAAAACTGGTATAGTGTTGGAAAATGTTACTCTAATTTTTGACAAAATTAAAAGGAGAAGCACAAGTAAAGCCCAGAATTAATGATGTACAACACTTAAAATTAATGCAACAAAGTCCTTTAAATGACAGCTGAGAAAACAGATGCATTCTTCTCTATGAATGTCTAGATCTTTCCATTGTTGTCTCGATCAAGGTAATCCCTGTCATTTTAAAACTTGTTGTTCTCATGCTTTTATTTCCTTCACTGCTTGTCTGTCTTATCATTTCTTTCTTTTGGGAAAAGACCTCAAAGTTTGGCGCACAGATCCTGGCTCCATCTTCGACATTGATCCTCTGGAAGACAGTATTCAGTCTAGAAGTCTACGTATGCTTTCTGGTATTGCTTATATCTTGAGTTTTCCCCAAATCCACTTTTTAATGAAGCTGTTGTATTAAATTTTCAGGTCAATATGCCAGTCATATGTTATATTTTTCATTTTAAAACCATTCTAGTTTTAAAATGAGTATATTAAAGGAAATTATAGCTATACTCTCACACACAACTAATGCATTTATCTTAAACTAGAATTATGATTTTCAGTTCACTAAAGTCTCTTATCCCGATTTCCGAGTAGTTGGATTTCACTAAAACTTCAAAAATACACGAGGGCTTAATTCATAAAATAAGTTTCACAACTTTGTATAATTTTTGTTTATGGGTTACAGTGATTATATTTGATTGCTCCTGTCTGTTTACAGTACCACCTCCAATGTATGTTATGCTTTCCAAACATTCAAGAAAGGACAGCCCCTGCTCCTAGATAGCCCACAATCCAGATTTTTGGGGAAAAATATTTCCAAACAGTACATTGTACACACTCTCCTTCTATCGGGACTAAGAAATTAGGACTGAAAATCAATGTAAATTATCTAGACTCTTTTGTATATTGAGTCTATAAAAAGAATAGTATTTAATTTACAGGTGGGTCGCTCACTTTCATGTTTGAAGATTATCAGACTTCTCAAGCAATTTTATGGAATTTGTGTTTGAATAAGTTTGAATTTCAAAGCCATTTCCTGTATGATTTAAAGCCATATTTTTTCCAATGGTTATCCAATTTAAAAGCAAATGCACTTGTTTTTTTAAAATCTGAAAAACTTTTGTATACATCAGGAATGGAGTAATGCCTTTATTTTTCAACAGTAGTTTTTTTCTTTCCCTTCTCTGCTCCATTTTCTAGGATCTTTGCATCTTGCCCTCATTTATTTCCCTTCTTTATGCCATTTGAGGCAGGGATACAATCCAGTCAAGTCCTAGTCAAACTTTTTTGAACCAGTGATGTTTCAAACTAATGTGCCATTGAGCAGCATTCACCTTTCAAGCTATTGTTAGATAAATCATTTACTGTGTTCTTTGTTTTCTTCTGTTTTACTTTTCTGTCAGCTGATCATTTACTGCAGTACTCTTTTCCCCTTTGTAGAAAAAGCAAGCCGTTTTAATAAACAGCATTTCCATTCCATCAGTACTTTTGGCATGAGTTTGGGAGATGAAAAGTCAGATGGTTCTGAGACAAACCCTACCCTTTCTTACTGCAGTGAGGTAACAAGGCCATCTGATGAAGGAGGTATCCATGGAATACCACTATTTTTTTCCACTAATAACATTGTCACATTGTGTTCAAATCTCACAGGCCAGAATTAACTCAACCAATCTTATTTATGCATAAAACATTAGACCCGTGTGAGCTTTTGAAATACTTGCACTGAACTTAGTCCATTGGGAGGCACAAGAAGCTTTTCAAGCTTCCATACTTATTTGCATGCCATCTTTCTATTCCCCATCTCATCACCTTTGGGAATTGAACTGTAATAATCTGAAAGCTTGGATAACTGCCATTTACAATAATGAAATGAAGACTCCTTTTGTTCTAACAAAACTCACCAATCTGGTTTTCTTTTCCTTTCAAAGACATAATGGGAGTGCACAGTGTAAATGAGAAAATATGCAATTTAACTAAGCAATTTGAATCTATATGTGATTTCCAGTGCACAAATCAATCTTATAGTAGCAGCTGAAGGGGCAAAAAGGCCATTTCTCGCCATTAACATAGCAAATATCTGTATGTGCTAGACATTTTTTCTGATACCTTGAAAGAAAAAGATGCACCAAGAAGAAAGACTGATACCTTTCTTAGATAAACTTTCCTGGGCTCTCATATGCTATAGACCTGAAAACAAGGTATTCAGAAAACACATTTAGAAATTAAGATTATAATCTGATTTTTTCCCAGTGTAGTGTCTCATATTAGAATTTTGTGCAAAAGTTGTTTTCATTATGATAAACTCATATCACAAATATAAATACCTCTGCTGATGAATCATATAGTCTACAGGGTTGTAAAATAAATAGATCTGTGAGAATGATTTTTTGATCTTTAAAAAGTTAAAGGTGAAATTTCTGTATTAGTGTCACTTTCTGTTCTATTAAACCTCTTCTCCCTCACACACATGGCCCCATCAAACAAAACCTAGTCCCATCCCTTTGCATTCAGACCCTAGGGGTGATTCCTCTGATTGCACAGTTGAACTCCTCCGAGCTTGCATGTAGTCTGTGTTTTGAGTACCTGTAGTATCCCTCTTTGTTCCATCTGTCTAAATCACAAAGGAGCTTAATTGCTTGTTCTGTTTGTCTTGAATGAAAGGCTGCTGTTACATCCACCAGCTTCAGTGAAGTTTCACTCAATCACCAGTGTAACAATATATTGGGTTTATACAGTCTGGAACTGAAAATCAGTCTGAGAAGAAAAAACTTTTTGTTGGAGTCAAAGAATTCTTTCTACCCAGTCCTGATCCTCCTACCACGTCCTTCATATAGTGATTCTCCAGGACCTCTTTGATTGGAAATCTTAGAGGGATACCAGGATCACTACTCTTCTTGCCAGTTATCATTCAAATATTTGTTGAACTTTCCTGTAAGTGTTTGGGAACTTCCCTCTTCATAAGAGAGTGCAGGAGCCATTCTGCATTCTTTGGGGTCCTCAGTTCACATTTTCCTCCTCGGTGTGCTGAGAAGAGTTTTTAGGTGGATTACCTTTTCTGATTGTTGTGGTTGCTGTGGATATCAGTTGTCTTCACTGGTATATGACCTTTCTTTTTGGTTAGGTTTTAAGGCTGTTATATTTGGAAAAGTGTCTGGGTTTCTTTGTCACAGGAAGGGGCATGTTGCACCTTTTGCAAAGGCATCTTTAAACTGTGGCTAAATCTGAGAGAGGGATCGATTCAGCAAGTTGATGCATGTAGATGGACTGCCAACGGTTGGCCAAAAGAGATTCTAGTTTTCTCTACATAGGAAGAGCATGCTGGCTTGTGGTCTGAGCCAGCATTCTGTATCTGGGTGGTCATGAGGCAATATAATGGGTGATATTTTCAAGAACACCTAAGGGACATAGATGCTTCAGGCCCATTTTCAAAGGTGATTTAGGCTCCTAAGTCACATTCAGAAGTGGAACGTAGGCACTTCCATAAGTGTTACTTTGTGGCTATGAATTAGAATAGATTCAAAGAGTGAATTGAGGTTGTGAGCAGCCTAACTGGTCGCAGCCATCATTTCCTGCAATAACTGCACAGCATCTGTACACCCTTCTATCAGCATATAAGGGCTGTAAAGACTGAAAATGAACTGCAAGGTGCCAGGACAAAGTTCCCACTACATTGCCATCTTTTGTAAGTCCTGGCATAAGGGTAATGTGGAAGTGGGGCTCAGGTAATCAGAAATTGGAGTAGCCATAATGGTCTCACCTCAGCCCATAGGCAGCCTGGGATAATAACTTACATTTTAGCAACTACCACAGCCCAGAGTATGAGAGGAACAAAGATACCTTCTACTACTTTTGACTCCATTAATTATTGCTTCATTTATTAATCTCCTGGTAAGGTGAATGTAAGGTTGCAGGCATGTGTCAGTGATTTGTGTGTGTGTTTCCCTTTAAACCCATTAGTTATAGTAAAGATACAAAATATTATCCAGGAAATTCTGAATTTGATTAAAATTACAAGTAACCTAAATGTTTTAGAGTATGGAAGTTCAGAGTTGAAGTAGGGAGACTATAGTTGCTCTCCCTTATGAGATTCCACCCCACCCCAGCACTTGGAACATACTGAGCATCAGGACAAATTATTAGTAACACCTGCCCCCCCCCCCAGGCTTTTTCATAGTGGGGCAGAAAATGACCATGGAAGTAGGGATGTAAGGACTAGTTGAATAGTCGACTACCCAATAAACATAGGCTTATTGGGTAGTTGAGTCATTACTTGACTTGTCACTTCCCCGCCTTGCTGTCTCTAGCAGATGCAGCAAGGAGGGGAAGCAGGAGCTGGTGCTGGGGGGAGCAGGCTAAAAAGAGGGGAGAGGATGCAGAGGCACAGTGGGGGACCTCTGGTAGCTCTTACTACATTTAAAAAGCAGAGCTGCAATGAACTCCCTTATCAACTAATAGAGTAGTTGATGGAAATTCCATCGACTACTCAATTAGCTTACTGTTTAACGTCTCTACATGGAAGCCCATGGGATAATAGTGCAGAGTGATAGTATCATGGCCAGCTATTAGGACATGTACAGTTTTAATAGTTTTGTTGCTACTATGGTGATACCATTATTTTAATCACTTCCATTTTGTATCGCCCTTTTGTGTCTCTGAGCTTGAAATTGGAGAGTCTGCTTGTCTTATGCTTCATATCAGAAAATCCAAGATTCTAGCATTGGAATTCATTGCTACTACCTCTTATTCAGTTCTTGTTTCATTCAGTTTGGGCATCCATGTTTTGTTTTCATTATAGTTCAGAGAGCTTTTTCCTCAAGGTTTTTTCCTTTTATTGTAGTTATCAAAGTCTTTTATGGGCATTTCCTTGCATCTTGTTTTGAACTCGAAATGTTTTCATTTCACTTTCCAGTTTTGTTTTGCTTTGCTTATTTCAGTTTTTATTTTAATTATTTTCCAGTTTACTGTATCTCAGTGGCACTTTCATTTCAATGCTCATTTTTGTTCTTATATACTGACTTTTTTATTTAAATCAGAAGGATTTTTTAAAAACTATCCTCAGTTTTGTTTTGATTCCTAAGGTAGTTCTTTAAAATGATCATAGTTGTTACCTGATATTCGGATTCATTTAATCAAGGCCACTTTCTAAATCCATGATATGCCCATTTCTTGACTACCGCATACAGTTGTGGTCACCATGTCTCAAAAAATATATATTAGAATTGGAAAAAGTACAAAGAAGGGCAACAGAAATTATTAGGGATACAGAACAGTTTTCATATCAGGAAAGATTAAAAAGACCAGGACTGTTCATTTTAGAAAAGAAACTTCTCAGAGGGGATATGGTGACTATACAGAAAATCATGAATGGTGTGGAGCAGTGGTTCCCAATCTTTTTGATACTGGGGACCAGAAAACCCACTCACAAGCTTTTGGAGGACCGGTAACATTTATTTGCATAATTGCATATTAATTAAGCAAATGATGAATATGCAAATAAATTGTGTCGCTGGCCCTACCTGTCTGGCGGGTTGTTCTGTGCCGCTCCCCCCCTCCGTCAGCCATCACAGGGGCCTTTCAGTTCTCTCTTTCATTCTCCCTAAAATAGAGAGAGTGTTTCTGTCTCAGCCTGGAAAGTGAAGAGGTGCTGGAATGTGCAGTTTAGTAAGAAAAAGAATTCTATTCAGGAAAGAGTCCTTTTTTCCCCTCCCCTGATTCACACACCTAGTTGCCACCCAGGGCTCAGTAGGATTGTACTGGGTATAACTCAGACCAGATTCAATAATGCTTCAACAAAGCCACCCAAGCCTCATTTGAACAGCGGTCTCTCTTGTTTTGGGTTTTTAAAGGTCTTTCCTTGGGGTGAGGAAGAATGTGCTGCATTCTTGAAAGGACTTTTAAAATCCCACTCCACCCTGCATTATTTAGAATTCTCTCCCATTCCAAATGCTACCTGCTAGGGAGATAGCCCTGGAGATACTTGGATCCACAAGAAAAAAATCTTGCCCTTTTCCCTCAATAAATGTTTTCAGCTACTCCAGGCTTGTCAAGAGCAAGTCCATCTTCTTCCCCAACTAAGCAGTCTCTCCCTCCCTTGCGTTCTGCCACTCTGCTGCTTTTCTGCACGGGTACATCGCCACCCCTTTTGTTTTGGTGTCCGTTTCCTGTTGACACAGGCATGTTGTTAATCATGGGTAGGACCTTATTTTATTTTCCTTTAACTTTTCCTCCTCCGCAGCCAGGTGGTGTGTGTACCTCTCTGCTGCTGAAGGGTGGACAGGAAAATCTCTAATGGGGATCCTTGGCATCTGGGCTTACACTTCATAGCAAAGGGAGGCAGAATTTAAAGGAGACTAAAAAGATTGCAGAAAGTTCCTAGCAGGGCAGGGCACATGGGCAGAAGAGGAGAGAGGTGCAGGAGGCCCTAGCACATTTGTTTGCTACTGACTCACTGAGCCAGACAACAAACCACACCCCTTGCTCTGTTTCCCCCCCTCCCCCAGCCTAGGGCCAGCCCTGCTGGTCACAGTTAGAAGACAGGATACAGGACTCAATGGGCCATTGGTCTGAACCAGTTTGGACATTCTTATATTAATACATTTTGTCCTGATATATTTTAGTTAAACTCTTCCTGGTTGGTGTCCTCCCACTGTTATCCTAACATTCATTCAATCTTTTTATTTCCTGTATGCCTGTCAGGTTTTCATTGTCATGTTCATACATATTGTCCATTCCCCCTCCCTCAACATGCACTCACACTCTTCTCCAACTGTCTGCAGCCTGAGCCTGAATCTAGGGTTTTTTTTTAAATTTTAAATTTTCTTTTAATTTGTGGGAAGGAGGAAGGTAATAAAGAATGTGTCAAATCCTGTCTGCTATTTGGATAAAATGGTTGGACCCAGTATTGTTACATATTGGAAAAAAATTAGGTAGGTTGAGATTTTAGTTATTTCTAACTCAGCGTCCAACAAAAAGCAAAGACAGCTAGTGGCCCAAAAAAGCTTAAGTCAGGACATGCAGGTGAATGAAACACCAATACTAAGATGAATTTTAAACAGGAGTTACACATTTGTTACCATTTAATTTTAATGGGAATGCCAAAATTTCTTAGGTCCAGTGCTGTGTCAAATGACCTCCTGCCAAATAATATTCAGCATTGAGCCCTTCAACCTCACTCTGTGATTCAGCCAGCTCCAAATCCTTTCATTCTCTCACTGCAAAGGGGTATGAGGGTTCACATACTGTGTACCTCAGTCTGTAAAGATTTAATGTTTACTCTTCTGCATCCAGACTACCAGCGTCCACCAGCCATCTCCTGGGATTCTCAGTCATGTTCATCCCAAAATTGGTTATTGCTCAGTATCTTGGAAACAACAAACTAGACCTCTATAAGAGGGCAGAGAAGGGGCAGCAACTACACAACAGTGAGTCTCATGACACAAAGCAATGACATATAATAAAGGAGATGAAGGGATTGGAGGGATAATCAACCATTCCTTTCTCCTTGCCTGCCTACCTAATAGGCATCATGGTGAGGCAGAGGCATCTCTCCTCCTTTACTGCTCCCCATCTCCTTCCAGACATGATCTCAATATATGTTTTGAATGCACATAATACTCCAGCACAGCTTAGCCTACAGCTTTTGTTTCCCACTCATCTTCTCCCAGGACTCCAGGAGCTTTCTATCCAATACCCCCTAAGATATGAATGCATTGCAGGTTGATAGGGAGATATAGCATTGAGCGTGGATGTGTAAGGTTAATTTAGTCACGAACAGCTGCTCAACTACTGTAGCCTACTTGCCATGGCCAGTCCTACTGTTTCTTAGACATCTTCGATATTAGGAAAAACTTTGGAGGGTGGTGAAGTACTGGAATGGGTTACCTAGGGAGGTGGTAAAGCCCTGGCTGGGATGATTTAGTTGGGGTTGGTCCTGCTTTGGGCAGAGTGTTGGACTAGATGACCTCCTGAGGTCTCTTGCAACCCTCTGATTCTATGTGTAGATAGTCACACAGAATACAAAACACACTCAGACCTACAGTATGTCATGCAAATCAAGTAACAAAGGACTGTTTTTACTGGAGGAAAGAAAGATTCCCTTAGCTTTCATACTTATCAGGCACCTTCTTTGAGCTGAGACAAAGAACAATCCCTGGGGCATGTCTACATAAAATAGCCTGTCCTGAAAGAGGGCACATTTTAATTTGTACCGCCGAGCTATTTTGTATAATAGTGGAATTCATTTATAGTGAGCTCCTTTTCTCCTATTCATAATAGGCCAACAATCACTATAATTAGAATTGTAGTTTGAATACTGCAATGCTTTGAATGAATATGGGCCTCTCATTCTACCATATTTCACTGCCAACAAAATGTCGCTGTATACCATTTCATGGTAGCTGCTTCCCACTACATCAGCCCTGAAGTTAATATGTAAAACATTCATCATGAAGAAGGAAACCTCTCTAGACCAACACAGATATAACTGTGCACATGTAGCCAAAATGATGAACACATAAGACCTTCTCCAGACTAAAAAAGTCACTGCCTTTTGGTTTCTGGAAGCCCCAGAAAGCTAGGGGTGCTATTACACTCTGGTTTAGCCTGATCAGGAGACAGCCAGTGCAATGGAAGAGAGAGGATTTCACTTCAGGTAGGATTTGTAGAGCTGCTCCCTGTTCTATTTTTCCCTCTTCCCACTTTTTGTGCCTTGTAGACTCCCTATATTAGGATTGTGGTAACCCTCTTATGTGGCTTCAGTACCAAGGAAGAGGGCTAGTAAAAGAGACTGAGTCACCTCCAAGATGCAGAAAACCCAACCAGTGCTCTCTGCATGTGTGCGCATGCATGTGCGCACACCCGCCCACCTACCCACCCACACACACACACACACACACACACCACACACACACACACACACACACACACACACACACACACACACACACACATAGAGGGTATGTCTAGACTACATGCATCTGCCGACAGAGGCATGTAAAATAGGCTACCCAGCATACTCAATGAAGCGGGGATTTAAATATATCCGGGTTCATTAAAATAAAAATGGCCAACGCGCTGTGCCGGCTCAGCTGATCGTCGGCACAGCGCGTGAGTCAAGATGCGGATCGGTCGACAAGGAAGCCTTTGTCGACCACTCCTGTAAACCTCATTTCATGAGGCATAAGGGAGCGGTTGACAAAGGCTTCCCTTGTTGACCGATCCGCGTCTTGACTCGCGCGCTGTGCCGACGATCAGCTGAGCTGGCACAGAGTGGCGTCCATTTTTATTTTAATGAAGCTGGGGATATTTAAATCCCTGCTTCATTGAGTATGTTGGGTAGCCTATTTTACATGCCTCTGTCGGCAGAGGGATGTAGTCTAGACATACGTAGAGTGAACAAAAAAGCTCCTTGTGCCAACTGTCTCTATTTTCTTATTAAAATGTTTTGGAGAAATATGTACACACAACACACACACAGGGTATGTATTTTCCTGTTATTTTATTACTTTTCTTATCTTAACATAGTGCCAAAGACTGGACTACAGGCAGTGAATTATAGAGCGCACTAACACGTTCTAAGTCCAAAAAAAAATTGATGCATTAAATCTTTTAACAAGCAATGCAGTACCAAAACCAGCCAGCCTGGTTGAGTGTAGAAAAGGGGGTGTTTCTCACTTGTGGTCAAGGCAAAAAAGATAAGGAAGCACCTGCCATCATCCGTAGTGGTGGAACCTGTCCGCCACCTACATGTGTGCTTGGTAGGAGGACGCAAAGAAGTCTTTGGCCAAATAAAATCTCTCTCTGTTTCTGTTGACTTGAGCTCTGTCATATCAGAATGGCACAGCAATGACACATTTTTATCTTTATCAGCCAGGGCAGAACCCATGTTAGGAAGCTGAACCATATTTCCCTTAACATAGTTCCTATGGTCTAATAACCAAATATAGGAATTTGAAGGAGAACAGTTGTGGACTGTTGGGAAAAAAAAACTATAGGCTTTGGGGGATCACCTACCCACATTCTCATGCATCAGCAGGTTTTCCATCGCAGAGATACTTAAAGACTGACCATGTAAAAAGACAATAGCTTCTTTACTCTCTATTCTTCTGAGTCATATGTACACCTCTCTTTCCCATCATCATTTTTCATTTATTTCTGAAGTGTTTTTCTTTTAGACTATAAAGAATGCTTCTAATTTTATTTCTTGTAAATTTAAGCCCTGCACCGACATTGCCAGCCTGAAAAACAATTGTGAGAAAAATGTCTCTTTTCTGGCAAAAATAACCACGTTAAAGCTTTCCTTTCTTTCTATGTCAGTACTCATATGATTTTTCTGTTTTAAGTGAGTATTATAGTGTGAATAGTAGAAAGAAATCAAAATAATCAGTACATCTGATTTAAATTTGTTGAAATAATTTTTAAGTGACTGAAGTAGTAAAATAAATTCTTTGATGTGGGTAAAATGTACAGAAATAGAATGATTATCTGTTCTACATTAGTTGTTACCACAGTTCTTTCAACATTGTGCTTGCATTAAACATTAGATGAGGTTTTACCCTCCTGGAAAATGGGACCCCTGCAATAAGAATGTGCTTTTTTTGACAAACTGATTTTTGACTGGATCAATGCATTTCCCTTTAAAAATGGTTTACTTACACAAAAATGCCCTGTTTCATTTTCTTTGTGGAGAAATTAAAAAGTGCTTGTATAGGGACCATGACCTAGTTCTTACTCCTTTTGAAGATGTTGAATGCAAGGAGTGGTGGTTTTTCATGTCAGCTCCAGCCTTACCTCTCACACGGACTCCTAGGAAATATTCAAAGCTGAAGTCATTCCTATATTTGATAGCAGACATTAAGAAATAAAACCAAGTATATCACAGGCAGGTCAAACAAATCTTTTATATATCTTCAGTGGATTGTATGCAATCATTGGAGAGTTTCTGGCAACAGGAAAGGGTAAGTCTGTGAGGGTAAGGCTACACTAGCTCGTTAGTTCGAGCTAGGTAGTCTAATGAGGGCAACCGGAGTTGCAAATGAAGCCCGGGATTTAAATATCCCGGGCTTCATTTGCATCTTCCCGGGCGCCGCCATTTTTAAACCCCCTTAGTCCGAACTCCGTGCCCGCGGCTACACGCGGCACGGACTAGGTAGTTCGAATTACAGATCCTAATTCGAACTACCTAGTCCGTGCCGCGTGTAGCCGCGGGCACGGAGTTCGGACTAAGGGGGGTTTAAAAATGGCAGCGCCCGGGAAGATGCAAATGAAGCCCGGGATATTTAAATCCCGGGCTTCATTTGCAACTCCGGTTGCCCTCATTAGACTACCTAGCTCGAACTAACGAGCTAGTGTAGCCTTACCCTAATTGAGGTAGAAAAGCAAATTTAATTTGAGGCTCATTTTTAGATTTCTTTAGTAAAATGGTGAATAAATAGGCTGTATTTGAAATACATACTCTTGCTTATAAATAAAGTTTTGTTGAAAGAGAAGTACCCCGAGCGATATTTAATACACAACATGAATTCCTGCAAAGAATCTACTTAGCATTCAGAACTATTTGAGGCAGGACACCCAGAATGGTTCTAGTTGAGTGGGGATGATTATAGACACATTTGCATTGGGCTCCTTCAATCTTATATAATCTGCTTAACCTAGCTGAGTCCATTATAAGTGAAAACCTGCCATCACCTGCACTGTACTATCTGAATTCTTGTAAATCAAATGCAAAGTATTAGACCAGTGAGAGGACTAGATTTCATTCTCTTCTATTGGAAAACACTATGAAGTATCAGTAAACCTTTGTTTTCACATGTAATGTTTTGAGAAAGAACCCAAAGTTAAAGCTAGATTTTAACTTCGGACATGTACAAAATCTGTTGATGCCATTGAAATCAGTATATGCTTCCTTCATGCATAAATAATGGTAAATGAATACATAATAATGTTTAAAATAAAGGAAATGTTGAGACATTAATGTAAAAATTTTAAGCATAAAAAGCGATGAGATGCAAAATGTTAGGTTATGAGAGCATAATTAAATTATTCCAGTTATATCCTGCCATATTTAAGTGTACATTTAAGGGTGTAATTAACAACTGAAAATCTTCTGTGCACAGTGTGCTCAATGGGGCTGAGTTAACATTCCTAGAAGAACGTTTAATTTTGCATTTCCTTAATACAGGTTGGACAGAGCATCACGGCTGGAGATTCGCAGCCAGGGCAGAACCCTGCAGCCACCTGGCTCCACAGCCAGGGCTGGAGCTGCACAGCCAGGGCTGAAACAGGGGGCTGGGAGCAGAGCTCTGTGGCCAGGGACAGAGCTCCCTGGCCACTGCTGGGGCCAGAACTCCCCACTTTGCCCCCCGTTCCCACACCCGCTGGGTTGCTGGTGCCCCCTAATGCACCACTGCCCCACCACCAGACCTCCCTTTCCTGGGCTCTATGGTCCAGGAACATCCATGTTCCATGTCGGACCACAGATGTTGCCGGACCAGGGAGTTCTGGTTAAGGGAGGTAAAACCTGGATTCTCTTTGCCCGCTGTTGTCTCTGGAATCATGCCCCACATCTCAGGATTGTTGGAGAATAAAGAGATCTTTCCCCACATCACGTTGAAGATAAGTTCAGTGGATACCCCGCTGTCCTCTTTGCAGCTCTCTCTGGGGGTTTCTGCCATTTAGTTGAGGGTGATGATGAATAAATGATTATTAGGAAGTGTAGGAGAAATTGTGGAGAGGCTCAACAAGATGAAGTATCAGTGAGCCTCTATCAGGCAGTTGGTCCAAGAAGGTGCCACCATGAGGATTTTTGACTCCCTGTAGAGTATTTTGTGTTCATCTGACAATACATGTTAATTCTAAATCTTACGTTAGTCATTTTCTCGTGCCTCACCAGTATGGTCCTTCCACCATTATTTACACTGAGGTGCCTTACTCATGCAAATAAATAGCTATAGTGGGACTATTCATGTGGGAAAGACTTGCCGGATTCATCCCATCACATGGATAACAATCTTTTGTTCAGGAAATCTAATTGCATCTTAGAACACATTATTGATGTTACTGATATGATTTTCAATTTTTTAAATCATTTCAGAATAATATGTGAGAGCACAATACAATGAAAACCACCTGTACACAATGTAAGAAGGAATTGCAGCATTGTGTGACAGGTTTTGTGCCTCTCACTACTGGGAAAAAGCATATCACAAACTTTGTTTTTTGGCTGTTGTGTGCCTCCATAAATGAAGAGTGGCATGCTGTGAGCTAAAGTGTCTCACTCTGCTTTCTCAGCTCACTCTATGTGACGTGCCAGCTAAAAACCTAGTTTATTATAAGGTTTGCACTTCACTGAGAGATACGAAATTGTATCAGATCCTGCAGTCATACCTGCAAACTATTGCAGTACATTTCTGGTGTATTGAAGAACTTTGTATAATATGCATACACAAGCATTACAAACACAGCATGAGAAATGGATATTAAGTATTATGGCACTTACCTGCTGCTCATGCATATGTTAGCTAAGCTTGTTCAACTGCATGATTACCGGTGAGTTCTCTATAATTACTAATAATAGTTCTTTGAGTGCTTGTTCATGTCCATTCCAGTGTGTGTGTGTGTGCGTGTGCGTGTGCGTGTGCGTGTGCGTGTGCGTGTGCGTGTGCGTGTGCGCTGTGTGTGCATGATAGTCAAAAGGTTTTCCTACAGCATTACCCATCAGGTCAGTTGTGGAGTCCCAAGAATGGTGCCTTCATGGTTTGTATATAGGTCCCTGCTGTTCACACAGTTCTTTCTTTTGATGGTTGTTGGAACATCTGGATCTTGCTTGGGGTGATTGGGGACAAGGAATGGCTGCCATGTGAGAAGAGTTCAGTAAGACTTGGACTTTCAGCTTGGAAAAGAGATGACTAAGGAGGGAGATATGGGGGAGGTCTATAAAATCATAACTGGTGTGAAGAAAGGGTATGTCTACACTACAGCAATAATTCGAACTAACTTAATTCGAATTAGTTAATTCAAACTAAGCTAATTCAAACTAGTGCATCTAGACCTAAAAACTAATTCGAATTAGCGTTTTGCTAATTCGAGCTAGCATGTCCACATTGAGTGGACCCTGAACTGAAGTTAAGGCTGGCCGGAACCAGGACTTAGAGTGTGGAGCTGCTGCCTCAGGCTAGCCGACGGCTGTGCTTAAAGGGACCCGACCCCCACCCCGGACAGACAGTTCTCAGGGTTCCCCACTTGCTTGTCTACCTCATAAGAACATAAGAACATAACATAAGAACGGCCGTACCGGGTCAGACCAAAGGTCCATCTAGCCCAGTATCCTGTCTGCCGACAGTGGCCAGCACCAGGTGCCCCAGAGGGGGTGGACCGAAGACAATGATCAAGCGCTTTGTCTCCTGCCATCCCTCTCCAGCCTCTGTCAAACAGAGGCCAAGGACACCATTTTATCCCCTGGCTAATAGCCTTTTATGGACCTAACCTCCATGAAATTATCTAGCTTCTCTTTAAACTCTGTTATAGTCCTAGCCTTCACAGCCTCCTCTGGCAAGGAGTTCCACATGCTGACTACACGCTGTGTGAAGAAGAACTTTCTTTTATTAGTTTTAAACCTGCTACCCATTAATTTCATTTGGTGTCCTCTAGTTCTTCTATTTAGGGAACTAATAAATAACTTTTCTTTATCGGCCCTCTCCATACCACTCATGATTTTATACACCTCTATCATATCCCCCCTCAGTCTCCTCTTTTCTAAACTGAAAAGTCCCAGTCGCTTTAACCTCTCCTCATATGGGACCCGTTCCAAACCCCTAATCAATTTAGTTGCCCTTTTCTGAACCCTTTCCAAGGCCAAAATATCTTTTTTGAGGTGAGGAGACCACATCTGTACACAGTATTCAAGATGTGGGCGTACCATAGTTTTATACAGGGGCAGTAAGATATTCCGGGTCTTATTTTCTATCCCTTTCTTAATAATACCTAGCATCCTATTTGCCTTTTTGACCGCCGCTGCACACTGTGTGGAAGTTTTCAGAGAACTGTCCACGATAACTCCAAGATCTCTTTCCTGATTTGTCGAAGCCAAATTAGCCCCCATCATACTGTACGTATAGTTGGGGTTATTTTTCCCAATGTGCATTACTTTACACTTATCCACATTAAATTTCATTTGCCATTTCGTTGCCCAATCACTCAGTTTGGTGAGATCTTCTTGGAGTCCCTTACAGTCTGCTTCTGTCTTGACTATCCTAAACAGTTTGGTATCATCCGCAAACTTTACCACCTCACTGCTTACCCCTTTCTCCAGATCATTTATGAATAAGTTGAACAGGATTGGTCCTAGGACTGACCCTTGGGGGACACCACTAGTTACCCCTCTCCACTCTGAAAATTTACCATTTATTCCTACCCTTTGTTTCCTGTCTTTTAACCAGTTCTCAATCCAAGAAAGGACCTTCCCTCTTATCCCATGGCCATGTAATTTACACAAGAGCCTTTGGTGAGGGACCTTGTCAAAGGCTTTCTGGAAATCTAAGTATACTATATCTACTGGATCCCCCTTGTCCGCATGTTTGTTAACCCCTTCAAAGAACTCTAATAGATTAGTAAGACAGGATTTCCCTTTACAAAACCCATGTTGACTTTTGTCCAACAAATTATGTTCTTCTACATGCTTCACAATTTTATTCTTTACTATTGTTTCGACTAATTTGCCCGGTACTGAAGTTAGACTTACCGGTCTGTAATTGCCCGGATCGCCTCTAGAGCCCTTTTTAAATATTGGTGTCACGTTGGCTACCTTCCAGTCATTAGGTACGGAAGCCGATTTAAGGGATAGGTTACAAACCACAGATAATAGTTCAGCAATTTCCCATTTGAGTTCTTTTAGAACCCTTGGATGAATGCCATCCGGTCCCGGAGATTTGTTAACATTAAGTTTTTCTATTTGTTCCAAAACCTCCTCTAATGACACTTCAATCCGGGACAGTTCCTCAGATTCATTACCCACAAAGGACGGTGCAGATTTGGGAATCTCCCCAACGTCCTCAGCCGTGAAGACTGAAGCAAAGAAATCATTTAGTTTCTCCGCAATGGCTCCATCGTCCTTGATTGCGCCTTTTATAGTTCGATCGTCTAGGGGACCCACAGGTTTTTTAGCAGGCTTCCTGCTTCTAATGTACTTAAAAAACATTTTGTTATTTCTTTTTGAGTTTTTGGCTAGCTGTTCCTCAAAATCTTTTTTTGCTTTTCTTATTACATTTTTACACTTGATTTGACAGTGTTTATGTTCCTTTCTATTTATCTCACTAGGATTGGACTTCCACTTCTTAAAAGATGCCTTTTTGTCCCTCACTGCTTCTTTTACACGGTGGTTAACCACGGTGACTCTTTTTTAGGTCTCTTGCTATGTTTTTTAATTTGGGGTATACATTTAAGTTGGGCCTCTATTATGGTGTCTTTAAGAAGTTTCCATGCAGCTTGCAGTTGGTCCAAGAAGGTGCCACCATGAGGATTTTTGACTCCCTGTAGAGTATTTTGTGTTCATCTGACAATACATGTTAATTCTAAATCTTACGTTAGTCATTTTCTCGTGCCTCACCAGTATGGTCCTTCCACCATTATTTACACTGAGGTGCCTTACTCATGCAAATAAATAGCTATAGTGGGACTATTCATGTGGGAAAGACTTGCCGGATTCATCCCATCACATGGATAACAATCTTTTGTTCAGGAAATCTAATTGCATCTTAGAACACATTATTGATGTTACTGATATGATTTTCAATTTTTTAAATCATTTCAGAATAATATGTGAGAGCACAATACAATGAAAACCACCTGTACACAATGTAAGAAGGAATTGCAGCATTGTGTGACAGGTTTTGTGCCTCTCACTACTGGGAAAAAGCATATCACAAACTTTGTTTTTTGGCTGTTGTGTGCCTCCATAAATGAAGAGTGGCATGCTGTGAGCTAAAGTGTCTCACTCTGCTTTCTCAGCTCACTCTATGTGACGTGCCAGCTAAAAACCTAGTTTATTATAAGGTTTGCACTTCACTGAGAGATACGAAATTGTATCAGATCCTGCAGTCATACCTGCAAACTATTGCAGTACATTTCTGGTGTATTGAAGAACTTTGTATAATATGCATACACAAGCATTACAAACACAGCATGAGAAATGGATATTAAGTATTATGGCACTTACCTGCTGCTCATGCATATGTTAGCTAAGCTTGTTCAACTGCATGATTACCGGTGAGTTCTCTATAATTACTAATAATAGTTCTTTGAGTGCTTGTTCATGTCCATTCCAGTGTGTGTGTGTGTGTGTGTGCGTGTGCGTGTGCGTGTGCGTGTGCGTGTGCGTGTGCGTGTGCGTGTGCGCTGTGTGTGCATGATAGTCAAAAGGTTTTCCTACAGCATTACCCATCAGGTCAGTTGTGGAGTCCCAAGAATGGTGCCTTCATGGTTTGTATATAGGTCCCTGCTGTTCACACAGTTCTTTCTTTTGATGGTTGTTGGAACATCTGGATCTTGCTTGGGGTGATTGGGGACAAGGAATGGCTGCCATGTGAGAAGAGTTCAGTAAGACTTGGACTTTCAGCTTGGAAAAGAGATGACTAAGGAGGGAGATATGGGGGAGGTCTATAAAATCATAACTGGTGTGAAGAAAGGGTATGTCTACACTACAGCAATAATTCGAACTAACTTAATTCGAATTAGTTAATTCAAACTAAGCTAATTCAAACTAGTGCATCTAGACCTAAAAACTAATTCGAATTAGCGTTTTGCTAATTCGAGCTAGCATGTCCACATTGAGTGGACCCTGAACTGAAGTTAAGGCTGGCCGGAACCAGGACTTAGAGTGTGGAGCTGCTGCCTCAGGCTAGCCGACGGCTGTGCTTAAAGGGACCCGACCCCCACCCCGGACAGACAGTTCTCAGGGTTCCCCACTTGCTTGTCTACCTCGATGAGGGACAGCAAAGCAGTCCTGTCTTAGAGTGCCCTGAGTGCCCGCACTTGGCACATCACAGCACTCGGCCATCAGCCCGGCTGCACTTGCCACAGGCTGCCATCCGGGGGGGGTCAATCGGGGGGCTGTCAGGATCCAGGAGGCCCTGCAGGAGAGCTTCCACCCCAAGGAGCCCGCAGAGCCACCCCAGTTCTCCCCATCGGGGGCTCATGCCCCATTCCTCCCTCACCTCCTTCCATTTACCCCTCCCGAGCCCCCCTTCCTGATGTAAAAAATAAAGGACACGTGTGTTCAAAAATAGAAACTCTCTTTATTTAACAAAACTGGGGAGGGGGATTAACCTCTGGGGACACTGGGAAAAGGAGGTGGGAGAGGGGAAGAGAGAGGGTGGGAGAGGGGAGGTGGAAACGTGGGAGGAGGGAGCTGGAATGGGGAAGCCAGGGGAAGAAGGAGGAGGGGAAGTCTAAAACTATGGTACGCCATATCTTCAGTACAGTGTACAGACGTGGTCTCCTCACCTCAAAAAAGATGTTTTGGCCTTGGAAAGGGTTCAGAAAAGGGCAACTAAAATGATTAGGGGTTTGGAACAGGTCCCATATGAAGAGAGACTAAAGAGACTGGGACTTTTCAGCTTAGAAAAGAGGAGACTGAGGGGGGATATGATAGAGGTCTATAAAATCATGAGTGGTGTGGAGAGGGTGAATAAAGAAAAGTTCTTCATTAGTTCCCATAATAGAAGGACTAGAGGACACCAAATGAAATGAATGGGTAGCAGGCTTCAAACTAATAAAAGAAAGTTCTTCTTTACAAAGCAAATAGTCAACCTGTGGAACTCCTTGCCACAGGAGGCTGTGAAGGCTAGAACTAGAACAGAGTTTAAAGAGTAGTTAGATAAAGTCATGGAGGTTGGGTCCATGGAGTGCTATTAGCCAGGGGGTAGGAATGGTGTCCCTGGCCTCTGTTTGTGGAAGGCTGGAGATGGATGGCAGGAGACAAATGGCTTGGTCATTGTCTTCGGTCCATCCCCTCCGGGGTACCTGGTGTTGGCCACTGTCGGCAGACAGGCTACTGGGCTAGATGGATCTTTGGTCTGACCCAGTACAGCCGTTCTTATGTTCTAAGCTCAGGGCTCAGGGGTGGAGGTCTCACTGGACCAACTTGATTTTCATGCAAACCTGCTCCTGGGTTCGCATGTGGCCTTTGGTGGCCAGGCTGGCAGCTATCCTGCCCTAGACGGCCACTTTCCTGTGCCTAGTGAGGAGATTGCAGACGTTGGAGGCCTCCCCTCAAACCTGGATGAAGTCCACGATCTCCGCACTAGACCATAAGAACATAAGAATGGCTGTACTGGGTCAGACCAAAGGTCCATCTAGCCCAGTATCCTGTCTGCCGACAGTGGCCAGCACCAGGTGCCCCAGAGAGAGTGGACCGAAGACAATGATCAAGCGATTTGTCTCCTGCCATCCCTCTCCAGCCTCTGACAAACAGAGGCCAAGGACACTATTTTATCCCCTGGCTAATAGCCTTTTATGGACCTAACCTCCATGAAATTATCTAGCTTCTCTTTAAACTCTATTATAGTCCTAGCCTTCACAGCCTCCTCTGGCAAGGAGTTCCACAGGTTGACTACATGCTGTGTGAAGAAGAACTTTCTTTTATTAGTTTTAAACCTGCTACCCATTAATTTCATTTGGTGTCCTCTAGTTCTTCTATTATGGGAACTAATAAATAACTTTTCTTTATCGGCCCTCTCCACACCACTCATGATTTTATATACCTCTATCATATCCCCCCTCAGTCTCCTCTTTTCTAAACTGAAAAGTCCCAGTCGCTTTAACCTCTCCTCATATGGGACCCGTTCCAAACCCCTAATCATTTTAGTTGCCCTTTTCTGAACCCTTTCCAAGGCCAAAATATCTTTTTTGAGGTGAGGAGACCACATCTGTACACAGTATTCAAGATGTGGGCGTACCATAGTTTTATACAGGGGCAGTAAGATATTCTGGGTCTTATTGTTTATCCCTTTCTTAATAATTCCTAGCATCCTATTTGCCTTTTTGACCGCTGCTGCACACTGCGTGGAAGTTTTCAGAGAACTGTCCACGATAACTCCAAGATCTCTTTCCTGATTTGTCGTAGCCAAATTAGCGCCCATCATACTGTACGTATAGTTGGGGTTATTTTTCCCAATGTGCATTACTTTACACTTATCCACATTAAATTTCATTTGCCATTTTGTTGCCCAATCACTCAGTTTGGTGAGATCTTCTTGGAGTCCCTCACAGTCTGCTTCTGTCTTGACTATCCTAAACAGTTTGGTAGCATCTGCAAACTTTACCACCTCACTGCTTACCCCTTTCTCCAGATCATTTATGAATAAGTTGAACAGGATTGGTCCTAGGACCGACCCTTGGGGGACACCACTAGTTACCCCTCTCCATTCTGAAAATTGACCATTTATTCCTACCCTTTGTTTCCTGTCTTTTAACCAGTTCTCAATCCAAGAAAGAACCTTCCCTCTTATCCCATGGCCATGTAATTTACACAAGAGCCTTTGGTGAGGGACCTTGTCAAAGGCTTTCTGAAAATCTAAGTATACTATATCTACTGGATCCCCCTTGTCCGCAAGTTTGTTAACCCCTTCAAAGAACTCTAATAGATTAGTGAGACAGGATTTCCCTTTACAGAAACCATGTTGACTTTTGTCCAACAAATTATGTTCTTCTACATGCTTCACAATTTTATTCTTTACTATTGTTTCGACTAATTTGCCCGGTACTGAAGTTAGACTTACCGGTCTGTAATTGCTAGGATTGCCTCTAGATCCCTTTTTAAATATTGGTGTCACGTTGGCTACCTTCCAGTCATTAGGTACGGAAGCCGATTTAAGGGATAGGTTACAAACCACAGATAATAGTTCAGCAATTTCCCATTTGAGTTCTTTTAGAACCCTTGGATGAATGCCATCCAGTCCCAGAGATTTGTTAACATTAAGTTTTTCTGTTTGTTCCAAAACCTCCTCTAATGACACTTCAAACCCGCCTCTTGGAGCCCCGGGCAGGCTCCTGGGAGCCATCAGCCTGGTCCTGGGAAGAGGCGGAGGGCTGGGTGGCAGTGGGTGGCTGGCTCATGCCGTTCCAGGTACAGGGTCTGCTGGCTGGGTGCTGGCAGGCTTGCACCTGGCATGGGCACCGTAGCCAGACCGTGGCCCTTTAAGGGCTCTGGGGCCAGGAGGGGGGCAGAAGAGTTTCCCTGGCTTGGCCCAGAGTGGCCACCAGAGCAAGCTGGGAGGGGCTAGCCTCCAACTAGTTCGAATTAAGTGGCTACACAGCCCTTAATTCGAACTACTTAATTCGAACTAGACATTAGTCCTCGTAGAATGAGGTTTACCTAGTTCGAATTAAGCGCTCCGCTACTTCGAATTAAGTTCGAACTAGCGGTTTGTATGTGTAGCGTGTATGAAAGTTAATTCGAACTAACAGCTGTTAGTTCAAATTAACTTTGTAGTGTAGACATACCCAAAGTGAATAAATGAGTTATTTAATCCTTCCCATGACATAAGAACTAGGGCTCACCAGATGAAATTAATAGCTTGCAGGTTTAAAACAAACAAAAGGAAGTTTTTCTTCACACAATGCAGAGTCAACCTATAAAACTCCTTGACAGAGGATATTGTGAAGGCCAAAAGAGCTAGGGTATGTCTAGCCCCCTAGTTCGAACTAGGGAGGCTAATGTAGGCATTTGAACTTGCAAATGAAGCCCGGGATTTAAATATCCCGGGCTTCATTTGCATGTTCCCGGGCGGGCGCCATTTTTAAATCCCCCTAGTCCGAACTAACTGCCCGCGGCTACACGCGGCAGTTAAAAGTTAATTCGAACTAAGTCCTTAGTTCAAATTAACTGTTACACCTCATTCCACGAACTAAGGACTTAGTTCGAATTAACTTTTAACTGCCGCGTGTAGCCGCGGGCAGTTAGTTCGGACTAGGGGGATTTAAAAATGGCGCCCGCCCGGGAACATGCAAATGAAGCCCGGGATATTTAAATCCCGGGCTTCATTTGGAAGTTCGAATGCCTACATTAGCCTCCCTAGTTTGAACTAGGGGGCTAGTGTAGACATACCCCTAGATAGGATAGGTCCTATGACGGTCCCCCTTCCCATGCTTTATGAAATTGACTTATGGATACCAATATGCATAACTCGAAGATGCTTTGGACAAAATACCTCATGTAACCTATCAATGTTAATGTCTGTCTGCAAGATCCGTATATCTTATTTTGGTGTATGTATCACTCTTCTATGCAAATGTAGAGATATGGAGTATAGGATGGTTTATGATGAGCAAATGAAAGCCATCAGTGGTGTTTCCCTCAGTGTCTGGGTGATCACATGTAAACAGCCTCTTTTGTCCTTTACATCTAAGCAGTGGTTGGTCTTAGGAAGTCATGTAATACCCCTAACTGGTAGGGTCTGAGCAGGTGGTGAGAAGCCCTAGAGAGCAAGAAGGTGAGTGCCAGTGGCTTTGCACTCTGGGAAGCACCCCAAAGGGGTCTTCTGTGACCACACCCCCATCAGGTCCATCAATGACTATTAGCCAGGATGGGTAGGTACAGTGTCCATAGCCTCTGTTTGTCAGAAGCTGGGAATGGGCAACAGGGCATGGATGGATCACTTCGTGGATCACTTGATCACCTGTTTTGTTCATTCTGTCTGGGGCACCTGGCACTGGCCACTGTCAGAAGACAGATTACTGAGCTAGATGGTCCTATGGTCTGACCCAGTATGGCTGTTCTTATGAGAAGAAGAAAGCTGACCGACTGCTCACTGGCACAGCGCACCAGCGGGGTACATCCTGCGTTAGGACACCCCAAGCCTAACCAGCAAATCCCACAACTGTCAACTTTGGCCACAACCATGGGGCTGATGGGTAAGGTACAGGTGGAGTCTCCAGTGCCAGAGGACTTGAAGGGAGAAGACCTAGATCTTCCTTCCATGCTCGACACATTTGAAGTGGCACGGGAACTGATCATCCTGATGGCTTAATCCCTGAGCCTACTGACTTACGCCCCTGGCACTGCAGTGTACTACAACACAGATGACTCATTCTACAGCACTAATGGAGGCACCTGCTACAGCAAAACGGAGAATGGCACCGACATCTGGGGCATTGACAGTACCTGTCACCTCAGCACCTTCCTTTAGACATTGGGGAAAACCCTGATTTTGAACAAGCACTCCTTGCTGGGACACCATCATGATCCGTTCCACCCCAGCCTGGATCTCTCCCTACTCCTTGGAGTTGGAGACAGAATCCTATGCTTCCAGTTCCACATTTCAGCACTGCAGAAGTGCCACAGATGTCATGATGACATCCCCAGGGGCTGAGGCCGGTGCAATGGCCCTTCTAGACATAGTGGGCCTACTATCAGGCACAGGAGTTGGGCTCAAGGGCTGCTTTGGTGTCCATGGTGCACTGCGGGATGCTGTCAGTTACGTCAGACTTTTGAGACCCAGAGGTGCAGGTCTCTTCCAAAGAAGCAGACCCAGTGAAACTTGAACCAGAGATGATTGATGCAGTCATGATAATCCTGGTGCAAGAGGAGACACCATTGGTGGAGGCACACTAAACTGCCCCATTGGACACCAGGAAGCCAGAATGGCAGGCAGATCCAATTCCCCCACCCAGCATCCTCTTCTTCCTCACACAATGAGGTGGTGGCAGAGATCATCTCTCTGCCCACAATGGCCCATCCGGACATCCTTCACTGGGTGAGGATATGCAGGCTGAGGATGTCACAGAGGATTTGGGCCCAGTTGTTGACCTACTGGCTCCAGAGGGTCCCTGCAGGGTGGTCCTGCCCCTTGTCAAGACAATTGTAAATACCACCAAAGTATTGTGGCAGACCCTGGTGTCTTTCCAGCAATGGCAAAAGGGATAGAACACTAGTACTTTGCCCCGCAGTAGGGTATGAGCATCTTTTGACCCATATCCAGCCTGGAACATTGGTGGTGGATACTGCTAACTATAAGGAGAGACAAGGACAGCTGGGTCCCACTCTGAAGGCCAAAGAGCCTAAAAAGCTTTATCTATTTGGTTACAAGTTTTACTTGACTGGGGGGTTCCAGCACCACATCGCCACCAACACCAATTCAGCCAACACACTGACAACTCCAAGTCTTCCCTGGCCAAGTTCTGGGAGTGGTTGTCCACGCACTCCCATTCTGTGGGTAAGGTGATTGCCCTTACCTCTCTCTAAAAGTGGCACTGGATTCTGTGGACTTCGCTACATGGACCATGTCCACTGCAATAACCATGCATAGAAGCTAAGTGTCGGGCCTTCTGGCTAAAGTCAGAACACCATCCAGGACCTCTATATCGACTGTGCTGGCCTGTTCATAGAACAGACAGTCATGCCTGCACTGTCTATAGGAACTCTAGTGCAATGCTCAAGTACCTAGGGATTGATACCCCGGAACCATTGGTCTCTGGGCCACCATCACTGGTCCACCAAGAACCATTGGTCTTTGGGAGCTCAATGCAGGGAATCATCACACTCGGATCCCCATCTCAGGGTAAGGATTGGCACTGTTGTGACTGAGATGAGCAGTCAGCACCTGGTCTCCCACATGTGATCTCTCTGCTTCAGAAGCCTGTATCAAGCAGAAATCCTTAGCACTGGGCCAGAGAGCTGTGCTAGGAATATCTACTTTACTGCCCATTGCATGATGGCCATAGGGCCAGTGGCTTGTCCTCTTGTACCTTTGATTTCTCTGGGGATTTCCACAACCCTCCCAAGGGCTCAAATCAGTCTTGGGAACCTCTAATAAACTTGTCAGATCTGGTCTCCCATCCACCCCCCAATGTGGAGGTTGAAGAAAAAAGACAGCTCAGAGTCACCAGGCTGCCATGGAGGGACCAGATGAGCATCCATCAGAGGTGGCAGATTTTCTGGTATCTGCTTCATGCTAACCCTCGTCTGATGAGATGATTACAGGGCCTCCTCATCCAGTCCTGCAGGATGATGCCTAGGACAATCAGGAGATGCTAAAGAAAGGTGCCTCAAACTTGGGGCTTAGTGCTGAGGAGCTGGACGAACCTTCAGACTGCTTATTTGATGTCCTCACCTCTGTGGCCACAGCCAGGGTGGCATTACATTTGTACAAGAGGGTGGCAAATATCATCAAATCCTTGTGGCAGACACCCGTGTCGCTGCCTCCAGAAGGATGGAATGCAAATACTGTATGCCCACTAATGGTTATAAATACCTTCATATGTACCCTGCCCCCAAGCTCCCTAGTGGTTTCAGCCATCAATGAATAAAAGAGTCAGGGACAACCAGAGGTGACCCCCAGGAACAAAGATGCAAAGAGGTTTAATTTGTTTGAAAAGAAGATTTATTTAGTCATCCTTGAGCCTCCAGTTGCAGATGGCCAATCATCAGGCCCTTGTTGGCTGGTATGATTTCAACATGTGGCAGTCGCAGTCCATGGCCAAATTCAAGGATTGACTGCCTGAAGACACCCTCAACAAGTTCAAAATGATGGCAGATCTCATTGCTAGTGTCTTTGCATATCCTCTTTCCATGTCCCAGGTCTAATTTAGTCTTGTCGGGCCACATGGAGGCCACCATGTGAGAGTCAGGCTGCAACCTCTCCAACGGTGGCTGCCAAATTCTGCGTCCCATCCAGAGACCATCTAGACAAGGTCACTACGATTCCACCAGAGATGCTTACCTCCCTGCAGTGGTGAACTGACACAAGGATAAACCTGGAAGGAGTCCTGTTCAAGAGTCCTCAATCCTCAGTGTCTTTTATATCAAATGCCTCCAAGCTCAGCTGAGCACATATCTGCACATTGCAGACCCAAAGGACATGGTTGCTAGAGGAACTTATGTATATAAACATCAGGGAAATGAGAGTGGTTAGGAAGGCAACAGATGATGCAGGATATGGCTGAGCTGTGTTGCAATTGACATAATTTGAAGCCACCTAACATGGAATGGACATGAGCAAGCGTGCGAAGAAGAAAAGATGGTTACTTTTTTGTAACTGGTGTTTTTCAACACGTGTTGCTCATGTCCATTCTATAACCTGTCCTCCTTGCCCACTGTTGGAGTTTCCAACAAAAAGGAATTGATTGTGCGGGGAGCTAGTGGTGCGCCTTGTACCGTGTCATACAGGCACCTGCCAGAGCTGGTCTCCTACAGATATTACTGTGTGGGAAAACTTCCAGCCCCTGGGGTACATGGCAGTCATACACCCCTAACATGGAATGGACATGAGCAACAAATCTTGATGAATACCAGTTATGAAAAAAGTTAACTGTTTTATAGTTTTTTGGTGAAAGTTGCATCCCTGCAGGGTAAATGGCAGGAATTTTTGTCCCATTGTACTTCACACACATTTGTCATGGCCACTATCTTGAATTTCTTTGCTAAAAGAGAGACATCCCTATGACTAAATTATCAGCTCATTTCCTCATCACACAAAATAGTCCCTGAAAATGGAAACAGAAGTTGCAAAATAATAAATATGGAAATGAATTTACACACAGCATAAATACACCAGATGCATTTTTTCTTGCTCTCAAAATACATTTGTTTTCTTCTAAATCTTAAACATAATCATGCTGGGTCTCTTGCTGCAATCCTTACTTAGGTGAAAGTCTCATTGCTTTCAGTGGATTTGTTGCTTAAATAAGAACTGCAGGGTCATGCACTTTTCATGGAAATTTAACTTAATTTACATGAGTAACAAACTCACTTTCTAGAGTACATTATTGTTTGCTTGTTTCACAATAAACTGTTATAAAAATAAATGTACACAACAGTTTTTAGTATTCATGCATGACGTTAATAACATTTACTTAGAAAATATTTCATTTCATTCATTATGACATTTAAAAACTTTGACAGCTGTTGAACAATGGATACCACTTTTTTTTGGTAATGTGAACAATCAACAGTAAATATTTAAACACTTATAACATTAATATTCCTGTGGAAAGTTCATATATTTTGATGATTTTTCTGTTGCTACATTCTGTGAGTGCACACTTTATTTTATATATGTTTATAATTTAGGATAGTGAAAAATACACAAATTTGTCATGTTGACTTTTGTAAATGATTTTATTGTCTGGTTTGAAATGACTTTTTACTGAGAAATGCAAGCTAATTATCATAAAAAAATAAACTGCTCCAATTAAAAATGAAACATTTTGAAATTATATAAACAAAACATGTAGTTACCTGAATCATTTTTTCCTCTAGATTTTCAGTTTGTGAAAAAAAATTAAAATATTTCATTTTTTGTCCTGATTTGAGAATATGTTTTTGAAACCTCAAAACTTTTCAAAGTGCAGGAAAATCATTTGCTGCTTTACTCTACCTCACTTATATGACTCTGTCCTCTCCTGGTTCTCCTCCTATTTCTCTTATCACTACTTCAGCATTCCCTCGGGAGGATCTTTGTTTCTCCTCCCCTCCCATTTCAACTTTTTGCATGGGTCCCAAAGACCTCTCCCAAGGGCGCCATTTTGGGAGGGTAGGGAGGACAGTAGCCTTGTGCTCCAGGACACAGCTAGGTTTTCATCCCGTTCCTCAGATACTAAGAGAGGGAGGGAAAAGGGCTTGTATTCCATGCGTGCCTCTCACACCTAGCTGGCAAGCAAGCACTTTCCCCTTGCTCCCTTAGCATCCGTGGAAAGGGATGAAAAGCTAGCCATGTCTCCACTTTATATTGAGGTAATCTCAGTTTCTATAGTTGCCAAAGAAATTTAGACTTCATAAGAAAATATTTCTTATAGGTAGAAATTTCTATTGCAGTAAATAACATTAGAAAGTACATTCTGTGACACAGTTTGACTTCTTTTTGCCTGGACACCAGGGCAAGAAATCATATTTCCAGTCCTAATACTGGTAGTAGGCATTGGTTCTGAATATGTGGGCCTCCCATTCTCAGAAGAGCCTCTCTGAATTTGAACTTTGAACACAGACAGTAAGAGAAGATGGGTGGATGTGGAGGGACTTAGGTCCTATTAGGGAGAAGAAATCACGATGGAAGGGTTTCTACTAATATCTTCACTTTTCAGTGGATGAGTGCAAGGATTGTTTGGCTGCCTTTTCTTGACAGGGAGCTGAGTGAAGGGGTTGTTTTGATTGATGTTTATATCTGCCTCTCCTGGAAGGAATATAAGTCTCCTTCACTCTTTCTGTCTCTGCAGAGCAAAGAGGAGGGAGTGTGAGCTGTTGAAGTAGGAGCAGTGTTCAGTAATAGATAAAAAACTGACCAGATGCTCATTCCCAGCAGGGCCAACAGCCACCACTAGCCCCAGGGCTAGGTGTGGAAGGGCCCATCTCTGCACCCCTGTAAAGTGTGGGGGGCTCCAGGGCAAAATTAAATTGCTGGGCCCCAAAGCAACTGCTGCTGCTCTTCCCCATCAGCAGGCCTGCTCATTCCAAAATACTGGGAACTCAAAAAGATTTGAGTTCTGCTTTTAGTTTTGAACACACGTAGCCACATTTACCACTGGCATAAGCAATCACACCACTAACTTCAATGGCGTTACCCTCATTTAAACTAGTAGTGAATTTGGCCCTCAGTGTTCAAATGAGTTTGAAATTAGGCAAAATATGTTCACCAATCTGTGCTCACAGTTACTTTGACTAAGTTGTGCTTTTATCCATTTTCCCAGAAAAGGCCATATCTGGTCATTTAGAAGTAGTATCTGACAACACTGAAACATAAATTATCTCATGAACTGCTTAGAACCATTAACTTAATATCATAATCACTTGTGAACACATTCATGAGCAATAATTTTCTGATGATTAAACTGCTGTAAAGTATCTGTGCACTCATACATCACTAGAATGAAGTTGCCACGTCTAAAATATACATTATTTATATGCAAGCACTGCATATTAATTACTGTATATAAGTTGCTCCATGTTATAGGAACTTCTCTGAGGCCTGGTCTACACTAGAGCGAAAGGTTGACTTTAGATACACAACTGCAGCCATGGTAATTATGTATCTGGAGTCGATGTATCTTAAATCGCTGTCCACACAGCAAGAGGTTGATGGGAGCAAACGCTCCTATCAACTTCCCTTACTCCTTGTGAGGAGCCGGAGTACCGACACTGATAGGGGCCCCCTCTGAATTCTATTTAGAAGGTCTTCACTAGACCCGCTAAATTGAATGCTGGAATATTGACTGCAGCAGCGTCGATCTTCTGTGTAGTGTAGACGTGACCTGACTAAATCCACATATGGCTTCAACTTTACTCTCTCTCACGGCACAACACAATATGTACATTTGTAGTGGTTTGAAATAGGTGTCCCTAAATCTCAAACATCTTCATTAAGAATGTAGCAATTCACTGTCTTTCAAAAGTATAACATATGATAGATATGGGGCTAATTTAGCTACAGCTAATCAGGAAAGAGATCTTGGAGTCATTGTGGATAGTTCTCTGAAGACGTCCACGCAGTGTGCAGTGGCAGTCAAAAAAGCAAACAGGATGTTAGGAATCATCAAAAAAGGGATAGAGAATAAGACTGAGAATATCTTATTGCCCTTATATAAATCCATGGTACGCCCACTTCTTGAATATGGCATACAGATGTGGTCTCTTCATCTCAAAAAAGATATACTAGCATTAGAAAAAGTTCAGAGAAGGGCAATTAAAATGATTAGGGGTTTGGAATGAGTCCCATATGAGGAGAAATTAAAGAGATTGGGACTTTTCAGCTTGGAAAAGAGGAGACCAAGGGGGGATATGATAGAGGTATATAAAATTATGAGTGGTGTGGAGAAAGTGAATAAGGAAAAGTTATTTACTTGTTCCCATAATATAAGAACTAGAGGCCACCAAATGAAACTAATGGGCAGCAGGTTTAAAACAAATAAAAGGAAGTTCTTCTTTACACAGCGCATGGTCAATCTGTGGAACTCCTTGCCTGAGGAGGTTGTGAAGGCTTGGACTGTAACAGGGTTTAAAAGAGAACTAGATAAATTCATGGAGGTTAAGTCCATAAATGGCTATTAGCCAGTATGGGTAAGGAATGATGTCCCTCGCCTGTGTTTGTCAGAGAGTGGAGATGGATGTCAGGATAGAGATTGCTTGATCATTACCTGTTCAATTCACTCCCTCTGGGACACCTGGCATTGGCCACTGTTGGCAGACAGGGTACTGGGCTGGATGGACCTTTGGTCTGACCCAGTATGCCCATTCTTATGTTCTTACGTTCTAGATATGATGACTGGAAAATTAGAGCTCAGTATTCACAGGAGAACTCTAACTCATACTACCAATCTCAGAATTAGAGATAGGGAAGCAGATTGGGTAAAATGAAGGTGCAACATTCTCACAAAGCACAAACTGAACTCCCTATAGTTCATTTCACATCCTTCTATACTTCCTGGTTCCTTCAGACGTAAAATGGTGGGAATATTACGGCCTACTTGCCAATATGTTGCATTAAACCACAACCTAATGGTGCCTGGTCTTCCAGATCCTCCCCAGAACCATAACTGACAATCAATTCTGCAACCTCTGCAGCCCCACATCAATTAATTCTGAACCTTTGAGCCCCTCCATAAAATAATTTTTCACCCCTCCTGTCTTGTATCTGTTTTGCATCCACCCTGAGGACTTTGGATTGGAAGGTTGCTGGGGCGGAGGGAAAGGGGGGGGAAGGAAGGGGGCTGTCTTCTCTTCCTACAAAGCCAAGGAAGCAAATCCCTCAAAATCCCTACCAGGTGAATTGTTCCAAGTTGACAGTAATTTGAATCTTCTAGGCTGCTCCAGCTCAGTTACTTATCCCTGAAAGAAACTGACTGTATCACTGATAAGTTGACTGAATCCAAGCTGGCATGATCATTTTGTGAAAAGTGTCAAAAGAAAAGCACCATCTTTGCTGGCTATTTTTCATGGTTTTGCTTAGTGAAGTTTCAGCAGTGCTTAGAGAATTCCAATTAACCATTTGAGAGATGAGCTACTTTCCTCAATAGCTGTACAAAAACCAGCAGAAGGATGTTAGGCCCCATATTCGTGAGGCTAGTGAACCATGGATAGGCAGGAAATGATTAAACGTTCACACTTTGAATATTAACAACCATGCCAGTTATTGTCATGACCATCCATCCTCCCCCCAAAATGGAAGCTCATTGCGGAGGAACTGAATGGCCATCTCAGTACAATTGGGTTTCACAGCTGCCCAGGTACACTTGTTCTTCACAGATTCTCACAGTCTGGTGCCAAAGCAGAATTTTGGAACAGAGACTGTTTTAGAAATCTCCTTCTAGCAAGCTGTAAGGGTAGAGGTTTGTCACAGAACTCAGGGAGCACTCATTTTCAGCCACTTTCTCGGACTTCTGTGAGACTCTCCTGTGCCGGATTCCCAGGAACTTTAAACCACTAGAACCTGAACAGAATTGAGACACTGCTCAATCTCAGGGTCCCTAGGCCCACTCTTGGGAGGGGTAGCCATGTTAGTGTGTATCTTCCAAAATGACACAGTCTTGTGGCACCTTAGGGTATGTCTAGATTACATGCCTCTGCTGACAGAGGTATGTAAAATAGGCTACCCAACATAGTCAATGAAGCGGGGATTTAAATATCCCTGGCTTCATTAAAATAAAAATGGCCACCGCGCTGTGCCAGCTCAGCTGATCGTTGGCACAGCATGCGAGTCAAGACGCGGATCGGTCGACAAGGGAAGAGTCGACCGCTCCTGTAAACCTCATAAACAGCATGGTGTCCATTTTTATTTTAATGAAGCCGGCGATATTTAAATCCCTGCTTCATGGACTATGTCGGGTAGCCTGTTTTACATGCCTCTGTCGGCAGAGGCATGTAATCTAGACGTACCCCTAGAGACCAATAAATCTGTTAGTCTCTAAGTGCCCCAGGAATTCTCATTGTTTTTCTTTGGGGGATAGACTTTCTGTCTGGTATTCTCATCTGAAAGGTGGAACCCATTGTCCAGCTACCTCAGACTCTTCTGTCTTTAAACTCACCCTCTGCCAGAACCCCACCTCCCTGTGATGCTTCTGGTTCAAAGTTCACCTCTCTTAGGGGAATGCAGCAGTTGTGAAACCTCTCTACCCCTGCTTTGCTCAGTGTCTAACACATTTGTTGTTTTACACTTAAACATATAAGCCATGGGAGAGCACAGAAGATATAAACCAAAAAACATTACACACATATTTCTACCGGTTTCCTCACCCCTCCAGGACATTCTTTGAGCTGGATCAAGGTGGTACAGAGTCCTGCTTCAGTGCATGGTTTGTGCAGCATTGCTTCTTTCTCCTGGACTAGAGGAAAATGGCCCCTGAGCAGAGTAGTTTTAGCCCTTTTGAAATTTTCATTCCTCTGTATCAGATGATGCCATTTTCAGCTTCCCCACACGAGAACATAAGAATGGCCATACTGGGTCAGACCAAAAGTCCATCTAGCCCAGTATCCTGTCTTCCAATGGTGGCCAATGCCAGATGCCCCAGAGGGAGTGAACAGAAAGAAGTAATCATCAAGTGATCCCTCTCCTGTCATCCATTTGCAGCCCCTGACAGAGGCTAGGGACACCATTCCTACCCATTTTGGCTAATAAATATTGATGGACCAAACCTCCATTAACTTATTTAATTCTTTCTTGAACCCCGTTAAAGTTCTGGTTTCACAGCCTCCTCTGGCAAGGAGTTCCACAGGTTGACTGTGACAAACACCTTTGTTGCCAAAGTGACCTCTCCCCCACTAATCCAGTTCTTCTGGGTAGAGACCAGTCTTTTGTCTAGAGTGAACAATTTCCTGTGAGTATTTAATTCAACTGCTCTCAGTGTTAATCCTGTATCTCTCTTACTTCAACCCAAAGTGGAGGCAAACAGGAAACTAAAAAGGCAAAAACCTGCACATACAAGAAGGAATTTGCAGGTTGACACAGCTTGAGTTCACATCACCATTCATAAATCATACAGACACTCCCAAATCATCACAAGGGTCTGTGCTGTTATTTGATATTTCAGCAGTTTTTCAACAATAAAATAAAAACAGCACAGAGATGGTAAAATCACACTACCAACAAAAATATGTGCATGTGTCTGTGGCACAGAAGGGCGATGGTGGACACATAGAGCCTAATGGAGAGGGCTTGACAAATCAGTGTATTTACTCGCCCGTGGCAAATAGATTTCAGCCGGTCGCCTTGTTCACCAGCGGCGCGCACATGCGCAATGCAGGTCTGGCGCATGCGCAGTGCGGGGCTGGTGAGTGGATTTTACCACGGTTTGTCGAGCCCTGCTAATGGACATAGGAGGACAAAAGAAAGGGACAGAAAGAAATTGTCAGATTTTAATTGCTGCCTACGCTTGGCCAGGGTGTTGGAGAAGTTAGTATAAACTGAGGGAACTTGAGTATCCACTGCTAAAAAGTCACATATACCTAGATGAAATAGGCCTTTCTAGGTATTTATCCTAAAATACATATACTATAATTAGGAATAAATTGATTAAGCAATGTTATTAAAATATTTCATCTTTGTTTCAGTACTTAATTTTAGTTTTGTCTTTTTTCATTTACAAAAATCAGACTGTCATGTGTCCATGTCATATCTCCATGTAGCATCAAAGTCTTGAGTTCTGTGTCTACACTTACACATCTTACAGAGGTACAGCTACAGTGCAGCAGGAGCTCTTCAGTGTAGACATTCACTACAGTGATAATGTGGTTTTCCCATTGCTGTAGTTAATTTAGCTTCCTAAGCGGGGTAGTTTATGTCAATGGAAGAATTCTTCCATCAGCTTAGTGCTGTCTACACTGGGGGCCACTGGCTTAACTATGTTGTTCCAGGCTGTGGACTTTTTAATGAGCTGGCTTTAGTGATATTCCTAGTTTTGGTGCACATATATGGTCATGTTTCTAGAGGTCTTTGAAGCCTTCCTACTCATTATTATGCTTCCAGTCAGTCATGATGCTAATGAATATTTCTCTGCTGATTGTGTTAGGTTTATGTAGAATTCAACCTACACAAGGCTTGTTTTGTCTATATATATATATGTATCACTTAAAATGCTTCTCTATTGATTTAGAGTTGCCTACCTTTTGGAACATGAATCCTTATTTATACTGCAGGTTTCTAACCGGGAGAACAATCTACAGCTGCTACCAACTGCTAAGAGAAGTTACACACAAAGACTTGGTAACGATATTGTTTTAACTCTTGTAATAATGTTCTTGTATTTCTTTAATGTGCAGCCCCTGTGCTTCCTGGGGCATATCAACAAAGTCAGTCCCAAGGGTATGGATACATGCACCAAACCAGTATGTCATCTATGAGATCGATGCATTCACAGCCACATTCAGCAGGTTTGGTGAGTATTGAATTGAAAGAATCATTCCTTTGAGTGCACCCTTCTTTAACTACTGGTTATAAATATAAACATAAATAGAAATATAAATCCAGTGGAAACCCTTGCAATCCAGAATTGGGAACCTTGAGAAATAATAATTCTTCTGGATTCCTTCATGTTACTGCTACTCAAGGAGCTGATAGAGGAGGTATCTGAGCCTTTAGCTATCATCTTTGAAAAATTATGGAAGATGGGAGATATTCCAGAAGACTGGAATGGGGCAAATATAGGCCCCATCTATAAAAAGGGAAATAAAAACAACCCAGGAAACTACAGACCAGTCAGTTTAACTTCTGTGCCAGGAAAGATAATGGAGCAAATCATTAAGGAATTCATCTGCAAACACCTGGAAGATAATAAGGTGACAGGTAACAACCAGCATCGATTTGTAAAGAACAAATCGGTGAAACCAATCTATAGCTTTCTTTGATAGGATAACCAGTCTTGTGGATAAGTGAGAATTGGCAGATATGGTATACCTAGACTTTCGTAAGGCTTTGATACGGTCTTGCATGATAGTCTTATCAATAAACTAGGCAAATACAACTTAGATGGGGCTACTACAAGGGGGCGCATAACTGGCTGGATAACCATTCTCAGAGAGTAGTTATTAACAGTTCACAATCCTGCTGGAAGGGCATAACCAGGGCTCGACAATTAAGGTAATCTACTTGCCATGGGTGAGTAGATTATAGCATGGCACGGTGCCACAGCGCGATCAGCGCATGCACAGCGCGGTCTGCGCATGTGCAGCGTGCTGAATCGTGTGGCTGGCAAGCGGGGCTCACTGCGGCTCGGCAAGCCCTGGGTATAACAAGTGCAGTTCCACAGGGGTCTGTTTTGGGACCAGTTCTGTTCAATATCTTCATCAACGATTTAGATATTGGTATACAGAGTATGCTTATTAAGTTTGCAGATGATACGAAGCTGGGAGGGGTTGCAACTGCTTTGGAGGATAGGGTCATAATTCAAAATGATCTGGACAAACTGGAGAAATGGTCTGAGGTAAATAAGATGAAGTTTAATAAGGATAAATGCAAAGTACTCCACTTAGGAAGGAACAATCAGTTTCACACATACAGAATGGGAAGCGACTGTCTAGGAAGGAGTACTGTGGAAAGGGATCTAGGGGACACAGTGGACCACAAGCTACATATGAGTCAACAGTGTGATGCTGTTGCAAAAAAAAAGCAAACATGATTCTGGGATGCATTAACAGGAGTCTTGTGAGCAAGACATAAGAAGTCATTCTTCTGCTCTACTCTGCACTGATTAGGCCTCAAATGGAGAATTGTGTCCAGTTCTGGGCACTACATTTCAAAAAAGATGTGGAGAAATTGGAGAAGATCCAGAAAAGAGCAACAAGAATGATTAAAGGTCTAGAGAACATGACCTATGAAGGAAGACTGAAAGAACTGGGCTTGTTTAGTTTGGAAAGGAAAAGACTGAGAGGGGACATGACAGCAGTTTTTAGGTATGTAAAAGGTGTCACAAGGAGGAAGGAGAAAAATTGTTCTCCTTAGCCTCTGAGTATAGGACAAGAAGCAATGGGCTTAAACTGCATCAAGGGAGGTTTAGGTTGGACATTAGGAAAAACTTCCTAACTGCCAGGGTGGTTAAACACTGGAATAAGTTGCCTAGGGAGGTTGTTGAATCTCTATCTCTGAAGATATTTAAGAGCAGGTTAGATAGACATCTATCAGGGATGGTCTAGATTGTACTGGGTCCAGCCATGAGGGTAGGGAACTGGACTCGATGACCTCTTGAGGTCCGTTCCAGTGTTCTATGATTCTGTGTTGTACTTATTTTCAAATTAAAGAAACACTTTTTTGGCTTTTTCACATGGTCCTAACTGCAGGTAAAACATGCATAGGATTAGGTGATGCAGAAAAGTAGCAAGATATTTTTATCTCAGAAATGAATGATGTGAATTTAGATATGTGCTCCAAGGAACAATTACATTATCTATGTTATTAATATACTCTAAAAAGCAGAAAATGTCTAGGTAGCAAGTTTTTCACACAATAAACTAAGGAATGAGGTTTCCATTTGCTGTCGTTTTTAATCTGTCTGACCACACAGAACTGTACATAGAACTTTAAAGCTGGAGGGAATTGTTTGTGATTTTGCAGGTGAACCTTCGTTTTCAGTTGGTATAGCCAGGTGTAGTATTGGATGTTAAAGAGGACTTATACAAGCTTTCTGAAAATTAGGCTTGTATATATTTACTTCCTTGATTTCTTAAGATTTTTTAAAAATGACTAACATTTTTAACATTTCTTATCATGGGGGTGACTAGAGGTCACATAGATCAGAGATCTGTTATATGTTAGATTAAGACACCCAGAAATGTCAGCTCTGGTCTTCTCTTTTCTTTGCTGGCAGATCTACAGGATGTCTCAGAGTGTATGTTTGTTAGCTCTCCTACCTTGATTGAAGTTGCAGGGATGTTGAATCATTAACAAAGATTAGAGCTGACCAAAAAAATGGAATTTTAGTTCAGTGAAAAAAATTGAGTTTTCAAAAGTGTTTTCATCCCAAATCAGGATAAATTGCTAAAAACTCAAGACATTTTCACAGAACAGTTATATTTTGTTTCAGAAACACCAAAACATTCCCACAACCGAAGCATTTTGGAATCTTCAGACCTCAGTGTTCTGTTTGGTTACCTGTCCAGCAGGACAGCTGAACAGCCAACTAACCAGAGAACTGGACAGCTTGCCTGCCAGGCAGACAAATGAGTACCTAGGCAGCCCACCTAGAGGGCTACAGAAGAAATGGGAACCACAGAGAGCTGGGCAGCTTTCCTATCTGCCAGGCAGGCAACTGGGGAGCTGGGGATTCCAGAGAACTTAGAAACCAAACAGCCCCCTGGCAGAGTCCCAGAGCTGCCTGGTTCCCTGGGTGACTGGCTCCCTAGAATCCCGATTAGTGGCCCACCAGGCAGCCCAATTCAATTGCATAACTTTCACTTTCTTGGCTCTTATTATTTCACCTCTTCTCTCATTCTCCATTCATTGTATCTGCAGTCTACACTAGAAATCCTCAGCCATCGCACTAGCACTATATAGGTCCAAATGATGAGAATTCCATTGTTGACCATTCACCAGTGTTTCCCCCACTGTATGCTCTTGAACTGCATAGAGCAACCCTAAGTGACATGAGTCCCACTCTAGCAAAGCCAATAGTCACTTAAATCACTCGGTGATGATCAAATCACTTAAGTACCTGCGTAAGTACAGTAAAGGAGTGATGGTGCTGAAAACTGCTGAAGCTGGCAAGTCACCTACAGTAAGGATTCAGTACTGTTAACATCTGGGCTGCTGAGCCACTTAGCAATGATGGGACTGGTTTGTTAAAATTCTAACAAGGTTCATGTCAGAAAGCTCAAGGCTCCATTTGGCTGTTTGAAAAGTGGAAATCATTACAAACAGTGGAGATCATTCCATAGCCTTAAGGTAACTGCTAGATTGTTGGAAAACAAATCCCAGAATCCAAGTTGGATTTCCTTAATAGTTGTTCTATGTGCAAACAACTGTTGCAGCTGCCATGGGTGGCAGCTGGCCAAAATGGAGAGCAATTTTACACTGATCTATAAACTGGGAATATTTCACCTGTGCTTCAGCCCTTATATGTAGATAACTGTCATTGCTATCAGTGGTGTTTTGTATATAAAATGACTACAGATTCATGCCTTTGATGGGGTACTAGAAGTCAAGTGAATAATGTCTCACTTTATAAAACCTCCAATCCCTTTCTTATGTCCTATTGAGCTTTCAGTACCTGTTTAACTTTATCTTGCTTAGAAGAATAATTTACTTAAAGGCATTTTAAAATACCTTATTTGAGTCATTTAAACTACACTCTGAAGCAATAATTAGGTACTAAATACTAATTGGCTTATTACAGATTTTTTCTTGACAGCAGTTCAGCACCTAATTAAGTTTTAAAGCCATAAATTTGGACTTCTCAGCAACATTGGGGGCCCTAATAATTTTTTTTTAAAAAGGTGGAGTTAGCAACTTCTCTTTACAACTTTGCAGGACTAGGATGCTATCAAGCTGGCTAATTGATTTGTCTCAAAATGTAACTGAAAAGAGGGAATTGTCATTTAGCAAATCTGTTTCCAGTAGGTTTTTGCAGAGATCCATTTTCCCTATGCTTTTAAATATTTCTGTCAATGATATGGATAAAAAACCTAACATAATCATAGATACAGTTTGCAGCTGACACAAAAATCGGGGGAGTGGGAAGTAGGGAAGAGGACAGGTCACTTATTCAGAGCAATCACTTGGTAAAGTGGATGCGAGCAAACAGTATGCATTTTAATATAGCTAAATGTAAATGTACACATCTAGGAACAAGACATATAGACCGCATGGTGGATAATCAGCTGAATATGAGCTCCCATTTTGACGCTATGTCCAAAAGACATGGTGTGATATTCCACGCATAAGCCAGGGAATCTCAAATAGGCGTAGGAAGGTTATTTTAACTCTGCATTTAGCATTGGTGTGACTGCCCTTGGAATACTGTGACCAGTTTCAAGAAGGATGTTGATAAAATGGAGAGGGTTCAGAGAAAAGCAACAAGAATGATAAAGGATTAAAGGAAATGTCTTACAGTGAAAGATTCAGAGCCTGATCTGATTACAGTCTATAGGTACCTACATGGGGAGCAAGTGTTCAGTAATGGACACGTCTTTCTAGCAGACAAAAGTATAGTATACAAAAGTACAGCTTCAACCCTAATTTCAGCCTTAACCATAGTATATGTAACCCTTCTGCCAGGTAGCACCAGCAGCAGCTGGGTTCAGTATCTAGGGGTTCCTCTCTATCTATCTATCACAGAGCTGACTTGAGCCCCTACCCAATAACCTGGGAAATTCACACAACACCTCTGGGAGGCAGTGCTTCCCCACTCATGAGCACAGAGTCTCACTGTGGAAGAGAAACTCTTAATAAAAGAGGAGAGAAGTAACGTGGCATTAATTTCGGGAAACACCACTGTCAGGGCTGTTCCCCACTCTGGCACTTTGAGTGCAGAAGGTGAGGGCCTACAAAGCTAAAAAAAAACCCCAGACACGTTGCCTCTACAAACACTGGTTACAAACCTTCCCCCCAGAATCACAATACACAGATTTTGGGGAATCGCTGCCACCATCAAGTGATTTTATCCCTAAAACCGGGGGTGAACACTTGAACCCATCCCCAGGGTTCCCGAAGCTCTTTTGCCACAGAAGAGCTTGAAAAAAGAAAAGAGAAAAACAAGATGCAGTCTCTGGTAGCTGACCCCAGTCTGAGGCATGCAGATATATACAGAGAGACAGACCTTCCAGACACAAGAATCAAATCATCACCTTAAAAAAAGTGATTTTTATTACAAAAGATAAACTTGATAAAGTGTACTTGGTTGCTAGATGTTACAGAGCAACTAAGGAAAACAAATTAAAATACAGAGAAAAAGTCTCTAGGCACAATGAGAGATGGTAAAGGGGGAGGAGAGGCATAGAATCACTCAGAGCAGTTCAAACCAAATTACAAAATAAAGAAAAATTACCCTCAGTGAGACTAGATTCACTTTTCCTTTTCCTTACTTCCAATTTTCTCTTTGTTCAGTTCACTCCCATGCCCCAAATTCCTTGAAGACACAGGAGTCCTGCCTGGGTTTAAATCATTCTGGCTGTGTCTAGATTACATCCCTCTTTCAATAGAGGGATGTAAATTAGGCATTTTGAAATTGCAAATGAAGCCGGGATTTGAATTTCCTGCATTTCATGTGCATAATCACATAGTGGCACTCTTTTGAAAACGCGCTATTTCGAAAGTAAAACCGCAGTCTAGACATAGTTCTTTTGAAAAGGGAAGGCTTTTTCAAAAGATCCTGTAGGCTTTTCAAAAAAACCATGTCTAGACTGAAATAACGCATTTTCAAAAGAGCGCCACTATATGATTATGCAAATGAAGTACAGGAAATTCAAATCCCGGCTTCATTTGCAATTTTGAAGTGCCTAATTTACATCCCTCTGTCGAAAGAGGGATGTAATCTAGATGTACCCTCTGTGTCTCTCAACTCCTGGTTTATCTTTCCCATGCAAAGAAAGCAGGCAAGGAGTCTATATCCCATTCAAATTTCATCCCTCTATCACGAATGGTTCTCCTGACCCCCTGGCCAACACCTTTGCTAGCTACATGAGTTTAACCCCGTAGTTGCTGGGTGCTAGTCAGCACTCCTCCTGTCCATTACAACCACAAACAAAATTCATAACCAAAGCCACAAGTAAATGTCCCAGCTCAAGTAGGTTGGTCAATGTCCTTTTCCTCTCAAGCTCTCAAGTCCAGCAATGTAAATGTCCACTTCACATGCCCAACCCTTCTCTGCACCCAACTCACAGTCGCTGCCCTTGGCCAGGGCAAACCAGAGTTCAGAGGCAATCTGGAGAGTTCACCTCCCATTCTGGGTGTGGAGGGTAGGAGGCATCTCACCAACTCTGCTGGGTTACTTGTCATCAACTTGCTCGCTGTTTTCTGGCACCGCTCTGCTGGCCATTCATTGCCCCTTGCTGCTGCCTCTTTGCTGGCTGCTTCTCACACCTCTCCATCAGTTGGTTGCCCCTTGCTGTCGCCGCTCTTCTGGCCACTCCTCACACCTCTCCATCGCCCCTTTGGTGGCTGGTCATCACATCTTCAGCTGGCTTGTGGTGGATTTGGCTCTGGGCCAAAGCTAGGGATTTGAGCTCTCAGTGATTTCAGCTCTTGGCCCAAAGCACAGTCCAGCCACAAGAGATTCCACCATCCACTGGAGTAAATTTACATACAAAAGAGACTCCTTATGGAACCTTTCTTTTACTCTATCATTGAAATAGTAGAAAGAAACAGGTTGAACCAGTCTTACAACTCACGCCTGGAGGGCATGCAGCCTGCTGACTCACCTCCCTTCCCAACTTAATTTATAGAGCTCTGGAAGACGAACCTCTGTCCCTCCAAAATACACTGACAGAGTCTCTCCATGCCCTGAGTTAAACACAGTCTGACTTTTCTGCATTCACCCAATAACTGCAAGCATTGGTGGCCATATTTTACATTTCCTGGATTTAGTGTAACACAGTTTGTGACCCCACAACAGCCAAACTGGTTACAATGGGCAAAACACCTTCTAACAGTTGACTATCTAGTAAGCCTAAGCAAACTGAGTGAACTGTATTTACACAGCCACACCCAGGATTTCCTTCCCATTCCATCTGGCTGTAATGGAAGCATTGATTCAGACCCTGCTTACATATAAAAAAGTGTAAACCCGGATGTCCATAAATGTTGAAGTGAGCAAAATTTTGCTCAGAAAAGTGCTCCCAGAAACATAAAAGAATCTCAGATACTTACATATTCATGCATAAATACTTATGTAAATTTAATGTGTGCATGAATAGTGGTGCTAATAGGTATTCAGATGAGCATTATCACTACTAATCCACCCTGAAATGTTATCAGGCCTTGTCTTCACTACAAACAAAAATGTGTGTTCTTAACTCGTGCTAACTAACTTGAAGTGGAATCCTAGTGAAGGTGAGGCAATTTGTAGTGTCCATGTCTGGTGGCTAATTGAGTTATCTAACTTGAGTTCAGAGCACACCTTTCTGTTCCTAGTGAAGACAAGGCCTGATAACATTTCAGGGTGAATTTTCTTAGTGAAGACAAAGCCTGTTTGGGATCATCCAAGCAGGGACAGAGCGGGTATGATGTGATTTAGATGGCTATGGGATAATTAACTGAATTTGCTGAATACATTATTCGGCAGAAATAGTCCACTCAGTTCTATTCACCGTACACTTCTTAAATAGTATAAACTGCATCCTCTCTGCATGGGGGCTTGAATTCTATATTTCAGCTTACTGACATATAGTGTGTATATGTGTATGAGAAAGAAGCTATGTCTGTCAATGTTGGGTTCTTCATAGTCTTGTTTCTTTTTTTTTTTTCTTTTTTAACAGAGAACATACAGAGCTATGTATGACTACAGTGCTCAAGACGAAGATGAAGTTTCCTTCAGGGATGGGGACTATATCGTCAATGTGCAGCCAATTGATGATGGCTGGATGTATGGTACTGTTCAGAGAACTGGGAAAACAGGAATGCTTCCAGCAAATTACATTGAGTTTGTTAACTAATTTCTGTCCCTAGTCCTTTGAGCTTTATTCTGATTTATTCTGAACTTAGCCCTTTTGAAACAAAATACTCAGAAGAAGCTTTTAAGACCACACGTTCATTACTTTATCACTAATATAACAAACTGATGTAACAATCACAATCTGACACACATATCCAAACAGTATTGCTTATAATAATACTTTGTAAGAACAAAAGATGTATGTGGAAGCCCGGTGCTGCCAATCATGTAAAGGTTTCCCTCCATTAGCTATAAAGGAGATATGTCTTTTTTCCTAGATTTCCTAAATTCTCTTTTAAACGTAATCATAACATAGATTCTTTTCTTATGTCACTTTGAAATCACAAGAGGCTAATATTTTCAATTTAGCTATTTAACATTGAGCATTTAATGTCCCAATAAAAATGATGACTGGATAATTCAGCCTAAGTAACAGCAGATAATATGCTGGGAAAAATCCTACTGCCCAGCAGCCTTATTAGAAACATAACGTCTTTCTTGACAGTGAAAGTTTCCCACTCTCATTTGCCCACACATCAGCACTAATTCCCGAGTCTTACATTTCTTCTCCTTCATGACTGTGCCCTTATCTCCTGTCAGTTTTGCTTGCTTCCCAATGCATCAGTTTTGATTGTGCCTTGATTCATGGCAAATCTGTGACTTTTCCACAGAATATTTCCCACTGGCACTGTCCACAATGCAGAGCCAAATTGCTGCCTCTTTTCTTTCCCTTAAATAATATGTGAGAGACAAGGTGGGTGAGGTAATACGTTTCATTGTATCAGCTTCTGTTGGTGAGTGAGACAAACTTTTGAGCTTACACAGAGTGCTTCTTCAAGCTCAATAGTTTGTCTTTCTCACAAGTAGAAGTTGGCCCAATGAAATATGTTACTCCACCCACCTGGTCTCTCTATTATCCTGGGACTGACATGGCTGCATACATGAAATAATTCTTAACATTTAGTTAGCAATGTCCATCTTCAAAGTACTATACAAACAATTTCCATTACTTCCTCTATCCTTAACTGTCCTACCATAAAAAAATCTCAGAGGGGTAGCCGTGTTAGTCTAACTTTAAAAACAAGTTACAGAGTGGTAATCAAAATATATAGAATCATGAGCTGTTGTGGTCAAAACCCACTTCATCAGATGAACTGTAGTGAAAATAACAGAAACCAATATATATAACAGCTATAGATAGCCAGTCTTAGGCTCATGAACTACATGGCCTCATGAAACATAGCTATATCCTTCATTCTTACCACAAGTGACTTGCTAAATGTCCGCTTTGCTGAGAAAACTGGTGTACCCTCCTCTGCTGCAGGGGAGTCTGGTACCTGTGTAGAAAAGTTGAGAGGAGCTCTGATTTTGAGATATGTTACCGTTGAAAGGTCTATTGCTAGAGTTCTTTACAAAACACCAGCTCTAGTTGTAACATCAAGTGGTTGTCCAAAAACAGGTTCTATGTTCACCGGATGATTAATGAAAGACCAACGTCAACTATTGAGTTTATTTGGTCTCTATTTTGAACAAAAGCAAAAACTGATCAGAGGGGCATAGCAGCTAGTCACAGTATCACATGGCCCTGATCATGCTCATTGAGCTCTGTATGGATATAGATTCCTCACTTGCTGTTCTTCCACAGGATCAGGTGTTAAGTCAAAGAGAGCACAAAATCATGTAAAGTGTCATGGAGGAGATGGTGCACGTGCATGTGAGTGTGTTTAAGGAGCAAAATGGTTTTTTTGGTCCTCGGATGTGAATTAAAGGTGGTGGCCACATAGTAGTCATCCAGAGTTTTGAAGGTACATTGGACTTCTTGTATGCTTTAGTTTTTAAAAGTTGAACTAAATTATGCTGTATTTGTAGAGAATTTTCTATTTATGATTTCCAGAAGTCAGCACGCCTGCCTTATTTCATTTAACAATAATGAAGGAAGGCAGTAAGTATTCATTATGTTAAAAGCAACCTGCCAATGCACGACACCTGCCAATTGTGCTTTGCATACAGTTAAAAGGCTGCATGCTTCTTCACTTCCATTGAATTGTTACTAAGAGAGAAAATCTCAAGCTACAAGACGGAGAACAATACATTTCTGTGATTGTGCTTTTTTAAAAAGAATGGTCCATACACATCGAAAACTAAGTGGGCCGAGTGTATTTTCTTGTCAAAGAATTTCAAGGATGAAGCTCCCCAGGAGCAATTAACTTCAGAAAGTGGGTAGAAGCAACAAAAATGACTCCGTGAAAATGAAACCTTGGTGTTCCATTTTTAGGCAGCACTGCTATCACTACACCATAGTTTTAAAATTCCGCAGAAGACTTGGGAGTTTTGTACATGGAGCAGCTTCAGCAACAGTCCCTTATCTTTATTGGTGTCTTCCATGTCCAGTTTGCTAGGTTGGCAAGTCAAACAGCTTCTTTTAGATTGCCAACAATTTAAACTCAGCCTAAATGTGATCTGAAAAACATTCTATTTCTCTGTCAATCATTATCACCAGCTATGAGATACATGTGGAAGAATTACATTTTATAACAGTTGGAAATTTTTTCTTATGATGTCTGAGACAGAATTAGGGTACGTCTATACTGCATGCTTATTTCAAAATAAGTTATTCTGAAAGAAATACTTCAAAATAGCTTATTTTGAAACATCATGTCTACACTGCAGGGAAGCCTCAAAATTAGTTCGAGGCAGGCTTCCCTAATGTGGACGTGCTACCTCGATTCAGAGCCTCAGGAAGCACTAGGGAGTAATTACTTTGAATGGCCTTGGGGAGGAGCTATTTCAAAATAGCAGCAGTGGAGCATCCATACTACTACTATCCTGAAATAAGTATTTCAGAATAGGTGTTATTCCTCATGGAATGAGGTTTACAGAAGGCAGAATAAGCCATCTATTATTTCAAATTTATTTCAAAATAACGGAATTGCCATGTAGACACTCACATTGTTATTTCGGAATAACAGCCATTATTCTGAAATAACGCTGCTGTATAGATGCGCCCTTAGATATTACTTGCTCTTGTGATCTTCTGCTAGCTCCATACTTCTGACAACAGCAAAACTAAGTTTTCTGTTTTGCACACTGACATGAATCGGAAGAAGCAGAGGGAGCAGATATGTATAGCGTCAAGTGGCCATTTTTAGTGTCTTTGAAAACAAACAAACCCAATAACCATACTAGCATTCTTCTCAGTTTGGGAGAGGGATATTTAACTCTATGTATGGTAACAAGCTACATCAGGGAATAAGCATTTGATCAGGTTAGAAGACTATGATATGCTAAAAAATGGAAATAAACTACCTTTATGAATCTGAATACCCTATAGCCTGGTATGGCACCTAAAGCAATTTGCAAAATAAAAGGTCAAGAAAATAAAAGAGCATGTGAATCCTGTTTCTCTTGAGAATGGTGTATTATCAGCATAATTAATATGCTCAGTTTAAAATTATTCATTTGCATAGTCAGTTTTTTGTAATGCATGTTTTTAGTTATTTTTGTTCATTTGGAATGGTTTCTGGTTTTTGATATCTTGGAAAATGAATTCTAATTATAGAGCATTGTTGTTAGCAGTCCTACCCAATATGCAAGGGGATTGGGGCCTGGTTATCAAAATGACTTATGAGAGCTACAACTTGTAATCCATAGACCCTCAATTCAACCACCACAATTTGCAAGTACAATTCTTACAAGGAGTTTGTGAGCCCCTGCTGATATACTGTGGAATGTAGAAATGAGTGTATATCAAATACAGGTTTTTCCACCTTTTAAATTGTCTGAAAAACAAGGAAGATAAAACCTAATTCCTTTATTTTACCACAGTGTATCACCCTCACTCCATACCTTGCTCAAAAAAACATCTTCGTGGGGAGGAAAATGTCTTCTGGACACTATCATCTCAGAATTCCATAGTTCATCTTGTAGTTATCTCATCCCCATTCAAGTGAGCACTTGTAATGTGCTATTATTCTTCAAGACTACAATTATAAATATAATACAGTATATAAGACATTAATACAGGTCGTTTGCTGTTCATTATACTTACTTCACCCTTTAACCTTTTTCTAAACACGGCTACTATTATGGATACTACAGTCATAATGTTCCATTATAGCACATTAGTACTTAATATTGAAATTCAGTTCTCATCATGACCACACTGATATATCACACATCAGTTAAGCAAGGTTAAGGCTCAACAGTGAATCACTTTAGTGGACTATGTTCTTGATATGTGTGTCCTTCCTGAGAGTCCCTTGGGGACTTGGAAGGCCTATAGCACTTGACCATAATGTTAATTTTAGGTTTTATTGTACAGTGATGGCACATCACCTTTCTTTATAAAACAATCACAAGCACAGATGTGCTTGGCAGAATGTGATATAAAGAATAAAATTTGCTAGATTTTGATTGTTTTGACTAACCTTCTGTATGAAATATGGAATAAGATGTAGCTAGCAAATATTTAAATATCATGCAGAAATGAGCAAAAGATGCTATCTAAACATAAATCTCCTTACGACTGCACGCACCCCAGTGCTTTAAGCTGGCAACAGCAAACTGATGGTGAGTTAAAAGATTAAAATATTCTATGCGGTTCTTCAATCTTTATACCATAGAAACCCCACCTCAAATCTCATCACTTTTCTGAAAGAAAACCTGGAGCTATATTTCTTTCTTTAATTGCTTGCACTACTACAGTATATTCAAAGGACTTTCATATGCTTTTGTGTCTGATATATAGCGTTTGCATATTGTATCTAAGTTGTAATCCAGTTGCTGTTGAAACAGTTTTATTTTAGGAGGAAAATAAGTTAAATACTGTAGCGTTACAATCATATCTAGTTCAATATTACAAGTTGCTAAACCATCAGAAAGCAGCACTGACTGTAATAACGTTGATTAGCATGGTGTGGAAATGCTCTCAGATGTTGGTTTTTGCAGTGTGATATAAAAAGCAAAAATGACCTGCTGCACAGTTTAGCGTATATTTGCTTAAAAGTGTGTAAAGTTTAAGTTACTTTGCAAAACTGTATTTTTTTGGGGGGGAGGAGTATTCAGTTATGAAGGAAACACTTGTTTTTTCAAATGATGGGGAATTTTACTGGATCATAGGATGTATAACATAATTTGGCTTTTGTTATGCAAAAAGTTAACACCAGCTATTAAAATATATTTTAGTAGAAATGCTTTAATTCCTGTTTTTCCTCTGCACTGTGACTCTTTAAGCCTTGGTGGACTAGAGCAACATCATGCTGCCCAAAATACTAACCTATGCAAATTAACTCACATTTTATTTGATGTCAGACTAGATGTACCATTACAGAATTTATTCTGCATAACATACAGTGGCATTGAAATAAAATATTAAACCTAGGATTATGTATGTATTATATTAATAAACAAAATACATCAAAACTACCAATGCAATTAATATAGATTATGTAAGTTAATTGTTTATTGCTTCAACCAAGGATGCAATATATTTCTAACATGAAGAATTTAGCCTTACTTGGCTTAAGTTTGGTCACTAAATATGTTTTCCTAAAACTGCACATTCACATTTTGTTACCCTTGATTAAATAAATGCAGGTAATAAGTAAATGGAGTCCACTGATCTGACTCATATTGGGTGCTGTTCCTTGAATTGGTGGTTTTTTAGGCATGTTCTCATTATAGCATATTGCTAACTAAAACAAATTGGATTATTGTCTTCTTTAGGATAATTCACAGCAAATCAAATCAAGGGCATTTGCTCATCTTAATTCACTTATATTAAATTACTTTTAAAATCCAAGAATAAATTTAATCTATTGGATCTGCTAAAACCATACAGTAATAATCTGTTACTTTGCCTAGTTGTCAGTTTTATTTATTTCAGTGTTAAATGCATAGTCCTATCCTCTCAGTGGAAGCTTTCAGTGTTTGCCAGTAGAAACATACATCATAGTTTTCTATGAAGTTTCATAAAGTACAGTCCATTGATTCCTCCCTCCACATGGTTTTTGTGTATTAGGGATGCCCTGATACAGCCAACACCTCCTTTTGTACTGTAGCACACATCACTTTCCAATGGAAAAATCATTAAGAGCTGCCTAATCAGAGTATATTTAACTCCTAAACCCAATGCATAACCTGTTAAAGCAGCTCAAGTACCAGAGTGTTTTTTTTCTCCATCTTAAATAGATCAGGTAAAGATCAGGCCCTCATCAAACAACATGAAGTCTAAGGGGACAGTGGAATGAAGAAACACTTCAAGTTTTCCCTGTCTTTATTGCCTCCACAGAACTGCACTAAAGAAGCCATTCTCCTTGCCATGTGCCACAGAACATTTTGGAGGAGTAGCTGACGATTAGAGGGCATGCACAAGTCTCTTGAGCTCTACATTCTATAGGTTAAGGATTTACATCTCACTGCTTTTAACACTGCCTCAGTTCCTCTCTCTCACAGAACTAGTTTCTCCCTTTCTCCACTATGTTAGTGCACAAGAATACTTGTAAAATTATTCTTAAGTAGCACAACTAGTTACAAATGTGGGCCCTGAATTTAAAAAGCACTTAGGCACATGCTGAAATTCCAGTGATATCAATGAGATGTTAGCACTTGCATGCCTAGTGCTTTCCTAAATAGGGCAGGATTTAAGCTTGTGCTTCAGAGCCTTCCTGAACTGGGATCTTAGGCTCAGATATCTTCATTAAATCTGGAAAAGGCAGGAAATCACAGGTTTTCACAGAAATTTGCCATGTGGTGTACACAACTGAACCACTTTGATTTTAGCTTAAAATTACAGAGCCAAAGTTCAGTGACTGGTATTGCAACTTGGTGCACAAGTTCAACTCCACTCTCACTTGGCCTCGCCATCCTTCTGTCATGATGCAAGGGCCACTGGACCAAATTTCAGAGAGTCATGCAGCACCATTCCAATTTGGCCCTGCCACCCCTTCATCATGTTGGAGGAACCTATGGACCGAATATCAGTGAATAGCATTGCAACTGACATGTAGATTGTAGCAGCACTCATGTTTGGCCTGGCAGCTGCTATGTGAAAAAACTGCTAAGCCAAACCTGCATGATGCTGCAACCCCCGAACATCTCAATGTTGCTCAGTTTGGGGATTTGCTTGAAATGCCCTTTCTGCCCCCTCATCCAGATATACTCCAGTTGGTGTGCCTGATAATGGTTTGCACCATGCATAACATGCATATAGTTGCAGGTACCCCAATGGAAATTGGATGTGTGGGAAATTTTAATTCATTTTGTATTCCCATAGCTCTTGCCTAAGATGGCAGATGCATCTAAAAAAGTAATTTTTAAAGAGCATCCCTTTGCCTTGTTTCATGCAAACATGCATCTTTAAGGTAGTTCAGTTTGTAGATATGTTGGAAGCTGTCTTGTGTTCACTGTCTGTGTAAAGCACAGCCAAGAGAAAAGGAAAATGTCAAGTTTTCTTAACATGATTCAAACATTGAAAAAAGTCTCAATGCTATTGTTTTTCATGCCTCTTAATGTCAAAGGATTCAAAATTAAGTCTATAGGGAAATGGTACTTAAATTGCAGAAAAATCCCTAATGATTTAAATCCATTTTATCTTTGTAGTTTGAGACACACAGACAAAGAAGGAAAATTAAAGGGAAAGTACTTCTATTATCTGGTGACTATGGTACACCCTTTTCCCAAACAAAGGCAACTGAGCATTGTAAAGGTTGTAGAAAACCTCCATTTGTACAGATCTAGTCCAAATAACAATTGAACCTATTACCAGGGATAAATAGGATTACATACATTTACCATAAACAAGTTTGTTTACTTCCTGGTTACAAGCATATGGCTGAAGGAAGCTAAATCTTTGCACTGTAAAATCACACATATGTATTAATATCGACAGTGTATTGTTTTGTTTCATATAAAATGCAGTAAATTATTCGAATGCAAGCATATTATAATCATATGTGATTCTAGAAAGAGCATACCAGAGAGTACCCTGGTAGGCATTGGTTTGAATTTTGGAAGCAAGGTGGGAGTTAATATGAGAAGAAATGCTGTAGCAGTCCTTAATTGCTGATTTAAAATTATGACAAGATTCCTTCTACCTCCCACTCAGTGTTGGTGAAATCTATATTTTCATGAAGTGTCCTGTTCTTATACCAGACAGAACTGCTAGGTAGCTGTGCTTCTAGAGGTAGGAACACACACACCTATCTCTCTGGGCATGAACAACTGGTCCTTAAAATCTAGTTTGACACCTCTTGCAATTCTTTCATCCCTATATGTCTATGATTCTGAGCCCCCCCGCCTGCCCCCGCCTGTCTGCCTACAATACCAAGCTGGCTGTTTTTGCAGTTCTTTTTTGTTACTGCCAGGAATTTTCTGTGTCTCCCCCAGCCTCCCCTGTATTTTCTCCCTTGCCATACTTATAGCCTAGGATATCCAGTCAATTTGGTTTTGGATGACCTTAGGGGAGAAGCCTTCAAGAAATGATTTTAAGATATCAAGACTGGTTTCAAGTTGGTAGACAAAGTTCCAGATCTCATCAGCAATAATTGCTGAGCACTTTGAAGAACCAGTTCATCACAACAGTGTTTGGCCAGCTAACACCATTTGGAACCTCCATGCAATTCCTTCTTGGCACACTCTGGGCCTGTTGCTACGCAATACAGCCTTTCTTTCCTTCCTCTGTGAAACCTGTTCCACAATCAGTCCCTCAGATCCGGTGCCCTGTGCCTTTCCAGCTATACCAACCAACAGACTCCTACCCTATGCATTCCCTTATGGGACTCTAGATTCAGACAAGAAACTTTAATTTTATTCACCCAGGATTTTTCCCTCAGAATACTGTGTTCAATGGATTTCAGAGAGGCCTACTTATAAATGCCTAATCACCCAACTCATTACAAGTTCCTCTGCATTGGCTTGAGTAAACACTACCAAGAGACATCCTTCTCATTGCCTCCCCTCTCCATGTAAGAAAAGAAGACGTCCATATTTTTCATTGTCTGAAAGACTTTCTAATCAAGTTGTGCTCTTCCATCTTTCTCAAGCTCATTTCAATCAAGTTACTTACTACTTCCTCCCTGATCATCAACTATTAGAGAAATCTCTTTTTCTCTCAGGATCTGATTTACTTGACACTCAGTTTCATGACTCAGGAGGACCTAGATCTCCTTCCATCCAGCAAAGTCTCTGAGACCCAGAGACCCAGGACATTGGTCCAGGACTGCTTTCCAACACTGCAGCTCACAGGGGTTCATCTCTGCAAACATGCTGCAGGAAACCATCCTATGCACTGGGATCCCTTCTATTTATGGGTGAGGGGGTAGTCACATAGGCCCACCCCTTCTCTTAGATGCCTCGCTCCTACCACCCCGCGCCTTTCTTCCCCCTGCTGCTGGGGGAGAGTCCTGGCTGAACTGGCCTGGGCAATGTTAATTTCAGTGCCAGGCTGCCAGCTGCCCTCAGTGTCACCCCCAGAGCTGGCTTGCCTGCTGCCCCTGCCCCCCCGCACCAAGCCACTCATCAGCTTCATTATTGGCCAGCTTCCCCCAGCACCAGGCTGCCCGCTGGCCCTAGCCTCCTCCTAACCTCCAGTGGAAACTGAGTGCCTGCTGTGCTGGTATAGAGGGTAGGCAGAGCCAGGGCCTGGCTTAGGGAAGACTTAGCCTCCCCTAGCCTTTTATACCCACTGACCACACTTCAGATTTTAACAGGTTTTCAAGCACATAAAGAGGAAAGCAAACACCAAGTAGGAGTTTCAAATAAAACTTTGAAACCAATGGGAATTAGGTGCCTAGGTAATTTTAAAAACTGAGTATCTGTATCTGTAGGTGCTGAATTGTCTTTGAAATGTGCCCTTTAGGCTACGTCTACACTGCAGCGCTAACTCGGGATACCATCTTTTGAGCGTGCCCGTTATTTCAAAATATAACTGGCTCTCTATTCCAATGTCCCTGTAAACCTTATTCCACAAGGAGTAAGGGACATTTCAGAATAGCAATATATTTCAAAATAAGTGCTGTGTAGACAGTACCAAATTTTGAAATAAGCTATTTTGAAATAACATTGAAATAAGATATGCAATTTGGATTTTTTAAAAGCCCTGCTGTGTGAATTATTTTGGCGAAGTTTTATGGCATGTGTTACATAGGTCAGACTAGATGGAGCTTGCTTTGGAATATCTGAGTCTGTGTGTCCACACAAGGCTTATCACTGGCTTAGCTAAACTGGCTTTTAAATCAAGTTCAGTTAAACTGATGCAATGTCTATGTGCAGATAGGCCTTAAAAACCTAGATTTTAATGAGAAGTGAAACACCAGACATTAAAAAGGACCATTTGCTGATTACTCCACTTCAATAAATGTTAAGTCACAGCTGAATTCTGAAGTAAAACATTGTTATATTTGCACAGTCAACCTGTGGAACTCCTTACCAGAGGAGGACTTTAACAGGGTTTAAAAAAGAACAAGATAAATTCATGGAGGTTAGGTCCATCAATGGCTATTAGCCAGAATGGGTAGGAATGGCGTCTCTTGCCTCTGTTTGTCAGGGGCTGGAAATGGATGACAGAAGAGATCGCTTGATGATTACCTGTTTCTGTTCACTCCCTCTGGGGCATCTGGAATTGGCTGATGTCGGCAGACAGGATACAAGGCTAGATGGGCCTTTGGTCTGACCCAGTATGTCCGTTCTTATGTTTTTACCCATTATTATTTATAAAGGAGAAAGGCACAAGAAGCAGCAATAACTGGAAGTTAAAGCTAGAAAAATTTAAATCAGAAATAAGACACATTTTTATCAGCAAGTATGATTGACAAACTCTCAAGTGATGTGGTAGCTTCTCCATCTCTGGATGCCATCAGATGAGAACTGGATGCCTCCTTGGAAGACACAGTTTAGTCAAACAAGCTATTGGGCTCAGTGCAAAGGTAATTCTTGGGCCTTTGTTGTACAGGAGAGCAAGCTGAATAATCTAATAAAGGCAACCTATATTCTATCTTCCATGTCAGTTGGCAGAAGTGGATCCCAGAGTAAGTGGCATCACTAGTTAGGGCCCCAGCCAAAAATCTTGCTCAGCTTCTCCTATGAAAAGAGGAACATACTGAGCTGACACATCTAAGGAAAGGAAGATGAAAAGGGGAAGGAAGCATTTAAAATATGCCATTTAGAGGAGATGGCCCTTTCACAAATATTTTGTAAAAGTATAAATGTTGCAGCTGTTTCAAATGATACATAATAAACCACATACACATAACAAAAGAGCTTTATAACAACAATGTCCTACACTGTTAACCACTTCTCTCCCTACCAGTCATATAGACTTCCCACTGGGACATGTGTTTTCCTTTTGATAGGAACAAATTCTTCCTCTATTGAAAACAATTCTTTAATCTTTTAATAACATGCTCCTATGCAACAATTTGGCTTCATATACCATAAAGAAATAGTAAAGGGAAAAGGGGCTGGGATGGAGGAGGTGTGGGGTGGGTTTTAATTTAGGTTTTTTCTTTTGGCTTTGCAATGCATCTTTTGTATTTCTGCTGGGAAAACTATTGGCAATGCATCTAGCAATTTACTCAAGAGAAATTCAGATACATGCCACAGTATGATTTATAGGAAATGTGACTATTGTACTTTTCCTTTCATCTTATTTTGGGCTTTAGTACTAGTAAATCAGCACTTTAAAATGTGTAATTCTATGGGGTAAACTCTCATCTGGTGTAAATGGGCATAGTTCTATTGGGTTTGGTTGAACAATGCAACTGAGGATTTTGACGGACATATTTCACGAATGCAGGGTGTGTCATCTTGAAAGCAATGTGGAGTAGATGAACTACATTAATAAACAGAAAACTCTGAAGGTTGATTTTAAATTACTTTTCTGCCCAAACATAAATTCTTCTTCTATAAAATGTCTGGTATTTTTAAGCTAAAACAAATGATCAGTCTCCACCACTGTCAATGCCCCCACATGAACATATCCTCTCTACCTTTCCAGACCTAGAACTGCTAGCATGAGAGAAGTGGGGAAGGCAGAGGCTCCAGGTTACCTGGGATGGGGGGGAAGGAGGAGAAGTGTTTCTGAGTCTGGGGAATGGAGAAGGATTTGGGAGAAGCAGTCTGGGAATGTAATTCAGTGACTCCAGTTCAGGAAGTATGTGATTCTGTAGTGGGATCCTTATGTAGGATTAGAACGGGAGTATGGAGATGGGGAAAACCACCTCTTATAGACAATTAGCAGGTGAGGCTTTAGGGGGAAAATGTGAGGCTGGGGCAATCAGACTTCAGCATCATCCGAACTGCACCACCCACTCCAGAGCCAGTCCCACCCTTCCCTGAGGCCCCACCTGCTTTGAAGCCCTACCTCTGTGGCTCACTTTCCAGCACCATCACTCACTCGCTCATTTTCAGCAGGCAGGGGGTTGGGGCAGGGGTTTGGAGTGAGGACTCTGGGAGTGTGGCTCTGGGATAGGGACAAGACATTTGGAATGTGCGAGGGGGTACAGGCGCTGGACTTCATGTGTGGGCTCCAGGGTGGAGCTAGAAGAAAATGTGTTAAATTTTTTTCTGTAGTTTTAAGTGTGAAATGTTGTTGTTGTTGTAGTTTACACTCTCCCTCTCTCTCCCTTAGTTCTTCTGAAACAATATAAAATGATTATTGTCGGAAATGTTATTGTTACTAAAATTTAAAGTTTTCTGTACCGAATTGTATATTTTCTGTAAACCAAAAGCCCACTTCACTTAGGGCTACAATTAAACAGAGGAAATGAAAGACTAAATTCCAAGTAAGTCGTATTATTAATCATTAGAAGAGCTAGTAGTTTCTGCCTGAAAACTACATTTAGTCTAAAATTTGATCTCTTTAAAAACACTAATGTGTATTGAAATTTCTATTATTATTCTTAATTATTTATTATTAGGTAGCTAGCTAGGTTTTTTTCCCATGTGGAAAATTATATGCATCATTTAGGAGTTGGAAGACATACCCCTTCACCAATATCCATCACTAAGTCCAGTAATTTTGTCAAGTGTTCATCATGATACATGATGGTGCTAACCACGACTCTTGTTACCAATTTTCTTCCACATGTGGGAAATAGGTAGATAATGACTGGAAGACATTGTCAGCTGACAGTTAGTCAGTGACCTACAAGAAATAAACTGGTAGCTCTGAGGGTGTCCCTTTCACAGATACAAACTTTATGTCTGGAAAACTCCAAGGCTGATTCACTTATCTGCATAATCTGTCTGATTTTAAAATAATTATAACCACATGTTATAATGGGTCCACTCCCAGCTCCAGCCCCAGCCCTGGATGCTCACTGCAGCTCCAGGGTGTGAGAAGGGGTGGACAGGGATAAGAAGGGTCATAACCCTGAAATATTTAGGGACCTCTGGGCTATATGATCATCCCTGAAGCTCTTCATTTAAAAAAATGAAAAGCAATTTAGCTGAGCTGGAGTTGTCGTAATATTTTATTCTTTTCTAAAGTAAACTTCATGGGAGATTTCATTCAAAGAATAAAAAAGTGTATGGTCTTTTGAAAAAACCAACCAAACCCTTGCCATGGTCAATTGCACTATGCGATGATAGTTCCTATCAGCATTAAAAGGTAATTGGAAGAAAGGGACACAAGGGGGCAGCTGTTTACCATTTCGAATTTTTTTTTCTGCACTAGATTGAAATTATAGATATGCAGAGTCAGAATTAGCAGTCACATCTGGGGAGTAGATAACTATCTTACTAGATATATAAATGGTTAGGTTAATTGTAGTTTTAGATGACATTTTACAGTGTATTAATTAACATCTAATTGAGTGGTCTTTTGTAATATAATATCTGTTATCTTATGTGGATGCATTACAAAAGTAACTCAGGAACAAAATATACTCATTCATTTTTTATTAGTTAAAATAATTTAGTAGATTTCACACAAAAATGTAGTAATTCATCATTTACAAAAACAAACATGTCCTGACTGACACCCAGAAGGTAACAAAGATCCTGATTTTATAAATGCTATATCCCTATGTGGATTTGTGCTAATCTTATGAATCTGGGGACAGTAGAAAGGTGTATCAAATTCTGTAATGTATGACAAAACCAAGGGGTAGTTGCAGTAATAACAGGAATAGTTGGGTTTATTACCGTCTTTGTTTAGAGGTGGGCATACCAGTGTGGTTCACCTCTGCTAAATTAGGCAGTACGCTGAGCTTTCACATCCTAATTCTAAACTTTTTCAAACATTTAGAAAAAAAGCAAGAGACTGAGTAAATTATGGTGAGCAAAAAATTCCACCCAAAACATACTTCTCTTGGCCATTCAGGAAATAAATATTTAATCATTTTAAACAGTGGCTATCAGATATTAGTTTATGAATTTATTTTACCCCCCACTCCTGGTGTTGCCAATAAAATAGTTACTCATATATTAGTAAAATGGGAGTCCCCTCCAGGTTCTCAGTGTCTTTTTCAAAAGATAGCAGAAATAAGTTATGGTTCTGTGATGATAGTAAGTCACTTCCCATTTTGAGGATCTAAAAGAATTCTGGCATTGCTTACTTTATGGCCATAGTTGGCCACTATCTGATTAATATCTGAAGGCTTCAGCAGCCCCATGTCTAGAAGGGATACTCTAAATCAGTTGTCTACAATGATAGATGTAGGCTTTGGTATCTGATCTGCTGCATTGTTAGCAAAAGCTGGATCTATAGGAAAAGTGAAATTGGTAAATATATTTGACCACAGATTTACACTACAAGTGAAATGAAAGTGTATATTTGAGACCCAGAAATAAATGGAAAATGAGAACGTTAAGGTATATATCATAAGAGTTTTTCAATTCTAACAGCAGCACACTGACAGGACATCCATTTATGATACTTATGTGGCACCAGTGACGTTTTCTGAGAAGGACTCAAGAGGTGAATTAGAAACCTAAGCAATATGGGGCCTTTTCTGAATGCCTGTCAGTGAATATTTTCCTGCAAAGTCAACAATGGATAGATCAAGAATGTCCTATAGAGTGTAACAGTGGCCCTGGCTGATTACATCAGAAGGTCCAATTCGCAGGAGTAGGGTTTCCCCAAAGTAAACTGCAGCTCTGAAAGCAAGAGCATAAAAGGATTTTTTTCTTTGCAAAATGTTCATGAAAAATGTGTCTTCTCTTTTGCAAGAAAAAAAAATATTTTTGGACCAGCTCTATTTCCCACTTGTGGTAGGCAGAAATTTCATGTTGCAATGGACAGGAGGTCAGAGCACCCGCAGATATGTTTTGACATTAGAAATGAGGGCAACTGCTTACTATGACTTACAGCATGCTGGCCTGAGAAATGACTAAGTATCCTCCCTACTAACCAGAAAAAGGCAGTGAATATGGTGGTCATGGTAAGAATTGGTAGTATCTGTGGACAGTAGAATCCTGATTTTATGATCACCAATCTTATGAATGACCAGTTACACAAATCATTTTCTTAACAGAAAAATTGTAATATGATGCATTACTCCATACTACAAGTTATACACCCTATGTGCAATGGATGGTCAGTTTCATGACTTTTTAAATATCAACTCCTCAAGCCCCAAGACATTCATAAACTTAGAATTCTTCTGTAGCACTGATCACTGAATCACATCCATTCTTGATCAACACTACTAGGGTATGTCTACACTACAGCGTTATTTCGAAATATCTTATTTCGAAATAGTTCATTTGAAATAAGTTATTTCAAAATAATGCGTCTGCACACAAAATGCATTTCGAAATAGCGTTTTGCTATTTTGAAATAGCTCGTCCACACTGAGTGGACGCTGAATCGCATTTAAGGCCGGCTGGAACCAAGTCCGGCAGGGCTTCAGGTCAGCAGTGTCTTTGTGTGGCTACTGCCTGAGGCTATCTGAAGCTTGTGCTTAAAGGGACACCCCCCCACGGCCCCCCCCGGGCAGCCGGTTCTCAAGTTTCCCTGCTTGCTTGCCTACCTCAGTGAGGGACAGCAAAGCATTTTTGTTTCTATGTGCTCTGCTTGCCCTTACTCGGGACACCACAGAACTCTGCAACATGGAGCAGGAGCTGCCCCTGGGCACTCTAGTGCTTCTCTTGGACGCATTGCTGTGTGCCTGGCTGCACTTTCTGCAGGCTGCCATCCGGGAGGTCCATCAGGAGGCTGTCAGTATCCAGGAGGCCCTGCGGGAGAGCTTCCACCCTGAGGAGCATTAAGAGCCTCCCTGGTCTGCCCCACTGGGGGCTTGTGCCTCATTCCTCCCTCACATCCTTCCACTTACCCTCCCCCCGACCTCCCTTCCTGATGTAAAATAAAATACACGTTTTTTCATAAACACGAACTGTCTTTATTTAACAAAACTTTGTGGGGGAGAGGGGAATGAAACTGGTGAGAATGGGGAAAGGAGGTGGGAGAAGGGAGGAGAGAGGGAGGGAAAGGGGAGGGGGAAACCTGGGAGGAGGGACTGGAAGGGGGAAGCAAGGAGAAGAAGCGGGAGGGGAAGCTCAGGACTCAGGGGTGGGGATCTTACCGGGCCAACTGTCTCCCAGTACCGCGGATGAGGAGGCCTCCGCGTCCCCGGGGGGATGGGGAGGGGATGGAGGGAGAAGCAGGAGGGAGAGAAGGAGTGGGAGGAGGAGCAGTAGCTGGGGAGGCAGCAGTTGCTGGAGCGGCAGGAGGCAGCACGCTCTGCACCAAGGTCTGCAGGTGCTGGCAGATGGCACAGCCCTGGGCAAGCTGCTCCTGCCGGAGCTCCAGGTCTTCTTGCACCCAGTTCTGGAGGGTGCAGTGCAGGGCTCGCAGTGCCCCCAGGTGCTGCTGTCGGTACCCCTCCACTGCACGGGTGGTCCTGCGGAGCCCTGGGGTGCAGGAGCATGTCCCGGGCGGGGTGTTGTGCCCTGCATGCGCAGCTGGTGCATCTGTAGAGAAAGAAGTGAAGTGGTCAGTTATCGCTGGGGACACAGTGGGTGAAGCCCAGCCCCCCTCTGCGAGGTGAGGATGACTGTTCCCTGCACCATCAGAGCCGATGTGCTTGCATGGAGGCCGTGTTCGGAATGTCCTGCTATCCCCAGGAGTGGGAGCTGCCCCGAGACCACACCCATGCCCCTGTGCTGTGTATAGTGTGGGTGAGATGGGGGGAGATGTCCCCTGCCTCTGTGTAAAATGGCCTTGTGGAGGGAGAGCGTCCTTCTGTGTCCCACCCTGGGGTCAGGAGCATGTCATGTCTCTTCTCACACGCGTGTGGCTAACAGGCCAAGGCCTCTGTGTGGCAGCCAGCTGGGGTCATGTGCCCAGGGGTGGCATGGCTCATGCTCGCACGTGCACAGGTTGCTGCATGATCCGTGGTGAGCAAAGCCCATGCGCATGGTCCCTGGGCTCCCTCCCTGCCCCCCCCCCCAATAAGGGGACAGTGATGGCACTCACATGTTGTTGCCTCCCCGGATGACACTGGTGATGGGTCTGCTGGGACAGCTCGGGGGTCCTGGCTGCGTGGCACTCTTCCTCTGGGCTCCTGCAGCTCTTGGTGCTCCTCCTCCATGCCCTGGTCAGGGCCCTCTGCTCCAGGATCGATGACCCCCAGGGTGGCATGGACCGTCTCCCCCCCCCCCCCCCCCGCAGGATGTGGTCCAGGGCATCAAAATAGGGCCAGGTGTCTGCCCCTGTTTGGGAGCTGCCCCTTGTGGCCCTAGCATAGGCCTGCCACAGCTCATTAATTTTCATGCGCACCTGCTCCTGGGTGTGCACGTGGCCTTTGGTGGCCAGGCTGTCAGCCATCCGTCTGTAGACAGCCACATTCCTCCATCTAGTGCGGAGATTATGGATGTTGGAGGCATCCCCCCAAACCTCAATCAGGTCCATGATCTCCGCACTGGACCAGGAAGGTGCCCACCTTCTCTGGTCCCGGCAGGCTCCTGGGAGCTGGGGGACTGGGCCCGGGGAGCAGTGGAGGGCTGGCTGGCACTGGCTGCCTGGCTCATGGTGGGGCCACTGGGTCAGGGGCAGCAACTGCTGGCTCTGTGCTGGCAGGCCTGGAGCTGGCACAGGCACTGTGGCCAGAGTCTACCCCTTTAAGGGCTCCAGGGCTGGAGGAGAGGAGAGGAAGTTTTCCTGGTTGTGCCCAGAGTGGCCACCAGGGCACCCTGGGAAGGGCTTGAGGCCCCCTTTTTCGAAATACGCATCTACACAGTGCTTATTTCTAATTAGCTATTTCAAATTTGGTGTTATTCCTCGTAGAATGAGGTTTACCAAATTTGAAATAAGTGCCCCGCTACTTCGATTTAATTTCGAAATAGCGGTTTGGCTGTGTAGATGCTAGGAAAGTTATTTCGAAATAACGGCTGTTATTTTGAAATAACTTTGCTGCGTAGACATACCCCTACAGAACCATTTTTCAGGGGGAATACTTTCTCCATTTGAAACTACAGTGAGATTATGAGAAGGCAGAAGGTAATTACCCAAAATGGAGTTGGGCAGGATACTGGGATTAACACTCCTATTTTTGGGGAAAAGTGCCATGAGAGATTTTTATGACCACAGGCTTAATGACCATGTGCTTTTATCTTAGGACTACATTATCCCAATAGTACCATACTGGAGCATTGGTTCAATACTGACCTCAAAAGAAGACTGCAATATATTGAGTCACCAATGGCATCTCCCACAGTATGTATTTTCTATGGAAATCTTTGGGAAAATATCAGTTATCTGGGGGGGCCCTATGTGATAAATGACTTTGCTGTGCAATTGAATGGTTGAAAAAATGACACAGAACTTCTTGGAAGAAATGTGCTTGTCTGAAGTAGCTCTCAGCAATATTCAGCTATTAAGTTTAAACCAGTTGGTGCTGATTATTTGGTGCCCATCTGTAAGATGTGCTAATCTTCAGCCCTAATGGACTGATCATCTGATAAATACCCACCACACTCAGCTCAGCACTCCAAACGCTCCAATGCAATAAATTAGAGAAATAGATCAAGGTATCTATAACCTGACTAATCAGATGCTTCATTCTCATCGCCAAAGGCAGGTAGCATTGGAAATTTCCTGAAACTGCTTGTTTTTGTAAGGTTTCCAGCTCAGTGTGTTGAGCATCTGAGGTCTGGTCTGTGCTAGAAAATTGATTTAACTACCTCAGTCAAGGGTCTGAAACATCCACTCCTGAGCAACATTGATAATTGGACTGAAGTCCCTTTGCAAACAACACTAAGTCAAACCTAGCTACTGAGTTGTAGTGTTTTGAGTGTCAACATAGCAGAACATTTCAGGTATGTTTGGATTAGCATCTAGACCTCTTTGTGCTTCTTCAAAGGAAACATTTTGAGCAGTAGCTGCTTTCAGCTTCATTCTGCATTGTGCTGCTACTCTGTTTTGAAAAGAAAGTTCATATAATCTGAACCACAAGTGAAGCATTAAGTTAAGCCCAAGCAGGGCTGATAATGAAAATAAGGAATATATTTCAAATAAAATTACTACTCCTGCCTCAGCTTTTCAATGTTTCACTTTTTTAATTGTAAAACAATTAAATCAAAATATGAATTGGCTCCTGATGTAGGGTATTTAATTAAAATGGAATTTAGAAGGACTCAGTAAATGAAAAGGCAGTGAATACTACAACCAATGGAAGTTTGGGGGAAGGTCCCAACACTCTGTTATCTTTGTCTCTTCAGGAGATTATCAGTTACAGTTAGACCCATTTCCTGTTGACTTACGTGCTTCTAAGAACAGAGACCTGGTTTTACTTAGGTCTAATGTTGTCCGTAGCTATGGTGATACATCTCCTCAGTCATTTAATTTCTTTTGAAAATCGTCCCAGTAATAATAATAAATAATAGTTAATCATCGTTAGCTCTGATATAGTTAAGTATTATTATTTATTATTATAATTGGGGGAATTTTCAAAAGTACATAAGTGACTGAGAAGAAGAAACCTCATTATCTTTAAATAGGCATTTAAGTCACTTAGCATCTTTGAGAATTCCACTTAATAGAAATAAGAATATCATTTGGCTCCAGCATGAATATGGGAGACAAAGGAAGGATATCAGAGCTAGCTGGGAATGTATGAGATACCAAGCCTATTGGTGTCTTCCGATTGCCTTCTATTGGCTATTATATTTTTTTTTTCAGCTAACCTGCAATTATGATTGTTGTTATTTGTTGGTTGTATTGTTGTCACACCTAGAAACCCCAATTATGGACTAGAATCTTATTGGGGAAGGCACTGTACAGTCACAGAACACAAAACAAAAAGACAGTTCCTACCTCAGAACTTACAATCAAAGTATGATTCTACTTTGATTCTTTAAGAAACCTTGAACAAAATATCATATTAATGTAGCAATATAATCCTAGAGTTAAATTTCTTTTTATTAATAATCTTTATCTTAGACTATCGTAACCGACTATCGTAACCTATAATCCAAACAACCTACTGGAGTACCATTTAACATTTGAATCAACTTTGTCATGGTCCTCAAAGTTAAACACAGCAGATGGGATTGTAGCAAATAAGAGATTTCAATTGTAATACAAACCACAGTACAGTAGGTAAACAGCAGTTCAATTCCTGGCATCAGCCAAACAGGCTGGAACTCACAAGCGTTAGTTTAAAAACTGAATTTTTGAATCACAAAGTGCTAGACACGACTATGTTTTTTTGTGAGATTAAAAATTGTCTGTTTAATTTAATTATGCTTAGTGGGAAAAATAAAATTAAAGTTTTGAGTATCCTAAAATGCAAGATGGTCCAGGGTTTGATTTTGCTTCCATGACAGTGAGTGTCACAACTCGTATATGTGAAATTCTGTCTCTATTGTAATCCACAGGAGTATTGTCATTAACTTCAATGGTATCAGGGTTTCATCCTGTGAGTTCAAGGGGAGCAAAACTGAGACCTTTGTAAAAAAAAAATTATTTGACATCTTTGAAAGGAGAAATTTTATAGGACATCATTCCAGTAAGTGCCTTTTCACTCAACTAACTTTGTGGTCTGAAGTTGCAGTGGGGGAGGTCTAGGTTGAATATCAATAAAAACTATTTCACTGGGAGGGTCATGAAGCACTAGAATGGGTTGCCTAGGGAGGTGGTGGAATCTCCACCCCTCATGGTTTTTAAGTTCCAGCTTGACAAAGCCGTGACTGGAATGATTTAGTTGGGATTGGTCCTGCTTTCAGCAGGGGGTTGGACTAGATAACCTCCTAAGATCTCTACCAATGCTAATCTTCTATGATTCTACCTTTTTAGCATCTTGAGTGAGATTGTCAGATTCCTGTAGGGCTATGTCTACACTACAGAGGTTTTTTTTAAATTGGCCATTTTTCCAAAAAAAACCTTCAATTACAGCCACACTGCAATCGCATTCTTTCGAAAAAAAATCAGAAGAACAGAGGGGGTTTTCAACAGCAGTAATCTTCTTTCGATGAGGAAGAATGCCTTTTCCAAAAGAGCTCTTTCGGAAAAAGGCGTGTGTAGACTGGGAAAAGAGTTTTCTTTTGAAAGAAGAGGCCTCCAGGAAATAACACAGATGGCCTGTTGGCCGCGCTGTCCAAAGTAATCACAACTCTATAGTTCCTGTCTCCTGGCCCCTCTTAAAGCTGTAGGCACCCTGGACAAGCCTTGTGGCAGGAAGCTGGCCTTGGAGCAGCACCTTGACCGTGCAGCTTTCCCTGCCACAGGCATTCGGAGCTATGTCCAAGCCACAAGCCCCCCGAGACTCCCCTGGCCCTTGCAGGGAGCATGACTAGGGCTCCCAGGACCCACTGAGGGGAACCAAGTGGCGGGCACCCTCATGGTCTGGAGTGGAGATCCTGTCCCTCCTCAAGCTGTGGGGCGAGGAGGAGACACTACAGGATCTCCGCTCCAAGCACCACAATGTGGACATTTATGGCTGGATGGCTGAGTCTCTGGTGGAGTGGGGACACCCACCCCGGGCTTTAGAACAGGTCTGGAGTAAGGTGAAAGAGCTCCGCCAGGGATACATGAGGGCCAAAGAGTGCAGCTCATGCTCTGGGGCAGGACCCCGCACCTGCCCCTACTACGCTGAGCTCCGCCAGATCCGGGGGAGTGAGGAAGCCGTCGTCACCTGGCCAGAGGTCACGGCAGATGAGGAGGATGAGGAACAGCAGGAAGAGGAGGACGACACAGCCACCGTCACACTGTCCTTGGAGCCAGTGCTGTGATCCAGGATGTCTCCCAGGCATCGTCTGATGCCAGGGAGGGATCTTCAGGTGAGTGCTCTCAGTTTGTCACACATGCAGGGTGGGGGAGGCAGGCACAGAGGGGGTGGGGTGTGAGCGTTGTTCGGCCTGCTTGGGCTGGACATCATGCTGCAGTACATGTATGTGGAACCATATGCAGCATTATTGTGTGCCACGCAGACTCCACAGGCAGCTCCTGAGCCCTCCCAGGCTCGGGAGACCACACACATGTCTGGCCCTGGACGGGGCGGCGGGGGGGGGGGGGGGCAGATGCCCTCCCACCACCTGCCACGGCTGGAAGCAAGGTAGCCCCAAGAGCACAGGCATGACCCCAGACACACCAAGGAGTGCCGCACACAGCACAAGGGCATGCCTGCACGTGAGAGGCAGCACCCACTCCCACGGACAGCTCTGCAAGGTGCATACGTGTGTGTGGGCCCCAGGAAGGGCCAGGCTACTCCCGGCTCCTCTGGGATCCCACTGTGGCCAGACACATCCCTTGCCTGATTGTCTATGGGGAGGAGGACAGCGGCCAGCATGGTCCCCCTGGGCACCTCGGGGTCCCTGAGGAGCCCCACATGGCCTTGCTCCCAGGATAGCCTCTGGTCCGAGGACTGTTGGTCGCTGCTCACAGAGGAGGGCAGTGTCTGCTTGGATGACTGACCGCCTCTCCCTCTTTGTTTTCTCCCCAGCCAGAGCAGCTGGGACTGAGGGTCAAGCTACGCCACCTGTGCCAGCTGCCCAACCCCTGGGGACCCAAAAGCGCTCCATAGTCCAGGAGGAGCTTATGAGACAGAATGTGGGCTTCCTGTGTGACATGTAGCAGACCCTGGCCTAGAAAATCCAGGAGGACGCAGATTGGCGGACCCGCATGTGGGACCAACTTGTGCGGCAGGGTGATAACATGTGTGCCATCATGTGGGAAATGATGGAGTCCGGGTGGCTGGTATAAGGCTTCATTAGCCATGGCATCAGGGGGTAGGCCACGTCCCCCAGGATGCACAGTGAGAGGGCGTGTATGAGCTTTTGGGAGGTGGCTGCCCCCTCCCCTTCTTTCCCCCTTAAACACCCCAGAGCCGCCCCCTATGAGGCCACCCCCTGACAGCAGCAGGGCTATGTGAGGGCGGGATGGCACAACCCCCCAGGGATGGAGCTTCTCCCCCACCCCTACCCCTACCCCACCCCGCTTTCCCTAGGAACTCCCTTTCCAGGACTCCTCCCCGCCTCCTGGTGCAGGGATTGCAGCCCGAGAGTGCCTTATCTCCATGAGGCGGGCTCTGACGGTGGACTTCCTCACGCCAAACTGATTGCCCACCGACCGGTAGCTCTCTGGGGTGGCAAGCTTCCAGATGGTGATTGCGACTCGCTTCTCCAGGGGAATGGCAGGCCACAGGTGGGTGTCGTGTCTTCAGAGGGCAGAGGTGAGCCAGGCACATAGCTCCAAAAAAGTGGCCTTCCGCATGTGGAAGTTTTGGAACCACTGCTGGTCATCCCACCGCTCCATGACAAGGTGGTCCCACCAGTCGGAACTGGTGTCCAGCCTCCAGAACCGTCTCTCCACAGTGGTGTGTGGTTGCACGGGTCTTGCTCCCGCACACAGGGAGAGGGTCTCAGATGATCTTGGTGTCGAGCTCTTGGAGGGCCACGAAGGCAGCTGGCACAAAGTGCTGCAGAAACTGTAGCATAGCCATGTGAGGCCATCGCATGCCCGGGGCAGCTCCGGCTCCTTGGCACAAATTAAAAATCTGTGGCATGCAAAAAAGCTGGGCAACCACAGCAGGCACTGTGAGAGCTTTGCTATCCCTCGAAGAGGTAAGCAAGCAAGCAGAAGAAGCAGAGAAATGGCTGTCCGGGGGGGGGGGGGGTGTCTCTTTAAGTGCATCTCTCAGCAAGGCTTCAGCAACAGTGCTCAGAAGCAACTAGTGACCTAAAGCCCTGTCTGAAGTGGTTCCAGGTGGCCTTATATGTGAGATAGCATCCAATTAGTGTGGACGCTATCTTTTGAAAAATCAGATCAATTTTTCAATGCGCTTTTGCGGTGTAGATGCTCTCTTTCGAGAGAAGTTTTTTTTGGAAGATCTCGTCTGGACAAGCTTCTTCCGAAAGAAACCTGCAGTCTAGACATAGCCTAGGAAACATATAACAATTCTCATTCATGTTTCTCATTACATATTATGCTAAGAACCTGTTTTAAAATAAATAGTGTAACAATTCCTGAATGGCACTGTGCTTTCAAGATCTGGATTCAGAAGCTAGCATTAGACTACTGTTGTCTGGGCCATTCAAGACATAAACACAACAAAGTAGGGCATTTTGAAACAAACATGGTCCCAAAAGGGACTTCTTTGCCTTCAGGAGTTGACAGGTCGTTTGATGCTTTTCACTGCTCTTGTCAAAATACTTCCTTCTTCTCATTTCCAGCTATTGTACTAAATCTCAGAGATGATGACTTTGTGGTGATCATACACATTCTACTTTTTCAGCTGGAAACTGGGAACATTAATGGTCATCATCGAAGAAAAAGATCATGGATGAGGGGGATGAAAGCATAAGGCAAATGCCAGAAGACAGGAGCCCATATTCAAATTGTCAGGCCTCCTGCAAACAAACCCAATTAGCAAAAAAGGAGCATGGTATTTATGACAAACATGGCTGTAATTCCATTAGAATCAGAAATTTCCTGGTATTTTCAATATTTATCTCTCATAAAAATATTGCAGCCATTTGCATTATTTCCTCTATCTGTTGAATCTCTAAACCATTGATAAAGAAATTGAGACTTTAAAAATGAAGTTATTCTTTTCACATCAATATATTTAATAAAGCTCTTTGCACTTCTCTAAATCTACCATCAGTTCAAATGCAATCTATGCTTAAATCTCTTGGTGTGTTAGAAAGCTGCTTTCTATTCAAACCTGGGTGGTGGTAAAATCTTTTCTTAGTTATATTCAGTGCTAATATAGCATGGCTACTCATTGAGCAATCATTCTGCTCATGAATATATGATTAATACATGTATTAGCTATTTGCATTTTGCATCCAGGCAAATACTAGTATTTAAATGTGAGGAGGGAAAGTGCAAACTGTCAAATATTAATGACCATGTTAGGTGGCTGCTTTTCTTGATGGGCAAACCTGTAAACACCTGAAATGCTTTTAGTATTGATGAAGGGTCATTAGCTAATGTCTGAACTTGTCATGTCCAGTCTGACACTATGATCTGTATGTCATTATTAGCCCATATCTATTAGAATTCCTATGTTTGTAGGCGCTTAAAAGCTGGGTTAAGAGACAAAGGAAAAGAGAGCAAGCATCTTCATTTTAAAGTGTATTAGGCTCGCTCCCACCTGACCCTAGAAAATAAATGCCATGTATTTATGAATCATTAGTTTCTTTCAGTAAAGCTGTGACCACTGGAAAGTGCATACATTTAAATACATTTAAGCAAATGCAAAATTAACCCGGCATATACAAAGTCTCTTGAGGGCTGAGTGAGGAGGTCAGAGACATTGCAGTTTTAATAAATATACCAAGATTCCTTAGTAGATTTTATATCTGAAATGTAAATGATTAAACTCATTGCATATTCCTGGAACCAATATGGAACCTCATTAGAGCTGGCCAAGTTGTGAGAAATTGTTTGTAAATGTGTCCCTTACTTGGATACAAAATATACAATCATTCTGTATTTTAAATTCAGAGATACTTTACTCAGTTTTGGTGAGAGGTAGGAAAGGAAAAAGAAAGAAAATATCTTTCAGAGTCTCAATCCTGTAGGCCAGATAGTATTCATTAGTTATGTCATTTGACACTAAGTGCATTTATCAACTCAAAACATTTAATCATAATTCTTATGCATCTTAAATTTGCCTTGATGACATTCATCTGACATAGATGGCAGAGTGTGACCAGAATGAGTATCACTTCTCCTTTCTATGAATGGCACCCAGTTTTACATTTTGCTGCTGCTGCTTCAACATTGTGGCCATGGGTATTTGAGGCAGATTTTTATTCGGTGTCAAGAAAGGTTATGTTGGCTTGTCTTGGCACTTGGATAGGAGATAACTGATTTAATAAATATCGGGGAGAACAATTTTTTAAAACTGCTCTGAAGTGCAGCCTTGAGCCCTAAAATGTTTGGGAAGCTGTCATGAGGACCAGATGCATAGTATATACAGCATAACACATCACAGAAAAAAAAATTCTGGATCAAAAGACAAGATTCCAAGAGATATTCTAGAGATAGGGAAAATACCAACTGGAGCAAAAACTGACATCAAATCCATCTTTAATGGCTGAGGAAGAAATCACACTTTTTTCAGGTACCAGAACATGGAACCCAGTGAAGGTTAAAGAGCAGCACCAGTCAATGGAGTTAACCCAACCAACAATGTGTGTCATTATGGACAAGACGTGCTCAAACAGCATAGGTCCTGAGCCTGTAACTGGATCCATGTGGTCAGGTTTCCCCCCCCCCCCCCATACACACACTGAAGTATAGGGCTCTTGTATTGTAGTAGACATAAAAAAAGACTGCAAAATCCAATTCTTTTCCCAACCTTGCTAATGGATGCTGTTAACTTGTGACCAGAATGTTAATAATCGTGGATTGGGAAGGGAGGCCCTTCATGCCTCATTATTCCTGGAGTTTCCACCTTGTTGCACCCTCTTCTATAATGAATGGTGATGGCTCTTAAAGTGCAATAATTTCCACATTAGCCAAGAAATGATAAAATAAAAAATAATTTATTTTTAGCAGATTGGCTGGTTTGAGAAGTACCATATGATGGTCTGAAAAGGATTTACTTTTTTCACTGCAGTGTAAGCTGTAAGACAAAGAAGACCTATGAGCAGCATAATGAAAATTTCAACAGACAAAATAACTGTAGCAAACTGTTGGAAAATAAAATCACTTTGAAGCTGTCATCTCAATGTTGCAGCCCTGTGACTCTGCTGTTCTGCTTGATCAGTTTGTACTAATAAAAAAAGATGTTTAATGCTGTCACTATGATCCATCAAACAAAAGCTTTCCTTCCCCAAGGGAATCATGTACTGAAGAAACCTGATAGTGTATATTATAAAGTACAGTAAAAATATTGCTAATGTAATCCCCTCTCTCTGAGCTAAATATGCACAGACTCTCCTAACAGCAGAGAGGTAATGTTGCAGCAAATCTTGTGGGGAACTACAGTGTGCAGAATATGTCAGGCTAATTACTATAGAACTGTTATAAAAGTTTAAAGTCCAACCACAGTTTCACTGTTAAAATGTACATTGTTGATGTAAACTACATTCACCTGATTGTCAGGTTATTTAAGCATGAACTTGGTAGAAGTTTTATTTACAATTATTTTAATGCTTAATTATATGTTTCTAGCACTGTACATCAGTTTAATACTTAATATTTGTAACATTCCTGTGAGATAAGCACATAAACTGTATTACTCTTGGATAGTATTAAACGGAATACTGAAATGATTTTCCCAAGGCCACACAGTGACTAAGTGATAGCATCAGTATTAAATCTAAGTTTAGGCTGATTCTCAGATGAGGGCTTATTTCTCCAGACTACTTCACTTCACCTGTGGTATGTGCTCTGCATTAACAGACAATATGCTACAGGGAGTCCAAATGCCATGGTTGCTAAAGAGGGACAAATTGGTTGAAATCAATTCTCTCGCATGAACCTGAAAGGCTTGCAATTTTTCAAGAGCTGGAGAATTTTACTGAAAATGTTCTTCCACTAACCACTTATGTGTATTTTATTCTATTTTAAACATATTTTATTTTAAAAATACAAACAAAAATAGTTACAAATTTCTTCCTACAAAAACCAGGCTCTAAATTACTTTCCATAATAGATTTGCTGATATTCCTTTAGTAAAGGTTGGGTGAAGAGCCCCAAACTACTTGCATCTTTATGGCGATTTTGTTATCTGGTGCATTATAGAGATGATGTAAATGATTTTGAATAGGTATTTGTATCGATAAGTTCAAATGTGAACATTTGAAAATATGCAAATTTTACTTCATTCGCTTCATATGCAAAGTTCACCATTTAGTGGGATGGTGGGGGGTGGGAGGGAAGCTTGGTGCTAGACAGAAAGCCTGCCCTGTTTAGTAAATGTCTTGAGAACATTTGATTGATACTGTTTCATTTCTGCAGTGTCTTGGTCTGTGACCCAGTCAGTCTACTCCTGTAGATTTTGAGGCCCCAATTTTGCAAACATTTATGCATGTGAGTAACCTTATGCTTGTGAATGGGAGCTTTCGTGACAGTAAAGTTATTCATGTGCCTGTTGAGCCGTACTGTCCCCATAGCTGATCTTAACTTCATAAATTTTTATACATGGATGTTTCTTATTTTCATCATGAGTATGCACATAATACATAGAGATAGGGAAAATTCAGTATATCTAGATTTTTTAAATGAGATCTTTATTTTTGGTCACTGAATAACCATGGGAACTCTTAAGAGTTGGAGGAGCTCAGGAAATTGGACAATCCACCACGTTACCACTCTTACTACATTGAAACAATAATCCCAACTATATATACAATATGATGGGGACTAATTTGACTACAACTACTCAAGAGAGAGATTGTGGAGTCATTGTGGATAGTCCTCTGAAAACATCCACTCAGTGTGCAGCGGCAGTGAAAAAGCAAATAGAATGTTAGGAGTCATTAAAAAAGGGAGAGAGAACAAGACAGAAAATATCTTATTGCCTCTATATAAAACCATGGTACACCCACATCTTGAATACTGCGTACCGATGTGGTTGCCTCATCTCAAAAAAGATATGTTGGCATTGGAAAAGGTTCAGAAAAGGGCAACAAAAATGATTACGGGTTTAGAATGGGTCCCATATGAAGAGAGATTAAAAAGACTTGGACTTTTCAGCTTAGAAAAGAGGAGACTAAGGGGGGACATGATAGAGGTCTATAAAATCATGACCAGTATGGAAAAAGTGAATAAGAAAGTTATTTACTTATTACCACAATAAAAGAACTAGGGGTCACCAAATGAAATTAATAGGTAGCAGATTTAAAACAAACAAAAGGAAGTTTTTCTTTACTCAGTGCACAGTCAATCTGTGGAACTCCTTGCCAGAGGATGCCGCAAAGGCTAGAACTTTAACAGGGTTCAAAAAAGAGCTAGATAGATTCATGGAGGTTGGGTCCATCAAGGCTATTAGCCAGGATGCGTAGGAATGGTATCCCTAGCCTCTGTTTCTCTGGAGGTGGGTGACAGGGGAGGGATCACGTGAGGATTACCTGTTGTGATTCCTCCCTCTGGGGTATCTGGTACTGGTCACCGTCAGCAGACAGGATACTTGGCTAGATGGACCTTTGGTCTGATCCAGTATGGCCATTCTTATGTTCTCTTTAGAGAGAGTGGGTGAGGTGGTATATTTTCTTGGATCATCTTCAGTTTGTGAAAGAGAGAAGATTTCAAGCTACACAGAGCTCTGCTTCAACCCTGAAGAAGGTACTCAGAGTACGCAACTAAATACAAGATGGAACAGACTGGTTAGCATAATTAGTTAACATATTTTAAGGGACTGTGACTCAGATCAGAGTGCAATCCAGACCACTATGGGGCTGTCTTTTGAAATCCTGGGTACCTTAAAAAATGCTTTGCTGCTGTAGCTAGCAACCTGAGATGCTTGCAGCTGGCCTACAACCATGCAGGTGACCTGGTTGACAACCCTTGACCCTAGCAGCTTCTCAACAGCCCCATAATCCTACTCTGGCTTCCTTGAGTCTTGGTTACAACCAGCAAGGTGAATCCAACACACTCCCAGTTCTGAAGTTTCCCAGAACAGCATGTTCTGTAATGATCATTCCTCTCCTGGACAATTCACAGATAAAATATTGGTTTGTTCTTCTAAAACCAGAAAACCACATCACAGCTTGTTAGCCTAACTTAAGGAAATATATCCTTCGTTGTAAACACAGCACTGAGCTGGTTTAATAGTAAAAATAAAACCTATTTATTAATAATAGCACATAGGTTAAGAGATGGCAAGTAAAAGTTCTTAGAATGACAAACAAACAAACAAAAATGAAAGCATGCATTTGAAAGTATAAAACTTAATCTATCAAGGTACAGGCTTTGTTCAAGATCGTTTCTCTCACCAGTCTTCTTTCTTCCCATCCACGGCTAACTTTCCCTCAGTAAGAGCCTACCACAGAAGTACAAGATGCTGGCTTCCCTTACCTTCTTAGGTGAAAGACCTTTGCCTAAGCAGGTTTTTCACCTATACTCAGTTCCCAGAAACGTCAACACCCCCACACCCTTGGTTGAAGGCCCCGTCTTTCTAAGTTTCACAACCTTCTTTCCTTTTGTCTCTCTAGTGATGGATGCCAAAGATGGTGTTCTCCCTTGTTTAGCTTCCATCCCTCCTGCCTGAAGGAAAGCTGGTTTCTTCATTTTTTGGTCACAGACTGGAGGTATAATATCATGAATTATCCATATTTCTCCATATAGTGTTAAAACATACACATGGGTGGCAGGTGAAGGCCCAGCTGAGGAAGGCAAGCCCCAGCTCTGCCCCTTCCACCTGAAGCCCCATCCCTTTTATCGGAGACCCTGCACCTCCAGCAACCTCCCCCACGTAGAGCCAAGCGCTGCCCAACTTCAGCCCTGAAGCCCAATCCTTCCTGGCCAGCCAGAGGGCAGGAGCTACTGCACTGCGGCCCCAGCCCTCCCAGGAAACTGGGGAATGTAGGCAGATTTGGAAAGACAATGCCTTCCCTTGCCTACATTACCAGCCACCCGTGAACATACAGTTTACAATGATATCTATCACCATTGTCATTAGCTTTCAGAAAATACCTTATTGTATCAGAGATGGATTTACATCATACATGCCCCTATACATAGCCTCTTCAGTGTTCTCCCACCTGCAGCTGACCTTTGTCTTGCACAGAGTTTTGGAGAGGTAATGTACCCCTAGAATGCCAGGGTACCTAGGCCTGTGACTACTGCATGGCATAAAAAGTTACTTAAATTTCTAAAAGGTACTGTCATATCATAACCCCTTGGCTGCCAGAGAGGTTGGAGGTGTGTTGTGATATAACACTATCTGTAAGAAATTTGTGTGGGTGAAGAGTAGGGGGACTCATGGTAGGCGGTTGGAGTGTGTGGGGGTATAGGAGTCAGTGTTGTGGGGTGAGGAGGTGCTCAGGGCAGGGGCTGGGATGTGTGGGGAGTGCAAGAGTTAGGGGTGAAGAGGACCTCAGGGCAGGTCGTTAGGATCAAGTTCCCTCTATTTTTTCCCATTCAGGTGCAGAATACATTTTGTTGTGTGCACCAAGGCGTATGCAGATGTGCACCACCAGCAAGATTTCCTCTAAGCTGCATGGTGGCACAGCCCTGCAGCAGTTTAATGAGTCCTGCCCAACCAGGAGCTCAGGGCTCCGTGCATGGAGCTGCCTGGCTGGGGGAGGGACACTTCTCCCTCAGATGCAGAAACAGCTTCCTGCTGAGGACAGGGCAAAGTGCATGGCTCATCTGCTCCCTGCTCTCTCCAGCCAGATGGAGAGGAATGCAGCACACTGGCACTTTCCCCTTGCTCCTTGATGGTGATGGGAGGGGAATAGCAAGCAAAATGTAGTTTCTCAGTATTAATCTCAGCGGGGGGACGCTTCAGCCCCCACCCCTTTAAATAGTGCTCTGGGGAGTGAGAGGCTTGGGGCTGGGGCAGCCACAGAAGTGTAAGGGTATGTCTACACTACAAAGTTAATTCGAACTAACAGCTGTTAGTTTGAATTAACTTTCATAGGCACTACACATGCAAACCGCTAGTTCGAACTTAATTCGAACTAGCGGAGCGCTTAATTCGAACTAGGTAAACCTCATTCTACGAGGACTAATGCCTAGTTCAAATTAAGTAGTTCGAATTAAGGGCTGTGTAGCCACTTAATTCGAACTAGTTGGAGGCTAGCCCTTCCCAGCTTGCCCTGGTGGCCACTCTGGGCCAAGCCAGGGAAACTCTTCTGCCCCCCTCCTGGCCCCGGAACCCTTAAAGGGGCATGGTCTGGCTACAGTGCCCATGCCAGGTGCAAGCCTGCCAGCACCCAGCCAGCAGACCCTGCACCTGGCACGGCATGAGCCAGCCACCCGCTGCCACCCAGCCCTCCGCCTCTTCCCAGGACCAGGCTGGAGGCTCCCAGGAGCCTGCCCGGGGCCGCAAGAAGCAGGCGCCTGCCTGGTCTAGTGTGGAGATCGTGGTCCTCATCGAGGTTTGGGGGGAGACCTCCAACGTTCACGACCTCTGCACAAGGCACAGGAATGAGGCCGTCTAGGGCAGGATAGCTGCCAGCCTGGCCACCAAAGGCCACATGCGAACCCAGGATCAGGTTTGCATGAAAATCAAGTTGGTCCAATGAGACCCCCGACCCTGAGCTTAGAACATAAGAATGGCCGTACTGGGTCAGACCAAAGGTCCATCTAGCCCAGTAGCCTGTCTGCCAACAGCAGCCAACACCAGGTACCCCGGAGGGGATGGACCGAAGACAATGGCCAAGCCATTTGTCTCGTGCCATCCATCTCCAGCCTTCCACAAACAGAGGCCACGGACACCATTCCTACCCCCTGGCTAATAGCACTCCCTGGACCCAACCTCCATGACTTTATCTAACTTCTCTTTAAACTCTGTTCTAGTTCTCACCTTCACAGCCTCCTGTGGCAAGGAGTTCCACAGGTTGACTATTTGCTTTGTGAAGAAGAACTTTCTTTTATTAGTTTGAAGCCTGCTACTCTTCATTTCATTTGGTGTCCTCTAGTCCTTATATTATGGGAGCTAATGAAGAACTTTTCTTTATGCACCCTCTCCACACCACTCATGATTTTATATACCTATATCATATCCCCCCTCAGTCTCCTCTTTTCTAAGCTGAAAAGTCCCAGTCTCTTTAGCCTCTCTTCATATGGGACCTGTTCCAAACCCCTAATCATTTTAGTTGCCCTTTTCTGAACCCTTTCCAAGGCCAAAATATCTTTTTTGAGGTGAGGAGACCACATCTGTACACAGTACTGAAGATATGGCATACCATAGTTTTAGACTTCCCCTCCTCCTTCTTCCCCTGGCTTCCCCATTCCAGCTCCCTCCTCCCAGGTTTCCACCTCCCCTCTCCCACCCTCTCTCTTCCCCTCTCCCACCTCCTTTTCCCAGTCTCCCCAGAGGTTAATCCCCCCACCCCCAGTTTTGTTAAATAAAGAGAGTTTCTATTTTTGAACACGTGTCCTTTATTTTTACATCAGGAAGGGGGGCTAGGGAAGGGTAAGTGGAAGGAGGTGAGGGAAGAATGGGGTACGAGCCCCCGATGGGGAGGACTGGGGTGGCTCTGCGGGCTCCTCAGGGTGGAAGCTCTCCTGCAGGGCCTCCTGGATCCTGACAGCCCCCCGAATGACCCCCCCGGATGGCAGCCTGCGGCAAGTGCAGCCGGGCTGATGGCCGAGTGTTGTGATGTGCCGAGTGTGGGCACTCAGGGCACTCCAAGACAGGACTGCTTTGCTGTCCCTCATCGAGGTAGACAAGCAAGCGGGGAACCCTGAGAACTGTCTGTCCGGGGTGGGGGTCGGGTCCCTTTAAGCACGGAGCTCAGTTAGCCTCAGGCAGCAGTTCCACACTCTAAGTCCTAAGCTGATGCCCTGCCGGCACTGGTTCCGGCCAGCCTTAACTTTGGTTCAGGGTCCACTCAATGTGGACATGCTAGTTCGAATTAGCAAAACGCTAATTCGAATTAGTTTTTAGGTCTAGATGCACTAGTTCGAATTAGCTTAGTTCAAATTAACTAATTCAAATTAAGTTAGTTCGAATTAGTGCAGTAGTGTAGACATACCCTAAGTGAGTGTGTCCCCATCCAGCTCCTTTCATCTGCCTGGTTGTCTGCTGTTTAGTGCAGGAGCCTGGCTGGGAATACTTTCACCTCTGCTGTTGTGCCTATTGGAAATCCAGCCCTACACGGTCATATAATACAGGAATAATATGTATATTAGTCTGTAATGCACCACAGGACTACTCATTTTTATATTATTCCATTGTTTATCATTAGAGGTTTGAATCCCCCCTATCTTTATAGACCAGTAAACTTTTGAAATGGATTCTTCTGAGTGTTGTCAATCAAAATAAAGTTTATTCAAGCCAAGGAAAGTAACATGGAGTGTGGTGGTGAAGGAAGCGCTAAGCGTTTTCTTCTCTGACTTGTTCGCTTGATGGATTTGTTTACCTAATGTGTTAAAAATGTATGTGCATTATCTTTGCCTGAAGATTGAGCTGGTCAGAGACTGAGTTAGACATTCCTTTTGTCTGAGACACTCCTGTTTACCAACTCCTCCTAACATGCTTGGTTTAAACACACATTAGTAATAATTACAGCATATATTCATGACACATAATACTCACAGCATACATACATCAGGCAGGACTATTGTCAGTGAGCAATTAGTTTTCAAATGATATCTCACAAGACACATTTTGAACAGAGGTTATTACGATAGTGTGTAGGGTATGAATACAGGGTGATATGGAGTTATTATCTTATCTTTTTACTGTGTGAGTTCATTCACAAATATAATGATTGTCTCGTTTCACCCACAGAGTTGTTGTTGGGGCAATTGGTGCAGTAGTTCCCAACCGCCGATCTGTGGACCGGTGGCAGGTTGTGAACCACTGCTTGCCGGGCCACAGCTTCTAACTGAGCCCCACCTACTTGGGAGCATAGTTCCCCTTAGGAGGTGCGCGTGCAATTCTCTGCCTGCCCACTTCCATGCGCTGCAGCATGGTCACTATTGGGGCAGCCTCACTGTGGCCCTGGTTACAGCTCTTGCAGCCACTACATGACTCGGCTGGTGGGGCCATGTGAAGAGTAGCTGTTCCGGCAGCAGGAGCCAGTGCCATGGGGAGGGCAGCTGCTCCGGCGGCCGGGGCTGTGTGGAGGGCGGCTGTTCTGGTGGCCGGGGCCAGCACCATGTGAAGAGCAGCTGTGACAGAGGAGAAACTCCCAGGTGCCCCCTGGCCAGTCTCCTGCCCCATTTCTCATGTGGGAGGTGAGACCGAGAAACAAACCACCCTGTGAGCCAGTTCTCCTCCCGCCAACGCTGACACTGCTGGGCAGCTCCCTCCTTCCTCCCCAGTCAGTGGAGCATCCCTCTGGAGGCTCCCAGCCCAGCCAGCGTGCACACATAGGGAGCTACCATCGCCTGGCTGTGCTGAGCCCTAGGGACTGGCTTGGGGCCTCCTTGGTGGACAGCCGGCCTGAGGAGGGGCTGCCACTACCCAGGCAGCAGGGGTGGGGTGAGGGAATAAGGCAGGAGAAGCCCTCCAAGCTGGAGTCAGTGCCCTGCTGCTTTCAGGCCAGCCTCTCCCCGGCTTGGTCCTCTTTTTGGCTTCTGATCCTTGCCCCCTTTTCCTTCCCCTTCCCTTCTTCTCCGTCTTCCCCTGGTTCCCTAGTGCACAGAATGAGGCACATCACATGTTGTGATAGGAATGGATAGGACCATAGATCTTTAAAATTGTGTTGTGTGAGGTACTGATCATTGCAGCAGTTGTGGTATTCTTTGCATTTATTGTGATTGCAGGGCCTGCTGCTGCTGCTTTGATGTTTTCATCAACTTAACTGTGATTTTATCTGTGACTTTAGGGGTGTTAATAGGCCATTTCAGCTTGAAGAGTCCCTTAAAATATGTTAACTACCTATGCTAAACAATCTCTTTCACCTAGTATTTATCTGTGACCCTCTGAGTACCTTTTAGAAACCTGAAAAAAAGCTCCTTGTTGCTCAAAAGGTTGTCTCTTTTATCATCAGAAGTTGGTCCAATAACAGATATTACCTCACCCATGTGGTCTCTCTAATATCCTGGGACCAACACTGTGGCAACAACACTGCAAACAATCTACTAATTTGTTGTTTTCTCTCTGAATTTTTTCCATCTGTGCTGTTGAATAATATAGCTGGCTTGTAATCAATATTGGCAGTTAGCAGAAGAGACCTTATTACATTAAAATGATCTTTAAAGATATGTTCCAAGAAGCAATCTTTTTCAGAATCATATTAGTGATCAAAATGTTGGGAACTTTGATATGAGGATTTTAATATCCTGCTGAATAATGAAACTTCTGCTTGCCACAGCGTTTCTCTGTTTCTACAACATGATAACTGGATATTACTTCTGAGTTAGTGAACTCAGTGGATTTGTATTTTTATACTGGTCAGTGAAAGACTATTAATAGTGTTATTAATCTATCAGTAATGTTTCCAGGTGGAAATCTAGAGTTACAGGGTATCGCTATCTGGGAAGAAAAATGAAAGTTCTCTTGCCTTTGAATCTTCCCTCTTGTTTTCAGTTCCAGATTGATGTGCTATAGTGTGCTCCTGTGCTCACAGATGACTCTCAGCAAGTTACAAAAATAAGTAAATCAGGAAAAAGAAAAAGGCTTTATGGAAGAAATCAACATCAAAGGATGATTGGGTTCCTTGCACATGCCAGTTGTCCAGTGGCACTGTTTGTGTGAATTATTGGTATTGCCATACCTTTGGCTAGAGTGTAGTAGAAACAGATGTATGTGATTTACTTTGCAGCTTGACCTTTGATTCGTGTTTTAAATAAATGAAAACAAAAGCAAGCCTATTCAACAGGAGTTGTTGAGCTGTCTATGAGCGATAACTGCTACTATACTGTTATTTCATGTTTTTTCATAACCCATTTTTTAGACCTATTTTGCTTGTATAACAATATTTTATCATAATTATTCAAGTAAACTAACGTATAAGGAAACAAATGTAACATTACTAACCCATGCACATAAACCTAAGCATAGTAATAGCAAACACATTATCACTAAATAGTGTACAATTGAATGCTAACAGTCATATGTGTTCACCAAGTAAAATTGAAGTTTACTTCAAAAGAATTGAAGGGGAGGAAGAAAAAAAGACAGTAAGTAGATAAGCTTCAGAGGGATAGCCGAGTGAGTCTGTAACAGGAAAAACTTAAAAGAACAACAATTAGTCTAGTAGCATCTCAAAAACTAAATAGTTAAAAGAGGCTGATAAAAACCATTAGTTAGCATTTGGAAAGGAAGATGTCCAACACCAGATTCTACACAGACATCAAGAACCATTAGCAACTTCATTGTTTGGTTGGTTGATAATGTGAGAGCCATTCAAATTATTAGTGTAAGAATTAAACTTGTGAATTAAGTTAAGCTCCAATCCTTCTTTGTGTATTTGGCTTGCGGAATTGGTCTGAAACAGAACAGCAACTTGGAGATTCATTAATGAGTGTCCAGGAAGATTAAAAGTTTCAGGGGGTAGCTGAGTTAGTCTGTACAGGATAAACTTAAAAAACAACAAAAGGTCTGGTAGCACTTCATAGACTAACAAAACACGTAGATGATACCATGAGCTTTTGTGGGCACAGCCCACTTCTTCAAATGACCAGCATTATGAGTTTATAGCTGTTAGTCTATAAAGTGCTACCAGACCTTTTGTTGTTTTTTCAGGAAGGTTAAAGTGTTTTCCAACAGGTTTTTGTGTGTTGCCTTTTTGGATATCTGATTTGTGTCCATTAATTCTTTTTTGCTTCCTCCCCTTAAAGTTTTTTCCTTCTCCCCTCTCCTTCCTTCCCTTATTTATTCTTGGATCTGGACTTCCAACACTTTGGTCATCTGAAGAAGTGGGTTGTGCCCACAAAAGCTCATGATACCATCTACATATTTTGTTAGTCTTTAAAGTGCTACCAGACTATTTGTTGTTTTGTGAAATTTGTTTGTGTGCTTCCCTGGGGCCAGATTGTAGCAGTCGTATCACTGCCATAAGAAGGCATAAAAGCCCAACTCTCTTAATCCTACATGGCCTGCTCAGGTTGATGCTCATTATGTATGGAAGACAGCAGTCTCTGCAGGGTTGCTACTTCTGCCTCTAAACAGGTGACTTTGGCTCTGTCCCTTCATATACTAACCAGCAGAACTGATCAGGGCTATATGTAAAAGCCACCCTCCTGGGAAGGAGAACAGTAAAGAAACAATTGTTGCTGTTTGAATTAGAATTATTGTCTTGGCTGCTCTCAGGGCAGCAGAGAGTCACTTTGCCCCTTTCACAGGCTGAGATGACTTATTTTGGCCCTTGATGAATGTCAGGTTGAGACACTGAAGGTAGGTAATGAGCTGTTTATTCCAAGTCTCCATGTGAACTGAATATCTGTGCATAAGTATCCACTTTTGAGCAATTATGAGGAAGATGTTTACTATTTCCAGGTCCTTCACATATCCAATATCAATACTGGTAATGTTTAGCAAGTAGAGTTAAGGGTGTAAATTGCTGTGCAGTCCTGTTATTGACCAACAGATTTATTGATTTTGGCAGCAGAAATTATTAAACACTTGCAATGAAAGAATATACCTGAAACACACTGGGGATGGTAAAAAGTCTATTTTCATCTGATTTTGTTAGAGACAATTTCATTGCACAGTACTATGTTGCATTTCTGCATGTTTGCTGCAGATGAACAGCTGTGTATAAACTTCATGGATTTCTATCCCCACGTCTTTGTTCCAGTGGGGCTAAAAAGTTAAATTGTGTCTTTTTTCTTTACTTTTCTTTCTTTCTTTCTTTCCAGTTCCCTAAAGTTATAGTGATACTACCAATCACTTTCTTTTACTTTGATATTGATCTACATAACTGTGATTAACATTTTTCAACTCTTCTTCTTCTATAGTAAAATATTTTTTTTATCTTCTGATTAAGTCCAATGATCTTCATTTAGATGTCATGTCTATTTTTTAGTTGTCCTAGCAAAATTCCATGTAATACAGATTGGACCTCCCTGGTCTGGCACCCTTAGGACCTGACTGGTCCTGAAGGAGGGAATTTTCCAACCAGGGAAGGTTGGCTCCTCTGCTGACAGACTCCAGGCTCTCCTGGGGTTTGTCACCAGCTCACCAGGCTCCCCTGCCCTGGGTCACTGGGCTCCTGGTTCTGTGGCCAGCCCAGAGCTGCTGGGGCTCAGCTACTTCTGGGCCACTCAGACTCTGCTGCCCCAAGCCAGGGCTGTCTGGTCTAGGGGCTCTCTGGTCCAGCAACACCCATAGTCCTAGTCCACAGATGTTGCTGGACCAGAGAATTCTGGACCACAGAGGTTCAACCTGTACTGATATTCTCGGGAAGGAACAATCAGTTTCACACCTACAAAATGTGCTTAGGAAGAAGTTCTGTGGAAAGTGATCTGGGGGCTAAGGATGTTAAAGAGCAGTTATTTCACTAATCATGCAGTTGATACAATTTGCTGTTGATACAACTCTTCAGAGACACAGCGGGGTAGCTCCCAGAGTTGACGCAAGCCGGGACTGAGCAGTCCCAGCTCATTCTGGCTCCAGATCACTGTGGCTCTGAATTTTCAATGTAGTAAGAGCTGCTGGGCTCTTACATAATTTAAAATGCAGAGCTGTAGCGGGGGTGGCTCCCGGAGCAAGCGCAAGCTGAGTCTGGGCAATCCTGTCTTGTGCCCGCTCTGGGACTGCTATGCCTCTGCATTTTAAATGTAGTCAGAGCCCAGTGTCTCTTACTATATTTTAAATGCAGAGGTGCAGCGGTCCCAGACTGACGCAAACTGGGACTGCTCAATCCCGACTTGTGCTGGGTCCAGCAGCCGCTCCCTGAGGCAGCTGGGATTAGCCACAAACAGGGGCTGCTGCCAGAACAGCCCCTGCCTGCCACCAACTCAAGCCGTGGCAGCCAGGGGCTGCCAGATGAAGGCTCTGGCCAGGAGACTTACCAGCCAGCAGCCTGTTCCTGAATCAGTCTCCCTGCCTGCTCTGCCTCCGCACCCACACAGTCTGCAGTCATAGGCTCTGTTAATAACTATGCACCCCTTGTGCTTCATGGCTGCCTGTTATTGAAACAGGCAGCTCCCATTGGCAGTTTCTGGCCAGAAGCCGACCAATGGGGTTGTGCAGGGAACAGGAGCAGCTCCTCAAGCTTTCCCCCTCTCCTCTGGGCTCAGTTTTTAAAATGAAACTGCTCTGCAGCCACGTTTCTGAGCGGCATATGGGTAGGATGAGGCAAGAGGGGAGCATGCCTGGGGCTCCCCGCACTGTCTTCAGGCCAGATCCAGTGGCTTGGAAGGCTGGATTCAGCCCAAAGGCCATATTTTGCCCAGGCCTGGGTAAGACAAACATCTGTCAGTGATGGTCCAGATAATGCTTAGTCCTGCCTTGAGTCCAAAGGGCTGGATTAGAAGACTGCACTCAAGGGCCCTTCCAGTTCTATGATTCTATGATTAAGCTTTGCTCTTTCCCCCTCTAATTTATTTTCTTTATTTTAATATCTTAATTTTGATTTTCATTTTGATTTTTGATGGTGTTTCTCCATTCCTTAATTTGAATACGTTCTTTGAATAATACGAGTTTTTGGTGGCAGGCAATGACTCTCTTCCAGGAAACTCCAAGAAATTTCACCAGATTTCTAAGTAATATTTTTCTTTCTCCCCTGTAAAACTGAATTAATGAGTTAATTTTTCGAGCACCAGAATTTCCCACACCTTTGATACCTTTTCCACTGATTTACTATAAAATTTTAGTAACAACTAGGTGAGCAATCAATTCTTTATGGCCTTTATAAGATGCAGAGTTTTCAGGATAATTCAATACAAATAACAAAGAGTTACATGACAGATGATATTCTTTTATTTCCTTTATGTAATCTTCAGAGGCTTTCTAAAATGTCTTAATTTTTGGGCACATCCACTGTATATGGATAAATCCTTCCATTATATTATATTCTCTCCATCATTTGCCTATCCCTATACCATATGTTTATTTAGTGCAAAGGAGTATCATTGATAAAGAATTTTAACAACATTTTTCCTGTATTAATGTGTTTGATGGGACCATATGTTCTCCCATTCCTCAATACTGCAGTTTATGTCTACATCAGCTTTCTATTTTCTCATTAATATAGTTATTTCCACTAATAGCAGCTAGAGATTATTTTGTATAGAATGGAGAGAACACATTTGTGTTTCATGGATGAAATGAGTAGTTTTTCCAATTCTATAAATTTTCTTCTTAGTTTTGCTTTTTGTGGAATGGATTGAAAAATATCTTGGAATTTATGTAGGAATTAATGTCTTGTGTCTCGTGTGAGCTGATGTATTTCAACAAGTCATGCATATGTATTGTCTCTAAACAGTTGGCCAGATTTTGATATAAGTTCCCAAATGTCAAAATGTCCCAGGCTTTTAATGGAGTTAAATTCTGTATTATCTACTTTAGGAGTTAGAGGAGATGGGTGTAGCCTTAATTTTCTAAATAAATTATCCCAAAATTCTATTGTTGCTTTCATAAATATCAATGTTTTGGCCATTAGGATTTCTTTATGTAAGGGATCATGAGGAGTTTGTTTGCAAAACAGTAATCTTATTCTGTCTCTACCCAGTGCTTATCAGAGTGGGTGTTATCCAGTTGTTATGGAGTACTCAAATCCCACACTGGTCTGGCAGGTGTTACAGGACAACAGTGGGCCCAAGTAACTCTGCCCTTCCAGCTCTGTAGAGCACGCTCCAACTGGAGACAGGGTTGAAAGAAAGCACCCAAGCTCAGGAAAGGGAAGGCAGAGGATGAAAACAAACCTGCCTGGAAGACATGTGACAACGGCACCAGAGAGAAGACTTCCTATGGAAACAGGACTACATGCTGGGCCTGGTTGGGTCTGACATTTTAGTTTCTTTTTGCCTCATTTTGGACCAGAAGCTGAGAGGGGAAACAGCAATAGGAAGTAACCTAGGTAGGGTAATTCAGAGGGCGCTTGTAGAGACCAAACAGTGTTGACCCTTCTAAAGCCTGGGGTCAGAAGCTGGTGAAATGAGCAGGCCCCTTTTACCACTGCTTCCTGCTACGGGATGGGTGCTGATCACTTACGGTATGTCTACACTACAGCACTAATTCAAACTAACTTAGTTCGAATTAGTTAATTCAAACTAAGCTAATTCGAATTAGCGCATCTAGACTTAAAAACTAGTTCGAATTAGCGTTTTGCTAATTCGAACTAGCATGTCCACATTGAGTGGACCCTGAACCGAAGTTAAGGCTGGCTGGAACCAGTGCTGGCAGGGCATCAGCTTAGGACTTAGAGCGTGGAGTTGCTGCCTCAGGCTAGCCGAGGGCTGTGCTTAAAGGGACCCAACCCCCACCCCGGACAGACAGTTCTCAGGGTTCCCCGCTTGCTTGTCTACCTCGATGAGGGACAGCAAAGCAGTCCTGTCTTGGAGTGCCCTGAGTGCCCACCCTCGGCACATCACAGCACTCGGCCATCAGCCCGGCTGCACTTGCCACAGGCTGCCATCCGGGGGGGTCATTCGGGGGGCTGTCAGCATCCAGGAGGCCCTGCAGGAGAGCTTCCACCCCGAGGAGCCCACAGAGCCACCCCAGTCCTCTCCATCGGGGGCTCGAGCCCCATTCCTCCCTCACCTCCTTCCACTTACCCTTCCCTAGCCCCCCTTCCTGATGTAAAAAATAAAGGACACGTGTGTTCAAAAATGGAAACTCTCTTTATTTAACAAAACTGAGGGTGGGGGTGGGGGGATTAACCTCTGGGGAGACTGGGAAAAGGAGGTGGGAGAGGGGAAGAGAGAGGGTGGGAGAGGGGAGGTGGAAATCTGGGAGGAGGGAGCTGGAAGGGGGAAGCCAGGGGAAGAAGGAGGAGGGGAAGTCTAAAACTATGGTACGCCATATCTTCAGTATTGTGTAGAGATGGGGTCTCCTCACCTCAAAAAAGATATTTTGGCCTTGGAAAGGGTTCAGGAAAGGGCAACTAAAATGATTAGGGGTTTGGAACAGGTCCCATATGAAGAGAGGCTAAAGAGACTGGGACTTTTCAGCTTAGAAAAAAGGAGACTGAGGGGGGATATGATAGAGGTCTATAAAATCATGAGTGGTGTGGAGAGGGTGCATAAAGAAAAGTTCTTCATTAGTTCCCATAATAGAAGGACTAGAGGACACCAAATGAAATGAATGGGTAGCAGGCTTCAGACTAATAAAAGAAAGTTTTTCTTCACAAAGCAAATAGTCAACCTGTGGAACTCCTTGCCACAGGAGGCTGTGAAGGTGAGAACTAGAACAGAGTTTAAAGAGAAGTTAGATAAAGTCATGGAGGTTGGGTCCATGGAGTGCTATTAGCCAGGGGGTAGGAATGGTGTCCCTGGCCTCTGTTTGTGGAAGGCTGGAGATGGATGGCACGAGACAAATGGCTTGGCCATTGTCTTCGGTCCATCCCCTCCGGGGTACCTGGTGTTGGCCGCTGTTGGCAGACAGGCTACTGGGCGAGATGGACCTTTGGTCTGACCCAGTACGGCCGTTCTTATGTTCTTATGTTCTAAGCTCAGGGTCGGGGGGCTCACTGGACCAACTTGATTTTCATGCAACCCTGCTCCTGGGTTCGCATATGGCCTTTGGTGGCCAGGCTGGCAGCTATCCTGCCCTAGACGGCCACTTTCCTGTGCCTAGTGCGGAGATTGTGGACGTTGGAGGCCTCCCCCCAAACCTGGATGAGGTCCACGATCGCCGCACTAGACCAGGTGGGCGTCCGCCTCTTGCGGCCCCGGGCAGGCTCCTGGGAACCGCCAGCCTGGTCCTGGGAAGAGGGGGAGGGCTGGGTGGCAGCGGGTGGCTGGCTCGTGCTGTGCCAGGTGCAGGGTCTGCTGGCTGGTTGCTGGCAGGCTTGCACCTGGCACGGGCACCGTAGCCAGACCATGGCCCTTTAAGGGCTCCGGGGCCGGGAGCGGGGCAGACGAGTTTCCCTGGCTTGGCCCAGAGTGGCCAGCAGGGCAACCTGGGAAGGGCTAGCCTCCCACTAGTTCGAATTAAGTGGCTACACAGCCCTTAATTCGAACTACTGAATTCGAACTAGGCGTTAGTCCTCGTAGAATGAGGTTTACCTAGTTCGAATTAAGCGCTCCGCTAGTTCGAATTAAGTTCGAACTAGCAGTTTGCGTGTGTAGCGCCTATGAAAGTTAATTCGAACTAACAGCTGTTAGTTCGAATTAACTTTGTAGTGTGGACATACCCTTAGTCACCCTGTCCGCCAAGGATGGCATTACACTACTACATTAAGTCTGTGATCTGACTAGCTCAATAATAGTGCTTAATGCTGATAAAGCTGTACCTCCATCCTGCCATAGCATTTAAAAATTAGATTTCTTAATCCCAGCTTTCTTATATTCCCAACTGAATTTGTTTATTTTATATTGCCATTGATCTGCAAGACCTCCTGGGTCTAAAACTTGGAGTTTTTTGGGGAACAATTATAGGATAAGATTCATTTTATCAGTCACAAATTTGTCTAAGCATGAAACGTCATATTTTGGGACCCATTTTCCAAATATGTTTTGGTTTTCTTAATCAAAGGAGTATAATTAATCAATAACATCAATCTTTCTATCATACAGAAATGTGTATTCCAATGTATCTTATTGGAGTAATTGCCTCTTTGTATTTTGTATTTCTCTTTTCTAATTTTCTGTGCATTGGAGTCCACACAAACATCCCCAAGTTCTTCATTTTAATAGTTTTATTTCAAATCATAACACTTTGCTAAAACTTTCCACTTGCAATTCTAGTACTTTGTGGGCTGGATTTGTAAATATATCATGACATCATCTGTATAAATGGCAAATTTGCCTGTGACACTAGCAGTCAACATTTAGCTGATGCCAGGGTCCCCCAGTGTCAAGTGAACACTGACAAATATATGGCTGCAGTCAGTCTGGTTCATCTGCATGATAGTGTTGTTAAGATAGGTATTAGGATTATATAAAAATATATTTAAACTTCATTGAATGCTTGTGAGTTGCAGCATGCATTAGTCTCATTTATAGAATCTAAAGTAATATTTAAGCATGTGTACTGTAAGGCTCTGTGACTATGTAAATCACCAGATAGGAGAGAGTCATTAACTAGTTTAAAGTGCTGGTCTCCAAAAGAAGATGTTAAGATCAGGCTAAAAAAGGAAGAGCCATTGGCACCCGATGGACTATTGTGCAACAGTAAGAGAACAAAAGACTTTGTTGCTCTGCTCTGCCCTCCCCGCCCAACCACAAAGATAAATCATGCAAGTGGATTTCTCCCATCAGCTGAGTGCACAGGTCAGAGCACACAAAGGGGAAGGGAATAAAAACCCCATAGTAAGAAAGAAGTGTACCTCTATGCTGCTTGGGCTCTGGGGGGCAAGGTTTTCTAACAATAAGCAACAGATTCCTAGCTGCATCGATTATACTTAAAGGACACACAGAGACTTAAAGGACACACAGAGCATTCTTATTACAGATGCTTCTGTTATCTTTTGGAACTTAAGATATTAGCTCATTTGTGTATAATCATTTATCTGTTAACCCTATAAATAATTTTGTTTTTTCCTATTTAATAAATCTTTAGATGATTTAGTATAGGATTGCCTATAAACATTGTCTTTGGTCTGAGATGTTAGGTGCAATTGACCTAGGGTAAATGACTGATCCTTTGGGACTGGGAGTAACCTGAACTCTGCATGTTTGTGCATTTATCACAGACATAGGCGTATCTGGGAGTGAAACAGACTGGAGTACCCCAGGGGACTGTACGTGATTAAGTGTAAAGACTCTTACAAAGCTTGGGAAATTTACACTTGATAATTGGTTGCTGAAATGTAAATATAGATCTCACAACCAATCTGAGGTGTCCGTCTTGCTTTCAAACAGTCTTCCCTGGGGTTGGTACTCATGAATCAGTGCAGAACAGTTTGACTTTGGTTTCTCTGTTGCCTATTGCGAGATGTATTTTTCTGCAGATGACTTTGTTCATGTAATTTTTTAAGCTTTTCAACCTTGTTAAATCATGTTTGCATTTCCTCTTTTCTAACATAAGATTATTTAGCTTCAGGGGGTAGCCGAGGTAGTCTGTTACAGAAAAAAACAACAAATGGTCTGGTAGCACTTTATAGACTAACAAAACATGGAGATGGTATTATGATACCATCTCCATGTTTTGTTAGTCTATAAAGTGCTACCAGACCATTTGTTATAAGATTCTTTGTTAATTAACTTATTACCTAATCATTGGTTGGAAAGTATCCAATAGAGTACTTTACAAAAAATCTGTTCAGCATTGCTTACATCTTCTTGGATTGCTTGAACTGGGTTTTTTTTGGTCATACAGAAATGGGATGTAGAATCTCCATCTTTTTGTCTCAGTTGTGTCTTCTCAATTTTGAGTAAGAGGCCCAATTGGTATATGCTCTGAATAGGACATAGTGCTGCGCTTCAAATCAAATAGAATATAGAGGTGAATTGCTTGGGCAGTCTTCAGTTTTGCTTACTGACTGCTTGTTCCCAGAGTAACACAGGAGGGTACATAGTCTTATGAAAAGGTGCTCCAGGTGATAATCAATGAAAAATTGTTTGTCCAAGTGAAATTTGTTTAATTTTGTTGAAATAGTTAAGTAGCTATTTTGAAAACCACTCTGAGATAGTATTGAGGCCTTTAGATATCCAGCCACTCAGTAGTTGGTAAGAATTTTACTACTCCAGTCTTTGAGTAGGAAAGGCAGTATATGACAACTATGCCAATAATTTTTTTTAATCTTATATCAAGTTCCTAGTGATTTATTAATGGCTGGATTTGAACTGGTAATATTAATTCTAACGTTATGCACATAGAGGGTGTGAATAATTTATAAAGATGTATGATACAATCTTCAGTGGATTGCCAGGCTAGGACATTATGGAATACTGTTGTCATTACTGTTCAGAGAGACATTGCAAAATTGTAGAATTTCAAATTCAGCCTTCTTTTTTCCTTTGATAATGGCATGTTTAACAGGTGTATCCTAGACTACTAATTCTTCCACAGAAATTGCCTTATGGCTTTATCTAATAGCTCTATGGCAGACTGAGAAATAAGTGGATAAAACTTGAAAGAGGTAGAGGAAGATGCTTAGTTTAATTATGTGCCTATATCTCTGCAATGAAAGGAGGAGCTCTTGTCTTCTAGTGAAGTCTCCCTGTATATTTTGTAATAAAGAGGATGTGATTTTAGAGGATAATATAGGATAATAATGAATAGGCATTTCTATGCCTAACTATCTAAATCCACTGTGTATCCAGTATAGCTGAAATTCTTGAGTAGAATGCTTCTTTAAAAACAACAACAAAAAACCGTGGTCAACAGGACTTGCTTCTGAATTATGTAAGTTTATTTTGAGTCCAGAGAGATTGCAATACTACTTGAGTAGACCATGAGTTGTGGAAATGATGTGCAGGGTAGCTTTGTGCTTTTTAAGTCATCATCAAATAAACATTATGTTGATAAGGACTGATTTTAAATCCTAAAATGTTGAAGTCTGTGCATGTTATTGTTGCCAAAGACTCAATAACATGAGCACTTGAGCACTGGAGAAGTGCTCCATTGAGCACTGGAGAAGAAACATCAGGTAACCCTGTCCAGTAACTTATCTGAGATTAAAGGATGCCTCTGAGTTATAGGTATATCCTATTCCTGTATCCAGGAAATAAACAGTGGACCATAATTTAAAAGGTCCAGTGTGTGTGAGAGGCCATCACAGTAGATTCTAATAAATGCTTTCACAGAATCGAAACTGAGGTTTAGTGCCTCCTCATTGTTTCATTGCAAAATCTATAGGGCCAAATTCACGGGAACATTCCAGTTTCTTTTCACTTTTCTAGCAACACAAAGCAGCAATACAGTAAACTAATTTAACTGGCCTGTCACTGGAGAGGTACAAAACAGCTAGAGTACACTTGTGAATCTGGCCTAACATATTTAGTAGTCTCCTGATGTTTCTGGCAGCAGCATGACTGTTGTGAATGAACCCAGAGTGAACTGTATGAATTATATTAGGTAATATTGATGTTAGACTGCTGGCACAAAATGTTTCTAAGTTTTATTCTCCAAGTTGATGGCTAATAACCCCCATGGGCTGTTTTGTGCATTTCTTGCACTTGGAAGTGAAAGGAGGGTTGGAAGGAATAAAAACAGAGGTACAGAAACATTCACTGTGGGACTAAAACAGAATTGTATTGCTGTAGCACTGAGAAAGTCACTTACTGTAACTTCTCATGGTGATTTCCTCCCCTTCCCTGGACATGGCTCTCCTTTCTGTACAGAGCTCTTGCCAGCCTCTGTTGCCCTTAGACTCTCTTTTGACTAGGTTGATTGTTCAACAGTTGACTCAAAAAAGGGGAAGCCCTCAGTTGTACTGAAAGGCCCAGACATCTCCCATGTCCAGACTTGTCCCTGTTTATAGCTCTATTTTTCCCCCAGGTCAGCTTTCTTGTGCCCATCCACTATCAGCCTTACCAAGGTAGCATTGTTGGGCTTCCAGATAGGAGCCACACTCAGCAGCTCCCCCCACTATTCCAGTTTTGAATTCAACCTCCCATTTGAACTTCCTCCCCTTTGGGTGAACCAGGCAATTTACCATTGCATTGAGCATTCTTCTCGGGTATGAACCTGACTTGGCACTGCACCAGTGTTGTACACATCTCTCCATCCTCTTACGGCCCCACACAGTCACCAGAGATTGCAGGCACTCTGAAATTGTGAGTGGGTTAGAGAGATGAAGCAGGAGACCACACACACTCATCATGGGAGCAGTAAGTTGTCTCAGGCAGCTCCTTCACAGAGGAGAAAAACTATTTTTTCTTCATCATTTTTCTTACAAAAATGCCTGATTTGGGCTTGTGACTGAGTACAGTGAAAGCAATTTCCTTATGGCTACAGGCACAGGTCAGATACCATTTTCATACTGCTGGAATTCTACAAACCTTTTGTTAACTTGTCATAGCTGGAGGAGATGACCCAGCATTAGGGCAGCTCTAATTGTCCCTCTCTAGGAGAGCTGCCAGCAATATCAGGAGACTACTAAACATATTAGTCCAGATTCACAAGCACAAGAAGTACCTTCCTGCTCTTTCATGGCCCTAACCTGTGGGGTATTGAAGGGATCTTTTCCTCTTCAAAATCCGTCTGAGACTACTGGGAGTGTTTGTGAAATGCCAGAAGCTCAGCTGCCCACAATATACAGATTGTGCTCAACTATACAGCTCATTCACCACTGATGTAGCTACTACCCCTAATTATGTCAGAATGCCTACAAGGTATCAGCATTTGGATGACTACTCCAAGCACAGCTGAAGAAGATTGGAAGGAACAAATACTGTAAAACTACGTGGGACATTGCCAAGTCTCATTAGTCAAAATGGTACAAAGCACTTGGGATCCTTCTTTACTCCTCATTAAGCTTGGATGACCAGGTGGTAATAATATCTAAAAATGCCATCTTTTATCTCCAGTTTGCTAGTAAACTTTGCCTCTTCCTTCCAGATGAGGATGTGGCCACATTCATTTGCCACCTCCAGCCAGGTTGACAGTATCAGAAGCTGAATGTGAAGATGGTACAGAATGTTGCTGCCCCTCTCCACCATTATTTAGGTCACCATGGGCACATCAGGCCTATGCTTAGGTCCCTGCACTGGTTCTCAGACAGTGTCTGATGACTGTTTAAGGCCTTTATCCTGATCTTCAAAACAGTCCATGGGACAAACTCCAGATACATTAGAGACTGAATTTTGATCTATTCACCATGACGGCAGCTCTGGATCAATGCAGGCCATGAAGCATAGGATAAAGCTCATAAAAGCTGGAGCCAAAGCATTCTCTGTTGACGGAATCCAGCTGTGGGGAAAAATATTTTGAGGCACTTCCATGGTGGTATTATATAGGAGGCCAGGCTAGATGATCACCATGGGCCTTTTCTGGCATTGGAATCTATGAAATAAACAGTTACAGGTTAGACCAACTGCACCTTAGTCCCTTTTGGTGATCCAGCAAAGGCATCCACTCTCAGGCTTCCAATGCAAGCCTATTTTATTCTTAAGGCAAATGAGCTATCGAGAAAACTTATTACAAACAACAAAGGAACCTACATGCATGCTAATAAGCTTACCAAAGATCATCCCAACCCTACTATGGGCTTTGTCAGGAGCTGTCCTTCAAAATATGTTTAATGGGTCAGAGTTCAACACAGCTTTAGCTCAAAAGAAGCACCTACTCATGTAGAGCCTCAGAAAGCCCAGTCCTTTCAATCCTACCCTCAGAATTGTAATCTTCCATAGACCAGGGATTCTGTCTCTTTGCTGGATCAGAAAGAAGGTCCAGAGACTGCAGAGGACTGGTAAAGGGCAAATGGAGTCCAAATCTATGAAAAAGGAATAAAGACAACCTGGGGAATTGCAGACCAGTCAGCTCAACTTCAGATAATGGAACAAATAATTAAGCATTCAATTTGGAAACATCTAGAAGACAAGATATTAAGTAACAGTCAGAATGAATTTGTCAAGGAAAAATTGTGTCAAACTGACCTAAGAGCCTTCTTTGATAGGCTTGTGGATAGTGGGGAAGTGGTATATGCGGTATATCTTGACTTTACTAAGGCTTTTGATACTGCCTCACAAGAGTTGCTCATAAACAAACTAAGGAAATACAACCTAGATGGTGAGTGTATAACTGGCTGGATAACCATTCTCAGAGAGGAATTATTAGTAATTCACAGTCATGTTAGAAGAGCATAACAAGTGGGATCCCTCGGGGATTGGTCCTCAGTTCAGTTCTGTTCAGTATCTTTATCAATGACTTTAGATAATGGCATAGAGAGTACACTTATAAAGTTTGTGGGTGATACCAAGCTGGGAGGGGTTGCAAGTGCATTGCAGAATAGAATTATAATTCAAAATGATCTGAAGAAATGGTCTGAGGTAAATAAGATGAAAATCTATTGTGAAGATGTGAAGTGCACAAGTTTTACACGTACAAAATGGGAAATGACTGTCTAGAAAGGAGTACTACGGAAAGTAAAAATGAGTCAATAGGGTAACACTATTGTAAAAAAAGTAAATATTCCAGGGTATATTAGCAGGAGTATTGTAAGCAAGACACAACTGATATGGCCTCAGCTGAAGATTCCCAGCCAATGGGAGTGGCAGGGGAAAACCCTGAAGGCAAGTGCTTCCCTGAACTGCCATTCCCTGGCGGGGAAGGAGCTGCAGCATGCAGAGTTGCTTCTCCCCCCCACCAGGCAAAGCTGGCCTTGCAGGGGCTTCCTGTTGCTTTTTCCTGCTATGGGGAGAAGGAGAGCCCTGAGCCTTGTGGGCTGGATCAAGGGAATCCCGGGCCAGATCCAGTCAGTGGGCTATAGGTTCCCCATCCCTGGTCTAGATAATACTTAGTCCTGTCTTGAGTGCAGGAGACTGAAATAGAAGGGCTCTTGAAGGCCTGTACAGTCTTATGATTCTATATAAGCAGAGACCTCTAGAAATTGAGAGATCATTCCACTAGATTTTCTCTGCCCTCTGCTGGTTGCCTGTTTACTCCATCCTCTACCTTTAGTCTCTTCACCTCAACTTCACTCCATACTTGGCTCTCTTACTCTGTTCTCTTCAGCCCTGCTGCTATCATCCGTTTTCCCTTTTCTTCCCATTGAGCAGATCCTCTCCTAACGATGCACCGTGCCAAAAAATAAAATAAAATAAAGCATGGTACTAATATGAGGCTTTCTGTCAATGTATTGTTCACTCTGCTTGTATAGTCTACCATTTCTCCCACACTATGTCCGTCTTGTCTATTTTCACTCATCTCAGCGGGGACCATCTGCTACTTCGTGTTTGCACAGAGTCTGACAAATTGGCCCACATTCTTGGTTAATCGATAGGCCCTACCATAATAAAACATAATTAATAGTAACTCCCACAAAAAAAAAAGGTAAAAGGCAAAACAAAACAAAACAAAACAAAAACCACCTTAGCCCTGGGCGAACACTTTTCAAAAAGTGACCATTTAATATCAGACCTCTCAGTCTATGTCCTCAAAGGAAATCTGCACAACACCCTCAAAAGATGAGACTGGTAACTTAAATTCATACCTCTGATAAAAAATCTGGTTTTATGGCTCATTATAAAATTTGTTTGCTAATGGTCAGTTACTCACTTAATTTAAAATGGTCTCCTACAGCATGTTTTTCTCAGCTTTTTTTGAATCCAGAGACCAGTTTGCTGCCTTCCTAAATTGTGTGAGGGAGCTCTCAGGGACCTACACTGATCCATTGACCAGTCTTTGAGAAACAGTGTCCTCTGTATGAGTGAACCTCTTCTCTTTAACAATCTGTCTCACTTTGTATTTAGCTTAGGCACTCTGGTTACCTTCAGGTATGAGGGAAGAGCTCTGTGAAGCTTGAAAGCTTTTTCCTTCCACCAGCAGAAGTTGGTCTAATAGGAGATATTACCTTATATACGTTGTTTCTCCAATAACAACAGCTGCACTGACACCCTCTCTACCCAAACACTCCACCCTAATGATTAAAAAGAACAAATTAAAAAATTATAACAAACAAATCACCAACCTACCAAAAGCAAATAAGTAAAAAATACACCATGCAGAGTTTTTATTCTCTGTACCTCCTCACAACAACAACAATGAAAGGGGTGGGGGGGGAGAGGAGGAAGTTCCAGACACTCCAGGAAGTGTCCTATGGACCTTGATATTTTGTGGAAGATGCTTGTGTACTGTGTTGATTAGTGGTAATATAAAGTGCCAAGATGGAAACTTCAGAGAATCTCTCCTGACAATGTAGTTCTTTGGGACAGCTTCTCAATATAAAGAATGTTCTCTACTGCATTTTTTTTTTTTTTGGCATTTCTTCACAAAGAGGAAAGTCTCAGAGACAGAGAAGCAGTGGAAGATGAAGGACAAATCTCTGTCCTGCTAATAAAAGCTTCTGACAAGGTATGAAAATATATGAAATCCCCTGCAGCAAACCATCAAAGTGCGACAATTTTTGTGAGGGGACAGCCTGGTTCGCAGATGGCCTGAGACCATCTGAGTGCAAAAGATGGCTTTAAGCATCTCCCTCCTGATTTGGATTGTATGCTTATTTGTTTAAAAAGTTCTGGGTTTCAGTTTTCAGTTTTCTTCAGCCATCGTGGTATAAAGGTGTGACAGGTAGGGTGCTACTGAGAGATTATTTTTTCCTGACCTTAGACAACAAGCATAGGTCAGAGTTAAAAGGGAATACAAGCTATTACCTGAGAGGGGTCACAAGCCAGAAACTCCAGTGTATGGGTTTATACCCTTCACCCTTCAACTTCACACACAGTCATTCTGTCAGAAGAATCTTCAGGGGGTAGACGAGTTAGTCTGTACAGGAAAAAACAGCAAATGGTCGGTAGCACTTTATAGACTAACAAAACATGTAGATGGTGGTATGAGCTTTCGTGGACACAGCCCACTTCTTCAGATGACCCGTCATCTGAAGAAGTGGGCTGTGCCCACGAAAACTCATGATACCATCTACATGTTTTGTTAGTCTATAAAGTGCTACCAGACCATTTGTGGGTTTTTTTGTCAGAAGAATAGCTGCCATCAGATTAGAAATTATTTTACAACTGTGGTTGCCAGTAACTGACCCTCGGGCTGAATGTGACTTACTAGGCCACCAGATGCTTTATTTACCTGCGTGTATACTGGTACAGATGCTCGCAGTTTCTGATGGCTGTGGTTCATTGTTCTTGGCAAATGGGAGCTAAAGGAAGGCGTAACCCAGCCCACGCCACTTCCTGCAGTTCCCACTGGCTGGTTCCCACAATCCCACTGGCTGGTTGACAAACCATAGCCAACAGGAGTTTCAAGCAGCCATACCTTTGGACATACAGGTAAATATAGTGTCTGATGGCCCACTAGGGCTAACCCTGGAGAACCGCATCCATCTTGTGGGGCAGTTATTGCTCAACCCTATTTTACAACATGGATTGGGAGAAGAAATTTCTGTGGGGTTGTGATCAGCTACTTAGGCTACAAGCAGGAGAGATGTATAGAATAATAGAATACTAGAACTGGAAAGAACCTTAGGTTATGAACAATGTTCTCTCTAACATTTTCTATCCTTGGGTGGGTTAATTTTTCTTTTGGGCCAGTTGAAATGTCTTATGTACAACACATTATATATATATATATATATTGCCTCCCTCCAGCCACAGCCAGACCTGGCTTCCCCCCTGTTCCTCTAGTCCCCTCCCCAGCCTCTAGCACCTCCCATAGCTCTCCGGCCGCATCCAGCCCAGCCTACTCCCACCTCCTATCCCCCTCCCTGGCCTCTTGGCCCCTCCATTCTCCTCCCAGCCTCTTGTGCCCCCCCACTGCCTCCCCAGTGGCAGCCAGCCCTGGCATCCCCCCAATTCTCCCATCCTCCTCCTGTCCTCCCCCAGGCCTGTCAGCCCCCCCATCTCCCTCCCCAGTTGCAGCCAGTCCTGGCCTAATCAGCGCAGAGTAGGGCGGGAAGAATGACTTCTCGTGGCTTGCTCACAACACTCCTGTTAATGCATCCCAGAATCATGTCTGCTTTTTTTGCAACAATGTCACACAAATAATTCTCATTTAGGTTGTGCTCCACTGTGACCCCTAGATCTTTTTCTACAGTATTCTTTTCTAGACAGTCATTTCCCATTTTAAATGTGCGATACTGATTGTTGCTTTCTAAGTGGAGTACTTTGAATTTGTCCTTATTGAATTTCATCCCATTTACCTCAAACCATTTCTCTAGTTTATCCAGATCTTTTTGAATTTTAATCCTAGCCTCCAAAGTATTTGCATCCCCTCCTAGCTTGGTATCATCTGCAAACTTTATAAGCCTACCCTCTATAGTCTATGCCATTATCTAAATCGTTGATGATGATATTGAACCGAACTGATCCCAAAACTGATCCCTGAAGAACCCAACTTTTTAGGCCCTTACAGCATGACTATAAACCATTGATAACTACTCTCCGGGAATGGTTATTCAACTAGTTATGCACCCACCTTATTGTACCTCTGTCTAGGTTGTATTTCCCTAGTTTATTAATGAGGTTATATGAAACTGTATCAAATGCTTTACTAACATCTAGGGATACCAATCTACCACTTCCCCCTTATCTACAAGGATTATTATCCTATCCAAGAAAGTTATTAGGTTAGTTTGACATGATTTGTTCTTGACAATTTCATGCTGACTATTTCTTATCACCTTATTATCTTCTAGATGTTTGAAAATAGATTCCTTAATTATTTGCTCCATCATTTTTCCAGGTACAGAAGTTAAGATGACTGGGCTGTAGTTTCTTGGGTTTTTTCCCTTTTTTATAGATGAGCACTATATTTGTCCTTTCCCATCTTCTAGAATCTCTCGTGTCTTCCATGACTTTTCAAAGATGATAGCAAATGGCTCATCTAGCACCTTAATCATCTCCTTTAGTATTCTAAGATGCATTTCATCAGGCCCTGGTGACGTGAAGACCTCTAACTTGTCTAAGTAATTTTTAAATTGTTCTTTTCCTATTTTAGCTTCTGAACTTACCTTCTTTTCTCCAAAATTCACTAAGCAAGGCATCAAATCATCAGTAGCCTTCTTGGTAAAAACCGAAGCAAGTAAGCCCCTCTGCCATTTCCATATTTACTATTATTATTTTTCCCTCTTCATTGAGTAATGTTTCTATACTGTCCTTGGTCTTCCTCTTGCTTCTAATACATATGTAGAATGTTTTCTTGTTACTCTTTATGTCTCTAGCTAGTCTGAGATCATTCAAGATCTCCTGGTTAATCCAGAGTAGTCTCTTGCCATACTTTCTATCTTTCCTAACAGTGGAATAGTTTGTTCTTACACCCTTAATAATGTCTCTTTGAAAAAATGCCAACTGTCTTCAGTTGTTTTTCCTCTTAGTTTTGCTTCCCAAGGGATCTTACCTCCAACTCCCTGTGTTTGCCAGTCTTCCTTCTTGAAATTCATTGTCTTTATTTTGCTTTTCTCCCTCCAACCATAACTTAGAATCAAGTTATCATGATCACTTTCACCCAAGTTGCCTTCCACTTTCAAATTGGATTGGTCAGTGGGGAATGCAGCAGGAGGGGCAGAAGTAGGAGCCATCACAGATTTTAAAACTCTCAAAGTTTGTCACAATGGCCATTAAATGTGTCAGGCAGGGGCATCTTTGGTTTGCAGGAGGTTGCCATAAAAAAGGTGCTGTCTGTACTTGCAGCACCTCATTCTATGCCTGTAGGGCCTGGAAGGCACCCACAGTCTCTGGTATGGGGGAGATCTATTTCACCCAGGAACCAGGCCCCTTCTCCCTGACAGGCTCCCTTTTTTCAGCTGCTCAAAATGTCACACATTTGTGGTTTTCAGGACTCGGGGTTAGAGCAGGAATTTGTAGCTAGGAGTAGGAGGTCAGAATCAGAGCAGGAGTCAGAGGTCAGATGCCAGAGCCAAGGGTCAGAGGTCACAATGTAGAGCTGAATGTCAGAACTGGAGTCAGAGGGTAGATGTCAGAGCTGAAGTCAGGAGTCAGAGCCAAGTTACTTTGAGCAAGACAAGGAAGGAGAGGTGCTGCTGAAACAAGGCTAGAAACAAACAAGTGCAGAAGCAATTGCAGCCATGGACAAATGCTTTGCCCAGCCAGTGAACTGTGCTGCTTCTGGGCTTAAGAGCCAGCTTTCTTAGACAATCAAGTGGGGCAATCCATCTAGTGATCTACTGGCCCTGCTGTGCTCAGTCATTAGGATGTCAGGAGTCTGAGCTGATGCACCCTTCTAGAGTTTACAAGCTACTGTAAGTGTTCCCATTAGAAACTATGGTAATGAATATTGATTTCATATAAGATATTTGAGAATTTTTCATTGCACCAATGTTCAAGGTAGCATACATTAAAAAAAAACAACCATTCCTTGGGCTGTGATACCATAACTATAATTTTCAAACTGTAGCTAATCAGAGGTGCCCCTGTTTAGAAAAAATCTATGCAGATTTGCAATGGAAAAATAAATCTCTTTTACTATTTCACACATGATACTTATGTTCTTTTAATTAAACCTAGATATTGTTGACTATAATCATTTAATGAGCCCATCTGCATTTAATTGGTGCCTACTATCAGATAATTTCTAATGAAGTCCACATAAATTAATTGCAATATACAATCTCTGAGTCAGCATAGTATAATAGAGCTCTGATAAGCAGAATATCAAAGACTGGTGTCAAGGCACTGGTAAATGCGAATAAAGCAAAACTAAGCTTCATTTAAGATGTGTCTGAAAGTGAATTGCATTATTTGTTAGGTGATCATCCGCTGATACACTATGTAAATCTGAAAGCATAATTCTTATCTTAGGCAGGCGTTCATCTGGTTTTTGAGACATGATTCATGTGCTGTGAAGTGTACCTTTTTTTACAGTGATGTGCTGAACTAAAAATAAAATGAAAATAAGTCAGAAAACTGACTACTAAAACTTTACACACATGAAAATATATCGTTAGATCCCTGCTCTGTCATGAGTTACCTGATACAAATACTCATTAAACTGTAACTTCTTTTGGGAAGTGCCAGATTATTCTTGCTAACTTAATGCTCTGAACACTTGGCAATTTTCCAGATGCCACCCAAATAAACGACTAAACTGCAAGTCCTTCAGAGTAAGTGCTGTTTGTTTGTGATATGTTTGGACAGTGCTTAGCACAGTGGTTTCTAGGTGCTACTGCAATACAAATAATAAGCAGGAAGGACCTCAAGATGAACCCCCAATTCACAGAAATGTTGAAGAAGCATTATTATTCCTAATTGTTCTGCCACTTGTAGGCCTATGGAAGGAGAATTAAAAATAGCACCAATACAACTTTTTTATTACAACACTCAAACTTTTACACAATTCCTTCTTTCTAAAACAGTTGACATAAATACACGGTATGATGCCACTAGAGCAGGGGTGGGCAATAATTTTTGATGTGGAGGGCACTCCAAGAATATGGTAAGTGGTCAAGGGCCACACTCTTCCATGATATTAATGGAGGAGGTGTGGGGTCTGGGATGGAGGTTGGGTGCAGAAGGGAACTGGAGCTAAGAGATTCGGATGCCAGAGGGGGTGTGGAATCTGGGAGGGAGTTTGGTTGAAGGAGGGGTTGTGACTTGAGACAGGGAACTGGGATACAGGAGAGGGGAAGGGTCTGGCAGAGGCTTCTGCAGGCCAGATCCAGTGGCTTCGTGGGCAGCAACCAGTCCGCAGGCTGTATTTTGCCCACCCTTGCACTAAGTGGTTTGGTCATGTGTCTGGGACAACATGCAGTACCCCATCATGAATTTTGCCGTTCTTGATTATTATTATTTATTATTTAAGTGCCTAGGAACCCCAGTCATGGGCCAGGATCCCATTGAGTGAGGCACTGTATAACCATAACAAAAAGATGGCTCTGCCCCCAAGCGCTTACAATCAGAGTCTAAAACAAAATACAAGAGATGGAGGTGGACAGAAGCAGGAGTCGGAGTGAATGTAGTTACTAGGATAGGCAGTAATCTCTGCACACCAGAAGGGGGAGTACCAATAAACAATGAGTATGGCTCTGTCTTTGTCATGGAGTTCTCAGAAGTTATGGATTCCATGACTCTCTGTGACTTCTGCACGGGCTGGTGTGGGGGAGTGCCTAGCAACGGCCAGCATGGTTGGCCCTGGGGACTGCCCAAGCAATAATGGAACAGCTACTGCTTGACAGCCCCAGTAAGAGTCACTGACAGGTCACAGGCCATGAATTTTTGATATTGAACATGTTCTGTCCTTGACTTTTACTAAATATATCTGTGAATAAATTATAGCCATAACAATGATTCAGTGTGGTCTCCGCTCATCAGCAGCCTAACTGGTACAATCATCCCAAATATATGACAGTAAAACTATATCCCAATCCATAGTGCCATGTACTTTCAGTGTTTTAAAATATGTAATGGGTTAATGGAATATTTGTAGCTCATAATATTCAGGTAATATTAATAATTGTATATAGTGTGGTCTAATATTTTAAATAATAGACACCCATCCAAGGCTCTAGGTGCCCTAACATCAGTAGCAATACAATAAAGGCCCATCAAAGTAAAGCAACTATTTCGACAGGAACCTTTCCTTCATCATTATGGGAAACCCTCAGCCCTTTTAAAAAACCCTATCAAGCTCCCAGTTCTCAATATTAAACCAATAGTAATGTCATTCCTTTCTCTCCCTACTCCTGACAGGCTCAGGTTCCTACTCTTCCATGGTGATAGTGTTGGATGGTGCAATCTCCTGATCTTTTACAGCTCATCTCTGCTTCACAGGACTGCCACACACAATCTGGGTTCTATCATTGGCTCTGCTACTGATTTCCTGTCTCAGCTTTGGCAAGTCACTTAGATTGAGGTTTTCAGGAGCACCTAAGGGACGTAGGCAAACAAGTTCCATTAATAATTAATGTGATATTTGCTTCTAACCTCCTTACATGCTTTTGAAAAGCTTCCCCTTAACTTCTATATTCCTCAGATTTGAAGATGCAATAATAATAATTACTTGACATGATTACTCTAAAAAATGGTTAACTAATATTTGTCATATGGTTTGTGATCATTGGATAGAAGAGTCTATATTAGTATGAATCTTTAATTTATCTTGACTAGCTCTCCATTTGCAGGAGCCAGATAGCTGAATAACTTAATCCTTGCGTTCTCCAGCAAAATGACAGGATAAAGTTATAACTGACTAATTAGAGAGCTGGCTGTTTTATTTTTCACTCTATGGTGGAGCAGCAGAACTGCGAAAAGAGGAAACTGCAGGGAAGTGCTTGATACATAAAACAGATGAGATATTTGTGGAATATAAAAGTAGGAAAGTAAAAAGTATTACAAAATATTAGTCTGCCTAAAATCAATTTGGTAGAGAAAATAAGGAACAAATGCAAATAAATTGGGAAAAAAGATGATTGGAAAACAAAATGACAAAATATACTGGACAATCTAAAGAATACTGCAGATGAAATGAAAAACAAGCAAATCAATGGCTGAGCTACAACTTTATAACATTATGCAGTCAACACATTTCTTGTTTATAATCTTGTGGATGAAGTGAACTCCAGTTTAATTTTAAGTTATTTCAAATGATTTCATTAATCTAGATGCAGCTCAGATAACATATCATGCTCCAATAACTTTAAGATAAATGTATAGATTTCACAGGACTAGTCATTTACTTGATTAAAAGTCAAATCTAAAAGCTACCAGAAAAATTACTCGTAAGCAATTACCACTCGAACAACAAGCAGGGCTGACAAGATAGGAATTGCCACACATACTTTCAGCAATGGTTTACTGAAATGTTTAAACCCAAGCCTCTGTTTTTATACTGCCTTTCAATTATGATTTTCTTTCATCAAGGGGAAAAATAATTTCATTTTAGTATATTGCAATAGATATTGTGTGCTAAATCCTCCTCTCGTTTACATCCTGTCTCACTTCGGTGGAGCCACAAAGGGTATGTCTACACAGCAGCATTATTTCAGAATAACTGATATTATTTGGAAATAACAAAACGCGCATCTACACTACAAGCCATTATTTCGAAATAATGTTGAGATGGAGGACTTCTTACTCCGACTCCTGAAACCCTCATTTTATGAGGAGTAAGGAAAGTTGAAGGAAGAATGTTCTTCCTTCGACTTCCTGCTGTATAGACAGTGCCAAAAGCTGAATTAAACTACTTCGACTTCAGCTATGCAATTGATGTAGCTGAAGTTGTGTATCTTAATTAGATTTTTGCCCTGCTGTGTAGACGTACACAAAGATTTAATTGTGAGAAGAATTTGACACTGATGAATGAAACAAAAATCAGATAGCAAATAATAAATATGGACAATCACAGAAAAGTGGGCTTATTATAAGATTGCTATTCTAGGATTTAGTTATAAAATGCTCAAGTGTTACTTGAGAATTGTAGTGACTTTCATTTCAGCATTTATATACAAAGTATATTTGGTATTTTGATTCCAGCATTTAGATATGAAGAGTGAGATGCTTGCTCTTGTTATAACCCATTTATATTTCTTTGGCTTTGTAAAGTTGACAGTCAGCTAGTATAATTGGCTGATCAAGAATTTCCCTCTGCTTTAGATGGAATCTTCCTTGGGCACAGAGTTGACACCAGACAAAATTTGACTGAGATTTTTTAAAAAATATGAGCCTAAAGTTTGTGTCTTCATTTTATTACTTTTTCTTTCCTCCCCTTTCTCCTCCTCCGTCCTCCCCCCGCCTTCCCTTATTTATTCTTGCATCTGGACTTTTAATAATCTAGTCATCCGAAGAAGTGGGTTGTACCCTTGAAAGCTCATGATACCATCTACATGTTTTGTTAGTCTTTGAGGTGCTGGTAGACTATTCATTGTTTTTTAAGTTTTTATTTTATTAGTAATTTTTTTATTACAATAGCACATAGGAGCCTGGGTAAAGACCATGACCCGATTGTGCTAGGTGCCGTACAAACACAGAGCAAAAAGAGCCCCTAAAGGGCTTTCAATTTAACAATAAGACAAGAAAAAGTAGATGGATGCTGATAGACTAGTGGGGAAGAGCAAGGAAACAAACGAGATCATACCAGTCAGCATGATAGACAATGGTATCACAACACCAGTAGCCTGGCCATTGGCAAGATTTTCATAGGCTTTATGGCCTATGAGAGTTTTAAGGTGGATAATGAATTATTTCTTGGATATTCACAGGGAGCTTCTCCCAGGTGTGAGGGGCAGCATGAAAGAAAGCACAAAAGTGCTTGATTGAAAAGTGGGTGATGGAGGCTGACATGATGGGTCGGTCGGCAGTGGGGATTGACCTTTCCATATGTAATGAGATACGCAGGTTGTGGCCTAATATTTTAGAAATGTCAAGCTCAAAGGAAGCTGCTGGGTACTCAGCACTTTTGAAAAGCACGCTACTTGTTTAGCTGCTGACCTGTGGCTTTAGGAGCCTAATTTGTTAGCATTCTACTTCTGAAAATCTTGGCTAAAATCCAAATACAAACAAAAAAACCCAAACTCAGCCTCGTCAACATGGCACTCAGCTGTTACCACGTGCTTAAAGCAGATGCAGGATAGACAGTGCCAGAAGCAGAGCTGTGAAATGATTCAAATCCATAGCAATCACCACCTGCAGTTGTTTGGCAACTTGTTGTTTCCAGCTAGAGCTGAATACTTCTCTGGACATTCAGCAGGGCTGTGTGTCAAAATCAGAAAAAGGTAATGAGGAATGTCTTGCATTCTGCGTGACTGGTAAAATTGGATTAAATGTACAAGTTTCATGCTCCAGATGTGGTCATGGAAAATAATGAGAAATATTCTCTTATCCCTACTAGGCCACAAACTGTGCCTAATCCAGCATGTATTACTGAGCTGTGATCTTCAATTTCTGAGGAATTTTCCTTTGATGAAAGGACATAATATTAAAAGTCCGAGAACAACAGTGTCTTCCCGTGACATGCAAAATAAAGTGACCTATTCAGATTGATATATCTACTATCCTGATCCATGACTTGAAGCATTGGTTTGTACAAGAACTGAAAGAAATAGAGAAACCATCTTGAAACTTTTGCTTTAATCTATCATCTGGTCTGTTATGACGAAACTATAGAAAAATAACTACACCAGATATCTAGTACTTGCATTCCCCTCTCCCCTTCCACCGAGAGATGTGCTTTAGAATTTAAAGGAAAACTTTCAGAGTTTTGCATTTTTTAAATTCACACCCGTGTGTAGCAACTTATTTTTTATTAGTGAACAAGAGCAATTGAATCACATGTTCTGTCTGTGTAGTATAAATGTCATTATTAGATATGCAATTACCTGGAACACCGTATCTAACCCCCTCTGAAATTTTGTAGGATAGAAGGAGAATGGGGGGAAAAAAACAGCTCCAACCCCACTTCTGCATTTTTGGTTCTGTGTCTGATCAAACCCAGAAAAGTCTTATTTTCTAGTTCATTTTGGAAACTTATCTCTAATGTTGATTCATTCTTAAACCAAATCCCCGAATCTTAGTCTTAACAAAATCCAGAACCAGACCTGAACAGTACCTGCTCAGCTAATCTGTAACCATTATAAAACACTTTGCAAAACAGATTTCAAATATTTATATTTTAAAACTTTCTGAAATATTGTACCTCTTAATTCCCATTTGCACATTATTTTAATCTCTATGTTGCATATCAAATATATTTATTCCCCAAATCTTCAAGCTATTTCTCCTTCAACAGTCACAGCTGTAGCTTGTTAACAGCATCTTGAAAATATATGGTTAGTAAGCACTATTTATTCCGTCTAGTACCTTCATTGTACTAAATTTAATTGCCTAGAATTCATGGTAGGCAGCTAGATAGAATTACAATTGCAAAACTGTAAATTATCTTATGTACTTTCTATGAGTTCTCCAGATTATTGATATGTACTGTAGCTGGCTCATATGTATTAATAAATAATTATTTCTGTAGGCCTATATGGTATGCTAATGGGTTGCAAGCAGAGTGAGAACTCTAGCTATTTCAGGCACAAATGCTTGCAAACCATTTAGGGTTTAAGATGTTGCTAGCAAACTTCAGCTTCTGCTGTTGGAGGAGAAAAGACAAATGATATTTGGTACAGAAATCTAAAATTCACAGGAAGATTATTGGCTTCAATTCACATTCAACTCCTGAAGTTTCACAGTGAGTTTGGGATTTGAAGATATCCCTGCCCAAACTCAAACTGATAATTTTTCTGAAACCGTCATTTAAAAAAAAATCTGTCTTGGATTCACTGAAACTTTGATTCATATTCAAGTCAAACATGTGCCAAGATTGAAATAGGATTTGCAAACCTTGTGGTGAATCTAACCTACGATTGTGGACTGTACTGAAAACTGATAGCAAAGCCCAGTCAAGCAAAAACGAGATTAGAGCTACTTAAAGCCTGGAGAATTAAGCAGATGCATAAATCTTTGCAGGAGTGGGGATCAAGTAAGCATCATTAAAGAAGTTCTGTACATCTCTTCTTGAGTATGGATACACTAGCCCCCTAGTTCGAACTAGCATGGCTAATGTAGTCATTCGAACTTTAAATATCCCGGGCTTCATTTGCATGTTCCTGGGCACCGCCATTTTTAAATGCCCGGTAGCGCGAACTACCTGCCCGCGGCTACACGCGGCACGGGCTAGGTAGTTCGAATTAACACTCTTAATTCGAACTACCGTTACTCCTCCTGCAAAGAGGAGTTCGAACTAGGGTGGCTAGTGTAGCCATACCCCTTAATAGTAGTCGCTTTAGCCATAGGAGAGTATTCCACTTGGCTTGACAGAATATCTCTGGTTTGGCACCTTTGGTCCTTGACTGATTCCAAACAAGGGAATTTGCTGGATCAGGGGAAATCCCCAACCTGCTGCCTGTTGCTGCTGCCAGCTCCACTTCCAACTGCTGCCTCCAGGCTCAGGCTGCAGGTCTAGTTCCCTCTGCTGTTGGGATTGGTTTCTGCTGCCAGGTTCAAGCTCTGCCTCACCCGCCACTACCAGGCTTAGGCTCCGTCCTCACTGCCACTGGTCTCAAGCTCTGGCTCTGGTCCCGCTGCTGCCAGACTCTGGCTCTTGCCGCTATGCTCAGGCTCCAGCCTGCCGGCTTTGCCGGGATCCCCTGGGCTGGGACTCCCCAGCCGCCTCTAGCTCAACTGCAGCTGCCCAGCTGCCAGGGTTCTTTGGTCCAGCAACATCTGTGCTGGACCATGAAAGTTGCTAGACCAAAGAGTCCTGGATGTCAGCGGTTCAACCTGTATTATGAAATATGGGACTCATGTCTGCAAGTGATACTTAAAATATACCAGTCTGGGAACTGCATGAGGTTTGATTCATGAGGACACCTCTCTGCAGATAGAGAATGAAATGATTTAAAACACCCACTGGAAAAAAATGTAAAAAAAATTAAAAATAAGAAAGTGAGAAAAGAAGCACAGCTTCTCAGTCATGTTGTGGATATGCTGTCTGGTTCAGATCTGTGCCTTACTCATCCTAAATCAAGCATCCAACATATGGTAGTGTGCAGATGGCTCATACAGCTGTTCAAGCCTGTCATGCAGTTTGGTGTTTTTCTGTGCTTTTAAAATATTTTAATTTAAAGTTTCATTCTAAATGTTTATAAAGAAGATTGTGGGAGTGAGAGAACATTGAACCACAAATGATAAGAACACCACATACTAGAAAGCAACTTAATTTGGAATAGCTGGAGTTATTAATATTTATTCTCAATTGCTGTTGGAGACTGCATGATGTGCTGAGATGCTGGAATATGGCCCTTTTTCCAATGATATTTATATATATAATCTTCACACAGATGTTCAATTTTTGTAGTAACCCATCACTGCTCTTGTACGGTAACGTATGCAAGAAATGATTCCATTTTCCTTGAAAGAGTAGTGGTAAGGTGTCTCAGTCATCAAGGGATGCCAGAAGGATTTGTTTACCTGTCTGACAAAGTTTACAACATCTCTAAATACTGCTAAGCATCTCCCTAGAGATATTTTTGCTTTGCCATGCAGCATACTGCATCAAATACCATGTATTTTCAGAAATCTGTACAGGGCTCTCCTGGCCTCCCTTTGATGGTGGTATCTGCTGGGGGTGTTAGTTTATATCCCAGATAAATAGTAACACGACAAGAGTTCATAAATATTGGTTATATTAATAAACATTACATAAGAATGGCTATACTAGGTCAGACCAAAGGTCCATCTAGCCCAATATCCTGTCTTCTGACAGTGGCTAATGCCAGGTGCCCCAGAGTGAATGAACAGAACAGGGAATCATCAAGTGATCCTACCCCTGTCACCCATTTCCAGCCTCTGATATTTTTGGTTTGTAATTATTCTTCAGAACTCTACTTACTTATTCAGATCTTGCAGTAAATTTTCAGTGGGCCAGTCCTGGAAATCTTTACTCAGTTCTTAACATTAACGTACTTTAAATAAACAGGAATTTTACCTGAAAAAGTACTTTGGAATGTCGCACAAAGATTTCTGACAACACCTTGATGGGAATTGAGGATGCACTACCTACACTGGGTACAGGGGAGCTGATAGCCTCCATGGACCCCTGGGTAAGGTGTGGGGGGCTAGCTCCATGCTCCCAAAGGGGTGGGACCTCAGGTGGAAGGGGGCAGGGTTGGGGGCAGCCAGACTTCCATGCCACCTGGCAAACAGCGCACCCCCCTCCCCAGCCCTAAGAGCTACACAGAGTGCAAGTGTGAAGGTGGTGGCCAGGAGCTCTGGGCCCCTTTGAATTGCTGGACCCCAGAGTAACTGTTCCCTTCTCTCCCCCCCTCCCACCCCTCTGTCATCAGGCCTGAAAGGGCTGGTGTCATTTGGCATAGCCCTGTCAAAGACAATGAGTCTGCACCCGTCTACACCAGTTTGATATGCAGCCCATTTTATTTTATTCTTGGTTCAAATCTTACTCAGATTTTAATCAATGTGAAGAGGAAAAACTGAGGAAGGGCCTCAAGATATGACCCTTGGTTAATGCAAGAAGATGTGCTTCTTCAGATAATGTCATTAGCATGATGTGTATTCCCTTCTGCATTTCAGCATAAAATAATTAAGAGGATCATTTGTAGGATCATCAGTATCTTTGCACTTTGAGTTGTTTTTCCTGCAGCGTAAGCAGTGTGAGTTTCCTTTTCAGCATAATTAATTACTTAAGGATGAGATTTCTCTCTATCGATATAGCTTCAATTTAATGAAGGGTGAGGTGATTCTCATAATTTTTACTTGGTTTGAGATTCTTCTGGATGGAAGGTGCCACGTAAATATTGTTGTCATTAATGGAGAAAAGAGAGCCTGCCCATTCTCACTTATTTCAGAAGAAGTCAGATGTTATGGAAATGAGCACCAAAGAAAAGGTAGCAAATCAATAAAGAAAATAGATATACAACACTCTAGTCCTCAGAAAGAGCAAAATTGAGAAAGAGAGATTGATTGTTAGGATCTAGGTTTTGTTTAGGTTACCACAGGAGATCATAATTATTCCCATTTAAATTAAGAAAAACTAGACTTGTTGATTGCTTTTACTCCAGTGTTTCAGTATGTTGGAATATCAATTACCATAATTTATCACAGATTAGGTAATGTCATTAAGAAGCTTACTTCCATTTGTGATGCTTAATATTTTTGAGTTGAATCAATATTTATTTTCAGGAGTAATAACTTGGTCATGAAGAATCACTTGGGCTGAAACTTGGCAAACATGGCCCAGTATACGAGTGTCAGGGGGAGGAAAGAGAAATGTTTTACAAATTATAAATTGATTGTGAGGTCACAGGAATGTCAAAAGATAATTAACATTTAATAGCTCCAGAATTTTTTGAACTCTTATTTTTCAATTCTATGATGATCGTTTTATTAGATTTTTTTAGAGATAACCTACAGTGCAGGAACCACACAAAATTTACTTATTTAGGGGCAGATCTGGCATGCCTAGCATAACCCAAACTCCCATTGACTATATAGAGGATAAGAATTTTAAGATTCAATGGTACAATCCAAACGATCATAACAATGATCTGTGCAATTGTGTTTTGAGGATGTACTAATGACATAATTAGGTGTGTTGAGATTCACTTAAGTGAATCTCAAAACATTTCCCAACAGAGAAATCATGCTGTTTTCCTACCCAAAACTCATACTGAATTTCTTTTGTCACTTGAAAGAATTTGGTTGGCTCATTTCATGTATCTGCTTTTTTTTTGCGGGGGGGGGGGGGGGGGTGGGGGGGGCGGGGTGTGTGTATCAGCAGACCAGTTGGAAGCATGAAATACCAGAATATGTTCCCAAAAGATAGCCAGCCAAAATTAAACTCAGAAGATGTATTTCTATAGTGCCTAGTACAATAGGCCTTTGATTTAACTGAAAGCAATAAACAAAACTGCAATATAATGTGAAGGATAGTAATAGGTGCACAACCAAACAGATTTTTGTGTAGCTATCCAAACCCCACCTCAGACCGCTGTTGGCTTTAGTTATGTTCATCATTACTAAATGTAGAATAACTATTGTGCAAATAATCCAGGCAGCAGGGCTTTTAGGTATGTTGAATGAACCTAGAGTTGTTCTCTTAACGCAGTGGTTCCCATTTTTTTCCTAAGGCATCTCACCAAATGCTTTTTGCCTCACTTTTTTGACCCACCATTACGTATGTGCACTTTCTGTCCCAATATAGCAACCACAATCCTGGCCCAGTGTGGAAGGGTGACCCTGGGGGTTGAGGGCTATGCCTGCATGCAGTGGGTAGCTCCTGTTCCCTCTGACATAGTGGGCTTCCATGTATAATGATGGAGGGAATAACAAAAAAATATGATGGAAGGGTGGCTAGTCCAAATGTGAGTGGCATTGCCACCCCATGTGCAGGCTTGCAAGGCCTGGAACGAGAGTCTTGGGACAGGACTCCCACCTTGTTCTCCAGGAGTTCTCCTCCATAACATGCCAGGAGAAATGTGTGTTTGAGTAGGCAGTGATGGTTAATCTGGCTCTGGGTGTAGCAACTTTAGAACTTTCCTATGACCCATTGGTGAGTTGGGACTCAACATTTAGGAAACACGGCTCTAGTCTTAGGACCCCAAGTGCATGGTCTATGCTAGAAAGTTTTGCTGTTTTGACTGTGCCAGTATAGTTCAAGCCACACTTTCTACTTGTGAATGCAGTTTCCCAATATACAAGTATTCATACAGGTATAGTTAATTTACAGTTTGGATAGCAAAATAAGCTGTACTAGTATAAGCACCTCTCCAGTCTGAATTAAAAAGGAGCTGCCTAGAAGTCTTTTTCATTCTCTCTGCTCCAATTTTTTTGCATTAATAGTGGTTTGTCTTGGCCTGCAGAGGCTAGAGATTCAGGATTTAGTCCACAAAATTCTTACTTCATTCAGAAAACAATGCATTTACCCAAGATATGTGACAACTAATTGTTTAAAGAGTTTGTTCTTTATGTTCAGCATACAAAACTTAGTGAAACTTTTTGGGCAATGAACAGTGTCACTTCTTGACATGAGTGGCATCTTCTTGCATTTGCTTAACAGTGATGTTAACAGTGATGGATCAGTAGTGACGGATGGCAGAACAAGGAGCAATGGTCTCAAGTTAGAGTGGGGGTGGTCTAGGCTGGACATTTGGAAAAACTATTTCACAAGGAGGGTGAAGAAGTACTGGAATGGGTTACCTAGGGAGGTGGTGGAGTCTCCATCCCTAGAAGTTTTGAAGTCCCGGCTTGACAAAGCCCTGGCTGGGATGATTTAGTTAGAGTTGGTCCTGCTTTGGACAGGGGGATGGTTTCAATGACCTCCCGAGGTCTCTTTCAGTCTTAGGATTGTATGATTCTATGATGCTTGGAACTGCTGTCATTGGCTACAGTAGAATTATTAATTTCATCTGAAGTTTACCCCAAGACCTTGCAAAAGAAAAACACACTGACTTTCTAGCAAAAGAGCTAATTACCTCTGGGTCATAAGAAGGGATCCAGGTTAGCACTGCCCAACCCGCTGGCAGTGTTGCTTCCCGGGGTTGGCTCAGAGCTGTCAGGGTGGCAGGGGTACACTTGCTTGCTGCCTGCCTGTGATCATTCTGGAGTTTAACTTACCCTGCTATCGATGAGAAACAATCACACTCTATGCACCAAACCATGACCTTGCTTTAAGTTATGATAACAGGAAACTGCATATGAAATTTGGTGATCCTAACTCTTACCATTTAGAAGGAGTTCTTAGACTCATGGATGGACAGACAGACAGATACACAAACTCTTTCAAATATTTAGTAGGTAACCCCTTGTAAACACAGTTATACCTGTATAAAGGTGCTTATAGTAGTACCTCTTATTTTACTATCAAAGCTGTAAGTTAGCTATACCAGTACAAACACTTGTATATTGGGAAACTGTATTCACAAGTGGAAAGTGTTGTGGCTTTAACCATACCCGCATAGTTAAAACAGCAGAACTTTCTAGCATAGACCATGCACTGGGGGGCTTAAGACCTATCGACGTTCAAACTCAGGCTTCTGAGCACTTAAGATATTTTTTAAAACATTGTACCCAAGGGCTAGATTCTGGATGGTATTGTGTGGATATATACATTGAGATCATGGGATAAAGTTATTTTCATTCAGGAATAGTTTCCCAATGGGACTAGCTATAGTGGAATTTTTACTCTACTGCTGCTCTTTAGTTTCTCCATATAGACAAGCCCTAAAGGTCCAATTCTTTGGGAATGGAAATACATGCAGCCAACCGTATTTTCAGGCATTCTATGAACCCTAATTATTTTATCATTGTTTTTTCTAATTATTTGCTACATCAGTCCCAGAGCGGCAGGCATGTCCAGACATGAGAGAGAATGGTCCCTGCCCTGCAATTACGCATCTAATTTATATTTTGTATTCCCAAACCAGACACTATGAACAATAAAATAGTCTGAGAAAAATTGCCCTGATTTAGATCTGGTCCTAAAAATTGGTATGACAAGTTCAGTCTAGCTGAGTTATAAACTTTTCTTAATGTATGAAGATAATTGGAAGGAAACTTCTGTCTTAAATTAAATAGGTTGTTGCTGGCAGGCTTTATGGCAGTGAAATATAGAAGAATCTTGCAGGATGTGTGATGTACAAAGGTACAGTCCAGACTAGTGGGGGACTGTCACCTCTGCCCTGTAACCTAGGGTTCCTTGCAATGCTTTGTTGTTTTACTCTTCAACCTGGACTGCTCACAACTAGCCACCAGCGTGCAGGCCACTTCCAGAAGTGTTTGTGTAACTGCAACCTACCAGTCACATCCTCGCTTTCACCAGCTTTGGCTATACTGCATGATGAACCCAATGCACTACCAGTGCTGGATTTCTCCCAGAAATATGTGTTTTATACTGCTTAGTTTTCTCTTACACAGTCCAAATATGTTGTCTGTTATTCTTGTAAGAAAATATATCAGCTTATACCTTAAATTCAATTACCTGGACACTTCAATTTAAATACACTGGATTACATAAAATACAATAAGTTTATTAGCTACAAAGATATATTAGTGAGTACAAGTAATGATGCATAAAAGTAAAAAATGGTTACAAGAAAAATAAAGATAAAATGCTTTCTAGTGTCCAATTTAACAAACTATATTAGATTTAAGCAAAATTTCTTACCATGTGTTTCCAGCAAGATTGTTGACCAATCCCTTCAGGTCAAGAGCCCTCTTCCCCCACAAGTCCAACAGCTGTTTCCTTCCCCCCCCCCCTTTCCTTTATTCTGAGAATGCAATAGGCGGGGGAAAGAGTTTCACTCCCTTCCTTGAGAAACATTTCCAGCGGAGAACCAGGAGACAGTGCCTATGTGGAAAAAATAACTAGATAAACTCATAGAGCATAGGTCCATCAATGGCTATTAGCCAGGATGGACAGGGACGGTGTCCCTAGCCTCTGTTTATCAGAAGCTGGGACTGGACAATGAGACACATCATTTGATAATTGCCTGTTCTGTTCATTCCCTCTGTGGCAGATGGCATTGATCATTGCCAGAATATAGGATATTGGGCCTTGATCTGACCCAGATTGGCCGGTTTTATGATGTTCCCTGATGGGTTTTTTCACTATTTTGAGCTTCTTTATGTCTACTTCCAGTTTGGTTACTCTGTTTACTGTTTACATTTGAATTAAGGCAAGCACACTTTTGTAGACTTCTGCCTGGGCAGGATTGTAGGGTTTGAAGAATGTTAACGAGGGAAATCTTGTAACTCCACAATGTTGCCATGCATTTTATCAGGAGAATACTGACCAGCAAATTATGAATTTTCAAACGATACTTTACATCTTGTACAAGATTATTACAATAATATGTATGGTCTGAGTATAGGGGTGTATCCCTTCAGAGGACACAAATGTTCTGTTTGTCTTTAATAGTCAACAGCTTCATTTAGCTACTTTTCTTCTTTTAACTTCATTGTTTCTTTTAAAAATAAGAAAAAGAATAGGATCAGCTGCCAAGAGCCATCATTAACCAGGAGATTAAACTCCTCTCCAGAAAGGATGTCAGTGAGAAAATGACAGTCTCCCCAGAACTTCATAATCTGCTCTTCCCCCTATTGGTTTTTATTAACTCTCTCAGTTGCAAAAGACTCAGAGTAGTTGATGCTGGAAGGCTCCCCTGTTTCCCCCAAGACCTGGCCAGATGCTGCTACTATTGCCAGAGAGATTTAAGCCCTCTCTAAAACCTACTGGTGCTTCAGTCTGAAGGAAATTTCAGACTCTTGTTGTATGGGGAAGGACATTTTTCCTAAACTCTTTCTCACTGAATAGTAGGTATTTTTCCTGTGGTAAAAGTCTGTGAATAGTAATATCTATCTTATAAAATCATTGTAATCCCTATCTTCATTACAAAATACATTTAGATCTATGGCTAAGAGGTATGTATCATCATCCCAGTTTAAATGATGGGGAGACTGAAGTGCCAACAAGTGATCAGATTCATTCCTGGCAATCTACAGGTCAGTAGTAGATTCCATATTATTAATTTTGTTTGCTAGTGTTATTAGCTGGGATGAAGGTATTTAAAATTGCATTTTGGTCCTTCCTGTGGAAGGTCTTATGACCTCAGAATATTGAATTTTGTTTTCTCTAAGGCTGCTACCCTAATTATAACAATTCAAGGTAGTAAGTGCTAAACAGTTAGCAGATAGAGAAGTCACCGGCTATCTTCTTTATTTTAGCACATAATAGTAGAATTGAGAATACCTGGCTTGGGATGGAGTAGGCATACCTAGAATTAGTACAAAAGCGAATATATCTAGGAACTTGGATGATTCAAGTAGCCTGAGTGAGGCACTAAAAGCATGTCTACATTAGGAAATTATTTCAGAATAACTAAATTTGATTTAATAACTCCTGATTATACAAAATCGAAATAGTTTGTCCCCACTATGGGGAAGCCTCGAAATTAGTCCGAGGCAGGCTCCATTAATGTGGACGTGATATCTCGACTTAGTGCCCCAGGAAACACTGTGGAGTAATTCGTTCTAATTACTCTGGGGAGTAGTTATTTCGAAATAGCAGCACTGGTGTGTTCACACTACTGCTATTTCAAACTAACGAGTTTGAAATTGGCATTATTCCCTGAGGAAAGCAGGAATACAGATTTCTAAATAAGTGGCCTATTATTTTGAAATAATGGGCTTGGTAGTGTGGATACTGCACTTACAAATTTGACCAAAAGGGGAATATTTTGAAATTATGCTTTAAGTATAGACCAGGGCTAATTGATTGTTACTTAGAAATAGAGCTAGTCAAAAAAATAATTTTTTGTCAGATTAAATTTTGTTTTAATCAAAATAACACTGTTTTGCAGGAATGTCAATTTAATACAAAAATTGCACTTAAAATGTTTGGTATATTCAAAATGGAATGTTTTCATGTCCATTTTCTTTTTGTTTCTCATTCTGAGTTAATGTGGAAAAATTCTATTTCATTGCAGCAGGATAGTTTTGTTGCATGTTGCCCTGTATACACTTGCATTTGATGGATACACATTTTTTCGAATTGGCTCAATTTCCCCACGTGAAATAGTCCATTGTTAGTAACCGGACTCATTCTTTGGGATCAAGATTGCACTACTGTCTGCTATCAGCAGTCACCCTAACAGCAGCACGTACAAGGGTGCTGGCTGTAGACATGCTTCCTTTCATTCTGATTCAGGGTGTGGGCTTCAAAAATCTTATAGCTGCACTTGCTCCTGGGTAGTGTAGTAGTTCAGGACAGTGATACAGTAAATTCAGGGTTCACTGGGGTGGCATCCTGACAGGTCTCCTGTTCCGTCAGTGAAGCTAAACGTTCAGCTGTGTGCATTTCTGTATCTCCCTCAGTATATCATGCCAGTTCTGCGCAGGTAGCTAGCATAATAGACTTCACGAGAGGTCCCAAAAACCACAGACTCATATAAGATACAAAAGCACCTGAGTCAGGTTTATTGTTCAACAAAGTACATTAATAGGTGTTAGTAGCCAGACGGACTCCTAGCCTCTACATATTTGTACTTGGGACAATGGACTTGGTGCAATTGATAGTATGGATTTTACTATTGCCCCTTAGGCCAGCCAAAGTGTTACATGAAGTACCCCAATGTTTATAGACAGAAATTAACAATCTATGATACACACCGTATGTATAATCTTCTGCATTAATGACACGTGTGGTACTTCCCTCCAAAGCATTTGCTATCCATTGTTATGCTTTTACTCTTGTTTCAAACTATTTTATCATGTACTCAGCTGAGTGTCCCTGTACTATCCTGATGGAATGTATTTACATACTTCATGTGCTTTTATCAGTGCTAGCAGTTCTAGTGCTGAGAGACACTGACTTACAGGCAAACGTCTGCTTTTGATACAGTCTGTCTGTTACTCATAGTATAACACTTGCTTACTTTGGTTCAAGTACCAGGCCCATGCTTCAGGCTCTTTCTTTCTCCTACAGGTACTAGATATCCAGTCACTCCTATTTTTGCTAAAAGGGCAGTGCCAGACCTATTCATTGCTGTACTGTGCTTCTCATAGAATGGCCTGTGTAATCACAAAAGTGTGTGGATACTTATGACCACTGATGCGGACTAGTGGTCAAACAGGTGTCTACATATCTATTATGTACACACAGAGCATGTACCCCACACAGGGTTTAATGCGGGCCTGAGAAGCCAATTATGGTATCTGGATGCAGCAGGGAAGAGAGCAAGACTTAAATAATCTGTGACAAGGTCAGGCCAGGGAGCTGATGCAGAGAGGGGAAAAGGCAGCCCAAAAGGGTAAAAACCCCTGTGAGAAGAAGCGGAGAACTGCAGCCCAATTAGATGCAGCTGGGAGGGAGCTGGCTCAAGCAGATTGGGGCCAGCTGATTTCTCTGCTGGCTGACTGAGGGCCTTTAAAAGCCTCAGCAGTTGGAGGCTTGGGGGAGGGGGGAAGGAGAGGGGAGGGTGGATGAAAGGAAGGTGGTGGAGTGGCAGAGAGGAAGAAATTGGAGAGAAAAGTTTGGATCAGCACTAGGTAAAGGCAGCTAGGGAAGGAGCCTGAGGGTGTGTGGCTGGGCTCCCTACCATTGAGACCTGCTGCAAAACCCCAACCCTAGGGGCTAGGAGGAAGAGGCCTACCCAGTGGTGGCTTGGGGAAGAGGGGCCCTTGCCACAAATCATGAAGCTTAGCTGGACAGGAGCAAATGGGCTTGTATAAAGCCCAGAAGTTGAGTGAGGAAAAGGCCACAGGAAGGAGATCTGCAGTCACACCCTAAAAGGAATTAGCCAGGAACAAGGAGGAAATCCAGGGGGAATATAAGTCCTAGGCTGTGTCTATACTTGTGCAATCTTATGCAAAAGCAGCCACTCTTGCGCAAAAGCTTGCTGCCTGTCTACACTGGCTGTGTGTTCTTGTGCAAGTAAACTGATGTTCTAATGTATAAAATCAGGGCTTCTTGTGTGAGAACTCTGATGCTTCCACTCAGGAATAAGCCCTCTTGTGCAAGAGCTCTTCCAGAAGAGGCCAGTGTAGACAGGCAACATGAATTTCTTGTGCAAGAAAGCCCTATGGTTAAAATGGCCATCAGAGCTTTCTTGCACAAGAGAGTGTCTACACTGGCATGGATGCTCTTGCGCAAAAGCACATGCCGGTCTAGATGCTCTCTTCTGGAAGAGTTTTTGCAGAAGAACTCTTCCACAAAAGAGTTTTTGTGTGAGAATGTGCCACTGTCACAGGATGCCTAAACAGGTGTAGAGCCATGCTGAGTGGAGGAAACACTCTGGGGGTAAACCCTGAGATAATTAAGGACTGAGATAATTGTGAACTGAAACTGCAGACTTGGATTGCTAGTTGTAGGGTCCCTTGGCTGGGACTCAGAACAGTGGGTGACCCTGTGTTCCCCTACCAGCCACTGGGAAAGTGGCACAGGACCCAGAGACCTGGAATAGACAGTGTGAGGTGACATTCTGATAGCTTGCCCAGTAGGACTTTCCTACCCTGAAAGGGCAGGTCTATATAGATTGAATGCTCCTCTTTTCAACTTTTACATTCACTGTGAATATTCCTTCCCCACTCATTTATATTTAACTGTGTCACTATCAGGGGTGAGAAGAGGGTGTCAGGGATGCCCAGCCTCCCCTTAAGGGAGACAATGGGAAGTTCACTTGATGCTTTTTGTGCCTACTCAGCCTTAACACAAATTTCAGTGGGGGAGGGGGTGGGGATAAGCCATTTATTTTGGCTTCTACCTTACGAGCTGACTTTTGTTGCACTTGTTTTTATTTTTAGCCCAAGCCTTTGTTTTTTAGTTTTATTTGGGAGAGCTATTGGTTTAAACGAGCGCTTTATGCAAAGCCACAAATTCTTTTATGAACATAAACTACAATATTTTCTGGTTCTTTTTCATTAATTTACTGCTTTTTAAAAAAAATGCTTCAAAGCAGTAATTAAATCATCAGCAAAGTTAACAGTCCTTGTTGCTTGGCAACCATTTTTAAGGATGGTAAAATACTTTTAGCTGTGGCATTAACACAATTTTCAAAACAAAAACAGACAAAAGAATAAAGCACAGATGAGGGGCTTTGTGAGAAGAAAGAATAAGCGGGAGGAAAATGAGGTGCAGGGGAAGAAAAAAGTGGAAGGCAGAGAGTGTGTGTTTGTATAAAGAATGATCTAGAAAGAAAGGAAAATCTAAGATGACAAAAAAGGACAGATTGCAACAACAAATCTAGAAGTGGGTTGCTGTGGGCTCTGTGACTCCGTGCCCTAGCCACTATTAGGGTGACCAGATAGCAGGTTTAAAAAAATCAGGATGGGGTAGAGGGTAAAGGTGCTTCTATAAGAAAAAGCCCCTAATATTGGGATTCTCCCAATATTATAGGGAGATCTTTTACCCTAGCCACTATCCTGGCCCTGAAAGGATAGTGAGGGTGAGACTGGAGAGGCAGGGGTACCAGCTATTGTTGTCAGCCATCCCAAAGCTGGGCTCCAGTTAAATGGGCCAACTGATTTCCCCTTGGCTCTAGCCTGGTCAGGGTGAGGGGTCTGACCTCTAACCATTCTTCCCCTTTTTGGTTATTGTGTTGGGGACCAATCTTCTTCACCATAGGGGCTATGGCTGGGGGGCATCCACAAACTCTTCTAGTGTTTTTAAGAAAGGGAATATATGGAGACTGCCCAGAAGAGCCCAAAGGAGAGGAAGGTTCATGAGGATTATTCTTCTTACTTGTAAAAAGAAGGATTCAAATCAGAGTCCTTCTTTCAACCCTCCCCTCTTCCCAGACTATGACTACCTCAACAGGTAGCCAGTATTTCCTTCTGGTCTTTCAACATGGCTTTGAGAGCATCACTTTCTCTCTTACATTGCCTGGGATTTGCTTGTGTCTTCTTCTGGGATTTTTTAGTAAAGCTTTTATAGCTGCTTCACTTGTGTAATGGGGTTGGGAGTCTGCACTGCAGCATCTCCTGCTAATCACTCTGGGAATTAGCTAAATCCTCAGTAGGGTGTCCCCTTGTGGTCGGTGACTCACCTATTGTTGCTCTGTGTTCTCTCCATGCTCTAGCTCTAAACTCATGTTACTCCAAGGACAGCAGCATCCTTTTCAGGATACTGCCCACCGGCAGTGCCCACTACACAGGTTTCTCACTCCCTTCCAGGAGTTTCAGTAGTCCTCAGTCTTGCACTGGCCACTGTGGCCAGCTGAAGCCAATATCTAGCCCCTCACCTCAGGGGCAAGCTGCACACTGTATAGGCCATGCTCCAATGGTGGATTCATGCAATGCAAAGGAGAAAGCGAGGGAGGGGGACCCAGGCCTATCCACTACACTGGTGGCAGCCTTGTCATGTCCTCCTTCACGCCCATCTACTGTCTCTTTCCCTGTGCCACCTCTTAGGCCTTGATACAGGGGGCCAATCATCTAGAAGGTGTCAGGCCAGAGCCTCCCTCTGTAGCTCCCCTGAGCCTGCCCAGCACTGACTTATCCAGCATGATTTTTCTCCAGGAACCAGTGCAAGTTGAACCTCTCTAGTCCAATACCCTTCGGACCTGACCAGTTCCGAACCAGAGAATTTTCTGGACTACAGGACTTCTACAAACACTTCCACTATTTACTGGGCTGTTGGAGGGCATTTAGGGGATAAATTAGAGCTAAATAACAGCACAGAACACTGAGAGCTAGGACTGGTGGCTGTGAACAAACTTTATGGGCCCATAGGAAACTGGCTACACCCTTGAAAAGTGGACATCTGGCTAACTAAAATCATGCTGGACCACAGATGTTTCTGGACCAGAGAGTTCTGGATTAGAGGTTCAACCTGTAGTACAGGTCAGGATCCAACACTTCTCTGCTCTGCTGAGCAGCTCCTAATAACAGGTCCACTCCAGAAAGCTGTCATCTGATTGGCTTCCTATAAGTCCCTCTCTGATTGGCTAGGACTCTGTGTAGGCTTTAACCCCTTCTGACCAAAGTGGGACAGCTGCCTGAATACAACTCTTTATTAGCTGTTGGTTTAAGTAGCCACATTTTTTGCTTTTACAGTGTCACATTTTGAGCCATGAGGGTGTTTGATTTAGACTTTAGGGTAACCGCTTTAAATTTTAATTTTAAAATTTTTAGGGTTTTAGGTTTCCTAAAATTTTGTCTTCAAATAATATATTTTTCATTTAATTTTGTTACTATTTGCTTATAAAGTTTCAGGAATGTTCCAGGGCTGTTAAAGCTTCCAGACGCTAGTACCATGCTCTTGTATGAAATCACTCAAACTGTTGTTTGTTATTTCCAACTGCTCTTTTTCAGATGTTCTGTTTTCTTCTGACATAATTCCTTGACCAGGCCATTAGGCTGGACCTGAGGCCCAGTCATGAAATATATCCATGACTTGACTTGCAGACCATGACACAGGAAAATTCCAGGTTGCTACTCTGCTCTGCCCTCCCTTCTTAGGCTATGCCTACACTACAAAACTCTGCCGCATCCAGCAGCTACGTCTTCTCTTCCAAAATTTTCAGCATCCCTGTAAACCTCATTTTATGAGGAGGAAGGGATGTTCTGAAAAGGTTTTTTTCCCCCCGACATTTGGCTCAGTGTAGACGGGCCAAATGTTGGAAAAGCCTCTTCTGAAAAAAGAAGTAGAAAAAGCTACGCAACTTGCGGTTCGCAATTTGCATAGCTCTTTCCGGAAGAGCAATGTAGTGTAGACATAGCCTTAAAGAGCAGAGCACAATATCTATACCAATTGTCTCCTTCACACTACAACTCATGACTGGCTCATCGAAACTGTTACCCAGGTTTTTTAGAACCCAAAATAGTGGAAATTTTATTTTTTTTTAAAAAAGCAGTGTTAGGAATAAATTAATGGAGGCCCAGTTCCTTTGCCTGATAAATATTGCTATAAACAAGAGTTTAAACCTAGCACTTTTTTCATTAAATTTTAAGAATCCAAATTTATGTGCATATGCTATAGCAATAGATTTAGAGCATTTTAAATTTTTATATTTATCAAAGTTTTGAGGAATTAATGAGAGCTTCTATCCCTCTCCCCCTTTTTTTGCTTAGTTGCTAGGGAAATTAGGTATTAGATTTTTCCCCAAAAAAGCTTTAAACCATACTAGATGGAGTTACCTGCTGTTGCTCGGGAAACCAGAGGAATAAAATGTAGAAAAACAGTAGTCCATTATCTTTTTTTGAATGGTAGAAAAGTTGCACTGATTTCTATAGGGATTAAAATATAGGTCTGCATCATCCCTTGGGGGGGGGGGGGGAGGTTACATGTGGGAGGGGCGCCCCAGCTTGCGCCTGGGGCTGCAGGTGCTGCGGGGGGCAGGGCGGGTGCCCGAGCCGTTGTGCATGTGGGGGTTGTGGCACTGCATTCCAGTGTGGGGGGAGGAGGGGCGGAAAGAGGGTCGCTTATGTAACCTCGTGGGCAGGAGGGGGTGAGTCCCGGATGGCGCTGAGGGCCACAGGTGGTGGGCACAGGATCTAGGGTGGGCAGGGCGGCCCCTGCAGCGCAGTGTGGCGGGTTACTTTTTGATTTTTACAGCTTGAGCTCGGGCCTGATCAGGTCCAAAAGTACCTTAAAACCTTCTCCTGGAGGAAAGGTTATCCCATGCAAAGTTTGGTTGCGGTAGGTCTTATAGTGTCCAAGTTATTAGAGCACAAACATACAAACATTCTCCTTTATATATTAGATTTTAATTATACTTTCTATAATTATTTAAAAAATAAAGTACATAAACCTCTCAGGCTATTATTTAGCAATAGCCAATAACAGCCTATTTTTATTAATAAAGTACTTTTAACATAATACTTATGTTTTAGATTATGTAATGCCAAGATTGGTGGATTACATTTTAATTTAATTTTTAGCTTTAATCTTTTTATTTTGATAGCAACATTGCTAATGTGCTGTTGCATAGCTTTGCCTTTCAGAGTCCTAAAACTATTCCTTACTGTATGATGTTTGGGTTTTAGCTGATGGTGGTGAAACACGCAAAATGGCTGACTAGAGTATTGTCAAGTTGTGGGTACGTGCAAGAATATTATATTCCATGGCTACAGCCCTGTGTCTCCCTGCCATCTACTGGGAAAGTGGCACAAGACCTGGAGATCTGGAACAGAGGACTGTTTGAGGTAGCATCCAGACAGCTAGTCCTGTGGGACTTTATTAACCTGGAAGGGAAGGACTATACAGTGACTTGGCCCAAGGGCTGAGTCATGAAGAAGGAGCACAGGAAGAGAGACAAAGGGGGGGGGGGTGGAGTGGTCTCAGCATGAGATACTGAAAGAAAAAGTGCCAGATGGCCATAGCTAATTCCCAGATGCAGCCACAAGGAGGCACATCTGCAGTAAGTGGGACCTCTTCACACAAGGTGAACAACTGCACAAAGACTAGCAGCAGCACTGGCAACATATAAAACCTCCCATATGACAACATGTGGCACTCCATGTCTGAAAGACTGCACATCTCCCTGAGAACATTTTGGACCAATTTGGTGAAGAGTGCCTAAGTCCCCCTCACCCTCACTCCTGGGTTTGACAACAATGGAGTAAACATCACGAACGCAGAGTATAATGCAGTGCATGCCCCTCAGCATGGGATTCTGGAGGGGAAACACATGTGCAGGCATTGCTGTTGATCGCTATTAATAACTGCTGCCACTTCAGCTGATCTTGTGAAATGTGTGGCACACTTAGCTGCAGGAGTCACTCCTTCTGCCATTCATCTGGGTCATGCCACACATTACATGCTGGAAAGTCTGCTTAAGCAGAGAGAGTGCAAGCATTCTGCCTGTGTGGGCGCAAGGAAGCGCCCTTCTACCAGCCTTTCCTGAAGAAGCAACATCTGTCAGGCAGTGGTTTCAGGTTCTATCCACTCACCTCTGTGCAGGGGATCCCACAGACTTTCCAGGCCCCTGGGCAAGGTTGGGGAAGGGCTGGTTCCATACTCTCAGAAGGGGCAGGGCTGGGGCAGCCAGCCTTTGCACTTCCCAGAGCATGATGCACATGGCCCCCCTTTCTGCCAGCCCTCGGAGTTGTCTAGAATGTGCGGTGCGGTGCTTAGGGGACAATTTAAAGGGTCTGGGGTTCCAGCTACCACTGCTCCTGTGATAGTGGCAGCCAGTAGCCCAGGAGCTCTGTGCCTTTTTGGATCACCAGGCCCTGGGCAACTGTCCTCTTTGACCCCCCTCCAAACTGCCTCTATTGGTAGGCCTGCTTCTATGCAAATAGCAACCCTTCCTCCTAAGGATCAGGGGGAGAGGCGGAGAGAAAATGCCTGGAACAAGAATCACACTTAATGCTAGAACATTTTTCTTTTTAGCCTGATGCAGACAAGCAAAGCCAGGAACAGATGCAGGTTAGGCTCTTTATTGGGGGATACACAGACTCCTTGCCCCGACACAGCATTCAGCAAAATAACTCTCCTTCCTCTTCCCCCTCCCACATCCGACTACACACATTTAGATTCTCTATCCCATACAAATGCAACCCCCTCCCCACTTTGGGTCAGGCCAACCAGTTGGTGCACTTTAGTCTGGTGCTGGCATGCAATGTGAGCTCACAGTGATGTCAGTTCCTGTTAGCTCCAGGCTGAGAATTTACAAGAGTTCCCTTCTGCAAGCATCTTGCCTTCCTTCAAGCAACTTCACCTCTTCCCTAGCTTAGTGGTCATGCTTCTTCTTTGTTTCAATTAGGCGGGTCTCATGTTCCGCCTCCACCATCTATTTATTTAATTTTCCCCTCATCAAGGTCTCATCCTAATCCCTAAGGGCTCATCTAGTCTATGCTAAAGTGTTGAAAGGGGATATTCAGATTCCACGGGAATTTGCATATCTTCTTCTGATCTCACTTTTGAAAGCGAAAAAATGAGGTTTATGCGGCTTTTCGAGAAAGGGGGGGTTTGCCAAAAAAACGCATCTTGACTACTTTCACTTTCAAACGTGGAGTTTTCGAAAGTGAGATCAGAAGAAGATATGCAAATTCCCACGGAATTTGCATATCCCCTTTCAACACTTTAGCATGGTTTAGATGAGCCCTAAGGGCACTTAGCTTGAAATAAGATACTCAATTTGAGCTACACAAATTGTGTAGCTTATTTTGAGTTAATTTTGAAATTTGGTATTATTAATAAAAATAGGCAGTTGTTGGCTATTGCTAAATAATAGTCCCTGAGAGGTTACGTCCCTTAATCCTCATGGAACAAAGTTTACAGGGACGCTGGAATAGTGCGCCTGTTATTTTGAAATCTATTTTGAAATAATGGGCACGCTCAAAAGATGTGGAATAGCTATTCTGGGATACTTCTAGTATCCCAAAGTAGCACCTCAGTCTAGACGTAGCCTGAGAGTTAGAGAATGGTTTTAAACCATGGCGCATCATCAATTTCAATTTTTGTTAGAATTAATATAACTGTAGATATTTTTCTTATCCATATACATGTCCAATACTTCTATGGACCTTGCTTGTAAGACTTGTAAGATGCTTATTAAATACCCTGTATCTATCTTAGATTTTTGCACTGCCACCTATCACCTATTTGCCTTCAAAGTAAAAGCAATTTCAGTAAAAATTAATTAGATTAATACAGTTTACAGACTGTTGCATGGAAGATGTTAGTTTAGCTTTCCCATTTTTTAAATACCATACACAAGAGGAAAAGAAACTTACATTCATTTCCTGGTCTGAAATGTATTCATGCTGAATTCAGCCCTTTTTTTTTAAAGCTTGGGACATATTAGGTTGTTTGCTTTAAAAAAGAAAAGAAAAAATTATTTTACAGCCCATATATGCTGGTGGATTTGAAATGAGAAATTGAGGACAGAGGGAACAATCAGTAAATGATGTTTCTCATCTGATCTGTAACTGGAAATTGTGCATTTTACTGTATTTATTTATTCAGCACTTGGTTGAATGTCATCTTATTGTTCTTGGCAGTTATGGTTAGACATTTGGAAGAAATTGCTATTCATTATGGCAAAGAGGGAATTTATTCATTTTATTATTTTGCAGATTTCTTTCCTGTTAGTTAACTTTGTTATTGTCTATTGTATGCAGTCCTATGAATTGGGTTTTATGAATGTAGGGCTTGATTCTACAAGGTACTGGGTGTCCTTGATTTCAGATGCTAATGGGAATTGAGGGTCCACAACACCTTTCAGATTGAGCCCAGTTACAGGGGTTTGTATTCTGTATTCAGTTTGGGGCCTAAAGCAGAGCTCCACAGAGCAGGTAGTACAGAGGTGCACCCCTCCCTCAGTGACTCCAGAAGCTTCAGAAAGCACTGGGGCAAACATAGGAACTTCTGGACACTTTATTAGGTGTGACACTGAGCCAGAATTTGTTAAGCTATGAGCAGACTAAATCACACAAATTCAACTTTTAAAGACAGAAAAGTATATAAATGGTAAATAGGGGTATCTCTTATAAATAGCTAACAAAGCTATGCTAGATAGACTAGAGCTTTGAAATGCAAATCTATATTGTTAGAGAATTAGAGATAAATACTAATTGTATTTCTATGTGTTTACCTATATCTTGTTAGATATAATTGCTTTCCATGTCTTAATTACATTATATTATGATTCCTGATGGTTTAGTTAATCTTCAGATCAAAGATGTAAGATATTGCAGGAAATAGTATTATCTACCTTGCCTTCAGTTTAAATTGTTTGCACCACAATGGAATGCCTTGAAATTTTGAATGATTAATCATGATCATCATCATCAACATTGGGCTCATCATCAACATCATCATCAACCATGGGCTCAAACCCCGTTGGTATCCAATGCCTCCCTCACTATTTCCTTCCATCTTTTTCCTGTCCAGTGCGGAGTGGCTTAGTTTCTGTAGACTAGCTTCACACTAATCTACTATATCATCTACCCATTCTCTGTGGGTCTGCTTCTCCTATTCGGACCATCCATTATGCTGAATACCAGGGTCTTAACTTTTTGCTTGTTGTTCATTCTGCAGATATGCCCAAATAGCTGTAACTTCCATTGTATAACCTTCTGCAGTAGGTTCTCTTTCGGCTGTATCTTCCTATGTAATTCCTCGTTGGTGACCTTCTGCGTCCATCCTATTCTCAGGATCTTTCTATAACAACTCTTCTCGAAAGCCAATAGCCTTCTCTTCAAATCTTTTGTAATCACCCATGTCTCACATCCATACAACATGCTGCTAAATGCACACGTTTTCAAGACGTTCAGCTTCGTTCCTAAGCTAATCGCTTTACTTTTCCAGATCTTATCCATTGCCTTCAAACTCACTCTTGCTTTCACTATTCTAGTCGCTATTTCCTTCTTACAGTCTAGATCATACATCATGTTGCTCCCCAAATATGTGAACTTCTCTATGGTCTCTAGTTCGATCCCATTTACACTGATCTTCCTTTCTATTTCCTTATCTCCAAATACCATTGTCTTCATTTTATCAATATTCATAATCAGTCCATGCCACTTCCCTTCCTCATTTAGCACCTGCACCATTCTCACTAGCTTCTCTTCATCTTCCTCAATGATAACTATATCATCCGCGAACTTCAGGTTGTTAATTCTCATCCTGTGCACTGATATCCCTTCTACCTCTTCCTTGATCTTGTCCATCGCTCTCTCTAGGTACGTGATGAAGATACTTGGCAATATCAGATCTCCTTGTTCTAAACCAACTTCCCAACTCTCCATACGTTCTCACCACTGCCTCCGCATTATTGTTGATATCCTTCAACAACCGTAGAAGTCTGCTATCCACTCCGTATGACTCAAATACCACCCAAGTCACTTTCTGATCTATACTGTCTCATGCCTTCTGAAAATCGCCTTATATTAATTAATACTACTAGTTTACCTGTGCATACATAAGAAATAGAGATTTTTACTGCAAAGCAATGATGTGCATTTCCTATTCTTCATTCAAGGAATGCCTGCTATGTTTTCAAGCTGTCAAGAGGATTTCAAGAGCTTACCAGAGATCTATAAAAGAATCTAGGGTCCTGATCCTTTTATCTCAGATTTGCTTAAGCATGGTCAGGGAAAATTGAGTAGCAAGACTAAGGCTTTCAGCATCAGTGTAGATTATCCTGCTATTTCTCATGGAAACAGTTTATACACACTCAGAACACAGATGGCCTATTGTATTGTAACCTATGGAACTGATTCTATAAGAACATTTTGCAACTCAGGGTGCATCTACACAGCACCCTAAACTCGAAATAAAACACGCAATTTGCGCTACACAAATTGCATGTCTTATTTCAAAATAGCTTATTTTGAAATTTGGCACATCCAAACAGCACCAAATTTCAAAATAACATACTATTTCGAGCCATACCTTATTCCTTTGTGAACTGAGGTTTACCGGGATGGAGAAATAGCATGCCCATTATTTCGAAAAATATTTTGAAGTAACGGGCAGCTTGTGTACATGTGGGGTAGCTATTTCGGGATACCTCTTATATCCCAAAGTTGACATGCCCTCAATGGCTCATCATCGCTGCTATGGAACTGATCTAAGAACTTTGTTCATACCTGTATGTATGATGATCTTTTCCACAATAACTCTCTTTTCCTTAATAAATCTTAATTCAGTTAACAAGAATTGATGAGAAGTGTGTATTCGGGTAACATCTGAAATATTCATTAACCTGGTGGGTAATGTGTCCAGTCTCTTGGGACTGATGGAAATGTGTATATGGTGAATGAGATTTTGAGTAAGCCTTACCATATTTGACTTGTCTGTTATGGGCAGGAACTCAAGGCTTGATTGCTTTAAGGGCACTGTGGTTTTGGTTTCTGGATAACTAGTAAGCTATTGTAAAAGCTGCTTTGTTGCTGGCTTGGTGTATCTAAATATTAGAATAACCACCAATTTTGGGGATCATCAGCCCCATTCTTTGCAGTTTGCCCCAAATTAACATTCTCAGGGTGCTTCCCCAGAGTGACGATTGTCACACCAGGGTACAGTGCATGCTTCTTGCTGCATCTCCTAGCTGATTCTCTGCTTATGGACAGTAATGCTGGCAGCACTGCTTAGCCTCACACAGAAAAGCAAATGTATGGCAATATGGTCTTTAACTACATAGTCTTAAATTATTCCTCAAATGATGCAGAATAATATCCCACAGCTTGTTCTGCAACCTCAGCTCACTATATGCTACTCTGTATGCCAGAAAAATAAAGCCCTTGAAAGACACTTATATTTATACTCAATATGCTGCAGTTGAAGTACACCACCATACAGTGATAGCTGCATTTATGTATGGGCCAAGTAAATCTGCAGCTAACAATGGTCACTGCTACTTAAGTTTTACTTCATTTGTAGTATACATATGTAGATTATTTTCCACATAGTAATCTTTCGTGCACTCTGTATGCCTGGTAGGCTAGATTTGAGGAGGGGGAAAACCCCATCAAGAACATCACAGCAGCAAAAGAGGTTTTGGAGGGAGAGTGATTTGGGGATGAGCATCTGCAAATTTTAGAAAAGAAAATTTTAAGATTTAAAAATTAAGTTTAACAAATATAAGAACTATATTAAATTGCTGGCTTTTCTGGACCTGATTGATTCTTCTTCCACAATGGCAGTCGCTGGTTAAGCCCCAGTGCCCCAACCCTGCTCCCTGGCTGCAGCATAGGGTAGGCCTGGGCCCTGATGCCCCAGCCCCACTCCCTGGCTGGAGCACCAGCCATAAAGAGTTAAGCCCTGGCACCCTACGCCCACTCCAGGGCTGGACCTTTGGGAGGAGTGGGGTAAACCCTGGTGCCCCTGCTCCACTCCCCAGCTGGAATACCAGAGTGGAGCAAGATAAGCCCCTGCACCCTGATCCCAATCCCCAGCTGGAGTGCTGGATGGGCTGGCAGGGGGTGGGCCTGGAAGCCAAGTGGGTGGGCCCCCGTCCGCTCAGGCCCACATGTGGCTATGACCCTGTTCTGAATACCTGCAGAATTCTGTTGATTTGAAAGGGACTCTGTTAGGTTCAGGAATATCAGCTAGCAAATACCAATACAGGACTAGAAAATTAGACTGGTGTAAGGCCAGAAGCAATCCCTATGATTTATTTTGCCTGCTTGTAAGCTACAAACTGACAGACACAAAGATAGTTTGGGAAACAAGTTGCTGCCTGAGATCTTGAATGCAGCATCAGGCCACTGCAGAATGCAATTTTGAGGAATCAAAATGGGGTTTTGTAAAAGAGACTGCCGACATATCCAAATTGGAGGAGTCCCAAAGGATACTACTATAATGTAAATTGCTAGAGATTAAAACAAAATGGGGAGGCTCTTTTCTTCCTGTCATGCTGAAGGAACAATAAATCCAGCAAGCTTTAAATGATTAATGATGTAAAGATATGAAAAATGCTCAGTTTTACTGTGATTTTAATAAATTGTGTTTAAAAGAAGGAAAACTGAGAAGAATGGCTGTTGATATTTAGGTCCAGTCTGAGTTATAGAAAGAGAAGTATATAAATTAATACTGACATTTTAATTTTCAGCAGTAACACAAAGAACTGTGCTTCTTGCAGAGGAGACATATAATAACCTTACTTTATTAGAAGATACTCAGTCTCTATGTACTGTCATAAAATAAAGTGCTGACAAAGATTTTCCTCTGAGTATAATAAAGTGCCAGCAGCTTGGAAGAGTTGGGATTCTGTGTAAATTTAGCAGCTCTTTAGTTTATCTCACTATATTAATGTGCCTTATGGCGATAGCATCAAGAGAACACTTCCTTTCTAACAGCTGTGTGATAAGTGTATATATGGGAACTGATACTAATTGAATTATATAGAAAATGTCATCAACAAATTTTCATTGTATATTAAGTGTAAATAATTGGTATAAATATTAGTGTTGTTTTGTAGTACCCAGGGCAGATAAGAAGGATCTGCATTGTGGCTGGGAGCATGGTGAAGTCAAGGAGAGATGCGGGAAACTAGGAGGAGACATATCCTTACCTAACTCCAACATCCCCAATATTTCACCATGGTTGCTGTACTGTGTCCAGATCATGAAGTTATAAGACTCCTCATATGTTGTCTTTGCTAATTTTTAATGGCCGTTCACAGGAAATGTAAGTTTGAAGACTAGCAGGAAATTAAGTACATATTAAACATCAAACCCTATATACTTATTTTAACTTCCTTAACACTCCAGTTCCAGTGCATCAGTTCCCTACATCACACAATGATAGTGTCCATTGCCACTGTTCTGTCTCAGCATCCATGAAGAGTGGGAGGGACAGTAAATCACTATCAGCCCGGCGTTAGGAAAGATCTCTCCTAAATGTAAATCATAACAGGTTGAAACTCTCTAAACCAGGACTCTCTGGGCATGTCTACAATGAGGAGTTATTTTGAAATAACTCCCCTTATTTCAAAATAACAAGGTGAATGTCCACACTACCAAGCCTGTTATTTCAAAATAACGGGCTTGTTATTTTGAAATAATAACTCCTGCTTGTGAAGAGGAATAAGCTTAATTCAACATAGTTATTTTGGGAGTTATTATTTTCAGATCACTTATTTCAAAATAACCTGGTAGTGTAGACATAGCCTCTGGTCTGGCAACATCCAGGGTTCAGCAGGATCATGGATGATCCTACAGCAGAGAGCTCCAGTGGCCGGGAGACCAGTGACAGGAGGGCGAGTGGCTGGGAGTCCTGGTGGAGTCAGGAGCCCTGTTGGGTTGGTAGCAAGGCTGATAGCCCAGCTGGGGCTGGAAGCCCTGATGAGGGTGTTGGACCAGGAAGGTCCAACTTGTGTATATCTATATCTATCTAATTATAAGGATTTTTCCACCTTTTTCATCTTTTGCTGGCTGCTTTCAGACAGGATATTATAGCAGATGGACCATATAAGCAATACCTGTTTGTTTTCTTGCTTGCTTGCTTGCTTGCTTTCTTTCAGCATCTGGGAATGGGAGGAAGTACTCTCTGTTCTCTCCCAGAATCCAGAAAGAGCTGTAGCAGATTGTTAGAATGGGAACCCTGCAGAGGTGTAGAGGAAAAGTGGATGATATTACAGCCTAATGTGCCTACTAGTTCTCATAAAGGGGCTGCCTGCCAGCCCCATGACCTACCATCGGGGAACTGGGTGAGGGACTAAGTTTTCATATTTTGAATTCCTATCACTCAAGCCACATGTGTCTTTCATCCAGAATTCCATCCAGAGTGCAAACATGTATTACTGATTTAAGTTTATTTTTCTCATAATCCCCAGATGTTTCAGACTGAAAGTAGCTCTTCTATTAGTAGCAGCTGTACCAAATTTTAGGGATTACTTTTGTTAATTTTGCCTAAACTGCTGAAATGTCCCTGATGTGTTTATATGTGTTTGTTTGTGCTGCCATTGTGCAGCAGAAGTGAAGACCACAATTATATATATTTATGAAAACATTATCAAGTCGACTGCTTATAGCTTATCTTTCAGCTACTGTATTTGTTTTAAAGTTTATGACCATTACAAATTCCAGGGAATAAGTGAAGCCTATTCAGCCTATTAAGGTTCATTTTCTTTTAATACTTTAAACCCTGTAGGATGCCATTTGTGGTAATTGATTCTTGAATGATCCCCCTAGTGTTTATGCTTCGGCATCTTTGCTCGGTAAACCATTACACACACACTTATAATTCTTTGTGAAGAAAACAGGACAAAAGACATCTGTTTCAACTTTGTCTTTACTTTGCAGTTATGTCCCTTGTCCTCTTATCTGTCTCCCCCCAAAAAAGTGCATTTGGCATTAACTGTACTAGTCAAGATTTTATGTACCTCAATTAGAAAACCCCAGAACTCTCTCCTTATGGGCTATAAATTCAGATTTTACAGTCTCTGCTTCTACTTCTTTTTCTCCTTGGATCAATAGGACCCGCTTCTCTTCTGAACTTTGCAAAGAGAATTGTTTTATGTGACTGTTATACTGACCAGAACTCAACACTCTGCTTTTAAAGGAGATGTAAATATTATCCACTCACAATGGTTTCAAAATCACAGTTCTGATTCTAAGTATATTTTTAACACTGGGCTACTTTTAAAATTCCTTCACGTTGCTTACATAAACCTAGTTTGTTTGGTAATATTCATTTGTTATTTTTAGACTAATATTTACTGTTGTGTTTCTCTGTGTTTCAGTTTTACTTTCATAGGAGCATCATTGAAAAGAGTCTGAAGACCTATTAAATGATCTAGTCCATCTCCTTGGCAAAGCAGGACTTTGTATCCCACATTAGGAAGTTTTTTATCTAGTCTGATTTTAAAAGTTGCCAGGCTTCCACCACTTCCCTTGGAGATTATTTCACAGACTCATAGATCTTACTTCCAGAAAGGTATTTTTCTGGCCTTCAGTCATTTCTCTTTCCTTAATTTCAGTCCATTACTTCTAGTTGTCTCCTGAAGCAGCTCTCTAAGTAGTTCCTCACCATCCTTGAAAAAGAAAACATTCATTTCTTAAAAAATTGTTTAAAAATTTAATATAAAATGAATAAAAAGTGAAAAAATCAACTGAATAAACTGTGTTAATTAGGACTGTCAAGTAATATAAAAATCATATTAAACAATATTATTTCAATATTTTGGATGTTTTCTATATTTTCAAATATAATTATTTTAGTTGCAACACAGAATACAAGTGCATAGTGCTCACTTTATATTCTTATTCCAAATATGAGCACTATAAAAAATAAATAGTATTTTCAGTTCACCAAACACAAGTACTGAAGTGAAATCTCTTTATCATGCAAGTTGAACTTGCAAATGTAGAATTATGTACAAAAAAACTACATTCAAAACCAAACCAATGTAAAATTTTAGAGACTATTTGTCCACTCGCCTACTTCTTGTTCAGCGAATTCCTTGAACAAGTTGGTTTACATTTGTAGGAGTCAGGAGATAATGCTGCTCACTCCTTGTGTACAAAGTCATCCGAAAGTGAGAGCAGGTGTTCAAATGGCAAAATTGTAACTGGCAGTGCAAGATATTTACATGCCAGATGCACTAAAGATTCATATATGCCCTCATGCTTCAACCACCATTCCAGAAGACATGTCTCCATGCAGATGATAGGTTTTTCTTGATAAAAATCCAAAGCAGTGTAGACTGATGCATGTTCTTTTAAATCATCTGACTCAGATGCCACCAGCAAGAGGCTGATTTTCTTTTTTGGTGGTTCATAGGGTTGCCAACTTCCTAATTTTGCCAGGACACTCCTGGAATGAGGTTCAATTTCCCAGAGTGTGTCTACACAGCAAGGCTTAAATTGAAATAAGCTACGCAAATGAGCTACATCAATGGCTGGTTTATTTTGAAATAGCTTATTTCAAAATTGGGAGTGTCTACACAGCACTTATTTTGAAATAGAGCACTCTTCCTCTGACTTCCTTTATTCCTCGTACAATGAGGGTTACAGGAGTCAGAGTAAGAAGTCCTCAAGCTTGACAGTATTTTGATACTATTTCAAAATAACTGCCTGCTGTGTAGGACTAAGTTATTTTGAAATGATGTTGCTGTGTAGACGTACCCCCAGAGGCTATTGAAGCCAGTGATGTTAGGTTGCTAAAAATGTGGGTGCAGCTGGGCTAAGACAGGCTCATTGCCTGTCCTGTTTATATGTCACTCCTGGAAGTGGCCAGCATGTCTCTGCAGCCCCTGGGGATGGCAGGAGGTCTCCATGTGCTGCCCCACCCCAATGCCATTGGTTGGGAATTGCAGCCAATGGGAACTGCAGGGGCAGTGCCTGCAGAAACAGACAACATATGGAGCCACTCTACCCTCTCCTTCAAACTAGAAGATTTATCTGGTGTTGCTCAGGTCCTTAAATCAATTTTTTTTTAATTAAATGAAAATGTACATTTAAATCACTGGTCTGGGTGGGGCTGGGGGTGAGGGTTCGGTATGGAGGCTGGTCTGGGAAGAGAGAACTACCCCAGCTTTCTCTCACTGCAGCAGCTTGGGGCCAGGTGAGAAGCACCTCTCCATGACCACGGCAACTGCAGTGGGCACAGCCGGGGGAGGGGCACATGTCCTCTAGCTTCGGCAGTTCTAGGTTCGTCTGCCCCCTGCTCTCCCCCGCCAAAGTGAGGAATGCAGCAAACTATGCACTTTCCCCTTATTCCCTGTTGAAGGGGAATAGCCAGCAATGTCCTGTATGAATTAAGGGAACTTCAGCCTCTCCCACCCTCCCTCCTTAAAGGTTGACTGGAGGGGGGAGGCTGAGAGCTGGGGCAGTCTCGGATAGCAGGGGTCAGGGGAGTGCCTCCAGCCAGCCCCTTTCACCTGTCAGGTGATTCTGTCTCTTTTCTGTATGGTTTTATGAGAAGCAATCCCATTCCAGGCACATCCTTTTTTCCTGGCACAACTAAACCTTTACCTAGCTTTAAGTTATGATAAGAGGAAACTCTATACTAAATTTGGGGATCCTAGCTCTTATTGTTTAGGAGAAGTTCTTGAACAGACAGACAAATTCTCTCAAATATGTCGGAGATGGTCTCTGAGAAATTTAGGAGATTGAGTGAGAACCAGGGATTTAAAGGGGTGGAACACTCAGAATTCCTTACTGACTATCCTTGTGTTACTGACATGCTATCTTTCCCCACTCATTGTGTTTTCCCTTACTTTGTGGTGGCATGTCAATGCAGACTGTATGGATTTGGATGCATAACTCCAACCTCTTGGTGACTCTAGGAAGACTGTAACTGTGCTCATCACTGAAGCAAATCTGCTTGTCATTACAGTGAGATCATTTAAATGCTCTGCACTATTCTGTTTCCATTTCTTGTGAGAAGCTGATAAAGGCTGTGGCACGTTTTCCTGAAATAGCAGGAGAATCTGAAGCTGCCAATAAAATTATCTTTATCCATAGCATTTGTTTCTGTTCCATTTGTAGTATCCTAAACAGTAACAACATTACAAACTGCAAGCTCTACTTGAACACACCTTTGTGACTCACTGACATGTGGCCATATGAAGGGGCTTCCAGGAAAGCTCTGTGAACGTGAGATTTCATAGCCAGCTCTACAAAGAGGGTGGCACTGCCAACTCTTTGTGGAATGTTATGTTACTCTTATCACCAATGATAAAAACAGACAGACAATGGGATGGTGCAGAACCCAGCTAGCTCTATGAAGGTGCCATTGCTAAAGAATAGTCGCTAGGAAGGGATCGTAGTGACTACAAGCTGCAGACACAGAACAGGGCATAACATTTTTTCCATTAAAGTCAATAATCAAGGCAGTGAAACAACTGGATGAGGAAAATGAAATGGGTTTCACTGGTGATCAGTTGCTTCTATAGGAAAAGAGGGTGGCCATCTCTAATGGGATGGTATGTGATAGGAGGACAGCTGGTAGAATAGAGGTAAAACACATTTCATATATCTTCAGTTTTGATATCTAAAGTGATCCAAAATTGAAAAAACAACCCTCCAGTCTTTCCTCAGTTGTGTAGCAAAGCTGAAATTAAGGCCAGTTCAGATATTTTCCATAACAGTATCCCTGATTTTAATGAGCCCCTCAAAGCATCTTTTTAGGGGAAGATCTTTTCATAAGCATATGGGAAAGTTAGAAGTCCAACTCCTATTGACTTTAACTGCTCTTTGTGCCTTTGAGAAGCTTCCTGTTAATCTCCATAGTTAATTCATATGATGACCATACATCCCGTTTTTACTGGGATAGTCTCTTATTCAAGTCCTCCTCCCGGTGTCCTGACTTTTTTTTTAATGGGCACATTATCCCGTATTTCCCCTGCAGGGGAGGGAGGCAGAGAGGAGCAACTGGAGCTCAGGGCTCCAGTGGCTGAAGCCCTGAGTGCCAGTAGCTTACTCCCATCCCGCTGTGGGGCTGAAGCTCCAAGTGCCAGCAGCCCCCCCCGGGGACTGACGCACAGAGTGCCAGCAGTCCCTCCCCTTAAGGCTAAAGCCCCAAATGCTGGCAGCATCCCCGCTTGGTGTCCTGTATTTGGCATAGGGAAATATGGTCATCCTATTAATACATTGCTCTGTAAGATGAATTGTTCTTAAAGTAAATAAACAGTGATTCTTCTGTGGTCCCTACATGAGGAGAAGAGCTTGCAAAATTACGTAAGATCTAATTCTTGCCTGTCATTTACTTCAGGTCCTCTTTAGTTTCATGCATAGAGTCACAGAGTTTCACCTAATGCTATAACATCTATCACTTCAGCCAAACAACTGAAATTAAAGGCATTGAGCAAAGCATCTTGGCCCTGCAACGCACAGTGACACTACACTTCGATAGTACAACTCTAATAATGCAACATGATATTTGTAATTTTCATATGCAATGATTAAGACCATGAATCACAATGATTCCTGAGTGTTACAACCTAACACAATATCTTACCAAAATCCCATGGGCTGGAGACATACACAAGGGCTTTTACATAGGTTAACATTCTTTAGAGAATGCATGCCTAAGGCTTGGCAGTGAGACCAGTCTCAACAAAATGTAGCTCTCTTTTCCCCTGTTCACTCTTTCTAGCTTTGCATTGCAGACTCCCTCATAGCTATTCAATGTCCTCCTAATAGTCTTATTATTGCCCCGGTATTTTAGAGGTATTTTATGTTCTCCAAGTTGCATTATTCATAGTTTTGATTAGTAGCCACATTACATCTTGAAGAACCAACATCTTACATTATATCAAACAGATGTTTGTGCTTCATACCTTGTTAATCAAGGCAGTTTTGCTCACATTATAAATATGAGCAAAGAGCAGTTTGGACAGGCAGATACTGGTAGCAAAGAACAATTAATGTGAAAGCACATTGGTAGAAAAGACACCAGGCAAATAAATGCACATGCCCAGAATTAAGCAAATACCAGCAAAAGTAAAGGTAAATTGAAGCTACTGTAAAATGAATGATGTTCCAACTTTGTGCAATAAACTCATGCAGGTAAGCTCATGCAAAATCTGAGCAGCAGGAAAATGAGCAAGGCCAGATTCCAAATCAGTGAAAAAGCTCAGCCTGACAGATTCCAGATGCAGAGAAGCAGAATGCAGACAGCCTGACTTCAAGCATAGATGAGGTCACAAATTCACAAAACTGTACTGAACCAGATAACTGAAGTGATTGAACAGGCAACATCTTTTTCCCCTGATGCATCACAATACCACCTTCTCCCAGAGGCAGCAGGTCTTTTAGGCCCTTTTAACTTTTAGTGGTTTTTTGTTTCCAGGAGGGAGGAAGTTACTTCACTGTCATCTGTCAATGTGGGACTTTCAGTGACCTTATTATGTTGATCCAGGTGTTTAAAAACTTGTAAAGGCAAAGGACCAGAAAACAGAAATACTTGGCCCTAATTGAAAATAGAGGGATGCTGTGTGCAGTGGAGCGGATTACTTCCTTTACCGTTTCATTTTTGTTCTTTGAGAAAACATTTTTGAAAGGTAAATATATGTTGCTTTCAACACTGGTATAAAGTGCTAGACTGAGTATCCCAGCTTAGTAAAACAAAAGGAAAAAATATGTAGTACTTTAGAGACTAACAAGCTAGTTTATTAGGCGATGAGCTTTTGTGGGCCAGACCCACTTCTGAATATGATCTGAAGAAGTGGGTCTGGCCCACAAAAGCTCATCGCCTAATAAACTATCTTGTTAGTCTTTAAAGTGCTACATATTTTTTCCTTTTGTTTTACCAAGATCAGACTAACACGGCTACTTCTCTATTACTATCCCAGCTTAGTGACTTACACTACAGGAAAAAAACATCCTCCTTTGCTTCCTGGAGTATCCTAGATTGCAAGATATCATACAGCTTTAGGGAAGAGAAACTAAGAGTATGTCTACACTGCAAGCTTCTTTCAAAATAAGCTTTTCCAGAAGATATTGTCCAGAAAAGCTTATTTTGAAATAGAGCGTCCACGCACAAAAAGCGCAACGAAATAGCAATTTGTTTTTTCGAAAGATAGCATCCACACTGATTGGACACTATCTTGCATTTAAGCTCACCCAGAACCAATTCAGGCAGGGCATCAGGTCAGCAGTTGCTTCCTGGAGCTGCTGCCTGAGGCTATTGGAGATGTGCGCTTAAAGGGACCCCCCTGGACAGCCATTTCTCAGGTTCTTCTGCTTGCTTGACAACCTCTCTGAGGAATAGCAAAGCATTTCCACTGTGTGCTTTGATTGCCCTGCTTCAGAACACCACAGCCCTCCCTACTATGGAGCTGGAGCTGCCTCTGGGCACAGGACACCCCCAGACTGCTGTGCTGCAGTTTCTGCAGCAGTTTCTGCAGGCTGCCCTCATGGCTCTGAGTGAGCTTGACCCCAAGCTGATCGTTGAGAACCTCTGCAAGTGTCCGTACCCCATAGGAGAGAGAAGGTTCTGGAGGCTGGACACCAGTTCTGACTAGTGGGACTGGCTAGTGATGGAGCGGTGGGACAACCAGCAGTGGCTCCAGAACTTCCGCTTGAGGAAGGAGACATTCTTGGAGTTGTGTGCTTGGCTCACCCCTGCCCTCAGATGATAGGACACCCAGATGCGACCCGCCATCCCCCTGGAGAAGTGGGTCACCATCGCTGTCTGGAAGCTCTCCACGCAGGACAGTTACTGATCTGTGGGCAACCAGTTCAGAGTGGAGAAGTTGAACATCAGGGCCCTCATCATGAAGGTATGGCGCTCTTGGGCTGCAGTCCCTCGGGGTAGGGAGTACTGGAAATGGGGACCCTAGGGAAAGGGCGGTGTGGGGTGGCTGTGGTAGGGGGTAAGCCTTGGCCCCAGGGGATTTTATAGTCTCACCCTCACACAGCCCTGCGGGAGTTGGGGGGCTTATTTGGGGGGGGCTCCTGCGGTGTTGGGGGGGAATGGGAGAGGGCTCAGGGACCTCCCAAGGGCTCAGGGAACCCCTTTGATTCCCTGTTTTGTTTCTTTGTCTCCTTCTGCAGGTGGTGAGGGCCATCAATACGGTCTTGCTGTGCAGGGTCATCCGCCTGGTTGATGTGGACCCCCATCGTCGCTGGATTTGCTACCCTGGGCTTTCCCAACTGCGGGGAGGTGGCTATAATGGAACACACATCCCCATCCATATACCAACAGGAAGGGATACTTCTCGATGGTCCTGCAGGTCCTGGTTGACCACCATGGCCAGTTTATGGATTACAGACGTGGAAATGCAACTGTGCATCATGCGGGACGTGGCCTACTTCTGCATGCCATGGCTAATGAAGTCCTACATTGGCCACCTTGACCTAAGCCAGGACCACTTCATTGGCTACCTAGCCAGGGCCCACATGCAAGCCAAATGTGTCTTTGGCTACTTGAACGTGAGGTTCAGGTGCCTCCTGACCCACCTGGGATGTGGGGAAGCACAGCATCCCTTAGGTGATGTCAGCATGTTGTGTGCTCCACAACATTGTGGAGAGGAAGTGGGGAGGCCTTCCTTCCAGGGTGGGGGGCAGAGGCCGGCCAGGAGGGAAGGGCCTTTGCGCAACCTCACACAGCTGCCATCTGGTAGGTCCATCAGGTGAGGGTGCGCATCCAGGAGGCCCTGAGGGAGAGTTTCTCTCAAGGACCCCACTTGAGAGAAACTCTCCCCAGGGCCTCCCCACTAGGGGCCTGTGCCTTACCCCACTCTGCCTTTCACACAACAACCCCTCCCTTCCCCCCTCCACCCCTCTTTCCTGCAGACACAATAAAAAAAAATGTTTGGTTGTTAAAAATAGAACTTTGTGTTGATTTATTTGGGGTAGAAGTAACTGGGGGGGGGGGGGGATGAGAGCCTTGGAGCAGGAAGGAAAGGTTCAGGCCTGGGGCTGAGAGTGGTGTGTGGCTCGGATGGTTCCTCTGCCTCACGTGCGGGGACCTCAGTGACCTTAGGGGTGGAGGGTCCAGGGAGGATAGGGTGATAGGTAGGAGGGGGGGCTGGAGCAGGGTCATGCATGGGAGGTGGAGTGGGGTAAGTCATGGGAGAGGGAGCAGGGACTGGGACTGGGACTGGAGCAGGAGTATGAGCAGAAGCAGGAGCTGGCTCTGGGTGGGTCAGGAGATCTTGGACAGTCACACACATGTTGTGTTCCTGCTTCAGCAGCTTATTCCACATCTGTGTCCACCAGTGTCTGCTGCACGTCCCAGAGGATGGAGATGAGCTCCCTCATGAGGTCCTCCTGGACCCTCTGGCACCTGTGGCTCCCCTGGGGTCAGGCGGCTGGCTTGGGTGGTGCATATTGCCCCACAGTCACGGCTGGTCCAACTGGGGAGAATAAAGAGAGCTGGTCAGTCATCCCTGGAGACACTGTCCCTGAAGCCTTGCCCTCATCTGTGAGCTGAGAGCAACAGTTCCTGGGTCAGAGGAAGGTGATGTCCCAGGAGCAAGGCCAGTGTGGCTTGGACAATGGGCCCTGCCTCACAGGAGCCCAGAGGTCCCCAGGGGACCATGTTTCCCCCACCCCCACATAACAGGGACAAGCAGGTAAGGGAAATGGCCAGCCACACTGGGATCCAATGGTTGGATCTGCTCCACGGGCTGCTTCGGTTTCCATCGGTGCCGCACACACACCTGTGCCTGGCAGTGCTGTCCCTGGGAGGGGGTGCTGCCTCGAGCATGCAGGCATGCCCATGTGCTGTGTGCGTCACTCCAGAGTCTGTGTGCGTGCGTGCATGTGTCCTTGTCCCCAGCCTCTTTCCAGCAGTGGCTTGTGGTGGCAGGGCATTCCCTCCATGGGTCAGAAATGTGTGTGGCCTCCCCAGAGCCTGTGAGCAGGATCCCAGGGGTGCTCCTGTGCTGCGTCCTGGGGCTCCGTGGAGCAAACTGGACTGCAGCGTGATGGCCAGGCCGAGAAGGCCAAGCAATGATTGCACCACAGCCCCTCAGAACCCGCCACCCACACCCTGTGTGTGTGAGAAAACTAAGACCACTCAACTGATGATCCCTCCCTATCCTCGGAGGATGCCTGGGACACATCCAGGCTGTGGGGTACCGGCTCCAGGGTAATGGTGGTCACTGTGCAGGCAAGATCCTCCTCCTCCTCATGGGCTGGGATCCCTGAGCAGGTGACTACGGGTGTTTCTAGCCCCGAGTCCACCACCAAGGGTGGGGAAGGGGCTGCACTGTGCCCCAGGATGTGATGCACGTCCTTATAATAGGGGAAGGAGTGGGGATCTGCCCCGGAGCGTGAGCTGCACTCCTTTGCCCTGGTGTAGGCCTGGCAGAGCTCTTTAACCTTTGTGGCCAGGCTCTCGGCCATCCACCTGTAGATGTTATCTTTGTGCCATCTGGAGTGGAGATTGTACAGGTTCTCCTTGTTGCCCCACATCTCAAGGAGGTCCAGGCTCTCCGCCCCAGACCAGGATGGCACACACCACTTTCAGCCCCTTGGAGGCTCCTGGGAGCCCTGTGAGTGCTCCCTGGGATGGGCAGAGAGCTCCTGGGGGACTTGGGGCTCTAACATGCTGGCCAGATGTGAGGCATTAGCAACTGTGCTGTGGCTGGAGGCTGTGAGGGCTGGCTTCATGCCACAAGCAGTTTCCCCTGTGTCTGCAGCTTTAAAAGCTCCAGGGAACAGGAACTATAGAGTCCTGATGACTATGGATGTCGTGGCCAGCAGGGCATCTGCGGGATTTCCTGGAGGCCTCTTTTTTTCGAAAAAAGTCCCTATTCTGCATTCACACATACCCTCTTCCAAAAAAGCTTTTTTGGAAGAAGCCTCATTCCTCATTGAATGAGGTTTACCAGCATCGGAGAAGCTGTCTGTTAGTTTGATTTTCTTTTGAAATAACGCAATTGCTGTGTGGACGCTAATATTGTTTTTCTGGAATAATGGGCATTATTCTGGAACACTGGTGCAGTGTAGACATACCCTAAGAGAGCTTTCTTGAGAGGTAGGGAGAGATGGGAAACATTCTTGACCCCTGTCTTGTATAGTGCATGTAGATGAGGTTGCCTCATTTTGAAAAAAGATATTTTGGCATTGGATAAAGTTCAGAAAAGGGCAACTAAAATGATTAGACGTTTGGAACAGCTGCATCAAGGCTGTTCCCGACTCTGTCATGACGAATGCAGTAGTTGGGGACCCACAAAAGCATTCAAAACCTTGCCTCTACAGGCTCTGGTACAAAAACTTCCCCCCCACAAAATCCTAATACCCAAATTTTGGAGGACCCGCTGCTACCACCCAAGTAATTCCAAGAAAATCAGGGCAGAGACCACTTGGGAAATCCCCTCCCTAAGGTAAAACTCTCTCCCCTGCCCCAACTTCCATTTTGCTTGGAGTTGGGAAAAACAGAGGGAATCCACAGACAACAATGGACTCTGCCCTTGTAACTAGGCACTGAGTCCTAAGGGCACAACAACCAACCAATACCAGTTAATTAGAAAAAACCCCAATCTTTTATTACGAAAACAAAACTACAGTTGCAAGCATAGTAGATTGGCTAGATGGAAAGAGCCACCATTTGATATAGATACTCAGGGAGAACCCCGGGCTATAAGGCTTAGTTACAAAAGAGAGAGAAAAAAAAAACAATTAGCAAGCTCAGACATTATTTCCAAACCCCCAAACAACGAAAACAATAAACCCTGAAAGACTAAACTTTTCTCTACTCCGTTCTTGGAGAGAGAACTGTTTCCCATCTTCCTCAATACCTGGGAGAAACGGCTCTGATCTTAAACAAAGAAAAGAGAGAGAAACCCCCCTCTTTTCCATATGATATGGAATATGATAAAGTTCTATAAAATTATGACTGGTATGAGGAAGTAAATAAAGCAAAGTTAGTTATTTATTCCCATAGCACAAGAACTAGGGGTTACCAAATGAAATTAATAGGTAGCAGGTTTAAAATAAACAAATGGAAACATTTCTTCCCATAGTGCACAAACAACATATGGAACTCCTTGATGCGAAGACCAGGACTTTAACAGAGTTAAAAAAAACCCCAAGATATATTCATGGACGATAGTTCCATCAGTGGCTATTAGCTAGGATGGGTAGGAATGGTGTCCCTTGGCTCTGTTTGTCAGGACTGGGAATGGGTGACAGGGGTGGGATCACTTATTTATCTTTTCTGTTCATTCCTTTTGGGGCACCTCGCATTGGCCACTGTCGGCAGACAGGATACTGGGTGAGATGGACCTTTGATCTGACTCACTATGGCCATTTTTATGTTCTTATGTCCCTCTTCTTTTCACAACTTTGTTTTGACCTGGGATCCACTTGGAATATGAGCCTGCAGTTAATTTTTTGTCTCTCAGGGGAAGAAACTGACTCAGAAATAGAACAATAGTTTTATTTTGTGTTCCATGACACTCCCTGAATTTCTAGGGTATGTCTAGACTGTGGCGCTATTTCGGGATACCATAAACAAACCTGTTATTTTGAAATATAACGGGCTTGCTATTCCAATGTTCCTATAAACCTTGTTCCATGAGGATTAAGGGACGTTTCGGAATAGCATTTTATTTCAAAATTTGGCACTGTGTAGACTGTGCCAAATTTTGAAATAAGCTATTTTGAAATACTCTCGAAATATGCTACACAATTTGTGTAGTTCGAATTGAGTAGCTTATTTTGAGCTACAGGTGCAGTGTAGATGCACCCCTACTGAATAGTGAATTTCCACTGAGTTTGTGGTGTGCAAAGCACACAGGATTATGGCGATAGGCACAAGGTTTCGCTAGGGATGCGTACTAAAATCTGCTCCTGCATCATTTATATGAGCTCTATGGCTGTATAGTGATAAAAGGATAGAGTTTGGGTGACTGTGAACACATTTCTTCCTTAGAAGTATCTTCTCAGTTCAAGGAGCATCTTATGTGGCTGTTGGCTTTCAGATACACTTCCTAAGGTCAACAACTGTGGATGCACTCTGGGGATGGATACAGTCCATGGTTGCTGTGTTAAAGCCTGTATTTTAACATGTAGTGTTAGAACAAATAGAAATGTTTGTATTTTAGTTTAGAAGTGACTAGTATGGGAAGAGAAAGAACTAAATTTAGGTCCGAAGACACATTCTGAATGCCTCACTACACTGGAAGATACAAGAAAATAAAATAGTGTGATATCCTTTTACTGTACTGATTATAACTAGCTTACAGCTATTTGCTCCATGGAAAATCAATCTGATGTGGTATAAAGCTGCAGCATTTCCCATGCATTGATTATAAGGGAGCTGGAGCTGACAAATATTACACTTAGATGAAGGATTGCTTAATATATCTCAGAGTGTATAACCTTTACTGGTTGTATACTTCCGCTAGCTGCTCTGACCTATAGAAGTAGAGTATCAGCAAGAGTCCACTCAAGTTAACATAAAATTGTCAGAACCATTTCAAATTTTAACACGTTAAAGTATTCTTATGGAAAAAAAGACATTTCCCCTTAACATACCAATGGAAGCTGTTGGTTAGAAGATGAAGGAATACAAGAAGTGAATCAGTTTCCATGCTTTGGTAGAAATGTGGAAACCATTGGTGATACCCAGAAGGAAATAATGCTACAAATTGTCTACGTGATTTTATCGTCAAAAATTTACAACTTAAAGACCAATTGATGCATCTTCAGCTCAAACATTTCCATATTAATATATGGAAGTGAAAAGGAAAAATCCACCTCAAGAAAATACTGAAATGGAATCAATTCGTAACAAAAGTGAAGATTTCATTTAATTGAAATACACTATTTTGTTGAAGCTGAAATGTTCTGTAGAGATGTAGCAATTTTGAAAAAGTTTGGATGGGAAGGGTTCTCAAGTCCTGAGAGAGAAAGAGAAACCCAAATAGAAATCCTAACCATTTGATTGCCAACTGGATGTTTCTGACACAAATCCATTTAGTGAGAATACTCTAAACGTTTTATCTTCTTGACAATTCAGAAGAAAACAAATGCAAAAACTTTGAAAGTTGCTGCAAAATGAATTTGTCATTCTCTAGTCAGCTCTACTCATTGACATCATTTTAGGAAGGAACGGGATAGAGATGTGCACACAGAAATAAAAGCTCAGATGAACCAAGCCCTGCATTCCCTCTCTAGCTATGTCCAGCCTGAAAAAGTAATGGAGCCAGTGTTATTCTTCTGCCTATGACAGCAATTGATCCTTGGCTGCAGGAGAGTAGATTTCAGCCTATACTCTACCCTGACCCCTTGGAAACCCCTGCATAAACTGTGTTTGTCTGGGTTTTGCACAGTGAGAGGACTTGGGATTCAAATACACGTTCTGTAATTTTGGTTTCTCTTCTGAGTAGGTTAAATGGGAAAATCTGGGGCTGATACAGTGGCTTGGGCCATGTCTATACATTAAGGCTGCGTCTAGACTGGCATGATTTTGCGCAAAAACTTGCCAGCTGTCTACACTGGCCACTTGAATTTGCGCAAGAACACTGACGTTCTAATGTAAGAAATCAGTGCTTCTTGCGCAAATACTTTGACGCTCCCGTTCGGGTAAAAGTCCTTTTGCGCAAAAGCTTTTGCACAAAAGGGCCAGTGTAGACAGCTCAGATTTGTTTTACACAAAAAAAAGCTCCGATCGCGAAAATGGCGATCGGGGTTTTCGTGCGCAAAACCGCGTCTAGATTGGCACGGACGCTTTTCCGCAAAAAGTGCTTTTGCGCAAAAGTGTCCGTACCAATCTAGACGCTCTTTTCCGCAAATGCTTTTAACGGAAAAACTTTTCCGTTAAAAGCATTTGCGGAAAATCATGCCAGTCTAGACGTAGCCACAGTGTTTCAGCAAGTGCAGCTGCATTGATACAGTTGTGCTAATGTAGCCAAACTGGTGAAAATACACTATGCTGATGAGTGCAGCATAAGAAAACACTCCCATGAGCGGCAGAACTATGTCTGTGGCAGAAGCCCACCTGCCAACATTAGGGGTAACAATTGCCCAGGGGAGTGAAATATTCACAACCCTTAGGTGCGTAAGTTTTGCTGACATAGGCTGTAGTATAGACAATCTATTATTCAGAGAGGGTACGTCTACACTTGCTCCCTAGTTTGGACTAGGGATGCAAATGTAGCTGACCGAAATTGCTAATGAAGCAGGGATTTAAATATCCCGCATCATTAGAATAATTTTGTCCACGCGTTATTCAGCTCACCAGCTGATTTGAACTGGGAAGTGCACTCCAGGACGCATTAGTTCGAATCAACCCCCTTGGTTCGAACTAACGTTACTCCTCATTTTTTGAGGAGTAACATTAGTTCGAACCAAAGAGTTTGAGTCGAACTAACGTGTCCCGGAGCGCACTTCCTGGTTCAAATCAGCTGGCGAGCTGAATAACGCACGGGCAAGATTATGCTAATGAAGCGCGGGATATTTAAATCCCCGCTTCATTAGCAATTTCGGTCGGCTACATTTGCATCCCTAGTCCAGAATAGGGAGCAAGTATAGATGTACCCTGACTGAGGATGTGTCTACATTGCAGTTTTTTTGGAAAAACGGCTGTTTTTCAAAAAAAACTTCACTTACATCCACACTGCAATCGTGTTCTTTCGAAAAAAATTGAAAGAACAGAGGGTTTTTTCCGACATTGGTAAACCTCTTTCTATGAGGAAGAAGCCTTTTCCCGAAAGAGCTCTTTTGGAAAAAGGCATGTGTGGAAGGGGAAGAGGGAGTTCTTTCGAAAGAAGAGGAAAGAGAAAAAAGCACAGGTACCCTGGTGGCCACTCCATGCATAGTATGACAGTTTAAATGCGAGATAGCATCCATTCAATGTGGATCTCTTCCAGAAAAGCTTCTTCCGAAAGACAGTCTAGAGGTAGCCTGAGAAGCAGGAAAGAAACCTTAGTGGCATTTTGACTGATGAGATCAGGAAAAACCCAAACAATTAAAGGGCGGTTCTGCCTGTTCATTTTCATGCATCTGAGTTTTTGTCGCAATACATATTGTTCAGTTTTCCTCCAGACATATACTCTTTCCCAAAATACAAGTTTCATGTCTACAGATTGGGGTCATGATGACCCCAAATAATTACAGTGTCGTAGTAGTAGTTGGGCTTCCATCTTTCTCCACCATCAAAGCAAAGTTTAAAAACAGCCATAGGGGGAAAGAGAACTATATGCAACTTTTACCGACTGCCCCTCCCGTACTGTAACCTTTTACTACTTTTCTCATAAATAGAGGGTTGCATGCTTTGTTGCTTCTGTAATCTGAGCTCATTGCACAAACTAGAGGCTCCTCTGTTCTCTGCCATAAGCTCGCTGTGTGCCTCCTTCTTACGCCCCCTCTATTTCAGGGACTTCCTGAACTCCCTCATTTCCTTCCTCAGACCACAGTCTATAGGTCCCCTCTTTTACCTCTATCCTCATGGTAGGGTGCCCCACTCACCTGAGCCCCCGCATTGTCAGGGACTCAGTGCACAGGGACTCAGTGTGCACCCCCACATTACTATATTGCCAATTCAAAATGATACTATAAGGAAAGGAGGTAAATGAGAAAACATGACAAAAATAAACAGAGCATACAAGCGTGCATACATATTTTTAATAGCAAAATTAGCTGGAAAGAGGGCTTCTTTAGTGTATTTCAGAGCATTTTACAATGCTCGTTTCATATGTGTTTTACCCTCACGGAAGATAAACTACACTGCACAGGTGGCGTTTGTATAATGTGATAGAGGAAGGTGCTCTAAGGATGACAATCTATTATTCAGTATGTACATAAATTGGAGGTTGAAAATCTGCCTAACTCATTAATACACAAATTCCCTTTCCCCCAGGCAAGCTTGATTTATGCACTGACATTTTTAAAAGAATAATTTTGCTTCATCTTTATAACAAATGTAGTTGTATGTTCATGTGGGGAACAGCACCCATCCTTGCTCTGTGCTTTGTTCCTCCCTTAAATTAATAGTTATGAGTTGCTCTGAGTTTGCTATAAAGGAAGAAGAAAGGTTTCATGAAACACAACAACTTTTAGTTCATTCTTCTTGTTAACAACTGAGACAGAGGAAAGGAGAGAAGAAATTCTTATAAATGGTGATTTGAAGTTTTGAATCAACCCTCTGATCTACCTCACCATCAAATATGTTTTGCTTTAACAAATGGGACTTTTGTGGCACATTCCCATAAATTAGATGTATGACTACGAACAGTTTGGTGCTTGTTAGGGATTGCGTTAATATTGCACGTACAAACATTCTATCTTTTTTTGGGGAATCCTTGCATCAACAGTGCTTTGATTTTGATTATATTCTAAGTCCAAGAGGAGATTTTCTTAAAACTTCATTAGCCTGACTATCGCAATCTTGGTTTGTTACCTATATTTTTCTTTGCTTAAAAGAGGAAATTCTTGCTGGAACAGGGGATCTAAAGGCTGGACCCCATATGTTTTGTACTGAACTGCTAGGCCATCCTACACTGATATGAAAGCTAATTCATCTTTAACTGACAAATTACCATAGTTCATGATTTTTATTTTATTGTGAATTGATGTATTGCTACTGGGGTAACTGCATTTCTGACCTCTCCTAGGCTTTTTGAATGTACCCTTCTCTATTCTGTGGCTTCAAACCATCATTACTTGCTTGGGCTACATCTGTACATGTTTCCATGTGGATCACTGTGCCAGAAACACAGCCCACTCCTCCACATTTAAACCTCAGGTGAGTGTGTCTGAAGGAAAGAAGAGGGTGAGTAAGTTAGCATGCCTGAGAGATGTTAGTCACTGCATGCCTTGGCCTGTGGCACAGATCTGTGCTTGGGCCAGTTTGCTCCAAGAGCAGCCACCTGTCTTGAAAACCACACCTGGTTTGCCAGCCACACCTCCAAGACATCTTCTGGAGCAGAAGGTATATTCATCTGTACTGGGAAATTTCACAGTCTGAAGCAAGCAGGCATTGAGTGAACAATGTAGTAGAAAGGACTCACCTGTACATGCCCTTTTAATGTGACCTGGACAGAGTGTTGTCAAGGGCTCCCTGTACAGAGCCTAATGAGGCTCACAACTCCATCCGCCTCATGCTCCAATAGGAGGCTGAAGAGGGCCAGGGCAAGCTGGAAGGCAGGAACCACATTCTGAGGATGCCCCTGAAGATTTGGAGAATGAGGAGCACGTGATTCTGCACCACCCAAAGGAGGTGGGTTAGGAACCCCCTCTTAATGAATTCAGGTAGCTGTGGAAGGAACCAGAACCCAATGGCTGTGTCTAGACTGGCAAGTTTTTCTGCAAAAGCAGCTGCTTTTGCGCAAAAACTTGACAGCTGTCTACACTGGCCGCTTGATTTTGCGCAAAAGCACTGACGTTCTAATGTAAGAAATCAGTGCTTCTTGCGCAAATACTTTGACGCTCCCGTTCGGGCAAAAGTCCTTTTGCGCAAAAGCTTTTGCGCAAAAGGGCCAGTGTAGACAGCTCAGATTTGTTTTGCGCAAAAAAGCCCCAATGGCTAAAATGGTGATCGGGGCTTTCTTGCGCAAAACCGCGTCTAGATTGGCATGGACGCTTTTGCGCAAAAAGTGCTTTTGCGGAAAAGCGTCCGTGCCAATCTAGACGCTCTTTTCCGCAAATGCTTTTAACGGAAAAACTTTTCCGTTAAAAGCATTTGCAGAAAATCATGCCAGTCTAGACGTAGCCACCGTGTTACAAAGAACCTCCACTCTTCCTATCAATATCCTATCTTGCTACATTCATGAATTTAAACCCAGTCCCTGCTGTGCTTCAGTCTTTACATAGATCCCAAGCAACACATGGTTATAAATCAATGCCTTACTGATTTCTGGTAAACCACTATTATGCATTTGTCAGATGCTATAAAACAGATTATTAGGACCCAATCATTCTGCCCCCTGTGTCTGTACTTTCCTCAGGTAGCAATAATCCTGTGGCCAGGAGGACTGAGGGAAGGTGATGGTGGAGGCTAAAATGTACTTGACTGGGCATGAGACAGTTGTAAAAAACATGCTGTTGTTTGCCAAAAGTTAGTAACAGCTGTCTCTTGGCCATTGGAAGAATATAGTCTCAGTGCTTCTCCCCATCTCATCCTGATCTTACCTTACAATCAGGAGCTGTGCAAAATGAGGCAGTGGTAGGGGATGGGGTGAAGACAGAGTTAGATGGAAAGGGGAACTGTAGTTGTGTAAGGAAATGTTGATCATAGTAGTCCTTGCTTCCAGAGAAGATTACAAACTTTTTACTGCCCCTGTCTGTGATATCTGGCCGCTCCTCACACTGAGACTTGCTGCAGGAACTCAGGGAAATGGGAGTGAGTGCAGGATCCAGTGCAGTAGTTAAATAAACCCATCTTGGCAGTGGAGAGGTGAAGGATGTGTGGTGTAGATCTGAAATAATCAGAGAACCAAATAAAGCTGCTGAGGATCTCTTTCTTTCCTTGCCCATTTCACTGTTAGATGGGCAAAGGGGCAGGATCTTCTGATGATGAGTGAGGGTGGGGAGGTTTTCATGGTTTGCATCTCCCTGTATATGAAACTCTGCTTGCTAGTTGAGAACACAGTCAATGCCTGGTCAGATTGCCTCCCAGTAGTAAACACATTTCAGCAAATTTCTGGTGCAGCAGAAACTCCAATTGGGTCTTGAGGTTCAGCAGCAGCGCAAAGCTGAGTGGTGCCGTTCAGCAGTATGTAGAGGGCTGACCATTGGCAGAGACATCTCTTTGGTGTCATCAATCAGGCATTCCCAATGGATTCCTGAAAGGTCTTCTTCTCCATCAATGATGGTAAACTTTTGGCTGAGTGCATGTATGTCCTCCCCTGTCTGTTGCATTAACCATGCACAACTGGCCAACATGACAGACTCTGAGAGAACACCCAGAGACCACAAATCAGATAAAGATCAAAAGCACCTGGCCAGGTTTATTGCCAAGTGAGGTACAATAATAGTTGTCAGTGAGCAGATTGGCCGCTGAACCACTATATATATGTATGCCATGACAATGGACTAATTCAACCAATACTATGGATCTAGCATTGCCCCCTATGTCAGTCAAAGACAATTCTTAGGGGTACACTTTTATACAAAGTTACAAACAAGTTAACACATCACTCCTAACGTATCAGGTTGCCACTCTCGGTTGCCTAGTTACCACCCCTTACCTCACACAAGGGGGTTCAATTATTATCACTCATGCTGTCAGTTTAGACCCTGTCCTAAACCTGTGTCGGTATGTATGTTATTTGTGGGGTGTGTGTTGGTACCAAGATGTTTCTTAACAAGGTGTTCTGTTACAACCCCTCTGGAATGTGCTTATAGCTTGTGCCTAATACCTCTTAGGTCTGAGTGTTTCTGTAATATCAGCCCTATTCTTGCCAGTTTCTATGAGCAAGGCCAACCTCTTGCTCACAGTTTAACTCTGCTTTTATATTAGCAAAGTTTTGACCATTGTAGCCTGTATTACATGGGCTTATGTTTCAGGGCCTCACCTTACTACATCGGGCATAGAATGCTAGATCTCCTCCACAAGACTAGAAAGCCACCTCTTTTTCCCCTTCTTGAAAACAGCTAAATTCTCAAAATGTTGGCCAGTCTTTAAAGAAAAAATTGCTAACTGGTAACATTGTCCCAAAAGGAACTGCCATGCCCCTTTGAGACATCTTTAAAAACATTAGTGCATATAAAAGGGAGTTACTCACTTTGTGCAGTAATGACTATTCCTTGAGATGTGCGTCCCCCTGGGTACTCCACTGTAGGTGACGGGATGCCAGAGCTGCAGATTGGCGCCTTGCAAAGCAGTTTCCCCTGTTGAGCTGTGCATGTGCAGGCAGTGTCTCATGTTGTCCCACCCAAGTGTGTAGCTCGCGCAGCTCAACCCCTTCATTTCAGTTCCTCATCTACACCTGAGTAAATGAGACTCTGAGCAGAGGGGAGGAAGGGAGGGTCATGGAGCACCCATGGGGACACACATCTTGAAGAACAGTCGTTACTGCAGAAAGTGAGGAACTCCCTTTTCTTCTTTGAGTGATGTCCCCATGGGTGCTCCACTGTAGGGCTATGTCTAGACTACATGGCTCCATCGATGGAGCCATGTAAAATAGTTTAAAATAGTTTATTTGGCATAACATTCAACATTCCTGTGGTGGGTAGAACACCTCAGCAGTCCAGCACCCTGGCATTTAATTTAAAAGGGGAATTACACAAAAATGAGGAGTCTAGTTAAACAGAAATTAAAAGGCACAGTGACTAGAGCCAAATCCCTGCAAGCTGCATGGAAACTTTTTAAAGACACCATAATAGAGGCCCAACTTAAATGTATACCCCAAATTAAAAAACATAGCAAGAGACCTAAAAAAGAGTCACCGTGGCTTAACCACCATGTAAAAGAAGCAGTGAGGGACAAAAAGGCATCTTTTAAGAAGTGGAAGTTCAATCCTAGTGAGATAAATAGAAAGGAACATAAACACTGTCAAATCAAGTGTAAAAATGGAATAAGAAAAGCAAAAAAAGATTTTGAGGAACAGCTAGCCAAAAACTCAAAAAGAAATAACAAAATGTTTTTTAAGTACATTAGAAGCAGGAAGCCTGCTAAAAAACCTGTGGGTCCCCTAGACAATCGAACTATAAAAGGCGCAATCAAGGATGATAAAGCCATTGCGGAGAAACTAAATGATTTCTTTGCTTCAGTCTTCACGGCTGAGGACGTTGGGGAGATTCCCAAATCTGTACCGTCCTTTGTGGGTGATGAATCTGAGGAACTGTCCCGGATTGAAGTGTCATTAGAGGAGGTTTTGGAACAAATAGAAAAACTTAATGTTAACAAATCTCCGGGACCGGATGGCATTCATCCAAGGGTTCTAAAAGAACTCAAATGGGAAATTGCTGAACTATTATCTGTGGTTTGTAACCTATCCCTTAAATCGGCTTCCGTACCTAATGACTGGAAGGTAGCCAACGTGACACCAATATTTAAAAAGGGCTCTAGAGGCGATCTGGGCAATTACAGACCGGTAAGTCTAACTTCAGGACCGGGCAAATTAGTCGAAACAATAGTAAAGAATAAAATTGTGAAGCATGTAGAAGAACATAATTTGTTGGACAAAAGTCAACATGGTTTCTGTAAAGGGAAATCCTGTCTCACTAATCTATTAGAGTTCTTTGAAGGGGTTAACACACATGCGGACAAGGGGGATCCAGTAGATATAGTATACTTAGATTTTCAGAAAGCCTTTGACAAGGTCCCTCACCAAAGGCTCTTGTGTAAATTACATGGCCATGGGATAAGAGGGAAGGTCCTTTCTTGGATTGAGAACTGGTTAAAAGACAGGAAACAAAGGGTAGGAATAAATGGTCAATTTTCAGAATGGAGAGGGGTAACTAGTGGTGTCCCCCAAGGGTCGGTCCTAGGACCAATCCTGTTCAACTTATTCATAAATGATCTGGAGAAAGGGGTAAGCAGTGAGGTGGTAAAGTTTGCAGATGCTACCAAACTGTTTAGGATAGTCAAGACAGAAGCAGACTGTGAGGGACTCCAAGAAGATCTCACCAAACTGAGTGATTGGGCAACAAAATGGCAAATGAAATTTAATGTGGATAAGTGTAAAGTAATGCACATCGGGAAAAATAACCCCAACTATACGTACAGTATGATGGGGGCTAATTTGACTACGACAAATCAGGAAAGAGATCTTGGAGTTATCGTGGACAGTTCTCTGAAAACTTCCACGCAGTGTGCAGCAGCGGTCAAAAAGGCAAATAGGATGCTAGGAATTATTAAGAAAGGGATAAAAAATAAGACACAGAATGTCTTACTGCCCCTGTATAAAACTATGGTACGTCCACATTTTGAATACTGTGTACAGATGTGGTCTCCTCACCTCAAAAAAGATATTTTGGCCTTGGAAAGGGTTCAGAAAAGGGCAACTAAAATGATTAGGGGTTTGGAACGGGTCCCATATGAGGAGAGGTTAAAGCGACTGGGACTTTTCAGTTTAGAAAAGAGGAGACTGAGGGGGGATATGATAGAGGTATATAAAATCATGAGTGGTGTGGAGAGGGCCGATAAAGAAAAGTTATTTATTAGTTCCCATAATAGAAGAACTTGAGGACACCAAATGAAATTAATGGGTAGCAGGTTTAAAACTAATAAAAGAAAGTTCTTCTTCACACAGCGTGTAGTCAGCCTGTGGAACTCCTTGCCAGAGGAGGCTGTGAAGGCCAGGACTATAATAGAGTTTAAAGAGAAGCTAGATAATTTCATGGAGGTTAGGTCCATAAAAGGCTATTAGCCAGGGGATAAAATGGTGTCCTTGGCCTCTGTTTGTCAGAAGCTGGAGAGGGATGGCAGGAGACAAATCGCTTGATCATTGTCTTTGGGGCACCTGGTGCTGGCCACTGTCGGCAGACAGGATACTGGGCTAGATGGACCTTTGGTCTGACCCAGTACGGCCATTCTTATGTTCTTATAGTCAAAGAAGCGGGGATTTAAATAATCCCAGCTTCATTAAAATAAAAATGGCCACCGTGCTTTGACAACGATCAGTTGATCCGGCACAGTGCGGCAGTCTAGATGCGGCACGGTCGACAAAGGAAGCCTTTGTCGACCGCTCTGGTAAACCTCGTTTCACGAGGCATACTGACCCCTGACACCACTGAGAGAAGCGGGCCCTTTTTTGCAGGTAAGTCTTTTATGTAGATGGTCTCCTGCTATGAAGGAGAACATCTTTGACCCTCTGAGAACATTGGTCTTCTAATTCTGTGAACCATAGAGTAGCCATGCCTGGAGGTGAGGGTATTGGGTTGTGGATGCAACATCTTCCCATGGTTCTGGGAGAGAAGGTTGCTTCAGTATGGCAGTAGGTAAAGAGGTTGAACCACTAGCTTGTGCAGGTATGGATACCAGGTTGGTGCAACCACAACGGGGCTATGAGGATGACATGCATGCCGTCTATGCAGATCTTGTGTAGGACTCTGGGAATTAGTGATATGGGGGGAAAAGCATAATGCAGAGGGGCTGTCCATTTGCTCAGAAATGCATCTCCTTGGGATACCTAATCCCACTCAGGAGCAGAATCGGAGGCATTTTGTATTTTGGGGAGAAGCAAAGAGGTCTATTGATGGCCTCCCCCATATGTAGAATATTGAGTTGGTGACCTTTGGGTGTAGTTCCTATTCATGCTCTGCGGAGAAGTTGTGGCTCAAGGAGTCCGCCATGGTATTGCTGGTGCCAGGTAGGTAAGATGCTGTAAGTGTAACCTGGTTGCGGATGGCCTCTGCACATAGGGAATGGGAGCAGGCACTGCCTTGCTTGTCTATATAAAACATCATGCAGATGTTGTCTGTAAGGATTCGAACTGTATGGTTGACAATTTTGAGCGCAAAATGTGAGCATGCATTTCTTACTGCTCTCAGCTTCAGTAGGTTGATGCGCAGTGATCTTTCATGTGAAGACCATTTGCCTTGGACCAATTGGTCATTCATGTGGGCTCTCCAGACTAGGAGTGATGTGTCCATGGTAATTTGTACTGTGGGCTCAGCTTGATGGAATGGGACCCTCACCAGGAGATTGTCTGTTAATGTCCACCATCGTAGAGAGGTGAGAACGTCTGAAAGAATGGTAACTTTCTTGTTTGCGAGTGTTGAGATGAAATGTACACTGTATGGTTGCTAGCCATAGTTGAAAGCAATGGAAGTGCCGACAGGCATGATGGACCACATAAGTTGTTGCAGCCATATGCCCCATCAGTCGGAGGCAGGTGAGTATCGTGGTAGAAGGGGGTCATGGATATCGTGTTTATGAGGTCTTGTATAGCTATGAAGCGTTGCTGAGGTAAGTATGCCGGGGCCGAGATCGAGTCTAGGCGGGCGCCTATAAATTCTATGTCTTGGACTGGATGCAGCACTTATTTCTGTTTGTTGATTAGAAGGCCTAGCCGACTGAGGAGGGCTCTGGTTATATTTATCATGGAGGTGGTTGCCTTCCAAGACACCCCTTTTATCAGGCAGTCATTGAGGTATGAAAAAATGATGACTTGTTGTCCAAGGTGTGCTGCAAGGACTGCTAGTATCTTTGAAAATACTTGGGGAACCGATGAAAGGCCAAAAGGTAGGACTTTGTATTGAAAATGGTCTGGTCCAAGAGTGAAGCACAGGTAACGCCTGTGTGCTAGATGGATGGTGACATGAAAGTGAGTATCTTGCAGGTCGAGGGCTGCGAACCAGTCCCCTTGATCTAATGCCAGAATAATTGTATTTCGCATGACCATTTTGAATCAGTGTTTCTTCAGAAATGTGTTCAGTTTGCGGAGGTCGAGGATCAGCCTCCAACCCCCCATTTTTTTCTCTGTTAAGAAGTAATTTGAGTAGAACCCTGTTCCATGAAATTCCTTGGATACTCTCTCTATAGCCCTGATCATCAGGAGACAATCGATCAATTGTTTTAGCAGGGCCCCGTGAGAGGGGTCCCTGAAGAGGGATGGGGTAGGAGGTAGGGTGCGGGGGATAGAGGTAAAGGGGATAGTATATCCTGTCCGAACTATTTCCAACGCCCACTGGTGTGATGTTATAGACTCCCATTGCGTTAAGAAGGGATGCAAACGGTGGATAAAAAGATGGCCTTATTGCATTGGCATTGGATTGTGAAGGAGATTTTTCAGACCCTCGACCACACCTCAAATCTGCTGCTTCATGGTTTGGTTGGTGGAGGGGTGGCCCTGGTTGGAGGATCTTCTCTGTGACTGCTGTCTTGGCCTGATGTGTTTGTAGGGCCTCTGTAATGGTTGATTATACTGTCCGTATCTGTTGTGTTATAGGGGGTATATCGTTTACGTCTATAGGGCAGGGTGTACATGCCCAGAGTTTGAAGCATAGTTCTTGAATCTTTACTACTATGCAGGACCTCATCTGTTTTAGCTGCGAATAACTTTAGTTTGTCATATGGTAGGTCCTCAACTTTGGACTGAAGTTCCCAGGGAACACCAGGATATCCTGCGCATTACCACTGCTGAAGCTGTCACCCTAACAGTGGTATTGGTGACATCCAGTGCTGTTTGTAGGGCAGTGTGGGTGATCGTGTGGTCCTCATGGACTATTGCCTTTAGGACAGGTCTCTTTGACTCAGGGAGGTATTCCATGAGATCCCCCAATTTTGAATAATTATCAAAATTGTGGTTTGCCAAAAGAGCAGAGTAATTTTAAATTCTCAGTTGCGGTGTAGAAGAATAGACCTTTCTGCTGAAGAGATCTAATTTTTTGTGATCCTTGTCTTGATTGCCTGACCTATACTGTGGTAGTTTGGATCTCTGTTGGGCTGATTCCACCACCAAGGAGTTCGCTTGGGGGTGTGGGAATAGAAATTCCATGTCCTTCAGGAGAACAAAGTATTTTATGTCTGCCCTCTTGCTGGTAGGCTGAATCGATGCAGGTGTTTTCCATAACTCCTCTGATGTTTCCATAATTGCCTCATCTATAAGTAAGGCAATCTTCCCGTGTAGTGTGGGGTGCAGATTTTTTAACAAACAGTGTTGTTTTTCCTGTACCTCTTGGAGAGAGACTTGTTGGTTTGTTGCCACTCTTTTAAAAAGCTCTTGAAATTGCTTAATGTCATCTGTTGGGCACATATCAGATGGTATGACCACGTCATCTGGCATTGACGGAGAATTGTCTGTTGGGAACGCATCAAGTGTATGAGAGTCCAGGTCTCTGTCAAGCACTTGTCTGTCCTCCTCTGAGTCTTCTGTAGGAGGGAGGGACTGGGTTGGAGGCAAGCCTTTTCTTGCCAGTGTGGAGTGAATTGAGGAACAGTATCTGTGTGGGTCCCAATATTCCCAAGGCGCCCACTGTTGTGGGTAAGGTGTGAGAGGGTAAGCCCAGTGTGGGTATCAGGGGTTTTGATGTGGTCCGAATCTGTAATGGTGCAAGCGTGACCCCATCAGTGATGCACGTTGTGAGGAGAATGTCATCATCTGATCATCAACAGGTAAAGGATCATGGTGAGACCGTTTTGGAGATTTTAGTATTTGAGGAGAGCCATGAGCTGAGGACATTGCAGGTGATAGAGCTGCAGAAGAGGGGGCACGAGTGCAGGTGCCTGCTCAAATTATCAGCTGCTGACTATGGCATCTCTGCTGCTTCCTGCCTCAACTGTGGGTCAGTATACCCCGTCGGCATGGGTATGGGGGCATGCAGCACTCTTGGAGCCGGCGCCTCTTTAACTGAGCGAGCCGACTTTCCTTGCGGCCCCGCAGCTTTTTGCAGTGCTGGCTTTTCATGCAGTAACGAATGCATGGAGCACTCTCGGGCTTCTCTAGGCACTGAGAAAGCGTGCACTGGTCCCAGTGTTAGCACTGAGGCTCTGCTGGCCACTTTAGTAATGGAGGTCCCAGAGGTGCCCTGTCTCTCTCCCCTACTGGTTCTTGGGGAGGAGGAAGGTGGAAGAGAGCGTGATGGAGAGGCTCTTTTTGGAAGTTTTTCTAGGGAGCTGCTCTCTTTTGCAGTGGGTCTTCCCACAGTCCGGAGGCATTCTGTGCCTCAGCAGGCTGTAAGCCTTATCAAATAGTATCATCCTGAGGCAGAGCTCTCTATCCTTCCTAACTCTTACCGTGAGGGAGGAACAATGATCGCATTTCTGTGGTGCATGGGTTTTCCCCAAGCACTGTATGGATAGTGAGTGGCCATCTGATACTGGCATAGGCTTTCCGCACTCCTCACATTTTTTTGAAGCTGGAGGAGCCCGACATATTAAGTTGTCTGTGATATTTCTTTATTTCCTTTTTGTTTTAGTTTGTCTTCTTTCTTTCTTTTTGAGAATGGGGAAGAGCCAGTAGAAGTCCAGTTCGTGCTCCCCCTGAGCAGCAAAGCCGCGTTCAAGAAGAAACTCTTTTTTTTTTTTGTAAAATAAAAGGGAAACTACTAATAAACTATTGAGCTAATTATTATAAAACTATAAAAACTATAAAAGTCTAAGTGGTAACTATGAAGCGCTACATGAGGTAATAGGCTGAGAGGGAGATGTTGAAGCTTCATCCACAGATGAGGGCAGTTAGAGTGTGTCTAGACTACATGGCTCCGTTGATGGAGCCATGTAGATGAGTTTACTAGACATAGCAAAATGAAGCGGCGATTTAAATAATCGCCGCTTCATTTACATCAAAATGGCCGCCGTGCTGTGCCGATCAACTGATTGTCGGCACAGTGTGGTAGTCTAGACGGGGATCAGCCGACCCCAGCATGCTTTGTCGTCAGATCCTGTAAACCTCGTTTCATGAGGCATAAAGGATCTGACGACAAAGGGTTCTGGGGTCAGCTGAGCCATGTAGTCTAGACACACTCTTAGGGTATGTCTACACTAGCCCCATAGTTGGAACTAGGGAGGCTAATGTAGGCATTCGAAGTTGCAAATGAAGCCCGGGATTTAAATATCCCGGGCTTTATTTGCATCTTCCCGTCCGGGCGCCATTTTTAAATCCCCCTAGTCCGAACTAACTGCCCGCGGCTACATGCGGCAGTCAAACGTTAACTCGAACTAAGGACTTAACGTTTGACTGCCGCGTGTAGCCGCGGGCAGTTAGTTCGGACTAGGGGGTTTTAAAAATGGCGCCCGGACGGGAAGATGCAAATAAAGCCCGGGATATTTAAATCCCGGGCTTCATTTGCAACTTCAAATGCCTACATTAGCCTCCCTAGTTCCAACTATGGGGCTAGTGTAGACGTACCCTTAGAGAGGAACTGAAAGGGAGAGGTTGAGCCACACGAACTACACACTTGGGCGGGAACCGCATGAGATGCCTCCTGCACATGCACGGCTCAACTGGGGAAAGTGCTTTGCAAGGATCCGATCTGTGGCTCCGTGCAACCCATCACCTACAGTGAGCACCCATGGGGACATCACTCAAAGAAGAACTTATAGTTAGTATCCTATCCTGCCTCCTCAGGGGATGCACAGCTGTCAGAGAGCCAACGATTGTCTAATAGTCACATTCCTGGAATTCTGAAAAGTATCAAATTCTGGTCTTCTACTGCAAAGTTATGTTTTGTGCAGGGGGATCTGCAGCCTCTTTCAAAGGCAAAAATAATATAATGCTACCCTTGCCTTTGAATTGGCAGGACCCTTGGCTCCCAAGAAGGAAACCATTCTGCCAGGAGGGCAGGAGCAGCTCCCCAAAGATAGCAGAAGCAGATGGAAAAGGACCCTGGAGGACCTACTCATTTGTATGTACAGGAGGAACGAGGAACAGTTTAAGTTCCTTAGGGGATAGGAGGATCAGGCACCTTAGCAGGAAGAGAAACTGACAAACCAGCTTATGGAGTAGGAGGAACCTGTTAGGGACTGTGAGTATGCCCCAGTGGAGAGCCTGATAGAACTGGTAGCTAATGGTGTTCTGCGCCCACCTGCTGCTGTGAGCATTGCTGCTGATCACACACTGCCACCTTCTCTTTCTCCAATTGCCAGCTAGGATACTGATGAAGCAAAGAACCCAGCTCCCTGAGTCACAGGGAGGAGACTTCTGGACGCCTGGGTCTGCACTCTTCAGCAATACCAGATTCCTTCTGAGGTGGAGCCCCTGAGCACGCAGGAAGGAATGATGAGCCTGCAGGTGTCCCCAAAGCTCACCAAATGCCCAACCCTCAACTATGCTGCAGACGCCCCCATTTTCCCCCTTGTCCTCCCCTCGTCAGGGGAAGGCAAGGAGATGCAGCAGAGACAGTAATATTTGGGGGTTGTCACAGATTCAGCCTCACTGTTTTGTTAGCTAGCATTTCTTTTTATGAATATATCTATTACCTGTTCCTCATAATACGTTTAATAAATGTTATAGTTTTCTTGACTTGAGTGTGGACCGTCCCTCCTAAGTATAATGAATGTAAGATTTTTTTTTTTCACATCTAGGATCCAGCCCCGAGATTCACAGCACATGAACTGTGATCATGTAACTGGCTGGTGTCATCATGCTGCAAATATTTTTCTGTCTGTCCCACACCCAGAACACCCACACCAAGATGAAGAAATATTTGTAATCCCAAGGATACGCAAAAGGGAAGGGGAAAGTGCATTCTTATGGGCTTACAGAGAACACTGCTAGCTCTAAAGCAGCAGAATGCACAACACAGAAAATGGGTCAATAAACATCTTTACAGCCTGGGTCACATGCAGAAAAACAAAACACAATCTAAGTAACAATACAGGCATCTGCCAGTGTCCACTGATTAACTGTGCTCCCTTCTCCTCCTTTCCCCAGTGTTTACCAGTTTCAGCTTTGAGATTAATGATCCATAACAGCCACTCAGTGCAGTTAACATTGCTGGCAAAGCATGGTTAAAAAACTGAATGGGTGTGTCCCCATGTAAATACTGATAAGAAGGATTCAGTGCTCCCAATATCAGAGGTTTGTAAATAAGTGTGAACCATTAAGACAAGTTTACAACTCAGCCTCCACAGCCCATGACCCAGCCCCAATTCAAGTTGCCCTGTTGAAACTCTCTGTAATACATGAATTGTCATAGGAGAAAATGATAATGACCTTGACTATAGGGGGACAAAATCATCATAAAGCTACGTGGCCCCACAAGTATGTCATGTGCTGTACAAGGTGTGAAGGTGCCCTTCAGCATGGGCAGACATCATCTTCTACTTCCTTGCTGTGCCAAGATGTATGTACGTATAGCATCCCTGATTTCCCTTGCCTGCTGAGAACCAGGACCAGTGGACCTCAATGAGATCTGGCTGCCTGTATACTAGATATGTCCTGAGCCCAGTTGGTATGGAAGCGTTCCCCTTTATCCTCACAAATATGATGGAGAGTGCAACGGGAGACAATTATACAAATGGGGTTGGCCAGACTGATCTCTAGACAGGTGTGTAGGTAGCGCCAATGAGATTTCAGCTTTCCAAATGTGCACCGATCTAGGCTGTTCTCCACTCTGGCATGACTAATGCAGAAATGGGGGCCTGCAAAAGCACCCCTAAACCTTATCTTTACAGGCTTTGGTACAAAAACTTCCCCCCCAAAATCCTACCCGGACTTTAGGGAATATCCACTGCCACCATTAAGTGCTTTTTAACCCACAAACAGAGGTGGACACTTGAAATCAATCCCAGGGGCACCCCAAGCTCTTTTTCCCCAAAGAGCTTGAAAAAGAAAAGAGAAAACAAGCTGCAGTCTGTAGTAGCTGAGTCCTAGTCAGACAGGAAGACCTCAATGGACACAAAAATGAACCAATACCGGTTAATAAGAAAAAGAAAGCAAACTTTTATTATCAAAACAAAACTACCGTTGCAAGCATAGTTAAGGTGGCTAGATGGTAAAGGTCACCAATTGATATACACAGAGAAAATTCCCTGGGTTAGAAAGCTTCATTACAAAAGAGAGAAAAAACAACACTTTTAACAGCTCAGACATCAATTCCAAATTCCTAAACCATAAAACAATAAAACCTGATGGGCTAACTAAACTTTGCCCTACTTACATATTGTGAGGAGACTTTTCTTGGAGAGAGAGACAGCCTCCCATCTCCGTGTTACCTGGAAGAAACTGCTCTGACTCAGACAAAGGAGGGAAAAAGATAAAAATTCCTTTGTCCCAGTTTGAAATCCCTACCTGCATTACTACTGGCTGACCAGATATCTGGCTAGGTTAACCCCTTAGCCACCAGGCTGCTGGTCAGCCCTCCTGGTTATGACAGCACCGTAGATCCATTCTGCCCTTATTGAGCCTGTAGCTAAATTCCTCCCATACAGACTGTGTCTAGGAAACTTGGCCCTTAAAAGCAAAGCTGCTGATACCATACTGGTGTGTGTCTGACCCCATGCTGATGTGCACCCAATAGTGCAATACTGCAGGATCCAGCTCCCACTTCATGGGAGGGCTCCATTAACTTCAGCAGGAACTGGATTTGGTCTTTGAGAAAGAGAAGGCAAAACTCTTCACGTATGTCTAGACTAGATGCCTCTGCCGACAGAGGCATGTAAACTAGGCTACCCAACATAGTCAAAGAAGCTGGGATTTAAATATGCCCGGCTTCATTAAAATAAACATGGCCGCCACGCTGTACCGGCTCAGCTGATCATCGGCACAGCGCGTGAGTCAAGACGTGGATCGGCAGCAGCGGATATAGGGCAGGGCGAGCAGGGTGATTGCTCTGGGCCCCGCGCTTCAATAGGCCCTGCACCAGTGCCAGTGTTTTAAAACTCTAATCCGCCCCCGCTTGGAGCAGGGTCGGTAGTCTGGGGCCCGCGAGGGAGCTCGATGTGGTGCTTTGGAAGCTCAAGCCCCGCCCCCACTGCAGCAGGCAGCCCGCGCAGGCACTGCAGCAGCCAGAGCAAACCCCGTGCTGGTTAGGTCCGGCCGCAAGGCAGCGACAGCCTCACCCCCATGCAGAACAGCTGCGGTGGGGCCCTTTGTGGTGCAGGAGCTGCGAGCTGGCAGGGGAGGGTCCTTCATGGCTGCTTCCACCTCCTGCACAAGCCTATTGGCCAGACCTGGACAATGGCAGCTTCGGGAACCCACCAATCACTGCTCCCCTCAGGCTTTTAATCCCCCAGCACATGGCCAGGCAGCTCCTGTGGGAGAAACAGGCAAGCAGTGTGTCTCGCTGGTGAGTGTCCGGCCCCCCAGCCACTCCCACTCTGATATCTTCACCCACATAACCCTCCTCCCAGACCCTGCACCCTAGCCCTGGGGCACAATCCAACCCCCTGGCCAGATCTGCTCCAAGCCTGCTGGCCCCAGGCCTGCTTGTGTGGTCCCCAGCTGATTTTTCTATAGGGTCAGTGGCCCCTAACCCAAGAATGGTTTCCCACCCCTGCCACAAATACAGGAGGCCCCTGCTTTATAACAGCCTGATTTACGACCCCCGCCCATTATGACCTTTTTTGGAAGTCTGGAAGGGGCCAAAATCCTTGGACTTATGTCCTCTGCCTATTGTAAATGCAGGCTCGAGTTACAACTACGGTTGCCAGGTGTCTGGTATTGGCCCTGACAGTCCAGTATTTGTGGCTTCTGTCAGGTAGAAAAAACCCCAGAAAATACCAGACCAGTAAAATGTCCCGTTTTTCAGTTTTTCTCAGCTGGAAAGCCACTTGGGACATTCTTCCCCTGCCATGTCTGGTGGGGATGGGGAGTGTGAGATTTAAAGGTGCTATGATTCTTTTTTTTGGGGGGGGGGTGCTTTTTTGCTCAACATTTGGACAGCCTCCCTTTTTATTAATGTAGAATTTTGTTTAAAAATGAATGACAATATAATTAAAATAAAAATTATCCAACTAAATTAAGTTTTTATCAAATTTACCCAGTTCACATTTGATATGCAAATAGTCTTCAATTTGCACATTTGATGCCTTTTTTCTATTTTTTTCTCCAAAGGGGGGCCCCGCGAAATAGTGCTGCCCTGGGTCCCGCAAAACTCTCATCTGCCCCTGCGGATCGGTCGACAAAAGTTTCCCTTGTCGACCGATCTGCGTCTTGACTAATGTGCTGTGCCGACAATCAGCTAAGCCGGCACAGCGCGGCGGCCATGTTTATTTTAATGAAGCCGGGGATATTTAAATCCCGGCTTCTTTGACTATGTCGGGTAGCCTAGTTTACATGCCTCTGTCGGCAGAGGCATGTAGTCTAGATATATCCTTCAGGCTGCAATATGATCACGCATATGGTAAGCAAAGCTGAACCCATGCTCTGAAATTCCTTCGGCTCTTCTCTTGCCTCTAGTTCAAGAAGATTTGGATTTGGGACTGTGGTTCGATCACAGGCTCCAGGTGTAGGAGAGTTTAAATGGAAGCTAGACCACTCAGAAGGGAGCTGACCAGGGAAGGAGAAGCACCAGACTTGGGAGCTCCTGAGAAGGGCTGGGCTCAAGCAGAAGGTGCAATTGGTGCATTTCTTTATTACCTGTTCACCCCAGACTGCAACATATGGGCTAGAATGGGTGGTAGAAAGTGGTCCAAGGAGGGAAGCTTTAAGGCACCTCTGGGCGCTGGACTTTTTCTACATTTTATGGTGCCCTGGGCTGGAGCCTGCTGGAGTTGGAGGGCCTGGATTCCTCATCAACCCCATTCTGCATTAAGGAGGCTGTCACCTGCTAACCATTAGACAGATGATGCTTCCTTTCAGCACCGACCAACACAAGCAAGAGGATAAAAGAGATAGGAGAGGGCTGAGTCCTAGGGGATCAGAGGCAGGATCCTCTGAACAAAACAAAGAAAGGAAGAAATTCCATGAAGAATTATGGGATGTAAAATCTCAGCCTTTTTAATACCAAGCCTACAATAATTATAGGTCTCTTTCCTGCAAATATTGATGTGTATTCTTAACTGTATCCATCTGAGTCATCTCACTGAAGTCAAGTATTGACTGGAGAACCACTTATGCCATTTCAGAGAACAGAGCTTAAAAAGCAAAGTTCAACATTTAGAGGACCAAAAAGCCAAACAACTCCAACCCTGAACTCTCACTTAAAAACTTCTGTAGACATTTTTTTAAAAACTGTTAATTCACTTGCTTTCAGGATGAGAGACCTGGATTTCTGGTGTTTAGCTGAATTATGAGCTTTTAAAAAATAGCCCTTGCATTGGAAGTGCTGACACAACATCCTCAAAGTAGGAGGGATAGATGGTGGTTTTGACAGATGCACTGTGTCAAAAACAGTAGGAATATTGTCTGGGCCTTTCCAAAGATGCCTAACTGAATTAGAGGTCTCATTTTCTTTGAATTTCAATGGGTTTGGGGTGCTTAATTCCCTTAGACACTTTTGAAAATCCCAGCTATTATCTGCTGGGAATTTGCTGATATTCAAAAGTATATTTCACAGAGAACTTGGAAATAGAATCAAATCTGGACCTGAGATATGAGTGAAGAGTGCATTATAGCATGTTACAAAAAATTATCAAATATGAGCAACATAAGATGTCCAGATATAAGACTTTTTTTTCCTAAGTTTCTTTTTTAGCAATACAATACACAGCCTGCTGTTCCATCAAAAGTTTTCTCTCTCTCTCTCTCTCTCTCTCTCTCTCTCCCCCTCCCCCTCCCCATAATTTATTTTGTGAAAAGTATGGCAAGATTCAAGATCTCAGAATATAAAGGATCTCTAGTTTGCACAGGAGGCAGTAGGCTGGGATACTAGTTTCTTCATGTGCATGTGATGTTTCTTCATAAGTTTAAGAAGACCAGCCCTTTCCAGAAACAATAGTCAGGGAGGGGCCATGAGAAGAGTTTTATGCAGGAGCCAATCATGGATCCCCTTCCCCTTTGACACTTTGGGACATAGCTCATAATGTGCAAGAAAGCCCGGTGGTTCCTTTGGACAGGCCCTTAGCTGGAGTTAATATTATCACTGCTCCAGGAATGCAGTCATTCTCATGACCACTCTTTCTGTGCAGAGGAGAAGGGTATTCTGTAAAATAGGATAGTCAGACTATGCATCATTCTGGGTCCTCTAAGCTATAGTGTTTCCAGGGAGAGTTTGAAAGCTAGTAATAAGTGCTGCTGAATTGCTGTATATCATGTGCTTATGAACATGGCCACCCTCTGTAGCCATAACAATTACCACAGCCCATACCATAAACATATGAGCAGCTACGTACTTTTTCTTGTGCACACTTTAGTATATAGGGTAGCCCCAATGTTTCCTTCATAAGCCTATCTGGGTCACTTTGCAATGTGATAATTTCTTTTGTTAATACATTATACTTCACTGAGCCCTAAATGCAGTGATATAAGGAGAAAGAGCATCTTTTTATGGTACATGACTGTATTTATTTGAGCTGGTATTTTCCTTTCTGAATTAAATTAAATATCACAGCTTTGGAGAGCTCTTTCCTTTACAGGTTTACAGCAGCTGTTTCACTGTTTCAAGTTATATTGCCATTTAATGCATATTTTACTATGAAAAACTACAAGAATGGAAATGTATCGTCCACTTTGAAATTGAAGGGACTGCAAAATTACCTGGAACAAAACCTGTAAAAGGGTTTACTATGCAAACTCTTTTGCTATTCTGTGGTACACTGTATTTGATACAAATCCTTTTAGTAGAAAGTTTTGCTATTACATTCTTTGACTGGAAAAATGAATTATTGACACCAAAAGCTAACCGGTAGATTAGTAACCAATATCCTTAGCAATCAAACAAAAGGCAGCAGCACAATTTAGTGAACAAACTAGATAAAGAAGGATATTACCTCTGACATTCATTGTTCTGTGTATCAGTGTGGCTTCAGGATACACATTTTTGGAATGCAATCAAGTAGGTAAGATATTATATAATATTATCATATTACATAAACTTTTAAACTGATCACACTATGTTTTTTCTCCATGTTATACAGGTGGCACCTCTATAAACTGGGACTCTCAGGTCTGGCAACATCCATAGTCCAGCAGGACATGATTCAGGGGGGTGGGGGACTGGGATCTTGGCCAGGGCTGGGAGGTGGGAAGCTGCTGTGCTGCTGGTGGGAGGGGGGCAACCAGGAAGTTTGGTGCACAGCTTAGCTGGGTGGGGGGAGGGGGAGCCATGAGCTGGGGAAAGGAGGGGTGTGTGAAAGCCTGGCACGCTGCCCAGATGGGTTCCCTGGGAGAACCAGGAAGCCTGGTGGGACTTAGGGCAGGGGCTGGAGCCAGCAGCAGGGGAGTCAGAAATGACTTCCCCTGGTCTGGCAAAATTCCTCATCTGGGACTAGTCAGGTCCCAAGGGTGCCGGACCAGGGAGATCCAACCTGTATATCCTGTTTGATTCCTTGGTTTAGAACAGAATGTGTACTATAAAGGATTATGGGGTGTTATGATTAGAGTGAGGACAACGCATAGCACCAGCACAGAGCTTTATATAGGTACACAAACAAATACATACACTGCACTGGTGCCAGTCACTGAGAATGTAGCTTTGGATTTTCTTGCTATTTTCATTCTCTATTGCTGTGACATTACCCATCAGCATGAAGAATGAAAGCCTTGTAGGCACTTTTTGATCAAGTACCACAGAAAGAAATGGAATCCAAACACAAGCTGTCTGCCAAACAACAGAACTTTGCTTTTTGTACTGAGCTTTGTGCACTGGGAGAAGCACAAATAACAATTCAGGATGTGCATCACAATATGGATTGGCTGGGCCGGAAATGTGTCTGTGTATGTAAGAAGAGTGTGTTATGTAAATGAGGGTGAAAAAATGGGTTGGAGGCACATGTATGTGTGTGAGAGTATAGGCACAAAATTCAATAGAGGGGTAGAAGATTCTGCCTGCCTGCTGCTATGAAGTAGCTACCATTTTGTGTTTTAGTGCAGACATAGAATATGAGAGAGTACCAAGAGTTTCTTTTACACAGACTTTATATTTTTGTGTTTTTTAATATAAAAGGACATCAGTTTAATCAGTTTGAGAAAAAAACAAATTTTGGCTCTTTGTGCAGTGGAAGAATCTTAAAAAATAAGGCAATGATAATGGAAAACAACAAAATGTTTTGAGCAATACACAAGAAGTAATTCTTCCGTTCTACTCTGCACTGATTAGGTCTCAGCTGGAGTATTGTGTCCAGTTCTGGGCAACATTTCAAGAAAGACATAGAGAAATTGGAGACAGTCCAGAGTAAAGCAACAAAAATTATTAAAGGTCGAGAAAACATAACCCATGAAGGAAGACTGAATGAATTGGGTTTGTTTAGTTTAGGAAAGAGAGATTGAGAGGGGACAAGATAGCAGTTTTCAAGTATCTAAAAGGGTGTTACACAATTAAAAACTTCCATTCCTGTTGTTTCGCATTCTGTGTGAAAGATGTACAGGTTGGTTGATTGTTAATGGCATAATGGATCTGGAATGGAGACAGGCTGCTGAGCACTTCTCATACAGTGAAAATCACCTATGAAGGACTTCATGTCTACAAATAAACTCCTCCACAATTCAAAAAAGTGTGTCTACAGACTTTCCATGAATAATAAGAAAGGCTCAATCCACAGGAGACGATACCAGGTACCCCAGGTACCAATAAGCCATATATGTCAATATGTCCAGTATTTGGGAATTTTGTGTTTGTTGACTGAAAATTTCAACAAAATTCAGTGCAAAAGCTGTAGTAAAGGGATTCTTTCTTCTAGGGCCCTGTGATGCGGGGTACCAAACGAACAGAAAAAGCCTTGAGAAGGTTAATGTGGATCAAAAGTGTGTGTGGGGGGGTTAACTTTATATGATTCACCTAGAGGGGACCTAGGCATTGACATAGCTTAATGGTAGATGAAGCATGATAGGAGTGTGTTGGGGGAGGGGGCTGGTATAGGATTATTAAACAGGAAGTGATAATAGGAAGATGTCACAGGGTAGTCTATAGTCAGTCCCTAGAGGGAAACCGATTTGACTGGGGATATGAAAGAGATACAGGGGAAGAGTAAGCCCTGGGATCCTGGGTTGGACTGGGGACTTTGGGAAGTGATTGAGAAGGGAAAAGTAGCCACAGGGAGCAAAGGGAGCTGTGTTGATACAGAGATGTGGGAGGAAGGAAAGAGCTCAGGAAAACAGCAATAAGGTCTGAGACTGTGTGCATTACAGTCGCTGAGCTGGAACCTGGAATAGTGGGTGAGTTTACATTCCCCTACCAGCCACGGGGAAATTGGCGCTGAATCCAGAGAGCTGGAATGGAAGATCAATTGAGGCAATATATGGATAGCTTGTTTAGTAAGACAGGGTATGTCTACACTACCACCCTAGTTTGAACTAGGGTGGCTAATGTAGGCATTCGAAGTTGCAAATGAAGCCCGGGATTTAAATATCCCGGACTTCATTTGCATCTTGCCGGGCGGGCGCCATTTTTAAATCCCCGTAGGTCGAACTCCGTGCCCGCGGCTACACGCGGCACGGAGTAGGTAGTTCGAATTAGGATCTCTCATTCGAACTACCGGTACACCTCGTTCCACCTAGATCCTAATTCGAACTACCTACTCCGTGCCCCATATAGCCGCGGGCACGGAGTTCGACCTAAGGGGATTTAAAAATGGCGCCCGCCCAGCAAGATGCAAATGAAGCCCGGGATGTTTAAATCCCGGGCTTCATTTGCAACTTCGAATGCCTACATTAGCCACCCTAGTTCGAACTAGGGTGGTAGTGTAGACATACCCACAGTTATCTTGGAAGCAGGGGTGGGTTACATAGTGACCTGGAGGAAGGGCTGAGCTGAGAAGAGGGAATATTCTGAGTCTCACGAGGAGGGGTGGGGGGGAAGCTGCAGTGCAAGCAACCAATGGAGGGGGCACCAGATGGGGTGAGAGCTAATTGCCAAACTCAGCCACAAGGAGGTGCACATGGGGTGAGAGGAATGGCCTTTACAGGCCTTTTGAGCACCAGGGTAGCACAAAAGAAATACCCAAGAGGAAATTACTACTACCAGGAGTAGTTTTACTGTAGGAGAACTTGTCTTTTGTTCATTTACAATAGAACAGATGGTCCTAGATATTAAAGGACCTTGGTTTTATTAAATTAATACAATGTGCTCTTTTCTGATAGCTATTATGAAATAGCACATGAGACTTTATTCTTGTTTCTCTGGAGAACTGTCAATAGAGAATTATTGTTTGCTAGGTTATACAGATAGGGAAGATGCTGGCTGAGTTACAAGGAACATCTCACCTTTTGGAAACAAAAAGTTTGCCTAGAAATTATTTCTGGTAGCTCTGTGTTGTCCAGGCTATTGAAAAGGAAAAGAGTCTACATGAGTTGTATACTAGCCCACAAATATGCTAGGAGCTGCTTTGTGTCTTCTGTGATGGTGGGTCATTGATCTCTGAAAAGAGTAAGCAAATGTCCTGAGTTGTGACTGAGGGATATTACAGTAGCCAAACATATTGCCCATGACTAAATTTCTGCTGCTAAGGCTAGCCAGGTGTACAAAATGTATCTTCTGATGGTGAGTTACCTGAAGAGATTATTTTGAGTCTTCTATTTGTTCCTCAGAAATTCCAGATATTTTTTCAGGAGCAAGTCAGAAAAGGACACTCAATATGCTGCTTATCATCCAGCAGCATCAAATATGTCAGCAGTCCTCAAGCTGTGGTTTGGGAACCCAAAGTGAGTTAATTCCCTGTTTTAATGGTGTTGTAAATGTTGGCTTAGACTTGCTAGGGCCCAGGGCTAAAGCTTCAGCCCTGCGTAACAGGGCTCAGGTTATAGGTCCCTTGCCTGCAAACTGAAGCTTTGATTTTAACAGCCGACCTATGCATGCATCTGAGGTGACGAAGCTCAGGGTTTGGCACCCCACCTATCTGAGGCAGAAGGGTCAAGCTTCGATCCCCCATTTTAGGGTAGTGTAGTAATTTTTGTTGTCAAAAGAGGGTCACAGTTCAATGAAGTTTGAGAACCTTTGAATTAGCGGGATGATTAGCAGGTCATGGGTGGGGGGGACTCATTCTTCCACATACAGAAATCTCCAGCAAAGTTATTTTTGAAACCTTGATCTAAATTAGGTTTGATTTATTAAATAATGGTTAGCAAAAGAACTGAAAAAAACAGTAAAGACATCCCTTTTCTCCCTGCAACATGTGTTTTGACTACACAGGAGGGAGAAAGCTCAATGAAAGATGTTGTCAGGAGGGTATTGTGATCAGTGACATATCTGATAGAGTTAAATTGGAGATGAGGAAACATGAAGGCCCATTGTTACAGGATAAAGCTTCACAGACGGGAAGAAGCACAGAAGCTAGGAATGTTGATCGTGGGATTATCAGAAAGTAAAATTAGTGTGAGTTTTTTATTGGTCTGATGATGATGTGAATGAAAATGCAGAATGTGAATCTGAAAATAGAGATAGGGGCTTCGTGGATCGTCAGTTTCACATGCTTTTCCTAATAGGCAGATTTGGATACAATGAAAATACAAAACTAAATGTAATCAGGCAACAATTCTGGGTCCCGGGACAGAACAGTCAATGGACCCCCCCCCCAGGCCAACCCTATGCATTTGGTCCAGTTGGCATTTGGGCAGTGCTGCACATGGATTGGCTGGGGCCCAGCGAGCTGGCGGCTGCACTGCGGGGCTCACTATTCTGATACAGCCAAGGCTTTCATGTCCCCACCTGGTAGGGTTGCCAACTGTCTAAGCCTGCAAATACAAAGATACTTGCCCCACTCCTGCCCCATTCCTTTCTACAGGCTATGCCCTCGTTCCGTCCCTTCTCTGAGGCCTCACCCTCTACTCATTCCATCCCCCCTCCCTCTGTCATTTGCTTTCCCCCACCCTCAATCGATTTCAACAGGCTGGGGCAGGGAGCTGGGATGTGGGGTGCAGGCTCTGGGAGGGAGTTTGGGTGTGAAGAGCAGGAATGGGAGAGGGTAGGGGGTTGGGGTGTTGGAGAAGATCAGGAGGTCGGTGCTTACATTGGATGGCTCCAGAAAGTGACTGACACACCCCTGTGGCAGTACCTTCTTGGCAGGATGGGGCAGGGGGTCACCACACACCACTGCCCATGGGCACTACTGCTGCAGCTCCCATTGGCCACAGTTCCCAGTGAATGGGAGATGCAGAGTTGGTGTTCAGGGTGAGGGCAGTACATAGAGACGCACACATGCACACCCTGGACACAGGGACATGCAGGCTGCTTTGAGGAGAAGCACAGAGTGAGGATGAGCAGGAAGCCTGCCTTAGCCCCACTGCACTGCCAGCAGTGGCTCTGGGCCCCTAGTTCCTTTTAAATCACTCAGGGCCATGGGAAATTGCCATCTTAAGAACATAAAAACATAAGAGCAGCCATATTGGGTCAGACCAAAGGTCCATTCAGCCCACTATCCTGTCTGCCTCCCTTTCTCTGGTTAGCAGATTGGAATATATCAAAACCTTTTACAATTTCAATGCATTGTGAATGTATGTAGTCAGTGTAGGTAGGATTATGTTTTTCATGTTTTGTACCTCTACATTTCTAGTGTTACTGTCTGCAGAGGCAGTTGCCATTTTGTGAGGGAAAACAGGAAAACCCTCTTGCTGTCTCATGAGGACTTCAGTTCTTTTGTGTACTTGTTTCATTTAAGTTCAAACGATTGAAGGTATATGATGGCTCTTTTTGTATAGAAAGCGTAATCTATTCCATTATTTATGAGTTAACTACAAATTTGATTGTATTCCTTCATTTTGCCCAGGAATCTTCTAAATCTATAAAACCACATGACTTTGTGAAATAGCTGACTTCTCATTTTTTCAGAGAGAGCACTCACAAAAGAAGCTAGGCATCAACATGTTTTGAAAAGAGCTGTTTATTAGCTATAAATAAAAAGTAGTATCTTACAGTGGTAGCCTTGAGTGTCATCTATTTTTTTCTTTGAAGACCAATATGTACACTAATCTACAGAGATTCAGACACTGCAGCAGGCAAATAAGTAAGATGGACTAAAAAGGATCTTATATCATTATTAATAACTTCTTAAATTTTCTACAACATCTTTTACTTCTGTGAGTGATCTGTTATTTGTGATCTCTGACAGTGATTTGTAGATTTGTTTTGTTAAATTCTGTTTTATGTGTTTAGTTCTACTATTATACCATGGAGTACACACATTACATTCAATAATTATGCTAAATCTACATTCAAGTCAATTTCACAACAAGCAGGAGTGTCTAAAAAGCATGTTAAGGTACTATATTAATTTGATATAAAGCCGGATAATAGAGTACAGTCTGGTAAATTTGGTTTGTTAAGTGGCTCCGAAAGCTCTTTGTCTGGGTGAAAGATTAAAACTAGACAGAGAGAGAAGAAAATGAAGAATGACTCTCCTGTGTTTTTTAAAATTTTCATAACTGTTTGCATTCAAAGGAGACTAAAGGATGTATTTGCATTTTCAAATTGGTGTGCGTGAAATACTTGTAATGATGATAGATGAACCTCAGTATAGTGGAGTATCTGATGCACACAAATAAAGGAAGTAAATGATTCCAAGTGGCACAATCAAGTATGTCTAAGAGTAATGGGTTGAAAATAAGAACTAGAAAATTAAAGATGAATATTATAAAAATAAAAGGCTCTTCCCCACTTTCATATATTTCAGCAAGGGGCTGAAAATAATAGTATGTGAAACATCTAAATTTAGATTAGACTAAGTATGAAAAAACACACCAGCCTTGATATCCCCGCCCCCGATTGTTGTGTGTATGGGGGGTGGGGTTTGCTATGCAAGAACATCCCCTCCTTCCCACTGCAGGGGAACTCTACAACACCATTTTCTCTTATCCCTTTTTTGTCCCATGAAACCTTCTCCACATGATCCATGATCCACATCTCACAAGAAATAGAGTTGTGGCATACCCGGGAAGGAAGGGGCCACAGGAAAGGGTAGAAACTCATTTGTGCAAATAAATTTACACATGGACAGTTGAGTTAACTATTGAGGGTTTTGTTAACTCTTGAAAAAAAAAAAAAACTATCCATACCCAGGAAAGCCATGGCCAGAGATGGTCTTTGGAGCTATATCTACACTGCATGCTTATTTCAGAATGAGCTATTTTGAAATAGTCATTTCAAAATAGCGCATCTACACAGTAAATGGCCATCGAAATAGTGCTTAGCCATTCCAAAACAGAGCATCCATACAGATTGGCTGCAGAGTCGTATTTAAGGCCACCGGAAGTGTGTCAGGCAAGGGCATCAGGACAGCACGCACTTCCTGGAGCTGCTTCCTGAGGCTCTCTGAGGCTCGAGCTTAAAGGAACGCCCCTGTACCATGTCTCTGCTTCTCCTCCTGCTTGCCTACCTCTCTGAGGGACAGCAAAGCATATTCACTGTGTGCTTTGGTAGCTCTGTTGGACACCCCAGCACTCCCAGCTATGGAGCTGGAGCTGCGTCCCAACAGTTAACAGCTCTAACAACTTATGCTGCACCTCATGATGCAGTTTCTGCAGGCTGCCCTCATGCCCCTGCAGGAACAGGCCCCCCATCTCAGTGCGGGTCTCCTCTCTCTAGGCTCTGCTCATGCATCTTGACCCATCCCGCCCTCTCCGACACACTGTGCACTGTCGCTTCTGGAACCAGGACACCAGTTCCAACTGGTGTCCAGAAGTGGTGAGACAACCAGCAGTGGCTCCAGAATTTCCATATGCAGAAGGACACCTTTCTGGAGCTGTGCGAGTGGCTTAGGTGTCCCTTAGGTGATGGGACACCCACATGCAGGGGCGGCCCATGGCTATAGGCGGACTCGGCTGCCACCGAGGGTGCTGCCGCTCAGGTCACCTGATGATGATGTCACGGGGGCACCTGGTGCGCCCGCCGATGATGTCAGTCCATTGACAGCCCTGCAGGCGGGGGTGCCGATCGTGCATTCCGCCTGGGGCGCCAGCTGCCGCAGCCGGCCTCAGACCGCTCCTGCCCATGTGCAACTTGCCATCCCCATCCATAAGTGGGTTGCTATTGCACTGTGGAAGCTCACCACACCGGCCAGCTACCAATTAGTTGGGAACCAGTTTGGTGTGGGGAGATTGACTGTTGGAGTGGTGGACATGCAGGTATGACTCCCTCGTGCCATTGTCCCAGGAGGGTAGTGAATTGCTGGAATGGGGTTTCCCTAGGGAAAGGGGTGGTGGAGGTGGAGTCAGCTCCCTCCCTGAAAGGGTTTTCAGTCCTACCCTCACCAAGGCCTTCTGGGGGAATGGGGCAAGTTGGGGTTGCTACTGTGAGGGGAAAGGGTGGGAAGGAGAGGAAAGGGATGATTGGGCTCAGGGACCTCCAGAAGGCCCTGGAAACCCTGTGATTCTCTGTCTCCTTCTACAGGTGGGGAAGGCCATCAACATCATCCTGCTGTGCCAGATGGTACACCAGAGAGCCAGGTCCTCCTGGAGCCTGAGGTCCTGCCAGTCCAGGGAGTGCTGCAGGGCACATAGGCAGGCAATGTGCTCCTGCTGTACGTCCTCTTGGGTCCATCTTCTCCTCTGAGTCCCATTGGGTCAGGAGGATGGAACAGGAGGTTTCGCCCACTCCCCACTCACAGGTGGTCCAGCTGTGGAGAACAAAAAGAAGGGCTGTCATCCCTGGAGACACTGTGCCTGACGCTGTGCCCTCACCCTTGAGCAAATACCAAAAGATCTCAGGTCAGACAGGGAGAAGTGCTTTGAGCAAGGCCAACTGAGGCCTGGACCACGGGCCCTTTCCTGTAGGGACACCAATGTCCCCGGGGGGAACCTCGATACCCGCAGGGACAAGCAGGCATGGGAAGGTGGGCGGGGGGAAGGGAAGGGGTGATGGGGTGGCTCATCTACCCTCTGTGCTGTGTACACACCGGGTCTGGCAGTTCCGGCACCCACACAGGGAGAGGACTTCTATCCCTGACCGCTAGTTGAGAGGGGGGGCTGGGTGTTTGGGGGAGGCATGTGTGAGCGGTAGGTGCCACTTGTTGGGGAGGGTGCTGCTGGTGTCCCCTCTACTTCCTTCCCCCAACCAGGTTCCCATGCAGTGGCTCAGTGTCCTCTGCCTCACTGCACTGTCCCCAGGAGCGGGTGCTGCCCCAGGAGTGCAGGGAGGACCGTGTGGTGTGTGCGGTACCATTGTGTGTCCATGACCACATCTCCCCACCAATGGAGGCATGTGGTAGGAGGGTGTCTCACCCTGGGCAGGCTTGTGCAGGCACCCTGTGGCCAGCTCCTGGGGATGTGTGCTGTGGACAGGTGCTCCATGTGCATCCACATGCACAGGCTGCTGTGCGATCCCCAGGCTGAGAAGATTGAGCTAGGAGCACCCATCAGCCCCTGGCTGCCTGCCAACTCCCCCGGTGTGTGTGTGTGTAGAGAAAAGGGGGGCATTCACCTGCTGAGCCTTCCTCTGCCTTGGACAGCGCCTGGGAGGCATCCTCTGAGGGGGGCACCCACTCCAAATCAGGGCTGGTGGCCCTTGAGATGGTGCTGGCCTCGCCTGGAGCCTCTTCCTCCTAGATATCCCTGGCAAGGCCTTTTGGGTGGGCCACGATAGATGTCTCCAGTCTCCAGTCCACAATGAGGAGGGGAGGGACTGACCTCCTTCCAAGGATGTGATGGAGTTGCTCATAATAGGGGCAGGTCTGTGGTGTTGCTCTGGAGCAGGAGCTGCCCTCCTTAGCTCTGGTGTATGCGTCTTTCAACTCCTCAATCTTCATGAGCACTTGCTCCTGTGTACGTGTGTGGCCCCTCTGTGAGAGGCTTGCAGACATCCGTACATAAATGTCCGTGTTCCGTCATCTAGTTCGGAGATCCTGTTGATTCTCCTGCTTTCCCCACGTCTCCAAGAGACCCAGGATCTCCACACCAGACCAGGACAGGGCTCGCCTCTTCTGCCCCCAGATGGGCTTGAGAGCTGCCTAGAGTTATGGCAACAGCTGTTGGGCTCTCAGCTGGGGCAGTAGGCTCAGCCATGATGGCAGGGAGTGAAGATGGGGCTGCTGTGGGTGGCACCAGGCTTGCAGAACCTGCTCTGAGCCACGAGTCCTCTGCCTGCTTCCTGCAGCTTTAAGGGCTTCAGGGGAAGGAGGACTATAGAGCTCCGATGACTGTGAACAGAGCAACCAGCAAGGCACCATGGGACTCAATGGAGGCCCCTTATTTCAAAATAACTGTCTACACGTGCTCTGCTTTGAAATAGGTGTTATTCCTCATAATTTGAGGGTTACAGATTTCGAAATAAGCCGCCCGTTATTTTGAATTTATTTATTATTTTGAAATAATGCTAGTTATTTCAAAATAATGCTGCTGTGTAGACATGTCCTGGCAGTGCAGCCTGAAGCTTTGCTGGCCAAGACAGGAAGCCTGCTGCAGGAAGTCTTGCTTGCAAGTAGCCCTGGCCTTCCACAAATCCTCAGAGATCTGCCAGGTTTGTGTGTGTCTGTCCCCTGACAACAGCAGTGGGGGTGGAGGAAGGAGAGTCTAGGTAGAAATCAATTAGGTCTTCCTGGCAGGGATTTTTCACATAAAAAGTCACCTCTGGCTTGTTTTCATGTAGATTGGGGTGATCTATTTCATAGATCCCTGACAAACATAAGGAGGCAGAAGGTTAATTACTATGCTGGAGAAAGTGGCATTCAAAAGTAGGTGTATAAATAGTTAGGAATGTCTTATTACGTCAGCTAACTCTAGGGCTATTTTTCTAAAATGACTATTGAGTGTTGGTGCCTCAATTTCTGGATGCCCAATTTAAGACAGCTTAAAGTGGATTGATATTTAGAAATGCAGAGTATTCAATAGGCAATTTAAGGAGTCTTCACTTGAGCTGCCAAATTTGATGCATCCAAAATCACTGGTTGCTTTGAAAAATTCAACAACTAATATTCATGGCTATATGCAAGGTTTGGAGGGTTGGTTCTGATAATCCCCTAAAAGTGTGGATGAATCTCCTGAGACCGCTTAGGATGATCCCAAAGCTTCTGGATTCGCAAAACTGGTCTGGAAAGCAAGTTTGGACTGTGTTGAACCCGTTGTTTGTGGGATTAGTGCAGCAGAGACGGCTTACTAAGCTCTCTCTACCGTTGCTGGTTAGATAGTCACAGTGCTTGTGCTCATCTGAACAAACTGGACTGCTGTGAACATCCCTGTCTTTTTCAAAGGACAGCGGAACCATCATGGGAGTGGGTCGTACAACAACAGTGAACCATTGTGTTTTATCACAGCATCCTGCTGTAGGATGTACTTGAAACAACTGACCCCTAGGTCTATATTTATCTCTTTTTTTTTCATCCGTTCAGGCCCGCTGAGGTGTGTGTGTGTGGGAAACGTGGCAGTTGCCACAGGGCCTGGTGATACAAAGGGAGTCTGGGGCTCCCAGCTGCTACTGTGACAGTGGCCCCGGGCCCTTTAAATCACTGCAAGAGTGTTGCTGCCTCAGCACACTCCATGTAGCTCTCTGGACTGAGGGAGGGGCACACTGCTCTCTATGCAGTGGGGAAGGCTGTCTGCTAGGGTTGCCAGATGGTTTAACCAAAAATACTGAACACGTCCCCCCCAAAAAAAATCCACTGGGGAAAAAATTCTGTTGAGGGGGGAAAAATGGGGGTGACTAAAGTTGTTGAGAAAAAAACCCCCAGCATTAAAACAGCATGGCCCTTTCAGTGCGTGCAGAGTCAGAATAGGGATAGGAACAGGGGAGAGGTTGAACACTAAGACCCAGGAGAGGTATTGCTTCCCCTTGGTCTTTAGGCTTTTTGCTGGTGGCCATTTTGTTTTCTTGATCAAGCTAGAACGCAGCTTCCCTGTGGAACCAGGTAAGCAAGGTGTCGGCGACCCGGGGCGAGGGGGGGAGGCCAGGGGTTGGGCCCAGTTGCCGAGTGTGTCGTAGGGTTGCCAGGTGTCCTGTATTTTTGCCTCCTGGCAGGGGAAAAAAACAGAAAATACCGGACATTTTAGGTATCCGGTATTTTCTGAATTTTTTTACTGGACAGGAGGCGAAAATACCGGACTCTCCAGGTCAATACCGGACACCTGGCAACCCTACTGTCTGCCCAGCCCTGCACCTTCCACCCAAGGCCCTACCCCTTCTGGGAGTATGGAACTAGGCCCCTCCCATTGTGCCCAGAGGCCCGCAGAGGCTGTCGGGTCTCCAGCATCTGTTGAATATAATGGGTTTACCTGATCTCTCATGTAACCCTAGTGAATTCCATGATATTACACCAGCATGAATTTGGCCTATATCACTCTTCTTAAAGATTCACTTTTTCCTGTAGAGCATTCACGGCAGTAGTTAAGACTTATGAGATGTGAGATTCAAGCAGAATTGCTTGCAAATTTACTCTGCCTATGCAAACAGCACACAGGAAGCCAATCAAGTTAGGATGCTCATTTTCACAAATTGCACAGGGAATTTTCTACATGCTTTTTTAGAAAAGTGAGGCAAGTATGGAGGATGTTTTAATGCTTTAATAAAACACTTCATATTATATTTATAAATATTTATTTGGTATATGAATTCCACATGGTTAGCCCTAGGACTGAATCCAATGTGAAGAAAGGCAGCTTCAGATTTGACTTTATTGGACTCCCAAATTTATGAGAGCAGAGCTAAAACCAACCAAATTCCCAAGTGGAATGAATGCAGTACTGATATTTCTCTGGTGGTTTTGATTTAATTGTGCATATTTTTCTTACTATTTACTTTCTTCCTGCCCACTAATATTTCTGATGTTTATTATGGGGACAGATACAGGAATAATGGAGGGTGTGAGTCTTCAACACTGCCATAAGCTGCTTCTAGCAGGCATTTGTCATTATGCAAGAGGGGAAACCATTCAACAAAACAGAAACCAGTGATTGTTTCGCACCAGATGTTTTCTAATAATGTCTTTGACCTCAGATATGGGCTCTGTCATGAGATTAACAGCATTTTTTCTTGTTCAGCCAGTTTCCTGTGTTCCAGTAACTTTGCTCCCAGCTAATGCCAGAAAGTACAGTTGTATGCAAAACATTTTGAAAATATGAGCTGATTTGTACTCTTTCAAACCTCAGAAAAAAATGATGTCCAAGTTCCAGTTTTGGTTCACATTGGTACATATTTTACCCAAACCATTTCATCCATCTGCAGTTGAAAGCATTTCTCTCAGATCTCTTTCATTCTTTGTTGTTGGTGGTACTTTTGACAGAAGACAAACACTGAAATGTGGTTTCTTTATTCTTATTTCAAAATAATCAACCATCTAAGTTTTAGTACGTTGACCACTAAAATAATAAGCTTTTAGTCAGAACAGAAATGAAGGTTTTGAAATTGTATCTATAATTGGATATCTTTTACTTAAAATATTGTACCTTTGCCACCTGAAAGAAAGGGAGGATTATGCTCCTGGGAAAGACAGGTCTCTCATATTTCCATCCTTGCCATGTCAATAGCTGTCCAGGATAAATTGGGCTGCATGACATTCTCCAAAGAGGTTAAGAACTGAGGTGATACAGTAGCAACACATGACCAGAGGTATTAACAATTTCCATCTTCTCTGAAGACAGAAAATTTGGTAGGAAATTCTTTTCAGGTTGTTGACAAAATGCTTCCCTACCAATGTTCTGTTTTGATATAATTGTTAATAAGGACCTGTGTCTGTCCCTGTAGGCATGTGAAATAAAAATTAACTTTGCGTGTGTGTCAGGGCTGGATGATTTGAGCCCCTGGTTACAGCATTCTTGTAATTTAAACTCAGTGTTTGCTCTTGCTTTTCAACAGAAACAAATTACTCATAATGTCAGTCTGACTCAGAGGTTACACATACTCTGCAGTTCAAACCCTTATTACCAATGTATCTGACTTAAAAGAGAGAATGTCAACTTGTTTAGGCTCCCAAATGAGGATAACACTATATAACATTCCTGTAGAATTGTGTGTGTAATAGAGACATGGCTGGATTGGATGAAAAACTATTTTATTGTAACCATAAGTGGGGCTGTAATTCAAATGATTTTTACCTAGAATTTACAATTCATTTAAAAAAAATTCTGAACAAGAAAAATCAGTAAAGATAATTTGGGCATATTTTAGAAAATTCTTGTCTTGATATTGAGAGAAAAATGTTATCCTCTATGGGTTTTTCCCCCCTATAAAATGGGGAAGACAAACATTAAAAAAAATATTTAAAACTAGAGTATCTTCCATTTTTTAGTAGTAATGCTTTCTCACTTTTAAATTTTCTCACTAACTGAAAGAAAGTAACACTTCAATTTTTTCCTTACAATTTGTATCGACTACATGGTTAGTCGACAGGGGAAGGTGCTTTGTCCCAGCTTGTGCCAGGTCCAGGAGCTATTTCTGCTGAGACTCTCCAGTTTAAATGTAGTAGGAGTCGTGCACACAGGCAACCCGGCTCCTACTACATTTAAACTGCAGAGCCATAGTAGTCCCAGACCTGGTACAAGCCAAGACTGCTCAGTTCTGGCTTGCACCAGGTCTGCGACCTATCCCTGCTGTGCCTTTGCAGTTTAAATGTAGTAATAGCTGGGTGGCTTTTATTACATTTAAAATGCAGAGCTGCAGAAGGGGTAGTTCCCGGACCCAATGCGAACACAGACTGTGCTGGGCTTGCTCAATTCTGGCTTGTGCTTGGCCCAGCAGCCCCTGTCTGCAGGGGTTCTCACCTCTCTGCTGGGACCCTCCTGTGGACATGCGCTGCTGCTGGAGCAGCCTGTGTTCATGGCCAGCCCAGGTTGCCATTGACAGGGGCTGCTTTGTGGCAGTGTCCCCTGCCTCCCCATGCTGCTGCCAGGGGGTCAGATGGCACTGTCTCGGGAACTGGCTTTTAAGCCAGCTTCCCGCATCATGGGCTTCTGCTCCCCCCCACCCCTTGCTGCCTCTGATATAGAGGCAGCAAGGGGTGGGAAATGCCAGTAGTTGAGTAGTCAACTAGTTGCTTACATCCCTACTACAAACATACTTTTTTTATAAGGAGAGGTGAGATTCTCTCATAATCGCTTGTTTTTGATTACTGGAGCTTTAAGTACAACATTAAATTCCACAAAGCTCATGATAAAATTGTTAAGAATTTTGGCAATAGTATTTTGGCTGGATTAGTCTAAATATGTGGTTCTCAACCAGTGGTATGCCATTGGGCATGCAAAGGTCTTCCAAGGGGTACATCAACTTATCTAGATATTTGCCTAGTTTTACAACAGGCTACATAAAAAGCACTAGTGAAGTCATACAAACTAAATTTTCACACAATGGCATGTTTATACTGCTTTATATACTATACACTAAAATATAAGTACAATATTTATATTCAAAATGATTTATTTCATATGGATATGGTAGAAATGAAAATGTAAGCACCTATTCAGTAACAGTGTGTTGTACCACTTTTGTATTTTTGTCTCATTTTGTAAGTAAGTAGTTTTTCAAGTGAGGTGAAGGTGGAGGTACACAAGGCAAATTAGACTTCTGAAAGGGGTACAGTAGTTTGGAATGTTGAGAGCCACTATTCTAGATGACAAGGGACCTACCAAATTCATGGTCCATTTTGATCAATTTCACAGTCATAGGATTTTTTAAAATGGTGAATTTTATCATTTCAGCTATTTAAATCTCAGATTTAACAATGTTGTAAATATAGGGATCCTGACCCAAAAAGGAACTGTATGGGGTGTTGTGGTACTGCCACCCTTATTTCTGTGCTGCTGTTGGTGGCACTGTCTTCAGAACTGGGCAGCTCTAGATTTGTGGCTGTTGGTTGGGAGCCCAGATCTGAAGGTAGAGCCACCACCAGCATCAGTATTGCAGAACTAAGGATTACATGGTATGCTGTTGCCAAGTTTACATCTGCGCTACTGCTTGTAGAGATGCACCTTCAATTAGCAGTCACCATTAACTGGCTGCCCAGCTCTGAAGGCCATACAAAAATCATAGAATCATAGAGCTGGAAGAGACCTCATGAGGTCATCAAGTCCAGCCCCCTGCCCAAGGCAGGACCAATCCCAACTAAGGGTGGAAAGACAATCACTTCCCTGAAATAAACCCGCAACCCCTCGAGGCCCCAATTTGAGAAATGCTGGTCTCCCCATGAAATCTTTACAGTATAGAGTAAAAGCACACAAAAGACCAGATTTCTCAAGGGTAAACCAGATTTCACAGTCCATGACACATTTTTCATGGCCATGAATTTGGTAGGGTGCTAAAGATCAGCATCATTACTGTGTGCCTGTGAATGGCTGGCTGGCTGATACTGCATATCTATGGCTGGTTGGTACAAACTAGGTGTCTGAAGCTGTCTAGCTTCTCAGTTGTCTCTGGTGGAGAATGTGGAGTAAATCACTAGGTAGTTTAAGGTAGCTTGGCTGTTTGTGGTTGCTATGGTAGCAAGGTCTCTATGTCCATAACTGGGTGGGTGTGAGTAAATGGATGGGAGACTATGCTTTCTTATACTGTGCCCACTTATTTTCCTTAGCTTTCAACTCCTGCTCCTTCTCCACCAGCAGCTTGCAATGCCCCCTTCATGCTGCAATCTCCCTTCCCATTCATTAAGTTTAGACCCTGCATCCTTCCCTAGTGCCTCCACCTCATTCTATCGAGACGTTTAAACTTCCTAGCTCCTCGTCACTGGCCGCTCCTGTTCTTCCTTCTTCACCATTAGTTCATCCAAGCCCAACCTGTGCCCCAGTCCCCTTAGCACACAACAGTGGAAATTGCCATGAGTAGCATGGAGCTCATGATGTAAACATACATGTCAAAGGGTGCAGAAAAGCTCTTAGGCTTGAGCTCCCTAAAGCTGGGGCTGAAACTGCTTCTGCCTCAGACACAATGCCTCCGGGATCTATCTAATCTACATACTATCCTTCTTCTCCATGGTACCTGAGCTCCTGCTGGTCAGTGTGCACTCATACAGGCCACCCAATAGGCACAATAGAGGAAAAGATTGCTCTAGATGGGAAGAGGAGGGTGATATCAAGGACAGGCCTTGGGAGGCAGACTAGTCCTCACCCACAGACAACCCGTCAACCTGAAGCAAATTCTCACCAACAACTATACACCACACCACAGTAACTCTAACTCAGGAACCAATCCCTGCAACAAACCTTGGTGCCAACTCTGTCCACATATCTACACCAGCGGCACCACCACAGGACCTAACCAGATCAGTCACACCATCACGAGTTCATTCACCTGCACATCTACCAATGTAATATATGCCATCATGTGCCATATACATTGGCCAAACTGGACAGTCCCTATGTAAAAGAATAAACGGACACAAATCAGATATCAGGCGAACAGGAATTGCTAACAGGGAGTTTGGAGAGGGAGTTCTCCAGGTGAAAGAGGAGTAAAAACGGGACCCTTGTGGTAAGTGGCTGTCTGGAGTGTGTGTTTGTGTGTGGGGGAGTTATTTGCTGTGTGCAGAGCTTGTGTTTATCTGTTTGGTTGGTTGGTTTGATTGTTTGATTGCTTGAAGGAGCTTCTAAAAGGTTTGAAATCTAGAAGCCTCTGATAATTGGCTAAGCCTCAGTCAGGGGGAGGGGCTACCAGAGCTATATAAGCCTGTGACTCAGCGACCAGGGAGCTTGCGAACAGGAATTGCTAACAGGGAGTTTGGAGAGGGAGTTCAGAGGGGGAGGTTAGAGGGCACTAGTGACTTCTGGCCTTCTTTAAAACATAACTCTTATCGTAATCTATATTCCAGAGGTTTAAAAAGAATCCCAGTTTATACTTAAACTTGTTCATTAGAAAAATGGAGACAGAAGCCCAGCAGCAGAGTGGGGGCTATCCTGTTTATTGCGTCGAGTGTAACATGTATGATTACCTGCCCTGTGGGCTGGTGGCGTATGTGTGCACCCGTTGCAAGGAGCTCCTGACCCTCAGAGACCGAGTTCGGGCTTTGGAGGCCAGGGTGGCTGAACTGGAGGAGCTAAGGGAGGTAGAGAGATTTGTGGATGAGACTTTCTGGGACACTGTAGTACTGTCCCACCTCCAGTCTGAGAGCCCCAGTGCTCTTAAGGAGGATGAAAGTCTCAAGGGAACAGAGCATTCAATGGGAGCAGAGGGAAACCATCCCGTAGTTGGGACCCTCCTCCCAGAGGATGTTGCGGTATCCTCTCGCACTGAGGATACCTCTGAGGGGGAGGGAAAGCCAGTTCGGAAGAGGCAGGTGTTAGTAGTGGGTGATTCGATCGTTAGAAACATAGATAGTTGGGTTTGTGATGACCGGGAGAACCGTATGGTCACTTGCCTGCCTGGTGCGAAGGTTGCGGATCTCTCGAGGCATCTAGATAGACTTATGTGTAGTGCTGGGGAGGAGCCAGTGGTCGTGGTACATGTAGGTACCAATGACGTAGGGAAGGGTAGGAGAGATGTCCTGGAGGCCAAATTTAGGCTGCTAGGAAAGAGACTGAAATCCAGGACCTCTATGGTGGCGTTCTCGGAAATGCTTCCGGTTCCACGCGCAGGGCCGGGTAGGCAGGCAGAGATTCAGAATCTCAATGCGTGGATGAGACGATGGTGTAGGGAAGAGGGGTTTGGATTTATTAGGAACTGGGGACACTTTTGGGAGAGGGGGAGCCTATACAGGAAGGATGGGCTCCACCTAAACCAGGGTGGAACCAGACTGCTGGCACTAAACATTAAAAAGGCCGTAGAGCAGTTTTTAAACTGAGAGATGGGGGAAAGCCGATTGGTGTGGAGATGCACGTAAATCGGAGGGAGACTACTCTTAGAGGAGAATCCATTGATAGAGATTCTCTAAGCTGTAGTCAGAAAGAGAGGAGGGGAGAGGGCAAACCATGGGCCAGAGCAGACAAACAACCGTGTACAAAGGAATCCAATGCATCAGGGAAGGGCAGACAAATAAGCAGTGGCAAATTTTTAAAGTGCTTCTACACAAATGCTAGGAGTCTGACTAATAAGATGGGTGAACTAGAGTACCTAGTATTAAATGAGGAGGTTGACATAATAGGCATCACTGAAACCTGGTGGAATGAGGAAAATCTGTGGGACACAATCATACCGGGATATAAAATATATCGAAAGGATAGAGCAGGCCGGGTGGGTGGTGGAGTGGCACTGTATGTGAAAGATAATGTAGAATCAAATGAAATAAAAATATTAAATGAATCAACATGTTCAATAGAATCGCTATGGATAGTAATTCCATGCTCCAAAAATAAGAAATTAGCAGTAGGGATATATTACCGACCACCTGACCAGGACAGGGATACTGACATTGAAATGCTGAGGGAGATTAGAGAGGCTACCAAAACAAAGAACTCTATAATAATGGGGGATTTTAATTACCCCCATATTGACTGGATACATGTCACCTCAGGAAGAGAAGCGGAGATAAAATTTCTCAATGGCTTAAATGACTGCTTCTTGGAGCAGCTAGTGCAGGAACCCACAAGGGGAGAGGCAATTCTCGATTTAGTCCTGAGTGGAGCGCAGGAACAGGTCCAGGAAATAACCGTTACAGGACCGCTTGGGAATAGTGACCATAATATAATAACATTCAACATTCCTGTGGTGGGAAGAACACCTCAGCAGACCAGCACCCTGGCATTTAATTTCAAAAAGGGGAATTACACAAAAATGAGGAGGTTAGTTAAACAGAAATTAAAAGGCACAGTGACTAGAGCCAAATCCCTGCAAGCTGCATGGAAACTTCTTAAAGACACCATAATAGAGGCCCAACTTAAATGTATACCCCAAATTAAAAAACATAGCAAGAGACCTAAAAAAGAGTCACCGTGGCTTAACCACCATGTAAAAGAAGCAGTGAGGGACAAAAAGGCATCTTTTAAGAAGTGGAAGTCCAATCCTAGTGAGATAAATAGAAAGGAACATAAACACTGTCAAATCAAGTGTAAAAATGTAATAAGAAAAGCAAAAAAAGATTTTGAGGAACAGCTAGCCAAAAACTCAAAAAGAAATAACAAAATGTTTTTTAAGTACATTAGAAGCAGGAAGCCTGCTAAAAAACCTGTGGGTCCCCTAGACGATCGAACTATAAAAGGCGCAATCAAGGACGATAAAGCCATTGCGGAGAAACTAAATGATTTCTTTGCTTCAGTCTTCACGGCTGAGGACGTTGGGGAGATTCCCAAATCTGCACCGTCCTTTGTGGGTAATGAATCTGAGGAACTGTCCCGGATTGAAGTGTCATTAGAGGAGGTTTTGGAACAAATAGAAAAACTTAATGTTAACAAATCTCCGGGACCGGATGGCATTCATCCAAGGGTTCTAAAAGAACTCAAATGGGAAATTGCTGAACTATTATCTGTGGTTTGTAACCTATCCCTTAAATCGGCTTCCGTACCTAATGACTGGAAGGTAGCCAACGTGACACCAATATTTAAAAAGGGCTCTAGAGGCGATCCGGGCAATTACAGACCGGTAAGTCTAACTTCAGTACCGGGCAAATTAGTCGAAACAATAGTAAAGAATAAAATTGTGAAGCATGTAGAAGAACATAATTTGTTGGACAAAAGTCAACATGGGTTTTGTAAAGGGAAATCCTGTCTTACTAATCTATTAGAGTTCTTTGAAGGGGTTAACAAACATGCGGACAAGGGGGATCCAGTAGATATAGTATACTTAGATTTCCAGAAAGCCTTTGACAAGGTCCCTCACCAAAGGCTCTTGTGTAAATTACATGGCCATGGGATAAGAGGGAAGGTCCTTTCTTGGATTGAGAACTGGTTAAAAGACAGGAAACAAAGGGTAGGAATAAATGGTAAATTTTCAGAGTGGAGAGGGGTAACTAGTGGTGTCCCCCAAGGGTCAGTCCTAGGACCAATCCTGTTCAACTTATTCATAAATGATCTGGAGAAAGGGGTAAGCAGTGAGGTGGTAAAGTTTGCGGATGATACCAAACTGTTTAGGATAGTCAAGACAGAAGCAGACTGTAAGGGACTCCAAGAAGATCTCACCAAACTGAGTGATTGGGCAACAAAATGGCAAATGAAATTTAATGTGGATAAGTGTAAAGTAATGCACATTGGGAAAAATAACCCCAACTATACGTACAGTATGATGGGGGCTAATTTGGCTACGACAAATCAGGAAAGAGATCTTGGAGTTATCGTGGACAGTTCTCTGAAAACTTCCACACAGTGTGCAGCGGCGGTCAAAAAGGCAAATAGGATGCTAGGTATTATTAAGAAAGGGATAGAAAATAAGACCCGGAATATCTTACTGCCCCTGTATAAAACTATGGTACGCCCACATCTTGAATACTGTGTACAGATGTGGTCTCCTCACCTCAAAAAAGATATTTTGGCCTTGGAAAGGGTTCAGAAAAGGGCAACTAAATTGATTAGGGGTTTGGAACGGGTCCCATATGAGGAGAGGTTAAAGCGACTGGGACTTTTCAGTTTAGAAAAGAGGAGACTGAGGGGGGATATGATAGAGGTGTATAAAATCATGAGTGGTATGGAGAGGGCCGATAAAGAAAAGTTATTTATTAGTTCCCTAAATAGAAGAACTAGAGGACACCAAATGAAATTAATGGGTAGCAGGTTTAAAACTAATAAAAGAAAGTTCTTCTTCACACAGCGTGTAGTCAGCATGTGGAACTCCTTGCCAGAGGAGGCTGTGAAGGCTAGGACTATAACAGAGTTTAAAGAGAAGCTAGATAATTTCATGGAGGTTAGGTCCATAAAAGGCTATTAGCCAGGGGATAAAATGATGTCCTTGGCCTCTGTTTGACAGAGGCTGGAGAGGGATGGCAGGAGACAAAGCGCTTGATCATTGTCTTCGGTCCACCCCCTCTGGGGCACCTGGTGCTGGCCACTGTCGGCAGACAGGATACTGGGCTAGATGGACCTTTGGTCTGACCCGGTACGGCCGTTCTTATGTTCTTATGTAGGAATGGTAATATACAAAAACCTGTAGGAGAACACTTAGGTCTCCCTGGACACACAGTAGCAGATTTAAAGGTAGCCATCCTACAACAAAAAAACTTCAAGAACAGACTTCAAAGAGAAACTGCTGAGCTACAGTTCATCTGCAAATTTGACACCATCAGTTTAGGATTAAACAAAGACTGTGAATGGCTAGCCAACTACAAAAGCAGTTTCTCCTCTCTTGGTGTTCACACCTTCACATCAGCTGCTAGAAGTGGGCCTCATCCTTCCTGACTGAATTGACCTCATTATTTCTAGACTTACTCTTGATTGGTACTCTTTTCTTATGCCTGTATATTTATACCTGCCTTTAGCACTTCCACTACATGCGTCTGACGAAGTGAGTCTTTGCCCATGAAAGCTTATGCTCCAATAAATCTGTTAGTCTACAAGGTGCCACAGGACTCCTCGTCGCTTTTTAAGGATAGAAGAATAAGTCTGGGCTAAAATGGCTTGTAGGAGCCAAGTGTGGGGACCATCCACAAAAGGAATCCATATACCTGGTGATTTTATCATGCTGCCACCAGATTCAAAACAATCTAATTAGACAAAGCTCTGAATTCATTTAAACTAATGTTGGCTGGTTTTAAACTCTCATTTTTACAAATGTGTAAGGGCTTTGGGAAGCAGAATCTTTTAAGGTTCTCTCATCCCCACCAGAAAGATTTATGAGCTTGTCAGCACTGGAGTCAGCATTTCAGTCACTGACATTAGATGGATATGCAGCTCTTATATGAATGGTACATTCCTAGAGTTATAATTTATTGTTAATCTAAACAATCAACTTTACCTTAATGCAAATGGCCTCCCTGTATCATTATCTTTACAAATAAAAGCACATCAGGCATCTCTTGCCTCCTTGCCAAATGGCTGGTTATGACTAATAAGCCTTTTATTGCCGATCTATTGAGTTGTTTTCATCTGTTTATTGTAAACTGTAAAAATGTACTTCCCTCTGTGGATATTGATTAACTTAAATGTATGTAGTCATGAATGCCCAATAAGATAAAGCACCACATTTTGTTTGCATTTTTAAAAATAAATTGAAAACTGTATCTATTACCAGTCTATTTTCAATTATAGCTTTTTAAAAAGCAGTAGGATTTAAAATGAGCCCATGCTGTGTTAGTGAATTTTAACAGTCTTTGAGGTAAATTAAAGTAGCCAGATTGTTTAAAATTGTAGCAGTGCCTATGTGCTGAGGGCAGGCAAAGAATTATAGTCAGGAGAGAATTAAGAAGCATAATATACCAAAGAGAGAGATGAAATGACACAACCTACAGATTAACACATTTTTTGTCTCCTTCCATTTTAAAAATGCCCTGCCACTTAGCAGTTACCAAAAGCTCCTACAAAACTAGAACCCAAATTCACTTTTCAGTGCTCATAATTATTAATAGGTTCTGAATTTTGTAAATCCCCAGGCACCATATTAATAAAATACAGTTCTTGGAATCAAATCAGCATGAAACATGTGAAGAAAAGTTCTCAAACCTAAATTGTCGCTATTTACTTGTGCATTCTAGAATATGACATCAGCTCCATGGTGAGATTAATCACAGGAAGTGTTTATAGATTTCTTTTTATCAGCATAAGCACCGGGGCAGATTAGATTTCCCAGAAGGACTGAAGAGGCTGGAGAAGAGCAGTGTGGCAATAGTGAAACAGGTTTTTTATGCTGGTCGTTTTGGATCCACCTCTGTCCTCCTTCCTCTTGAATGGCTCTGACTTGCCTCTGTCCCAGGAACAAGAAAAGCTGTGGACAGCTAATTTAGAGTCCCCTACCTGTTGCTCCACAATGTCACTCCTGCAAAGGGCAGTGAATATGTTAATTGCATGAAGCAACAAAGCTACAACAAAGCCCCAAGAGAATCAGAGGGTACGTCTAGACTACAAGCCTCTTTTGAAAGAAAGCTTCTAGACTACAGCCAGTACTTTCGAAAAAGCAAGCTGCTTTTTGGAAAGAGAGCGCCCTGGCAGTCTGGATGCTCTCTTTCGAAAAAGCACAGTTTGCATTCAATAACACCTTTTTTTCGAAAGAGCACTTTTGAAAAAAGGCATTATTCCTCATAAAATGAGGTTTTCCGTGATCGAAAAAACTGCCATGTTCTTTCGATTTACCTTAGAAAGAACGTGGCAGCAGTCTAGATGCAGGGGAAGTTTTTTCGAAAAAAGGCCACTTTTTAAAAAAAACCCCTATAGTCTAAACACACCCAGAGTGATCATCTGCCTTCAGGAGCATTGAGTGAGATCTCCTTTCCTCTGTTATATCAGCTGGGTAACTGGAGAGCTGAGCTGAGCCTGGGCAAAGAGGATGGAGGGTGGTAGCTAGCAACCAGGGAATGGGGCTTTAATTAGTGCTTGTCTTGGGTGGGCATGTGGAGCAAAGTCACACGTACATGTATCAAATGTCTACAAACACTGTTACATGACTGCAGTCATCCAGACCACTGAGAACTGCAATTTCCCATCCTCTGTTAAGAATAACAGTGGGTAAGTAGGGTGCGCAAGCATGGGCTTCACAGCCCTGGGGAGACACAGAAGCAGAATATTAAAAGTTGCACTCAAGAAGTCCTTTGAAGTGTCTATCATCAACTTTATGGAACCTACTTATGAGCAATACTTCATATTCTTATGCACCAGTCAATCTCACTCTTTATTTTTATTAATGATTGACATATATGCTTGTATCTTTTTATATAGCACTAGAAGATTTATTCACTGTTGCACCAGTCCTTAACTCAATTTTTTTTTCTTCATCTAAATCAGTGTTCTGGGGTGGGGCTGGGGATGAAGAGTTCAGTATGCAGGCCACCCCAGGGAGAGAGAGGACTAACTACCCCAGCCCTCTCTCACTGCAGCAGCTTGAGGCGAGAGAGGTGAGAAGCACCTTTCCATGGCCACTGCAGCTCCAGTGGGCACATCCAGGGAAGGGGTGAATGTCCCAGATCCAGATTTGTCTGCCCCCTGCACTCTCCAGCCAGAGTGAGGAATGCAGCAAACTATGCACTTTCCCTTTGCTTCCTGACAAAGGAGAACAGCCAGCTATGTTCCAGTACAAACTGGGGGGAGGAGAGCTTCAATCTGCCCCCTTTTTTAAAGAAAGCCTGAGGGTTGGAGGCTCAGGCCTGGGGCAGTCCTAGATGAGAGGGAGGGCATTTCCAGCCAGCCCCTTTCAGTTGTCTGGTGATTTTGTTCTATATGGTTTTATGAGAAGCAATCCCATTCCAGGCACATCCTATTTTCCTGCAACAAGCAAACTGTTTAGAAGTTCTTGAACAGATATACAGACAGACGGATGGACACACTGACAGACAGACAGACAGACACACACACACAGTGGCTGTGTCTAGACTGGCATGATTTTGCGGAAATGCTTTTAACGGAAAAGTTTTTCCATTAAAAGCATTTCCGCACAAGAGCATCTAGATTGGCACAAGTGCCTTTGTGCAAAAAGTGCTTTTGCGCAAAAGCATCCGTGGCCAGTCTAGACGCGATTTTGCGCAAGAAAGCCCCGATCGCCATTTTCGCCATCGGGGCTTTTTGCGCAAAACAGTTCTTCCCTGTCTACACTGGCCCTCTTGCGCAAGTATTCTTGTGCAAGAGGGCTTATCCCTGAGCGGGAGCATCATAGTATTTGCGCAAGAACACTGACAATCTTACATTAGATCATCAGTGTTCTTGCACAAAATCAAGCAGCCAGTGTAGACAGCTGGCAAGTTTTTGCGCAAAAGCAATTGCTTTTGCACAAAATCTCGCCAGTCTAGACACACCCAGTGTGTGTGTGTGTGTGTGTGTGTGTGTGTGTGTATATACATATATATATATATATATATATGTATATATACACACACACACACCACTTTTTATATATAATCTCTCAAATATATAGTAAATTTCCATAGCTGTAGCCACCATTTGTGCTCCATTGTATGTTGACTATTTTTGCATATGTTGGTTCATTGGGCTCCTACATAGGAAGCAAAGAGTTGACTTTCTATTAAGTTTGATATACCAGCCCAGTGGATTCTGTTCCTCCTTCTACAGTAGGAGAAGGGGAGGCAGAAAATACGGCTAATGCAGTTTTTATTCTTCTCACTGAAAGGCAGAGGGAAAAGATTTCCAGTTCCTTAGAAGGAGTATAGCTGGAGAGCTACAGCATCGAGAAAGGGAAGGAAGAGACTATAAGGCTGGAGAAGAAGAACTAACTAGAGAACAGAGAAGGCTGGAAATGAAGGCAAAATGAGAATGAGGAAGAAGAATGGAAAAATTGGGGGAGGACGAGACTATACAACTTCCAATAGGAATGCCCACCAACTGGAGAGGGAGGGGTAAAGGGGACAATTGCCCTAGGCCCCAGTGATTCAGAAAGGCCCAGGACTCCCACCTGCCACTCTCCTTACTGCAGGAGCAGTGGCATCCAGAGCCCCAGCCCTTTAAATTGCTGCCGGAGCTCAGCGTGGCTCACTCCATGTTGTATTAAGGGTTTGGAGCTGTTTAAATGTGGCATTAGCCTTTGTGTTTTGGCCAGTGCCTGGGTTCTGGGAGCCCACAAGGCCAGAGACAAAATAAGCATGAAGCTCAGGATCTTGAATTCAAGAAGCTTGGTTTCTTGGTGAACCAGACTGCACCTCTCTAAGGCCTGGTCTACACTAAAGGAGAAAGTCGACTTAAGATACTTCAACTCCAGCTATGTAATTAACGCAGCTGGAGTTGTGTATCTTGAATACAGCAGGAAGTTGACAGGAGTACACTATCCCTTTGACTTCCCTTACTCCTCATAGGAGCAAGACTACTGGTTCCAATGGGAGTGCCCTCTCAGTTCAAATTATGGTGTCTTCAGTAGACCCACTAATTCAAACCCCAGAAGATTGACTGTGGTAGCTTCGATCTTTTCTGTAGTGTAGACATGGCCTTAAGAAAGCAGGTCATGTCAGAACTAACTGGTAATTAGAAGGCACACAGAGAAAAAAAAATTTCACTAAATGAATAATTGCAGGCGTATACCACAATATGACAGAAAAAAATCCAAAAGTTAAAAAGAAGCAAATAAATAAGGCAACAAAAATTCATATGAATGTACAGACTTTATTCATAATGCTACTAATCCCATGACTAGTTAGTGTTAGGACCACATTCATTTACCTATTCTAAACAGCATGGTCAACAGAAAAATGCTTCCCACAAGTAAAAAAAAATGCAGGGACTAGATCAGTTTCAACATTTATAAGAGGAAGTTTTACAAAACTGAAGTGGGAAGAGAAATATAATGTGATATGGGCTCAAATATTTTTCTGCACAAAAGACTCACAGTAAGGCATTTTGGCTCTGAAAGAGTAAAAGTGAAAAACAGTATTTCAAATCATATGTTATTTGATTCTGGAAAAATTAAGATTGATGTTTATGATTTCATATGCAATTGTGCAAAATCTTAAACAAGTATTCTGCTAGACTGGCTGTACTTTAACAAGATTTAATGGTAAATTACCTTGTTTGGTCAAATGTATCTTTTCTGACTTTGATAAATTATTATTTTTTGACTCATTACTTTCTGCCTAGATAGACTATTTTTGATGGCAATATTATGCAAAGTATGGGATTATGGGAATATCTCCCCGACTTTTCGAGGGCAGGATAATAGCATTACACCAGATGTCTCGGCATCTGAATTTAATCTTTAAGAAGACTAAAGTTCCTTCATTAGCTAAACGAGTAAGATTATGGGACTAATTTTAATTTATTTGTATGGGAAATTAGGGATGTTGAAAAGGAAATATTTAGCCAGTTTTTGTGTGGGTAACTTCTGTTCTAGGCAAAAAGAAAGATTTACAGCAAAACAATTAGTTTTGCTTATAGTTAAAATTTAAAAATAGTTACCTAAAAGCTAGCTACTTTAAATATTACTAGTCAAAAAGCTGTGAATTATGAGCCTGTCTTCAAATAATGAATCATGACATGATCCTGAATACTTAGCTATCACATCTGTTATTTGTTACCTTGGATTGCATGCCACCTGCATATTTAGTGAGTTAAATGATTTCCAGTTCCTAAATATAGTTTCATTATGTGATCATGCATAAACAGACACATGTGCACAGTCAATAGCTACCAGAACAGATGGAAAAGCTGCAGATTAAATGCCATAAAATTAATGCATAACTTTGTGTGTGTGCTGCATTTCTTTGGGAAGCCTAATAAATTTATTAGTTCATTTCAGAGTCTCATCAATAAACTGGTCAATGCACCTGGAGGAGACTAATTGGCTAACACCTGCTGTCTCTGCTGGTTGTTTGAAATGATTCTGTTTTCAGGAGTCCTAAAACAGCTCTCCCGCAGGCGTGTCAAGACTTTTATGGCCATATATGCAGCTCTTGTTTTCATTTCTCACACACACTGAGAATATCACTGATACAAGCAGGGCTGGCCTTCTGGAAAATGGCACCCTGGACAAACGTGCTGCCCACCCTTTCCAGGAAGCCCTGGGGGAAGGTGTCATGAAGGAAAAGCTCATTCTTGGGATATGGCAGGTGGGTAAGCAGAGGGAGTCCAGGTGTCCAAGCTCCCTGAGCAGAAAGTGACCACTCATCAGGCAGAACAGAAGCAGGTGGAGTGGTGGTGGCACTTCTGCTGTTATGTTGCTGGGAGGGGGTGTGTGTGTGAATGCCTGGCTCCCAACCTGTAGCGTCTCAAGTTGCCACCTTTTATTGAAGGTATTCCCCTTATTACCACCATTCCTGCCCCAGCGCTAGCCTCACCCACCAGTTCTGACATTCTGCCAGGAATTTTGCCATCCCACATAATTCAACCGCCTTCTCTTACAACTGCAATCCATTCTCTTGTGTTAATTTACCATCACCATGTATATTCTAAAAGGTGTCCAGACACGGGTTTTGTGAAAATATGATTGACCAGAGTAAAACCTTGTCAGGAGTTTAAGTACATGGCCAACTGTAAATGAAAAGTGTCAGATAAGCCCACATCCAAATTATTCATACACATTCAGTTATTGAAGGAACCTGGACTCAACACTGTCACTTTGATATGGTGCACTAGTTCCAAACTACAGCTATGGATGATCTATGCTATCTGTTTACATCAATCCATAGTAATGTGAATAATATTATAAGCTTAAACTTGGTACAAATTTTGTTCTATACCCACATGTAACTATTTTTCCATGGCTTACAATTTCATACTACAGGAACTATTTTGTCAGGACTAACCATTTGCAAAATTTCAGGTGAAAAGTTCAGCTTACTTGTGTGCAGAATAATTACATTTTTCTGTTAGTTTCCCTTTTATGTAAAGAAAATATATCTATTTTTTCATATTGTGGATGAACTGCAGTAATGAATTTTGTTTAGTCTTTTTTTTCAATTACCACTCAGTTGAGACTAGTTCTATCAAATTTCATCCAGATTCATGCATTTAATCTAAACAATCAACTTTACCTTAATGCAAATGGCCTCACTGTATCATTATCTTTACAAATAAAAGCACATCAGGCATCTCTTGCCTCCTTGCCAAATGGCTGGTTATGACTAATAAGCCTTTTATTGCCGATCTATTGAGTTGTTTTCATCTGTTTATTGTAAACTGTAAAAATGTACTTCCCTCTGTGGATATTGATTGACTCTACGTAATTCTTTCTAAATCAGTGCTATTATTCATCAGAAATCATGCTGTTTTCTGAGCTATGTCATAGTGGTATTTGGGATAGAATTTCACTATGACTGATAGACTTGAGGCTGGGGGGAGTACATTTCACATTACTAGGTACATTATTTTGTACCTTCTACTTTTGGGAAAACACTAGATTGTATCTGCAGACTATTTACCTCTGATGGACTGTGACATACATAAAATTTATCGACTGGATTTAGACCTGGCCAGGGAGGAAATCTGCGGAAAGCTGTGTGTGTGTGTGTGCGTATGTGAGGGTAGAATGTGTCCTACTGTTTGAAGAGGGTAGTTTGGATCAGATTTTACCCTGAGATTTGCGCATATGGATCTGGCTGAAGTCAATGGGCACCCTATATGTGCATCTGATGGCAAAATATAACCCTTAATATTTGTTTTCACATGTACCTTCAAATATACTTTTCGTCAGTGGCACTTGTGGGCACTGACAACCCACACTGTTCATTCTCACTAAAGGCCATCTGTGAAGAAAAACAATATTGTGTTTTCTTTTTCTTTCTTTCTTTCTTTGAAAGGTTCATAGCCTGCATTCAAGATTCATTTTCCTGTTGATTTAAAAAGCATCTGAAGCTCAGAACAGTCTGTCAGAATTAAAACTCCAATATTAAAGAGAAAAAAAGGAAGCAGATAACCTTAGTATATGATAATAGTACAGCAGCTAATAGCAGACACAATGTATTTCATCTTCAGCTGTCTTCTCAAAGATAAAGAACAATTCAATCAAATTTAAAATGTGGATACATTTTCCTTCAAGCCACATTGAGCAATCAGGCTAATACAAAGCTTACTGTGTTCCTGAAGCAAGTCATTTTAAACGAGGTATTACTATTAGGAGTAAATGGTTTCTGTAAAATAATAAATGGATTTAATAGACTAAATGATTATAAGGAATTTTTCATAAATATGCCAAAGGGAGAAATAATTTTGTCAAGGCTTGCAGCCCTAATGTGGTACTCATACTGCAGAACACTGAGGCATTGTTTGCCTTGAGAGCCTCTTGATGCCATCTGAAAGAGGCATGGGGGAACACAAAGATTACAAAGATCCCTGGTCAGTCTTCCACCAAAGCATGTCATGTAAGGTAGCTGAAGAAAGTCTATGTCTTACACAGCATTGCGACATGCATATATGGAAAACGTGTATATAGACTAAAATATATATATGTTTTCTAGGTCAGTGAGTTAAGGCTGCTCACAATAAGGTCCTCCACATACTCCTATCAGCAGGGGGAAAGAGATGCTAATCTCAAACTGACTGGGTATGTGCAGATTAAGTATTGTATGGATCACACTGGATGCCCACTTACAATCTCAGCAAAATGCTAATCAATAGGTTGTGGAGGTCACAGGAAAAAAAAACTAAATCAAGTAGGATTATCTTCTTTAGGAGTAAGACAATGATCTTCTAAAACTATATTTGGGCTGCAAACAAACCTCCAGTCATTCTTTCAATCTGTGAGGACAAGTCACCAGTGGGCTTAATTTTAAGAGAAATATTACTTCTAGTTGAAAATGCTGGGGAAAGGACTAGTTATTTTGTAGTAAGTAGGGTAATGCCTTGTTAATTAAGTTTAGGCTCTAGAAAGCACATTATGATTTGGTTTTACATGTAAGCATTTGTCTCCCGTATTCTCACTCTCTTACTTGGATCTTGGTTCTTTTGGAGAAATTATACCTGTATATCCATATTTATATCTAAAACTCTGTATGTTAAATGGCATGGCAATCCTGAGATGAACATTGCAAGCTGCCATGTGTCAGTCCTTCACAAACATTGAACCCAAGAGTTCTGTGGGCATTGAGTGGAAATGCCCTCCAGTGGGATGTTCAGAGGATTTGGGGATTGATGTGTTTCCATCAGTAAGCTGCACAGACAGTGGAAAACCTCCAGAGGCCTGGAAGGCAGCACTTGTATTTCCAGAGGCTGGTGGTTTGAAGGAGCTGATTCACAGTTAACATAGACAAGACTTCAGTGTGAGGTGCCTTACAACAGAGGTTACTTCAGGAAGCATCATTGCTTAATCCTGAGCTCACTGAAGCTAATGAAACTTTAGAGATTTATTTACTTGGGATGTAGATTAGGTCTTTGAGTTAAACACTTCACGGCTGCTTTAGAATTTGAGATTTTGTGAGGCTCTTCCTGCTTTGCACTGAAATTTATGTACTGGGATGGACTCTATGAGGTCAGTACTGAAGTTATTATTTGGGCAAAGCTCTTTTTGACTGATCCAATATAGAATTAGACCCTCCGCCGGTGTTGTTACAATTTAAAAATATGCAATGTTTGTAATGAACACTAGGAATCTTGAAAATTCAATTGGCTTCCTTACTGGCTTAGCTCAGATAATGATATAACTTCTTAGTCCTGTATCCTGCTTCAAGCACAGCACATGACAATTTTGACAGACCTCAATTATGATATATGCAGCCCTCTGTACAGGGTATTGAGCACTAAGGATAAAAAAAACCCTACCTTCCTAATCCTTGCAGGCTATCAGCTTCTACCATGATTACACAGAATTTGGCTAGTTGGCACTCAGGGACTTGATGGTCATTAGGTTAACTGTATAGTTGGTTTTGGTTCATATGAAATTATTTATTCCTTTGTAGACCTGTGACAGGGTGGGGTTCCACTTCTCTCTGTTTCCAAGTTACACACAGCCATAGATATCTTTGTGTGGCATATTTCACTGTGTTCTCCCCACCATCTTCACAAACTTGAGCAGCCTGTATTTACAATAATATATAGCCCTTAATTCCCTTGACCAAGAAAGAGAGAGAGATGGAAGGGATCTTACTCTTGGGAGATCCATTAGGGTTTTAAAAGCCACTCTTTTTTCTCTCCTCTTTCCTCCCCCATTGACCTGCCTTCCATCTTCTTCCTACTGGGCTATTTAGACTCTTAGCTTTCTTCAGCCCATCCCAATTAATCATTTAGGCACTGCTCTTCTTAATCAGATCTGCTCTAAAGTAACTAATTGGAGCTGCAGTGACCAGAGATCTGGAGCAGCTGCTGTTGCTAGATTATTTGAGTCTGGCCTCCTGTGGCAGTGAATTCCGTAGATTAATTGTATGTGACATTAAATAAGATCCCTTTTCACTGGGAAAATTTCTTTCTTGGTTAGTCTATAAGGTGCCACAGGACTTCTCGTTGTTCTTGCAGATTCAGACTAACACGGCTATCCCTCTGTTTCTTGGTTTGAGACATAAAAAGCAAATAAAGTTCACCATCACAAGACAAATGCCCCTTACCCAAGTCATTTGAGCAGGAGGCGTGTTTGCCTAGTATTAACCATTTGCTGCACAAATAAGTTAACCTTTTAAAATCTGACCTCTTCTTTTTCTGCTATGGCAAGGACATTTCCTTTTCTAAATATTTATTATAAACATATTGGTCTTTGACTAGAAGTGTCCTCAGCTACTTCAGCTTGGTAACCAAGTAGATTCTGTTCTATAGCCATCTCCTTCCTCATAAGATTTTTCCTTAAAATCCATAGTTTCCTTTATATATAATGCAATTTTCCCATAGTCCATCTTTTTGAAAATGCCAAACAGCCAGAAGTCAACATAGTTTGATGACTTTTATCATTCCCACCATCTCTTGGCTACACCATAATGTTGCTCTTCTTTTCCATATCGCCACCCTTACATTTCAAGCATCTGTCTATATGTTCTGTTCATAGCAGTATGGATATTACCACCTAGCTACTTCAGATGAAATCCTGCTCTTCCTTAGATCAACATCTCTAACACATCTCCCATGATTTCCTTTGCTGCTAGAAATACAGAACTTAACGGTTGCGTCTAGACTGGCATGAATTTGCGCAAATGCTTTTAACGGAAAAGTTTTCCATTAAAAGTATTTGCGCAAGAGAGCGTCTAGATTGGCACGGACGCTTTTGTGCAAAAGCACTTTTTGCGCAAAAGCGTCCGTGGCCAATCTAGATGCGCTTTTGCGCAAGAAAGCCCCGATCGCCATTTTAGCTATCGGGGCTTTTTCGCGCAAAACAAAACTGAGCTGTCTACACTGGCCCTTTTGCGCAAAAGGTTTTGCGCAAAAGGACTTTTGCCCGAACGGGAGCATCAAAGTATTTGCGCAAGAAGCACTGATTTCTTACATTAGAACGTCAGTGCTCTTGCGCAAATTCAAGCGGCCAGTGTAGACAGCTGGCAAGTTTTTGCGCAAAAGCGGCCACTTTTGTGGAAAAACTGGCCAGTCTAGACACAGACAACATGTTTTGTTTTGTTTTTCTTCTGGGCTCTTCATAGTACCCACATACAACCTACATTTTTTAAGTCTGACCTGAGTGCACCTCATCACCTGCTTGCTTTCCTAGGTCATAAATCAAATAATCTTCCAAACTTGTAAAGAGTTCATTACCAGTAATCTACCTTCCATAAGGCTCACATAGCTTCCAGTCTCTTGAGGTTTTCTTTCCCTCAAGGGTCCCTCAATGTTAAAAGAACTTGAAATTTTGTTATACATCTTGAAATGCAGGGGCACAAATATGACTCTTTATGTAATTTCAGAGGCTTTTATTGGTTGCAAATAACAAGAAAAAACGTAATCAAAATTATTCCTGTTAGCACAGTAGGGCTATGTCTACACTGCAGGCTTCTTGTGCAAGAACTGTTTTGCGCAACAGTTCTTGGGCAAAAGGTCTTCCACAAGAACATGTCCACACTGCCATGTGCTTTTGCGCCAGAGATGTGCTTTTGCACAAGAGCGTCCATGGCAGTGTGGACGCTCTCTTGCGCAAGAAAGCTCTGATGGCCATTTTAGCCTTAGGGGTTTCTTGTGCAAGAAATTCATGTTGCTTGTCTACACTGCCTTCCTGTGGAAGAGCTCTTGCTCAAGAGGGCTTATTCCTCATGGGGAGAGGAATAACTCTTCCGGAAGTAGCCCTGTTCTCCGATGCTGTACTGTAAATTTACTTGCGCAAGAATGTGCATGCAGTGTAGACACCCAGCAAGTTTTTGCACAAGAACAGCTGTTCTTGCGCAAAAAGCCTGCAGTGTAGACGTAGCCTGAGTGTTTATTTACAAGTTATAACCAGACCTCTTCAATCTTGAGTACCACATCCAGAATCAAACCCAGCTGCAACGGCTTTGATTAATTATTTTTGAACTCTGCCAAAAGAAAACTGAAAATTTTCAGACCAACAGGGACAGTGACCACATTGACACCACAATTATTATGCTCCCATATACCACATCCTCCTCTCCTTAGCAGTTCTCTGGGACTTGTTAGTCTGCCCTGTCTAACTGACCATGCATAGAAAACCAGAAGCATTTATTGTATCTCTGGGCTTCAACTTTTTCTTTTTTTTGTTACATTTTATTGATTAAAAAAACGCCAACTATACATAGAGAAATAAATTAGGTAAACTAATACCTTTTTTTGGACCAGCTTCTGCTGGTGAGAGAGACAAGTTTTCAGATTTACACAGAACACTTTTTCAGGTCATAAACATCTCTGTGTGTTGGGAAGAATACATTCCTACTGCATGGGCAGAGGTAATGTAGTAATATATGTACCTTACAGTCTATGTCCTATCTACAGACCAATACAAATTCTTCTGTTTTGCCTCATCTCACAATTTTGCAACTCTCACAATATCTGGCATTTTTTAAAAGCTCCAGCTCTTGGAGCTGTGATTAACTGAGAATCTCAGCTTTCATTTTTTAAACTAAACTATGTTTCTAGCCTTTGTGGCAGAAGAAAAAAACATGAAAACATAAACCCTAAAGGGACAGAAGCCAAAAGGCATTAAAAAAGAAACTAGCATTTATTATTTTAAAAAATATTATGGCTTCTGCGGGCCTGACTCATGATTTTTGAATGTTCAGGCTTCACAATACAGTACTGCTTCCTCTGACAGTGCACCCCAGTTGGTTATCATTGGTTTTGCCATGAGTGTCTGGTTCATGGGACCGCTTTATTAGTGCATGTTGTGAAATAAAGTCACATATAGAGAACTGCAATGATTTTGGAAACAGCTAAAATAAAGAAGTTAAGTTTAGGATCTAGCATCCATGACTATGCCCAATTAAATGATACATAACACAAAAGATGAGATGTGCACTCCCTGTTGGAAATCTGCATTTCAGAGCACAAACCATTTAGGGTCAAATCATTCCCTACTGGAGAAAAAACACAGCTGGGAGGGAGAGAAGCAAAAATATCATTAGGTTATCCTTGTGGAGTTTCCCTCAGAATGTTTCTTCACGGAGAAGTGTTTGCATCCAATGAATCAAACATTGGCTTTGCCTTCCTGAACCCGTGCATCCTCTGAGATCCATGCAGCTCTAGTGGCTTCCTAAGGGGCCAGAGTCCATCTACAATGAAGTGCCACAGGTCCATGTTGTTTCCTAGCCATTGTGATTCCCACCAACCCCATTGCCTGGCTTTGTGCTTTGGAAGCTGTAATAATTTCCCCCAGAACTCCTCCATAAAAGGAGGCTCCCCATGGGCATCTGGTCTGTAAGGAAAAACAAGGCACAGCCTACCTAAAACTGAGCTGTGCTGGCCCTGCTCCTCCCCTCCCTGCCTCTAGCAGCCACATGTGGTTGCTGTGGAGTGGTTAGTGTGGTTGGTTCAAGTAGGTTCCAGGGTGGCTGGGAAGGCAGGGAAGGTGGAGCCTCCTCAACATGCCCACTCCTGAATCTGCATGGTACAGACACAAAGCTCCAACTGCAGTCACAAGCATTGTTCCCTCGAAGCTGCTTGGCAGCACAGCTTCACAGGTGATTAATCAGGCCCATCCAGTCAGAGGCTCAGGGCTCCTTGCCCTGAGCCGACTGACTGGGTGGGGCTGATTAATCACCTGTGAAGCTGTGGGCACAAGGTTCTCCCTGCTGTTTTACAGCCTGCAATTCCATTCATCTCACTGGCTCCAGGAGGATTGCTAGCCATACTCTGCTGGTTTCTTCTCCTGCTCAGTCCCTCCACACGTTGGCCCAGGGTGAGCAAAGTGGGATTCCTCTTTGCTGCCCTCCCCTTCTCCTCCTTTGCATTCTCCCTACTCAGTTGGCTCCCCCCTTGCTAGTGCGTGGAGTGAGGGTGGGTTTGGTTTCACCTTCCCAGCCCAGTTGCTACTGAGCTTGCTGCTGGGAACTCTTCTCCCCTTGCTTTCTCCCCACACACACTCCTCATAGTCCCTCTCTCCCGTGCTGGTGTGTGGAATGGTGGTGTTTGGATGATGGGTTGCCTCGCCCAATGAGCTCTGCAGAGATAGCTGCCAGGTTCCATCGCCTTCTTGTCCTCTCTCCAGAGGCTTCCTGTTTTCTGTGCCCTGCAGGGGAGTTGGGTGGGGGTGGGAATGAGGGAAGAGGGGATAAGGAGGTGAGGGGTGGGAGAGGCAGTGGGAAAGGAATGCGGAGTGACGGAGTGTGGGGAGGGGGATGGAGAAGGAAAGGGGATGAAGAATTGGGGTGGGGTGAGCAAGAGTCTGGCATGTAGTGTCCCTTCAGCACCAGCTGGGGCTCCCTGGTTAAGCAGGCCCATCTAACTCTCACTCTGACAAGCCCTGCTCCCCTATACCTGGGCTCATTCAACAAGCTACCCACACCCCCAGCCCACTGAGCCTCAGTAAGTTGCATCTGGACCCCCATCCCAGGGGTGCGCAATAATTTTTGGTGGAAAATAGTCAAGGGCCACACTTTTCTATGGAGGAGATGTGGGGTCTTGGATGGAGGTTGGGTGCAGAAGGGCACATGGAGTAAGGGACAGTGTGTGGTCTGAGAGCGAGTTTGGATGAAAGGGGGATTGTGACCTGGGTCAGGGGATTAGGGTGTAGTATCAGGGAGAGAGTTTGGGTGCAGGAGAGGATTTTGGCCTGGGGGAGGGGCTCTAGGAGGAGGTGCAAAGTCTGGGAGGGAATTGTAACCTGGGAGAAGGGAAAAAGGGGGTGCAGACTGCAGAGGGTTTGAGTGGTGACCTGGGGCAGGGGGTTGGGGTGCAGAGTCTGGGAGGGTGTTTGGGTGTAGGACAGGATTCTGGGGGAGAGGAATAAAAGGGGGAACTGAGAGGGAGTTGTGACCTGGGGTAGAGGAGTACAGAGGGTTTGGATGGTGACCTGGGGGATAGAGTTAGGGTCTGGGAGGGGCAGGGGTGCCAGAGGCAGGCTGTGACTGGGAGACACTTACCTAAGCCTGCAGCACCCCCAAAGAAGGCTGGGCTTCCTGCCTGCTGCAGCCCCAGATCACTTTAAACTGCAGACGGTTACCCCCATGTGGCTCTCAGCTCCTAGAAGGGATGATAGAGTCTTGTGCTGCCCCATCCCCCAGGCCAATCTCTCAGCTCCTATTGGCTGGAAACAATAGGAGTTGAGAGATTGGCTGGGATCAGTTCCTATTGGCTGGTTGTTTCTAGCCAATAGGAACTGATGATTGGGCTGGGGTTGGGGAGATCACACAAAGCCTCCTTCTCCATGCAGAGCAGAGAGCTGCATGGACTGCACTTTAAACCATGGTAGCTGCATGCCTGAGGGTCCCAGCAGGGTGGTCCATGGGCCGGTTCTAGTGGCTTGGCGGGCTGGATCTGGCCCCCGGGCCGTATTTTGCCCAGCCCTGGTCTATGGACAGGTACACATTCAGAGGCCCAGAGGCATGGGGCCACAGAGATTACTCTCCTTTCTCTTTCCCTTTTTCACAGGCTATGACAGCTCCAAATGATTCGATCTGGCCCTTAATTCTTTGATGCCTTGATAGTTTGTCTTGAATGCAGAAGAGATTGGACTGTGAAAGCCATTTAACAATGAGCTTTAGGGAAATTTGCAAAAAAAACTAAGGGTGCCTATTGGGAGCCTCTTCATTTTCAGCAGAGAACCCTGATTCCATTATAATTGAATGTGCTTTTATTGTAGTGATTACTGTAAGTAAACATGCCACAAAGGTCATTTATGCTGGAAAATATAATGCTTTACTTGCTATTAATTGTACTACTTTAAACAGTGGAATTCCATTTCCTTTAATCTTTTGTCTTTATGGTAAAATGGTTCTTTTCTGTAAAAGACTGAAGTCCAGGCCAAGAATGTGGGTAGAATTGGGTGGTTGTTAGGTTATTTAGCACATTCTTTCTCTGTTTTTTGTTTATTTTGTTTGTTTGCATTTGATAGATGGAGAAACAGTTTTGGTTTCACTAGGAAAACAAACTCTCCTAATGTTTCAGGGGGCAGCCCTGTGCTACCCTTAGAATTGAATAAGGATCTCAACTGATTAACGCATTACAAAGGCAATTTCCCCTCTCAGAATATTCATATCTCCAGACCAACTGCTATTAATGACCCACTTCCACCCCCTGACTTGATTAGTTACATTAACTCAAGCAACTTCTTCCTTATATACTCCTGTTTCTCTAACTTCCACTCCAAGTTATCTGATGAAGTGGGTTTTATCCACAAAAGCTTATGCCCTAATAATTCTGTTAGTCTCTAAGGCCATGTCTACACTAGGAAACTGTTTTGAAATTACTAAATTTGACTCAAGAACTCCCAATGTAACAAATTCGAACTAGTGTGTCCTCACTATCGGGAAGCATTGAAATTAGGCTGAGGCAGGCTCCTTTAATGTGAAAACACTACCTCAGATTTAGGCTTAGAGCCCCAGGAAGCACTCTGGGGAGCTGCGGGAGGCCTCCTGGAGGCCAATTATTTTGAATTAGTGGCACCAGAGCATCCACACTAATGTTATTTCAAAATTACTATTTCAGAATTAGCATTACTCCTCATGAAAAGCAGGAGTATGGAGTTCGAATTCTGCAGCCTGTTATTTTGAAATAATAGGCTTGGTAGTGTGGATGTGCCGCTTATTAATTTGAACTTGAGGGGAGTTATTTCAGAATAAGATCCTAGTCTAGACCAGGGCTAAGGTACCACAGAACTTCTCATTGTTTTTTCAAACTCCCCTAAATAGATTTCCTAGGCTTTGTCAATACTTTCAAGTTTAAAACACTGCTGCGGCAGTATTTTAACACAGCTGTGTGGTCACAGCACCAATGCTGGGAAAGAGCTATCCTAGCCCTCTAGGTAAATCACTTCCATGAGGGGAACAGCTAACAGCACTAGGAACCTGTTTACATGGGTGCTTTATAGCACTGTAACTTGCTGTACTTGGGCGAGAGGGGGGGTTCGCATCCCTAAGCGAGAAAAGTTAAAACACAGTAACTTGGTGTGTAGACAAGCCCTTAAGGAAGACTGATCCCCAAGAATATAGAATACTGGAGGGATGTGCCCTCTGCTTGCTATGTTCTCTTATCTCCCTCTCTCTGGCCGCTTTCCCTTCACTGAGAGAGCCAGTTGACACTGGTGAAGCTGATGACGTGATGATGTCATTCTGTCACCCATCAGGAACATTCTGTCATCTGGCAAGAAAACCATTTTTTATATATAGAGACAATTGGTAGGAGATCTTAATAGTGTTTGTAATTAATTTATTATGCCTGCTGGGTTTCTGATGTAAACCACAACTGAAATAAAAATGGATTATTCTTTAAAAAGTTCAAGTGTGCAGTCTGCAACTGCAGGACAAACATTTACATTTTGAAGTATTTTACTTTACCTTTAGGCTCTAAGGGCACTAACAAATTTCTGGTGACTCTAGACTAGTTTATGTGAAAAGAAAAATAATCTAAAATAAAATGGCTCTTATTCCATCGTAGTTATTTTTTTAAAAAAAAACCCATTTAAGCAATAAATAACAGTAAAATAGAAAGAGACATTCAAAGTGAAGCCAACACATCAGAGGGATCTGTGTCTCTACCTTCAGTTTTGTGAGGTAGTTTCGGATTTCAATGAGTGCAGAGATTTAGAAAAAAAAAAAAGCCCTCCGTGTTTCCTTAAGAAAGAATAAAGATATTTAGATACAAAAACCTAACTATGTTTATACAGAAGTTTGACCTAAAGGTCACAAACAATTCAGATTTAAAGAGAAGTTGATTAGCCTTGGAAATGCTATTTCAGCAATCAAGGGTTCCTTTGTCATTGTTTGATGTGCTTGTCAATCTTTACAACAAAAATATTAATTTTGTTGGGGGGGAACAGTTAAAAAATATTGGAAGGTGAATGAAAGATTCAAGTAATATTGGATGGACCATAGATCTGGCTTCCCTCTGTTGATGAGAATCAGGAAGATGCAGGCAAAAATATAGAAAGCCGTTTGCTCTCAGCTTTTCAAACATTAGAACAAAACCAGAAAAAAACCCCATAGAACACAAGGAAATGTCACCTAACCTTTTAATCTTCAACTATGTTTTCTTGGGATGACATTTTGTGACCAAATAAATAACCCATAAAAAATAGGCTACAGCTCTGGGTCAGGTAGCTATTCTAACTATTTCTTATCTCATGAGGGGAGAAGTGCTTCTGTGTCTGTTATAAAGTTATTTTTATTATCCTTTTTTCTGCCTTTCCTGTGTGACCCTCTTCTTCAGTCTAAATTTTAAAAAAGAATACTCTGACAGTTCATGCTCTATTTGTTTGAGAAAACACTTTATATCACAGGTGAGCCCTTCTTCAAAAACGTCACAAAGTGGTGGCTAAAGAACAGGATTATTGTCAAAGATCTCATTGCAAAGAATAAGTGACATCATGTGAGATTGGGATTATTTCCTTGTAAAGGGAAGTTCTTACCAGTTTGTTGCTGCTTCCTTCAGATATGCTCTGATTATTTTTGAGAATATTTCTGCCATTTTTAATGCCAGGATTTATGTAGACTTTCTTTGTACCCTGGCAAGATCAGCCATAAGAAATATTTTACCATTGTTCAATTCAGTATGGTGGACTAAGTAAACAGGAATAAGGGATTAATTATTTCTGTAAAGACAGCAAGCAATCTTTTAGAAGGAAGAACTATCAATAGCCAAACAGACTTCAGTCTAAACAGGTAATCATCTAATAGGCATGATGTTTTATGCAGAGGTTATTTACTAGGATATACTTTAGAATCCCAACAAAACTGTGTGTACAATGTTTAAGGGAAATGAAATGTAACATGAATGACTCAAACACTTGATGAAGTGAGCCACTCCAGCGTATCTAGAATATTGAGGCTCGCTCCAATGCACACTGAAGTCAATGTGATGACTCCTATTGACTATTGGATTTTGGATCAGGACCATGATACATTTCTTGGGGTGGGGGTGGGGTTGAAAGCACAGTATTGACCTATGTCCTACTCAATATGCACCCTAAAGTGGTTTATTTTATTATTTAACTAACTCTCCCAGAAACTAAAACTTGTTAGACAGAGATATCTGTGAACTGGAATATGTTGGCAAACTGATACTAATGTCCTGATTTTACCTTACAGCCTCCACCTGCCCTGCTGCTTGGGGCACACATGATAGTTCAGGGCAACTGCACCCATATTTCCTCTCTGTGAGCTAGCAAGGGAACCCACTCTCAAGCTTCCAGCTCTGCAGTTCTCCTTAGTCCTGGATGCAGATCCACATCTCCCTCTCTGTCAGCCGGTGGTCAGGGCAGTGAGTGTGTGTGTGTGTGTGTGTTATACACCCGAGACTTCAACTGCTAGGACTGGGGTCCTTTAGCAGCGGGCAACCTGGAGGAGGTTGACGGGCGCCCCAAGAAGTTTAACGTCCGTGTCTTTACCGCTAGGATCGGGATCCTTTCGCGGCGGGCAGCCAACAGGCTGACAGACGCCCCAGAGTTTACAGGGAGAGCTTATTACACCTCAGATTTTGACTGCTAGGATACACGATCCCTTCGCAGCGGGCAGCCTGGGGAGGCTGAGAGGTGCCCCAACGGATCTGTCCCCTGGAACCGACACGATCCAACGCTCAAGCTCTCCCTATATCTGTCCCTTATGACCGGCTGGAGTTCTTTTTAAAATTGTGCTTGGTTCTGTTACAGCAACTGAAGGAGTCAGGTCACAGCTTAAACAGTTACTATTTTATTGTTACAGGGTAAACTTAGCTGTTAAATGCTACTACTGTGTTACAGATAACACAGCCACTACAAAGGACAGGACAGAAATTACACTAATAAGTCACTTACAGGTACCATGAAACCCTTTTGGTTCTCTGAGCTCTTATTAAATGCATGCAAAATAGACACCTAGCAGGTATATATTCTCACCCCTGCGTTCCAGACTTGGCGTGGCCAGCGTCTTTCTCTCAATCCCTCGGAAAGAAGTAGGGCGAGGTTGGGCGTCCCACAGACCTCGGGAGACAACCAATACCTGCCAGCAGGTGTAGATGATTGGAGCTCAAATGGGGTGGGCTACTAAACCCCTCTTTATACCCCTTGGGTCACGTAGGCTTCTTCCTGGTCTCAAGTGGCCAATTAGGGAAAATGGCTTTGAATGCCAAGTTTCCCTCGAAGGGTGCAAAGCATAATTCACACCTGGGAAAATGCAGACAATGGGCACTTCTAGTATGTGATGGGCGAAGATTCCTCTCCTGGGACAGTGCAGGCGTGTCAATTACTGGTGCTAGCCATCAGGGTGACGGGAGGCCCCCGGGTCGTCAGCTAGCCCATTTACTGTCTGGTTTCTGTTTATTAGAGTCAGGGACAGGAGGCACACCTGCGTTCCCAGGGCATCAAAGGCTGACTGCCTTTCTCTTGCTCTCTGGGGGGGAGGGGGAAACAAGATGGGGTTCATGTCTGGCTACACTCTCTCGCCTCTGCTTTTCTCCACAGGGTCTATCAAGAGTGTAATTGCAATAATTGTAAGTTACCACACTACTTTTTCTAAGCAACTATGATTATTCAAAAGTGAAAAGCAATAGAGAAAATCTTAAGGACTGTGACCAGTGAATACTTCTTCAAACCCCACCAAGATTTTTCTACAGGCAGAGATTCATACAGCTGTTAGCTCAGAACAAATTCATTCATGAATTTGTGAGTTTCACTTTTGCCTGGTTTGAGCATCCGATCTCGTGCTCATGTAACCGGTGATCAGCAGCCAATGAGTTTCTCCACCAGGCGCAGTTTCAAAAGGATGGGTTCAGAGGTGATAAGTTGCCGCCCCCTCCTCTCAGATATAGGAATCCCATTTGACTTTATAGCACATTGTTTCAAAGAGTTTTTTAAGCTAACACTTCCCAAAGTTCACATTAGTTACATCTCCTAGAAAAGTTATACATAACTGTGATGTTTTGGGGTGCGCCCAAGTCTAGTTAGGGATTCAGTCAACACTTGCCTTCCAATTCCGGGTGGCCTAAATGATATTCCACTTTGGCTTACAGCAGGGGTGGGAAACCTCAGGCTCGGGGGCTAGATTCAGCCCCCAGTTAGCCTGGAACTGCCCTCTGAGACTCAGGGCTCCCCACCAACATTGGGTAGCCCATGCTGGTGCTCCAGCTTCCTTTCCCTGCCACCTCACCACAGGGCTGGAGCACACAAAATCTACTACTTCCAAGGCTTCCCTGTTACTTCATTTCACTTCACTTCCCTTAACTTCATTTACAGGTGTGGGACCCATCACAAAAGTATGAATAAAGACATTACCTGGCTATCACACTACCTTCCACATCCTAATGACTTAAAAAACCAAATTTTTGTCCAATATATATAGCAGTGGGGCACTAAACTGGACAGTCTCTGTGGGAAAGAATCAATGGACACAAATCAGATATACATAAAGGAAACGTACAGAAACCTATTGGGGAACATTTTAACCTTCCAAATCATACTATGACAGATTTCCAAGTAGCTGTCTTGTCACAAACCAGCTCTACAAGCCAGATCCACAGGGAAGCCTTGGAATTACAGTTCATCCGCAAATTCAATTCACATGCTAATGGACTCAATCGTGATGAAGGTTGGTTGGGACACTACCAATTTAACAACCATTGAAGGTGCTAACAGCTCTCTGAGTAATATCCTTCCTGACATGGGACTCTATCTATTGACTTTGATTTTTATCTGCTTAGATTTAAGTACCCATTCTCCAGATACTTACAGATGCTTTGTCTCCCACACCCTCCTTTATATTCCCCCCCCCTTCCCCTCTCCTATTTATTTCGAGTGTTCACATCCCAAACTCATAACTCTGGTCATCTGAAGAAGTGGGCTGTGCCCATGAAACCTCATGACACCATCTACATGTTTTGTTAGTATATAAAGTACTACCAGACCATTTGTAGTTTTTTTCTGTAGCAGACTAACTCGGCTACTCCCTGAAGCTCAATGTTTATACTGTTTGTGAGAATACAGAAAAGTAGGACTATGCTACATTGTTTCAAATGAAAGGTCTCAGTTAGCAGAAAGAATCTTGCAAGCGCAGGGGCTCTCAACTTTTCAGAGCTCTATGAAGGGAAGCGGTGAGGGAGGCTACATGGCTTCCCCTGTTTGAACTAGTATAACCTGTTCCATCCTCCCCTCGCCCCCATTCCAAGAACAGAGCAAAATAGGAATCATTAGGTGCTTTTCTTATACTAATTGTGCTGGAGTTGTGTTTTTTCTACCCTGCTTGCTAAGAATTGAAATCACTGGGAGATGAAATTATTTGAGACTGCTAGGCAGAAGTCACATCCAGGAAGTGGATGGTAGCGGATGATGACTGAGAGCCAACAGACTGGTGGTGGAGAGATATGATGAGTGGCCAGCAGAGTGGCCGCAGTGCGATGAGCAGCCAGCAGGACTAGGGATGTTAAATATTGGTAAATTGAATAGTCGATTAACCTCATGAATTCTTATCAGGTAGTCTACTAGTCTATAGTCCCTGAGCAGCACCTGTCCGGGGGAGAGGGTCTGAGCTCCCAGACCCAGCATGAGCTGGAACTGAGCTGAGCTACCTGCCCACCTGGCTCCTAATGCACTTTAAATGCAGAGCTGCAGCGGAGGTAGGTCCAGGACCCAGTGCGAGCCAGGACCGAGCTGGGCTGCTGTCCAGCCTGCTAAAAAATTTACTGGGAAGGGATGTGGGGGGGAGGGGTATGCGTGTAGTCTATAGCATTAACCTATAAGCTTTTGCTTATCGGTTAATCGACTATACTATTACATCCCTAAGCAGGACAGCATTGGAGAGGCACAATGGGCAGTGGTGGAGAGGTGAGATGCAGAGCCAGCAGGGCGGCAGCCAAGAGCAGTACACAGGAGGATGGTGAGTGACCAGTGGAGAAAGATGCTTCTTTACCTCCCCGACCCAGGATGGGAAGTGAACTCTGGGTCTGCCCTGATCAAGGGCAGCAACTGTGAGCAGGGTGCAGAGAAAGGTTGAGCATGAAAAGGGGACATTTCGATGGCTGGACTTAAGAACCTGGAAGGAAAAGGACTTGCCCAGCCTACTTGGTGTGGGACTTTTACTCATGGTTTCAATTATGAGCTCTGTTTGTGGTGTTTTCCCAAATTAAGGCCATGTTACTTCCCTCTCTTTTTATTAAAAGTTTCTTTTCTACACTCAGACTCTGTGTTTGTGAGTGGGGAAGCATTGCCTCCCAGAGGCATCCACAGGTGTTGTGTGAATTTCCCAGCTTGCTGGGTGAGGGGCTTGTGCCAGTTCTGTGCTGGGTGGATGCAGAGGAACCCTAGATATTGAACCCAGCCCTGGCTGCTGCTGGCTGCACCTGGGCAGAAGGGATACATATCATTATTGGTATGGTCTCCTGTATGTCTTGTTAAAAAGCTGATCTCTTCTGAAGACATGTTTTTTGGGGTAACTGAGATTTGTTACACTGGATTAGACCATTGGTTTTATCAGGCCTGCCGATGGGAGGATGAGGGAACAGGCAAAGGGAGCATCTACCCTGAGGCTGGGTGATTCAAAGGGATCTGGGGCTCCTGCCTGCTGCTGTGAGCTTTGGACAGTGTGGGAGGGGAGGAGGTATAGTCCGGGTGGTGTTGAGGTCTGGCTATCTTGGCCCTTCCTCTTCCTTCGATGCCCCACCCCTTCTGGGAGCATGGATCTGGGCCTCCTCCACTTTGACCAGGGACTCGGCAGGTCTGTTGTCTCACCCGACTCTAACATTCTGGCAATAATTAATGCCTTCGTCGGACAACAAGCCATTTCCCCATTCCCCCCCTGAAAAAAAAAAAAAGCTTGCACATTGAAAAACAATATATTCTTCCAAAATAACAGTATTTGAAGACAAGGCACTGCTGTATTTGACAACATTTTTATGTATTTGAATAATATCACTGACAAATATTTCATAACACTATGGAAAGGAAGAGGAGACATTTCTCTTCGAAAGGAGTATATCCTCTGAACAACGGGGCAGACCTTCAATGGGAAAGAGCACATCTTTCTTTTTTGCTAAATAGACATCTTTGTCAGTAGACAATGCTAAAGTCCCATTTCAGAAGTGTGTAGTAGTATTAAGAGAGAGCAACTCTGTTATGTTTCCAGTGGTAACTGCAAAAGTAAACCATCTTGCAAGTTATAACTTCTGGGGCATGTCCATTAGGAACAGGCTATAGGTGATATATTGTATGCTTCCCTAGATTCTGTATATAGGGGCACAATTAGTTCCAAATGTAGCATGTCTGAGTGTCCCTGAAGACTGGAAAACATATTTGTATACTGTACAGCATTTACATCAGGTAGTTTGTGAATTCCAATAAGCATTTCCCTATGCAGTATATCTCTTAAGACAAAATGTTGATGCAGGCCTCGTAACTCACTTGTTTTAGTCTCACTTCCAGCTCTGATACCATAATGAGTGTTTTTTAAAAAAATGTAAATGGTTTTCTATTGTTCACTCTTTCTGATAGCATAACAGCCAATTCACCTTTTGATGTTTGCGCATTATGCAATTTACCCAGTAGTGTTGACAATAGCTATCTATGCATGGATGAAGAACAATTTATATCACTAAATAATAAATCACTCATACAAATTGTAATAATCTCAGTACACATGTTTTTTACTTATATTTAGTCCCCATAAAAATCTATTTAGAAACCTTCTGCACTTACATATCCCATTGATTCAGCTCTACTGCATTTTCTAATGTCTGTACAGGTTGAAACTCTCTAGTCTGGCACTCTCTGGTCTGGCAACATCCATGGTTCAGCATGATTTTAGTTAGCCAGATGTCCACTTATCGTGGGTGTGGCCAAGTTTCCTATGGTCCCATAAAATTTGTTTACAGCCACCAGTCTTGGCTCTCAATGTTCTGTGCTGTTATTTAGCTCTGATTTACCCCTAAAGATCTTCTAAGAGCCCAGTAAATGGTGGAAGTATTAGTAATGCTGCTAGACAATATTGACCTCCTGTGGTTCGGCAAATTCTCTGGTGCCAAAGAGATGTTCAACCTTCCCTGAGAGATGTTCAACCTCCCCTGAAAAGGGCAGAATTCTTCTGACATCCATATTCAGATCATAAACTCTCTTCAGTTGTCCATGTTGCACAGTTAGCCTTTATCTGTGAATATAAAAAATGTGTTTTCACTGTCTTTTATATCATCACTGTTATTAATGAAGATTCTGCAATTAGAAATTAGCTGATCATTCACTGATGATAGGAAGCAGAATAGACTCCAGATCATACAGCTGTCATTACATTGACTTTGTAGTGCCATTGGTAGTAACATCTTTTTGTTGGTCTCAGTAAGATACAATTCAGAATCTCACTGAGAGGGCTTGATTCTGCACCATTCTAGTTGATGGACATTTTGACATTGATTTGAATAGGCCAGGGATCAAGCCCATAATCCATTAGATGTGTAGTCATTTTTCTGACCAGTTCCACTGATGCTGAATAGAAGTTAGGGGTCTTACTGATGTTTGTGTATTTGAAAATCTCTCCTCCTCGCTACCAATTTCTCCCATTATATACACTGATAGTAATCTAGAGTAATTATAGACAGGGCTGATAGCACTACCTGTTATTAAGCTATTATTAAGGTTGCTTGACACTTCCAGTTGTAAGAGACTTTTTTCAGTTGCTTATAACTTTGCCAAATTTTAACCGTTTGGACTGAAATTTGTTATGTCAAGTATCTGGCTCAGTCTTATTAATTATAATATGATATGATATATTGAAAATGTCATGCAAATCTCTTCAGTCATTACTGATGATGAGGGTGGGGGAAATAATAAAAAAATATCCAGTGAACCTTTTCTTGAAATGCTAAATGTTGGAGAGCATTCCTTTCCAGTACATTCCTTCTGGTCTGTCATGGCCCTGCAGACTTAGCCCGTGTGGTACTCTCAGACAATTATCAAGACCCAATTATTGCAAACACTATTTGTGGGTGGCCTGATTTATTTACTGATACTACAGAGGTTAACTCACTTATTTAGCCACTTAAATTCATATCCACTCTTAGTCACTGTAAGTGCCCCAGTCAGTTTCATCCCCTGTTCAGGAGGCCGCAGCTCTCCTACTGGAGTTGGATAGTCCTTTGGACACGCCGGGTGTGTCTAAACTACATCCCTCTTTCGACAGAGGGATGTAAATTAGACACTTTGAAATTACAAATGAAGCCGGGATTTGAATTTCCCATGCTTCATTTGCATAATTGCATCATGGCGCTCTTTCAAAAAAGCACTATTTTGAAAGTAAAACTGCAGTCTAGATGCGGTTCTTTCGTAAAGGGAAGGCTTTTTCGAAAGATCCTGTAAACCTAAAAAAAATCCTATAATGTATATGAGTAAGGGACTTAACTCTAAATTGACTATATATTTGAGAGAGTTTGTCTGTTGGTGAGCGAGTGAGCCTGTCTGTCCGTCCGTCCATTTGTTCAAGAACTCTTCCTAAACCATAAGCTCTCGGTCCACCAAATTTGGTATGCAGCTTCCGCTTATCATAACTTAAAGCAGAGTAAGGGTTTGGATGTGCAGCGGAGGGGGCTGAAGCTCCCCTGCGTCCGATTCATATACGGATGTGTGAAAAGAACTCATCTAAACAGTGCGACCTAGGCTGGCTGGGGACTGCCCCAACCCTGAGCCTATTACACACCACCACCAGCACAGTCAGCACCCTTTAGGGAGGGTGAGGGCTGAAGTTCTCCCCGCCCCGATTCATATAGGGACATTGCTGGCTGTTTCCCTTTGTCAGCGAGAGAGAGAGGGGAAAGTGCACAGTTTGCTGTATTCCTCATTCTGACTGGGAAGCTCAAGGAGCAGACAAATCTGGGCCTATCCCAGCCAGGGGGACATGCATCCCTCCCTGATGTGCCCACTGCTGCTGCAGTGGCTGTGGAGAGTCACTTCTCACTTGGTCCCAAGCTGCTGTGGTGAGAGAGCTGGAGTTGTCCTCTTTCCCTTGGCAGCCTGCATACTGAACCCCAGCCCCACTCCAGAGCAATGATTTAAATGAGGAAAAACAAAAATTAAGTGAGTTAAGGACCTGAACAATACCAGGTACATCTTCTAATTAGCGATATACATTGTTCCTTTCATTGATTTATTTGATTGTCTCTGTTTATTTCAGGTGAGTTGCAATGGTATAAACTGAAAGGAGACTTGAGCCTAAAAAGCCCAGATCTAATTAAGTGAGAATTTTACCTTTCAGTGGGAGCAAAACTAACCCCTAAATCCTTTGGTGTAAAATACTTACAGAGATCTTGTTTCTCTTTAGATACTTGGAACCTATTTAGTAGTGTCCACAATGTTAACTGTTGTTCTTGTTTTTCTAGGCTGGCCATTGATATCATTATGGCTCAATGGGTTTTATGGAAACAATACAAGGAAAATGCCTCGCCTTCACCACGGTTGGTAGTATGTCAGGAAAAAAGGGTATGGAATGTGCTGGGTAATTTGTTTTTACTTGCAGAAAAATGGAGCTGCATTGAAAATCTATCAGGAGAAAATTAAGGGAAGGCTGAAATAACAGTTGTTTTGGTCTCCTGTGCTACAGTAATGCTGAGACTGGATAAGTGAAGGGTTTGTAAATTTGAAATTCAAATGAAGAATAAGATAGACTAGCCAGTTTAATTTATTTTTAGTTCTGTCTATAAATATGATGGGCCATCTTAATAGAATGAAGCATATAACTTTTCATGGCATATTGTATGGCACAATTGTGTTTCTTTCCTTTATTACGAAAGAATGCTGTTTTGTTACACTTCAGCAATGGTTCTTAGTACAATACAAATGTCAATCCCTATTGCATTTTACATAAATTTCAGTACATTTCTTAAATGTTACATTTCAACTCTTAATTATATAGATATAATAGAGGGCGGGGGTGCGAGGGAAAAGACTATGCCTGAATGGTTCTACTGCATAAATCTCTCACAGTGAAAGAACTAAATTAATAATATTTTAAAATTTTCCATGAACCGATGATGAAAGCTCAACATGAAAACAAGCTACTGTGTCCTTGGAAGTTCAAGTGAAACCAATGGAAGCCATGTTTCCTTCATGTTTCCTTCCTGAAAAGTTAGCATTTGTCATTTTTCATTATGAGAATTAACGGCAAAATTTGCTCTTCCATCATTTTACCTATTTTAATTATTTTTTATTTAAAATATCTTGTAAATTAAGTGACTGGATCAAATACAATTCTATTGATCTTTTTAAAGAGCTGCCTGGATATTTAGATACAAGAACACAGTCACTGAATGTCCCAAAGAATTAAAGGCTTTGTTTTCAATTGTTCTGAACACCTGTGATTTGGAGGATTTCCATCCAAAAGATGCCAAAGTGACTGTATTGGGGATCTTCAAATATCAGATTATACAGAACATTTAATTTCTAGGCTTTTATGCAATCATCAGACAAGCCACTCCAGTGAGATGCTCTATACTGGAGCATAAATATTTTCTTCACATAGCAAGAAAGGTAGCTCAGGAATTCCAATGAAATCAAATTCCCAACAGATCAACATTCCTTAAAAAATAATAGATTTTAGGTGGGGATGGGGCAGCAAGTTCTCTTGTTAGACATGGGTTCCAACTCCATTTGCTGACTGAAGGCATTGATTGATAATTGGTTCCCATTTGTCAGCATTTTTTCTACTATAGGGAAAAACAATTTCTTAAAGATTTAAGGGCATTGAGCTGTGCCCATGGAGAATTCTCGAGCATTCCCTGGATGATACAATATTTTATCAGTTAAAATCTGTGACATGCAAAATATAGCATACTAGATTTACCTGGTGTCGCTTTTTTTTTTTTTTGAAAATTAAATGAAAAGGCACAAGCTAAATTTAAATCATTGCTGTGGGGTGGGGCTAGGGTGAGGGGTTCAGAATGCAGACTGCCCTGGAGAGAGGACTACCCTACCCTGCTCTCACTGCAGCAGCTTGGGGCCAGGTGAAAACCACTTCTTCGTGGCTATTGCAGCTATGGCAGGCAAAGTTAGGGGAAAGGTTCCTACAGTGAGGAATGCAGCAAACTGTACTTTCTCCTGGCTCCATGACAAAGGGGAGGAGGTAGAATTGCTCCTGTAGGAATCAGGCTGGGGAGCTTCATCTTCCTTTGCCCTTCATAAAGGGTGCCTTGAGGTTGAAAGGCACAGAGCAGGGGCAGATCCAGAGTGAGGGAAGAGGAGCGCTTCCAGCCAGCCATTTCCCCTGGTCGTGATTCTCTTTTCTGTATGGTTTTATGAGAAGCAATCCCATTCCAGACACATCCCATTTTTCTGGAATGACCAAACCCTTACCTTGCTTTAAGTTATGATAAAAAGAAGCTGTATACCGAATTTGGTGGTCCAAGCTCTTCCTGTTTAAGAGGAGTTCTTGAACAACCAGACAGACAGACAGACACACACAGACAAACTCTCTCAAATATATCGTAGATAGCTGGTTCTGATCAAAACTGCAAAGAAAATAGTAGAGTGTTACACAGAATTTGCCTTTGAGTCACTTTTCAAAGTAATTCACGCACGCGCACGCACACACACACACACACACAGAACAGTCTTGACAGCATTATTCGGCTCTTGTAAGTTGTTAGATGTAATGTGGTACATTTTGTAATAGTTTTCAGGATTAGTGTCAACAAGGGATGTAATTTATTTGCAGGAAATACATGTACATGAATTTCAAAACAGTTTTGCTACAAGCAATAATTTCATCGTGAGTTACTTATTTCTCCAATTTCATAATTAATCACTGATTCTGCAAACACTTATGCTTGGGCTTAACTTTTCATGTGCCTTCCCATTTAGATTAATGAGGCTGTTTGCATGCATAAAGTTAAGCATGTGTATAAATGTTTGCCAGTATGGGTCTTAAATAGGATTTCTGGGTTACTTGACAATGGGGACAAAGGTTACAGATTCATATTACTTTCAGTAGTTTTGGATCAAAGCCCAATATTAAGTCTTGCTTGGAAATAAAAGAATAAATTAATGATATCCTATAATCTACCACTGATGATGTTTCACCTACTGATCCACATTAGCTAAACTAGATGTGTCAAATGTGTCACAACTGTTTTATAATTAATTTTTCTGCATGATATTTAGTGTTCTTAAGCTTCACAAACACAGTGGATTCCTATGAGAAATTGAGGGTGGGATGTCTTTCCTAAATGATTGCATTTCTTGAGCTGAGGTGAAATGCCTGACATTAAATGCTGGGAAGTAGCAGGAAGGGGTTTTTCAAAGGATCAGGACATGTTAAATAAGGTTTGAATATGCATCCAAACTTTTGGATTCGTATCTATCCTGAAACCACTCCCAAAACTTTTAAGGTCTACTCATTTTTAGTCCGAATTTAGACCTAAAGAATATTGAAGAGAATACAGTTTTGTTATCAAGCTTGTCTATTACAGTATTTCTACTGCCTCAGGATTCTGACCATATCCTGAGGCAGTAGACAGGTCTATATACCATGTAAACAGAACCTGTAGATCAGATTTTCTTTCAACACAATATGTTATCAAATATTCCCTGTATATTTGACACGTAAAATCTAAAACTAAGCTGCTTAAACTATGTAAGAATGCTTGAATGGCATGCAACTGTTTTGAGAGCAGGGCCCTAAATGGGTAAATAAATTCCAACCAGTTTTCTTCCAGGCAAATTAATTCAGGCTGGTTTACTGAACTAAATGATTTTATGCCTGTGTGAATCATAAGAAACACACACACAAATTAAGTTTCTGGTCTACATGAGAAATCCACATAAAAAACTAACATGATATTTTAAAATAAACTGCCCTGTTCTTTTGTGGCTGCCCCATAAAGCAAAAATTAATTTTATTTAAGCCTCAACTTTGATTTTTCTGTGATGAAGTTTAAGCAAAAAGTTTGAGGAATTTGCAACCATCTGCACAATTTTATAAAACAGAAACTAAATATATTGTCCTGGCTGAACTTACTCTCTTAGAAAAAAGGTCAAATCCTTCTTTTCTTATTCAGTTGGGCTGCGTCTAGACTCATGATTTCGCGCAAATACTTTTAACGGAAAAGTTTTTCCGTTAAAAGTATTTGCACAAGAGAGCGTCTATACTGGCATGTGCCTTTGCGCAAAAGATTTGCTTTTGCACAAAAGCATCCGTGGCCAGTAAAGACGCTTTCTTGCGCAAGAAATTAACGTTCCTGTCTACACTGGCCCTCTTGCGCAAGTATTCTTGCGCAAGAGGGCTTATGCCTGAGCGGGAGCATTGAAGTATTTGCACAAGAAGCACTGATTTTGTACATTACAAAGTCAGTGTTCTTGCGCAAATTCTCGCGGCCAGTGTAGACAGGCGACAAGTTTTTGTGCAAAGGCAGCCGCTTTTGCGCAAAATATTGCCAGTCTAGACGCACCCTTGTTCCTTATGGTAGCAAAACATCCCCTAAAAGTCCATAGAAGTTTCACCTGAATAAAGGCTTCAGGAATTGTCCCACACTACTGAACATCATATTTCCTGAAATGAATGACCTCCTCTCTCTCACCAAAACCAGCTAACCAAACAAACTTCTGAATCAAGTAGTTTTCAACTGTCCAATTGTGCTATTCATTGTGTATCAATATTATATATATTATTTTGTTCTGCATTTTACCACATAAATTGCATTTTGTGTTTCTACATGGAAAATTTTAAACCCAGGACATGCTAATCATTGGAATATTAATAATAAGGTCCAGAACTTGATACTCTTACTGCTGTTTAATATCACCTGACTCTGCAAGTAGTCTGCTTAAAGTCAGTGAGAGGGCTTTAGGAGTAATTACTATTCAATGTGAGTGAGGAGATCAAAATCTGGTCCTTAGCACTTACAGAACACTAATTAATTCAGCTAATTTACCTGATGTTTTAGACTGGCCAGTAATATTAACAAAAGGAGTTGCCCTAATGGATTCTAAAGCAAATCACTGTCACAGCTTGCTTATGTAATATGTAGGAGATTTTGACTGATTTTTAAGGCAGTTTTGGCAAAGCCCTGGTGGATATACTTTGTTGGCAATTCTGTGTATCATGTAATATCAATAGTGGCTCATGGTGTGGAGATAGGAGATCATAGTGTTAATATGCAAATGAAATTTAGCCATGTTATATGGCCTGATCCCACAGTCCTTGTATAGGGAAAAAATCCAGGTTAGTGTATGGGGATGTTTTCTGACTGAAAATGTCCATTAAGATCAGTGAAGCTTTTTTCCTACATAGATTACTGCAGGCCTGGACATGTAGATTATTTGGTTTATAGGCCAGAAGTTAGAAGAAATTATTCTCTCTCTCTTACTCTCTCTCTCATATATACATAAATAAATCAAAATGACTAAGATTTCCTTACACTCGGAACTCCCTGTGAGGTCAATCTGCATTGACTGCACTTTTGATTTGGACATTTTAACTCAAGTAAAACTTGTGCTGTTCAAAGCTTCATGATTCTGAAGTGTGAAAAAAGAATACATTTGATGTTTGCTCCTGGTATTTATTAGTTAGAAGTCTTGATATTGGAGTACTGCAAATCTCCGGACAATTCCATTATCCAATATTTGTGTAAAGCTATTTGAACACGCCATTATCCCTCTGGATGCTTCACTTCCTCTTGCTGGACATTCTGAATGATAATAAAGCTCATTTGTGAAATTTGCTGACAGATTACTTACTCCCTAAGCCTGGCGGACTTCAGAGAAAGTTAAGATGCTGCTAAGCAGATAAAGATAGTGAGTGTTTTCCTTTTTGTTCCCTAACTAGTTGTTTAATTTAAAATGTATTACATTTGGTATTTAAATAAATTAACTGACAGCTGTAAGAGATCAGTGTTATAACACACAGCATGGTGCCTGATATTTGCAAATATAAAGGTCTTAAAGAAAAAAATGGTTGTAGAGACACTGAAAAAAACTAAAGCAAACTTTTTAAATAAAAGTTTGTCTTTCTTATTCATCTGTACAATACGTTCACTAGGTATGCCATCTTTTCCAGTTATTACTGTATGTACAGCTCAAGAAGTATGTTAAATAGAAAAAGATATCATGCTGTGACAACAAACTATGCACTTTATTGTTGTCACAATACTCTCTGCTACTTTGGCATGTGTGCTCCTGCAAACCATGCTGCAGGGAGTTAGGGAAATAAATTGCCCACTCATGGTTTATTAAAGGAATGGATAGCTGGATATGTTCCAGATAACACTGCTCTACAGCCAAAATGCTTCTGAAATAAATGTAGTCAAACTTTACTAATTCTGGGTCACTGAGAACGAAAATGATGCTTAAAATTGTTGATTGGCTCTAGTTTTCAAGATATGCTATTGGGTCAGTATATATGACCCTTGACTTGGGAATGGCAGAGGATAAGTGAGTTATAAAAGGAAGGGATCTCAATTTAAACCAGAAATGACTAAAATACATCTTTGACTGGATCTATGAATAAATCTATGGCTGGGTTTGGACAGTACTTGCTTTTTAGGCAAAACAATGAATGATGCAATCTGAAGCTGGTATTGCGTCATACATGATATGAATTGCATCATGTTATTCCTAGAAGTCACGGATGAAGCAATCATAACGAAGCTTACATCACTCTGCTGAACAAATTGCCCTATATCAGCTCTAGAAATACAGTGTCGTGCTCTCTTATTTGTCAGTGTTTGATTTTGCAAAGGGACACATTTGTGTTTAGCCAAAGTGAGCAGAGATGCCTCGTACTTGTGTGAACAGTGCAGATAACTTCTGCTATGTTTGTGGTGAAGTGACTTTTGCATCACAAAAGCGCAGTATAACCACTATGGTTAAGAAAGCCTATCACCTTTATTTTGGCTGCAAAATTGGAGATCAGGACAAGAGGTGGGCCCCACACATATGCTGCAACACTTGTGCAACAAATCTTCGCCAGTGGTTGAACAGGAAAAGGAAATCTATGCCTTTTGCAGTGCCAATGATTTGGAGAGAGCCAACAGATCATACCAGCAATTGTTACTTCTGCATGGTGCCTCCAGTTGGGAAAGGTGTGTCAAAGAAGAAAAAGTGGACTGTGCATTATCCAAACATTCCATCAGCTATACGCCCAGTACCCCATGGAGAAGGAGTGCCGGTTCCTGATGCACCAGAATCATTCTCACTTGAGTCAGACGAGGAAGAGGAAGAGGATGAAACTTCTGGTCCTGAACCATCAATGTCACAGGACCCACATTTTCTCCCATCCTCCTCCTCTGAACCACACCTCATAACACAAGGTGAACTGAATGACCTTGTCAGGGATTTGGAACTACCCAAGAGTAAGGCAGTGCTGTTGGGCTCCAGACTACAGCAGTGGAATCTCCTTGCAGGTGATGTTAGGGTTTCCATGTTCTGTGACTGTCAAAAGGATCTTGTCCCATTCTTCTTCATGGAAGGTGATCTTGTAGCCTGCAACAACATCGATGGTGTGATGGCAGCCCTCAACATCGTTCACGATCCAGATGAGTGGAGACTGTTCATTGATTCATCGAAGATGAGTCTTAAAGCTGTTTTGCTGCATAATGGCAATGTTTTGCCATCAATTCCAGTTGGTCATGCAGTCCATATGAAGGAAACCTATGACAACATGAAACAACTTTTGAGGTGCATAAACTATGACCAACATCAGTGGCAGCTCTGTGGTGATTTGAAGGTTGTTGCTCTCTTGCTTGGTCTGCAGACTGGATACACAAAGTACTGCTGTTTTCTCTGCGAATGGGATAGTCGTGCAAGAGATTCCCACTACATCAAGATAGATTGGCCACTCCGACAGTCATTGGAGCCTGGGAGGAAAAGTGTTCAGCATCCACCACTTGTTGAATCAAGGAAGATTTTGTTACCACCCTTACACATCAAGCTGGGTCTGATGAAGAACTTTGTCAAGGCCATGGACAAAACACAAGCAGCTTTCAAGTACCTTCATGGAAAATTTCCAAGGTTAAGTGAAGCTAAGATAAAGGAAGGTGTCTTTGTTGGTCCTCAGATGCGTGAACTTCTTCGCGATGATGCATTTGACCATGCACTGCATGGCAAGGAAAAGACGGCATGGAAAGCCTTCCAGTTAGCGGCAATAAATTTTCTCGGAAACAACAAGGCAGACAACTACAGGTTGTTGATGGAAAACCTCCTCAAGGCATACAAAAGCCTTGCTTGCAACATGTCACGAAAGATACATTTTTTGCACTCTCATCTAGATTTTTTTCCACCGAACTGCGGAGCAGTGAGCGACGAGCACGGCGAGCGATTTCACCAGGGCATTGCAACAATGGAGAAAAGCTATCAGGGCAAATGGAGCCCATCAATGCTTGCAGACTATTGCTGGACAGTGACAAGAGATGCTCCATTTAATGAATACAAGAGACAAGCCAAGAAGCTCTGAGTAGACACTGAATAGGACTAAACTATGTACATAATAGTTTTTTGCCTTTTGTTTCATAATAAATTTTATTCATATAACCCTTTTACTGATTTTTAAAGTGTTACATAAACAGGACAGGTGAAATATTATCATGTAAAGCAACCATAAACACATGAAAAGACCTAGGTTTACAATTTATGATTAAAACTCTACTATCTACACAATATACATAGACGTAAAATGTAAAAACTTAAATATCTTGGAAACAGTAGCCAATCAGTTGTTTTAATTGTCATATTTGAATTCAGCACATCAAAATACATAATAAATAGCACATTTTATCTCTGAAGCTCCTCAGTTCAAATTAACATTTAACTGCCGCGTCTAGCCGCGGGCAGTTAGTTCGGGCTAAGGGGGATTTAAAAATGGTGGCGCCCGGGAACATGCAAATGAAGCCCGGGATATTTAAACCCCGGGCTTCATTTGCAACTCCGGTTGCCTTCATATGCCTACCTAGCTCGAACTAACGAGCTAGTGTAGACATACCCTTAGGGACTGGCTACAGAGCTTGCTTATACACACCATCTGTGAGGGGCAGATTTACAAGGAAACATACTGTGCCCTGGCACAAGGCCCCCTCTGCAATGAAAAGGGGTCCCCAGGGCCAGGCAGTTCAGCACTGGGTCCAGCACCCACCCCCGCACAGGGTGGCAGTCCCTCTGCAGAGAGGGCTGGAGAGGCGGGGGGGTAGGAAAGCAGGGAGGCTCACCTGCAGGCTGCAGCTTCAGGAGAGCTGGCAGGAAGCAGCAAACAGTGTGAATATGGGCTGGAAGGCTTCAGAGGACCATGAGGCAGCCACACAGTTGACCAGAGAAAAGCAGGGAAAATACTTGGATTCTGTGATTTACACCTCTGCTCCCTCCCTTCATCACCCAGGACTGAGAGGCATGCATGGAATCCAAGTACTTTCCCCTCGCTCCCTTATTGTCCGGGGAATGGGAAGAAGAGCAAGCCACGACCTGGTGCGGATGGCTGCCACCACCCCTGCTCTCCGGAAACAGAGCGCTTGGCTAGACAGGGTAAAAAACCCAATTGACTTCATCAGCATAGGGCAGCTAAAAGAGGCACTGGAAGGAAGTGCAGGGGGAAGGAGAGGGATGAACAGGGGTAACTGAATCTAGTCATACAGAGAATGTCTACACTGCAGCACCTGTGTGTGGCCTGTGCTCTCAGGGCTTGCGCTGAGGGGCTGTTTCATTGCTGCAAACACTTCTAGATTCAGGCTGCAGCCTACTACCTCATGGGGTGGGAGGGTCTCAGAGTATGGGCTCCAGCCCTAGTCCAGATATTCTACACAACAGTGAAACGACCTCTCAGACCAAGCTCAAGTCAGCGTCAAGGATTTCTTTGCTGTGTGGACATAACCACAGGGGCCTCAGAGTAGGGAGAGCTCTGCTCCCCTCACGTCATGCAGAGAAAGCTGAAAGGTCAGCAAATACTGTGAACAGGCAGGAGCATGGGGGTGCGGGGGTGGAGTGATACTGGTGAAGTGGAACTAGGATAAAATGCCAGTGAGAGGACACACAGTGGAGTCCATGTGGTTTCTGGAGAGAAGAGGATGGGGGGTGGAACTGTGCCTCTGCTACATTCGGGGGCTTGTCCATGATCGTGATTCCCCCTGCCTCCTCTTGCCATTGTGCCAGAGAACCAAATGGTAGAGCTGGTGTGGAGAATTGGCATTTAGTTGATGGAGCAGACCCTCTAATGGTCAGTGGAGTGACAAAAAGAGATTCAGAGAGCTATGCAATCATTCCAGGAATCATACCCGGTGGAACAGCAGTCCTTTCTTAGCATGAAAGGCTAAGCAGCAGAAGAATTTGCAGGAGTTGATACAGGAGCATACATGAGTGTAGCAGCAAGTTATACAGGGTTTGGTGAATGCTGGGGGCAGCACTAGGATACAGGGGGTAAGCCTGTGTTAAGGTGGTTAGAAGTTATATGTCCTGAAGTCACCTAGGCCTGATGAAATATACTCTAGAATACTCAAGGGGCTGACTGAGGCGATATCTGAACCATTAATGATTATCTTTGAAAGGAAAAACTTAAAAACCAACAATAGACTGGTAGCATCTTAAAGACTAACAAAACACGTAGATGGTATCATGACGGTTCATGGGCACAGCCCGCTTCTTCAGATTACAGGAGTGTTAGAAGTCCATATCCAAGAATAAATAAGGAAAGAAGAGAGGGGGTGAGAAGAAAAAAAGAGAAAGAAAAGTAGAAAAAAAAAGGAGGGGAAAGTAAAAAGAGAGATAGTGAGTAGATAAGCTTCAGAGGGGTAGTCGAGTTAGTCTGTAACAGGAAAAGCTTCAACAACAAATAGTCAAGTAGCACCTTAAAGACTGAATAGTTACAAGATGCTAATAAGAACCATTAGCACCTCCATTGTCTGGTTGGTAGGTTAAGTCATACGATGTGGAAAGTAATGTGCGAGCCAGCCGATGTCTCTGTTCATACCATTAGCATAAGAATTAAACTTGTAAATGAAGTTAAGTTCCAATCCTTCTCTGTGTATTTGGTTTGTGGAATTTGCCTGAAACAAAACGGTGATTTGGAGATCCATTAATGAGTGTCTAGGTAAATTAAAGTATTCTCCAACAGGTTTTTGTATGTTGCCTTTTCAGATAGCTGATTTGTGTCCGTTAAATCTTTCCCACAGAGACTGTCCAGTTGGGCCAATATACATGGCAGTGGGGCATTGCTGGCATTTGATGGCACAGATCACATTAGTGGATGTGCAGTTAAATGAGTCTCTGATTTGGTGGCTGATGTGGTTGAGTCCAGTGATGAAATCGCTGGTGTAGATGTGTGGGCAGAGTTGGCACCGGGGCTGATTGCAGGGGTGGGTTCCTGGATTATTATGATGGAGGTGTGTTACGTGGTAGTAGGAAAGAATTTGTTAGAGGCTAGGGTGTTGTCTGTAAGTGAGGACTGGCCTTTCCACCAAGGCCTTTGAAAGTGAGGGGGTCATTTTCCAGGATAGCTTGTAGATTGTTCACCTAGAAGATAAGGTGATAAACAGATTTGTCAAGAACAAATTGTGTCAAACCAATCTGACAGCTTTCTTTGATAGGGTAACAAGCCTTGTGGTCAAGGGGAAAATTATTAACTGTGGTATACTTTTATTTTTTAGTAAGATTGTCATGCATGACCTTTCCACAGACAAATCAGGCAAATACAACCTAGTTTGAATTACTGTAAGGTGGATATAAAAATAGTTGAAAAAAAGTTCTCAGAAAGTTATCATCAGTGGTTCACAGTCAAGGGCATATCGAATGAGTTCTGGGTCTGTTCCATTTAATATCTTCATCCATGATTTAGATGATGGCATAGAGAATACTCTTTATAAAGTTGACAGATGATATCAAGCTGGTAGGAGTTACAAGTGCTTTGGAACATGGGATTAAAATTCAAAATGATTTGGACAAAGTGGAGACAGGTCTGGAGTAAATAGGAAGAAATTCAATAAGGACAAATACAAAATACTCCACTTAGGAAGGAACACACATAGAAAATGGGAACTGTGGCACACATACAAAATAGGAACTGATTGCCTAAAAGGAGTATTGCAGAAAGGGATCTGGGGTCATAGTGGATCACAAGCTAAACATGAGTCAAGAGTGTGACACTGTTGCAAATAAAGCAAACATTCTGTGATGCATTAATTGGAGCATTGCACAAGAAACAAAAAGTAATTCTTCTGCTCTGTGCTGCACTGGTTAGGGCACAACTGGAATATTGTGTCCAATTCTGGGTGCCATAATTTAGGAAAGATGTGGAGAAATTGGAGAAAGTCCAGAGTAAAACAACACAAATGATTAAAGGTCTAGAAAACATGACCTATTAGGGAAGATTGAAAAAGAAAAGGGGAGGTGGTTACTTAGTTTGGAGAGAGAAGACTGAGAGGGACTGTGATGGGTTCCCCCCGGGTGTCACCTGGAACATGGGTACCACTGATTGAGTTCTTTGTTTCATCATGGTCTCTGTCTAGGACAAAATAATTTCATAGTTTAAAAAGCTCTTTCCCAGTTGCTTATGTTGGAAGTGCATGGCAATATAGAAATTCCTGTTTTAATTGTTTCTGCAACAGGAATACACATTGGTGGCTGTGCAACATTTGGCATATCCATAGGCTAATTTTTCAGAATTGAATAATACAAGCTCTGATGGATATTTACAAGGGGTGGCTCTTTTACATCAGTGACCTTCTCTGCAATATGGCGTGAAACTTTGCCATTAGAATAACTAGCTGTAGCCTTTAGTGTTAACAGTGCCGGACACTTTAACAGCCTTTTTTTGTCCTCATAACTCATTGAGCTTTCTCTGAAAAAAAACCTCATCTGGGTTTAGATACTAAGGTAGGGTGTTTTGTTTCAAGATGCCAGTGTGGCTTGCAGGGCTGCATACTGTTGTTTGCCAGTACTTCACCGCACACAACATATAGAGGCTTCAGTGCATCACTGGACCCCATCCCTGTAAAGCCCAGTTTCAAATACGCTTGTCATATTTTCAGCTTCTGTGTTTTGCTGCAACCTCTGCTACTGCCCTCTTTTTGGCCTGTGTTACACACTTTTCTTCCTTCTTCAGAATACAATCCACTCCTCATATTTGCTATGGTAAGGGAGCTGTTGCTAATGTTTTCAAGTTTTGTGGGGGAAAACCATGCGACGGATGTCTGACCTGTCACAGCTGCTAAGAAAGCCCTGTGTGGGACTAGTGAAGAGCCCTGTGCAGCTGTGCCTCCCGCTGTCACCCTGGGCTTTTGCTGTCAGATGCGCTCTGGCTCTCAGCCTGGCCTGCTGCTGTCAGAGCTCGACAGGCTGTGGCTCCCTTTGTCAGCCCATGCTCCTGGTGTTAGAGTGGAGTAAGCTGCAACTCCCCCATCAACCCAGGCTCCCATTGTGGGATGGGCTACAGCTCTGGTCCTCAGCCAGGGTTCCTACCATCAGAGCAGGGTTGGCTGCAGCTCCTGCTACCAGCCCAGGGTGGTTGGGGCTGTCCCTTTTATCCCCTTCCCTTAGGATTGTATATCTGTCTCCAAAATTTGATTTGGGATAGACAGAAAACCCAATTTTCCTTGTTTAGCTTCAGTCCAGATTGACTGATTAGGCTTCTAACTTTGTTGGCAGCTTTGTTCTGTTCTTCTATCAGTGATCCATATATCAAAATGTCAGCCATGAAAACTATGGCTCCATTTGTGTTTGTTAACAGATTTGCCATTTTTTTAAATATTTTTGGAAAATGTCAGGTGCACTAATGATCCATTGTCCATCTCAAACATTTGTCAACACTGAAGTGCTGTGGGGCATTGAAGAGAGGACCTGTTGATGAGATCCTACAATCTTTGCTGCTTTGTTCCCTCTGTTTCTGTTTTTAATTTACTCCTGACACCATATCATGTTCCCCTGTCAGTTATGGACAGGCTACAGAGCTTTCTTATATACACCAAATGTTTTCATCATAAATTCCTTCAATGCTGTGTCAGGGATGGCTGAAGTTTATTTAAATAAGGTAATTTACACCCAGTGCCATCTAGTGGCCAAACTGTATAAAACAGTTCAGCATTCCATTACAAAGCCCTGGTTTACACTAGGGAGTTATTTCGAAATAACTCAGATGATGACAAATGTATAAGTGGAGCATCCACACTACCAAGCCCATTATGTCAAAATAACAGGCTGGTTATTTTGAAATCTGTACTCTTGCTTTCCCTGGGGAATAACACTAATTTCAAAATAGTTATTTCAAAATAGCGTTAGTGTGGATGCTCCGCTGCTGCTAATTCAAAATAATTGGCTTCCGGAGGCCTCTCATAGCTGCAGCTCTGACTGCTCTGGCCACACCTGGCATTTCTACTGCTCCCTGCTCCCTTCTCAGTGGAGCTTAAAACTCCAGGCAGCAGGAGAAGAACTTCTCACACATGGTCAGCTTTGTAAGCCCCGTGAGAGATAGCAGCCAGCGAGGAAGCCATGATGTACCCCAATGCTCCCTCACAGTCTCCCACAACTGCCAGCACTCCTGCTACTCCCTCAGCTGCCACTGGCCAGGGATGCAGGAGAGCTCTGGCCTGGATTGGTGCGGAGATCCTAGACCTCTTCGAGGTTTGCAGGGAGGAGACCAACCTCCAGTATCTCCACACCAGGAAGAGGAATTCAGAAATCTACAGCTGAATCACCACCAGTCTGGCTGACAAAGGCGACACCTGGATACTTGACCTGGTCCAGATGAAGATTAAAGAGCTCCGGTAGGACTACCACAGGTAAGGGAGCAGAGTGGACGCTCCGGGGTGGCACCACAAAGCTGCCTCTACTATGAGTCACCTCTCCCTCCCCCCATCATCATGGCATCTGGCCAGGACACGCCCAGAGTCATGCTCCATGAGCAGGGGTGGTGGAGGATGATGGCAAGGAGCAGGAGGAAGAGCAGGAGGAGGCCAACTAGGTGACCATGCCTGCCAACCAGGATCTACTCCTCACCCTGCAGCCAGTCCTCTCCTCCTGGGATGTCTCCAAGGATTCGGATGAACGCAAGGAAGGCTCTTCAGGTGAGTTCTATAACTTTCCCTATCCACATGCGGGGGCGGGCAACAGGCTGTTAGGGGCTGCGCGCTCCTCTCTCAGCCTACTCAGCCTGGGGCTCACAAAACAGCCTGTGCACATGGATGCACATGAAGCAGCAGTTCCGAGCATTCAGCTCCATGATGCTCTCACACAGGATCCCTTTGGTCCTTCTCACAAGGTTCCTGGAGAGGCCTGCCTTACTTTGGCCTCTGTGATAGGACACTTTCCCACGATAAGCCACCACTAAGGAGTCTGGGTTCATGGATGCCACACATGGCACAGGGTCATGCCCACAATCAGGCAGCATCAACTCCCAGTCAAGCATGTTGATGGAGAGGAGACCGATCCCCTGTGTGGGAACCTGCCAGGGGAAGGAAGAGGAGGGGAACGCAGTAGTACTCTCTCCAGCAAGCAGCGTCTGCCACTCACACTTGATTCCCTCAACACGACCCCTCACCAGCAGGCAGGGATAGACGTTCTCTGTCTGCAGGATGCTACCAGTGCTGGATCCAGCATGTACAGGACAGAGAAGGAAGCTGAGCCACCCCATCCCTCCCTCCCTCCCCTGCTTATTCCGGGCCAATGCTCCCCTGGGACGTCTGTGCCCCTGCTGGACAGTGCCCACTGACTAGGCAACATACGGCCTTGCTCAAACCACATCGCCATCATCTGAACCAAGACGTTCAGTGCTGGTTCAGAGATTAAGGCTAGTCTTCATACACAGTGTCTCCTGGGATGACTGACCTTTTAACTTTTCTTCACAGCTGGGTCAGCTAGCCCCCCTAGATCGATCTAGGGAGGCTAATGAGGGCGACCGGAATTGCAAATCAAGCCCGGGATTTAAATATCCTGTGCTTGATTTGCATGTTCCCGGCCGGTCGCCATTTTAGAAATTGACTAGCCCAAAGTAACTGCCCGCATCTACACACGGCAGTGAAACAGGATTCCGGAATAAAGCCCTAAATCAAATTAGGTGGTATTCCTCGTGGAATGAGGTTTACCACCTAATTCAATTTAGGGGCTTTATTCTGGAATCCCGTTTCACTGCCACGTGTAGACGAGGGCAGTTACTTCAGGCTAGTCAATTTCTAAAATGGCGACCGGCTGGCAACATGCAAATCAAGCGTGGGATATTTAAATCCCGGTCTTGATTTGCAATTCCGGTCGCCCTCATTAGACTCCCTAGATCGATCTAGGGGGCTAGTGTAGACGTACTGTTGTACCAATAAAAGCAAGCAGGATCTTATGAGGGGGATAAGGCAAAAAGCCACATTTATTGTAACGATAATAATAAAGAATAAAGAAAAGATAGAAGCAAACATTCATTCAATCATTCATTCAGGTTCTGTGTAGTTGTTATAGTTACCAGCCTGGAAGTTGCTTGTGACAGAGTACTGGCCAGGTATTCTGTACACAAGTGATGGTAGTGGGGAGCGAAGTCCTGATCAGATGCACATCTGAAGCTCCTGGTAGGCTGGCAGCAGAACCTTGGACTCTGACTCCATAGTCTTTTGGTCCAGTCTTTATAGGAATTTCTTCCTATGCCAGTCTATGGGAATTGCTGCGTCATGCTGATGTCTACAGGGTGGCTGCCAGGTGCTCGTCAGTGATCTCATAGGGTGGACCTCCAGTCTCCAGTTTTTCTCCACTTGACACCTTTTGGTTGCACTGGCACCTGACGCCTTCTTCAGCCCTTTGATACTGTATTCTCAGGCTGGAACCTCTCAAACCATTCATTCATTGTCCAAGCACTCTCTCTCTTACATACATTCCCTAATTAAAGTTTCACATACAGTATTTTGTATAATAATAATTTTACATATACAAGAGTTGTAGTTACAAAAAGTTATAAAAGTTTCTGGGTGGCATTTCTTAAAACATTCTCTGAGTGCTGAGTTAGTTACTGTTATAGTTACAATGTTTCACTTTGCGATTAGGGTTAATTGGTTCACAATGCTTTGAAGAGAACGGGCGTCAATTGTGTAACAATGCCTTTAATCAATTATAGGGCTTGGCTCCCAGAGCAGAGTTAGTGGCTTGACAAGCAGCCACTTGCAAAAGTTTGAGTGTGCCCTGGGACACAGAGAGGGGAGCTGTTTCTGGCTACATAGTATTATATTCTTAACAAATTATATTCTAGAGGGACAATAATTATAAATCTAAACATTTAACAATCTTAACAAATAATAATAATAATAATAATAAATCTAAACACTTATCAAGCTTGATAACACTAAATCTAAACACTTTAACAAGAATAAATCTAAACACATATATGCTTCTTCTACTTGGGGAATCATTTTTAATACTTTAATATGTTATCCCTACAGTACCCCTAGTGTAGACATGCCCAAAGAGAGTTGTGTCCATGTATGCAAACAATGCAATACATGAATTGCACAGAATGATATTGTGTAGCATGTTTGGGGTCTGCGTGTGTGTGTGTGTGTGTGTGTGTGTGTGTGTGTGTGTGTGTGTGATGCGAGGTAATGAGGTAATGAGAAGATTAGGGTTCACAGACTTTGTGGAAAGGAGGAGAGAGTTCAGGTCTAATGGACTTGCTCAGGGAGGAGGGTCTCAAGCATACTTTAAGCACACAATTTAAATAGGAAGGTTAAAGTAACCTTTTTCTTACAAAATCCTAGGCTGTAGTATAAAACAGACACCATACAGGTTAAAATTTCCAAGAATAAGAAGCCATATTCCAGGCCTACAAAGGTTATTTGAAACGTCATGGTTACTTGAAACATTCATTCCAAATGGCTTGGAAATGAATACTAAACAAAGGCATAGTGCTGACATAGTGAGCTGAGGTGGAGATGACATCCAAGGAATGCAGCATAATTCATTGTTAGCTCCAATCTTAATATTTTCATTTTTGAGCTGGAAGAAGGGGGTAAATAACAGGAGAGGGTAGATTGTCAGGGTTGCTCCAGAAGACAATACCTTCCAGAGCCCCAGGGGAGTGCAACCACTGTAACACTGCTGAAGTAGTTGGGCTGATGCCTGGTGTGGCTTGTGCCAGGATAGAAGGCACTTGCCCTGAACAGCCCTTGTGTTTGGGGCAAGGCAATGGCTGCAGTTGTGACTAACCCTTCACGAAGGAAGCATCAGGGAATTCTCCTTACACTCCCTCCATCTTGCACACTTTTATAGAAGTGAAGCTCAGTTTGGCTTTGTATTACAAGGAGAGCTGGGGAAAAAAACCAGTGAGTCAAAGGAGTACTCTACGTATACTTAATCCTGCCTCACTATGGGGGGATGGGTCAGCAAAAATTCTTTACTCAACTTAAACATGGGAGAGGGGCCAAAGGCTTTGTGCTGGCCCCTGACATGGGGTGAATTTGAACTCTATATCTATACTTAGGGCAGGGCTGTGCAACATATGGCCTGCAGGCTGGATATGGCCTACCAAGCCATGAGATGTGGCCCATGGATACAGTAGGGAGCCTCAGACAGGCTTCCTACTTGCTCCTCCTGCCCCACAACATGGCTCAGAAAAGCAGCTTCCAGACCCTGTTTGTCTTTGAACAGCTGCGAGCCTGGAGGTCAGGGCAGGGAAGAGGATGTGTGTGTGCCCCTGTCCCCAGCACAATGGGAGCACCCCTCTTCCTCTCTCAAGGCTCGCAGCTATTCGCAGACCCACATGGTCCATGGAGCTGGGGTGGGGCAGGTAGAGAGCCTGGGCTGCTAGCCATGAGTCACCCAGGTAAGTCTCCTGGCTGGAACCTGACTCTGGCACCACAGCAAGCCCCTCTCTCCCCACAAGCCTCTGCCCCCCTTCCCCTGCCCAAGGTCACAACCCAAATGCTCACACCACCTCCTCTACCCTAGTCCCTTGCCTCAAATCACAATAGCCTCCTTCTCTCAAGCCCCACACCTGTTCCTGAACCCCAATTCCTTACCCCAAGCTCCATTCTGCACCCATCTTCCACCCCTCACCTCCTCCATTAATATCATGGAAGAATGTGGCCTTTGGCCACTTTCCCAGGACTTGAAGTGGCCCCCATCAAAATTTTTTGCCAACCCCCAACTTAGGGAGTAGCACAAAAATAGAAACTCTGATTCTGAGCACCAACAACCTTACCTCACTGAACTTCCATTTTTGGTGCTCAGACTATTTAATTTTGTGAATATCAATAAACTCTCTTTCACTGACCTCATAAATAATTTCTTAATTTATCTCTTATTGGCACAGCACCTAACAGGGGAAAAAAGAGTCCCTTGATGTGCACGTAATAAATTGCTGTATTTAGAGTTTGTATTAGGCAAGAAAAGCATAATCTGCTGATTAGAGTTGAATTTGAAAAGTGCTAATTCATGAGCTTTGGCATTCCAATTATTTTGTTATTAATATATACTGCATCCACCTATACTTCTGTCTTTGGCTCATTTCATTAGCTCCGATGCACATTGTTAAGTACAAAAAACAGGAAATGCTTTATCAGTGTATACATTTTTCTAAGAGAGTGAATGGAAAAGTTAAGCTCGATTATTTGAGTTTCATATGATTTAAGGCTTCTGCTTTTCAGAGCAGTGGTACATGGTGTTTTAAATTGTGCTGAGCAGGAAGAAAGGAAATGAGCAAAAAATTCAATTCTCATTCAGTTCCCAAGAATTTTTATCCTTTTATCCTTGAAATATTTATTGTGGACATCTGCAAATGACTTAATATTTCTTACCCTCAGTAAAAGAACTGCATTCATTTTTAATTATAAATCATCATTCTCTCCTTCTGTTCTGGAAGAGTTTAGCCGCACAGATGATTATCCAAGTCCTGTTACAATACAATTAAAATGTGAAACAACGGGAAGCAAGTGCAAAGATATTCAGAGGCTCATCTAAAACAAGCCCTTACAGCAGTGGTTCCCAACCTTTTTGAGCATACAGACCCTTTTTCAATCTATTAAACTTTTACAGACCCCCCCCCAAAAATAATATAGCTGTTTTCAATTATTCCATTACTTGGTAATCATTTGAATTGTATAACAGTTCATGTTATGTAAACAAACATAGTAGTAATGAGAGATAATATAGGGAGTCCACACTGAAATGTAACAACTTTGAGATGCCATATATTTTTTATTGAATGCTGAGAACAGAAGAATATGTACAGAACTCATAGGTAATGTGCTTAAGTTACATTTGACATATGGGTACATATTATTAGCGTACACATTCGACATGTGCACCATTCGTAGCACGGACTATATCACACTGATCCCCAGTTTCCCTCCATTCCACTCATTGTCTAACATTGCAGATGTCAATCTGAGACACAGAAGAACATAAGGACAGAAACTTAGATATATGATTGTAACGGGTTGACTCACTTTCCACACAGCTTCTTCCCTCAGGGTGGCTTTGAGGAAGTAGCTGGCCGCTCCGACGCCGACGTGCCCCCTTTGGGTAAGGTGTTCTCTTCAGGGCACTACCCTCCAGCTGTGACCACTCCAGTCTTGGTCCGCGCCCCCTTCCGGGGGGAGGTCATTGTTCTTCCTTCAGTCCTCCTTTCAGGGTTCTCCCTACTCCCTAGGACCCCTAGTTCTTCCTGGGAACACCCAGCTCCCTCCTGGAACACAGTTCCTCAGCGCCCTCCAGGCCTCAGTGGCCCACTGCCAGTCCCTCTCTAGCCCTGTCTCCTGGCGGACTGCAGTCTCTCCCGGCCATTCCTCCCTGACCAAAGGTGCGCCTCTGCCTACCCGGTTGCCTCCTGCAACCCTGCCTTGTGGTCTTATAGCCTGGGGTGTCCCTGGCTCAAACTTCCCCAGCCTACCACAGCTGCCTCCTTGCAGCCCGGCCTTTTAGGGCTGCCTCCATGCGAGCCCCGCCCTCCATGACTGCCTCCTTGCAGCCCTGGGCCCCAGGCCGGGCAGCCTGGGTTTGCTAGGCTGAAGCCTCTCTCATTGCAGGCAGGCAGGTCTCTCTCCTGCTCCCAGGGGCTGCTCTTATAGCCTCCATCTGGGCCCTCCTTAATTGCCTCAGCTGGGTTTCCCCCAACTTCAGGTCTCAGCCCCTTAAAGGGCCAGTGCAGGGCAATGCCCTACCACACGATGTGGTATCTGTGCAAGATTCGACATCCTCACATTCATACATAAAAAATTATAATGCTTCAAAGTTGTTACATTTCAGTGTGGACACCCTGTACTTTACTTACTTAATGAGATGGATGATGCTGTAAAAGGGAAGACAAAGCACAGATGACTGGTTGGATTGATGACAGTCTCAGTCTCAGAACTGAATCCACATTCAGTCGGTGCTGGTGCTTCAATTTTAATACAACCAGCGCGGAAAATGCAGTCTCACAAACATATATTGTTGGAAAAGGCATCAAGTATTTTGCAGTCTTGTAAGAAAGTTCTGGATACTCAGTGACGACTTGTAGCCAAAAGTCAGTTAGGGGCTTTTGTTTGAAGACAAGCTTCAATGAGTAGTCACATGATAGTTCAGCAAGACTATCTTGTTCTTGGGATGTCAAACGTGTGTTTATGTTGGTAGCGAGGTCCCAAAATGGGTTTCTGATCCAGTCATTGTTCATGTTGGTAACAGGAGTACTCACGCAGCTGTACTTTGAGGTTTTGCATGTGCTCTCTGATTTCACATTTTATGTTATCCATGGGTTGCATTTCTGAGCTGGTGAAAAAATGGGACAGATTTGGGAAAGAATCATAGTTGGACTCATCAACAGGCCCCAAACCAACAGGCCCAATTTCTTGATCATAGCATCAATTTTGTCATGAACATGGAAGATGGTCACAGCTTTTTCCCTGTAGTCTTAGATTAAGCCCATTTAGGTGGCTGAAGCTATTAACTAAGTAAGCCAATTTAGCTAGTCAAGGAAACTCAACGAGGTGTTGCAAAATTTCAAAATGATGGTCCAGCAAAAAATCCTCACTTCATCATGTAATTTAAGCAGGCACGAGAGAACCTTTCCTCTCAAAAGCCAGTGAACTCCTGTGTGAAGAAGTTGGCTGTGATCACTGCCCATCTTGTCGCACAAAGCAGCAAATAGTCTTGAATTCAAGACTCCTCAAAAAACGAGGTGTACAGGATCTTTTGAAACAGGGCATTTCTGTCAAAAATGCCCCATCTAAACTGCAGGGTTTTTTTTTTCGAAAAAGCCCCATTTTTGGAAAAAAGCGGCGGCCACCATTATGCAAATGAAGGCCACAATTATGCAAATGATATTTAATTCCCGGCTTCATTTGCAATATTGACTTGCCTAATCTACATCCCTTTATTGAAAAAGGGATGTAGTTTAGACACAGTCTAGGTCTAACTTGCATGGCTGTTCCTATATTCTCTCTTCTGCAAAATATTAACCAGGAATCAGTTTTTGGAATTTCATTGACTCAACTGAGAGGTAGGGAGCGGGGCAGTCAGTTTGTTTTGGGTGTTCTGCTAGCTGCACTCCAGCTCCCATTGCTCTATCCTGGAATAATTCCCAAACTGACCTGCTGCATTTGGCTCTACTTCTTGCACGCTCTGGCTCAGATCCTTGCTATTAAACAAAGCACATTACTAACACTTCCCTCGTGATCAGATGTGATTTCCAGATAACCATAATCACCAAACATGTAATCATCCTTGCAATATGTATGATTATGAATACTGAGTTTGCACGACAAATGAATCATTCTTAGTTCATTGTGCCAATTACCATGTAATAGATACATTACGAATATCCATTAGCACAGGGGTGGGGAAACTTTTTTGGGTCAGGGCTGCTGACCCACAGAAAAATCAGTCAGGGGCTGCACACAAATGAGAAGCAGAACACCCCCCCCAACCCTCACTGACATGGATCCCAGTCCCCAACTAAGGAGGAAGACACTCCCCACATTCCCCTTGCACATCAGAGCTGGGGGGGGGGAGGTGGAGGAGCAGTCGAGTAAATTTTGTGTGCTCCAGCCCTGCAGTGGAGCAGCAGGGAGGTTGGAATGCCAGCATGGGCTCCCCAATGCTGGGATGGCTCTGAGCCTTGAGGGCTGGATCCAGGCAAGCCAGGGGCTGCATCCGGCCCCCGGGCCTGAGGGTCCCCACCCCTGTACTAGCAAATAAAAATGGCCATGACTATGCAGTGAGTTTAGCTCACGATTTATGAAAAACAAACAAACAGAAGAACACACATTCTTTTTGGATAGCATCCACGCTGTGATCAGAATCATGCAGGCACATAAAGAAGGGACATTTTCTGTCCTAAAAAGCTTACATTCTATAATAATGGATAAATAGATACAGGGCAAAGTTAATGGTAAAATACATAAAAGAAATAGGCCCATGCAGCCACATCGGGTGTGTCTCGACTATGGAGTTTTTTCAAAAAAGTGGGCTTTTTTCAAAAAAACTTCACCTGCTTCTAGACTGCCATCGCGTTCTTTCGAAATTAAATTGAAAGAACGTGGCGTTTTTTCAAAAATCGGTAAACCTACTTTTACCAGGAAGAACGCCTTTTTTTTTGAAAGAGCTCTTTCGAAAGAAGGTGTTCTTGAATGCAAACAGGGCTTTTTCGAAAGAGAGCATTCAGATTGCCTGGGTGCGCTCTTTCAAAAAATTGGATTGCTTTTTTGAAACTCTTGTGGCTGTCTAGACGATCTCTTTCAAAAGAGGCTTGTAGTCTAGATGTACCCATCTTGATAAAGGAGTTTCTGCAGCTGCTCAGAGGCATAAGGGGTGCAAGGCATCTTTACAACCTACCTTGGCAGCTCACATCTAATTGGAGCATCAAATGAAAATAAATAAACCACAGCTAATAAAAACCCTGCTTATATTAGGGCAATAATGATTCAGATGTCAAATCTTCACGTGACCTATTCAAGTTTTCATAGACTTGGACTTCATTTCAAGTTTTCATCCCTTCCTTGGATTTGTGCTTTCAGAAATTCTGCAGTTTCAGCATTATAATCAAAGTAGGCGTTAAAAATAATCTCTAATTAAACAAAATTTGGCAATGAAAAACATTGAGGCAGTAAATTCCAAAGACCAGAATTTCTCAGGTAACAATGAACTAGTTACCTTCCCTCTCTGAGAAGAAGGAGAAAAGCTACCTCTGACTAGCGTTCTTTACCTGAATTATAATATTGCTTACTCACAATGCTGCCTACCAAATGGTAATGCTATAGCTGGAATTTTTTTTTTTAATTATGTGAGTGATAAGAGATCATTATTATTGTTACTGATCTCAGGAAAGAGCACAAAAGTTCTACAGAATGTGTCCAGGAGTGAGTGGCTCCGACAGCACAAGTAGTATTCTTTTGGTTTGGTAACAAAATTCAAGGTCAAGAGAGAATATAGAAGCAGTTTTGCCTGAGAGGTTAGGAACTCTATCCCAGGTAATAAGGGCTCTAAGTTTTTTACCCGAGGATTCTTTACCCTGTGTGGTAGAGCAAATCTCTGGGATTAGACCGTAGGGACCGTGGTGCAGAACTGATTCTGAGGCCTGATTGAACTAATAACAGTGGTGCACAGTAAACTTTTCAATGAGGCCTGGCCAGACAAGAAGCAATGCAAAGCTGTCTGTGCAGTGATCTGATATACAACAGAAGCATTGACATAGCCCAAATCTGGTCCCTACCTTAGTTGATGGGTATTTTTAAACTGGCTACCAAAAACCTCAATTGTATATCTCCTCTTGTAACAGAGGAGTGTGAGTAGATTCAGCCTGTAAATTGAATCTTGTTGTTAATTGATTGATCATCCAGTCCTTAACCAGTTATCTCCTCACTTTGGTCCTTGTGGGGGTGCTTGCCAAATGCATGGGCCAAAATGAGGAGCTAATTGGTTAAGAACTGGATGATTAATCAATTAACAACCTCATTCCACTTGTCAGCCGAGGACAATTAAGAGAGACAGGAGGAAGCAGAAGGAGAGATGAGAAGGTCAGAATGAAGGGGTAGAGAAGCCTAGTATCTCAGGGAGGTGGGATTGCTCCCCTTTTTGGCTTGGGCCTAGAAAGAAGATCAAAGTTGGGGGAGGGGGAAAAGACTGAGACAAGTACTGGTATAACAAAAGACAGAACTATGTAGCACTTTAAAGACTAACGAGATGGTTTATTAGGTGATGAGCTTTCATGGGCCAGACCCCTACGAAAGCTCATCACCTAATAAACCATCTTGTTAGTCTTTAAAATGCTACATAGTTCTGTCTTTTGTTTCAGCTATACCAGACTAACACGGCTGCATCTCTATCACTAAGTACTGGTATAGAACATTATAAAGAAAGCACATGGTGTTAGCTTGCCACTGGTATTTGGAGGATGGTTTGCAGAGAGGAAACCAGTGTGAGGGAACCTGGAATGGTGATACTCCTCCATTTCCAAATAGTTTTTTCACACCTATGGTCTCAAAAGTTACACATTTACTGTCTGGCCTGGTTTAAACTGTCAGCATCTATAAAAATAACCTAGCTATTTGATTTCACTCTTCATGGGTGCTACATTGTCTCTTCCTTTGAATTACATTGACAGATTGTTTGAACTCTCGTCAGTAGTCCTGCTGGCTTTCCTGGGACTGCTGTGTAAAATAAGTGATTGTCATTCTGAGTTGCACTTCACCTGCTGCTGAAAATCTAAGAGGGAAGAGTACAGCTGAAGAGTGGTAGATGGTAAACTTGAGGTATAACTGGCTTCAGCATATGCATTTCTTCTCCCTCTTCCCAACCAACAGCACAAGCTGGGTCAGATTCTGATAACAGTTACAGAAAGCAAATGCAGAGTAACTCCAGTGAGTTTACACACTGGTAGCTGGAAAGATTAGAATATGGCACATTGAGCTGTCTCAGTTTGGGAGTGCAAAATGCCTTCAGAGTAAACTAGGCTTTAATGTACTTTTGGAACTTAACTCTAAACTTTCAAAACTATTAAAATTAGAATACGTTTTTCAAAGGGCTGAAGAAAGTTTTAATATTAGTCTGAATATATAACCAGAGACGATAAAGAAGTAGCCTGGAGAGTTGAGAAAGTAAGATTTGCTTCATTCATTGGAGAAATTAAAAAAAATACAAACTCAAGAATTCTTTTTTTTTGAAAGTCAAAACAAACTTTTTTCACACTCTGTGGAGAAGATAATGACAATATGTGTTGCTTAGATGAGTTCTAAGTCATTGTTGATGAGGGGAATTTCATCTAAGTACTGCTGCTGAAAAGAAGCTTAATGGAGAAGAAATTAGAAAAACCCTTTGAATTAACACTGTCAGTTATTAAGACAGTTAAATGAGTCTCAAGTGATGGAGTGAAACACTGGCAATTAATATTCATATAAAGCATGATGTTGCTTAAAAGAAAGCCTTTAAATAATAAAAAAATCTCTGAAGATGTAACAATATTTTATAAAAAAATTAAAGAAAAAAACATGTGTCTAAGACTAAGTTTAAAAATCTGTATTACATCAGCGCTGCCTAGATTCCATTCAATCAAATCTATAACTGAACCAAGATGTTTTTATGTAGATAATTTTTTATCTTAAAAATAGAGGATTGCAATTCTCTGGAAATGGCTTCAGAAAAATGAATATACATTTATATACCATTCACTTTCCTTTGCTGAGCCTGCTGTTAATTGTCAGTAAGAGTCAGTAAGACATCAGGATATAAAAATTCTAGTGCACGTTGAGATTTTGTTATACACTTGCCATATAGATATGTCATCAACAAGACTTGACAGGCTGTGGTTATTTTATGTCTTAGGTGGATTGATGTACATGATCTAAGGCCAGGATCTTGGCTGGTAATGATTTAGGTCTGAATCCTTCAGACATTTCTGCATGTGATTTCAGTAGGATTATTTACATGCTTACGTCACTCACATATGTGTTTTACAGGTACAGGAGATGGCATCCTGGTTATGTTGAAGTCAATAGCAAAATTCCTATGACTTCAGTAGAGCCATGATTTCACTCATATCATCTTAGCTAAATCCTGGTTATCTTACAAAACATTCCACGTGAACGTTTTTATCAAAGGAATTGTGTGTAAGGATAGCAGAATAAGGGCTGCAGCAATACCTCAGTCCTTGTGGAGGACTGATGACAAAGAAATGTGGTGCTTTCTGTGGGGATGGGTGAGAGATAGGAAAAGGAATTGAGTCTAACTCTCTCTCTCTCTTTCTGGGGATTAGTTTGAACTATTATACTTTGTAATTTTTTAAACAAACTGAAATATAGGTGATTATTTATATTAACACCTTAAGGCCATGCTGCCTCTCAAACAGGAATTGTTTCTAAAATCGAGTACAGAGAGGGAAGGAATAGGTATGGTAATTCCAGGGAATAGTTTTTTGCTTTAGACTTTTAAATTACCTGGCTTGAGAGAACATGGTGAGCAAGGAGCCTTTGAGGAGATTATTTGTTATCTTTCATTGACCCACTTGAGATAAACAAGGACAGTGAGCTTCACAGTGTTTTGCTACTAGTACTGTCTCTGGATATTAAAATAGAACATCAATCTGGGAACCTAGAAAATAAAACAAACCAACTAGCTGATAATTTGGTGTCAATCATCATCAGTTTAGAAAAGTTGATGGCAACGTTATAAGCAATGCTTTTTTTGTGACAGTATACCCCAGGAGGGTGTACCGGCACCTATTTTCCCTGCATAACTTAAATGAATTGCATTCCCCGTGGGCATACTGGCACCTTTTTTCCCAGGACATGGCATTTCAGCCCCCAGAGTGGCTTTTTTTTTTTTTTGCTTAACAATTTTCCCCCCAGAGTACCAGCACCTTTTTTCTTACAAAAAAAGCACTGGTTATAAGTATTAATAGCTGAGAATGCACGCTGTGGGATGGTCTATACTACACCAGGCAGGTCAGCTTAAGGTACACCATCCAGCTATGCAAAATGCTGGATTTGGCTTTGAGCTGCCACAACATCTACACTGTGGGAGGCCAATGGGGGCACACGCTCCTGTTGTCTTCTCTTACTCCTCACAAAATAAGAAGTACAGGACACTCTCAGGGGCTGCCTTCTGCATTCGATTTGGGAGCCTACACTAGACTTGCTAAATTGAATGCTAGAAGATTGACCTCTGTAGGATTGATTTTCTCTGTAGTATAGACAAGCTCTCAGTGAGGTCAGTTTCTTTTTCTTTTTCAATATCATATAATATCACATAAATCTTATGCTGAACTAAGCTGAGACTAATCTCTATTCTTTCTCTTTATTTCCCTTCTTTAAATATGACAAATATATGACGAGATCAAAGCTCTCACAGGTATGGAAAAATATATGAACATTGATTATAAGTGAGGATTACTTCACTTATTTACATTTTAATTTAATTTATTTGCAGAAATATTTATAGAAAATACTTCTGATGTTCTTCTCTTCCCATGAACCTTTTTATCCCTTTTTCATCCTTTCCATGTTTTCATTTTCCCCTTCTCAACTTTTTCCATGTTTGCCAATGAAAAAGAAAGAAAAGAGGAAAATGCGAGAAAGTGTGTGTGTGTGTGGGGGGGGAATCTGGAGGAAGTATGAAAATTGCTAAAATGAATTGCTAAAATTGCTGTTTTTCAAAAAGATTGAAAATTTTAAAAAAACTTTTGCAAAAAAATTCTGATTTTGAAAAAGGCTATTTTGATTAAAGAATTCATTTGAAATATTTTGACCAATTCTACTGCTTAATCTTAGACTTCTTAGGCTGTCTTCAAAACATCAGGTCTTTCAGTGCTTCAGTTGTGAAAGTGAGATTGGTCCTATTTAAATAGACAACAAAGATGACAGCTCTTGAGATTTACTGTAGTCCAGAATCACTAAAAGTAGGAGAATGTGTTATTTCCTAATTTTTAAAATTCCTAACTTTTAGATGATTTTTTGTGGTCATATGACAAAAATGAGAACTTGGAGACAGGAACAGGAACAGCCTGGATGCCATTCTAGAGAGATCTACCATTGGTAGAATATATGGGGGAATGGAGAAGATACAAAGGTAGGAACCCTGGCTGCCAGTACTTGAGGGGATACTGTGCAATGCAGTAACTGGAGAGTTTTGGTGATTGGTGTATAGTATTTGCTTTCCCTTCCCACCGTCCCCAGAAAAGTCATGATGACAAACATTCTTAGAGTGAAATACAGTAATTCCCCATTTAACACTATAGATATGTTTAAAAAAATGATTGTGTTAAGTGAAAATGTATTATGTGGGATCAATTTTCCCATTGCAAATAATGGAAAATGTGGGGGTTGCATTTCAAGCGGTGGTGTTTGTTGGGACCGAGACATAAGGTTGGGGGAGAAAGGGGACTGGGTTACAGCAGGGAGGGGAAGTGTTTGGCTCTGGGGAAGGGCAGGGGAGGAGAGGGGAGGGGGATTGGGTTGGGAGTATGCCCCTGTGACGGGTCTGCTGGGACCCGCACTGCGTCCAGCAAGGGGGAGTCGCCAGGGAACGGCGCGGTGAGCGGCGAACCCTCCGCTGTTTTGCAGAGAGGTGGGGGAAGCCCTGCGCAGCCACCGGCAATGGGCTGGCTGGGGAAACCCAGCAGCTGGCCTGCAAGTGGGGACGGAGGAGAGGGGGCAAGGCATCTGGCAAGGGGGAGTCAGTGGGGAATGGCGTGGCGAGCGGCGAACCCTCCGCCACTTTGCAGGGAGGCGGGGGAAGCTCCACGCAGCCGCTGGCAACGGGCCAGCTGGGGAAATTGTGTTATTCTGGGGACAGTCATGTAATTCAAAAAACGTTCCCTAAAAAAAAATCATGCTATCGCAAAAACGTGTTAAGCGAGCACGTGTTAAATGAGGAATTACTGTACGTGCTTTAAAGTCTCTATCCAAAGGTAATGAGCCAGAAGAATTCTACTTGCTTTTAAAGAAGCACTTAGGTCATGTTTAGTGCTGGCATTTAAGAGATCAGTCTGATGTTTCTGTTTGTCATGGTCACAGGTCAAACTGCACTTTCAGCACCATTGAGTCCTTTAGTGGATAGGCCTCGGTTCTCTCACCTTTCTCTGTCATGCAGTTCAATGACATGGGCTGGATCTCCAGACCTGAGCCACCCTGTTTCCCAACAATGTCCTGGCAACAGGCCCTGCTGGCTTTGACACCATGCTGGGTTTTGCTCAGGGTACATGTGATGGGCTAATTTAAAGTTACTCAGAAACAATTCATCTGGAGGTAAAGCGCAGGGGTGATGGAGGGAGGAGAAAGGATTTAACATTGAAGGTCTATATACATTTTCCTTGCAAGATTCGCTACATTTCATTTGGCATATTAGAGATATTTTCAAAGCATGATTAACCTCTATTGTTCTCAGTCCCATATCTTCACAAATGGCCTGCATAAAACATCTCAAATGTTGTAAAAAATTGTTCTCTACCCTATATAATTTACGTGCCAGTCTACACCGTTTTTCAAGAAATCTTCAAAGTGGATGTTGTTGAGCTATACAGGGTCTAATATGTCTTCCCCTGATTTCAATGATAGCTGGATCATGCATTATACTGAAAAGCAAAACTCATTGTTAATTATGGCAAAGCTATTTCCTCCCTAAAATGAGAGCTGTGAAAAATCATTGGTGTTGAAGGGAGCAATTCAAGAACTTTAAAGTAATTCATAATAGATCTGAGATCAGTAAAAGTCACTGGAAATAAAAGACCTGATTCTGATTTCATACCAGTTTCTCACCATTGTAACCACATACTACTGGCTCTACCACTAAGTAGTGGAGATCAGTATTGCCTATATTACACAACTTTCATCTATGCAAATAATGTATGTTGTACTGCTTAATTGTGGTATCTTCACAGCAGTTAGTCAACAGCTGATGCTCTCCCATCAACTCCGCTTACTCTTCTCATTCTGGTGGAGTACCAGAGTTGACAGGAGAGCATCTGGCAGCTGATTTATTGCATCTATAACTAGATGCTGCTCGTTGATTCAGCCTACAGACCTTACAGTGAAAATGGAGAAAAGGTCTGACAAAACTTCAATGAGGGAGGATGATCTGATAGCTGATATATGATATACCAGCAGTGATTCTAGCCCCAATTTCTGCCCTGTTTGTTGTATTAAGAAAAACAAAATTGCAAGGCCAACAAATTAATCTTTAACCTGATGTAACAAATCCACTACATATAGCTGCATACATGCACTTTTGACAGAGTGTAGGTGTAGAAATGGTGGCTGTATCAAACTTATATCAAGCTAAGTTAAAGCTCTGAATTGGGGAAAACGATAGTCTTTTATCAGTTAGAATAATACCAAGAAACTTGATGTATCATTTCTCCTACAATGCTTTAGAGATGGGAGAGATTCTTTTTAGGAGAGGTTGCAACGCACCCTCCCTGGCCATATTTAAGTTCCTCAGTGCTGTACTTACATACAGTGATGCGAGTTGACTTGTGTCTAAATTACCTGTTATAGTTTACCTTCCCCTAACTTATGACTATTGGCTTACTGTCATTATAACTGGAGCAAGGACCATCTTTCCTGAGTGTTTGAAAACCACCTAGTGCAAGAATGGGCATTACTACAAGTAAATCTGAGAAAGATGGGGCTGAATTCTGAAACGAGCAATGGCATGGAACAAAGTGTAACTTACTGGTTCTCCTACCCCTTTCATCTTGAAAGCTATAATAATTTACAGAAATTGGATTTTGTTAGACACTCTTCATTTTGCCGACATGTAATTTACAAATTCTTACACCTCACCTCTAAATTCATGCTGCTGAAACTAAGGGAATCTGCATCAGCAGTTTACATGATGTGTGATGGAAGAGTGGAGTATGGCAAATTAAGTATCCTGAGGGTGAGAGAAGTTAAAGTTGGGTGGTGGCTGACTTCCAGTTATGTCCCCTCACATTGTTCTCTTAGTTGTGTTTCTGACTTCATCTTATTCCTCAGCATTTAACTTTTACCAGTGTAGACTGCATTTCTTTCAGGGAAGGTCAGTGGGACAAATTCAGAAGGGATGAATAAGGGTATATATACACATGTAAGTGTAAATAGGTGCCAATAAGGGAATCTAATTTTATGTAAGTTGGTACAAGTTAAAAACAGAAAGGACTTACACAAGTGCAAAGTGAGGGTTTTCTGATTTTGTTTATTGGTATGAGACATACCTTTATTTCAAATTAAGAAACTGGTGTAATAATAATAATGTTGTCAGTGGGCTCAGAGGCTGTCATGCTGATGTTCTTTTGATACTTCTCTCAGGTCAAATATAGCATATTCTCCTGATAATTGGTAACCTGTAGTAATGAGCATGACTGATGATGGAGTTTTAGGTAGCACAGCCTCAGTGTCCAATTGGCTTAGAGAGTTTTTGTGGCTGCTAATTGCTGTATGTTCAGACAATACCAAGGTGTTTGCATGAAGGAAGATGAATCCAGACACTCTGAATTTTAAAATTTAACTGTCACAGCTTAAAAAGAGAGAGTATGAGAGCACTGCTGCTACATACAGTGACAATTCCTTGTTTGCAAAGCAAATCAGTGAGAGCAAGGCAACTTTGTTTACTCTTTCCTCCCTCTCTCACAAAAAGTCAGGCTAGCAGACAAAATGAAGTCACACGTGCTAATAACAGACTTCACATCAATCACAGTGAGACAAGCAGTGACAGGTGTGTATCCAAATATAAACACATATTAGAGAAAATCAAACCGCTAAATAATGTTGAAATTATCCTATTAACTACCTAATTATGTAATGTTTGTCATAAAGATCCTATTAAAATATTTTCCTCATCACATCCACCATTATTCAATTACAACGCACTGAAATCAGTTAGCCCTTCTTTTCAATCATTGCTTCCAAATAATAATTGTTGTCTATATGGATTCTTCTACCAACCTCCTGTAGTAGCAGAATAGTTTCCAGTAGTACATTAAGTGGATCCTTCTCTGACTCATCCTCTGCCCAGAAGGAGAATAGTGTGTGCAGTGTAGGGGTAGAGTAGGGTAAAGTTTTTTATATATACAATGCTACATGTCAGAGAAGGAGAAGTGCCCATAGCACCTGGAGGAGAAGGTTGTGAGGTTTGTGTTGGACTCCGGTTTCTGTAAGATTTCATTACACAGTCTCAGACCAAACTCGAGAGAGCTCCCCCTCTTCCTTTATAGGATCTCATATCTGGAGTTGATGACTACAGTCTTCATCCTTGAGCTTTAGACAAATTTCTAGATGCCCTGTCTCATTGAGTAGTTTGAAGATAAGGACGGAGGCCTGAAACTTAGCTTGATATTCTATGGGATACCAGTATAAACAGTATGGACAGGCTTAACGTGTTTGCCATAGCCTGTGTTACTGAGAAAATGTGCTAAAGCAATCTGTACAAACTGGCATTCCCTAAAAAGTGATGACTTCATGTCCAATCACTAATATCTCCAATAAACTGTTTTTTTAAAAGTCCCAACATTATCCCAAAAGCAATACTATTCAAGGAGCATATTTTGGCCCCTGTTCCAATCACTTTATGTAACTCTGCCATCACAACAAGCTAGGAAGCAGCTTTAGTGGGACAAATGAGGATGCTCTCATATGGAGATATCTCTGGCTTGTGTACAGCCAGTAATACCAGCTCTGCGCGACCACTTTCTCATAGGTGGGTGTGTTGGGAATGTGACAGGAGTGGAATGGGCCTTACTTAGCTGGACCACTGATCTTCAGCAGTCATTGGTCAACAGAACAGGGTATGGAACCATTAGAAATTGGCATCATTTTGAATAGCTCTGAGGTAGCTCTAAATTGTCAGGAGCTGAATGTACTTTGGGAATCAGAGTGAAAAGATAACCTACAGATGCCTTTGGCCACCCATCTCAGGTCCAGCACCAACTGGCCAGGTCTTAGCTATAAAACTGAAATGGTGGTTGTTGTTTTTGGTGTTCGTGCTTAGCAATGCAAGTACATTTTTTTAAGGAGCTGTCAGATTGCAAAGCCCTCCCCACCTCTCTCATCAGCGTTGTGGAAAATGCAACAATCTGTGATTTCATCTCAAATCTTCTGCTTTTAGTTTTCAAAAGGGAAAAAATGTTTCAGCCCCAGAATGGTGTGTGCAGAATGTAATGTCTTTCAGGCTCATAAACAAGAATAAACCAAGAGTTCCTTTACATTGCAGTGCATTGTGATGGCTTTAACCTTTAGTCAGAGCACATAATATGTTGGATTAGAATGGATGGATGAAGGAATGTTTGGAGGGAACTGAGTTTTGATTTGATGGTGCGAAGGGTGGGGAGGGTTTGGTTTGTTTTGTTTTTTGGTCCCAGCAAAACAACCGAACTGCCAACAATATTTTATCAGAACACCATTATTTTTCTTTTTGCTGGGAGCATTTATTTTTATATCAAGACAATAAGTGTTGCCTACAGCCTGAATGTATTTGGACTGTATGAAAAATTGCAGGCTTCCTTCCAGAAATAGTATGAAAATATGTTGCTATATTACTCTCTCATCTTTTCTGTTGCTAAAACAAATGACTCATAATTTCTGAAGGAAAGAAAAGGAGTTGCCTGCATACTGGAATTTCATTGCATCTTTCACACTATGCAGAAGATACATGGAAACTTCAAATTTAACACATTGAATATTCATCCTGCTACTGAATGTTCACAATTAGCAGTTCTGTGGGCAACCTGTGACTAAAGCTATAATTTTGTCAGGGGTATTTTTATTAAGTCACTGACAGGATGCAGGCAATAAACAGTAAATCACAGATTTATCTAAGCTGAAACCTGAGCCCTATCACCTGGGGCTGAATTGCTGGAATTTCAGGAAGTCAGAGAGATCTCATAAAATCATGGAATCCGTGACTTCCATGACAGATTCATAGTCTTACCTAGCCACAGTCTGTGTGTTTTGTTAGCTAAATGATGGTGTGTTTTGGGACACTTATATGAAAATAAATTATAATTAATACAATTTTTTTTCAGATTATCCTTTGTGAATTATCCTGTGTTGGTAGAGTATCTAATCGCTACCAGCATGTGCTTATGCTTGTTTCCAGGTGAGTCACTCACACAATCTGAACTATCAGCAACCATTGAAAGCTCAATATGTAAGGGCTTTGCAGGTCTTCAGGCTGGGCCCAGACTGTCCTTACAACTGGGCAACCACTGGGCAGCTCACAAAGAACTATTGAAAGTGAGAGGGTAGCAAAACTCTGACCACTCCCAGATGTACCACTCATAAAGATCCTGACTGGAAGCCACAACTATTTAAGCCAGAGGAGTGCTGGCCAGCACTTGGTGACTAAAGGGTTAAACTCAGGTAGTTGGCCGGGGTGGGGGGCAGAAGAACCAATGATACAATGCTGAAATCTGAATTAACTATAGATACCTGGACTGCTCTTCTTCTGTGTGTCTTCTAGATTAAGGGCTGGAGGGAACAGATGCAGTAATTAGAATTACCATCCCTATAAAAAAATATTGGCCATAGGAGTGAACTGGACCTTGAAGTATGGATCAGCACAGATCTTGAGTAGAGGGAAAAGGTGTATTTAGTCATGATTTTTCTGTGTATTTTTCTTTATTTTGGTTGTTTGGTTAAACTTTTCTGTGTGAATCTATGCCTTCCCATCCCCATTCACTATCTAAGAGCACACCCAGAGATGTTCTAAGTCAGGGAGTCTGATTCAGGAACTGCTGCTGGCTGGTAAGTCTCCTGGCAGAACCTACCTCTGGCACCGCAGTCCTTCCCTTCCCCAACCCTCTGTGCCCCACTCCTGCCCCCTACTCCACATACCCAAATCCTCTGCCCCCTCCTGTACCCATATCCCCTCCCATATCCAGCACCCCAATTCCCTACCCCAGATCACAGTCCCCTCCCGCCAAATCCAATCCAAATCCCTACACTCCCCCTGCACCCCAATTCCCTGCCCTAGGTCACAGTCCTACACCCTGCACCTCAGTCCAATACCCAAGGTCACAACTGCCTCCCTTCACTAAATCTCTTGAGGTTTGACTAGCTCAGTTTCTGGGTCCACTGTTAATAGCAAAAAATAGAGCTTTCCCTGGTCTGGAACACTGCCAAACTCTGGGAAAGCTTGAAGCCAGATTTGGATCTGGACAAGGTAACTTGGCCCTATGTTTGGAATTGCCCAAACAGGAATGCTAAAACTGACCACCTACTCCAGACTTTGGGAAAATCTTAATCCAGATCCCCTGCTTGTGGTTAAAAACAAAAAGGAAATGAAAAGGGAAAGAATAACAAGAGAAAAGAAAACAAACAAAAATGTTTGATCTATGGATATTTCAATACATTTCCAACTCCCAGTGTTTTAACTGCCATGGTTCTTTGATTTCTAACTCTGCTCATTAAACTGTTTCAGTAATAGGCTTGGGAGACATTAACAATTGTAAGTCATGGACAGAATGGTTTCTTTGTAATCCATTTTGTTTCCTGACAGGAACGGTTCTCTTAAATGAAGACTTGATGCTGAGCAGACAGACTAGGAAATTGGGCTGACTCAGCTAGATTCTTCACCACTCATTTTCAGGCACACAAACACCTCTGTATATAACTGGGATTGATGGGGTGAAACACTTAAGAGAGCTGGGACAGCTAGGAGCCCAATCCAACTAGATCCAGCAGCTACAATGTCACCTCCATACTTATAAACCATATTGCGGAGGCCTTCACCCACTTGTATTGATTGAATTACAAGACTTCACTTTTATTATGTGTTCTTTTGGTTCTCTCATAATAAAGGGCTAGAGGAACAATTTCACTAGTAATTGAAACCAGATTCATAACCTAGGAGGAGACCGTAGTGGAGTAGAGAATTGTCCTTTTTATTTGTTTACGCAGAGTGTCATGGATATCCATATACTATAGAGAATAGAATTATTCTTGGTGGAGACCTCCTTTCAGTCCATCTGTGACCACTCTTTTGGCGCACCAAATGGCACCTTTAGTTAAGATTGCCCAACATTTTCCATTATAATCCAGGTTTTCAGTTGCTTATAACTTTGTCAAACTTTGCTGTTGGGGCTGAAATTTCCCATGCTGTGAGTCTGCTTCAGGCTTATTTTTTGTAGTTGTTCTCATTAGAAACTTTCAACTGACACAATTCAGCCATTCCTAAGAATTAAATTAGGGAAAATACATTATTTTGCCATAAAAATATATTTATTTTATTGGGCAGCTCTAACATATCCATGCTCAGGTGCAAGGGCTTGAAGTTCAGCAGGCAATTGCTCTAGTGCCCGGGATGTAGCTTTTGCTGTTCCCATGCAAAACCACACATATTTAGCTCAGTTATAGGTCTCTGCATTCTGGAGGTTCCTAAGTAGGACATGAATATCTATGTGTGAAGGCAGCCATCTCTGTATGATTAGGAGATACTTAGGCATCTAGTGACTGACCAGAACATCTCAGAGCAAAGGGGCTTGTGAATTACAGAGGTGACCTTAATAAGTATGCTCTGCCCCAAAACATAACTGACTGTATGGAGTTCCTGCTTCATGAGAAATTTGTTTTCATCACCAACCAGCAATGGTAAACCCAAGAAGATGCTGATTTAGTAGGCAGATGCATTAAAGCCTCTTTACAGATGCTCTGCATCAATTATAGACCTGAGTGGCTTCTGTGGAGAGTCCTACCACAGACAGATTGGCACTTTCACCATAATTTTGACTCATATATTTGTACCCCTTCTGCCAGATGGAGCCAGAAGCAGCCAGGGGCGGGTTCAATATCTAGGGGTTCTCCATCCATCCAACACAGAATTGGCTCAAGTTTCTACCTAGTAACCTGGGATATTTACACACCACCTCAGAGAGGCAATACTTCCCCACTCACAAGCAGAGTCTGAGTGTAGAAAAGAAACTTTTATTAAAAGGAGGGAAGTAACTTGGCATTAATTTGGGAAAACACAGAGAACAGGATCCATAAATATAAACCATGAGAAAAACACTCACCCTGAGTATGTTGGGCAGTGTCAATCTATGCTTATAACAATCGGTAACTAACAAATAAAAAAAATAATGTTAGATGATTGTTAAATTTTTTTTCTCTTTTTTAACAGTGTCCATTTTGAATCCCATGTGATGTCAGAAGTTGATGGGGAGAAGAAAAGTAGGGTGCCAGGGAAATGAACAGAAGCAAACAAAAATCCCAGCTTATATTAGTACTTTAGCTCTGGCATGTGTTCTACTGCTGGTTCTGCAGAGGACTGGTTCTTAAGGCTGCCCCCAAACAAATCCGCTGAGCACAGACCCAGGTTGTGCTGTAGCTGATCCAGCAGCAGCTTCTTCTGGTACTAGCCTCAGCACCAGGCTAATTTCTTGTCTTTCATCTGGTAACTAGATGAATTCTCTCTCTGTGTGCTTTAAATAAAAGAAAAAGAGCAAGAAGATGGGAAAGTCTCAGAGGTGCTATTAGAATGTGTTTATCTTCACCTTCTTGAACCACTCTTTGCATTGTTTTGCTGTCCAGACAATCCCCAACAGCATCAGCTGCATGCATATTTGTCTTTGTAGACATAATTTCTCGTGCTCTTGCCGATGTCCAATGTCTTGCTTGCCTTGCACCAGAGATTTAACCAGAATCCATCTCTTTTCTTCTAGATAGCTAGCAGTGTGCTTGATGAAGGACTACTACTTAGTGCTGACCATGCTAGTACACATGAAGTTTTCCAATTAAGCAGATCATGTTGAAGTGAAAGACTGAACACTGAACAGCTTCATTTGAATCTGGAAGGTGCTTCTGGCTCCTAGTAAGTGAATGGGAAATTTCAAGATGGAAGGGCTGGGAAATACAGCCCCAGGGGATTGAGAGATAGCTTTGGGGGACTCCAAGACCTGAGTCTCGTGACCTGATCTTGAACGGCATCTACGCTGCAAAAGGCTTGAGCTTTCATCTGTGTCATAGTGGAATTTGGGCTCTGACTCAATCCTCTTATAGGGTTTATTGACTCAAGGTAGAGGGGTTCTTGGCCCAAGTCAGATTAATTTCTGCATGGATGGAAGGAAGATTTGGGATTAAACTTGAGTTAGAGTCTGGATTTAGTGTGCTGTGTTAGACATACCCATAGATTATAACAGGCTACTACTGCTACCAGTTATTCCATTAGCTAAGGTGGTAGAAGTTTGTGCTGTCAATCCCCAAAGATCCACCCTGTGGTGGTGACCAAAGTTGGTGGTCAATATCATTTCATGTGATAGAATTTCAGTTTTGTTTTTTCAATTAAAAAAAGAGGAATGTGATGATTTGGGGAATTTGTAATATTTATGAATTTGGTGAGAGATGATTAATTCTGTATGTATCTTGAACAAACTGCAGACCCCATTTTGTCCTTTTACCTCCATGGGATACCGATACAGGACTGGCAATAAAGTTGCTAAATCTGGATGATTTCTTCTTCAAATGCAAACATCCCACACAACAGATTGTTTGACACTTAGAGAAATTGTTTGGCAGTTGAGAGGTCACCTGGCAATGAAGTTACCACGTAGGGATCTATAATCAGCTGAGGAGGCTGTTGTGGATTCACCTGACAGACTGAAAGCTATAAAAGACATGAGTTACTGTGCTAAGGGTCTTTGGGCATTTTCACTAGCTCAAGCTGAGGGAAGCTGCTGGAGGAGCCTGATGAATCAGGATTCCGTTTACCTGAACTTGGACACGGACATAGGTATTCCCAAGGGTGGGAAAGAAGAGTATTGTGTTCAGAATATCTGTGCTTCTAAATGATGGCTGCTCTCTTGTACTTTTTTCTCTCATGTAAAGAGCAATTGTGTTTTAGAATCCTGTGAAAATTATGCTAGGTGTAATGCCTATCACATGCTTCTGAGGAATTCACCAATGAACTCTGAGTGTCCACATAGGTGAGAGGGGTGTGAGTTTAAACTATAGGAGACTTTGAGGGTGTCTGCATTAGTTCCAGGGATGGGGCTAATTCCAGCTCCCTGGACATTTGAATTCTATAATCTTCTGAGTTGTTAGTAAGTACAGCTGAGTGAATAACAGATGTTTTGATTTGCTGGAAATGAAAAAAAGTCATTTTGGGTCAAATGAAGTTTCATGCCAACAAAACAGTATTCTTGAACTTTGATTTTAACTATTTGAAATATTTTGATTGTTCTAAAAATGAATGTAAAATATATTTTTAAATTAAGTCATTTTATTTAAAATATGTCAAAATGAAACATTTCAGTGTTTTTAGATTTTTTCCCTAGCTTTTCTCAGAGAGGAACAATTTCATGAATTCATAGAACATTTTGGTGTCGCTGACTATGCAATTTTTGCTGAAGAAGTGTTTTGTCAGAACACTTTAACACAGCTCTGACTGCTCGTATAACCCACATAGCTCCAGGGTGTGTGTTCTGTCCCCTGTAGTCCCACTGAGACCACTTAGTGATTAATGAGTCTGTTACAGCCTGAGGTAAGGCCATATGGCTTTTAGCTCATGCAGTAGAGGCTCGTGCATCCATCTCCAAAGGTCCCAAGTTTGACTTACCCACTGACGACAAAGGTATTATACTTGTAGTCATCATTCTAACCAATGTGACATAGTGGACGGACAAACTGCAAACATGGGTGCAAGGATGGCAAAGCAAGTAATGGGAGTGGCGGTATCAATTACGCAGATTTAAACAGTGATATCATAGTGAAGGATGTTTGCTGACAGCTGTGCTTGCAATCTTTTTTTGCTGTTGCTCTATGGCAAGCAGCATTTGCTACAAATTTCTGTTGCCACCCAACTTTCTCTCTCCCCAGACAATGATACTCCCTGCTGCATTAATCATAGTTTCAATGTTCTGGACTGGTGTATGGTCAGACGCTGTAGAATGTACCCTTCCCCGCTACATCTTGCTGGTAATCAAGCTGGTACATAGGGATGTAATGTACACTCTAGTAATATACATCTTCTTTCCCCTATTTAACTAATTTTAAGTAAAAAAACATATATTAACTTATATATTTAGCAAACTAATATAAAGAAAAACACATCCTTGTTTATAAAACTTAACCCAACTTTGATGAAGGAAGCATCATATTTAGTAGCTCTCGACAGAGTTTTTTTTAGTGGTTATATAATATACCTGCACTTCTTGCTCATGCCCTTACAGCTGTATTCCACCATTCATGGGAAGTCCTGTTTGCACGTTGTGAAAGGGGAAATCACATAAGAATCAAACATTCCTCACTTGTGGCCTTCCGTTTCACCGTTATTATGCTGTCTGCTGTGGAGAGCTGTAAGCAAAGGGTTTGCCATGGGAGTTACTGTACATAACTTACTCTAGAGGGGGGGCTGGTAGGTAAGGAAACATTTCAGCAGGTTATTGATTCACAATTCGCCTGTTGAATCCCTTTATGAGGGCACAGAATGTTCTCATAATTTCAAGATCATGGTAGATACAAGAAATCTGAAATATCACATTGGTGATAGCACATGGGAGAGTATGTGAAGTACATAATAAAACAGCAATGCCGAGAAAAGGAACCTCATTACTGATGAATGGTTTCTCTAAAAATTCAGTTATACCTTGTTCCAGCTTCCCAGTGTGTTAAGCTACTCCAATTGCATCTCCCTTAGATATCAGAAGAGTTGGTATAGATAACTAAAAGCCACCTTTACCTCCATCCTTTCCTTCTTCCCCTCTGTGCTTTACTCCATGGGGCCAGCACAGAATTAGACTCCCAAAACCTTAATTTAGCTTTTCTTACTGCTCTAACTCCCTCAGAGCAGCAAGTACCCATCCTACAGAAATCAAATGGAGACTAAATTGAATTAATTTAACATACCAAGGAGGCAGAAACAGATGTAATTTAAAGCAGGGTGAGGACCATTCTAACTTACACCATCCACTGATTCCTTTCTGTGTAAATTGCATCAACTTAGTGTTGTGTCATAAAGTAGGAAAATAATTTCAGGCAAACACAGTCTAAGAAATGTTAAATTATCTCAAAAGGAGGGCAGTGAGCCAAAAATACAGTATATTAATTTAAGAATAGGAGGTTATATTGAAAAATGCTGCCATGATGTTACAAGTAGGAGAGCCTGGATTACTCTGATTTGGCAATAAATGGTGTTGTCTGGCTTGTCCAAAGTGTGGATTTCTGTCCCGTTTCAAGTCTGGTGTGCTAAAGCACACAGGCAGGGCCCGAGAGTCAGGAATTGTTTTACATAACAATGCAGATTAAGCATGGTACAGGAGACCACGTTAAGAACACAGGACAAGTGGCCTTTTACTGGTATTTGTTTCTGATAAGCAAAAAGTACAGATGCAGCCTTGAAACTGTCAACTGCACACATAGCAGTAACATCCTGAGTAGCAGGCTGTACCCCAAATAGGGATATTGGGCATTTTATGTATCCTACACAATACTTAATCAATGGGTAAATATTGTTAGAACGACCAAGTCTTGCTTTGCTATAAATTGGGCTTAGAAAGAACAATCGATGGGAAGGAATGGGCAGGATAGACCCACACGTCCTGCTCGATGTAACTAGAAGTAATTAGGCTCTTCACACCGGCGGCCCAGTGCGTGGCGTTCCTATGTGTGGGAAGGAATGGAACCATGACCTTCTGCCTGGCACTGTAGGTAGCATACGGGTGAAGTGTAAGTGAATTAGGCTTTATTATTGTATAAAGTATATCTTTTAGTAAGTGCTTTTGCATTGCTTTGCACTATATTAATTGCTTTAGAATCTATAGTATTTAAGGTTTAAATTGTATAGTAATTGTTCTTAAGGCTTGTAAAACTTAAACCATTGTATTAACTGCTTAAGGGTTGCAATAAATAAGAAAGTGGTTAAGTAGCCCTGGCGTGTCCTGGTTTCCCTTGGATCTAAAATAGATCGAACCACTATTACCCAAAACTAATGGCATCAGGCTGATATTGGCAGGGCAGAGCGGTGTGGAAATGCAGCATCAGTGGCTCAAGTAAAGATACTATGGGCAGGTCTACATTTAACGGGAGATCAGCGCTGCAGCAATTGATCCCTCGGGGATTGATTTAGTGGGTATGGAAAAGACCTGCTACATCAACTGCTGATCATACTCTTGTAAACTCTAGTACTTCACTGGAATTAAATGCATCGTGGGGACCCCGTAGCAACTCCATCCAAGATACGTTAACTTCAGCTATGCTATTCATGTAGCTGGAGTTACGTACCTTAGGTCGGCATTGCCCCATAGTGTAAACCTGCCCTAAGTGTGACAGTTACCATCTACAGGTATCAACCCACAGTCAAGCTTTCCCCATTTGTAAGTGTTCCTGAAAGGTGTCAGACTGAAATCTGCAAAAGTCTTGATTTATTCACACAGGGCGTGATCCCACAAAACTCCCCTTGAGGTGTAATAAAAAAATTGGGTTCATTCAAGCTTTTATAAGTAATTAAAAGTACACCTACACTGCAAATATACCCTGGAAATGGCCCATTCCAGGTGCTGCAGGCTCAGGCTACAGAGATGTTTAGTTGAAGTATCGGCTTCTGGGTTTGGGCTGGAGCCCGGGCTCTAGGACCAGCAAAGTGGGAGGGTCCCAGAACTCAGGCTGCAGCCCAAGCCAGAATGTCTCCATGACAATTAAACAGCCCCTTAACCCAAGCCCCATGGGATTTACATCAGTGAAACTTACGTTGCTCAAAGGTGTGAATATTCCATGCCCCTGAACAATATAAATTATACTGTCAGAAGTGCTAGTGTGTGCTATGTTGGCAGGAGAATTCTGGCAGCTGATGTAGCTACTACCGCTCATTGGGAGAGAATTAATTATGGCAACAGGAGAGCTCTGATCCATTGGCAGAGACTGGTTATACAAAAGAACTTAAAGTGGTTCAGCTACTTCGGTACAGCTGTATTTTTCTCTACTGCAAACATAGCCTGAGTCAGCTGACACTGGCCTGCCTTCTGTGTCTAACTGAAGTATGTACATACCTTAAACCAAAGATTCTTAATGCCACTCTCTGAGATCTCCCTGAAACAGTTTAGGAAGGCAGCAGCTAGTCCCTGGTGTCAAAAAAGTTGAGGAACACAGCCCTAAAATATGTGGCAGCAACATGTTGCTTAAATGGAACAATTTTGTTAAATTATATCTATTCTTAAGTATTGTATTTAATCGATGAGGAGCTTAAATGTCCTGTGGCAGCTTAAAGACTGCAACAAGATTCCTTGTTGTTTTTGCAGATACAGACTAATACAGCTACCTATCTGAGAACTGTATTTAATGTATATTATCTTCCAACCTTGTGTGGTAATTTCACTAAAGAAATCCTACAGTGCATGTCATTTTTTTCCTAGCTATTTGTCTAAACAACAAATCTGGCCTCCTTGGACAGTAAATTGCAGCAGAGAAAGAAATGTGACAGCTGAGTTATAGAGCCTTGACAATCATTGACAATAAATGCTGAAACAGTTGTAATAAAAATTAGTTTTTGCTTTTCCTTTGATTTTCCCCTCCTGTCTTATTGTGAGCTTCGATTAAAGCATTTTTAAACAAGTCATGTTTATCTTCCCGAGTACAGAATCTCTATAATGAATAATTACCTGGAACTAATTAGCATATATTAATTTACGTATGTTATGTTAATATATATTTGGAGATACAAGCTGGAAAATGAATAAAAAAAGAATCAAAATCCCCCAACCTTGTGTCTTCTTTTATCAACCAAAGCTGAGTTAGAGGAACATGTTTGCATTTCAGTTTCTTCCTAACACTGTTTCTGGTAGGGCTAGGATAAACACTTATCTTGATTTTTATGGGTCAGTTTTTGTTTTCCTGGATTTATTATATATTCTGCAAACCTAGGTTTTCAGGCCTAATCTAATGATGGTAACATCAGTGCATAAAAAATACAAATGGTGTGATTGATACAGCTTCATGGAACTGTAACGTGATTATTTTGTCCTATGGGACAGGACAGATAGTGAGGTGGGAACCAGTGGTTCAATAAGAGAGTTCTGAAACAGCATTTCTCTGTCTTCAATCAAGTTTGAGGGTTCTGAGCACCATGTAGGAGGAACCTGGCAATTTATAGGATTAGGTCATAAAACTGGACTGGTCAGCAGTGCGCTTGATCCACTTGCAAAATACTCATCCAAATAAGGACAAATGATGTATTGAAAATAATTTCTGTTCTGTAGCTGCTGCCAAATGTGACACATTGAATCTTCAAGCCAAATCAAGGATAAAAAACATGTCTGAATGAAATCTCAGTCTATATGAAATCCAAAGGTGTATTTCACAAGCAAAGTTTGCCCAGTAAATCACTAAAACAGCACAGTCAAGCAAATCCTTCACCGACAGAGTACATAAAACCAATGTCTGAGGTCTTTGGAGGCTATAAATCTGAATAGTTTCTTTGAAGGCTGTGGACAGTGCTGACTCACCCCATCTGAGGATCTGGCCATGTGTTCAGTAAATGAGTGGAGGCACTATTTGATTTTGACTAGCAACAAATCATAGCTGTTATCTGATAAGACTGTTTAGGACTAAAACCCTGAAATAATCACTGACGTTGCCTAGCAGGTCATCTGGATCTCAGTGCTTACTGATGTGTTTTATAGATGCCTTTATACCACAATGCAACACATAAATGATGTCCCACCTCTGGCTATTACTGGACCTGATCATTCTTGAGAAGCCATTTCAGAATAATGTTTTAATAATTTCCAATACACCCCCCAGATATTGATGTGCTCTGATGGAGACAGTGATGTGTGGCAAATATTAATTTCCATCATCCCAGATGTTGTATCTGACATGGTGTAAGCTTAACGTTGCCTTTTTTAGCCATTGCAATGCACACAATTTATATTTGGTTCTTATAAGTAACAAAATAATTTATGTGGGAACTGACAACTGTCAAAGAGAAATGGATGGCTGCTTTTCATAATTCCCTGCAGTTCAAGTCTCATTCTGAGATTGTGAAATTAGCAATTTGACAGTGCCTTGACAATGAGTTTCCACAGGTAATTCAATCCTTTTTGAGGGTCTGTTGCATTTTTAGAGAAACTGCAGGATGGCAGCAAGAGAAGGGAAGCTGTCTTGTTGCTGATAGCTTTTCTCTAGAAGTGGACTCGGCTGTTCTCTGCTTGCAGTTCCAGATTTCAAAGAAGAATACATCAGGCAGTGAAAAAAGGCAAGCAGGTTTCACCAATTTTTATATCTGTTCTTCCTCTCATGAATCAGTGAGTTCAAGTTTGCTTCACAAAGTTTGCATTTGTCGTGTTATCTCTGGGTTTACACTTTTCCTATATGAACAGGTTATTTAGCATGATTAATATAAACTTAAAACAGCTGCAGACTGTTTTATTACAAAATACTATTGTGGATATGCTATACTTACCTTCTAACAGGTCATCTTTGTAGTCTTGGATAAAAAGCACCTGGAAATGGTCTGAAAAGAGTATGAGATGTTGTTTTATATCAAAGTAATGTGAAGTTGCATTAGTACCATTAATCATCTGTGATCACCGCATAGTGCATTTAATTAATGATAATGTTAACAATTAAAAATTTATCAACAGTGTTAATGTTAAAATGTACATTTGTAATTCTATAAGCTTGGAAACATAGGAAACACGAGTTAATTAAAAACCTTAAATGTGCTATATTACATTCTGACCTGCAATATGAACAGACAGAACCAGATTATAACAAACAATCCATTCTTTATATTAAATACCATCTGGAAAAGATTATTACAATGTAGAGTCACCTTGTACTCTCAAGCAAGGTGGCAGAAAAAAGAACGACAAGGAAATGATGCCATGATTAAACGGGCACTCCATTAACAGTGCAAAATGGAGTTGGAAGGAAACATAAATAGTGCCATAAGAAGGGAATAGGCCAATTATGTTGTTCAGAAAATTCTTGTTACCTTAAAGTGCATTTTGCATTACTCTAGTCCTTTATTTCAGTAATACAATAGAGTACTTAATGAGGTTCTCTGAGCACTCATTTCTATATTCTGTGATGGCAGAAACTGTCAGGTGGAGTTGTTGTAACACATATAAACTTCCAAGCTTTTTTTGGGGTGGTGGTTGGGGGGCACGTAAACAAGATTTGACTGTCAGGGTGCATCTACAGAGCAGCATTATTTTGGAATAACGACCGTTATTTTGAAATAACGATGCAAGCGTCTACACAGCAATTCCATTATTTCAAAATAAATTTTAAATAACTGATGGCTTATTTTGAAATCTGTAAACCTTATTCCACGGGGAATAATGCTTATTCTGAAATAGCTTTTTAGGAATAGCAGTAGTGCGGATGCTTTAAATTGGGACTCTAAATTGAGGTAGTACGTCCATATTAGGGAAGCCTCAAAATGCTTCTCTGTAGTGTAGATGTGCTATTTCAAAATAAGCTATTTTGGGGAAAAAATCTGAAAGCTTATTTTGAAATAAGCGTGCTGTGTAGATGTACCCTCAGAAAAGCATTACTGGGTCATTACTTTTGGGCTATGGAAAGACTGTGCAAGCAGTAAGAAGTTATTCTCTACTCTTGGGGCTCTGATTAGTCAGGTCTTGAGGAAGAGTTGGTCTCCAAGCACTGGTGCTGGGCTGAGATTCCTGGAGGGAGGGATTGCTTTGCATGCTATTTAAACATTTCCTTTCAGGACTGATGTACATGTATAAATAAAGCAAATTACAGTTGAAGTACACCCAGACCCCAGATCTGCGAGGCATCCCCTACTTTTTGGGAGAGGGACAACATTAGTAACAGAAGAAGGGATAACATTATTAAGTGTCATTTAACACTGATTTTTGTCCTATGACATAATCAATAAATCAGTTTTAATAACTCACATACAACTTCCTCTCACAGACCTCTGTTCATCTGTCACTTGATCCTTTCCCTCTATAACAGATTATATAGACAATAAACCTAAAGCATTTTCTTTATTGAGAAACAACTGCTAGTCGGAAATTGTATGTATATTACTTCATAGTTTTTTAATAGTTCTAATGCGTGAAGAGAGTATTGTTCAGAACCCAGGATGACTTTATAGAAGCAGATAATTCAGAAGAAAACACACTCAGTTAGAATCAACATGTGAAAAAGGAAACATGCCTACAATACTTCTTTGAATAATATTTCTCTTGGAGTTTTATGCAAAATATGCTTTTTGGCATCCAGCTTTTGACTGATTGTTTTCAATCTGTAGGAAATGAAACAAGATTAGAACTTTAAAATAAGTATAGATCTTCCAAGACTTTTATAATGCCCTAGTGGTTTATTTATCATTGAGCTCCTTTGACTTTAGGCACTCAAGCACCACCAGAGAATCCTCCTGGAGTGATGTTAGATTTTATGTCTGTATCCCCAGTAGTACAGAAATACTGGGAATTTATTACAACTTCACTTAATATATAATCTATCAAGGATAACTACTAATTAGTTCAATATCAATACAGGAATAAAAAAGGGATGGATAAAAATAGAAAAAAATCACTCCGCTTTAATTGGTCAAAAATATCATTCCTACATTCCCTTGTCTTTATTCTTCTACTGTTCTCTGATAGCTTGACGCTTCCTTTGTTCAAGACAGTAGGAATTCATGTTTCAGGGTGAGTAAAATGTAAGAATTTCTATTTGAAATGAGTGCATTTGTCAAAAGGTATATGCAGACTTTTCCCTTTGATTATAAGAATAAAATCTAGGATTCAACTCTTTCATTTAAGATAATTCATTAAACTACCTTTAGTAAAAGAATTAAAGACAGTGTGATAGTTCAATGTGCTAATGCTTTCTGCTTCACTACCTTGACATTTTGCTCTTTAATACTGTCAACCAAAGTTTCTTCTAGAGATTGAATCTCATAATGAGATTGCTGTGAGCTCCCACATTTCTGCAGACTGGCTTTATTGTCCTTTTCCTGGGTAATTATGGTTATTGCGCTCAAGTAGATTAAAAGAGAATCATATCTTCAATTTTCTGCAATGTTTCATCCAAACAAACTTTACAGCCAAAATGATTGAACAGGATTTCCTTATTATATTCCTTGTTCATCTGTAGAACCCAAGAGACCTTGAAACCTGAAATATCTCTTGGATTTTATTAGAAAATAGAAGTTACGGTGCCCCAGAGTGTTTTGGGAACTTCTGGTTTTGTACAACTGTTAGAAAATCTGAATTATGGAGAACTGAGGAAACATACTCTGTGGCAGAGCATTGAAAAGCAGTCAGCTAAGCAGCTGAACAAGTGTTTCAGTAGGACTCAGTCATATGTCTAAATTAAATACTTGTTTTAAGTGCACTGCTGAATAGGAATGAACTGTTGAATTGTGGCCTCCAGATCCTCCAGAAAGCTCCCTTTCCAGCTGAGCAATATGTTTACAGTTATTCTTAGTTAATCATAGAATACTAGGACTGGAAGGGACCTCGAGAGGTCATCGAGTCCAGTCCCCTGCCCTCATGGCAGGACCAAATACTGTCTAGACCATCCCCAATAGACATTTATCTAACCTACTCTTAAATATCTCCAGAGATGGAGATTCCACAACCTCCCTGGGCAGTTTATTCCAGTGTTTGACTACCCTGACAGTTAGGAACTTTTTCCTAATGTCCAACTAAACCTCCCTTGTTTCAGTCGAAGCCCATTGCTTCTTGTTCTATCCTCAGAGGCCGAGTTGAACAAGTTCTCTCTCCTCCTTATGACACCCTTTTAGATACCTGAAAACTGCTATCATGTCCCCCCTCAATCTTCTCTTCTGTAAACTAAACAAACCCAATTCTTTCAGCCTTCCTTCATAGGTCATGTTCTCTAGACCTTTAATCATTCTTGTTGCTCTTCTCTGAACCCTCTCCAATTTCTCCACATCCTTCTTGAAATGTGGTGCCCAGAACTGGACACAATACTCCAACTGAGGCCTAACTAGTGCAGAGTAGAGCGGAAGAATGACTTCTCTTGTCTTGCTCACAACACACCTGTTAATGCATCCCAGAATCATGTTTGCTTTTTTTGCAACAGCATCACACTGCTGATTCATATTCAGCTTGTGGTCCACTATAACCCCTAGATCCCTTTCTGCTGTACTCCTTCCTAGACAGTCGCTTCCCATTCTGTATGTGTGAAACTGATTGTTCCTTCCTAAGTGGAGCACTTTGCATTTGTCTTTATTAAACTTCATCCTGTTTACCTCAGACCATTTCTCCAATTTGTCCAGATCATTTTGAATTATGACCCTATCCTCCAGAGCAGTCGCAACCCCTTCCAGCTTGGTATCATCTGCAAACTTACTAAGCATACTTTCTATGCCAATATCTAAATCGTTGATGAAGATATTGAAGAGAGCCGGTCCCAAAACAGACCTCTGCGGAACCCCACTTGTTATACCTTTCCAGCAGGATTGTGAACCATTACTAACTACTCTCTGAGTACGTTTATCCAGCCAATTATGCACCCACCTTATAGTAGCCCCATCTAAGTTGTATTTGCCTAGTTTATTGATAAGAATATCATGCGAGACCGTATCAAACGCCTTACTAAAGTCTAGGTATACCACATCCACCGCTTCTCCCTTATCTACAAGACTAGTTATCCGATCAAAGAAAGCTATCAGATTGGTTTGACGTGATTTATTCTTTACAACTCCATGCTGGCTGTTCCCTATCACCTTGCCACCTTCCAGGTGTTTACAGATGATTTCCTTAATTACCTGCTCCATTATCTTCCCTGGCACAGAAGTTAAACTAACTGGTCTGTAGTTTCCTGGGTTGTTCTTATTTCCCTTTTTATAAATGGGCACTATATTTGCCCTTTTCCAGTCTTCTGGAATCTCTCCCGTCTCCCATGATATTCCAAAGATGATAGCTTGAGGCTCAGATTCCTCCTCTATCAGCTCCTTGAGTATTCTAGGATGCATTTCGTCAGGCCCTGGTGACTTGCAGGCATCTAACTTTTCTAGGTGATTTTTAACTTGTTCTTTTTTTATTTTATCTTCTAAACCTACCCCCTTCCCACTAGCATTCCCTATGTTAGGCATTCCTTCAGACTTCTCGGTGAAGACCGAAACAAAGAAGTCATTAAGCATCTCTGCCATTTCCAAGTTTCCTGTTACTGTATCTCCCTCCTCACTGACCAGTGGCCTACCCTGTCCTTAGTCTTCCTCTTGCTTCTAATGTATTTATAAAAAGTCTTCTTGTTTCCCTTTATTCCCGTAGCTAGTTTGAGCTCATTTTGTGCCTTTGCCTTTCTAATCTTGCCCCCGCATTCCTGTGTTGTTTGCCTATATTCTTCCTTTGTAATTTGTCCTACTTTCCATTTTTTATAGGACTCCTTTTTTATTTTTAGATCATGCAAGATCTTGTGGTTAAGCCAAGGCGGTCTTTTGCCATATTTTCTATCTTTCCGACACAGAGGAATAGCTTCCTTTTGGGCCCTTAACAATCTCCCTTTGAAAAACTGCCAACTCTCCTCAGCTGTTTTTCCCTCAGTCTTGATTCCCATGGAACCTTACCTATCAGCTCTCTGAGCTTACCAAAATCTGCCTTCCTGAAATCCATTGTCTCTATTTTGCTGTTCTCCCTTCTACCCTTCCTTAGAATTGTGAACTCTATGATTTCACGATCACTTTCACCCAAGCTGCCTTCCACTTTCAAATTCTCAACCAGTTCCTCCCTATTTGTTGGGAAGAACACCGCAGCGGTCAAACACTCTGGCATTTAATTTCAAAAAGGGGAATTACACTAAAATGAGGAAGCTAGTTAAACAGAAACTAAAAGGGAGAGTAATTAAACTAAAATCCCTGGAAGCTGCATGGGAACTGTTTAAAGACACCATACTAGAGGCCCAACTTAAATGTATACCCCAAATAAAAAAACACAGTAAGAGACCTAACAAAGAACCACCATGGCTAAACAGCCATGTTAAAAAGGCAGTGAGAGAGAAAAGGGCAGCTTTTAAAAAGTGGAAGTCAAATCCTAGTGAGGAAAATAGAAAGGAACATAAACACTCCCAAATTAAGTGTCATAATGTAGTAAGAAAAGCCAAAAAAGAGTTTGAGGAACAGCTAGCCAAAAATTCAAAAAATGATAGTAAAATGTTTTTTAAATACATTAGAAGCAGGAAGCCCGCTAAAAAAGCAGTGGGGCCCTTGGATGATAAAGATATAAAAGGAGCGATCAAGGAAGACAGTGCCATTGCGGAGCGATTAAATGATTTCTTTGCTTCAGTCTTCACGGCTGAGGATGTTACAGAGGTTCCTAAATCTGAGCCAGCCTTTTTAGGTGACAAATCTGAGGAACTCACTCAGATTGAAGTGACATTAGAGGAGGTTATGGAATTAATTGATAAGCTGAATAGTAACAAGTCTCCGGGACCAGACGGCATTCACCCAAGGGTTCTGAAAGAACTCAAAGGTGAAATTGCGGAGTTATTAACAGTGGTTTGTAACCTATCCTTTAAATCCACTTTGGTACCAAATGACTGGAAGATGGCCAATATAACACCAATATTTAAAAAAGGCTCTAGAGGAGATCCTGGCAATTATAGACCGATAAGTTTAACATCAGTACCAGGCAAATTAGTAGAAACACTAGTAAAGAGTAAAATTGCAAGGCACATAGAAGAGCACGAATTGTTGGGCAAAAGTCAGCATGGTTTCTGCAGAGGGAAGTCGTGTCTAACTAATCTGTTAGAATTCTTTGAAGGGGTTAATAAACATGCGGACAAGGGGCACCCAGTGGATATAATATACCTAGATTTCCAGAAAGCCTTTGACACGGTCCCACACCAAAGGCTTTTACGTAAATTAGGTGGTCATGGGATAGGAGGAAAGGTCCTTTCATGGATCAAGAATTGGTTAAAAGACAGAAAACAAAGGGTGGGAATAAATGGTAAATTTTCACAATGGAGGAGGGTAACTAGTGGTGTTCCCCAGGGGTCAGTACTGGGACCAATCCTGTTCAACTTGTTCATCAATGATCTAGAAAATGAGGTAAGCAGTGAGGTGGCCAAGTTTGCAGATGACACAAAGTTGTTCAGGACAGTCAAAAGCAAAAGGGATTGTGAAGAACTACAAAAAGATCTCAGCAAACTGAGTGATTGGGCAGCAAAATGGCAAATGAAATTTAATGTGGGTAAGTGTAAGGTAATGCATGTTGGAAAAAATAACCCAAATTACACGTACTACATGATGGGGTCAAATTTAGCTACGACAGATCAGGAAAGGGATCTTGGAGTTATAGTGGATAGTTCTATGAAGACATCCACGCAGTGTGCAGCGGCAGTTAGTAAGGCAAATAGGATGTTAGGAATTATTAAAAAAGGGATAGATAATAAGACAAAAGATATCATACTTCCCCTATATAAAACTATGGTACGCCCACATCTCGAGTACTGCGTGCAGATGTGGTCTCCTCACCTCAAAAAAGATATATTGGCATTAGAAAAGGTTCAGAAAAGGGCGACTAAGATGATAAGGGGCTTGGAAAGGGTCCCATATGGGGAGAGGCTAGAGAGACTGGGACTTTTCAGTTTGGAAAAAAGGCGATTGAGGGGCGATATGATAGAGGTATATAAAATCATGAATGGTGTGGAGAAAGTGATTATAGAAAAATTATTTACCTTTTCCCATAATACAAGAACTAGGGGACACCAAATGAAATTGATGGGTAGTAGGTTCAAAACTAATAAAAGGAAATTTTTCTTCACACAGTGCACAGTCAACCTGTGGAACTCCTTGCCCGAGGAGGCTGTGAAGGCCAGGACTCTATTAGGGTTTAAAAAAAGAGCTTGATAAATTTTTGCAGGTTAGGTCCATAAATGGCTATTAGCCAGGGATAAAGTATGGTGCCCTAGCCTTCATAACAAGGGCAGGAGATGGATGGCAGGAGATAAATCACTTGATCATTGTCTTCTGTTCTCCTTCTCTGGGGCACCTGGCATTGGCCACCGTCGGCAGATGGGATGCTGGGCTCGATGGACCTTTGGTCTGACCCAGTATGGCCATTCTTATGTTCTTATGTAAATCTAGAACAGCTTCCCCCCTAGTAGCTTTTTCAACCTTCTGAAATAAAAAGTTGTCTCCAATGCAGTCCAAGAACTTATTGGATAGTCTATGCCCCGCTGTGTTATTTTCCCAACATGTATCTGGCTAGCTGAAGTCCCCCATCACCACCAAATCTTGGGCTTTGGATGATATTGTTAGTTGTTTAAAAAAAGCCTCACCCACTTCTTCTACCTGGGTAGGTGGCCTGTAGTAGACTCCTAGCATGACATCACCCTTGTTTTTAATCCCTTTTAGCCTAACCCAGAGACTCTCAACACTTCCATCTCCTATGTCCATCTCCACCTCACTTCAAGTGTGTTCATTTTTAATATATAAGGCAATACCTCCTCCCTTTTTCTCCTGTCTATCCTTCCTGAGCAAGCTGTACCCTTCTACACAAACATTCCAATCGTGTATTATCCCACCAAGTTTCTGTGATGCCAATAATGTCATAATTGTACTTATTTATTAGCACTTCCAGTTCCTCCTGCTTATTACCCATACTTCTCGCATTTGTATATAGGCATCTAAGATACTGATTTGACCTTGCCTCCAAGTTTTGCCCTGATCCTCCTCTCTCTCTGCCATTATAGCCCATGCTCCCTCCCGTTTCCAACCCATCTCCCAGGTCTCCATGTTCTCCACTTACCTGTGGGCTTTGCTCACCTATCCCCGTCGAACCTAGTTTAAAGCCTTCCTCACTAGGTTAGCCAGTCTGTGTCCAAATAGGGTCTTCCCCCTCCTCGAAAGGTGAACGCCATCTCTGCCCAGCAGTCCTTCCTGGAATAGCATCCCGTGGTTGAGGAAGCCAAAGCCCTCCTGGTGACACCATCTTCGCAGCCAGGCATTCACCTCCAGGATGCACCTGTCTCTGCCTGGACCCCTACCTTCGACAGGAAGGATTGAAGAGAATACCACCTGCACTCCAAGCTCCTTCACCCATACTCCCAGAGACCTGTAGACACTCTTGATCCGCTCAGTGTCACACCTCGCAGTATCATTTGTGCCTACATGGATGAGTAGCATGGGGTAGTAGTCAGAGGGCCGGATAATCCTTGACAATGCCTCCGTAACATCTCGGATATGGGCCCCTGGCAGACAGCATATCTCCCGAGATGAAATGTCACGGCGACAGATGGGCACCTCCGTCCCCCTCAGAAGAGAGTCTCCGACCACCACTACCCTCCGTTTCCTATTCGCAGTGGTGGCAGCAGACCTCCCAGCCTTGGGGGTATGAGGCTTCTCCTCCTCTGTTGTAGGGGGCGATTCCTTATCACCTGTATAAAGAAGAGCATAACGGTTTTCTAGTACCATGGTGGGAGGGTTCGGAGCAGGAGTGGAGCAGTGCCTGCTGCCAGAAGTAACCAGCTGCCAGTGTCCACCCTGAGCCATCTTCTCCTCCACCAGTGGTGTGTCTGCACTCCTGTGTACTAGGACACCTACCTCAGCAATCTCCTCATGTACACGGTCCAGGAATTGCTCATGGGTTCGGGTGCTCCTCAACCTGGCCACCTTCTCCTGTAGCTCTCCCACCTGCTGCCTGAGAGATTCCACCAGCAGGCACCTTTCAGATTGGATGACCTCCCCAGCCTGGATATCAGTAAGTGGGAATTGCAAGCCACAGTCCCTGCAAAACCACACCAAGATCTGGGTAGACACATCCATGCTCAGGCATTCTGTCTGGCTACAGGCTCAGGTGGAAGAGACAGAAGCAGTGCTGGCACAGGTGTTGTGGGTCTTCCTGACCATCCTAGGCCTCCCTCTGTCAAACTCCCTCTCAGACTCCCCTGTCCGCTTTCACTCCCTGGTTGCTCTGCCTCTGGCTTTTAAAGCCTGCTTGCCTAGGCCAGGCCTGCCCCCTCGTGAGTCACACAGGGGAAGGCTGATCAGATGCAATCAAGAGAGCAATTAAGGGAACAAAAGGTCAGGCACTCAGTCCCAACTGCCACAGCAGCTGAAACTGAAACTGCAGTCACCTGAAATCAAAATCAGAATTCAAACAAACAAACAAGCAAAATTCAAACAGTCGAGCAAACTCACTCACACCAAAAGCGAGTACTCTCACTCTCACCAGGTAACCTGTTCAGCGGCGGGATCTCTTGTGGTCCCTCTCAAACTCCCCTGTCTGCAGCCCACTGTCCGCTTATATCTCTCAGCTTTGCTACTTGGACAAGATCTAGTCTGCCATTATAGAGCAATCTTGTCAATGTTAAAATATATTCAAGCTATTAGCTGTAATATCTATATATCTATCCTGAATAGCATGAGGGTTGGGGGAGAGAGGGACTAGCCTCAAATTTTGAACAAGGAATAACTTTATAACTTTATTATCCATATTTCACAGTCCACTTATGAGCCATGAATAAATGGAAATGTAGCATCACAAACTGATTATATACGCAAAAGAGTGAAGGAAAACTAAATGAAGCAGCTAACTTTGTACATGTGTTTGTTAAACTGTCTGAGCCCTTTTTCTCTTTCCTGAACCCTTGTTCCCTCCCAGTGCTCCCTGGATGCTTGTACCCAAGTGATAGACTATGTCTGCACTATATTTTAGGTGAGAGAGACAGTTTAAGTGGATGGCACTGTCGCACTGCCAGCGAGAGAGATGAGAGACTAGAAGTTATACTAACTGTCACCTAGGTGAAGTCATCTTTAAAATATACTGAGGTATATTTTCAGCCCTTGGAATAAGGCGTAACACAGCTATAGGCAATAGCAGGATGATAAACTCCACAGCCCAGATACAGTATTTCTTCTTTTATCACAGAAAACCAAATGCAAAGTTAGAGAATATTAATGTTTTGGCTTTTTTACTGCTCCCAGACTCAGCAAACAGGTGATGGAAAAATAATATATGAGCAAAGTGGGAAAATATTTTCCCCAAACCATCTGTTGTCAGGATACCTTATTCACTAATCTACTGCTTTTTCTAATGGTGAGACACTGGACTCTGTTATTTATCATATGTATCAGATGCATCTGGACTATAATTATAATAGGGGAAGATTGTTTATTGTTTCCACTGAGGTTGCACCAAGAGATCTAAAATAGGATTGGGGACTCATTTACTAAATGCTATATGAACATATAGGAAAAATCTATGCTTATCCCAAAGTGGTGGAAGGAATATAATTAATATGTTATATATTTTTTAAAAAATTTCCCAAAACTACTTTGAAAGACAGGAATTTTGTGGGAAAAATAGCATGTACTCAATGTAATTAAAGACTGCACAATAATGCATGAGTCAGCTTTAAGTGTAGCATTTCCTAACTTTTGACCACTTATCTTTGCAACCTCAGTACTGTTTTCAGATGATGTATTTTCCTATGATTTTAAAAGCAAAGTGGAAAACCCCATCCTCACTGTTCTATCATGTGCATCATATTGATCACTGAACTTCTGTCACCAACAAAATTTGTATCTTTACCTCCAAAGCACAGATATCTACTGCTTCATCTACCCAAGTAATTGGTGGGATTAGGAGACTGTTATCCTTTTGTGGACAACCACTAGGAGGGCAAGCCATACACTCCTTGTCAGTAAGCAATGCAGGTATTTGTTAAAAGGCATAGGAATGGTGAGACTCAGAAATGTGGGTTCCATTGCAGGCTCTAGAAAGCAGTGTGCTTAGTAGTACAGACCACGTTGCTCCTTTCCCTCACAAGACTGACCCTTTCTACCCTGTCTCAGGATGTGTCTACATTACAGAGTTTTTCCAGGATACCGGGAGGTATCTCGGAAAAAACTCTGCTCCGTCCAGGGAATGCATTTGCTCTTCCAAAATTTTTTTCAGAAGAGCAGACGCGCTTTTTAGGCATCCCTGTAAACCTTGTTTTACGAGGAAGAAGGGAGGTTCCGAAAAAGGGTTTTTTCCCAACATTTGGCCCAGTGTAGATGGGCCAAATGTCGGAAAAGCCTCTTCCGAAAAAAGAAGCGGAAAAAGCTACGCAAATTACAGTTCGCAATTTGCGTAGCTTTTTCCCGAAGAGCAGTGCAATGTAGACATAGTACCAGTCTTCATCTCCACTCCCATCTGTTGTCTCAGTTATCTTTTCCCAGCTGCTGTCACATTCTCCCTTTCTTCCCCCAAGCTCTTTTGTACATTTCCCTCTCCTCTCATCCTAGCTCTGACTCCTTCTACTTCCCATACTTCCTCTCATTCAAGCTCATCTCCTTTCTTTCCTTGCAAAACTGGTCTCTGTATCCTAATCTTTCCCCCATGGCTAAGCACCTATCTTTGAGGGAACACAGGTCTTAAACTCATCTATTAGTCTCCAGGCCACAACTGCTAACTTGCATCTCATCTGAGTTATGAGGGAAGGGTCCAGTGTAGGGTTAACTCTTAGAGGGCCATGCCCCCAAAGTTCCTGAATGGAGAGAACATCCAGTCCCCTGATTGGTTAAGGCAGGGGTGGTGAACCTAAGGCCCAGGTGCCAAATGCAGCCCCTGCTTGCCTATATCCGAACTCCAAGGCTCAGGGCTCCCCTCCCCCAGTATTGGGGAACCAGTGCTGGTGCTCCAGACACCTGCTGCCTCACCATGGGGCTGAGGTACACAAAATCTACTAGCCTGCCCCGCCCCAGGCTCTGATGTGTGAGGAGAATATGGGGAGTGTCTTTCTTCTTCTCAGACAGGGGTCATGTCAGGGAGGGGTTTTTTTTCCTTTTTTTGCTTCTCACTTGTGTGCGGCCCCCAGCCAATTTTTCTGTGGGTCAGCAGCTCCCAACGCTAAAAAGGTTCCCCACCCCTGGGCTAAGGGGCCTCTATATGAACCAGGAAGATTTCTGAGAAGCAAGGAGAATCCTGGCTGGCTGCTATTATGGATGTCTCCTGCTTACCTGAACCTGGAGCTCTGCATTCCTGCTTGCTGCTGTCCTCCTTTCCCAGTCTCTCACTTACTTCCAGTTCCTGATGTCCTGCCCTTTTTCAGGCCCCCATTCCTCTGCCTTGTCTCTGAGCTGGCACTCTGTGTCTCCAGCTTCAGTTTGGTAACTGCTGCTGGCTTTGGTTTGGACCCTTGGTTTTGACACTAGGCATGACTTCCCCTTGCCCCAGTCATTGTACTGTCCCAACTTTTTTTCCACTGGCTCTGTTTTATTCTCTGCACAGCTCCTGATTCCTATTTCAATCTATCCTATTCCTTCCGCAGTCCAGAGAGACTCCTTTCTCCTAAATGACTTCCTGCTCAGCCCCTGCAGTCCTGGGTTGGCACATGCTCAGTCATTGTATGGGGATGATATGGGCTCACTGCAGATCTACAGTCTTTGGCATACTTAGCGGGCAGCCTCTAGCGTAGCTATATCAAGCATGTGCAAATTGTAATTTTTCAGAAGCTCGGAATTTGGCAAAATAGGGTAGAGAAAAGGCCATGTGCATGACACCAGGGTAACTTTCCCCTCATAAACCAAATTTCAAATCCCTCATCCAAAGTATGCAGGAGCAAAAGCTTCTCTATTAAGTAGCTATATTATATTTTTTAATATAAGCAAATCATATTTTCCTTTATATTTGTTCTCACAAATGGCTAAATCAATATTGTTGAAACTTTGAAAAGAAAGAAATTGGCCTGAGGCAGACACCTGGTATTGAAAAGTGAAAAGTTTGGGAATTAAAATTAAAATAGAAATTAAAAATCATGTATTATGCCAGAAAGTACTTAGCAACCTTTATTATAAATATCACCTTGGAAAGGATAATGTGATGAACAGTAAAATAACATTATTTTTAAAGAAAATGATTTGATTTTCCTATCAGAAGGATTTATTCTTTGTCACTTTTATAATGCTTTGTGACTGGGGTCACTATTATTCACTACTTATATCACCATAAATTGATTGCCAGCACATCAGATAATGAAATGAAGTTAGGACACTGATAACATTCAGAACAATAAAAACAAGAGTAAATATTTTAGTCTCGTACCAATTAACTTCTGTCATGGAAAAAAATATAACATGCTTACAGTATGTGGTATGTAGTTCATCCCCTGAAATAATTGGATGTGCGTCTCAATTCAGGATAATACTCCAAAGTACAGTGAACTTTCAGTGTAATTCTCTTTAAAAAGGCAAGAAACACATCAAACCCAGTACAGAATATCTACGCTACATTAAATGCCACATCAAACTCAGGAAGAGGCACAAAAAGAAATCTGACAGTTCTTCCCCCTTCCAAACCAAAATATCACAGCATTCAGTTTTAAGGTACAATCCAGATCACAGAGATGTTGTTACCTTGCAACTCAGGGTATCTTATAATGCTTTGCTGCTGTAGTTGCTAACATGAATAGCTTATAATGAGTCTACCAGCATGCAGATATCAATCTGGATGTCTGTAAGCTAGACATCCCTTGTTCAGTAGCTCCAACTTAGAAACCTGTCCAAAGAATCGGAAAAAGGTATGCAAATTGTGGGGCGCAATTTGTGTACCTTTTTCTGAAAAAGAAGTGTAGTGTAGACATAGCCTAAGATGCCACAGGACTACTCCTTGCTTCTTAGTAGATGTAATTTGTTTTGTGCCTTAGCTTTTCTGATATATCCCTACACACTTGTGCTATTCTTTTGTGCACTTCCTTATTGATTTTTTCATGTTTCTACTTTTGTAAGATTCTATTTTTATTTACAGATTATCAAAGAACACCTAAGGCAGCAATATTGGCCTTTCGCTATGCTTCCTAGCTTTCTTTCGCATTGGGATAATTTGCTTTTGTGCTTTTTCCATGGGATCTTACCCAGCAGTTCTCTGCTCGGGTTCTGGAACTAAAGATATGGAGGGTGCTATAGCCTCCTCTCTACTCCAGCGTGAAGTGGTTTCTATCATATAAAGGATTTACAATTTGGTTCACTGGCTCATAGCACCTCCACTGTAAAAACTGTTCCAGAATACCTGGCTCTCTGCATTTGTTGAAGTTGACTCTTTGAAGTCTCTAGTCCTTATTATGCTGCTCTCAATTTCTTTTCCTTAGAATTCTTAAATCTATCATTTCATGATCCCTTTCACCCTTCCACCTTTAGATTTGCAATCGATTCCTCCGTGTTGGTCAGAATCAGGTGAAAAATGGCTGTCCTCCAGTTACCTTCTCCACTTTCTGAAATAAAAAGATGTCCCCAATACATTTCAAGAACTTACTGTAAACTTTGTTTTGCTGTATTACTCTTCTAACTGGTGGCTGGATAGTTAAAGTGCTGATTACTCATCTTGTGTTTTGATTATTTCTGTCATTTATTTTAGACTTGCCTCATCTACCTCCAATTCCTGATATGGTGGCCTATAGGGGTGTGTCTACACTGCGCCCTTATCTCAAAATAAGCTATGCAATTTGAGCTACCCAGATTGTGTAGCTTATTTCAAATTAATTTTGAAATAGAGCACTATTCCAAAATGTGTCTTAATCATCATGGAACGAGCTTACAGGGATGTCAGAATAGCAAACCCATTATATTTTGAAATAACGGGCTTGCTCCAAAGACGCAGAATAGCTATTTTGGGATACTTCTGGTATCTCGAAATAGCTCCGCAGTGTACATGTAGCCTAGTAGACCCATACCATGATGTCATCCCTATTTTTATCCTGTTGGATGTTTCGCCAAAGACGTTCAACTGGTCTTTCACCTCATTCTGGACCTCAGAATAAAAGCATATATTCCTGGTATAATGAAACATCTCCTCCCTTTTCCCTTGCTTGCCTTTCCTTGTCCTATATAAAAAAGTCCAGTCATGAAATTTACTCCACCAAGTAACTGTGATGCCAAGTTAAGTCACAATTGAGCTTATATGCTAATATTTCTAGATCTTTCCAATTCCTCATGCTCTTCGTATTTGTGTATCAACTGCTAAGATGTTGAGCAGATTCTCCCTCTGATTACTCTTAATGCTCTAATAAGCCTTTTGTAATTTACATATTCCCTCCAACATCTTGCCCTCTGTTAAGGTAATTGACTCTATTCTTACCTGTGGGATTCGGTCATCGCCCCCCCCCAGAACCTATTTTAAAGCTCTCCTTACTAGAAAGGCAAGTCAGTGGATGAGGATGCTCACCCCTTTCTTGGCTGGAAAAAAAATTATTAGCTGTATTTTAAAACAGAAATCCTTAAGCATAAGGAGAGTTTGAAAAGACAAAGCATTCTCAGAACATGCAGGCATTCTGAGGCTGCTGGGGATATTGACTGTGCAGGAACGCACATCATTACCTCCCCAGTAAGGGGCACTACTGTCATTTTCAGAATGACCAGCTCTAAAACTGTTATTCACAGAACGGTATCAGAGAGTTAGAATAGTGACTAAATGATATTCTGACACCATTTCTGAAAGCACTGACCCCTGAGAACAAGGCAGCTGTATGTACACTTGGTTAGATGGTTATTCTGGCCATAGCAGTGAACAAATACATTGTCTCCTTTCCCGCGAACAGGTTTATATTTCCCAGACATCAAGGTGAGGGAAGGGATAAATTCATATCCCAGGAGACAAAAAGGAGGCCAGTTGGACCCAAATGTAAAGATTTTACTTTCAGAGAACAGGAATGTAGGATGTGGTGGGAGTTTGAGGTCCTTCTTTGATACCTTACGAATGGGCTCCGCACAGTGCAAACATACACGTTGGAAGAAAGTGACACTCTTGGCAGGGTCTCTGGACAGTGGCTTAAAATTTTCACGGTAGTTGCTAGAGCAAACTGTACTATTTTTTCTCTTTAGATCAGGACTCCAGTAAAACCCTTGTGGGCTTTTGATGTTTGATACTGTTGGGAACGGGGATATTGTGGAACCCCATCTTTGAGGAGGAAAAGAAAGATGAGGAAAGTAAATCCACTTTTGTGGACATATTCGGGTATGCGCGTGTAAGTAAATGTAGTCATTCCAGATGCCTGAAACCAGCCTTGGCAGGAATTCAGCAGCCATCCAAATCAGCACTGGAAGTGAGCAGCATTGTACAGGCAGGAGAATGGACATGTACCAGTTTAGCACACTTCCTAAGCAGCCTCTACTAAGATAGATAGAGTTCCACCCCTAACTTAAGGGTGGCTCACCCAAAAGCTCCTGTCCTTACACATGTCAAGCATCCCTGGACTCTTCAGATGAAGAATATACTGTTGGAATATCAAAGCTTCTACAGATGTTTATGGGGTAGGTGGGAGTGAATCAGTCCAAAAATATGTTCAGATTGCAAAATTCAAGGGTGGAGTTGATATAGGCCCATCTCTAATCTGTTTTAACAAAGAAACCTTACAAACTATTTCCATTAACTTTTGTTGCCTCTTACCTGCCACAGAAACTGAAGCTATATTTTGAAGATTTAAATGTATTTGCATATGCTTTGCAGATTTATATGTTTAGAATGTTTTCCACACAGGGACTATATACAGTCATCTCAGAATAGACCATTGTTCATTAAATGACTGCTTCATACAGAGCTGATTAAACTCCAGTCATCTGAAGAAGTGGGCTATGCCCATGAAAGCTCATGATAACATCTACATGTTTTGTTAGCCTATAAAGTGCAGCCAGACCATTTGTTGAATTATCTCTGTTTGCTTAGCTTCATTGTCACCAGGCCATTTGGAAACAGACCGAGTGTTAAATTACCAAGCCTTAAATAACTATTTTATACAGGGAAAAATATTACTGTATCCATATCCTTTTAATTCTTGTTAAAATTCCTGACCAAAAAATAATATGCAACATTTACAGAATGCAACCTTTCCGGCCACAGATGTCAAACTGCATCACCAAGTTTGAATTTTAGCAGTCTCCAAATAAAAGAATTCTAGTGATTTGCTCAAGACAACATGTTGATTCAGTAGCAATGTGAGGAATGGAACCCAGGTTTCCTGCTTTTCAGTCCAATGCTTAACCATCTTTTTTTTTTTTTTTTTTGAGGGTAAAGGAATTTGATTGCTTATCATCATAGATATGGAAAGTGAAAGGAATGATTAGATCTCATAATCCAGTAAAGGCTAGAATCCTACTTCCTGTCACAAATGCATTGAGTATTTTGGGCATCACTTAATAGGGAATCCCAGATTCCTGGAAAATAGTCAGTGAGCAATGCATACACATATCCAGCAGAAAACTTACGGAAGTTGTGAAACCAAAACTCTGTGTAAGACTTAAATATAATATATTTATATATAATATAGAATCCCATAATATTCATTTTCTACATTTAAAGCAAAAGTTCAGATCTTTTGCACTTGAGTTCTGTAAGCAGCACTCTCATATCATCATTAAAAACCCATAATGGCATTTTAGAAAAATGTTTGACCCCAAAAATCTGAATGTAAAGGTGTTTATAAAATTGGACCTATAGAAACATTACTACTGAACCACAATGTGACAGTTATTTGCGTCCATATGTCTGCAAAGAACTAGTGGTACCAATGGGATGGGCACATTGACTGAGATGGAGGCTCCCTCCAGTCTTGAAATATTAGCAGCAGAATAATTCAGGCATGTGTGTGTAAGTAAATGTAATCGTTCCAGATGTTTATGAGTTGAAATAAATAGAGAGAAAATCAACCCTCCACTGGGGTAATACAATAACAGAATAATAATGAGTGACTAGAGCCCTGATGAATTATGAGCTTGGTTTTGACTGTATCGTAAGGTTTAGTAAATGTCCCTTATCCTTAATGATCTTTTCTTAAACCTGGCTCAGCACAGCCACTCATTTCCATTTCTTTTCTGCTTTCAGATGTATTTTCTCTAAAGACTATTCCCAACCACAGACAGTAGGCAAGTCTGGTGAGAGCTAGAAAAGAAATGACTTTTTTTGCTAAGGCATATGTTGTCCAGCTAGAAAGATGTGCTTCCATTTCTTGAGCCTCTACTTCCTTTGTAGTGCAAGAATCAATTTGCAAGAGGTTATCAGATGGCAAACTGTGTCCCCTCCTTAGGAGCTGCAGAGGCCCCAGTTCCAGAAGGATGATGCACTTCCATTAAAGGGGAGTAGGTAAGGATTCATGGAGTTTGCACAATGGAGGCACATCCTTTGCATGTCTGAAAGCCCAGCTCTAGCCAAATGTTCTGGCACTGTAATGGAAGGGCGCTTGTAAGCATATTAGGAATAAGTCACAGCTGATGCTGGCCAGGGATAGCGGCTCTGGACTATAATACATGGATCCACCCGCAGTTGTCTTTCATGGAGTCAGAACAATAGACTGAGTATTTTTTATGAATTACTGTAGATTAGAAAGGCATTGAAAATTGAAAAATAAAAGCACTAGGACTTGAAGGAACAATATAACATTGATAGAGAATGGACTAGATGGCCTATATCTAGGTCTCTTTCATCTCTAGGTTTTGAGAGCTACATTCACTCAGAGGACACCTAGTGATGGACAATCTACCTAGAGAGCTCTTGTGACAGTGCAAGGTCTGAAGTCTCAGCACATGGCCAGTCCCACTGCATGTGACCAAGGGGGGCCTGGCAGATGTACTGAACAACCTGCCCCTCATGTCATATGTTTGTTCAAAATGGATTTAAAAATAAAAATAGAGTGAACAACTTTTGTGTGTCTCTGAGGCTTAGGAATTTTGCCCATTGCCCAGAAATGGCCAGTATTTGAGAACAATATTAAGGAATCTGAATTGATAAATGCAAATTTATAATAATACATTATACTGTTATAATGCTTTACAGATGTTAACTACTTAAAGCACACAACACATGTGTAAGGTAGGTACACTAAGTGCTAGTATCCTTGACTGACATGTGGGGAGAAGGAAATATAGAAAGGTTGTGCATAGTCCATTGCTGCAGGAGGGATTGCTATTGGAACCAAATTTCAATAAAGGAGGAAGATTGTCAGCTAGTGTAAACTGGAGTGAATGGTTTAAAAACTCTTTATAGCAGTTGAGAAGCAGTGCCAAAGTTTCTGCATCTCAGCCACATGTTCTGATAACCGGGCCATATGTCTGAAGACTATTGTAACAGATCTCCTATACTGCTACATTAAATGCATAGAGCTAGCTGGGAAACTTTCAACAAAATAATTTTGTCATGAAATTAGCTGTTCATTGAAACTGAAACGTTGTGTGGGGAAGGTCAGTTCTAATAAATTTTTCAACTCAAAATGATTTGGGGAAAAAGTTTCGAAATTCTGGAAAGGTTTCATTTTGACATTTTTTCAAATGAATCATTCTGGTCTGGAATGACTTTTCATTTAAGCTATTTTAGAATAAATAAATAAAAACAATTTGAAATTATCAAAATGATCTTTTTGATTGACCTCAGACTGAACTTTTTTGGGTGGTGGGAGACTTTTTAGTTCACAAAAGTTATTGAGATCTCAACTTTCTCTTGCAATTTCAATTTTTTTTGATCTCTTAAAAATTTTCACAATAGGAAAACCATTTCCTACACTGCTCAAAAATCAAGATGCTCTTTATGAGCTAAGTATTTTAGAAACTGCCTCTTTGCTGTTAATAACCAATTCAAATTTCAGTTTATATGAAAACATGTTGTTCCCTGTGATCTACAGAAGAATGCTTGGACGTGGGCCTTCAATAAAAGTAAAGATTTCAGCCAAATCCTACTGAGAAGACTTTTATGCATTTTGAGTTCTTATGTCTGAATAGAATAAATTAGCACATTAAACCAACCCACATTTTTCAACAGAAGTTTATAATTGCAAGAAAGAGAAGCATCACAAAAGATCACTTATAAAACACATGAAACCAGTTACAACAGATACTATTGTCCCACTTTCTACTTATATTTAACAGTCAGCAGCTTTCAGTTGGATGCTTTCTTGATTAGATTAATCTGTTGCCTTATCTTCTAGTGGGGCAAGGTTTTGTTTTCATTCTAGTTATTTATTTCTATATTTACAATTGTAGCTCTCTAATGTGACATCTGTTACTTCATTGCTGGAACATTTTTTGATCTGGTAACATAAATCACATCATGGCTTTCCTACCATTTCACAGTAGTGACAAATGCCTACTTGACTTTTCTTAGTGAGACACCATCTGTTTGGGCTATATACATCATAACAGAGACATGTTATATCTCTCTTTAGACCAAGTGGAAGATCACTTTTCATAATATCTTTCATTAGGCTGAATGCACTCCAACCCATTCAGGTTGTTTTGGTCTATGCAATTGCAAAGAGCTACCCTTGCCAAAGATATTCATATCTGTAATAAAATTGCCTCTTAAGTATATAACTCTTAAGATCTTTCCAAGGAGGATATTTAACATCATGAAGGCAAAACATTGTCACTCCTTCCTAAATCATGTCTGCTACCATCTGAGGAAATAATTCTGAAATAATTGCTCCAAGTTCTCCAGAACTTCTTTTGGTTTTTTTGTTTCAACACATATGAGGTGATTAATTTTGTTACCTCCCCTACCATTAAGTTCTAAATTCTCTTTAAGAGCTGTTTGGTGGTGGGAAGAACATTACAATATTTGGAATTTAGATTCATTTCTGATAAGTGTCTAGAATTTTGCATGCTTGTCTGATACTCATCCAAACTATTTGATTCCTTTTAAATCTGCAAAACTTGGACTGGAAATATTGTCAAAAAGCTTTATTTTAAGCTATCTGGTTCTGCTATTTCTGTCTGGGCAAGACATGCCAAAAGAATAAAGTGGTAGAAAAAATAATTGCAGGAGAGTGACAAGTTAACATTTGCTTTGGTACTGCCTTAAAGGTTTGGTATGAATCTTCAATGGGGCAAAAAAATCACTCCAAACATGCACTCCGAGTGGATTATTATTTGTTTTATTATAGCACTTATAAGCCCTTTTTGGGGATTGCAACCATATTATTCTAGGGCCGGCACTGTGCACTACATAATGAGAGGGTTTGTACATTTCAAGTGTTTTCCTATTTCCTTTATTCAGTGTCTGTGCTATTATAACTTTAGCATATCTTCCATTTACACTGATTAGTTCTAATTAATCTGTGGTGTAACTTATGAAATTAGTTGATTCATCCTAGTGCTGAATTTGGTCTGGTGTGTCTGTATTACACCTAAATGAATAGTGTGGGTGAATTTCACAAACACATGGTTACAAACTTAAATATATTTGTGAGAATTAGGCCACTTCCTATTTTATCCTACATCATCTTGCTACTACCAAAGCCCTTAGTAAGGAGATTACATTACCTGTGACTCTCAGGATATATCTAAGAACACTAAGTCTGTGTTCTGATTCAGATTTACGATCAAGCTCCCCTTCTGTTCACATAGAAATCAGCCAGAGTTAAGCCAGAACCCTTCATGCCTCTCTAGACTTGGGGATGCAGGCCCTGCTGAAGGGGTGGGTCTGATCCTGAGCCCTGCTGTGATGTGAGTCAAAACCCAGGAATTTTGCTCAAGTCCAGATTGCCAGCTTCAGGTGTGCAGAATGTAATATGGCTCCATAATCCTTTGGGGTAGTACTTTCCAGCGCTTCCATCCCCAAATGTCCCATTTATTTCTCTGGCACCAGAAGCAGCCTCCAGTTTCAAATGCAGCTGTTCAGCATTTAGCCTATTTCCATGAAGATTGTTTAACTGGAAACACAGTCAACCCTCATGTGTATTAGTTATGGACACCACTAAGAAGAAGTCCTGAATCAGGCTCACTGCTAGCTGGCCAGAGGAACAGACACAGATTTTCATTAATCTGTGGTGCAAAGCAAGCAAGACTTCAGCAACAGCACAACACATGATCATGTCTGCAAAGCTATATCTGAGGGACGGGCAGCATTGAGAATCAACCAGACAGCAGAAAAAAGCAGAGATTGAACCAAGGAGCAGGAAGACAGACTACTATAAAGTCGAGAATATTAAGAGCATCACAGGGACTTTACTATCTTTCTGTTTCTCTTTTGAGGAGTTCAGCTGGGTCCTGGGATCAACCAGCACATCTTGAAATGCAGGGGGCTCATGAGTTACCATGGTGGCCCTTGTAGGTATGCTGTACCCCAGAATGTGACCGTCTGGAGTTCCCACTTCATGAGAAGTTCACTTCATCACCACACAGAAATTGGTGAACATTCATGATAAAAACAACAATATGCTGTCTTACAATGGAGACCCAGTGCAGCCTCCTTATGAACAGTCTGGTTTGGTCTATATACAACATAACAGAGAGATATTATATCTCTTTTTAGACCAAGTGGAAGATCACTTTTCATATAAGTATATAAAGGATAAGGATAAAGGAAGGAGTGAAAGAGATACAAAGTTGGCACATGATTAGGAGAAATTGGTGGACAGACTCCTAGAATATGACTGAAGGAGGAAGGCAGAGAGCAGCAGAAGAAACTATTTAAGTGTTTACTTGTGCTCATGGCTTCCAGCTAACATAAAGCCTATTGATTAAATTTATCTTTTGACCTTGAATTAAAGCAGCCCCTTTGACACTGTGGAAAATTTAATGTGTTCTTTCATTTTTCCTTTCAAAGCCCTTCTCCCCTGCAGAGAAAAGCACACACAGCAACAGGATCCTGGAGGAGCAGATCCAGCTACTATAGGCAAGGAGAAAGAATCCAAAATGAACTAAGGGAACAACTTCTAGATAAAATAAATCAGCAGACAGCATTCCAGAACGACCAAATGGAGTATATAAAGGATAAGGATGCAGGAAGGAGTGAAAGGGTATGTCTACACTACCACCCTAGTTCGAACTAGGGTGGTTAATGTAGGCATTCGAAGTTGCAAATGAAGCCCGGGATTTAAATATCCCGGGCTTCATTTGCATCTTGCCGGGCGGGCGCCATTTTTAAATCCCCTTACGTCGAACTCCGTGCCCGCGGCTACACGCGGCATGGAGTAGGTAGTTCGAATTAGGATCTCTAATTCGAACTACCTACTCCATGCCGCGTGTAGCCGCGGGCACGGAGTTCGACCTAAGGGGATTTAAAAATGGCGCCCGCCCGGCAAGATGCAAATGAAGCCCGGGATATTTAAATCCCGGGCTTCATTTGCAACTTCGAATGCCTACATTAACCACCCTAGTTCGAACTAGGGTGGTAGTGTAGACATACCCAAAGAGATACAAAGTAGGCACATCATGAAGAGAAATTGGTGGACAGACTCCTAGAACATGACTGAAGGAGGAAGGCAGAGAGCAGCAGAAGAAACTGTTTAAGTGTTTACTTGTTCTCATGGTTTCCAGATTGCTGTTTCACTCCTACCTTCAACACCTGCTTCTGCCCCACTCCCTATGTCCTCTCCATGGGCACATCTACACAGCAGGGCTAAAGCCAAAATAAGCTACTCAACTTGAGCTTCATCAATTGCATAGCTTAAATCGAAATAGCTTATTTCGGCTTTTGGTGCTGTCTACACAGCAGGAAGTCAAAGGAAGAACACTCTGCCTTCTACTTCCCTTACTCCTCGTAAAATGAGGGTTACAGGAGTCAGAATAAGAAGTCCTTCATCTCAACATTATTTTGACATTATGTCAAAATAACTGCTTGTAGTGTAGACCCGGATTGTATTAGTTTGGAATAACGTCACTTATTCCGAAATAACATTGCTGTGTAGACATACCCCATATTATTGTGTCCTGTAGCCTTTAGAAAATTAGGGAGTTGGTTGGACCATGTCCCAGGCAATTAACAGTAGCACGTCAGTAGCACACGGTATTTGCCCATGATTTTGGCTACATCTTTTCAAGAAACAGAGTGCAGTATAGAAAAGTTAATGATTCTTCAGAGGCTCTGAAAGAATTCAGTTATCCCATTGTTGCTTGAGGTGTATTCAACATGAAAAGAGAGCCATTCAAAGACAGTGTTTCTAGAAGCAAACACTGCCATCGTTCTTGAATAAAGAAAGTCAGCAAGGAGTAAATGACTGTCCCCTCCCCCCCCCTTATTTGTTGAACTCTCTTTGCTCAGGACAAGGTGCGTATCTTTTTAGGATAGCAAAGATTTGTTATGTGCTTTACTTCTGATAGTAAGTAATAAAAGACAGATACACACGGTAGTGCTGGCAAGAAGTTCATTTCCTGGCCCAAGTCAGGTGACATAGGTCAAGGTTACCAAACTTAAACCCAGTCACATGAGGTGCCAGTTTCTACTGCCTCAATTGGCTTATGGGGAAATAGATACAAGAAAAGGTAAAGGCTGTTTTTCTTTGGCAAAGAAAGCTGCCATGTTTTTTTCTAGCTCCTGTACCAGCACATGTGATGGTAAATGGTCTACTTTTAGCTTTCAAACAGTCATTCACAGCTTATTGTACATATAATACATTATATTTTCTGAGACCAAAGACTCAGGTGAAAGTATTAAAGTACATTTTTCACACAATCTCCATAATTTTTAAGAAAAAATAACTTGAGTTGCGTGCAGCATAGAGATCTTGATTTTACTTTTACTTTTAAATCTGCTTACTTGAGGGAGGAATGTGTTTTTTGAAGTTACAGTTTCATAATCTGGAACCAGCGAGTGCATCTGTTCTTTTGCAGATAAAGAGCAGTATGGTCTGAATCAATTTAAGTCAGCTATTATTTTATCACATTGTTCTTGGTATCCAGCTTTTGCCTTAACTTTTAAATATTGGAGGTGATTTAATAAGAGAACGAAATATTCCTTTTCTTCTTTAGGTTTTAATTTGTTGCTTAATACTTGTATAGTCTTCATACCTTTTCATTATTTCTCTACCTTTTTCAGTTTTATTTTTTGAAATCATATAGTGTCTGAGGCATGTGCAAGGATAGAAACATTCAGACGTGGTCTTCAAAAGAAAATCTTATTAAGTCCTCTTTTTTCCATTCTTTCTACAGAACCTGTTCAGCATTATCCCATAACAGGGAAGTATGAGAAGGTAACAATTACAACTATATTTACATAGTATGGCACTTCATAAGAAAAGACGGTCATTTCTGAACTGCAAATAATATTTTGAACTTGCTAAGAAATCTCTGCATCTAAGAATTCCATTCCACTCCAGTTCAGGAGAACCAAATAATTTACAATATTCATCAAGAGAAGTGCTAATATTCTCTGTTAGTACCCTCTTGACTAGATTAATGTCCTGTATTTCAGAAAATCAGCCCCAATCCTTCTTTAGGCCAAATCTCCCTGTAATGCAATTGTCTTCTTCAACAGAAATTTCGAAATAGATCAACATCTAAACACTTCTTTCTGATAAAATCACAAAGGTCATAGATGCAGTTAAATGTCTGTGCAGTTCATTGGTCATGCCCTTTCAAATCTAAGAATCCAATCTGGCATGTTGACTAGCACTCACTCATGAAAGCCATATCATCAGCATCAAGAACAGTCTTCTGGTTAAGGCACACGATGGGTCTTGTTCATGCTCTGACAGTGATTTCCTATGTTTCCTTGGGCAAATTGTCTAGTCTCTCTCTGCCTGAGTTTCTCATGTAAAATGGGAGTTTTAATTCTTCCTTACCTTCTAGCTGTGTTATGCGGCTAAGTCCACAAATTTTTGTGAGGTACAAAGGCAGTATGGTGATGGGTGTCACGAGGAAACTTAGAAATATAAAACATGGTTGAGGAAGAATTGCAGATTCAAACCCTAAATGAAAATCTTCATTAGGTCTGTAAATTGAAAAAAGACTTTTCCGACCAGAAAAATGAACCTGACATCAATGTACTGCTCAAAGCTACAAAACTGTGAAGTCATAGCACAATGGGAAGCATCTCAATTAAAAACGGATGGATTCTGTGCATATATAGAAAAAAAGAGACACATTGTAGTTAAATGAAAGTTACTGAGTTGAACTTAATTTTTGCTTCTGCTCATGTTATCGGCCTTTGTGCCTTTCCAGAGAAGGCTTGCCAATTATTTACTGTTGACAGCAAACTCATTTAAAATTCAAATTCTACAAGCCTTAAATATGCTATCAAAGCTCGGAGGACAGAGTCATGGAATCCATCCCCATTTGCTGACATTATTTTTAATTTAATCTTGGCGGCCATGTGTTGAGTTCACAGGTCTGATGAAGACATGCTAAGTTGATAGCAGAGGACTCTCGCATATAGTCCAGTACTCCAGCACCCTCAGAAGAATAAGTTAAGTTGGCAGGAGATACATCATGTAAACACAGGACAATGCAGATGCTGTGCTAAGTCAACCTAAGCTACATCAAACTCAGTTATTCACACAACTGAAGTAGCAAAATTAAGTCGAATTACTATAGTAGCATAGACCTGCCCTGAATCTTGATGAATTCAAGAGGGATTTCCAATTGCATGTCCTCCTAATCTGTCTAAAGAGGTGCTAGTTATCAGACTCCATTTACTTGTAATGTGGTGGGGGCCTATGACAAGGTAAGCACAGCAAGAAGGATCATTAAATACAAAAGTCCTGTCCAAATCAATTGTTTCTTTTCTTTCTAGATAGATGTACTCTCTTGCAACCTGCATTGTTCTGTACTAGTGATTCTTCTCACAAGGTGATAAGGCATTTTAAACCTGGGATAGATAATCCTGCACTTGATATGAGTGAGTGATAGTCTCATTATTTCTTTTATCTTTATATTTCTTTTTCTATTTTGGAATATCTACTTGTAAATAACAGATAATAGCAGAAGCTGTAGCACTTTTTATGCTGGTCACACTATTTTTTAAGCATAAATCTGTCTATGAAAAACATGGCTGAGAATTTCCAACCAATGAATGAGATCTAACCACAATTCTTCCACTGAAAATATGGAAATGATGGGTCTAACTTCCCTGCACTGCTTTGCAAATTTCAACTATAGGAAATCCCCAATTTACAAATGGGTATTGTTCCAAAAGTTTGTTTGCAGGCTGATTGGTTGGAACTCAGAACACATTTTCCCATAAAAACAATGTTATAAATAGTGGTCAGGTTCCCAGGCTAGCCCACAAAAGCCTGTTTAATCCATAAGGTAGCTGAAATAGTGTATATTGTCAAAGAAAATGGTAGAAAATAATACTGATGCAATACTAATAATTAAACACAGCATAAAATCACTAACATTGACTAAGAAATGATTTTTTTTATTTAAACTTGAATGCTGGTGCTTGAGGAAAGGCAGGTTTCATTAGAGGAGGATGAGGTGGTAGGTGGCTTAGGCCCTAGGCGCCAGCACAGACCCTGCAGAATGGGGACGGGGGTGGCTGGGAGATGGGGCTGGTTGCAATCCTCTGACCTTCACTTGCATAGCTGTCTACCCCCTGTGCCTCTTAATTTCTCCCAAGAGGCTGCAGTTGAACACTCATAAGTATGGATGTTAGAAACTCGGATGTCCGCAACTTGGGGAGTGCCTGTAAATGCTTATTTCCCAGACAGCATGAAAAGCCTACTGCTCACAGGTCAGTGATAGTTGTACAAGTCTGCCCCAGCCTCATGGGGTGTGGGGAAGGGAAGAGGGGACTGAAGTTCAGGGCTTCCCATAGATCAGATATACTTCTTGGGGGTTTTGGAGTTAGTGGATTTTATGGACCTCCTTAGGCTTTGGGGTAGGGACAAAAATGAGGGTTACATTGCACGAGACAGGGCTGCCAACAAATAGGATAGGGATAGAGTGCAGGATCTGGGAGGGAGCTGGGGTGCAGAAGTAGGCTGGGAGTAGGGTGTCTGGTCAGGTGGAGTTAGCAGGAACAAGGGAGGGTGCAATGTGTGGCCAGGAGACACAGTGCAGGAACAACGTGGATGAAGGAGCAGGGTGTTGTGTCTGGCCAGGAAAGAGGGTGCAAGAAAAAGAGGGTGTCAGAGCAACTTGGGGGATGCCAGGTCTTGGGGGGGGAGGGAAGTGAGGGGATTGCAGTGGGTAGAGTCTGGGCATGAGGGGGAACCTTACCTGGCTTCATGCTCCCTTGCAGCAATGGCTGCAGCCACGCTATCCCGGCCACCCAGGACAGAGGCCCTGCTGCTGCAGTGGCTGGCCCTGGAGGCTGGAGGCCCTGGGGCTGTAGCCATGTGGCCCTGGGCTAGCCCCAGAGGCGCCACTGCCACGGCCACACAACCCCGAGCCAGCCCTGGAGACTGGAGGTGCTGCTGCTGCAGTGCCACGGCCTGCATGACCACAGTAGCAGTGGCTCCGGGGCTGGGGCCGGCACATGGCCAAAGTGCTGTGGAGGAGCCTCAGCCCCACTGCAGCCTAACCTGCTGCTGGGAGGAGGGAGCCCTTTCCAGCAGCTGCGCGAGGGAGGAGGGGCAGGGCTGAGCTCCTTCCCCCGTGCTGCTGTGGCACGTGTGCCACAGGTTGCAGATACCTGCATTAAGTGGCAGGGCCTGGAACTGCCTCATGGGCCGGATCAAAGCTATCAGAGGGTCGGATCTGGCCCATTGAGGGACTTTTGCCCACCCCAACCAGGAACATGCTACCTTCAAATGGGGCAGCAAAATCAACATGAATATATTTTTCAGGCCAGTCCCTCGGGTATAGAGGTGCAAACTAAGGTGCATTCTTCATACCCTCGCATGAAATACAAGTTCTTGCTTTCTCTTCGGTGGCACCATCCAAGCCAGACAACAGACTTCATGCAATTTTTTCATGCACACCATTCCACAGTGACCTGAACGCAGCTGTTCTAACATCTATTGTCTCAGTAGTATGGGAATAATGACCTGCATTCCGCACAACAAGCACCCAGAATGGATCAATAACTCTGGACATGCTGGGAACAAGGTTGCGTGAGACCTGAGAATCCTGTAGAGATATTCCATGGATCACTGGGTCCATAATTTGGGATTGTACTGGGTCAACACGAGTTGCTCTCTTAATTTGCGCACCAGTGAGGGGCGTGTTCTCTCCCTGTTGGAAGTAGATTTTCTTCTATCTTGATGTTTAACTATCTTGATGTTTAACTGGCAAAGGCAGCCTTCAGAGAGCATCTGCATTGCAATGCAAAGTAGATTTCTGATATCTGATCTCATATGTGTGTCCCAAAAGGCACAAGGCCCATCGTTGCATACAACTAGCAGCCAATGGTGGAATCCCTGTGTGTGGACCAAAAATTGCCATCAAAGGTCGATAGTCAGTGATAAGTGTAAACTTCCATCCAAACAGCTATGAAATTTCCGAAGCCCAAAAACGATTCCCAATGCATCACACTCGATTTGGGCATAGTTAGTTTCTGCCTTGCTTAAGGTGCATGAAGCAAAAGCAATTGGTTTCTCTTCTCCCGAAGGCTTAATGTGTGACACGGCCACTCCCACGCTATATGGGGAGGCATCGCAGGCCAACTGTAAAGGTAAGGATCGATCAAAATGCATCAGGACTTCTGAGTTTAGCAGAGTACATTTAGGTTTGTTAAATGCAACATCACAGGCTTCAGTCCACTTCCAGGCCTTGTTCTGGCCAAGGAGCTCATGAAGTGGTTTTAACAGTGTGGCTAACTGTGAAATAAACTTTCCATAATAGTTCAATAGTCCTAGAAATGAGTGAAGTTGACTAACGTTTTGAGGGGGTGGAGCTTCCACAATAGCCTTAACTTTTGAAGGGACTTTACGAAGGCCAGAGTATCAATGATGTGTCCCAAATATTCAACAGAGGGCTAAAAGAATGCACACTTGTCTTTGTGGACTCGTAGGCCATACTCTTCCAGTCTTTGTAGGGTAGCCTCTAAGTTCTTAAAGTGATCCTCCTCATTGCTACCAGTAGCCAGGATGTTGTCAAGGTAGCACTGGACTCCTTGGCAAGCCACACAAGATCTGGTCCATAGCCCTCTGGAACAAAGCTAGGGCAGACATTATTCCAAAGGGTAAATGACAGTAATGATAAAGCCCTTTTTGTGTCACAATAATTAACCGGTCTTGGGACTCCTCATTTATGTGCATTTGTAAATATGCTTGCTGAACTTTTGCTGAACTTTTGTCCCCCAGCCAGGCCTGCAAAGTCATAGATGAGGGGAAGAGGGTATTGCTCTGCACACAACACTGGATTAACAGTGACCTTAAAATCTCCACAAATCCAAATGGAACTGTCTTTCTTCAATATTGGAATGATTGGAGTTGCCCATGGGTTATGGGTAACTGGTATTAGCACTCCATTTTTGACTAAGTGTTCCAGGTCTGTTTCAATTTTTGGCCTGATGGCATATGGCAGAGTTCTGGCCTTCAGATATTTTGGTTGGCTGCCAGGTTTAATGTTCAGTTTCATGGTGATTCCCCTCATACTACCCAGATCCTCTCCAAAAACAGCAGCATATTTCTTTAATATATTGGTCAGACCTGTTCCTTCTTTAGTCATCTCTGCCCAGTTCAACTGGATCGTCCTAAGCCATGATCTACCCAATAAAGCTGGGTAATGACCTTTCACCACAAACAGTGGCAATTCTGCAGTCTGTCTATTGAGCTCCACCTTAACATCATTAGTGCTCAACAAGGGCACCACTTCTCCCATATATGTCTTCAGAACAATCTTTATTGCCTTAAGCAGAAGATGCCTTAGCTTTTCCTTATACACAGTGCCTGAGACCAACAAAACTGCTGCACTGGTGTCCATTTCCTTGCAAACAGGTTTGCTGTCCAACAGGGAGGTTATCCAGGATTCATGGGAGCCCACTGCCAAAGACAAAACATAGCAGGGCACTTCTTCTTCAGATGAGATGTCATCCTGAGTCTGCTCAATGATATGCAGTTTTTCTTTTTTGGTCTGCCAGACCACAGGCCTTTTTTTCTTTTATTTTCAGGCACGTTCAATGTGTCCTTTTTTTCCACAGTATTGACACACTAGGTCCTTACACCAGCATTCTGATGCATGGTGACCTGACTTACCACAGTGGTAACATTCCTGGCTCACCACTGTTTTGTGGGTAGGTTCTTGGGACACTTTATGCATCCTAGGGGATGCACTGAGGTATTGTGCCTCCCATGTGGCTAGTTCAATGGAGACCGCAATATCAATGGCCTTCTGTAGGGTGAGCCGAGCCTCTGTTAATAGTTGCTTCTGGATAGCTTCACTGTGCAGGCCACACACTAATCTGTCACATATGGAGTCATTTAACATCTCCTTAAATTCACAGTCTTTTGCCAGCTTTTTCAAAGTTTCTACAAACTGTACAACTGTTCACTTTCTTTTTGGTCTCTGTTGTGGAACATATACCTTTCTGCAGTTACCAATGGTTTTGGAGCATAATGTGACCCCAGGATTTCCACAATGGCACTGTAAGATTTGGTCTGTGGCATAGCAGGGAGCAGCAAACTGCGTAGCAGGGAGCAGGTCTTAGCCCCTACAACACTTAAGAATATTGGCACCTTCTTCTCTTCCTTAATGTCATTTGTAATAACAAAAAGTTCAAAGCGCTCAGTATATAAGTGCCATTTCTTTATAGTCTTGTCAAAAGGTCCCTGTGGCCCTGTAAGTGAAGCCATGGCTGCTGCATCTCCGTTCCTTTCCTTCTTTCTCTCTCTCTCTCTCTCTTTTCTCCCAGACCTCTGGGCTTCACTCCTTCAGAACAAAGCAGAACCTTGTTTTAGTTTCAGTTTGCACTGTCAAGTGTCACAGTCAATTTTTACCACCACCTTCCAGAATAGCAAAAATGTTTGTTTTCTTACATTGACTTCTACTTCTTCTGTTGCTGGAGGCAGCACAGGGATCCCACCCTCATCGCCACTTTGTGATATCATTTGGCATTACAGAGTTTAGGAAGAAATCACTTGAAACACAGAGAGCTGTAGTGGCTGCAAGTTGTCATTTTTATTCCATAACACAGAACTAACTAGAACCAGCACAAACCAGCTGGGCTGTTCCCTAATGACCTAACTCAGATACTATAGCAACAACAAGATCTATATCTATATCTACAACAACCCAATACACAACAGCTCCAGTCTCATTTTGGAGGTTTAACACTATAATAATACAAATTTATTTTCATTCTATTCCATATAGGTCCTTATACCTTGCTCAGCATTGTAGATTAGAACGTCTTCTTGTAGTGTGGTAAGCACATCTGTCATGTGTTCTTTCTCATCCTCTCCCAAATGTTTACTAACAATAACTAGGAGTAATGGAGTTAAATGATGAGACTGTCAAAGAAGGGGAAATCTTTACATTGGCAGAGGGAAGGAATAAATCTAACAGAGTTTATCCATCTCTAATTCCTGTGGTAATGAAACACCTTAGCTTTAAAACAAAAATCTGGTTTTGACTGGTGTCATCCCTGAGTCATCTGAAAAAATGTGCAAGTGAAAGAGAGATTAGAGAAAGCTGCTATTGTGCTCTGTCCCACACCACATTCTTGCAAGAGGGAGAAAATATTTCAGTACATTACAAACAGGGACAATGTAGTCGGAAACAAGTTCCTTCAGGAATGGGGAGGGTGTGTTGAGGGAGTGCCTGCTCCTTGCTTACTATACTCACCACCATGGGCCCAGACTGCAGAAGCCTTCATTCCTACTACAGGCTGTGACCAGTGTACATGGCACTGCTCCTCTGGCAATGGGGGCAGCTGGAGCCCTGGGCCCCTTTAAATTGCCAGGCCCCAGAGCAACTGCCCCCTTTTCTCCCTTCTGCCCCTACCAGTGGGCCTGGAATCTGTCTTCAGACTCTTGGCCCCAGGACATCAGAATTAACACCAAGTTTAGGACTTTCATGGAATTTGAACTCTGCTTTTATCATGATCTGGGTCCTGACCCTCCTGCTGGTCCCACCCTCCTCCTACGCCCCCTCAGTCCATCAACTTCTCTCCTTTCTTCCATCTTTTCTCCCACTACTACTAAGCTTCCTTTCCATTCCAGCATGAGCTGGGTGGGGTCAGATACATCCAAGCTACAAATTAGGCTACAAGGCAGGGAATTAGCTGAGGAGCTGTCATGTTACAGGATTTTAAAGGGAGCAACCAGGTCACTGCTGCACCCATGGGAGTGGGTATTTGCCCCAAAGTGTATACAAAGGAGGCCATGTGAGGTGTCACAAGAAAGCTTCTGTTCTACTGATTCTGTATATGCTATTCATATAATTGTATAATATCTGTATGTGAAGTGATAAACGTACTCTGTATGGATGCTGGAAAATTCTCTGTCTGTGGCTGAGCAATGGGCAAGGAATGCTCAGCCAATGGCTATGCTAATTAGCAAGGAGACAATGGATCGCTAGGTGCCAATACACACCTCAGGAATGTGACTGATATCTGCACACCAGCATGGATAGGTCATTGGACCATGTGACCTGCAGTGACCTGTTCTGGTCAGGAAGATGCCAGCAGAAGTATATAAGTGCCATGTGGCACCCTCCATTTTGACTTCAGTTTTGCTCCTGATCCCAGATGAAGCCTTGCAGGGAACAACGAGCCGGAAAGAATCGTGGACCCATCCTGACATAGGATGTACACCAGAGACTTTTAAGATAGCAGTTTATAACATCTCTGCTAAGAGCCTGCATCAAGAACTGGGTGATTCGATGCATGTAATGTATAATCCTTTAACAACCTTACTCTCGTGCTTTTCTTTCTTTTAGTAATAAACCTTTAGATTTTAGATTCTAAAGGACTGGCTCAGAGTGGTCTTGTGGGTAAGATACAGAGTGTAAATTGATCGGGACCTGTGGCTGGTTTCTTGGGACCAGAAGAACCCATTCAGGGTAGGTGAGATTGGGTTCTATAACCCCATACCTGTGTGTTAGGTCCGGAGCTGATTGGGGCACAGGAAGAGCTGGGGTATCAGAGGGGTTTTGCTCATGAGGCTTCTGGCTGGCCAGATAGGCAGCTGAAGTGCTCTGTGTGACTGGTTTGTAGTCTCTTTGGGAGGGCCTCCAGTCAGGGGCTGTAAGGAGCCCCAAGTTTGAGCAATTTGCCCTGAGCGGACGCCCTCAGCTGTGCCCAGACCTGGCCCGGTCCGTCACAGGAGCTATGGGCTTATCTGGGCAAGAACAGAAGGGCATATAAAAAGCCAGATAGACTGCAGGACAGAAGGGGTGGAGGCATCTAGGCAAGAGTAATCATTCCCTAGAAAGTGAGAGGAGAAAGTGGGAGAAGCTGCAAGAAGACAGGCTACACAGACTCCCTGAGAGGAGAGAGTGGAGAAACTGGCAAACCCAGAAGCATTGGGGAGATGGATATGAAAAAGCAACAAGGGCAAAAGAAATACAGACCTAGGCTGCATGTCATAGGTTCCCTGAACTGCAACTCAGTGTAAAAGTGGGCCTGAGTTCCCCTACCAACCACTGAGTAGTGGGTCAGGGTGCAGGAGATGCCTGCTGGACAGCTGGTCCAGAAAGGCAGTGATTTCCTCAGAAAGGCGGCATGGAAAGCATCCCCTCACATAAGACACTGAGGCATCCTAAGCACCTGAAATGCCATTACATCCTTCTCAGAGACCTTTGCTTTCTTTGAAAACTTTGAGCAATTTCTTTTTAAGAAAAGGCTTCTGAGATTCCATTAGACACCCATCTTTGGAAAGAACTGCTATTCTGCCCCACTCACAGTGTCAAGGGAAAAGCCAGGTCACCGGTCTATTGTGTTAATTCACAAAAAGACCCCTTTACTTGTTAACATGCTTTCTGAAGCCAAGTCTGGAAGGAAGCCCAGGATAAAACCATCATCTGCTGGGGCTTCTGTTTTTCTCAGCATGGTCCCTGCCCTCTATAGCCATGTGTCTGTGGAAAATCAGGATTGGACAAAGCCATCCTTTGGTTTGTCATGTCAGCAGCAGGAAATGAAACCAATGAAGATGAGCGAGTGAGTGAGAGAGAGAGAGAATGTCTGGCTCTACCTAGAAGCACATGATGCCTGGCACCAAAGGACATGTTAAACAGTGCACATATCAGCACAAAAATCCTGGGTAATTTAATAACTGGCCCAGAATTTGCTGACTGCCTGTTAATTATTTGAACAATCCAAAACTGTCTGACCAAAAAACCTACCCTATGACTCCTCAGCTGTTTGTCCCAGATGACTAATAGCAACAGTACTTGTAATAGTTCCAGGAATGTATTAGTACTGCCTTTACTTTTCCATAGCTCTAGCCAAGCTTATACACACAAAGAACCCTGAAACATAAAGCCAAAACCTCTCCCTCCTTATACATACATAAACAACTGTAGCTGTTGACTTTAAATGCTGCTTCCCCTGAAATATCCCAGAGAAGGTGCAGTTAACAGAAGGGCACTATGATAGAAGTTCTTTAACCTTTTGAAGAAATACAGCTCCTCAGTTGTTATTAAAGCAGGTAAGGTGGAAAGGGAAAGGTACACAATCACAACCTCTGTGAGAAATATCTTAGAAGCAATATTCTCAAAATCCAACAATGAGCAAAATTATAGTATTGTCCTTTCTGCCACACATACCTATGTCGGTAATTGCTTAATGTTATGGATCCATTTCAGGAATACGAGCTAGATATTTCCTGAACTGAAAAAAAAGTGACATAGTTACAACTGTATCCTTTTTAAGTTGTTCGCTTTAGAAACTTGCACTTGTTCATGGTATGTAAGAGTCCTCAATAGTTTTGCAAACATTAAATACAAATAGACAAGAAGCCTTTTCAGATATTTGTATTCTGTACAAACTTGCTGTTGGTGCTGCGTTTCTGCCACACTATTCAAACGCTAGTGGTTTTAGAAGAACTGTATAAAGAGGTTTTCCTCTGTGCACTATCTGTAGATAATATTTGTAGCGACAGCATTGACCCAGTCTGCTACTAGCTGTCAATCTAGTCAGATAAGATCCCAGTGGAAAATCAGAAATCAGGATTGGACAAAGCCACCTTTGATCTTCAAGTGCCATTCAAACATTGACATTAGTCATATTCTGAGCTTTGAGTACAACCCACCCTAAATCTGCCCATATTTTTGAAAGATTATTTTAGCACAAGAAGAAGTTTTTACTTTTTCTATAATCTTTAACCTGTACAGGGCCAAAGGAGAAGTGAGCAAAAAGATTTGCCATAGAAAAAAAAGCTTTACTATAGAACAGGGGAGGAGAGCCTTTTTTGAGTTGGGGCCAATGACCCACAGAAAAATCAGTCCTGGGCTGCAGCAAGTGAGAAACAAACAAACAAAAAACCCTCCCCTCACCAGCATGGGCTCTCCAATGCAGGGGGGAGCCCTGAGCTTCAAGGGCCAGATCCCAGCAAGCGAGGGGCTGCATCTGGCCCCTGGGCCTTAGGTTCCCCATCCCTGCAAAAGAACTTCCTATGTCCTACTCCAGAATGTATGCCCCCCACAGATTTTTTTGCATCCATGCAGGAAAAAAATGACTTTCTGATGGGAAAAGGGAAGTGTGACAGGTTACTGGATAGGAAGCCTGAGCCAGAGCTCTGTCACACCAGTTCCAGCAGGAAAACTGGGACCAGGGCATGCTGCTCCTTGCTGCCGTGTAGTAGCTAATCATAGTGGGCTGGGAGGGCCGCTCTGAACCATCTTATGGCTGGGACGGCTCTGCTAGCAATAAAGGGCACAGGAGACTGCACCGAAAGAAAGGTCTCTGACTGGTTTGTGGGCACTAAAGAGGCTAAAGGTGGAGGGGGCCTGTGCCTGAACCCTGTTACAGGAAGCCACAAGAGTGATCATGCAATGCTCCCCAGCAGTGTTTCAGATGCCCAAGGCAGCCAGCAGAGAGCTAAATCACTGTGGAGCATGGGGTGGGACTAGGGACGACCTGGCTGATGGCTCCTATCCCATGCCAGGCTTAGCAGCTTGTTCTTGCTGGGCTGGAGAGGATGGGACAACTTTGTTCCCCCTATGGCATCCAGGGCCAGTGTTCCCTCTAAGCTAGGTGGCAGCACAGGTTCACAGTTGATTAATCAGCACCGCCAGTCAGTCAGCTCCATGCACAGAGCCTCTGACTGGGCAGGGCTAATTAATCACCTGTGAAGCGGTGCTGCCGTCCAGCTTAGAGGGAACGCTGTCCAGGGCCAGTCAGATCCATCCCCAGATTTCTCCCCAGGCTATAGGCAGCTCTGCAGTATCTCCCACCCCAACTTCTTGCACCTAGAACTCCTCAGCTGTAGGGGGAGGGATCCCTGTACATGGAGTTGCTCCCCCACCTGCACAAGCCCCTCACATGGAGACTTTCCTGCCAAGCCTCACCATCCATGCTCAGAACCTCTGCATGTTTCTGAGGCTGGCCCAGTCTTTCTGCTGTGTCATGATTGGGTGCAGTCTCACTGATGAGTCTGTGTCCCAAGGGGGAGCTGCAGAGTAATCGTCTACCTTTGTGCAGCCAGTGCTCTGTGAGCTCCAATGCCATTCTGGAGCCTCCATATTTATTTGATGAAATCTGCAGAATTTTAAAGTATTCTGCATAGAATTTTTGTTTGGTGCAGAATGCTCTCAGGGGTAACACTCTTGCACACCTTTCAGATTGGTGGGGCAACTTCATGTGCTTCTGCTGGCTGCAGAAAGTGGTGCTGTTTTCTTTTCTGTTCTGTGGACTGCTCCTTGTTCTTTTGCACCACAATTCTGTGAACTCTGTGTTTATTCTGGCAAGGAAGCTAGTACTGATGGGGACCCAACAGAGGTATTAAACTGTCAAACATAATTCTAGATAATATTTATTCAAATATTCAAAACATGATTCAAATGCGTGTATGCCATTTTCTTTTCTCCAGATTGCAAAGCCAAAATCTGGACCCCTATCAGATAGAATATTGGAACACGTGAGGATTTCATTCACCATATGTGTTTGCTTACTCATCTGTCATATACTTTCTGCATCATGATTAATTGCCTTTTAAAACAATCATTGTTGTCCCATGTTCTGAAATGTGTACGCTAATCCACTGTCTTCTTCTAATTAATGCCAAGAAACAAATGGTGAAAAGTAACTGCTACTATGACATTCCTTTCTACTGCACAACCCCAGCCTAGCCCTGTTCTGTCATGTTAAAATTGATATTTGACTGTACTGAAACTGAAAGGTGATAATTCTTTAAAGAGCAAATCTAAGATGCCTTGGTTACCATGGGCAAAATTCAGAAAGCAATTCAAGGCAATGTAAGGTAGCATAATTCAAAGGTTCTTCTGACTCCCTCATCATGTCAGTTACTTCGTTAGATTATTTTAGGTCCACTGATGCTCTCATATATTCATGCACATACTGACATGTTACTTACACCTCATTAGGGTCAATCTCTGAATTTTGCCACTGAATCCAGCTGAGACCCAATTAAAGTAAACCTTTCCAGCAGTCAGGCCGTCGCCTTCTTGAATCAGGAACATGTCACTCAAAGGCTAAACCAAATGCTCTGAACTTGGAGTTTTTGAAATTGCCCATGGGCCATAGTTGAGCAGCCATGTTCAAGAGGTTGTATGCTCAGATGTGTGTCCATTTCTCTGTTCCTTAAAAGGCAACCTTCCAACCTGCTGGGCAGCTCCATTATAAATCAGACTGCTTATCCATGTATTGCTAATTACTTTTCAGAAAAGATTCATTTTGTAGGAACCATCATGCTGCTGTCAGTGTGGGAATGAAATGGTACGTGCTTGGTGGAACATGAGACTGACATTGTTGACTTGATTTGGAAAATGCCATTCATATCTATTTTCTAACTGTCCAACGGTAGCACTGGAAAACTATCATTTTGGTGTAAGTATTGAACTGTGGCTATGAATTAGGATGTTTCTTAAGAGAAAAGGCAGGTGAGATTGGAAACATATAGTTGCCCTTTTTGTCCTAAGTAGGCAGCCAAAGTTTGGGGCCCTGTGAATTGTTTCCTTTACGAGGAAAAATTGATGTTGGAGTCAAGTGTCTTTGATGCAATCCTGATTATTTCCAAAGTGTAAAATCCTGTTTCTTGAACACATAAGAAATCAACCAAGAGGAGATATTTTCTCTGCACATAGCTCCAAGTTGCTTCCAGAAGCTTTCTCTGGCTAGGCCTTTCTCAGGAACACGCTCTCAGTTGCTTGTCTGGCTTTCTGCTCTCCTGTGTCTATGTATGGGGTTTCTTCTGCTTTTCCCTCACTGATATGCATCTGCTAATACAACAACCAACCAAGCCCCTTGGCCTACTTAGATCAAATTCCTGAGCAACCTCGCATGTGCCATTTTTTTTTTGGGTGGAGTGGTGATATATGCCTGCATTTGGGATGCAGTCTACTACTGTTTCATAAAGGAACTTAATTTTAGCAATAATAAATAAAAGTCAGCAGCTACATTCCCCACTTTCATTGAAGTTTAGCCCACATAACTTTGAATGGCTATCTGTATTCTTGAGCTGTGTTTGGATTAGCTTTTCCAAACCTTAACATAACATAGAATGGCTTTCTCAAAATTCAGAAATCTAGGAGTGCTTCAACTACATTTTTAAATGCGTTGCACATTTTCATAAACTTTTGAAGCATAGGGTTTGGTTCTCCACTTCCTAACAACTTGTACAAGTTTAAATAGTTATACAAATTGTAAGGTAGTAGAGAATCAAGCCCACAACAATTCAGAGGAGTCAAAAACTTCTCTGAATCATCCACCTCTCCCACTCAATCTTTGATTTCAGGTAAAATAGAACTTGTATTCAAGCTGCTTCTGGTTTTGCAAAACCCAAGCCATGCGGCTGATCTGTAACAAATGGTTCTATTTTGCCCACTACAAAGGTGAACATGACCAAACAGTTCCCCCAATCCACATTCTACCTTTGGTAGTTGGGATAAAATGCAAACCATGTCCAAACCAATGCTGGTTTTAATTTCAGAAAACCAAAACCCTTCTGATGAGATTTGTCAAAACCAAAACCTGAGCTCTTTAGCCCCACATCTACTGTGAAAAGGGGATCTTGTTAATTTTTCTTGGCAGTGTTGTTTCCCCTTATGGTAAATCCAAACTTTACTGCAGTAGGGTTTTGCCACGTGCTGAGTGAAAACAAAACAGCCTTAATATCCTCCTTCTTCTTGACTTTGCATTTTCCTATGTAGCGCTCCTCCTGTTTCCTTTGAATTCCCTTCTTACCATAGTGTGGTAGCTTGCCCCCTCTTTTTTCCATTCTCTCTTCTTAACCAGAGTCTGATGCCAGTTCTACTCTTCTTCAGTAAAACCATTTTGACTCAGGGATCAAAAAGCATAAAAAACAGAAACAAAATATGTTTCAATATACAACCATGCTCCTGTTTAAGGCAGCACATTACATGACAGTTTCCCTAATACTTGTTTAGGTTATAGGTTTCTTGGAAAGGGCACACATCTTCCTCTGTAGTTTGTATAGTTCTGTCAGCCTACAAATAATTAGTAACAATAATTGTTATCTTTTCATTTTCCACTGGCTAATTTGGATCTAGGATGACCAACCTCATAAATTGAGGAAGTAAAAGTAGTTTACAAGAATTAAGTTTCAAGTTTTTCATCATCATCTGGATCAAATTTGTCTTTCCAAAAACAATATAAAAATTACAACTCAAACTTTAATCCAGGCTGCAGCCCAAATTCTATCTGAGGGCAGATGAGTGCATTTACACTCACAAAATCACACTGATGAGGGGAGGGAATGTGTCTTTCCGCACAAACTAATTTCAGTGGGATATCTAATTACATGATCTGCTGTCCATCCAGGTAAGATTTGTGTCGTCAACATGCAAATTGCACCTTCAAAAATGAAAGGTAGACTTTCCAAATCTTAATTTTGTTTTAAAAAATTTCATTTTTTTTAACAAAAATTAAATGTTAGCATGTTTGTTTTGGGGGGCCTGACTTTTATAATAATGTTTCAACCTATGATGAAAACACAACAGATTTAAAGACCCTACATTGCCTGAACAAGATCAACTTGAATAAGTCCTGAATCCCCATGCATATTAAATAAGTAAATGATATGCTATATATTTGAGTGTCTGTCTGTCTGTTTGTACAAGAATTCCTCCTCAATGGTAAGAGCTAGGACCACCAAAGTAGGTATACAGCTTCTTCTTATCATAACTTAAAGTGGAGTAAGGGTTTGGTTGTGCCAGGAAAATGGGATGTGCCCGGAATGGGATTTCTTCTCATAAACCCACAGGCTATGTCTAGACTGGATTGCTTTTTTGGGTATTCTCCAGCCCAAGGAAGGAGTCCACTTTTTCAAAAATTTTTTGAAAGAGAAGACGTGCTCTTTCACCATTCCTTTAAACCTCATTCTATGAAGAATAAGGGATGGCTCGAAAGAGCACGTTTTTCTAAAATTTGGCACTGTGTAGATGCGCCAAATTTCGAAAAAGCCTCTTTTGAAAGTAAATCAAAAAAAGATAAGCAATTTGCATGCCACAAATTGCAAATCTTTTGCTGATTTAACAGTGCAGTCTAGACGTAGCCATACAGAAAAGAGAGAATCACCAAGCAGGTGAAAGAGGTTTGCTGGAGGCCCCAAGTGGCGGCCCGTCAATACAGGCAAACTAGGTGGTCAACTAGGGTGCCAAGATAAACGGCTGTTGAGGGCTTTGGAGGTGGGGGTGCCGATCGTGCGCCAATCGCGCGTTTCGCCTAGGGAGCCAGTTGCTAGCAACTCATTTAGGACTGCTCCTGGAGGCACTTCTACCTTGGCACCCTTTAGGGAGGGAAGGGGGGGGCTAAAGTCCCTACCCCGATTCATACAGGACCATTGCTGGCTGTACCCCTTTAGTGAGTGAGGGGAAAGTGCACAGTTTGCTGCATTCCTCACTCTGGCTAGGGAGCTCGGGGGCAGCCAAACCTCAATCTGGCCTAGCAGGGGGACATTCAACCCCTCCCGCAGCTGTGCTTGCTGGAGCTACAGCAGCCATGGAGATGCACTTATCATCTAGTCCCAAGATGTTGCAATGAGAGAGGGCTGGGGTAGTCCTCTTTCCCCAGGGCAGTCTGCATACTGACCCCCTCATCCCCAGCCCTGGAGCAATGATTTAAATGAAGAAAAACAAAAATTAACTGAGTTAGGACCCAAACAATGCCAGGTAAATCTTCTAGTAATAAATAATGTAATGATGATAAAGTATAATGTAATAAATGCAGAGGGCCTTGCATATTAAGCAACATAAGATGCTACACAAACTAAGCCAAAATGATGTCTCAACTATTTCAAAATAATGTAGTCCGCATCTACACAGCAGGCAGTTATTTCAAAATAATGTTGAAATACTGTCAAGCTGGAGGACTTCTTACTCCAACTTCTGTAACCATCAGTGTATGAGGAGTAAGGGAAGTTGGAGGAAGAGCGCTCTGTTTCAAAATAAGTGCTGTGTAGATGCTCCCAATTTCAATTTCAAAATAAGCTACACAGTTGACGTAGCTCAATTTGCGTAGATTATTTCGAGTTAAGCCCTGCTGTGTAGACACTCTGAAAGTGAAGAAAACAGAAATATTTTATATGTTCTTTGAAACAAATGCATGAAGGGGGTGGGGGGCTGAAATTCTGTGGCTGATACCTTTGACAAATGTTCTTTTTGGTGTGCTTGCTGATTTAATTTCCTACAGAGAACCACCAGTGAATCTGCTTTAGAAAAACAGAAAACAGTAACCACATTTTTAAATGAGTTCTATGTCTTTTTTTCAGATTTTTTTTCTGAATCTATCACTTTCTCTGATGAACCTATAAGTCATTGGGATGACTAGGGTGGCCAGATGATCTGATTTACTAGGGACAGCCCCAGTATTTGGGGTTTTGTCATAGAAAAGCACCTATTACCCCCCATTTTCTGTCCCAATTTTCCACACGAAAGCTTATCACCTAATAAACTGTCCTGTTAGTCCTTAAAGTGCTGCATAGTCCTATCTTTTGTTTCAGCAAGACCAGACTAACACGGCTACATCTCTATTACTAGAGTGAATAACTTTTTAACCCAAGGATGGGAAAATACCAATCCATAGGCTGGATCTGGCCTACAAGGATTAGTCCCTGGTGAGCCTCCACCACTATATTTGCCTGCACCTCCACAAATATCCATGATCGCAGCTCTCGTTGGTCATGGTTCACTGTTCCCAGCCAGTGGGATTGGTGGGAAGCAGTACGCCCTGGGACTCCACTATCCGCTGCTCCCATTGGCTGGGAATAGCAATCCATGGCCTGCAAGAGCTGTGATCGCTGATACCTGCAGAGGCGAAGGTAAATATAGTGGCAGCAGTCCACCAGGGACTAATCCTGGTGGGCTGCCCCCTTTTTATTGTGCACCCCTGGTTTAACAAGTGGGAGCTGGGTTCAAAATCTGTCTATCTATGAACAGAACATAAGTAGTGTATAGCATAGAATTGTGTGCTTCTTCTGAACAGAATTTTGAACCAGCTTTTTTTGTTTGTTTTTTTGTTTGTTTTTAAATTATGCAGTCTGGGAGGGACTATAACAACTGGCATTATAACAACTGAGGACTAGATGGCTCTGAGGATTGCTCATGCTGTAGGAAGCCTTTTCTCTCTAAATTATCAGTTGAATCCGGCTGAGCTCAGTAAAGATGAAAAGTTGCTGCCATATGTCTGATGGCCTATCAAAAATTAGTTGTTTTTTCATTCCAGTTTCTAGGGGACAAGTGTTTTCATCACCAAATTAGTTCTAGAATCCTTTTCTTATTATTTCTAGAGTTCTGCATGCATCTGTGGAAATCAATATTAATGATTTTTTTTTTTACAATAATCAGTTGATCCACTATCACAATTGACGCTACTTAGCAGCTTTGTTAGAAGTCCAACAGAGAGGACTTAGGTTAAATTGGCCTGGGGACTGATCTAGTCTGTCTTTTCATTCAGAGCTCTCCAATTCCAGATTGAGGCACATTGGAAGAGAAGTGTGGGAGGTAACTGCATACAGTTGTTACTGTCAGATATAAACTAGAAGCCTGATCTGATATCCTTTGCACTCTCACAAATTTCATATCTCACTGACTTTGTTGGGGCACTTGGAGTGTGTAAAGAAGGTGATGGAGGGCCTGATAGGGGCAAATGCTGTGTTGAACATCTTGGTGAGAAAATGCATTGGAAGACTGGCTGTGAGTAGATGAGCGTGTGCGCTGTTCAGATTAGAGAACTCTGTGCAACACACAACCTCCCATGTGCACCCATATACAAACCTTTGGGCATTTCTAGACTTCAATTAGCTTCACTGTGGCTCAAAAATATTTATTTCCATTTCCAGGAAAAACTAGTAAATGCTAAAACATTGTGGCTACGTCTACATTGCGCATTCTTGCACAAGAAGATATACAAATGAGGGGCAGCGATATTCATTTGCATATCTAATGAGCCACCATTTTTGTGCAAGGAGCTTTTGCGCAACAAGGAGCAGTATATACTGCTCCTTCTTGCGCAAAAAATCCCCTCTTGCGCAAGAGCCATTCTGCCTGAAAATAAGCAGCAGAATGGCTCTTGTGCAAGAGAGAGTTTTTGTGCAAAATGGCGGTTCATTAGGTATGCAAATGAGGCACGGACAATATTCATTGCTTTGCCTCATTTGCATATCTTCTTGTGCAAGAATGCCTAAGACTATTGATATGGCCAGCGTGGCACAGTCATGGGAGTTCTAGAGACTTATGGGAGACCTGTTCTTGTGGGATTGCCTGTTCTGAAGATTTAAGAAGTCTGGACTGTTTTCCTAACCACCCAAACTTTCTGAGGTTCACTCACCCCTATTAGCTTTGACTGTCAGGAAGCAAAATTCAGCTTCTACTATTGATGATATATTTCAACGATGTGATGTGGATCCTGTGGGTCAGAGGTCACCAGTGTGGTGTCCTAGCAGGTATCTTGGTCTGTCCAATGATGATAACCTGTCCTGAACCTGGATCAGTAAGTCTGTTAGTGGGGGGGAGGAAGGGGGTGGAGTATGTTGGTACCAAGATGTTTCTTCATGAGGTATTCTGTTATGATCTCTCTGGAATGTGCTGCTAGCCTGTGCTTAGTACCATGTCGTAGTTTACACCATTAATCCTGTTTGTGCCTGTGATGCGTAGGAGGAGTGCTGGCCAGCACCCTGTGATTACGGGGTTAAACTCAGGAAGATACCAAGGGTGTTGGCAGGGAGCCAGAAGAACCAATGGGGATACATTGATGAATTTTGAATTGGATATAAATACCTGGTCTGCTCTTCCTTTGGGAGGATTTCTAAGAAAAGAGCTAGAGATAGCCGATGCAGAGTTCAGAATTGCCATGCCTGTAAGGAATATTGGACACAGGAGTGAACTGGGCCTTGAAGTACAGATCACCATGGATCATGAGTAGAGGGAAAAGTGTATCTAGTCGCAATCAGGGTATTGTTCTTTATTTTGGTTGTTCGGTTTAAGCTTCTCTGTGTGAATCCATGCCTTCCCTCCCCCATTCACTATCAAAGAGTTGCTCCCAGAGATTTTCTCTGTGCTTTAATTTGTTTTACTTAATTGCTCTGTACACCTAGCAACCAAGTATGCTTTATCAAGTATATCTTTGTTTATTAATAACAATCACTTTTTTAAGGCGAAGGTTTGATTCTCGTGTTCTGGAAAGTAACAGGGGTCTGTGTGTGCTTGCTTTTGCCTGCCTAAGACTTGGCAGTCAGCTATCAGACACTGCAGCTTGTTTCTCTTTTTAATTTTTTCAAGCTCTTTGGGAGCAAAAGAGCATGGGATACCTGGGGAAGGAATTCAAGTGTTCCCTCTTGTTTGTAGAATGAAATCACTTGATGGTGGCAACTTTTTGTTGTTTTTTTTTATTAGTGCCAGTGCATCTGTGACTCTGGGGAGTTTTTTTGTTTTTTGTAAGCAGAGCCTATAGAGGCAAGGTATTTAAAGTCTTTGCAGCCCCCCCCATCTTCTGCATTCAGAGTGCCAGCGTGGGGAACAGGCCTGACAGTGCCAGATTCTGTTACCAGAGCCTGTCTCTTGCTCACAGGTTAACTTTGCTTTATAATTGCAAAGTTTTGCCAGTTGTGGCATAGACCTCAAGCCTCACCCCAGGCCTGTGATACATGGGTTTATGTTTCAGACTTTCATCTTACTACAGCTCCGCAATGACACTCAGACCTTAAAGTGAAGCTGAGTGAGCCACTTTCTATCCTAACATAAGGGAAGGGTACAATGGATTCTGACAACAGGGATATTCAAAAAGTTTCTCAGAAGTTTAATCATGTCTTCTTTACTTATATAGCTGGAGTCAAAGTATCTTAAATCGTGTTTTTGAACCATCCACACAACGGGAGGTCAAAGGGAGCACAAGTTCCCATTGACTTCCCTTACTCCTTATGAGGAGTATGGCACTGGCGGGAGTGCCCTCTCAGTTTGAATTAGTGTCTCTTCACTAGACCTGCTAATTCCAACCTCAGAAGATTGACTACAGCAGCTTTGATATTCTCTGTAGAGCAGACAAGCCTGGAGAGGCTTTCAGACCATGAAAGGGTCAGTTCACTATGAATTAAAGCAGTGAATATTTGACTGATCATTAGTGCTCCAGAACTGACATCCAAATTGCACCAGGAAATGGCTGTTTTAAAACTGTATTAGTATGATTTAAAATTGAATAATTTATAACCAGACATTGCCATAGGAATAATTTTCTGTTACAGCACTTCTCGTTTTCCCAGTCTTTTATTCCAGAGAAGAATGGCTGCTGTTCAGGATGTCTGTGCTAGCCCAGGGAGCATTGCACCTGCCACCTCCAGCTTGACGTTTAATTGAACAAGGAATTTGCAGTATTCATGAGTGTCTGAGTATTGCAGTATGGACACAGCCACAGCAGAACCATAAGGATTTGCTTTCCATTTACAATTATATGCTGTGACGCTGACCTTTCAACACTGACTATTTTGGACAGATAAACCCTACACTCTTAGACCAATTTGACTATTGCAAACAGAGCCTCAAGTGTATTTTCATCTTCATATTTGATTTGTATTCTCTTTGAAATGTGGATCAGGGTTAGTCATTTTTCCCAGCTAATAGAAGAGGAAAGGAAATATTTTTATGTATTTATATTTGAACTGGTAAGCAGCACTGACCTTACCAGTACTTCTTTTGGGATTATCCCATTGATTTGCTCACATTGTGACATTGATTATTTTGATTCTGGTGTTTTAGCTACAAGCTGTGATATGAATAAATCCCACAAAGAAACAGAATCACTTAAAGTGACAGAGCAGTCCTAAAGGCACGGATCCTGAAATCCTTATTCTCACTGAGCGCTAGCGTATGTCATAAGTGATCCCACTAAAATCAGTGGCACCACTTGTAGGGAAAAGCTGTGTTTTACATGAATAAATATATGAGAATCTGGGCCCAGATGAACATAAGCGAGATCTGGGTGTTGCTAGTAATGCAGCTGTGTTATCTGCAGAATATAGAAAAGAGCTATGACTGATGCAGATGCACTGAACATTTTGTTTATTTAGAACAGGGATTCTCAGACTTCATTGCACCACGAACTCCCTTCTGACAACAAAAATTACTACATGACCCCAGGAGGGAATCAAAGCCTGAGGCCACATGAACACTGCTGCCTCATGTGGAAGGGGGAGGCAAAACTCAAGCCCAAGCCCCATGCAGGGAACCTGTAACCTGAGCCCTGCCACCCAGGGCTGAAGCCCTCCGGTTTGGACTTCAGCCCTGGAAGCTAGGACTTGGGCTTTAGGCCTTAGCAAGTCTAAGCCAGCCCTGGTGACCCCATTAAAATGGGAACATGACTCATTTTGGGCTCCTGACCCACAGTTTGAGAACTAATGATTTTGAGGAATGATGTCTGTAGTTCTCAGTGGTTTCAAACTGAGATGCAGCTTCTAATTCTGAGTCAGTTTTGACATTTGCCTCTTGTCAAAATGAAGGATGCACTTTGGGGGGCTCTGTGGAGTTTAAAGAAAGTTCTTCCCTTCCTTTGCTTTTCCCATTACTGCTCCTCTGAGGTTTTCATCTGACTATTCTTAATACCTATGGTCCTCAGCCTAACTTTCTCAGCTGTTCAACTCCACCTATCCTGAGGGAGGAAAATACCCATACTCTTCAGTTAAATGCTTCCATGACATTAATACAAATATACGAGAGCCCATATACTCACAAGTTGCAAATTAATTCATCCTATTTGATTAAACAAAAACATTTTAAAATGTCACTTTCTTTATAACATGTATTCAAATTCAACAATACTTTGTTAACAAAGAGTATGGAGGATGAAGAAACCATGTACATATTGTCTTTTAAGTGGGTACTTTCCCATAAATGATTACTTGATACTCAGGTGCTCATGAAAGTACAAGTCTTTAAAGACATCTGTTCCCCAAAGTGCTCCCTATCCTGGGGCAAACCCTGAGCTATTCAGGATGACCCTGTTTTACCTCACCAAAACCCAGCAGTGCTCATGCATCTCTACCACCCTCTCAGACAAATTAGATGATCAGGTTACTTTACTTTGAATGATATCTGTTCTGGGAAGATATATTGACTCCAACATGTTTCTTGTTACAATAGATACACTGAGTCACAAGGTAACAGAAATCAGCCTTTATTAAACTTAAACCAATCTGCACATTTCAAACATAAGAAATGCAAAAGTCTGCGGGCTGGAACTCATTATTAGGATATAGAAAATGATATCAGGCAGAGAACTTGGAGGTTACCTGGTAGTTAGCTTGTGATTGTAAGGAAATTTAATAAGAAAGAAAAGCTTGCTTGGTTTTAGATTTATTTTTCAATGCAGTCCCTGCTGAAAAAATGAAGTGCAGCACATCATTGCTGAGTTGATCATTAATCATAAAAGTTGAAATTTGTAACATAAGCTTACATTTAGAATCACTGACGTAACAATTATTCCTTTTTCATTGCACAAAGAGATGTGACACAGTGTTTCAGGTTTTTTTTAAATTTAATGTGTAACTTGTCTAACTTGCTAATACACTTTCAGTCACTACTTCCAAATGCTATTGTGTGTCCAAATGAATGCAGCATCACTATAAGTCTATTGGGAGTCCTGTGGCACCTTAGCGTGTGTCTAGACTACAGGGTTTTTTTTTGAAAAAACTTCCCCTGCATTTAGATTGCTGCTGCATTCTTTCAAAATTAAATTGAAAGAACACAGTGTTTTTTTCGACCGTGGTAAACCTCATTTTACAAGGAAGAACGCCTTTTTTCGAAAGTGCTCTTTCGAAAAAAGGTGTCCTTGAATGCAAACAATGCTTTTTTGAAAGAGAAAAAGAGAGCCTGGGTGCTCTCTTTTGAAAAAGTGGCTCGCTTTTTCGAAAGAAGTGGTTGCAGTCTAGACATTCTCTTTGGAAAGAGGCTTGTAGTCTAGACGTAGCCCTATAGACAGATTTATTGAAGCATAAGCTTTCGTGGGCAAAGACCCACTTCATCAGATGCATGGGTCTATTATAATATAGGTCTATTGTTAACTCATCAAGTAGAGATGTACTACTAGGCAGGTTAATGCACTTGCCCTGATTTTCAGACATAGACTTTAGTCTGTGGGGGTCACCAAATGCATAAAAATTATTTACACCTGCAACTAAATGAATGTACAGTTAATTGTCAGCACAGATTTGCCCTGCTGAATTGGAAGTTTCCCTGAAGATGTTTATTTATAAATCAGGCCCTTTCCATCCCAAGTGCTCGCCCCTTTGAGCTGCATGAAGAAATGTTAAATCAAAATTGGGAAGAGATTGTGGCTCTATGAGAGGTGCACGTGAGCCAAGAGGCAGAAAAGAGGCCTTCCTCTCTGCCTTGTGGCCTTATTCAGACGCAAGTCACCACAATTCTGATGTTTCAAAAGTCCTGAGCACTCCTCTGCTGATGGAAGTCAATGGGAGCAGCAGACGCTCAGCACCATGGAAATCTACACCAATGGCTTTTGCAAAGGGAGGGGGGAGAGAGTGGAACCATGGCCCCACCCCTTCCCACTGTACCAGTCAGTGTAGCTCAGCTGTCACAGAAAGGTACACACACACTTGTGACAAGGAGAGGCTGCCAGTGCCTACATAGCACAGTGACTGGTCTTCTGTAAGTATACCTAATAGAGAGAAATATAGAGACAGCATATTGGCGGACGGGGGACTCTGTTGACATTTTCCTATAGTGATGTAAAGAGCATGAATACATTTGCCAGTGAGTTTGCCTGAGATCTATTGGACTTGGGATGTACTGTTGACAAACTGTCAACACAAATTCATGGTTATCTATCCTCTAGGGAGTGTCGTCTACTTGATGGTTTTGATTATTAATATTTGATGTGACCTTTATGTTAGCTTTTAAGATTAACAGCTGCCTATTATTAAGATTGTCCATCACTTTCCATTATAAGATTCTATTTTCAGTTGTTTATATCTTTGCCAAATTTTAACCATTTGAACTAAAATCTTCCATGCTGGCTCTTTGCCTCAGGTTCAGTTTCAGTCAGTACAATTAGGCTGTTTCTAGGAATGAAGCCAGGGAAAAATTTGTTGTTCCACCTTTTTAAAAAAATATTGGGGCCTCATCCTTGCAATAACGGGTGTTACAGTATGCTTTAGACCCTGCATCTGAAATTTGACAGGGATGGTATTTGTGTCAGGGATGTATCCTTTGCCACCTCTGTAAAAATTGATCCAAAGCTGGCCATACTACATGTCTTTGAAAAATCTCACTTTGCACCTGCCAAGCAGATATTTTTATTTTCACAGCTAAAATCTCCAAAAAAGGTCTGTCCTCACTGAGCACGCACCAGCCTCTCACGGCTCCTAGTGCTGACCAGACTGTACATACACGATCCCTACAGAACGACTGAACATTATGCAGCCCAGGCTTATGGGGGCTTAAAAAGGGTTTCCCCCCATAATGGCTACTCTGGCCTGGGATGCTGAAAATAATCAGCATAATGGCTTTGTGCAAGAGGGTTTTTCTTGCGCAAGAAGGGGCAGTGTAGACAGTTCCGTCTTGCGCAAGAGCCTCTTCCACAAATGGCGGCTCATTAGTTATGCAAATGAGGCTCGGCGATATTCCACGTCGAGCCTCATTTGCATAGCTCTGGCGCAAGATTGCGCCAGTATAGACACAGCCAAAGAGAAAGGTCCCCGCAGCCACGTTTCTGAAAGGCATGTGGGGCTGCAGGGCAAGCAGGAGAGCCTGCCTGGAGTTACCACTGCCTCCGTGGGTCGGATCCAGTGGTTTGGCAGGTCGGATCTGGCCCATGGGGTGTATTTTGCCTAGGCCTGGTGTAGATAATAGTGCTACTGCCCAATTTACTGTAGTGTGCCTGTATTAATCAAAGTAAAAATTCTGTTTGCAGGGAATTAGAACACTTCTGCGAAAAATCACACCAACTCACTAATTTTGTACTGCATACAAAGAAGGTTTTGCTCTTCAAACGTTCTTAGACATTAGAGCTAAGCAAACCCTCTGAACTCTTTCCTTTGGATTTTCTCAAGTGAATTCATGATATTCTTTATCATTTCCACAACATTTTGTACACTGGCATGATAGCAGCTCCATCCTACTCAAACATTCAGATTAATATCACATTTTATGCAAATACCTTCAGATTCTTGGGACTCCTTTATGTTTACTGTATAGGTGAGAATATTTTCTGAGGCAAGGAGAGCTTCCTGACTTTCAGCCATTTATCTTGCTGTCAGGTTTACTTCAGGGATAAATATAATGGGCTCTAACTGTGGAACAGGAAGCCTTAACTAGCATAAGGGAGGAAAAATATAAAATGTGCTTTTCTGTTGGGTTAAGCTGTGTTGGGTGCTTTTCTATTAGGGTTAAGCTATTAGGGTTAAGCTTACTCAAATGGGCACAATCATGTGTTCACGATGGATAGCAAGCATTATAATAATATGCATGGTTGATTAAACTGAACTAGCTTCTCATGTTATCATGCAACCTCCCCCACAACCCAGGTATGGCCTTTTTTGTAGAGTCCTGGAAGTGCAAAGCAGTCAGCTGAGTAGTGCCCCCACAAGTGTGAGGAAATCCCCAATGGTGAAAAGAGGATAGATCACCACCCCCTCAAAGTCCTCAGCATAGAGAGCCAGTCAGGAGCATGGATAGGGAGAGGGACATATTGGCATTCCTTCAAGACCCAGCTCATGTAACAGCTCCCTAAGAGCTTACACCTAACTGCTTTATCCAGCCAGCTGTACTGTATGGAACTCTGCTCCAGCTGATGAATGAGACACATTAATCTAGTTAGCCATAAATATGCAGTGCTTTAAAATGACCGAATATCAACTGTGTCTTCGGCATTATATAAGCCAACTGAGCCTGCTGGCCCAGTCCTTCATCCCTTTCCTCCCTTAAATCTCTTCTTCATTTCTATTCCTCATTCCCTTGATCTTTTTAATGTAATTCCTTCAAGGTCCTGACTTTAAAGAGGCAAGAGGTACTTGACTTTAGAACTGCAGTGCTTATATTGACCTTATCTCCTAGCATCAGCATGCATCCTCACTTTCCACTCTTTCTCACTCTGTAGGCTGCCAGTTTCTATTTTCCTCTGCTTCCTTTATCTTATAGCAAGAGTTACATCATGAATAAATTTAGCCCATTGTAGTACAAAGTTCAGGGATTTAGCTGTCAATATCTGAATAAATATCATGTATGATACCAATTTATTTACGCTACTATTTCATTCACCAGGATGGTCAGTATATCTTCCACTGTGCCAAGTGTAACATTATTTTAGATAAAACAACAAGGAGTCTGTTGGTGCCTTGAAGACTAACAATTTTATTATGGCATAAGCTTTCGGGAGCTGCAACTCACTTTATCAGGTGAATGAAATGATAGACAAATGAAATAGATAGTAGGGATACAGAGATGACAATGTTACATCAGAGCTAATTCTATCAGGGTGGATGTGCATAAGAAAGTGAGAATACCTAAAGTGGAAAATTAATGATCTGTAATGAGAAAAACATTCTGAATTCCTATTCAGACCCATATTTTAGATAAAATATACAAATACCTATTATTTGCACTTGTCTTTGTTTTAAACTACTATGAAATTTATCTTTGGGACAACATAAAAGGAAAAATGAGAATTTATTAGAAGAGTCTTTAGCTATTATAAAAGAGATTTTTAAGGGTACAAGTACAATAGAAAGACAGAAACGCATTGAGTTTTATACTGCTCGCAATCTGTCTGAGGTATTTATCTAGTACCAGCACTGTAGTATCTGGGTGCTATATAAAAAAAATGAACATTTGGTTTAAAAATGACTTTTTTAAATGAATAAATGACCAATTAAATTGATTTTTGATTCCAGCTCTCAAAAGCCACATGTACAGCTCTGGGGAATGCATCCAGACACAAAAAATGTATAGCATTTACAGCAGCAGCAAACGAATCTTCACCACACTGTCCTGCCAGTCTGCCTCTACTCACCTAGGGCCCCTGGTAAATCATCATAATTCAGGAACCCAATCTTGTGAGGTGCTGATTACCAACTCTAATAAATCAGCACCTGGCAGGATTGAGTTCTCAGTCCATGGCCTCTACTGAGAGGTCCAACAGGTTTCCAATTAGTGCCAATTATAACATGGTTTTTGTGATATGAACATCTATGTACTAGGAACTGCAATCAGAATCTCACTGCCTTCCTTCCCCGTTATCAACCCCTGGGGCCATGCTATCTCTCTAAAGTGGTTCATTTTAATTATAATACCCATATTTTCTGCATAAGCAGTTACATGCAAATTACTGATGCCAGAGTAGTTTGCAATTAATATTATTTTCTCTGGAAAATATATTCTAATCATACATTTATTTATTTATTTTTACAAAAGATAAAATGTATATTTCTTTCAAAACAAACTATAGTATGTTCAAATAGTTTTGTCCTGTCATGTTAATATGTTTATACATTAAAGTATAAAATGAATATGCAATACAGTCAAACTTGTCCTTCAACCCTGGTGATCAGCAGTAAAAACAGTTGCTATTGATATTCTTTGTATGGCACCTTACATGTAATGAACGTTGTAATCACTGGCTAAAATAGAGGGTATTCAGAGGACCTATGCAAACGCTTACACGCCACTTAAGCAGGGCTTTACTGGGCCACATGGGCTCCACTGGGCAGGCTCCTCATGCTTTGCAATTGCACTGTATGGGCAGGGGCAGGGTTGGGGTTGGGACCATGAAAAGATCATGAAATGCAGATTCTCTGGTCTTAGCTTCCTATACAAGAAGCATGAACGGTCTGTGGATCCTATTGGCAATGAAGGGGCGGGGGAAGGGGAATGGGAGGGGGGAGCTGGAGTTTGGGTTTCAGTTTTCCAAGCTCCCTGACCTCTTCCCTAGGAAAGTTTGCTGACTCAAACTTTGTGAGGACAAAGTGAATTTTACTCATAACAAATGCTATATTTTATAGTATTAAATATTTTCTTAATCTTTTTCAATATTATTTATGGCTACAAAGGATCCTATCCCGAATCTTTCTAAAAGTAATATACATACGAGCACAGGATGAGTATTTCATTGCCCTTATCCAGTCCTGAATGTCTGATAAATATCATCAATACATTTAAATATAGTGTTATAGTCTGGTTAATACCTTTCTAGTAATAGAAAAGCAATAATTAAATTGTAACTATGGAAAATCTAAAACAGAAAAAAAAAGGATAACAGTGAAAAAGAAAGTAACTCTACTGCACAAGTAGGCTGGAGAGCTAATTCTCATTCACAAAAACTCCAACTAGCAGAGTTTTCCCAACAGGACATTGAACAACGTTCTCAACTCACGACGTACCAGAGAGAATGTATCTGATTGAAGTCATTTTACACTGGCTGATGAGCTGTCCCTGTAGTTTCACAGTATTGCAACATTCTCATTGGCCGAACATGGAAGACACTTTTACTTAGCAACTGCGAGGAACTGAATAATCTTTTTGTGGAGGTCACCTACACCACAGAACTAGGTAGTTTTGACTCTCCGTTCTGGGTCCCGGGTAATGGGAAATATTTGTTACTGGAGCACAGATAATTAGGGGAAACAGAAAAATGAATGTATACTGTAGTGGCAAGAAATTAAAAATAGAAGCATCTGGAGAGATGATTGTATTTCACAAGAGGCTAAAGCTTCTGAGCTTTCATCATTTACATTACCACCCAGGGACTATAATTGTCTAAAATGTCACTCCCAATCTTGTCTAATTGTTCAGTGATTGTGAAACTTTACTAGATGCATTTTTCATGAGTTTAACAGCAGAATTCAGCTATTAATTTTCTTGGAATGATTGGTATTGAAAAGTACAATCATCACGTGTTAAGTTTGTTCACCATATTATAGATACCATTTATAACTATGCATTCTCAGTTTATACACATTATAGAATATACTATTTACAAGGTAATGACATGGTCACTTCAGCTACATGGAATAGTTGTACCATTCAGCTTGTTTTCTCAAAGGAAAAGGATTAGGAAGATAAAATCCTAGAATCCAAGAATTGTTCTGCTGCATACTGTATTCATTCCTAGATGGATGTTTTCTTATTGGGAAAACAATAAAAAATATGCAGAAACACTTATACAATTGAGAGGGTAATAAAATCTAGTTGCTTGTGCTAAGTGGCGAAAAGACAAAAGCAGATGTACTTCTACTCATAAGTGAGTACCTTTAGAGCTTATTTTATTTGGAAGCTTTTGAGAATTTACCAGTATCATCCCTACATTGTTAGAAAAATATACTATGTTAGGGATCCATTTCAGCATTATCCATTATAAGTCTAGTACTGCTGAAACACAAGTCATAGAATCCTGGGGCTGGAAGAGAACTTAGAAGGTCATTGAGTTCAGCCCCCTGCCCAAAGCAGGACCAAGCCCAAATAAATCATCCCAGCCAGGACGTTGTCAATCTGGGACTTAAAAACCTCTAGGAATGGAGATTCCGCCACCTCCCTAGGTAACCCACTCCAGTACTTCACCACCCTCCTACTAAAATAGTTTTTCCTAATATCCAAACTAGACCTCCCCCACTGTAACTTGAGACAATTTCTTCTTGTTCTGCCATCCGTCACTACCAAGAACAGCCTCTCCCCATCCTCTTTGGAACCTCCCTTCAGAAAGCTGAAGTCCAGAGGAAGTTCATCAAGGATCCATTTAATGGCACAAACAAATATCTGCATTGTCACATATAGCACTTGTTGAGCAGTATTTGAGTTTTGAAGTCTGGGGTACCTTACAGTTTTCTTGAAGGAGTGACAGTGAAAATCACAGCGGACATCACTGGTAGCATCTCCCCATAAACACAATTTGCAGCTGGCCTATGGTAACGGTATTACCAGCATCATCCTCATCCGGCTTCACTTTGGGAAAGAGCAGTACAGTTAGTGCACATCTGTGTGTCTGGGCTCCCCCACACTTTAAGTACTTTAAGAGGGCAGGTTGTAGTGGCTGGGTCCTGAGGGAGCAGTTAATTGCCCCCATTATATTTAGTAATAGTTCAATAGCTAAAATAAAGTCATTTGAATGATACAGAGCTTGATAAAATTAGATGCATCCTTGCATAATCCCTAGTGTCTGAGCAATAGCATGTGTTCTCCATCCAATATACAGCACATACACCTGGGGTTCCCGGAAGCATGAAAGAGTCGAGTATTTCAACAGACCCGAGAAGTCTGTGTCGTCTTGTTATGAAGAAACATCCTATAACACATAATGAGTACTTGTACAATGCCTCAATTACATCACAGGAAAAAGAAGTGTGTGTTTACTGGTTAAATATAATCCCTTTTAAATAGCAAGGCCATATATATACTATCTGGAAGATCGATGCCACTGAAGTTGATCTTTTGGGGTTTGATTTACTGGGTCTAGTAAAGACCTACAAAATTGAACTCAGAGGGTACTCCCATCAGCACCAGTACTCCTGCTCCTCATGAAGAGTAAGGGAAGTCGACGGGAGCATTTGCTCCCCTCAACCTGTTGCTGTGTGGATGGCAATTTAAGATACTTTGACTCCAGCTACATAATTGATGTAGCTGGAATTGTGTATCTTAGGTCGACCTTCCACTTTAGTGCAGACCAGGCCCACGTGCCTTGATTTTTGTATCACTTAGGATTAAATTACTAAAATATGTTTATGAGTCACTGAATTTATACCTTAAATTCTGTTCCTAGGTGTTCCATGGATGCTTGAGTTGGAGCCTATAATATCTATGAAAGACTCTTTTAACTCACTATTGCTTTTTCTGCAACGACTCTCTTGTCTACATTAGGAAATTATTTTGAAATAACTTATTTCGAAAAAAATAACCCACGAACTAAGAATTTCAAAACAGTGTGTCCGCACTATGGGGAAGCCTCAAAATTAGTCCGAAGTAGGCTCCCTTAATGTGGATGCACTAACTGGACTTGGAGCCCCAGGAAGCAGTTAGTTTGAATTACTCCAGGGAATAGTTTGAATTACTCCAGGGAATACTTATTTTGAATTACTATTTAATTAGTTTGAATTATTCCAGGGAGTAGTTATTTCCAAATATCAACAGCAGAGAATCCACACTACTGCTATTTCAAAATAAGTATTCTAAATTAGTGTTATTCCTTGTGGAAAGCAGGAGTTACTATTTTGAAATAACCAGCCCCTTATTTTGGAACTAGCCAATTAGCCCATCATAAGATGGGATTTTCAGGTCTCTCCTCCATGTCGGTCTTCTCTCCTGAGCCTCCGGTCTCTCACTCTGTCTCTCTCTCTATCTCTCCTCCTCCTACTGCCTCCCCCTCTCTCTCTCAGCTCTCCTCTGCCTTCCGCCTCTCTCTCCGTCTCTTTCTTTCTCTTCTCCTCCTCCTCCTGCCTCTCACTCTCTCTCCGCTCCGTCTCTCTCTTTCTCTTCTCCCCCTCCTGCCTCTCACTCTCTCTCCGCTCTCCTTTGTCTCTGTCGGGGATGCATGAGCGGGGCGGGCAGCACCCTGGGATCTGCACGTGCCCGGGTGAATCTGGCTCCCCACCAGCCGATTCCCTCTCCCCGCCCCCTGCCAGCCAGTTCCTCCTCCTGATTTCCCACGGCCAGCCTCACTGCCCCTGACCCCCACCCCCAACCAGCTTTGCTTCCCGCCAGCCGCCCCTCCCCCATTCTCCCCTGGCCAGCTACGCTGCCTCTGACCCCCCCCCACACTTCTGCTTCCCCTCCCAGGAAGCCCCGCTCCTCTCCTGGCCAGTCCCTCCCCCCTCCCACCCCCGATCAAGGGTGTCCGGTTTTTTTTACACCCTACCCCAGTGATGTACACGGCCAGGGGCCGGGGCTCTGTATGTCACTGCCCTGCCCCCTTTCCCCTCCCGCCATGGCACTCAGCTGAATTCTGTGCTGCTCGGCCAGGCCACAGCGGGGGAGCAAGCAGCCGTTTGGGCTCCCCCGCGGCAGCCTGGCTGAGCGGCGCAGTACTCAGCTGAGCGCCATGGCAGGAGGCAAAGGGGGGCGGGGCGGTGATGTACCTGGGCGGGCCCCACCCCCTGGCTGTGTACGTCACCGCCCCGCCCCCCTTCCCTTCCCGCCGTGGCGCTCGACTGAGTTCTGCGCCGCTCAGCTGGGCTGCTGTGGGGGAGCAAGCGGCGGCAAGTGGCCGTTTGGGGTCCGTGCTCCCCATGCAGCACGGGGGTGCTACCTGGGGACCGCGGACCCCAAATGGCTGCTTGCTGCCGCTTGCTTTCCCACCGCGGCCCGGCTGAGCAGCACAGAACTCAGCTGAGCACCATGGCGGGAGGCAAGAGCGCCCCCAGAGGCAAGCCTGTAATGCTACAGCGTTACAGACTCACAGACATTGGGCTACTATATATATGATAATTGGCACCACTTGTTATTTTGAAATAACTCCCTTGTGTAGACCAGGGCTTGAGATGCCTTCTGCTAAACAGCATGAGGGCAGATTGCCTGACTGTTCATCTGAGGTGGTTACTTTGTTAAAATAACCATAAGTACCTGGTTGGCACGTCGACACATTTCAGGGTTAAAGCTGAAATAAGCTACACAACTTCAGCTACATCAATTGCGTAGCTTAAGTTGAAATAGCTGATTTCGGCTTTTGGTGCTGTATACACAGCAGGAAGTTTGAGAAAGAGCACTCTTCCTCTGACTTCCTTTATTCCTCATACAATGAGGGTTACAGGAGTCAGCGCAAGAAGTCCTTCAGCTCGACGTTATTTCAACATTATGTCGAAATAACTGCTTGCTGCGTAGACGTGGACTGTTATTTCAGAATAATGGCAGTTATTCCAAAATAATGCCGCTGTGTAGACATAGCCCAAGATAGCTACACAGAGCAAATGGCCTGTCAAAGAAAACATAAACCTGTCAGACTCCTTAGATAACTAAGGTCTTCATTGTGTCCTGTAGGCACAGCCTTGTATTGAGGGGCAACGTGGAACCAAAATCCAGGGGCAGCAGATTTCTCCAGGTGCGTCCAGGCTGCTATGATTGGTGTATACACTACTATTCCCCCGTGGGGAGTTTAGCTTACTCATTCTACTCCTTTGTGACTGTCTAGCTATGTCCAACACCTCCAGCACCCAGTCCACTGAGGCAACTTCTAATTCCAAGAGGCACACTCCAGAGCTCAGAGTCTGCATTTCTACCTGGTGAATGCACAGGTGGAGAAGGGAGCCCCCACTTCACAGCTACATGAAGAGAGGGCAGACTTTGGTTCTAGAAACAAGTTTACAACTAGGTAACCTCAATATTTGCAGATTCCCTGTTCAGCTTAGAAATATTGATAAGACTTTTAAGAGCTCTCTCTGCATTTCCAATAAACTTATCTGATCTTAGATAACCCAGGAGTTATTTCTCATAATAGTCCCATCAATTTTTAGTTATCGGGAAGCCTAGCAACTTCTAAAACAAATACCAGCACATAATTATAGTACCTAAAAATGTCTCTCACAGGGTTGGAATTGTGCACTTGATTGACTGATTTCCATATTAATGGAAGTCATGAAAATTCATTTTTGACATCTGTATGGATTGCAAGCTATAACTATTAGTGAAATTATGAACCTGCAAACTAGTTTATAAGAATAAAATATAAAATTTAATATTCATTTTAGTACTTTGAAAAGGCCACTCATATAAAAGCAAGTATAAAAATACATTATTTACAGTTGGAGAGCTAGCCACTTGCTGTTTAAAACCAGGGAACTTATAAACAATACATTGTCCAAAAGTCTGTCTAAGCAAGACTTTATCTGTTTTATATATATATATATATATATATATATATATACACACACACACACACACACACTAGAAGATTTACCTCACATTGCTCAGGTCCTGAAGCCATTAATTTTTGTTTTTCATCATTTAAATAATTTCTCTGGGGTGAGTGTAGGGATGAGGGGGTTCAGTATGTAGGCTGCCCTGGAGTGAGAGGCCTGCTCCAGCCCTCTCTCACTGCAGCATCTGGGGGCCAGGTGAGAAGTACCTCTCCATGGCCTCCGCAGCTCCTGTAGGCACAGCTGGGAGAGGGGCACATACCCCTTGGCTGGGGGCAGCACCAGGTTCGTCTGCCCTCAGTGCTCCCCAGCCAGAGTGAGGAATGCAGCAAACTATGCACTTTCCCCTTGTTCACGCCCTGACAAAGGGGAATAGCCAGCAATGTCCACATACAAATCTGAGAAGGAGGAGTTTCAGCCCCTAAAGGGTGCCTGAGAGGTGGGAGGTTTGGGGCTTGGGCAATCCTGGATGGAGGGGCAGGGGGGCTGTACACCCAGCCAGTCCCTTTTACCTCCCTGGCAATTCTGTCTCTTTTTGGTCTCATTCCAGGCACATCCCATTTTTCTGGCACAACCAAACCCGCCCTTTGCTTTAAGTTATTCTAAGAAGAAGCTGTATACCGAGTTTGGTGGTCCTAGCTCTTCCTGTTTATGAGGAGTTTTTGTACAAACAGACAGACACACAGACAGATGCAAAGATACACAGAAAAACTCTCTTAAATATATATATTCTTATACACAGACACACACTGTAAACAAATGCCACCTGATTTTTTTAACTTATAAAGAAGTTGCAAAGTTGTAAAAAATAGTCTTTCCATGAGTTTTGTGTTTTTTATTAGTCTCTCCTCCTGTAAGTAACTCTAAAGACTTTCCCCTGTCATGGGCAATCTGAGGACTCTATGTTATGGAAATATTGTGTAATCAAAAAGACAAGCTGAACACAACTGAAGTGTGACTGCAATATCTTGAGCCACTAAGACTACGTCTAGACTGCAGTCTTTTGTCATCAGAGAGTATGCTAATGAAGCACTCATTAGCATTTGTCATGCTGTCATTTGCATATTCTCTGTCGAGGCTTTTTGTGGAAGAGATTTTTATGCAAAAACAAGCTGTGTAGACGGGGCCATTTTGTGCAAAAAAAAAAAAAACCCTTTTGTGCAAGAACCGGTAAACCTCATTTTTTTGCGCAAAAGGTGCCCAGGGGACCATCCTGCCCCTTCCTCCCCTCCCCCCATGGACAAGCGGGCCAGGGAAGCGTCCGGCCAGAGTGGGCTCCCATGTGCAGGAGAGGGACCTGGAGAGGCCTGGCCCTCCCTGGGGCTCACACACACACACACACACCCCTCCCCCTGACAGCACTGTTTGTGGGAATGGGTGGTGCTTCACACGTGCACACATGGCCGTGTACTATGTGCTATACTCGTCGGTCTGTGTGGGGTTGTGCGTGTGCCCTTGTGCCCAGTCTGCTTCCATCAGTGCCTGGCGGGGGGAGGACGTCCCTCCCAGGAGTCGGACATGCATGGGGCCTCCCCCCCAGGCTGTGAGCAGCAGCCCTTGTGTGCTCTGGGACTGGCTCTTGAGATCACGTGTTGCACATGCATGGCAGTCTGCACGCTGTCCAGGCCGAGCATGTTGAGCAACCATCATGCTCCATCCCCTGTGCTCTCGTCTCCCCCGTCCTGTGCGTGTGCCAGCCTTACAGCACTCACCTGATGTTCCCTCCTCAGCATCAGATGATGCCTGGGAGATGTCCAGAGCCTGGGGTATCGGCTCAAGGCTGAGGGTGATGACACTGCTGGTGTCCTTCTTGTCCTGCAGCTTCTGATGGTCATTGTCCTCCTCCTTCAGGAGTTCTGGACGGGCGACCACAGGTGTCTCCAACCCTGAGTCCACCAGTATGCGTGGGGACAGGGCTTGCCAACCCCCCAGAATCTGGTGGAGCTCTGTGTAATAGGGGCAGGAGTGGGGTCCTGCCCCAGAGTAGGAACTGTGCTCCCTGGACTGTGCATAGCCTTGCCACAGCTCCTTGACCTTGCTCCTCACTTGGTCAAGGGTGCGGGGGTGTGTCCTCTCTGGGTGAGAGCCTCAACCATCCGGCCATAACTGTCCACATTTCTGCAGCATGACTGGAGTTCCTGGAGGGACTCCTCCTCTCCCCAGAGCTCCAGGAGGGCCTGGATCTCAGCCCCCGACCAGGATGACGCCCAGCATTTGGTGCCCCTGGGTGGGTCCTGGGCTCCCTGGAAGGGCCAGGGGTATCTCAGGGGGCTTGTGGCTGTGCCATGGCTGCTTCTTGTTGTGGCAGGGAGAGCTGTGCAGTCAGGGCGCTGCTCGAAGGCCGGCTTCCTGCCACAAGGCTTGCCCCGTGTGCCTGCAGCTTTAAGACCTGGCTGGAGACAAGAACTATAGAGCTGTGATTAGTGTGGACAGAGTGTCTACCAGGGCACCTGTGCTTTTTCCTGGAGGCCTCTTTTTTCAAAAGAACTGCCTCTTCCATGTCCACACACCCTTTTCCGAAGGAGCTTTTTCGGAAACGGCATTATTCCTTGTAAATTGAGGTTTACCAATGTTGGAAAAACCCCTGCATTCTTTCAATTTTCTTTTGAAAAAATGCGATTGCAGTATAGACATAGGTGAAGTTTTTTTTAAAAAAATGGCCATTTTTCTAAAAAGACCCTGTAGGCTAGATGCACCCTAAAAGTTCTACTAATGTGCACCTACAACTAAGAACTTAATGTTGTGATTGTGGCTATCCCAGGTAAGAAGATTTAATTTCGCTAATAGCCAGATTCTTAACAACGACCTGCCCAATTAAATTCTTCATAAGGAAATACAGATATACTGAAGAAAATATACTGTCCATAACAGTGCACTGTTATAACGTTCCCAATTTAGGAAGGCTATCTTCAGTAGATAATCCCTCCTTATGTATATAGTTACAAATTGTTATCAGGAAAAACTTAAAAAAACAACAAACACTCTAGTAATACCTTAGGGTATGTCTACACAGTAAAGTTATTTCGAAATAACTTTACTAGCATCTACACAGCCAAACCGCTATTTCGAAATTAATTCAAAATAGCAGAGGCTTATTTTGAATTTGGTAAACCTCATTCCACGAGGAATAATGCCAAATTCGAAATAGCTATTTCGAAATAAGTGCTGTGTAGACACTTATTTTGAAATAGGGGGCCTCCAGCCCTTCTCAGGGAGCCCTGGTGGCCACTCTGGGCACAACCAGGAAAACTTACTCTCCTCTCCCCCAGCCCCGGAGCCATTAAAGGGGTAGACCCTGGCCACAGTGCCTGTGCCAGCTCCAAGCCTGCCAGCCCAGAGCCAGCGGTGGCCACTTGGGCCCCTGACCCAGTGGCCCCAAAACATGAATCAGCAATCCACTGGCAGCCAGCCCTCCACTGCTCCCCAGGAGCAGTCTGCCAGCTCCCAGGAGCCTGACAGGGGCTGGAGAAGGCGGGGATCATGGACCTTGTTCAGGTTTGGGGGGGATACCCCCAACATCTATGATCTCCTCACTAGATGGAGGAACGTGGCCGTCTAAGGCAGGATAGCTGCCAGCCTGGCCAGCAAAGGCCACATGCGAACCCAGGAGCAGGTTTGTATGAAAATCAAGTTGGTCCGGCGAGACCCCCAATCCTGAGCCCTGAGCTCCCTCTCCCCCTTCTTCCCCTTGCTTCCCCCTTCCAGCTCCCTCCTCCCACGTTTCCCCCTCCCTTCTCCCACCCTTTCTCCTCCCCTCTCCCTCCCACCCTCTCTCCTCCCCTCTCCCACCTCCCTTCCCTAGTCTCATGAGAGTTTCATTCTCCCCCCCCCCCCGGTTTGTTAAATAAAGAGAGTTTGTGTTCATGAAAATATATGTATTTTATTTGACATCAGGCAGGGGGGTTAGGGAGGGGTAAGTGGAAGGATGTGAGGGAGGAATGAGGCACAAGCCCCCAGTGGGGCAGACCAGCGAGGCTCTTAGGGCTCCTCAGGGTGGAAGATCTCCTGCAGGGCCTCTGGATACTGACAGCCCCCCCAATGGACCTCCCGGATGGCAGCCTGCAGAAAGTGCAGCCAGGCACACAGCAACGTGTCCACGAGAAGCACCAGAGTGCCATGGGGCAGCTCTGGCTCCATGTTGCAGAGTGCTGTGGAGTCCCGAGTGAGGGCAACCAGAGCACGCAGAGACAAAATGCTTTGCTGTCCCTCATCAAGGTAGGCAAGCAAGCAGGGAAAGCTGAGAACTGGCTGTCCGGGGGGCAGAGTCCCTTTAAGCACAGGCCTCAGATAGCCTCAGGCAGCAGCCACACAAAGTAACTCCTGACCTGGTGCCCTGCCGGACCTGGTTCCAGCCGGCCTTAAATGAGATTCAGCATCCACTCAGTGTGGACGCGCTATTTTGAAATAGCAAAATATATTTCGAAATAACGCTGTAGTGTTGACATACCCTTACAGACTAACAACATATGTAGATGGTATCATGAGCTTTCGTGGGCACAGCCCACTTCTTCAGATAACAGGAATGTTAAAAGTGTTAGAATGTTAGAGTGTTCTAACACTCCTGTCACCTGAAGAAGTGGGCTGTGCCCATGAAAGCTCATGATACCATCTACATGTTTTGTTAGTCCTTAAGGTGCTACTAGATTGTTTGTTGTTTTTTAAGTTTTTCCTGTTACAGACTAACTTGGCTACCCCTCTGAATTTTTTATCAGTATTTTATGCTAAAAATGCGTATTTTTAATATCCTTGCTGAGGAAGCTTTAAACAACACACTATGCTCATATAGCAATTCAGTGTATTTTCTGATCAGCTTGTGACTTTATATAGCATGTTCATTTTTCCCATAATGATTTATGTGCTCAAATCATGGGCAAACTGATATTATTCCAAAATAACGTAGCTCGCGTCTACGCTACAAGCAATTATTTTGACATAATGTCAAAATAATGTCAAACTAGAGGATTTCTTATTCCAACTCCTGTAACCCTCATTGTACAAGGAGTAAGGGAAGTTGGAGGAAGAGTGCTCTTTCTTGAACTTCCTGCTGTGTAGACAGCACCAAAAGCTGAAATAAGCTATTTCGACTTAAGCTACACAATTAACGTAGCGGAAGTTGTGTAGCTTATTTCAGCTTTAGCCCTGCTGTGTAGCTGTGGCCTGACAGATTGAGTCTCATGACCAGCAAGAAAAATAATAGCTAATCATAATCAGATTTGATTGCAGTATTTTTCAAGGCATAAATTGAAAACAATCACTTTGAACATCACAGAACTTTATCGGGGTTGACAATACTTATTTATACAGTACAAACTTTGTGCCAGATTCTAGAGACTCTTATATACATGGGTAACTGTCAAGTGAACTATTGGTTTGAGTAAGATCAGTTAATGTGAGTAAGGGCTAACAGGATTAGGTTTTCAAATTATTTTGTGATATCAGAAGAAACTGAACATCTTTTACCATATGGCCTTCTGAGTTCTCATGAAAAAGAAATCATAATTGATTCAAATAAATAGCAAGGAGAGGTTAGAATTTGTGAATATGTCATACTGTGATCAAACTAGCTCAGTAGGAGACTCACTTGATATCTGTGCTCAGGCTCCTTCAAAAATGCTGAAGTCTTTCTGCACAGGGAAATAAGTGAGAACCTGGTGTTTCCAAGATGAAAAAAATAATAGAAAGTTTTGTTTTTCTTCTGCACCTTTAAGAATTACAAACCTTACTAAGGCACAAAAATAGACGTAGGCCAGAAAATCTTGCTTAAAGGAATATAACGCCTATCATTAAATGTTTTGTTACCAGGCCAAAGAGATTTATAATTCAGATTTTATTAAACTCTACCCAGTGGAGATAAAGCAGACAAGGTGTTAACAGGTCAACAAAATTAGTTTATTCAGTGAAAAAGAGAACATCACACTTGAGATCAGGAGCATTCAGGAGAGGTTGTGGATAAATTCAACTGCCACTTTGAAAAATTGACATGCACTGTCGATGCTGCCACTGGATTAAAAATTGCTGCCAGGGACTATCTGTGGCAACACTCTGTATGCTAATAAGATGGTGCTGCTGGAATTCTAAGGTTTTATTTTAATCTTTCAATAGAATTTTTGGTATGTTTTTAGCAGCAGATATCAGTTACAAAAATCTTTTTCTAAACTTTTCAGGTAGTGAAAAGTAGCACTCCATGCTTTTTGGATCATGATTAATTTTCATAAAATAAGTCATACAATATAAGACTTAAATGTGCTCTTTGTCTAGGAATTATTCCTTACCTTGGTTGTTTCTATTCTTTTCTGACTGGATGTGGCAGGGAAACAGAATGAAGAATGATAAATCTCAGCCCATGAATGCGCTGGACAATGAATACGCAAACACAGCCCCTTAGTTGTTTTTTAAACTCTATTTGGTCTCCAGCTGGATGGGAAGGTTCTGGGATTAGTTTTGTCCAACCGTATGAGACTTGGTTCAACAGTATGAAGATCGGTTCTGGGGTTGGTTTTGTTCAACATCTTTATTAACGACCTGGATGAGGGGATGGATTGCACCATTAGCAAGTTTGCAGAGGACACTAAGCTAGGGGAGAAGTAGATACGTTGGAGGGTAGGGATAGGATCCAGAGTTCCTAGACAAATTGGAGGATTGGGCCAAAAGAAATCTGATGATATTCAACAAGGACAAGTGCAGAGTCCTGCACTTGAGACGGAAGAATCCTAAGCATTGTGACAGGCTGGGGACTGACTGGCTAAGAAGCAATTCTGTAGAAAAGGACCTGGGGATTACAGTGGATGAGAAGCTGGATATGAGTCAACAGTGTGCCCATGTAGCCAAGAAAACTAACAGCATATTGGGCTGCATTAAGAGGAGCATTGCCAGCAGATCTAGGGAAGTGATATTTCCCTTTATTTAGCAGTGATGAAGCCGTATCTGGAGTATTGTGTGCAATTCCAGGCCCTCATTACAGAAAGGATGTAGAAGCATTGGAAAAAGTCCAGCAGAAGGCAAAAAAAATGATTAGGGAGCTGGAACACATGGCTTACGAGGAGAGGCTGAGGGATTTGGGCTTAGTCTACAGAAGAGAAGAGTAAGGGAGGATTTGATAGCAACCTTCAACTAACTGAAGGGAGGTTTCAAAGAGGATGGAGAAAGGCTATTCTCCATAGTGATGGATGGCAGAACAAGGAGCAATGGTCTCAAGTTGCAGTGGGGGAGGTCTAGGTTGGATATTAGGAAAAACTAGTTCACTAGGAGGGTGGGGAAGCACTGGAAGTACCAGAGAGGTGGTGGAATCTCAGTCCCTTGAGGTTTTTAAGTTCTGGCTTGACAAAGTCCTGGCTGGGATGATTTAGTTGGGGTTGGTCCTGCTTTTAGTAGGCAGTTGGACTCAATGACCTCCTGAGGTCTCTTCCAACTCTCTGATTCTATGAACATATATTTGCACTTGATTTCCATTTTTACCCAGATTTGTCTTTGTGCCTCTGGCCTCCTGCTCCATAGTCTTGAAAATCTCTTGCCATCAAAATTTGGGAAGAAGGTGTCCTCCTCACTTTGAAATCGTTGCCCAGAACACACACCTTCAATGAAATCTATGATTCCTAAAGCACTACCTTTTGGTCACTCAATATTCTATGTATGTATCTACTTGATGTGTGTATAGAGCCCTCTTTACCATAGTATCTGAACAGTCTGACATGGATTTATCCTCACAACATTCCTGTGTTGTCCTCATTTTAGTGGTGGGAACTGAGGGCACGTCTAGACTACATGGCTCCGTCGACGGAGCCATGTAGATTACCTTTGTAGACATAGGAAAATTAAGCGGCAATTTAAATAATCGCCGCTTCATTTAAATTAAAATGGCTGCCACGCTGTGCCGATCAGCTGTTTGTCGGCACAGCGCTGTAGTCTGGACGCTCCGTGGTTGACATCAAAGGCATTTGTTGACCTCCCCGGTAAACCTCATCCCACGAGGCGTACCGGGGAGGTTGACAAATGCCTTTGATGTCGACCGCAGAGCATCCAGACTACAGCGCTATGCCGACAAACAGCTGATCGGCACAACGCGGCAGCCATTTTAATTTAAATGAAGCGGCGATTATTTAAATTGCCGCTTCATTTTCATATGTCTACAAAGGTAATCTACATGGCTCCATCGACAGAACCATGTAGTCTGAGACACAGAGAGTCACAGGATAACAATTAAAAACCTGGCCCAGACATGCTGACTTGGGCTCAGAGTCAGTTTAATTGGAGTATATATTTGAGGTTGGGTTGAGTCCAATATCTGGAACCCTGCAAGATTCCAAGAGCTCAGACTGCAACCAGAGCCCAAACAACTACACTGCAATTAAACAGCACCTTACCCCGAGCTTGAGTCAGCTTGCATAGGCCAGCTATGGGTGTCTAATTGCAGTGTTGACATACCCTAAGACTTTGATCCTCAAAGGTTTGGTGCCTAGCTTCCATTCTGTTAATATCAAAGGTGCCTAAATAGCTTTGAGGATCCAAGCATAAATGACTTGGCAAAGACCACACAAGAAGTCAGTGGCAGAGTAGGGGTTGACTCCCTGCCCCCAGATCTTTTCAATCCCACAGCAGTACCCTAGCTACAAAGCCATTCTCTTGCTATGAATATTGCTACACATTTATCTTTTTTCAGGTTACAATTTCCTCGGCACAGCACCCATTTCATTTACGTTTTCTATACAATGCTGATCATTTTATATTAATAAAAGGTAACAAGCTAGGCAATTCTGTATTTTTAATTATCAAATTAATATAAACTTCCTCTTTTATTCATCCCCTAGTGCAGGAGAAGCTGATGAATACTGTATTTCTCTTTCTGTCTTTCTCTCAACTTATTAAGAAATATGTAGGCACAGAACAAACACCTATCTGCAGTGTGTTAAATATGACTGCTGAGGAAAAGGAATAAAATAGAGGACAGACAATAAAGTGTTTCTTTTGGTGTTATATAACAATGCCAGTGGCAAGTTCTGCTTTAATAGAAGAAAGAAAACAGCCTATTGAAGCAGAAGGAACATACTGATGAAGGGGAAAAAAATCAATGTAATTTTTTAAAAAAAATGTCCTGTATTATATTACTCTGCATTAGAAGAAAAAACAAAAGGTGAAAGAACTGCAGTAAGGGATGGAGGAGTGATGTAACTACATCGAGAAAGGCATAAACCATTAAAAGTCTCCTGGATGATAAAAACAATTCAATCCAGATGCATTAAGATTGAGACTTTGCTGCACAAGTTTGTGTGACAAAGAACAGAGAGACAAGGTGGATAGGAGAGACAAACTGCTGAGTTTACACAGAGTTTGTCTTTGGCTCTCACCTCCCCCATCTCATCTCTGTAATATCCTGGGACCAACATGGCTACCACACTGCATAAGGAAATGAAAAAGTCAGGAACTCATGCAGGAAGTCTGCAAAGAGAATTAATCAGTGATGAGTAATAGAAAAGTAAATGACAAGCTGTCATAGATTGATAAGGTCACTTGTATCCACCCAGAATTTATATGCCATAAAATGTTAAATAGTTATTGACCATTATTTTTTATACTTGTGAAGATAATGGGCAGACATGTTTCTCTTCAACATGCTTGTTTTGCTGCTGTTGTTGCACTGTATCACTTTTTAACATGAGACAAATTCTGGTTTGAAGTTGCACACAAAAGAAAAAGAGTTGGTGAGAGGATCTCAAGGTTTCTACCAAGTTGCTTCCCACAATCGCACAGATAAGCCACTCTGCAGATCCTTTCAACTGGAGCCTCCCAAAGATGTGCTGAGATGGGGCCTTCACGTAGAGTGAGGAAGTGAGGACCCCTTGTCTCTTTAAGCACTGAAAAGAGTAAGAAGTGAGATAAAACCTGCTTGGATATTCTAAAGTATATTCTTGAGTTTATCAATCTATGTCTGACTGCTTTTTGGTCAAAAACAAACACAACACAATATGTGATAATTTGACTAAGAGAACCAGCTTCATTTTAACTCTGTGTGAAAGTCTTTTTCTCTGATGTTTAGTGAATGGAAGTCTACATAAAATAATATTTCATTTAAATTAAATAGAGATACAGAGCTGCAGTTTTAGGGCAAAATGTAGAATAACAAAAGCAAGTATAATGAGAGAAATCAAAGAAAAGTAAACTGAAAAATATCTGTAAGATACATTCTATTACTGGTAAAAACATAAAAATAGAAAAGAAAGGCATTGCAATGGCCAAAGTCTGCCCTCAGTTACACCTATTCATGCTCAAGTGATTTTACTGTGTGTATGCAGGAGAATAGCATTTGGCCAATATTTTATACTGTCATGTTACAGAAATGACTGATAATGTGTATCCAAGCTTGGTTTTGATGGGTCCTGGTATGAGCTCTGTTATGCCTTGTTTATGGGTTAAATTATCACCTTGATGAAGCTGCTGTGTCAACATGCCTTTCAGTTAAGATTCCTGAAAGAGACCATTAGGACATCCCAGGGAAAGCCCTAGCCCCAAAGTGGCCTCAGGACAGTGGAGCCACAATGATTGGTCCATCAGTCTGACAATGAACCTGTGGAAGATAATGGTGTGGCTGATGCAAGCTGCTTAATAAAGAATTAAAGGGGCGGGGGGGGGGGGGGAAATATAATTAATTCCAATCAAACATAGTTTGAATTCATTGTATTCCTTTGGTATATATGGTCATGCCAATTCTCTTCCAGAATATGATCTGAGGAAGTGGGTCTGGCCCACGAAAGCTCATTGCCTATTAAACCATCTTGTTAGTCTTTAAAGTGCTACTTAGTTTTTCTTTTTGTTTTAATAAAATAAACATGATACATATTAAATGACTTAAAAGCTGGCTAATAGATATAACTGATCATCAAATGAGTGTATTTCGACTAGGTCCTGGGCTGATTCTTTTTCTGAGACTGTTTAACATTTTTATCAATGATAGAAATAACACATAAAATCATGGCTGATAAAATGTGGAGGGGTGGTAAGTAATGAAAAGCATAGCTCAATAATTTAGATGAAGCTAGATTGCTTGGTAAACTGGGTGCAAGCAAACTATACACATTTTAATACAGCTAAATGTAAATGTGCACATCTATGGCCAAAGAATCTAGAGGCTACACTTACAAGATAGGGAACTCTGAAAAAGATTTGGGTGTCTTGGTAGATAATCAGCTGAGCAAGAGCTCCCTGGGCGGTGCTGTGGCTATAAATGCTAATGCAAAACCCTTGGATGCATAAACAAGGGAAACTTTTAGAAAACATGCCTTATAATGATAGATTTAAAGAGCTCGGTCTAATTAGCTAAACAAAGAGAAGATTAAGGGGTGACTTAATTGCAGGCTGTAAGTATCTACATGGGGAACAACTATTTGATAATGGGCTCTTCAATCTAGCAGAGAAAGGTATAATACAATGGCTGGAAACTGAAATAAGACACATTTAGACTGAAAATAAAGTGTAATTTTTAACAATGAGGGCAATTAACCATTGGAACAATTTGCAAAGGGTAGTGGTGGACTCTCCAGAAGTGGCAATTTGGAAATCAAGACAGGATGTTTTTCTAAATATGCTATAGGAGATATTTTGGGGAAGTTCAATGGCCCGTGTAAAACACAAGATCACATTAGAGGATCACACTGGTCCCTTCATCTTGTAATCTACAAATACAATCTGTTTTAGATTTCCCCCTCTTTTTTATAGTACGATGGTACTGTTTGGGGACTTTAGCCATTTGCGCTTAAATAATTGTGTCAGTCACTGTGGACATTTACCTTTTGAGACTGTGTTTGCATTTTTGTTTTGATTTCTGTGTCACCATTGATAGAGAACATGGTGAGAAGTTTGTGAGTCACTTGCTTTTTCACATTTTCCCCTATATTTAATTATTAATAATAACTTGTCCAGGATGCAAAACCTCTTTTAGACTTAAAATGATAGCCAAGGACAGGAACCACATCACCTTCCACTGAAATATACCCAGTGCTGAGGGAATTAATTGTATAGATTTAACAATGAGGGTAACTAAACAATGAAACAATCTGAAGTGTTTAAATCAAGACTAACCAACTTTCAAAAAAGATACTCTAACTCAGCCAGAGATTATACTCTTCATGCAAGAATCACTGTGAAATTTAAGCCACTGGATTATGTGGGTCTAATTTAATTATCTTACCTGTACGCTGAGAATCAATGCTGTGTGCGACATGAAGGACAGCAGAGTGACTGGTTTCACGTGAAGACAGGGGTCAGACAGGGCTGTGTAATCTCACCTGTTATCTTCCTTGTGGTCATCAACTGGGTGATGCGCAGAGCCACTGAGGACAGATCAAGGGGAGTGCTATGGGGACCGACTGCTCGGCTTGAGGACTGCAACTTTGCAGATGACCTGGTGCTTCTCGTGCATGATCCGCAGGACAACCAAGAAAAGACTGACATTGTTGACCGGACAGCCAGAAGCGTTGGGCTCAGAATTCACCCTGCTAAGTCCAAAGTGATGAAACTGAGGACAGCTAACACCGATAAAACCACCGTCGTGGGTGAAGAGTTAGAGGAAGTAAATGACTTCAGGTATCTCGGCAGTTACATCTCGGTGGACAGCAACATCGACAAAGAGATCTCCGCTAGAATTGCCCTGGCAGCACAAGCCTTCCAAAAGCTTAACAACATTTGGAAGTCATCACTGTTGCAGACCAGGACTAAACTGAAGATCTATAGGTCGAATGTGCGCTCAGTCCTGCTGTATGCCGTAGAGACTTGGAAGACTAACAAGAAGATTGAGAGCAGACTCAGAGGTTTTGAAGGATGGTACCTTCGTCGTATCCTCAGAGTCCGCTGGGAACAGCATGTTACAAACAAGGAGATAAGCCAGCGCACTGCCATCAACAATGTTGTGGACGAGATCAAGCAGAGACACTGGAGATGGCTGGGGCATGTCCTTCGGATGAGTGAAACAAGACTCCCTCATATGGCACTCAGATGGACTCCACCTAGAAAGCGTAAAAGAGGGAGGCCATTGGGCACCTGGAGGAGGACCGTGGAGGAGGACATGAAAAGGAAGGGCACGACCTGGGAAGAAGTCAGCCGGCTTTCTCAGAACTGTGAAGGCTGGAGAAGATTCCTTGGCGCCTTATGCTCCATTAGGAGCGAAGAGGATTAATAATAATATATAATAATAATTTAATTATCATAATGATTTCTGTCATCCTTAAAATCTGTGAATTGTAGCAATTCTTAAACAACTCAAAGCATTAGTACAAAATAATTTAGTTCATGAAATGTATAAGAAGTTACACTGCTGGTGAAAAAAATATACAGGAAAAATGTAATTGCCATTCCAGGAATTTGATTGATACAGTAGGGTTAACATACCCAGAAGATTTGCAAAATCCACAAGTGGTCAGGGTCTGTTTCATGTTACATCACATCCTAGATATTGGCGATAACACCAACTATAAGTGGTAAATATTATTGTTTTGACATTATACTCTCTACTTGTGAATTAAAATGTCATTGAGAAAGACAAATTCACAGAGAACATAGAAAAGGGTGAAGCCCTTTACCCCTGCATGAACATAGTCTGGTATGAGAAAGGCCAAGAATAGGTTTCAGTGTCTTTTCCACCATCTGCTCTTCCCAGTGTCAAATTTTCTTTCAAGTACCTTATCCTTCTAAGAGCTCTATAAAAATGGTGTAATCAGCCCTCTATTCCCTGGAGGAAAAAGAAGAGGTAAAAACTGATGTATTTGTACTGAGGGAAAAAAGCAGCTGCACAGCTAACACAGGATGGAGGACAAAATGAAAACTGTGAGACACATGCAGTACACAAAGGCTGAAATGGAGAGTGGGGAAGTAATTTCTGAATTGTAATCAAGGAACATGCTTTGCAGAAATTAAAAAAAATGGAACTGGAAAACAATTGTAACTGGAAGAATTTGGTAGCTTAGTGATCTTATTGAAAGAATTGAGTAAGCTACAGGGATGCCAAAAAGATTGGAAAGTTTGGGTTTGATGACTTTGCTGTCCACTGAAATTTAAGAATGAATTGTAGTTTGTAGCCTGTTCCACTGATGAATATTCAAAGTACACCTAACCCTAAGTTATGCTCTGGTGACACAGGCTGCAGCATTTATTATTGTTATTGTCTCATGAGATGGTGACACATGAAATGAAAAGTAAAATATTTCTTAGAATCAATGTGTCCATAAGTCTGAAGTAAATAGGATGAAATTAAATAAGAATAAATGCAAAGCACTCCATTTAGGAAGGAATGATCAGTTTCACATAGCCAAATTGTAAATAACTATCTAGGAAGGAGTACTGCAGAAAGGGATCTAGGGGTCATAGTAGACCACAAGATAAATATGAGTCAACAGAGTGACACTGTTGCAAAAGAAGCTATCATTTTGATGTAATAGCAGAAATGTTGTAAGAAAGACAAGAGAAGTCATTCTTCTGCTTTACTCCGCACTGATTAGAGCTCAACTGAAGTATTGTGTCCAGTTCTGGATGCCATTTTTCAGGAAAGAGGTGGAGAAATTGGAGAAAGGCCAGAGAAGAGCAACAAAAATTATTAAAGGTTTAGAAAACCTTTCTTCTTGTTGTTGCTAATAAACCTGTAGAAACCCTTTTTGTTATTCTTCACATCCCTTGCTTAGCCTCAACTCCAATTGCACTTTGGCATTCCTGATTACACCCCAACATGCTCAAATAATATTTCATACTCCTCCTTAACAATCTGTCCAAGTGTCTACTTACTGTAAGCTTCTTTTTTGTGGTTAAGCTCACCAAAGATTTCTCTGTTAAGCGAAGGTAGCTGCCTCCCCTATTTGCTATTCTTTCTGTACATTAGGATGGTTGGTTCCTGTGCCCCCAAGAAAGTTTATTTAAAATACAGCCAGCTCTCCTGGATGTCTTTCCCCCTCATATTAGCTTCTCAGGGAATCTTGCCCTGAGGAAGTCAGTCTGCTTTTCTGAACTCCAGGGTCCATATTCTGCTGTTCTCCTTTCTTACTTTTATCAGGATCCTGAACTTGGATCTCATGGTTACTGTTGCCCAGGTTGCTACCTACTTCTACTTCCCCTACCAATTATCCTGTCTGTAAGCAGGTCAAGAGGAGCACCATCCTAGTTCTTTCCTCCAGCATTTTCACCAGGTAGTTGTCCTCAACACACTCCAAAAACTTCCTGGATTGTCTGTGCACTGTTGTATTTCTCTCCTGGCAGATGTCAGGGTGATTGAAGTCCCTTAAGAGAACTAAGGCCTGTGATCTGAAAACATCTGTTGTCTGAAAAACACTTTATCTACTTCATCCTCCTAGTCTCGTGGTCTATAGCTGATGCTCACCACAACATCGCCCTTGTTGCTTTCGCCTCTTATCTTAACTCAAAGACTCTCACTGGGCTTTTCTTCAGTTTCATACTGGAGATCTGAGCAATCACACTGCTCTCTTACATAGGCTATGTCTACACTGCAGAGCTTTTCCGGGATACCAGAGAAAAGCTCTGCCACATCCAAGGAACATGTCCGCTTTTTTGGAACAGTTTCTGAAAAAGCGGACGTGTTCTTTCAGCATCCCTGTATTCCTCATTGTATGAGGAAAAAGGGATGTTTTGCAAGAGGAGGTTTTTCCAAAATTTAGCCCCACATAGACGGGCCAAATTTTGGAAAACCCTCTTTTGAAAAAAAAGCGGAAAAAGATACACAAATTGCGGTTTGAAATTTGCGCATCTTTTTCTGACTTTTCTTTGCAGTCTAGACATAGTCATACAGTGCAACTTCTCCACCTTGTCTCTTTTGTCTGTCCTTTCTGGACATTTTATACTCGTACATGGCAATGTTCCAGTCATATGAGTTACTCCACCAAGGTTCTGTTATTTCAATCACATCATAGTTCCATGACTATACCAGGTCTTCCAATTCTTTCTGTTTGTTTCACAGGCTTCTTGCTGCTTTGCTCTCCCAGTCTCATCACTCTGGAGGAAGGGGTGGGATCACCCCACACTCCCCGGCAAGAGTAGAGTGACACATCGGCCAGGGAGCAAAGCAGCAAGACTGCCTAGCTCCACCTCCCCTACTGCTGGCAGTGAGTGCAGGTGAGGGAACAGACCTCTGTTGTTGGTGCCACCCTGCTAGTCCCCCCGGGTTGCTTAGGTTGGGAGGGAGACGAGATGAGGTGAAGCAAGGTTTGGGAGAGGGCAGAGGAAGGGTGGGGAAAGAGTGGAGCAGGAGCAGAACAAAGTGGGGAGGGAAGGAGTGGCATAGGGGTGGGAAGAGGCGTTTATCTCCACAATTTGATGGTCCCTACCTGGGCCTTTTTTTCAACAGGGAAGATGGATAAGAACACTACTTGTGCCTCAAACTCCTCAATCTTTGTTCACAGAGCCATGTAGCTTGCAGTGATCTGCTCAAGGTCATTCTTGGAAGTATAATTGGTGCTCACATGGACAAGTAGGAAGGAATGGTGATCCGATGGCTTGATCAGTGTTGGCAGACACTCCTTTCTTCAATAATATAATGATAAGGAGCCATATAAATAATGAAAGAGTTTCTGGTTGTCCTGCATGTAACTGGCAAGTTATTTTTTTTATTGGCTATTAGATTTACTCTGTAATATTAGATTTAGATTTACTGTGTAATCTCACCAATTTGATTTGAGATGACCTTTGACCAATTGTAGTTTCACTTTTCTTAGCATCTTAGAGGTTGAAAGTCATTCCATATCATTGGAAAGGTATTTGTCACCATCCTAAGCCTCTCCAATGATTGGTAAAGTCTAGAAACAATTATCTGAGTCCCACATTGCATCTATAGAAGGAATTCTAGGCAGCATTCTTGAAAACTTTAAACTCAGCACATGAATTCTGAATTATGACGTTTCAGAGAAAATGGACTTTTTAGCATCTCTCTGCCCATTTAGAGAAGCTGTTCAATGAATTTAATAAAAAATGCTAAATTGACAGCGATGGATAATGAAGTCCTGTGTTTCACCCAGATAACCAAACTGAGCATAGAGGACTGCAATGAAAGATTCTCCACATTGGTAAGATACTGTGCCTCAACCTTCACCTTCAAGGACTACCTAAAGGACAATTTTTATGAAACAGAATGTGCAGGTTCTTTCTGTAAAATCTGGTGAACCAAACAAAATGTGACACAAATGTGAAATGTATTGAAAGATCATCACTCTGCAACGTTAGCCTTTGAAGAGCCCACATTCAGAGGCAGGCAGGAACAAAACAAGAAGAAAATTGCAGTACAGAAATTCATCCTTGGAGTGCAATCTGGTTCATGCAACAGATTTGTGAAACTAACCTGGTGTAAATTTTCAAGTCATAGCACAAGTTTACAATATTAAAAGTTTTGCTTCAGTCAGCAGACTACATCAAGCTACACCTCTATTTCTCACATTAACTTTTAGTTTCACTTACGTCAGTTTGGCAAAAATAGTGTATGCAAACATTCATGCAATGTCTAAGCACATGTATGGTGCTATCATGTACATACATCTTTTTTGTGAACATTCACACAAACTGAATTTTGTTTGTAAAAATGTTTAGAGAATCTGTTTTATATGTGAATGCCCATATTCACAAGTGAAGAATGGTATCTGTATGCAAACAGAAGCACTCCATAATTATTATTTCCTGTTCTTTATTTGCTACTTGTGATATATTATTATCTTTAAAGGGCCTCAATCATCCAATAAGGGAGCAGAAACAATACCATATCACTTTGGTGACTGGTTACACACAACAAAAAAAGAGACAGTTTTTGTTACTGTGTTGGTTGAAATGTATTTGCATAAACTATTCAGCAAATACTTGTTTGCAACAAATGTATGTAGAGATATCAAGATTGGGTCATGCATAATTTGCAGACAGTAAGAAGGATTGTATTCAATCCATAATTTATCTGCAGTTAATAACTCAACATACTCAGTATTTGATTAGATGTAGACAAACCACTGGCATTCAAGTGAAAAAGCTATTTTTAATTAATAATGCCCTAAAGCATCCAGTGCCCCAAATATACTGTAAAAATTGCAGCTTTATAAACAAGGTCTATTTATTAAATTATGATGAACTAATTTCTAATTGCTGAAAAATTCAATCTTTCCCATTTACTGTTTGAAAGTAATCTTGTCAAATACAAGCATTCCTGGCTGTACAAAATATAACAGCAGCAGTCAGTAGCATATCAATACAGCATTTCTCGCTGTACAAAATGTAAAAGTGAAATCCCCCACAGATTTACATCTCAGTTTCACAACCATCAGTCATCAAACTGTCTCTAGAGCACACCTTCATTAAAATGATCTTCCTGGCAACCACAATCATCTTCAGCAGTGGAACCTTATAGACTACAATGCACAAGAAAACATTACCATCCTAGACTTAGCCCTGGTCTACACTAGCGTATTATTTCAAAATAACCCCCCACAGGTTGAATTTATAAGCAGAGTGTCCACACTACCAAGCCCATTATTTTGAAATAACTGGCTGCTTATTTAGAAATCTGTACTCCTGCTTTCCTTGTGCAGTAACACTAATTTTGAAATAGTTATTTTGAAATAACAGTAATGTGGCTGCTCCGGTGCTGCTATTTTGAAATAACTACTCCCCAGAATAATTCCAGCAAATTACTCCCCAGTACTTCCTGGGGCTCTAAGTTGAGGTAGTGCGTCCACATTAAGGGAGCCTGCCTTTGGCTAATTTTGAGGCTTCTCCATAATGGGGACACGCTATTTTGATTTTGTAAAATTGGGAGTTATTAAGTCAAATGTAGTTATTTTAAAATAATTTCCTAGTGTAGACATGCCCTTACTGTCACAGATCCAGTAACCACCCCAAGCACACCAAGAAATTCATAATCCAAAGCCTGGCACTCAGATATATGCATTATTTTAAGCCTTTAATTTTAGACACTTAGATTATGTCTACACTCGCGGCTTCTTGCGTCAGAAGTATGCAAATGAGGCTAAGTGTGGAATATCGCCAAGCCTCATTTGCATACCTCATGAGCCACCATTTTTGCAGAAGAGGTTCTTGTGCCAGAAGGAACTGTCTACACTGCCCCTTCTTGAGCAAGAAAACCCCTCCTGCGCAATGCCATTATTCCTGAAAATAATTGGTGTAATGGCATTGCACAAGAGGGGTTTTCTTGTGCAAGAAGGGGCAGCATAGACAGCGCCTTCTGGCACAAGAACCTCTTCTGCAAAAATGGTGGCTCATTAGGTATGCAAATGAGGCTCGGTGATATTCCACACTTAGCCTCATTTGCATAATTCTGATGCAAGAAGCCGCAAGTGTAGACATAGCCTTAGGGTACGTCTACCCAGCAGCATTATTTCAGAATAACTAACATTATTTCAAAATAACATAGTGCATGTTTACATATCAGCCATTATTTCAAAATCATCTTGAGCTGGAGGACTTCTTACTCCAACTCCTGCAACCCTCATTGCATGAGGAGTAAGGGAAGCTGAAGGAAGAGTGTTCTTCCTTCAACTTTCTGCTGTTTAGACAGCGCCAAAAGCCAAATTAAGCTATTTCGACTGCAACTATGCGATTGATTTAGCTGAAGTTGCATAGCTTATTTTGACTTTTATACTGCAGTGTAAATGTGCCCTAAATGATTGGCTGGTATTTTAGGGAAGATGCAACCTAATAGTGACCTGGTAATGTGGCTGGTCCTTTGGGGTTCAGAAGAACATTTTGTATTGTGAGCAGAGCTTTTAAAATAACTTCTCACAGTACTGGACCTAGGTGCAGACTGGAGCTGGAGAACTGGAATGCAGTAGATGCAAATATTTTTAGCTTCTTGATAACAAGTGTGGGGATCAGAAGAACAGTTTGTGACCAGCTGGTGAGTTTAATTTTAGTGTTAACCATCAGCTTTGGAAGTATCTGCTCCTCCTTTTGCTGCCTGCCTTGACCTTGGCATTTTCAGTGAAGACTAACCAAGGCACACTAGGTCACAGGTTATATCTGTGTCCTTTGGTGTTTCCTTAGCAATCCCAGGGACATTTACCTTGGGAAGAACAAGTTAAGGGGGCAAAAGGCAAGTTATTGTAGCAGTATCCTAAAACTTATTTTAGGGTAACACTACAATACAAACTCCAACATCTATGGCTCCCACACATGCCCATCACAACATTTGATGTACCTCAGCCAATGCACTAAATGCCCCAGTAACAACTATGTGGGTGAAACTTGCTACTTTCTTGAATGAACTCACACAGAAAAAAATTATTAAAAGAAACACCATGTCACCAACAGATAAAGCTAAGAGTATTTCATGGATTTCTCACCTACCCTCCTTCCCCGCTGTCCTCTAGAGTGGGGGAGGACCACCCTCATGTCCCCATGCTGCCGTTGGCAGAAGGGGACTCCTGGAGCTCCCCAGCCTGTGTTGGCAGAAGGAAACCCCATAGATCCCAGTCCCAGTGGGTGGAAGGGGACCCCCAGCTCCCAGGGCTGCAGGATGCATGCAGTACGATGGGTCACACTTTCACCCTGCTCCTATACCCTCCCCCAGCCAGACACCTACCCCCCAGCCCGCTCCTGCACCCTCCCCACCTTGGTCAGACACCCTTCCCTCAGCCCGCTTCTGCACCTTACCCCCAGTCAGACACCCTTTCTCCAGCCCACTCCTGCACTCTCCTCCCCCCCAGCCAGCTAGACACCCCCCCAACCTGTTCCTGCACCCTGCCCCTGGCTAGACACCTACCTCAAGCCTGCCTCTGCACTCTCCCCTCTGGTCAGACACCCTACCCCCAGCCTGCTCCTGTCCTCTTCCTCCTGGCTGGACACCCTGCCCCCAAACTGCTCCTGCACCCTACCTCCTATCCAGAGCTCGCACCTTCACTCCACCTCCCACCCAGATCTTGCATCCCATCCCTATCCCATTTGCTGTCAGCCCTGTTTTGCACACTGAACCCCTCATTTTTTCCCCACAAAATCCACAAACCCTGGAACCCCAGAAGAGTAATCTGGCTTATGGGAAGCCCTGAACCTCAGTTCTACTCTGTCCCTCCTCTTCTCCTACCCATGGGGCTGGAGTGCCAAAGAAATGAGGTGTCTCATTTGGGGGCCACATCAGTATGGTTGGGATTATTGGAGGGTTTTTTTTTGCTTCTCACTTGTGACATTCCCAAGTGAGTTTAATGCGAGTCCGTGGTGCCTGACCCAAAAAAGTTTCCCCACCCCTGCCGTAAATAAAGAAAACATTGAAACCTTTTGTGTTGGACACAAACTAACACGAGGAAGTTAAAACACTTAATCTGTTTAATAATTTACATTAATATTTCCTTTCTTACTTGTTAATTTAAACCATTCTTCCTAGCTGCAGCACTAGCAAAATGGCTTGGGCATAATGATGTAATTAATGGTGAGTTTCCATTAGCAACTGATGGTTGGCAGAAAGGTTTGCATTGAGCCAGGTGGGCCACGGGCCAAAAAGTTTGAGACTCGCTGCCTTATTACAACAATCTGTACCCCATTAAAACCTTCTGTTTTGTCCGTGACTGCAAAGGATTTGACAGGCCACTTCACCTTCAATGGGCCCTTAGAATATATGTGAATTACTTATGCTAAACAATCTGCCCTGCTTTGTAGTTAGCTGTGATCCTCTGAGTACCCTTTCCAAACCTGAAGAAGAGCTCTGTGTAGTTCAGGAGATTCTCTTTTTTCACCAGCAGGAGTCGTTCCAATAAAAGATATTATCACACTCACCTTGTCTTTCTAAGGTGGCAAATAGACATCTGTATGGCTTTAGATAGGGCTTGATTTGGGCTATAATAAAGGGACAAGTCACATTGTCTTGGTTCCCAAGGATTTCACCATTTCTTTTTAACTACAAATGGACAGGGCAACTAGTATAAATGCCATACATTTTAGTACCCGGCTTTGTTGGGGAGTTGTAACATTATCCCACCATGTTTGAGAAGAGGTATTTTTCCCTGTTATATCTACACAGGCTAGAGTTTACTTCTCTTTCTACTGGACACAGGAAAACCTGCATTTTAATCAACGCACTATGTCCTTGCATGACATTCTCCCATCCTCCATCCAAGCCTTCTCTTTTTCATTTCCCACTCCAATTTCTGTGTTAACTTTATTTTAAATTGCCCCCAAATAGTGAGCAATCGATTATGCTGCTGGATGCATATGAGAAGAGAAGATATTAAGGAGCTAAATGTGACTTCTTGATTCTGGAGTCAGTCTTGGTTTTATATGGTATCCATGCCCAAAACAGAATGACTTTGAGGATGCTCTAAAGTATGCCAACTCGTTATGGCTCCCAATATGTTATCCCCTGATGCTGGGAATAGTTGGTGCAAATTAGTGCTCCAGCCATGCCCACTCTCATCCCAACACACCGCCACTTCACAATACTATGCACCCACAATTGCTCCATGGCAGCAGCAGGCTTAAAATGCCCCCTCATTAAATATCAGTTAGAGAGAAGAATATATTTTATTGTTGCAGTCAACGTCGGGAAAAAGGAAAAGGATGCTTGCTGTGGACAATAAATTAGATCTATATATGTCCCCAAGGGAGAATATTCTGGAGGTTTTTGATTTGTATTTGAGTTTGTTACAAGGAAACAGGCTTCGAAATGTTCAAGTAATGAACTATGACAGCCAGTTTGGTTATCTTTCTCTATCCATTTGGGTTGGTCACTCAGAAAGTCAGTGCTGATGATAAGTCATCTGTCATCCAGCTACTTTTGCCTATAGGGAACTGGCACTGCTTGCTATGCATACATGAACAATTAAAGAAACAATTATTCTTTAGCTAGAACACTGCAGGGAAACACGGTTCTAAGGTTTTATTCAAAGTATTTTTATGCTTAGCCAGGGAAAGGTTGTTGCTTACATTGTCTCTTCAGAATAAATATTCAGCCTATAAGAATGTATCTTTCACATTTGCAGACCAGTGTTTGCAAATGAAGGACATGATCCTGCAAAGCCGTACCTACAGAGCCTGTTCGGTTCTGATCCTATGTCACTAAAATCAGTTACAAAACTTCCATTGACTTCGGTGTTGGAAGATCAGGTCCTAAGCAAATAGTCCTATTGAGTCACTGGGAATGTTAGTTTGTGCTCATGTAAGAATTTACAGGATCAGGCCAGAATCTGAACCCACATCTCTAGGGGAAACTATTCACAACAATCAGCTACTTCTCTCTACTTACTTATATATTTGTGGTAGAACCATCTATGTTGCTTCTGTGAGCCAGATACAAAGCATCTTGTCATGACATGTGAGCAGACAGCATGGTGGCTTTTGGGTTATATAATATATTCCATATATTTCCTCTTGTCTCAAATATAGCCTGTAGTATTATCTCACAAAGCTGTACACTATGGGCCCAACACAACAGGATACCTAGTGCTATGCCAGTTTTGAAAAGACCATTAATGAAGAGGACTACCACTTCTTTTCCTTCATGTGCTGTCTACTCACCATTATGATTTACAGAACTGGATGATGTGAATATCAGCAGGCAGAAAAAAACATTTGTATGGGGATGTCAAAACACACTGGAGACATGAGACTTTTGTCTGTCACAGATAGTGTTGAAGTAAGTTTTTCCTGAGCTTGGGCTGTAGGACCAAAGCCAAATATTAATAAACAAAGTTGGTGGGTGAGTAATGATGAAGTTGCAGTAGCTGCTGTAATTGGAAATTTTTCCATTGCTTGTTGAAATGAAATTGTCAGGACAACTTCAACAAAAAATCACTCACTTATGCTGAGCTAGCATCATGGCTATTGGCAAAATAATCTTATTTATTGCAATGGTTATTCTTATTTTTCTTTACTATGATTATGAAACACTTCCTGATGTTGCGGAATGGGACAAAAGGTTTGGCTTGAACAACTGAATCCTTTACTTTGCCAAAATATCTCTTAGTGTTGAAAGGGTTTGATATGCTAATTGTCTATTTTTATCTTCACAGATTTAACTATTTCTTGGTTTCATTAAGAATTAAGATCAAAACCACCAAAAATTGTGATGTGATGAGTTTTAAAAACCTTACCATTGTATCCATTATATCTAGAAGTATTCAAAGCTATTCTTGCCACCATGTGTCAAGAATAAAGAGCTGATAGAGCTTTTTACCAGATAGGAACATATTTGAGTGTGAAGAAAAAGCTCTTTAATGACTTTAAAATGAAAAAGGAACCCAACAGACAGTGGAAACATGGATGAATTACTAAGAAGGATTTCAAAAGAATAGCGTAAGCATGTTAAGACAAAATCAGAAAGGCTAAGGAACAAAATATGTTAAAACTAGTAAGGGACTAGTAAGCTAATAAGATGTTTTAAAAATTACATTACAAGCAAGAGAAAGAAAAAGGCAATGTAGATCCTTTACTTACTTGGGAAAGAGAGCTAATCATTAATGACCTCAGAAGGGTGAGGTGATTAATATCTATTTTTCTTTAGTCTTCTCTTGAAAAACTAATGATGACCAGATACTCAACAGAGTAAATACTAACAAAGTTAAAGGAATTCAAGTCAAAATAAAGGAGAAAACAGGTTAAGGAATATTTAGAAAAGTTAAATTATTCAAGTTGACAAGGCCTTAAGAAATTCATCCTAAGGAACTAGCCGACACAATTTCAGAACTATTAACAACTATCTTTGAGAACTCATGGAGGATAGTGGAGGCCCCAAAGGAGTAGAGAAGGGCACACATAGTACCTACTTTTAAAGAGGGAAACAAAGATGACACAGGGAATTATAGACCACTCAGCCTAATTTTGACACCTGGAAAGACACTGGAACTAATTATTAAAGAATCCTTTTGATAGCAGCTAGAGGATAATAGGGTTATAAGGAAGAGCCACCAAGGAGTTGTCAAGAACAATGCATGTCAAGCCAGTTAATTTTGTTCTTTGACAGGGTTCCTGGTTTAGTGGATAGGGGAAAAGCAGTAGATCTGATATATTTTGATTTTAGAGTAAGACTTTAGACACAGTCACACATTCTCCTAAGCAAACTAGGCAAATACGGTCTAGCTGAGATTGCTAGAAGATGGGTGAACAATAAGCTGAAAGACCATACTCAAAACTAGTTGTCAATAGTTTGCTGTCAAATGGAAAGAATCCCACAGTGGTCAGTCCTATGTCTATGATTGTTCATTATTTTCATAATGAGTTGGAAAATGGAGTGAAGAGTATGCTTCTAAAATTTGCATATGACATCAAGCTGGGATGTGTTGCAAATTCTTTGAAGGACAGCATTAGAATTCAAAACAACCTTCACAAATTGAAAAATTTCTGTAAGATGATATTCAATAAAGAAAACTACAGAGAGTCTTCACGTAGGAAGAAAAAAACCATATGCACAGCTACAAAATGGAGAATAAATGGTTACATGATACTACTGAAAAGGTTCTGGAGGGTCATAATGGCTCCCAAATGGAATGTGGGTCAATAAATTGAGACAATTCCAAATAGGTTAATATAATTTTGGGGTGTATTAACAGGAGTTTTCTGATATGTAGGACACAAAGTAATTATCTGACTCAGCAGAGCTGAAGCCTCAGCTGGAGTACTGTGTCCAATTTTGGGCACCACACTTTAGGAAAGATGTGAACTGAAGAAAATGCAGGAGAGGACAAACATAATGATGAAGGTCTACAAAACCTAGTAAAGAATGTAGAAAGTTTAGGCTTGAGAAAAGAAGACTTGAGGGAGGGGACCTTCTTATATGTTAAGGGCCATTATTAAGTGGACTGTGATCAATTGTTTTCCATGTTACTGAAGATACAACAAGAAGTAATGAGCTTAATCTGTACCAGGGGAGTTTTAGGTTAGATATTAAGAAAATCTTTGTAACTGTAAATATAGTTAAGCTCTTGACTAGACTTCAAAGGCAGCTGTATAACCTGCATTGTTAAGGTCTTTTAAGAGGAGGTTCCACAAGCACTTATTAGGGGTGGTCTAGATATATTTGGTTCTGCCAAAGAGCAGGAGACTAGACTTGATGACTTCTTGACATTCCTTCCAACTCTGCATGTCTACAAGTTTATGAAGAATGACACCATTTAGTGATGTGTGTTAATAAAATCATTGCTTTCAAAAGGTCAGACTTTTTGCATTAAAAAGCATAAAACAGTGCAAAATTGAAAAATAGTATGGAATAGTCCATAAATCCTCTAGCAGAAGATTGTAAAAAGCAATAAAATTTAGTTTCAATTGATTTTTGATGAATGCTGATTTTATAGTGATTATGGCATAATATTTCCCCTCATTCTTTGAAGCAGAAATCTCAGTACGGATACATTGTTTTTACCCTTATGTTTATTTTACAATTCTGAATATATCAGGAGGGAAGAAAAAGACATAGTTAAAACTGAATAAGATAACAAAGGAATCCTTGTTCCGTTACACACAGAAATGTCTTTAATGTCTGGAAACAACAATTCCAAGATTTGATAAGATGTTTTCATCTGGTCTCGCCTTGCTTCTGGATTCTAAAAATAGTTGACGGAAAAAAAAAAGTTCAGCTTCACACTGTATTTCCTACCATTATCATAACAATCAAGCTTGCTTTGCTTCTGCATTCATTACTTAACCTATAAGCTAGAATGGCTTTTGATTCCATTTTTAAAGTTACTACCTTAAATTTGAATCCATCCAATAATGGATTGGTGCTGCTCAGGTTCACCATATGGCTACCAGGATTTTAAATGCAATCCCAAAGAAGACACATTCCATAAAACATGCTTGGAGCCTTGAAGGACTGTATGATCTATAATATCACTTAGCTCAAGATATAATTGCCATCCAGCAACAGTGCTAAGATTTCGTAAAGCAGGAAGTTGCACATGCTGAAGGACAGAAAGATTTTCGGGAATCCATTATTTTCCCTATAGGTCAACAAACTTATGCTTTCCAATGATAAATACTGCTGCAGAGCAGATGAACTGATTTGCACACAGTAGATGTCACTACTACCGTATGGTAGTGTTAATTCTATGCAGCGTCTGAGATGTTTAGTATACATTAAAATACGTCTTTGGACAAGTGACACTTCCTTTGTTGTCAACAAATGAAAGTTTTATTATGCCATCTTTTTTTTCTATGGAAAAGGCCTTAAAAAGGCAAAGGGTCCTTTAATACAGTTAAAGAGAGACAAAACAATTAAATTCACACCATTGTAGACAAATTTTACTTCTCATGTGATTGAAGGGGGGAAAGTATTGTCTTGCCATTAAGACAATGGAACGGTAGTTGAGGACCTTGGCTTCAGTTTCTGGCTGTGACATAGATATCTTATGTAACCTTGGACAAATCATTTATCTTTTCTGTGGTACAGTTCCCCAGCAGTCTTATTTCACAGGCCTGTTTCCTTGTGAGGTTAAATTCATTTTATGACTATGAGGTATTCAGCTATGAGGGCAATAGGAGCCATATAAGTAGCTTTTGCAGATAGCTAGGTGGTTGTAGCACCAACAATGATTATGGTATTGCCTCTTGAGAGCTAAATATTAATGGAAGAGATGTGACAGTCTTGAAGGAGAATGGTGGGAGGAAAAAACAAAATGCTGACAGTAGGATTTCTATGTAATTGGTGATTACGTCAGCACAGCCAACATATTTTGCTAATCACTGAGATGCTCCTTTTCGCCAGCTGAGAAATGCCACCTTGCAGTAATGACAAAAGTGTTGCAGCTAATAATTTGAAGTTGCAGCGAATAATTTGAAGTTTCCCTGTCTTGCTAACATCACTCACATATTGTGGATTATCTAATACATAAGCCACTGCCTTCACCATGATGGAGCACAGTTAGCAAGGTGCTGTCTTGATACCTACTGTAGTGGGTTCACTCACTTCTTTTTCTTTTCGCCCGGCTCTTCCCTCCAGGGTGGCTGGTTGGGGGAAGTAGCTGGCTGCTCGGACGTGCCCCATTTGGGTGTGGTGGTTGCTTCAGGGCACTGCCCTCTGGCAGTGACCACTCCTCAGTTGCTCTGCCCCCCCCTTCTGAGGGAAGAGTCCATGTTGTTGTAGTCCGCTTCTCCTCCAGGGTCCTCCTGACGCTCGGGGACCCCCAGTTCTTCTCCTTGGGGACTCCTAACTCCTCTTGCAGGCTACGTCTACACTGGCAGCTTCTTGTGGAAGAACTCTTCCACAAGAGTGCGTCTACACTGGCATGTGCTTTTGCGCAAGAGCATCCATGGCAGTGTAGACGCTCTCTTGCGCAAGAAAGCTCTGATGGCCATTTTAATCATAGGGGCTTCTTGCGCAAGAAATTTATGTTGCCTGTCTACACTGGCCTCTTCTGGAAGAACTCTTGCGCAAGAGGGCTTATTCCTCATGGGGAGAGGAATAACTGTTCTGGAAGAAGCCCTGTTTTACAACGCTATACTGTAAATTTACTTCTGGAAGAACGCTCGTGCAGTGTAGACAGCCAGCAAGTTTTTGCGGAAGAATGGCTGTTCTTCCGGAAGAAGCTGCCAGTGTAGACGTAGCTGCACCGTCCTGGTCTCAGGTCCCCTGCCAGCCCCTTAACAACTCCTCCGGGCAGGCCGCAGGATCTCCAGGCCCCTACTCCCTGGCCACAGGCGTGCCTCTGCCAGCTCGGTTGCCTCCTGGACTTATGGACTGGGGCTTTCCCTGGCTCAGCCTCCGCCCGACTACCGCAGCTGCCTCCTTGCTAGCTGTGGCCGCCTCCTATGTGGCCCGGCCCTTTAGGGCTGCCTCCATTGCTTGCCCCGGCCCTTCATGATTGCCTCCTATGCAGCACTGGGCCTCAGGCCATGTAGCCTGGGTTCCTCCTGCCTGAGCCTCCCCAGTCCTGCCCCCTCCAGGGAGCCTCCTTCTTCCCTGGCCATCAGGTCTTAACTGCTCTCTCCTCCAGAGCAGCAGGCAGGTAGCTCCCTCTCCTCCCAGGACCTGTTCTTATATATCTCAGCTGGGCCTTCCTAATTGCCCACAGCTGGGCTCTCCTCCTTCCAGCTCCATGGCCCCTTAAAGGGCCAGGGCAGGGCAACACCCTGCCACACCACTTTGTTACACTTTATAGCTATGTCTACACTGGTGGCTTCTTGCGCAAGGGTTCTTGTGCAAGAAGTCTTGTGCAAGAAAATGTCCACACTGCCATGTGCGAACTGTGCTTTTGCGCAAGAGCGCCCATGGCAGTGTGGATGCTCTCTTGCGCAAGAAAGCTCTGATGGCCATTTTAGCCATAGGGCTTTCTTGTGCAAGAAATCCCTGCCGAGCGTCCACACTGCCCTCTTGCGCAAGAGCTCCTGTGCAAGAGGGCTTACACCTGATAAAAAGGAGTGTAACTTTTGTGCAAGGAGCCCTCTCTTACCACGCCGTACTGTAAATTTCCTTGCGCAAGAGCGGGCGGGCAGTGTGGACGCTCTGCAGATTCTTGCGCAAGAACGGCCGTACTTGCGCAAGAAGCCGCGAGTGTAGACATAGCCTATCTGTTTTGTGGCAGAGCCAAGGGGCCACATTCATGGATCAAGGCCCCATTGTGCTAGCCCTGCTACACACATATAACAGTCCTGGCCCTGAGAAGTGTATAGTCTAAGGGTGAGATGTTATGCTACATTTCTATATGGCCCAGCACAGAGCCCACGGGCTGGGGGAGGGGGAGGGGAAGGGGAAGGGAAGGGAAGCATTGGTTTAAACCTGTCATTGTACTTTCCTGATTGTGGGTATCCAAGGGCCCTGGATATAACTTAGACACACCTGGGGGCAGGTAGGGCAGAGATTGGGGACTATGTTATAGCAGTCTCCCAGACTGGTCTTTTGGGGCTGCAGCACTACATGCAATATTCAGGAGTTGTGAGCTGAGGTCCTACCCCAGTCATGCTCCTCCTGCTCCCAGCCCAGACCCTAACATTCCTCCTCTGCTAAATCTTGCAAAGGTGTCCTAGGGAATCACCAGTATAGCTCTGTTCCACAATGCCTGTGCTGACATAATCCTCCCTTGTTCACAATCAGGAGTTTTAGGACCCTCTAATGCAGTGGTTCCCAAACTTTTCGGCATCATGCTCCCTTTTTGATTTTTGAGAAACCCTCATGCCCCCCCCCCAAATAAATAGCAGCAAAACTTAGGGTGGGATTGACGGGAGGGGAGGGGTGGCTGAGTTGCCTTGCACCCCCCCCGGAACTTCTTCACACCCCACCAGGGGGGCACCCCCCCCAGTTTGGGAACCCATGCTCTGATGGGACTACAACACTTGTGTGCACATAAAGGTGCCCATGTTTTTGTGTGTGAGAGAATCTTACCCTCCCTGTGCATGTTAATTATTATGAATTATTTTTGTTAAATTACAATATATTTAAAGCACAAATGAGAATGAAAACTGATAGTAACAGAATAGATTATAAGAGATGGTAAATACAGGACAGTTAGTCTGAAATCAGTCCTGGGAAAAAGCATGGAAAAGAGGATACAGGAATTAATTGGTAAAGAAATAAAGGACAGCAATATAATTGATGTCAGTCAACAAAATAAACAGAATTAATGATTTTATGGAAACAGGTGTTTACAGTCAACCTTTGCTAATTCATTGATGAGATTATAAATTTAGCTGATAAAGATCACAGCATAAATTAGATGAAATATAGATATAAATAGACTTGTAAGGGGTTTGACATTTTGCTTCAAAATTAGAACAATACGTTATCAATGAAGCACACATTAACTGGATTAAAAACTGGGTAATTCACAGATCTCAGAAAATAGCTGTCAATAGTTAATCATCATTGAATAGAGGGTTTTCTAGAGGGGGGGTTCCATAGGGATTGTTTCTAGGCCTGGTATTATTCATCACTCTTAATGATCTGGAAGTAAATGTAAAATATAAAATCACTGCTGAAAACATTTGCAGAGGACATAAAGATTGGCTGAGTAATAAATAATAGTGGGGACAGGGAAGCCAGAAAGAGAAATCTTGATTGCTTAGTGAGCTGGGCCTCTTCAAACAAAAATATGCTTTAGTACAATCAAATCCACCATTATATATGTAGAACTCTAGCTCAGTGGGCTAGTTTGGTTTTATTATATTCACGGATTTACATTATAATCTCCTTTGCATTATATTCATCAGTAATGCAAGAAACCTACAGGCTTATATCTTCTAAGACATTAGCTTCAGCAAGTTACCATATGGCTCGAGGCCTATAAACTTTGAATAGTTAAACTTTGCACAAAGAAATGGCCCAACAGAAAACCCCAAGTATCTGGGGAGCTGAAAATAAAGTTTAAGGGAAAAGTCAGACAGTCTGCAGGCTGCATAGGTGGAGGGGAGCATCTGGAGGGGACCAGCAGCCCCCAGAGCCTGGCTCCCATCCAGACAGCCTGCAGGCTATGGGGGGCATAAAAGAGGGTAGCCCACAGAACCTTGTTCCCTCACACAGCCTGCAGGCCATGAGAGGGGACGCACTGCAGGCCAGGGGCAGCCACCAGAGCCTCGTCCCCATCTCAACAGCCTGCAGGCCATGAGGTGGGGAGTACTGCAGGCTAGAGGGCAGCCTTGATCTCCCTGAAAACCCGCAGGCTATGTGTGGGGGGGTATAACTGGAGAAGGGGGCAGCTCATGGAGCCTGCTACCCTTGGATAGCTTGCAGGCTGCGTGGAGGGCAGTTAGAGGGAGGGACGGCCCCCATAGCCTGCCCCTTTCCCCAACAGTCTGCAGGTTGTGGGAGAGGGGCAGTGCAGCCCCCAGAGCCTGGCCCTGACAACAGCCTGCATGCTGCGGGGGGTGGGGGGGCGTATGTGTATATTGGGCAACTTGTATGCTGCAAAGGGGCAGCTGGAGTCTGGGGGAAGCCCCAGAGCCCCAACCCCATCTCAACACCTGCAGGCTGCATGGGGGCCCCTGCAGGCCTGGAGTAGCCAGAGCCTCATTACCCCCCGAAATCTTGCAGGCTGCAATTGGGACCACTGAGGGGGCAGCACCCTTGAAGCCTGATTTCCCCCCCCAGACAGCCTGCTGGCTGCAAGAGGGCAACTGCTGGCAGGGGAGCACTGCCCCACCCTCATGAGGAGTCGCCGTCGCTGGAGCAGTGCCATCCTCGCCACCATGGGCAGGCCCAATAAATCCCCCACCCAATCCTCAGCCCACTGTTCAGAGCTCCCTGCCCCGAGTCCTGCACCTCCCATCTGCCTTGATTTCTGCACCCCTCCCCCTATCTTGAGCTTCCTACTCCCTGCCTTTAGCCCTCCCCCCCACCTCCCTGCCTGAAGCCACCCAGGGACAAGACAGAGAGTTGTGTCCTCTCATGACATAGAACTAGAGAAATGTATTGAGGGCACCTTAAGATTACTGTGACAAGGGCAAATACCATGAAGGCAAACTGAGAATGTATTAATATTCTGCTCCTGTAGACATCTTTTGGAAGGAGTATTTTCAGGTGGCAGTTTTTTGTTTTATAATCGAGACAAAATTCTATGCTAAGACATTAGACTGCCTTGAGTTAGGCAGTTTTGTACGTAACAATGGACCTGAATCTGCAAAGCACTTAGAACCAATTGGGTAGTACCCATGGGATTTGTGGGTGCTAATCACCTTACAGGAATAGTTTTATGGCTTTTAATTAAGAGGTCTTTTATTAATGAGCAATTATAGCAAGCCTTGCAGTTTTAAGTGACAACACCAAAGGCCACGAGACTTTAATCATCTGGGAAATGCAATAAATTATCACTGTGAAATACTCTACAATGGAATGTCATTTTTATAATGAAAATGAATAGCTAAAACTAAGGGGAAGTGATAAATGCATGCATTTATTGTACATTGTAGATGCAAGAACCTTAATTACTGGAGATAATATGTAGGAAAGAAAACACCCGGCATGGGTGTCAGAGCCCATCATGAGTTTTTAGTGGTGGGAGGTAGAAAGAACATTCAGCTTGTAAACCAATTGTCATTGATACAAAGTCATTGGGGGGACAAAAAAGATGGACCATCTCGCCCCCAAGCTGGTTTTATGATAGAATTGTACTTTTATTCTAGAACGTGTATTGTGTGCAATATAAAGGTGTGTTGATTTTCTTGTCAACTTAATGAGCTAGATGTAAATCAGCATAGCTCAACTGAAGTCAGTGAATTACACTGATATACATCAGTTTGAATCTGGCCAAAGGGACCAGGCTCATCTGTGGTGAAATTTCATTAAGGGTACAAATTTGGGCCAAAATTCAGTTTACATTTTTCACGAAGAGTTTTTTAGATCCATATTCCTAGGTAAAAGTTTTACATTCTCTCTTCTTTTAATTAATAAACAGATTTTTAAACTGTCACTCTAGAACTTGTATTAAATTAATCCAAGGTGGATTTCTGATTCACTGGATTCCATTTCACCGAAGTGAAAGACACAGTTTCAGGCTGAATTAAGGCAATTTATTTAGACATCAGTCAGTTCTTAAGCAGCACGAGTCCTCTGTCCATCTCTTTTCTCACTGGTCCATATGCCAGCTGCATTAGCTCGCTTCCAATTTCATCATAAGCGTGAATGGCTTATTTAACCCATTGTAATACAGTCTGCTTGGGGCAGGGGTTCATGAGAATCTTTGCTTTTCTAAACTAAAGTTATGGCTAATTATATAGTAATGATGCATCTACGTCAGAAGAATGGCATATACTGCATACACTTTAAAATTTGTTTATATACTCCAGAGTCACTTACAGTTGCTTTTAAGAAGATTAAGAATAAAGCTAATTATTTTTAAAAATGCAGAAATACGCAGATTTTTAAAGCATTTTTGTATTGTCTTTTCTTTCAAACAGTATTGTAAGAGCTTTTGGGGGCACTTATTTTACAAAAGCAATTTATAACTTACATGCCACGGGGCACTTACTAAAGCAGATAATGAGAAACAAGCTGATTTAAAGAAAGGTTTGCCAAAGTGAAAACTGTGGCTAGAATTAGGTCCAACAGATTAGGAAAAGAAAAAGAATGGATCTAAATAGTGAATTCCCCTCTTTATTCTTTTTTTAAAGGGAAAGATAGAGCTGTGAAATGGAGCTAGCCAAAGAAATATATTGTCTCACCAGATTTCCTGAGGGTATGTCTACACTACAGCGCTATTTTGAATTAACTTAATTCGAAATACTTAATTTGAATTAAGCTAATTTGAAATAACGCATCTATGCACAAAAACTATTTCGAAATAGCGTTTTGCTATTTTGAAATAGCGCATCCACACTGAGCGGACCCTGAACCGAAGTTAAGGCGGGCCGGAACCAGTGCCGGCAGGGCATCAGGTTAGGACTTAGTGTGTGGGGCTGCTGCCTGAGGCTAACTGAGCTCTGTGCTTAAAGGGACCCTACCCCCACCCTGGACAGATGGTTCTCAGGGTTCCCCGCTTGCTTGTCTACCTCGATGAGGGACAGCAAAGCAGTCCTGTCTTGGAGTGCCCTGAGTGCCCGCACTCGGGACACCACAGCACTCAGCCACGTGGAGCCAGAGCTGCCCCTAGGCACGCCGGTGCATCTCGTGGGGTCGTTGCCATCAGCCTGGCTGCACTTACTGCAGGCTGCCATCTGGGGGGGGTCCATCGGGGGCTGTCAGGATCCAGGAGGCCCTGAGGGGGAGCGTCCACCCCAAGGAGCCCTCAGAGCCTCGCTGGTCCTTCCCACCAGGGGCTCATGCCCCATTCCTCCCTCATGTCCTTCCACTTACCCCTCCCTAGCCCCCCCTTCCTGATGTCAAATAAAAGACATGCATGTTCAAAAATAGAAACTGGGTTTATTGAACAAAACTGTGGGAGGGGGCTGAACCTCTGGGGAGACTGGGAAAAGGAGGTGGGAGAGGGGAGTGGGAACCTGGGAGGAGGGAGCTGGAAGGGGAAGCAAGGGGAAGAAGGGGGAGGGGAAGCTCAGGGCTCAGGGTTGGGGGTCTCACCGGACCAACTTGACTTTCATGCTAACCTGCTCCTGGGTTTGCATGTGGCCTTTGCTGGCCAGGCTGGCAGCTTTCCTGCCATAGACGGCCACATTCCTCCGTCTAGTACGGAGATCATGGATGTTGGGGGCATCCCCCACAAACCTGAACAAGGTCCATGATCTCCACCCTGGACCAGGAAGGCGCCCGCCTTCTCCAGCCCCTGTCAGGCTCCTGGGAGCTGGCAGACTGCTCCTGGGGAGCGGTGGAGGGCTGGCTGCCAGTAGCTTGCTGGCTCATGTTTTGGGGCTACTGGGTCAGGGGCCCCGGTGGCCACTGCTGGCTCTGGGCTGGCAGGCTTGGAGCTGGCACAGGCACTGAGACCAGGGTCTAACCCCTTTAATGACTCCAGGGCTGGGGAGAGGAGAGTAAGCTTTCCTGGTTGTGCCCAGAGTGGCCACCAGGGCTCCCTGGGAAGGGCTGGAGGCCCCCTATTTCGAATTAAGTGTCTACACAGCACTTAATTGGAAATAGCTATTTCAAATTTGGCGTTACTCCTCGTAGAATGAGGTTTACCAAATTCGAATTAAGGGTTCCACCATTTCGAATTAAATTTGAAATAGCGGTTTGCATGTATAGACGCTATTAAAGTTAATTTGAAATAATGGCTGTTATTTTGAATTAACTTTGCAGTGTAGAATACCCTGACTTGGGAACAGGAGAACTTGTTTTATTTAAAGGCCCCCAAAGGACAACCTTGCCTTTGTTGATAAAGACACTTTTCTTTTCCTGCTTGGTGAAAAAAATATGTTGTTTTGCCCATGTTAATAAATGCTGTTGATCCCTTCTTTGAGAAACCTTAGTGCCCCTATAATTTTAATCAAGGACTTGAAAATCGGCAAGGGAGACGTTGTGTCAGCAATGTGCTTTTTCCATCCCTGTGAAAATCTGCCCAGATTTTGCCATGTTCTAAGTCTTTGAAAAGTATTTCTGTTTGCATCTGTTAGTAGAGCTCTGCTTGAACATTGCAGCTAAATTCTGTAACAATTCTATGTGCACTGAGCATGCTCCAGCCCAGGGCTCTCACATCCACTGCTAGTGTTGGTTTACAGAAAGGCTGATAACCTACTACTGCTGTCAGTTGCTTTGTTAGGTCAAATGGCAGATATTGGTGTGGTGGATCTAAAGGTCCCTGTTGATGACCCTTGGGTTAATATGATGTCACATCAGAGAATCTGTGTTTTGCAGTTGGCTTGTCACATACACACACAGGGTACGTCCAGACTGTGATGCTATTCCGTGTCTTTTGAACCAGATTTCGAAATAATGGGCTAGCTATTCCGATGTCCCCAAAACAGTCATTCCACAAGAATAAAGGGATGTTTTGGAATAGCGATTTATTTTGACATTAGATCGAAATAAGATATGCAATTTGCATAGCTCAAATTACATATCTTATTTCAACCTAGGAGTGCAGTGTAGATGCACCCACAGAGAGTTAAAAGGCATTATTAAATTTCAAGCAAAGTCAATCACTCAAGGATCAGGAAATGCCAGGATGGACCTGCCTTGTGGCTGAATTAGGGCTGTGTAGTGTAGGAGGCTGCCTCCTTTGTTGCAGAATGCTGGACTGCAATAAGAGAAAGAAGGGATATATGGTTAAAATAGTTGAATGCCAACTTAAAAAACTGCATTTTATCTTTGCCTCTACCACAGCGTTCCTGTGTAATGCTGAGCAAGTCTCTTATACCAGACTTGTCATATGTGGTCACTAATTGTGTGATCTTCATTTTCTTGGTGCTCACTTTGTAGGAGTGCTGGACACTCATGAATGCAATGGAAATCAATGAGACCTGTACTTTGAATGCATAAAGTGCTTTTTAATGCTAAGTACTCTGAACAATCATGTCCCAAGTGACTCAAACTGGGCACTCACCATGCCTCAGTCCCCCATCTGCAAAATGGGAATAACACCACCCCTTATCTCAGAGGGGTAATGTGAAAATAAATTAATTCACGTTTGTGAAGTTCTGCACACCATAACTTGATCTATAAATTATGTGTGTTCATTTAATAGATTACTTAAGAATTCCCTGTTATCGCTTTAAAGGCTGAAAGGTTCTTGTCCTAAGATCAGGATCATTATTACTCAAATGCCTTAAAGGATACAAACCTCGAGGTTCCTTGTATTACAGTTGACTATAATAAAGGCAAGATAGCCTATGGGCTACGAGTGAAAAGCCCACGAGGAAATTAATAATTCTGCCTTCAGAGTAGGGCTTGACTAGCACACAATAAATAAGACATTGGGTCACAAACTGAACAACGAGGAGAAAAGAAAATAACTCCCATCACTGAAAGAAGCAAGTGTCTTATAAAAAAACTAATATTTGCAGCCATAAAATTAAACATTATCATAATACATGTTCATAAGGGTGCTAAATTTAGGTTGCATAGGCAACTTCTGAGTGCCTTCTTTTGCTGACTTAATAGTGTTCTTTTAACAAATATTTTCTGTGTGTAATATATGTATCTAGTTCATTGGCTTACTTTACTGAAAGTCTAAGACGCCATTTGGCAAACTAGTTTGAAATTATGTCCTGGAATGCATCTTTTTTCTGTAATCTTCAGCAGACTATTTCAAAATTTCATTGGGGAAATCAGATTTACGTGCACATTTCTACTACATGAAAAAAAAATAGGAAAAAGTTAATTTTGTTAAAGTTTTCCAATCACCTCAACATCTATTTGTGTGCAAATACATGTGCATTCAGAAATGGGTTATGACATATAGTAATGGCTACAATAAATGGAACTTTAAATAAACAATTAACTAAATTAATAATTCTGAATTACACTAAGACCAAGAACCAGAGAGAATGTTAGTGAAGTCATTGTTCCATTGCAATCAGTCTGGAATTTCTTTTGGATTGGCATAAAAAGGGACACGGATCAATCAAAGTTACAGTTTATAAAGCAATAACAATAGCATTCTTTGATTTTTCTTATATTTCATTATAACTGCTGGAATAAAGAATCAAATTGTATCGTTTTTAATTTTAAAAAAATGTAGAAAACCATATGGAATCATAAAACAGAAACAGATTACTTAATTACCTTCACCCACTGGGATAAATAGAACATACTATGGAATATATCAAATCAGACACTGATGAGACACTATCAGTTTCTACAAGTGTGCAGTTTTTCCCTTCAGACATCAGTTCTCTTATGACAAGGAATAGCCTATTAGTCAGATTAAATAAATACAGCAGCTAACCATGATATAACCAAGCACACAGAATATGGGAAAGACAAAATAACTATATTAATATATTTATTATATGTTGCCTATTCAGTGACATCTGTTGGCAATTTACTAGGGCTGGGGAGAGTAAAAAATAATGCATGAATATTTCAATTAAGAAATGTCAGCAAATGGATGTTTATTTGTGAATTATCACAAACTTTCCATCCAGCTCTGGAAAGAGGGTAGGAAAGAAAACAGAAATATTTGCTCACTATGAAAAATATCATGAAGCCCACAAGTAACAGGATCAATATTGTTCAGTCAGCTCCATGTATAACATATACAAGCAAAACTGAATCCAGCCTGTTTTACTAAGCCGAGAGTTTGGTGAGTAGTCCATACTTACATGAGTTTATAGACAACCATACAGTGCCATGTGGATACTTTTTAGTCAGATTCATAACATTATATGTTGGCTGATATGTCATGATGTGCTTTGGAATAACATTTATTTTAACTGCTGAGGGCATCATGCTTCAAAAATCATAAGTGCAAGTTCTGTAATGGTTTTATTAGGCCGATAGATTCTAGCTGATGATTGCAAATCTTCCTGGAATAAGATAGAAAAATGGATAAGTATCAGACCCAAGAAGTTTGGGGGTTTTAAATTTTGTGCACTTTAATATGTTTTATTTTTTAAAAATGAGTGTCACCAGATAGGTGTGTGCATACATTTGATTATTGCTATCTGAATTAACATCCAGTACTTAATCCCTCCCCATCAGAAAAAGGGATTGAAAGAGCCACACAAATTTGAAAGGAGTGATTACTGCAAGACTTTCAGCAGACCTTAAGATGTAGTTTTTAGCAATTTCAAATGAATACTGGTTAGGTTTTGAACATTTCAGATCTCACAGTGGATGATTGAAATCAGATAGTAAAATGAGTGTTATTCCGAATAAAGAATGATACAGAGAATACAGTATAGTATTATTTACTGAAGAAAATAACAAGTAAAAATCATGTTATTTTTAAAACAGTTAAGTAATCAAATGTAGAACATACACGCATTGACAAGAAATGTAAATAACTGATTAATTAAGGTGGTACCTATAAAGTGTCTAAACTACTTGAGACCTAAAACTGTAACTGTTGAATACTGTACCTTCAAACAATTCAAGGGCCTCTGCTTGTACAGTATATAAAAGATTTGAAAGTGAAAGACGACAATGAAATGTACATACAATACCTGAATTGAAAATTTTAGTAGCTCAGTGTACATTAACCCCTTTCCCCCCAAAGGAATAACTTTTCTTTTCACTGGGAATTTATCATATTATTTTTCCCTAGTCAAGGAGGAAAAGGGTTGATATTAAAGGAAGCGTGGCTCCAGTAGGCAGAAAAGTTATGACATTGCAACTAAATGAACCACCGTCCCTAAGCAACATAAAAATATTCTAATATTAAAGATTATTTTACAACTCAGTGGAAATATGCAGTAATGCAATCCATTTCCTCCATCTGGATGACAAAAATGCAGTCTTAACAGCCACAAGAGCCTGCCTTGTGTTAGCTATAAAAAAAATATATTTATATATATATTTATGCAACTACTATGTGTATTAAACAAAATCACTATGAATCAGCATGGTTCTGCAACACTTTGAAAAGGGATATCTGGGAGGGGTGCACTGGATTTTGCAACATTTCTCAGGAAGGACTCACAATGAGGATGAAATCCAATTTGTTTAAAATCTTAACATTTTTTCATCACATTATCTGAAAAATTTCCATGTTGATTTCTGCTAGCATCAGCCAAAAGTATCTGTTGCCTTCATTTCAGCCCACTGTATGGAAATGGAAGCGATGTCCCTTAAAATAAACCCGATACTTAATGGTTTAGTGAACATTGAAACTGAAAATTAGTCCAATTTCACCATAAACTCCAATTATACAGCCCAATTTCACCATAGTGAAAACTCCCAGCAATTTTTCCTAACCACTTTGTGCTAACTTTATAATACTTTATTGTGACTTGCTTAAGGGATATTAACTGACAAAGCACAAGAAACATTTTACTACTCCTGGAAAGACTATATGTTTTATGGTAACTCATTCATTCACTTGGTTATGTTAGTATGGCATTGAACAATCAGAATTGTATTCTACATTCACCTGTAGAAGTATAGAAAATTGCTTATATTTTACCTGCATTGAATTGATTTTCTTAGCAACCTTGTCAAAATTGATCACTACTCTTTGCATGAAAGGGTTACAGATTTGTACCATAGTTTATCTGTGAGACTTCAGAGAAGAATGCTTGAACAAAAGGGTAGCACCCTTGTGAACTAAAGCTTTATTATATTGTTTGATTCTTATGCAACCCCATACCTACGTTAACAACATGGCATTTGTGCCACACTTCTGAGACGGTAGATGTGCATTCAGGGTGTTCTGAATGAACTATTTTATGTCACTCGAGTAAGAAAAACTACAGCGCAGTGATAATCTGGTATCCTAGATTGCTTTTTCTTCTTGGACAAGATTTATCCAACCATCTTCTTTCTTTGTGGCTACAGCAGCTTAGGGCTCCTTTTCTTTTAAGAGAGGCAAAGTAAATGTCTTACACCTGTAGACCAGTACTGGTGCTCTTGTCCTAGAAATTTTAGCATTGCTCTGATACAATGAAACCTTCCTTTTCTCCAACTGGTTCCACTTCAGCATATGCAGGATGTCCAGAGCCTCTTCGAAACTTCATTGCAGGCCATCTGCTCGGGCGGCGCTACAACAGAAATACCTTCTTAGAATATGAAAGGGATAACGCTAACAAAGCAAGTGTTTAAAAATACGTTGTAATTTCAGTTGTCTTGATACTAAAATTTAATTGGCTAACACTCTGGTCATTTAAGGAGCTGGAGATTCCTTCTAAACACACAAGTAAAGCCTGGCATTTCCAAGCAGCCAGTCTAGACTGTATATTTTGCAACACTGCTGTAAACCTGTCACTAGAAAGAGGGAGCTACAAGCAATACCCTAAGCAACCAAGGCTGGAACAAGTTTGCAAGGTCTCAAAGTGTCTGTGCTAGTGAGCTTGCAAATGAGTCAACATTCAACAGAGCTGGAAAATGTATTTTCTATCTTTGCTATTCTTTTCTCTTCTCATTTGTTGTGTGTGTATTAGTCTTGTTTTGTCTTCTAGAAAATAACACTGGACATTACCAGAAAAAGTAACAACAGCACTGGCTCATTTCAATTAACTTATTTTATTTTCCCAAGAGAACAGTTATTACTGTCTGTATATCATCTAAGTCTAAGAGTATGCCTTCACCACCCGCTGTATAGATAGACAGTGTTTGATCCAGCAGGGATCAATGTATGGTGTCTAGTGTAGACACTATAAATGAACCACTGGGTGCTCTCCCATCAATTCCAGTACTCTGCCAGAATGAGAATTGTAGGCAGAGTCATCGAGTGAGTGTCAGCTGTTAACTTACTGCAGTGACGATACTCCGGTAAGTAGATCTAAGTATGTTGACTTCAGCTATGTTATCCACATAGCTAACGTTACGTTACTTAGATAGATGGCTCACAGTAATGTAGACTAGGGTTAACAGACTGCTAAACAAGGTGTTTTTACTTCAAAGACTTCCTCCAGCCAAAAGAAGGCTGCTCTGAAAATGAAGGCTTTACATAATACTTTGCATTTCAGATGCTTTAACTGTTTATCCGTCTTTTCCTGTACCTTTAGTGAAAGGTTACAAAGGGTATTAAGCAGGCTGGGGTTTCTGTCTCCTGATCCTTATATAAAATTTTTTTGATATTGGGCCATTTCAGGTCCATGTTAACATCTTTGACTCTTTGATCCATATATTCCATTTTAATTCCATCTCAATAGATATTTCTGTTCCATATCAGTCCAGGCAGCCAAATTCTGTCACTCTCACCTTTATTCCCAAGAGACTATATGATCATTTTATATATTTTACCTGAATGATTTTCCCTGCAGCAGTTTCAAAAAATGTTAACCATCCCAATGTTTTTTATTGTTAGGGCCTGATTGAGCTCCCACCGAATTTTTTCCCATTGACTTCATCGAGAACTGTATCAGCTCTTTAAGGAACAGCCAAATACAAAGAGCCAAGAAAAGTGGATATATTTCAGTGGCAGGTGAAATGATTCCTGTGTATCTATAATGCCTTCTGGGCTGAAAAATGCAGCTAACTCCTAAATTTTCAAATGTAACTAGTGATTACAGGGCCCAATTTCCCCAAGCTGATATGTATTAAAATATGACGATTTTCAGAACGTTGCTCAGTTCTTTCTGAAAAGCAGCCACTTCAAGATGTCTCAAATTAAGCATCCAAAGTCATTAGTCACTTCTGAAATTTTGGCCTAACTACATATCATAGAACACTAGAACTGGAAGGGACCCTCGAGAGGTCATTGAGTCCAGTCCCCTGCCATCATGGCAGGACCAGTACCATCTACACCATCCCGGATAGATGTCTATCTGACCTGCTCTTCAATATCTCCAGAGAGGGAGATTCCACAACCTCCCTAGGCAACTCATTCCAATGTTTAACCACCCTGACAGTTAGGAAGTTTTTCCTAATGTCCAACCTAAACCTCCCTTGATCCAGTTTAAGCCCATTGCTTCTTGTCCTATCATCAGAGGCAAAGGAGAACAATTTTTCTCCCTCCTCCTTGTGACACCCTTTTAGATACCTGAAGACTGCTATCATGTCCTTTCTCAGTCTTCTCCTTTCCAAACTAAACAAGCCCAATTCTTTCAGTCTTTCTTCATAGGTCATGTTCTCTAGACCTTTAATCATTCTTGTTGCTCTTCTCTGGACTTTCTCCATTTCTCAGAACTGGGCACCATACTCCAACTGAGGCCTAATCAGCGCAGAATAGAGCGGAAGAATGACTTCTCGTGTTTTGCTCACAACACACCTGTTAATGCATCCCTGAATCATGTTTGCTTTTTTTGCAACAGCGTCACACTGTTGACTCATATTTAGCTTGTGGTCCACTATGACCCCTAGATCCCTTTCTGCAGTACTCCTTCCTTGACAGTCTCTTCCCATTTTGTATGTGTGAGACTGATTGTTCCTTCCTAAGTGGAGTACTTTGCATTTGTCCTTATTAAACTTCATCCTGTTTACCACAGACCATTTCTCCAGTTTGTCCAGATCATTATGAATTATGATCCTATCCTCCAAAGCAGTTGCAACCCCTCCCAGCTTCGTATCATCTGCAAACTTAGTAAGTGTACTCACTATACCAATATCTAAATTGTTGATGAAGATATTGAACAGAACTGGTTCCCAAAACAGAACCCTGTGGAACCCCACTTGTTATGACTTTCCAGTAGGATTGTGAACCATTAATAACTACTCTCTGAGAATGGTTATGCATCCCCCTTATAGTAGCCCCACCTAAGCTGTATTTGCCTAATTTATTGATAAGAATATCATGCAAGACTGTATCAAATGCCTTACTAAAGTCTAGGTATACCACGTCCACCGTTTTTCCCTTATCCACAAGACTCATTATCCTATCAAAGAAAGCTATCACATTGGTTTGACATGATTTGTTCTTTACAAAGCCATGCTGGCTGTTACCTATCACCTTAATGTCTTCCAGGTGTTTGCAGATGAATTCCTTAATCACGTGCTCCATTATCTTTCCTGGCACAGAAGTTAAATGGACAGGCCTGTAGTTTCCTGGGTTGTTCTTATTTCCCTTTTTATAGATGGGCACTATATTTGCCCTTTTCCAGTCTTCTGGAATTTCTCCTGTCTTCCATGATTTTCCAAAGATGATAGCTAAAGGCTCAGATACCTCCTCTATCAGCTCCTTGAGTATTCTAGGATGCATTTCATCAGGCCCCGGTGACTTGCAGACTTCTAACTTTTCTAAGTGATTTTTAACTTGTTCTTTTTTTATTTTATCTTCTAAACCTACCCTCTTCCCACTAGCATTCACTGTGTTAGGCATTCCTTCATCATCAGACTTCTCAGTGAAGACTGAAACAAGGAAGTCATAAAGCATCTCTGCCATTTCCAAGTTTCCTATTACTGTTTTGCCCTCCTCACTGACCAGTGGGCCTACCCTGTCCTTGGTCTTCCTCTTGCTTCTAATATATTTATAGAATGTCTTCTTGTTTTTCTTTGTGTCTGTAGCTAGTTCAGCTCATTTTGTGCCTTTGTCTTTCTAATCTTGCCCCTGCATACTTGTATTGTTTGCTTATATTCATCCTTTGTAATTTGTCCTCGTTTCTACTTTTTATATGACTCCTTTTTGATTTTTTGATAATGCAAGATCTCCTGGTTAAGCCAAAGCGGTCTTTTGCCATACTTTTTATCTTTTGTACGCAAATATATTATTATCCATTGTTTCTTCTTCAAAGCTACTACATAAAATAGCAATCAACTTTTAGCATCCATTAACGCTTGAGGAAATGGAAGAATGAGTGAAGAAAATCAGTCACATTTTATATTTTCATTTTAAGACGAAGACAAAAAGCAAAACATCTTATAACTTAAAAGGCTTTTTCTCAGATTCATACTTGAATGTGAGGAACACTCTGTTCTGACCACAAGTTCCTTTTTACTTTCCCTGTCCTGAAATAAATTCCTCTATCTGTCTCCCTTTCCTGGAGTGTTACTGCACTTCTTGCTGTTTCGTATATTGAATAGTAGAGAGAATCTGTGCTAAGAACCATTGAACACCCACTGCTGTTACATTATATGGGGATTAGTTAAGCTAATTTAGAGTAGGATTAGCTAAAGAATTTCTCAGGCACTGCTGAATTCCAATCTCAAAAAGACAGTAACAGTGAGGACATTGGTGGCAGGGTACAAAGAAAGGCTTACATGGGGATCACTTTCATGCAGATATAATACAAAAGCTGTTGCCTTCTCTCTTCCCTCCCTCTCCGCCCCATTCTAGGGTTAGGTGTGCTTTTGAGATGTGCAATGTACATTTTGTGAGACAGTTAATTTAAAATCTGTGTATTCTTAGTATAAAACCTAGCAATATTAAGAGTAGGAATGCATCCAGCTGTCTTTTTGAAAGGACATGTTTTTCCTCATAAGGAAACAAAGCCCATTCCAATTTTTTTAAGACTTTCTACCTATATTTGATTCAGTTTATTTAAAAAATGTAGAAGGACAGTTAGTTTATTGCTAACAGGGGTCAAATTCTGTTCTCATATTCACTGATGTAAATGCAGATTAAGTTGATTAAATCCAATGAAGTCATTGCAGACGTACACCAATGTAATTAAAAAAACTGAATTTGACTTGATATGCCTCTAATGAAAAGAGAAAATGAAAAACCTATAGAAAACTAGTAAGGAAAAATAGTTAGAAACAGTGTCATAAAACAATGACTTAGGATAACTACATTTTAATGTATTAACATGTTCTCCAATTTTATTTGAAGATGTAACCAAGTTTAGTTTTTGGTTTCTTTTTTACAACCAGTGCCAAGCTGATTCTATCATTTTTAGTTTTGCTGTCCACAAACAAGATACTTTTGTAATTAACCTTTCCTCTTGATGAGAAATGCATTGATTCACCTAACATGGGACAGGGAAAAAAATATCTCTTCTTGCCCCAGAAACAAACAAATGTGAAGGTCATCTTCAAATGTAAGAGTTGAAACTTTGTGAAGATTCTTTTCATGTCAGAGGTAAGAGAAATACTTGTTCTGCTACCTCCTCAGGTTTTACATTGCTAATGACATACAGTAGGGCTTTTGTTATTGTTGCTGTTGTGTGTTGTATGTGTGTATGTGGGAAGTTCAAGTCTTTGAAAACAGAAAATTGAGAAGCTACTGATTCACTTGACTTTGTTGCTGACCCAGATAAAACTATGGAGATATTACAGTTTTAATTGATAAAACTAAAAGTAACGGAAGTGGCATCATGGGATTTGAAGCTCCTCAGGCTATCACAGCAGCGCAGGAAGAGAATAATGAACTCTGCATTTGCTCTCTCAAGTAGAACAACAAAGAACAAAATTGGGGCAGAGTGGAGGTGGAGCTATTTAGATGAATTCCTTAGTTCTTGTCCTCTTTCTCTACTACATAGAAAACATGCATCTTCCTTTAGACTTTGCAGTCTTTGAGGTTATTTTCTGAATTGCTGTGCTTGTAAATAGGGCTAAGAGTTTTGCTTGCTCTCACCATGTGTATAGCAACTGAATTCAGTAGGATTTTTCTCACAAGTGAATCTTTAGAAATGGTCCCAAGTTTATCTTCCTAAGCAAATATAAAGACTCAGAGGGGTAGCTGCATTAGTCGGTAACTTTAAAAACAACAGGGAGTCTTGTGGCACCTTAGGGTATGTCTACATAGCAGCGTTATTTTGGAATAACTGATGTTATTTCAAAATAATATAGTGTGCGTCTACGCAGCAAGCCATTATTTTGAAATAATGTCGACCTGGAGAACTTCTTACACCAACTCCTGTAACCCTCATTTCACGAGGAGTAAGGGAAGTCAAAGGAAGAGCGTCCTTCCTTTCTACTTCCTACTGTGTAGACAGCACCAAAAGCCAAATTAAGCTATTTAGACTTCAGCTACACAATTGATGTAGCTGAAGTTGCATATCTTAACTTGACTTTTGACCTGCAGGTAGACGTGCCCTTAGAGACTAGCAAAAACATACAGAATCATGAGCTTTCATGGGTAAGACCCACTTCATCAGATGAGTTTCGTGAGTCTTACCCATGAAAGCTCATGATCCTATATGTTTTTGTTAGTTTCTAAGGTGCCACAGGACTACTCGTTGTTTCTAAGAAAATATGCTCGAGGAAAATACCACAGCCTGGCAAGCCTACTGTGTGTGCAGAAGAATGACCTACCATATGCGGGGAAAGAGGCTGGTGGCCTGTGAAAGACCATAAAAGTAAAAAAGAAATAGTTCCAGAGCAGGTAATTCATGAAATGACATTTCCAAATTCAAATTTGTTGTAATGCACCCATCCACTTTGCCACGGTTGGAGACCATGCAGTCTGCTGGAGTTTCTACTGCCCTTAGCCTGGAATAAACATCTTTATACAGACCCTGGAGCAGTGACAGGATGGGTTTTGCCCGTCTCCTTTTTGAGAGCACAGGTGAGGTGTGTCCCATCCCAAGCACTACAGAGTGGAATTTTGGGGCTTTTTCCCTTTGTTATTACTGTAGTGCGAGGTGTTTGGTCTCATCCCAGTGGACGGCATATTCCCCTCACCACCTTTTTCATTTGAGTGAATCCTGGGCCTCAGGGCATCTCTCCTATTCCTGGCTTGGCATCAGAATGGAGTTATCAGCCACAAAGAAATATGACATACAAACAAGTCTGCCCCTATAGCGTTCCTTCTTAGCTGATGGAGTTCCAACCAGTGAAAGACACACTCCCACATTAGGAGCGTGGCTGATTAGTTCAGCAGATTCAGGAGACCTGGGAAGCTGCATTCTGAGAGACAGAACTGGTAATGAGCTGAATGCCCCAATTAGTGTGGCAGCTGAGGGCATTCAGTCCTCAGTGAATTCAGAGGCTTTTATGAAATCATTTGCAGTTCAGCTTTAAATCAGATAATTTTCAGTTGCAGAGTAATGTGTTTAAAAGACACCCAAACATGTCCCAAGCTGAATGCTCTAGCACACTTTCACATAAATTAGTGCTGTCTAGAAATGCAATCTGATTGGTTGAGTTTCATGACGAGGGTTCTAGTAAACTATGCTACCTCTGGGGAGGAAAAGGGAAAGAAGCCTTTGATTTCAGCCTTGAGAGTCAAGTCTCTGAACCAACCAGACACCATTTAAAGAAGTGTGATGGATTTTTCAATTGCTAGCAAGACTTCCCATCTAGTTATCCGCAGGACCATTAATGGTATAACTATAAAATAATATAGTACACAGCTTTGAGCAGCACAGACAACTGCTGTTCAGTTGAGAAGCTCTGCAGAAATTTATAAGTGACTATGCTTCTTTACAGCCAAGAATTCAATCAGGATTTCTAATCAATTTTATCTTGAAAATAAAGGAAACAAACTGTTCTGGGTTTGAGTAAAGGAACTGCTACAACATAAATGGAAGATGTTTTAGAGGGTTTTAAATACATATAAAACAGGAAGAAGGAAATACACTGAATGTGAGCCAGAGGGAGGGAAAAGTCTGTTGTGCAGATGCCACAGGACTATAAAGATTAGGGGATAAGTGATGTGGGAGAAGATCGATTACAGAACGACTGAACAGAAGTGCTCACTGGCGTATAATCATTTTCAGATAGAGTGCAAGCACTATAATACGGGAGTAGTGGCTTTTAATGACTGCTTTCCCTGGCCTCCTGAAGGAACTGAGAAACATACTGTTATCCCTTAGAAAGATCCATATAATCTCTATGAAAGCTCAGTCAATGGTATGGTACGTTTCACCTGTGACAGGAATTCATTTATAATAATTATAAAGATGCACATTGAGCACCGTGTTTCACTGTTTGCTGCAATTCTTAATTCTTTTTTACATTTCCTTTCATGCCTCTGCAAAATAAGTTTGTATTATCTATGGATGAGAGTAGTTGGATGACATGCACCATCCTCTACAAGTGTACACTGAGGACTACAAAATGAATACAGTCCTACACAGTGAGACCCGCTACCTTGTCAGAAACATAAGCAAAGGAAATCTCCATTACAATCACGTCTCTCCTGTGTAGCCATGTAGCTAAAACGTAGTATTCCCGTGTTTGTATAGGGTTTACTTATGTAAGCAATAGATGTTGCAGAACTCTGATTTGTAATTACAAATACTTCTGTAATTTGTAGTGATAGTGTTTCGGTATGCGTGAAGAAGTGTGTGTTAATTAGATAAGTTTGAAAGTTGTTTTTAGGTTCAGATGTACCAAAGAGAGGGAGTTGGGATCTCAGCGGCACTGGAGCTGGGATCTCAGCGGCACCCCTTTATGGTGAGGGCAGATTGATGACCCTAAAGTTCGAAGCCAGCACCTCCAATGTGTGAAGATAACAAATCCCATCAAAACCAGAGTGGGGCAAAACCCAGAAGAGTTGTCAGCAAGCTAATGTTAAACAATGAAAACAATCTACAGATTGCAAAGTGATTGATTACAACATGATGCAGCAAAATCCATAGACTTGCATGAGAAGATATTTCTATAAAAGATGGGGTGTCTTGCCATAAAGCTTTGGACTCACCCTGCCAGTCTTGTAGTTTTAGAATCATGACCAGCAGAACCTGGCTCCCCTCCTTGGGTCCAACTTAACTCACCATTGGGTTGGTCCAAGCCTCTGACTGGTAACTATACCATTGTTGGTGGGACAGTGTACATATGTGTGAATGAATACATATGCTTTTTACTTTGTATTTTCAATAAACACAGTGTATTGCCTTTTCCCCTAAAAAAATCCCATGTGCATAACAAGAAGCCTATAAAGAACTAGCAAAGCTTGCTTTTTGCTTTAATAATATCCCACTAGCATCAAGTCCCAGTGTCTATTGTGCAGTTTCATCCCTAATCAGTTACCAACTTCATCATGTGGTCTCCCCTTGAGGCATGGGGATCTGAGACTGTTCCCATACCTATCGACATGTGTATAATGGACTTCAGCATTACTCTGATGTATATCAGTGTCAGAGCCTGATCCTTCAAAGTCCTGAAGATCTTCTCAGAGGGACACAGCACTCTCACCTCCCATTCAAATCTATGTGAGTTGACGGTGGTGAGCACCTCTCAGGAGCAGGTTTTTAATGCAAAGATCTATGTTCAATATCTGCCTTTTTTTTTTAATTAAAGAGGCCGTCTCCACTGTTTCTGACAAATGTTGTAACTCAAACAATTCACTGAAGTCCAGTCAATGGCACATACTCTTATCCACCTCAGTGGCTAAGACCTATAAAGATGTCTAACATCGAGTAAAAATGTATTAGACGTGTACATGGGCTTTTTGACTGAACTTCAGTCTTTGTCAACTGCAGGTGTTAATGTCTCAAAAGCAGAGATATTTAAATATAGATTCCATACAGCTCTCAGGATTGTGTGCCAAAGCTTTAACGTGATAAACTTTAAAAACAACAAATGGTCTGGTAGCACTTTATAGACTAACAAAACATGTAGATGGTATCATGAGCTTATTTTGGGTCTTCACATCATAAACTCAAAACACCGGTTATCTGAAGAAGTGGGTTGTGCCCACGAAAGCTCATGATACCAGCTACATGTTTTGTTAGTCTTTAAAGTGCTACCAGACCATTTGTTGTTTTTTAAGTTTATCCTGTACAGACTAACTCGGCTACCCCCTGAAACTTTTAACATGATAATTCAGGTTGAATCTCTCTGGTCCAGCACCCTTGGAAACTGACTCCTTCTGAACCAGGAAATTTGCTGGACACAGGGAGGTAAAATGTCTGCAACTCTCTCTGCTGTGGCCCAAGATCCTGGTCTCTGGCCATGGGGCTCTGCTGGTCTCTGGCCATGGACCACTGCTCCCAGCCCCTGGCCAGGGGGGCTCCACAGCTGGCCTCTTCCTCCATGTGCACTCCATCCCTGCTCTTCTCCCTCCCTTCCTGAGTTTGAATGCCACAAATCAGCTGGTTGTGGTGCTCCAGAAGCACTGGGAGTGTGGGGGAAGAGCTGGTAAGCCTGAGGTCACTTGCACAGAGGGGAGAGGGGACAGAGAGGAGAGCTTGGTGCTAGTTTTTCCCTGTGAGTGCTCCAGCCCCAGAGCATCCATGGGATCACCAACAATGCGGGACCAGGGATGTTGTTTGATGAGGGAATCCTGGATTACAGAGCTTCAACCTACCTAATGAACCAAGAAAGGAGAAAGAAACTATATTAATCTATTACATTTTGTTCTTACTATACAGCTTATCCAATCAATATTAGTGCACATGTCGTATCTCCAATATACCTTACTTCTAAGCAACTAGGTAACATGACTTAGATTGACCCAAGCTGTAAAATTCATAATGATGATATGGAGAAACTGATGAAAATATCTCATTTCTTCCTTCATCTCAATGCATATCACTTCCCAAAATAGACCTCTCTGATTTAAAACTCTTTTCCTTGTAAAAAAATTATAGTTTCTGTAACTTTAAGGACCAGCAGGTAGGATCATCTAAGCAGTCAGCTGCTGAATGATGAGAAATGGGACACCTTCTTCCTTACCCCTTTGACTTTTATTTTCAGTGATAATTATTTATTTTACAGCTTTTCCATCTTATATGATCTGGGTCACCCCTGCTGCGTTGCTGGTTCCAGCTGAGCTAAGTAAGCTCTTGAAGAAATACCTTTACTATCAGTGCAGTGCAATAACAATGAGATAGATCAGTAGCAGTATTCAAAAGGCCAGGATAATGTAGAACTTTCAAAGAACAAGAAAAATTATAGTTGTTCTTTTTTCTTTTAATCATTAGTTTCAGGATGTGGAACTCATCTGGTAGTACGGAGAGAATCAGATCAGTGACAGTGCTCATGCTGGAGGGGTGCCTGGCTGTTTTCTGACTAAAAGCAAAAGAAATTATGGGGCAAATCCTCAGCTGATGTAAATCAACCTAGTTCCATCACTAAATGTAGACCAGCTGAGAATCTGGCCGTACCTTTCTCTTGCTCCTATTTTACTCTAATTAATTTAAAGAGATATGCAGCATCGGTAAAATCGCTGCATTAAGTTAGAACCAGTGTGTAAGAAAACCTCTTACCCCCCTGATTCTCAAGTTGCCTTGGCACCAGCCCTGCAGTAAGATAACACAGTCTATGCCCAAACCTAATTCATGACAGTTGGCCATGGTTCCTGCAGCGCTACACTCCAGCTGAGAACTGTATAGGAGAATAGCATTTTGCTGTGGCCATACTTTACTTACAATCACTTGCCACCATACTCCTTATGCCAAGGTGGAGGGGGAAGGCACAGAAGCTGACTCATCTGGCTTTACAGCAGTCAAGAATTCTTTCCTGGGCTCATTGGTTAACCCTCTCGGTTACACGCAGCCCTCCCCCTCTTGCCTCTGTATCAGAGGCACCGGGGGCAGAAGCCAGTGTGTGTGGTGGGGAGCTGGCACCCGCAGAGCTGTCTGCCAGTCCTGCTGCCTCCCACAGAGGCAGCAGCGGAGAGAGAGAGGAGGGGGAGCTAGCAGCCTGTATCAGAGGCAGCAACATGGGGTGGGGAGCAGGTGGGAGACAGTACACATAGACAGTCACCCCAGTTGTGCCAGCTCCTGCAGAGCTGCTTTCCCTCCCACCAGAGCTGCTGCCTCCCACAGAGCAGTGGGGAGTAGGGAAGAGGCAGGGGAACAGGAGCTAATGCTTGCAAGGAGCTGCCTTAAAAGCTGACTCCCTGCAAGCAGCTCTCACCTCCCCCATGTAAACAAGTATCCACTGAAAATTTCAATGATTACAAGTTTGCACAAATAAATTCATTTTAACATGCTTAGCTCAGACACTATTGGGCATGGAGAAAAAAGCATAGTGGAGAAAGCAGTAACGTGTACTTTACACTTGCTTTGGCCTCTCTATGTAAGTTACACCTATATAGATCCTCTTTGGGTGCATCAACATTGCATGCCTCTTTCCATAGCACCTAGTATGTATATACCCCATCAGCCTGGATATGGATAGTAGCGTAGCTGGTGAGGCCTGATTTAGTGAGTAAAGACATGTGGGTACACAATCAAGTGCAACTTCAGAAATTCCAGAGCTATGTTTGCTCATATTTAATCTTGATACAGCTCCCCCTTCAATTTAATCTCTGTTTCATGTATTCTTGCATTCACAGGCATGTAATCCACCATAATTGGCACATCATGCCTGACTTATTGCCAGACAAATCTTAGATCCTGACTACAGTATATTTTACACTACATAGATTAGTGGACAAATTAATTATTTGGTAATTGTATTATAGCTAGCTATTATTGTGGTATATTAATTTTGTTGTATTTAAGGCTCCTAATGTGAACCTTCTTCTTATTAAAACAAATATAAAAGAATATCAAATATAAAAGAATATCAGTCTTCATATGTGCATTATCTTCCAAAAATCAGCAAGGAATTCAAAGTATAACATTGCTGCAACATTCCTTATTCTCAAGTGACATTGTGAAGGAATTCCTCAAGGCCAGAGTCAACTGGTGACCTGATTCAAAAGGAAGTATTCCTGGCAAATAAATCCATTTTACTTTTGCATTCCAAGAGGGGAAAAGTATCTTAACAATAATTGATAAAAAGGACCTGGGCAGGCAATATTTCCTCTCTAACACTGAAAATGCATCTTTACTCATTATGTTTTATTTAAAAGGGTTCCTGTAAAAATAAATAAATGGAAACAGGTTTGATCCTTTTGTTTGAAAAATTTATAATTCTTTCCATTTTCTCACATACACATTTTATTTTTTGAGACAGACACTAGACACTAGTCACTTTGAGTCCAAACTTCCCTGCACCCCAAGGAGTCAGTCACCTAAAAAGAATGGCTCAGGTTTGGGAATGTCCCTAACATGCTCAGCAATGAAACCAAAGCAAAGAATTTATTTGGTTTTTCTGCAATGACCTTATGCTAAACGAGTCCTTGAGTGCACCTTTAGCATCTTGATCATCCAGTGGTCCCACTGGCTGTCTAGCAGGCTTCCTGCTTCTGATGTACTTAAAAAAACATTTTGCTATTACTTTTTAAGTTTTTGGTTAGCTGTTCTTCAAACTCCTTTTTGGCCTTTCTTATTATATTTTTACACTCAATTATTATACTTAATCTTTGCACCATTTCATAAAAATGATGCAGATTATCATGGCTAATTAACTAATAAACTACATATACAAATCATAGTATCAGTTCAATAGCTATTTTCTGTTCCAAGTGTATCTGAAGATATGTTTTGTGCTCAATAAACCAAGCACAAACCCTTCAGCACATACTTTGCTTCATACTATAGGGAAAAGTTCACAGAAATCTCAAGAAAACTGGTTTTTTTTTAAGTTAATAGCATTTTTTCTTGTCTTGGGCATTCCATTTATTAAAACCCAGTATTCCATTAAGAATGATGACACAGTTAAATTAGCCCCTGCAAACTCCAACTTATTTTCTCACCCACTTCGTTGCAGTGTGCATGCATACAGTGTGTTGGCCTTAAGACACACAAATGATGAACCAGAGAAAAATGTACTTCAGCTTCATCCTTTTGTGTGCTCTTACAGGGTATGTCTACACTTGCAGCCTAATTCGAACTAGGGCTGCAAATGTAGACATTCGGAATTGCAAATCAATCCCGGGATTTAAATATCCCACGCTTGATTTGCATGTTCCTGGCAGAGCGCCATTTTTTGAAATTTACAAGCCCGGACTAACTGCCCGCGTCTACACGCCGCAGGGAAACGGGCGTTCGAAATAAAGCCCTATTTCGAACTAACTGTTATTCCTCCTGCAATGAGGTTTAACAAGTAGTTCGAAATAGGGCTTTTTTTCGAATGCCCGTTTCCCTGCTGCGTGTAGACGCAGGCAGTTAGTCCGGGCTTGTAAATTTCAAAAAATGGCGCCCGGCCGGGAACACGCAAATCAAGCGCGGGATATTTAAATCCCGGACTTGATTTGCAATTCCGAATGCCTACATTTGCAGCCCTAGTTTGAATTAGGCTGCAAGTGTAGACATACCCATATAGAATTATAGTACTGGAAGGAATCTGAAGAAAGCCAACAAGTCCAGTCCCCTGCACTCATGGCAGATCCAAGCAACATCTGGACCATGGGTGGACAAGACAGCCTCCGCAGGTCAGATCCGGCCCACCGAGCTGGTTGATCTGACCCCCGACTGCCCTGTCACTCTTCCACCCCTAAGTCAATCTAGACCTGGCGACGGGGAGTGCGCAAAGTCTCCTCTCCCCACTAGGGGTACGCAGCACCAAAGGGAACCACCAGCTGTTCAAAACAGCTGGCAGTTCCCTCTAGGCATCTTGCACCCCAGGCAGGGTGGGACTTTGCGTGCTCCGATGCCCCCTGGCCCTGATTGGCCTGGGGGTGGCGGGGAGCATGCAAAGCCTCCTCCCGACTCCTGGGGCATGCGGTGCTTAGAGGGAACCACCAGCTGTTCAACACAGCTAGTAGTTCTCTCTAGGCACTGGGTGTGTGTGTGGGGGGGAGGACAAAGACTTCACGTGCTCCCCCACCGCCAGGCCAATCAGGGTCTGTGCGCAGGGGAGCATGGGAAATCTCCTGGCTCTGCCCCTTCTGCAGTGGCCCAGTACCACTTCAGAAATTTGTGAAGTGCCCCCCCCAAAAAATTATTGCCCACCCCTGAACACATCTGCTCTACTTAGATACGCAGCAGATAGAGTAATGTTACTCAAAGTAATCAACTTTGGCTAGTGGCAGGCTACAGATCACTTTAGTACTGAAAGCAAAGGTAACAACCTTTATAACAACCTCTATCTGAAACATTTAATTAACCCTCATATATAATTAGAGTAGGAAATGGAGGCAGAAGCCCAGCAGCAGAGTGGGGGCTATCCTGTTTATTGTGAGTGCAGTATGTATGACTACCTACCCTGTGGGTGGGTGGCGTATGTGTGCGCTCGATGCAAGGAGCTCCTGGCCCTCAGAGACCGAGTGCGTGCTTTGGAGGCCAGGGTGGCTGAACTGGAGGAGCTAAGGAAGGCAGAGGTGTTTGTGGATGAGACTTTCCGGGACATAGTAGGGCTGTCCCACCTCCAATCTGACAGTCCTGATGCTGTTACGGAGGATGAAAGGCTCAGGGAAGGAGAGCAGTCAATGGGAGCAGAGGGAAACCATCCCATAGTTGGGACCCTCCTTCCAGAGGGTGATGTTGTATCCTCTCGTGCCGAGGATACTTCTCCGGGGGAGGGAGCTCCAGCTGTTAGGAAGAAGCAGGTTTTAGTAGTGGGGGATTCGATCATTAGAAATATAGATAGTTGGGTTTGTGATGACCGGGAGAACTGTATGGTTACTTGCCTGCCTGGTGCGAAGGTTGCGGATCTCTCGAGGCATCTAGACAGACTTATGGGCAGTGCTGGGGAGGAGCCGGTCGTCGTGGTACATGTTGGTACCAATGACATAGGGAAGGGTAGAAGAGATGTTCTGGAGGCCAAATTTAGGTTACTAGGAAAGAGACTGAAATCCAGAACATCTTTGGTGGCATTCTCTGAAATGCTTCCAGTTCCACGCGCAGGGCCAGATAGACAGGCAGAACTTCAGAGTCTCAATGCGTGGATGAGACGATGGTGCAGGGAAGAGGGGTTTAGATTTATTAGGAACTGGGGACACTTTTGGGGTAGGGGGAGCCTATACAGGAACGATGGGCTCCACCTAAATCAAGGTGGATCCAGACTGCTGGCATTAAACATTAAAAAGGTCGTAGAGCAGTTTTTAAACTAAGAGGTGGGGGAAAGCCGATTGGTGCGGGGGAGCACCTGGATCGGACGGAGACTTCTCTTACACGAGGCTCCATAGGTAGGGATTCCCTAGAAGTTAGTCAGATAGGGAACGTGGGAAATAATATATGGGCAAGATCAGATATGAAACAATCGTGCATAAAAAAATCCAATGTGTCTGTCTGTGAAAGGCGGACATATAAATAGTGGTAGTTTTCTAACATGCTTTTACACTAATGCTAGGAGTCTGTCTAATAAGATGGGTGAACTGGAGTACCTCATATCAAAGGAGGAAGTTGACATAATAGGCATCTCAGAAACATGGTGGAATGAGGACAATCAGTGGGACACTATCATACCGGGATATAAATTATATCGGAAAGACAGAACAGGTCGTGCGGGTGGCGGAGTGGTACTGTATGTGAAGGATAATATAGAATCAAATGAAGTAAAAATCCTAAAGGAATCAAAATGTTCCATAGAATCATTATGGATAACAATTCATTCCTCTAATATGAATATGGCATTAGGAATATATTACCGACCACCTAACCAGGACAGTGATAGTGATGCTGAAATGATAAGGGAGATTAGAGAGGCTACCAAAATAAAAAACACAGTAATAATAGGAGATTTCAATTATCCCCATATTGATTGGGTGCATGTCACCTCAGGACGGGATTCAGAGATTAAATTTCTTGATGCCCTAAATGACTGCTTCTTGGAGCAGCTAGTACAGGAACCCACAAGGGGAGAGTCGATTCTCGACCTAGTCTTGACTGGAACGCAGGATCTGGTCCAAGAGGTAACTGTTACTGGACCGCTTGGAAATAGTGACCACAATATAATAACTTTTAATATTCCTGTGTTGGGAAGAACACCGCAGGGGTCAAACACTCTGGCATTTAATTTCAAAAAGGGGAATTACACTAAAATGAGGAAGCTAGTTAAACAGAAACTAAAAGGGAGAGTAATTAAACTAAAATCCCTGGAAGCTGCATGGGAACTGTTTAAAGACACCATACTAGAGGCCCAACTTAAATGTATACCCCAAATAAAAAAACACAGTAAGAGACCTAACAAAGAACCACCATGGCTAAACAGCCATGTTAAAAAGGCAGTGAGAGAGAAAAGGGCAGCTTTTAAAAAGTGGAAGTCAAATCCTAGTGAGGAAAATAGAAAGGAACATAAACACTCCCAAATTAAGTGTCATAATGTAGTAAGAAAAGCCAAAAAAGAGTTTGAGGAGCAGCTAGCCAAAAATTCAAAAAATGATAGTAAAATGTTTTTTAAATACATTAGAAGCAGGAAGCCCGCTAAAAAAGCAGTGGGGCCCTTGGATGATAAAGATATAAAAGGAGCGATCAAGGAAGACAGTGCCATTGCGGAGCGATTAAATGATTTCTTTGCTTCAGTCTTCACGGCTGAGGATGTTACAGAGGTTCCTAAATCTGAGCCAGCCTTTTTAGGTGACAAATCTGAGGAACTCACTCAGATTGAAGTGACATTAGAGGAGGTTATGGAATTAATTGATAAGCTGAATAGTAACAAGTCTCCGGGACCAGACGGCATTCACCCAAGGGTTCTGAAAGAACTCAAATGTGAAATTGCGGAGTTATTAACAGTGGTTTGTAACCTATCCTTTAAATCCACTTTGGTACCAAATGACTGGAAGATGGCCAATATAACACCAATATTTAAAAAAGGCTCTAGAGGAGATCCTGGCAATTATAGACCGATAAGTTTAACATCAGTACCAGGCAAATTAGTAGAAACACTAGTAAAGAGTAAAATTGCAAGGCACATAGAAGAGCACGAATTGTTGGGCAAAAGTCAGCATGGTTTCTGCAGAGGGAAGTCGTGTCTAACTAATCTGTTAGAATTCTTTGAAGGGGTTAATAAACATGCGGACAAGGGGCACCCAGTGGATATAATATACCTAGATTTCCAGAAAGCCTTTGACACGGTCCCACACCCAAGGCTTTTACGTAAATTAGGTGGTCATGGGATAGGAGGAAAGGTCCTTTCATGGATCAAGAATTGGTTAAAAGACAGAAAACAAAGGGTGGGAATAAATGGTAAATTTTCACAATGGAGGAGGGTAACTAGTGGTGTTCCCCAGGGGTCAGTACTGGGACCAATCCTGTTCAACTTGTTCATCAATGATCTAGAAAATGAGGTAAGCAGTGAGGTGGCCAAATTTGCAGATGACACAAAGTTGTTCAGGACAGTCAAAAGCAAAAGGGATTGTGAAGAACTACAAAAAGATCTCAGCAAACTGGGTGATTGGGCAGCAAAATGGCAAATGAAATTTAATGTGGGTAAGTGTAAGGTAATGCATGTTGGAAAAAATAACCCAAATTACACGTACTACATGATGGGGTCAAATTTAGCTACGACAGATCAGGAAAGGGATCTTGGAGTTATAGTGGATAGTTCTATGAAGACATCCACGCAGTGTGCAGCGGCAGTTAGTAAGGCAAATAGGATGTTAGGAATTATTAAAAAAGGGATAGATAATAAGACAAAAGATATCATACTTCCCCTATATAAAACTATGGTACGCCCACATCTCGAGTACTGCGTGCAGATGTGGTCTCCTCACCTCAAAAAAGATATATTGGCATTAGAAAAGGTTCAGAAAAGGGCGACTAAGATGATTAGGGGCTTGGAAAGGGTCCCATATGGGGAGAGGCTAGAGAGACTGGGACTTTTCAGTTTGGAAAAAAGGCGATTGAGGGGCGATATGATAGAGGTATATAAAATCATGAATGGTGTAGAGAAAGTGATTATAGAAAAATTATTTACCTTTTCCCATAATACAAGAACTAGGGGACACCAAATGAAATTGATGGGTAGTAGGTTCAAAACTAATAAAAGGAAATTTTTCTTCACACAGCGCACAGTCAACCTGTGGAACTCCTTGCCCGAGGAGGCTGTGAAGGCCAGGACTCTATTAGGGTTTAAAAAAGAGCTTGATAAATTTTTGCAGGTTAGATCCATAAATGGCTATTAGCCAGGGATAAAGTATGGTGCCCTAGCCTTCATAACAAGGGCAGGAGATGGATGGCAGGAGATAAATCACTTGATCATTGTCTTCTGTTCTCCTTCTCTGGGGCACCTGGCATTGGCCACCGTCGGCAGATGGGATGCTGGGCTCGATGGACCTTTGGTCTGACCCAGTATGGCCATTCTTATGTTCTTATGTTCTAACATGCTGTTATACAAGCTCTTATCAATGCGTTGTCATTATTGTATGAAGAGGAGCAGAACTGTGCTTAATTGAACCCATAAAATGGTATGATCATCAACTGAAAGGACCTTGTTAAGCTAGGATTTCAAATGCCAGAGCACTGTGAAAGTAATAGGGGTACGGATTGGTGCCGTAACCATGAGATGCCCAGCCTGCAAAGAGCTGGAAATAACTGAGGGTGCTCTGCAGAGTCACAGCAGAGAGACAGGTGACAGCAGAAGTTGAATGACAATCAGCTGACTAATGAGTGGCCAGTGATGGAGAGCAGAATGAATGGTCTGATAGGAAGTGAGGAACCCCAGTTGGTGGGACAGCCAGGAGGCAAGGAAGAGTAGCTGGTGGGCTGGTGGCAAAGAGATGGAGCGGATACCAATAGGGTACAGGTGGTTTTGGACTCAGAGAAACTAGCCTATGCTATCATTGCAGCTGTCCTTGTTTCCCACAGGGGCACCACTATTTTTAGCATCCTAGTTCATATGAACAGTGGCAGAAGTACATTTACGTGAGCTGGAATTCATACCCCTTGCTTGAAGAGCAGCCATAGCTCTATGAACGCCAACTAAGGAGTTATTTAATTCCTATTTCTTCAAACTTATTTAATTTTTAAATCAAAGATTTTCTATTTCAAAATACAAATTTAAAAGAGGAGCAAAATCTTTTTTCAATTGATTACATTATCAAGCTACCAAAACTTCTACAGAGACTGTACTATACATCCATGATTATGATGAAGAGTTGCTATTAAAATAGATGGTAATCTGACATGCTTTCTGAGAGTCAATGAAGGTAACATATAGAAAAATTGGTATTTATTTCCTGTTTTCTGAAAGGATATTATAATGAAGAGCAGTGAATAATAAAATGCTTTGGCTGTTGAAAATGAATTGAATTGTGCTGTCTTCTTTCAAAGAACCATAGCATAAATAGCAAGTGAAACCTGTCTTTGCTAAATAGGTATATGTACTGTATAGGTGCTACTAGTCCAGTCAGAGTACATGCTATGTGGCAGTTGGTTTAAGTAGAGTGGCTGGCTATCCAACATAATAATATATAAATTGCAAACAGAAAACAGACTGCAATGTTATGATGCAGGAATATCTTATAATTGCAGCATGTAATCACACAAGTAGAAGTAGCTCAATATACAAACTCTACATAAACTGGCTCATCTGAGACTTCCTAATAGACAGCCAAATAACATTTTGGTCTCAGACTTCAGACTCAGTCCAGACACAAACACCCTTCTCATGGAAAAAACGTCTTATACAATTTAATAAGGATAAACCCGAAAGGCTTCTATAGCAGTTACTCTATAAACCTACAGAATCTCGTAGACAAATATATGTTAGAAAATTAAACATTCATCCTATGTATTTTATTATCGATTATCTGTACTTCTGTTACAGAATTCTATAGCTTGGGTTAAAAATTCTGTACAAAGGTTATCATTAAATTAAATAAGATTATTTATAAGGGTGCAGGTAGCTTGTTTTTAACAGCAAGTCAATTTCCTCTTTTTCACTCCCCATCTGTACATCATTCTTTACTTATTGTGTTGACTAGCCTTTACTCTGTCTTGATTGAGCATGACAAATGAGAATGCATTTGTGGCTTCATCTTGAGCCATAGAAGATTAAACCACCACTCAAGACAAGGAGGGACAGTTCATGCTCTCTGCTCAAGGAATAACAGTTCTGGAAAAGCAAAATAGGTCAGGTGTTCAGATACAATTATGTGAGGAAGTTGCTTGCCTACTTACTCTTTAATTCATATAAAATATCTTTTCATCATTAGTCTTATTTTATCTAACATTGGTGGGGTGGGGTGGGGTGAGGTGGGCTGGGGTGGGGAGGTTTCTTTCATGATAGTGGATTAAGACTGAGGCAAAATTTCTCAATCCATATTCTACAATGCTAACACTAGCTATCATTCCACTCATCTCCACTAAATCAGGGAAGTTGGCTATTTTGGAAGACCCTGCAAACCCTGCTGACTGGGTATTTTGGTCTCATATCACCCTTTGGACAAGGATTCCATTACATTAATGTACTACCAGCATAGCTAACTCAGAAATCCCTCTTATTTCCAGTCATGAATTTTTGTGCTGATGGAACCTTTGGTATTGTTTCAACAATCAAATGAGTAATTTACACAATGGCTTTTGTACAAATTGTCTCCATATAACAATTATATTTTATCATCTACATCTGTATTCCCTCCCACATATGCACTTTTGTTCTTTCCTAAAGCAAATTCTAAGGGATACATTTTCATCTCCATGTGTGGAGTTACATTTTTATTCACTTGTGCATCAGGTGAGATAGATGTATCTTTATTATTAATTTTCTGAATTGGCCAAATTATGTATAATTTTTCTTTGTGAAAAATGGTAGTAGTCAGGAACGTATCTGAAAAGGCCAAACAATAAAAATGTACTTAACAGAAGCAATCAGTGCAAGAACCAACTGTATTTCAGAAAGTAACAGCAATCTCCTATACTGTAGGCTGCAGATAATTGCTATGGTATTGCCAAAGCCATGGTAATGTTCTAAAGTTCATAGTGATCCTTTTCTCTACTCTTTTTTTTTCAAACACCTCAAAATCAATTAAAATACTCTGCAACTCTGAGTTTCAGTGTTCAAGGAACATCTCTACCTGTTATCATTGACCACAAGACCCCTTCATGGCACAATACCCATGTTTGTGCTTTTGTTAAGTTCTGAGGAACTTATGGTTTCCAGAAACATTATGTCATTCCTAGAAAACAAAAGATTACGTAGCTTATAGCACTAGTAGTAATGATAATGGTTATGGTTTTTGATGATAACTCATTTGTTACATACCAATAAATGTCATTGCTTTCCTCATTCTTATCCATTTTTGGTAGGATAGAAACATCATGTTGCCACCTTTTCTAGCAGCCTGTCTTGAAAAATCTTGTAAGCTAGTTTATAAGCACTGAATACAGGGATATTACTTCACCCTTGGTAACAATAAATATATTATGTAGTAGATGTCTCTACTATTTGATGGAATACTATGTACATTTATGTTGTCATACAAATGTTTAGTAATAATAATACATTGTTAACTAGAAGAATTTCTGTTCTGGACCTGGTAGCTACATACCTCAGAAACCCCCTTTTCGCATGCATGTTCCTTTTAACCACTACTTTATCTCTGTTCTTTTAGAACATAGTATTGCCAATCAAAGCAGGTCTTTTTGGAAGTTTCCATTAGCAGATAAATACGTTTTCCATGCCATGGCCAATTAAAGGTAGCAAATAGTACAGTGGGACAAATTTTCTACTTATGGAAATGGAAACAGCTCCCTTTGCCTCAGTATGTCACTCAGGGTATGTCTAGACTACAGGCTTACGTCGACATAAGTTTTGTCGACAGATTCTGTCGACAAAACTTATGTCGACATAGAGCATCCAGACTATATCGCTTTGTTGACAAAGTGATGAGTTTTGTCGACAAAGAGCATCCAGACTGCGGGACGCTCTGTCGACAGAAGAAGGCACCCGGAAGTGCTTCTGGAAGGTCACAGGGGCAGCCATAAAGCCCAGGCACTGCTGCATGCTCTCTGCACAGATGTGTGCTTAAAGGGATACTCCTGGACAGCCGTAGCTCTGCTCCTGCTTCTGGCTTGCCTACCTTATACAGGGAAAGCAAAGCTGCTGCAGTTTTTCTGGCTCTGGTTGCCCTGCTTTGTTGGACACCACCGCTGCTTATTTTCTGGTTTGTCTGTTTGTGTGTTTGCTTCTGTGTTTGCTTGTGTGTTTGTTTGCTTGGGTTTTGGCTTTTTTGGTTTTTTGTTTGTACTTTTTGTCCATTTGTTTGTTTCTTTTGTTCTTTTGTTTGTGTGTTAATTTGGCGATGGCCCCACACCGTGCTGATGGAAGCTCTGCTGCATGCTCAGGAGAGCATGATGACCTTGGCGGCAGAGCTGGATTCTGAGCCCAGCTTTGAGCCCCTCGCTCAGGCTGTAGCCCTGCTGCCTTTGCCCCCCAACTTATTCCTGGAGAGGCGAGTTTGGAGGCTGGACACCAGTTCCGACTGGTGGGACCGGCTAGTGCTGCAGCAGTGGGACGACGACCAGTGGCTCCGGAACTTCCGGATACGGAAGGCCACCTTCCAGGAGCTCTGTGTCTGGCTCGCCCCTGCCCTGCAATGCCAGGACACCCACTTGCGGCCTGCCATCCCCCTGGAGAAGCGCGTCGCCATTGCGCTGTGGAAGCTGGCCAACCCCAACAGCTACCACTCCGTGGGGCATCAGTTTGGCATGGGGAAGTCTACCGTCAGGGCTGTCATGATGGAGGTAAGTCACTCTCAGGGGACACTCCAGGGGGGCAGTCAGGACCAGACACAGGGAATTGGGGATGGGGTGGCAGAGGTAGAAGCCCTCTCAGCTTCACTGTGCCACAGTGCGGGGGGTGGAGGAGGGATTGTCTGGGGGGGCTGTTGGGGTCTGTGGGGGAAGGGGGGGGAGCACCCCTCAGCATCTGAGCCAACCCCTCTAATGTCCTGTTCTGTGTGTTTCTATTTGTCCCTTTCTGCAGGTGGTGATGGCCATCAATTCTGAGCTGCTCCACAGGACCATACACCTCGGAGACCTGCAGACCATCCTGGATGGATTTGCAGGGCTGGGGTTCCCAAACTGCAGAGGAGCACTCAACGGGACCGACATCCCCATCCGCGCCCCGCCCCATCGAGCAGCACAGTACATCAACAGGAAGGGCTACTTCTCCATGGTGCTGCAGGCCCTGGTCAACCACAGGGGACAGTTCATCGACATTTGTGTCGGATGGTTAGGCCGGGCACACAACGCCTGCGTGTTCAGAAACTTGTACCTGTGCCGCAGGCTGCAGGCTGGGACATTCTTCCCAGAGAGGAACCTGGCAGTCGGGGATGTGCAGATACCTACGTGCATCGTGGCCGATGAGGCCTACCCTCTCATGCCCTGGCTCATGAAGCCCTACACCAGCCACCTAGATGCGAGCAGGGAACTGTTCAACTCCCGCCTCAATAGGGCTCGCCTCCAGGTGGAGTGTGCCTTTGGCTGTCTGAAGGACAGATTTAGGTGCCTGCGCACGCGGCTGGACATGGGGGAACACAACATCCTCAATGTGGTTGCAGCATGCTGTGTGCTGCACAACCTGGTGGAGAGGAAAGGGGAGGCCTTCCTCCCTGTGTGGGGGACACGGGCTGATGTAGAGGGGGGACACTTTGAGCAGCCCCGGACAGCTGCCATCCAGCAAGCCCACCAGCTGGGCTTGCACATTCAAGAAGCCCTGAGGGAGCAATTCTCCCATGGAGGTCAATGAGTTTCCCCAGGGTCTTCCAACTGTGGGGGATTGCCCCAGGCCCCCGGTGTCTTCCTCCCTAAAGCCCATTCACACACTGAGAACAGTGACAGGGGTTGGTGAAAACATTTGAACTGTTTATTGCACTGTTCCTTCATTGAAAAACTAACATATAAAACTCTTTTGTTCAGAGAAAATAAAATACTCTTTCATTCAGAGACAATATAAAACTTCTGTTCAAACCAAATAAAGTGTTTGTAAACAAACTGAAGTGCTTCCCTCAGTGACTCTCCCAGGTGGGAAGGGGGAATGTCAACTTGGAAGGGGGGAGGGAGGCTCAGGGCTGAGGGGGCTGCCTGGAGGAAGAACCCCTGGCACTTTGGCTGCGGAGGCCTGCTCGCACCTGGCTGCGCGTGCAGGCTAGGACAGTAGAGGGCTGGGCAGGAGGTGGGGCTGTACCTGGGTTTGAGATGGCAGGGACTGGGGGGGGAACAGCGGCTGAGGGGAGGCAGGGTCTGCGGGGGGGGGGGGCAGGCTGAGGAGGAGGGGCAGGACCAGACACAGGACCAGGGAAGGCCATGGCCTCCCTGATTGCTGCACAGATGTCCCTGCACTGCTGGGTGAATTCAGCCATCAACTGCCGGCACCACTTGGCCTCTGCCTCCAGCCTCCTCTCTATGGAGTCCTGCATCCTTTGCAGGACTCCTACGTGCTGGCGCACCAGGTCCAGATAGGTGCGCCAGTGCCGCCGGGTTCCCTGTGGCCATCTGGGTGGTGGGGCAGGTGTGGCTCCCCCCTCCTGGTCAGCTGGTCCGGCTGTGGAGGACAAGAGGGAAAAGTCGTCAGTCATGCATGCTCACCCTTTCCCTGAGAGGGCATGCCCTCCTTCTTGTCAGCAGGCAGTGCCTGTCCTAGGGTCAGAGGCTGCTCCTGTGCGTCTCAGTAAGTCATGGTGTGGCCTGGCCCGCAGCCATGGCCTCCCTGGAGCCCAGAAGGTGTGCAGACCACCATCCTGCCCCCCCTTGCACACACCCCATGGCGGAGCAGCACAGACAAGTGTCAGGCCACAGTTGGGGTTCCCGCAGGTTGCTGAGAGGCCTGCAGCTGTGAGGCAATCCCGGCATCCCCGATCCATGGTTGCCCCTGGCATCAGTGCCTGCAGGAACAGGTGGTGCCTAGCAGCCGTGAGGGTGCAGGGGTATGATGGCCCTCCCTGAGGGCGGCCATGGGTGTGGCTCCCTTTCCCCCCAGGCTGTGATCAGCATGACATGTCACAGAATTGCACCATGCACTTTGCTCCCACCTGCCCTGCCCTGTGTGTGTTGGACCCTCATAGCACTCACCTGCTGTTCCCTCCCTGGTGCCCAAAGTTTCCTGGGAGGCCTCCTGCGTCTGGGCATCTGGCTCCTGGGTGCTCCAGGTGCTGTCCCCCTCCTCCTCCTCTTGGAGCTCCGGGTCATCTGGCAGGAGTTGCGGCCACTGCTGCACAGGGGTCTCCATGGCAGACTCCACAAGACTCTCGGGAGGCAGGGGTTCCCCTGCCCCCAGGATCCTGTCCAGGTCCTCGTAGTAGGCGCAGGAGTGTGACCTTTCCCCGGAGTGGGAGCTGCACTCACGGGCCCTGACATACCCCTGCCTCAGCTCCTTTACCTTGGCTCTGACCTGCGGTGCTGTGCGGGGGTGGTGGCCTTTCCTGGCCAGGCCATCTGCCATTCTGGTGTAAATGTCCATGTTCCTGTGCCTAGCCTGTGGGAGCTGAAGTGCCTCCTCCTCAGCCCACAGCTCCAAAAGGGCTTTAATCTCGGGGCCAGACCAGGAGGGTGCTCACCGTTTAGTGCCTCGGGGTTCCCGGGGGGATGTTTCCCTGGAAGGGCCAGGGGAGTCCTGGGGGGCTTGTCCCTGTGACATGTCTCCCAACTGCCCCTACTGGGAAGAGCTGCATAGTCAGGATCCTGGCTGGAGCTGTCTTGCAGCCAGACTGCTGATTCTGGGTGCCTGTGCCTTTTAAAGATGGCTGCAGGCAGAAACAATAGAGTTGCAAGCTGTGGCAGGAGTGTCCACCAGGGGTCCTTCCTGGAGGCTTTTTCTGTCGACATAACTTTTCCCCTGCGTCCACACTGCCCTTTTGTTGACATAACTACGTCAACGAAGGAGTTACTCCTCGTGGAATGAGGTTTATAGCCATCGACAAAATTCCTGAGTTATGTCGATGTTATGTTAAACACAGGTTTAGTTTTGTTGACAAAAGTCCTCTTTTGTCGACAAAACCCTGTAGTCTAGACACACCCTCAGAGTTGTATGTAAAATACTAGATTTTCTTAGTTGGAGCCTGATCCAATGATTGATGTAGTTACATAGCCTGAGTCCTCCCAGTTTGTGTAAGTATTTCATTTTGATGCCTGTCACTACTCCTTCAGGTAAGTTCTCTATTTAACGATAAGGTAGTTTTAAAGATAAAAGCAAACTATTCAATTTACACTTCAATTCAAGTTCCTGTTATTATAAGTGAATGTTTTATCAATGATCCACACCCTTTGGTCCAACTTCGACTAAGCAATCCCCAGGGTACCACCTTATGATAATTATCACCTGCTAAATCGACCGCTGATGGCACCCCTGTCAACTTTGTTACTTCGAGGATCAAGGGAAGTTGATGGGAGAGTTTCTCCCATTGACTTCCCAAGTGAAGATGCTGCAGAAACTCAACGTAAGGTACGTCAACTCCAGCTACACCATTCTTGTAGCTGGAGTTGCATATCTTAGGTCAACTTTCTCCCCTAGTATCGACCTGGCCTAAGATTCTGTAAACATTACAGATTAAAGTTCATACTGATCAGGATTCCAGGAATAAGTTTTAATTTAGAAAGAACTTTTATGTAGCCTAAATACTCATGTTAAACAAGTGACAGAATAAGTGATCCATCCTGGCACCTTTGACTTACCTCAATAAAGAAGAGACTAGCTGCTGAGGTTGGATGATGGTACATATAGATTGTCACAAGGATGGCTGCAGCTATAATGAGGACCAGTATCAGAATTCCAACAATGAAACCAGAATGGAGAGTTCCACCTTTCTTCTCTGCAGCACTGTCATCTGTAGAAGCTACAAGCATGGAATATGTATTAGCTTGGCAACTGTTTTGCAAATAAGAGAGATTATTTCTTCTCATCTACAATAAATTATTAAGGTAACAGTTGAACATTTGTTTTTTCTGACCTACATTTTTCTAATAGTTTCATTAGCCCAAGTTGCAGAAAATGATTACGTCTTCCTTCCCTCCAATATGCATGTTTATATTTCTAGCTCAATAAACAAAATTAATATTTTTCTTTGAAGACTGCTTTTTGCCAGTACGTTACACAGGCCCACTTTCATCTGTGGAGAAGCTAAGTGAAGAGTTATATTGCTTGCAAGAGATTTTCTAAATTAAGAATTGCTTTTTAAGGCCACAGCTAAAGCAAGCCAACCCTTCTTATCATCTTCCTTTTATATTTTGTACCAGGATCCAAAAAATCTTGCACACAAATCCCAGTACTGCTGTACAGATGTGTGTGCCTGAAAGTTTGTTTTTATTTTTTCCCCTCCTGTGGCCCAGGTCACATCCACACAGCACTCTTCTTCACTTATATATTGAGGCATTTTACAATTATTTTAAAAAGCTTATCAATAGAGGCTGATACACTGCTAACACCTGTGGGCCATGTGGAGTGGGTTGCAGGGCCCTGAGGAAACCTGGGGAAGGAGTGGAGAACAGTAGGATAGTTAGAGGGGACATACAAGATCTTGAGAGATGAAGAAGGGAAAAATGTGATTTTTAAATACACATAAAACATTATAAACCCTTAAAATGTTCCACATACAAAACTTAAGAGAGTACATTTTTCTTTATGGACAAGCCTCCTGTTTTTCCTCCTCCCAAGCTCCAGTGTTGACTACTCCCATATCCCTCTTAGCCACAATCCTGCCTCAGCACAGGGAGCTGGTCTAGATGACCTCTTGAGGTCCCCTCCAGTCCTTCATTTCTATGATTCTAGCACATTCTGTGGGCTTGCTATGAAACAAGGTGAGTCCTGCTTTGATGACCTCAAAAGATAAAATACCCACCCACTGGTGTATTTTATAAGAACATACAAATGTTCATGCTAGGTCAGACCAAAGTTCCATCTAGCCCAGTATCCTGTCTTCCAACAGTGGTCAATGCCAGATGCCCCAGACAGAACAAAGAGAACACATAATCATCAAGTGATGACTCCCCTGTCACCCACTCCCAGATAATTAGGTAATTATAATTAGCTGATTATGAGCTAAACCAAGTAAACACTTGTTTCTTAATAAATCCAAGGGAAATCAATAAAATACCCAAACAAAACCTTTCTTTAGAAATAATTAAGGTTGAAATTACATTTCAGTGTGAGTTCAGCTTAACACCAGAAACTATTAAGTGCTGTTGCTCTAACTAGGGCCCTATCAAATTGACAGCCATGAAAAACTCAAGGACCATGAACTCTGGTTTTTGTGTGTGTTTTACCTTACCTCTATACAGATTTCCTTAGGAAAACTAGCATTTCTCCCATTGAGGCTATGTCTACACTACAAGGTTTTTGCATAAAACCCACTATTTTTGCGCAAAAACTGGTGGAGCATCCACACCTCAAGCGCATTTTTGTGCAAAAAAATACAGTAAATCGACAGGACAGAGGGCTTTTGCTGGTAGAGTTATTCCTCTCCCCATGAAGAATAACTCCTTTTTGCGCTACAGCTCTTGCGCTAAAAGGCATGTGTGGACGCTCCGCAGGGGTTTCTTGCGCAAAAAGAGCCTATCAGAAAAAGCAGAGGTGCTCTGATGGCCATTCTGTTTATGGCAATCAGAGCTTTCTTGTGCAAGAGCATCCATGCAGTGTGGACGCTCTCTTGCACAAAAGCACATGGCTTTTGCAATGCACTTTGAGGTGTGGACGTGTTTTTGCTCAGGAAGTTTTTGTGGAAGATCTCTTCCGCAAAAAGCTTCTTGCGCAAAAACCCTGCAGTGTAATCAAAGCCTAAGAGTCCTGGCCCAAAAGGGAGTTGCAGGGGAGGGGAGGTCTCAAGGTTATTTTAGGGGCATTGCAGTATTGCCACTCTTACTTCTGCACTGTCTTTAGAGTTAGGTGGCTGGAGAGCAGTGAATGTGGCTAGGCACCCAGCTCTGAACGCAATACCACACCAGCAGCAGCGCATGCTACCCGTACTTCTGCTCTGCTGCTTGGAGAGCTGGATGGCTGGGGAGTGACAGCTTTAAAATGAGGGCCCAGCTCTCCAGGCAGCAGTGCAGAATTAATGGCGGCTATAGCAGACCATGCCATTCTTACATCTGTACTGCTGCTGGCAGTGGCTCTGCCCTCAAGTAAGGGCTCACAGCCAGCCACCACCACTCTCTAGCTGCCCGGCACCATCATCACCAGCAGCAGCAGGACCACAACCCTCCCATAATAATCTTACAACTCCTACCCCCACAACTCCTTTTGGGGTCAGGACCTCTATAATTAAAACACTGTGAAATTTGAGATTTAAACAGCTGAAATCATGACATTTAAAATTTTTTAAATCCTATGACCATGCAATTGACCAAAATGGACCATGAATTTGATAGGGCCCTAACTATAACCCTTATTGACTTAGTGGTTCCATTAAAGCCAGTGATAAAACTCCTGTTGGCATTAGTTGGACTGGTTAAAAGGACTACTCAGACTTGCAGGATTAGGCACTGCTTTTGTAACAAAGAATTGCAGGATGGGCATTGAAATTGTTCTGCTGTGAGTGCTTTAAAATGCATTTGCTGTTGGGCCATGTGGCAACGCTGTAATGTACTATTAATGATCACTCTAAAAGAATGATTTTTATTGGGCTATTCAGATGAATGAAAGATTACTCACATGAGTAACTAGAACAGCATCAGGCCTTAATGCGATAAAGCACCATCACATATTTACATTGATGTCTGGAACTAGCAAGTTAGTGTCCTACAGCAATTTAAATGTTAAAAAAATAGAACTTACAATTTTTTTTCAGGAGGCATACTCCCAATTTCACCTCACTTTAAAACTACTTGCTTACAAATTCGGACATGAACATACAAAAGTGTCATAGTACACTATTATTAAAACTTGCTTACTTTCTCATATCATTATCAAATAAATCAGTTGGAATATAAATGTCATGCTTACATCTCAGTGCATAACATCTCAGCGCATATAAACAAATCACTGTATGAAATTTTAGTTTGTACTGACTTTGCTAGTGCTTTTTATGTAGCCTGTTGTTAAACTATGCAAATAACTAGAAGAGTTGATGTACCTCCTGGAAGACTTCTGGGTAACTCCGGGGTATATGTAGCCCTGGTTAATAACCACTGCTAGTTTGCAGGGTGCCAACACTACTGCATAGGCTGGTAGAGAAATTTCTGCACTAGAATCAGACCAAAACCTCCACGGGCTTGTACTAGAGATACCTTTAGCTTGTCTCACTTGCTCAAAGTAACTCAGCTGTGTGCTGTGCCATTTGGCTTAGGAAGGCACCTGCCTGTATTCTTCCTCCCCAAGGGAGTATGGCTAGCTGAATTAAGTATGGCTCAGGCACTGTCTCTGATGCACACCAGTTGAGGTTAGACAGCAGGTAGTGGGTTTACACATGCAACTTTCTTTCTAAAGCTGTCTAAAGCGCTCCCTGAGACATTCATTATATTTTCCCTGTACAGGCATAAAGCTTTACAGCACTTCAACTCCAGGTGTATCTGCATTAGTCTTCCCTTCACATTTTTCACCAACAGTGTATCTCACCAATGGTATCAATGATGAGAATGTTAGTGTACATAGGGCTCCAAGCTATATTGCAGAGAGCAATAGTGGGAAATTTTAAAGGAAAAGGGTTCAGTCAGGACTGTGCCTAATTCTCCACTTCCCTATTTGTTTTCCAGCACAACACTTTGGCCTGGCCTACACACAGAAGTTTCACTGGTTTAATTAAAGGAATGGTGTTAAATTGATTTTTAGATCAGCATACCTGTGTGTGTGGATCCCTTTACATGTGGTTTACTACAACAGATAAGTCAGCAGCAGAGGCATAAACCAGCAAAAGCCAGGCTTAAAATGAGGTGTGTCTATACACACAGATATTTCAGTTTAGCTAATCTGATTTATTACTCTCCCCCTATCTTAAATCACTGGGCTACGTCTACACTGCAGGCTTCTTGTGCAAGAACGGCTGTTCTTGCACAAAAACTTGAGGAGCGTCTACACTGCACACATGTTCTTGCACAAGTAAATTTACAGTAAAGCAAGAATTATTCCTCTCCCCATGAGGAATAAGCCCTCTTGTGCAAGAGCTCTTGCACAAGAGGGCAGTGTGGACGGGCAGTGTGGATTGTGCAATAAACCCCTATGGCTAAAATGGCCATCAGAGCTTTCTTGCGCAAAAGAGTGTCCACGCTGCCATGGATGCTCTTGTGCAAAAGCACATGGCAGTGTGGACGCGCTCTTGTGCAAGAACTTTTGCGCAAGAACTCTTGCACAAAACAGTTCTTGCACAAGAAGCCCGCAGTGTAGACGTAGCCCTATAGTTTGTGTATGTAGACAAGCCACCTGTGTCAAAGCCAGAGTCTGACATATAATCTCTGTATAGAAAATAAATGTCTCTGTTTTTGGAAAAACTTTGTAGTTATTAGTATTGACTCTGTGAGGAGAGGGAGGGGAGATGTACCCCTTATTTCCTATATTAACTGTGAGGATAACTGCAGCCAGGAGATGGTAACAGCAAAACTGGTGAGCAGTGAATGGGGGTATGTGACAATTCTCTAGAAAATTCACATACTTTAGCTTACAGCTCTTTTGGGGCACTCTCCAACATATCAGGAAGCAAACTGAAGTGAAAGCAATTTATCAGACCTACTAGATTAAATTTCCTGAAAGTAAAGATTATTAATCTGTGCTGTTGTTTCCCTAGAAGGGATGAGTTCAGCACTTTTTCCTTTGGCTGAGAATTTAAACTAGACCTTGGGAAAGCACACTGGATTTGAAGCATACAGCTCATATTTGTGGAACCAATCAGTAGAATACTGCATGCCTAAGAGCTTTATAATTAACAAGGACTGAACCATAAAGAAAATTGAACAACACTTGAAAATATACGAGGCCATTTTTTTGTTGTTGCATAAATGTTACGCTGGTGACAAGTTAATTACCATCCCATTCAAAGATCGTGTGCGGGATTATAGTTTGACAAGTTATTATTTTAATTTCAAAATAATAAAGCATGGTCTCGGAAACTCATGGCACTATGCAATATTACTGCTGCATTATCTGTTGCTAGGATCATAATTAATCCCTGTCACTGTGGCAGAGGATACTTACAATTTTTAAGTAAAATCATTTAGGGATTGCAGTGCAGTCTTGAGAATTTACTTTATAAAAGGAATAGTTGTCAAGCCCCATGTCTCAGAAAACAGAGTTGGCATAGAAGAGCAGAAAGAATTTATAAAACACTATGGCTAAAAATATTAAGATCTTCCTGCTCTCATCTTTTAAGCACTGGCTGTGCTTGGACGGCATTAAGAGTTCCTGGGCAGCATACTCGTGCCATGTATCTGCCATGCTTTGTGCTAAACCACTGCCTGTCTTTAAGGGTCACGGAGGAAGTTTTCTAATGGTGCAGATGGGTATCATGATCATTTGTTTCACTTTCTTGCACACTTTGCTGTTAGTGGTTGGTTTTGCCTGGATCTGAATGGTGGAAATTGATTTTGATATGTTATAAGGACATGTCAATTTAGCTGGATCTGCTTCTTAGGGTATGAGTTCTTTATAATACTTATGCCTTTGGGGCTCATAGCTTATCCCACGTGTGAGCCTATGACCACGCATGAATGAGTGTGAACTATTCAGAAGTACTCTTAAAGCTGAACACAAATTAAAGGCACCCACCACTCACACCTAGTTTTTAACATGAAGAAAGGGCTGGTTAGGAGAACGACTATCAAAAAGTATTGCTAACTGCTGCTGCTTTATGTAGCCACTGTTTATTTGAGGCACAGTGCCTCTGGCAACTCCTGGTAAGATGGCTCCACCCTGCATTGCTCACAACTCAGCCAATGGACAGCACTCATTATTTGTACTTGCTTTACTAATTGCCAGCATAAAACACCAGGTGGCAGTGGGTATGTCTATGCTCTGGGAGCAAACCTCCTAATCTGGGTATAGAATAGGGATAGTGGAGCTCTTAGTAGTGTATTAAAGTAGCAGGGTAGACATCGCAGCTCCAGTTGAGGCTCAGGCTAGCAACAGGAGGTCAAACCTACCCAATCCCCTGGGCCCAAGCACACTTCCAGCTCTTCCAGCTGCACTGTAGACATACCCAGTATGTAGAATGTGTTTTCCTCTGGATCTGATACACAGAGAACATGAGTCTGTTACAGAGCCCAGATATGCAGGCTGGCTCCTTAGCTCAAGCTGTAAAGACCCTCAGCTTTGAAGATTTCTAGTTGCTGGGTTGGATACTCTTATCTTATCCAACAGCAGGCAGAGGTATTTTCTTTAAAGGACTATAAGTTTCTCTTTTAATACCTTTGGCTCATAGGCTGTTTTGGGAAGGAAGAACTGTAAAAATAAAAAATATATTTACAGATTGGGCATGTCAAGTTGACATTGCTCACAGCCACATGCTACTGTAGATTTCTCAGTACCCTTTTCTCAGGAAACAGCGATTTCCTATTCCAAGCACACAGACTGAAATTTTACAAGCCAATGAACTGCAGTTAGCAAAACATTTTGAGTTTATAGTCTAATTCTGACTATGTTTCACATAAAATTAAAAAAAACACACACCAGGACCCTATTTCAACTTTAACCAGTCTAGAGACTTTCATTATGTGAACAAATTCATTTGCTTGGAAGTGCTGGAGAAGTGGCTTGTGCATTGATTGGGCTGATGCTGCGGAGAAAGCAAGGTGGAGATATTCAGCAGCACTGGGCACATGTTAGCTTAAATAAATCTGCAAATCTACCTAGACACTTGGCCTCACATCACAAATGACAGGTTATTTTTAATTTTTAAAACACCACTAAATTATGTGCACAAGACAATTTATTTTTGGTATAGCTGATACTCTGTGTTGCTAAGTGCTGCTCACAAAGCCCCACTTTCCTGACCATATCCTATTAATACACTCCCCTCTCCACCCACACCCACGTCTTTTTCCTTATCTTTGAGCTCTGGTAGTATTTCTTCTGATAGTTTTTTCCACACAGTCCTAAAACTGTGTATTGATATATCTGTTTTTAAACAAGCACAATACACAGTACAGCATCAAAAAATAAAGAACAGTTGGATGTGCTGTCAAGTTTCTACCAGGGAAATTCTTTGTCACCATGAACTGCATAAAGTCTGTAATTGTGTCAGAATTCAGATGTTCTTAAACAGCTGAGAAACACCAAATTAGACTTATAAAAATGGACTAAATCGTCAGAGCCTAGAGCTCATACTCTCCCATTCTCACAGGAAAAGACATGGAAGGGGAAGACTAGATGGACCATGGCTTCTTGACTACAGGCATGGTTGCCAAGAGTAGATTAGCCAAAGGGCAGGGGCACTATTTCTTTCGGGCAAGCCACAATCTGAGGCAATAACAACAAGCAGGCTCCAGCTCCAGCTTGCTAAAATAGTAGCAATATAGCTCTTGAATGAGCCATCTTATCACTAACTGACCAATTCTTAGCATCTTTTTTGAATCATGTAGAAACTTGGGGTACATCTACACTGCATGGCTATTTCGAAATAAGCTATTCCGGAATAGTTATTCCAAAATAGCTTATTTTGAAATAGCACATCTACACTGCAGGTAGGCCTCAAAATTAGTCTGAGGCAGCCTTCCCTAATGTAGACGTGCTATCTCGATTTGGAGCCCCAGGATGCACTGGGGAGGAATAACTTAGAACGGCCCTGGTGAGGAGCTATTTCAAAATAGCAGCAGTGGAGCGTCTACACACGTCTTATTTCAAATAGCTATTTTGGAATAGGTGTTATTCCTTGTAGAATTAAGTTTACAGATTTCAGAATAAGCCATCCGTTATTTTGAAATTATTTCGAAATAACGGAATGGCTGTATAGACAATCGCATTGTTATTTTGAAATAACAATAATTATCTTGAAATAATGGTGCAGTATAGCTGCACCCTTATTATGCTAAAAGAAAAAAAACTTTTTAGATAATGATATCAATTAAAATAATACACATAATAGTTTTCAACTGGAATTTCGGGTGCATAGGAACTGAAGGATCGGTCCCTATCCAAAGGTTTATTATTTTGTTTGCATACATTTAGACTGAGATTTCCAAAAGGAGTTAGGTGCCAAAATTCCAGTGGAAGCTGGAAATATTTATTAAATATGGATGTTAAACAATAAGCTCCACCTTCTATTTAGCTGTGACATTTTGAGTCCTGAAGGAGATCTCTGTGTAACCTCAAAAACTTGTATCTACAACTGAAGCTGGTCCAATAAAAGATAACACCTTAGCTATATTGTCTCTCTAAAACCCCTAGACTCCACTGCAAAAGTCCAGTCTTGTACTGCTTTTTAATAAATACTGTATAGTACTGAATAGATGCAACGGCATTTATCTTTCCCAAGACTGTAAAACTTGATTTTAAGTGATGACTGTATGTTTTTCAGAGTGAAATTCACCCAGTGCAAAAGGCCAGCTGATGTTTTATACACCATTCATGTCCAAATAAATGGCACGGGGAGTGTTTACCAAATACAAAGAAAAACTTGTGGCGCTGAATCTCAGAGCTTGGGTCAAATGACTCGTGCTTCGGGACTCAGGTTGTGGGGTTATAAATAGCACTGTAGCCATTCCTGCTTAGGTGAGAGCCTGGGTTTTGGAACCTAGCAAGGGGGATGGTCTTAGAGCCTAGGACACAGCTAATTTTTAACCCTTAGGCTTGTTCCCTGCAAAGTGACTTGGGCTCTGAGACATAGTACCAAGGATTTTTCTTTGTGGTGCAGATATTCTCAGGCAGGTCTCTCATTAGTCCACTGCTCAGGGTGAATTTCACCGTTAAAATAAGTAGCACCTCCCTGCCCCCCCACCTAAGAGGATGAATTGGTGAAGCTTTTCAATTCTCAATGGAAGTTTATTCTTTAAGAATATATTCTGACAAATGGAAAATGGCAACAGCTGCTTTTGTGGCCACTGCCTTACACATAACTCCTATCTTTCTCAGTGCTGAAACTCAAGACAAGCGAAGGACCTATAGCGAACAGCTCATAGTAATGAGCTATCTCAAAAAGGTCAAAACAAATATATGGAACTCTGGGGCTATCATCTGTTGTTTTCATCTAAATTCAGTTTCAACTAGTTTAGTGAAAAAGAGGCTCCCTCAATCATAAATAATTTTAAACTAGAAAAGATTAGTTCATCCTATATGAACCAAACTATTTAAATTCCATTTCTTAGTCTCCCTGCATGAGTGATTGTAAATCACCCACCCAAGAGTTCTCAACATGAAAAGGCTATTACGGTATCATTATGGTCAGCTGCCTGCTTCTTTTATGAAAAATTAGGTAGCTACTTTTGAAATAGAGTAGCTTTGGTACACATGAAGTTATAGGAAAATAAGAACAACAATGGATTGAAGGGCTTTTATAACATAAAATAGCAATGCTATTATACAAGAACTTTTTAGTTTTCCTAAACTTTAAAACCAGTTTTGAAAACTGTAAAGAGAATTAAGAGTTAACAGTGCTTATTGGCTAGCCGTCAGTAAAAAATCCTTAGACATGCACATGGGTAACTGGCAGAACAGATAGATAAAAGCTAAATTGGAATTTATGGCAAAAGGTGCCACACAAATTTATTTGTGAATGAGTATCACACTAAATTACAAGTTATTTTCTCATATAACTGAAAGGTCAGGACAATTTGACCTACAACTGCAGTCTGTTTGAAAATTTTAATTTAGTTACTGCTTGATAAAATTGGGCCTCAAAAGTTCCAGCCAAAGAGGAAAGGCAGAATTTATACTGAATTCTGTTTTTGTACCTAACCATCTATTGACTGCATCTAACTATAGGCCCTTATTGATCAGCTTTAATTTAGTTTTTCATTATAAAAGGTTACCTTTGATTTGAGTTTTACAGGATCTAGTTTGGAAAGGCAAAAGACTCTATTCTTTTGATCCTTTACTTTTTATGAAAGGCGGACAAATCCTAGTGAATCAAAGAACAGACTTGTGGCTACAGAGATTTTATCAGATCCAAATCTAAGAGCTTGTGAAACTCAATGAACAACTGAAGATTCACAAAGAACAATTTCCCAGATTAAAAGTTAGGTTTATTATGTGAATGAAAAATACTGCTGAGTGCGTGATTTTGCTTCTGTACTGTTTAATATCTATATTACCATTATTTTCTTTTTATTTCAAAAACTACCCCTCCTCCCCAAAAAGTGAATCTATAGCTGTTGGTTTCTACTTCTGAAATCAAGCAGCTTTATGCACTGAAAACATACACCTAGGCTTAAAGAAAGCCATACTACAAATGCTACCTAGGTTATGTCTACACTACAGGACAAAGTTGAATTAAGATACGCAACTTCAGCTATGTTAATTGCATAGCTGAAGTCAAAGCAGCTTAAATCAGCTTTTGGTGCTGTCTACACTGCTGGAAGTCTTCCTTCAACTTCCTTTATTCCTTGTGAAATCAGGGTTATTGGCACCAACCAGAGTGCCCCTCTCACTTCAAATTAGAGTGTCTTCACTAGACTTCTAATTCGAATCCTGGAAGATCGACAGCAGCAGCTTTGCTCTTCCTCTGTAGTGTAGACATAGGGACTACATCAGAGTTCTTCCTCTTGATTTTAAATGTTTTGCTTTCTATTTCAGAGATTTCCTTTTAAGCTCCTAGGCAAGAGGAGGCAAGCTAAATAGGGTAAGTGATTACACCACTATGGAAGAGAACTGGACATTAAGTTCTTAAAAACTTGTTTGGTTTTAATGTTATTTTATGTATTATGTTATTATGAAGAAGAAGAGTGTTGACACACTACTTTTGATAAAACAAAGTGTAACAACTTCAGAAACAAACAAGGGACAGAACAGGTCAAATATGGGGGCTGACTAACCATAGCAGTATCCTCTCAATAAAGTGGTAAAATAGTTAATTTGTAAGTTATTTAAGTTTAGAGTTTATTCCAAATCCATGCCAATTAATAACAAGTAAACAGCTCGGCAGGAGGCAAAGTTCAATACATTCCTAGCTTTGCAGTTGCTATTGATAATCAAGTGAAGATGTTATCCAGACATATGAGTGACTGCAAAATGATGCTACACAGCTTCTGATGCAGAGAGAGGATATTTGTCTCGTTGGGGAGACTTAATAAAAAATCCACAGGAGCAAAAGAACAATCCACAGTTCCAGGGATCATATGGACACCACACATTTTTTCAAGCTTAAGACAACTGTCCAAGAAGAGGAAAAGGTAACTAGTTCCAACAGCAAAACTTCCATTTACAGAAGTGCAAGTCCAGTCATTTTGTCATGCAGAGCAAACAGCATTTATCCTGAGGATGTGTTACAACGTCCATTGAAATCAATGGGAGTCTTTCTATTGACTTCAATAAGCTATGTTTAATGACTCAGTTCTACTTCTCTTGAAGTCAGTGGCAAAACCTTCAGCAACTGCAAGGTTGGTACAAGACATTTCTACACTCCTATTAAGATTAATTAAGCTGAGCAGGCTGTATTTATGTAACCTATTGACATTGTTTACACACAAGCAAAAATCACCTCTTACCTCCATTATCTTTTAGGTGCAGTGCTATCTTGGTATCATCTAAAAAAGAAATTGACCATTACTAACACAGGAAACTTTGCTTAATTAGGTCATAGGTCTCTTTAATGATATTCTAATGTCCAACAGATTTAACCATCAGAATAGAATTTGGTGTTCTACTCATATAGGGGTTGATCCTCTGATACGTACTGAGTAGTGTCTTACTCCTCTAACAGTACTAAGAAATTTAAAGAACTATCAGCAGTGTAAGGTAATATTCAACATCAATAAAGGTATAAGGATCTGGACCATAGCTTTTAAATATACCTCGCCATGTATATATAAATATGATAATTTGTACGACTGACTCTGTAGGTCACATGAGATATTAAGGACTCAGCTGTCATTTGACACTAGAATAAAATAAGTTACTAACTGTTCCCATAAGAAATCATTGGAAAAAATATACAAGTTTCAAAGTCTCCACATATTTCCAGATTTCTCTTACTATTTGTGCATGTAATGAGGCAAACATATGGGGCATTACTAGTAAATGAGTATTCAGAACTAATGCTCCAATGCTGCAATGACTTCTAAACTTTTCTTGCCGCTTTGTGCAATGAAAACCAGTCCTTTTCATCAGTAGATTCCCACCTTGTAACATCTTCAGTTTGAGGCTTAATAGTTGAATATCTTAGCAGCTAGACATGTTTCTACCAGATTATATTAAAAAATTCTGGCCAGACCTCCAGTATATATATTAACATACAATTTTGCCAGAAGATGAGTTGCCATTATATTTTATAATTGCAATTTGATTCATTTTAGGTAGTTTTTCTCTCCAGCTACACTTCAACCAGATGCAGGAGGCTAGAATATCTTATCTGCAGGATGGCAAGGTTAAAGCTCTGAAGTCAGAGGAACTGATATAAATGTGAGGAAACACATTTTCTCTCAGTCCCCTTGTTACTTTGTTTTGGGTCTTTTGGGAAAATAATACTGCAGTCAGTATTGGCATAAAAGGTTAGCACCAAACTTCAAAGGACATATTTAATTCTCTGTTTTTGGATGGCCAACACTGGACCCTCAGGACCTGTTCCAAATAATGAAGTGAGTAATGAGAGTCTCTCCATTGACTTCAAAGAGCTATGCTTTCAGTCCATATGGCCTGATTTTTCTGAGATGAACACAAATAAATCCCTAAGTTTCATAATAGAAAATTCTTTGAAATTTTGATTGCCTTTCTATCATATGTCTGTATATCACCTCGCCCAATAGCACCTTCAACCTTGCTGGTAGGTGTTCAAATAACTCTACCAGAACATAGTGGTGGCAGAGAATTGGCAGTTTCTGCTGAGACAAAAGCCAGGATAGCAGTAGTGGAAGCTAGGATATGGCAGTTAGAATTAAGCAGATTAGGCAGTTTGTATTGTTATCTAAAAGGAAAAATTAGGGCTTTGGTTTCCATCACTACCCAAGCTTTTTGGTTTGGAGCCATGCAAAGCCCTTCAGATATTTGCTCGATGTTAAGTTTTCTCCCTCCAAAAACCCAAAACAACCAATTAAATGAATCTATACCCTGCCTCCTCTCTCCCTTCCCCCAACAAAATTACATGATCCAAAGATTTGTCTTCTCCTTAATATTGCAAAGAAGACAACTTTTCATTGTGGACTAAAGCTTCCCATGGTCAGCCACCTTCTGTGGGCAGGCTGGTTGGCAGGTGGGATGTAATGGCTCCTTTGGCGGTGGTTAAAACTCTGAACCTCGTGGTAGTTGGCTGGAGAAAAGTGATGGTGTGAGGGGGCATCACAGTTGTGTCCACATTCTTCTCACAAACCTTGTCTTTCGACTATTGAGAAACATCAAAAACAAGCAAGAAGAAAATTAGTTTCCAATGGAGGCCATTTGTCACTGAACTAACATTAGGAGTACGAACAAATTGCCAAGGCAGAAAGAATGAAAATGAAAACTTTAAATTAAGGGATATTTGAACAGTTTATTTATTTATTTTTAAAGTAAATACTCTGCACAGGTTTCAGTAGAATGACAGTTATTCCATTTAACTGGAAAATAACAATGCCTAAACTGTTGATGATAAAGCTGTGAAGGCTCTGAATACCAAATGTATATTATTACTGCCACAAAGTTTTAATGTCTAAATTCATCAGGAGGAAGTTATTTTTTGGAGAGGGAGGGTTGTTCATTTTTTCCTATTGTAGTTGGAATGCACACATCAATAGATTTTTTTTGTGAGTGCCATAAAATACATCAATGCAAAATATGTGCTGGATAAAATAAAAATACAGAAAAGTATGGTATAGCGTGGAAAATAAGGCATAGTTAATTATAATTGTGAATGAATTATATTTTCCTTGGAAATTATCAAAGACAGTAATAATTATATATGAAATAGTTTTACATATAGTTAGCTTTCTATTTTTATTCAACAAATCACATATATGAACATGTACATATGTATACATTTAAAACTCATGGCCATATCTATATACTGAGTAGGAGTAAAGAGTAGAACCTTTTGTTTTGCAGTGCATCTATAACAGGGTTTTGCAGAAAAATATTTTCATCCAAACCACAGCAAATATATGAACTACCTCTGTTCTACTCCCCACATACATCTTCCAGTTCAAAGAGTTGTGAATTCTGCTTCCCGTTACCGTGTTCATCTCAGTGAAATGTGAACTTCAAAAACAAATGTGTATTATTTCACTCTTGCCATGCATGGTAATTTTCCAGTCCTCTTGACCTTTTCTTTAATAGGACCCAACTAATAAATTAAATGAAAACGGTACAACCCTTCCCAATACTAACCCCCAAAACAAAAAGCTCTTCAAACATCTTCTACTCCAACCTACAAACAAACCACCCCAGGTGCACTTATGTTAATATTATATATTTAAATAGGTGTTTTTTTCCCCTAGGAGAGGCCTCAGATAAGGTTTCTCAGGGCCCTACGCAATGTATATGTTTGTGGGAGGGGTGGCTTGGCTCTGGGTTCCCAGAAGGGGTGAGGCCTCAGGCAGAAGGGGTGGAGCTGTGAGCAGCTAGTCCTCAGTGCCATGTGGACTGGATCACACCTCCCGCTGACCAGCCCCGAGCATTGCCCAGACCATGCCTTACAGGGCTCCAGCAGCAATTTATAGGGTCTGGAGCCACAGGCTCTTTTAAATCACTGGGCCCCTGGGAAATTGCTTCCAGTCTCCCTCTCACCCCGTCAGAGGCCTTGGTCACAAAACACAGTAACCCATTCAAATTCAACACCACATTAGCTATATTTCTGATAGGTAGAACAGCTATTATGTATATATCTATATATATAGGACTAGAAAGCATGCATCCTCTATAGGTGCCCAAAGGAGGGAGAGGGCATGAATATCTCTTCTCTCTCCCCTGACCGAGAGAACCCTTGTGCCCTGGGAACCTAAGCCTTTCACAGACTAGCCTCACTATTATAGCTCATTGTAAAGAGGGGAGAGGACATGAGGCAGCAGAGCTCAATAGGATCGTGCTGTGGACACGATCTACCCAATCAGTGGTGGGCCAACTGCATTTCCCAGTGCTCAGGATGGCATTGTATATGCCTGAGGCAAAATGCCTCTGATAGCTCCTGGTGGGATGGGTGGCACTGTATGACCCAGAGCACAGGCGTGTGGCTATCAGTATCCTTCAATCCAGGAACATTCAGTGAGGCCAGTCTGGTTTCAATTACAGAGCCACTATTCCCTTGACTGGTGCAATTAAGAGCAGAATTTAGTTCAGTATCTGCAAAGTGAGGAAGCAGTTTAACCAAAGGAATCTTCTTTTTTCACTCCTTTACTTGTGTTTAAAAATGGGTGTCTAAGATTACAAACATGTATTTTTTGCATTTCAAATTAATTATGTTTGAGTATCAACAGTGTGCTTAGCACTGTACATGAAGAGACACAGGAAGGAGCTATTTCTGCTCCCAAGAGTGTACAAGTAAAGGCTAGATTGTGACTAGGGAAAGGAGCTCTCTGTATGCCTGCCAGCACTGGTCATGTGGAAGTTTAGTGACACTAGTCAGTCTCACAAGGACATGGAAAAAGCAGGATGAGGTATTTCTGCAGATGGTACCTTTGGGATGTCCTGCTACAAGGACATAACTGAGTCCTATATGCACATGTTAAGAGTAATCAAAATAATCAGATAAGAAGATTCTGCCTCATACAGATAGATTTACTACTAGCATTGATTGCATGTTCTCTAAAAGTTATCTCTCTAAGCACAAACTCCAAGGGCAACCCCATGAGCAAACATTCAGTTTGCAAATTGCAAAGCTGAAGCTAAATGCCTTTATAACAACCAGCTAGTATGTAATTATTTTACCTAATCATGCAGTATTACTTTGCAATTAGGGCTATACAAGAGGAAGAATTTAAACAAAAAAATACTCCCCTCCCCCCATGGGCTCATGTCTGTGTACTCCTTGGACTCAATTACTGAGACTAAAATCAAGCGTGCTTTTTTAAACAGACACTTGGGGACATATTTTGCCTTTAATTATACCCTGCCATATCATGTCAGTGGGGCTGCACTGCTGTTGTAACTGAAGATAGAATGTGGCCCATACTACTCAAAGGGAAAGTAATTGCTGTTTATCAGCACAGAGAGAATCAAAGCCTGTTAGATGGATTAGTTCATATTACCACTAATTCCCACATGAAAAAAAGCTTGCACAATGAAGCCACCAGGAAAGGGCCAACATAATGTAAGATACTAATGAATGTGACTTGAAAATGACCCCCTCTGGGTGGCTGTACCCTCTGGCTGCATCTTCCGTAGTCAACAGCAGTCCCATGATCACCATCATCCCTTAATGATAGATATTTAATGCTGTTTTCTTTCTTTTAAAGGAGAACTGAACATATCAAGTTTTTAAATGTTTTAGCAATGTATATGGATAATTGTAGCATGCAATTGGCAGGGGAAAACACTGTTTAATAATCTGCAGAATGTAATCAGGGGCATAATAACTACAGCCCTACCAAATTTATGGCCATTAAAAACATGTCATGGACCATGAAATCTGATCTCCCTCTGTGAAATATGGTCTTCTGTGTGCTTTTACCTTATACTATACAGATTTCATGGAGGAGCCCAGCTAGCCTTACCTTCTACACTGCCTTCAGAGCTGGGAAGCTGGAGAGTGATGGCTGTTGGCCAGGTACCCAACTCTGAAGGCAGTGCCCCACCGCCAGCAGCACAGAAGTAAAAGTGGGAATGCCATACCCTGCACTTCTGTACTGCTGTTGGTGGTGGTGGCTCTGCCTTCAGAGCTGGGCTCTCAGTCAGCCCCCTGCAGTAATGCAGAAGTAAGAGTAGCAGTACAACCCTCCCTTCAATATTCTTGTGACTCTCCCACCTCCAATTCCTTTTTTGGAATTACCACACCATGAAAAATAAACATTTAAAAAAGCTGAAATCATGAAACTTCTTTGGGTGAAACTGACCAAAACAGCCCATGAATGTGGTAGGACCCTAGTACCTATGCAAATTGCCTCTGATGGTCACATCAAGGTTGTAAAGCACCTTCTTACCTCTTCAGGGCATCCACTGTCTACCCAATCTTGCCGATGGCGATCAAATCCACTGGAACATCTTTAAATGATGAAAGAGATAAAAGCAGTCCAGAGGGAACAGAAAGAGGGGTGCAGGTAGGGAAGGTGGGGAAGAGAGAGAGAGAGATTGTAATTAAATTGTTTATTTTATAATCTGATTAATTAGCATAGTTTGTTGATTGAAATGTGGTTAAATCGTGTAACTCTATTCACCCAAGTGTGTTTATTTTAGTCAGTCATTTTTTAATTAATGTAGTCCCCTCTTTTGACAGCTAATTGCTTCTCTGCACCAGGCAGCATAGACTTCAGTTTGATCTCAAGCATATAGATGTAAATCATTTACATTCATTCTGTCCAGGCTTCTTCTTAGTCTGTAAAAAGCAGCATCAGAAAGGACATAAGGTATCACAGTCATTACTGCTCTCCTTTTATCATGCTAGGTGATCTGAGACATCAAGACACTCGCTGCAGAACATGCAAGAATTTATATAACAACCCATCTGACCACTTTCCATGGCATTCTGCAAATACTGTAGAATTGCTATAGTCTCCTGACTAGCTGTAAAGATTTGGGTTCCATACAATTTCTTGCAAAATTAACCAAGGTTAATAAACTTTTTAAAAAATCCTGTCTAATTTCAGTAAAGAATGAGAAAACTTTCAAAGCAGCTTGTAATGTTTTAAGTTAATGAGTCCCATAGACCTCCCCTCCTCATAGGAATGATCTTTAATGGCTGTAAATCACCCTGAGATCCCTGAACAGAAAGAGCTATCAAAATGCAAAGTTATATTCAAATGGCAAGCAAGTGGCTAGACTTCCAAAACACTGATTTGAAAATGTTCACATTTGTTTTGTAAATGGCTTTTTCCATGGCACTATATTGTATTAGGTCATGCCAGGGATGATGAACCACAGCATAAATGGGCACAACATAGCTCGAGTGCAATGGGACAACTAGGCCAGGAAAAGGGACAAAACAAAAGAGGGCTTTCTCACGTACAAGAATGCAACAGGTGAAACATTTTGGCACCTGCTAACTGCGTTGAAGTCAGTCTATGTTATTTCAAGGTCTTTTCCTTCACATTACAAAGCTTAAGGAATCTCACCTACCATTCCAATTAATTATATTTGGATGGCATCATCTGGTCCTTCATAATTAAAAGGCATCGGCACATCTTTTTTAAAACCATGAAATGAGGATGGTTAAAAATGTGTGCAGTTAAAGACTGGGGAGAGCTACTCAAACCCCTTTTCTAAAAATTTTTGTGGCTCCCCAAATATGGTGGTTACATGGCATTTTGGTGTCTGTGAGTTTTCACATGCCTGATGCTGATAGAGGTCACAGTGGGAGGTATTCACCCTTGCCCTCACTTGGGGTCTAAGGAAGGAGTACCAACCTGGGTGAGGGATGGTGTCCTCTTCTCTGAATCTAAGAATTCTTTGACCTCCCTGGGACTGAGAAAAGCCAGAGTCCTACCTGCATGTGATCCTCAAAAGGTTCATTCTGTCCCTAATTTTAATGGATAATTTGAATGGCTTTACAAATACCCTATTTGCTCAACCCTAAAAGAAGCCTGATTTTCTTTAGTTTTCAGTCACAGATTGGGGCTTAGCACTTCTGAAAATCAGGCCCAAAGTTTAGAAACTACAATACCCAGTTCCACAGAATATTGTTATATGCAGATGATTATTGCAAAATTATACACCCGTACATATTGGAGTCCAGCTGTATTTAGGACTCTCTTGTATTCTGTCTTGGATTGAGATGGTGCCAAATTTAAAATGTATTAGGTTGAATGAATAAAACTTATCCCAGACTCACTCATTTGTTGTTCTGAAGTTTCTTCTTGTCAAACTACAGAAATATTGCAATAGGCAATATAATTTGTTATAATTGACAATACAGACACGTTCTGTGCAAGGAGTTACAACAGCTCCTATCAAAAATATGTAAAACAAACATTCCTGAGATTACTGAACCCGAAAGAATTTGAAAAGCTAGACACTACTTATTTAGCACTTTCTGCGGATGCATTGGTAAGTCTAAACGGTATTATTGGAAAGCAGTTTTATCAGAAATTAGATAGTTTTGGCTCCAACCAAATTGTCTGCAAAATATTTGAGACACACATCAAGGAAATGCCAGTCTTCGAGGATACAATCACTGTTGCATCACTGAGTTACGACTCTGAAAACTGTTGTTACAGAGCACGGTCCACTCCATATTAAGCATTTACAAGACTTTCATTTACCGGCATGGCAATAATTCCCTATTGCCATGAAAACACTGGAGTAAATTTGATTAGCTAGGCCATCTGCCAACATGGCCATTTTATAACAATTTCATTTCAAGTGATGACCCAGATCTGCTCCTAGCAGAGCAATTAACATAGCATGTTCTAGGAAATGAGAACAAGGATGCTATTGGAGAAACAGGGATTCTCAGTTTACATGGAACGCAGATGTACATTTTAGGAATCAGAGGGAAAATTGAAGTGTTTGCATAAGAGATGGGGATGATCTGGTATGGCTGACACACTTGACATGAAGCCACAAAAATGAAGTATGAATATTTCCATTGTGACTGATGTGAGAAGGAAGATCATAAGATTTACTAGAGGCTGTTTACAATCTATTTAATAGGGCAGATAGATGAGGAATGGTTTCCATTGACTCTAATAATCAAACCCTTATCCTTTTTCTCTGCTACAGAGGCCCAGTGCTGGAAAAAAGTCCACCAGTTCCCATAATAACCCAATATAGAAGATTTAATATATCCTATCTGTGTAGGATAAATACACTGGGGAAAGTAACTGAGAAGGAAAAAGACATCCCCCACAATGAAAAATCTAGGCACCTGACAGATGGAATGAAACAAAATCAGGAGATTCAGCCCCTTTTATGACACTTGTCTTCCACACCAATAGCAATTCAAATATTTCTAGCAGGATAGCCAAAGCATCCCACAAACAGCCAGATCCTGGACATAGAAAACTTGCACTACAGCAACAAAGGTTTTGAATCAGTTTCATAACTATGCTGCATACAAATATTGATTCAGCACAGATAAAACATTTACCTATTCCACCAAATAAAAGTTTAACCAGGGAAATAATTAGAAGAGTGTGCAGGATGGAAACAAACAGCACACCAGTGCTTTTTTTGTGATGGTATGCACAGCATTTTGACCCTGACCTCCCAGGCACTTTTTTTTTTGCTTGACAAATTTTTTCACCAGCGTGGTATTTTTTCCCCCCTCGAAAAAGCCCTAGTATTGTCACTTTTTTTTTTACACAAAAAAACCCACTGCAGCACACTACTGTTCAGGGAAAATGCAACTACGCTGTTTTACATTATTGAATAGATGAATGCAATTTAAAATGCAGTCTCAGACTAGGTTGAGAGAAAGAGAAAATGGCAGTAAAAATACTTGGAAGCCTTGGTGGCAGTAACCAGGACATGTTCTACAATAGAATCCTGATACTGGTAAAGCTAACAATCTATCTAGTTACAATGAGGCAAACCCTTAATTAAAACTAATTTAAACCTGTTTAAATTGCACTTGAACTGATTTATTTTAATGCAGTAACTTGATCTTGGAGACCACACCCTCATCATCTGATGTTTGTAAGAAAGAACACTCAAAGGGATAATGTATATAAGGCTATGTCTATACTGCAACACTGTGGGAGCATTGCAAAATAGCTATCTTGCATCTTCACAGCAAGCCCGTTCTTTCGGGCTCACTATTCCAATGTCCCTGTAAACCTCATTCTACGAGGAGTAAGGGACGTTTCGGAATAGCGGGTTATTTCAAAACTTGGCACTGTGTAGACAGCACCAAATTACAAAATAAGCTATTTCACAATAAGATTGAAATAAGATACGCAATTTGCGTAGCTCAAATTGCGTATCTTAGTTTGAACTACAGTGCAGTGTAGACGTAGCCTAAATGTCATCTTTATGCTCACCCTGACTTTTCCACCATTTCACCTTTGGTCCTCCCATTCTTCTAACATCATTTTCTTCTCAAGGGCTACGTCTAGACTGGCATGATTTTCCGCAAATGCTTTTAACGGAAAAGATTTCCGTTAAAAGCATTTGCAGAAAAGAGCGTCTAGATTGGCACGGACGCTTTTCCGCAAAAGCACTTTTTGTGGAAAAGCGTCCCTGGCCAATCTAGACGCGCTTTTGCGCAAGAAAGCCCCGATCGCCATTTTAGCCATCGGGGCTTTTTTGCGCAAAACAATTCTGGGTTGTCTACACTGGCCCTCTTGCGCAAAAGCATTTGCGCAAGAGGGCTTTTGCCCGAACGGGAGCAGCATAGTATTTCCGCAAGAACACTGACAATCTTACATGAGATCGTCAGTGTTCTTGCAGAAATTCAAGCAGCCAGTGTAGACAGCTGGCAAGTTTTTCCGGAAAAGCGGCTGATTTTCCGGAAAAACTGGCCAGTCTAGACACAGCCAAGCAGTATAGGTGGAAAGAAATTGCATTTTCCTGCCCTTGCGTTTCTCACTTGCCTTATCTCAAGTCAAGGTCTGGTTAAATGTGTATGGAATTGATTTAGGTGTCACTGCAAATTACTGTGATGTAAAATGGGTTGTGTCTTATGACCCAGATCCTGTACAAAGTACTTAAGTGCATGCCTCATTTTAAGCCTGTGCGTGGTCTCATACCTAACCCCTTGCTTAATGACATGCCTAAACCCCTTGCTTAACTAAGTAGTATTCCTGGAATCTCTACAGATCTCTCTACTGTAGGATACCCTTTACAGTGCTGGGAAGGGGAAGTTTGAGCCCAAATTTGCTCCTACGTGTCTGCTATATGTCCTGCAACTCAGCAGCTAAGATGAACCTAAGCCATTGAAAGCAGATTGTGTAAATTTAGCATTTATGCAAAAGTTAAATGCGATGGCTAATGAAACATAATTAATGATTGATGAGTCATAGCTATGTCTGCAATGTTGAATACATACTTTAAATTGCAAGTACATCGTTAGAGACATCTCAAAGTTTATGATGTGAAGTTGGTGATAAGAAGAATCCCACAGATATGGGGCAGAAGTTTCCACAGATCAAGCTGTACAAGTCAGAATGTCTGAAGGCATTCCTTCTCCACACTTAGCCCTGTGTTCTATGAAATACTCCTGTAATATTGTGTAAAAATGAAATAAAGAGCTGTTCAAAGAGCTATTAATTGACATCAGAAAAGGTTGAAGGCTGAGGAGTGTACAAACCCAATATTTGCTAGTTTTCAGCAACATGTGAATAGACAGCAGGGGGGAAGGAGTTCCACAGGGAATTCTAAAGTTTGGAAGAGGCTGGGAATAAAACTGCAATAAAAGAGGTAGATTATCTTTCCAGTGAAAATAATAAGCTATCTAAAATAAGACCAGATGGAATTCTGACCAAAAGACAAATAGGAAAATAGTTCTTATGTGGTTAAATGTCAGAGACACAAAGCTGCACAGTAAATTCAGGGGAGCCAACAGCCTCTCCAGGCCCCTGGGCAAGGTATGGGGGGAGCTCTGTGCTCCTGGAAGGGGCAGGGCCAGGGCTAGGAAGTTATCAGTGCTGCTCAGACTGTAGCACCCCCCAAGCCCTCAGCACTGCCTGAAGCATATGGTACTCTGAGAATGAGTTGAAGAGCTTGGGTCATTGGGCCTTTTTGAATTGCCAGGCCCTGGGGCAGTTGCCCCCTTTGCCCCTCTGCTATTGGCAGGCCTGAGTATCTGGAAACCTATTGAAACCTACTGAAAAGCAGATAAAGAATAGCTAAGGGAGGCACTGCCTTAGAAAACTAAAAGTGGGGGATGAGGGTAAGATGGATCCAGAGAGGAATGTATGAAACTCTGAAAACATGGTTCTGGAATCTACAATAGAAATAATCTGCAGAAAACAAAATAAGTAATCGTGTTCTTTGCTACAATGCAACTGGACATAAAGGGCATGGCACTCCACTGCCTGTCACTTAGGGTATGTCTAGACTACATCCCTCTGTCAGCAGAGGGATGTAAATTAGACATACCAAATTGCTAATGAAGTGGGGATTTAAATATCCCGCGCTTCATTCGAATAAAAATGGCCACCGCTTTTTGCCGACGCGGCACTTTGCTGGCAAAAAGCGGCAGTCTAGCGGATTGGTTGACAAGGAAAGCCTTTTCCGACTGATCCCTTATGCTTCATGCATTTCCTTGTTGACCGATCTCCGTCTAGACTGCCGCTTTTTCTGGCAAAGTGCCGTGTCGGCAAAAAGCGGTGGCCATTTTTATTCGAATGAAGCGCAGGATATTTAATCCCCGCTTCATTAGCAATTTCGGTATGTTTAATTTGCATCCTTCTGGCGACAGAGGGATGTAGTCTAGACATACCCTTAGTGTAGTAACTGATCCCTGTGCAAAGAGAGTGTACATTATTACCAGTGTAAGTTACAGTGAATTCTCATCTCGCAGTGTTTCACACCCACTTTGTCCAGAAGTAAATTACTTTCCCATGGGGCAAGGCAGTGGGGAATCAGTCCCTGAATTCTAATATCACGATTAGGACCACTTGCGTAGTTCTGGCTTCTTAACTGCGGCGTGAAAATTACTTTCTTACAATCACCTTGGCTTGTGGGTCTGAATCCTTTTATCTCTTTTCCACATAGCCCCTTTAATTTCAGAGTGAGCTCTCCCAGGATGACTACTTCCTCAGGCAATACATTTACTTTTCCCCTCCACCAATCAACAGAACACCCTGTGGATGGATAAATAAATAATAAGTGATGAGCTTTATATAACAGCTTTTTAAATACAGTGTGACTCTGACTTCCTTTAGAGTGCAACTGACTTCATCCACACACTGATTTTTATTTTTAAGCCAAATAATGAGGCACACTGTGATTGAGTTTCTTGGTTTATTTATTTTTTAAAGTAGTAATTTAGCGCCTTGTGATGCATCTGACTGTTCCCCCTCCCACCTATGCAAGTAGCTTCTTGTGTCATTAGCAGGAGTCAAGTTGAGAAGCAGGTGCGTAAGGATAGCAGAGACTGCTGTAAAACAAAAGACTGCTGCTTCCAAGAGCAGCAGCACTAAGATCAGTAGCAGATGAGGTGCCCAGGCATTTTCCCAGAGCAGCTGGGAGGACAGGAGAAGATGTGCTGGGGTTCTCTCACGTGGCTGGGGTAATTGGTCAGTGGGGTCTGACCTGGGTTTGGGGAGCAAGACAAGCATGCGTGTCTGCTGGGGAGAAGGCTGGACAGCAAGCAACTGAGCCAGCTCTGAATGCTTAATATGACCCATGTCCAACAACCTCCCAACAGCCTTTTGGGAGGCCTTGAGGAAGGAACATGCTCTTTGTCTGCCCCACGGTGCCCTTGGAAGCAGGGAAAGGGAAGTACTGAAACCATGCACTGGGGTGGGGCTGGAAGCAGAGCAGGCTGCTTCCCAGCTGCAGATCAAAGGGCTGTTGATTTGGGAGCAGAGACAGACACAAGATGAAGCTCTACAAGGAGAGAGCAAGGGTGCTCACAGTTCTCAGTCACTCATGCTCTCTAGCAGCATCACTCCCCAAACCTTTCACTTAGCCAGCCCTCAAGAACTGCTGCTGATCAGCTATGTGGGGCCTCTTGAACAGGAATCCAGGCTGGCTACCCATAACCTGTACACTCCCATAAATAGTCTGTACAAACATGCCCCACAATAATTAAATGTACTAGTCTACAGTTACTTGTCACTTGATACATTATTGCTTGCATTGCCACTGTGCTGAGTGGCCTCAACTGACACAACGGCCCTGTTGTGCTTCACCCTGTGCATACTGATTGTAAGAGTTAGCCCCTGGCCCAAAGAGCTCACAAATTCAGACCTCCACTATATCCCTCTGTGAATGCAGAAACAATTCCGGTTACCCTATTCATGCAAGCAGAATGCTTTGATTGAAATGAGATTTACTTTTATGAATGAGGTGAGCAGGGCTTGGCCCTATAACATTATTGCCTACACCTGATAGGCTCTTCACTCCCATTTTAGAGTGGTTAGAACAGTGAAGATGGTCATTCTTCTACACTGCTCCCACTGCTTTCCAGAGAGAAGACACTGCGTTTTTTTGCAGCAGAGAGAGGAATGAGGCTTTCATGATTGCTAGGAATGAATGCTGGTGTTTGTGACAAAAATAAAGCAAGGTTTTCACTCACAGGCAAGCAAGGCAAGCTTTTTCTCCTTACAGCCAGATTTTTTAAATGGTCGCAATAAGAAAGGACCAACATAAGACAGTAGGCTTCATCTACACTCCAAGGTTTTTGCACAAAAACTGGTGGAGTTTCCACACCTGAACCGCGTTTTTGCGCAAGTAAATCGGCAGAACAGAGGGCTTTTGGCGGTAGAGTTATTCCTCTCCCTACGAGGAATAACCCCTTTTTGCGCTACAGCTCTTGCTCAAAAAGGCAGGTGTGAACACTCCGGAGGGGTTTTTGCACAAAAACCCCTCCGATCGGAAAAAGCACAGGTGCTCTGATGGCCATTCTGTGAATGCCCATCAGAGCTTTCTTGCACAAGAGCATCCATGCAGCGTGGACACTCTCTTGAGCAAAAGCACATCCCTTTTGCGATGCGCTTTGAGGTCTGGACACGCTTTTGCGCAAGAAGTTTTTGCGGAAGATCTCTTCTGCAAAAGGCTTTTTGTGCAAAAATCCTGCAGTGTAGACGAAGCCTATCAGTTTTACTAACATTTTCCTACCCATAACTTTTTCTTACTTAAAAGGCAATTCCATATGGAGAGCCCTGCTCGGAGTAAATTATAATAAGAATTTAGTTTTTGTCATTAGTTATTTGCCTGTGCCTGCTTCAAACTAATGCTAGAAGGCCTTCATTTTTTATGGACTAAATCAACACTTTTATTTTGTAATATGGTGGTGCTTGGTCCTGCCAGAGTGCAGTGGGGACTGGACTTGCTGATCTCTTGAGGTCCCTTCCAGATCTAGAATTCTGTGATCCTATGTGTAGCCCAAGGTCCAGTGTGCTTCAACAGCAGACCTGGAAACTACAAGTTGCAGATTACGAACTGTGGCATATTGGGAGAACTTCCTGGTTCCTGCCAGGATGTACCCTCTGCCCCCAGCATGGTCTCAGCAGGGACTGAGTTAGAAGCAGCACAGCAGCATGCAGGCTGCATGCAGAGAGGAGGGGCTGCTGAACTGTGATCCTGTTCTATGTTTTTTCACAGGTATGACCAAAAAGGGCTATAGAGCCCCCTGAGAGGAGTTTAAGTGACACAAAGGGAGAACATGGGCTTAGTTATTGTGGGGGCTTAGTTACTGTGGGAGCTAGAACATGTTGTAAGCAGGGCTGTGTTGTATGCTGTAACCTCTGCCCCCAGGAGGGTCTCAGCAGGGACTGGAGTTAGAAGCAGCATGCAGGCTGCATGCAGAAAGGAGGGGCTGCTGAACTGTGATCCTGTTCTGTTTTTTTACAGAATAAAGCCTGTTTTTGGTGGTTTGTCTGAGAGGATCTGGTCTGAGGTGCACACACACTAATACACAATGCAACGCACACCAAGGAGCCTCAGGCCTAGTCTCCCACAGTTGTGTAAGAAGTCACAAGGCTTCCCTTATGCTGAATAACCTCACACTGGGCTAGTGAACCGGAGGGGTTACATTATGCTACTAATAAAGCCCTTGGCAATTTGATAGACTATCAATGGATGCACAGCTCTTTCTTGATTAAGGATGCTGGCCTCTCAGCTTCTATTTATAGTTGTTTCACCATAAACATACATGAAGAGACACTCCTGAGACTCTTCATTGGAGCATCTTTATGGAGTGAAAACCAGAAAAAACTGACAGTTAAAGGATAAAAAAAGCAAAGCAGGACTATAAGTCCCTTCACAATTGGAATGTCTAGTCCAGGGATGGGCAAATTCTGGTCCATGGGCCGGATCTGTTCTGCAGGGTTAGTCCTTGGTGGGCTCCACCTCCACATTTACCTGCGCCTCCGAAGGTATCTGAGGATCGCAGCTCTCATTGGCTGTGAATTGCCATTCATGGCCAACCATAGCTGTGATCCTCCGATACCTGCGGAGGTGCAGGTAAACATAGTGGTGGTGGCCCGCCAGGGACTAACCCTGCGGGCTGCCATTTTTTTTATTGCCTACCCTGATCTAGTCCCTTTTACAGCCATGCTAAAGTATGCTGAGGCTATAATGGAAATTATTAATGAGGACTGAAGCCTACGCCGCTAAAAGGGGAATTGTGGAAACATTCAATTCCTAACATATTCCAAAAAGTAATGCAGAGGTTTCAGCGGGAAGGAGGTAGAGTTGCCGGGAGGTCAATAGGAGGATGGGACTGTGAGGGAAGAGCAGAAGTTCACACAATATGATGACCCTTCATGACAGTTAGGGTGTGTCTAAACTACATGTCTCCATCGACGGAGCCATGTAGATGAGGCAGGACGACAAAGGGAAATGAAGTGGCGATTTAAATAATCGCCACTTCATTTAAATCAAAATGGCCGCCACACTGTACCGATCGGCACAGCGAGGCAGTCTAGACAGGGATCTGCCGACCCCAGAACGCTTTGTCGGCAGATCCTGTAAGCCTTATTTCACGAGGCATAAAGGTTCTGACGACCAAGGGTTCTGGGGTCGGCAGATCCCTGTCTAGACTGCCTCGCTGTGCCAATCGGTACAGCATGGTGGCCATTTTGATTTAAATGAAGTGGCGATTATTTAAATCGCCGCTTCATTTCCCTTTGTTGAGTAAACTATTCTACATGGCTCCGTCGATGGAGCCATGTAGTCTAGACGTACCCCCAGTGTTTAAGAAATTTATTAGGCAGCCTGGTAGAACAGGAAATCTTTTCTTCCCTATTCTTGTCAAGAATCTGCAATTCTAGAACCTGTATGTTTATTCTAATGCATTTCTGAAGATGAATTAGAGAAGATAATTAAAACAGAACCAAAAGAAAACAATGTGGAACTCTGCTACAGAGTCTCAAAGGATTAATCAACCCAGGAAAACAATGAAACAAAAGAGGGCTGAAATGTCTTATGACTGACTATGCTCAAAAAGTTGTGCTGATGCCACCTTTAAGTTCAGAAAGGTATTTGTAACTTCTCCCACTTAACTCACTCTCTTTTTCTGAAAACAAGCATAAAGTCAAATAATATAATCAATCCTCCGACAGATTTCTGAAAAATTATAGAACAGTTGGGGACCATCAGTTTCCTCATTAAAAATACACATTAATATACCTTATGATACCTGGAAGGTGAGAAGTGAACGGTTTATTTGTTGCTATAAAACAAGGGTGGGGAACCTCAGGCCCGGGGACCAGATATGGTCCTCAGCTTATCTGGATCTGGCCTTCGACGCTCAGGGCCCCCCCTCCACCATAGGACAGCTTGTGGTGGTGCTCCAGCCCCCCTGCTGCCTCTCTAGGGGCTGGAGCACACAAAATCTACTAGGCTTGGCCCCCCCTAGGCGCTAGTGTTCAAGGGAAATGTGGGGAGGGTCTTTCTTCTTCTCAGTCAGAGGCCACAGTGAGGGTTTTTTTTCCTCTCCTCACTTGTGTACAGCCCCCGACTGATTTTTGGGGATCAACTGGCTAGGTAGCAGTTCAGCAGAACAGGACCTGGGGATCACAAAGGATGAGAAACTGGATATGAGTCATCAGTGTGCCCTTGTAGCCAAGAAGGCTAATGGCATATAGAGGTGCATTAGAAGGAGCATTGCCGGCAGATCTAGAGAAGTGATTATTCCCCTTTATTCTGCACTGGTGAGGTCCAATATTGTGTCCAATTCTGGGCACCCCCACTGTGGAAAGGATGTGGACACATTGGAGAGGGTCCAGCGGAGGGCAACAAAAATTATTAGGGGGCTGGAGCACATGACCTATGAGGAGAGGCTGAGGGATTTGGGCTTATTTAGTCAGCAGAAGAGAAGAGTGAGGGGGGATTTGATAGCAGACTTCAACTTCCTGAAGGGAGGTTCCAAAGAGGATGGAGAGAGGTTGTTTTCAGTAGTGACAGATGGCAGAACAAGGAGCAATGGTCTCAAGTTACAGTGCGGGAGGTCTAGTTTTTACTAGGAGGGTGGTGAAGTACTGGAATGGGTTACCTAGGAAGGTGATGGAATCTACATCCTTAGATGTTTCTAAGTCCTGGCTTGACAAAGCCCTAGCTGGGATGATTTAGTTGGGATTGCTCCTGCTTTGGGCAAGAGGCTGGACTCAATGACCTCCTGAGATCTCTTCCTGCCCTATGATTCTATTTTTCTGTGGGTCAGTGGCCCCCGACCCAAAAAAGGTTCCCCACCCCTGCTCTAAAATAATGCATATATTGGAGGAGTTTAGTAGAACTAGGCAATTAGGGGGTCTGGAGCAAAAGAATAGAGTAAAGCAATGGGATGAAATTAAGCAAAGGAAAATGTATCGAGAGCGGTTCCCTTAATTCTTTGAACCTGGAATTACCTTCAAAAAGAAATACTGGTCTGGAGAAACCATTGGAAAATATACATGCTACAGAGAACAATTTTCAAGTTCTGGGGTAATGAACTAAATTACTTAGCAATACTAGTTTTTCATCTCTGATTTTTATGATTCTATGTACAGCCATGAAAGCTTCAATTTTACCTAAAGCCACTTTTCAGTGAAACTTAGGGTACTACACTGCACAGCTATTTCGGGATACCAGAGGTATCCCAAAATAGCTACTCCACTTCTACACAAGCCGCCTGTTATTTAGAAACATTTTTCTAAATAACAGGTGCGCTATTTCGGCATCCTGGTAACCCTAATTCCACAAGGGTTAAGAGATGTCTCAAAATAACACGTTATTTCAAACTTTGGTGCTGTGAGACACGCCAAATTTCAAAATAAGCTATTTTGAAATAGATTCGAAATAAAACACACAATTAGTGTAATGCACATTGCGTATCTTATTTCGAGTTTAGGGTGCTGTGTAGATGCACCCTAAGATAGGATATTTTACATAATCTTTGTGGATCTGAACATTAGCATCATGCCATTTATAAAACTTTCACACCAAAAACCAGCATCTTCATAATTCCCCCCTATCTAGACAAGGTTTTGTTAAGGACTAAACTTTGTCAATATGTCCCCAGTTACGTTCAAATAATTTTTAAAAGCACAGCTTTAATATGTTATCCCTTCCAGAATAGAAGCTAGCCAGATAGTGGCCCCTCAGTTTATCCATGGCTAAAACAAAAGATATTTGGGGCTACGAAATTCAATCAGTTGTTTCATTTCAGGCTGTCTAGTCAGAAAGTAATGTACACACTAAAATACTAGCCAAATTACCAGGCAATTTGCTGAATATGAACACTGTTAAATTAATGGTAAGAATAATGAGGACTATCAAGCTAGCCTGTTACTTTTCTGCCTTTCACAATATAGATTTTTGCTGGGATTACAATAAGGAATTCAGTTAATTAGAAATGTTTTGGCTATATATTTGGCCAGCAATTGATGGGGGAGAATTTTTGTAGCACAGTAGTGCCTACTTCTAAGTAGACTTCTTGCTTGTGTTTAAATTATATCCCCCCTTCTCACTCTTCCTTGTCAAAAACAACATACAAACTCCTGATTAGTCACCATCATTCTGTCTGGGAAATATGGGGCAGGAGTAATTTCAAAGCTCAATATAACTACTCTTCAACCTGCTGGAACAGGGGGCATGGCTGAGAGATACCAAATATCCAGTCAGGGATCAAGTGCACTCTTCCCGTGAAACATCTAGAGCTATCCATTTGCAGAAAGTGACAATGAACAGAACTATCTCTAGACCTTTAGACTGAGTTTGTGAAATTTATTGTAATTACATTACACACATATTATAGCATTTAAATAGCACATTACATGAAATTCTCAAGCTGCCTGTTATATAGGAATATCAAGCTGTAAATGTACAAAACCAAGCACAATAAATTGTGATGGTGGAAACTGCTGTGCAACTGAACATGGTGTAGTTCTGCCAGCAAATGACTATTTAATCCAAAGGCACATGCCAGCTTAATAGAAAATGGCCACATTCACGGTTAAATCTTTAGCATTACCAGGATAAGCAAACAATGTAGGAATTAAGGCATTGACTCTAGTGTACTGAGACTTCAAAGATTTATGCTGGCATGGAAATTGCAGCTCCTGATACAAATGGCTCATCAAAGACTGGCCAGTTTTCTTTGTTTTGTTACATTATTATAAATGAACAATAATAGCTTGCTGGCAGGTAACAGAAGCATAACAGATGTTTCAAGTGAAAACAACTGGGCTATTTAGCTAGGGTTTCACCACTGTTGTATCTGAAAATCTTCCATGAAAACTAAACCTAAGAATTATAATCTCTTTTCTAACCCAGCTTGCAAAAACAAACATTTTCAGAGGCAAACATTTTCAGAGGTAGTACGGTACTCATCTCCCCTGCTGTTAATGAGATTTAAATACTTAACTGCCCTTCATGTCTTTAAAAATCTCCTACCTATATTATAGAACACATAAGAGGATGTTATACTTGAGAGGCTTATGTTAGGAAAGCAAAGTCAAAGAAATGGATTTTGAAACTGTCTGAAAGTAGTAAGGGTTAGTGGTCATTCTTATTTCATCTGGCAGTGATTTCCATAGTCTTTGTCCAGTATTCTTGCAGAACTAGAGAGCACAGAAAGATTCAGACAGACTGAAAGGAAAATGAAAAATTATTTCCCCAATAATCTTAGACTCTGAAGCCCCAGCAAAAGCTTTGAGAGCATAATGAAATCTAATCAATGACTCTTAAGAAATCTCTATAATTCTTTACAAGTAATGTCGAGGAAAGAAAAACAAAAATAAAACCAACTCTTGGAGCAAGATCTGTTTAGCAAAGAAATGTTTAATAGCGTAGCTTGCCTAGGTCTCTAAGTTCTGGTCCTGGTTACTGTTACACTTTCCCAGTAAATCATTCTTAAAAGCAAGAGTATGACAAGAGTAATATTCCAGAGGATAGGGAACATCATTTATCCTTTTGACCAACTGTCTGGAGACAAGGTCACGATCAAGTACAACAGGGCATTGGGACTCAACATTACATTTCTTAAGAACCTGCTTCAATATTGAGCAGATTTAAAGCTTTCAGGAAAGTGGGCTCAATAGGAAGGAGCTGATAATGTATGTAAAAGCTTCTTCCATGACACTGTACTAGGAAGGGATATAAAGGTTTCTGTTCTGGAGAAGGATTAATGAACATATCCACTAATTAATTTAGATGGGAATAATACCTATAAACTGATGTTATACTCCTGGGGGAATTCCACACCAAAAATTAAAAATTCTGCACACAATATTTTACAATTCTGCAAATTTTATTTGTCAAAATAATGCAATATAATCCCTCTGATTTCAACAATACACTACAATGGATGGAGAAGGGGAGTGGGGGAACACTGGAGGAAATCCCCAAACCTTTGTCTAACTGTAATTTTTGACCCCTTATTTCTAGTCATTGGTCACCAAATATATGTAGTCATATGCTCAGAGTTACATCATAGGCACCTGATGAGCAAGGAAGGATTGGGGAATTAAACTCATAATTTATGTTGGCTACTGTTCCTGGCCGGGAAGGCCAGTAGCAAACAGTTCATGGAGAACATTTTGATAGAAAATTGTTTCAATCCAAAAATTAGACCAATTCTAATCACTAAAGCACCATAATCATTTATAAGGCTATACTATCCTTTACAGAGTTCTGGCAATGTAAAAGAGTCTTAAAACTTTTACACCTATTTTATATTCTTGGGGGAATTCATAGAGACAGTGAAAACAATTCACTAAGCGGCAGGCTGGTATTTTCTGCTCTGCCTAAGGGGACAGAGCCTGCCCTACCCCTCGCTCCTCAGAAACACCTCAAAGCCCTGCCCTCCTCTTTCTTTCTCTCTCTCAGCATGTGTGTGCGCACGCACACACACACGCACACACACACACACAGAGCAATTTACATTCCTATTCATTACTCCAGGTGCCTGACCCAACCTACCAGGGAGTGGCGCATAACTATTCTTTCGGCTTCCCTATCAGATGTCATTTTTCCATGGGAAAGCAAAAAAATCTATAAGGGACATAAATTCTGTGCACATGCAGTGATGCAAAATTCCCCCAGCAGTAACAGAACAGTGCAAGCAGCTTAGATATCCACTCCTAACTGCTGGGAAATGGGTAACATCAGTGAACAGAAACACCTAAAGGGACTGAAGAAGAAGAAGGTATGAGGAAGAAAAGAAACATGGTAGAGTGGAATATGTAGGGAAATAAAATGCCAAGGCTGTAAGAAAATGCCCAGGTGTAACCTGAAAAAAACATTCTGTATGGATCAGCCATGAGGTATACTTAAACTATAATTTGATAAGTTGGATTTTCACTAAACATTTGTGTCCTGTTGATTACACAGCAATTCCACAATTATTTCATAAAATCCAGCTGCTATTAAAAGCTGCTCTATGATATTATGTATTTGAAGAGCTGTTTAATTTGTCTGCAGATTATCAATGTATAACTCTCAATGAAAGTCTAACTCATCTGGCTAGAGGCTAACTTTTAACATAAATGCTTTATAGACTCGTAATCATGTTTATTCAGTGATGATATTGGTAAATGAAAGCCTTTAACTTCACTCAAGCTACACTGTCTTCAAGACACAATTTTCATCCCATTTGGGAGACCTATTTCTTAGATTTTACAAGGCCCCTTTCATTGCATCTCAAACATCTCTAAGTTCACCCCAGTTTGAGAAAATGTTTTATTCATTAAAAGTCCTGTGCTGCTTTCTTTACTTGCTTTACTCCATCAGGTTTGCCATGCATACCAAATTCTCAATTATTGAATGCTAATTTCTTTACAGTTTCATGCAGTTCATGCGTTCAGATTAGCTTGTCATATTAAGAAAAAAGCATCTTGGAAGGGAACTGAAGAAGTCGGTGGTGGAACAATTTTCTGCTCCATAAAATACAGTTCTAGTTATCAGCAGCATATCAGAGGCAGACACATTTCCCCATACAAAACTTATCATTCTTGACACCTTTGTTGCACTTGATTAAAAAGACCCCTCCCTATCACAAAATGATCTTTAAAACAGAAGAGAAAAAAGCAGCGTGTGAAAATTAAAGCACCCTCCCTGAGGAAGGGCCAAATTCTTTCCTCATATGTACACCTCATGAATTTCAATGTGTTTGTGGTATAATTTGGGCAGCAACTGGCCCCAAACTGGAAAAAATAGCACTAAGATTATCTTCCGTTTATCATAGGGACAAATTTGAGCTGATTCAATAGACTGACACATTCTATTGGGATGTTAGAACTCTGCTTGTTTGTTCGTTTGCACATAAAGCCACTCCAGCACCACTTACAAAAGAAACTTTGAAACTGGAATGCTAATTATATAGAGAGATAGAATGTGGACATTTTTTCCTTACTTTTCTTTGCCTGAAACATCAAAATGATCAGCAAATTAGATCTCACTTTCACAAAATTCTGCATGCTGCTAGAACATGCTAGTGTTTGGAGAACACATGTTTGAAATCTCTAGCCCTTGTAAAGAACTTCAGAATACATTTCCTTGTCATTTGTATATGAATCAACTACATTCCTTGGGTTATGTATGCTGCCTCTTGTGGTTTACTTAATTGGTACAAATTCTTCATTTTCTTTCTTTGTTGCTCAGGGGATAAGATCTTGTACCTGATTTTTTAATATATATACTAGACCATCCCTCTCACTTAAAATGGGGCTGGAGTAAAAATACCCAGAATATAATTCTACATCTCCCACATTTAATTCTCACTGTAAAAAATTTAACTTGCACAAGGAAAAAAGACAAGTCCACCAAATTACAAAAAAAAAAAGTGTTTAAAAAAGGAGCTATGATAATTCAGACATAACTATTTGAAGGGTCAACTAAAGGAGACACTGTAAGACGTTCTATGAAGTCTGATGGAACACCACAACCCACAACACGAACTGCCAATGATTTTGAAGAAAGCTCAGCATCCACAATTAGGGCCAGATTTCTTCTAATTCGGTGTCTGTATAAAATCAATATCACATATCTCTTCCTGCTCTGTTCTATTAATTATTTTATGGGACATAGGTGGGCAGGCAACATGGGCACATCTGGTTATTATTTATATTACAACAACCTGCCCTCAAAAGCTTATATGGAAATATGAATGGTACTGATAGGCCTAAATCTAAACAAAACCCTCCCCAATACCCTGAATGTTGGAGATTTTCAGATCTAAAACTCAGATTTAAATTAAACTTAATACAGTTGAAACTTCTACTGAAAAGAAGTAAAAGCAAACAAAATAATTTCAGATTTAGCCAGAGATTTAAATGTAAGAGCAAAAAGAAATTATTTTATGCATCAAAATGGAGCTACTGTAAGAGTAGTTACAAAATACCAAATAACATTGCAGTTAATTAAAATCACTGTCCTTAGAAGAGAAAGTTCCCAAATTTACTTTCCCTTCCCTCCAGTTAATCACTCTGAAATGCAAAATAATGTGTTACCTTATTAACTGTTTAGATAGAAGCTGTGATTGTAATAAAGAAAACTCAGAAATATCCAGACTTTTAGTGAAGTTACTGGGACCCTTCTGAGAAACCTTTATGACTTTTAGCTTCGTGCTAAGCAGAGCACACCTAAAACACAGGGTATGTCTACACAGCAAAGTTAATTCAAAATATCAGCCGTTATTTCAAATTAACTTTAATAGCGTCTTTACAGGGGCGCTTAATTCAAATTAGTTAAACCTCATTCTACGAGGAATAACGCCAAATTCGAAATAGCTAATTTGAAATAAGCGCTGTGTAGACGCTTATTTCAAATTAGGGGGCTTCCAGCCCTTCCCAGGGTGCCCTGGTGGCCACTCTGGGCACAACAAGGAAAACTCCTCTCCTCTCCCCCAGCCCCGGGGCCCTTAAAGGGGTGGAGTCTGGCCACTGGGCATGTGCCAGCTATAGGACTGCCTGCACACAGCAGCAGTGACAGCCCCTTGCCCAGTGGCCAGACCATGAACCGGGCATCCAGTGGCAGCCAGCCGTCCCCCACCCAGTCCCCCAGCACCCAGGGGCCAACCAGGGGCCGTAGACGGCGTGAGTCCTCTTGGACTGGTGCGGCGATCATGGACCTCACTGAGATTTGGGGGGAGGCCCCCAATGTCCATGATCTCTGCACCAGGCAGAGGAACGCGGCCGTCTACAGCCGTATAGTGGCCACCATGGCCAGGAGAAGGTACACCTCAAAATCAAGGAGCTGCGGCAGGCATACTCCACGGCCACGAGGAGCAGCTCCGTAGCAGGGGCCAACACCTGTCCCTACTTCCATGCTCTCAACCACATCCTGGGGGGCGGGACGGTCCACGCCACCCCGGGGGGCAGCGAGCTGGGACCGGAGGGCCCTGACCTGGGCACGGTGGAGGGGCCAGAGCAGAGGGTGCCACGCTACCGGGACCCCTGAGCTGTCCCAGCACCAGAGTCAGTAGGGTCATCTGGGGAGTCCACACCAGGTAGGTGTGGTCGGGGCTGGGGAGACCAGGAACCGCACGTGTGGGCCTTGCCTACCACGGATCATGCCGCAACCTGTGCACGTGCGGGCATGTGCCGTGCCACCCTTGGGCAGGTGGCTCCAGCTGCATGACACACAGGGGCCTTGGCCTGAGAGCCACACGCGTGTGTGAAGAGATCTGACATGCTCCTGACCCCAGGGTGGGACACAGCAGGATGCCCTCCCTTCACACGCCCCTCTACACAGAGGCAGGGGACATCTCCCCCCACCTCAGCCACACTATACACAGCACAGGGACATGGGTGCAGTCTTGGGGCAGCTCTCACTCCCGAGGAGAGCTGGACATTCCGACCATGGCCTCTGTGCAAACACATCGGCTCTGACGGTGCAGGGCACGGTCATCCTCACCTCTCAGGGGGTGCTGGGCTTCATCCACTGTGTCCCCAGGGAGAACTGACCACTCCTCTTCTTGCCCCACAGCCGCACCAGCTGCACGTGCAGGGCACACCATCCCGCCCAGGACAGCCTCCCGCACCTGCGGGCTCATCAGGACTACCGTCACGTGGCAGGAGTACCGGGACCAGTACCTGGGGGCCCTGTGAGCCCCGCACCATCCAGAACTGGGTGCAGGAGGACCTGCAGCTCCGGCGGGAGCAGCTTGCCCAGGGCCGTGACATCTGTGAACACCTGCAGCCCTGGTGCAGAGCATGCTGCCTCGTGCCGCCCCAGAGCCTGCTGCCCCCCCAGTTCCCGCTCCTCCTCCCACTCCTGCTCCCCATCCTGCCTCACCCTCCACAACCTCCACACCCTCCTCCCCATTCCCCCGGGGATGCCAAGGCCCCCACACCCATGGTGCTGGGAGTCAGTTGGCCCGGCGAGACCCCCACCCTTGAGCTTCCCCTCTCCCTTCTTTCCCTTGCTTCCCCCTTCCAGCTCCCTCCTCCCAGTTTCCCCCTCCCCTCTCCCACCCTCTCTCGTCCCCTCTCCCGCCTCCTTTCTCTAGTCTCCCCAGAGTTTCAATCCCCCTCCAGTTTTGTTAAATAAACAGAGTTGATATTTTTGAAAAAATGTGTCCTTTATTGTTTACAGAAGGAAGGGGGGCTAGGGAGGGGAAAGGGGAAGGATGTGAGGGTGGAATAAGGCCCCAGTGGGGCACACCAGGGAGACTTCAGTCCTGCTCTGTGTGGAAGCTCTCCTGCAGGGCCTCCAGGATATTGACAGCCCCCCGATGGGCCTCCCAGATGGCAGCCATGCAGGGCTGTGTGTACAGGACAGTCAGGTGGTCGGCCTCTGCCATCCAGGCTGACAGGAAAGCCTCCCCCTTCCATTCACACAAAATGTGCAGCACGCAATACGCTGCCACCACGTGCGGAATATTCCTCTCAGAGAGGTCAAGGAGGGTGAGGAGGCATCTGAATCTGGCCTTTAGACGGCCAAAGGCCCCCTCCACGACAATGAGGGCCCTGCTTAGACTGGCATTAAAGGCCTGTTGGGAGGGTGTCCCGTGTCCCGTGTAGGGCTTCATTAGCCAGGGTTGCAGCGGGTAGGCCGCATCCCCCACCAGGCACACGGGCATGTCCACGTCCTTGACCCTGATGTGGCGGTCGGGGAAGAAGGTCCCGGCGTGCAGACTCTGGCACACGGAGGAGTTGCGGTAGACCCGCGCGTCATGTGCTTTGCTGGACCAGCCCACGTTGATGTCCAGGAAGCAGCCCCGGTGGTCAGTCACGGCCTGCAGGATCACTGAGAAGTACCCTTTCCGGTTAATGTAGTGGGAGGCCTGGTGTTCCGGGGCACGGATGGGGATGTGCGTCCCCTCGATTGCCCCCCCACAGTTGGGGAAGCCCAGGGTGCCAAACCCTTCGATCACTGCGTTCAAATCGATGAGGCGGACTCTGCGGAGCAGCACTCTGTTGATGGCCTTGACCACCTACAGAGAGACACACAAAACCGAGAGTCACTGGGGTGCCAGGGTGGCCGAGAGTGTTCCTTCCCTGCCACTGCCCTGCGCCCCCACTCCCCAGGAGCAACGCCCCCTGCAATCCTGGTCACCACGGGCAGTCCGTAGTGCGGCTGGGACAGAACAAACCCTCCCATGGAGGGGACTTGCACCACCTCCCCCCCTTTTCCCTGGGGCAGCCCATCTCCTCCTCTGCCCCCCCTCAGCTCAGTGGCCAGAGACTGCCTTACCTGCATGAGCACTGCTCCGACGGTGGATCTCCCCAGGCCGAACTGGTTCACCACGGATCGGTAGCTATCTGGCGTGGAGAGCTTCCAGAGGGCGATGGCCATCTGCTTGTGGAGGGGAATGGCAGGCCTCATGTGCGTGTCCCATCGCCGCAGAGCAGGGGCGAGCCACTCACAGAACTCAAGGAAGGTGTCCTTCTTCATCCTGAAATTCTGGGTCCATTGTTGGTCTCCCCAGCGCTCCAGGACGATGCGGTCCCACCAGTCGCTGCTGGTGTCCAGATGCCAGATGCGGAGGGGCATGCTGGCGTCCAGGAGATGCTGCTGCTCCTCCTCGCCCTCCTTCGGGGTCCGGAAGAGGGCCTGGGGGTCAGGATGCAGCAGCTACTGCCAGGCAGTCTCCTGCAGTTGCTGCCAGGCTGGCAGCAAGTCTTCCAAATTGGACACCAAAGTGTCCAGGGGCATCTCTGGCTCCATGGTGCCGAGTGCTGTGGTGTCCCAAGTAGAGGCAACCAAAGCAAGCAGAGAAGAAAATGCTTTGCTGTCCCTCAGCAAGGTAGGCAAGCAAGCAGGGAAACCTGAGAACCCGCTGTCCAGGGGGGTCCCTTTAAGCACGAGCCTCAGATAGCCTCAGGCAGCAGCCACACAAAGCAACTACTGACCTGATGCCCTGCTGGTAACCGGCAGCAGCTGGCCTTAAATGCGATTCAGCATCCAATCAGTGTGGACGCGGTAGTTCGAGTTAGCGAAACGCTAATTTGAACTGCATTTTGTGTGTAGATGCATTAATTTGAATTAGCTTATTAGAGGGAACTAACTATTGTCTCCTACTTCTTAACACTATGGCCAGATTCATGAAAGCTCTTAGGCAATTATGAATGTTCCTAACATTAAGAAGAAAGTGTCTGCTTAGGCTTAATCTGACTTGGGATGCTTTCTTGAATTGGGGCTCAAAAGGTTCAATCTAGTGTTTCTTGCACACAGACATCAAACCTCTTCTGAAAGATGGCCCAGAGGTTAGCTTCTGAGTTGTACAGCCCAAAGTCATTTTCCTGCTCTATCAAAGACTTCCTGTGTGACATTAGGCAAGTCAATAAGCCTCTCCATGCCTCAGTTCCCCATCTGTAAAACAGAGTCAATGATACTTTTCTGTCTCTAAAGGGAATAATGGGGATAAATATATTGCAGATTGTGAGGACTCAGATTCCATGGTAATGGAAGTCTCACAAGTATCTGTGAAAGGTAGAACCTCATTTTTGGTAAGGCACGGAACAAGGGGTTAAACACTATGTGGCCAACTTTAATTTTAAAGCCCACTGTAATATCAACACTTCTATTCCACTGTTGTAATCAAAGACTTTCCTAAAGCTCTTTTAACAGAAGAAAAAGATCTAAAAATGGGTAACCATGTGTCTTTAATTTACTAGTAGCAATACTTATTTCTAATACAGTTCCACAGGTAAGAAGAAACCTAGGGAACATACATTTCCAAGGCAATGCTTTTGCTAGGTAACACATATGACTGAAGCAGGAGACAGGGTAACTGCAGAGGAATGCTAGAAGGGATAGCTTTGTTGGGTAGTGGGGGTGTCCCTCTTGTAGATCATGGGAAAAGCGTGTGAGAGATCAAGGGCCTCAAAACCAGGCCTGTGGGTCCCCAGGAAGGACTCAAACACTGGATGCCATCCAGCATTTCACCCAAACTATCAAGGTGGTCACTTGTGAAACTCTAGCTCACAAAAGGCCCCATCAACAAAGCTCTTGATTTAGGTGAGATGTCCAGTTTCATCAGTTGGTTGGAATGGACTACTAAAACCAGAAAGAGACCCACGTAATTGTCTGAGCAACTAGGTGAATTCCCTGGCTGGCTGCTACTACGGACCCTTTCTTTTTTGCCAACCTCCTGCCTCCCAGTCTGCCCTTCTTATCCCTGTCCCCCATCTCTTCCCTGCCAGACTCCTGGTGCCTGCTCCTACAACTTGACCCCTCACTTGACTCAGGACTCTGTTCTACCTCTGACCGTTGGGCTTTGACCCCAGCTCTGGATCATCACTCCTGACTATTAGAGAGTCTGTTCTAAAAGTTTGATATAAAAAAATACAAGATGTTGCACGCCTCCAGTTCCAGCACTGAGATAACACTCAACATTATTTAGACCATCCTCATTTGTCTAATCTGTTCTTAAAAATGTTCAATGACAGAGATTCCACAACGTCCCTAGGTAATTTGTTCCGGTGGTTAACTGCCCCTACAGTTAGGAATTTTTTTCCTACTGTCTTCATCCTACAGTGGACAAAGAGAACAATTTATCACCTTCCTAATTATGTCCTTGAAGACTGTTACTACATGCCCCTGTCCTAGTCCTCCCTTCTCCAAACGAAACAAACAAATTTTTTTTCAATCTTTCCTAAGGGGTTGCGTTTTATAGACCTTTTGATCATTTTTGTTGATCTAATTTGTCCTTATCTTCCTAGAAGTGTGGCACCCAGAATTGGACACAGTACTCCAGTGTGGCTGAATATAGAAGGACAAGTAGTTCCATGTCTTACATATAACTCTCCCGGAACATCAATAGCTTTTTCTTCTTAAGGGTTTGTCTTCACTGACAGTTCTATAGGAGTATGTCTACACTGCAACGCTATTTCAAAATAACTAGTGCTATTCTGAAATAACTTAGTCCGTGTCTATACAGCAGGCAGATATTTTGAAATAGTGTCAAAATACTGTCAAGCTGGAGGACTTCTTACTTCAACTCCTGTAACCCTCATTGTATGAGGAACAAGGAAAGTTGGAGGAAGAGTACTCTGTTTCTAAATAAGTGCTATGTAGACAATCCCTATTTTGAAATGACGTAGCTCAATTTGCGTAGCTTATTTCGAGTTAAGCCCTGCAGTATAGACACACCCCAGAGGTGCAGTTTGTGATGCTGTAGCACTTAGTGAAGATGCTACCAACACCAACAAAAGAACTTCTCCTGTCAGCATAGGTATTCCACCTCCCTGAGAGGTAGTCCATATATTGATGGGAGAAGTCCTCCCATCAACACAGCACTGACTGCACCGGGGTTAGGTTGATATAACTACATTGCTCATGGGTATGGAAAATCAATACCCATGAGTGATGTAGTTATATGGACATAAATTGATAGTGTACATTAAGACTAAGCAAAGTATAATTATTTTTACTGATTTTCACCTTGTTGAATACAAATCAACTCTCTAGTTTGACAAGGTCCTTTTGAATTCTAATTCTATCCTGCAAAGTGTTTGCAGCTCCTCCTAGCTTGGTGTCTTCTGCAAATTCAATATGCATACACTCCATTATTCAAATCACTGAATAGTATCAGACACAGGACTAACCCCCGAGGGAATTTTCCACCCACTGGAAATGCCTTCCAAGTTTGACAATGAACCATTGATAATTACTCCTTCGACTACAATCTTTTAACCAGTTGTGCACAAACCTTATAATAATTTCAGCTAGAAATTTCCCTAGTTTGCTTATGAAAATGTCATGTGCAACTATGTCAAAAGTCTTAGTAAAATCAAAATATGTCAGATCTATTGCTCCTCCCCATCCCCTAGCCCAGTAACCCTTTCAAAGAAGAAAATTAGCTTAGCTTGGAATGACATGTTCTAGATAAATCCATGCTGGTTATTCCTTATAACCCTATTGTCTACTAAGTGCTTACAAACTGACTAATAATTTGTTCCAGTATCTTTCCAAGTATCAAAGTTACATTGACTGATCCATAATTTCCAGGATCCTCTTTGTTCCTCTTTTTAGAGATAGGTATAATATTTTGACCTTCTCCACTCCTCTGGGACCTCACCCATCCTCCTACACTTCTTTAAAATAACTGATAAGGGATCCCAGATTGCTTCAGATAGTTCCTTAAGTACAACAGAATAAATTTCAAAAGGCCTTTTTGACTTAAATACATCTCACTTGTCTAAATATTAATCTGTGCTGTCCCTATTTTGCTTGTATCCCCCTCTTATTGAAAATATTGAGATGAATATCTGATCACAAACAACCCTTTTAGTGAAGCCTAAAGCAAAAGTGATATCCATCATTCTTTATGTCATCAATTACTAGCTCTCTTTCCCTGCTGAATAGAGGACTTCCACTTTTCATCATCTTTTTTTTTTTTGCTCCTAATGTATTTATAGAACTTCTTCTTATTGTCTTTTACATCCCTTGCAAGGTGTAACTCATGTTGTGCTATTTTTGTTTTTATTTTGTCCCTTCATGTTTGTGCTATTTTTTGTACTTCTCTTTAGCATTCTTCTATGCTTCTGCTTTCTGTAAGATTGTTTTTTAAAAATTTCAGTTCATTAAAGAGCCACATTGGTCTCTTACTATTCTTCCTAGCTTTCCTTTTCTTTGGAATAGTTTTCAGTTGTGCCTTTAATGCTGCCTCCTTGGAAAACTGCCAGCTCTCCTGAATTCCTTTTTCTTTTAGATTTTCTTCCAATGAAACCTTACTTATCAGTTCTCTGTGTTGGTTAAAGTTTTGTTTTTTGAACTCCCTTGTCCTTATTCCATTGCTTTCTCTCTCTCCTTTCTTTCTGTAGACAATGTAATCTATCATTTCATGGTCCCTTCCACCCAACTAACCTTCCACCACCAGATTTACTACCAATTCCTTCCTGTTGGTCAGACTCAGAATCAAGCCTAAAATGGCTACACCCCCTGGTTTGTTCCTCCACTTTCTAAAACAAAAGTTTATCCCCAATACATTCTCAGAATATCATGAAAATTTAGTGTTTTGCATATTGCTAAAGCCCCGCAAACCTGTGGCTATCCATGGACCATGTTGGTGGATCGTGAAGAGCTGGAGACACATGAAACAATTCAAGTATTTGGGAACAGTTACCACTGATAAAGGATCAAAGGGAGAAATTCTGGAAGGAACTACGCAAACAACAACAGGATTGGCAAAGCTAAAGCCACTTTGGAGGAACAAGAACATCTCCCTGGAATCCAAATTGAAACTGCAACATGTACTAGTCGTCTCCATTTTTTTTGTATGTGTGTGAGACATGGACCCTTATGGCACAACTTGAATGGAAAATACAAGTAGTAGAGATGAGATACTTCCATAAAAACCTGGGCATCTCCTACATATACCACCTCATTAATGAAGAGGTCTGCAACATCTTTACCCAATGTGCTGAGTTATATGAAGACCTCCTGATGAACTGTGAAGAAATACAAACTGAAGCAGTATGGCCATGTAACAAGAAAAGCTCAGATGCTATTTTCCCCCACAGTGCTCAGCTGGGGAACTGTAAGCAAGCACCCCCCACTGGAGTTAATTATTAGCTACCTTTGCCTTTGCTCCTACCAAAGTCAATGCATGTTTGGTGTTTGCCTCCGACTTCAATGAGAGCAGGAACAAATCCTGAGAGTAAACTTCACACCAAGCACCTGGGGCACACTTGCAAGGGCCACTCACATAGCTTTTTTTTGGAATAGCCTGGTACAGGTATACAGGTATATGTATCTACTCTGTACAACATTTGCCATGCTGCATGATGCAATCTTATATAGATAAAATACCATATCTTTCTGGAAAAATAAATGGACAAAGCTGATTTGCAACATGCTTTGATACAAACCTATTTCCAGCTAAGCAGCTCAGGAAAGTATGAATATAAACACCTCCAATTCTTAATTCCATACCACCTTCATCAACTACTTGTCAGTCTTTCAGCACCCTGCTAAACGACTGCAAACTTTTAAAATGCTAATAGCCTTTTTTCCTACACTTTATAAACAAGACTTGTGTACTTAATCTCTAGGGTTGAAAAGGAAAACACAAATAATTCACATCCATAACTATACTGTATTTTAAAATAGCTGTACTGCGGTTAAATAAATTCAAGCCACCAAGGTGAGCAAATGAAGAACTTTAAAAAAGCCACAATCGCAGAGTTATCATTTTGCTCTTCACACTTCAGCTATTCCTAAAGCTTCAAAATTCTTTCTGCAGCTGACATGAGTGTCACAGTGAATGCAGCAGTGAGGAGATGACAAGACCCAAAATATTCACTAAGCATGATGAGAGGCTCAAAGACTCTTTAAAAAAACCCTCCTGGTTGTGTCAGTCTCTTCTTGGTAGGGAACAAGCAGGTTTTTATAGCTACATTTACATCCTTGCACCTTGGCCTCTGCATGCAGTGACATTTCTTTCTGATTCTTTCTGGTGACACACAAGGAGCAAATATGAATTTAATTATGGTTTCTAACTGCCACTTTAAACCAAAGATCATTAGAGCTTCAGATAAGAATATGGAAATAATTATTTTAACAGGCACTCTGAGAAACATATACTTGTTCTGACAGTCCTTGGGCCCTTCCTCCCTAGCTTTTTTTTTTTTTTTTTATTAAAGTTAAATGGGGTAGTGACATGTTTCTGATAATGGGAGCTGCTGAAATTCTTAGTGGTGAACACCATTACTCTAGAATGATACTGTGAATTACAATGCCAAAAGCATCCCCTTGTCTTTCCTCAGCAAATACATTCCCAAAAGAGCAAGTCCTATATACTGCATCATATAAAATGAAATTTTTAAAAATACATTTTGAGTATGGCTGCATATCAAAGGCCAAAGAAACAAGACTCTTTACCTTTGGAGTTTATTACACCAGCTGCAGTTGAAGCCAATCTGGGCAGTGACACAGGGACCACAGCTGCTAAACTGGAGACAGGCTGGGAGATGGATAAATAAATAAAAATTAATACAGCCATTAATCTTACAGACAACTGTTACTATGTATACAAAGCAAGAATAAATTCTCTCCAAAAATATATTTAAGTTCTCACTAGGCTCACAGATGTGCAGCATGACATATTAAAGATGGCCTGTTAGCACATACTGTACAGAGAAATGTACTTTTAATCTTCAGGATTTAATTTGTTTTCCACTTGTAAATTTTAATCCCATTTCACTAAAAGTTGCTATTTTTTTTATCTTACTGTTATATATTAAGTTATTTACTTAAACTCTTTCCTTATGATTCTTACATTTCTGGGTATGGCTAATATTTAGACATGTGCAGATAAGAAGATTGAAAGGAAAGTGTGTACGAAATATAACTGGATTAGGGAAAAAGTGTGGTAGCTATTTTCAATGTATCATAGTTGTACAGCTAGCAAGTTAAATGCTAAGATTTCTAAACGATGTAGATTTACCTTGAGCAAAGAAGATGAATCAATTGCAAAGCTTGTTTGTGCATTCCTTTAAGATGGGCTGCCTAGCACACATTAGTTTTTGTGTTTGACCGATAAACCTGAAACTTGCTCCCTTTCTTCATAAACTACACTTAATAGATATATAGGTACTCACTAGAAAATTATTTAGTGCAGCTATCACTCAAGACTTACTGGCAGTTATTATAAACCTCTGATCTGTTAAATTACCTACATAAGAACTTAAGAAGGCCATACTAGGTCCGACCAAAGGCCTATCTAGCCCAGTATTCTGTCTTCTGACAGTGGCCTATGCCAGGTGCCTTAGAGGAAATGAATAGAAGAGATAACCAAGTGATCCATTCCCTTTCACTCATTCCCAGATTCTGGCTCGGGACACTATCCTTGCCCATCCTGGCTAATCAATGGACCTATTCTTCATGAATTTACCTAATTATTTTTTTGAACCCTGTTAGAGTCGTAGTCTTCACAACTTCCTGTGGCAAAGAGTTCCACGTGCTAATCATGCATTGTGTGAAGAAATACTTCCTTTTGTTTGTTTTAATACCACTACCTATTAATTTCATTTGGCAACCCCTTGTTCTTGTGTTATGAGAAGGAATAAATAACACTTCCTTATCTACTTTCTCTACACCAGTTTTGATTTTATAGAGCTCAATTGTATCTCCCCTTTGTCGTCTCTTTTCCCAGCTGGAAAGTCCCAGTCTTATTAATCTCTACCCGAGGCTCTAGAAAAATATATGGAAAATATTTTGGAACTCTGCATTTTCCAGCTATTTTGTACCTGTCTATATTAAATTTTACTTACTAGGTAGAGGTATCATCTCAACAGCTGACAGATTGGTAATCTTTGACATCTGTAACTCCACCCTGTGGTATTCATAAATTGTTCTTCTACGGACATCTACCAGGGAGAAAAACAGGGAGGAAATATTTTCGTATCTTATTATTTTGCAGGATGCACCTTGTGAAAAAGCATTGTATTTACTGGTTGCTTGCTATACAATGAGAAAAAGAGAGAGAGAGAAAGAGAGAGAGTGCAAGCAAGAGAGAGCACGTTTTCCCCGTGATGAAATTTTTATTTAAGAAACCATCAGAGCTGTCACCTAAGGAGTCTTTCACCAGTAAAGGACTATGAAAATGCTGAATGAGCTCTCAACCAGCTCATTAACTCATTTAGGCAGAACTTCTAAGGCAGATACTCAAATATATTTTAGACTATATTTCAGATATTTTCCCCCAGAAGATGTTTCTGAAACTAGATGGCTAATTATAGAAACATACTGTTGGAATGCCATTTGTTTGCAAAATGTGCAGACAAAAATGGTCTCATCACTTAATTTATTTGTTAGCTGGAAGTTATTTCACATCTTAATACTGCAGACTTCACTCAAAAGTATTGGATTAGAATATTTTTAACATTAAATAAATGCAAAACGTAAAAGGAGCCAAGAAAAGAGTTACTAAAAATGCAGCTAAATTTGAAATGCTGACAAAGGCTGAAACCAGGTAAATTTCTGAAAGCAGATTTACTGCAAAGTCATAAATGTACTGTTTTGACAGGCTTAGAACACTTAAGTCCAAAGCAGAAGGGAAATGTGAAAAAATATTTGGTTGTTAGTTTCATATTCAATGTTCTATTATTTATTCTGGTCATTGTCAATATTTCAGATATTAAGTGTATAGCTGCAAAACAGACCAGAACATTTGCAAATTAGAAGTATAGACAATACTACACGTCTTACATTATAATGACCATTTCTGTAGGACTTGGATTTAAGGTTAATTTTTATCTGAAGGCTGATCAAGCTTCCATATAATTCCCTGCAAGCACTCTCACTTCAGTAGGATTAGGACAGAAGAGAAATGAGTGGCTTCAGACATTGGATTAATGGATTAGCTTGGTCAATTATGTTGGATGAGCTGATGGGAGGAGAAAATAATAGAGAACCACACACCTACGCTTAGGCAGGCTGTGTTGCCAATCCTGCATCATGTAGATGGGTCACAGCCATCTGGTTGGTGTGAGTAACATGTTTTTATGAGCCATTCTGCAATGGAATCTAAGGGTACTGTTGCATCTCCAGATCTTGTTAGGATATATTATAGCAGCTGTGACAAAAAGAAAGTATTCTCCCCATCTTCTTCTGGCCATAAGGTTGTAGCTGCTTCTTTCATATGCAAAAAGCTTTTTGTTTACAAACACACACACACACACACACACACACACACACGTATTATACACTGAAATAAACACATTAACAGCAACAAATATTAATTGCTACACAATGTGTGGACTGCACTAGAAGATAAATGTAGCTAGTGTACTTGAAGAGCTCACCTTGGCCTGAGTGACTGAGCTTTGCTGGGACAAGTACATATGCTGCCATCAGATGCAAGCAACAGTTGCTGAAGCAACCAGCAAGCAAGCAGCTGGTGCCTGCTTGAAAGAGCAGCGAAGAGAGCCCCAAGGAAGGTTGGGATGTCATGTGAAATCCTGTCCTGCCCTGACCAGATTCCTTGTGAAGTAACTGCACTGAACAGCTTCTTTTTTCTCCTCTCTCAACAAGTACTCTTGCTTGCTGACAGTACTACTTCTGCTTCACTAACGTTTAAGTGTGATTGCCAATTAACTCAACTAGTTATTATTTTCAGGCTGACTTCTGCTGTCATGTGAACTACTCCTGATGGAGGATCTCTGTTTTTATCTCTGAGGCAGTGATATCTCATTAAGTTGGTCAGATATATATTTACCACAAAGCCACTCTGATTGGGTAGTAGGCAGAGGCTGGCAAGGCAATGTGCTGTGGATGTTCTGATACCTGCTCGACTTCCAAAGGTCCAGGTTAGGAAACCCTGCCAAGATGAAGCTAATCTGGGCTTGGTTTGTGTAGATCTCCTGCCAGCAGTGAAGGATACATTCTCCCACAATGTTTAGTCCAAGAGAAGCACTTGCCAAATGAAAGCAAGGGGGAATGTGTTTGAAATGAACTGCTGATGCCTGGAGTGTTCACTTCTTTTGGGATTTTGGTTTTTTTTGGTTTTTTTTAAGCCTGGCTCCTTCTGTCAAAATAAAAAAGAGAGTGTGGATATACATAGATAAAAATGATGGACCTGGCACTATACATGAACCTTGCAGCATTCTGTCATTAGCAGAGGTGAACAGTGAAGGTTGGCTAGCCATAATCCTATTATTTCTGAGTCTGTCACAATAAATGTCCAGGGGGCACTTGCATGAAACCAGATATTCAAATTTTCCAGTTTGTCATGCCCACAGATCCTGCAGATAATTATTAACAATAGTAATATTACTTAAGATAGTGTCTGATAAAAATGATTTTTAATCCTGCAACATGACTTCTAACCCCATTAAGAGATACATTTTCAGGTTGTCACAGACTTGATCCTCCCTTTTGGAAAAACAACTGGTACCCAAAAAACAGGATGTGGCTTCCATCCTGTGGTGACACGTGGTGTAAGAAAACCTATCATAGACAGGAATCTGAGTATTTGCACTCTAATTACTTGATTTGTGCCTGTAAGCAAGTAGCTGGAAGCATAAGCACTTAGGTTTGTGTACAGAGTTAAAACATATGGAAAGTACAGGACAGCTTCTTTTGAAAATTTGACCTGAAATGTACTTTATATCCCCTTTCAAAACTTACATACCCCTCAAGGCCTATAATCCTCAGTCCTCTTCTTCCTAAGAGAACAAAAGCCAGAAACCAAACCAAAGCACGAACCCCCATGAAGTTCCCGATTCTAGACACATGCTGAATCATCATTCACTTGGATATTGTTGCTGTTTTTCACACACTGTCTACTTGCAGTGGCGGTGGTCAACCTGTGGCCCATGGATTGTGTGTGGCCCACTAGGGTTCCATCTGCAGCCTGCGCACCCCCTACCTGTCCTCCTCCCCCACATATCTCTTGCGCACTGGGGCAAATCCACTGATTTGCACGCCGTCCCACCTTCTCCCCCACCCTGCCAGAGCTTGAGTGTTGCAAATCAGCTGCTTGTGGCTATTCAAGCTCTGGAAGGGAGCAGGGAGAGTGGGAATGGAGTGTGAGTCAGTGCATTTGCGATGCTCCGAAACTGCTGGGAGAGCGGGAGAGGAGTGGGGCATGTGGGGCTCTAGTACCCCACTGTGTAACAAGCATGGGGAGGGGGTCCATGGGCCACGGGTGGAACCCCTGTGGGTCACGGGCCACAGGTTGCCCAACAGAGATGAATCATGAGACCCTCTGAGACAAAGCCCACTCACAAGTCTTGGTTGCTCATTGCTGGTCTAAGGCCTTGCTTTTCCAGGTAATTAGGTGCATTCTTAACTGTCAGCATGAGCAGCTCCTCTAAAATCAACAGGACTACTCATATGCTAAATAAAGTGCATGCTTAAGCATATTGTTGAAACAAGGCTTTATACTACAAGCTCTTGGGGCAAAGACTTTGTATTTATACTTGTTTGTAAAGCATCTATTTTGCTTTTGGCATGACAAAAATATAATACCACATGCCATGATAGCATAGATAACCTCAGTGTGTATTAAAAATACATTTCTGCTACAGGTTGGACCTCTTTGGTCCCACAGCCTTGGGACCTGAGTGGTCCTGAACTAGGGAATTTGCTGTACCATAGATGGTCAGGCCTTGGGCTCTCCTGGGGCTCCCCTCCTGGCCTTGACCCCAGCAAGTGTGCTTCCCCCAGCCCTCTGGTGGGGCTCCTCTATGGCCCACTGACCCCACCTGCCCCTGGCCAGGTTGCTCTCCACACCTCTGGCTGACAGGGCTCTTTTCCGTGCTCCCAGCCAGTGGACTTCTTTCTGAGTTGGTCGCACTCAGACTGTGGCAGGGCTCCCTGCCCATGGTTGCTGGCCCTGCTCCAGCTCTGCACCCAGGCTGGCTGGGCTTCCTGCCCCCAGGCCATTGTTTCTCTGGGCTGCCTCAGAGGCTGGGGCTCTCTGGTCATGCAACATGGACCACAGATGTTGTCAGACCAAAGTCCTGGACCACAGAGGTTCAACCTTTAATAGTATATTCTTGAATATGTTTATGAAAATGTTTTACTTTTCTTTTAGTCTTTTTTGTCTCCCATGTGGTTTTTTTAATTGGAAAAGAATAAAAAACGTATAATTCTTCAGTAACAGTTTCTATCTTGTGAGCAAGTGTTGCATTTATAATATAGTCCAACTAGTTCAGATTGAATACAAAAACAAAGGTAGATCTCCGGCATAAAAGAATCAGAGAGAAAACGAGCCTCTTGAGATAATTATATACCTCAGCCTCTAAAAATATAATGGGCTGTCACAAGGCCAATTGCAATAGACAGTTTCAGGGATTAAGCAATGTACCTGTATATTATAGATGTCATAGATACTGGTTTAATAGCACATTATCTACCACAGGATTATCACAGTGGTTTTAAATGAAATAACGACATATAAACATTATTTGAATTAGAAGTGCCAGAGTTTACTACATTAGCTATAGAATACAAGAGACTCTGCAGATGGTGCAGTAATATTATAGCGGCAGAGGTGTCTACAACCTATCGAGAGTGTTAGTAACTGAACTATTCTGAATGCATATGTTCAGCAGATGTAAACCCTGATTAGGTTTCTTCTATTAAATCTATTTCAGTTAAATCTTCTAATTTTATCTTCACAAATGACATGGCTATGTAATTAGAGACCACCCTTAGGGATTCAATAACAGCTCTAGAGTCACTAACTGGGACAGTAAGCAAAAATAGCTTATCTAGTCAGACAGTTCTTATGTAACTAGTAAATCTAGGGGCTGAAAAAAACAACAGCATGTTTGCAAGTGCCTTGTGTGTATGACAGCTCAGTATGAAATAAGCTGTGAAGGACATTAATCTTATACTTCCAACAATTTATGAATCAATTTATGAATCAAAGGGAGTGGAGCAAATTTCAGTAAGATATGTCATTTAAATTCAGCAATTACTAGTGTAAATGTCCAGCTGAGATCTTCATGCAATAGGAGTTAAGTATCGATTTTGGGTTGATGATGCTGCTAGTCCCATATGACTGGCCGCCAACTCCTCCACAGGGCAAAGGCACCAGAATGCGATTAATTTCAAAGTAATATTTACCCTCAACATTTTAAAGACTCTTAATCTTCAAAGCTCTGTAATTTATTAACATAAACTAATGAATATACAAGGAACTATTTGACACAGTGCTGTTTCCTTATAACACTATTATTCATATGTGTCTAAGCCCACGTCTCCATTTAATGGAGGATCCAGGTTCTGACAATCATTCTTCCGGGGTTCGATTTAGCGGGCCTAAGTAAAGAATGTTGAGGGTGCCATTGACCTCCTGCAGTGTGGCCACCCCAGAAAATCGGTGTAAGGTACATTGACTCCAACTATGCAATTGTCGTAGCTGGGACTGTGCAACTTATGACGATTTTCTCCACCATTGTAACACCTGGCCTATGACTGTGTCTACACTGCCCAACAACTTGGGCTACAGGGTTGCACCAAAGGGCTGTGTGATTACTCCCCCATGTGGTTGCATTAGGTGTGAATGAAATTGTTCTTCATTAGTATTAGTGCCATCTTATTTGAAGAGGACTGGGTTAACATGAATGAGGAGCCATTTAGTTCATGCCTTCAGCATCTACTCAGGGCAGTTACAGTGCAGCACTTTTGGTGCAGACTGCTATTTGTCTTCATATTCTGAACTGTGAGGCAGTGTAGACAAGCCCTAACCCTCCAACCCAAGTCTGCCCCCCTTTGTACAACAGTCTTTTTTAACATTCTCTAACTTACTGCAAAGTCATCGCCAGTGGGAGAAATTTGCACCTCATCTGAACAAAAGTTATAAAATCATGGTGCAAAAAGGGCCGCAGTTCAGGAAGAGATAATCTCACAGAGAGCAAGCCAATGAATTAAGCTCCAAATAATTGGTTTGTGAGTAATATAGAAAAGTTGCCCAGCAACAGACACAGTTTAATATTTGCCATGTGTAGTTTAGCTGGCTGGGGAAATAGGACAGTATTTTCTACTTGCATCTTTACCCAATTTGAGCACAGGACATGGGGATGGTGGAAACAAAGGTTTTTAACATTAACATTACTCCACATTGTGCAATCTTGGAGATGGCTGGGAGCCAAGTCGGCTCCTGACAGAGTCATTTCAGAACTGTTTTCACTTTAGGTACATAGTAATAACACCCCCCCTCCCCCTTCCCTTTCACTTTCTCCTCCAGGGCTTTTATATGACCAGAATTTAGCCAATGGGCAGCAATCCTCTGGCCAGACCTTTAATTGGCCAGTGAATCCTCAGGTGCCTGATTAAGCCTGGATATGTAATCAGGGAAGCATACTGGGGCTCAGATGTGACCATCTGTGTAGTCATCTGCATCTGTGCAAAGTGGGTGAAAACTGCTGAAAGATCAGAATGCTAAAATTTTACACCCATTTTGCACTGCTGCAAATGACCACATAACCTGGGATGCAGCAGCAAATTAGGCCCTTCATTTGGGAAGTGGCGCTGCTTCACTTTAATCTGATAAATATTAGGAGACAACCAGCAGACATTCTTCTTGGAGAAATCAGAAGTTTAACCCTAATGTTCTTTCATGGCTATCCCTGGTGTAAACAAACCAGAACAAAATCTTTCACAGTTTTAATATACAGAGATATGCCTTGATTATACATGCTTGAGTTACATTATATATCGAGTGGCATTAATTGGACTAAAACTGGAATGTTGTTAACAGATAACTAAGCTTCCAATTTTATTTGCATACACAATGTTGTAGAGTAATTTCAGTGTTTTTAAACCTTGGGTTATCATAGCACACACTTTCTAAAACAGCTGAATCTGCCTTAACAGAGCCCAGTGTGAAATATCATCACTAGGAGAAAGTCCAGCCATTTATGTGACTTCATTATAGGAGGTATCATTTCCAGTAGCAAGACCAGCATGGAAAAGCAACCCACTGTAAGACTGTACAAAAGCCTGACCATTCACATCATTTTACTACTGTACTTTGATAAAGTATGGACTATGGTTCACCGTGCAGTGTAAGCTCAGCAATCAGGACACTTGTCTGGAATTTCAGAGTTGAACACAGTGTCAGGTTGAAGGCGATATTTCTTCATAAGTAATTTCAAAACAATTAAAAAAAAAAAAATCAGGAGACAGATATTGAAAGGGGGTGTTCTGGAAAAGAGAGAGAGAGAGAATTTAAGCACAGTGATAGACCAAAGCATAGAAAAAAAGTTTGGGAGTAGGAAAAGGGAATGCAATAGACAGAAGAGAAGATTGAGAATGACCTGGGAGTAGAAAGAAAGGGCTGGTCTGAAAGAGAAGAAAAAAGAACAAGGAAAAGCAAAGAGAGAGTGGCAACATAGACGCAAGCAGCTGGTAGTTAATGTAGCAGGAATGATGAAGAAAGAAGAAAGTAAAGACCTGCTGAGAGCAACTGTAGATCTAGCCATACTATCAGAACTATTGCAACCACGGCAATAACTAACCTGAATAAGACAGGTATTAAGACTTAATAGTGTGCTTTCAGGCAAGAGAGATAAGTTAATTTAAAGAACTTGCAGCCTGTCTATAGACAGAAGACACCCCATACTCCCATTAGCCAGCTCCTCTGTGACTTTCATTGCCAGACTCATCTCTCCTATTACCAATGGCACATCGCTCTTAGGGTACGTCTACACTTGCTCCCTAGTTTGAAATAGGGATGCAGATATAGGCAACCGAAATTGCTAATGAAGTGGGGATTTAAATATCCCGCGCTTCATTAGCATGATCTTGCCAGCGTGTTACTCCGCTCAACAGCTGTTTCAAAAGTGAAAGCTGTTTTTTGAGGAGTAAGGTTAGTTCGAACCAAGGGGTTTAGTTCGAACTAACGCATCCCGGCGTGCATTTTCACTTTCGAAACAGCTGTTGAGTGGAGTAACGTGCCAGCGAGATCATGCTAATGAAGCGCGGGATATTTAAATCCCCGCTTTATTGGCAATTTTGGTCATCTACATTTGCATCCCTAGTTCGAACTAGGGAGCAAGTGTAAACGTACCCTTATAGTGTCCTGGATATGCACTCACATCTTGCATAAACCCTGGCACATCTGGAATGTAAAAGTTGGTTTGCACTAGCAATGCTCCACAGTATTTAGTCTAGGAACTAAGGTCATATTTTCCTTATTCAACCAATGGTAACAATAAAATAAAATCAAATCCAGCAAATGAGAGGTCTACTGAAATTTCACATCTCATTCATTCTCCCATCCTCTCAAAACTACCAAACTTCTTTACAATCGTAATGGGGAAAGACACATTCCAAGTAAATGCATGCTGTAGAGAGAGAACAAAGAGTTAGTACTAGAGAGCTTTTGGGGATTGAAGGAGAAACATTTATATTAACATTAGACAAAATGGTTGCTTGCCAGAATCACATGCATATCTAGATCTCTGAGTATATATCAGAATTAAATTTCAAGCTAGACCCATCACTAAATGCACCATTTTTCATGTTTTGCTTTATAAAAAAGCAATGAGTTAATTAAATCCAAGCAGCTCTGGTGCCCATTTTCCCTATTGAGGTTTTCCTTAGACAACAAAGCTTTGAATGGATTGCGCCTGGCTTTATCCTGTATTTAGCAAGAAAACTATAACTAGTGATCCTTCCAACAATGATTGCCATCAATTCATTTTCAGAATGGTTGAGATAAACTGTCTAAACATGAAAGGAGAGGTGGGCAATAGCTTTTAAAAGGGGGCCAACCTGGGGGGGGGGAGTGGGGCCTTGGGCAGAGGGGATGGGGCCAGAAGACTTCTTGTGTTTCCCCCTCCCGCACCCTGATTGGCCTGGAGTGGGGGAGCACATGAAGTCTTCTCCCTCTCTCTCCTGCCCCGCCTCCTAGAGAGAAATGCCAGCTGTTTTAAAACAGCTGGCGGTTCCCTCTAGGCACCTAGAAGAAGGAGACCTCTCGCACTTGCCCTGCCCCCAGGCCAATCAGGGCCTAGGGGTGGGGAAGTGCGTGAAGTCTCCTTGTCCCCGCAAGAGTGTGCAGCGGCTAGAGAGACAGGGATGGACAATAAAGTGATTGTTCTCTATTTACCTCAACAATTTAAAACTATTTAAAGGGCCCAATAAGTCTTGTTTTTCAGAGGTGCTGAATAACTCTAGTTCCAACTGTTTTAAAACAGCTGGTGTGTCTCTCTAGCCCAGGGGTGGGCAAAGGGCCCTTTGCGGGCTGGATCTGTCCTGCCAAACCAGTAGATCTGGCCTGCCAAGCCAGTGGATCCGACCCACGGCTATCTTGCTGCTTCCCCACACCTCGGCCAATCAGGAACTGTGGGCGGGGGAGCATGCAAAGTCTCCTCACCCCCACAAGAGTATGCAGTAGCTAGAGAGACATGCCGGCAGTTTTAAAACAGTTGGCATGTCTCTCTTGCCACAGGTAAACTGAGTCCAGCTAAGCATTTTGCACAGCTGGATACCGCACCTGAAGCCGACCTGCATGATCTAGTGTAGCCCAAGCCATAGATTGTGATGTAAAGAAAAAGAAATCCTTCAATTTTATCCTCAATTCTTATAAACAGTTTATAGCCAGTCTTGGTTAAATACTTTATAAAGTAAATAATCCACTGCAGCAAAAATGAATTGTCTCCAAATCTGATTTTTAGGGAAACATGTTGGTTCATCAAAATTAAAGTTTCATCTAACTTTTGGAATAAATATGTTTTTTCATGAATATTTACAAAATGTAACGTCTCTTTTGGTAAAAAAAATATAGCTGCTAACTCCAAATTTTCTTTCACACACAGCAGGGTTGTATCCTGAAGTCATAGAATCTGATTAACAGAGGTGTTTAATGCTGACAAGTCTAATCAAACCTGGGCCCACTGAAGCTTAGTGCATGAGCCTGTTTGACTGGAGCTAAAAGCCAGCTGGCCCTCAGCTAAGGCTGTCGAGCAGACTCTTTTTTTCTCTCTAAGTGGTCTCAATGCCATTAAATGGGACAGTACACCATACCCAGAAGATGTGTGGGTTACACTGATATCCCTTAATTACAGTTAAAGTCAATGGGAACTAGAGATATTCAGCACCTCACTTCTGAAAAACAAGACTTATTGGGCCCTTTAAATAGTTTTAAATTGTTGAGGTAAATAGAAAACAATAGCTTTATTGCCCATCCCTGCTGGAATACTGAATTGTGTACTTCAGTCATGGTACAGTCATTTTTAACTATTATCCCACTGAAACTCTGAAATACTTTTAGTCTTAATTGCTGTGGGGTGGGTAGAAGAGAAACAATGAAAAAAGACCCAAATAAACCAGATGTGGTTCTATAAGACATGCAGTGCAGAGAAAGCAGTACAGCGATTCACAAAATTCCTCACTGTGCCAATATGTCTGCAATTTCCCAAGTGAATTGCCAATTGTGTTGTTTTATTTTTTGTTTGTTTTAAATACAAAAGCTTATTATCTGTCTGTGCCTAATAATAGTCAACATACCATGGCTACATTTTGTACTGAACACTGGTGACACAAGTTGAAAAGATCGAATGTAACTTAGCTGCTGTCTACCAAGCCATCAATTAATAAACTCTCTTGTATAACAAAAGATGAACTGAACCAAATGAAGAATTTTGGAAAGAAGTCAAAGAAATTTCACTTTTGGCATTTTGAGTTTGCATCCACAGATGCTAGACCATCTGGTAAAGTTTTGATTATATGTTTGATAAAAGTCCTGGTAAAGTGAGGTTCACCTCAGATTTCTCACACCCTTTAGCCTGTACTGCAGAGGAAAATAAGAGAAATGTCAAATCTTGAGAAAGTTGATCCTTTTGACAAAGACTAACAAGGATTATAAATCCACAAAAGGTCAAATAATTAGTTATGTATTTAAAGAGAGCTCTGCTCAGTAAAGAGACATTCAACTGGTTGAACAATGGAAAAACATACTGCAAATATGTGCTACATCTCTGAAGTTCTGTAAAAGGAAAATGGCTCCTCTTTACAATGAGAAACAGTGTGCATTGTTTCTGTACATTGATTTAAATCTAGAGAATGTTATTTACTTCGCTATAATTTTACTGCATTTATTCTTGTATGTTGAGTATAGTATAAATTCTGGCCAGTTACACCAGTATACATTCAATGCAAAGCCAAAGGGTTCATTATTCTGGGACAAGAATTTATTGTAGATATTGCAAGGAAACTCACTCCCTAGTTATCTAAATCTTAATTCATTTACCTTGTATAGTATACCAAAGCAGGTTTGCAGTGTTGAAATAGATTCCAAACCTATCTCTGGATAGATTTTCAAATATTCTGGTTTCCACATCACCAATGAGACTGATCTGCCTTTAGTCTATACTAGCTATCTATCCCAGAGTTTTACTTCTAAAACACCGAACTTAATTTTCATTTCACAGGAAATACGCCCTTCTCCCATTGCCATAAATGGAAGTGGCACCAAGTGAGTAGGATGAAACAACAGCTTTTCAAGCATCAAGAGAAAAAGGGCGGCAGTACAAGACTGAGAACAACACTTGAACAACAAAATTTTTGTCTTTCACAGGTGCTTAACCACCGCCTCCATGAATGACAAAGTTTTGCCCTGGTAAATGAAAGTGTGAATGTTGCTTTGTCAGCAGGAGTGGGGTGGAAGTATTTCCTTCAGACACACTGACTTTCAGTGACAAGGCTGTGTTGTTGTTAAATGCTGTGCAGTGTAGACATACCCTAAGTGAGGGCATTTCCCCAACTTCGCAGTATGAATGCAACTACTTTCTGAGCACAACATGGAAGTTGCTGAACAACATTTAACATATACATCGATATGAATTATGAACTATAAGTTCTTTTCTAATAGGATTATAGAAGAGTCCCTTTGTGAAATTCATATTCCAGCTTACAGTTTCCTATCCTGCCTAGGTAGCCGATGCAAAGTCCTAGCTAAAATATCAGACAAGAACTAATAACACAGCTATAGGAGCTCTGGGCCTTCTTCAGAAACAAAGTAAGCAGCAATTTATATTCTTTCTGTGTCCTAAAGAACCAACAAATAAACTAAAACAACTATTATTTTATTTCACTTTTGCAGTAATTGATTGGAACCATGGTTGATTTAACACCTCAGGAAGAGAAGAATGCAAGAACATGCATACTTAAAGAGTAGCCGACACTGGCTCGCTACAGGCCAAAACTATTTAACATTTCTGGCAGGATACTATTATATTGCTGGCACATACTAATATAAACGTGTTCTGTTGAAAGTACAATTTGACTCCAGGAAAGTCAACTGTAAATTGGCCATTCCCTTGAGTAATACTACCTCCCACGAGAACTGCAAGCTAATAAGGGATAAAGTTATCTAGAATTTCCATCCTTCACAAATGGTATTCTCCTAGAAGTGAAAAACTGAAGGTAGCACAACCTAAAGAATACTGTAGCTGGGGTACAAAGGAAACAATCAAAACAGCTGCTACAACTCCAGTGCTTAGAGCTGCTGACCAATTTCCAGAGATGACAAAATGAACAGAATAAGCTTTAAATGACACTATAATATGCACTGGTAAATTAGTATCAGTTCATCCATCTAGTTGAAAAGTTAATATATCTTGAAAATTAGGCATTACAAATATTGTAATCATGAAATTCATTGGATGACTATACATTCAAACATAATGTTAGGGAAAAGTGAAATTGGGTAGGTGTGAGATGTGCTTATATGTAGATAAAAATTTGAATTAGGGTGATGTCTGAAGCATAACACATGCACGCCATATAGTCTAAATTTGTAAATATAAGGAAAAGTCCCTTCAGTCTTGTCTAGTACAGGAAATTAGATACAAGAGATGTAATTTCCATTTGCAGCACTTCTAAAGACTTGTATGATCTTCAGCAAATTCCTTAGGTTGTAATCCAATGCCCATTAAAATAAATTAGAATATTGCCACTGACTTGAAAGGACATTGGATCAAATCCATAGGGCTTATTCCCCATGTCCACTCCATTTGGGTGGTCCTTATCCACTTCTGCACCTTACAATATAAAGCGAGGATAAAAATCTTTACGCATTTTGCAAAGAGTTGAAATCTTGGAATGAAAGAGTCCACAAAAGAAGATGTTGTGTTTTCCATCTGGTAATTTTACCATTTGCCATTAAATGATATGTATCAGGCCAGACTGACTCCTGCTGGAGCAGGGAAAACAATGGCATTCAGACAAGTGAATGCAGCTTTAATTTCCATGGTTGCTGGGACTGCAAGCTGCTTTGGGGATAGGCTGAATGAGATCAGCTCACATCATGTTTGGCTATGCCATACTACTGCAATAGTGCCCTCTTCAGGAATTGCTGATAGAGTCCCAAAGGACTGGGACAGTCTTGGGCAGTTAGTATCATTGCAACTTCTCTACCCTCCCTCCCAGCACATCCTTCCCTAAGGTATAATGGTCAATTTGGCTCAAAGTATGTATGTAAATACAGCACATCTAGAAAATGGAATCCTTAATAGTGCAACTTAAGTCAAGCCATGATCAAGGTATAGGAACGCCAAGTGATAACAAAATAACAAGCGATGATGACTCATCTTAATTTTAAGTAAGACAAGTTTTTTAAAGCTTTTATTACACTGCTAACCTTAGATAATATAAAAATGCAAATTTCAGTGTTATTGAAAAGATTATGGAAACACAAAACACGATTTAATCTCTGTGTCTTATTTCCCTTCCCATTGCTGAAAAGAAGATATGTGGTCTGACATTCACAGACTGGAATGTGTTTTCAGAAAAAAATCCATTTTAAAATGGTGATTTTATCTTTCTGCCAGGTCCTGTCAGAGTTCCAGAGAGGACCTGGCCACTTCCAGAGTTTCAGGCCCCTAGCCATAATAAAAATAAAAAATGACAACACATGAAAATAAAATAAGGCAACAAAAAAGGGTAAGGCCTAATTTGAATTTTTTTTTAATTTAACAAATGCTTTTCTAGCCATTTTTCTGTGCAAATGCACTAATTATTAAGGAAAACTCGAGGTTTCAATTAAACAATGTCTAAATTTGAGTTCCTTTTTGAGTTTGAATCCCAGGCCAAATGGCCATTGGGCCACCCCTCTGACTGACCCTGCTTTGACCTGTGTACAAAAACATTCTATGCACAGATTATTTGTTTTCTTTTATTAATAAAGAGACATATTCCAGCAACTCAGGTGGAATATCATAACTGTGTTGGTTGATTTATTTTACTTTGCCTGGCTAATTATTTTATTTTATTTTATTTTATTTAAGTCATCAGTTGAAGGAAAATAAGAAATCATGAAGCCAGTGAGATCTGTAAAGCATATAAAATTGCATTTGAATTATGAACCTGAAATTAGCTAAGTAATTTGTTGTTCAATTAAATCTGCCTCCATGCAATCACCTGGAAGTTGCTTCCCCACCTCTATACTAGTTCACATCATACAGAACTTTTATTACATACTGGGAATTTGCTGGATCCTATGCACCACCACAAAGGCATCCGACAGTCCCACTTTCACTGGGTGATTGGTTGAACTTATCTGTGTCACTGAGACAGGAATCTGGAAGTGAAAATAGATTGATGTGCATTAAATATTAATTTTTACATCAAGAAATTCTAGTCTAAAAATAACAGTACAGCAAGAATGAGCATACAGTGTGTATTTAACAGGTATAACATAGAAGTTTAAAGATATTATAAGAAGGATACAGCATGCCTAAAATAAGTTTTAATACAGACTGAAACAGTTAATTTTAACTTTTAAAGTTAAAATTTAACTTTGATTTACAGCCTATTCATCAACATTCACATAATCACCTCTCTTTTCTAACATAATAGAAAACACTTCTTTTCTTCATTTTCTATTCAGCTAGACTGGACAATGACAATTATTACAATTCTGTCTGAGTGTGCAGCCAAATGATTGAAACGATACTACACTAGAAAGTTTTAGCTTCCACGTGCATTTTAACTTGGTGGCTTAATTATCAGAACTTAAAATATAACATTAAATATTGATCAGCATAGCAAACTCATCCAGGTGACATATGCATGCTCCTTAGGAATCTTTATATCCTGGCATTTCATTTAGTTTTTGGCTCTAATATTCCTAAAATATTGTATATAGTTCTTGTGCATCCACCTCCCCATGATGTGTACAAAGACACAGGGTATGTCTGCACTACAGCGCTATTTCGAATTAACTTAATTCGAAGTTAATTAAGAAAGTTAATTAAGAAATAGTTAATTAAGAAATAGTTAATTCGAATTAAGCTAATTCGAAATAACGCATCAAGACACAAAAACTAAATCGAAATAGCATTTTTCTAAATCGAAATAGCACGTCCAAATTGAGTGGACTCGAATCGAAGGTAAGGCTGGCCGGAACCAGTGCTGGCAGGGCATCAGGGTCGGACTTAGTGTGTGGGGCTGCTGCCTCAGGCTATCCGAGGTCTGTGCTTAAAGGGACCCGACCCCCCATCCCAGACAGACAGTTCTCAGGTTTCTCTGCTTGCTGGTCTACCTCGCTGAGGGACAGCAAAGCATTTGTGTCTTGGAGTGCTCTGCTTGCCCTCACTCGGGACACCCTAGCACGCTGCAACATGGAGACAGAGCTATCCCTGGGCACTCTGGTGCATCTTGTGGATGCGTTGCCATCAGCCTGGCTGCACTGTCTGCAGGCCGCCATCTGGGAGGTCCATCGGGGGGCTGTCAGTATCCAGGAGGCCCTGCGGGAGAGCTTCCGCCCAGAGGAGCACTAACAGTCTCCGTGGTCTGCCCCACTGGGGGCTTGTGCCTCATTCCTCCCTCACGTCCTTCCACGTACCCCTCCCTAATCCCCCTTCCTGATGTCAATAAAATACACATATTTTCAAAAATAGAAACTGTCTTTATTTAACACAACTGGGGGGGGGGAATGAACCTCTGGGGAGACTGGGGAAAAGAGGCAGGAGAGGGCAGGAGAGAGGGTGGGAGAGGGGAGGGGGAAAACTGGGAGGAGGGAGCTGGAAGGGGGAAGCAAGGGGAAGAAGGGGGAGGGGAAGCTCAGGGCTCACGATTGGGGGTCTTGCCGAGCCACATGTCTCCCAGCACGGCGGGTGCGGGGGCATCAGCATCCCCGGGGGGATGGAGAGGAGGGTGTGGAGGTTGAGATGCGGGGTGTGGAGATTGAGGATGAGGGTGTGGAGGTTGAGAAGGGAGAGGCGGGAGAGGGAGAGGCGGGAGAGGGAGAAAGAGTGGGAGGAGGAGAGGGAGCTGGGGGAGCAGCAGGCACGGGAGAGGCCTGGGGGAGCACGCTCTGCACCAGGGCCTGCAGATGGTGACAGATGGCACGACCCTGGGGAAGCAGCTCCCACTGGAACTCCCGTTCTTTCTGTGCCTGCTGCTCCATGATGCAGGTCAGGGCTTGCAGGGCCATCAGGTGCTACCCATGTTACCCCTGCAGTGTTGCGGTGGTCCTGCAAAGCCCTTGGGTGCAGGAGCATGTCCCGGGCGGGGTGGTGTGACCTGCACGTGCAGCTGGTGCGACTGTGGAGAAAGAAGAGAAGTGGTCAGTTCTCCCTGGGTACACATTGGGTGAAGCCCAGCCCCCCCTCTGAGAGGTGAGGATGACCGTGCCCTGCACCGCCAGAGCCGCTGTGCTTGCCCAGAGGCTATGTCTGGAATGTCCAGCTATCCCTGGGAGTGGGAGGTGCCCCGAGACCACACCCATACGCCTTTGCCATGTATAGTGCAGCTGAGGTGGGGGGAGATGTCCCCTGCCTCTGTGTAGAGGGGGTGTGTGAAAGGAGGGCATCCTGCTGTGTCCCGCCCCGGGGTCAGGAGCATGTCAGGTCTCTTCACACACACGTGTGGCTATCAGGCCACGGCCCCTATGTGGCACGCAGCTGGAGCCACCTGCCCAAGGTGGCACGGCATGTGCCCGCACGTGCACAGGTGGCTGCGTGATCCGTGGGAGGCATGGCCCACGCGTGCGGTCCCTGGTCTCCCTCCCCGCCTCCCCCCCGGGTAGGGGACAGTGGTGGCACTTACCTGGGATAGCCTCCCCGGACGACCCTAGCGACTCCGGTGCCGGGACAGCTGGTGGCGGCCCCTTTGTTGCGCCTGGGTCAGGGCCCTCAGCTCCTGGCTCGCTGCCCCCCAGGCTGGCGCAGACTGCCCCACCCCCCCAGGATTCGGTCGAGGGCGGGGAAGTAGGGGCAGGTGGCAGCCTCTGCTGCAGCGCTGCCTCTGGTGGCCCTGGTGTATGCCTGCTGCAGCTCCTTAACTTTCAGGCACACCTGCTCCTGGGTGCGCCTGCATCCCTTGCGGGCCACGCTGGCCGCTATGTGGCCATAGACGGCAGCATTCCTCCGACGGGTGCGGAGATCATGGACATTGGGGGCCTCCCCCCATACCTCAATGAGATCCATGATCTCCGCACCAGTCCAGGCGGGCGCGTGCCGTCTATGGCCCCTGGCTGGCCCATGGGTTCTGGGGAACTGGGCGGGGGACGGCTGGCTGCCAGTGGCTGCCATTGTGCAGCCACTGGGTGAGGGGCTGCGGCTGCTGGCAGGCCTGGCTCTCGCACGTGCCCAGTGGCCAGACTCTACCCCTTTAAGGGCCCCGGGACTGGGGGAGAGGAGAGGAGTTTTCCTGGTTTGGCCCAGAGTGGCCACCAGGGGAAATTGGGAAGGGCTAGAGGCCCCCTATTTCGAATTAAGTGTCTACACAGCACTTAATTCAAAATAGCTATTTCGAATTTGGCGTTTTTTCTTGTGGAATGAGGTTTACCAAATTTGAAATAAGCACTCCGCTATTTTGATTTTAAATCAAAATAGCGGTTTGCATATGTAGACGCTATTGAAGTTAATTCGAAATAACGACTGTTATTTCGATTAACTTTGTAATGTAGACATACCCACAGAGAAAAGAGAGAGAATCACCAGGTTGGTGAAAGGGGCTGTCTGGGGGTGTGCCCCCGCCCCATCTGGGTCTGTTCCAGCCCCGAGCCTCCCACGTCCAGGCGCCCTTTAGAGAGGGCGGGGGGGGGCGAGGGGGCTGAACTCCCCCATTTGTATGGGAACATTGATGGCTGTCCCCCTTTGTCAGGGAGTGAGAGGAAAGTGCACAGTTTGTGCCATTCCTCACTCTGGCAGGGGAATGCAGGAGGCGCAGATGAACCTGGACCTGTCCTAGCGGGGGACATTCACCCCTGTCCCAGCTGTGCCCGCTGGAGCTGCAGCAGCCATGGAAAGGTACTTCTCACCTGGCCACAGGCTGCTGTGGAGAAAGAGAGCTGGGGTAGTCCTCTCTCCCTGGGGAAGCCAGCATGATGAAACCCTCATCCTCAGCCCAGTTAAGCACCCAAGCAATGTCAGGTAAATCTTCTAGTATTTTACATAGTTCTTGTCTCCATATTTTGGGAAAAATACAGAAAAAAGATCAGAATATATTAAAGTTTGAGCATTGGAGATCAAGACTTATGAAAAGAGTCTGAAAGAAGAATCTTATAGTCTACATAGACTCCAAAATATAACAATCAAACCTACATAGACTCCAAAATATAAGATTCAAAGGGGAGCATAGTCACAGTTTAGAAAACTCCTTCAAAGTGAGAATGTAAATGGAAGAAAGAAATTAATCACAACCTTAGAAGTCTGTAGGGCAAAGGAGGAAAAGCTTAGGTTGCATATAAAAGGAAAATTCTTAAACTGGAGGAAGAGATCCTGAAAGGCACCAGCCATTTAGCTATTCAGGACCAGGTTAAATAAGACACTTATGAGGCGGAGATGTAGTAAATAAGTTCTGCAAGATACAGAGAGGTCACAGTAGATGACCTAAGTAACCAGAGTTTCATGCTTCCAAAATACTACAGTTGCTGTTCAAGTCATGTGTAAGTGTAACTATCTGTGCCCACAAAACTGGTAGCCTGAGATGTAAATGATATCAAGTTTTCCCATAAAATAAAAATTGTGAATGGCTCATGTTATGTGCTGTGATGATATTGGATATTAAAATAGGAGCCTGGAACCATTTAATATAGAAAATACAAATAAAGGCTTCTCAAAAAGTCTCAAAGCTTTGGAGCAAAAATATCTCCATGGATTTTGCCAAATTCCCTGAAAATGTTGGCTTTTGTGTTCTTATTCAAATGTGATGTTAATCGTGCAATCAAAACACCTTGGAAAGGCCAACAAACCAACATCCTAATGTTCAGAACCAATAAACTGGATCTGAAATCTAATTAAATGTTTTCCAAAAATGCTTTTATATTGAGTCTATCACAGCATAGTACTGAAGAAATGGGAGAGTCCCTGCATGGGACCCCACAGATTACAGCAGTTCAAGTAGGAACAAGGACGCCAAGGTTCTCAGAAGTTGTACACTTTTGTTATGGAGGGGTAAGGCACATTAGAATGTATTACCACTGTAGGGATGTAGACTGAACATAGAATATTTGGATGCCCTACATCAGAGACATGCACAAAAGGGGGCGAGCAGACTGATCACTGGGGACACAGAACTTCTCTGGTTCCAGGGCCAAGAAGCAGGAAAGAGCAAGTTCCTCTGGGGGCGGGCGTGGGGAAGAGCCAGTTCCTGACAGGACTAGGACTGGAGCCAGTGGTAGAGGAGGCAAGGAAGAGCAAGTCCCATGCTATGTGGTTTTACTTGCTTTCTGCCACGTATTTTGTGTTATGGCGGTCTCATAAGCTAATTCAGTACATGTGCGATTTAAGTACACTTTAACTGAAGATCTGACAAAATACAGAGAAGGTACCAATGTAAGATTTATAAAGACAGCTAAAGCACTTGACCCAAGGTTTAACAATCTGAAGTGTCTTCCACAATCCGAGAGGGATGTGATATGGAACATACAATCAGAAGGTTCAGAAGAGCAACACTCAGATGCAGAAAATACAGAAACCAAACCATCAACAAAGAAAATCAATGAACGTGATTCAGTGCACACTGCTTTGGATCACTATCAAGCAGAATTTGTCAACACAGAAGCATGTCCTTTGTAATTGTGGCTGAAGCATGAAGAGGCATACAAATATTTAGCATACCTGGCATGAAAATACCTTACTAACCTGGCTACCACAGTACCATTCTAAGTTCTCGATTTCAGGTGACATTGTAAAGAAGCAGCAGGTAGCATTATATTCCATAAATGTAAATAAAGTCGCTCATCTTAGCAACTGGCTGAACAAGAAGTGGGATTGAGTGGACTTTAGGTTCTAAAGTTTTACATTATTTTATTTTTGGATAAAGTTATGTAAAAATAATAATAATTTGTAAGCTGTGCTTTTATGATAAAGAAGTTGTATGACAGTACATGTATGACATTAACTGAAACATATTATTTACTTATCTATATTTACACTGCACATATTTGTAATCAAAATAATAACGTAAAGTGAGAACTATACACTTCACATTTTCTGTTATAACTGAATTCAAAATATTTGAAAATGTAAAATATATTCAAAAATATTTAAATAAATGGTATTTTATTATTATTTAACAGTGCAATTAAAACTGTGATTAGACACAATTATTTTTTAAAATCTCTCAATTAATGATAGTTAATATTTTAATCATTTGGCAGCCATAACAGGAATCAGTGTGCTACTAGGGTAGTGCGACGATACGAAGGGCTTAATCTCCTCAGCTGACAGATGTAGTGAAGCAGAAGCAGCCTGGCAGCTGACTCAGAAAGGAGAAGCAAAGTTAAAAGAAAAGCAAGAGTTGAAGTTTCAGGGCTTGTCTACAGTGCCATTTTACTGCGCTGTAATTTTTTCACTTGGGGTGTGAAAAAACACCCTCTCTCCAGGCGCAGCAAGATTCAGCTCTGTAAAGCACCAGTGTAAATAGGCTCACATTGCTGGAAGCTAGTCCCCTCGTGGAGATGATTTACCGACAGGGCTGGTGCTGTGACCGCACTGTTACTTTAAAGCACTGCCATGGCTATGCTTTAGACTCAAAAGTGTAGACAAAGCCTCAGGCTAAGTGAGTGGGTTTTCAAATACAGATCCAGGACATGTGACAAGTGCACCAAGGGAGGGATGAGTTGCCCTATGAGATGAGCCAGCTGAAAGGAGAGCTAGAGCAGTTACAGGAAAAACACACTTGTTGGGTTTGGAGAAGAAGATGAAAGTATATATTGATTGCGTCCGGTGAGACCGAGTATATGACCACAGCCCTACTGCATTAGGGGTTTGTTTCTGTGGGACTTGGGAGACCACTCTGCGCTGTGAATGAATTCATTTGTATTGGGATTTTTTTCTGCAATGTTTGGATTATGTGAAATGAATGTGAGGAATGCTTGGGTCGGGCAGGAAAAATCTGGAGACAAGCTTGGGAAGTGGGAGTCCTGGAGCATTATGGGAAATGGTTTGTGAGGGTTGGAATGGGGAAAAGAGTGATTGGGGCAAGCCGTGACTGGAGAGCAGCCGCAGAGGAGTGGAACTGGCTCAAACAGTGGGGTCCTAAAGTAATCAGCTGGTCACAGCCATTACTACCCACTGGGGGCCTAGTCAGGAGTATCTTCTCCCCAACATTGAAACAGGCAAGTTCTCATCACAAAAATTAAATAGGAAGCCCCTTGAACTGGTTGGGGCCTTAGTCTGCTTATGCTTATTGCTGGCTTTGGGCAGGTGTTCTAGAAGGAGAAGGGAGCTGGCTGAGAAGGATGAACTGTGAAACTGCCTGTGTTTGGATTGGTTGTGTTTGAAAAATACACCAGTTTGAAGGAGGCTGAGCAGGACAGCAAGTTTGGAAGCTGGGGAGAAACCCTTCCCTATAACAGAGTCTAATCAACTGATTGGTTTTAAAAAGACGACCACGGGCTTTGCATGAGTTTTTAGTGTTGGGAAGGGCATTCTTACAAGGAATTAACTTAAATACAAGAAGTCGTTGTGCCAACTCTTCAAAGTGAAATTAAGCCTATGTGTCAAATGATTAATGTTACAAAACAATGATCCAGTTGAAGTAGACTGGTCATTCGTATCACATAATTAGCCAAAGGAAAGCATCCTTTTCATTAAATCTACATATTTACACAATATATTTTCCTATGAGGGAGAGTCAGACTATGTTACAGGGTAGGTTATTTCAGTCTTTTTGTTACATTTCAATCAGTAACATCTTATAGAGATTAAACATCTCCTGAGAAAAATACCAGATAATAATGGTAAAATCCAGCAGACAAACCCATTAGATTACCAATAAAAGGTGAACAAGACCATTGAGAACTGTAAGGTGGTATAACCACCTCGAAGCGTCCTGCTTTCTCCCTTGGGAGAGTAAGTTATAAAATACTGGCTGAAAACTATGTCAGCTAATGGCTTAGAGCTGTGAGAGTGGTTGCTGAAGGGTGGCAGGAGTGCTGGAGGGACTATGCTTGGAGGACAATTTTTTTTTAAAAAAGAGACAACAATAAAATCCTGTTTTAGCCCCTATCACAGCCAATAGAAAACTTTCCATCGAGAGTTATAAGGTGGGCACTATTTTCCATCTGACTGTTCTGAAATCTTTTTCTGAGTTCATCTTTCTCTGAGGCCCCCTTGAAACTTACACAAAGCTCTGTATAACTACCACAGTCCCCAAATCCAATCTTGTGTCAAATGCAAGATCCAGCCACATTGTACACAACATGTTGTATTTTATATAGTGCTTTTCATCTTTTCTACACAGATATTAACAAATTATTATGGCCACTGAACTGTATAAAACTTCATCAGTAGAGGGTACATTTTTCTCTAGTTGTGATATTGTTCTCAATTATTACTGAAATTATTAATTGCTTATTTTATTATATTTCAGGAGTATATGCATCACTCCCACCACTAATACTGTTTTAAAAAAAAGCTGATATCTCATTTAAAATTTAGGAATATATTCTATTTTAGAGTCATTTTTGCTTATTTCTCTTACTCTAAATATTTCTTCTTTCATTATATCACCAGAAATATTTACAAGAAAATCAGCTCTCAGTTCCTTATGGTCTTGTCTAAATCGTATTCACCTGAAATCACAATACACTTTATGTGACATCTTAATCATTTTCACATCAGCCAATGTTAATGTTATACCACAAAAGAAAGATAACACATTTTAAAATGAGAAACGAGAAAGAGAAACAGATTTTCCATGAAAATATACAGAATAATAATAATAATAATAGAAATGCAAAACCAATCAATCCATGTGAAAACTGACTTCAAAGTGAATGTTTTTCTGATTTTTCATGAAGAAACAGTGAGTTTTTAAATGCTGTTATTTAAAACAAAATATGTTCCAGCATAAACAGCAAACGCATCCACTTAATCTAAATGTCAGTATTATACATCTCTATTAACCACTGTCCCCTATCAGAGGAGAAAGGGACTCTAATGAATGTCTCTCTCAGAACTATTTGCTGGCTTCATATATTCTGCAATTTTAGCAAGTGTTTCAGTTTTTATAATGGCTTCTGGATGGCTACATGAATGAAGGGCCACTACTATGCAAACAAATATTGATAACCTTAACATCAATAAAAGTTAGAAAAACGTCCTCAAGCATTCAGAGAGACATTGACACCTCTGCTTAATTTGCATTGGACGTACATTAATTATACCTCAAGACAAAACCAAGAAATGTTACACTAAGGCCTTGTCTACACTGCTCAATTAATCAGCCTATGTTAGGTTGACTCAGACCTACCACATTAATGACAGTAAAACCTCAGAGTTAATGACACCTCTGGAATGGAGATTGTCCATAACTCTGAAATGTTTGCCATTTCAACCAGAAAGGACATTGTCTCAATGACTTAATTACCTGCATCCTGCTTCAAAGGCCTTTTAAGAATACACTTGAAAGAGAATCCTCTGAACTGTCATTCATGCTTAAATTCGACACTTTACACTTAGGTATGAATAAAGACTCTAATTATCTCACCCATTACAAAGATAGCTTCCCCAATTATCACCTCTAATATCATTAGCTCACAGACATTTACCTCCCCCCCTCATCCCCCTTCTGTTCTGAAATTTGATTTGTCCTTTTCATATGTGTTCTTTTTTTTTAATTGTATCCTTTGGTATATATGGTTGTGACAATTTTCTTCCACTATTTGATCTGAGGAAGTGGGTCTGGCCCACAAAAGCTCATCACCTAATAAACCATCCTGTTAGTCTTTAAAGTGCTACATAGTCCTGTTTTTTGTTTCAGCTACACCAGACTAACACGGCTACATTTCTATCACTATTCTGAAATGTTTACAACTCTGAACATAGCAGCTGACACCAGGCCAGGGTCCAACAGGCAGTTTCTTTCCCTGGGTTGGACTGAGTTTGCAAGACTGTCCCCTTCCTTATACGCGCGCGCACGCATGTGTGTGTGCGCGCACGCACACACACGCGCGCACACACACACACACACACACACACACACACACACACACACACACACACACAGCATGTCCACCTCGCAGTCAGGAGAGGAAGAAACCAGCACGTCCTCCTCCTCCGGGAGAGGAGTGAAAATAGTGCAGACACCAGCACTACTGCTCTGCTCACTCCAGCTTCTTTGGCCTGGTAGCCCCAGCATCTTCACCTCCTAGATGTAAGTAGCTGCACCACATGTAGGGGTGGAGACAGACATCCCAGTTCTTTCTACCATTAAGATGCCACACAGGTATGTTCTTTTTCGGGATGGGGCAGAATCTTTGCTGCTGCTTGATTGGTTACTTCTAATTTACCTGCTGTGAGGCTCCCCACATCACTGGACCCCTTTGCCACTAAGCTCCCAGCTGTACCACCAGACCCTCCTGCCACAGGGCTCCCAGCTGCGCCACCTGCCCCCCACTGTCACCAGGCTCCCAATCCCGCTGCTGGTGTGCCTGTCCCCAGGCTCTCTGGTCCAGGAACATCCCTGGACCATGGATGTTGCTGGACCAGTGAGTCCTGGTTTAGGGAGGAACAACCTGTAGTGTAGATCTGGCTTAAGGAATATTAGCTTTAAATATTTCCAACAGAAGACTGGATTAAAAAGCTATTTTCCTTAATAAACAGTAAAGCTCTTGAAACCCGACCTTCTCTAAGATTTACTATAGAAGGAGAGGGCAGTCACTATTAAAATATACATAAAAATATGCCCCTGCAGATGGTTTATTAATATCCTTTACTGGCAAAACTGAATTACCACTTCAGTGTGTCCTCAGCATTACAGGCTATCAGTAAAATATTCATTAATGTAAACTGCATTAGTTAGCAAATATAATACACTTTCAGCAAGGCTCTGCATGCTGAATAAAATTAAGTGTTTGTAAAGCAGCATTTAAAGAGAAAATGGGTATACACAGTAAAACTAAAATGTTAAAATAATATTCAGTTTACTTGAAAATCTTGCTAGTTCTTTTCTCAAAGAAGGTGATAATAAACAGAAGCCTTTGGCTTATACAAAGTGTATTTATGTTCTTCTTGTAAATCAATTTTTATACTATAATGTAAAAGGAATATCAGAAAGATACACTAAAAAGGCAATAAAGAAAATACTTATTTAAGAAAGGACAAATAAATTCAGATGAAAAAAAAAAGAACTAGATTAAACCCAAGGTCATACTTCATAGGGAATTTAAATACTTAAATTTGCAAATTTTCAGGCATATAATTTCCTCTTCTCAAATCCAGATTACCTACTGACTTTGCTGAAACACATTTTGGAGTTTCAATAGGGTTCACAATTTCTGCTGGATTAACTGCTGTTTTCAAAGGTTGATTACTTTTAGATAAGTTGACTTTCAGACCAAGGCTTTCTGACATAATGCTAATATGGTAAGTCTCACAGTCTTATTGGCTAACTTTTTGCCATATGTGTAACTTTTGTACTTTGCAGTTGTCTTGTAGCCATGTTATTTTGAGGTATGAGAAAGACAAGCTGGGTGAGGTGAAATCTTTTATTGCACCAACTTCTGCTGGTGGAATGTACAAACTTTCCAATACACATAGCTCTTCTTCAGGTCTGGGGAAGGAAGCAAGTTGGAACAGACTGTAAAGCAGAAGGGGTAATGCAGGTTGGATGTAGTCACTAGAAAAGAAGTGGGCAATTGGGAGTTATACTGTTATGCACAAAGAATTTGAAGTGGGCAACTAAGGGTAGCAGGCAGTAGGGTGAGTTGTAAATTGTGGTAATGACATAAAACTGGTGTCCCTGTTCAAGTCCATGACTTCTGGTATACACCTTTTGAATAAGTTAAACAGATTTTCTTTGAGGACAAGTATTGAAAGATCAGTTATGGGGTGTCTGCCCACTGGTGTTTTTTTATCAGTTTTTTCTATGTGAGCTCATTCGAGAGAGCACTAATTGTTAGGTTTCACCTACATAGTTGCTGTTGGAATATTTAAAGCACTGGATGAGGTACACCCCAAATCGTGAAAAACATCTGTAGTACCCATGAATCTTGAAAGATGTTTTGGGGAGGGTACTGATCATCACAGTAGTGGGTACTGGCAGGGTCCAGTGCTACTTTGAGTTCATAGATCCTCGTCTGTGTGGAGCTTGATTCTGATGATGAGCTGAGAAAGACTGGGGCGAAGGAGTGGGGTCTGACATTCAGAAGAAAGAGGTCACCAAAGATTTCTTTCAGGTTCCCATCAAATATGGATTGTAATTGTTTGAGGATCCCCCCCACATGGGTTCCAGTGTGGGGTGAAAGATGACAACTAGGGGTCTGCGGTCAGTGGATTTTTCTTCTATATTGAAGTAGGGTCTCTCCTGGGGTATTTGGATGTCCTTTTCCAAGATGCAATCTACTTCTCTGGTGGAGTTTTCCTTCTTTAGTGAAGGCAGTTTTAAGTGTGTTTAGATGTGTGTTCTGGAGTTTTTCTTTGGAGCAAATATAGTAGTATCTGCGTGCCTGGTCCCTTGCTTTATTATTTACAGACTGAGTCTGAAATCACTGTAAAATGCTACTAAATCAAAATGATGGTCTTTAAGACACACTGTGCTCAAGTATAAATGGTGACACAACATTCAAGACACAGGAGAATGGAGAATAATGACTACAGTGGCTACCATTATATAGTTACTGGTTTAATTAAAAAAATGTACCACTCTCAAATTTCAGGTACATATGCAAGCCACTTTCTAGAAAATATTACTCTTAAAAATTATGAGTTGGATCAGGGTCCACCCTACTCATCCAACACAAAGATTTTAACCTTCCTATTGACTTTAACCCATCCTCATCTTTGGCAGCCAGTGGGAAGATGTACATCTTGCAGCATACTCTGAACATCAGGCTGGTGTGTTATTGTACTAAAGGGACAATCTGTTCCAAAGTCAAACAAGTTACATTTTTATAAATCAAAACTAACATTTTCTACAACATCCAGAAAGGAATTCAAAGTTAGAGTGGATCAAAAAGACAGCATTGTCCTTGTGAGAACATAGCTACATGAGTACTCCCACACAAGTGATCTTAAGAAGTAGCCCCCTTAATTTTTCATTTTAATAATCCAGTCTGGAGGTGACAATGGTTATTTACTTATAGGAGGTAATTATATGGTCCCATTGGTATCTAAGACTTAATTGCAGTGTAGGGAACTATTATTATCCCCGTGTTATAGATGAGGAGCTGAGCCAGAGAGAGATTATGTGACCTGCCTGTACTTACACTGAAAGTCTGTGGCAGGGCAGGGAATTTATCTTGTGAATTCCATGCAACAACTGAGCCACATCCGTCCCTTATACAACAGTAGTAACTATAGGCAGGTCCACATCCAAAAGAAAAAGCCGAAATTTCCTTGCCAAAATGAGATTAAAAATTATCTTGGTCACTGCAAACATGCGCGCAACAAGATGGGCAAACAATGTTGAATGAAACTGACTAGAAAACATCTCCCCAACTCATTTTACCAGCAAGGAAAGAAGTGAGTTCAAAGTGTAGGTCACAACTCTAAGCTCCTGAAGCACTTCCAAGAGCCCGAGTGAGAAAAACTGGACAAACTGAAGCAGAAAAGACTCTTTGCCATCATCCAATACTGTTCTGCTACCATGGGGGACAAACAATCTGGCTCCAATCTCCATATAAACGAAAGCTCCTCACAGAGGTAAATAGTGAGATACTACCATTATTTCTTGTTTGACATACAGGAAAATATTACAGTGTCTCATGAGGCAAGATGTAGTAGCTATTGGTAAATTGTCACTTTTTAATGGCGTCTACTATGTATACAATATTTACCAAAGAGCCAAATAAAGCTAAATGAATTTAGCAAAATAGATTCCACCTCCCAAACCCCAGTAGGACATTGCTAAACAATCAACACTGAAAACATCCAGAAAAGAGTCCAGGGAAATTCAATATCTATGATATTCAAGCCATTTGATATTTTTCAAGGTAATTATATGACCTTCAACTTTACGAAGGAATTCCAGTTTAAGCAGAACAGGGATCTTATGAGTAACAACATATATAAGTTAAAACTATAAAAATGTTGACACATTTGAACTTTCAAGTAACTAAAATAAAATTATACAGAATAGGTCCTGACAAAGAGAAACTGTGGGATTTTAAAGTAATACAAACATTCAGATGATAGCTTTCAGACCCAACTTACTTCTTTATATCCAAAAATGATACGCCCATCATTGAGAAGGGTAGCTTGAAAAGTGAAACTGCCTAGGTTGTAATTATCCTGCAGATGTACATGATCCCATTGGACAACAAGTGCTGTGCCTGTGAGTCCAGATGGGGAAGAAAAACACGAGAAAAATATTCATTAACATTAATGTTAGCATTTACTAAAGTTATATTACATAAGACCAATATTTCCTCTCCATATATATCACATTTCAGCCAAAAGCCTTGAAGCACCAAAGATCTAATAAACATTACTTAAGCACCAAACCCTCTTATCAATTATATAAATAAGTAAATTGAGGCAAGACAGGTTAAGTGACTTGCCTAAAGTCATACAGTGAGTCAATGACAAAGAAAAAGAACAGAACCCCCTATTCCTACTGTAAGATAGCTGTTTTAACCACAGTGCCCTTCATTTATCCTATAACACAATGGCTATCAAGGTTGAAAAGTTCAGGATTTTCTGGTATTGAAAAAGTGATTATTTAAGATATTCAGTTTCCTCCATTAACAATTCAGCAGTATTAACAGCATTATTCTTTCTGCACAATGTAAGATTTCGCCATGGTTCTTAATGCTGAAGAATACTAGGGTTTAGCAATAAATATAAACTATGGAGTGTAAATTAAAGTAACTGAAAAGCCATAAATGGGGGTAAATGTTAAATTGCGTGTTCAGGATTTTAGTTTAAAAAGCCTATTAATATTCATGGGAGCTGCCTGGCTGGATCCTCATGTACCATAATAAAAATATACATTTAAGTGACTCTCTTGCCCCGAAAACATGTTTTACAGATGGTAAAAAGCTACAAAACACATTCAGGCAGTTAGGCGGAAAGGAATTTATCACCAAAACAGTGTTTACTGAAAATGTCTTTTTCATTTTTAGAACTATATCCTTCCCCAGTGCACATCTCCCTTTAACACTAATGGGAGTTATGTGCTTTGATTTACAAAACATCTGTTTCATTTTTTGCTTTTGTGTTACAAGGATGCTTCAAAGGTGGATCAATGTGTCTCTAGTTCAACACATCTTTGGTGAATCCTGCAAAGTCTTCAGCCATAGATTTTCAGCACAATAGCTTATACTCCTGTTTCTTGCCTATGTGCGTTAGGAAAACAAATGCAAATCTTTGATAAACTGTACTGTAACAAGTCTATCATATCATTTGCAAGTGTATATTTCACAGTCTTACAGCATAAATCAATACTAGATACAATGTTTATTTCCTAGACAGCAATAAACATGAAAGCTCATTTTTAATGTTAAGCAGATTGTTTTTAATTTTAAAAGGACTTTTCCCATGTTAGAAGTCATTTTCACCTGCATATTACAAACAAAAATACATCAATGGGCCAGATTCTGCCCCCCCCCCGCCACATCCATGTGGATCTCAGCCCTGCTGTGCATAAGTGGGAGTTTGCATCCTCTGGGGCACTGGATCTTTTTTTCCAGGAGAGCTGTATGCTGGGCTGGATTCAGTGAGAGGTAACAACAACCTGGGTATGTCACAAAGCTCTATCCATACTGATAACAGAATTGTTTCCAAAGTAACTAATGTACTTCAAGGGGAAACAGCAGAGGGAAAATGACAAAAGGAAAACAAAGAACTAAGTAGCTCATGATGTGACTTACTCTATTTCTTTTCATTTACAGTAACCAGCCAAATCCTTAGTCCTAAAGCACATGCAGTGCAGCAGAACTGCATGACAATGGAAATATTAGCTATTTCTAAGGGTGTACACATATTCTGAGGCAACCACTCAACCCTATCACTTTAAGGACAATGTAGTAGAGTTTGCCCCACCCCAGCATCAAGAAATTATGCCAGGTAGGTGTGGAGCATAAGCAGTTCCTCATCCCTTTCAGTTAGCCATGTAGTTGATAGCTCCATTGTATCTGCAAGTATTTGCATTTATGATTTGTGTACAACATATGACATGAATACACACACAGATAGATACACATACGTAGTGCTATGTCAACAATACAGGTTCAGCAATAACATCTAATTGATTGTACAGCTGGATTAACAGTTGATGATAATGGAAATTCTCCTTATAGTCTTTATCTTTCTCAACAAAAATCAATAAAAATATAACTCTACTATCCGTCAGTTTAATTAAGAAGAAATAAAATAGCTGACCAGATATACTGCTATGTTAGGACCACAACTGGCAAAAAAGTTCATGTCAAATAATTTATTGGATGAATATCATCACTTTTCTCTTTGTAAATCATCTGCAAATGAAGCACGGATTTCTCAAATGTATTTAAATGGTTTTGGTAAATAAATTATGCAAAAATTACTCGACTGTAATTGGACGTAGAGGCACTGTTGATTTCTGATTGGATGAGCATAACTTTCAAGACAAGTTTTCTGGCACGCACACTCATGACTACAAACATGAAACTATAAACATTCCATAAAATGTGCTAATAACTCACTCTGAGGGAATATGCTTTTCCTTAAATTCATTTGTTAGTTAGAATATTCATGGAAAGCCAATTCAAAAGAATGTTTTGTACAGTGTGCACTTCTAGGCCCAGAGAATCTCCCTTCTAAGGAACAGGTATAGCCCCTATTAATGTAAGCATAAATTTAAAGCAGCCTTTAAAATGTTAGGCTCCAGATGTTGAAAATATTGCCCTTAACATCCTAATTGTAATCACTCACATTTGGAAATTTTACCCTATATTTTTAAATAGAAAATATGGAATCAGAAACTTACGTGACATCAATAGACTTGCCACTAGAGATCAGAGTTAAGACATTAAATGTCATTTCATCACAGAGGATCAAGAATTCAAAATGCTGATTTTTAACTGACTACATGACTAAAATCTTCAAATGTAATGCTTTCAGAATGTATCCGAAAGAATAGCCCTACATATTACATCTCACTTTGCTTTTCAGCATTTCAGATTTCTTATGAAAGACTGCTAGTATAGACACATTAATGAATTTCTATACTGGGCATACTGCACATTTAATCACAAATAGGTTTATTAATCACATACATGCCCTGACTGCGTGTATGCTTAATATCATACCTCACAATGCTATTTTTTTATAGCTACTGGGTAGACAGAACTAATTACACAATTGAATCAAGAGAGCTCTGCACCTTGGCAAGAGATAGATTTTTCTCTTTAAAATGATAAAGCATATTTCAAGTCTAGAAGCAATATTACTTGTTCTAGCATCTGTGCTTTTTAACCATTTAATACAATCATTAATTAATGTCTAATCATGCTTTATAATCCACTTTATGAATGTTTAGCACATCTTTAGATGGCCTAATAGCCATATACTATATTTTAAGTAGCCCTTATCTTTCTTCAAAAGTTAATTAAAAAACATAAATGGCCAAGGAATAGACAAATTTGTTTATGTAAAACAATTACATACCATTATCAAAGTATCTCACTGTTGAATTTCTTGACACACTAGGGTCAAAATTTGCCATCAAAGGTGCAATGTATTGCGTGGCTGTTAGCATTCGATGCACAACTTCTCCAGTATATATGAAACCTACAATTAAGAAGGAAAAATTAGTAATTTTAAAAAAAATTAATGTATGTCTGATTTATCTAGATATTGCCAGTTTTAAAGAAATTCAAGACAATTTAATCCCATCACCAACTTCTAACAGTAAATTAAACAATAGAATAAACGGCACAGAGATTTTCATGAGGGTAATCCATTTCAAGGAAAAGATTTTCATAGTGGCAAAAATAGATCATAACTTATTATACAGTGAAGTACTTTTTAGTTATGAGTGAAACTCAGATGTGCTGGGTAAAGTAGACATTATCAAAATGCAGCCAATCACCATTTTTGCACGTTCTTCATGTGTTGTTTCCACCCTCTTCATTAGTTTGCTTGTTTTTCCTTTTCTGTTGTCAGCACTTCAGTGCTGAAACCACGCCTTCTGTTGCGTTTATAAGACATACTGGGCACGTCTAGACTACATCCCTCTGTTGAAAGAGGGATGTAAATGAGCCCGATCGAAAATGCAAATGAAGAGCAGATTTAAATATCCCGTGCTTCATTTGCATATTCACGTCTGATTGCTGTTCCAAAAAAGGGTATTTTGAAAGTAAGACTGCAGTCTAGACCCGGTTCTTTAGGAAAAAAAAACCCTTTTTCGAAAGAACCTGAACTCCTGAAAAAATTAGGAGTACGGGTGCTTTCAAAAAAGGGTGTTTTTTCCCAAAAGAACTGCATCTAGACTGCAGCTTCACTTTCGAAATACCCTTTTTCAAAAAAGTGATCAGGCGCGAATATGCAAATGAAGCATGGGATATTTAAATCTGCACTTCATTTGCACTTTCGATTGGGCTCATTTACATCCCTCTTTCGACAGAGGGATGTAGTCTAGACATAGCCACTATAAGACTTTGTCTGCACTGGCACTTTCATCATTAAAACGTTTGTTACAAGCCCTATTATATCAGGTCCTGGGCTACACAACCCCATACATCAATCATGCTTACAGAACAGGTCCAAATGAGATTAGCACTTATGGTTCTTACGTCCAGTCTCACTCTCTGCTAATGGTCTGCTCGACTTGAGGCACCTAGTCTGCCTTCCTCAGACAACTCTCTCTACCCCTGCTCCTAAAAGTCAGTCTCTTTTTAAACTGGTTTTTGTTGTTGTTTTTTTGGGGGGAAGGGGATTGGTTTTGTTTGTTTGTTTTTGCTTGTCAGTGCCAAGGCTTTGGCCCTTGTCAATACTGTTTCTGTACTCTGGTTGGAGCAATGAGGTAGATGCTTCACAGCAAATTGTTTGGATATTAGTTTCAGAGGGTTAGCCATGTTAGTCCGTATCTGTAAAAATGAGGAGGAGCCCTGTGGCACCGTAAAGACAAACAGATTTGAGCACAAGCTTTCATAGGTCAAAACTACTTTTCATGGGTCAAAACCACTTTGTAAGATGTATGGAGTAGTGGTTTTAAGCCACAAAAGTGGTTTTGACTCATGCAAGTTGTTAATCTAAATACATCTGTTAATCTTTAAGGTACCACAGGACTCCTCGTTTTTACAGATACAGACTAACTCAGCTATTCCTCTGAGAAAGGCTGTTTTATCTCAAGCCATTGTTTCTTTCCTATTTGCTATTTTCTTTCTGCCCCCCATGAAGCTAACTAAACCAATAGATTCAAACAATAAACATCTCAATAACCAGCTCAACATTAGAGTTGATTGAAAAATTTTCCAACAAGATAGCTTTCCATCAGAAATCGTGATACTGAACCCTTCCTGTCTTCAGGCAAATGGCTTTCCCTTCCGCCTCCATACCCTCTCATCTCCAGTCTGAGGTGTGTGTGTGTGTGTCTCTCTTCCCCTTCTATGTTATCTGGACACGGCACAGGAAGAAGGAGGATCATAGAGGGACAGTGATATCTGAGATAGGTGCTGGCACCTGCCTGCTCCCAAATCAGGGTTCTCCCCTTTACAGTAAACCCAACAACAACAAAATCTGGAACCTACCTAATTTTCCTACACAACAGAAAATCTGTTTTCCAGTCAACTCCCATCAACATGAGGTATTCATAAATTATAATAACACAACTCCACTTCTGTCAGAGGAGAGTGATGCACAGAGAGGTTAGATGAGTCATCCAAGCTCACACAGGAAATCTGTGACAGAGCAAGGAATTTAACCCAGATCTCCTGAGTGCCAGTCCACACCACCTCGCTCAGCTCCCATTGTTAAGTTGTCTATCTTCACTAATATTCTTTTCCTGACCCCTTTTAACTGAATGGTTTCACAGAGTAACTGAATTTCTCAGATATGCAGTTATACAGGTTGTACTGTGCAGTGACAAGAGAGGGCTGGCTATTAAAAAAACCCAATCTGTGTGGGTAGTCAGTTATCAAATATCATGAGCTACTCCCTTGCTGAAATGACAGAAGACTCATTAATTCAAAAATTTTAAGTGACTAGAAAATATACTCCAGGAAACATTTTATATTCTTGTGGACTGGATTAGAGAATCTAATTGCCTTTGTTTTCTTTTAAAACACAGCTTGCAGTTTCATAATTTCAAACTTAAATGTCTAGAAAACATGACCTATGAGAAAAGACTGAAAGAATTGGATTTGTTTAGTTTAGAAAAGAGAAGACTGAGAGGGGACATGATAGCAGTTTTCAAGGATCTAAAAGGATGTTACAAGGAGGAGGGAGAAAAATTGTTCTCCTTGGCCTCTGAGGATAGGACAAGAAGCAATGAGCTTAAATTGCAGCAAGGGAGGTTAACCATGGACATTAGGAAAAGCTTCCTAACTGTCCAGGTGGTAAAACACTGGAATACATTTCCTAAGGAGGTTGTGGAATCTCCATCACTGGAGATATTTAAGAGCAGGTTGGATAGACATCTATCAGGGATGATCTAGACAGTACTTGGTGCTGCTGTGAGGGCAGGAGACTGGACTTGATGATCTCTCGAGGTTCTATCCAGCTCTATTATTCTATGAAAATCTGGATATCTACTACTCAGTTCCTAACTCTACATTTAGGCCCCTAACTGCATGTGGCCTGGTCTTCAGAGGTTCACAGGGACAGACAGAACATATCCAACATCTTTTATATGGTCACTTGCACAAACTGGTAGGAAAAATAATTATTTCTGCTTATGAAAACTATTTTTTTCCTTTCCTCATCTTGTCTTCATATGCTATTTTAATTACTTAAAGTCTAAACTTTTTGAATGCTTTACTGTACATAGATATCACAAGAATTTCATTCTACCATATGTCTTCTTGAATTAAGTAAGAATCATATCAGACAACAGTCATTAAATACATTTTTATTAGTTCACAGTTCTTTCTATCTGCTTCTTAAATGTAACTCTCTTGAGAAGCAGTCTCGGGTTGGCATATTCAGACATCTAAATTATCTATTGTTTTTTCAGCACTTGTCTGCTGATAGTCCCTGAGGTAACATGTACATGCCTTTTGTCATATTCTTGTCTACATCAATTGACCTACATCCACATCCCTAATATTCTGAAGATGATATATAAAATCTTAGAGGGGTAGCCATGTTAGTCTGTATCTGCAAAAACAATGAGCAGTCCTGTGGCACCTTAGGCTATGTCTACACAGCAGCGCTATTTCGGGATACCAGAGGTATCTCAACATAGCTATTCTGCATCTTTTGAGTGCGCCTGTATTTTGAAATATAATGGGCTTGCTAGTCCAACCTCCCTGTAAACCTCATTCCATGAGGAGTAAGGGACGTTTCGGAATAGCAACTTGTTTCGAAATAAGTGCTGTGTAGACAGCACCAAATTTCAAAATTAACTTGAAATAAGCTATGCAATTTGCATAACTCAAATTGCGTAGCTTATTTCAAGCTAAGGGTGCAGTGCAGATGCACCCTTAAAGACTAACAGATTCATTTGGGCATAAACCATGCATTTGAGGAAGTGATATTTACCCCCAAAAGCTTAGGACCAAATAAATCTGTCAGTCTTTAAGGTGCCACAAAGATCACCTTGTTTTTATATAACATCTTGAAAGTCACATTCATGTGTCAGGATTACCTTTAACACCTTGGACCAAATTAATTCCTGGGGTAATCCCAATGACTTCATACGCTTATATAACCTCTCATCCCAGTTTACATTAGTAAATGTTACCATCACGACTAATATTGAGGCCAAGTACAACAATACAGAAATTCATTGGTGGAACATTTAAGTAAATATATAAAATAAATCCAGGTATTTAGTAGCCATAATGCATATTTCTGCTTACTTCCCTGTGGTACATTTTCCCTTTAGATAACTGTGGAAAGGGGGAGGGAAGGGTGATGATAACAGGAAACAGGAACATTTTGAACAAAGGATATTCTAATGATAACTCCAGTCATGCTTCAGAACAGCTTGGAAAGAAACACAAAGTCAGTTCAAAGCATCACAGAGATTCAAAGGCTGAATCACTATTGATGTTTTATTACTGTCACTAATACTTCAAGTAAGTAGCAAATATACATTTAACTTATCCCTGAAGGGCCTTCCACTGTCAGTAAGCCAGTTTTCTGAGGGTAGTAATAACTGTCTATTCACTTAGTCAAGGAAGAATTTTCCAGACCTACAATTTCCTGAACCATTTAATCTTTCTTTTGCGGGAAGAGTTTGGAGTGCTCTTTTGCAAGCCTGTCCTAAAGAGCTAATACTAGAAACACAAGATACTAGCCTCTAAATGTTCTCTTGTTCAGGATTTTATAAGTTTCTAGCAGATTTACCTACCACTGCTGGGTCCTTAACTCTTCTTTTAAAAAAAAGGAAAATGTACATATTTTAATTAAACAATTGTATTATTTAAAAATACAATATTATTTTTATTAAGTTAATTTTAGTAATTTTTTAAAAAATGGGCATTACATCAAACACTTCTTTTCTTCATCCCTATAAATTCTTATCATTTTCTATGTTTTAACAAAAAAGAGCTATAGTCAAATTGGTTTCCAATAACAGTGCCTTTTCATTTTCAATAGGGATGTTAGATTTCACGTAATTGAATAGTGGTGTAACTGCATGAAATTTTAGTGGTTACATGACTATTTGATAGTCCCAGGGGCAGCACCAGCAGCCAGTGAACTCCCAACCCTACTCCCAGAAAGCCCACTGCTGCTGCCTCTCTATCAGAGGGAGCAATGCAGGCTGGCAGGTGGAGCCATTCCACGAGAGGAGCCAGTTCAAAAATCAGCTCCATGTGCAGACCAACTGCCTGATGTCCTGCACTACTGCTTCTCATACAGAGGTAGCAGCATGGGGTGGCAGCAGCTCCTATTCACAGGGAGGGGCGGAAGGTGGCAGGGGAGGCTGCCACGAAGCAGCCTCTGTCTATGGCGTGCCCTGGCTCGCCGTGGTCTGAGGCTGCCTTGTGGGATGTGGAGCAGCCTCTGTCCATGGAGAGCTTGTACCACCGTGGACAAAGTCTGCTTCATGGCAGCTTTCCCTGACCCCCACAGGTGCTGCCTCGGATAGAGGGAACAGCGTGGGGTTAGCAGGCAGCACTGGGGAGCTGGTGCTGGGGGAAACCGGTTTTTAAGACAGCTCCCCCCAGCACCAGCTCCTGCCTGCCAATTCCCACCTCTTTAGGTAGCAGCAGAGTGATGGGGCAGGCAGGACCGTGGAGCAGGCATGCGAGGGGAGCCTGCTTGAAAGCTGGCTCCCTGTGCATATTGGCTCCAGCCTTCCCCTCTCACCCTCAGCACTGCTGCCTCTCTATCAGAGGCAGCAGTACTGGGGGGGGAGGAGGGAAGGGAGCCAGACAGATCCGGTGCTCATGGAAAGCTGGCTTTTAAGCCTCACGGGCACCAGCTTCCACTCCCCTCCTTGCTGACTCTGATACAGAAGTTGCAAGGGGGCAGGGGAATGTGTGTAGTCAACAAAATGAACTGATAAGCCCCGGCTTATCTCATAATCATGTAATCATCTACACGATGACATCCCTAGTTTTCAAACTTTAAGCATTGATTTAACTGTGCTAAAACAGAGCACTACTCCAAATTTCTATGTTTTCCGGGCACAATTCTCTTGTTTTATCTCTTTTCTCTATGGTTTATTTAGCAGCAAGCCTATTCCAGGTTCATCCTATTTTTCTGGTTCATCTTGGCTCAGTCTCTTTCAACATTTGCACAGTTATGTCAATTTTGAGGATTGTACTTGATTTGGTAATTCTGTCTCTTTTCTTTGGTTTTATGAGAAGCAATCCCATCCCAGACACCTCCTATTTTCCAGGCACAACCAAACCCTTATGCTGCTTTAAGTTATGATAAGAGGAAGCTGCATAACAAATTGGGTGGCCCTAGCTCTTACAGTTAAGGAGGAGTTCTTGAATAAGTAGACAACCTGGCAGACAAACTCTCTCAAATATATGGTAGGTAACAAATAGCTGTAATGTAAAACAAGAACAAGTATAACCCACCCAAGCTAAGTACAGATGAATAGTACAGAAATAAAAAAGGCTAAATCCTATGTAATGTGTGGGTGTACATGAACATTCAAACAGATGGAGAAGCACACATTGTGGGCTAGCTTTTTGGTTGGCATAGGCCAATTTGCAAATTTCAAATCTATTTACAGAAGACAAAACCAAATGGCACTCTCTTTTCCACGCATTGCTCTAGATTCACACTTAAATGATTTCAGTGGAGTTACTTAGGATTTCCATCAGTTGATCCAAGGGAAGAAGTAGGCCCAGTATTGGTTGTCAAACATCAGTGTCAGTTTGCATTCATAAGTATTGCAGAATTTGGCCTTTTTCTCTTTTGTTCACTTTCCATAGGTAAGCCAAGACAACAGTCACCCAACACAAGCTTACTGCATTATTCATCAAATTCAAGGAAATTGTAGGATATTGGCTTTAGGTAATGCCAATAACTATACCAATTAATAACTAATTAAATGACAATATCTAGTCCATCAGTAGATAACAAAGATGATCAGACCACGGAACTCATTTTACAAATGGAGAAACTGAGCGATGGGGAGTCAAACTCGCTTGCTCTAGTTCAACCAGCAGACCAGTAGCTGATCCAGGAAAAAACCTCACAGTTGCAACTCAGTGCTCTATCCAATAGGCTACACATATTCCACACTCTTTTACACCCTTTGTTTCACCGTTGATATGCAAAAACATGAGGTATACTGATAAGTAAAAAGAATGAAATACTCTGTCTTGGAAATAATCTTCTTTCTGAGGCCTTGATTCAGCAAAATACTTAAACTTCTTCCTTGTTTTATGCATGTAAATTCATGCATGGACTTCAGAGTGACTGCTCAAATGTTAAGGCTTACATTGGCAGGTACTGAGTACATTGCTGAATTAGGATAAAAATAAACAACTTACATTGTGATTTCCAAAATGGATGGCTCATACAATAGGTGTATCTAAAAGCAGTCACAAATCTCATTGAGGAAAGTGTTCAGCTGAAGTATTGTTGTAAAAGAGGTGTTACACATTTTTCAAAATTATACATGTGAGGAGAAGTGTATGAAGGATTGAGTTCAGACTTTAGGTGCTTAGATATGGTCAGGATTTCTTTGAAGTTATTGCAAGATGTGAATTTAAAAAGGATTGTCTTTGTTTTAAGGCATTTATTTGATTGAGTGGCATTTATAGGAAGTTGTTCGTATGCACGCTTATGGTATATGTTCAACTAAGATATTTTATTTTAAGATACTTAGAAAGCCAGTTGGAAAAGGTGTAATTTGACAACTGAAATGGCATATTTAATACATGACAATAATGTGCTTGCATTTCTTGACATCTAAATCTCTGAAGTCATTCCCACTATGTTCAAAAATACAAACACCTCAAACTGAAAAAAATTACTTGGTCAGACAAAGCTATCAACAAGAATGTTGTATGAAAAAGTTTTTCCACTTTGTGACACTTTGGACTTTCAGAAGTTAAAGTTTACATGGCTCCTGGTAACAGTAACAGATAATCAAAGTGGAATTTCATTTTGAAATACTCCTGTCATTGTTTATATAGAAGGACTTTTTAACTTTATTAGTTCAATAAAAACATCCTTATTAAAAATAAACATATAAAATAGTGTCTTCTTCCATTGCAAATACTAAGCAGTTCATTTGACAGGAATTGGAATGTTATAATCTTTTAAAAAATATAGGCAGAGAAGCATTTTGTGACATTTATCTGAACAACTCTGTAACAAAGTATGGTTGTCTTTCCCTTGAACTTCTAGCTCTGAAAATGACAAGAGCTTAATTGCGGCATTAGCTGAAATTCATATAGCAGATCCCAGAACAACATACAGCATGTCAAGGGCTTCCATCTGGTGATACTTGACCCTGGACCTACTGTACATGCACAGTCATGTTTCAGTGCTATACAAAAGTTGTTTTTTCGACCTATGAAGCGCTAACTGGATTGGGTTTGGTTACTTTAGAGGTCACCTCTCCCCTTGTGCAATAATGCCACACCTCACCTGACATCAGATGACAAGTGATGGGGCTGTAAAAAGGAAGTTGCTAGTGAAGAGGCCTCACGTCTTCAATTCATTCACTCTAGCTGCCAGCCTGAGAGTGCCTGTAATTACTGATTTCCGGAGCACATATCAAGTTCATCTATCTTCTCCAAGGGGACAGGTTAAAGGGCCAGTGACTTAAAGAGGAGGCACTGGACTTGGGAAGGACAGTTAATGTGATTATTGGGCCACCTGGAAATATATTTATTTGAAAATATATTGGTACATGAACCTTGAAAGTGAAGCTCATTTAAAAAGAAAATCTAAACAAACAACATCACTTTATAAATGCAAAATCAGACTACCTTGTAAAGAAAATACCCATTTTTATCATTTAACCAGTGCTGTGCAAAACCATATGTTCATCTGCTAAGACAAAGAGCTGCGGTTATATGGAAAAGTAACCATCTGCGAGCAGTAACTATAAAGTGTAAGGTTTGGCATGAAAGAGGCTTCTACTGAGCAGATGCTGAGTTGCTAGTGATGCTGAGTTGCTAGGTTTATTGGTTATGTTTTAGCAGCATATAAGGAAAATGGCATAACAGTTTAAAAAAGGGAAACGAAGAAAAATCCATCTCATTCTCTCCAATGGTCTGAGATACAGTTGTAGGTAGATCACCAGATATGAAGCCCTGATGTCATCTGAGGCATTTTATATTCCAAACTAAGTAGCTGTGCCAACAGAGATGTAATAGCAGATACTCATTTCCACTGTACCATCTTGCTGTGTGCTGTTGAAATGATCTTTTTTCATTTCTCCATTTTAATTTCATCATTTAATCAGCTGGAGAGTACCGAGCCTCTATGGATCACTTTCATCCAAACCTATGCTAAAATAAATTGATGCTATAGGCATGTGACAGAGAAGGGAAGGTGGAAAGCAGACAGCCAAACTCCTGCATTCTAAGGCTATTTCTGCCCTGGTCCCAGCATATTGTATAGAGTTATCTTGGGCTACTAAAAACTATGACAATTGGTACCAGCCTACATGACTTCAACATGTTCCCTGTGATGCATCTCTGAGGAGAGTGATTTTGTGCTTTCTTTAAACTTCCAGATCCTGGGGTTACCAGTTTGTCCCTGGCATGAGTCAGAGCCAGCATCAGGGTTGCACTAATTTGGACTGGCTGATAACACCCCCCTACCCCTGGGGCAAGATTATAATGGCCCACCACTCACCCTTAGCCTACATATACACTGTGTGTTGTTGGAAGGCTGGCATGGAACTGGCAATACTAACTGTATCTGTTCTCAGGATTCCCCATGGTGGGGACATCACAACATGCTGTTAGAACCTGATCAAAAATCCACTTAAATCAAGTGAAAGACTTGCACTGACTCCAGGGGCTTCATACCAGGTTCCTTTTCACACTAAAGATGTTGAGATGCTGCACTCTCCTGATGCCTGAATTTAAAAAAAGTATAATTGATGTAGCCCAGAATAAGATAAAGGAACAAATTAACCACAAGAAGGAAAAGGAAATCAAACTGACAAATACACCATCTTCATATTTAGCTCCCTGAGTTACCTTTTGTTAATGAAAAAAAGTGAGATAGGATCAAAACCAGAAGTTATTATAGAACTTCCTCTCTAACCTGTATAATTTGACAGGATTAAGGATTTTTTCTTATCTTCTGGTTACATCTACTATGTGTACATTAATCTAGCTATTGTAGGCCTCTAAGCTTTGCCATTAATGAATATTATATATATATATATATATATAATTGGTACAGAAGAAAGAGATATTCATCTCTCACTAAATTATTGTTCAGCTACATTTTCTGGAATCAACTGTCGCTTAGAAGGACCAAAAAGCTAGGCAAGGGTTAGTACAGAATGCAGCACATACGTCTTAGGCAAACATCTCCTGTTACAGTCAATGACAGTCCTGCTGTATGCTGCAATTAATTCTAAAGACAAAAATCTGTTTTTTTCAATTCTCTATAGACTATAATGCTCTTGGGGTAACTTCTAGATATTCACACCTGTAAGAAGGGTATAATGGCCCCGTTTGTCTTTACTTTGTTGCAACTTTTTTTGATTACTATACAAGCCAATTCTGGACAAACAGACTTTATTGCATTGAATGCATCTAAAAGTGTTTCCCTTTTGTCTATGACTAGTTTTATTTTTTTACTCTGTTTTGAATGTAGAGAGCCACTGTTTTTCATGTACAGTTCTGCAATACCTGTCTCCAGATTGAATTGTCAACTTGAATGATCTTTCGCTTGGGGGTACCCAAGTCTGTGACTCAGTACGAAAACATTTTAGATCTCTCTTGCAGGTGTCTTGAATCCTAAGTTTTGGCCACTTTCTCTGTCTTTGACCCTTCTTTATTTCACCATAGAAGATGTCTTTAAGAAGTATTCCAGAATAAGCAGGGAAAACACAGGATAATTCTGGAGTGAGCTAGGCACTGCAGCCCAATTTAGTTAATCTGAAAATATTTCGTAAATCATATCTGCAGTTTTCACAAAAGCAGCAGATTGTGGCAAAGTCCGACACCAAACTGGTACGCACAGAAAACCATCCAAGTTTATCCTGGCTTGCCAACCATGTGGAGATCGATGTCTACAAAAACCACATAATTTACTCAGCCACGAACATGGGCATTCCTAAAAGCAACTGGTTCATGTGAAGTCTCTGGAAAAGATGGTGCTGTTATCTGGGAAATGTTAGGCTTTGTCTACATTATTTTTCCCAACTTTAGCACTGGAAAACTTCAGTGAGAGCACTAATTTAGACCGCTCTGTTGTCTAGGCAAGCTCTGAACACAGAGGTAGATGGCAAAATACTTTAAAACCCTAACACCATAAACATCTGGCCTACTCTAAAGCTTCCACCATTGTTACAAGTAGGGTTGCCAGGTGTCCGGTTTTGAACCGGACAGTCCAGTATTTGACCTTTCTGTTCGAGAAACAAATTGAGAAAATATAAATGTCCGGTATTTTCTAAATAAGATGTAATGTAGATTGTGATGTAATGTTAAATGTGTCCGGTATTTTCTAAATAAGATGTAATGTAGATTGTGATGTAATGTCAAGTGTGTCCGGTATTTTTGTTGAAACCATCTGACAACCCTAGTTACAAGTGGTGGAGCCTGACCATTGGTAGGAATGGTGGGAGATACAGGAGTGTTGGTTCCTTAGTCAGGTGAGACTAAACATGCTGATAGAACTGTCCCCTATTTCCCCTATAGTGTTATTAGAGTGCCCAGATAACCTGTGTGAAAAGTCAGGAATAGGTGTGCATGTGTGTGGGAAGTAAGTTGCTTATGTAATATCAGGACATCTGGTCACCTTGGGGGTTATACATGTGCAAAGTCCATAGGGCTATACGTGTTTTGTGTTCAAATGCTGAACACAAAAACTTCTTCCCACTTCTGTGATTTTTTATTAGGAGAAGGGGAGACATGACTGAATCTGCAGATATTGAGAGGATACCAACGCCATGCCTCCACCAATATATGCAAATGGATAACACTGTTCTCCATTGTCAGACAGCATTTGGGTAGTGATTAGCACAGTCGTCAGTACAAACAACTGTATTTTTTCATATTATGCTCCTTGGTGAGCCAGAAGTTGCTTATACATTTAATCAAATACACAATATGTAAAATACATAGTATGCCTGCTGCAGATTTGCATAACATTTACCATATTCCATAGTTAAGAAAATAATATATATTTTAAGCATTTTAATATTATTTGAAATATGCATTTAAATATATGTTCTGTTTCATATAAATGCACTGTTTCATATAAATACATTTTATACGTGCAATAGGAATTCAGAGTATATGTACAAGTATATTGATAAAACAATTAGCTTTACAAATGGAGCATGCTTGTGGGAACTGAATGACACTCCTATATTTTTAAAAGGAAATATAGGGGAAATGTATTTACAATAGTAGTATTTACTCTTAAAAAACCAGAGAAAATAGAATTTAATTCAAAATAATGATTCAGCTAGGATTTCTTAATGGTTATTTTAATGTTAAACATGATTCAAATCTAGCAAAGCAGCACCGTAAGAAATACACAGCACATTTGATATAGTAATTTGTTTATTTTTGTTTTAAACAGGTGGTGAAGCTTAATCTTCTTGGAAATGTTTAAAGTTAAAAGCAGACATTGTAGCACAAGTTCAGCTTGTTAGAGAAAGCTCTCTGATCTAAAGGCTTCAAGCCTAGAAAAAACCCACCTTAACAAGTTGGAGGGTCTGGGGGAGAGCAAATTGCTGCAAAAGTCATGAAGAAGAATATCAAGATTCAGAATTATTTTGCCACCTAAACATGCCACCTTCAAAGCAAATGGATCCCCATCAGCCATTCATGTACACTGATATCTTTAGAATCATTTCAAAAGGTTTTTGGGAACTAAATTATCTTAAAATTTAGGACCTAATAAAACTCAGACAGAATTCTTTTGAAGCGAATAATTCCAGATAAGTCCATTTCAAACTCTTTCAGAAAACATAACTGATTTGTAGAAAATTGTCCTGACTGCTGAAACAAAACTATAAACTCCAAATCAGGTTTGTTCCACAAGTCAGGTTGCAGGCGAAGAATTTTTTACATGAAAATGTACACTATGCTCCACTTATTTCCTTCCTAAAAGCCACTACAATCCTTCAAAGCAGTTCTTTAGGCAGACAAATTTGCTGTAACTATTCTAATCTTGAATAATAAAATTTTATTTTACTCCTTCAGACACATCTTTTCATTATGATGGTGGATATCTGTTTGGAGTCCAACAATACAGAAATTATTTCAAATGTATTTGTAAAAAGATTTAATTCTATTTGTTTTTATAATTTTTCCTATGACTGAAAGGCATAGTTTGGATTACCCATCCAGATATTTAGCTGCGGTAAACTGTTTGATTTCACTTGACTTCACTGAAAAATTCTGATTTATATCAGGTGAAGATCTGTTCTATTTCATATATTTGAGATCAAATCTGATATTTCACTTGGGAATAGAATCGCAATTTTATTGTATGAATTAATGGTAAGACATATTACGAGGGAAATAACACACATCAGAAACAATGTTGCTTACATATACATTAAAGCAGAGTGACAAATATTTTACCAGTGTTGAGAGGTTTAAAATATAGTTTAGAGATCACTTCACTGAGAAATAACTTTGCTAGCTGAAATTTTTCTTTTGAGTTTTTGATATCTTCTAATAATTTTCCACAGAAACATTTGAAGCAAAATTTAAAAAATGCGTATAGTCATTAACCTCCCAAAATATACCAGATCACTAGATTCTAGAAAGAGTTAAAATAATTTTTGTATACACTCTTATCTACCAAATCACACCAATGTCTCACCAAAGTCAATCTATTTAGATAAACTTCCTTCACACAAAAATTACTACAAGTTATTGTTAAAAAGCTGTAGTTTTGGAAGAGTGCCATCATCACTGTAAGTACACTAAGCCCTGGTCTACACTAGACCAGGTCTTGGCAGCCACCCGGCAGGCACAAGCCCTTTAAATAGAAGCAACTGAAAGCGCTTGCAGCTCCCGGCTGCATGCTAGCCCATTGCCTGGGAGCCAGGGATGCGGAGCCCTTTCAACTGTCAAGTAACAGCCCCGGGGAAGGCACAAACTCTTTAAACAGAAGCAGTTGAAAGGGCTCCAGCATCCCCAGCTCCCAGACAACACACTAGCAGGGAGGCCAGGAGCAGCAAGTCCTTTAAATAGCAGGAATTGAAAGGGCTTGCAGCTCCTGTCCCCTGCTAACATGATGTCTGGGAACTGCAGGGGAGGCGTGAGTCCTTTCAACTCCTGCTATTTAAAGGCCTACCCCTTCCACATGAAGCACTGCCCCTTCCACCTGAGGCCCCACCCCTTCTAGGGCAGGCCATGACAACTTCAAAATGTTTTTAAGTGGCCCTCATTCAAAAATTATTGCCCACCCCTGTGTTAGCTACTCCCCTCATGGAGATGGTTTACCTAGAATCCTGGGAGAGGTCTCTGCCGGCACTCTTGCTGTGACCACACTGCCATATTAATGCACTGCCATGGTGGCACTTTAAACTTGAATATATAGACAAAGTCAGAGTTTTCTAGTTTCTCATGGAGATGTTTGAAAGCTGAGGCAAGGAGCTTTTCTGCATTTTTCCTACTCTTTATATGAAAAGTAGATTTTGGAGAAAATGAAAATGTTCTGTACAAACCCAAAAGCTTGTCTCTCTCACCAACAGAAGTTGGTCCAATAAAAGATATTACCTCACCCACCTTCTCTCTCTAAGGTGTTGACACTGGGTTACATGAATAAGTTTCTGAGGTTGCTATACTATTCATTACTTTTGTAAAAAAAATTTGATCTGTTATATTGTAATCCATTCTGTAGAATGTCCCATTTAATTCAGTAAAGGGAATTAGGGGTTTCTAAGTATTATGAAACACTGCCAGAAGATGTTTTTAAAATGTCAAAAAGATGGACCTTGCCCAAAAGATGTTGGATATTACAGGGAGGGATGGAATGCAGGGAGGAATATTGCCAGCAAAAAGACTGTTGCAGGCAATATTCAAACTTCAGTTTTAATTGTAACTGATGTATCTGTTCCTATGTTTTTAATTACATATTTCTGCTCTTTGAATTATAGAGACTGAATTTCACATTCATGAGAAAACAAGACACAAGGCTATTTAGATTCTAATGACTCATCATTCCTGTCTGATCAGTCACTTACTCTCTCAGAGAAGGTATGGAAACAGAATCATAATGATCTGTACCAGAGAATAGCATCTATTCAATGAGAAGCTTTGAAGTTTGATAGCTCCCAAGTAACTCACTTCTGCAGTCTACGAAACAAAGCCTTTAGCTTGCTTCCTAGATGGGTCAGAACCAGAGAGAAGAAGAGAGGGGAGGAAGATTTCTCTCACTCAGGCTATACATCTTGGCAGCTATGCTACTGTAGCTAGCCTGAAATTTGCAAAATGTTATGATGAGGTTTAATGCATCTGCAAGGAAAATTCTAATTTTGTGGGTAATATATTACATATATACTACAAAGAAAGCTAAAAGCAAAATTTTTGGCAGGGAACTGACTTTTTACTAATTTGTAAACGGTAAATCTCAGAACAAAAATGGAACAAAGAAAACGTGTTTCATTTTGAATTGAAAATTTTACTTTAGTTTTCAATAGTAAGGGTACATCTAGCATCCAAGGAACGTGTCTGCTTTTCCAAAAAAAAATTCGGAAAAGCAGACGCATTTTTTCGGCATCCCTGTAAACCTCGTTTTATGAGTAAGAAGGGATGTTCTGAAAGAGGGTTTTTTTCTAACATTTGGCCCCGTGTAGATGGGCCAAATGTCGGAAAAGCCTCTTTTGAAAGAAAAGTGGAAAAAGATATGTGCAATTTGCATATCTTTTTCCGACTTTTCTTTGTCATATAGACACAGCCTTAAAGAATTTACAATATCTAGAGTGTTTTCCTACCACCATTCTTCTCTTTTTTCCTGATCTACCTTTTAAAATGTTCCCCAACTCTGAAAGGTTACGAAAAGGCAAGAGGAAAAATGACACATTCGCCACTCAGACATTTTCAAAAAGTGGGGAAGTTTGCAAAAGTTGCAGACAGGAAAAATTAAACAAACAGAGAAAATAATCTTGTAATCTTTGTATTGTGCTCAGTGGCCAAAAAAAAAAAAAAAAAAAAGATGGCAGAAGACCATTTTTAAAGAATCAAAAGTTGTTCCATTGAGATACCCGTGAAATGGAAAAAGTATGTAACTGCTGAGGCTCAAGTGTGTTTAACAAGGGATTTTCAGTGCTGAGGATCAGTCCTGTTGAGTTAAACACACTATAACTGTAGCAAAAGCTGGGCATGTAAAAGGTATACAGGACACAAGGGAATTAGCAGTTCCCTTGTTTCACAAAAACAACATTAATAAATTCAGGGAAGAAAAAGAATACACCAAAAGAATTGTAGAAAACAGCTACTAGTTAGCACTGTGATGGGTAATTAAGAACACAAAACGCACATCAAATCTAAAGATGTAAATAACATAGGAGAAGTTTTTTTTATGCCAATATTGAAATTCCTTTTCAAAAAGGTTTTCACGTGTTGTGTATCATTATTTCCTCCCACTTCCTGCCATGGCTGCAGTATGGAGACTACAATATAATATTCATCTGCAACTGATGGCCATTGTCTAATGGCCATGTTTGCTCAGATGGTATTAAGAGTTGACCCAGGACAGACAATATGGTTTTGCTAAAGACAATGAGCTCCCACATTGAACATAATGATTGGTGGGATGGTGGTGAAGGAGGAGATGAAAGGGAGAGGATGCAGGAACTTAAGAGGAAATCCATGCACGACTTCTGTTTCAGAGAGCGTGGTTTATTCTACATTGTTGTTCATAAATATCACATTTCTTCATAATCCTTTTCATTTCCTTTATTGTAAAGGGCTGGGAGCTATTTGGAATGGAATTCTGACCTCTGGTTTCTCAAATTATACTGAATTTCCCCAACTAACAGTATTCTTCCTCATCAGAGAAAAATGATCAGCTTTTTCTAAAGGAAAGTTCTTAAGGGAAAAACAGTAGGCTCTAGTCCCTAGAGCTCTAGGCTCTAGTTCATAATTTTTCACACTCCATACAGAGAGAGACTTGGGTGAGCAATTTATAAAAAGTAATTAACAAATTTAGCCCCCTATTCTCATTTGTAAATAATTACAAAGAACACATGCTGTTGTTGTTTTTCCTGAAAGACATCTGGCTACAGTCAATTAGAAAGTGGGTAACCACTGACAGAGTGTGTGTGTCAGAGCGAGGGGAAAGAAAATATCAGTCTCAATATTTGGGGACGGGAACTTGGCAGCACTGAAGTCAAACTAGCTTCCGAACAGTATCAGTAGTCACAGTATCAGTAGTCAGAACTTTTTCTTCTCTCTTGCTGTCTTGCCACTTCTCTTGCATTTGATAACATTGTAGTATTGTATTATCCAGTTCCTCTGAACATATATAAGATCTGCAAATGGGTGACCGGGCATGGGAGCACTTTAGCATTTTTCCTTATTTTTAATATATTTTGGAGCACAGCTGATTTGTAGTAGGGACATGTTGAGTAACTGACCATACTGGCAGCAGAGCTTCGGAAGAATCAGTTCTGGAATGCTGATCAGCATGTGACAATTCAGCAAACTTCACTTTTTCCTCTAGACAGTAACAAATGGAAGTTTAGGACAGTGTTATGACACAATGTGTGCTGTTAAATTCCATAATTACCATCTCTTTACATCAACTCCCCCAGAGTGTTACTTAGATAAGATAGTCTTCTTCATTTCCTGTCCTAAACTGTACAACGTAGCACCTCTGCTTAATCCCAAATTTTTATAACCCTACTAAAATAAAAAAATGGTGTCCAGATACAACTGTGTAGCATGTAATAAATTTCAGATGAGAAGAAACCTTACCACTGAATTTATAATACAAAGACTGGGATAAGTAACAAAAATAGTTTTCTAATATACCCTGACTATAGTGTAACAGTGGACGAGGTTATTAACATAAATATGTGAAAGGATTTGCTTCAGTCACAAAAATACTAAATAAAAATTCTGTGTCAAATTTAACTTAAGTTAATACCACACTGCAGAGTCCACCTGCAAATGTTTGGTGACTGTGAGTTGTGATTGTATACACAGATGTATGGAAGGTGAGGGAACGTCTATTCCCCACAGCTGAACTCTGTCACTGCTGTAACAGCTGCCTCTCCTTGACTTCAATAAGCCGCAGAAGTCCATTCTTCCAATAACGCCTACTGGGCTCTAAGAGCATAGGTGGAGGATGTTGGTTCTCTGGGGAGTACTAAGTTTATTTGAACTAAATTCTGCAAGGCAATATTAAGAAGCTCATTCACTTCTAATTCCTTCAAACCAAACAGCATGGGTTCACTTTGCGAATCCCTTTGCGAATTAAATTCTGCAATGTTCTCACAAACCTTACTCATGAATACATTTTAAACAGGTTTAATCACAGTCTTCCTCCTGGCATTTACACAATAGGGTAAGTTGCCTATCTGCGGGTCCGCTGATGCTTTTCACTGCATACTGCTGGTAGCCCTGCCAGACAGAGTCTTTTGATGAATAAATATCATCTGAATGGCTCAAAGCACAAGGGATTGTATGCTAAAGCAAGCATGAAACTGGATTTGTATCTCTATGCCTCACTATGATAAAAATGTATGGAAATACAAGTTGTTAACAACTCTGCAAGGCACTTGAAAATGACTTGAAGGGTCACCTTTCATAAATTCAGTGTGCCATATTATACAATCTGAAGGAAATTCCAGGCAAGCAGCAGAACAGATGGCAAACACTTTATATCAGTCTCTTGACAATAATCCAGTGGTTTTAGAACAGTTAAAGTGTTATAGAGACAGCCACAGCAAATAGATCAGCAGATAATTTCCTCTTCGTTCTACCAATCTACCTTCAGATTGAACTAAAGCAAGTTAACTTTGGAAGGGGTCAAGAATAAGATTACAATAATGACAGGTTTCAGAGGTAGTCACATTAGTCTGTTTCAGCAAAAACAACAAGGAGTCAACAACAGTGTCACCTTAAAGACTAATCAATTTATGATGGCATCAACTTTTGTGAATTGCAACTCACTTCAACAGATGAATGACGTGAAATAAAAGAAATAGGAGGGATACAGAGATGGGCATGTTACATCATAGCAAATTCAATCAGGATGGATGTGGAGAAGAAGGCAATAGTGCCTAAAATGGAAAATTACATAGTGTAGTAAGAGAGCCATTCCCAGTTCCAATTCAAACACATTCTGATGGTGCCAAATTTGCATATGAATTCCAGCTTAGCAGTATTATATTGCAGCCCGTTTTTGAAGGTTTTTTTCTTGAAGATGGCAATACTCAAGTTTGTAACTCTGGGTATGTCTAGACTACATGACTCCATCGACGGAGCCATGTAAAATAGTTTACCCAGCATAGTCAAAGAAGCGGGGATTTAAATTATCCCCGCTTCATTAAAATAAACATGGCCGCCACGCTGTGCTGACGATCAGCTGATCCGGCACAGCGCGGCAGTCTAGACGTGGATCTGTCGGCTGGGGAAGCCTTTGCCAACCGATCCCTTATGCCTTGTGAAACGAGGTTTACAGGATCGGTCAGCAAACGCTTCCCCAGCCGACAGATCCGCATCTAGACTGCCGCGCTGTGCTGGATCAGCTGATTGTCGGCACAGCGTGGCGGCCATGTTTATTTTAATGACGCGGGGATTATTTAAATCCCCACTTCATTGACCATGCTGGGTAAACTAGTTTACATGGCTCCGTCGATGGAGCCATGTAGTCTAGACATACCCTGTATGTCCAGGGAGGCTAAAATGTTCTCCCACTGTTTTTTGTTTGTTACCATTCCTGATGTCCGATTTGTGTCCATTTATTCTGTTGAAAATAAGATACTGTACAAATGATTATCTCTAAATTCATTAACATCAGCAGCAACCTTTGTAGGGGCCACTGCCTCTGACAAGTGTCTTTGTCCATGATTGCTTGTCTTTGGTGGTTCTATTTAAGTCTTGTTAGTCTAAATTATGTGTCAGTCACAATTACAATAATTGAATATGGCTCTTTTCACCTGGGAACAATTCCATAACACTACCTTTTAGTATTTGGTTGTTCAAAGAGAAAACTGCTTCTGTTTCACGAATGCAGAACTGCTTCTACTGTTCCTCAGTCACTTCCCTTTGGGGTCAGATTTTGCAGCTCTTGCCTAGATCTCTTGAAGTCTTTCGGAGTTTGCCTGAATAGAACCTGAAGGGTCTACCTCTTCGAGAAATGTCAAAATGCAGCAACCTAGACCTATTATCTTTCACATTCCAGCTGCCAGGAGAGTAAATGAGTTCATATAAATACATGCTACTCCATGTTCTACCCAGAGAGAATTCCATCTCTCCCTACCAAAAGAATAAGTGGCAATGCTTGGCAATAGATTAGGTTCCTATAAAGAAAAGCAATCATAGAATCGTGGAACTGAAAGGGACAATATCAGAGTTATTTTTCTAACTGCATTGTCGTATCTCATTTTCTTCATACTGCCATGACTCTCAGTTCAGGCTAGGGTTTGCTACATTTGCTCATTTGTCTTGAGCAGTGCAGCATTGCAGCATATATTTTCTTAGGGTACATCTACACAGCAGTGTTATTTCGTAATAACGTCAGATATTCCGAAATAACAAAGAGCACATCTAGACTACAAGCCTTTACTTCAAAATAATGACGAGCTGGAGGACTTCTTACTCTGACTCATGGCAATCCTCATTTTATGAAGAGTAAGGGAAGTTGAAGGAAGAGTATTCTTCCTTTGACTTCCTGCTGTGTAGACAGCATCAAATGCTGAATTAAGCTATTTTGATTTCAGATACACAATTGACATAGCTGAAGCTGTGTAGCTTATTCTGACTTTAGCCCTGCTGTGTAGATGTACCCTCAGGGAATATAACTGATCACAATCATCATGATTCTCGGGAAAGCCTAGTGTAGATTTATTTTTCTTGCATAAATATAGGATCTTTAAAAGGAGATAATCTGTCACATCTTTTTCAGTGAATTAAATCAATTCAGTTGATTCTATGTGAGACTACAAACTTCAAGCAAACAAATTTTGACCAGAACAGAAATCTAGCAAAGGACCTTTATTATTTATTTACTATGGTGCTCACTATGTGCTATGTGCTTCCCAAACACCTTAGAAGGATCACTCCACATTTTATGAGGTTAACATCTACTCAGAACACTTGCCAAATGGTTCGGGCTGGTAAAAGGAAATTACACCCTCTGCTTTCAGTGAAGTTTGACTGCCTTTGTGAAGAAACTAAGAAATCATCAGGGAGAATATAAAAGGGACATCCTTATAGGGTTTTAATGTGCAGCTCTGACACTCAGATAACAGGGAATTTTCAAAGCTGAACATGGGTGGTAGATAGATGTTCCTTGCTCTCACTATAGGTGCCCCTGTTCTCTGGATGCTCAGGCTCAGCTGGGATTGGCAAGCCTCAGTGTTACATGATGCTATGCAGTCCAGGAACTGCTGCGCTCATTTCCTACCCCATGCTCCAAGGTAACACCAGGCTCTTCAGCAGTTCACTTACAGGGCATCTTTGTCCAGAGAAGAGAAGACGATGGCTTCACCAGCCCTGAAAATTGATCCGAAAGCCTCAAAAATAGACAAAGGAATGGGCCATGCTGATAGCTTTTCACATTCTGTGCTTTAAGTGGAATATGAATCAAATAAGAGGCAGTTTCTACACACAACAGCTAATGTTTTTCAAAAGCTTGATCAAGGTATGTATTGCAATTTGTGCCCTCAGCTAGAGGCTCAAGCAAGAGCTAAGAAGCTAGGGGATTTGCAAAGCTGGTATTCAGAGCCTGAATACAAAGTGCTTCTTGGGATATTAAAAAATGTGATGCAAATTTCCTGGGAATTCTGCCTCAAATGTGTGAGTATCATTTTTCAGTCTGTGTGAACTATTTTTCAGAGCATAAACACCTTACTTGGGTTGTTTGTTAGTCTCACATGAGACGTTCATGCCTTTAATATGTGAACAGATTTTTTCCTGTTCTTCTCTGACCCAACTAACTTTTGAGCAGCTTGAGCAACCTCTGAGTGCCCTGGCTCTCTCTGAAAACATGGAGCGTATACCCAGACTAAGCCTACCCTGCCCCACTGGAAGTGTTCAAATCACTGGGTGCTTGGATGTGAGCAAACATCAGCCCTGAATATCTCCTGGGCTCTCAGTTCTCTGGATGTGGCTCAAATGCCAATTTGTACCTGCTCAAACTTTTAAAAGCTTTGCCTGGAATGAAATCAAACAGGAAATCTACTTCTCTGAGACTTTTGATATAAATATGCCACATAGATTGTAATTTCCCCTTTTTTATCTCCACTGGAAGCAGCAATGTTTTCATATGCAAATAGGTCATCTTCAGGTTCAAAGACAAATTATTTCTTGAAAAGATGGAGAGATTACAGTTTAGTCACAGGGCATCTGCCATCACAGTAATACAGGTCTGGGACCCCCAGAAGACAGTTCTCAACAGTGGCTTAAAGACATTATAGGCAGAAGAAGCGACAACAGAAATGCCTGGGAGCTAAATTCTGTTCTCATTTTACAAGTGTGTAACTTCAGTGAGTGCACATGGGAAAGCAAGCATCTAGCAGAAGAAGCTGGATCCTGATGTTTAGAATTAGAGCCACAGCATTAGAATCAAGCACAACAAAAATACAAATTAGAGAACCTCACATCAAGACCTTTAAAAATACTACAGAAAAAGCATAACTAAAATCACAAATCTGCATTCTAAGAGGCCTGTTCTTCTCTGGATAGTGATTTACATAAGAAATTGTAAACTTACAGCTTATTTCACTTTTACAGCTATTATTTGCAGTCTTATGCTTTATTTTAGTGCCTGATTAAACCTCACCATCTCACAGCCAGTGTCCGGTAAGTTTTGTTTAATCGAATACTAAACCATTTTTGGGAGAATACAATATACACATACCTCCTTAATTCTACTAGCACCCATCGATTATACAAACTATGGAAGGAGTAAGCTATATAAAAATGTGTGTGTGCACGCACATGCACACATGTGTAAAGCTGAAGAATTCAGAAGGAGGGAGCAGAAAGAGAGAGAACTTTTATATCTAAGTTATAGCATATAGTTAAACATTTTAATACAGTTTTTAATATGTTCAGGAAAGTCCAGACTCATCATTTAAATGCACACTGTTTACAAAGATGTCTACAGGCAATCCACACATTTTATGAATAAATTACATGCTTCAGTTATTCATAAGTGGTTAGTAACAGCACCAAAGAGAGAACCAATTTTGAAACCCTAAAGGGTCTGAATGTACTGCAGGTTGCAAAGAAACTTCTTCACATTATGATACAAATTTTAGAAAATATTTAAGGGATTGATCTTGCAAGTGGTGGATCAACCTAAGTGTGCTCAGGAGGGCCAGATTATGACATTCTGAGGCCTTAAGGCAGGGGTTTTCAAAGCTGGGTTGTGGGCCTGCCTGGGTAAGCTGCAGGTGGGCTGGGAGATGCTTTGTTTATCTAAGCATCCAAAGCCACAGAGCTTCGCAGCTCTTATTGGCTGCCGTTTGCTGTTTCCAGCCAAGGCGAGCTGCAGGAAGTGGCATCTCATGGCCCGCCAGCAACTTACTCCAGTGGGACTGTGACCCAAATTTGAAAACTCTTGCCCTAAGGTATGTCAAGTGTAAAAGACCCCATACCATAAAACATGGATTTCTTATTTTCACTTAAAAGACACTGAATATTTTAGAAATGCGCATCTGTCTGTCCTTCTGTCTGTCTGTTCAAGAACTCCTCTTAAATAGTAAAAGGTAGGAACAAATGTGGAACGCAGCTTCCTCTTCCTAACTTAAGCAAGGTGAGGGTTTTGTTGTGGCAGGAAAACATAAAGTGCCAGAAACGGGACTGTTTTCCATAACATGGGAAGGGAGGGGCACAGAGAGGAGGGACACTGGGGGGGCAGTGAGCACAGGGAAGAGCCATATGCAGCGTGACCACTGGGGCAACCACATCACCAAGGGTATATCTACACAGCAAAGTTATTTCAGAATAATGGCTGTTATTCTGAAATAACTATGCGAGTGTCTACACAACAATAGCGTTATTTCAAAATAATATTGAAATAATGGGCAGCTTATTCCAAAATCTGTAAACCTCATTCTACGAGGACTAAGGTGTCTTCTGAAATAGTTATTTCAAAATAAGGGGCTTACAGCCCTTCCCAAGGTGCCCTGCTGGCCACTGTGTCTACACTTAGGAAAACTCTATATCACTCCACCTTCCCCTGGAGCCCTTAAAGTTGCAGCCTCAGAGGAAAGGACTTGTGGAAAGCAGAAGGCCCTGACAGCCCTGAGGCACACAGCAGCTACCACTGCCTTGCTTTTTCGAAAAATGAGCCAGTCTGCTGATCCCACCCAGCCTTCCACTGCTCCCAGGGCGCAGTCAGACAGCTTCCAGGCATCTGACTGGGGCTGAAAGAGACATGTACCTTCCTGGTGTTGTGCGGAGATCTTGGACCTTATTGAGGTTTGGGGTGATGAGACCAACCTCCAGGATCTCTGCACCAGACACAGGAACACCAGTGTCCATGGCCGGATGGCCAAGAACCTGGTTGCCAAACGACACATCCGGAGCAGGTGCGGATGAAAGTTAAAGAGCTCAGCTAGGCATATGCCAGGGACAGGGAGGGCAGCTCCTGATCCAGGGCACAACCCCACATCTGCCCTTACTTTGAGGACCTGGACTGCATCCTGGGGGGTAAGGTAGTCCCTTCCCGCCCCCTGGTATGAGACTCGGGGCTCGAGATGCCCATCGTCATCCTCCCAGGGGACAGACATGAGGAGGAGGTGGTAGTGGAGGAAGACAAGGCCAGCATGATCACCCTCCTGACCATGGAGCCGGTACCCCACCATGTGGATGTGTCCCGAGGCCAGGGAAGGAACATCATGTGAGTGCCATCACATTCCCTGCACACAGCGAATGGAGGTGATGGGCGGCGAGGGGTAGCTGGGCACTCCTCGCTCAGCCCTTGTGGCCCGGGGATCGTGCAGCAGCCTGTGCACATGAAAGCATGTGCTTCACCGCTCCTGGCTGCACAGCCCTAGGAGGCTGCCACAGAAGACCCTTGTGCTGTTGGCCACAGGGTGTCTGGAAAGGCCTGCCATACTCAAGACCCTGGAGTGGGACACCCTCCCTCCATAAGCCACCTCTAGAAGGAGGCTGGGGACACTGACACCCACACATGCACACACACTCAGCAGCCCCGCATACGGGCATGCCTGCACTCTTGGGGCAGCATCCACTTTTGGGGACATCTAGACCCCTGTAGGAATAGGCCCACTGGCCAAGAGTGGGCGATGGCCTTGCTCCAAGCACATCACCTTTGACTGAGCTTTGACTGAGGCTTCAGGCACAGTGTCCCCTGGGATGACTGTCCATCTCTCTTTATTCTCTACAGCTGGACCAGCTGCGAAAGGGAGGCAGTCGAAATCACGCAGGACAGCCTCCTGAACCTGAGGGACCTGCAGGGGCTGAAGACCCATGGATGACTTCCAGAGGGAGCACCTTGCGGCACTCTGATCCCTGGAGCACCCGTCCTCCCTGTTCCAAGGTTCTCATTCCCCTCCCCCCTCGCTTTCCTCCCCTCTCCCAGTTTCTCCCTAGTTACTTTGACCCCAAATATAAAGAAACTGAGATTTTTTTTCTAAAACAAACTTTTTTTATTGTCTCAGCAGGGAAGAGGAAGAAGGGAGGAGTGTGGGAAGAAAGATAGTGAGTGGTGATGCACAGGCCCCTAGTGGGGAGGCCCAGGGGAAAGAGTCTCTAGGACCCCTGTGAAAAACTCTGGGCCTCCCCCTAGGATGTGCATGACCGCCATGATGGGGCTGCCGAATGGCAGCTGTGCACACCTGTTCAAAGGCCCTGCTGATGTTGTCAGCCTCCAGCCCCTTCTATCCTGGCAGGCATTCCTCCCCCTTCTTTTTGCAAATATTGTGGAGCACACAACACGCAGACACCGCATGTGGGATGTTGCACTCCGAGGTCCAGCTGGATGACGAGGCATCTGAACCGTGTCTTCTAATGGCTGTAAGTGCCCTCCACAACCATGCGGGCCCTGCTGAGCCTGGCATTGTAGCATTCCTGAGAGGGGCTGACATGGCCAGTGTATGGCTTCATGAGACAAATCAAGAGAGGATAGGCCGCGTCCCCCACCTTGCAGATGTTGGTGAACTGGCCCCAATGGTCCATGACAGCCTGCAGGACCATCAAAAAGTATCCCTTCTGGTTGATGGAGAGATGCCTGTTGGTTGGAGGCCTGGATGGGGATGTGGGTGCTGTCAATAGTCTCCCTGCAGTTGGGGAAGCCCATATAGGCCATGCTGGAGATGATGGCGTCCATGCCACCAAGGTGGATGACCCTGCACAGAAGGATGGTATCGATGGCCTTCCATTCCCCCCACCCTCCCCATTTGCCCCTCCCAACCCACACCAGGAGCAACTCCCCCCACTCGCCCATCCTCCGGCAAGGCTTTGTGAGGACGGGATTGAAAAAACTTCCTGGGAAGGGGGCTTGCACTCCCCAACTCCCCTTTCCTTAGGGAACCCCATTCCTGCAGTCCACCCCCCCCCACCTTTGGAACAGTAGCCTGAGAATGCCATACCTGCATGAGCACAGCCCTGACGGTCGATCTCCCCGTGCCAGATTGGCTCCTGACGGGTTGGTAGCTGTCCAGCGTGGTGAGCTTCCAGAGGGCAATGGTGACATGCTTCTGGAGGGGGATGGCTGGTCTCATGTGTGTGTCCTGTCACCTGAGGGCAGGGGTGAGCCACTCACAGAACTCCAGAAACATGTCCTTCCTCATCCTGAAATTCTTGAGCCATTGCTTGTCTCCCCACTGCTCCATGATGATCTGGTCCCACCAGCCTGTACTGCTGTCCGGACATCAGACGCAGTGGTGCACGGTGTGAAGGGGAAGGTGGGTGGGATCCAGAAGCATGAGCTGCACCAGAAGAGATCTGAGGAGGGACTTCCAGAGGAGCTGGGGGATGGATTCCTGCAGGGAATCTGCAGCCTGCAGAAACTGCTGTATGAGTCGCAGCACAAACTGCAATAGCCATAGACTGCTCAGAGGCAGCTCCGGCTCCGTCTGGCAAGCTGAGGTGTCCGCAAGGGCAACCGCAGCAGGCAAAGGCTTTGCGCTCCCTTGAGGAGGTAGGAAAAGACAAAAAGCTTGAGACACTGCTGTATGCGGGGGGCAGGGGAGGTCCCTTTAAGCAAGAGCCTCAGATAGCCTCATGCAGCACTCACAACATTGCCCTGCATGAAATGGTTCCCGGTGCCCTTAAATGCGAGTTACCATCCAATCAGCATGAATGCTCTATTTTGAAATAGCTACTCTATTTCAATGCATATTTGGGGTGTCTAGACTACAGGGTTTTTTTTTTTAAAAAGTGTCCTTTTTTCGAAAAAGTAAATCGAGAACGCAGCAGTTTTTTCGACCACGGAAAACCTAGTTTTATGAGGAAGAACGCCTGTTTTTGAAAGTGCCCTTTTGAAAAAAAGTGCTATGTAATGCAAACTGTGCTTTTTCAAAAGAGAGCATCCAGACTGCCTAGGTGCTCTCTTTCGAAAAAGCAGCTTTCTTTTTCAAAAGTACTGGTTGTAGTCTAGATGCTCTTTTTCAAAAGAGGCTTTTTTGAAAGTATCTTATGAAAAAGCCTCTTTCGAAAGAGGCTTGAGGTCTAGACGTAGCCTTGGTGTGTAGATGCGCTGTTTTGAAATAAGCTTTTTCTGAAGATATATTCCGAAATTGCTTATTTTGAAATAAATGTGCAGTGTAGATGTACCCCAAGAAAGTGTCAAGCAGGGATGGGGCCCTGCCATCTTGCCTGCCACACTTTCATGCCCCCCCCCACTTTATGCCTTGGCTGCAGTGCCCAGGGGCAGCGGGGGGGAGAGAAAAAAAACCTCTGGCAGCCAGGATTGGGGTGGGGGTGGGGATGGAGGGGACAGAAAGCACTTGGCCATTGAAGGGCTTGGGGAAGAGAGAAGGCCCCAGGCTGCTGTGGATACTAGAGGGGAGAGAAGGCCCATGCTGGCAGAGGTAGGGCCTGGGAAAGAAAGCCCTGCTGGATGGGACCCCCCTGCCCTGAGTCCTACCCCATCCCAACTCTCACACCCCTCCACAACCCTAGCTTCTTGTCCTGCCCCCCTCACATCCACAAGCCCCTGCCCTGACTCCTACACTCCCTGACACTGCCAGCTCCCTGCCCTGAAGGACCTGAGCAATACCAGGTAACTCTTCTAGTATATAAACATGAAAGTTTTATGTTTTCACAGGAACACAAGAGAGGATATATAATTTGTAATTTTTATACCATAAATAAGGAAAAGTATCCTTTTTTAATCAATACATGAAACATTAGTATGATTAATTTTGTTAGGGAAATGCAAAGTTTATCCAGACTTTATATAACATAAGAACATAAGAACGGCCGCACTGGGTCAGACCAAAGGTCCATCTAGCCCAGTAGCCTGTCTGCTGACAGTGGCCAGTGCCAGGTGCCCCAGAGAGGGTGGACTGAAGACAATGATCAAGTGATTTGTCTCCTGCCATCCCTCTCCAGCCTCTGACAAACAGAGGCCAGGGACCATTTCTATCCCCTGACTAATAGCCTTTTATGGACCTAACCTCCATGAAATTATCTATCTTCTCTTTAAACTCTGTTATAGTCCTAGCCTTCACAGTCTCCTCTGGCAAGGAGTTCCACAGGTTGACTACACGCTGTGTGAAGAAAAACTTTCTTTTATTAGTTTTAAACCTGCTACCCATTAACTTCATTTGGTGTCCTCTAGTTCTTCTATTATGGGAACTAATAAATAACTTTTCTTTATTCACCCTCTCCACACCACTCATGATTTTATATATCTCTATCATATCCCCCCTCAGTCTCCTCTTTTCTAAACTGAAAAGTCCTAGTCATTTTAACCTCTCTTCATATGGGACCCGTTCCAAACCCCTAATCATTTTAGTTGCCCTTTTCTGAATCCTTTCTAAGGCCAAAATGTCTTTTTTTAAGGTGAGGAGACCACATCTGTACACAGTATTCAAGATGTGGGCGTACCATAGTTTTATATAGGGGCAGTAAGATATTCTGGGTCTTATTTTCTATCCCTTTCTTAATAATTCCTAGCATCCTATTTGCCTTTTTGACCGCCGCTGCACACTGCGTGGAAGTTTTCAGGGAACTATCCACGATAACTTCAAGATCTGTTTCCTGATTTGTCATAGCCAAATTAGCCCCCATCATACTGTACGTATAGTTGAGGTTATTTTTCCTGATGTGCATTACTTTACACTTATCCACATTAAATTTCATTTGCCATTTTGTTGCCCAATCACTCAGTTTGGTGAGATCTTTTTGGAGTCCCTCACAGTCTGCTTCTGTCTTGACTATCCTAAACAGTTTGGTATCATCCGCAAACTTTACCACCTCACTGCTTACCCCTTTCTCCAGATCATTTATGAATAAGTTGAACAGGATTTGTCCCAGGACTGACCCTGGGGGGACACCACTAGTTACCCCTCTCCATTCTGAAAATTTACCATTTATTTACAAATGTTCATTCTGATTTAATTTTTGCTACAAAATAATGAATTGTTGTGATTTTTCTTTTGACATACAGCCGGTCCCCGAGTTGCGAATGATCGATTTACCAAAACGGTCGATTTACCAAAACTCCCATTGAGTGGTCGTAAAGGCGGTCCCCAAGTTACGACCGTGACCCGTGCTTATGAACAGTGTGGTCGCAATGTAACTCAATGGGGTCCGAGTTACGAACATTTCGAGTGACGGCCAAGTGTTTGGTCCATAACTCGTTCGTAACTCCAAGTGAGGCTGTACTATAAAAATACAGTGATGGCTCCCAAAACAGATGTGGGGAATCCAACAAAAATTTATCTTCCTCAAGATCCACTGGACCCAAGTCCATAATCTAAAAAATATATATCAAAGGAAGAAAGAACACACTAACATGCAATAAAATGAAGAAAAACAGGACCAATGGCACTATACAACTGAGCATGCTGGACCATAAACAAAAGATGGTAGCCTTCTGATTACTACCAACCATGCTATACATGACATTTTAAGATGAGTTCAATACAAGTAGGAACTTGGCGAGACTACTTCATGGCAGTGCTGCCTCTGACCTCACATTTCCGTGAATTTGATTGGCAGTGATATTATTTAGTTAGTTAGTTAGTTAGTTAAAGCGAGCGTTCCTTTTAAGCTGCATGGCAGCACAGCTTCACAGGTGATTAATCAGCCCTGCCCAGTCAGTCAGCTCCCTGCATGGAGCCCTAACCCTCTGACTGGGCAGGGCTGATTAATCACCTGTGAAGCGCTGCTGTCAGGCAGCTTAGAGGGAACACTGATTTAAATAAGTTATGACAGCATGGTCAGAATTTTACCAGCAGCAGCTGGCCAACAAAATGCAGCTCTATTAGACTGACAGCAGACTTAATCATTTAAGTGCAATTTTACAAGTGCAATTATCATTTTTTCCAGTCTTTACCACAAACCTGTCAATAATGAACAATTAGTGAGAGGTAAGGGTGAGGTATAAATATTTGTTGAGACTGACATGTACATTTTTGTTACATTTGAATGAAAATGTCTATAATTAGAGTCTTCTTTTTCCCATATTGCTTTTATTCATCAACTAGGTTTGATAACATTTGATAAAAGAAAAGTTTTTTTCTTTTTTAGAGGCCCCTCATATTGCAAGACCCTAAGCTGCAGCTTAGTTACATTATGTTTCAGTCTGGGATTGGTGCTCAGCACTTCTCAGAGAGCTTTTGAGATGAAGCCCTAAATGCAGAATGCACAGAACGACCATAAAAAGCTCAGCCACACATGACATGGGATGAAAATTCAGATTTAACCAAAGGCCCAATTGTGCATGTAAGATACTAGCTTGCACTTGGAGCTTTGTGGGAGATTTGAGAGGCCCTGTGACTGCAAGAGGCTCATCTCTTGGAGTTCTGAGGCATAAGGTGGGAGTGTGCCTGCACCTACACCCCTTAAGAGAAGCTTCCCATCAGCCTTGTCTACCGCTAGCCATCTCCTCAGGCAATCCAAGGTGGTGGGGCCCTGGCCCTGGCTGTTTCCCTCTCCTTTGAGAGCTGATAATTTCCTGTCCAAAGATCAGGCCTAGTATTATTCATATTAAGTTATAGTTGAGAACCCTGATGTGCACAGTTGCAACACTCACAATAGGAATTCATATATTTACAAATATAGTTGATTAATACATTTAGCACAGTCACAAACACCCCAACTTAGTAAGACAGAGACACTAGAGAATGCACATCTGCACTTCCATACTCTCCCACCATAAAACAACCTGAAGTGTTAACCATCGTGTTCCTAAGCACCTTCCCCAACATCACAAGTGGCCATCATTCTGCACCTCCCAAGGACTGCATCTCTCTCTCAGAATGTCCGTAGGCTGGGATGCTGCCTTTATAATGTTATGCTGATGCCATTAAGTTTGATTTATATTCTGTAGAGGATATTCCCCCTTTTTCTTATTTGTATTTTCTCCCCTTACAATGCTGAAGTGTCTTTTCTTCCTGTAGGTAAGTATATCAACTTACCATTATATACATCAGTCCATTACAAAGGCACTTTTGAAGTTAGGTATCACATTTCTTACTTATGTCCTACCCATTTATTTGGTTCTTTCCAAGTTGTGAGGTACTTGTTAAAGTTTAAAAGAGTATGAACTTATGCCAACCTACTTTAACACATCATTGGGACCTTATACTTGAGCTCATCACCATCTAGGTCGGGGTAGCCAACCTGTTACAGACAAAGAGCCAAAATATTGGTGGATACAGCGCAAAGAAGTTGTTGAGCAAAAAAAAAAAAAAATGCTGCGTCCTTTAAGAGCCATGTTTGGCCCAGCATCTGTCGGCCACAGCATCAGATCTTGCTGCTCCAAGCGGTGCCCTGAACAGACAAAGAAAAAAGGTCAGAGCAGGGGAACGCAGAACAGCCGCAGGTGCGGGAGCTGCAATTTTTCCTTTGAAGAGCCACATGCAGGTTAGCCATCCCTGATCTAGGTCATAAGCATATATGTATGCTGACTTTATTATCAGGGTGAAAAGTCCCAGACGTACTTATGCTAAGTTTGCCTTAGCTCAACATACAGGAGGTGGCCTGAAATTCCCTTGAGTTACAGCCAAGCTACTTTAATATATAAACCTATAAAGCTACTATAACTTATTGTAATCAAGCAAATAACCAAAGCCGTAAGGAAATAAGGAATCCATGAGAAAAGATATATAGGCAAGCAGGCCGGTTTGCTGCACCTTTGTGCCACTTCTCATTTATGCCACATCTCATTTATGACTCTTCACAGACAAACTAAATCATATCCTTCCGGTTTTGAAGTTGTTTGCTGAAATTGGGTGATGCATGCCGCATAGTTGTTATACTTTATCCTCTGTACTTAACAAAATTCTTCATGCTTCAGCTTGACTTGGACTTCATTCAAGAAGAGCTCCTAACATCTGCTCTGTGTCCTTGTTTTACAAAGTTAGAGCTGCCATGGCTTATTAAATTGCAGGTCAAGTAAAAGGCCACAATTCACACATCACATCAGAGAATAAAACTTGCAAAACAAAGCAAATGGACATTCCCAAGTGAAGGCTAAATGTGTCTGAAAACAGCCTCTCTTCAGAAATGCTTGGCTTCCCACATTCCTGCTTTTATGGCTGTGCCCAACTCACTCAAGCCAATATTGTATGAGAGAGAGAGAGAGAGAGAGAGAGAGAGAGATGTGAAAATGCTGAGTAGTAAAGTGACATTGCAAACGCAAGGCTAATTACTGGAAATGCTGCTCCTTGGAGTATATCATCTGCGTTGTGTGTGGGGCACGGGGCTTGCTGATTCTTAGAGAAGGTACCTATGTCTGAAAGCAATAAAAAAAGATGACATGAAAACTGTAATGAAAGTTAATGGCAGCAGCAGTAGTGAACAGAGCATAGCTCTATGTCTCCTGTTAGTCCACATCAAGAATGGAGAGTGTGATGATGACAAACATTTGTCACCTTCACCAATCTGGAAAGAGACCTGTATCTCTTTACATCTCTCCAGCTCAGCCCCAAACCTTTGAATTATTGATTGGCCTTTCCCTCTTCATTCTCTAAAACATGCTGTGTGCTCTGTTTCATCAGGCATTGGGGGGGAAAAGCATCAGTCCAATGTCAACCATATAATAGCTTTCATGTCTAGATAACAAGTTGAAGAACCACCTGAAGACTGACGTTTTGTTGGATGCCTCTGACATAGGAATAAAGAGCTATAACCTGAGCTCTGTGGATTTTTCACTATTATGTGATGGGCAGTTTAACAAGAAAAAAAAACATGTATGAACTAACAAAGGCTTTGCCACTCTCGGGCTATGTCTACACTAAGGGGTTTTTCCGGGATACCAAAGGTATCCCAGAAAACTTCTGCCGCGTCCAGGGAATGCATTTGCTCTTCCGCTTTTTTTTTTCTTTCGGAAGCCCTGTCTTCTTCCTTCCATGAGGAACAAGAGCTCTTCCAAAAGAGGAGGTTTTTCTGAAATTTGGACCAGTGTAGACAGACCAAATTTTGGAAAAGCCTCTTCTGAAAATTGTGGTGCGCATTTTGCATACCTTTTTCCGATAGATCACTGTAGTCAAGACATAGCCTCTGCCGTTGAGTAGAAGGACACATGGAAGAGACATGCCTCATTAATGCAGAAGGCACCTGTCCCTTTCCAAAGTTAGAAAGGTTGGTGAGTGATTTCCAAGGCACAACCAATGGTAGCTGTACAAGGATGGTGCCTTTCCAGTTTGGGATGTGCATTTCATTCTCCCTGAAGCTATGCCCCTGGTGTGCAAATGTCTCTACTGTTGTATGAGTTCCACATACAGGGGTGGGGAGTGCCTGAAATCAGTGGCTCTGGAACAATTTTTATGGTGGAGATGATGAACTGTGTCCCCTTCCGCCCTTACTCCTGTCCATGCCTCTCATAGCCCCAGGTTGGGGCAACAGATGGAAGTGGCTGTGGAGCTCCAGTTGTGGGACTTATGGTCAGGGCACTAAGGCCTGAAGTGGAGCTCCTGCGGCCAGTGGACAGGATCCCGGTGGCGATGGAACAAAAGGTCAGGGCCTGATGGTCTGGACCATCGGGTAAACAGCAGCATCCCCGAGCCAGCAGGTGCAAGCTGATGGCTGGGACCCTAGCACAGGATGCAAAATCTGGAGGGAACTGAAGCGATCTTCCACGCACACACACCCTTACTTCCCACACCTATGCCTGGTATTATCCTGAAAAATTGGGAGATGTGCACAAAAAGGCTATGTCTGCACTGCCGGGTTTTTTTTCAGCAGAAGATATGCAAATAGCATTCTCATTATATTCTGCCAATCCTTTTTTTGCAGAAGAGGTTTTGCTGCTAAAAAGCCCCATGTAGACAGGGCCATTTGTTGGAAAAAACCCTTTTTTGCAAGATCCCTTATGCCTCAAAAAATGAGGCTTACAGGATCTTGCGAAAAAGGGTTTTTTTTAATGACAAATGGCCCCGTCTACACAGGGCTTTTTAGTGGCAAAACCTCTTCCGCAAAAAGGATCAGCAGAAGATATGCAAATGAGAGCGCAATTTGCATATCTTCTGCCGAAAAAAAATGGCAGTGTAGGCATCGCCGAAGTCTCCATCCTCTGAGCTGCTAGCCAACTGGGGACTTTTAAGTAATCGATATAATCCACACATAATCTAAAGATCAGGCAACAAAGGCTATTAGTCTGTTTTGACAGCAATTACCATGAACCATAAAGCTCACACAGCAAAATATCCCCAAATTCAAATGTCCTATTCCCAAAGCTGTACAGTTGAATCACCACACAATGAGAAATATGATGCATAAGTAACATGGAGCAAGCTGGCAAGGGCTGTTATAGGCAAACCACAGAACATTTGAATCCCAAAGACAATCAGAACCTGGAAAATGATATCTCCTGATATAAGTCAGCACTTGAGAAAACTTATGTTTGTACAAATGCTAGGAATCCGACTAATAAGATGGGTGAACTAGAGTACCTAGTATTAAATGAAGAGATTGACATAATAGGCATTACTGAAACCTGGTGGAATGAGGAAAATCTGTGGGACACAATCATACCGGGATATAAAATATATCGAAAGGATAGAGCAGGCCGGGTGGGTGGCGGAGTGGCACTGTATGTGAAAGATAAGGTAGAATCAAATGAAATAAAAATATTAAGTGAATCAACATGTTCAATAGAATCGCTATGGATAGTAATTCCATGCTCCAATAATAATAAATTAGCAGTAGGGATATATTATCGACCACCTGACCAGGACAGCGATACTGACATTGAAATGCTGAGGGAGATTAGAGAGGCTACCAAAATAAAGAACTCTATAATAATAGGGGATTTTAATTATCCCCGTATTGACTGGGTACATGTCACCTCAGGAAGAGAAGCGGAGATAAAATTTCTCAATGGCTTAAATGACTGCTTCTTGGAGCAGCTGGTGCAGGAACCCACAAGGGGAGAGGCAATTCTCGATTTAGTCCTGAGCGGAGCGCAGGATCAGGTCCAGGAAATAACCGTTACAGGACCGCTTGGGAATAGTGACCATAATATAACAACATTCAACATTCCTGTGGTGGGAAGAACACCTCAGCAGTCCAGCACCCTGGCATTTAATTTCAAAAAGGGGAATTACACAAAAATGAGGAGGTTAGTGAAACAGAAATTAAAAGGCACAGTGACTAGAGCCAAATCCCTGCAAGCTGCATGGAAACTTTTTAAAGACACCATAATAGAGGCCCAACTTAAATGTATACCCCAAATTAAAAAACATAGCAAGAGACCTAAAAAAGAGTCACCATGGCTTAACCACCATGTAAAAGAAGCAGTGAGGGACAAAAAGGCATCTTTTAAGAAGTAGAAGTTCAATCCCAGTGAGATAAATAGAAAGGAACATAAACACTGTCAAATCAAGTGTAAAAATGTAATAAGAAAAGCAAAAAAAGATTTTGAGGAACAGCTAGCCAAAAACTCAAAAAGAAATAACAAAATGTTTTTTAAGTACATTAGAAGCAGGAAGCCTGCTAAAAAACCTGTGGGTCCCCTAGATGATCGAACTATAAAAGGCGCAATCAAGGATGATAAAGCCATCGCAGAGAAACTAAATGATTTCTTTGCTTCAGTCTTCATGATTGAGGACGTTGGGGAGATTCCCAAATCTGCACCGTCCTTTGTGGGTGATGAATCTGAGGAACTGTCCCGGATTGAAGTGTCATTAGAGGAGGTTTTGGAACAAATAGAAAAACTTAATGTTAACAAATCTCCGGGTCCGGATGGCATTCATCCAAGGGTTCTAAAGGAACTCAAATGGAAAATTGCTGAACTATTATCTGTGGTTTGTAACCTATCCCTTAAATTGGCTTCCGTACCTAATGACTGGAAGGTAGCCAACGTGACACCAATATTTAAAAAGGGCTCTAGAGGCGATCCGGGCAATTACAGACCCGTAAGTACTAGGCAAATTAGTTGAAACAATAGTAAAGAATAAAATTGTGAAGCATGTAGAAGAACATAATTTGTTGGACAAAAGTCAACATGGTTTCTGTAAAGGGAAATCCTGTCTCACTAATCTATTAGAGTTCTTTGAAGGGGTTAACAAACATGCGGACAAGGGGGATCCAGTAGATATAGTATACTTAGATTTTCAAAAAGCCTTTGACAAGGTCCCTCACCAAAGGCTCTTGTGTAAATTACATGGCCATGGGATAAGAGGGAAGGTCCTTTCTTGGATTGAAAACTGGTTAAAAGACAGGAAACAAAGGGTAGGAATAAATGGTAAATTTTCAGAATGGAGTGGTGTCCCCCAAGGGTCGGTCCTAGGACCAATCCTGTTCAACTTATTCATAAATGATCTGGAGAAAGGGGTAAGCAGTGAGGTGGTAAAGTTTGCAGATGATACCAAACTGTTTAGGATAGTCAAGACAGAAGCAGACTGTGAGGGACTCCAAGAAGATCTCATCAAACTGAGTGATTGGGCAACAAAATGGCAAATGAAATTTAATGTGGATAAGTGTAAAGTAATGCACATCGGGAAAAATAACCTCAACTATACGTACAGTATGATGGGGGCTAATTTGGCTACGACAAATCAGGAAAGAGATCTTGGAGTTATCGTGGACAGTTCTCTGAAAGCTTCCACACAGTGTGCAGTGGCGGTCAAAAAGGCAAATAAGATGCTAGGAATTATTAAGAAAGGGATAGAAAATAAGACCCAGAATATCTTACTGCCCCTGTATAAAACTATGGTACGCCCACATCTTGAATACTGTGTACAGATGTGGTCTCCTCACCTCAAAAAAGATATTTTGGCCTTGGAAAGGATTCAGAAAAGGGCAACTAAAATGATTAGGGGTTTGGAACGGGTCCCAGATGAGGAGAGGCTAAAGAGACTGGGACTTTTCAGTTTAGAAAAGAGGAGACTGAGGGGGGATATGATAGAGGTATATAAAATCATGAGTGGTGTGGAGAGGGCCGATAAAGAAAAGTTATTTATTAGTTCCCGTAATAGAAGAACTAGAGGACACCAAATGAAGTTAATGGGTAGCAGGTTTAAAACTAATAAAAGAAAGTTCTTCTTCACACAGCGTGTAGTCAGCCTGTGGAACTCCTTGCCAGAGGAGACTGTGAAGGCTAGGACTATAACAGAGTTTAAAGAGAAGCTAGATAATTTCATGGAGGTTAGGTCCATAAAAGGCTATTAGCCAGGGGATAAAATGGTGTCATTGGCCTCTGTTTGTCAGAGGCTGGAGAAGGATGGCAGGAGACAAATCGCTTGATCATTGTCTTCGGTCCACCCTCTCTGGGGCACCTGGTGCTGGCCACTGTCGGCAGACAGGATACTGGGCTAGATGGACCTTTGTTCTGACCCAGTACGGCCATTCTTATGTTCTTATGTTACTTGTCTCTGTCCTGGTATCATCTGGACCTTGAGAGTTCAATTTACTAAAACTGTTTTAATCTTATGAAGTTCTCTTTCTCTTACTTTTGTTCAAATAAATACATAATAGGCCAAATTAATTACATCAATGAAGTTACATCAGATTGAAGTTGACCCAGTGGTGGAAAGATGATTTTTAAAGTATTCCATTAGTGTCAGTGATGCAGTAAACAGCTATCTGCAAACTTCTGTTTTGATAAGACTCAAGAAAAGGCACTTGAGTGTGCCCAGCAATTGAGGCACTTGAGATTTGAGCTGCTTGGAGAGGGAGAAGAAAAGATTATAATATCCCTGGGTGCATCTCATGTAGTTTTGCTTAGCTTCTTGGTTGTCAGTTCTTATCATCAGAAGTGCAGTGTTATCCAGTCTTTTTTGTTGCTGTTGAGTAGACAAGGAAGAAAATGAAACCTTTGCCAGCAGTAACATCCATATAGCTCATCTAATCAGTTTGTGATATGCATGGCAACTATCTGCATGACATGAAAGAGTAGAAGAGTACAAAAATTAAAAAGCTAGGGTTGCCAGATGGTTTCAGCGATACCGGACACACTTGACATTCCATTACAATCTACATTACATCTTATTTAGAAAATACCGGACATTTATATTTTCTCATTTATATTTTCTCAATTTGTTTCCCAAACAGAAAGCTCAAATACTAGACTGTCCGGTTCAAAAAGGGACACCTGGCAACCCTATAAAAACCACATAATTAAAGAGAATGAAAGCTCATAATAAGCTCTCTCTCAGTTCTTCCAGGCAAAGAAGCATGACTTTTTGGCTGTAGGATTTTTTTAAGGTCACTGATTATGGAGGAAGGTTTTCTTATAAAGGTTTGTTTTATACCTTGATCAAAACTCAGCCAGACTTGGGCTCAGTTTGATCTCATTTGAAAAGGTGTCCGACAGCTAAGATCCTGCCACTGAGAAACGAGTTTCACCTTTCATTATTACACTACAAGTGTTGTTACCCTGCATTAAAGTACAGAAAGAGAAAAGATGATGCAAGGCTAGTAGGCACTCAGCTAATTAACATTTGCTCTTGGCTGAGAATCTAGTGTGTCACATAGGGCAAAGATCAGTTCCAAACAAACTAAAGCTCCAGAAGTAGCTTAATTAAAATGGGAAGCTCCTTAGACAGGTAGTGAAGGAAAAGATTGATACAGCAAAAAGAAATATGCAGCACTGTGCAACCCGTTCTGTAGGACAGCCTCCTACTAGAAGGCTGCTGATGATTAACCAGGAGCAAGCCATACCTGATGAGCTAAAAGAAGGGAATCAATGTCCAATAGTCATTGCTCTGAGAAATAGGTTATGAGAAGCAGGTAGAGGGGAGAAAGTTGCACTTGCTAGAGGTAAATTATTTATCTTCAGTCCAATGAAGTGCTCAGATAGTATGGTGGTTCTAAAATAAAATGAGTTAGGTCCTTTTTTTGAAGGGGGAGGTAAAGTGTGTCAAAATATTCAAGACGGAGGACATAATTAAAGGAGATTTCAAGTGTATGGCCTAATGGACAGGAACAGGATTATGTATTTTAATTTGAAACCAGAGGGAGGGATCAGCCAAGAAGGTAAAATATATCTTGCATAACATATTTGGACAAACAGCAGAAGAGGGATACAAATAATGTGGGATAACTTGGAGGCGAGAACATCATAGCTGCAAAAAAGGATAACAGGATCAAAGTGCTAAGAACAGGACTAATCAGAATAGATAATGGCTATGATTAGGGTTGCCAGATGGTTGAAACAAAAATACCAAACACCCCCCCCCAAAAAAAAACCAGGAAAAAATTCTGTTGAAGGGGGAAAAAAATAAAACAGCATGTCCCCTTTAAAAGTGGGCTCAGGGATAGGAGCGGTTGAGCACTAAGACCCAGGGGAAAGCATTGCTTCCCCTAGGTCTTTTGGCTGGCAGCCATTTTGTGCCGGCAGCCTTGGGGAACCAGGTAAGCATGGGGGCTGGGGTCGGGGGGCTGTGGGTGTTGGGAGCCGGGGGGGAGGCCGGGTGCTGAGTGTTTGTAGGGTTGCCAGGTGCCCGGCATTTTCGCCTCCTGGCCGGGGAAAAATTCAGAAAATACTGGACATTTTAGGTGTCCGGTATTCTCTGAATTTTTTTTTACCGGACAGGAGCCGAAAATACCAGACTGTCTGGGTGAATACCAGACATCTGGCAACCCTAGCTGTGATATGCAAAGAATCCACCTCACTACCACCCATAAAATATCCCACACTTGGAAGTGTGTGTTTAGTATAATTGACTGAATTTAAAAAGGGCTTTAACAATTTGTTCAGAAAAACGGAAATCTTCAAAGATAGAGATGAGCAGGTCTGTTTTGTGAGGAAAGACTTTAAGAGCTGAATATGTTCAGTCTTGGAAAAAAGAAAGCATTTGGATATAGAATATACGTATTTAAAAGGGTGATATACCCTGTTTGGAAAAGACCTGCTACGATAATGAAGATGGCAAACTGCGGGATTGTGATATGTAACTGGTAAAAGATAAGTGGTATGTTTAGAACTGACATCAAAGAAGAGGTTTATTCCACTTAAAGGAGGAACATACTGGCAAGAAGGAAGAGTAAGGTGAGAGACCCACTATACATTATTGTGGGAAATAGTGGATATGTTCTTAGGACCAAATTTAGAAACTGGGGTGCTTACAGTCAAGCACCGAAATCTACTGAGAATCCTGCCATGTTTATCAAGATGCCTAAATGTGGATTTAGTTCCCTAAGATTAGGCAGCTGATTTTGAAAATGTTCTTCTTGCTCTCCATTCAGATTAGAAGATGTATGCCTTCTAAAGTTTTCTGCCTGAGAGATGGCAATGAATTAGATGTCCCAAAGGTTCCCTTCATTCAGTGCATCTTCTATGAATCTGGTGTATTTGGTGAAATTGGACATTGTACATGTATGATTCGGAGACTTTAACCTGGGCCTGCAGGGCTACCAAACAACCAATGTGACTACTCTGTCACCTGGTAGCGGCTTCTCCCTGAAGCCCACAATCTGCAGAGGGTGCATTCCACAGGAAGTTTCTTTTCTAATGATTGACCGGCAGTGTCTTAGTGATCCTTGGTTGGTTTCTTGAGCCTATGTAAGCTATGTGTGGGGGTGGGGGGCATACTAGGAAGTGTCTAGGCAACAACATGGATCCCTAACTAGCTGCCACAGCTGCCCTGAGCCTACGGTGTTGACCTCATCTCTGACTTGAATTCTTACTCCCAATCGATCCCTGAAACAACAGCACCAACCATGGTACTTATTAATCATTCATGTCCTGATTCGTGACACTCTGCAGTTCTGATCTTTGATCTGACTCTTGACTCTGATACTGGTTCTGACCGCTGACTCCAGTTCCTGGATTCCAAGCTCCTGCCACTAGTCCTGCCTACCTACCTTCACTCAGGATCCTGATATTCAGAAACTTAAAATAAAGATTTTCTCAGAAGCATATACAACTATGATCATGATTTAAACAATGTGTTTAGGTACAAAATTCAGACACAAACATTAAGAAAACAAGTTTATTTTTCATAATACATAAGAACATAAGAATGGCCGTACTGGGTCAGAACAAAGGTCCATCTAGCCCAGTATCCTGTCTGCCGACAGTGGCCAGCACCAGGTGCCCCAGAGAGGGTGGACCGAAGACAATGATCAAGCAATTTGTCTCCTGCCACCCCTCTCCAGCCTCTGACAAACAGAGGCCAAGGACACCATTTTATGCCCTGGCTAATAGCCTTTTATGGACCTAACCTCCATGAAATTATCTAGCTTCTCTTTAAACTCTGTTATAGTCCTAGCCTTCACAGTCTCCTCTGGCAAGGAGTTCCACAGGCTGACTACACGCTGTGTGAAGAAGAACTTTCTTTTATTAGTTTTAAACCTGCTACTCAATAATTTCATTTGGTGTCCTCTAGTTCTTCTATTACGGGAACTAATAAATAACTTTTCTTTATCGGCCCTCTCCACACCACTCATGATTTTATATACCTCTATCATATCCCCCCTCAGTCTCCTCTTTTCTAAACTGAAAAGTCCCAGTCGCTTTAACCTCTCCTCATATGGGACCCGTTCCAAACCCCTAATCATTTTAGTTGCCCTTTTCTGAACCCTTTCCAAGGCCAAAATATCTTTTTTGAGGTGAGGAGACCACATCTGTACACAGTATTCAAGATGTGGGCGTACCATAGTTTTATACAGGGGCAGTAAGATATTCTGGGTCTTATTTTCTATCCCTTTCTTAATAATTCCTAGCATCTTATTTGCCTTTTTGACCGCCACTGCACACTGTGTGGAAGTTTTCAGAGAACTGTCCACGATAACTCCAAGATCTCTTTCCTGATTTGTCGTAGCCAAATTAGCCCCCATCACACTGTACGTATAGTTGGGGTTATTTTTCCCGATGTGCATTACTTTACACTTATCCACATTAAATTTCATTTGCTATTTTGTTGCCCAATCACTCAGTTTGGTGAGATCTTCTTGGAGTCCCTCACAGTCTGCTTCTGTCTTGACTATCCTAAACAGTTTGGTATCATCTGCAAACTTTACCACCTCACTGCTTACCCCTTTCTCCAGATCATTTATGAATAAGTTGAACAGGATTGGTCCTAGGACCGACCCTTGGGGACACCACTAGTTACCCCTCTCCATTCTGAAAATTTACCATTTATTTCTACCCTTTGTTTCCTGTCTTTTAACCAGTTTTCAATCCAAGAAAGGACCTTCCCTCTTATCCCATGGCCATGTAATTTACACAAGAGCCTTTGGTGAGGGACCTTGTCAAAGGCTTTCTGAAAATCTAAGTATACTATATCTACTGGATCCCCCTTGTCCGCATGTTTGTTAACCCCTTCAAAGAACTCTAATAGATTAGTGAGACAGGATTTCCCTTTACAGAAACCATGTTGACTTTTGTCCAACAAATTATGTTCTTCTACATGCTTCACAATTTTATTCTTTACTATTGTTTCAACTAATTTGCCCGGTACTGAAGTTAGACTTACCGGTCTGTAATTGCCCGGATCGCCTCTAGAGACCTTTTTAAATATTGGTGTCACATTGGCTACCTTCCAGTCATCAAGCTGACTGAGGCAAATAACTTTTAAGTAGAGCTAGAGATTACTTTAGCTCAGAAAACAATATTTAAGATTTTTTTTCTGTTTAGAAGTTACCTTATGCCGAGAATAGGCAGATAAATTCATTTTAGGAAATTATATGTATCATTTGCATGATGTCTCAATTTCCATTCTGATAAGAAATGTTATCTGTCAAAACACTGTTCTGGAAATGGGGATGTCATGCATAATCTTTTGAAAACAGAAGTTTAATGAGATCAAACCAACATTTTAAAGAGGATCACAATCATTAGAATGCTAGCAGACCCAAGAAACTGACCCAGCCATACTCTATTTATGTTTGTTTCTTGTTATATGAGATATCTCTAGGGCTGGGGAAAGCTAGACAATAACCTAATAGTGCTATGCTCTGGGTCTGAGTTAGAGTAACTCATGAATTACATTAAGTGGCCAGCTGAATCACTGTCTGCTGTTTGCTGATAACAGCACTGTTTTCATTGTGCCTTAAACTTTACCTGGAGATGAGGTACTCTGTAGATCACATCACAACTCATTTATCAATCCCCTCCTGCGTTACCATGGAAACCATACCCACCAAAAACAGGAGTACACTGCATTATAAATTCACACAGACGGGATGACTGAGCCTTTTGCTGATGGGCGTAGAGGTGGGGCCACAGCTAACGGCTCCTCTGTGCTAATCACCCAGCTAATAGAAAACAACGTCCTGTGTTCCATTTAGCACTTTGCCTTATGACTGTTTATGATTTTACAAAGGTGAGGTTCCCATGGATATCATCAGCTATTATAAAGAGATTCTCTCACTCAGTGTCTCCTTATAATTTCTTTAGGCACAGAACAAAGAAGCATTTTTTATTTATTTCCTCGTGGAGTTGATTACTGTGAAGCTACTCGGTTGGAGCCTGCTTATAGGTTTTGTGACACAAATGGTTTTTTAGGCCAGTGCCTTCGCTTCACTCATTCTCTAGAACAGGTGAGATGAGAAATGTTTAATGTATTGTGGTTTGCATTTGCCAAGCCAAACACTGGAACACCCAGGCTTCACTGCATTCCACAGCTGGGCCAGTCAACAATCTTGCAGACAACTGGACATAGCTCATTTCATTTTAAGATGATTTCTTTCTAAAGAGTTCAACACATTTGTTCTGTCTATCAAACTGCCTCACAACACTAGAGCCACCCATTAGTTTTGAAGCACCCACAGGGAAAATAGAACAAGTTGAAAGCATGTATTGTACTAAAACAGACAGCAAGAGCCAAAGAAAAACATTTCAGAGAATGCCCTCTCCTTCCTCACACACTTTCCTTGGTTTCTTTCAGTTTCAAAGATAGTCGCACCTTGTTCATGATAATACCTTAATACTTTGCATTCATAGAGCACCTTTCATTCAAGGATCTCAAAAAACTTTCAAAGATTAAGCAGTTCAAGTTTCAATATACTCCTGTAAAATGGTTCCATAGTGAGCTTCAGAGCAGTTGACTTTCTCATGGATATACAGCGATTAAGTGGTACAGCTAACAGAAACCAGAGTCCCAGTGGACTCTTGTCTTCCTTTCTCTAATGACTAGGCCAGTTCACCGTGCCTCACTAAATCCTGTCTGTTGTTTGATCAAGTTAGTCCATGTTTGGTGGGGTATCTTAGATATATGCCTCCTGACTGTCTCAATCCATACTGTAAAATTCTCTGATATTTCATCCTGATGAAATTTCACTGAGATCAGCCATAGCAGAGGACTACCAAGAAAGCTGTGAAATTACTGCTATCTGTTTCCATTACTGATTAGTGTCCTCTTCTATTAAAGTCATAGTTCAGCAAGAAGTTGTGGGGTCTTAGCCCCTTACATATGGAAAATATTTTTTATTTAATTTAAGGCATGTAAAGTGTGTCCACATAGCACAGAGATGGAGAGAATATGAATGTTGACAATAAGTAAAATGTGAAGAAAACTAGCAACTGGGTTCTGTCTCATACTTACACATCCATTTAATATGAAATCAAGTATAGTTTTCCCCTTTATGTAGTTTCTATTAGATTATAGTAATAAACATTTAAAGCAAGATTGCTATTCCTGTTGCAATTTTGTCGAGTGACCCCAGTCAGGGCTCAAGGCCTCTTGTGCTAGATGTGTAAACACATACAGAAAAGACAGTCCCTGTCCCCAAAGAGCTTACAATCTGGATTAATGACAAGGTGCAATAGAAGAATAAAATTGCTCAACACTATGGCTTACCCCTTACTGAAGTCAATGATGGCAAATCTCCTGTAGGAGCAGGATCTGATGCATGTGATAACAAAGTTTCAGTAACAGGTTCCATTCCTAGCTGCTGATTTAGAGCGAGGGGATGTTATAGACAACAAATGGGTGAGCTAAAACTAATTTTAAAAAAGAACAGAAGTCAGAATGAAAGATGGAGAAAAGAAAGGTGAGAAAACAGTCACTGAAAGAATGAGAGAGACAGGAAAGAAAGGAGAAAGGACAAGGTTGAAGTGTCGAGAGAGACAACGGTACAAAAAGAACATGACCCTACATAGGATAGATTCACTGACTACACATTTCCCTTTAAATGGAGCACTATGGGATGCATTGTTTGGTTCATAACAGCTCAGGTGCATTGTAAGAAACTAAATGGATTGAAAGTTGGAGTTTGGGATGGTGAGCGTCTGATGAAATTTAATTAGAATAAAAAGTAATTTCTCGTGAGACTATTTTGGTGAAGCTCTCAAGATATTATGTATCAATGACATGGTCTGAACACATGGATGCTAAAAAAGAAATGTAAGTAATTGAAGAGGGCTATTGAGTGTGCAGCTGTAATTAAAATGCACGGAAAGAGGGACAGGAGGATATAAAACTACACAAATTGTATTACAAATCATGAATAGTTTGTACATAATTTTAGGATAATGCTGGTCCAATAGATTCTGAGTGATGAATTCTTATCCAAATTTTCACATATTTAAAGCTCCTAAGTACAGATTTAAGCAGTTGACTGCTATAACTGCACCAGTCTTTACAGCAAGCTGAAAGAGTAATTCTCATTTACATAATCCTGAATTTTAAAAAAATCTGCTAATCCTTAATTACCTGATACAGAAAAGTGGCTACAAAATGAGTACTACAATCCACTGTTAATTCTCACAAATTTCTACAAATGGGTCTGCTTTTGTTTGATTTGTTTCTTTAACAATGAATTGCAATAAAATAAAGAGAATCACAAGTCTTATTTAATGTTTTTGGGCAGATACAAAACCAGGCTTCTATATTTCTATTTCCTTCTTTAAGGGAAACTTCCATGGCTTCTGTGGGAGTTTTGTGTTCCCAGGTGTTCAGCATGACTCACACTTTCCCCAACAAAAGGACAAATACAAGAAATTCAACAGTAAGGCCAAAACTTCATCTTCCGCACACTGCTTTGGGCTAACATATGAAACAGAAATAGTATCAAAAATATCTAAAGAATGTGCTTGCAGTGTTTTATGCACCAAGAAATGGCTCCAGTACAGTCTGCCAGCCCTTTGTTTTTGTGTCACAACCTGAAAATCACTAAGTATCCACCCCATTAACAGGACAACTATGTGTAACAACTTAATGATAGAGAAATCAAGTGTGTAATACAGAGCACTGCTCTCAAGAACACTGAAGAAGAAACAATGTTAGTCAGTTTACAATTAAAGTATGAATGGAAGATGTATTGCACTACAGATGATGAATGCAAAGATATCTGTAATCTCCACAAACAAACTATTACTTTCCCCCATCTATATGTCTCCTCTTGACAGATATTACTTTGAGGCCCAGGTATCGGTTTCATTGCTAGCTGTGAAGACCACTTGCTCCACAAAGCTCTCTAATAAATATATTCTTAAGGTCTCCTTGTTTAAAAGACAAATCAATTTTAAAATACAGCTTTGTTTAACATGCTCCTAAGTGTACATTCATGTGCTGTGGTAAAAGAAGCTGTTTGCTGCATTATTAAAATAGATCAAAATTGTCACCATGCCATTGTCTGTTTCCAATGGCATTGGTGCTCGGTTCCTCCAGTGTTTTTGTCCAAGTACAGTAGAACCTCAGTGTTATGAACACCAGAGTTATGAACTGACGAGTCAGCCACATGCCTCATTTGGAACCAGAGCATCAGCAGGAAAGGAAAAGCCAATGCAATACACAAGGGTGCCATTTCAGAAAGGAAAAGAGGCTAAAGCTGTGTATACCATGCTTCTTGCTCATCTTCTCCTCCCCCTCACTATCAAGGAGCAAGGGGAAAGTACACAACTTGTGTCACTCCACCCGGGAGTGAGAGTAATGACAGTACAGTGTTGTGTTAAATAAATAGCTAAAGCAATAACGGGGAAACAGATTTTTTTTTCTGCATGGTAAAATTTCAAAGCTGTATTAAGACAATGTGCAGCTGTAAACTTTTGAATGAAGAACCACAATGTTTTGTTCAGGGTCACAACCATTTCAAAGTTACAAACAACCTCCATTCCTGAGTGTTCATTTCTCTGAGATTCTACTTTAAAAATGAGGCATGGGATTGCTAGATAGGCTCAATAAACCAGTATGCTGACTACCAACCTTTAGTAGGGGCACAATACTGTTACTATAATTAACCGGTACAATAATTTCTCTGACGTAGCTGAAGAAACAACTGGCCATTATGAGTAGTCAAGCTGGAGCAGCACTGATGAGTGCCCAGTATGAGATAATACAACTGTAATAACAGCACTGCTCTGCTGAAGTGCATCATGTTATGCACTGTGATAAGAAAACAACCCTGCCAGTTTCAGACATCTCTGGGAGTATACATCCAAGTACCTAAGCATACAATATACAAAAGGAATTATTATATGTAGGACTCAGAGATTTCTCAAAGTGGAACTGTGTCCAATCAATGACAACTCTCTACAAGTCAGGGATCATGCATTTTTTTTGTTTAAAGCCTTGTAGGTCAGGTGACCTACTGTCGTCTATCATTCATGAAGCATTTTAAAGTTTACACTCACTTTTCTAGGCCTGGTCTACACAGGGAGTTTAGGTTGAATTTAGCCACATTATATCAATTTTCTAAACAATGAGTCTATACCACCAAGCCCGTTCTGTCAACATTAAGGGCCATTAAAGGCAATTTCTGTAATCCTGCTTTCATGAGGGGTAATGCTAAATTCGACCTTGCGTGGTTGACTTTATGATACTGCAGACACAGTGCTTTGAAAGTTGACATTCTTGGCCTCCGGGAGGTGCCACGTAGTGCCCCCAGACTGACCGCTCCTGCCACGACTTTCAACTCTACTGCTCTCCAAGTGAACAGGAAAAGCCCCAGTAAAATTTTAATTTCCTTTCCTGTGTGGCTAGCATGGTGTAGGCAGCATGCCTGAGCAGCACGGGTGACCATGAGTTACATGTGTTCTGCATTCTCTCCATGGCTTCCCAGGGTTGCAGACAAGCATCTGCATGGAGCATGCAGGAGATCCTGGACCTCCTTACAGTGTGAAGAGAGTAATCTGTTCTCGCAGAACTATGGACCAGCAAAAGAAATGCAGATATCTACGCCAAGATCATAAAGGTTATGGAGGAGAAAGCAAATGCCTGGGGTGTCCAGCAGTGCTGAGTGAAAATAAAGGAACTGGCACAGTTGTGCCAAAAGACAGGAGGCAAATGGACGGTCTGGAGCATTGCCACAAACACATTGTTTCTATGAGCAGCTGCATGCGATCCTTGTGGGGGACCAGACCAGCTTCCCTAGTCAGTCCATGGATTCCTTCCAAGACACTCAGGCAGCCTCAGTCAGCATCATGGAGGACAGCATGGAGGAAGAATAGGAGGAGGAGGAGGAGGAGGAGAATGGTCAGCAGGCAAGCAGGGTAACCAATGTGACTGAGAGCCAAGAACTTTTTACAACCCTGGAGACAATCCCCTCCACTCAGGACGTCTCGCAGCCGGGCAGTGATCCCGGGGAACGCACTTCTGGTGAATTCACATTTTTTACCTTGCTAATAGTGGGTTAAGGCAATTGGTTGTAATCTGTAGTGGTCACTGTGTCTACACAATGTGAGGTCGCTGGAACAGCTTGTTAATGTACCTGGAGACAGAATGGGAGTCCTCCCTGCACATCTGCAGAAAGCTCTCATAGAGGAACCCTTTAATCCTTCTCACAAGGTTTCTGGGGAGGCCTGACTTATTCCATTCTCCATTGTAGGACACCTTTCCATGCCAAGCCAGCAGTAAGTGGTCTGCTGTCATTGCAGCACAAAGCATTGCAGCATAAGGTCCAGGTTTCTGGCCACAGTCAGTCAGCATCTGCTCCCTATCACTCTGTGTGATTAGCAAAGACTGATACCTCGCATGACAATCTGGATAAAGCAGGGGAAGCTATTAGCTGATGCCTTTTCAGTAAACCTTCGTTTGCTCATCCCCAATGATGAAGCATGGCTTGAGCCCCTGCCCAGCCTCCTTCCCCCAACCTGCCCATCTTCCCATTCCTGTGGGAGGGTGATGAACACGTGGAGGCTGTGAGCCCCTGCCCTGCTCTGCCACCATGCCCAGACCCCCTCCCCACTCCCGCCCTCAGGCTCGTGCCACGGCCTGTCCCTTACTATGCCTGCCACCAAACCAAGTGGTGTACCCGTTGCATAGTGGCTGCTTAAATGCATAACTATGGCCTGGTACATAGCACATCCCTATTGTCTTTAGACAGACCTTCTACTTATTCTAACACATTAGGTGTTATACTCTACAGTGTATCTCCTGTAAAATCTACCCTTCACTTTTCATTACAGTGGGAAAAACAGCCCTATCAGCTGTCCTCCTGGCACAAATATGAAAGTGAAAATGGACTAGGGATATCCCAACTTGGACAGGAAGCATGTAAGGAAGTGGAAGAATATGCTGTTGGAGGCAGGGCTGGCCCGAGCCCTTTTGGCGCTCCGGGCTCAGGTGCGCGGCGTCGCCCCCGGGTGCACAGTGCATGCGCGGGCCCGTCCCCCCAGGGTGCACGGGCCCGCCCCCAGGGTGCACGGCACATGCGCTGCCCAGCCTGGCCCGGCTACTGCTGCTGGCATGCGCGCCAGGCCGTGCAGGGCCCCGCGGCCATGGGGGGAAGGGCGCTGCTGACCAGCACCGTGGGGCCGGCGCTGCAGGAGCCAGGCGCGCGGCGCCTGATGGCAGCTATAAGGGATGCTGCGCACCCCTTACAGCTGTCATCAGGCGCCCCCCATCAGTTGGTGCCCCGGGCAGCTGCCCGGCTTGCCCATGCCTCAGTCCGGCCCTGGCTGGAGGACATGTGAGCAGAGCATGAGGAAAGGAGAACATGCAGAAAACAGGTAATGGAGAACAAGGAGAAAATCTTTTCATCCATGGCAGATGAGATGGACTGCATGGTGGCTTTCCAGGATGCCTACATGCACAGGCACCCCCTCTAGGCCTTGTAAACCAACATTCCCTCCTCACCAAGTTCCATCACTTCCTCTCCCAGAAGACCTAGAACATGGGGGGTGGGGAATCAAGAGCAGCCTCACACTCAACTCCCAGGGATACGTCCCGAAACAAAAGGCTGTCCTCCTCACAATTATGATCACACTGTCCCTCCTTCTCTGCCCCAAGCTCCTGCCTTGGACTCTTTTTATGTCCCTGCTGTGTTCCCTAAATTAAAAAAACCCAAACATACATGATTTCTTAACAACAGTCTCTTTATTGCTTGTGTTGAAGAAGAGAGGTTAAAAGCAAGCACAGTGAATTCAGGGGCACCTCTTTGAAAGCAACCTGCATAACTATCAAAAATGTCTTTCAAAGACTCTCTGATTTGCATTGCCCCTTGCTCTGCTCTCCTTATTGTCCTGCTCAAAATCCCTGGCTAGGTTCTCCGCCATGGCCTCCAACCCTGTCAGATACCTTTCCCCCTTGCTCTCACAAATATTATGGCACACACAGCAGGCTGTCACCACAATGGGAATGTTGCATTCGCTGGGGTCTAACGTAGTCAGTAGACTGTGGAATCTTCCCTTTAAATGCCTCAAAGCACATTCTATCACCATTCTGCACTTGTTCAGCCTGCAGTTGAACTGCTCCTTACTGTGGTTCAGGCTGCCTGTGTATGGCTTCATAAGCCATGGAGCAAGGGGTAGGCTGGGTCACCAAAGATCACTGTTGGCATTTCAACATTTCCAACTGTAATTTTCTGGTCTGCGGAAAAAATTCCAGCTTGCAGCTTACTGAAGAGGCAGGAGTTCCTAGGATGTGCGTGTCTTGCACCTTTCCCGACCACCCCCCTTTCTGTTGGTGAAATGGCCTTTGTGATCACCAGCCCCTGCAGCATGATCAAGAAGTACCTCTTGTAGTTTATATGCTTTTTGGCAAGGTAGTCAAGTGCCAAGATGGGGATGTGTGTTTCATCTATCGAGTTAGGGAACCCCATTTCAGCAAAGCCATTCACTGTGACATCCACATTTCCCAGAGACACACTACTATACCTCTGTAGTAGGGTATAGACTGATCGGCTACTTGGATCACAATAACCCCCACTGTAGATTTCCGCGCTCCAAATGGATTCCCAACTGACCAGTAACTGTCCAGCATCGCAAGTTTCCACAGGGCATTTGCCACTCGCTTCTTGACTGTCATTCTGGCAATCTTGCACTTCAAGGCAGAGGAAAGCAATTCCTAAACTTCCATGAAAGTGGCTTTTCACATACGGAAGATTTGTATTCACTGCTGATCGTACCATAGCTGCATCCCAATGTGGTCCCACCTGTCTGTGCTTGTCTGACAGCACTAGAACAGCTTTCTGCTGTGTCCAGAGGATCAAATGATGGTGACACTTGCAAATTCGCTCAAGTACTTCTAGAAAAGTATGTCCATGGCCTCCCAATATTTGTACTTGTTCCTGCAGACCCTGGATATGCTTTGGACATACTCCACCATTAGACACACCGAGGTTAAAATCATCATCATAATGCTTTGATGTTCAACAGGATTCACAATGGGTCCATGTTTATGCTGCCATGGATAACCAAGGGAAAAAATGTCACAAAAAGGGTTTGTTGTTGTGCTCAAGCAGGGGAGGGAAGAAACAAGTGCATTATGGGACACTGACGACATGTACCAAGAGCCAGCCGCTGCAGTTCTGGTCCCAGTGTGAACTGGAAACATAACCCAGAATGCAAAGGAGAGCAGACACTGTGGGATAGCTACCCACAATGCATCACTCTTAAAGTCAATGGCAGTCACCTTACTGGGGACTTACTTTGAACTACATCAAATTCTTGCAGACAGTGGGGACATGCACCATCAGCTTTACAAAATCGGGTGCTAAAATTTGACCTTAATAAATTAAGTTACCATCTATTTTCTGACTGAAACCAGGAAACAGCTAGTCCATTCTGTCATCCTTGTTTCATGAGCATAAGAAATAAATTGCAAATGTACCTGCTGGGGGGAAAAATGAGGAGAAAGGGGGAATGTAGTCCTCTAAGTACCAATCACTGAGTGAAGCTGAAAATGAAGCCTTTAATTAGTTTTCAAAATACAAAATGATCTATCAATGCTTTTGTAAATGGAGTTTACCTTTAACATGTTGGCTGACTGCCAAAATGAGTTAGAATTAAAATCAAACACACAAACACAGCTGTATTTCACAATGAGGAATTTCAGCATCAGAATTGTTTGAGAACCTTCATGACAGTGTCCAGTCAATTCCGCATTTTCCCCCAAGAGATGTGTTTTTAGTCACATGAAGGAAAACACATGTGCTTCCTCTCTGTTTTACACGACTGGCAGGAGGAACACAGCATGTTGTCCACAGTAAAACAACACCAAACCACTATTTTAATATATCCAATAAATACTCAATATAGATGGCTTGGGTGTAATTAACGTAACTGGGAACCATCTATGTAGCAGGTGCAGATGAGTCTAGCAATGAAAGTTTCTACAAATGGAAATAAATGAATTTTGCAGTTGATAGCCAGGACTAGATAGCAGTACACCCATGCCTGCTGAGTAGTACATTTTGACTGTTGGAATAACTTACCTCATGCTCAGGGAAGACTTGTTCGGTAATTTTAAATAGTATTTTTTTTACTTTTCACAGCTGTACACAACTTTTGTTTCCATTATCTCTGCATTACAAAAAACTACCTATATGCTGGAAGTTACATTTGTACATTAGATCATACAAATCTATCAATAACTGTACAATCATGAGCAACAATAACTAACAAATCTCAAAGGGGTAGCCATGTTAGTTTGTATGTGCAAAAATAACAAGGAGTCCTGTGTCACCTTAAAACTAACAGAGTTATTTGGGCATAGGCTTTTGCGGGTAAAAAACACTTTGTCAGACGCATTGGAGTGAAAATTACAGAGGTAGGGGTATGTATATATTTCACACTGGTATATCAAAATTGACCGAATAGGCCTCATTAATACTGGTCCTACACTTGATAAGTAATTCCCTTATTTTGATATACTAGTACATATATATATTCCTGTCTCTATACTTTCTGCTGCAATGCATCTGACAAAGTGTTTTTTACACATGAAAGCTTGTGCCCAAATAAATCTGTTAGTCTTTAAGGCATCACAGGATTCCTCGTTCTTTCAAAAATAATTGCAAACTCTCTATAGTTTTCATTAGCTAAATGAATCCTAACTGGGAAGCTTCAGAGTAGCTAGAGACTGGACATCCAGGCTATACCTGGACAGGGCAAGTGCTGTGTATTATTGCTACTCACTGTATACTATATATTTTTTACTGAAGTCAAGATAGACTCCCTGTCACATTAGTTGTGCTGTTTTGGATCTGTTAATAACTGAACAAGCATACTATGATGGTAACACCTTTAAAATGGAATTTGAAGAAAAAGTTCCTAAGTAAGTTTTTAATATTTGGGGATAGACTGTGACTTGTTTCTCTATGACAATCCCAGGGAGCTTTTCTCTCACTTTAGCCTCAGCAAGGATAGAGCTTCGAGACACACTAGGGTGAAGGAAACAGGGATACAATGAGGCGGTGGGAGAATCCTTTCTGGATACAGAGGCAAGGGCACAGGTTGCCTGGTCCCCAAGATGCTCCAGGAGTCCCCATACACAATGGCTCATGGAGCAAACTCCTTCAGTGATCAGTATGGGCAGGTGTATAATAGGCACAATGTTGTCTTAAAACACTATTTTTTGTGACAGGTGGGAAGCTGTTGGATATAGAGTATGGAAAAAAAGTATTATTAGGTCTTAATGTCATATAATCATATTTCATAGAAGACTACTCCTTTGAAAGAAAAATCTTTATATTTCACTATGGGGTTGAACAGCTATGAGAGGAGAAATTTATAACTCTCAATCAATATTCCAGAAATATTCTTGTGCCTTTATAGTTCAAACCTCCTAGTGCAAGGCAAAGAGTGGAAGCAGGACATCTGTTACAGTGAGTGGATGAGAATATGCTTGCAGAAATTGAATTATATTGTTCAGTCAAGCTATTCCCAAACAATCCCCTCTCTCCTGGCTGGTATTGTTTGTTTTAGTGCAACTTAAAACTGAGGGTACATCTACATAGCAACACGTTATTTCAAAATAACATAGTCTGCGTATACACAGCATGCAGTTATTTCAAAATAATGTTGAAATTCTGTCAAGCTGGAGGATTTCTTACCCCAACTCCTGTAACCCTCATTGTACGAGGAGTAAGGGAAGTCAGAGGAAGAGTGCTGCATACATGTTCCCAATTTCGACATAAGCTATTTCAAAATAAGCTATGCAATTGACATAGCTCAATTTGCATAGCTTATTTCTAGTTAAGCCCTGCTGTGTATTCACACCAATGCTGTCACTCAGCTCACAGTTCAACACACCTCTTTCACAGAGTTTGTACAGCTAGCCTATTGCTACACATTCCTTCTTTGACGAAATACCAGTACAACCCCACATTAACTCTTAAGGAGTCGATTAAGTGCTTTGAAATACTTTAAATAGTCACCTTTTACATTTGTCTCATGAGCCTTTTGACTCCTCTCAAGGTGTGCAGACACGTACCACACTGCTACTTACAGCATGGCTACTCGACTTTGGAAGCCCCGGGGGCCACAATGATACTCACAGTATATGCCGAGGGCTGCAACTTAAGCATGGTTGCATATATATGCAAATATATATGCAAATATATGCAAAGAGATTCTTTCACATTGATGGGCATGAATACAAAGATTAAGTCAAGACTACACAATACGCAGGCCCCATTTAAGTCAGTTCTGCTGATATTAATAAAATGCAATATTTACCCAATTTCTACCCATATGACAGCACTTTTAATGTCAATGACTGTCCAGGAATTTAACTACTAAAACGCATATCAACAGAAGACCATTAAATTGACTACTTTTTTGTTTTGGCTCCCACCCGCAGACCGCGTGTTGAGCCCTGTATAAACCCAAACTGCACTGCGGGTCACAAACAAATGGGCCATGGGCTGCATGCGGTCCACGGGCCATGTGTTGAGTAGCTCTCACTTACAGGATTGTGAAAATCAAAATCCTCTATTATACTGGAGCAAATATCTAGTAAAGGATTTCTCAGGGGTGCACAGCTCTGGTCCCTCGAGAGCATGACACAGTTCTATAGGTTATAGCTTTGTTCTTCAGATTGACCAGGACTGAGAATTATGGCCTAGACTTCAGCATGAACAGATTTTAAAGTACAATAAAACATGGAAGTTAAAAAGATGCTTTGGCTATATCGTAGGGCCAGATGAGGCTACTTTGTGCTGCTGCACATGTAGCCATACAAACTAGCTCTGAGACCGGCTAATGCATGTGAGAAGGGTAGCAATGACATAGCTGGCACCACACACTTGCCTCCCCCACCCCACATTCAATGAGGGTATGTTTGTGAGGGTGACTGAAAAAGGGAGAGTGGTTGGAGTATTACTGGTAATTCTGTCTACTAAATTGTTCCTTGGGGAGTCAGGTACAGCAGACAAACCTCACCTTCACATATTCCTCCAGACTGAACTAGTGGTCCAAGAATAAGGAAGATACAAAGGCCACCTAGGAAACCCTTTTCATAAGGCTCAACAGTTAGTCCTAAAGATCTGCACCTGTGCCCTTTATTCAATAGATTTTAAACTTACAAACAATATGATAATCACAATATTAATTTATTATTAAAATATTGAGAAGAGACAAGCAACCTTAAAAAGAGATGATGCTACAAGCTCAGCCTATAATACAGAATTCATAATGTCAAGGGTCCTGAGAAAGAAGCTGGAATACAAAACAGGAAAGAAGTGGTCCAAAATAAAATGGGATTCAAAACCCTTTTAAAAAATCCTAGTTCCTGAGAAAACTTTAAAAAAAAATCAATGCATATTATTAAAACCTTGCATAGTGTTCAAGACCATAGAGTCCAGTACCTGATGACTCCTGTGCTAAGCTTTATTTAAGACAAAGCAAAATAATTTCTCAGTCATTTGCACTCCTTTTACACTATATCAGAAAAAGGAAGTTCCCTCCTCCATAGTAAACATTGCATGCATAATTGACCATATGATGATTAGTGGAGGGAAAAAACCACAACGGAGTAGTTGAGGGTGACTTGCGTGTGGAATGGAGTGAGGAAGGGACTGTAAACAAATTCAAGATCAGTGACATAAGCCAGGAGAAAGCAACCTGAATGCAAAAAAGAAAAAGTCTTAATTTAATATCCAGGGAAATGGGGAGCTAATGAAGGAATTCAGGGCCTGACTCTAAGCTCATTGAATGGAAGTCTATTTACTTTAATGGGTTTTCAAAGCAGAACAACATAGACCTTAACTTCCAAGGGAGATGAATTTAGAAGCAATATTTTGACCAAGCTGTATGGGGACAAGATAGAAGTCAAGGACTCTGGAAAAGTGCAGTTACAATAGTCACACAGGATAAATGGGGCATAAATATGATAAATATGGGATAAATATGATTTAGACAACAGGATAAATATGATTTAGACAACAGCTGTGTCCTTCTTTTCTTGAATTATCTGCAAGCAAACCATTCATCTGAAGAACAGGGTTGTGCCCACTAAAGCTCATGACACTATCAATATTGTTTGTCAGTCTCTAAGGTACTGAAAGACCATTTGTTGTTTTTTAAGTTTCATATATATAAAGTATGCCTGATAAGATACCTTATGAAACATACATATTTTGACAGAACAATGAGTTTCACATCATTACAGTATATTGAATTATGACATTCTGCTATATGGATTTCAGAGGGGTAGCTATGTTAATCTGTTTCGGCCAAAACTACAAGGAGTTCAGTGGCACTTTAAAGACTAACAAATTTATTAAGGCATATGCTTTCATGAAATATAACTCACTTTGAGTTGTATCTCACAAAAATTTATGCCCTAATAAATGTGTTAGTCTTTAAAGTGCCATGGGACTCCCTTGTTATTTGGATGTTATTGTAAAATGTTGTGAGTTTGGGAGATGCCCACTGCTAGCTTTCCAGTGACAACAAAGGTGGTGACCTATACCCAAATGGCATTTAAGCACCATCACAAGCCACTGACCATCAGGGGACTTGTAAACAAGAGATTTACAATTCTGTAAGAGACAGTTCCTTCTTACAATTCTGTAAGAGACAGTCTTATTCCATTGCTTCACTGTGGCATGGAAGTGACCTTGGGCTCTCAAAGGCTATGCCAGTAGAGTGCAAGGTCTGGCAGGTTCTACCAAGCTGGAAAGATTTCGAGTATGGCCCTGGTGGTGGACTCTGTATCCACCATCCAAGGACCAGCCTTACAAAGTACAGAGAGGTTCATCACCAGAAGGTTGGATACCAGGTGACAATTTGGCCAGAGCAGCTATGAACACTATGATAATACAGCATGACCTTCAGTCCTGTGCAGTTCCTTCTCACTTCCGCAGTGATGATAGTGGAGTGGTGGATATGAAGTCAGAGGATGCCAAGCATCTCACAGCATTGAGATTGTCCATTTGTAGTAATTTATATGTTGGCACATTTAATGTGCAATCCTTCTGAAGCGATAAGCAGGTTGATATATTGCTGGAAGAATTGCATCGTATTCATGTTTTTATTCTTGACATAACTGAAACCAGAAGAAAAAAAGGAAGTTGTGGCAAAATGGAAGGATGGATCACAAATTCTTCAGGGAGCAGCAGAAGGAAAAGGCAGGGGATTTGAATCTATTGTGTGCCCAAAGGTGGCAAGGAACATCATTTCATGGATAATTTTATCATCTTGCTTCAGAGTGCTCACAATGAGCGTAGGCAAATGGGCCACCATGAAAATAATTGTAGCCATGCACCGATTTCCACTGAGGAAGACAAAGAAGTGGAAAGATCCTATGAAGAACTTGATAGGATTCTTCAGCATAAACAGTGGAACTTGGTGACTTCAGTGCTAAGGTGGATATAAGGGAAGATCGACAAAATTACATCAGACAATATGGCTCAGGTATGAGAAATGAAAGAGGTTAAAGGCTGGCTGACTACGCACAAGCCTCACATCTATATATCATGAACACCCTCTTCAAGAAGAGGGTTGGAAGGTGATGGATATGATGAGCACTGAATGATGTAATAAGAAATGAAATCGATTATGTCCTGGTGGACAAGAGGTGACTGGTTACAGATATAACAGTCATTTTGGAATCAGCCATCTGTATACCGTCAGATCATCGACTGGTTAGACCAAGAGTCAAATAAACATCATACAGGAAGGAAGGATAAAGGGGAGAGTTAGGCACTGCATGCAGGTACAATGGTTTTGATCAGATCTGTTTAAGTATGCTGTCGACTCTGAGTCATGGGAAATGGATGAAACCGAAGCTATTGATTCGAACTACTATCACTTTTTAGCGAAGTTTGACAAATGTAAAACTGCTGCCACTGTGAAGAAGCCTAACGAGTCCAGAAACCGTCTTACCCAGCAAATGCTTGATCTTCATGCTAAACCAAGAGACATGGCAGTCAAGGGTGATACCAGCCTGGAGTATAAGCTCTTCTGTAAAATGCTGAGGAGAAAGATGATAGAAGATTATGAGCAGAATTGCCTTGCAAAACAGCAAAAGGCAGTTGAAGAGAAAATGAGTTTGTGAAGAGCTCAGCATGAAATCCAGCTAAACCAAACTCTTCCAAGTGTGTTTGTTGATGAATAAGGTAGAGGAACAACAAACAGATGTGAAATGAAACAAATTTGCAGGTGCTTTTATAGTGAACTATTTTTGTCAGCAACAGCAGTAGAGTCATTGTACCTGGGCTCATCACTCCCGAACCTGATGGACTCTGTGAAGAAGTGGCAGTGGCCCTTCAGAAGATGAAGTTGGGAAAAGTGGCAGGTTTAGACCAAGTATACATAGAAGGACTTCGTACGGGAGGTGAGCCACTCTTGAAATCACTTAGTGATTTCAAGATATATTAAAGAGGGGAGAATTCCAAAAGATTGGAAGAGATTGTGAACTGTTCTTCTGCCGAAAACAGGTGATCAAGAAGACATTCAGAGCTATTGACCCATCTGCCTGCTTTCTCATCTTTATAAGATCTTTATGAGACTGATCTATGCCTTTATTGAGGATGTCCTTGAGGAAACCATGAGAAAGGAACAGGCAAGCTTTCATAGGGCATTTTTCACAATTGACCACATTTTTGTGGTCACATACATGACCGAAAGGTAGAGAGTACAAGATCCCACTATGCTTGCTCATTGACTTTAAAAAAAGCCTTTCACTCAGTGGAACAAAATGCAGTGTTAAGTGCTTTCGTTTCACAGGGTGTCTCCTCTCTGTATGTTAGAATCATACAAGATTACATGATGGATGCAACAACGGAAATCATACTTTTTGATGAACCCTTGACCATCAAAGTTAAGCGAGGAGTAAAGCAGGGGGACGTTTATTCATTAAAGTTGTTTGCCAGCGTCCTAGAAAACATCCTGTGGAAGACTGAAGTGAAAGATGGGTTTTTGATTGATGGCGAGGTACTTCAGATGCTCCTTTTCGCAGATGACATCATCCTAATGGTGTCAAAATCTGAAACATTGCAAACCCTCCTCAATGACATCAGTAAGAATGTGAAGGAGATTGGCCTGACCATCCACACTAGAAAAACGAAGTGAATGAAAAATGCATATTGTCCAGAGTACATCAGGCAGCTGGATGGACAGTCTGTCGAGTTAGTGGATCAATATGTATATCTTGGACAAACATAGCAGATGGATAAGGAGTTGGGCCCGGAGTTGAGCAGGAGGAGGAGGAGGAGGTTGGGTTGGATAGCCTTTGGGAGTCTGCGCAGTGTTTTTGTGGATGCCAAACTTTCTACCACCGCAAAAGCCCATCTCTTTAACACCACTGTCCAGGGCTGGGGCAGGGAGCCGGGGCCAGAGCTCCACAGCTGGAGACAGAGCTCCTTGGCGGCTGCTGGGGCTGGAGCTCCACAGCTGCTGCTAGGGCCAGAACTCCCTGCTCTGCTGCCCGTTTCCCCATCACCACCACCACCACACACAACCTGGGTTGCCGGTGTCCCCTACCACACTCTGCTCTGCTGCCAGATCTCCCTGTTCCTGGGCTCTGTGGTCCAAGGACATCTGTGGACCATGCTGGACCATGGATGTTGCCAGACCAGGAAGTCCTTGTACTATCAGGGGGATGGTCCTCAACCTTTTCTACTGCTATCTTCCCACAGGCCCCACATGTTATTTCCCATTTCCACATCAGTGATAAGACGAGCACCATGGACATTTGCTTTGCTTCCTGCACTAATTTGAGTGCTCATTTTTAAATCCTCTGTTGATTGTAATTAAACATGTCTTAGGCTTCCAAACTTTTCTTTCCAGAAAACAAGCTGCTTACTTCACAAAACAAAACAAAACAAAAATGTTTTTAGAAGCCTACATTCATGAATGTCATTAGAAGTGAAATCTGTTGTCATTTTCTATAATTGCTTTATACAGATTGCCAGTGTCACGATGAATTAGTAAGTTTGATATGAACAGGAGAAGAAGTCTGTTTATATCAGATCCACTAACAGCAGGCCCGGCCAAAGGGTCTGTGGGGCCCAAGGCAGGATGCTGGAAGCGGGGCCCCGGGCCCGGCTGGTAGATGTGAATATTCGGCAGCGCGGGGCCCTGAAACCGCGGGGCCCAAGGCATTTGCCTTGCTTGCCTTACCCTAGGGCCAGGCCTGACTAACAGAAACAGAATCTTAAGGCATTCTTTCAGAGTTCCTTTTGAATTTTGGGCCTACGTTTTCAAAAGTGCTTGCTTTTCAGATGATGAGTCTTTAACACTTTTTGAAAATGGGGTCCCTTTAAGATGCAAACTTGGGACCCAAAAATTGAATCACCCAGAATCATTTGTCACTTCTGAAAATTTAGCCCTTACTCTCTAGAGTAAAATGTATTTATCGGACTTCTCTGGCATCTAAACACAGCTTCCAAAATTTGAGACAAATATTTAGTTTAGCAAAAAATTGTAGTATAACAATTCAGTTAGTCAGATTTCCAGTTATACATTTTCCAATTAATATTCTACAAGAATAAACACTACTGTATCTATATATGCAGAGATACTCCACCCATATCCTCCTTCAGCTTGTCTTCTTATGATCTTCCAACCTCACTAAATGCCTTGGGAAAAAAGATGGGCCTTACAGCATGCCTAAATGGTTAAAGTTACAATTTCTGTTGCCTCCTTACAATCTCTAAATGCACTCTGCTATCTCAAAGGAAAGCAGCAGTGAGTTCAGTCTTCTTTTAGATTACCACATAATGTTACAATTCATCAGACTGATTTAAACAAGGAAATTAAAAAGCAATAGTTGCAAATATTTTAACACCTCCCTTGACGTGAAACAAATGGCAGACTCAGGGAATCATCTTGCTCCACTGAAGTCAATGAGAGTTTGGCAACTAGCATTATGGGCAGCACTATCAGGACCCAATATCTGTGGGCTCCTGTTTTAACAGTAATTCCAACAAGAAAACCCAATGACAAGTCAAGTCAGGAAACTCAGAGGGATAGTCAGGAACACAAAAAACCGTAGTGCCTGGTCTACACTAGGACCTTAGTCCAAAATTAGCCCCCCTAAGATTGAATTTGTAAGTTATGCTTTCACACTACCAAGTCCATTATTCCGGAATCAGGGGCTGCAGAATTTGAACTCTGTAGTCTTGCTGTTTATGACAAATAACGCTATTCCCAAACAGGTAAATCTGAAATAACGTTAGTATGGATGCTCTGGTGCCTCTAATTTGAACTAACTGGTCTCCAGGAGGCTGCCTGCAGCTCTCCAGAGTGCTTCCTGGGGCTCTGAGTCCAGTAGTGCGTCCACATTAACGGAGCCTGCCTCGGACTACATTCGGTTCTTCCCCGTAGTGAGGATACGGAACTTCAAATTTGTAAAATGGGTGCCCAGAAGTCAAATTTAGTAAATTCGGACTAATCTCCAAGTGTAGACATGGACCAGATGATTTCCGTAGTTTTTTGGGGGTGAAAATTACACATTTGTCATGGATACACAAGCAGAACAAAAAAATCTCACACTTTTCCCCTCATGTAGCTGATGACAAAATAGCTAGCTATACTAGCTATGGCAAGCTTCATTATTTAATATTACAACTTTTTATTAATAGCACCTTTTAAAGAAATAATGATTTGGGGCCTAAACCATGCTCTCACTTCTTTACATGGAAGCTGGAAAAGGCCCTTCATCACAATTCACATTGGAATAAGTGAGTGAAAGCCATTTTATAATCTATTCAAGTCAGGTTCCTTAAGAATTTAATATGTTGCAGAAGTCTTTCCTAAGAGTTACTGGGAGTACACTCTTTTCAGCGGGGTCAGCACCTAGCATAATGAGGGCCAAACCTAGTTATGATTTAAAAGAAAGGAGTATGATGGCACTTTAAAGACTAACAAATTTATTACGTTATTAGATCACAAACTTTATGAGCTACAACTCACTTTTTCAGATTCTGAAGAAAAAAGAAAAAAAAGGGATACAGAGATGGGTGTGTGACAGCAGTCCTAACTAAATCAGAATGGATGTGGCTCATCTCCAAGAGTAGTGAGAAGGTTCAGGGTGTCAAATTTGCATATGAATTCCAGCTCAGCAGTTTCTCTCTACAATCTATTTTGGAAGTTTTTCTGTTGGAAAATAACAACTTGCAAGCCGAACACTGTGTGCCCCAGGCAGGTCAAAGTGCTCCCCCCCGTCTTTTGGATGTTGCTATTCTTAAGTCTGATTTGTGTCCATTTATTCTTTTGCATTGAGACAGTCTGATCTGTCCAATGTACATGGCAGAGGGGCACTGTTGGCACACGATGGCATATATTACATTAATAGATGTCCAAGTGAATAAGTCTTTGATGGTATAGCTGATGTGGTTAGATCCTGTGATGGTGTCACTAAGGATGCATCTACACAGCAGGGCTTAACTTGAAATAAGCTAAGCAAATTGAGCTACGTCAACTGCACTTATTTTGAAATAGAGCACTCTTCCTCCGACTTCCCTTACTTCTCGTACAATGAGGGTTACAGAAGTCAGAGTAAGAAGTCCTCCAGCATAACAGTATTTTGACACTATTTCAAAATAATTGCCTGCTATGTAAACACGGACTAAGTTATCTTGGAATAGCGCTAGTTATTTTGAAATAATGTTGAGTGTAGATGTACCCTTAGGGTGTGTCTAGACTACATCCCTCTTTCAACAGAGGGATGTAAATTAGACACTTTGAAATTACAAATGAAGCCGGGATTTGAATTTCCTGTGCTTCATTTGCATAATCGCCTCATGGCACTCTTTTGAAACAGCACTATTTCAAAATTGAAACCGCAGTCTAGACGCAGTTCTTTCGAAAATAGAAGCCTTTTTCGAAAGATCTCCTAAACCTCATTTACATGGTTTGGCAAATTCTCTGGTTCAACACTGGTCAGCATGCTGTACTACTAGAGAGCTTCAACCTACACTACAGTCCCCTCGTAACAGCCTAGTTACAATTACTACAGTGCTATTGGCCCTCTTCTCAGGACCTGAGGGAAACAGCGGTTTCCCTTCTCTGAGGCCTCTGTGGGACTGGATCAGGTAACTTCTGCTCTTCTCCAACTTCCTTCCTGTGTCTCTTTATCAGACTTGTGCTGATGAGCTAATTGATTTTTTATCCCATACAGCCCAGCCACCTGATTAATAATTATCCCAATCAGTTTACTTTGGTGAACTAATTAGCATTTAAGTTAGTGATACTCAGACTGAGTATCTCCTGTGGCTTGTTGCAGCTTGTGATATTGAAACACTATGTGATTTAATAAGCCAATCTAAGTTATTAACTAATCAGGATGGTTTTGATAGGTTGTAGTTTATCAACTGTCGTTGATAAAATAATAATACTTAGTCATTTTGCTGTGAAAATATCTATTTATCTATCTAATTATCTAAAATGAAATAATGAATTCAAACTTCTGTGGCAATTTTATTTGCTAATTTAGCTCCTGAACCACTGAGAGCTAAGTACCATGGATCTCAGTGATCAGAGTGCAGGCTTATCTGTTCACTCACTGCAATTTGTCTCACTCTGTCTCAAGAGGTTATGTGAATATTTTCAGATATATCTGACCCATTGCCAATCAGATGAGTATTATTTTATGAAGCTGAGCACTAGGGAACTAACACTGATTTTAAAATACATCTTGTAATTTCTGTAGACATTAGAAAGTTTGAGGGCTTGAATAGGTTTTATTAGGTCTATGCTCTATATAATATTACAGGGGGAAAATGCTTGTTTTTTCTACTCATTATCAGGTACTTCCTTTTTATATTAAATATTAAACATGTTATCCACTTTTCTCATCAGTTTTCAGTTGTCTGGTTTGTTAGGTTTGGAAATAGATTTTTCCCTGAGTAAATGACTTTTCAATCCGGGATTGCAAAGTACAATTATTCTAGCTATTAAACTGAGAATTGAGGCTCAAATACTGTGATAGCAGCACACAGAAAACACACACACATACACACACAATGATAACCCTTCCTGTGAGACTGGATGTCCATGGTAAATTTCACAGTCACTCACTGTGAAGGCAGAACAGAATTAAAGCTTACTCCTGAATTCATAAATAACCATGCAGCTCTCCATACAAACACCACATGGTGTATGAGATTTAGAAACCATCTAACTGGACTTAATTTATTTTTGGAACAGTTAAAGAACAGTATGAAAGAATTCAAAATTAGTGATTTTTTTACAGTGCTGCTAAACCAAAAACCAGAATGCCCAATGTATATTAAATTCTATAGACATAAAAGGGATGTTCAAATATTAAACTCTACAGACCGAAATTAGGGATGAGTCAGAGTACATACAGCCAGTTCCTGGGGGTATGAGTATAACCTACCACATAGAATGATGTAAGCCAGCTGTAAGACATGCCATTATAATTATCCAAAATAGAGTATTGACCCCAGCAGTGGGCCATTATTTTTTTATTAAATATTAAGGATTGGATCCAGCAAATACTTAACCACCAGACTGACTTTAAGCATGTGAGCAGTTCCACTGACTAGTTATATGGGATGGGATACACAAAAGTACTTCAGCACCTAAACCCTAGGATGAGGTGTCTGAGTTATCAGTCATGCTGGACACTGAAGTGTAACTGCTCACGTTTACAATTCAGCAAGTGTTTAAATCGTTTTGTGAATCAAGGCCATGGAGATATGAGATAGATCTTTATGGAATAAGTCAGACATGGTCCCTGCCTTTAGGAGTTCTTGATCTAGTTTGTAAGGATAAGACACAAAAATGGGAGCAGAAAGAGTTGTAAGACTTCAGTAGTGGAATAGCGGGAGGGTGGGTGGGGCCGGGGGCGAGAGTTCAGCTGGGCAAACCATGGCCACTGGGAGCTGCAAGTGGCTGTGCCTGTGGATGCTCAGGGAAACAAAGCGTCTGGCAGGGACTAACCCTGGCAAACTGAGCCCACCCCTGCTTTAAGGAAAGAACCAGACTGGTCCAAGAATGAGGATCAGCATGAGAAGAAGCAGGGATGAACATAGGAGTAGCAGACAAAGGGAGCTTTATGGAGATTTCTCAGCAGTTTCGCCATAATTTGAAGTAAAAAACACACATGATCAATGGTGATCAACAGAATCACCATGTGACGGTATGTAATAATAAATGACCGGTCTCCATATAATTACTGCCAGTTCCTCAATTTTGCAAGCAAATTGGCTCTTCATTAAGTGATGAATGAGTCTCATGGGTAGAAGAGCCCAAAGCAGTTGGTATGGTATGTAAAGTCCTACCTCAAAGCTTCAGAGGGGCTCTGATGATAGGCACAAATACAGTCAGTACGTGAAACTTGCTCCATTGTTCTCCATCTATGGGTATGTCAAGGCTGTTCCCCACTCTGGCACAACAAATGCAGAAGTACGGGCCCGCAAGAGCACCCCAAAACCTTGTCTCTACAAACTTTGGTACAAAAACTTCCCCCCCAAATCCTAATACCCGGATTTTGGGAAATCCGCTGCCACCACCGAAGTAATTCCAAGAAAACTAGTGAAGAGATCACTTGGGAAACATCTTTCCTAAGGTAAAACTCTCCCCTGCCCCTACCTCTGTTCTGCTTGGAGTTGGGAAAAACAGAGGGGACCCACAGACAGACCTTCCAGGACACAAAAATCAACTAAAGAAAACAAACTTTTATTATCAAAACAAAACTACAGTTGCAAGCATAGTAAAGTGGCTAGATGGGAAGAGCCACCAATTGATATACTCAGGGGAAATCCCTGGGCTAAAACTTTAGTTACAAAAGAGAGAAAACACCATTACCAGCTCAGACAGTAATTCCAAATTCCCAAACAAGGAAAATAATAAAACCTGATGGACGAGCTAAACTTTGCCCTAGTTACACATCGTAAGAAGTCTGTTCTTGGAGAGAGACAAGCCTCCCATTTCCTTCAGTCTTGGAAGAAACCGCTCTGCTTTTTAGACAAAGGAGGGAAAAATAAAGGCTCCTTTGTCCCAGTTTGAAATTCCTACCTGCATTGTTATTGGCTGACCATATACCAGGCTAGGGACAGAGTTAACCCCTTAGTCACCAGGTGCTGATCAGCTCTCCTGGTTATAACAGGGTACAAGGTTGAGAAAGTGGTAGCTCTGCTTTAAGGGAGGTACTGAATAAATGTGTCCAGAAGCAGAGGCTCTTCTGCTTTCCTAATGGTTCTTATGATGGGAAACCTCATAAATGTGTCTAGACTACAAGGTTTTGTCGACAAAACTATACCTGCATCTACACTACCACCGAGTTCTGTCGACATAACATTTTGTTGAAGGTGGTAAACCTCATTCTATGAGGAATAATGCCTTTTGTCGAGAGTTCTGTCGACAGAAGGCATTATTGCATCTACACTGTCCTTTGCATCTACACTTTCATGTTGACAAAGAGGCTTGCTTTGTCGACAGAACTGGATGTAGTCTAGACGCTCTTTGTCGACAGAAGCCTGTAGTCTAGACATACCCTAAGAGATGAAGGAGCTTTGACTTACCCTAGATCCTTTCCTATACTCGGAGCTGTACTTCTGCCTTCTCGCCACTGAGAAACACAAGCCAAGTGGACACAGTTCCCTCCAGTTCCACCAATTTTCAGCTCCACACCCCTTGCCCTTCTTCCCCCAATAATGTTTCCTCTACCTGTGCCAAGGTTCACTTTCATTTCTTATCTGCATTTCCTGATACCTCCCTCTTCCCCTCTCCACTTCAAACCCCATCCACTGGCCTGTGGTCTTGACATTTGCATACCATGCCCAGTGTGCCAGCCTGTCCCCCATAAGTATTAAGACTGCTGGTTCCTTACCACACAAGCTCAGCATTCCCTCTACTCTATACAAACCCAACTCAGACTTCTCAACCCTACTTCCTATTCTGTCAGCCTCTTCTCACTTTCAGCATCCCCATCCCCTGAGCTCCATAGACGACAACTGGTCAAAACACCCTAATTACAAAGCCTCCTATGTGTCCACCTTCCCATTCCCCATATCTTGTCTCCTAGCATCAGAGCCTTAGTTTCTTTCAGTCTTCTCAAACTTTCCTGGCGTTTCTGACATACTGAAAATCATTAATTGTGCAGCAGGTTCCTCAGGCAGCTCTTTTAAAACTCTTGAATACAAATTACCCAGACCTACTGATTAAAAAATATCTAACTATAGTAGTTGCTGTTTTACGTCCTGCTGAGATAACAGACAAATGCAAAGAGAGTTATCATCTGATAGGACTATGATATGTTTTTCTCCAAATATCAACTACAAATTTTTACTGAACTTCCCCCTTTTCTACATTATTGTTGATAATTTTACCATTTCTATCTTGTAATGGAATGATACCATTGCTAGCATTCTTTTTGTTCCTACCATACTTATATAGCTTTAACTCTGCTGGCAATAGATTTTTCTTTCTGTCGATTTGCTTGCTTTATCAATTTTCTAAAATTTGTACAAAGCACCATAGAAAGAGTAGAATTTTCTGAATAAATAAGTACCTAAGCAGTAGATGTAGTAGATGACTTGCCTAACTGACTTGGGGTTTTCACCAATTTCAAGTATAAAGTCTTTGTAAAACACACAATAATTCACTTCATGCCTTACATGCAATTTTTCTATTTGTGAGTGCCAAAATACCCAGCATTCTTGAGTACCCCTTCCACATATAATTAAAGGGCATGCTTGATAGAAGAAATATGCTGGTATCAATATTCCGATTCATTTTTGCAAGACCACAGTGAAGGACATGCTCAAAGTTCTTGCTACTAAACATGTACACCTGGTTGAGAACCACTGTCTTAGATGAATGGGCATAAATGAAAGAGAAAAAAATGAATGTGCCTATTGTAATTTTTAATAAATGCTCATATATATTTACTGTATTTAAAAAAATGTGTGTGTGTGTGTGTGTATATATATATATATATATATATAAGATCTGTGGTCCATTTGGTTAAGTATCCTGTCTCTGACAGTGGACAATACAGATGCTTGAGAGGAAAGTGCAATGAGTGGCACTCTGGAGAGAAGAGACTTCTTGTTCCTCATAGAAATCTCCTCAACCCTAATAATTAGAGAGTGTCTATGTTAAAATAGCTATGTTAAAACAGGAAACAAGTCACCTTCCCATGGTTTCGGAGGGTCCTTAAGGTATACATTGACTTTAGCAAAGTCCTTCACTTTTAGAGAGGTATCTTTTTGCACCATAGAAAGACTAGAGACTAACATCACTTTATGACCCTATGGCTTTGTCTTTGCTGGGAAGTTCTGTCAAGGAAAAGTGCTTTTTGCCAACTAAACTATGGAAGAGTTTATACTGCAAAATAACGTTTGTAACGAAAAGCAGCCATTTTCATTGACAAAAAACTTCCACGAGGGAATTTTCTTTTCCCCTTCCTGTGTTCTCAACAAACATGCAGAGTAGACACCTCAAGGAGTTTTGCTGCTCATTCTAGCCTCCAGAAAGTGGCCCATTATTTTAAAGCATCTGTTTGAACATTACTGCCCTGCAACCAGACAACCAGCTACTTGCTTTGTCCATGGCAAGCCCCATGAAATTTAAGTCCCATTTCCTGCTGGCTAGCTTTTCTATGTGAGTTCATTGAGGAGGGGGGTGACTGGTTTCATCCATATGGTTGCTTAGGCATTTGATGTCATACATGAGATACAACACACAAAGCGGATCTTTCAAATTGTGATGTCCTATGTGGCCTGAGCACCTGTGTTCCCCCATGGGCTGGCTCAGTATGTAGTGGCCTTATGGCATCTTCCCAGGTGCCCATGTCTGGCCATTGCACCAAATGCTCCTTGCTTGGACCACCGCAGGGCTGTTGGATCAGATCAGTGTTTGGTGAAAGGAATCTTTTCAATCCCAGCTGCAAGTATCCCATAGCAACTGGGACACATACAAACACATTTATCTATCCTTGCCTGAAGAGAGGTATACGTGGTGCATACTGCAGTGCAGAGCAAAGAAGCAAACTGACGCTTTAGTGCTTTACCGAAGAGCTGCTCTTTCCATAAGGAGCTGGAAGCTATCCTCGGTTGTGACCCCACTTCCACTGCTAAGAGCCCTGTGGATACTACCGAGGGCATGGAGGCAGTACACAGAGGACCTAAGCTAGAAGATAAAATTGTAGATGAAGAGATCGAGGCAGACGAGGGCCAGATGATCACCTTGAAGTTGTCTAGTGTGTCTGGCAGCCAGGAACTGTTTTCCACTGCTGATGGACATAGCCAGCCTAAACAACCTCTTTCCAGGGACCAAGAAACAGGGAATGAGATACAGGGTAAGTGGTTGTGGCTTGTGGAGTGCAGGGCTGAGGGCATGGAAAAGTGGGGGGCTGGCTGTGCTTCTTTCAGGTGCATGTAGCCATATGGCTGAGCAGGATGTTGATGCTCACCATGATCTCAATGGAATCCTGCACAGAGAGGCTATCAAAACTTTCCGTGAGATACTGGCAAATTTCCATAGCAATGCAGCTTTGTCCCTTCTCCCATTGTAAGACACTAGCCTATACCATTCATCAATCACTTGTGCAGGAACCAAAGCCAGGTGAAGTTGTGCCCTGGTTATGCACTGGTTGTGCATTGGCACTTGCAGTGGCAAAATTTTTTACTTTTGAGAAGGGGAGGGAGTTAGCCCCTCTGAAGGACAAGAGTTTTTTGTTCAACTGCCACTGTAGACATGGTCTAGTAATCTATACTATTATAAAGGGAGAGGTGTCCGTCACACCATCTGTCACAGAGAACATTTGAGAAGACTTGCAAAGTTTCTAGAAAATGCCAGAATGAGTGAGAAGTGATGAGCGCAGCCAGGGCCTCTGCCCTCTGACTGCCATTGGCGGCTACTCGGGGCAGGGCTCGGCACCTCCTCAGCAAGTGGCCGGCAGATGTGGCAGGGAGCTGGCGGCAGCACTGGTACCATGCAGACCTGTGCCCGTTGGGGGGTGGGCTGATCATGGGTTGGCGCCCCACATTGCTCCTGCACCCCAGGGTTGGCCTGTCCAGCAGGTGGAGGTGGCAAGGCCAGCATAGCGCAGCAGGAGGCAGCAATTTGTGATCTATCAAGCAGCTGTTGCCGCAGCACGATGACTTCTTCAAGTGGCACATCGGGCCCAGGGACAAAAAGAAGCGGGAGTGGGGCTGGCGGTAAGTCCCTGCCTGTCGTGTTCTTCCCGTCCCTCCCTGGTACCTTCCCGTATGCTGCTCTCCCCTGCAACTGCCCTCTGTGCTGCCTGCTCACCTGCCCCAACTTGCCACCCCATCCTCCCGTCTCTGCTGCTCTTCATCCCGCTGCACCGCAGCTGTGAGGTGCAGCTCAGCTAGTCAACATAACACTTGGAGGCAAATGTATGAATTGCCAGAGGTTGTACTTCCAGCCATCCTGCTAACTGTGCTAAAGGCACAGCAATGGATACTATTGAAGAGAAATGCTCAGCCGTTGGTCAGATGTGGCAATAGGAAAAGAGCCTGCTAAGTAACTTACACTAGTCTAGACATGGTTCTTTTGAGGAAAAAACCCTTTTTCAGAAGAACCATTCTTCCTAAAAAAATGAGGTTTACACAGTTCTTACGAAAAAGGGTTTTTTTTCTCGAAAGAACCACGTCTAGACTACTTTATTTTTCGAAAGAACCTCTTTCGAGAAAAGCGAACGGAAGAAGATATGCAAATTCACGCCAAATTTGTATATCTTCTTTCGAAAGTGAAAGCAAGTCTAGATGTGCCCTAGATGACATGGGTCTGCACTTGAAAATGTAGAGCAATGAATAACAAAACTAGCCACATACACAGAGAAAATAGTGAAGAGCTATCAGTACCATCAGAATAGAAAATAAATACAGTTAAAAATAAAAGACATTGTGTGGAGGGAGATATGAAGTTTGGAAAGGATTGGATCTTCTGGCACAATCCCTCCCAGAGCTCTACAGGGAGCATATTCCCTGCTGCTCAGTTAGCCAGATCTGCTAGCTGGCATTGGGAGCAGGAGGAAGAAAAGTTCTTTGTGCTTAGTTCCCTCTTGCTTAAGCATAGGACCTGACACAGTTTAGCCTACAGTTCAGGGAGGTTTACCATGAAAATATAAAAAACCCGAGCAAAGGAATACATAACCCTATTGAACTGTAAATCATAAGTTCAAGAAAATGTCACAGTCAACTGACATTGAGCAACTTATTATACTTTCTATTATTAAAGACCTGAAGCCCTCCGGAGGTATTCAGAGATTATAAATAAATAAATAAATAAATATCAGAGTTAACATATATGGGACTCACATGTGACAGAAGCTGACCTCTCTAAGAGTTGCACATGATGAAATATGCCAATACCACTTTTAAACAGTTTTACATTTATGTCATGAATCAAGCAATCCTGCTGAAATAGAAGTTGATGACAATGACACATTAAATTCTCAAACCAGCCCCTTTTATTCTCAAATACAATGAAGAGTCCTGTGGCACCTTAAAGACTAACAGATTTATTTGGATAATAATAATATTTTCATGGGTAAAAACCATTTCATCAGATGCATGGAGTCAAGTAATTCTTATCCACGAAAGCGTATGCCCAAATGAACCTGCTAGTCCTTATGGTATCACAGGACTCATTGTTTTTGCAGATACATTCCAACATAGCTACCCCTCTTAGATTTTATTCTCAGTTCTTTGTTGGGCCAAGTACAATAACGGCTCATCAAGACTACTGAGAAGCCATACCTAATTTTAGTTTAATGAATGAAACTGAAAGAAGGTCTACATCTATACAGGGTTTTAAATAGCCAACTTTCAAGCAGTAATTTTCCCCGGCACAGCTCCCCTTATGACTGAAATAGTGAAAGCCATTGGATAGATAGAGCATCAACAAACAATTTCATAATCATGGGGATTCAATATGCCATTTGCCTCAACTTCTTTTAACAAGGTTATTTAATGAATCACTGGGTGATAAAACAGTTTGTAGTGTTGTTATTAACATAATTCATCCTGTCCTGTTCTTCAAGATGTGGACATAATTATGTTAAATTTGTTTTTATTTTGATCTCAGGATAACCTGGGGAGATCTTTCAGTTCTCTGATAATAGAACATAGCAGAGTGTTGAATACAGACCAGAGTTAGTCCAATAGCATAAAAACATATGAGCCCTGTCCATACTACAACTGTCATTGCTGATGCCAGTAGTACAGCTACAAAATTTGCAAATGTGATCGACGCTCACAGTTAGGATCAACTCTTCTTTTTCCTGCTAAAAATGCTAATCTTGAATCTCAGAATTCTCTTATAATTGCAGAAGGATGGAGTAACATGGTGTAATATATTTACTTTCATCTTTTCCAAAATAATGTTTTAAAAACTAATATTGGCTAAAGCTTATAGGTATGGAATAAGATCCAAGACAATAAAACTGTTACACAGGATGGTAACAAAGTTAGAATTAACACTCTAGTAATGTCATGACCTAGGTAAGAGCTTTGTTAAAGACGTGTTTAGTTTAATTGACATAATGTAGCTCTTGCACATTTGATACTACATGTTGTTTAAAAAAAAATAACACTAGAACAGTTCGCCTCAAGTAACACCAGCTATAGTATGTTAACCACGAGACTGAAAGTGCTACCAATTAGCCCTTCTCTGAGACAACAACTATCACCCCACTGGCTGCTTCTTCTAATCGCCTCCACCCCCTTTAAGATTTTGTGAATTTCAAGACCACGTTAGTATGTCCTTTCCACGAGGTGTAACAGTTAACTCGAACTAAGGACTTTGTTTGAGTTAACGTTTGACTGCCCCGTATAGCTGCGGGCAGTTAGTTCGGACTCGGGGGATTTAAAAATGGCGCCCAGACGGGAAGATGCAAATAAAGCCCAGGATATTTAAATCCCAGGCTTCATTTGCAACTTCGAATGCCTACATTAGCCTCCCTAGTTCGAACTAGGGGGCTAGTGTAGACATACCCTTCAACTTCCCAGTAATAATGATCAGAGGTCAATAAACTCAATGACAACAATATAAAGAAAATAAAAATTCCATAAAACCACTATGTTGAAAAGGGATTAAGAATTGTTAAGCAATGCAGGCCTTTAAGAACAAGGAAAAACCCAGTTATGGGGGACACAGAACATTTCTAATGTCAATACATGAGTTAATTCTCTTTTCAAGGAGCTTTCTCCCACAGAAAAGGAAGCTCTTTGGAGAGATTCCTCTCCCACACATTTATTACAATCTTATAAATATTCAAAGTTGATATACATACATAGGTTAAGCATGCAATGTGTTATGCGTTCCTTGAACAAGCATGAGTAATAAAAGGAAAAATTCCTCTTACTCTGAACTGAGGCTAAATGGTGAACTAAAACCCAAACCTGCACACACAGCCCTTTCTAGAAGGGTCTCACCCTGATGGCATAGTTCCTTAATACATAAGCTGGGATTCACCTTTCCAGCCTGGGACTACTTCCCCTGCTCAAAGCCTTTGTTCTCCAGATGTGTTTGTAGGTGTTGAGTTGTGAGGACAAGCGATGATGTCATTTCTCCTCCTTCATAGGTTCCTCCAGCTTGCTGGAAAAATCTTTTTCAATGACATGAATCAAGCAGACACCACTGTCTACCTGCTGTCTCTGGCATGCTTCCATTATATACAGTTTCTAAGGTGCTGCTTGTGAGTGTGTACTTCCCCTAATGGGCCTGGATGTTTTCAACTTCATACGATATTTCAGGAACATACACATAGCAAAACTTCATAACTCCACACACAATAATAGCACATAAAGTTCAACAGGATATTAATGTTCACCAGATTAAGACTTTAAAAATGATACCTTACAAGGCAAACTTGTACAAAATACATGATAATCATACAACCATGAAAATATGGGGGTTCTAGGGTTTTGCTTTGCGGTACAGAGTGACACTGTGATATCATTTGAAACTCATAATCTGCTGAACAGTACTGTCCTGGTAAAATATGTGTGGTGACATTGTACATAAAGTTATACAATTGCACTGTATAAGATATGCTCTAGAGAAACAAGAGACAAAAAGCTTGCCAACACCTAGCCAGATATTAATAAAATCAAATGGATTATCACTTGATTAAGCAGTCATTTTTGACAAGAAGAAGGGTGTGAGTGAGAAATTTATATAACGGCAAACAAAAGCTGGAGGTTCCCATCCCCAAGACTTATTGTCTTCTGAATCCCAGGTGGAGATTCTTTTCCAATTTTCAAATGGAAAAGACGACTTTAAAAATGGGAAGAGGACCCCCCCCACACACACATAATCTCTTCCTTCATCTCTCAAATGATGTCGATGCCATGATTAAAGGAAAAAGACACATCATGGGACTGGGGAAGGATCCTGAAAGACTGCTAGAACATGTGGTAAGTGAGACCTTTTTGCTTTAAATTCACATAGCTTGTTAAGATATTAATTTGTGTTTTAGCTTTTATTTCATTGTAACCAATTCAGACCTTTATGCCTCATTACTTGCAATCATTTAAGATCTATTAGTTAACAGAATGGCTTTATTGTTTTATCTAAACCAGCATTTAGACACTTGGACTGAAATGCTTGGGAACCTCCATTTGAGATAACAGGGTCCAGGCATATAATTTTCTTTTTATTGAAATGACTGACTTTCTATGAACTTGTGTTGTCGAGAAGGAAAGGGCTGGGCAACCCATGGAACACATTTCTGGAGGAAAATCTGAGACTAAGTTTGCTGGTGTCACCCTGTAAATATGATTCAGGAGTGCCTGGCCAGAGCACACTCATCATTCAGCTGAGAGTGATTTTGCATGCTAGAGGCTGTGTGTAACCAGAGCAAGGAGTGGATGTTCTCAAAGAAAAGCACTGTAAAAAGCACCTCCAGGCTGAAGAAATGAGGGGACATAGCTGTTCAACAGTCCAGATTATATCCTGGGCCATGTCACAACTGCCCACCACCAAACTTGTCAGACAGCAAGCATAGTTCCCCACTGAGCTGTGATGCTCATTCATCCCACCAGAAGAACTTCCTAACACAATTTCCCCTAACTGCAGCGAGCCCTCTAGTTCAGAAATTGTAAACCTGTTAACAGAAATGGGCTCATGCTATGATGGTCACATCCAAATCCAAGTTTTCCCAAAGTTTTGAATCAGATCAATTTCCAGGAGAATGGAGAAATACCTAGAGAGAAAAATATTCACACTCTTTGTTTTTCTGCTAAAACACTTTTAGATCAGTTTCACTTGAGCAGCTAAAGGTTTTTCAACATGACAATTATTTTGTTTTGTGCTTTCCATGGAAAGGAACATTTCCCAAATAAATACTACATTTTATTCCTTGACATCTGAAGAAAAGGTATTTTTAAACAGCTGCAAGAAACTCTTGTCAGATTCCTTCAAATGAATGGGTAGAGAGCCACTTACCCCCAGTTGCCACAGTAATTTCACGTAGGAAATGGCCATAAAATGGAAAATCGAAGGACAGATTCACTCTCTGCAAGAAACAACACCAGAAAAGAAAAATCAATAATGTGAAGAATAGGAAGAGAAAAATGAAGAGCCCTCCACTTGAAAATGTGATTCGCCCATTATCTCCCGCCATTGTTAAAACAGGCTTGCCATCCCTCATTTGAAATCCCCACAGGTTAAATTATCGGGGTGTATGCATGAGCTAAAGGCCTGAAAGCACATTGAAATATAAGCTCTACCCTTCTAAAAGTTTTTTTTTAAACACAGACTTCCCCCATGCTCAAAATTGATGTTTCCATTCAGTGATGGGCAATCATCATCATTCTGAAGGGTTTTCCCTAATTTCAAAGCTATAATAGTATTGGAATATAACAACATATGCTAGTATTTGTTTACTTCATCAATTGCAGGCAATGATCAATATTTAAAAATCTTTCAAATGTATTTTTCTAAACTTACTTCTGTCTTGTTTTTAATTTGTATACTACTTTTACATTGAATTTGGCTCCTTCACAAAAAGGATTGGTTTCTACATCAATCAGAGATTTTTAATGACTTACTTGACATGAAATTAATCACTGGAGATTTACAGTAACTTGAAATTAGATTTTCTTTCCTCTTAAATGGAAACCAGGATTTTGAAGGGATTTGTCATTAATTTTTATTTACAACTGGAACAGCAGAATGCAGTTTTCATTGTGCTAATTGGATTATGTAGACTTTCTCTCTCTGTCTGGCCAGGTCTATACCATGCTAGAAATTTGACTTAAGATACACAACTCCAGCTACGAGAATTTTGTATCTGGAGTCGATGTACCTTAAACCAAATTTTTGGGGTGGCCTCCTTTGAAAGATTGATGGGAGAAACTATTCCACTGACTTCCTTCACGCCTCACAACCCTGTGGAGTACTGGTGTTGATGGGTGTGCCTTATTAGACCCACTAAATTGTACTCTGGAAGATCGACCGCTGGAGTGTCGATCTCCACGTAGGTAAAGTTAAAGCCTCTTTGTCAAAATTAACACATCAAGACAAGATGGTACATCTAATGAGAGTATGTGAATTAATTTAAAAATTTTTCCTGTTCATTCTTTAAAAATAACACTGATGGATTCAGGTAAAACATCAGACCCCTCCTGGTACTGGGCAACAAAATATGGGAGCAAAGAAACAGCAGATTTTACTGTTTAAATAGACACTGTCCTTTCTGAGTACCAGCATAGCAGTATTTATTTCTTCTCTCTCCTCTTTAGTTTATAATTGTACTTTTTTCTTCCTCTCATAAGCCCATTTACCTTTCTTATTGCATATCTATATCTTCAACATTCTGGTTTTAACCTTCACTGCTCTAGGTCTTGCCCCCAGACATTTCTTTCTACCTAGACCAGAAAACAGAGCTGGTTTTTTGGGTTTTTTTTCCTCTTTTCTTAATATTAGCCATTGCTATTTCCACATATATCTCCCCTTATCCCTGTTCAGGATCTCTTCTACAATCTAGAACCACTATGAAAAACAATTGTGCCCCCTTAGCAGTAGAAGAGCACTCTGAAGTTACTACAAGTTGAACCTCTGTAATCCCGGACTCCCTAGTTTGGCAACATCTGTTGCCCAGCAGGACCACAAGTGTTCCAGGATCAGAGAGTACTGGTGGAGGGCTGGTGGCTGGGCTCCCTGCTGCTGGGCTGCCCGACGCACCACAACTAGGCAGCCAGGCACAACCCAGTGGGGCTGCCTGGCAGGGCTAGGAGTTCAGAGCATCATAGAGGGGCTGCTCTTCAGGGCCAGGAACTCAGCGCTCCACAGAGGAGCTGCCCTGCCAGGCCAGGAGCTCAGCACTCTGCAGTAGGGCTGCCCCATGGGGCCAGGAGCTCAGAACACCACAGCAGGGATAGCCCAGCAGGAGGGAAAGAAGGTAGGAGGTGGGGGACCAGCAGGGCAGCAGCAAGGGGGAGCTGGGCAGGAGGCTGGCAGCTGGTCCAGGGCTGGGGGGAGCCAGATATGACCTCCCCTGGTCCAGCAAGGTCCCAAGGATGTCGGACCAGGGAGTTCCAACCTATACAATAAGGCTGTGTGCTGTCTAAAAGCTATACTATTATAGGTCCCATCCTGTGCCCATTCAACAAATATTGAGCTCTCATTAATTTCATTGGTACGGTTGTGCCCTAGATCCTGGAAATCTAACACCTGTTTAATATAACATTAGAATTTAAATAATCATCTGTAATACAGGATATTAAAGTCTGTTTTTAAATGTATTTTTTTAAGGACAACCATGTTTAGGACGTGTTCACCTTTCCATCTGGAAAGTGTATATCGACTTTTGCAGTTACAGTGCTGTAGTGTTGAAATGCCTTGTAGGAAAAAGGCTCTTTACATGCACAGGCGATAGAATTTGTGTGCACAAAAGAGAACTGTGTATTCACTAAAAACTGGTAACTTCCTGATTCAGCAAAGCTGTTATTAGATGGCTTACCAACCAATCTGTGCATCCAAATCACAACTGGAATTCCATTTTTTTGCCAAAATGTTAATGAAAAATAAAAAGAATAAATAAATTATGAGAAGGTGTTGTAGATAAGAAAATAGAATCATTTTTATTGTCAAAGGTAGGGTAGGAACAAAAGAAAGCTGTATTAATGGACTCTTTCATGATTCCAAGGACAATTGCTGAATAACTTCATTAAGCACTGATAGTGCAACACACAGAACTAATACATCTTATGGCTAAACACCCATCCTCCTTTTCTCTAGAAAAAAAGAAGAAAGAAATGGTATATGGCAACTCAAAAGCTTTATCTACCTTTCAGCATTGCAGAACATATTTATTTACCTGTAGATTAAACATATATTCTCTCCATTAGTATGTCTTAATTTTGAGGTCAGCATAGAAGAAAGGTGATACCGTAGTTCTAAGTATTCCCAGAAGGAATCATACAGAAAATACTTGCGGGCAAATTGCCATGTCAGAAATACTGTTTTTTGATGTGTTAGTCTCAGAGGGTATGTCTACACTAGCCCCCTAGTTCGAACTAGGGTGGCTAATGTAGGCATTCGAACTTGCAAATGAAGCCCGGGATTTAAATATCCCGGGCTTCATTTGCATGTTCCCGGGCGGGCGCCATTTTTAAATGCCCCGTAGTTAACAGTTAACTAAGTTCGGATTAACTTCTGACTGCTGCGTGTAGCCACGGGCAGTCAGTTCGAACTACGGGGCATTTAAAAATGGCGCCTGCCCGGGAACATTCAAATGAAGCCCGGGATATTTAAATCCCGGGCTTCATTTGCAAGTTCGAATGCCTACATTAGCCACCCTAGTTCGAACTAGGGGGCTAGTGTAGACATATCCAGAGATATTGTTGCATTGTATATGTAGTTTGTGGTGGGCAACGTAGTTCACACTAGGAACTAGAAGGTTAAAGCAGCCCTCAGAGAGGCTGCTCAGAATCTCAACCCCAATGGGAAGAGGACTTACTGAGATAGGCAATAGGAAGGAGGCTTGTGGAAGCAGCCAATCAGAGCCAAGGAGAGCCATATAAGAAGGGCTGCTCATCAGAGCAGAAGTAGGGTTGTCAGGTGTCCAGTTTTGAACCAGACATTCCAGTATTTGAGCTTTCTGTTCAGGTAACGAATTGAGAAAATATAAATGAGAAAATATAAATGTCCAGTATTTTCTAAATAAGATGTAATGTAGATTGTGATGTAATGTCAAGTGTGTCTGGTGTTTTTGTTGAAACTATCTGGCAACCCTAAGCAGAAGGGGTTCTCTCTCTGGAGTCTAAGGGAGAAGGACTCTCTGCTAGAAGTACCTCAGAGCATGTTGGGCACGGTCAGGGGAGTAAGAGGGAGCAAAAAAGGTGCTAAAGCCATGGGGAAGTGGCTCAGTGTAATGAACGGTGGGGGTTGCAGGAGAAGCAGTGCATAGCTGCTGCTTAGGGGTCCATTGGTAGGGACGCAGAGTAGTGGGTGGATCTAGGTCTCCCCTCCCTTTTGCCCCCACTTGCCACTGGGGGGAGTGGCTACAGCATGGACTGCAGGTTGCCACCGAGGCAAGTAGCCAGATTTGCCACAGAGGTAAGTGGCTGGATTGAGGATTAACAGTCCCTCGAAAGTGGGGCAATAAAGGAGAGGGGTACAGCCAGAAAGCCATGCCCAGAACAGGACACCAAAGTCTGGGGAGAGGTGCCGGTCCAAAAAGTAAAGACAGCAGTGACAGCAGATAGGATACCACTAGCTGTAGAAGGACTGCAGGGGTCAAGAGCTAATTCCCAGAACAGCCAGCAGGAGGCGCCAGGGTGGTGAGTCCCGCCTTGCTACACGGTTCTTACAGAAAATATATACCAGCATGGCCATGAGGTGGGCATTATTAATGTCCTGTATACAAATGATGCATCTGTCCTAATAGTTGCACAACTTTAAAATGACACTATAAAATTGCAGGTGTGTATTTCATTTTCCTTTTTATATCCATGAAGAAAGTACATTTTCTTACTTTGGAATTTCCTAATTTTTTCAAAATTTTCATAATTTCTAATTCTTATTTTCCAGTTTCTAATTATCTATTTTTTACAATAAATGTTGTAATAAAAAAAAATAAATGCAAACACAAATTAACTTCCCTAATAATAAACCCCTGTTTAGGGCATCAGAAGGTAAACAAATCCAAACATCACCCAGAATACAAACATTAGTGTCAAATCGTAATTTATAATAAAGCAATTTTAAAAATTAAGACTACAATGATAGTGGAGGTTCTCATCCAAGAAATGAAAATATTTAGACTGTTAAATTATTGAAACATTGAGGCAGAAGGTCAAACGAGAGATCTTATTGCAAATCAAGGGAAAACTAAGTGTCCAATGAATCTTTCCAAATAAGAGCTTTCCAAAATTATCTTTTTAATTCATCACGACCGCAAGCTCCAAATACTTTACAAGTCAATACAATAATGTTCAAGCTTTCTTACATCGTTTCAGAATCGTCAAGCTACAAAATACATTAACATTGAGCTTTAAAGCAAATCTCAATCTTTGTTTTCCTGTACTAAAAATGATGCTTAAGAAGTCATCAGCATCTAAATCACTAAGTGTCAGCAAGATGGGTGAATTGACCTTTCTCTGAGTAATGAAGGAATTTCATCTCTGCAGGAGATGAGAGATGTTCCTGCCCAGCTCCACTGCCCATTTGGCTTTTTTATCACTATGGATTCTTATTTTTTTGAAAGTCATCCCGGTGATCATTTGTAAGGAAGCATAAAACTGCGAACTGGTGTCAATTACAACTGTAGCCCACATTCCATTTCTGTAGGTTGCAAGATTATAATCTTGATTTAACTACAATTAGTCTTTTAGAATTACTTTTTTTTTTCACTCTTTGAACTAAAAGTCTTGGTCTCTGGGCTAGAAGGAAGATGAGTGAATTATGAAAGCAATAATAAAAGCATAAGTCATTAAAATGCTTTGAGCGTACAGAGTCATTTTAAAATGTTCTAGTAAAACATCTATGTAAAAGCCGGTTTGTAGAATGTTTCCAATTCCAAATTATCATTCCAGGACTAGCTGACTCATGCAGCATAAGTTGGCAATACTTGATCAGACATGCAAATACAAATCAATTATAAAGAGAAATAAAATTCTCTGAGATGAATTTAAATGGATTAATTAAACCGTATTACATCCTGGTGTGAATGCTGTTAATTAGAATTTAGTTTAATTTACTTTGGTTTAATATGGTACAACCAATCCACATTAAATTCACACCTTTAGTTAACTTTTAGATTAATTTTCCTGCATGTCATTATGTAGACAAGCTCTTAAGGGCATGAAGAATCCATACCCCTGAGAGACACGTAGGTTGTACTTCCCTAACCGGGACTATCTTGTCCAGCAGCATCCATGGTCCAGCAGGACCATGGATGTTCCTGGACCAGAGAACTCAGGGACAGGGACTTCAGTGGCGGGCCAGGAGCCCTGGGGCAGGGAGCTCTGAAGGCACAGCCAGGGGCTCCTCAGCAGGGGGCTCAGGCTGTGCAGGAAGTCTGGGAGTCCCGCACCATGGGGCTCAGGCAGTGTGGGGAATCCTGCAGCAGGGAGAGCTCAGGCAGCACAGCCAGGAGCCCCATAACAAGGTACTCAAGTGGCGTGGAGAGCCCTGCAGCAATGGAGTCTGGCAGCACATCCGGGAGTCCAGGGGCAATGGGATCTGGCTGCCCAGCTGGGAACCCAGGGTTGAATGGTCTGGCCAGGACCATCAGCATAGCTGGCTAAAGACAGGGCGGCCAGCTGAGGCTGGAAGTGAAGCTAGTGGGTTGCTGGGAGGCTAGTGGCAGGGGACCTCCCCTCATCTGGCAAATTCCCTGGTTTGGGACCACTCAGGTTCCAAGGGTACCAAACCGCAGAAGCCAAACCTGTAGCTATAATGACTTAAACCATGGTGCAGACAGCACTAGGGTGACTGAAGAATTTTTCTATCAACCTAGCTACAACCACTGGGGGAGATGAATTACCTACGCCAATCCCAAAGCTCCCCCCTTCTGTGTAAGTAGTGTCTATGTGGAAGCACTACAGCAGCACAGCTGTAGCACTGCAATTGTGCAGCTGTAGCAGTTTAAGGCTAGCCATACACTTAGACTTAGGGGGTATGTCTACACTACCACCCTAGTTCAAACTAGGGTGGTTAATGTAGGCATTCGAAGTTGCAAATGAAGCCCGGGATTTAAATATCCTGGGCTTCATTTGCATCTTGCCGGGCGGGCGCCATTTTTAATTCCCCTTAGGTCGAACTCCGTGCCCGCGGCTACACGAGGCACGGAGTAGGTAGTTCGAATTAGAACTACCGGTACACCTCGTTCCACGAGGAGATCCTAATTCGAACTACCTACTCCGTGTCGCGTGTAGCCACGGGCACAGAGTTCGACCTAAGGGGATTTAAAAATGGCGCCCGCCCGGCAAGATGCAAATGAAGCCTGGGATATTTAAATCCCGGGCTTCATTTGCAACTTCGAATGCCTACATTAACCACCCTAGTTCGAACTAGGGTGGTAGTGTAGACATACCCAGGGAGAACATATTTCCCTATGCTGAATATGTGACATCTGGTAAAAGTACTCATATTCAAGCGAGGTCAATAGCAATCAATCATAACTATGCAAATTAATATCTAGTCGATTGAACCCCTATTAAAAAGAAATGCTGCCTAGCTGGAGTCTTTTTATTTACCTTCTTATCTTTTAAGGTCTGCATGGGGGGAGATCACACACACTCTCCTGTCTGGGGAGCTACTGCAGAGCCTGCAGGTTCTGGGCACAAACGGATTGGAAGGAAATTGCTTCCTCCCCGCCACTCCAGGGCTTAGCTGAGGGACAGAAAAGCTTCCTGGTGCCAGTGGTGTGCACGGCTTTGGTGCATACAGGCATACAGCATCCTGAGCCATTGGCTCTTGAGTTTTCCATGGCTGCCAGCCCAGCCAGAGACACGGTAAGGAGGAAGGAGCCTGCCAGCCAGGCTGTGGGTGATTATTATATGCCCATCACAAAAGCCAGGCTAAAGTAGTGTCAGTCCCTTGTAAACCTCTGGCTTCACTTTGCTCTTGGACTGAAATTTCTATGCTTATCCACAATGGTCCAAGCTGAAACAAGTGTGCTTACAAGTTAACATGTGTGCACAGTCTTTTCCCCAGCACAGATGAAGAGAGTGCTCAGGAGAAGATGTCTTTGGCAGAGTGGCAAAACCATGAAAGATGCTTGTTTCTGGCAGTCCCCCCTTCCCCAACTCACTGAGAACATGTGCTGAAGTCACAGATAAGATAACTCATACAGCGCTTTATTAAATTCATCCCAAAGATAAGGAACAGTCTGAACCTCTTATTTCCACTATCTTCAATTATTTAACATTTTAGCTATTTTTTTCCCATCTTTTGGTTAGTCAAGAGATTGCCTGAGTACTGTCCTCTGACAGACTAATCGTTTTATGCTGAAGAACACTTTAAAAATGTCAGGGCAACCCAGAGTCTACCCTCCCCTTCCCTGAGACCCCACTGCTTGCCCAAGGCCCTGCCCACTCCACAGCCCCCTCTTTCCATCATTTGCTAGGCTGTGGGGGCCAAACTCAGAGAAGTACCTTCTTGCTGGCCAGATCCACCACTTGCCACAGTAGCTGGACCAACTCTCTCTCTCCTCAGATTCCATTTTAGCCCCTTCCCTCCCCCCCAGCACTAGTATCTTAGTTTAGTTGGGATTGGTCCTGCCTTGGGCAGGGGGCTGGACTTGATGACCTCCAGAGGTCTCTTCCAACCCTCTGATTCCTGAACTAGATCTCAGGGTAGTCAGGAAGGGAGAAGGCAGCGGCCAGAGGTGGTAGCAGCAGGAGGAGATGAATTGATGGTGAGAACAGGAAAGAGTGTGAGGAAGCAACAGCAAAAGGGTGCAAGGGCAGGGGGTGGAGGCAGCAGCAGCAGGAAGTATGAAAATTAGAGGGGTCCCAAGAGAAGAGGGGAGGAGAGGAATAGCAAAAACTGAGGGATAAGTGAGTGGGAGGCAGCAGGAGACAGAGGAGCCAAGAGCATGGGGATGAGGCAGCAGTAACCCAAAGGTCATGGGGCAGGAGGAGAAGGCACTTCTAGCAAATAACAAAGTTGTCTGTGAGATCAGCGTGTCTTCTAGTGCCCAAAGGAGCTCACCTGAGACTTAGCTGTCCAGCCCCTCACTCGCTCTGCATAGTCATTGCAATGGCCCTTCTATCTGCCAGAGAAATGTGAATGGCTCTGACCCTGCTTTGTGATCACGAGAGTCCCAGTGCGATTCTCTCTTGAGGCTCCATGAAAGGAGAAGAGAGGGATGCCTTGTTTGTCATGCTGGGGGAGGGTTAGAGAACAGCGTGCTTGCCACTTACCCACCCCACTGCAGGAAAAGGAAACCCCAGCATGTGTACTACATGGTAAAGAAGCTCAGATCAGTTCCACAGGGAAACTGGCTCTGCTGAAGCTTTGAACAGGAGAGGATGGATTAAAAGTACGGTCAGAAAAGGGAAGCTGGATTGTGGGGAGTGACAGATGGGGAGCCAGGCTCCAGATGATGAAGAGCAAGTGAGGTGACTGCTGGGAGTGGAGGGAAAGCAGGGATCATGTGGAACAAACAGATAGGAATGGGACTGAGAGCAGAAGGGAGGCAAATGTGGGGTTTCCCAATACAGCTTATTTTGTTGAGATATGCTGATAAAATCATTGATCCCACAGACAGCTCACCACGGTACAAACACATGCACACTGCTGTCCATGTAACCACCGGCCCAGTCCCATGCTCTCCTTACTGAACACCCCAGGAAGTGATTTTCTTCAGGAAAGCAAAGGCCCCCTGTCTGAGACTAGCACTGCTCTTCCCTGCTAGTCCCTTCCCCCTTCTCCTTATTCAGCATTCGTGTTACCTGAAAGGCCTCACTCATCGTCCCAAATTAGCAGGTTGAATTGTGTTGTTATCCCAGTTATGACAATGAATGACCCGGCATCAAATGCCATTTTGAATCCACAGGGCGCAGGCAACCATTTCATCCCCCTGCTTGGCTGGGAGTACCAGGCTCTGCTGGAAACAGGCTCTGCTCCATTCATGGCATTTCAAAGCCCCAGTCAGGAGACAGGAGTCTTTCATTTCATGCTGTGGCTACCAAGTTCCCAAGGTGGCTGTTGGTAACCCTTTGCAGCCTCTGTCACGCTTAGGCTGCTCCCTGTTTGAGATGGGTTGGCATATGTGCCTTGCATGTGTGTAGCTTATCCTGTCTGGGGCTTGTTTAATCAAGGATGCTCTCAAACTGGGGCTTCCTTTGACTGGCAATGTTGATTCTCTCCCCCACCCACTTCCTCCAGCTTGCAGCAACCATTGAATTGTTGGGGATTCCCTCCCTTACAGACAGGGCTGGGAACTGCAGAGGCTTCCCACTTCCACCCACTGCTGCAGCTGGGGAGCCTGCAAGGACTGGGGAGCTGTGGGGAATCCCCCCATGTAGTCTCTTCTGGTTGGCTGTGGAGAGGAAGCACCTTTTCAAGCTGGAACTTGTTCTGTGCTGCAGACACAGCTGATGTACAGTTTTCTGTTGACCCCTCTTCAGGATGAGAGGAAGGAACCCAGCAGCAATTCAGAAGAGTGAGCCCAGCCCACAGCCCACTCAACACCTCCCTGTCTCTAATTCCCTTTAAAATTAAAGACCACAACCTCTACCCCCCCACATATCAGCCTGGGGCTATGGCAGCAGTGCAGCCTGTGGTTAAAGCTGAGCAAGTCTTCAGCTGGTTCTTTGTTAAAATGCCCTCTGCTACTTGAGAACAAAGCGGGGAGATGGGAGACTGAGCTGAGATCAACCATCAGAATCTCTATGCTCTACTAGTCTATTGCAATCGACTGGTTGGAGACAGCTGGTCTAAAATCTACTGGATTTATTGCCTTCCTTGATTTTTAAATTCTGAACTAAATCCCTCATACACACACAACTATGTCTACACTACAGAGCTATTTTAGGATACGAGAAGTATCCCAAAATAGCTATTCTGCATCTTTTGAGCAAGCCCATTATTTCCAAATATACTGGGCTCACAATTCTGACATCCTTGTAAACCTCGTTCTGCGAAGGTTAAGGGATGTTTCGGAATAGTGCTCTATTTAGAAATTAGCTTGAAATAAGCTACACAATTTGGGTAGCTCAAATTCCATAGCAGTGTCGACGCACCCTCAGTGATTCATTGTCTCCTGCTTTCCTTGGGACTTGTCACCTGGATGGTTGGTTTTATTGGCTATGAGAAATATTATGACAGAACCCAGTGGAGAAAAGAATTTTAGCTTTGTTTTTGTTCTCCCATCCTCTGAAATCCCCTCTTGCATGTTTAAGAACCATTGGGCTATCAAGCAAAACTACTACTTGGAGTTTTTTCCACTGTCAGAATCTGATCTCATTGCAACTGACTGAGTGGTAGATGAAGCAAGAACTCTGAGTCACAGAGAATCTTAATTTTCCTTATTTAATTAATGCCAATATTGGCTCTTCTATTCAGGCAGTTTCCAGTGGTTGGTCAGACATGGAAATACAACTTGGAAATCATGCAGCATCCAATTATAATTGTATGCTAGCTGATTATTTTAGTATTCATGTTACAGGACAGTGTGTTGAGAATTATCCAAGGCAGATTTCTAATCTAGACATGGAATTACAACTGCCACTTTAGCTATTATCATTTGACAAATAAGAGTCTAAATAATATTTTGGCAAAAATGTTGAGAGTTCACAAAAGGAAAATGGGGCTTGGATTTCATACAAATTGGGGTTAAATACAGGAGTTAAGCAACTTAATCTTGAGCCCAATCCTGATATAATTGAAATCAGGGTCAAAATTCGCACTGACTGTAACAGCAGCAGGATTCCTTTGTACATCATAGTCCCCGAGGAACACGTGCAGCAGATACACTGTAGCAACATGGATTCTTTTTTATCACAGCATTATACAGACATCCAGAGCGCTCAGTTATAAATGCAGAGGTCAACCTCCTCTAGTTGAAGTTGTCCTAGATAATTGTGTCAGTCATAGGAGAAAAATAGCAATGCCAGTCAAAAAAAAAAAAGAAAAAAAGAGAGTATTAATGTATAACAAATCCCTTACTGCTGCTTGTCGATGGGTATTGGACAAAATCCCATGGATCTTCACTTTGTCTTTTTCCATTTGGTCTATGTTCACCCACAGATCCCGGCTGGTAGAATCAAACGGGCTGAATGTCCTGGAAGTATAATAATTATGATCTGTATCCTCCTGTGGGAGAGAAACACACAACAAAACCAAGTAGGATTAAAAGTGAGGAGGTCTCCCAGACATTTCTAAATTTTGTCTTCAAAATACTAAGTTGATTAAAGCAACAGAGCAAACTGTTTCTATGGCAACTAAACTAATAAGGGAAACTGTACAAACTTTACACCTATTATAGAAGATATATTTTAAAAATAAAGAAAATAGGAGGCAAGTAATTTGACTTGAATGTAATAATTTTTTCTTACAAATGAGATGCTAGTTATCCCCAAAACTCAGATATACAGCTGCTGTTAATGTCTTACTGAAGTCTGTGGGGAAAACGAACACTGACTTCCAAGTGAGTGATGGCCAGTAAATCCCTTCTGCTTTAATGACATCAACAAGTGCTACTTTCAGCTAATGGCTTTACAATGATGGAGTTTTTAATGTATTTTCTTTTTTATTGACATGCTTTTTTTAAAGAATGACAATGATTGATAATAAAAATTATTCTTTGGTATGTGTCAAACTGCTCTACTATTTCATCTTAAATTAGCAAGAGTTTTTTTTTTTATTGTATGTGTTCCAGTTAGTGAATACCAAAGCTAGAACGTCCACCTCTCTGGTACATGTATATTAGCGGTATTAACTAGCTGTATACGGATTTTTTTTGATTTCCTGGAAGTTCTGAAAAAGTTTTTCCAGTTGACCAGAATCAAAGTTTGTGTGTGTGTATGTGTGTGTTGAAAAATCTGGGAACAATTGTTTGGGATCAAATTAAACATTTTGTTCAACTAGAATACTAAACTTTTCATTTGGGGTATTTTTAATAAAAGTGAAGGAAATGAGAGGCTACATTCACAAATAAAGAAATACTGTAAACCCCAAACCCAAACCAACCAAAAAACCCCCAAAGAAGAGGAGGAGTTGGCCCTTATAACATTTAACTTAGTGATTAGGGCACTCAGCTGGGCTGTAGGAGATCCATGTCTGAATCCCTGCTCTGAAACAAGAACTGGAACCCAGATCTTTCCTCTACTCAGGTGAATGCCCTAGTCATCAGGCAATGGAATTGTTCTCACTTTTTTTTGGCCAACAACTATTCAAGTGTTTTATTCAAAGTAGAAAATCTTCAAGAAGAGATTGAGGGAGACCTTTTCCCAGAATACCTTGTAACTGCTACTCTGTGAATGGTGACAAACTCCTTTTGTGAATCTAGACTGAAAATATGAAATGATTCATTTTGATCAAATGAACCATTTTGACATTTCTTTTTTTTTCACTTACTCCAAATTTGCCAAATTTCACAATTTGCCAGATTCAACATCAGTTCAGAATTATGTTTTAATTGGCCTGAAACTTCATCTTTGGGGAAAAAAGAGATGTGTCTGAAACATTTCACCCACCTTTAGCCTCAACCCCTATAAAACCCTAACTATTTAGAGCAATACATTCACATACATATATTTTTGAACTAAAATGACCAGTTTTGTAGTTTCTAAACTGACAGTACTTAATGTTCAGTTAAACATCCACAAAAGCAAGTCAAAAGTAAAATATGTGGTGATTGGATTTACTATAATGCAGTGTTTCTCAAAGCAGTCTGCAAAACCACTTTGAGAAACTTGTTAACTGGCCGTACCAGTTTGTTTATTTACTAAGGCCGAGGCCATGGAGCCTTGCAGCTCCTATTGTCTCCCTTTTGCTGTTTGCTGCAAATGGCGAAACAGAGCCAATAAGAGCCGCAAGGCTCCATGACCATGGCACCGGTAAATGAACAAACCAGCACAGCCAGTTAACAGGTTTCTCAAAGTGGTTTTGCAGACAGCTTTGAGAAACACTGCTATAAAGTATCACAGCATTAACTGCACCAAGTTCTGCACTTGTTTTAAGCAGTAACAATTGCATGATTCATTTCAGAAGTTCAGTTTCTGTGTCAACTGCTGCAATGCAGTATATGGTGCATACAATGGCCACGACACTCAAAAGTGGCAAGTTATTTTGAAATTTCCAAGATGAGCACCCTCCAATTTGAGGTTCAAGCTGCTTTCAAAGCATCTCATGGTTAGCACCTGAAATTTGAAACACCCAAATTCACTAATCAATTTTGAAAATCTTGGCCAGTGAGCATAATATAACTAGCCCCATAGTAGTCCAGTGAGTAAAGCCATTAAGTTTCTAAACTACTTTGAGATCCTTGGATGGAAGCCTGAGCAGAAGTGTTAAGTACTGTTACTATAACATGCAGAAAAATGCAACACTACCCCTGTGATAAGCAGCTTATGCCCAATAGCACAACATTCAGTTACCCTTATTCGGCACACAAAAGATGTCAAAATTTGACCTGACTATTTTTATCTACACATGCAACACTGACAGACCCAAGTCATCTAGAGGAGGAATCAAACCTGGGACCTCGGGAGCATAGTGCATGAGCATCTACTGAACAAGCTAAAAGGCAGCTGCCTTTTCACTAAAGCTGTAAAGCAGACTTCTTGTTCTCTCTGTAAATGGTCTCATTGCCACTAGATGGAACAGTATACCACACCTAGAAGGAGTGTGGGTTTTACGCACACACACACCTCTATTGTACACATGGATTAAAAGACAGTCCCCAGCCTGAAAAGTCTGCCATCTCCTTTAAGAAAAAATACAAGTGGGTGTAACAAACAATTGGAAAGGAAAGGTAGGATGGAGGTAACATGAACAGGAACAATGGGATAGATCGATTATAACAACAGATAATAATTAACACTTAAATATTACTTTACATGGGAGGTCAGTGTTATTTGCTTCTTGCACCCTTACTTTTTTGCAGATGGCTAAACAAGAGGTACAGAGAGGGGAATTCTCTTGCCAAAATCACACAAGGGACCTGTTATAGAAACAGGAATAGAAGCCAGGTCTCCTGCATGCCACATTAATGCTCCTGCCACTACACTGCTAGCCATGCAACAACAATTTGTAGATTTCAAGATAATTGCATTTAAAAATAAATTATCTGGAGCTAATTCTGAAGGCAGTGTTGGCCAAATGGAGCTTAGGTTTAGACGGGCCTTGCAGGAAAGGATAAGATGCTTGTATTTAATGGAGTGGAGCAGAGAGGGGCTCAGGAAGAATGACATGACAATGAGCCGAACAATCTTAACAATCAAGTTTTGACTGGACCTCATGCAAAGGAGGTGGTGTCACGAAGGCTATACAGGAAGAGGATTGAATATTCAAGACTGGAGGTAAGTGCCTGGATAAGAGTTTGGGGCTTCATGGAGAATGAAATTGAAAGATATGGAAATGGCCTAGACGTACCTGTCTAGAGACATAATAGTGTTCAAAGGAACACCCAAATTATGGGTTCAAGGGACTTGAAGCTTGTGGGACAATCGACAACTTTATGGAGTGGGCTGCTATCCTTGTGCCTTCTAGCTTTTTGTTCTGAACATCTTCACATTTTTTTTCCTTTACAAAGGAACTTGAGTTGTGATTCAGAGATTTTATAATCTGCCCTTCTACTTGTGGATCTGCAACATCCAGTGCAGCTGGATATCTAGGCTTACAATTGAAACGAAAGGACTTTACAATTGCTGATAACTGCATGGCACCTGCAGAAACTAAGTGGCCCTGGGGAGCTAAGTGGATTTGATAGTCCTGGTGGCATGTATGACAGCTGCTACCATGTAGGAGGATGAGAGGGATGGAAAACAAAGGTGCCTGAATGACAGCCAGAAATGAAACTTATCTAATGTTCCTGTTTCTTTCTCTTTCTTTTCCTTTGTCACAATTTCATTGTTGTAACTATCAGAAATAATTTAAAAGAAGGTAGTTGACTTCTACTTATAGCTGTGACAGGACTACACATTTTTTGCCTAAATGGCAGCAAGAAATAGCAAGACAGAATTACATACTTGTGTTTACAGTTTTCTTTACCAAGCAAAATAACTGAGTTTTACTTTCAAAATATGCTCGACCTAGAGTAAATTAAAACTACTGCCTGGGAAAGGACTGCAGGATCTCTCCCTAAATCATTTTGGAGGTTGTCTCGCACACAACTACTCATTCAAAGTATGCAGGTTTATCACAAACTGGTACTGCAGAAGATACATGATTTTTACATTTTTACATTTTCAGGAGCTTAATTACAGCTTATATTCTAGGGGATATAGCTGATTAATTCATTTTATCATCAATTTGTCATTGTATTATATGGTGTTATGGTCAACTCACATGCTATTTCAGACAATCAATATATGTTCAATAGATTTAAGTTGCAGATTTACAGATGTATAAGGTTGACAAGTATTTAGGAATGATGAGTGTGTATTAGGCAGGAAGTCACTGATGACCTGATGCCCTACCTTAACTGGTTCTGGGTGGCCTTACATGCAATTTAGCGTCCAATCATTTTGATGCACTTTTTGTGTATAGAAAAACTTAAAAACCACAAATAGTCTAGTAGCACCTTAAAGACTAACAAAACATATAGATGGTATCGTAAGCTGTTGGAGAACATTTTAACCTGCCCGGGCACTCATTAATGGATCTCCAAGTCACCGAGTTGTTTCAGGCCAATTCCACAAGCCAAATACACAGGGAAGGGTTGGAACTTAACTTCATTTACAGGTTTGATTGTTATCAGAATGGAATGAACAGAGATATCGGCTGGCTCACACAGTACCTTCCACATCCTAATGACTTAACCAACCAACCAATGGAGGTGCTAATTGTTCTTATCAGCCTCTTGTAACTTGAACAATCTATTCACTGTGTTTTTTCTCCTTTTAATTCTCTCCCTTCCTCTTTCCCTCGCTCCCATTATTTATTCTTGGATTTGGACTTTTAATACTCCTACCATCTGAAGAAGAGGGCTGTGCCCACGAAAGCTCATGATTCCATCTACATATTTTGTTAGTCTTTAAATATCAGAGGGGTAGCCATGTTAGTCTGAATCTGCATAAACAATGAGAAGTCCTGTGGCAGCTTATAGACGAACAGATTTATTGGAGCATAAACTTTCATCGGGTGCATCTGATGAAGTGGGCCTTTGCCCACAAAATCTTATGCTCCAATAAATCTGGATCATCCTCCTCCATGACATGGACCCCACCATCACCGGCTTCACCATGATGGGCTATTGATGGCACACACATCTGCATCTGGGACCCCGACCATCACGCTTTTCTCTATATTAACTCCAAGGACAATTTTTCCATGGTCCTGCAGGCCCTGGTTGACCCATGTGGCCAGTTTATGGACATCTTCATTGGCCGGTCAGGGAAGGTGCACAAAGCCCACGTTTTCAGAAACTCCAGCCTCTTCCAGAAGCTGGAGGCTGGCATTTTCTTCCCCGAGTGCACCATCAGGGTTGGGGACATGGACATGCCACTGTGCATCGTGGGGAATGTGGCCAACCCTCTCATGTTGTGGCTAATGAAGCCCTACACTGGACACCTTGACCCCAGCAAGGACCGCTTTAATGCCCGGCTGGGCAGAACCCGCATGCAGACAGAGTGCGCCTTCAGGCGTCTCAAGGTGAGGTTCAGATGCCGCCTGACCCACTTGGATGTAGGGAAGCAGAACATCCCCCAGGTGGTGTCTGCGTGTTGTGTGCTCTACAATATATGAGAGAGGAAGGAAGAGGCATTCCTTCCAGGGTGGAGGGCAGAGGCTGTACAGAAGGGCAGGGCCTTTGAGCAGCTGTGTACAGCTGCCATCTGGCAGGTCCATCGGGTGGGAGGCCCTGAGGGGGAGGGACCCCAGTGACACTCTCTCCATGGCCTCCCCACTTGAGGCCTGTGCCTTGCCCCCCTCTGCCTTTCCTCCAACTAACCCTCCCCCCCCCCCACCCCGCAGAGACAATTAAAAAAACTGTTAGGTTGGTTTTGAAAAACAGAACTGTGATGATTTATTTGGGGGTAGAAGTAACTGGGGAGGGACCATGAAAGAACCTGGAAAATGGGGGGGCAGGTGAGGGAGGAGGGGGATGAGAACCTTGGAGTGGGGAGGAAGGAGCTGAAAAGGGGTGGAGGGGTAGGAGAGGCTCAGGGTTGGAACTGGGAGTGGCATGTGATTTGGGTGGTTCCTCTGCCTTGTGTGTGGGGACCTCAGCGACCACGGGGGTGGGTAGTTAGGGGGAGAAGCAGGAAGGGGGGCTGAAGCAGGGTCAGGAATGGGAGGGGAGGCAGGACCAGGAACTGGGACTGGGGCAGGAGCAGCAGCTGGCTCTGGGTGGGCAAGGAGGCCCTACACAGTTGTGCACGTTGCGTCCCTGCTGCAGCAACTCCATCCATCTCTCTCCCCACTGCTGCATGTCCTCCTGGACCTTTTGGGCCAGTGTCTCATATAGAGCCCTCGAGTACAGAGATGTGCTCCCATATCAGTTCTTCCTGGGTTCTCCAGCACCTGTGGCTCCCCCGCTGTTGGGCGGCTGCCTCAGGTGGAGTTGCCTGCCCCACTGTCACAGCTGGTTTGGCTGGGGAGAATAAAGAGAGACGGTTAGTCATCCCTGGAGATACTGTCCCTCAGCCTTGCCCTCATTTGTGAGACTGACAGTTCCCACGTTAGATGAAGGTCATGTCCTGGGAGCTAGGCCATGTGGAAGGTCTAGGTTGAATGTTAGGAAAAATTATTTCACCAGGAGGGTGGTGAAGCACTGGAAAGGGTTACCAAGGGAGGTGGTGGAATCTCCATCCCTAGAGGTTTTTAAGTCTTGGCTTGACAAAGCCCTGGCTGGAATGATTTAGTAGGGATTGGTCCTGCTTTGGGCAGGGGGATTGATGTGGCAGGGGGATTGATGTGATGACCTTCTGAGGTCTCTTCCAGCCCTATGATTCTATGTGTGGCCTGGACAGCAGGCCTTTTCTTACAGAGGCCTGGATGTCCCCAGGGGACAAGCAGGCATGGGAAGTTGCTGGCCACACTGGGATCCAGTGAGTGGGAGGGGAGCCTTGGACTGGCTGGTCTTACCTCAGTGCTGCACACACACCTGGTATGGCAGTGGTGGCATCCTAAGAGGAGAGAACTTGTATCCCTGGCTGCTGGGGGATAAGAGGTGAGGGTGTAGGGGAGAAGGGGTGTATGAGAGCAGCAGACACACTTGCACCTGGCAGCGCTGTCCCTGGGAACAGGTGTTGCCTCGAGAATGCAGGCATGTCTGTGTGCCGCGTAGCACTCCTGAGCACGCGTGTCTGTGTCCTTGTCCCCAGCCTCCTTGTTGTGGTGGGAGGGTTCCCCCCACACTGGTGGCCGGACTCCCCAGGTCCTGTGAGCAGGGACCCAGGGGTTCTCAGATATAGCCTCCTGGGGTTGTGTGGCACAGACTGATGCTACACTTCCACGTGCATGGACTGCAGTGCAATTCCCCAAGCCGAGAAGGCCAAGCAAAGAGCGTACCCCAGCGCCTCACCACCTGCCACCTCCACCCAGTCTGCGTGAGAAAAATAAGGTCACTCATCTGATGTTCCCTCCCCCGGCCTCGGAGGATGCCTGGGACACGTCCAGGCCATGGGGTGCTGGCTTAAGGGTCAGCAAGGTCACTGTTGGCTGTGTCAGGGTCCTCCTCCTCGCCATCTCTGACCCCTGGGTGGGCAACGACGGGCATCTCCAGCCCTGAGTCAACCACCAGGGTGGGGAAGGTCTTCATAGTAGGAGCAAAAGTGGGGTTCTTCCCTGGAGCATAAGCTACATTCCCTCGCCCTGGTGTAGCTCTTTAACTTTCATCCGGACCTGCTCCTGGGTCTGGATATGGCCCTTGGTGGCCAGGCTATCAGCCATACGGCCGTAGATGTTGGTGTTGCACCATCTGAAGCGGAGATCCTGGAGGTTTTTCTCTTCGCCCCACACCTCAATGAGGGCCAGGCTCTCTGCACCAGAGCAGGACAGCACACACCTCTTTCACTGCCTGGCAGGCTGCTGGGTCTTGTCAGACTGCTCCCTAGGAGCGGTGGAGGGCTCTTGGGGGACTCGACGGTCAGCCATGCTGGCCAGATGTTGTGGTGTGGCAGCAGCAGTGTGGATGGAAGCTGTCAGGGCCAGCGTCCTGCCATAAGCCCCTTTCCCTGTGTCTGCAGCTTTAAAGGCTGCAGGGGAAGAGAAACTATAGAGTCCTGAGGAGTGTGAATGGAGTGGCCAGTGGGGCACATGTGGGATTCCCTGGAGGCCCCTTATTTTGAAATAACTCCCTGTGCCACGTCCACACATGCCCTATTCCAAAATAGCTATTTTGGAAGAGGTGTTATTCCTCATGCAATCAGTTTACAAAAGTCGGAATAAGCCATCTGTTATTTCGATGTTATTTCGAAATAACAGAATCGCTATGTAGCCGCTCGCATTGGTATTTCAGAATATCGGCTGTTATTCCGGAATAATGGTATAGTGTAGATGCACCCTTTGTGTGTTCCTAGAGTCTTCAAATTTGAGTAAAGCACCAGAGATCATTTTTACCCTGTTGAGCTTGTAACTATAGCAATAGGAGCTGAATCCATCGCAGTGTAATACAAAAGTACTAAATTCAGTTTAAATAAATAAAAAGTCTAAAGGTAAATATACTGACCATAAGTTTTGGAAATGACAACTTATTATCAGTCATCACTGATTCACTTCACTCACACCGGTAACTAGACTGTCTTATCCTGAAGGTGGCTATTTTCTGATGTACCCCTTACACCAGAGTACATTAGCCCTGAAAATATTAATGATGTCATTTAATAAGCAACTTCTAATATCCTTAAAAGATCTAGGTTTGTAATAGAAGTAAACATCAGTAAGACCACAATATCAGAAAGATCATATGCAAGCCACTAACAAAGTACTTTTCTTTTCAAGTGCTTATAGTCAAGAATGATTACTCTTATGGTAGATGGTTCAAAAGCGGTACAGTAAATTTAAAACTTTTGACAACTAAGTTTAATTCATCATTGAGATAACAATGTTTCCACAGAAGCTAAAATTTAGGTTAATTGCATCATAGACAAGGAATGATCAATTCCAAAGGTAAACTGGGATTAGGGATTAAAAATAACTATTGCATTATTTATCTTAACCAAAGATAAAGATGCAAAGCTTTAACAGTAAAGCTAATCTGCAGTTAAAGCTCCACAAGAATTTTATTTATTGCCAGTTTCTAATAACTGATCAAATTTATTCCGTTTACTTTCTCTAGCAACCAAACTACTTTATTAAAAAAAACCAAATAAACCCAAAAAACAGTAAGGCTGTAATATTAAGACCAAATGACTACTTTATAAAAGATTACTTTAAATGGCACCTTGATCCATGTTTAAAGGAAAACCTTTTAACATCTTGCAATCAAAGACTAATTATAGCCTTCAGCTCAACAACCAAGTCAATGTGTATAGAATAACTGATGTATACATAGCTATTAAGTTTTGTGTAAAAACTGCCTTATGCACTGCTAAAATTCAGATATATTAACCACATGTATTTCTAAAGGGAAATTAAATTGTTTCAATGGGGATGAGGTAAGGAAACCAGCACTTCTGCTGCCCTTTCAACAAAGGATTCAATTTCATTCTAAACATCTTTTTCACAGACAGATTCTGTTAAATGTCCTTTTACTGTAATTCCCATTTTTACTACCTGTAAACCTTACAGTATGGTTGGACCTGAGGAGCTGAAAAAGTGTGGCGTAGATAGTGTAACATTAGTTCTGCTAGAATTCCACCATCTCCATTTTTTTTTTTGGTAAATTAGAGAATCCTGGTTCTATTCCAAGCTCCTACATCATATAATTTGGTACATATACTTCCAGTGAAGAAATCAACACGAAGATTGTTGGCCTTACTACAGTGCCCAGCTAAAGAGTAATGTTTTATTTGTATCAATAAACATCTATGGCTTATCATTCTTGCTAACTGATTTATGTGTCCCTGTCAATAATATAGCTATTCTGTAATACATTCTATTAATAGAGTCTAGATTTATAGGAACATCAAAAAGTGCTATACTGAAATTTATGTTGGGTTCAGGTATTGTAATTTTTAAATTTAATATTATTTATTTCCCTAGCTCAGACATGAGCATGTAATTCTTCTGACTTTGTAAAATCAGCGATGGCCATTTAAAAGCAATATAGCTATTAAGGAATAGGAGTAAACTTTAAAAATATTTCAAATGCAATAAAAGATTGACAAATCAAACAACATACAGAGAAAGATGCCAACTCTTTGGCATCTCATTTGTTGTGGGAACAAAAACATGGAAGATTTATAGCAAGTTGGTACTTGAAATTGACTTTTTGAAGGACTTTCTGGTGTCCACCAGATCTAGAGCAGCAACCTTTGTTCATCAATAGGCTGTAGGAATTAGCTTCCCTAGATTATCATTTTATTGAAATGATTTACCCAGCTTTTTCAGTCTAGTTGGTGGAATTATTGCAAAACACACAAACATGCAAAAGGCAGTTTCACTCTGTTTTGAACAGGGATGTTGCATAGTGACCTATATCATTCTAGTAGTTTTACAGGGTCTGAGTTTTTCAGCAGTGTTGAACACCTATGATTCCCAATGCAGTGAATGAGTGTTCAGTGCCATTGAAGATCATACTTGTATTGTATTTGTCAAATTAAATAACAGAACACAAAGCTCCTATGGCATATGTGCAAATACACCAGAATACAGTCTAAATACAGGTTGGATAGCTCTGGTCTGGCACCCTTGGGACCTGACCGGTCTCAAATGAGGGAATTTGCTGTAACAGGGGAGGTCCCCTGCTGCTGGCTTCCTTGTCCACCATTGGCTCCACTTCTAAACTTGGCTGGTCACCCTGTGATAGCCCCAGCCGGGCTCCTTGCCAATGCTTCCAGCCCCAGCTCAGCTCCTCTGCCAGGCTGCCCCCTCCTCACCGGCTGACACGGTCCAGTCCCCCCTGCTGGACTGCCATGGTCCTGGCTCTCTTGCCGGGCTGTCGTATTGCCGCAGCTTCGGTTCCAGCTCCCTGACTCATGCAGTACTGGTTCCTCTGCTGGGCTGCTATGCACCTCTGGCCCCAGATTCCCTGCCGGGCTGCTGCTAACCATACCAGGCTCCCAGCCCAGCAGGGCTCCCAGCTGCCAGCCCTCCTGCCTGACTCCCAGACACCATGTTTCTATTCCAGACAAAATTTAGTCTCGTTTCACAGATTAAGATTTTCAATGTGTGGGAGAGAGTTCAGTTAGGTGAAACACAGTCCAATTTTAATGTTTTATTAAGAAAAAATAGGGCAGTATCACTACCTTAATCAAACATGAACTAAGTAAAATAGAGCAGGATAAGGTAGTGATCAGTTACCCAGTCTTGGGATGCAGGTTCAGTTTCTGTTACCATCAAGTCCATACTTGTTTGGGTGTGGAGACCCTGTGTTGTTCCCTCATCATCAGTAATCAGCACTCTTTTGATCCCTTATACTTCTACATAATTCATACATCACACATGAGCCATCCTTGCATGTATAACGTGCATAAACTAAAACCCAGCTGGCTGATAGTTAAGGCTGTGGAGCAGACTCATTATCCTCTCTGTGGGTATGTCTAGAGTACATGCCTGTCGCCAGAGGCACGTAAATTAGACTACCCAACATAGTCAATAAAGTCCGGATTTAAATATCCCCAGCTTCATTAAATAAAAATGACCGCCGCGCTGTGCCGGCTCAGCTGATTGTCGGCACAGCGTGTGAGTCAAGATCCGGATTGGTCGACAAGGGAAGCCTTTGTCAACCGTTCCCTTATGCCTTGTGAAATGAGGTTTACAGGGGCAGTCGACAAAGGCTTCCCTTGTCGACCGATCTGCGTCTTGACTCGCACGCTGTGCCGACAATCAGCTGAGCCGGCACAGCGCGGCGGCCATTTTTATTTTAATGAAGCCGGGGATATTTAAATCCCAGCTTCATTGACTATGTTGGGTAGTCTAATTTACATGCTTCTGGTGACAGAGGCATGTAGTCTAGACATACCTTGCAAGTGGTTTCAGTGCCACTATACGTGACAGTGCACCACACCTAAAAGGTTTGTGGGTTACATACTTCCCCCTAGCTGACAAACTGCGTCCCAAGCTTCAGACACATCCCACTTGAAATCCCAGACAAGCCTATACTTGTAACGCTGACAAGCGGAACTGAACCCCTGGGACCTCTGGATTCAGCACATGAGCCTCTATCGTGTGAGCTAAAAGTCAGCTAGCTCTCAGCAAAGGCTGTAAAGTAGACTAATTGTTCTCCCTATAAATGGCCTTGGTTCCACCAGATAGGACAGTACACTACACCCAGAAGATGTGTTAGGTAATATATGTGTAACTAACTGATCACTCATCACTCTTTAAAGCTATATACAGCATGCATTTACATAATTACAGCCACCATCTTTTCCAGACTGGGTTACACTTTTTAAAGCACATCTTGATTATGGATCTCTCCACCCACATTATGTGGATGGCTTATTTCATTGCCCCAGGCATTTTCCCGTTTTTCTGATTTAACTATTATTTTGGCCTTGTCCTTATCATTACCAGTTTGGGCATAGTGTAATGGTCCACGGGACTTACATTATCAATCACTGTAGCAAGCCTACTTACATAACTCCTGTTTAGTTCTGATCTGTACATGACTTTCCAACACTTTGATTCTTTAAAAAGCTGTTACAACAAACCATGCATGATGTGCATATCAGTATTATTTCAAAGTAATAACTACATAATGGCTCCAAAATGTGTTCAAATTGCTAGTTAAATCTCTGACTAAGGAAGCAGATCAAATGAGAAACTAGTTAACCTTTAAATTACCAGCCCACAGAACAGTAAAGCAACTTCCATTTGGATGTACAGATACCATGAGCTGGTTGCAATATAATCACTTGTGATTTGATAAGAAGAGTCAGAGAATATGCAGTTACAGAAAAAATATAGAATTCTTCAAGTAGGAAACTTCCACTTGGTACTGTTTACCTATTTTCTCTTGGTTAATAAAAAATTACACTAATCATAATATTAAAGTGAGCGTGTCTTTTTAAAGGAGCCTAATTAACAGCCATGAGGATCGGAATTATTTATCCCAGGACTGATAATGCATGAGAAATATAGATGCTGCCTAGTCAATCTGCCTCATGTCTGAAGGAGTCACCCTTTAAGAAAGAGGATAAGTTTCCATATTCCTCTAAGAAACTGACCCACAGCATACCGAAATCAATGAGAAACTTGAAAGCACTTGCTTCCTCTGTGCCAGCTACAGAAATGGGAGCCAATCAGTGACAACGCAGTGGTCATTTCTGTGATGTGGATACTGGTACACAAGAACCTAGACTAAGCATACTAACTATACTTTTCAGAAACATAAGGTATTAACCATACATGAGATAACTATTTTGGACTTCACCAACATGGCTAAATATGAATTAATCAGTGGAGTGGAAGTTAGTGGTTGCATAGGAAACCAGTTTATGACCTGATTATAGTCAATGTAAGTAAATGGAATTGGTCTCAATCAGAAACATGAACACTTAGTGTTTCAGAAGGCCTAATTTTCCAAAGCTGTGGAAAATTGAGTCAAATGGATCAGGAGGAAACATTTAGACAGAACATTCTGAATGAAAATTGGGAGGCCTTTAAGAAGAGTTTTAGGCCAAAAGGCCACAAATCCACTATCAAGAAAGGAAACAGCTTTGGCTTAAAGCTCAATCCAGTTGAGTGGCAAAGAAGGCAGTAATTAGATACACTAAAAAGGAAGAAGAGATAGCAATCAATATAAATTAGAAGTTATAATGTGCAGAAAATTGATAAGGAAAGCTAAAGACATCCAGGAAAAGTATATGGCTTGAAAGCAAAAGGAAAATGAAAGGTTTTTAAAAAAAATTATAAAACATCATTTTAACAATGGCATAAAAATATTACTATACACAAAATTGCTAATAAAGATCCAGAAAAGGCAGAAGTGCTAAATGACAAAGCTCCTATGAAAAAATCAGTGGTCCTGCGCTTCCTGGCAGATTTGCTTGTCTCAGAGGCTCCCAGCAGCCCACAATTTTAGGCACCATGACCAGGGCTTTAATTTGATGAGCTACTTTCATCATTGGCTAGAGTATGGTAAAATGGAGATTAAACTCTACAGTCCCCTTCCCTGATTGGAGATGGGGAGGTGAGTGTTGGAGGGAACCTAGGCCCACCCGCTACTCTGGGTTCCAGCCCAGAGCCTCGTGATAGTAGCCACTTGTGTGAATCCCCAACACCTTCCTTCCCTCCATTCCTCCCATTTGCCCTCCTACTTATAATCACCTTTCTTCCTACTCCCAGTGACACTCTCCTCCTTCCTCCCAGGCAAGCTTCTTTTATAGCTAGTATGAACTGGTTTTCTTAATTACCCTCAGGTGTCCTAATTGGCCTAGGCTGGCTGATTCTGCCCAGCTGGTCAATTAGCCCCTGGTGTTCCGCTGCCCCGATTGCCTCTGCTGGTTCTAAACCAGCCCCTCCCTATTCCTCAGGGAGTAGGGATCTCCTCTGTCTGAGGCTTATAGATCTCCCCTCCTCCACTTTTTTATAGCCTTCTGTTCTGACCCTGTCACATGTTCTGTATTTGAAAAGGAGGACTTCATACAACATCTAATGAGGGATCAACATTTTTAAATTAGTAGACTTGGATAATTTACAGCTCACACTCCTAAAAGAACAGGCTGATGAAATTGCTGGCCTGCTGGTGTTAATATTTAATACATTTTAGAATATAGGGAAAATATTAGAGGACTGACAGAAAGCTAATGCCAATATTAAAAAGAAAAAGGCAAGCATAATTACATAGATACCCATAGGCTGATTAGTTGGATATCAATCCCAGGAAAAAGACTGGAAAAGCTAATAATGAATTCAACTGATAAAGAATTAAAGCATAAGAATGTAATTAGTGGAAGTGAACAATGTTGTTATAGGAAATATGTCTTGTCAAACAAACCTGATGTAGTTCTTTGAGGAGATTACAAATGAGATTGATAACTGTAACTACACAGATTTAGTATACTAAGACTTTTGTAAGGGATTTGACTTATGACCACATTTATTGCTAGTATATAGTGCTAAGTAAACATACATTAAATGGATTAAGAGCTAGCTAACAGATAGATCTTAGAAAGTAACTATCAATGAGAAATGGTTGTTAAGCAGGGATGTCTCCTGTGGGGTTCCACCAGGATCATTAGCAGGCCCAATGCTATTCAACATTTTCATCAATGATCCTGTAAATATAAATAAAGTAAATATAACGTAAATATAAAATTACTGCTGATATAATTTGTGGAAGACACAAAAGTTGGGAGAGTGGTAAACAATGGCCAGAATAGGGCAATTGTGTAAAGCAATGTGGATAAATGGTAAACTGTATTCATTCAAACAAAATGTGTTTTAATACAGCAAAGTTAGACATTGCAGAGCAATAAATGCAGACCATAACTATCGAATGAGGGAATGTATTCTTAAAAACAGTGACTCTGAAAAGGATTAGGGGTCATAGTGGAGAACCAACTGAATATGAGCTCCCATTGTGATATGGCAAAAATCATGGTTATTTTCTGTAACTGAGGTTCTTCAAGATGGAGTCTCTTTATTCACATTCATGGAATGTGCCATTCAGTACAGCCTGGATGATAGAACTCCAGTGGTAGTGGCTGTTGGAGCACCTCCAAATTACAAACCTCCCAGAGGGAGAGAGAGAGTATTTCCTTTTCCATTTGCTTCCTTCCTGTAATCCCAAACTATATGGTAAGTTTGATGCTGAGGTAGTGGAGGCATGGAGTGTGAATATGAACAATTCATCTTGAAGAACCTTAGTTACATGTAAGTAACCTTAATTTCATTATCAATTGTTCTTCATAGAGTTCTAACTGAATAAGGAATTGCAGAAATTTTTGCCAAAAATTGCATGAGATCTGATTATAAATCTAAGAAATAATGTTGAATAAAGTAAACAGAAGTCCATGTTACTGCTGTACGTATTTCTATTAAAAATATATGTCTAGAAAAAGCCATAGAGTCTGCCTTTGATCTCGTAGAATGTGTTCCATTTCCCTAGGGAACAGATAAACTCTTCAGTTCATAAGTTTCATTAACACAAATTCTAACCCAACCTGAAAGTCTTTATATAGAAATAGCTTTACCCTTACTTCTCTCTTCAGTAAACAATCTGGGAGCCTGTCTAAATGGCTTAGCCTTGTCTAAATAAAAAGCTAAAGCTCTTCTAATATCAAACACGTAATTTAACTTCCCCTTCTGAGTCTGAAGCTTGGGGGAAAGCACGAGTAAAATTGTATACTGTCTTGTGTGAAAATATGAGACCTCCTTCAGTAGAAATGTTGGGTGAATACAAAGAATGATTTTGTCTTTAGGAAAGACAGTGAATAGTGGATTAACCATTAATGCACGCAATTTGCTTATACACTTTGAAGCAGAAATTACTGTCAAAAACACTGTTTTAATAGACAGATGAAACAAAGCACGACTTCCCAAATGCTGAAGGGAAGATCTCATCAATTGCTAAAGCACTAAGTTCAAATCATAAAATGGAACACGATGTCTTAGGGAAGGATAAAATTATTAAGTCCTTTTAAGCACATTTTGACAATATTGTTAGTGAAAACGGATTTACTATTTCTAGGATTATGCTATGCCGATATAGCTGAAAGGTGAACCTACACAAAAAATAATGAAATAACTGTTTTATTAAGCTATAATAAATATTCCCATCTATAACTAACTGGTGCTATGTATGGATCTATAACATACACGGAAATCCACAACAATATTTTCCACATACGATATATCATTTTCTCGTGGGCTTTTTCCTGAAAAGTAACACACATTTTGCATTTGTAATGAACAACTTTTTCCCAACTATTCCAGAGTCCTATTCTCCATGCTGTTAGATGAAGAGACAGAAGATCCAGGTGTTAAATCATCCCATGTTGTTGTGACAACAAACCCAGTACTTATGGTAAAGGCACTATTAGTCTTCTTAAGAGGCAAATTATGTCTGGGTATCATTGCTATGTGGCCCAGGATTTTACTTTTTTTTCTCCAATTGTATATCCCCAAGATAAACATTTACAGAAATTGTCATAAAAGCTTTTCTCTAAGAAAAGAACAAAATGACCCCTGACATGGGTTAAAAAAAAAAATCACCATGCTTGGGCAGATCAAAGGTCCATCCAGACCAGTATTCTGTCATTTAACAGTGGTGAGTGCCAGGCGGGAATGAACAGTACAGATAAGCATCAAGTGATCCATTCCTTGTCACCCATTCCCAGCTTCTGACAAACAGAGGCTAGGGACAAAATCCATGCCCATCCTGATTAGTAGTCATTGCTGATATATCCTTCATGAATGTATCTAGTTCTCACAAGATAGGGTTATTCTCACATAGGAGCAGGCAATCCTTTATGGTTGGACTGGTTTTCCTCATGGAATGGGGCATCCCCCTCCCCCCACACACACACTACAGAAATGAAAGATATGTGAATAGCCTGTGTCTTTATACAGAAGGAGGGCATGTGAGTTTCCACTCTTCAGAACCCCTATTTAGGAAATGGAAAAAACACCAGCAGCAGGATGCTGGTGGGTGTCTGGTCAGGGGGCAGGAGCAGGGTGATGGTGGATGTCTGGCCAGGGGCAAGGGCAGCTTGACCAACACCCGGGGGTATCCAGGGATGAGTATCTCTGGAAGGATCTGCAGGCAGCGCTGGAAGAAGTGTACTTGTGGCTCCTTTAAAAAATCCAGCTGCTCCAGATCCTCCACTGACATCTTAACTCTCCTTGCACCCCCACCAACCCTGCATCGCTGGTACGTGGGGAAGAAAGGCAAAACAAGAAAGCCCATGCATTGCTGTGAGGAGGGAGGAGCAGTGCCCATGCGCTTACTGAGAAGCTGGATCTGGTGTGGAGCCATGGGACTTCTCCCCACCTCCCGCCGTAGGAAGCCAGCATTGGCTTCAATTTTGTGAGAGGTGGGAGGCTGTAGTGCCAGTGTGGGCTCTTAGTTGTGGGTAGGAGGAAAAAGCGGAGCTGAGAACACTGTGTCGGGATAGACTGACAGTGCCTCCATAATCGACCAGCTGATCGTGATCGACTGGTTGGTGACCACTGGACTAAAGGTATTGCTTATATACACCTGGAAAAAATAAACATCCAAATAGGTGGCAAGATATAAGAACAAAACATAATAAGCCAACATAATTTCCTTCTTTGATAGGGTTAGTGACCAAGTGGATGATGGAAAGCAGTAGACGTGATACATCTTGCTTTTATTAAGTTTTTGAAACAGTCCCACTTGACATTTTCATGAGTAACCTAGGAAAATGTGGTCAAGATGAATTTACTTTGGCTATGTTTACACTGCAGCACTATTTTGGGATACCGGCATATCCCGAAATAGTTATCCCGCGTCTTAATAGCAAGCCCGTTATTTCAAAATATAATGGACTCGCTATTCTGACATCCCTATAAACCTGATGAACCCTATAAACCCATGAGGAGTAAGGGACATTTCAAAATAAGCTATTTTGAAATTGACTTGAAATAAGCTACGCAATTTGCATAGCTCAAATTGTGTAGCTTATTTTGAGCTTCAGTGTAGACGCACCCTTTAAGTGCACTGGTGGAAAGATTGTGCTCAGAGTAATTATGAATAGTTCCCTGTCAAACTAGGAGGATGTGTGCAGTAGGGTTCTGCAAGGGTGAATCCCGGGTCAAGTTCTATTCAATATTTTCATGTATTATATTGGTCAATTATGAGGTGGTCAATATGCTCATAAAATTTACATATGACACCAAAAATAGGAGGCATTGCAAATAACTTGAAAAATTAGAGAACTGGTGTGAAATCAACAAGAGGAAAATTAAATAAAGAAAAGTGCAAAATACTCCACTAAGAAAGGAAAAATCAAATGCACAACTACAAAACAAAAACAAACAAAAACCTGACCAGTTTGTACTGCTGAAAAGCATTTTGGGATTATAGTGGACCATAAATTAAATATGAGTCAACAATGTGGTGCACCTCCAAAAAAGGTATGATAATTCTGGGGTATGTTACCTGGACTGTCCTATGGAAGAAAGCGGAGGCAACTGTCCCACTCTAATTGGTACTGATGAGGCATTAACTGGAGTACTGTGTCCAATTCTGCACAGCACCCTTTAGGAAAAATGTGGATAAATTTGAAAGAGACCAGAGGAAAGCAACAAAAACTATAACAAGTTTTAGAAAACCTAACCTATGAAGAAAGTTTACAAAAATTGAGCATGTTGAGTCTTCAAAAGATTATTATTAGGGGGATGGTGATCAACTGTTCTCTATACCCACTGAAGGCAGGACAAGACACAATGGACTTAATCTTAAATAAGGGAGATTTAACCTAGCCATTATGAAAAACTTTCTAATGATAAGGGTTGGCAAGATCTGGAATAGGCTTCTAAGAGAAATTTTAGAAGCCACATCCCTGAAGAGTCTTAAGAATGAATTGGACAAACACTCATCAGGGATGATCCAGTTTTACTTGGCCCTGCTCAGCCAAGAATGGACTTGATGACATTCTTCTAGCTTCCTCTCATACCTCCTCTCTTATAAAATATACGAGAGAAAAGGGGGAGAATGAGGCTACATCTAGACTACAGGTTTCTTTCGGAAGAAGCTTTTTTTGGAAGAGATCTTCCAAAACATCTTCCAAAAGAGAGCATCCACACTGCAAAAGTGCATTGAAAAAGCTATCTGCTTTTTCGAAAGAGAGTCCAGACTGAATAGACGCTCTCTCGCATGTAAGCTGTGGTTGCTATGGACGAAATGGCCACAAGGGCACCTGTGCTTTTCCTTTTTCCTCTTCTTCCGAAAGAACTCCCTCTTCCCCTTTCACAAAAAAGCTTCCTCCTCGTAAAATGAGGATTACCAATGCCAGAAAAACCCCTCTGTTCTTTCGATTTTCTTGCGGAAAAACACAATTGCAGTGTGGATGTTCCTCGAGTTTTGTCGAAAAACGGCCATTTTTCCGACAAAACACGGTAGTGTGGACATACTCTGAGAGAGAGCTGGAACTCTGCAAAATATATCAAAGAGAAAAAGGTACAGAAATTGAATTAGGGAATGAATCTTTGACTCTGAATTAGATATGGACATTTACAAATGAGCAGTTTATATATCAGCTGTGTTTCCCTCAACCTATATTTGCAGTACAAAATGGCAAAACTAGGCAAAAAATCAAGCAAATTATATATAAGGTCATATTTCAGAAAGAGGAGACATAGATAATGATAAAACATGGTTTTGGAAACTTAGGAGTAGGAAATGAGCACAAACACAATAATGACATTTTAGAATAACAGCAATCACAAATCTTTTTTCCTACTGAAAAAAAGGCACTTTGGATATATTTTTTCTTTTTCATTTCATAGAGAAAAAAGCACTGTTATCAAAATGAGCCAGAAAGGCAAGGCAGTCCAGCATTGGATACTAAAACCAGGAGTCACAAAACTTGGGTTCTTTTCTCAGCTTTACTACTGACTCATGTGACCTTGAACAAGTTATTCAAAATCTCTGGGTCCCAGCTAACCCCCTTACATAAAAATGTACGTGAAAATGTTCTGTAAGAAAACCTCTTCCAGTCTGGATGAACAGCACTGAGTATTACTGTTCAGAGAAAAGAGAGCAACAAGATGAAGAAAACAAACAAACAAACTGACCATGAATATGACCATCAACAGCCTGCAACTGCTTACTGGTCCTTTCCATCTCCACCACTGGACATGCTGGAAGAAGATCACAAGAATGCTCAGGGGTATGGTGTGGGGGAAGGGCATATGTGCTGGATTGCAGATTTAGACTCTAATTTATGTACATTTTCAATATTTTTAAAATTAGACCCAGGAAGGAATCCAGGCCATTGTGGGGAGTGTCAGGAAATGTCCAACAACTACTAGCAAAAGGAGACTGTGAGAGAGAGATTCTGTGTGTGCATGGTGTTCAGATTCATGCTGGGATAGATTCACAGAGACAACTGAACAGGAAGGAAGTTGAATAAAACTACTAAGAGCTGCAGTGCCTTAGAAAGAAATCGTGCCTTAGGAAGCAGGAAAGGCTGCTAGCACAGAACTCCCTGTAATTGCAATCAAAGCATAATACAAATAATGATAGTTTGTACTTATCTAGCATATTTTTGCCAAGGACTTCTGAATATGACTTATTTAGAACAGTCATTTCAAAAATGCAAAAAAGACTAATTAAAGTGGATAAGCCCTCTGCAAACTACTGTATGAAAATCTAGTACAATATTTATATAACTATTGCTTATTTAGAAGAACTTGATTCTCACTAGTCTCTCTCAAATATTAATAGTGCTGCTTCATTTTGTAGGTTATTTTTATCAAGGATCAACTCTGTGCCCTTCCCCTTTCTTTTCAACAGCATTCATACTTTGTGACTATTTCTATTAATCAAATTGCCAGTTTACAAAAATGACTGAACATGTACAATACCAGACTCAGTTCCCAATTTGCAGTGAATTTTTTTCAGATTAAGATTATTTGCTGAAAATTTTAGTTTTTCACCCAGAACTATTTGGGAATTTGACACAAATTCATCAAATAGTGTTAGGCAAACTTAGAGGTTTGGCAGCACACTCAGAATCATTAGCCCAGTGGTTAAGGCACCCACCCTGGTCCAATTCTCCCCATTGGTTGATGCAAAGTAAGGATTTGAACTTGGTTCTCTCACATCCATAGGGAGTGCCCTAACTGTCATGCTATAAAGTAAGGTGACAAGATGTCCTCCTTTGAGGAGGACAGTCCTCCTTTTGAGGGGATTGTCCTCCCCAATAATTATGTCCTCCTTTTGTCCTCCTTTGAAAAAAATTGTCCTTCTTGTCCTACTTTGCCAAAAAAATATATCCCACTGTTTCTTAAAGTATCGTTATACTGCAATCTAGTAGCATCGCTGCAAAGTTGGCTGATCCACGCATCCCTCCAAGTGCTGGACATGCGCACTTGTCACTTGTCAGAAAAGCCGGTAAGTTACAAAACCGATTGAACCCCTGTTAAAAGGCTTAATATACAGTAAAAGTACACTTAGAGGGTATTTATGAAATGTTATTGTTTATTTTGAGCCATTTTAATTTAATGTCAATGTGATTTTTTAGTTGACACAATTAACCCTAAAAATGTCGAAGAAAAGAAAATGTCATTTCAACGAGAATTTAAAAAAGGAATTTCCTTTCATCAGAATTGTGGATGAAACAAGAGATGATTCATTAGTGAAGTGTACTGTCTGTTTGGTGGAATTCAGTGTGGCAGTAGGTGGCCGATCCAGCATTACAAAGCATGTTTCATCAAACAAACATCAAAATTCTTTAACACCGGCATCAATGTCCTAGAAAGTTACAGACTTCTTAGGAAGTACATCATTTGGAGAAGACGAAAAGAATTTAGCAGCTGCCGAAGGTCTGACTGCGTATCACACTGTGATGCACAATCAAAGTCTTCGGAGCATGGACTGTACGTCAAAACTGAATAGAATACTTTATAATAAAAAATTCCATCGTGCCAGAACTAAAGGAGAGGCTATTATTTGCAACGTTTTTCAAACTTACGCACAAGAGAATTTGAAGAAAGGTTTAGATAAAGCTAAATTTGTTACACTTCTTTTGGATGCTTCAAACCACAAAAATACAAAGTTGTATCCGGTGTTAGTTCGTTACTTCAGTTTTGAAAATGGTATTCAAATCAAAGTTTTGAATTTGGAAGCAACTGATGGTGAGACATCTGAAATAATATCCAATCATATCAAAAAATTAGTGGATAATCATCATTTGAATGATAAAGTTATTGCGATGTGTGCCGATAACACAAATACTAATTTTGGCGGTGCAAATCGCAAAGGCAGTAAAAATGTTCATAAGAAAATGATGCATTTACTTGGGAAAACGATTATTGGAATCGGTTGCAATGCCCATATTGTATCTAATGCCATCAATACAGCATCAAGCTTAATGTCCATCGATGTTGAAGTTGTGATACTTCAAATTTTTTTACATTTTGAATGATTCACTGTAAGAGTTACATCATCAAAGATTTTTTGTGAAGAAGCCTCAGTTGAATATAAAAAACTGTTGGGATATTCGAAAACAAGATGATTAGCTTTAATGCCAGCCATTGAACAAGTGCTCCAATTGTTCGAGCCTTTAAAATCATATTTTCTAAGTTTGGAAAAATGTCCACTGATCTTGAAAAACTTTTTTAAGAATGAATCTGCTGAAGTATCTCTGTATTTTGTTAACAATCAAGCAACTTTGTTCCAGTCAGTTATAAAAAGTATTGAAAAAGAGCATATAACTTCTACAGAAGGGGGGTTGCATATTAAACAATTAAAGGAGCAACTTCAATCACGTCTTGAGTCCAATTTCCTTCCATTGGTTGTAATTACTAATTTAAACAAATTACAAGAGAGCAATCCGGGAATGAAGAAAGAATTTACGAGGGAGGCAATGAGCTTTTACAAAAATGCTCTTGAATATCTAGAAAATTGGACTAAGTATAACGAACCAGTGTACGTATTTGATTGGATTCTGCTGAATGAAGAAATTCAATGGAATAAAATCCTTGAAAGAGTTTTATTCGTTAATGAAAAATTTAGCATCACAATAAATGACAATTTATTGGTTGATGAAGTATGAAGAATTGACAATATAATAAAAGACAATGAATGGACTGAACACGAAATTGATAAAAAATGGAGCGAGATTTTTAATTTCTTAAAAAAACAACACATTCCATTCCTTTTGATTATATCAAAATTCTAGTTGAAATGGGTTTGTGCTTACCAGGAACGAACGCCAATGTAGAGCGAACATTCTCCATTTGTGACGACATTTGGATGACTGAAAAATCGAGACTGTCTGTAGAAACTTTAGCAGCTATAATCATCGTAAAAATCAATATTAACAAAGACTGCGTAGCTTTTTTAAATATCTTAAAAGAAAATGACAATTTGTTAAAGAAAATCCACAAGAGCGACAAATATTGATGTTTTTAATGTTATATGATTGTTTTTGTAAAGTCTGTTTGTCTTATAAGACGACTAATATGGTGATCATTTATTTATATGATTATTTATATACATATACAAGTTGTTGGTTTTTTTTGTCAACTTAGTGTCCTCCTCGCACATTTTCAAATTCTGGTCACCTTATATAAAGAGCTAGTCTCACTTTCTCAGGCCACCAGGTAGTGGTAATTCAGAGTAACTCACAGGGATAATAAAAAAAAAATAATTTGGGGAAACTTGAAAAGTATTCTTTATTTCTTCAAAAAAATTTACATTTTTTTGATTAAGTTTCACCCAAATCCATCCCTTGATATTTTGGAACTCCCAGCAAAGAAAAGTTAGTTATTTGCCCTGCTTTACTATTATGTGGCATGCTCTGAACAAGAACTTTTATTAGCACCATTAATGTTGTAGTTCATTAAATGAGCAATTTATCAGTTTCTATAAGATTAATTTTCCAGATGGGATACCAAGATGCACTTGCAATTAAATCTTGAACCAAAAGTCGCAGAACCCAGGACCTGAAATCCAAACTTTTATAAAGTTTGCTAGCTATTCACATTTGAGGATCAGGCTCATTTTTAATTTTAACACAAAGAAATACATTTAAAAATGGATTTGCTATACTGTGAGGCATATAGTCAAAATACATATTCAATCTTAACAGCAACTGCTTTATGTTTTACCTGTAATAGGCAGGGACCATTGGAGCTGCCTTTGGCTGCTTTAAAAACATAAATGAAACAATACAGAATCATTTGGTTTGAAAGTAGTTCTAATGAGTATTATAGCCTGTTTTTTCTGAATCAAAAAAGTATTGATTTAAGTATCTGCCCATAACAGGTGGATGTCTTCTCTATCATTGAATACCACTAGTCCAAATCATTCTGCAGACTCCCTTATTGCTTTTCTACTGCTTGGCTGTAGCTGGAGTTACAAAGCTTTTTCTAAATGTTAAACTAAGATTTCCTTGAAGTAGCCCAACTCACAATACAGGTTGGATCCCTGGTCCAGCACCCTCGAGACCTGAGTGGTCCCAAAGGAGGGATTTTACGGGACCAGGGGAGATTATTTCTGCCCCTTATGGGTCTCTCACCACAGCTCTGCTCCTGGCCTGTCCTCCCAGTGGGCTCCCCACATGCAACCAGCCCTGTTACGGCAGCCCACAGTGCCGCCTCTGGGGCTCTCAGCTTCACCATGACAAACCACTGCCCTGCTGCTGGTGCTCCTGGCCCCACCAGCCCTGCCATGGCAGCACCGGCCCTGCCAGCCTGCAGTCTTGCCACCAGGACCCCCTGCCCTTCCTCTCCCCCTCCACAGCAGACTGCTGTTCAGCCACCGGGGTTCACGACCCTGCTAGCCATACTGGCACAGCACCGGCCTTGCTGGCGGGGCTCCTGGCTCTGCCATCCCAGCTGTGGCAGCCCCGCAGTCCTGCTACTGGGGCTCCTGGCCCCATTGCAGCAGACTGCTGCCCCACTGGAGCCCGTTGGCACTCCGGCCACCCTGCCACTGGCTCAGCTGGGCTCCTACGGCAGGACTCCCAGCTGCTGGCCTCCCTGCAGCTAGCCTGGCTGGGTTCCCATGTTGCCAGACCAGGGAGTTCCGGTAGGGTTGCCAAGTATCCAATATTGACCCGGACAGTCTGGTATTTTTGCCTCCTGTCCGGTAAAAAATTTCAGAAAATACCGGACACCTGAAATGTCCGGTATTTTCTGTTTTTTTTTCCCTGCCAGGAGGTGAAAATACTGGACACCTGGCAACCCTACGAGGTTTACAGGAGTGGTCGACAAAGGCTTCCCTTGTCAACCGATCCGTGTCTAGACTACCGCGCTGTGCCGGATCAGCTGATTGTTGGCACAGCGCGGTGGCCATTTTTATTTTAATGAAGCGGGGATTATTTAAATCCCAGCTTCATTGACTATGTCGGGTAAACTAGTTTACATGGCTCCATCGACAGAGCCATGTAGTCTAGACACACCCTTTCGGTCCTTTTGTTTTTGCTCAACAACTTTGGTCTCCCCCCCTTTTTTTCCCTTAACAGAATTCTTTCCCCGGTGTTTTTTTTTTTTTTTGTGGGGGGAGGGTTTCGGTATTTTTGATTAAACCATCTGGCAACCCTAAGTCCCAGGTTAAGAGAAGTTCAACCTGTACTTATTTTTCTGCTCTTCTTGATAAATAATAATGAATTGTCCAGACTTCTTTATAATATCTCCCTGAATTTCTAAGGATGGTGAACCCAGACAACTCACAATGATGCTTCCTTTCTAAACAACATGCACAAGTTCTCAAACACAACTCATAGTTCTTATTTTCCAAACCTATTACTATTTGTCGATATATTTTCAAAATATGGTATACAAAAGCCAACGGCAATACTCCAAATGAAAATAACCATTCTGTGAAGTAATTGTTTGGCTGTTTACTTGTGTTCACCTGGGCTTTTAAATCCCATCAGAGTCCCTTTAGGGGGGAGGGATAGTGTAGTTGTTTGAGTATTGCCCTGCTAAACCGAGAGTTGCGAGCTCAATCTTTGAGGGTGCCATTTAGGGATCTGGAGCAAATCTGTCAGCAATGGTACTTGGTCCTGCTGTGCAGGCAGGGGACTGGACTCAATGATCTCTCAAGGTCCCTTCCAGCTCTATGAGATATACCTATCTCCTTATATTATATCATTCCTTAAAATCTGAACTTCAGACAATTAAAGCTAAAGATCAGCGATTGTAATGCAAATGTTCTTTTTCTATGAATACATGGTGAACATCTTTAATTTGGAGGCCTGAACCTTGAATTAGGTTGTTTACCATACAAATGACTTGTAAAGGAATAATATTTAATATTTATCTAGGAAAGTATATTTTTATTCATGTACTATAACTATCATAGCTTTTAAGTGTATGTACATATACACTTAAAATAAATTCCTACAATATTACTCAGTGTCACCTTAAGGAATTAACAGTATTTCCCACAAAAATATGTCAAATTTTACTCATGCCATCTCCTAAGGGAAAAGCCTGTGTGTGTTCTGTGTATAGGCCAGAGGAAGGAAACAATCAGCAAATTTGTTTTTTTCTTGCCAATAGGAGAGTGAGCTGTAGTCAAAAAGCTGAGTACATTCTCAGTACAATCCCACAGATTTACATCTGAAGGTTCTTAGCTCAGGCATCTCAGCTGAGATAGAACAAAAGGAGATAGAGCCAGGAACACAACCATATAAATGTTTGGTTTATAGAGCAGTATTAACACTGAATTTTAACTAGGTGTTTATACTGCACCCTCTTATCTGAGTGCCTCACAGCTACCATAATGCAGGTTTATGCTCACTGAGACTGAAGGTGAAAGGCTCCATTAAGCCTATTATGAATCTAACAAAACATTCACTCTTTCAGACACGCAAAGAATCAGATTAGTGCCACTGTTTTTATTTAAACAATGTGAAGCCAGCAAACGAAGGAAGCTTGGCTCTGACAGACTTCCGCTTTTTCTTTACTGCATATCTTCCCTTTTAGATCCCTTTCTAAAATTTCTTTACTGGAATTAAATATGATTAAATTAAACAAACTATTACAACACAATAACTGATTTAATAACCCTTCAGGATTCTTTAACACAACCTTAACATGCCTTGATCAGTCTCTTAGGCTACGTCTACACTGCAAGGTTTTTGGCAAGAAATCTTTTGCAGAAGAGTTCTTGCGCAAAAACTTCTTGCACAAAAGCACGTCAACACTGCGATGCGCTTTTGCGCAAGAGAGTGTCCACACTGCATGGACGCTCTTGCGCAAGAAAGCTCTGATGGCCATTCACAGAATGGCCATCAGAGCACCTGTGCTTTTTTGGATAGGCTCTATTTGCACAAGAAACCCCTGCGGAGCATCCACACATGCCTTTTTGCGTAACAGCTGCAGCGCAAAAAGGAGTTACGCCTCGTAAAAGGAGGTTCACCTGCACCGGAAAAAGCCCTCTGTTCTGCCGTTTTACTGCTGATTTACTTGCGCAAAAGTGCATTTGGGGTGTGGACACTCTGCAGGTTTTTGCGCAAAAACAGTTGTTTTTGCGCAAAAACCTTGCAGTGTAAACATAGCCTCAGGGTGATGTTTGGATGTTTTAGCTATCTCTCCAATACGCTGCACTGAAATATTCTTACGGTAAGTCCTGGTCTTGTAAAAGGCTGTTCAGTCTTATAGTCAATAACAGGGTTAGCCTATGAATTGTTTTTACCTTGTGTGTCTGCTCTCACTTCATTTTTCTCAGTCAACTTGTCAGATACCTTGAGCAGATGCTTACAATTTGTTCTTAAGATTTTGCTTTTGTGATCACTGAATATGGATGAAGTGACTCCTCTTCGATAACTAAGACTTGGACAGGTTAATGCCATCTTGCTAATTTCTCACGGAGCCTTTGTTTTCTATCTGTGGAAAGAGTCTTGCTCCCTTATGGCACTCTGTATGACTGCATTTTCTTAGTCTTCTCCTCTCTAATAAAGACTGCTTGGTCATCCTTTGTCCCACATCTGGTAATCAAGTGTTTATATGAATGTTGTAGAGGTGTTTGGCATGTGACTTTTCAGAGTAGCAGCATAGCTGGATATTTGTTAAATATGCATCATCTCTTGCATCTCTTGCTCTTTAGCAGGTTCTTTATACATATTCCACAGGCAGCTAATCCATTTGTTTGAGGAAATCTGGCACTAGTGTCTCATGATGAAAGTTGTACATATTTTGCAAATTACAGAGATTCCTTATTCTTGAACTGTAGCCTGTTGTCAGTTATTACTGCTCTTGGAATTGCACAATGTACAAATACATATTTAATGTGCATGACAACTGTTCCTACTTTGGTATCTTCATGTGTGTCTATTTCTGGGAAATGGAGTAAAGCAGTCCATTATAAGAAGGTGCTGTCTTCTCAGGCTGAACATGCCAATTCCAGCTTTGCTTCATGGAATTGCAAGTTGCCTGTGCAGTATCACCGGATCTTTCTGCTGGGAATCTCTGCACTTCTGACACATTCCACATCTGCTGAGCATTTATTCAATGTCACTATTCATGTGTGTCCAGAATATAGCTTCTCTTGCTCTTCTTTTTGAGGTGGTCATTCCCAGGTAGCCTGCATATATTTAATCCAATATATTACTTCAGATCACTGTGGGAACCATAGTCTATGATACTTTCGAGAACATTCCTGAGATCACTGACAGCTCACATTTACAGTGAGAGTATGCAATTGAGAAATACGGATATTTTCCTCCTTTACTTATCACTTGCTTCACTCCCTGAAGCATTTCCTCTAATTTGACCCATATGCCTGGAGAGACAGTACATGACATTTATCATATTCTCATGTATGTTTACTGCCTGTTCCAGATCATCAAGTCGTGTAATGTCAGATGGAGAATATGCTCTTGAGAGTGTGCCTGCCATTACTAAGTAGTATCCATGTTGGACATGAAAGGTCACATTATCCTTTTGGTTTTGTATACGCTGCCGGCTTTTGCCAGCAGAGAGTATGCAAATGAAGCGCTGATTAGCATTTTGTCCGCTTCATTTGCATAAGCTATTTAAGCCATTTTGGTGCAAGGGGTTTTTGCGCAAAAACAAGCAGTGTGGACATTTCCTTTTTGCACAAGATCCTTATGCCTCAAAGAAGTCTAGCAGATTAATAAGGCATGATCTCCCTTTACAGAAACCATGCTGACTTTCCTCCAACAAATTATATTCATCCATGTGTCTGACAATTTTATTCTTTACTATAGTTTCAACTAATTTGCCTGGTACTGACTTTAGACTTACTGATCTGTAATTGCCAGGATCACTTCTAGAGACCTTTATAAATATTGGCATGACCTTAGCTATCTTTCTATCATTAGGTACGGAAGCTGATTTAAAGGATAGGTTACAAACCACAGTTAATAGTTCCGCAATTTCACACTGGAGTTCTTTCAGAACTCTTGGGTGAATGCCATCTGGTCCCGATGACTTGTTACAGTTAAGTTTATCAATTTGTTCCAAAACCTCCTCTAATGACACCTCAATTTGGGACAATTCCTCAGTTTTGTCACCTAAAAAGAATGGCTCAGGTTTGGGGAATCTCCCTAACATCCTCAGCCGTGAAGACTGAAGCAAAGAATTCATTTAGCTTCTCCGCTATGACTTTATCTTTGAGTGCACCTTTAGCATCTCGATCATCCAATGGCCCTACTGGTTGTTTAGCTGGCTTCCTGCTTCTGATGTACTTAAATAACATTTTACTATTACTTTGAGATTTTGGCTAGCTGTTCTTCAAACTCCTTTTTGGCTTTCTTATTATATTTTTACACTTAATTTGACAAACTTTATGGTCCTTTCTATTTTCCTAACTAGGATTTGACTTCCACTTTTTAAAAGATGTCTTTTTATCTGTCACTGCTTCTTTTACCTGGTTGTTACCTGGTGGCACTTTTTTGGTTCTCTTACTGTGTTTTTTAATTTGGGGTATACATTTAAGTTGGGCCTCTATTATGGTGTCTTTGAAAAGTTTCCATGCAGCTTGCAGAGATTTTACTTTTGTCACTGTACCTTTTAATTTCTGTTTAACTATCTTCCTCATTTTTGTGTAGTTCCCCTTTCTGAAATTAAATGCTACAGTGTTAGGCTGCTGAGATGTTTTTTCCACCACAGGGATGTTAAATTTTATTATATTATGGTCACTATTTCCAAGCGGTCCAATTATATTTACTTCTTGAACCATATCCTGCACTCCACTTAGGACTAAATCAAGAATAGCCTCTCCCCTTGTGGGTTCCAGAACCGGCTGCTCCAAGATGCAGTCATTTAAGGTATCAATAAATTTTATCTCTGCAACCCGTCCTCAGGGGATGTGTACCCAGTCAATATGGAGATATCAAGTTTTTTAAATTTGATAGCCTCTCAAATCTCCCTTAGCATTTCATAGTCACTATTATGGTCCTGATCAGTGGTCGATAATATATCCCTAATGCTATATTCTTATTATTGGAGCATGGCATTACTATCCACAGAGATTCTATGGAACATTTTGGCTCATTTAATATTTTTACTTCATTTGATTCTACGTTTTCTTTCATGTATAGTGCCACTCCCCCACCAGCACGACCTGTTCTGTCCTTCCGATATATTTTGTACCCTGGTATGACTGTGTCCCATTGATTGTCCTCATTCCACCAAGTTTCTGTGATGTCTATTATATCAATATCCTCCTTTAAAACTAGGCACTTTAGTTCACCCATTTTACTATTTGGACTTCTAGCATTTGTGTATAAGTACTTCAATAATTTGTCACTATTTATCTGTCTGCCATTTCCTGATGTATTTGACTCTTTTTCATTTGACTGTGTCTCATCTGATCTGACCCATACTTCCATCCTCTCCTCCTGACCAGAACTTAGAGCATCTCTATTAATAGAACCTCCCCTAATAGATGTCTCTGTCTGATCCATGTGCTCCTCTGCACCTGTCAGATTTCCCTCAGCCCTTAGCTTAAAAACTACTCTACAACCTTTTTAATGTTAAGTGCCAGCAGTCTGGTTCCATTTTGGTTTAGGTGGAGCCCATCCTTCCTGTATAGGCTCCCCCTATCCCAAAAGTTTCCCCAGTTCCTTATAAATCTAAACCCCTCCTCTCTACACCATCATCTCATCCACGCACTGAGACTCTGAAGCTCTGCCTGACTACCTGGCTCTGCACGTGGAACTGAAAGCATTTCAGGGAATGCTACCATAGAGGTCCTAGATTTCAATCTCTTTCCTAAGCAGCCTAAATTTGGCCTCCAGAACCTCTCTCATACCCTTCCATTAGTACCTACATGTACCACGACCACCGGCTCCTCCCCGGCACTACACATAAGACTATCTAGATGTCTTGAGAGATCTTCAACCTTTGACCCAGGCAGGCAACTCATGTCACCATATGGTTCTCCTGGTCATCACAAACTCTGCTATTTATGTTTCTAATTATCAAATCCCCATAGAATTTTATGTATTTAAATCATAATTTGAAGATTTCGGTAATTCAGCCAGATATTATGGGTCTATTACAGGAATGAGTGGGTAGGTTTCTGTGGTCTGTGATGTACAGGAGGTCAGACTAGATTATCACAAGGAGGCCTTCTAACCTTAAAGGCTATGAGTCTATTTTCAAAAGTTCTTGCAATGTCCTGGGTGTTGCTTCTTCAACACTCCTTTCCTGTATTGCAATCAGTGCTTTGCAATGAGTTCCTACTTTGCAGCTAAGACCATAGAGAAAATTGTGAAATCTTGTACATCCATACATGAAATCTAGTATCTTTTAAAATTTATGTAAATCTCATCTATATGGCTGTTTCAGCCCCAGATGAATGCAAGACTAGCAACCAATCAGTTCCATGACACTTTAATAGTACTGCTCCCACTCTCCTTTAGAGCCATCAGTAGAGAGCATGATGTCTTTTAGTGAGTAAAATAATTGAAGCACCAGAGATGATGTCAGAATGCACTTTAAATCACTGACCTCTTTTGTGCTTTGGGATTCATGACCATTCAGTGGCCTAGTGGAGATGTCTTAGGTGAGTTGTTTCAGCTATACAGTTAGGTATGAACTTGATATAATTCAACATGCTTTGGAATGTTCAGTATTGCCCGAATCTTTGATTAATCAGGCAAGAGTCCCCTTTTGAGGTCAGTTTCTCTCCTACATATGTTATTTCTCTTACATGATAATGTAAATATCTCACCTCTCGTGAGAGGTAATTTAACTTATGCCACCTCTCATGAGAGGAATAATCTGGCCTAATTCCAATCAGAATAATTGATGTGTTATTTTCCACATTAAGAAAGGTATTACACACATTTTATTTTAATTTTTAAAATAATATCCACTTAACCCACAAAACAGAGCTTGCTTCCAGACAGCCAGGCATCTCTCTGCTCTCATTAGCTTTCAGAGCCCTGCAACCCTATGTGAAAGTAACTGACTGGATTTGCCAGTCACACCCAACATCTATACATAATGGCAGCAGCTATTTCACATAACTACAATATGTGAATAGCAATATTTCTCCTAGAGTTAGTCATTCGCTTTTCTTTTCCAAAAACTGTTGCTGGTATAGAATGGCTAGAGAGTGATACCTTTCTGAGACAGGGGAGTGAACCTTACATGCATAGTCTTGTCACAAAGTGGGTTCTCCTGTCTCAATATACATACAAAAAAAGAAACCAAAACATGTAAAAGAAACCTTCTACATATTACCTTGTGTGGGGCACAACAAATGGTTCATCAAACAAATACATACACTCTTCCCTTCTTTCAGACATAACAACAGTTCAACATTCTAAAATAAAAGTACTGCTTTCTTGAGTTCCAGGATAGCAACATCCATATCCTTCCAGCCTGCCACTGACTGCTTCCGTCTCCTTTTTTACTCAGAATTTGGGATTGACAGGTTATGAAAATCATCTGCATTTTCTCTACACTGTGAGCCCTATGCTATCTGTAGAGTCAACAGAAAAACAGGAAGGATGTCCAGTAGATCTGCAGCCCAGCCATCCAGAGACTGCTTGGAATAGCCTTACAACTGTTCAAGATTACTACTAGTAGTAGTAGTTCTTTCCAGTTGATGAGCGATTTAGTTAGAACAGCATGGGGAACTCTGCCTTCACAAGTACCAATGTTGTACTAACGTCTTCAATTGTCAATATAATGTTTTGATGATTTATTAGGGCTTATAGTGGAAACTGCAAAGCAATCAGTTATAGTAATATGCACTGTTGGCATGAAGATTGATGAAAGCTGGAGCATGGATTAGATATAGCACTAGCTTTTTACTGGTGAGGATGAAATCTAATCTGAGGCTTTTAGAGAAAAGTTTGTTATATTCAACCTGTTCAGCAGTGGTCCATATCAAATCAATGCTGTTTAATTTAGCCCATGGCAATATGAACACTGCACTGTAAGTGGAAGAATTATAATTTCCGGTGTAGGCCACGTGCCTACGCTGTGATGCCAGTGACCCTTTTCATTAGACTAAAATAAAAGACTGTGAAAAGCACAAAACTGACTTTCAGAATTTCAAGATTATTTCTCAGATCTTTGGGGAGCTCTCTTACACCTTAGAAATTTTTCTTCATTTAAAAGTTGCTAAAGTTATGTACTTTTATAATAGAAATCCAAATGGATACTTTTTTGATTCATCAGCACACAAGAATCTAGATAGGAAAACTAAAGAGAAAACACTATGGCTATGTCTAGACTACGCTCTATTTTCGAAAGAGGATATTCAAATTGCACATCCAGACTACTTTCACTTTTGAAAGATCCGTTTTTGAAAGTGAGATCGGTATAGTGGCCTATTGTAAAAGTTGCCTTTTGTCGACAAAACTATGCCGATCTAACTTTCGAAAGCAGATCTTTCGAAAGTGAAAGTAGTATGGGCGCATTTTTTTAGGAAAAAACCTTTTTTAAAAAACCCACTCTTCCTTTAAAAATGAGGTTTACGCGGTTTTTTTCAAAAAAAGGTTTTTTTCCTGAAAAAACTGCGTCCAGACTACTTTCAAAAGTGAAATCGAAAGAAAATATGCAAATTCCCGGGGAATTTACATATCCTCTTTCGAAAATAGAAAGTAGTTTAGATGTACCTTAAGGGGTGAAAGGTATAATCAGACAAACAGGGGATATCCAAGTACATGTTTGTGGAAACATTTCCTTATCTGATATTATAGTGATATTCTAAGAAACATCCCTTGAGAGTCACAATAGTAAGACACAATATGTAACCTAGACACTTAATAAAGCACTTATTAGCTAGCCAGGCACTCAAAGGCACTCAGTATGCATAATATCAGGTACTGTAAAAGCATTCAGAAAACTCTATATAGTTACTCTTTTCCAGGGGCTCTCTGAAGACTCAACAGTTACTCTGACAAGACGAATATCCTTCTTTCTAAAGAGTCTGAAAACTGCTATGCCATTGGGTGTGTCTAGACTACAGGGTTTTGTCAACAAAAGTGGCCTTTTGTCGACAAAACTATATCTGTGTCTACACTACCGCCGCATTCTGTCGACAGTAAGTCAACAGAACACAGCAGTTTTGTTGACGGCAGTAAACCTTGTTTTACGAGGAATAACGCCTTTTTTCGAAAGTACTCTTTCGAAAAAAGGCGCTATTGCATGCAAACTGTGCTTTTTCGAAAGAGAGCGTCTATACTCTCTTTCGAAAAAGCGGCTTGCTTTTTCGACAGAACCGGTTGTAATCTAGATGCTGTTTTTCAACAGAGGCTTTTTCGACAGTATCTGTCGTGCAGTCTAGACGTAGCCACTTTGTCTTATTCCAACAGACTGTCCTAGTACATAATAGGTTAGGGATTGTATGTGTAAATAAGTGGTTTAAAGATGCCTTGGGTCCACCTCAATCAGGTCAGCCAATCGGGACGGGTATATTTAAAGTAGATTATCATAATATATAAACACCCATAACTTTAAATATTCTTTAGAAGATATTCATAAAATTTACTATTTCTGACTGGATTTTATATGACGTTTTGGCTTTTCCATGTAATTTGTAATGTTATGCTGTCTTTATCAAATTTCTGTTTTTTGTATCACTCCACTTTTAAAAATGTATTTACTTTTTTTTAATCTCAGAAAAGACAGAGTGACAGAGTTTAATTCTTACATTTACAGGAGTTCTATTTTCAATTTCAAGGTAACAAATTGAGATATGAAACAAGAATCTAGAGAAAAGCAATAGACTATGACAAAGTCATTTTGCACAATGAATTTTAAAATGCAAAAAGTTCCAGGAAAAACATTATTTGATTTTTCAGTCTTTTTTGCTCTTTGGAACCTCTACTCACATATATATTGTAGCATGGTCAGTCCCACTCCTGGGTCCCAGATCCCTGTTTTGCCCACTATCCCGCAATTTAGGGACCATGGTCCAAGTCCCACTTGCCTTTTCTCGGCATTTGGCATCCCGTCCATTGGCAAAACAAAGGGGTGTTTGGGCCAATGCCCCTGACCAGTTGAGGTTGAGTAAACAGTCCTCCTCAGCCATTGGCTGAAGTTTCTGGCCACCTGGAGGGAAGGAAGCCTCCAAACACTCACTCCCTGTTGGTGTCCCTCATCTCCCCCAGCAGCCTTTAGCGGTGCTGATGTTGTTCTCTTCAGCTCCTCTGTGTCTCTATCAGTTGTTCATTCCTCTCCAAACTCCTCCACTCTCCACACTCCTTTTCCTCTGTCCTCCACAGGGAAGATTTTTAAAGAGGTCCCATGGCAGCCTGAAATCAGCTCACCTGGCCCTTAATTGATTTATAGCAGCCCTGTCTCAGTGGCCCCTGATTAGTCAGGGCCCTTGCTGGGTTTTTGTGGGGTTTTTTAGAGCTGCCTCTCTCCCTTTCCATCAAGCCCTTTAACCTGCCCTGTCACAATATACATTGTTCAATTTGTAATCTATGTGGAGACAGACATAAACATATACACATACACTCCTAAGCATTTTAACAAGGTAAAGGATGAAGAGGAGAAAGAAAAAATAACTAATCCATTGTGTCTTTCATACTGTTACTGACAAATATGGTATGTACTGACAGTTACAATCATTGTAATTTAGCAGGCAAAATAGTCAAAGGATGTATGTATTTGTTCTAATTCAATTGATGTACCTATCTGATTCGATGCTAAGTAGATAATTTTCAGAGATAACAGATAATTGACTTGCCTATGTTAAGAATAACATGCAGATAGAACTTTTCAAAGTCATGCGCCTAAGCAGCTCCTGCCAGCAGCACTCTCTTCCCTGCCTGCCAGTGGCTCCAGACTGCTTTGTTTCATGTGATTCTCTGTGCTGGGAGGCAGGCTTCATGCACTGCACCTGCCCCCAGCAAAATCTCTCAGCCCCTATTGGCTGGAAACTGGCCAATGGGAGCTGAGAAATTGTGTGGCACTGCCCTCGCCTCCAGCAAAATCTCTCAGCTCCCATTGGTCAATTTCCCGCCAATAGGAATTGAGAGATTTTGCTGAGGCGGGGGTAGCATGCAAAGCCTCCCTCCTTCTCCCCGCAGTGCAGATAGCTACAGAGAGCAGCTAGCCCTTTGAATGGGGCTGCTCCCTGCCACAGGCCAGATCTTGCCCACCTGTTTTAGAGTGAGAATAATGGAATTGTTGATGGACATTTTGCAACAGCAGTTCTCACTGGACTTGCTATAATGAATGCACTCCACCTAAACAAGGAATTGAGACCTCTTACCTGACACGTGTCAAGATTAACTTGATCTAGGTAAGCAATGAATAAAAAAAATAAAAAGATAAATGATGCTTTTTTCTAGTTTACCATTTTGCAACTGCAAGCCAGGAAGAAAACAGGATAGTGATATGTGGGTCCAGTGGCCAGTTGGACTACGTCTACACTGCACAGTTATTTCGGAATAAGCTATTTCAGAATAGTTATTCCAAAATACCTTATTTCGAAATAGCGCATCTACACTGAAGGGAAGCCTCAAAATTAGTTTGAGTCAGGCTTCCCTAATGCTGACTTGCTATATCAATTTAGAGCCCCAGGAGGAATAACTTAGAATGGCCCTGGGGAGGGGCTATTTCAAAATAGCAGAAGTTGAACATCTACACACACCTTATTTCGATATAGCTATTTCGGAATAGGCATTATTCTTTGTAGAATTAGGTTTACAGATGTCGGAATAAGCCGTCCGTTATTTCAAAATTATTTCGTAGTAACAGAATTGCTGTGTAGACGCTTGCATAGTTATTTTGGAATAACAGCCATTATTCCAAAATAACTTTGATGTGTAGACACACCCTTAGAAAGCATGACATCACTGTCAAAAAATTCAGCTGAATTAAAAGTGGAACAAAAGTGCACAAATTAATGATTCTCCCAGATTCTGACTCCAGTCTAGGCTGACATACTATTTGCTTTGATTTAATAGGACAGGGGTAAAAGGGTAGGGTGATTCAGAGCTGTAACACACTCTTTCTAGACCAGTTCACTTTCTGGCACTTCTTTATAACCAGCACACAACATTCTCTCTCTCTCTCACCCCCCCCCCCAATGGAGTAATGTTACTATTACAGTAAATTACTAATCACTTGTGATTATCATCTGAAAAAGCAGCTTCCTTTGAAAACATTTCAGATACTTCTCTTAACCCCAGGACCATTTGTTTCCTTGTCTCCTTCTGAACAAAGGAGATTTGATTACTCACGGAATAAATCACATTCTTCATCTAGTGGCGAAGTAATTTTATGGAATACACTCTTGAAGAGTGTGAGTGAAAACACTTTGGAATAGCACCTCAATAACAACAAATTAATTTTCTTAGAATATTACAAATTTGGTTGGACTCTCTAAGAATATCATACAGGATCTTTCCCTTTAGTTAGTAAATGATTTAACCAGTCAGTATTGAATTTTATTTCCTCCACACAGAAATATATTGTACCTGACAATGATCCCAACTGCCATGTCATTATTTGCTGAACAATAAGTTTCCTGGCAAGGAAAAGACACATCCTGATAGTTTAAAACATATAATCAAAATTCTGAAGAGATCACTCTTCTAGTGCTTAACTTGTGCACAAACTTCTTTTAAAAAGCTTCTCTCCATGAAAAAGACAATGGCATTGTATGGCATTGATACAATGGCACTGGAGCAGATTTAATTTATTAACCTGTTGCTAATGACCTGCAGAATTGAAATGTTCAGAGTGTAATGGAACCTACCTCTGAGTTTTACATTGTATATGTTACATTCCTAAAGCACATTTAGATATTTCACTTGGCTGCAAGCTAAGCCTCAGATTTGGATAGAGTAATAAAAGTTCAGAGAGACAGGAAAACTTTTAGATCCCATCTACAGAAGGTGCAATGCACTTGCTGAACCATTTAAAAAATCAGGTTTAAACATGATTCCATGAAAAACAGTCTAACCCAACCTACATTAGAATGCTTTAAAACTGATTTGACTCATCTTCAATGGCTAACTAATTGTAAAAAAAGTTTTTAACAGGTTCAGTCTATTTTGAGCCCTGTTGCAGTATATGGAAGTATATTTACACTGGGGGTATAGAAGCATATTCGTTGTGCACCAAAAGACCATAAAAATTTAAATTACAAGAAGTGATGTGCAAACCACAAGAGAAGATCCAGTCTTCATCTACTTCCTGGATGGACCCTTTAATTACAGAGATTGTATTTTTACATATACCACAGAATCACAGAAGTTTAGGGTTCGAAGAGACCTCACAAAATCATCTAGTCAGACCCCCATGCTCAAATCAGGATGAACCCAATTAAATCATTCCAGCTAGGGCTTTGAAAGATGGAGATTGCATCACCTCCCTACGCAACCCATTCCTGTGCTTCACCACCCTCCCGGTGAAATAGTTTTTCTTCATATCCCACCTAAACCTCCCCATTGCAATTTGAGACCATTGCTCCTTGTTCTGTCATCTGGCATCACTGAGAAAAGACAATTACCTGTTCTGTAACTGGTGTCCCTCGAGATGTGTTGTGTTGTTCATGTCCATTCAACATAGATGTGTGTGACTGCCACACAGTGCCAGATTTCCCCTAATCAGTTCCCCAGTCCCCCCTGGAGTGGCACACACATGAAGCACTATATAGGGCACCCCTCAGCCCTTCCCTTCTTAGTTCCTTCTTGCTGGAACTCTGACAGAGGGGAGGAGAGAAAGAGGTTGAATGGACATGAGCAACACATTTCAAAGAACACCAGTTACAGAACAGGTAACTTTTCTTCTTCAAGTGCTTGCTCATGTCCATTCAACATAGGTGACTGTAAGCAGTGTCTACAGAGGTGGGTAGGAGTTATGAGAATGTAGACTGCAGTATGGCCCTGCAAAACTCAGCACCCTCCCTGACCAGTGGCGTGATGGTATAATGAGACATGAAAATGTGTACCAATGACCATGTCGCTGCCTGACAAATGTCCTGGACTGGCACATGTGCAAGGTAAGTGCACAAGGAAGCCTGAGCCCTGGTGGATTGGGCCCTAATTAACTCTGGTGGTGGGGCCCTTGCCAACTCGTAGCACATGTGGATTCAGGAACTGATCCATTTGGACAGTCACTGGGAGGAAATGGGGGAAGCCCTCCCACACTCCACATAGGCCACAAAATGCTATGTTGAGCTGTGAAAGGCACGTGTCTTCTCCAGGTAAAAGGCCAGTGCCCGATGCACATCCAGTGCATGAAAATGCCTCTCCTCATTGTTCACATGAGGCTTGAGGTAGAAGACCAGGAGAAAAATGTCTTGGTTCAAGGGGAAGGCAGAAACACCTTGGGGAGAGAGGCTGGATGAGGCCACAGCTGGACCTTATCCTTGAAGAACCAGGTATAAGGCGGTTCTGACGTCAGTGCTCAGAGCGCCGACACCCGTCTAGCTGATGTTATGATGATCAGAAAGGCCACCTTGAAGGAGAGCAGTGACAAAGGACACATGGCTGGGGCGCGAATGGAGGGCCTGTGAGCTTATCTAAGACCAGGTTCAGGTACTGCTGTGGAAGAGGGTCTCTGACTGGGGCTAGAGGCATTCTATGCCTCTCAGGAACCAGGAGATAATATCATGGGAGAATACCGAAAGACCTTGCATAGGTGGATGAAACACAGAAATGTCCACCAGGTAGACCCCAATGGTGGACAAAAAAAGGCCTTGTCGCTTCAGGTGCAGCAAGTAGTCCAGGGTTTTCTGAAGGGAAGCTTCGGCTGGGAACACCTGCCACTATTGCACCCATATGGAGAAACAAGTCCATTTGTCAGTATAGGTGGACCTCATTGAGGTCTTTTGACTCTTGAGAAGAACCCTCTGAACATCACCTGAAGATGTTAACTCCTGCGGGGTTCAACCACAGATGAACCATGCCATCAGGTGGAGCAAACTGAGTTTCAGGTGGAACAAGTGCCTTTGGTGTTGGGAGAACAGGCCCAGTCTCAACAGCAGCCACCTGGGCATGCAGGACACCAGGTTCATCAGTGCCCTGAACCAATGCTGGCAGGTCCAGGCCGGTACAATGAGGATCACCGTCACCTTCTCCCTCTTGACTTTCTGCAGGACCTTGCCCCTGAGGGGAAATGGAAGGAAGGCATAGAGGAGACCTTCCAGCCACCTGTACAGGAATGCATCCAGAAGAGAGCCCTGCTCGAGGCTAAACCGGGAGCAGAACTGGCTGTAGCCACCTCAAGGTAAAGAGGCCACTCATGTTGAGAGGAGAACTCTCTGCTGAGACAATCTGCGATCACATTCTGAACCCCTGGAAGGTGACGGGCTTCCAGCATAATGTCGTGCTCGACACAAAACTCCCAGAGCCTCAGAGACTCTTTGCAGAGTTCTGGAGAGTGGGCTCCTCCTTATCTATGTAGCAAATGGTGGCAGTGTTGTCTGTGGGGACGTGCACCACCCTGCCCTTGAAGTGAGGGAAAAAAACCTCATGCACATTCCTGATCGCTCTTAGCTCTTTTAGTTTATGTGTAGCGATCTCTCTTGAGCAGACCACATGGACTGGGTGCAAAGGGTTCCCATGTGGGCTGCCCAACCGCAGTCCTAAGCATCGGCTAACAGCTTTCTTGGGTATTCCATTCCCCTGTGTCAGGGCCCCATTGGCATCGGTACCAGCATAGCACTTATGTCCTGCGCGGCCCAGAAGGCCTCTGGCGTGGAGGGGAGACGGACCTCCAGCACCAATGAAAGTGACCCAGACACCAAGCTTGGTGCCTTCTAGGGTTTCTCTGGTCTGTCCGCTGGCTGGTGACCCTTCTTCCCCTAATCCTTACGAGGGGATTGGTCTCTGCCCAGTTTCCTAGCGGGCCAAGGAGAGGGTGAGGGCGACAACTGGCACCAAGCTGTCAACACTGGCAGTGTGCTGCACACTGAGGCACTAGCACGCAGTCTGACTGCTGATCCTGCAGGGCAAGTGCGGATTCCATTTAAGACGAATGCTCCGCTCTTTAATAGTTCTGGGACAGAAGGACCTGCGGCACTTGTCCAAGATGTGTCCTTCCTCCAGGACGGCATGCTGACTGGCATGGGCCTGCGACACATTGCCCAGGCTTTGAAGCCAGGGGAACGGGACATGCCCCAGCTCCCAGGCAGAGTTCTTCAAAGGGATTGAAGTCCAACAGTTCACAGGTACTTCACAGTTCATTAAGGACTATCACAATGCCGTGGTCACCAATCAGTCGATCGTGAGGTGGTCTGGCCCCCCATTTCCCCTCACCCCCAAGAAGCCCCACTACCTACCTCGAGCAACAATGGAGATAGTGGCAGTTCCCGTGGGATGGATGGAAGTCCTACAGCTGCGCGTCACTTCCGGGGGTTCTAGAAATGTGCTAGCTGCTTCCTTGCCCCAACTCCCTGGCATTCCGGGAATTTACCGGGTAAGTCCCCAGAGGCGCGCACCGGGACTTCCCTTCTCTGTGGGAGAGGGGAGTCAGGCCCGGAGGGGGTGCACAACGGAGGCTTCCCTGCTCCGTGGGGGGGCGGGGAGGGCGGAGTCAGGTCCAGCGGAGGCGCGCAACGGGGCTTCCTTCCTCCATGGGAGGGGGAGTCGGCCCCGGAGGAAGCGCGCAACAGAGGCTTCCCTGCTCGGCAGGAGGGGGGAGTCAGGCCCAGCGGAGGCGCGCAACGGGGCTTCCTTCCTCCGCGGGGGGTGGTGGTGAGTCAGCTCCAAAGGGAGCATGCAACGGAGGCTTCCCTCCGAGGCTGGTGTAGGGGACTCCCTGCCCCCACTGGCATCCTGCCCCCGAACCCTGTTCCCTCTCCCCTGCCCCCGAACCTTGTCCCCTGCCACAGAACCTTGTCCCCCACCCTCCTGCCCCCCTGTTCCCTCTCCCCAGCCACAGAACTCTGTCCCCACTGCCCCCCTCTGCAGAAACCTGCCCCACTGGCACCCTGCCCCCTGCTGCAGAAACCAGTCTCCACTAGCACCCTTCCCCCTACTGCAGAAACCTGTTCCCCTGCCCCCCTCTGCAGAAACCTGCTCCCCCAGCACCCCTGCCCCCGCTGAAGAAACCTGTTGCCCCCGGTACCCTGTCCCCCACTGCAGAAACCTGTCCCCCGCTGCAGAAACCTGTCTGCCGCTGGCACTCTGCCCTCTGCTGCAGAAACTTGTCCTCCTGGCACCCTGTTTCCTCTCTCCTGCCCCCAGCCACAGAACTCTGTCCCCACTGGCACCCTGTCCCCTGCTGCAGAAACCTGTCCCCTGTCCTCCCAGCACCCTGTTCCCTCTCACCTGCCCCCAGCCGCAGAACCCTGCCCCCACTGGCACTCTGTTCCCTGCCTCAGCACACAATAGCACCCTTCCCCAGTACCATGTCCCCTGCTCCCAACTGATTTTTCTATGGGTCAGTGACCCCTGACTCAAGCAAGATAGGTTCCCTGCCCTTCTCAGAAATAAAGACAATGCAGAAACTTTTTGTGTTTGACATAGTATTTTATTTGAAAATGAAGCCTGGCCAACAATCCCACAATTAGGGCCAAGCCCCCAACTGGCCACAACCATTCCTGCACTCCCACTTCCCCCAGACCTTAGATCTGAGTCTATCATACACTGGAACCCCCTGCCCTGAGCCCCTCACATACCCCAACCCAAATTCCTGCCCCCTCACATCCACAAGCCTGTGGCTTGCTTAGTACCCCAACACTGCCTGGTCTGGAGCCCCCTTCTCGAGCCAGTGTCCCCTTCTCTACCTCCTCCTGCATCCAGATTTCCTCCCAGAACTTGCACCTCTCACCCCTTCCCACACCCAAATCCCTCATTCCCACCCCAGAGCCTACACTTCCTGTCTCAACCCAGCGAGGGTACGGCTAGACTGCAGGAGTTTTTCAGGATTCTGGAGATATCCCAGAAACACTCTTCTGCATCCAGGGATGCATTTGTTCTTCCACTTTTTTTAGTGGAAGAGCAAATATGCTCTTTCGGTCACCCCTATATCCCTCTTTCCATGAAGAATAAGGGGGCTTCCAAAAGAAGGGTTTTTTCTGACATTTGGTCGAGTCTAGAGAGGCCAAATGTTGGAAAAACCTCTTCCTACAGAAGAATTGAAAAAAAAAAGCAGCAGTATAAGGATTTGGGATAGCAGGTGATGGAGAAGAGCAGAATAGAGAGGGCGGGGCTTCAAGGAAGGGGCAGGGAGGTAGATCTTGGCTTGGTCTGTCATTTAAAAAGTGATCTTGGGTGTAAAAAGGTTGGAGACCACTGCAGTGGAGCATCCACACTGGTGGTAAGAAAGAAATGAGGAAGGAGGAGCCTTGGGCGCTCTTTATAGTGTGGTATGTGTGCACCACTCCACAGGGCACTGGGGATGACGGCCCCTACAGGTACTGTTTAAGGAAAAGCTTCCAGCACCGATGCATGAGACAGGTACACATCTATGTTGAATGGACATGAGCAAGCACTCAAAGAATAATCTAGCTCCATGTCATTTGGAATTCCCTTCAGGTAGCTGAAGGCTGCTATCAAAGCCCCTCCTTTCACTCTTCTCTTCTGCAGACTAATTAAGCCACATTCCCTCTGTCTCTCCTCATAAGTCATGTGTCTCAGCTCCCCAATCATTTTTATTACCCTCTGCTGGACACTCTCCAATTTGTCCACATCCTTTCTATAGCGTGGTCCCCAAACCTGATGCAGTATTCCAGATGTGGTCTTACCAGTCATGAATAGAGGGAAATAATCACTTCCCTTGATCTGCTGGCAATGCTCATATTAATGCAGCCCAATATTCCACTAAACTTCTTAGCAACAAGGGCATACAGTTGACTCATATAGAGCTTCTTATTCACTTTCCCTATATCCACAGAGTCAATTATATCATCCTAGAAGGCAATCAGGTTGGTCAGGCATAACTTGCCTTTGGTGAATCCATGTTGACTGTTCCTTATCACCTTCCTCTCCTACAAGTGTTTCAGAATGGATTCCTTGAGGACCTGCTCCATGATTTTTCCAGGGACTGAATCCCAATTCTCCTCCTCCCCCAATTCTCCTGCTTCCCTTTTTAAAAGATGACATTTTCTTTTTCCAGTCATCAAGGAGTCCCCCAGTCACTACAAGTTTTCAAAGATAATGACTCTGCAATCAAATCAGCCAGCTCCCTTAGCACCCTCACATGCATTGGGCTTCTGTGTGTCCAGATTTTCTAACCTGTTCCTTCATCACTGAGGGCTGCTCCCTGTGACAGAGGATCCCTTGGGGGGTGCTTCCTGGGGTGCTGACAAAGCCACTGACACTTGCCTTCCTACTCTCTCAAACAAATTATTTAGGTAAGCCTTCTTTAACAGTGAAAGGAAGATGCATACACTGTTTTACAATGATTTACACTGGGCTTGATAGTAAATAAAAGTGATTTTATTAAGTACAAGCAGTAGGATTCGTGTGCTTGTAAGTGAGAACAGGCAGAGCAAAGTAGATTACAATCTTAAAATAACGGAAAATGCTTAACTAATTCTAACACTAAAACTTCAGTACAAATTTATGACAAACTTACCCTCAAACTGTTCTTGTTCCAGCCAAGCCTTCAAAACCAGAGAAGTCTCCTTTTCTCTGGGTCTTTAGTTATCCTCCTGGGTGTGCCACGCCAGCTAAAGACAAAGACCCTCCTAAGCTTTCCATTGTTTTATAGATTCCACTTTTACATGGGAAGTTACCTGGCCAGTCCCTACCAGTGAGGGAGGTCACAAGACTTCCTAGGACCAACCACTGCTAAGACTTAAAGGACAAAAGGGGCTGTTTACATATGATTGCCAAGACACTGAGGCATCCCAACACTGGAAATACCTTTAATGGCTTTCATTTGCACATTTAAAAATCATAAACCATTCCATACTCCATATATCTCATTTTAAACACACAAATGCTACATACACCAAAATAAGATATACAGACCCAGCGAATTATGACATTAAGATTGATATGTTACATGAGGCAATTTGTCACAAGCACCTTTGAGTTATGCATATTTGTGTCCATAAGTCCTTTTCATAAAGCACAGGGGGAGGTCCATCACATTTGTCTCCTCCCCCATACTGTGCTGCCCAGTGCAGCAGTTTGGGAACTGTCCTTATCTGTGAAAACTGAGGCAAAAAGAGCATTGAGTACTTCAGTTTTTTCCTAAATCATCTGTCACTAGGTTGCCTACCACATTCAGTAAGGCCCCCAGACCTTCCCTGAACACCTTCTTGTTGTAACATAGCTATAGAAGTATCCTTCACATCGCTTGCAGCTGCAACTCCAATTCCACTTTGGCCTACCTCATTACACGCCTGCATGCTCCTCCCTTGGACTCCTGTCCAAATTTCCACTTTGGGTAAGCTTCCTTTTTGTGTTTAAGCTCACCAAAGATTTCTCTGTTAAGCCAAGCGGATTTCCTGACTTATTTGCTATTCTTTCTGCAACATTGGGATGATTTGCTCCTGCACTTTCAATATGGGTTCTTTAAAATACAGCCAGCTCTCTTGGGCATCTTTCCCCACCCTGATATTAGCCTCCCAGGCAATCCTGCCCATCAGTTTCTTGAGGGAGTCAAAGTCTCCTTTTTCAAGTCCAGGGTCCATATCCTGCTTCTGTCATCTTCAGCCAGAAGAGGAATCTATGATGAAGAGCAATAAAAGCAGAATTCCTCATCAACAGTTCTGAAATTAAGGATGTAACTTCTTTGCTTGACCCAGGGTGCTCAAAAAGTTTATACCCAGGACAAGCAGTGTAGATGTGAAACACTCTTTCCTATTTTCAACCCCAGAATGAAACATATCCTACATATCTTCAAACATGTATTGAAGCTGCAGCTGGAGTTGGGTTTCCTTCAAGAAGGTTTTACAAAAGAGTTTTGTCTTGGCTTTTGAAACTACTAATTACAGCACATGCAGCCTAGGAGTATTCTTTAAAGTATCAACTTATTCCATCCATAAATCTATGCAACTGGAAAAATCAACTCCTTTTCCAATTACACCCAAAATATTTTTATTCTAAAATATTTGTCAAATTCTATCAAATTTGTGTTTAATCTTTCCCACATTTTCAAAACACTAAAATTATGTGGACATTATTCTGCCTGATATTTTTTAATCTGTATTCTAAAACATAGTTGTCCAACAAAAGGGAAAAAGTCCTATTTCTAACTCACAGAACAGACTAATAACAGCTCTGTCTATGGATATCAGTTATTACAGTGAAGAGGCTCATAAGTAGGAAAGCAAGATATTGAGAATGCAATTTAAAATAAAACTATCAAATTTAAATATACTCCCCAACAAAACTGAAAGATAGCCCTACAGACATAGACTGAATTCATCTGCATTAATTTAGAAGATATATATCACATAATGGAAAATAGTTTTAAAAATCCCCTCGCTTATGGTTCAGGATGAATGAAGAGACTAGAAGATGTGTTCAGTAAAACTATGTGATAAAGAGAGTTCTTTGTTCTTGGCTACAGTACATGCTCCCAAACAACTTGCAAAAGAAAGACCTTTTTAAAGTACACAATATCTGTTATACTGTTTTTTGTTTCAAAATCCTTTAGACACAATTGGTGAGGAAAGCTCAGTTAGAAAAAAAAAAAAAAGGACAGAATTGGCGAAACAGCTGACATTTGACCATGACATTGTTTAGTCTTTGCTAGTGCTGCAAGGGCTTGCATAATTAAGCATGGCCATATTTTTTTCCATAATAATATTATGGAATAATTCCAGCAACACCTTAGTAATTCAAGTAATACCTTATTCATTCATCAGCACAATTTAGTTGTAATCATTATTTTTGTTTCATACCTCAGATCTGCAGTAAGAACAAAAGAGCATGTAGATTGAAGCTTTTTTTATGCTGACTATACTGTCAGGGTATGTCTAGACTACATGGCTCCGTCAACAGAGCCATGTAAACTAGTTTACCCGGCATAGGCAAAGAAGCGGGGATTTAAATAATCCCTGCTTCATTAAAATAAACATGGCTGCCACGCTGTGCCGACGATCAGCTGAAGGCTAGGGAAGCCTTTGCTGACTGATCCCTTATGCCTCGTGAAACGAGGTTTACAGGATCGGTCAGCAAAGGCTTCCCCAGCCGAAAGATCCACGTCTAGACTGCCACGCTGTGCCAGATCAGCTGATCGTCAGCACAGTGCAGCAGCCATGTTTATTTTAATGAAGCAGGGATTATTTAAATCCCTGCCTCTTTGCCTATGCTGGGTAAACTAGTTTACATGGCTCCATTGACGGAGCCATGTAGTCTAGACATACCCTCAGTCAGCAGTGCAGGGCAATCACTCTGAAACCCCAACAATTGTATAACTCAGGCCCTGTTGTAGTTTTTGCCTGCCAGAATCAGACATTCACTTTCACGAATGACTGGGACAGATAAGGTGAAAAGTATTTTGCTAGAGAGCAACTCCAGAAGAAAACACAAAAAAAATTAGTGTAAAGTTCCTATTCCAGCAAAACCCCACCAGCCTTGTCCTCATTGGGTCAAAAGAACCTGCAGGTCTCAACTCAGGGGCTGCAAGGAAGTTATATTTCAGCAAACTTTTTGAGTAACGAAAGGAGGTTAACAAAAAAAACAAGAAAAAGGAACTGGGGAAGAGATTCTTCAGCTAGTGATAACCCTGTTTTTGCTAGGAGGTGCTAAATACCTCCAGAAAAATTAATATTTCACCTTGCTATTGATTAATATATTTGTTTTTCACTGTGTTGATACTAAATTCTGTAATTCACAGAGGTACTATGGTAGTTGAGAAGGTAAAATATACTGGAGTATAGTTTGATTTAACATGTTGAACATGCAGTTTCTTACTTGGAATGGAATCTTTTTCCTGATGTACTGTTGCAATAATTCATTATATTATAAATCTTCATGTGAAAAAATAATGCATTTCTCACCTTCTCCCGAATCCTAAGCAAGATAACCATTCTGTTAGGATGTCTGATGTCAGCTTTTACCTGTCAACGCTTGGCACTATTATTTTGTTCGCTTTTGTTCTGATATATGAAACCAGTAAAAACATCTAATTTTGATGTAGTATTTTAAAAGTGGCTACAAATGCCATATTAATTCCCATCCCTCAAACTATCTGAACAAATATTCTGTTGACATCAATCCAAAATGCCCTTTTGAAATTGTCCATTTTCAGCCTTTTTAATTTTAGCACCCTATTGTTTCTCCAGTATTCAGCTGGGAGATTTTAAAATCAGAGCATGCACACTGGAACAGAAAAAGAGATGGTGAAAAAGCCAATTTGATTATCAGTGACCCCTGGTAAACTGAGCATCAGGAGCTAACCTACCATTCATTGCAGTAAACAGGAATTAGGAAAGAGAAACAAAACTAACAACATTGGCTGAGATTCACCAATACTCAGAAAGGGCCCTGTGCATCACTTACATCTCATCTATTAATTATTGCTATTGTTGTAATTATTATTTTGTGTCATATACAAAGGGTTTTGCAGATATAGTATAGATTATACCCTTAAGTTTTAGTATTAATCTCAATAGAAGCAGAGTTAGGCTAATGCTAAGAACTTTTACCAGTGTTCTAAAACTAATTAATATTAATCATCATTACAAAATATCTACTTTAAACACATTGGATGATGAAGAGGAAAATACAGACTTCTATTGCCATGAAACACTTTTTAAAACCGCAAGAGATTCTCAAGGTGTAGACGTAATTACTGAAAAGTGATGTAGTCTTACCTAATGGAGCACTTCAGGAAAACGGGCTACAATGTATATTGGTAATGTCTTTCTCCATATCAAATGCTATCAAAGTTCAGGAGCAGTATATAACATTAACTTCCTCCATCTTTACTTTGGGGAAAATATTCAGAGTAATTTAGGGTGTTAGCCACCACACTAGCATGACTTTATGGACTTCAGAGTAGGGATGTTAATGGTTAATTGGTTAACCTTAATGGATGAGGCTTACCAGTTATGGTTAACCAGTGGGGAATGGTGCAGCATCCCCGCTTGCCCACCATTTATTCAGTTAACTGGCTAAACTTTACATTTAACCAGTTAATTAAATGAGATTTTACTTCATAGGCTTAATATCCTCACGCAATTCATTGAAAGAAATCACCTTTTAGGAGATTAACTCACAAATTTTCCGAAAAGCCAACAGTTTTCAAGAAGTAGATAATAGATTGACTGTAATTTAAACATGCAAAGCCAGTAAAGACCCAGATGGATTGTCTTGGAATATACAGGTTAGCGTATCTAGATGGGGAGCTAGAAGCACTTTAAGCTATCTTTGTGCATACTCGTATTTGTAGCTAATAAGTACTGATTTGGTCCCCAGAATAAAACAGAGCAGCTTGATACTGTACACAAGCTGCTAACAGTCTGGGAGCTCAGGATCAATGAGGCACAGCAGTATGGCCATCCTCTCTTTCTGTGGTCACATCCCTTCCACTGGGAAAAGTGTGATGTACAAGAAAACCCTCTACTGCCTTCATCTATTAGACTTACAGCTGTTTGTTCCAAAGGACTACCACAAAGCAAACAGTATTGTGTAGATTTGAACCAATGTTTACAAAGATTCCATTAATAAAGCCAGTTAGTTAATAGCAGTGAATTACTATATGGCACAATTAACTTTTTCTTTATTGAGTTGTGTGAAGGAAACTGTTGTATTTGTTCTAATTTTCTGATTGATAAAGAGGTGACATGTCAAGGTAAGAATAATATTTAATTACATACAAATTCTGAAATCCGTTTTCAGGGACAAGAAATTATTGCAGGTATACCTTCTTTGTCCACTGGATTTTGTTAGAAATAAAATGCACCCTCAGAATTTCTTGAACACAGGAAATAAAGGATATAGGGTAAACCAATAGTATAAAGGCATACAAATCTTTTCCAACAAACAAGGAACATGGGAAGGGTACACACCACCTTGGAAATGGGCTCTGAAGCAAGTTTTCAAAATATAAGTTTACAAAAATACAGCAATTTGGAAAGCAGTCTGTGTAGAATGAAGAATGGGTAAGAGTCTACATAGCAGATAATCTTGAAACCTGTTACCAGGTAATCACCTATTACAGATCATTTCAATTTGCTTGGTCCTTCCTCAACTCTGCAGGATGGATTAGGTGAATTCTTGAAGTCCTTTCCAGCCCTGCACTTCTAGAAATTGTGATCATTGCCTGGTAATTAAAGCAATCCAAGGCCCAAATCACACACAATGCATTAATCTCTTTTGAAGTGGTGGTGGCCGGTGGATCACCCCCTCCTGTCCTGCCAAAATAGTAGGGTCAGGCAAAACCTTCAGATGGACTGTCCCCTCACCTCCTCAGACTGGCAGCAGCCTCCTTTCAGGACAGTGAGGTACGGGTAATCCAGGACCTAACCAACCAGAAGAGGTGAAACTCATTGGATAGAGGCACTATCTTCCTGCTATACATAGGCCTCTGTTTGGATGGTGTTGGTAGGGCCCCTAGAGCAGTGAAGTTAACATTCTATGAAGATGCCTGGGGCAGTTCATACCATCAGAGTTATTGTTGAAGGCTCTCTGCAACTCAGGCACATTGTGCTGTCCTTGTCAGTCAGTTCACATTTTGAAGGTGTGTGAGTGGTTTTGTGTTTTGTTTTTTGCAACAACAAGAGTAAACATTTACTGCTTTGAAAAATGAAAGATAAGATTTATGATGTAATCATGTCACTTCAGTAGCAGGTGCTCTAGCCCAGTATTTCTCAAAGTAGTACTCGAAACCACTTTGGGAAACCAGCTAACTGTCCGCTCTGGTGTGTTTGTTTACCAGCTCCGTGGCCGTTTACAGCCAAGGGAAGTCATGGAAAGCCGTGTTTCTCAAAGTGGTCCATGAAACCACTTTGAGAAACATTGCTCTAGGTCACTGGTTCTCAAAGTGTGGTCCATGGACCTAGTGGTCTGTGGCCGCCTCCCAGGTGGTCCATGGCTCGAGCGCAGCCTCCCCTTCCCCCCACGAGGTGGGGAGCCGTACTGCCTCCCCGCTGCCTGGAGGAGGAGAGAGGGCTGAGCTCTGCCCCCCATACCCACCCGACTGGAGGAACAACAGCGAGGCTTACCCCGCTGCTGCCATTGGCCAGTGCTACCTGGGCAGAGGTCTTGGCGGCACCCAGCAGTGAAGCAGCAGCCTGTGTGCTGTGACATTGGGAGCCTTCTAGCCCCACTGCAGCCTGGTATCCAGCCCCACCCATGGGGAACCTTTTCCTACTACATGGGTGATCGGCATCCACATCCCCACGCTACACCATGGCATCTGCCCGTGGGCCCCCTGCCTCCAGGTACTGCCCAGGGGAGGTGCTGCACTGGCTCCTGGAGAAGCCCTGGAAGTAGCAGGACTGGCGCCGTCACACTGTGGAAACATACAGATAAGCCCAGAGGCCTTTCTCCGTGGGACTTGCCCTTCCTGCCTTCAGTTCAGTGGTGCATTTCTGTCTGGCCAGGAGGAAGGGTGCAAGAGCAAGGGTGGGGGTAGGTGTGTGGCCAATGGGGAGGTGCAGAAGGGGGCTTGGGGTATGGTGCATTTCCGAGGCAGGCAGGGTTGCTCTGTAGGACAGCCACGCAGAGTGGGGCTAATCCAGAGGCCAGGGGTAGGGGCTGTCTGTCCCCCACCTTCACCACTCACCAAAGAGCTGGTTTAAACCGAGAAACACTTCTGTATTGCATTGTGCCCTGTGCACCCCATCCCCTGGCTTAGTTTTTTGCGGTGGTACAAAGTATCTGGAATGTCAGGGTTTCCTGTGCTGACATGGTACCATTTGGGTTGCCATAAACACAAAGCCAGTGCAGAGGACAACAGAGGACCCTCCCCCACACACACCAGTGCTGAAACAGGGAGTAATTCTAAACATTTGGTTTTCTGTTTAAAAACAATAGCCTGTAGGATTGTGATAATTCTGGTAGCAATATATATAGGAGCAGTTCCTGCTACTGGTAGTGCAGTCTTACAAGGGGGGCAGCTGTCTGCAAACTACTGGCCAATGGGAGCAACGGGATGTGAAGCCAGATAAGCATCCCCCCTCATGCCCAGACCCCCACACCCCAATCCCCCTCACTCATCTCTTACCCCACCAAGACCCTGCACCCCCAGCTTGCTCCTACACCCTTCGTTGCTCCTGTACCCTCCCTCCTGGCCAGACACCCTACCCTAAGCCCTCTCCTGCACTTTCCTTTGCTCCTGCACCTCCCCAGCCTGCTTCTGAACCTACCCTTGCTCCTGCACCCTCCCTCCTGGCCACACACTGCACCCTTCCTTGCTCTTGCTCCCTCTACCCTCACTAGCCTACTCTCAGCCTGCTTCTGCACCCTACTTCCCACCTAGACCTCTCACCCTCAGCCCCTCCTCCACCACACCTTCTGCCTAGTTCTGGCACCCCCCATCCCTATCACACTTGCTGGCAGCCCTGTCCCACATACTGAACTCTTCATTTTTTTCCCCACCCCAGAGCCTAAGGGGGGGGTCCACAAAATCCACTAACTCCAGAACCCCAAAACAGTAAATGTGGCCTATGAGAAGCCCTGAACCTGAGTCCTCCTTGTCCCTTCCTCTTGCCCTGTGGTGCGGGAGCAGCAGAGGAGTGAGGTGTCTCAGTTGGAGGCCACAACAGTGAGTGCTGGGGGGTTTGGGAGGAGATTTTTTTGCTTCTGATTTGTGTGGTCCCTAACTGATTTTTCTGTTGGCTAGTGGCCCCCAACCCAAAAAAGATCTACACTTCTGCACTATATAAAGAAAACACTGAAACCTTTCTTGTTGGACATAAATTAATATTTTACTTTTATTTAAAATGAAGTTTGATAAACTAACATGAGAAAGTTAAAATGCTTAATCCTTTTAATAATTTAGATTAAACTATTCTCCCTAGCTGCAGCACTAGCAAAATAGCTCGGGCATAATTATATAATTAACTGTGAGTTTCCATTAGCAACTGGTGGTCCATGGAAAGATTTACATTGAGCCAGGTGGCCCACAGGCCAAAAAGTTTGAGAACCACTACTCTAGGCAAATACCAGCTATGTTTTAACCTGGCCCTACCAAAGCTGAAGCTGTGGGTTCAGCCCTGTCATAGAAAAGAAAATGCAAACAGAATCATCCCCCACCACTTGGAGACTTTCAATCTACAAAACCAACAAAATTAACCCTTCTTGACTAATGATAAACTGTGGGGCAGTCTAAAGCTCTTCGCTGTCCTCTCATGAAAACCTATACATGAAAAGGTATTATTATAGCACTTAAAATATTAGGAAACAATGAATGGAACTGCACTCACTTATACCCCAGGCTGCAATTTTTTTCCATCAGAAAGTCAAATTTGATACTATACTTAGGAAATTGAATGTATGGCTTTTTACAAAATAAGTCACACACCTGGATTTCTATCTTCTTGTTGTTTTTTTTTGCTTGTTTCTTTTACAGTTGGTTTGAGACAAAGCTCATCATGGTAAGGGAAGTGATAGGGAGTGACTATACATAATGAGTAGACTGAATATCAAAGCATCTTTGATATGTACAATGCAAGAATTTAAAGTAATTTAGACAATATCTAAAATACCTTGTGAATGAGTCTTGCAATGCTTTATTTTCATTAAATAAAAATTAGAGACAATTATTTTGTGGATTTTCTTAAAAAAAACTATAACAAAGAGAAAAGAAGATTACTAAAAATCAATATGCCATACTAGCATGGCTGATAATTTCCAAAGATACAGGAGAGGAATTTGCTACTTACAGACAGATTATACTGTGAATATTTGTTATACACTGCTCCACTTCTATGAAGCTCTGCACCGAGGATTTTGTGCGTTATAATGAGAATTTATAATAGAATCCAATACAGTTAAGAGACACAATTCAGTGGCTTAATTCTACAGTGAAGACTTTCGAAAAGGAGCACTATGAAGGGGTACTGCATCTGAATTTATTGAAGCTTGTTAGTACACAGTCAGTGCACTATGCTCTCATCAATCTAAGTATATTTGGGAAGATGCACATAGGAAATATCACTATTACTCACATCTGTTTGCAAGTATTCTCTTCTAACACACACACACACCACCACATATTAATGTCACTCCTGCAATTACAGAGTTCACATTATAAAATCTTAGAACAGCAGCAGAACAGAGAAGCAAGCAACAATGCATTACCCCCTAGAGATAAGCCATGAAAAGTTCAGCTACTTGAATATTTTTGTAGCTACATGTCTGACTTTATCGACTAAATAATCAGAAGCAATATCTGTAGCGTGCTTGACTGACTAGTTACATATGTGCCCAGATGGGAGTACAGGAGGCAATCAACAACTCATAAATCAACATACAGGTCAAGAGTATCATTTACCAGCCAGTAACTTCCATGTTATTGCAAATAGGAGCTGCAATTAGCACTGTGTAAACTGCAATATTGAAAAGACAAAAACAATTTTCCCTTGCTTCTCAGCCAGAAAAGCCTTATCATTTTTGACTGAAACACCACTGTCTCCACAGAAGGCTTTGTATTCCTTGTTGTTCTTTATCCAAAATAAATATTTAATAATAATAAATAATAAAAAATTAAAATAGTTGTGCCACAAAAACTGGTATTTGCTTTATTCATTCAAGAATAAGTTCTCCTAGAATTACAGTATAAATGGGACTGTTGTTCTGGAAGTAAAATACAAAGACTAGAAATGTATAGAATTCAGATTAAACAACTATTTATTCCAAGAGGTATTCTGCTTCAAGAATATAGAGTACTTTTCATTATTTAAACAAAAAGCAAGTAAATACTGTTTTAAAAACATCAAATCAATCAGCACTGAAACCTTTACCTACTGTCTATCTGTAAACACAAAATCTAACCAGAAAGTGGATATCCAAATTGCAACTGAAAAATAGATCAACTCCAAAAATTCCTGATGATGCCACAGCACTACTGGTGGCCAAGCTCTGTGACTTTATCCTCACCTTCAAACCAGTGGCACTGCTATGGGCACCCACATGGCCCCACAATATGCCAACATTTTTATGGCTGACCTGGAACAACGCTTCCTCAGCTCTCATCCACTAGTGCCCCACCTCTACTTATGCTACACTGATGACATCTTCATCATCTGGACCCATAGGAAGGAGGCTCTGGAAGAATTCCACCGTGATTTCAAAAGTTTCCACCATACCATCAACCTCAGCCTGAACCAGTCTACACAAGAGATCCACTTCCTGGACACTACAGTGCGAATAAGTGATGATCACATAAACACCACCCTATACTGAAAACCTACTGACCGCTATGCTTACCTATATGCCTCCAGCTTCCATCCTGCACACTCCACACAATCTGTTGTCTACAGCCAAGCACTAAGGTACAATCGCATTTGCTCTGACCCCTCAGACAGAGACAAACTCCTACAAGATCTTCACCAAGCATTCTTAAAACTACAATACCCACCTGAGGAAGTGAGGAAACACACTGACAGAGCCAGACATGTACTCAGGAGCCTCCTGCTGCAAGACAGGCCCAACAAAGAAAATAACAGAACACCATTGGTCATTACCTACAATCCCCAGCTAAAACCTCTCCAACGCATCATCAGTGATTTACAACCCATCCTGGACAATGATCCATCACTCTCACAGACCTTGGGAGGAAGGCTAGTCCTCGCCTACAGACAGCCTGCCAACCTGAAGCAAATTCTCATCAGCAACTATATACTACACCACAGTAACTCTAACTCAGGAACCAATCCCCGTAACAAACCTCGGTGCCAACTCTGCCCTCATATCTACACCAGCGACACCATCACAGGACCTAACCATATCAGACACAACAACACGGGCTCATTCACCTGCACATCTACCAATGTAATATATGCCACCATGTGCCAGCAATGCCCCTTTGCCATATACATTGGCCAAAATGGATAGTCCCTATGTAAGAGAATAAATTAACTCAAATCAGATATCAGGAATGGTAACAGACAAAAACCTATAGGAGAACGTTTCAATGTCTCTGGACACACACAGTAGCAGATTTAAAAGTAGCCATCCTGCAACAAAAAACCTTCAAAAACAGACTTCAAAGAGAAACCGCAGAGCTACAATTCATTTGCAAATTTGTCACTATCAATTTAGGATTAAACAAAGACTGCGAGTGCATGTCTAAACTATGGTTTTTTTCGAAAGAGGATATGCACATTCTGTGGGAATTTGCATATCTCCTTCCGATCTCACTTTTGAAAGAGGATCTTTCAAAAGTGAAAGTAGTCTGGATGCAGGTTTTTTGGAAAAAAAACCCTTTTTCGAAAAAAAAAAGTGTAAACCTCACTTTTTGAGGAAGAGTGGGTTTTTTTTTTTAAAAGGGGGAAGGGCAATTTCCTGAAAAAAACGTGCCCAGACTACTTTCACTTTCGAAAGATCCTCTTTCAATTCCGTGGGAATGTGCAGATCCTCTTTCGAAAATTCTATGTAATCTAGACATAGCCTCAATGGCTAGCCAACTACAAAAGCAGTTTCTCCTCTCTTGGTGTTCACACCTATTTTTAGGTGACAAATCTGAGGAACTCACTCAGATTGAAGTGACATTAGAGGAGGTTATGGAATTAATTGATAAGCTGAATAGTAACAAGTCTCCGGGACCAGACGGCATTCACCCAAGGGTTCTGAAAGAACTCAAATGTGAAATTGCGGAGTTATTAACAGTGGTTTGTAACCTATCCTTTAAATCCACTTTGGTACCAAATGACTGGAAGATGGCCAATATAACACCAATATTTAAAAAAGGCTCTAGAGGAGATCCTGGCAATTATAGACCGATAAGTTTAACATCAGTACCAGGCAAATTAGTAGAAACACTAGTAAAGAGTAAAATTGCAAGGCACATAGAAGAGCACGAATTGTTGGGCAAAAGTCAGCATGGTTTCTGCAGAGGGAAGTCGTGTCTAACTAATCTGTTAGAATTCTTTGAAGGGGTTAATAAACATGCGGACAAGGGGCACCCAGTGGATATAATATACCTAGATTTCCAGAAAGCCTTTGACACGGTCCCACACCCAAGGCTTTTACGTAAATTAGGTGGTCATGGGATAGGAGGAAAGGTCCTTTCATGGATCAAGAATTGGTTAAAAGACAGAAAACAAAGGGTGGGAATAAATGGTAAATTTTCACAATGGAGGAGGGTAACTAGTGGTGTTCCCCAGGGGTCAGTACTGGGACCAATCCTGTTCAACTTGTTCATCAATGATCTAGAAAATGAGGTAAGCAGTGAGGTGGCCAAGTTTGCAGATGACACAAAGTTGTTCAGGACAGTCAAAAGCAAAAGGGATTGTGAAGAACTACAAAAAGATCTCAGCAAACTGAGTGATTGGGCAGCAAAATGGCAAATGAAATTTAATGTGGGTAAGTGTAAGGTAATGCATGTTGGAAAAAATAACCCAAATTACACGTACTACATGATGGGGTCAAATTTAGCTACGACAGATCAGGAAAGGGATCTTGGAGTTATAGTGGATAGTTCTATGAAGACATCCACGCAGTGTGCAGCGGCAGTTAGTAAGGCAAATAGGATGTTAGGAATTATTAAAAAAGGGATAGATAATAAGACAAAAGATATCATACTTCCCCTATATAAAACTATGGTACGCCCACATCTCGAGTACTGCGTGCAGATGTGGTCTCCTCACCTCAAAAAAGATATATTGGCATTAGAAAAGGTTCAGAAAAGGGCGACTAAGATGATTAGGGGCTTGGAAAGGGTCCCATATGGGGAGAGGCTAGAGAGACTGGGACTTTTCAGTTTGGAAAAAAGGCGATTGAGGGGCGATATGATAGAGGTATATAAAATCATGAATGGTGTGGAGAAAGTGATTATAGAAAAATTATTTACCTTTTCCCATAATACAAGAACTAGGGGACACCAAATGAAATTGATGGGTAGTAGGTTCAAAACTAATAAAAGGAAATTTTTCTTCACACAGCGCACAGTCAACCTGTGGAACTCCTTGCCCGAGGAGGCTGTGAAGGCCAGGACTCTATTAGGGTTTAAAAAAGAGCTTGATAAATTTTTGCAGGTTAGGTCCATAAATGGCTATTAGCCAGGGATAAAGTATGGTGCCCTAGCCTTCATAACAAGGGCAGGAGATGGATGGCAGGAGATAAATCACTTGATCATTGTCTTCTGTTCTCCTTCTCTGGGGCACCTGGCATTGGCCACCGTCGGCAGATGGGATGCTGGGCTCGATGGACCTTTGGTCTGACCCAGTATGGCCATTCTTATGTTCTTATGTACACATGAGCTGCTAGAAGTGGGCCACATCTTCCCTGACTGAATTGACCTCGTTATCTCTTGCCTTCCTCTTGATTGGTACTGTTCTTTTCATGTGCCTGTTTATTTATACCTGTCTCTGGAATTTCCAGCTACATGCATCTGGTAAAGTAGGTCTTTGTCCACAAAAGCTTATGCTCCAATAAATCTGTTAGTCTGAATCTGCATAAACAACTAGAAGTCCTGTGGTACCTTATAGACTAACATGGCTACCCCTCTGATAAAAATACTCAAGTTACTTCTCACCAACTAATGAGAAGAGGAGCCTCAAAATACTTATGGACAAATTCTGTTCTCAATTATACAGTTGTAATCTAGAAATGACTCCACTGATGTCAATAGAGTTCATCTAGATTTACAAAGGGTGAATGAGAAGAAAATCTGGCTCTTCAGAATCTTGAGCAATTAATAAACTTTAAATCGTTTCAGTTCTAAGGATCCATAGTATACTGAGGGCAACGTGGAATCTTTCTATTGACTTCAGTGCTCTATGAATCAAGGCCCATCTAGCATAACAGGACCCTGGTATAACAGTAATAGAAATAATAAATAATAAATAATATTAAGTTGCTCCTCTTTCCCTTTCAAGTCTTCCAGCAAGAACTTCTCATGATGCCACAAAGCTTCCCTTGAGCTGTACAGCAAGGAGACAGGAAGCCTCCATCTTTAAACATCCAGTACAGTGAGGGAAAAAAAAATCTTTCCCCATGAGTGGGATCCCCTCTCAAACTCTCCAAGCCAAGTAACTGGAGAAAAGAAACTAGAGTTCACATGGTAACATGTTAAATAAAGTATTAGGCAATTAAGGTGGCCTCAGTTATCAAACTTTAAATTAATTGAACTAATTTCTTAGCTTTTAAAAACATTTGTAGGGTTCTGGGATTTTGATGCATGCCACCGCTCACAGTATAGTTCACAAATTAAATAAAGTTCACGTGGAATGAATCTCTACCTCAATCTGTGTGGTGTTGTCATGTCCCTCGTCAAGTAGTAGGTCTGTAAAGCCTCCAGGCTCTGAGGAGTCCTGCCCCATGCTGGCTCTGTTAGTATCAACTGATTTGAGAGACTCTGAATGCCTTTTCCACCTGTGACTGTATAGGTGTGAATCCACTTGTACATTTTCCTCCACTCGAGGGAAGCTCCGAACAACTTCATAAAATACACCTGTTTGACAAAAAAAAAAAAAAAATAATGTAGGGGACAGATGGTTATTGATTAGTTGGGATCCAAGTAGCTATCACAGCCAATCTCTTTGTTTTATTGAACATAAAAGGTAAATAATAGTGTGAATAATTACAAAGTCTGATTATTTCTTACAGAAAAGTCTTATAAAATTAAATAAAAGTTGATAATCTTTCCATAGGCACTTTAAAGCATCCTGTTTAATTTAATACAATACTATATATCGGATATAAATTCTATAAACTGATTTTTAAAAATGTACAGTAAGAATATAATTTTATTAAATTCAAAAGATTTGAGCAATTTTTGTTGATGCCTGCTAAATTTCTACAGAGCACTATTGCTGTTTTCACTCCTGTAAGAACATAAGAACATAAGAACATAAGAACGGCCGTACCGGGTCAGACCAAAGGTCCATCTAGCCCAGTATCCTGTCTGCCGACAGTGGCCAGCACCAGGTGCCCCAGAGGGGGTGGACCGAAGACAATGATCAAGCGCTTTGTCTCCTGCCATCCCTCTCCAGCCTCTGTCAAACAGAGGCCAAGGACACCATTTTATCCCCTGGCTAATAGCCTTTTATGGACCTAACCTCCATGAAATTATCTAGCTTCTCTTTAAACTCTATTATAGTCCTAGCCTTCACAGCCTCCTCTGGCAAGGAGTTCCACATGCTGACTACACGCTGTGTGAAGAAGAACTTTCTTTTATTAGTTTTAAACCTGCTACCCATTAATTTCATTTGGTGTCCTCTAGTTCTTCTATTTAGGGAACTAATAAATAACTTTTCTTTATCGGCCCTCTCCATACCACTCATGATTTTATACACCTCTATCATATCCCCCCTCAGTCTCCTCTTTTCTAAACTGAAAAGTCCCAGTCGCTTTAACCTCTCCTCATATGGGACCCGTTCCAAACCCCTAATCAATTTAGTTGCCCTTTTCTGAACCCTTTCCAAGGCCAAAATATCTTTTTTGAGGTGAGGAGACCACATCTGTACACAGTATTCAAGATGTGGGCGTACCATAGTTTTATACAGGGGCAGTAAGATATTCCGGGTCTTATTTTCTATCCCTTTCTTAATAATACCTAGCATCCTATTTGCCTTTTTGACCGCCGCTGCACACTGTGTGGAAGTTTTCAGAGAACTGTCCACGATAACTCCAAGATCTCTTTCCTGATTTGTCGTAGCCAAATTAGCCCCCATCATACTGTACGTATAGTTGGGGTTATTTTTCCCAATGTGCATTACTTTACACTTATCCACATTAAATTTCATTTGCCATTTTGTTGCCCAATCACTCAGTTTGGTGAGATCTTCTTGGAGTCCCTTACAGTCTGCTTCTGTCTTGACTATCCTAAACAGTTTGGTATCATCCGCAAACTTTACCACCTCACTGCTTACCCCTTTCTCCAGATCATTTATGAATAAGTTGAACAGGATTGGTCCTAGGACTGACCCTTGGGGGACACCACTAGTTACCCCTCTCCACTCTGAAAATTTACCATTTATTCCTACCCTTTGTTTCCTGTCTTTTAACCAGTTCTCAATCCAAGAAAGGACCTTCCCTCTTATCCCATGGCCATGTAATTTACACAAGAGCCTTTGGTGAGGGACCTTGTCAAAGGCTTTCTGGAAATCTAAGTATACTATATCTACTGGATCCCCCTTGTCTGCATGTTTGTTAACCCCTTCAAAGAACTCTAATAGATTAGTAAGACAGGATTTCCCTTTACAAAACCCATGTTGACTTTTGTCCAACAAATTATGTTCTTCTACATGCTTCACAATTTTATTCTTTACTATTGTTTCGACTAATTTGCCCGGTACTGAAGTTAGACTTACCGGTCTGTAATTGCCCGGATCGCCTCTAGAGCCCTTTTTAAATATTGGTGTCACGTTGGCTACCTTCCAGTCATTAGGTACGGAAGCCGATTTAAGGGATAGGTTACAAACCACAGATAATAGTTCAGCAATTTCCCATTTGAGTTCTTTTAGAACCCTTGGATGAATGCCATCCGGTCCCGGAGATTTGTTAACATTAAGTTTTTCTATTTGTTCCAAAACCTCCTCTAATGACACTTCAATCCGGGACAGTTCCTCAGATTCATTACCCACAAAGGACGGTGCAGATTTGGGAATCTCCCCAACGTCCTCAGCCGTGAAGACTGAAGCAAAGAAATCATTTAGTTTCTCCGCAATGGCTTTATCGTCCTTGATTGCGCCTTTTATAGTTCGATCGTCTAGGGGACCTACAGGTTTTTTAGCAGGCTTCCTGCTTCTAATGTACTTAAAAAACATTTTGTTATTTCTTTTTGAGTTTTTGGCTAGCTGTTCCTCAAAATCTTTTTTTGCTTTTCTTATTACATTTTTACACTTGATTTGACAGTGTTTATGTTCCTTTCTATTTATCTCACTAGGATTGGACTTCCACTTCTTAAAAGATGCCTTTTTGTCCCTCACTGCTTCTTTTACATGGTGGTTAAGCCACGGTGACTCTTTTTTAGGTCTCTTGCTATGTTTTTTAATTTGGGGTATACATTTAAGTTGGGCCTCTATTATGGTGTCTTTAAGAAGTTTCCATGCAGCTTGCAGGGATTTGGCTCTAGTCACTGTGCCTTTTAATTTCTGTTTAACTAACCTCCTCATTTTTGTGTAATTCCCCTTTTTGAAATTAAATGCCAGGGTGCTGGTCTGCTGAGGTGTTCTTCCCACCACAGGAATGTTGAATGTTATTATATTATGGTCACTATTCCCAAGCGGTCCTGTAACGGTTATTTCCTGGACCTGATCCTGCGCTCCACTCAGGACTAAATCGAGAATTGCCTCTCCCCTTGTGGGTTCCTGCACCAGCTGCTCCAAGAAGCAGTCATTTAAGCCATTGAGAAATTTTATCTCCGCTTCTCTTCCTGAGGTGACATGTATCCAGTCAATATGGGGGTAATTAAAATCCCCCATTATTATAGAGTTCTTTGTTTTGGTAGCCTCTCTAATCTCCCTCAGCATTTCAATGTCAGTATCCCTGTCCTGGTCAGGTGGTCGGTAATATATCCCTACTGCTAATTTCTTATTTTTGGAGCATGGAATTACTATCCATAGCGATTCTATTGAACATGTTGATTCATTTAATATTTTTATTTCATTTGATTCTACATTATCTTTCACATACAGTGCCACTCCGCCACCCACCCGGCCTGCTCTATCCTTTCGATATATTTTATATCCCGGTATGATTGTGTCCCACAGATTTTCCTCATTCCACCAGGTTTCAGTGATGCCTATTATGTCAACCTCCTCATTTAATACTAGGTACTCTAGTTCACCCATCTTATTAGTCAGACTCCTAGCATTTGTGTAGAAGCACTTTAAAAATTTGCACTGCTTATTTGTCTGTCTATTTCATGCCTTCAGAAAACGCCTTCTATCACAAAAAGATTGACAATCTCCATGCTGAAGATTCTACTTCCATCTACTGAAGCAACCCTTCTCCCTAAACGAAACCAAACAACAAAAATCTGAAACAAACAAAACAAAACACTCAATCAAAACATATCTCTCAGCAGAGTTTTACCTCCAAAAGGGAATAAGAACCGGACATTCATGTCCACTAAGGCCTTCATTATTGCTGTTGATTTCATGTGGAAGGCATTCAGATGCTATGATGATGGATGTCAATTTAAAAACATTATGATAGATATTAAATACTGAAGATTTTCCCATAAGATCTGTTTCAGTATAGGAAAAAAAAACATTGCTTGCTGTGTGATGACTACTGATGAATGCTAATGGGGTGTGAAATCTATGGATATTGACAATGTCCTTAGCACAAGTATATAATCTCATGGGATATGTTTTATCTCCCTCTTGTGGGCATTACAGGTACACTTATCTTATGAGCAAGACCACCACAGACAAAAACTCTTGAGCTCAACCTAACAGACAATAACTATGCATTTTTAATTTACAATAATTGATTTAATTTATATAACAATTAGGGCTATCAAGTGATTAAAATAGTCATGATTAATTGCATGGGTAAAAAAATTAATTGTGATTAATCCTGAGATTAACTGTGCTGTTACTAATAGAATAACATTTATTTAAATATTCTGGATGTTTTCTGTATTTTCTAATATATTGATTTCAACTACAACACAAAGTGTACAGTGCTCACTTTATATTTATTTTGATTAAAATATTTGCACAGTAAAAACAATATAGTATTTTTCAATTCATCTAGTACAAGTACAGTAGTGCAATCTCTTCAACATAAAAGTTGGACTTAAAATGTATAATTATAGACAAAAAACTAAATTCAAAATTTAAAAATGCAAAACTTTAGAGCCTCCAAGTCCACTTAGTCCTACTTATTGTTCAGCCAGTTGCACTGAAAACAAGTTTGTTTACATTTGCAGGAGATGAGGCAGATATTGTTTACAGTATCATCTGAAGGTGAGAACAGGCATTTGCATGGCATTATTGTAACTGGTGTTTAAGGTGTTTTAGATATGCTAAAGATTCATTTGTTCCTACATGTTTCAACCACTATTGTGGAGGACTTGATTCCATACAGAGGACAGGTTCTACTAAAAAATTATCTAAAGCAGTGTAAACCGGTGATGTTGACTTTCTTCATCTGAGTCAGATGCCACTAGCAGAAGTTTGATTTTCTTTGTTGGTGGTTTAGATTATTTAGGTTCTGTTTCCACAATGGAGTGTTGCTCTCTTATGACTTCTGAAAGCATGCTCTACACCTAGTCCCTCTTAGATTCTGGAAGGTACTTCAGAGTCTTAAACCTTGGGTTGAGTGTGGTAATTATCCTTAGAAATTTCACATTTTGTACCTTCTGCACATTTTGTCATTTCTGAAGTGAAAGTTGTTCAATTTAAGAACACACGTGCTGAGTCATCATCCGAGACTGCTATAACATGAAATATATGGCAGCACTGATTAAAATAGAACTGGAGACATACATTTCTTTTCCCAGGGAGTTCAGTGATATATTTAATTAACACATTTTTTAAAAACAAGTATTAGCATAGAAACATGTCCTCTGAATAGTGGCTGAAACATGAAGGGACATATGAATGTTTAGTATATCTGTCATGTAAACACCTTTGAATACTGGCTGTAAAAGTGCCATGCAAATATGGCTGTTCTCTCTTTCTGGTAAAATTATAAATAAGAAATGGCACCATTGTGTCATGTAAATGTAAACAAACTTGTTTTTCTTTGTGACTGGTTAAACAAGAAGTAGGACGGAGTGAACTTGTAGGCTCTAAAGTTTTCCATTGGTTTGTTTTTGCGTGCATTCATGAAACAAAAAATAATAATCTACATTCTCAAGGTGCACTTTCACAGTAAAAAAAAAATCACATTACAGTATGTGTATGAGGCAAATTGCAAAATACTATCTGGTTAGTGCAAATATTTGTTATAAAAATAATATAAAGTGAGCACTGTACACTAGTTTTTTCAAATACAGCAAAAAATACAATATGAAAACATAGAAAAATATCCATAAATATTTAATGTCAATTGCTATTCTATTGTTTAATTTTTTTTGTTAATCACATGAACTAATTTTGATTAATCGACAACACTAATATGAATAGTTATCATTTATATTTTCCTGTATAGCTTTAAAGGCCTTTACTAAAATCAATGTGAAATAGGTAAATAATATAATCCCCATTTTCTGTACGGAAGAACTGAGAAAGAATTTTTACATTTTATTAAAATATATCCCAACATTGCTGTAAAATTGTATGGGACTTTCCAAACATCAATTAAGGCACAGTCCATGCCTACAGAGAAGCTGAATTAGAACTCAGGAGTTTCTGATTCCCAATCACATGCTTAATCCATTAGACATTGTTACCCTCATGTTAACATTACAAAGAAACAAAATATGTGCCCAATGCTTCAAACTTTCCTTATGAATAATGATGACTCATCCAATAAGGCCTTGCAGAACTGGGCCCAACATTTGGGGTGCATCTACACAGCAGGGCTTAACTCAAAATAAGCTACGCAAACTGAGCTACATCAATTGCATAGCTTATTTCAAAATAGCTTATTTTGAAATTGGGAGCATCTACACAGCACTTATTTCAAAATAGAGCACTCTTCCTCCAGCTTCCCTTACTCCTCATACAATGAGTGTTACAGGAGTCAGAGTAAGAAGTCCTTCAGCCAGGGCCGGCCCACAACATTTTGGCACCTGAGGTGAGGAGCTCAAATGACACCCCCATGCCACCTTTTCTCCTGCCTGCCTGTTATGTCTCTTGTGCCCGCCTTCCTCCAGCACAGAACTCCACCATCTCTGTGCAGAGAGAATACATATGCACCAGCAGCAGACACAATTTTCTACACTCTGGGTCCTAGTAGCACCCTCCCCCCCCCCCCCCACTCTGGCACCTGAGGCGGCCGCCTCAGTTCGCTTCATGGTAAGGCCAGCCCTGCCTCCAGCTTGACAATATTTCGACATTATTTAGAAATAAATGCCTGCAGTGTAGACATGGACTAAGTTATTTTGAAATAACACTAGTTATTTCAACATAACGTTGCTCTGTAGACATACCCTTGGATTGGTTAAATAATATTTATAATCACATGACATTACATAGTTCACCTGGTGCAATGTGAAGCGTTTTCTTTATCACATTCCTCTGAAATGTCTGATATGGTGATAGGATTCATGAGGCTCAAGAAGCAGGATAAAGGAGAAGGGGAATTACAGTCTCATATATTTGGGTCATATTTTGCCTCTCCACACCACCAGAAGCAATGTTTCAGTACTCTGCATTGCAATACAGGAGATCAGATATGACTCTTATCACCAGTTCTGTCCCCCCATGGAACATGAAGGTAACAGTACTGAGAGAACAGTGTATCCAGACTACCAGGGAGACAAAAGGTCTCTGAATCCTCAGTAGTGCCCTTCCAGCTGATTTAAGAGGCAGGATCCAAAGGGGACATCAAGAGAAGAGTTACAGTAGAGAAAAGGGTGGGGAAAAAAATTCAGGCTGCTGAAAAATAAATTATCAGTAAAATTGTTTCCATTGCTCTTTTCCCTTGCAGAGACTGAGTCAAGCAAAATGGCATTTCCAAAGCCCTGACAGGTAACAGGTATATCTTCCTGCTGACACTGTAAAGAAAATACACTGAAAACTAGCATTTGAAAGATTAAGGGAGCAATAAGGAATCCCTGCTCTTTGGCACATAAGGAAGTTGGGGGTGGGAATGGTACCAGCCATCACACCTGGCAGACCAGAGTCAGCTGCAAAACTGACAAATGCTAGGACAGACTTCAGGTTGCTGTATAGTCTATTTTGGGACCCTATCCAATAAGGTGCTGCACTCCTCCTCCAAACTGTCTGATCACTCTAAACTCCCTGGAAATTAATGTGAGCAGAAGGTGGTTAATCCCTGAAAGAATCTGGCCTTTAATGGCCATTCTTAAAGCAGAGTAAGTTCTCACAGGCCTTAGTCATCTCCAGAAACAAGCTAATCCAGGTGCAGGTAAAATATGGCTCTTGCAGGCCAGATCTGGCAGTTTGGCAGGCCACATCTGGCCTGCAGGAGCCTCAGCCAAAATCCCTGACAGCACCACCTCTGGCACCCCAGCCCTTCCCTTTCCTTCACCCTCTGCCTCCCTGATGCACCCCTACCCCAGGGCACAAATCCCCAGACTCTGCAGCCCAATCTCCTGCACCTCCACCTGCATCCCTACCCCAGGTCAGAAACCCGTCCGTTCCAGAACTTGCACCTCAATCCACTATCCGCAGTCATAACCTAGATCCCTGCACCCCCTCCTACATCCCCTCCTCCAGGTCAGAATCCTCACCTGCATACCTTGTCCCAGACCCTGCATCTCCTTCTGCATCCCAGTGCCCTGCCCCAGGTCACAGCCCCCTCCTAGATCCCATGACCCCTCCTGCACCCCATTTCCTTACCCCATGCTCCCATCTACCCCCAACCTCCATCACAGACCCAATACCTCCTTCATTAATATAATGGAAGAGTATGGCCCTTGGCCACTTACTAAATTCTTAGAGTGGCCTCCCATTAAAAATTCTTGCCCAACCCTGAACTAATCTCATTGCTTTCTTTTAGTCAGTGGCATTTACAGTCCCATTTCACTATGTTTTCTGAAAGGCTTACAGTACTTATCTTCAATAAACTGCTTCAGATTTCCTTTTTTTATTTAGCAATCAGCCGCCAGAGGCAGAGGGACCCCTCAATAGCTGAACTGACCTATTCTGTTATCAACTACCAGTCACAAATCCATTCAAAGTTACCTCACCTGCTTCACCTCAGAAGAGCTCATCAGAATCTTAAGGGATAATGGAGCCTCAGGTCACACAGTGCTGCCAAATATGACAAACTTAAGATGTGTTTACTGTCTGCAGTACAAATCAGTATGATTGAAAACACCAAGTTACTATATCTGTAAGCATGCTTATTTCATAACCAACTCTAGGAGAGAAGTGCAGGGCTGCGTACACACACCCACACACCCTGTGGCTACACTGTAGCAAGAATCACAAATCAGCAAAATTACTTCAGGTTATTAATGTAAAACTGAATTTAGCATGGCCTTTTTTCATGTGTCAGATAATGCAGTGGGTAAAAGTACAGTTTCCTATTTGAAAGCCTAGGTTCAAACATGGATTAGGCCTGGTTTTCACAGTTTTTTTACAGATTTCATTATTTTAGTTATGGCTGTGATTTTCTACTTAAATAGGTAAATTGGTGCTTCTCCCAGTTTAAGGCTATCCAACAGACTTCTGCCACCATAGCTGCGTCAGTCAGGGGTGTGAAGAGCTGTGATCCCTAATCAACACAATCATGCCAGTAGAAACCTCAAGTGTAGACACATTGTATTGATAAAGTTGCACTTCAACTGTGGGGTGCATTTATTATACTGGTTCAAAAAGCACGTCTATATAGTATACCAGTATTTCTATACTGGTAAAAATGCATCTAGTATGCATACAGCCCTGTTGTGGAGACAGTTCTTATGACATAAAGGTGCCTTCCACAGGTAGAGCTTATTATTGTTCTCTCACAAGAATAAGTTATACAGGAATAAGACAAACAAATAAACTGTGTCCACTTTCTACTTCTGTCAGTATAGCTGAAGCATTAAAATTGTGTGTGTAGCTATGGCCTGAGGCATGAAGTCAATCTTGTGATCTCTCAACTTCCCCTGTAAAGGCTACATGTTCACATTACAAAATTACTGCAGAATTCAATATGATTAATTCAGGATTAGCAGAATAGGGATATTGCAGGTTAAGTCTGGGGTGGAAGAGCAGAGCTACACCATGGAGTTCCTCAGATATTAGAGTTATAAGTAGGATTGCCACCCATTTGGCTTTCAATCAGAATTCCTGGTTGAAAAGGGACCGTGGTGATGGTTCTTGTCAGCACTGCTGACTGGGCCACTAAGGGAACATCTACACAGCAGGGCTAAAAACTTGAAATAAGCTATACAACTTGAGCTATGCTAATTGCCAGGGCTTGACGAACAGTGGCGAAATCCACTCGCCAGCCCTGCACTGCACATGCACAAGACCCGCATTGCGCATGCGTGTGCCGCCGATTAATGGGGCGACCGGCTGAAATCTACTCACCACTGGCAAGTAGATTCAATGATTTGTCAAGCCCTGATAATTGCGTGGCTTAAGTTGAAATAGCCTATTTTGACTTTTGGCACTCTACTCTACAGTTATTTTGAGATAGAGACTCTTCCTCCGAGTTCCCTTACTCAGGAGCAGCCTTAGATGAGCTGCTGGCAACTGACGCCCTAGGCAAAACGCACGATTGGCGCCCCCGCCTCCAAAGCCCTCAACGGCTGTTTATCTTGGTGCCCTAGGCAACCGCCTAGGTCGCCTGTATTGATGGGCCACCACTGCCCTTACTCCTCGTATGAGGGTTACAGGAATTGGAGTAAGCAGCCCTCCAGCTCAACATTATTTTCACATTATATTGAAATAACTGCTTGTCTGTAGATGTGGACTTTGTTATTTTGGAATAACGTCAGTTATTCTGAAATAATGCTGCTGTGTAGACATAGACAAAAAGCCTAGTTGGTGGGAGAGCAAGGCTAAGACAGGCTCCCTGTGGATCTTGGAAGTGGTGATGTGTCCCTCTAGTCTGTAAATACGTGGGTAGCCAGGCAGCTCCACGTGCTGTCCTTGCCCACAGGCACAACTGCCACAGCTCCAACTGGCCGCCAATGAGAGCTGTGGAAACAGTGCCTGTGGGCAGGGGCAGCGTGTAGAGCTGGCTGCCACTGTGCCTCAGGGCTGCAGGGACATGCTGACCACTTTTGGGAGCTGACAAAAGTAAACACCAACCAGAGACTGCACTCCTCACCCACTCCCAAAACCCAACCCCCTGTCCTAGCCCAGAGCTCCCTCCTGCACCCAAACTCCCTCCTAGAGTCTGCACCCTGTACCCCCTCCTGCACCTCAACCCATCTGCCCCAGGCTGGAGCCCCAGCACACACTCAGAACTAGGGATGTTAAATTTAGATTAATCAGCTAATCGAATAGTTGATGCAAACTGCATCGACTATTCAATTAGTCGATAAGGGTGCCTCCACCTTTGAAGCATAGCAACAACCCCAGGGCTGTTGCTACACTTCAAAGTGAAAGTGCTGTGGGGAGCATGGGGCCAGCAGGGGACTCAAGCAGTCCCCCGCTGGACTTGTGCTTCCTGCGGTGTTTCAAAGTGGCAGCACCACATGGAGCCCGAGGGGGCAGTGGGGAAGTCCCCAGCTGACCCCAGGCTCAGCACAGCGCTGCCACTTTGAAGCACCCCTTCCTCTTCCTCCCCCTCCTTGCTGCCTCTTTCTGATAGAGGCAGCAAGGGAGGGGGGAAGCTACCAGTTGACTCGTGTGTTGACTATCCAATAAGCATTTGCTTATTGGATAGTCGACTAGTTGTTCACATCCCTACTTAGAACGCCTCATTTCTGGCCCAACCCTGGACCCCATACTGCGCACTGATGTATTCACCCCCTCCCACATCTCAACTCATTGCCCCAGCCTGGAGCCTTTTCTCACACTCCAAATACTGCATCCCTGCCCCCACCCCGAGCCTGCACTGGAGCCAGAGCCCTCACTCTGTCTCACACTCAAACCCTCTGTCCCAATCCAGTGAAAATGAGTGAGTGCACAAAGATGGGGAAGAACGACTGATAGAGGGAGAGGAGATGGACAGGGCGGGGAGGCTTGGAGAAGGGATGGGACAAGAATGTCCATGTATTAGCAATCAGAAAGTTGACAACCCTAGTGATAAGAATTTTTTTAGATTTCATATAATGCTTGTAGAATGCTACCTCTTACTCAACAAAAGAAGGCACATAGACACCAGACAAGTCATTGTGGAACATCAAAAGACTGTAGATTGCCTCTGCCATACTACCAAAGATGAACACATACAAGTCCTTGTTGCATCGCAGCCTGAATGCTGGGGGAAGAGGTTAACCCTATGGTGCTTGAACTCTGAGAGATGAAGATTTCAAATCATGGTTAGCTCTAAAGGACATATAAAACTTTACATATTATAGCAACTACTGAAACCTTTCGGAACCCAATACCACATCTAATTTGTGTGTGTTTACCTACTTTAACCTTGGAAATAGCTCATTTCTTTTTTTCTAGTCAATAAACCTTTACTTTACTACAGGATTGGCTACAAGTGCTGTCTTTGGTGAGAGAGCTAAGGTGCATTTGAATTGGGATAAGTGATTAGTCTCTTGGGACTGGGAGCAACCTGCATCTTTGGGGATCTTGGAGTAAGTGACCATTTCTCATTACGCTCAACCTGCCTAAGTGGTGAGTTAGACTGGAGAGCCCAAGGGGTCTGTCTATGACTTTATGTTAAGGCTGGTAAAGTGATTCGGAAGTTCATTTGTTACTGGAAATAATAAGCAATTTTTGCAGAAACATAGTAAATGTCAACTAAGATTCATGTCTAACACAAAGTTATTATCATTTAGAATGAACTATTTTGAAGTTATAAAATCAATTACAGACATTCAGACTTTTCATCCTTCACAAGTTGAATCCACACACAGTAAATAATTTTAAAGTCACATCAGTTAGTTCCTAATGAATACATTTGAATCAGTTTCCGGAACCTCATTTTCATTAGACCATTACAGTCTGTTTCTTGTCCAGACTAAATAAAATGTAATGTTTCAATTTGTCCCTGAAATATATTAGTAACTTATTATGGGTTTAGGCATTTACAATAGCAATACTTTAGCCTTTGACTGTCACAAACTTCCACAATGTTGACTGAAATAATGTCAGATCCCACCTAGCTTTCATATCTGCAATTATGTCAACAAAATCATTTAACGTAGTCCCTAATTGAACACAACATATATTCATAACTAGCCCTGTTTTATTATTTATAATTTGTATGACCATCTATCTAGGAGCTTTAGTCATGCACCAGTACCTCATTGTGCCAAGTGCTGTAAAAACACAAAACAAACAAATTGGTCCCTGCCTCAACTAGCTGATACTATAAGCATAAGACACTGTACAAAAAACGGATACCGACAGATAAGGGACTACATTGGAAACAATGAGACAATAATGGTCAACCTTAAAATAAGTGCTGTCAGTACACATGTGGCCTAACCACTGTCAAGAATTTTTGTAGGCATCGTGTCAAAGGAAAGTTTTAAGGATGGATGAGGACAGTGAATTTGTACCATTTTGTGCTGCAGATATATTTCACTTCCTGTTTCTACAATAGATATTTAAAAGTAATGCCTCATTCTAGGAGGTGCTGGAGCCAAGGGGAAGAGAAGGCATATAACATCTCACCATACCAGGCCCTTAGATTGAAAGCACTCTAAACGAGGGACTTATTTTGCTTGTTACTTTTGTTTTAGCTATAGTGTACTTGCCACTCCATTGGGACAATAAAAAATAGAATAATAATTATATTAACAATGTGTAGTGTAATTTTTTTATTATTACACACCAATTTCTGTGGTGAGGTTAAAAACCATTTTGTGAAGAACCCACAGAGAAATAAGACTGCAATGATTCTAGTTAATCTTTGTTTACAAAAGAAAAGCTACAATAAACTTAGCTACCATATATAATAAAATATGTCACAATGCATTCTAGCTACAATTACTGATCATAGAATCAAAGAAATGAAGGGAACTTGATAGGTTGTCTAATATAGTCCCTGCCACAAGGCAGGACTAAGCAGTCTCTAGACTAGTGTTTCTGAAAGTGTACTGCAGAAATACTTTCAGAAACACTTTAACTGGCCGCCCCGGTTTGTTTATGTACCGGCGCAGTGGCCACGGAGCCTCGCAGCTCCCATTGGCTCCATTTTGTCTTTTTCAGTCAAGGGGAGCTGTTGGAAGCAGTGGGCCAGCCCACGCCACTTCCTGTGGCTCCACTTGGCTGCAAAGGACAAAATGGAGCCAATGGGAGCTGTGAGGCTCCATGGCCATGGCACCGGTACATAAACAAACGGGAGCGGCCAGTTAAAGTGTTTCTGAAAGTGTTTCCATGGTACACTTTCAGAAACACTGCTCTACACTATCCCTGGCAGGTATTTGGCTAACCTTTTCTTAAAAACCTCCAATGATGGGGATTCCATAATAATCATTATCATGATTATGTTCCAATTATGTCTCTGGCGTTTTGGACAGCGATGACGCTTCTCTACTCCTGTCTGTTTCTGGCAAGTCTCCTCAGCTGTGCCCCAGGTTTTTCAGCTCAGCTTTCGCAGCTCTTTGCTGTGTTGTTTTCAAGTGGTCTCATTTACATTTGCCTTTAGTTGTCCATCTTATTGGTTCTCTGGTAGTAGAACCAGTTTCCAATCCATGTCCAACATCTCCTAACAGCGATGGTGCTCACACCCTATTGGCTGCACCATGGCTGAAACCTGTTCTTTAACTGCAGAAGGAAGACTCTGTATTTCAGGAGACTTTAGGTTCACAATGTTGTAGCATCTATAGCCCTTGCTTGATGGATCCACACTTCTCAATTTTAGCTTGATGGAGGCTGCCACAAAGCGGTGGTTATGTCAACATTTGCACTCCTCACTTTCGCATCTGCCAGTGAGTGTTACCATTTGCCTTGGTCATCATATGGTCAATCTGGCTCTTATTTTTGCCATTTGGAGAACAACACATGAGCTTGTGAATCTCACAATGTTAAAATAGGATTCCACTGATGAATAGGTCATTCATATGACAGAAATCAACAAATCTTTCTTTGTTTTCATTCAGGGTGCCAAATCCTTGTCTTCCCATTTCTCTTCCACTTTTTGTGTCGTCTTCATCAACCTTGGTATTCAGGTCTCCCATGATGATAGTTAGGTTATGACACGGTACTTTTTCTATCTCCATTTGTCCTTTACTTCTTCATCACTGTCATTTGTTTTTATTTCAGGGTGATCTTACGGTGTTTCCCTTTCAGTCTGGCTCTCATAAGTCTGCTGACAGACTGATTCAAGCAGGAAATGCTCTACTTCCTTCTTCAAAAGGATGGCAACACCCTCATGATGTCTTGTCTATCATCCCATCCAAAATACAGCAAAGTTTCTCCTGAGGATGTTGTTAATCTTCCTGATCCTGTCCATCTGCTTCATTAATACCCAGGATGTGTAAGCTGTAGTGTCTCATCTCTGCTGTGACCTGAGCTAGCTTCTCAGTTTGGTACATAGTCCATACATTCCAAAAAATAAGTATTGTTTTTGTCTTGCTGTTGAACACTTCAGCCTTCGTGCCAGTGGCTTCCTTTCAGCTTTTTCCACAGACAGTCATACAGGCCACTGACTCCTGAAGGCCATCACACACAGTAAATTCAATCTGTCTGTCACTGTTCCTGTTACTTTAAAAAAAAACAACAGGATATGGTGGTTAGCCCTGTACCTAACCCCAAACCTGTATGCAGGTGAACCTGCCAGGAGCAAAAAGCCCCCACCAACACAGACTCTAGGGATTGTTAGAGCTTGCAAGCTGTCCCGTCACAACAAAGGATGGGCACTCAAGGACAGGATTTCACAATGTCCCCAGGCAACTTTTTCTAGTGCTTAACTATTCTGACAGGAAGTTTTTTCTAATATCTAACCTAAATCTTCCTTGCTACAATATAAGCCCATTATCTGATACAGGAATGGGGCCTCCAGTCTTAATACAAAATAATTAGTCAAAAGAAGCATTCCAGCAGAGAAGCTTACTTTTCCATTGTTACAGATTTCATCTGTTTCAAACTTCTACGAGTCTATTACATCCCCTTCTTCACCTCATAAATTATTGGCCTTTGGTGGCATGAGGGAAGCTTCATGAAGTGTATGATTCCTTTAAACTATTTCCCTGGATGACAGAATCCACTATAAGAAAGAGAAAGGCTAAAACAAATTCAGACAACGCTAAAGAGAAAGGGAAGTAGTTAACTGACCTCCATCAATTAAGTACTTATTAAATAATCAATATTGTTGAAGAGTGCAGTTTCTCTTTCCTATCTCCACTTCCCTCCCCTTCATTCTAGAATCTAAGGGTAGATACTACCAAATTAACTAATCTCAGCCTGAATAAGGAAAATCAATATTATTGTGTTGTTCCATATAGAGTTGCACTATGCCCCAGAAATTGTACTTCCAGTTATCCATATTCTGCTCTACAATGAACAATTGTTAAACATTAACGTTTGCATTGCATGCAAAGAAATTTCATATGTCTTTGACCAGTGGCACAGCGGACTATTCTGATAGTGTTGGTGCTCCAGAAATTCAAAACTACAGTTTATTATGGATGACATTTGCATAGAAAGTCTAAAAAAAGGTATGCCAATAATATTCTCAAAATAACACTGCTCTACAGCCAAAATGCTTCTGAAATAAATGTAGTCAAACTTTACTAATTCTGGGTCACTGAGAACGAAAATGATGCTTAAAATTGTTGATTGGCTCTAGTTTTCAAGATATGCTATTGGGTCAGTATATACGACCCTTGACTTGGGAATGGCGGAGGATAAGTGAGTTATAAAGGGAAGGGATCTCAATTTAAACCAGAAATGACTAAAATATATCTTTGACTGGATCTATGAATAAATCTATGACTGGGTTTGGACAGTACTTGCTTTTTAGGCAAAACAATGAATGATGCAATCTGAAGCTGGTATTGTGTCATACATGATATGAATTGCATCATGTTATTCCTAGAAGTCATGGATGATGCAATCATAACGAAGCTTACATCACCCTGCTGAACAAATTGCCCTATATCAGCTCTAGAAATCATACAGTGTCGTGCTCTCTTATTTGTCAGTGTTTGATTTTGCAAAGGGACACATTTCTGTTGAGCCAAAGTGAGCAGAGATGCCTCGTACTTGTGTGAACAGTGCAGATAACTTCTGCTATGTTTGTGGTGAAGTGACTTTTGCATCACAAAAGCGCAGTATAACCGCTATAATTAAGAAAGCCTATCACCTTTATTTTGGCTGCAAAATTGGAGATCAGGACAAGAGGTGGGCCCCACACATATGCTGCAACACTTGTGCAACAAATCTTCGCCAGTGGTTGAACAGGAAAAGGAAATCTATGCCTTTTGCAGTGCCAATGATTTGGAGAGAGCCAACAGATCATACCAGCAATTGTTACTTCTGCATGGTGCCTCCAGCTGGGAAAGGTGTGTCAAAGAAGAAAAAGTGGACTGTGCATTATCCAAACATTCCATCAGCTATACGCCCAGTACCCCACGGAGAAGGAGTGCCGGTTCCTGATGCACCAGAATCATTCTCACTTGAGTCAGACGAGGAAGAGGAAGAGGATGAAACTTCTGGTCCTGAACCATCAATGTCACAGGACCCACATTTTCTCCCATCCTCCTCCTCTGAACCACACCTCATAACACAAGGAGAATTGAATGACCTTGTCAGGGATTTGGAACTACCCAAGAGTAAGGCAGAGCTGTTGGGCTCCAGACTACAGCAGTGGAATCTCCTGGCAGGTGATGTTAGGGTTTCCATGTTCCGTGACCGTCAAAAGGATCTTGTCCCATTCTTCTTCATGGAAGGTGATCTTGTAGCCTGCAACAACATTGATGGTGTGATGGCAGCCCTCAACATCGTTCACGATCCAGATGAGTGGAGACTGTTCATTGATTCATCGAAGATGAGTCTTAAAGCTGTTTTGCTGCATAATGGCAATGTTTTGCCATCAATTCCAGTTGGTCATGCAGTCCATATGAAGGAAACCTATGACAACAAGAAACAACTTTTGAGGTGCATAAACTATGACCAACATCAGTGGCAGCTTTGTGGCGATTTGAAGGTTGTTGCTCTCTTGCTTGGTCTGCAGACTGGATACACAAAGTACTGCTGTTTTCTCTGCGAATGGGATAGTCGTGCAAGAGATTCCCACTACATCAAGATAGATTGGCCACTCCGACAGTCATTGGAGCCTGGGAGGAAAAGTGTTCAGCATCCACCACTTGTTGAATCAAGGAAGATTTTGTTACCACCCTTACATATCAAGCTGGGTCTGATGAAGAACTTTGTCAAGGCCATGGACAAAACACAAGCAGCTTTCAAGTACCTCCATGGAAAATTTCCAAGGTTAAGTGAAGCTAAGATAAAGGAAGGTGTCTTTGTTGGTCCTCAGATTCGTGAACTTCTTCGAGATGATGCATTTGACCATGCACTGCGTAGCAAGGAAAAGACAGCATGGAAAGCCTTCCAGTTAGTGGCAATAAATTTTCTCGGAAAAAACAAGGCAGACGACTACAGGTTGTTGGTGGAAAACCTCCTCAAGGCATACAAAAGCCTTGGTTGCAACATGTCACTAAAGATACATTTTTTTGCACTCTCATCTAGATTTTTTTCCACCGAACTGCGGAGCAGTGAGCGACGAGCACGGCGAGCAATTTCACCAGGACATTGCAACAATGGAGAAACGCTATCAGGGCAAATGGAGCCCATCAATGCTTGCAGACTATTGCTGGACAGTGACAAGAAATGCTCCATTTAATGAATACAAGAGACAGGCCAAGAAGCGCCGAGTAGACACTGACTAGGACTAAACTATGTACATAATAGTTTTTTGCCTTTTGTTTCATAATAAATTTTATTTATATAACCCTTTTGCTGATTTTTAAAGTGTTACATAAACAGGACAGGTGAAATATTATCATGTAAAGCAACCATAAACACATGAAAAGACCTAGGTTTACAATTTATGATTAAAACTCTACTATCTACACAATATACATAGACGTAAAATGTAAAAACTTAAATATCTTGGAAACAGTAGCCAGTCAGTTGTTTTAATTGTCATATTTGAATTCAGCACACCAAAATACGTAATAAATAGCACATTTTATCTCTGAAGCAGACGACTTCTAAAAAATTGTAGACCAGTGTAATTTTACATTTGCTTTCCATCTCAAAATATAGTTTTATCGAGAGCAACTGTTTTAATGTGCCTTTTCTTGTGCATTATCAAAGTATAGCACAAACAAGCAGAAAATTAACATGTTTTATATTAGCTGTGATTTTTATAATTAGTTGTAGAAATAATGGTAAAAAGTTATGCTAATTTCTGAGTTTTCACTCAAAATGTTACTATTATTCAGTTAATATTCAAGCATGTATTCTGTTTGCCTATAAGGTACAACACTGAAAAAAATGATCAGATTGAGGAGAAAAATCAAAATTGGCCCATTTCCAAAAAATAAAACAAACAAAAATACCCCCACAGAACTATCCATCTAATATTCTATGTATTCACACTTAGCATTTTCTCAGTCTGGATTTGAGATCATTCTAAAGAATGCTAATACTAACATTTCCTTATTTAAACTCATTGCATTGTGTATTGAGAAATATTTGTTTAAAAAACTAATTGTGATTAATTGTATAATTGAAAAAAATAAATGTGACTAATTGTGTGATTAATGGCACTGTTAAACAATAACAGAATACAATTTATTTAAATATTTTGGATTTTTCAACATTTTCAAATATATTGATTTCAATACAACACAAAGTACAAAATTTACATTGTTCATCTTATATTAATAATGTTTACACTGTAAAAAAGAAATAGTATTTTTCAGTTCACCTAGTACAATTACTATAGTACAATCCCTTTATCATAAAACCAGAACTTAAAAATATAGAATTATGTGCAAAAATAACTTTATTAAAAATAAATTTAGAGCTTACAAGTCCATTCAGTCCTACTTCTTGTTTAGCCAGTCACTAAGACAAATAAGTTTATTTACATTTGCAGGAGATAATGCTGCCCATTTCTTGTTCACAATGTCACCTAAAAGTGACCTTTTGTAAGGCACTCGTGTAGCCAGCATTGCAAGATCTTTTGTCCAATGCACAAAAGATTCTCTTTTGTCTCTTTTTGTCTCTTATGTCGCTTCATATTTCCACTATAATTCTCCTCCAAGGAGTTCAGTCACAAATTTAATTAACACATTATTATTTTAATGACTGTAATTAACATGTCTTCTGGAATGGTGACCAAAGCGTGAAGAGACATATGAATGATTAGCATACCTGACATTTAAATACTTAGCAATGACTGTTCTGAATTCCCATGTGAATACTTGTTCTCAGTTTCTGGTGACTTTATAAATAAGAAGTGGGTAGCATTATCTCTTGCAAATGTAAACAAACATATTTGTCTTAGCGATTGGCTGAACAAGAAGTAGACTAAGTAGACTTATAGGCTCTAAAGTTTTGCACTGCTTTGTTTTTTGAGAGCAATTATATAACAAAAATCTACATTTGTAAGTTGCTCTTTTATGATAAAGAGATTGCAATACAATACTTGTGTGAGGTGGATTGAAAAGTACTATTTCTTTTATCATACAGTGCAAACATTTGTAATAAAATAATAATGTAAGGTGAACAGTGCACCTTCCATTCTGTGTTGTCATTGAAATCAATGGATATGAAACTACAGAACAGGAACCAAACATATTGAATACATTTCAAAAGGTATTCCGTTAATAGTGTACATATTGAAATTTATTAAATATTTGTAGTTAATTGCATGAGTTAACTGCAATTGACAGCCCTACTTTGCCATGATCAGACATTAGCATTTAATAAAGCCCACTCTTGTATATTCACATCATAAAAATAAGTGTTTGCCCAGGACTAGGGTAAAACTTCTTCATGATGGTTCTTCACTCATTGCTACAGTACCCAATATGCTCTTAAGTGGGAAAAAAATCAACACTTTACTTCATTATGATGATATCAAATGTCTATCATTATTAATTCTAGATTTCATAGAAGCAATAAAAGAAGGTGGGAAAAAATGAGACAGAGTCTTCCAGACAGACTATTGGGACCATTTCCCATAAGGGGCACTGAAAAAAAGCAAACAAAAATCAGCTATTTATATAACTTTAATGAAGCAGATATGTGGAACTTCCTTGCATCAGTGTGCAAGGAGAAGACCACACAGCATCTGTGATATTCCTAACTGTGTCAGTTTGGCTAGTGTTTGACCTTTCAAGCACGTAATGGTAAAAGCAGCACTGGTGAAAAAGTTTTGTTCATTTAGCTTGAGGGAAAGCCAAAGGCTAAAAGAGATGAAAGTACACTGCTTAACTGGTAGATTAGCTAACCACAGTGTTAGATCATTGACTTCTTTGTAGCATGCAAAGGCTAAGCATGTTTATTCCACTGCCAGTGGTCTGGGCAAGATACTTTTGCTCTCAATATGCCTGTCAGTGTCAGTAATATTAGAGTTTGGAGGGTAAACATTTTCATGGGCAGCCTTTAAGACTGACTGTGAACCCTCCATCTCCCTGACTCAATGTCATACCCACACTAAAGACAAGATCTAATAGCAGAAGCCAAGACATACAGAAAAGAAAACTGAGTTAAAATGACCATTTAAATGGAAAAAGAAACACAATCCATGATTTAAATCTAAACAACTTTGCATTGTATCTTTTCGTAATAATAATAATAGCTCCCAGACTGTCCTTTCTACAGCAGAAATTGGGAAACAAGGATGGTATAATGTGGCGTAACAAAAAAAAACCAACAACCCCATATTATTCAAACCACAACTGTCCCACATCACCCCTGACATAGGAAAAAATCTATGATCATGCTGTTAGCAAATTAGTGCCTAAATATGAAAAGCTCCTGTGGGCCTTACTCAGTGTTTACTCAATACTTCTCGAATCAATGAGAATTTGCGAAAATGAGAACTGAATAAATCCAATGCTCATACTACTATTTAGAATTTACATAATCCTGTACATATAGAGACAAGACTATGGAATCTGGCCATAGGGCGGATGAAAAATTATATACAGATGTCGGCTCAGTCACCTTTTGTTTCACAGTCAGTGGTAAAAAGGGAGTAGTTGGTGCCCCTAGCCATTTCACAAAATCTCAGCATATTGGAATGCCTCAAAAAGAAGGAAACAAATGAGACTGCCTAAAAGTTTTCAGTGGGTGATGCAATAGTGCCAGCCATGAAAAAAGATACATATTTTTGCTGCATCTGCAGACAGTCGGCTTGGTTTTCAAAGAAGGAAAAAAAACAATTTTAAGATAATCTGTGGTTTAATTCAAAGCAGAGCAGATACTATTTAAAAATAAAAATTTCTCAGTTTTCATGACAAATTAAATGAGAATGTCTTTTTTGCAGTAAATGAAGGCTGAAAAAAAGGTGTCAATTTGAAATAGTAGCACAGAATTTGCCAAGATTATGTTAGCTGCTATTGTATCTATTGATTTTTTTTTAGGCATTGATTGATTAATTTTTTTTAAAAAGTGAAGGTTTAACCCCTGAATACACCACAGAGTGCTGATGAGACAGGCTCCTCATGGACCCTCTGCCAAAAGTAAAAGAAAAAATTGGCACTCTCAAACAGGGAATTGCTCCAGCTTTCAAGAAAAATAAAGACTGTCTCACTATGCTTAAGCAGTGGGTTTCATGGTTGAAAAATATCTGAAACCTTAGTGCTTTAACATGTTTTTTTACCTGACTTTTATCTTTACAGATATGCAGATATGTCCATCTAGCCAGGCTTTATAAAGTTTTCTTAGGGAGAAGAGCTGGAAGTTTTTTAGATTTTTGTTGTTGGTGGTGGTTTTTTTTGTTTGTTTTGGGATTTTTTTTTTGGTTATCATGTCTACATCATCGACAGGATTTCCCCACAGAAAAGGAATACCCAAATGCCTGAGCAGTATAGCGTTATAGTCAGTTTGCGCCACCAGTATGGCAGAAAAGTGACTGTATCAAGGTCAAGGAACTAGCTTTGAATCCTTATATTTTCATCTAAATACCTAGAAGCAGGTTTACATTTACGCTTCTGTGAGGATTCCAACTGAAATATAACAAGAGTTTTACACAAATTAAATTGTTACTCCTCTGTGAGTCACTAAATTTACAAAAGCAACTGACAGAGGCATTTGAGGAACCAAAGGCTGCTGATAATTTTGCTGCACTCTCAGTGAAGGTATGGTTTGATCTAATTAATGCCAAATGACTCATATAAGGACAAAACAAAAAGGTGATTCAGAGTAATTAGAAAATTACTTGGCTAACATAACATAACAGAAATTCAGAGGTTCTATGGACTGATTCTAGAATAAGAAGAGGATGAAACATGACTGATGTACTATAAACATGGATTATTTCATTTTCTTATAGGCAATGTTGTTGTAGCCAGTTTGATCCTAGGATATTAGAGAGACAAGAGGGATGAGGTGATATGTTTTATTGGGCCAGCTTCTGTTGGTAAGAGAGAGAAGCTTTTGAGATTACACAGAGCTCTTCTTCAGGTCCTGGAAACTTCAGACCAGGAGTCGGCAACCTATGGCTCAACCAGATATATGGCTCTTTTGAAGCTGGAGCCCAGCTCCCCCATGTTTCCCCCCACTGCAGGGGAGCCTGTGCTGGTGCTACAGCAGGCCTAGGCAAAACAATCCAGCATGCAGACACAGCAGGGAGTCCTCAGGCAGACTCCCCTGCTTGCCCCTCCCTCACATGACGCTCAGAAAAGCGTCTGCGGGGCCATTTGTATTTCACACACTGTGAGCTGGGAGGAGAGTGTGCTTCCACCCCCCAGTGCAATCCCATTGGCCGGTTTCTTGCCAATGGAGGCTGCCTGTTCCAAGAACTGGCAGTGTGCGAAACACCAATCCCCTCTCCCCTCAGGCTCTTATTCACAGAGCACATCGCCATGCCGCCACATAACCCAAACCCTCTGCCCCCTCCTGAGCCCATACCCCCTTCCAGACACTGCACCTCAATCCTCTGCCCCAGATCTCAATCCCCTCCTGTCCTAGATCACAATCTAAATCCCTGCATCCCCTCCTGCATGCCATCCCTTGCATAGGTTACAACCCCCTCCTGCCCTAGGTCACAACCCAAACCCCTGCACTGTAGTCCCCTGCACTAGGTCACAATCCAAACTCCTGAATCCCAAACCTGTGCCTCGGGTCACAGCTGCCTCCTTCACCGAAACGGAGTGCTCCCCAACCCAAAAAAGATTCCCCACCTCTGCCATAAATAAAGACAATGTTGAAACCTTTTGCTTTGGACATAATATTTTACTCTATTTAAAAATGAAGCCGGGCCAGACCCCATCTGGCTGCAGCATCATAACACTTCTGCATCCCACCCCACCACACACTAACCCTGAGCCCATCATACACCTGAACCCCCTGTCCTGAGCCCCTTAGACTTCCACACCCCCACATTTCCAGTCCCCCCACCATAACACTCCTGCACCTCATACATACCCCAACCCTGTACCCTGAGCCCATCATACATCCCAGCTCACACTCCTGAACCCCCACATCCCCAACCTCCTGCCATAAGATTGACAGAAGACAGCCTGAATGTGTGCATGAAGCTGGATTTGACCAGTTATGATATAAACTTCAAAGAAAGGTGTGAAAACTTGCAGCAGCAGAAGTCCCATTAAAAGTCTGTGAGTACAATGTTTCATTTATGCTATTATTAATTATTATGTCAATTATCAATACTATTAAGTTGTATATTTTCAGTCAAGCAAATGGGCATTCTTATACAGTTCTTTGTTGACCACTTGTTCTGAATTTTGATGTAGTTTGGCTCTTTGGTTTGAAAAGGTTCCTGACCCTTGCTTCAGACTGTCACAGCTAAATACACAGTAGAACAGATTAACACAGTTAACAGTTATTTCAATGGACCATTCAAGGTCAAGTAGCCTATTAACACCTCCATCCAGTTATAAGGAGGAAAGGAGAAGAAAAAAATGGGAGGGGATAAACTTAGTTGGTTATAGATTGTTATAAAAAGCAGTAAATACAATGTCTTTATTCAGTCCATGATTTTTAGTATCTAGTAAAGTTATGAATTTAAGCTCTCATGCTCATCTTTTGCAGATTTCCTTTGCAGATGAGGACTGTAAGGTCAAATAAAGAGTGACTGCTTTGTGAAAAGTGTTCACCCATGTCTTTTACTATTTGCTATGGTAGTTTGTGATCCATGAGTCTTACACATATCTTTGAGCACATTTCCCAGACCTGATGACAAGCCCTTTATAAGCTCAAAAGCTTGTTTCTCTCGCCAATAGAAGTTAGCCCAATAAAAGATATTACCTCATCCACGTTGCCTCTTCATTCCTTGCAGCATTTAAATCTGGAGAGCAAAATCTGGTCAAATCTTTACTCTAAATCTGGGTTTGCAAAGGAGGCTGTTCAAAGTCTAAAGAAATTGTATTTACTGTTTATTCCCTAACCACTGTTTTGTTAATATGCTTTAATAATCCTATTAGCTTGGAGAGTCATGATTTTCCATTACAGTAGTCATGAGCGCAGCGGGGACTGAGGGATGGTGGGAGGGGAGCTGTATCAGGCCACAGTGTCCATCCTCACTCAACAGCTTAAGCTAACACCAGAAGAAGAATGTGTGGTAAAGCAGAAAGGGGGGCCCCTGAGACAACTGTCTTGGCTGAGTAAGTGTTTGGACTTACAAATACTTAGACAAAATCCAAATATTTTAAGGTTTTCTACAATTGCTATTCATAGGTATTTTACTGATGCCCTCTTGAAAAACATGATTCTACCAAATTATCAGACAATTTGTTATCAGCTTTTTGTTGCCAATCTCTGGACTGCAAAAAATGTAGCCTCTAGACCGCCTTATTCATCACAGTGATTTTGGAGCATCCCATAATAGTTACAATAATCCAGAGGGTCTACTCACTAGATTCTTCCTTCTCTCTTCCAACTTTAATTCTAGATCTGATTAGTGTTATGGGCATCTACATCAAAGAAGTTTACACTGTATTTTATCTTGAAGGCTTACAACCTAGCAAAGCTTAAAAATGTCAAGTATTGAATTGGCCCAGATAAGGCTCTTCAGTGAGATGACCCCTTCACAAGCTAGGTGTTGTCTTATCCTCCATAGTGTGAGGCAATGGCTGCCTGCACAAGAAAACAACACCACTTTAACTAAGGTGCAATTTTAAATTGATTCAGGTAAACCAGTGCAACCTCCTTGCAAAACACCATATTATTGTAATTTATCTGAGTTTAGTTTCAGTCAGGGATCAAGCCAAGCTTGTATTGAAACAGGGCACTCTTGATCCAACATAAAAGTGTTTACACAAAGGTTGACATCAGCTCAAGTAAATGTGATTTAAAACAACACCTTTAATTAAACCAGTGCAATTTTCTACTGCAGACAAAAGTGCTCTAAGTTGACATAGCAATGAGAAACGAGTAACACAGTCTGTAAACTGATAAAGTAATGTCTGCTCAAGTCTGCAAACAACCGGAAACAATAATTCTAAGAGCAGTGAACAGGGTGTTTAGCAATGAAGCCCAATGATAAACATTTGATTATAATATTATTAAATAATTAATTGTTCATAAAACTATAAAATGAGTTGGATATTCGTATAATCATTATCATTCTGGCATTAATGGGTGGCATTTGAATTATGGATGGTGCTTTAGAATTGCAGTGCGGCCTACTGGATAGAACCCTGGAATGGGGTCTATTCACAGCTCTTCCAATGGCAAACTAGTTGACCTTGAAAAGGTATTTTCAGCTTTCTGTGCCTCAGTTTGCCCATCTATAAAATAGGGATAATGTTCCTGACCTCTTATATGAATCACCTGGAGAGCTAATGATGAAAAACACAAGATGAGTGCTATGTTATTTTTACTGAGGCCTACTGTTAATTTATTCCAATCTGACTCTTGATAATTATGCAGGAGCAAACTATTTTCAATTGTGTTGACTGAAGATAATTATTATATTTTTATTAAAAAGAGCTCCAAAAATTCCCAGTCCTTACTCCCTTTTTAACTTCACGAGGAGTTCTGCCTGAATAAAAATATCATAAGTATGCTTGTTCTCTGTACCCACTGGTACACAAATGGGATGAAATAAGAATTGAGACTGTTCTGGAATACTGGCATGAAATCTAAATTGCTGGTCACTTAATATGGGGCACAAAAAAATAGCATACAAATATGTATTAAGAAGTAGTACGCATTTAGAATGAACAAGAGGGTTTCAAACCTAAGACCAAAAAACACAGAAATGAATTTTAATAATGAAACCAGTTAGAGAAAGGAATAATAAGAGACACTTTGTCAGTAGAAATAATGCATTCTACAACTTGCGGGAATGTGGAAGACCCACAAGGCAAAAAATAAAAATCAATTCTGAGAGATATCAAAGCAATTATTTTTTTGAAATGTTTAATTGAACTGCAAAGTTAAGAGAATATAAAGTAATCCATTCCCCAAAAGATGTCTGTACTAGATGTTGTGTTGGCTTTCAATCAGGCAATTGTGTTATTTCCAAAGTTCAGGAAGAGCACGCTGTCTAGAACAGTGGTTCTTAATGCGGTACTCCTGAGGTTACCCAAAAGTCTCCTAGGGGGTACATCAACCCATGTAGATATTAGGGTATATATCAGGTAATCAGATATCAATCCATGTTAGATATCAGGTAATTAAATAGTCGCGTAAACCACATGAAACCTTAGCAGTTACACGACTGTTCGATAGTCCCCGGGGTGGGGCCAGCAACCAGCGTGCTCCCGGCCCCACTCCGAGGGAGCCCCCTGCCACTCCGTGCTGCTGCCTCTGATAAGCAGCAGCGCGGGATGGCAGGGAAAGCCAGTCCTCAAGGGGAGCCAGTTTAAAAACCGGCTCCCCATGCAGACTAGCTGTCTGATGCTTGGCACTGCTGCCTCTGATACATGGGCAGCAGTGCAGGGTGGCAGTAGCTCCTGTCCATAGGGGTCCGACTGCTCCATGGACAGAAGCTGCTCTGCGGGATGTGGAGCAGCTTCTGTCTGTGGGGAGCTCGTACCCCCCGTGGACAGTGGCTGTTTCATGGCAGCCTCCCCTGCCCCTTTCCCCCAATAGAGGCAGCAGCGTGGGTAGGGAGGCAGCACCACAGAGCTTTTAAGCCATTCCCCCCAGCACCAGCTCCCTGCTCCCCGCTTTTGCTGCCTCTGATGCACAGGCAGCAAAGGGGAGGGAAAATCCTGTGTGTAATCAACAGGATTAACTGATAAACCTAAACTGGTTAATTGTATAGTCGACTACACGTTGACATCCCTAGCAGGTATTTGCCTAGTTTTACAACAGGCTAAAAGCACGAGCAAATTTAGTACAAACAACAATTTCATACAGACAATTACTTGTTTATACAACTCTGTCTATAGATTTTAGAAATGTGGAACTGTCTGTCTGTCCATCTGTGAGTCCGTTTGTTCAAGAACTCCTCCTAAGTGGTAAGAGTTAGGACCACCAAATTTGGTATGTGGCTTCCTCTTATCCTAACTTAAGGTAAGGTCAGGGTTTAATTGTGCAAGGAAAATGGGATCAGTCTGAAATGGGATAATTTTCCATAACACAGACAAGGAGAGAGCTGCTAGGAGGAACATTTATACCGCAGAATGAGCACAGGAGGTCGGCCGCATCACTGTTCCCCCTCTGCCCCACCACAGAGGGACCCAAAGCCATGGGCCCTCCCCTTAGCACCAGCACTGGAGAAAGTGAGGTTGAAACACGGGTTACAAAAGACACATCAGTTTCCTGAAAGAGGTATGGTAGTCTAGAAAGCTTCAGAGCCACTGTTCTAGAACTAACATGTATAGCCTTCTGGAATTTGTAACTAAACCACGGTATTGTGATTCTTTAATTTCAACAGTGCAATTAAAAGTGTAAGTTTAAACCAATTTTTTTGTAATCATGCCACTGTTTCATTGCCTTCAGTTATTAATACATGCAGACTACTCATAGGAGATTAGTTCTTTCCACCATTTAGCCTATCGTTAATTCAGAATTGGATGTTCTTGGAAAAGTTTGTGTAAAGGGGTTTTTATAGTATTATTTTCACTGTTACATTAACAGTTCCATGTTCAAAATCAAAAACAACTCTGTAATATTATGCCCATATGGGTTTGCTACTGTTGACAGGAGTCAAAATTGACTATTCCATTTGCAAAGTGTATAATATTTTTGTAGGAGACAAAGCAACAAAACTGAACTCATTATACATTTCAGAAAGGAATAGGTTTACTAGTGCAGTGATAGGGTATGTCTACACTTGCACCCTCTTTCGAGAGAGGGATGCAAATGAAGACATTCAAAATTGCAAATGAAGCTGGGATTTAAATATCCCGTGCTTCATTTGCATAATCGCGTAATGGCGCTATTTTGAAATAGCACTATTTCAAAATAACAGACGCTGTTAAGAGATGGTTATTTCGAGAGAAAACCCTTCTCTCGAAATAACCCTTATTCCTCATACATTGAGGTTTACCAGTTATTTTGAGAGAAGGGTTTTCTCTTGAAATAACTACCTCTTAACAGCGTCTGTTATTTCGAAATACCGCTATTTCGAAATAGAGCCATAACACGATTATGCAAATGAAGCACGGGATATTTAAATCCCAGCTTCATTTGCAATTTCGAATGTCTTCATTTGCATCCCTCTCTCGAAAGAGGGTGCAAGTGTGGACATGCCCATAGACAATCTGCCCACAAACTGCATTGCTCCCATCAAGGTTCTACGTATGGCCTGTGAGACTTTTTTTACCGTTGCCCCTGTGCAGGGTTGCTAGATTTTGCTGGTTGACGTCCACATATTTTTTTCTTTCTGGTATTACTAAAGTGACACATAGGTAAAGCAAGGGCACATGAAGTGAGATGCATGCTGGTTGCACACAACATTGACTGTGAGAGCTGTGTACTCCCTCTGCATCCAATCAAAGTGCTGCTACAGTTCAATTAGCACACCTTGCAAATTCTAGGTATGCAAGCACAGTTAGCAAAACTCCCCCACCCCAGGAGACAGTCTTGGTCATGACAATCTTGCGGCCCACTGAGATGAAGGAGGACCACTTATGTACAGGGGAATTGACAGGATTGCCATGTCCCCCTGGGCAATGTGGGGAGAGGCGGATCTGAGCTCCCGGAAGGGGTGGAGCCTTGTCCGGAAGTGGCAGGCTGGGGCAGCTAGCCCCCAGTGCTGCCTAGATGGTACGGTGCCCTACCACTCTAAGGCAACGTCTACACTATGAGTTTTTTTGGCAGAAAATATGCTAATGCTAATTAGCATGAGTCGCGACTTCATTAGCATATTTTCTGCCATTTCTTTTTTGCGCAAGGGGTTTTTGCACAAAAAGAAGCAGTATGGACATTTCCTTTTTGCACAAAACCCCTGTTTTGCACAAGATCCTTATGCCTGTCCCGGAGAGGCATAAGGATCTTGTGCAAAATGGGGGTTTTGCGCAAAAAGGAAATGTCCATACTGCTTCTTTTTGTGCAAAAACCCCTTGCGCAAAAAAGAAACGGCAGAAAATATGCTAATGAGGTCATGACTCATGCTAATTAGTCCCTCGTTAGCATATTTTCTGCCGAAAAAAGTCGTAGTGTAGACATAGCCTTAGAGATGGCTGGAACATGTGGCATAGGGCTCTGGAGAGCACCACATGACACTCCGGCAGCAATTCTAAAGGGACCAGGGCTCTCGCAGCTGTGATGACCAGGAACCCCGGGACATTTAGAATTGCCAGGCCCCAGGGCAACTGCCCCATTTGCCCTCCACTGTCACTAGGGTTGCCAGATGGTTTCAACAAATATACCAGACACACTTGACATTACATCACAATCTATATTATATCTTTTTTAGAAAATACAGGACATTTATATTTTCTCAATTTGTTTCCCTGAACAGAAAGTTCAAATACTGGACTGTCCAGTTCAAAACTGGACACCTGGCAACCCTAACTGTCGGCAAGCCTGCTCATGTGGCCCACTCATTAGCCTAGGCTGCCCATCACTGTAATAGTACATCTGGCTGGTTGGGGTACAGACATTTGTCTAAACTAGACATCGCATATTATGTAATATCTGAAGTTCCACATTCTACTAGTGTAAAGTGCACAGTGAATGGTTTTGCTTTTGCTTCACAACACAAATGCCAGCAGTACATTTATATAGAAAGCAAAGTGCTTAAATGTTTCTGGGGCTTTTTGTCTATGGAGCTAAATTTGGATTAACTTTGATTATGAAAACACAGTGAGTCTAACAGATTAGAACTGGTTCCCACTGCACAGACACAACAAAAAGAATGGCAAAATAAAGGTGACTTCACAAATAATCTAGTTTTTCTCTTCAGCAGCCACCATGATGCACACTGCCATCTTTCCAATCCATAATTTTTTTTGGGGGGGGGGGGGGGGAAGGTTGTTTGGTTTTCTTGGTATATTTTTTTCATGGTTAGATGGCAAAAATCAAAGGAGAAAGTCACCAAGAAAAATGAACAGTGGCTATTTGGTGATAAGGGACAATATGGAGGTTTTCTTAAGTTATTAGACATGACAGCACTAAACTTCTTGAGCATTATACATCACAGGCAAGAAAGGATTACTCAGCATAAAGTTAGGAAGTGGTCTGCCTTATTAAGATGGCACCAATACCCAACCCATGTACTTTAAACGTTTGCCTCTTCCCCCGTTATTTTTGCCACCATTTTTTATTACTAACAAGCACATACTAATGCTTCCTTTTCCAAGTCCTCTATTCTCAATGAAAATAAAGCACCAGCCAATTATATGAAAGCCAGTTTTAAAAACAGCCTTGCATTTCTGTATTAATGTACTGTTGTTGCCAAGACTTTAGCCAATAGACTGGCTGACAGCCCATCCAGACCCACAGAAGCCATAGTAAGTTTTGGAAACAAACTCTTTGTGTTTTGTGGTATGCAACTGATTCAATAATAATTTAAGGGTTTTGGAAGTACACTAGCACTCATGTACTTTACCAGCTTCCTGAAGGGAACATGGCATTATGAATAATATTCAAAATGTGTATTCTCTACACATTGTTCATAATATAGGCAATCTTTTTGTTTTGTTTCTCATTTTTGGGTGAAATTCAACCTCATTAGAGGGTTAGCATGGGCACGTCTGCCTATGGCTCACTTAAACCAGGTCATTGTACTACCTTCATCCTACTTAACTGTGAGCAATCCAGCTTTTGCTGGCCTTCTGTGCGAGTTTGAATTGCATTCTTTTTAGAATAATTTCTTGGCTCTGATCTACGCTAGGGTGTTATTTCGAAATAACCCCACTTAGGTTGAATGTATAAGTGGAGCGTCCACACTACCAAGCCTGTTATTTCAAAATAACAGGCCACTTATTTCAAAATCTGTACTCCTGCTTTCCTTGGGGAATAACACTATTTTTTAAATAGTTATTTCAAAATAGTGTTCGTTTGGATGCTCCTGTGCTATTTCGAAATAATTGGCCTTCAGAGGTTTTTCACAGCTGTAGCACTGACCTTTCTAGCCACACCAGGCATCTCCACTGCTCCCCTCCCCCTGTGGAGCATAAAAGTCCCAGCAGCAGCAGAAGAGTTTGTCCCATGAGGCAAGCTGTGAAAGCCCCATGCAACACAGCAGCAACCAAGGAAGCCATGAGAGACTCCAACACTTCCAAGGCTGCCAGCACGCCTGCTGAACTGGCTAGGGACACAGGAGAGCTCTGGCCTGAACTGGTGTAGAAATCCTGGACCTTATCGAGGTCTGGGGGGAAGAGACCAAGTTCCAGGATCTCCACACCAGGAAGAGGAATGCAGAAGTCTATGGCTGAATCACCACCAGCCTAGCTGACAAAGGCCACACCCGGACACTCAACCAGTGCTGGATGAAAATAAGAGCTTGGGCAGGCCTAACATAAAGCCCGGGAGCAGAGCAGATGCTCCAGGGCTGCACCACGCAGCTGCCGATACTACGAGCAGCTGGATGCCATTTTGGGTGGGGGGCTGGTCATGTGGCAGAGGACAGAACCCAGGGATGGCACTTCAGGTGAGTTCTATAACTTTTCCTATCTACACATGGGGGCAGGTGATGGGCTATGATGGGCTACACACTCCTCTCTCAGCCTACTCAGCCTGGGGGCCACACAACAGCCTGTGCACATGGGTGCACATGGAGTACCAGTCTGGAGCATACAGGCCCATGATGCACACAGGAACGCCTTGGTCCTTCTCACAAGGTTTCTGCACAGGTCTGCCTTACTCCAGACTCTGTGGTGGGACACTTTTCCATGACAAGCCACCACTAAGGAGGCTGGGGTCATGGAACCACACAGCCGTGCTCCACCCGACACAGGTTCATGCCCGCACATAGGCAGCATCCGCTCCTGGTTAAGTCATGAGGAAGAGACTGATCCTGTGCATGGGAAACTGCCACGGGGAGAAAGAGGGAGGGGGAAAATCCAGTAGTACTCTCTATGGCAAGCAGTGTCTGCCGCTCACACACACCTCCCCCAACACACCCACCTCCTCCAGTGGGCAGGGACAGAAGTCCTTTCTCTGTGGGATGCCACCAGTGCCAGACCCATCATGTGTGAGACACAGTAAGAAGCCAATCCGCCCTATCCCCCCCTCCTGCCCACAGTCTCCTAGCTTGGCCAGCACTTTCCCATACCTGCTTGTTCCCAGGCCGTGGATGTTGCGATGCTCCCCTGGGATATCTGTGCCCATGCTGGAAAGTGCCCACTGTCTAGGCAATATATGGTCTTGCTCAAAGAACATCTCCATTGTCTGAACCGAGACCTTCAGTGCCGACTCAAAGATTAGGCTAGGCCTCATACACGCTGTTTCCTGGGATGACTGCCCTTGTAACTTTTGTTCACAGCTGGGCCAGCTGCAAGCTTGGTGTGTTCCCGACCTCCCACACCATCTACCTGACTCCACTGTTTCAGTCTATGAAACTTACTTTAGTATACCTTTCAAAGGGCACCAAACATCAGTAGGGCTTCCAAACTAGCCCACTATTCCTTAAAAGAAAAAAAAAACCACTATAAAAAAGGACAAAGGTCAGAAAGACAGCATCTTCCTATTAACATACTTTAGTAATGAACATTTTCTATGCAAACCACTGTTTTGGTTTTGTGGAATTTAATTTCAGCTAAGGAAAACCAAGTGCAGATGTGTCTGTTTGGGTTTTTTGTTTCTTTTTTTTAAGGGAAAGGGTGGTGGTGTGATGATGGGAAGAAGCAGAGTGACAATTTTTAAAGAAGTCATTTCCCATCAATAGTCCCAACCTTCATGCTACTGCAATGGTTATGAAATGTTATTCAACCAAAATAAACATCTGTTACATCAGTACCTATAATAACAAAGTAGAAGAAAATAAAGCAGCATAACAGGTGATCAGTTATTTTATACTGTGTACTGTAATTCTAATTAAATACAGCTGTCAGCTCCTTTAGATATTGAAAATGTAATCAGCAATGAAGTTAATTTGCGTCCCACCAAGGCCCTTACAGTAACTGATTACTTACAGATGCCAAGTCTCCAAGTGAAATTTTTGCCACCTGTTTTCAATTTCAGGATTGGCAGTCTTACACTTCCAAGATTACTAGCCTATCATCAAGCTATGCCATCTGTTGCTGTATTTTTCATGCTCAATCAATACTTTTCACAAGACATCCACCAGAACACCAGAATGAATGTGATTTCCTTCCCAATATACACACACACACAAAGGACACACCAGAAAAACTCAAACTCTTCTCCAAGGTAAAGCATAGGTGTAGATAAAATGACCAAATTCTAAATAAGGCCCGTCTACATATCAAACAAGCCAGGGTTCATGATTTCTTATTTAGATGTTCATGTTGACAAATTCATTACTTTTACTATATTTGGACACAAATTACTGTTTATCTAGTTTAGCTTCTGTAATTTCTGCATTCACATACCCAGAGTACTTCAGTGCAGCATATTCAATACATGCAAAGAACACGGTCACATGAAAATTTGTATGCAAGTAAGTATAATAGTCTAGTAAATCCATCTGAAAAAGGATAATAAAACAAATGCTAGAAATAAACAGATTATGGTGGTGATGTAATAACCATAGATCAAACCATAGATCAAAGCTATTTTTTTTCACTAGCCTACAAAAGATGTGGCTAAAATGTTTCCTTCAACCCTATGGTCAGAATGAAACTCACTACAATTGGTTTTATTCCAAAATATACACCAATTTTATCTGAGTCATGAGAGAGCGAACATCTCAAATTACAAATCAATTCAGACTTTTATTTTTGTGGTAGGTAGACATTATTATATAGCATCCATCAAATTAAGTAGCCAATTATGGAAAATACCCCTGGTTAATTATCAAGTCCATAGGGAAAGTATTGTCCATTAGAGAACATATTTTATAGTAAACTGACGCCACATTTGGTTTTTAATTATATATGCCAAAGGAAAGAACTATTTTCACTACATAAAACACAACTGATATCAAGTTCTGCCCTTCATGGCCCATGCACTGAAGTGCAGTCTTTTGAATTGCAGCCCATTTAGACTGTAAGGGTATGTCTACTCTACAGCGCTATTTCGAATTAACTCATCTACACACAAAAACTATTTCGAAATAGCGAAATGTGCTTAAAGGGACTCTACCCCCACCCCCACCCCGGACAGACAGTTCTCAGGGTTCCCCGCTTGCTTGTCTACCTTGATGAGGGACAGCAAAGCAGTCCTGTCTTGCAGTGCCCTGAGTGCCCGCACTCGGGACACCACAGCACTCGGCCACATGGAGCCAGAGCTGCCCCTGGGCATGCCGGTGCGTCTCGTGGGGTCGTTGCCATCTGCCCAGTTGCACTTGCTGCAGGCTGCCATCTGGGGGGGTCCATCAGGGGGCTGTCAGGATCCAGGAGGCCCTGTAGGAGAGTGTCCACCCTGAGGAGCCCTCAGAGCCACCCCAGTCCTCCCCACTGGGGGCTCGTGCCCCATTCCTCCCTCACGTCCTTCCACTTACCCCTCCCTAGCCCCCCTTTCTGATGTCAAATGAAAGACATGTATGTTCAAAAATAGAAACTGGGTTTATTGAACAAAACTGGGGGTAGGGGGTGAACCTTTGGGGAGACTGGGGAAAAGGAGGTGGGAGAGGGGAGGGGGAAACCTGGGAGGAGGGAGCTGGAAGGGGGAAGCAAGGGGAAGAAGGGGGAGGGAGGGGAAGCTCAGAGCCCAGGGTTGGGGGTTTTGCCAGACCAACTTGATTTTCATGCAAACCTGCTCCTGGGTTCACATGTGGCAGCCAGGCTGGCAGCTATCCTGCCATAGATGGCCGCATTCCTCCGTCTAGTGCGGAGATCATGGACGTTGGGGGCATCCCCCCCAAACCTGAATAAGGTCCATGATCTCCACCCTGGACCAGGAAGGTGCCCACCTTCTCCAGCCCATGTCAGACACCTGGGAGTTGGCAGACTGCTCCTGGGGAGCGGTGGAGGGCTGGCTGCCAGTGGCTTGCTGGCTCATGTTTTGCGGCCACTGGGTCAGGGGCCCTGGTGGCCACTGCTGGCTCTGGGCTGGCACGCTTGGAGCTGGTACAGGCGCTGTGGCCAGAGTCTACCCCTTTCATGGGTCCGGGGCTGGTGGAGAGGAGAGTAAGTTTTCCTGGTTGTGCCCAGAGTGGCCACCAGGGCTCCCTGGGAAGGGCTGGAGGCCCCCTATTTCGAATTAAGTGTCTTTACAGCACTTAATTCGAAATAGCTATTTCGAATTTGGCGTTACTCCTCGTAGAGTGAGGTTTTCCAAATTCGAATTAAGCGCTCCGCTATTTCAAATTAATTTCGAAATAGCGGCTTGCATGTATAGACGCTATTAAAGTTAATTCGAAATAAAGGCTGTTATTTCAAATGAACTTTGCAGTGTAGACATACCCTAAGTCTTTTGAGGCATGGATTGACTACTGTTTGGTGCCTGGCAAAATGGGGTCCCACTCCTGAATGGCCCTTAAGCAATGCTATAATAACTGTTTTTTCATAAAACTCAAATTGCTACCATTATTCAAAAATGTGATTATTGTTATAATTACTTCACTCGGTAAATGAAACAAAGTACCTTATATAGCTTAAAGAAAGGGTAAAAGGGAAAGAAAGGAAGATCTCTTGGTAAATCTGTAATGGCACTCTTCAAATGTTATTCCATCACTTAAACAATAAATAAATCTGATTTTACAATCTCCCCGCTGTCTCCAATCCCATGCTTTCACACGCCATTGCCCATGGTAGGAGTTAAGGAGACACCATTAATCTTCTCAACTCACCAACCCCTGGGTTAGCAATTATTTCCTTGCATTCAGCAGTCCTAACATTATGGGAAACCACTATGAGGACCAAACTCTGACTTGCAATGCCTTATAGAAGCAGGAGACAACACAACACTGAAAGTGATTCTGCAATCAGCCACAGTTCTCCTGAGATCTCCTCAGGCTACCATCATGGCTCTTATACTCGTGCTGATAGAAACAGAATCCTTGTTTCCTCATAATGATCTCATTTCCCTTCTGTCATAATAATATCTCTGCTATAGTATAGTCTCTACATAAAAGATGTTCTGGCATTAGTGTGAATCCACCAGAGTTTATATCTTCTACTTACAGCACTCTATCAGGCTGATGTTAGAAAGGATACTGGCTCATTCACTGGGGCTGATCATAACCTCAGTAATACTGAGATAAAACTAGAATATTTCTGTTGACTTTATTGGAGTTTTTACAATTGTACACCAGTGCATTTGAGGTCAGAATCTGAATCAAAATGGTCACTAAAAGCTAATGGAAGCCACCCACATCCACTGAGGGGTGAATGAATATATACCCTTAGGAATTGGAACTGAGAGACAAATACTATAAGCCTCAGTACTTCTGTGAATATCATACAGAAGGAAAAAAAATGCCCTTTCTGTAATATACAGCACTGAGCTCATACGTAGGGTACACTAGATGTTTTTATATATATATATATATATATAAATGTGTGTGTGTGTGTGTGTGTGTGAAAAAGATGTGTTAAGGCCTACCCAGTTTATGTCAAATGAGCACCAATTTAGTTGAAAGCGTAAAAGCAAGGCAGCATTGTTATGATACAGGAGACGTAAGCAAAAAACCAAAATTTGATTGGATAACCAACAATAATCCCGCTTTTAGGGAAGTATAAGCAGACGAAAAACTAAAAAAAGCAACAGAGTACTGATAACCCCAGTTTTGAGGAAATAAAAGCAGACAAAAGAAAGTTAAACCACAACCACGAAATAAGGCAGCATGAGACGACAAAAACTGTCAGCATAGTCAGGTGAGAGGAAAATTATCGAAACAAGGTATATAAGGTTGAATGAAACAGACCAAGAGTGGAAGCGTTGCGAATCCAAAAAGCCAGGTCTGATCAACCAAGTGGCTCCCTCCCCAGCGCTGAATCTCGTTGCCATTTGTAAGCTCCGAAAGGGGAACACCAGTCATAAGTTGCAACAAAAAATCCGAAAGGAAAGATAAAGAAAAGAATATCTCCTGAATCTAAACAGTGCTGTTGTTCGTCTTAATGTAAGTATTATTAATGTAAGTATTATATAGCTATGACAGAGAATTCCACAAACTGTCAAAAAGTAAATCTGGAGGGTATAGCTGTAGGGGGAGTTATTATATTTGTTTTATTTGTTTTATTTTTTATATTTTTTATCTGTATGTTATGCTGTCTGAGAAGAATTAAAGACCGTGAATTGATTTAAGTGAGAAATTAATTAAAAAGTAAAGAGAAAATAAAAATCTTTGTTTAACCCTAAAAAGGAGTATTCTTCTGTCTGTGGTTTCAAATCCTATAAAGAACCAAACACCGGTTACTATAAATATGAAATATAATAGTAGCAGCAGCTTGTTTTCCACCAGAAAGATCAGAAGAACAGCAGCTATTTATTGCTTCAGTACCGCAATTACAACATTAGCCAATGTTTCCAGTAAAGTATGCTTCCACCCCTGCCATTTCTAATAATAATGACATTCTTTTTCCTTGGTTTGTTTTTCAGAGAGTTAGCTGTCCAAAATACCACACGAGTTACTCTCACTGAAAGGTGAAAAGATCACATGATATGCTTTTCAGATTCAATTAGCTACAATTAATTTATAGTTTTCAAAAAGACGTTCCATTTTCCCACTCAGCAGTGTAATTTTGACCTGGAACAAATATAAGGATATCGCTGAAGACTAAACATTTTAACTACAAACAGTGGGCTTGGCAGAAAAAAAATCCTTGTATTCAGTTTGTTTCTTTGGTGGCTTGGCTAATAAACAAACAAACAAAACCCTTCTGATTTGTTAACAACTAAGCTACAAAGACAGACGTCAGCAAAGATTTATGACCTGGTTCAACATTTAGACTCCATTAACGTCAATGGAATTTGGATTGGGCCTTTAATTAGGAATATCTCTGTCCTAAACCGTGGTCTGCTAATGTGGCCCCCTATGCCCTTAGTGCCCCATCATCACTTTTCATGGGTTCATAGATTCCAAGGCCAGAAGAGATTAGTGTGATCATCAAGTCAGCCGTGCTTTATAAAATAGGCAGTTCTTTCAGGGGGAAAAAAATCTAGTTTTGACTTTACAACTCCCAGTGATGGAAAATCCACCTCAACCCGGGGTACATTGTCCCAATGGTTAATAACGATCACATTTAAAAAAAAATTACTCTGTATTTCCAAGTCTGAATTTGTCTAGCTGCAACTTCCAGCCATTGAATCATCCTAATCCTTTCTCTACTATATTGAAGAACCACTATCAGAATACCTGTTCTCCATGTAGATACTAGCAGATTAGCCCTCAGGCTTCTCTTAGTTAAACTAAATAGACTGAGCTCCCTGAGTCCATCGCTATAAGGTTCGTTTAATCCTTTAATCATTCTCACAGCTCTTCTCTGAATCTCCTCTAATTTGTCAGCTTCCTTTTGAGATGGAATTCTTTTAATGTGATTTTGTAAAGGAGCCCGGACATACACTAGTGAATTATAATATGCAGGACCACAATTCTCACTATTTAGCTTGATATTTTCAATATAGCTTACATCATGGATATGCTACTATATCATATCAGGCATTTTCTATTTGTAGGATTCAATACTGCACTGTTTTGATTTCTTGTTAGTCATTTTAATCAACATGCTAAATGGAACAAACTTACACAAGTAATTTTGTTGGTAAAGAAACTAGAATGAAAACCATATATAATGACACACTCACCTTTTTGCATTGTCTTCTATTTTTCAGAGGACTTGAGGGTGAAAAAAAGAGACTGATATAATTTTTTCCCAAAGATGGGACATTTAAGCACCTTGTTGAGTGTTATATTTTCAGTTTAAAAACAGAAATAAAAACTGGAACTCTGTCTCCATTCCAGGGATTGTACTGAAATAACAACCAGAAGTTATGACTTCTCTCAGGCCTGGTCTACACTAGGGATGTAAAGGAGTAGTCGACTACCTGATAAACCTATGCTTATCAGGTAGTCAAGTCAACTACTTGCATTCCACACACACCCTTGCTGCCTCTGTATCAGAGGAACCAGGGAAGGGGAGCAGGAGTCAGTGTTGGGGGAAGCAAGCTTAAAAGCTGGTTTCCCCTAGCACCATCTCCGCAGTGCCATCCATCCCCACCCCCACCCCCCACCTCCTGCTGCCTCTATCAGAGATGGGAGGGGCAGGGGTTGCTGTCGCGAGGCAGCCCCTGTCCATGGCGACCCGGACACGGGTAGGGGCTGCTTCATGGCAGTAGTCCCTGTGCAAGGAGGTCCTAGTAGGAACTTGGGACCTCCCGTGCACAGGGGCTGCTTCATGGCAGTAGTCCCTGTGCACGGGGGTCCCAGTGGGGGTTTGGGACCTCCCGTGCACAAGGGCTGCTGCCGGGTGTTCAGGCAGCCTGGCTCAGTTCCAGGTTGTGTCGAGTGTGGGACCAAACCCCACTGCGGCTCTGCAATTTAAAATGCTGTAAGAGGCAGGGGGCAGGCTGCCTGGCTCCTACTGCCTTTTAAATTGCAGAGCCACAGCAGGGTTTGGTCCTGCACCCGGCGCAAGCTGGAACTAAGCCAGGCTGCCTATTGACGAATTGAGTAGTCAATAAAAATGTTATCGACTACTCAATTAGTTAAATACCCGCATTTTAACATCCCTATTCACCTTAAGACATGCAACTCCAGCTACATTAATTATGTAGCTGGAGCTGACATATCTTAAATTGCATTTCTGCACCATCCACATAGTGGGAGATCGATGGGAGCAAACACTCCCATCAGCTTCCCTTACTCCTCATGCGTACTGACATGGATGGGTGTGCCCTCTGAGTTTGATTTAGAAGGCCAATACTAGACTGGCTAAACTGAACCCCAGAAGATGGACTGCAGCAGCATCTATCTCCCACGTAGTGTAGACATGGCCTCAGAGAAGTAGAACTCCTGCATGAGAAACAATCAAATCAAGGCACCAGGGGCACCACAATTAAAACAGAGTTTCATCTTAAAGTATAGATAAAATCTTAGGCTGTGTCTACACTGGCACGTGCTTGTGCGAAAACGGCCACTCTTGCGCAAAAACATGCCACCTGTCTACACTGGCTACGCGTTCTTGTGCAAGTAAACTGACACTGTATTGTAGAAAATCAGGGCTTCTTGCACGAGAACTCTGACGCTCCCTCTCAGAAAGAAGCCCTCTTGTGCAAGAGCTCTTCCAGAAGAGGCCAGAGTAGACAAGCAACATGAATTTCTTGCACAAGAAGCCCCTATGGTTAAAATGGCGATCAGAGCTTTCTTGCGGAAGAGAGCGTTTACACTGCCATGGATGCTCTTGCGCAAAAGCACATCTCTTGCGCAAAAGCACATGCCAGTGTAGCCGCTCTCTTGTGGAAGAGTTTTTGCACGAGCACTCTTCCGCAAAAGAGTTCTTGTACAAGAAGCTGCCAGTGTAGACGTAGCCTTAGTCTCTTCCCTAATCATCTAAGTCTTCAGCCATCCAAAAGTTTTAGCATAGTCTGAGCCTCAGAATGATACAGTTAGGTCCCATTTATACTACAAGATGGAACTCTATTTTAATCAGGTTGGGGGAAACATTATTTTGTATTCTGGGCTTCCAACATTCTGAAATCTGCAGTTTAAATGGGCTCAGTTTTGTAGGGTGAAGTAATCCCCATTAACCACCTCCTCAAAAGAAATGGAAATAATTATATTTTACCAGTACTCCCCCAGGGTATGTGTACACTACAGAGTTTTGTAGGAAAAATGGCCCTTTTTCTGACAAAACCTGAGTTATGTCCACACTGCAAGTGAATTCTTTCGACCGTACATCAAAAGAACAGAGGGGTTTTGTGGTATCGGTATTCCTCATTTTATGAGGAAGAAGCCTTTTTGCAAAAGAGCTCTTTCACAAAAAGGCGTGTGTGGATGGGGAGGAGGGGTTTTTTTGCGGAAGAAGAGCCCTCCAGGAAAAAGCAGAGGTGCCCAGGTGGCCATTCCATACAAACTAATCACAACTCTATAGTGACTGTCTCCTGGCTCCTCTTAAAGCTGCAGGCACTTTGGACAAGCCTTGTGGCAGGAAGTCGGACAGAAAGCAGCACACTGACTGCGCAGCTCTGCCTTCCACAGCCATTGCTAGCCATAGAATCACAGAACACTAGAACTGGAAGGGACCTCGAGAGGTCATCAAGTCCAGTCCCCTGCCCTCATGGCAAGACCCAGTACTGTCTAGACCAGTGATCTCCAACCTTTTTACACACAAGATCTCAGAACAAGTGAAGATCTACTGCCCCACCCTTCCCCCAAGACCCCACCCCTTCCTTGAAGCCCCGCCCTCTCTATTCTCCTCCTTCCATCACTTGCTATCCCCAGCCTTTATACACTCTACACTGCCACTTTTTTTCCCCAATTCTTATGTAGGAAGAGGTTTTTCCAACATTTGGCCTGTCTAGACTGAACCAAATGTTAGAAAAACACCTTATTTTGGAATCCCCCTTATTCCTCGTGGAACAAGGAATATAGGGGTTACCGAAAGAGCATGTTTGCTCTTCCACTAAAAAAAGCGGAAGAACAAATGCAACCCTGGATTCAGAAGAGTTTTTCCAGGATATCTCTGGAATCCTGGAAAAACTCCTGCAGTCTAGCCGTACCCTCACTGGGTTGAGACAGGATGTGTGGGCTCTGGGGTGCAAATGAGGGATTTGGGTGTAGGAAGGGGTGAGAGGTGCAAGCTCTGGGAGGAAATCTGGATGCAGGAGGAGTTGGAGAAGGGGATGTTGGCTCAGGGAGGGGGCTCCAGGCTGGGGAGTGTTGGGGTCAGATGGAGGGTTGCAGTACTAAGCAAGCCACAGGCTCATGGCTGTGAGGATGCAGGATTTTGGGTTGGGGTATGTGAGGGGCTCAGGGCAGGAGGTTTCAGCGTATGATAGGCTCAGATCTAGGGTCTGGGGGGTGAAGGAGTGTTATGATGCTGTGGCCAGATGGGGGCTTGGCCCCAACTGGGGTTTTTTTGGCCAGGCTTCATTTTTCAATAAAATACTATGTTAAACACAAAAAGTTTCTGCATTGTCTTTATTTATGAGAAGGGCAGGGAACCTGTTTTGAGTCAGGGGTCACTGACCCACAGAAAAGTTGGTTGGGGCCACACAAGGGAGAAGCAAAAAAAAAAAAAACTCCACCCAAAAAAACCCCAAGCCTCACTAATGTGGCCCCAGCTGTACTGGTTGGAGCAGGGTACATGGTACTGGGAAGGGTGCTAGTGGGTGCTGGAGCAGGGGACAGAGTGCTGGGGTGGGAGCAGGGTTCTGCAGCAGGGGAGAGGAGAGAGGGGAGAGGGTGCCAGGGGAGGGGACAGGGTTCTGCAGCAGGGGACAGGGTGCCAGTGGGGGCAGGGAGTCCCCTCCCCCAGCCTCCTCCCAGGACTCCCCCCCACCCCACCCCACAGAGGAGGGAAGGCCCTGCGTGCGCCTCCTCCATGGCCGACTTCCCCCTCCCACGGTGCAGGGAAGCCCCCACGCGCGCCTCCTCTGGGGCCAACTCAACCCTCCTGCGGCGCAGGGAAGCCCCCGCGTGCGCCTCCTCTGAGGCCAACTTTCCCCTCCCGTGGAGCAGGGAAGCCCCTGCACATACCTCCTCTGGGGCCGACTTCCCCCTCCCGTGGCACAGGGAAGCCCCATGCGTGCCTCCTCCAGGGCTGACTTCTCCCTCCTGTGGTGTAGAGAAGCCCCTGCGCGCCTCCTCCGGAGCCAACTCACCCCTCCCGCAGAGCAGGGAAACCCCCACATGCCTGCTCTGGGGCCTCCCCCAGGCAAGTTTCTGGCACACCAAAGAACGTAGGGAGGTGAGCATCCAGTGCACTTCCGGAACATCCAGAAGTGGCGTGAAGCTGCAGGACTTCCGTCCACCCCTTAGGAAGCCGGAGGTAGGTAGTGGGGCTTCTCGCGGGTGGGGGGGGGGGAATGGGGGGGCTTGAATGCCTCGCGATCTACCGGTTGGTGACCACAGGTCTCAACCATCCCTGATAGATGTCTATCTAAGCTGCTCTTAAATATCTCCAAAGATGGATATTCCACAACCTCCCTAGGCAACTTATTCCAGTGTTTCACCACCCTAACAGTTAGGAAGTTTTTCCTAATGTCCAACCTAAACCTCCCTTGCTGCAGTTTAAGCCCATTGCTTCTTGTCCTATCCTCAGAGGCTAAGGAGAACAATTTTTCTCCCTCCTCCTTGTGACACACTTTTAAATACCTGAAAACCGCTATCATATCCCCTCTCAGTCTTCTCCTTTCCAAACTAGACAAGCCCCATTCTTTCAGTCTTCCTTCACAGGTCATGTTCTCTAGACATTTAATCATTCTTGTTGATCTTCTATGGACCTTCTCCAATTTCTCCACATCTTTCTTGAAATGTGGTGCCCAGGACTGGACACAATATTCCAACTGAGGCCTAATCAGCGCAGAGTAGAGTGGAAGAATGACTTCTCATGTCTTGCTCACAACACACCTGTTCATGCATCCCAGAATCATGTTTGCTTTTTTTGTAACAGCGTCACACTGTTGACTCATATTTAGCTTGTGGTCCACTATGACCCCTAGATCCCTTTCTGCATTACCCCTCCCTAGACAGTCACTTCCCATTCTGTATATGTGAGACTGATTGTTCCTTCCTAAGTGGAGTACTTTGCATTTGTCCTTATTAAACTTCATCCTATTTACCTCAGACCATTTCTTCAGTTTGTCCAGATCATTTTGAATTATGACCCTATCCTCCATAGCAGTTGCAACCCCTCCCAGCTTCGTATCATCTGCAGACTTAATAAGCGTACTCTCTATGCCAATATCTAAACAGTTGACGAAGATATTGAACAGAACCGGTCCCAAAACAGACCTCTGCGGAATAAACGAAAACACAAGTACAGATGACTTGTTTATTTTTATTGCCCAAACTGAGTGAATTGCAAAAACCTAAACAGTATAACCAAACACAAGTTAGAAATTCATCCAGGGTTAATGTATTAGGCCATTACTGAACTAAGAAATATATCTTTTAAAAGACAATTAAACATTTGATAGTCTCTCTCTTTAGAAAGTCTAACAGAATGTTGCCTGCAAAGCAAAGCAATTAGTCCACATTAGTGCAGACAGATGCCTGTTCACATAGCTCAAGAAAGCACTGGAAAAATATTCCAGCATATTATTCAGTAGCTTAGGTCCATTTCAGAAAATGTTCCAAAAGAATCTGCTTCAGCACTCAACACTTGTATGCCAGGTGAAGCAAACTGCATTGTAAATCACATTATGAACTCAATGTGAGTTCAATGTAAGTTGGCAATGTGAATTCAACATTGTCAAGCAATAAAAGTAATAGACACAAATATATATGTACTCAGCACAGTACAATACAAAAATATGAAGACAAGACCTGATGCCCAGAAGTTGAGGGTAAAATTCACCCCCTCAAAAGAGCAACAGCACAAGATTTATAACCCTATTTAAATCCTATTCTGAGAACATAAATGAGACTCTCAATGGTGTATAAACTCTCCCATCATAGTATAAGGGCTCAAATCTATTCCTAATGAAGTCAGAACATTAGACAGTCCCAATAGTAAAAAACATTGACCCAGAGGCTGGTGCAGAGTTAGTATTTTTTTCCCATATTCATTTAAATATTAATATAATTCTGTGATGGAATGCACCCCTATATTCACATTGTTAGAACAATCTTTACGCAAGGCAGACCTTGTGGTGTATCATCTGAAAGATCAGAACTAGCTGATCAGGAATATCATGCCAAAATGCATGTTGCACATTATGGGTAAAGTTGTGAATGTAAGCTGAAATCATGACTGAAGTATGTTTCCCAGATAAATCTGGGGTGTGGCTAAACGAGTTTCTCAAAGACAAAGAGCAAGTTGATGCTCCTTCCCAATGTCAGCAAAGTGGATGGGCCATCACCTCTCAAGTGGCCATTCTTTGGCAAGAAAGGAGGACAGGGACAAAGAGATCTACATCTTAGCAAAGAATCAGCATGAGCTCTCATTCTTCTCTGAGATGACCATCCCTTGGTTCTCCTCTGGAAATGTTTTCCAAAGGAAACTACAAAAAGGAAGGGCTAACATCCCAAGACTCCCCTCTTTTATTTCCTTGCCCATCTCACTCTCTGCATCTGAGAAGACTAAGGAAACAGTCATTTGACACTGGGAGGGGGATTGCCGAACTGAAGGTTAGATCAGTATTGCTGTTGGAAGCATCTTGTGAGAAACTTTGCTTTGGATATAAAATAGTTTGTTAATCAGGGTGCTAGACAACATTTTTATCTTAATTTTCTTGTAAACTTTTCTAACTTTTATGCCTCACTACTTGTACTCTGGACTACATGAAACAAGAAAAAAAGTGTGTTTAAGTTAAAACCAAGAGTCTTCCAAAACTGATCAAACCTTCAGATTGCTACCCCTTCCTGCTTCTCCATGTGGGAACTAACAATACGGCCAAGAATGACCTTCAGCAAGTCACTGCAGTTTATGTAGGAATTTGAAGTGCAAGTGGTGTTCTCATCCATCCTCCTTGTTGAAGGAAAAGGTCCAGGTAGGGATCATCAAATTCATGGTTGCACAGGTGGTGTCGGAGAGAGGGCTTTGGTTTCTTTGACTATGTGACTCTGTTCCGGGCACAAGGATTGCTAGGAAGAGATGGGATCTACCTAACCAAGAGAGGACAGAGCATCTTCGCAGGCAGGCTTGCAAACCTAGTGAGGAGGGCTTTAAACTAGGTTTGTTCAGGGACGGTGGTAAGTGGGGAAGTGGGATACTGGGAAGAAACACAAGGAGGAAGGAGCAATAAAGGAGAACCCCTGATTCGAATGGAGAAGGTATGGTTATCTAAGGTGTTTGTACACAAATGCAAGAAGCCTGGGAAACAAACAGGAAGAATTAGAAGCCCTAGCCCAGTCAAAGAACTATGATTTGATTGGAATAACGGAGACTTGCTGGGATGACTTACATGACTGGAGCACTGTCATGGAAGAGCATAAACTGTTCAGGAAGAACAGACAGGGGAGAAAAGGAGGAGGAGTTGCACTATATGTAAGAGAGCAGTATGATTGCTCAGAGCTCCAGTATATAGAGGGAGAAAAGCCTGCTGAGAGTCTATGAGTTAAGTTTAGAGGTGGAAGCAACAGCAGTGATGTTGTGCTTGGTGTCTGCTATAGATCACCAGATCAGGTGGATGAGGTAGACGAGGCTTTCTTCAGACAACTAAGAGAAGCTTCCAGATCACAGGCCCTCGTTCTCATGGAGGACTTTAGTCACCCTGACATCTGTTGGGAGACCAATACAGCAGTTCACAGACAATCCAGGAAGCTTTTGGAGAATGTTGGGGATAACTTCCTGGAACAAGTGCTGAAGGAACCGACCAGGGCCATGCGCAGCTTGACCTGCTGCTCACAAAAATGGAATAACGAGCAGGGGAAGTAGATGTGGGTGGCAATCTGGGAAGCAGTGATCATGAGATGGTAGATTTCAGGATCCTGATAAAAGGAAGAAAGGAGAGTAGCAAAATACACATCCTGGACTTCAGAAAAGAAGACTTTGATTCCCTCAGAGAACTGATGGGCAGGATCCCCTGGAAGGCTAACACGAAGGGGAAAGGAGTCCAGGAGAGCTGGCAGTATTTTAAAGAAGCCTTATTAAAGGCTCAGGAAGAAACCATCCCAATGCACAGTAAGAAAGCAACCAGATTGGCTTCCCGGGGAAATCCTTGGTGAGCTTAACCATAAAAAGGAAGCTTACAAGAAGTGAAAGCTTAGACAGATGACTAGGGAGGAGTATAAATATATTGCTCGAGAATGCAGGGGAGTAATCAGGAAGGCAAAAGCGCAACTGGAATTGTAGCTAGCAAGAAATGTGAAGGGTAACAGGAAAGGTTTCTACAGGCACATTAACAATAAGAGGGTGATCAGAGAGGGTGTGGGGCCCTTACTGGATAAGAGAAGTAACCTTGGGTATGTCTACACTAGCTACCCTAGTTCGAACTAGGGTGGCCAATGTAGTCATTCGAACTTGCAAATGAAGCCCGAGATTAAAATATCCCGGGCTTTATTTGCATGTTCCCGGGCGCCACCATTTTTAAATGCCCGGTAGTTCGAACTCCCTGCCCGCGGCTACACGTGACACGGGCTAGGTAGTTTGAACTAAAGCCCCTAATTCGGACTACCATTACTTCTCATCACACTAGGGTGGCAGTGTAGACATACCCCTAGTGACAGATGATGTGGGAAAAGCTGAAGTACTCAATACTTTTTTTTCCTCTGACTTCACAGACAAGATCAGCTCCCAGACAAATGCACTAGGCAACGCAGTATGGGACGGAGGTAGACAGCCCTTGGCAGGGAAAGAACAAGTTAGGAACTATTTAGAAAAGTTAAACATACACAAATCCATGGGCCTGGATTTAATGCATCCAAGGGTACTGAGGGAATTGGCAAATGTTATTGCGGAGCCTTTGGCCATTATCTTTGAAAACTAATGGAGATCGGGAGAGATCCCGGATGATTGGAAAAAGGCAAATGTAGTGCCCATCTTTAAAAAAGGAAAGAAGGACAATCCAGGGAACTACAGACCAGTTAGCCTTACCTCAGCCCCGGGAAAAATAATGGAGGGGACCCTCAAGGAATCCATTTTGAAGCACTGGGAAGAGGGGAAAGTGATCAGGAATAGTCAACATGGATTCACCAAGGGCAAGTCATGCCTGACCAATCTGATTAGCTTCTATGATGAAGTAACTGACTCTGTCAGTGGATGTGATATATCTTGACTTTAGCAAAGCTTCTGTTACAGTCTCCCACAATGTACTTGCCAGCAAGTTAAGGAAGTATGGATTGGATAAATCGACTGTAAGGTGGACAGAAAGCTGGTTAGATTGTTGGACCCAATGGGTAGTGATCAACGGCTCAATGTCAGGTTGGGGGTTGGTTTCAAGTGGAGTGCCCTAAGGACGCAATGGAAACACCACCCTGGCGCCTCAAAGGGGCAGTGCGTTAAGAGCCTGGGATCAGCTGGAGTTCTCCGGCACTTCAAAGGGGCAGTGCTGCATGGAGCCCGGGGTCAGCTGGGAACTCCAGGAGATCCCAGGCTCCTAATGCACTGCCCCTTTGAGGCACTGGAGCAGCACTTCAAAGGGGCAGTGCAGCATTAATGCCTGCGATTAACACGTTAAAAAGATTAATGCGTTCATCCTGCTCTGCCCTAATCGCAGGCGTTAACACACATCAATTGATGTGGTCTGTGCACATTTGGTAGTAAATCAGGAAAAAATGTGGACCAGTGGGACTTTTGCCTAAGGGCAGATTCCTAACACACTGAGTACTCCAAAGAGGGCAATACTCATGCAGAGCTGGAAAGAGCTGGGAGATGGTCTTCTCTGATCCAACATACTAATAAAGTTCTGAATATTCAAACAGTTCAACAATTGCCAGGAACTGAGGGGTACTGAAAGGTCAGTAATAAAACAATTCTGACACTGATTTTTGGCTATTCTTCTATGCCAGGTTTGGGCCATGTGGATTCAGGTTATGCATGGAATATGGTCAAGTTCTTGACCTGATTGTTTTCTTTTTTCTGTGTTCTCTTGTGAAGATCTGCCACAGCAGAGTCACGTGCATTGCATGCGTGCAAGTCAAGAACCATCTTGCATGAATTTCCCCCTGTATTCCACATCTGTGTCCCAGAAAAGAAGTTTTTTCTGCTGCTAGTCAACACACCTGTATATACCAGCTCAGGATCGTGATTTTTTTAAAAAACAAAGTGAGCAAAAAGCATTTGAAATGATTCTACAAACCTAACATTTGTATTGCCTTAGGTACTTACTAAAAGCTAATAAACTTCATGTTATTATAGCTCATTGGAATAAGGTGGGAAGGCAAGCTTAACATTAATGTTCCTTCCTAGCAAATACTTTACCAATTTGATAGACTATCATCCATAGGAAGCACTGAGCCATTGAATCAAGATTCTCGGTCAATGCTGCATAGCTCAGTGTATAAAATAGTACATTTTAGAAAGAAAAATCATGTTATCTCCTCAGGTTAAAATGGAATTAGATTCTTGACTTTACAAATTTACCTCTTTCAGAAATCCCAGCACAGAATTCAAAGGCAACAGCAGTTTTCATTCAGTATTGGCTAGAACTGAGCCACAGAGTTGGAATAATTTAGGGTATTTCTTCTCTGTGGAATTGGCCTAAGCTATATAGCTCATGTGCTTCCCCTAAGGCGTCTTCCATCTAACCTGGTTTCAAGTCGAAGTTAGCACACACCCCTAAGAATATACATTTCACTGCAGGCGTGGTGGGAAAGCTGTCTATTTTCCAGTGGTATTACAAGCTAATCAATCCTATCCCACCACTCCACCCGGGTTGTATTTTTTGCACCTCCCTTCTCATGCTCTGTTTTAACCTAATGTTTTTCTGCTCCATTTCTGCAGCATTTCCATAGCATCTGACCAGAGATGTCATCCATAAAGCCTCCTTCCGTTCTGCTAGTTAGTCGGACATTGACACCAGCCTTCTGGTAAAGCTGTGGTGAGGTATCAGCAGGGTCCACAATTTGTCAGAAAGTACCCCAAATGACATTTTTATGTTTAGTGAACAAGAAAGAAACAGCAAGACAGAACCTGTTAGGAGCCCTGCCATGTGTGGTTTGCAGACTATAGTCCTCAATGACATCCCCAAGAAAAGTTCTTGCTGCTAAATGCTGATTGCTTTTGCCTTCTGAATTGCCTGCATTAATGAATAACTCCACGTGGAAGTTATTTATATCAAGTATTGTTCTCATGTCATTGCCACAGACAGGCAGCTCCATGCAAGGGGGGACAAACGGGGAGGGAGGAGGGAAGAGAGATAGAGAAGAGCGAGCTCTGAGAATGAATTCAAACAGCAGCCCAGTTTAAGGCAAACATGTTTCCTCTGCACTTGAGGTTTTAAGATGACATGGCAACCCACTGAAAATGTGCCCAATGTTCTTAAATACGTGGTTAGAAAATTCTAGCTATATGACTGAGACATTCACAGGCAAGAAGATACTCAGCAGCACAGTTTTATTTAATATATTTTAAGTCAGTCAACTGTATCAGAAATTAAGTTTTACTTGAACTGGAAAAAGGATGGATAATGTTTTAAATGAGAATTTTTCTGTAGACTGAAATCCAATAATATGAATTACTGGTAAGAAACTTCTTTTCAGTGAGGAATTAATAGACGCAGCCTGTTGTAATGTATTTTACTTCCTCTACCTGCAGAAACATGGGAATATTTGCTATTTGACTTTGAAATTGAGGTAAATTCCCTGGTGAATCACATACATGAGGAAATGCATTATAGTCATTTGGCTTCCTCTTAAAGAAAAAACTAGGAGAGAAATGCTGTAAAGCTCTCAAGGAAACAAAACAAATTTGACAGACTGCTATTTTCTTCCATGTTTCTTGCCATTGTGTTCTGCCAAGCCTTGCTTTCAAATGAAGGGTGCAGACTTGTGAAAAAGTGCCATGTCTGTTCTGTTCAAGGTCAAATAACATAGGAAGGTTTTCCTAACTACTACAGACACTGACAAATGAAGAAAAATAAGGCATGAGATACTGATTCACTCTAAATACACACTTGTCTGCATAACAATGATACAACTGGGAACTAAAGTTACTGGCCTTTACACAGGGCTAGGTTCTGCCCCTTTACATTGAGAAGTACCCTAAGAAAATCTACTGAACTACACCCAGTAGACTTGTAATGGCAAAATTAGTTGCTGTTTAGTTGTAGCCTTTTCCAGTGCATTCACAATGTAGTTCTTACCCCCCTGTTGGTATAGATAGAAGCAATTTGTAATATAAAAGAGTTTCAAATGTTTGGATAATTCAAATAAACAGTGCCTCCATATTTATTTGTAAAATCTTTTCTGACTCTGATAAACCTTCCAAGTGTCACGGGGGAAAAGACACTTCAGTGTAGTAATTGTCCCTTAATATTAGTAAGATCAATAAAGAAATAACTTATAAGTTGAATTAATGAGTTTGCGTTAATGCATTTCAAATAGCAGAATTATTTTCCAGTTTCAAGTACATCATAAAATAATTTTATCTTCCGCTTTAATATTTTATTTGTACCCGAGAAATGTTGCTTGCTTTGGTGTATATTAGGACTGCTGCTGTTTCCATTCTAGTCCCCCACCTGCACAAGATCATAACTCAACCAAGTAATCTGATCCAGTCTGAAAAACAGCACAGCAGGACTCAACTGACAGCATTTTTTTTTGTTCTTTTTATTTTTTTAATAAACTAACTTTGCAAATAAACTATTCACTTCTGTTAGAGTAACAGTAGTGCATGCTAGTATTATGAGGTCCTTTACTCTATAAATTAAAATAAATGTATCTTTAAATACAAAATCCTTCAGCACCAAAAGCAAATTTATAAAAGAAATTGTGCAAGTCTATAATATCAATTAATTTACATAGACATGGCATTCCCTAGAGAAGACCAAAAAACACCCCACCAGTCTATATTGTTTTCATAGTGAATTTACTCATTTGTATCCGAACTATTATGATAAATAATAGTATTGACTGGGATAGTGAATTTTTTTTAAAGTTGGTTACAATATTTTGTACAGGAAAGTGTTTTTTTAGAAGTGTGTGCATGAGAGCATGCACATGCTTATGAATATAATATAAAATGGATGCGTCATTATTCCAATATCTCTCTCAGAACTTCCAAATACACTTAGGCTAGATTTACCATACTCCGTTGTGGAATTACCAAAATCCATATTTATCTACCTAAAAACCATGTGGCCCGATTTTCAGATGTGCTGAGCATGCGCAACCCACATAAAGATAGCAAAAGTTGTGAGTGCCCAGAAACTGAAAATCAGGTCACTCTTGTGGGGTCACTCAATTTAGGTTCCTAAATTTAAGGAACCAAATTTCAAAGATGAACTACTTAATACTGTTGTCCCTTCTTTCTGCACCAGTGTCCCATTCTTTATTGTGTTGTCCTAACCCAGCTGCCATCCATACACAAGTTTGCTGCTATCATCCTGAGCTAGCTAGCCCCTTGACGGAACACTTCTACTCTGCAATGTGGGCTTAAGTAAGGTGACCAGACATCCTCCTTGGAGTACAATCTAGTACACTATTTATATAACTATTGCTTATTTAGAAGAACTTGATTCTCACTAGTCTCTCTCAAATATTAATAGTGCTGCTTCATTTTGTAGGTTATTTTTATCAAGGATCAACTCTGTGCCCTTCCCCTTTCTTTTCAACAGCATTCATACTTTGTGACTATTTCTATTAATCAAATTGCCAGTTTACAAAAATGACTGAACATGTACAATACCAAAGTTGTAATGTTATGCTCCTGAAGACAGACTCAGTTCCCAATTTGCAGTGAATTTTTTTCAGATAAAGATTATTTGCTGGAAATTTTAGTTTTTCACCCAGAACTATTTGGGAATTTGACACAAATTCACCAAATAGTGTTAGGCAAACTTAAGAGGTTTGGCAGCACACTCAGAATCATTAGCCCAGTGGTTAAGGCACCTACCCTGGTCCAATTCTCCCCATTGGTTGATGCAAAGTAAGGATTTGAACTTGGTTCTCTCACATCCATAGGGAGTGCCCTAACTGTCATGCTATAAAGTAAGGTGACAAGATGTCCTCCTTTGAGGAGGACAGTCCTCCTTTTGAGGGGATTGTCCTCCCCAATAATTATGTCCTCCTTTTGTCCTCCTTTGAAAAAAATTGTCCTTCTTGTCCTACTTTGCCAAAAAAATATATCCCGCTGTTTCTTAAAGTATCATTATACTGCAATCTAGTAGCATCGCTGCAAAGTTGGCTGATCCACGCATCCGTCGAAGTGCTGGACGTGAGCACTTGTCACTTGTCAGAAAAGCCGGTAAGTTACAAAACCGATTGAACCCCTGTTAAAAGGCTTTATATACAGTAAAAGTACACTTAGAGGGTATTTATGAAATGTTATTGTTTATTTTGAGCCATTTTAATTTAATGTCAATGTGATTTTTTAGTTGACACAATTAACCCTAAAAATGTCGAAGAAAAGAAAATGTCATTTCAACGAGAATTTAAAAAAGGAATTTCCTTTCATCAGAATTGTGGATGAAACAAGAGATGATTCATTAGTGAAGTGTACTGTCTGTTTGGTGGAATTCAGTGTGGCAGTAGGTGGCCGGTCCAGCATTACGAAGCATGTTTCATCAAACAAACATCGAAATTCTTTAACATCGGCATCAATGTCCTAGAAAGTTACAGACTTCTTAGGAAGTACATCATTTGGAGAAGACGAAAAGAATTTAGCAGCTGCCGAAGGTCTGACTGCGTATCACACTGTGATGCACAATCAAAGTTTTCGGAGCATGGACTGTACGTCAAAACTGAATAGAATACTTTATAATAAAAAATTCCATCGTGCCAGAACTAAAGGAGAGGCTATTATTTGCAACGTTTTTCAAACTTACGCACAAGAGAATTTGAAGAAAGGTTTAGATGAAGTTAAATTTGTTACACTTCTTTTGGATGCTTCAAACCACAAATATACAAAGTTGTATCAGGTGTTAGTTCGTTACTTCAGTTTTGAAAATGGTATTCAAATCAAAGTTTTGAATTTGGAAGCAACTGATGGTGAGACATCTGAAATAATATCCAATCATATCAAAAAATTAGTGGATAATCATCATTTGAATGGTAAAGTTATTGCGATGTGTGCCGATAACACAAATACTAATTTTGGCGGTGCAAATCGCAAAGGCAGTAAAAATGTTCATAAGAAAATGATGCATTTACTTGGGAAAACGATTATTGGAATCGGTTGCAATGCCCATATTGTATCTAATGACATCAATACAACATCAAGCTTAATGTCCATCGATGTTGAAGTTGTGATATCTCAAATTTATTTACATTTTGAACGATTCACTGTAAGAGTTACATCATCAAAGATTTTTTGCGCAGAAGACTGAGTTGAATATAAAAAACTGTTGGGATATTCGAAAACAAGATGGTTAGCTTTAATGCCAGCCATTGAACGAGTGCTGCAATTGTTCGAGCCTTTAAAATCATATTTTCTAAGTTTGGAAAAATGTCCATTGATCTTGAAAAACTTTTTTAAGAATGAATCTGCTGAAGTATCTCTGTATTTTGTTCACAGTCAAGCAACTTTGTTCCAGTCAGTTATAAAAAGTATTGAAAAAGAGCATATAACTTCTACAGAAGTGGGATTGCATATTAAACAATTAAAGGAGCAACTTCAGTCACGTCTTGAGTCCAACTTCCTTCCATTGGCTGTAATTACTAATTTAAACAAATTACAAGAGAGCAATCCAGGAATGAAGAAAGAATTTATGAGGGAGGCGATGAGCTTTTATAAAAATGCTCTTGAATATCTAGAAAATTGGACGAAGCATAACGAACCAGTGTACGTGTTTGATTGGATTCTGCTGAATGAAGAAATTCAATGGAATAAAAAATCCTTGAAAGAGTTTTATTCGTTAATGAAAAATTTAGCATCACAATAAATGACAATTTATTGTTCGATGAAGTACGAAGAATTGACAATATAATAAAAGACAATGAATGGACTGAACACGAAATTGATAAAAAATGGATCTCGATTTTTAATTTCTTAAAAAACCAACACATTCCATTCCTTTTGATAATATCAAAATTCTAGTCGAAATGGGTTTGTGCTTACCAGGAACGAACACCAATGTAGAGCAAACATTCTCCATTTGTGACGACATTTGGATGACTGAAAAATTGAGACTGTCTGTAGAAACTTTAGCAGCTATGATCATAGTAAAAATCAATATTAACAAAGACTGTGTAGCTTTTTTAAATATCTTAAAAGAAAATGACAATTTGTTTAAGAAAATCCACAAGAGCAACAAATATTGATGTTTTTAATGTTATATGATTGTTTTTGTAAAGTCTGTTTGTCTTATAAGACGACTAATATGGTGATCATTTATATACATATACAAGTATGTTTTTTTTGTCAACTCAGTGTCCTCCTCGCACATTTTCAAATTCTGGTCACCTTAGCTAAGCCAATCAAATAGGGACCTTTCCTCTTCCTGTCAACATGCAACCTAAGCCGAATTCTATGGGGTGGGGCAGAAAATATAAATGTAAAACCCATAATCTGCAGTGGCATGCACTGCTGTATGTTTGCAATGCAGGGAGTATTAGTACAAGCTTAGCAAAATCTGTAAATGCACCAACACAGGCAGCATAAGCATATATAAGTGTGTATTTTCTCATGCTTGCACTAACACAGAGAATTTTCATAATCAGCCTAGATATTAAGTCCACTAAGTAACCTGTGGTGGTATTAAGATTAGAGCACTTGCAACATCTCTTGGAGTATATCTATACTACAGAGCCTATATCATGTAGCTCAAGCCGGAATTCTACCAGTTTGATGTCCAGCTGTTGCAGGCAGAAGGGACGTTGCAGACACACATCTGTGGTGGGTTTGTGCTGTTGCATGATATTCAGCACCCTGTTTATATAGGACTGAATATTAGTGCAATCCTGACCTAAGTTATAGTGCAGGAGACAAGTTTAGAGGCCCAGTTACAACTTCTTTGATAATTGCATCATGAGACCCAAATACTGGTTTCACTGATGGGAGTTCTCAATAATTAGCTCTAACAAAAACAGGCTTTGACATTCATGTAGCCTTCTGATCTAATGAAATTAATGCTGTAAAGACCTGATAGTCCCAAGATACCTGCTGGTAAATACAGGTTTGAAAAGAAAGACATTCTAAGACTAATTCATGATGGTGATACAGCAAGAGTTGAGTTGGTGTGGTTCCACTGGCTTCCGTGGCATTTCATTATTTAAAAACTAATAAATTATGCCGTTGCTTTAAAAATTGCAAATAGTACTTTCAGAAAAACAGCTTAGTTTTAACTGACAGCATTTTTATGGTTGAAAATGTCAACATTTCAGTCTTAACACAAATGGTTTTCTGTTTTTCTCCCTTTTGTGTCTGCTCTTTTCCCTATCCAAAAATTTGAATTAAGTCTCAAGCACCATGTTGAATTTCCATCATTAGCTCCAAACTCATTTAGCATCTGATTTCTTGAATCATCTCTTAAAAAAAAAAAAAGATCAATCGCTAGTTTGCTTTGCTAAGCTTCATGAAATTTGAATAAACTGCCTCAGATTTGATTAATGATACCCGGAATGTTTGCTTTCACTTGTAAAGGAAGAAAATAATGACTTGACTTGTTTTTATTTTTACATATATTTAACACACACACACACACCCCTGCCAAGAGGAAAAAGAGACCTCATTCTCAGTAATAATTTTTGTACAATGTTATGAATTCTTTCTCTCTCTAAAAAAAAAAAGAGACATTTGTGCAAACCATTGGATTGACAGCACTAGAAACTGAGGACTTTTACATTTATTCATTTATTAAGCCTGACCTGGAGAGCACAGATTTAGAGATGAAAGAAATTCAGTCTGTACTCATTTAATTTTTGGCCACTTGGTTGAGTATGACAAAAGGGGTGCCATTTGGGGTCAGTTGCAAGTTTAGGTTTTGCCACGTTGATTAGGAATGCTAACAACTAAACTACCAATTCATTTAACAGAACACCAATTAACAGCCACTAACAAATGGCAGTAAATTTTGATTCCTGTTGTCCCAGGGCAGATTCAAATGGTGCATATCCTTGGAGAAAGCCAGTCTGCCTGGTCATGAATTCATGAATTCATCCACTGAAGACAGGAGGACATCTATTCTTCACGTAAAATTAAACCATGCAATCTTACATGCTATTTATGATGACTTTGTGAATTTACCACCAAAAATTTCCTCAAAATGTAATCCTGGTCTAATATGGGAGAAAGCCACTATGTCCAACCCCTAAAGTTTGATGTTGACAATAGGGAAAAGGCAACAGCTATCTTTCCTTTACCCAATGAAAAATTCTAAGGATAATGTTGCTGAGATTACCACATTCCTGAGGTATAGGAACAAAATCATAGCTGGCAGAGAATTGTAAAGATATTATGGAACTAGGAGTTGTGTTGGGGTGGGCCAGAAAGGATTAGGATATACTAGATAAGCAAATTAGTGTAAGGATAATAGAAAGCAAATATGTCATTTGTACTCGCATGGTGAAAAAATTGGAAGCTGCTGGTAGTACATCAAGAACAGAGAATAGAGACAAACTTACTGTTTGAGAGCCCGAGGCTATAATTTTAAAAAATTAAGAGCATGAAACCTGTTACTGTAATATGTTATTAAAACATTTTACAACTGTTTTTGTTAATATTAATTTCACTTTAACAGCTTTTTGGAGAAAATGCTAAAGATTCAACTTTTCAATTAAAAGCAAATGCAGGGAATGTCACAAGTTTTCAGGTTTTTAAGGGTGTTTTAAGTGTGTGTTTTTAAAAATCAATCAATGGACAAAAACTAAATCAAACCTTTTAAAATGCAATAACCCTTTCATATCCTCTTTACAGATCATTAAACATCAAAAATGGGCTCAACTTTAATATTAAAAAAAAAAACCACTTTGCATGTCACCTTTTAGGTCAGATTAAGTTTGCCAAATGCACCTTTCTGTAAATGAAGAGGGCCTCGTGAGCTACACCCTTCAACAAACCTTTTTATCACTTCTTATTATTCAGGCACTACTTACATCTATTCAGGTGGACAATTTGTATATAAGAAAAAAAGTTAGCTCTATTTCCATTCTATCCCTCAGTTACTCATGTTCAGTAGGCTGTAGGTCTCCCTAGTGGTACTCAATTACGGTTTTAAGTAGCAGTTTAAGTTGGCACTTACATTCTTAGAGTATCTCTCTAAAGCTCACCCTGTGTATTTCCAGAAGATACACAGCAACAGGCTGCAGTTAGATATGCAGATGCCTCTGAGAAACACTAGGGATGGAGCTGCCAGCTCTAATTCTTAACTTTCAACATTATACACGAACTAATATCCCATGCAGCCTTAAGGGTTATTAAATCTCAATCATAATATGCTTACTGTAGCAAACATGTGCACAAATATTTCCTACCATTATTTCAATTGATCTGAACCTACCTTACCTTTGAAAAATTCAGTCTAAAGTACAGTGGTCCTAAGTCATTTACTGTCTAAGGATATGAAATCGCATAGGAATAGAAAAATATTATAGTTTGAATTGTGATTGCTTGATATATACTAAGACATAAAGAAAGTTCTTTTTTTAAAATGTGTCTAAATACTATAGTCATTCATTTAAAAATAGTCACATAAAAGTGTTCAATTTAAAAGAGTTCCTGAATTCTAAGCTCTTACATGGTAAATGTGTAACTTGTGGACATTGATATTTACAGCTCAGAGAGCTGCTCTAATTTACTTTTAAAGCCTGATCTGTTCATGAACCCAACCTACAAAAAACTGACCTGAACTGAACCCAACCCGTGAGTGCTGTTATTTTCAGCCCCAACCCAAACTTGACACTTTCCCTGAATCTGCATCAGTGCTACCAGTGCCTTGTTCTTGGGGCTCAGCTTGTCAAAGGCTTCACACTGTCCACGTCCAATGCCTGTAGTCTGTCTCCAGACACCTCCTGCCTGGCTTGAGAGTTGGCATGGCAGTGACGTACCCCACTCCTGCTAGCTGCTGAGGCCTCACTGTGTTGTCCTTGCTGTAGAAAAAAAGCTACTTAGTCAGTACACTTACTGCAAATACACACACAGTGAAGCGAGGTGGCTGCCATCAGTAGAAGTGGGGCATGCAGGTGCTATCATGAGAACTCCATGGGAAGGAGGAGGTAGTGATCAGGGAAGGCTTGACCCAAACCAAGGGAGTTGCATTGTTTTCAGCCCCAACATTACCCAAACCTGACACCTTTCATACTTTAGCCATTAGTGAGCTAGGCCCAAAATATTTAAAAACTAAAAGAAAAGCTCTGAAATGGGAATCAAGGTCAACAGCTCTACAACTCTGGCATACCATAAGGAGACAGAGACTTCTAGACAACAGAACATTAGAACTCCTGCACGCTTCACTACGTTCCATTCCAAACAGAAGGTGAACTTCACTGACCTTGTCTTTATTGATATACAGAGCACGGCACAAATAATATATTATTTAAAAACCAGGTATCTTCCCAGTAGGAAGGAAGGAAATAACCAGTCACGACAAATGTTATTTATATTGTTTAATGTGCTTCTAAAGGGCACTGAGATACCTTGGCAATAGGCATGGAATAGGAACTGGCCCAGAGCAGCCACTGTTGTGTATTAAAGTGAACGTGCTAGTACCTAATTTTCCAAAAATGGTGGTAATTGAAAAATAACAAATATTGATGAACATGTATGTTTAATTTGTGGGTCGTAAAGGCAAGATTACAAATTAAAATAGCAATAATACATGTTTTTGAAAAGACCTCATATCCCATTTAGACACAAAAATATGTAGCCAGACTTTCTTAGCTCATGTAAAATCTGATAGGTTTCCAGATGTGGGGCTGCTGCTGCTGAGACTTTGAAAACCTGGTTCTGAACGCCTTTTAAAATGTTGGCCCTTAGTGTCTTTTTAATCAGAGAAGATGTAAGAAACAATGCACTGTCCTAAAATCTGAAACATCACATGGTGGAGATCTGTGTTGTTATAGTCCCAAGCTATACTGAAGTTTCTTGTGGTAGAATTTAGATTACCTTTGATCAACATAGTTCCCCATCTGCTTTTTCAGCACTCTAATATTGCAGGCACATATAACAGTAGTCAATGATTACTGTACTCACTGATATCTTCCACTGAACCTAAAATGGACTTATTTTGGCTAAGGTTTTTTATTATTCTTCTGTTGTCATTTTAACTGTCAGCTATTAAAAGTGACCTCTTTTATTACCTCCATCCAAATGGATGTGTTCTTCCCTCGGAATCTGTCTAAGTGTATACTTAAGAACAGTTTTGGTGCCTAAGAGTATAATCCTGTAAACTGCCATGCACCCTCCTGAAAGGAGCCATGTGCCTTTAACAGCCAATAAAGTCAATGGCAGTTAAAGGCCTTAAAAGCATCTGTAGAATCTAGCCCTTTAAATGATCCCCATGCTAATCAGACGTAGATTAGGATGTTTTCGTTTCTGGTAGCACAAAGCATGAGATCTCACAGAATATAGTCAGCCAAGAAGCCTGTTTTCTAATTTTCTCACTGCCCAAAAAATTACCTTAAGAAGTGAGGACTACTCAACGGAGTTATGAGACACACTTCTCTAGTCTATAAATGGCATTTATTAGCAGTGGGACTTGCTTTTTCAGAAACCTTCAGGAAGGTATAGGAACCTGACTTAGATTTGACTGGAATCTTTATGGCTTGTTTCTAATATAATCCAAAACTCTTCAATTTCCTATCAAATGTAAATGCATAGTCAGATTTTGGCTTTCCCTTCAAAACTGCCCCTGGGAGATGGACGATGGCTTAAAAGCTTGTAAAACAAGAAAATGGTAACACTTAATGGCAAGGCACTTTAAAAGGTGCAAAGGCTCAGTTCCATCAACCATGGAAATGATCATCTCAATGAACAATGCATGACAAAAGTCTGTCTTGCCTAGGAAAAAGCACAAATCACCTTTATTACTGCCTTGTCCTCCAAGAAAACAAACCATCGGAATAATTCATTCTCCAAGGATAGTTTTATAGGGTATAATACATCTAAAAAATAAGGCATTACTTTTTCTACTTGAAGAAATTCCTCACATGGCTGGAATAATGCCAGGGAAGCAAAAATATGAACTGTGCTTGCTGTTTTCAAAAGCTTTACAAATTCAGTTAAGCTGATGGGAAACTAGTAGCACAGGCAATTTTGGCTTCACTAATATTTCACAAATAAAGCATAGTGATCTTGTTTATCAATGGATCCTGAGCACTGGGATAAAGTTATTAAATGAATCTAATACCTATTAGAAAAATTACTTTTAATATTTGTGAATAGACTTGCCTAATTGATATTTATATGATAAAGAGCTATGAGCAGCATAACGGGTATATCTTCTTATTTGGTAAGTTACCCTATGTAGGACACTGTGAGGGGAGCATCACCACCTTCTTTATACAGCATATTCAAGTAATCCATAGAATACCTGATACAGGGTGTTGTGATTACAAGGTGAGATGAGTTTTAGATTCTTTTTTGTCCCTCTCAAATGCACTCTCTCAGGTGACAAGCCTGGTTTCATTTGACTCTCCGAAGGGTGGTTGTAGTCCAACCTGGACTGGACTGGATCTCAGGGTGGTACCCCCCACACACATTTCAGAAACATGAACACAGTACAGGCCTGACTGTACTTGGCAATTGAAAGAAAACTGTTGTCTAGGTCTCTGACCAGTATGTGATTAAAGTAGCTCAAAAAAGTTTTATGTGAACAAATGTATTGAACACATAAATGTTTAACATGTTTTCATAATAGGGAAATTATAGTAAAACTTACCAAGAGTGACCACTTATTTATTGGTGGTCTCTCTTGAAAGGTTTGCACACTGCAGAGTGGAGGCTGTTGGCAGGGCACACAGCTCTGAAGGCAATGCCATCGCTGGCAGCAGCACAGAAGTTTGGGTGGCATGGTATACGCACACTAGACCCCTATTGATAAGCAATTATTTTCTCCTACAGGCTTTTTTTAATAGACAGGAGTAAGCAAATATGGTCATTGCTCACAGAAGACAGCTCACCATTCTTCAGAGTTAAATTATAGAGGGAAATCACCCCATGGCCACTGCAAGTTGTTGCTTGTGGTCTGTCTTCAAAAGTAGTCCCGAAGGCAGGTTTTACTGTATGTGAAGTCAATAAGGAAAAATATAGAAAACAATTTTTATAAATTAATTAGGATAATGGATTCTGGAAGCATGACAGAGATAATTTTACTCCCCAAGGGCTTTAACAACATGAACAACAGAAATCATTATCTGCCAGCAGTGACCACTCCATGACTAAAAATTAATGCTGTGCTCAATTATGTTGATAAAAAGAATTCTGATCTCTTCTGGCAAGGATTAAAAATGTGTGACAGCACGTAGATGTGGCAAATCCTTGACAATCCATGCACTCTCTCTTTTCAATTGAAAAAAAAAGCGGACATATTGTGCAGCCTTTGCAATATGGTTGATATAACATTTATACTGTGCATATTTACAACCAGAAATTTCAGTGCTCTGACCCCTTTTATGACTACTATGAACTGTGGGCACAGATCTAAGTACTTATTTGCCCAACCACTTTATTGCAAGAACAATTCAGATAGTTATACATCCAACTAAAGTTGAGTGCACAATAAAAAAAGGTTCAATAAATATTTAGTCAAATTTTTAAACAAATTTACTTCAATCACCTTTCCTCCTCTTTTGTGCTTGCTTTTAAAGAAATCCAACTCCCTGGAAAAAATGTTGGTAATATATGAGCTTAGTATTATTTCTTGACATGTATATATGGTCATTTAATCAGAAAACAAAAATTATGCAATGCAATTTACCTGACCTAATACAACTAAAGCAATACAGTTTGGCTTTGGAATATGTGCCATTGACTTCCAGATTAAAATAACATTTACTTGTTTTAAACAATAATTTTGCAGAGCAAATAAATTTGAAGGAAATTGCAATAAGCAGGCAGATATTCCATGAGCAGAAAATGCAAGACAAAATTCATCAGTATTTATTGTTGAGAACATTAATTACCAAAATTGTGCAGGATATTCATAATTAAAGAAATTCAAAATGATCTGGACAAACTAGAGAAATGGTCTGAGGTAAACAGGATGAAGTTTAATAAGGACAAATGCAAAGTACTCCACTTAGGAAAGAACAATCACTTTCACACATACAGGGTACACCTAAGCTACATCCCTTTTTTGATAAAGGGATGTAAATTAGACGTATCAAAATTGTAAATTAATCTGGAATTTGAATTTCCCGTGCTTCATTTACATAATGGCGGCCACGGCTTTTTTTCGAAAAGCTGCTTTTCAGAAAAAAACTTCTGTCAAGATGGGAATCGTTCGACAGAAATGCCCCATTTCAAAAGATCCTGTAAACCTCATTTTTTGAGGGTTATAGGATCTTTCGAAATGGGGCATTTCTGTCAAACGATCCCCATCTTGACCGCGTTTTTTTTTCCCAAAAAGCAGCTTTTCGAAAAAAAAAAAAAAAAAGCCGGGGCCACCATTATGTAAATGAAGCGTGGGAAATTCAAAATCTTGGCTTCATTTACAATTTCAGTATGTCTAATTTACATCCCTTTATCGAAAAAGGGACGTAGTCTATATGTACCCACAGAATGGGAAGTGGCTGTCCAGGAAGTAGTGCTGCTGAAAGGGATTTAGAGGTCATAGTGGACCACAGGCTAAATATGGGTCAACAGGGTGACACTGTTGCAAAAAAAGCAAACATGATTCTGGGATGCATTAACCGGAGTGTTGTGAGCAAGACAGGAGAAGTCATTCTTCCACACTACTCAGTGGTGTTTTGGCCTCAATTGGAATATTGTGTTCAGTTCTGGGCACACATTTCAAGAAAGAAGTGGAGAAATTGGAGAAGATCCAGAGAAGAAAAACAAAAATGATTAATGGTCTAAAAAGCATGACCTGTGAGGGAAGACCGAAAGAAATGGGACTGGACATGATGATCTCCTCAGGTCCCTTCCAGTTTTAGTAGTCTATGATTCTTTGATATGTGAACATAAATGAACAGAGAAGCAAGGTTTCAACTCAGGTGAAAACTTGATCCTTAGTGTTTGCTGATCTCATTACATGGCTTTGGCTCTTACATCCACCCTTTAAAATCTTGGATGCATAAGCTATAAAGACAGAATTATAGATAATGTTAAGCTTGCATTACAAGAAAAAAATCACCATACACCAACAAAAAGAGTTTTCTGCATCTAATTGACAATGGTGGTTGCTACTTTATAAACATATAAATAATATAATTAGTTCTATTGACTAATACTGTAGTCAATAGAACAGTTAAGAACAGCTGAGCAAGAATATTAGTAAATACAGTAGATGTTGAATACTCTAATTCATGTTAACACTAGTGAAGATTACTACATTGAAATAATCAGCAAAACCTAACAAGGAAGAAAGTGAAGTTGTCTTGGGTTTTGTGAAGCATTTAGAGCTTCGGAGAATTTTAAATATTCTATAATCCCATTTAGAAATATTAGAACATCCAGAAAAAGTATTTTCTACATCAAAATGTTTTTCGTGGCTTCATATGGCTGGATTCCAAAGAAAAGTTCAAAATCCCTGGTCCTAACAATCCCTTTTTCTAGGACAACTCCAAGAATTTGAGGCTTTTGAAATGCTTTTTGGAAAACAAGCACTTTGTACAGGAACTTGGAATAGATTTTCCTTGTACTTTCCAAGGTAACCTAATTAGCTGAAAGTGGTAACAAAGAAAAAGAAGACCTTTATACCTCATGCAGACAAAAAGACTTGCTGGTCTAATACGTTTGATCCCTAAAATGCTGCCAAGTTGAGTGAAACCCATGGATGATCTGTGGCTAAACACAGGTCATATGAAATAATCCAGGGGTTATTTGAACACTAAATACTGTGTGCACTTCCATATTTATCTATATGGACAAGATGTGGTATCTAGATTTAAGCGCATGAATGAATACTATTGTCTTAAATAGGAATTAAAACTTTCTGAGGGCAAAGGCAGGCCACAGAGGCAGGGACGAAAAATCCAGCCCTGTCATCAGATGCGTCTGTTGCTGCTGCCTTTTAAATGAAGAGCTGAGAAGAACTCTTTAGTTCAGACTGGACTGAGAATAAAGAAGCATAATAAATTGCTGTTAGTGTTTTTTTAACTAGTCTCCCACGGCATACTTTATGCAAAATGACAAGCTCAAAAATAATGCCTGTAGTGGGTTGGAGTAGCCACCTGCTGACCCCGAGGAGGAAATGCCCCTCCCTGAGCCAGGTTGGGCTCACCTGGAGGACTCACCTGAGAGGAAGTCAGGGGGCGGGCCCAGGGATATAAAAAGACTTCCTGCAAGGCCAGTTGGGGCCTGGCCAGAGGTACTCTCTCCCCAGCCAGCAAGGGAGCCAGAGGCCTTCACCTCCCTGACAGCTGAGGACCAGAAGCCTGCCCACCTCGGCCGGCGGAGGAATCGGAGCCAGTGGAGTTGGACAACTGGCTTGGGCCTCCCGGCCGTCACCTGGAGGACTACAATGCAGGCCTGCTGTTGTGGCCAGAGGACCCTGACCCTTGCCACGCGGAGGACCTTCCAGGGAACCAGGTATAAGGGACGGAGGGGAGAACTGGAGCCAGCCCAGGGGTAGCTGACCTTGGTCTGGCCAGGGGTCAGTGGGTTGCGGAGTGGATCCCCCACTGACCCCGATGCAACAGGTCAGTGAGTTTTGGCCCGGATTCCTGATGGCCTGGCTGCTGAGTACCAGCTCCTATTAGGGCCCTGGGCCGGGTGTGGTGGTGAAGGGAGGGCCCGCGCCCCTGCTGCCACTCCTTGATTGGGTGGCAGTCTCCCCTCTGGCAGCATGCAGCCACAGGCAAGTGCCTGAACCTTTCCTGAGCAAGGAGACAGACTACATACCTGGGCGTACTGACTGTGGCAGGGTTGGTTTGTCCTGGGAGAAGCCCTTGCCCTGCCCTAGGGCTGGGCTACTCAGTGTCTGCTTACAAACTGCTTGCGTATTGCAGCCCCTGCCTTGGGTTAGGGCTAGGCTACGGATTGGTTGCTTAGACTGCTTGACTGTTGCAGCCCCTGCCCTGGATTAGAGCCGGGCTCCTGACTGCTTTGGGGCTGCAGCCAGCAGTGGGTGGGAGTGGCCACCCACTGACCCCTAGGGCATACCCTTCATTACCGGGGAGCACCCCAACGGGTTACAATGTCCCAGAATTCCTGTTTATTATGTGGTCTACTTCAAAAGTGCTAACATCTCAAACTTACTCCTGTGACACTCAAAATAAAAGGCAAGGTGCTTTAATGACATATCAGTGAATTTATAAAACTCAGTTTGTCAATAATGAAAACATCCCTTTAAATCAACTTTAGTGCTAAGGGTACTTTGTCTCCCAACAGATAATATTGCCACTTCAGCTGCTCTGATAAAGGCTGATTGCTGAGCTGAATTTTACCTGTCTTTTACCTCATAGCTAGGGCCCTACCAAATTTTCGGTCTCTTTTGGTCAATTTCATACTCTTCAGATTTTAAAAATCATAACTTTCATTTCAGAAATTAAAATCTGAAATATCATGGTGTTGTAACTGTAGCACTCCTGATCCAAAAAGGAGCTGGGGAGGAGGGGGAGGGAGCAATGGGTAGGGGTTGGGAAGAGGGAAGTTGCCAGGCTATTGTATGGGGGTCACAGTCTCATAAGCACCAACTTTCCATTATGCCAGGTGGTGATTGACCCCTGGCTCTGCCCCAGCCTCCAGCCCTATTCCACTCCTTGCCCTCACCCCACCTCCTCCCACTCTGTTCCCCCTCCACATCATCTCCTGAGCACACCACATCCTTGCTTCTCTCCCTTCTCCTCAGCCTCTTGAACACTGCAAAACAACTGGTCATGGTGCGCAGGAGGCATAGGGACAAAGGTGGAAGTGCTGATCAGTGGGGTCCAGGGAGGGCTAATAGGAGGACTGAATGTGGCTGCTTAGCACCCACCACTTTTCTAGTGTGGATTCTCTGGTCCCATTTTCATGCACCATAACCTATAGCAGGACATCAAGATCCAGATCTACAAGACAATTGTTGTTCCTACATTCCTTTAAGGATGCTAAACCTGGGTGACCTACCAACAGCACCTCAAGAGTCTGAAGAGATACCATCATCAATGCCTCACACAGATCCTTCATGCTAAGTGACAAGATCATTGCACTAACATCAGCATCCTCGGTGAAGCCAGAATCACCAGCATTGAAGCAATGATCCTCATGCACCAACTTCACTGGGAAGAGTCCAGACTCTTACCCGCCAGAACAAGTCCTTTATTCTTGTCTCACCCATTGTTAGGGGTCCAGAGGAAACAGTACAAAGACACGCTGAAAGTGTATCTTAAGAAAACTGATGTGGATATCACAAACTGGGAAGAGCAACTGCCTTTGGGTGGGCAGGACGAGGGGGAAGAGAGAGAGACAGAGAGAGAAAATGTTCTCCTAGCAGGCAGCTGGTCTGCCATGAAATATCTGTACCTGCTGCAGGCAGATTTACGGTTCCAGGCTAGAACTCCTGAGTCATCTCAATCCCATATGTAAATCTGTGCAAGTCGAATCACCAATGAATGCCCCAGCAACAAAGCATCCAATGGAGTCAGTGCCTCTGCGTACTATTGCCTTCCTTACTACTATGTTGCTGCTAGCAGTGGTGCTGCCTTCAGAGCTGGCCAGAGAGCAGTGGCTGCTGGCTGGGAGCCCAGCTATGAAGGCAGTGCCACCACTAGCAGCACAGAAGTAAGGATGACATTGCATAATACTGCCACCCTTACCTCTCTGCTGCTGCCTTCACAGCTGGGGTCCTCATTCTCCATCCACCCAACTCTCAAGGCAGCAAGAAGTAAGGGTGAATGGTATGATATTGGCATCCTTACTTCTGTGTTGCTGCTAACTGAGGACCAGGTCAGCAGCTGCACTTTCCAGCCACCAGCATTAAAGACAGCGCAGAAAGAGGGGAATTTAGCAATCCCTCTACAATAATCTTGTGACAGCCCCTTTTTGGGTAAGGACCCCCAGTTTGAGAAATGCTAGAGAAATCTGTATAGTATACAGCAAAGCACACAAAAAAGATCAGATTTCATGGTCCTTGATGTGTTTTTCATGGAAATGAATTTGGTAGGGCCCTAATCATAAGGTACATCTATATTTCAAGCTGGGGGTGTGATTCCCAGCTCCAGTAGACATCCCCATCAAACTAGCTCTCATCAAACTAGTGTGTATCTCCTCAAGCTAAGAATAGTACCCTTAGCATGAAACTTAGAAATGTCCATACTTTTTATATGTTTACTCCACTGTTAGTTTCTCTCTCTGCTGTATGTTTGCTGGGCTTTATTCCTAACCGTACTAGTTCATCAATTGTCTGAATTTCTCCTCAGGTGATTTATGCCCCTTACCATGTGGCTATTCTTCCAAAAACAATTTTGTAACATATATATGTATTTCAACATAAAACAGTGGGAGACCTCTACAATAGAATATTAGTCACTAACAATATGAAAAAGCTAGTGTCAAAGTACTTTCAGAAAGACAGTCTATCGAGTTAATACATTTCTTGCTGGGAGAGAGTTCTCTGAAATGGATTATAAAATTTTTAGGAGATTAATTTTGAAAAGTTGAGAAGACCAACCAGAATATGCAAATGGAACCTTTTGAAAAACTACAGAGTATGGACAAATAGCCCAAAGTTCGATGCTTAAGTCAACTATTCTGTCCTCTCTTATCTGAAACCAGGGCAGGAAATTCTGCAACCTACATTTTTTCCCTCTAGTTGAACTGAAATACCACAATAAAAACATCACCTTGGTACTTTGGCTTCCAGTCATGGCCAAGACCAGAATATCCAAACTCATTTTGCAGTGATGCTTTTATGGAAGATCCATCACTGTGTTATCTAAACACTTGCTATAGATAGAAGACAGATGTAAATGTAAAATACTAGGGACAGAAGAAGAGAGTGATCTTAGTACTTTAAGTTCCTGATTTAGAAAAGCAACCTCTGCCCAAGAGAGCATTTAAGCACTTGTTTAAATCCTACTGAAGTCAATGGAACTGAAGCACAAGCTTGAAGTTATAGACTGAGGTCCAATCAATTTAAATCAGCAAGCAGGAAACCTTGATTTAAATAACTGATTTTAATTTTATTTTGCATTTATCCTTTTGAGATATTGTCTGAAAGACAGGTTGATTCTCTTTGGCTTGTATAATTTGACATTTCTTTTTTGCTAACCAGAAGGATGTATTACATTTACACAAATCTATTTCAGCAATTATATAGCTTAACACACGTTTGTTTAGATTCTTAAATTTTACCATTTTATTATGTTGAGTGACAAACGTATTATTTACTGGATAGGCTTTTTATTATTTACTGGATAGGGGTTTTTTTAAACTAATGATTTGTATGAAGCTGAATTTGGATGGAAATTGGAACTTAGCTAAAAATGCACACAACCAACTATGATCCTGATCTCGGAACACTGAAAATCACATGTATGTATTCGATTCCTTAATCATTGAATAACTCACTTCTTTTCTTTTATTAATAAATAAATTAGTTCATTAAGGATTGGCTGACAGCATGATAGTTGGGTAAGATCTGAGATATATACTGACCAAGGAGTACATGTCCAACCCCTGGGATTGGTAGAACCTCACATATGGTGATTCAAATTCTCAGAAACCTTTCAGTGTATCAGACCAATTTGTCGGGATGGGGATTAAGGGCTGGAATGCCTAAAGGACCCAGTGTTTGGCTTCTTGTTAACCAATGTGGTGCTATAGAAGCTCTTTTGATACTGCTTTAGTGCATCTAATTACAGAATAAATTGCCCTGTCTCTTACAGGCTGCATTCAGTGTGGTCCATCCCAGGACCCCCAGTCACATAAAGACGCAAGCTTGTAAATTCTTTAAGTCAACCAGTGTGCACTTAATTAACTATGCAGGCATTCAAAGGCACATCCATGTTTAAAAGGGCACCATTCAAATAAAGCTTTGTACATGCTTTGTATATAGTTTTCAAACATTCAAACAGTTATGTTAAAACCAATAAATTTGCAAACAAGCAACAGCACTAGTCCTCAATAACAAGTTTGGATCATGTTTGAAACTTAATTCATTTAATCTGTAACACTATTCAAACAGTTAGAAATGTTAATGTATTTACTATATTCTAGAAGCACAATGGGAAAAGTGTGTTCCTTTCATGTATCAGAACATTTTTTTAAAAAAAGGATTTATTCACTTTTTTGTGGTGGGAGATATAACTGGAGGAGGGAAAGCACTACTGGACATGAATGAGGTATTGAAAATATGAACTCATGATATTATTATTTATTTATGTGTTTCAGTGAGGAACTCATAAAACAGGGAGTTAATATAGAAACTTTCATTTGCCATTAGGTATGTATTGTTTAATATTTCTTTATACCTTTCTTGGCAACAACAACAAAAATATTAGACAGAAACCACTTGTTTTAAAAGAAAATCTGCAGACAGATCATTCCCAGAACATCTCAAACAATCAAAAAACCTGAGGCTCGTCTTTTCTTTCCATTGTAGAATACAAAGCAAACAATGTAATCAGTCTTTGAAAATAATTGTGTATTATATTGCCCTGTCAGGACGAAAATACTGTCGCACAAAAACAGAATTCCACCTGCTGGTTCTTTGATTAAGAAGATAATCACATCTATTCTACCCCTGGGGTGATTTACTCACAATATATTGCTACAGACAATAAAATACTGCCCTTTAGCTATTTACTCTTTTCAAATCAAATTTACAATTACAAGGAAAATTAAAGGTATTAACTTTTTCCCTACCACGACCACTCAATCTGTGTCCGAACGGGCCAATTGAGGATACTGTAAGATGACAAACAAGTAAAAATCTCTGAGGAGACACTTTTAGCAAGCTGAATGCCCATTAATAAAATGAAGGCGTATGACTGAATTATGCAATTTAACAAGAGATCTAGGAGTATAAATATATGTTGTCATTCTAACGGAAAGATGAACCAACTGATGTCAGGTACTGTTTCCCAATATGAAGTCTAGGAGTCGAAACGTTGGGTCAATAGTGGACTGAGGATAGCACTGTCATTGAGATCTAGGGATAGGCCAGGATGAGGGTCACATGTGACTGCAAGCCGCAGCTTGCCCACCACTACTCTAGAACATCTCTGGAATTGTTAATTACAATGGTTGCATGGGGCATTCTAAATTCTGTTTGAATTGAGAAGAAGGATACTCTTGCTAGAGCTACTAAAAGAAAAAAGTTCATACACAAACCTATTAAAATCAGCACTTGAATTCTAAAGCACGATGAAACTGATTGTGTTGACAACAACTTATTCTTTTAAGTTTAAAACAGTTTAAGAACAAGGGTTCAACAAAATACATCATAGCATACCCTGAAAAAAAGAAAGTGGCCATAAAATGTGCCAATCTTTGAGCCCAATCCAGAAGCTGGATGTACAAGGATAGATCTTTGCAGTAGATGATGAAATAAAACAGGTTACATGGCTACCAATTTCAGGTTAATCTGCGCCTCTTGCAGTATAGAGTGATGCTCCCACAGGGAAGCATCAAGAGAGACGGTGCCCCCAATCTCAAACTTCCCCCAGATTGCCCAGCGGATGCACACTCTGTGCCATACATAAGTAGGGTGCAGATGGCTTTCCTAAAATGCAGGTCCCACTCCACCAGTCAATGAAGAAAAGATGTGGAGTTACATCCTCTCTTTTTTCTGGATAATTTGTTCCTTCAAAGACGTGATTTGCCACACCAGAGAAGGTCAATGATGGCACCTGGTCGCCAGCCCTGACTCTCCTGACCTGTCGTGGCTCCTTTCCCCAGATATGTGCTGGGCCATAGGGTGCCAGGACTCTGCAGATCTGCTCCCCTGGCTTGCTTATACTGTGGGACTCTGCTCCCCCAACCCACAGGAGGTCTGCTGCTGGCCCCCAAATGCTCTACTCAGGCCTGCTTGGGCTTTTGATATGGGGGCGGGGGGCGGGAAATCACACAATTGAAGTGATATTGATGAAGACCTAGTCAACATCCCTTCACATACCAATGTCTTCAATGCATTTCAAATGAGTTTGCCGTGTTCTGAAGAACAGGAAGAAAGCAATGCAATGGCCATGCTGCAACATATGCACAGCACCTACCATAACTTACTCAATTTAATGAACTTTCTGATTTTATGAACTCCTCAATTCCCAATTAGTTTGTAAAATGGCGGTTCTCCTGTGTTATTAAATAGGAGTATCTTATCTCGTAGTAGAAAAACGTGCACCTACTGAACAATGGAATAATAAAAAAGTCAAGCTATTGAACATTATGATAATTTTTAGGAAGGAAGGGTATGATGGAGAGAGCAGCAGATGATGAGCCAGGACCCCTGGGTTCCCTTTCTGACTTTGGCAATGGCATGACCTTGGACAATCTCTTCTATCCAGATATAAAATAAGCAGAGCTTTGTTCATGCTCTAAGCAATACCTGACAGCATGGGAAAGGTTCATATTACAAATCTATTTAATAGACTATGCCTCAAAAGGATGTTGCAAACTCGACGTTTGCAAAGCCATTTGAGATTCTCAGATGAAAGACAGTACTTTATATAATTTCAGAATTATTAATCATGCCATTCAACGCCATGAGGGAAACACAGCCCACACTAACAATATTCTTTTATTACTAAATCAGAAAGCAACATTTGTGAAATTTTAAATGTAATGTTATCATAAGGGACTTCTTGCTCTCAACGTGGAAAGAATAATCCCCAACAGCTCATGAATTTAGCTTATTTCCTCCCACTTGGAACTGTTAAAACTACCATCTATCAAAATATTTAACAAGGTTAAAAATCTATGGAAAATAGTCTTGTTCACTACAAAAAAATAAGTGGAAGCTAAAACTACAGCATACATCAATCAAAAAACAATCAAACTGGACTGTAGACTTCAAAATGCAGTAAATGAACTCAACACATTATTAAACACACAGAAACAACATCAACTATATGTAGCCAAACCCATTTTAAAACTAAAGCAGTAAGCAGAAAGCAAGTCCAGCACAAGATTACTGTGAGTGCACACAGAAAACAGAATACAAAGGTAGTATGACCATTTCAACTATTGGGAAAGAATCAATCCAACACTTTAGGTAGCCATCAAATGTATTCCCCAGAGCTCAGCCTGGATCTCTCGGGCTGGGGTTGGAAAGATTCATGGTGGAAATAAGGCTGCCAGGTGTCCAGTTTTGAACAGGAATGCCTGGTCAAAAAGGAACCCCGGCAGCTCTCGCCAGCATTGCTGGCTAAGCTGTTAAAAAATCCAGTTGGTGGCAGTGTCCCGTCTAATTTTGCCCACCCCGAACAGAATGAATTGTGTTATATGTACAGCACCTCCATATATATGCACATAACAAATTAATGTGATGAGGGGGATGGCAAGGAGTTCGTAATGTGGGAGGGGGCTCAGACCAGGGACAGAGGATTGGGGTGCCAGGGTTTCATGACTCTGGCTTGGGGTAGAGGTAATGGGATGGGGCTGGGTTCAGGAAGGGTTTGGAGTGAAGGAAGGTGTTCCAGGGCTACTGCAAGGAAAGAGGACGCCCCTCCAGCAGCATCTGGGCTGGGGTGGAGGGGAGAACAGCACATCTCTCCACTATATGCACAGGACACTCCAGAATTGGAGCCAAGCATCTCAGGCTGCTCAAGGATCAAGGCTGAGCTGCAGCCAGGTCACTCCGGCTACAGGAGGATTAGGGCCAGGGTGAGGCGGGGTAGCACCATCCTGGCGGAGGCAGGAATGGGGCAGCCTGCCCAGGCTGCATTGGCCACAGCAGATTCAGGGTTGGGGCTGGGCTACCCAAGCTGTGGTGGGATCGAATGGGTAGCCCTGCAAGTTGGAAGGTGGACCAGGTGGCAGATGGGAATGGGTCAGCCCTCCTTCCACTGATGCAGGTTCCTGCCCCGTGCGGACTCCTGGAGCACCTGCACAAAGCTAAATAGGTGGCTGCACAGCCATGACAGGGAAGCTAGGTCAGCAGTGCAGTGGGGCTAAAGCCAGAGCTCCCTGCGACTCCTGAAGGCAGCAGCATGTCTCCCCTCAGGCTCCTACATGTAGAAGCTGCCCGGGGCTATGCATGCTGTCCCCACCGCAGGTGTTGGCTCTGCAGTTCCCATTGGCTGGGAACCATGACCGATGGGACCTGCGTGGGAGGCACTTGTGAACGAGGCAGAACACAGATCTGCCTGGCCAAACCTCCACTTAGGAGCTGAAGGCGAACATGCTGCTGCTTCCAGGAGCTGCTTGAGGTAAATGCTGCCCTGCACCCTTGAAACTCACCACATCCCAACAGTCTGCCCCAGCCCTGATTCCCCTCCCTCCCTCCAAACCCCTCAGTCCCAGCCCAGAATATGCACTCCCAGTCACAGCCCTCACCCCCCCGCCCCCCTACTCCATACCTCTACTTCTGCCTGGAGCCCCCTCCTATATCCTGAGCTCCTCTTTTTGGCCCCACCCTAGAAGTTGAATCCTCAGCTCAGAGAGCGTACCTGCTCCTGCACTCTACCTCTCTGCATCAGTCTGGAACCTCCTGCTATACGCCAAACCCCTTGGCTTTACCATTCAGACCGGACCACACTCCTGCACCAACACCCCTCATACCTAGCTCCACCCTAGAGCCCACAAACAAGCAGCACCCTCACCCGCTCTCATATCCCAGCCCATTTCCGTAGCCTGCATCCCTGCATCCTGAACTCCTTCGGGACCCAGCCTGGAAGATGTGGAGAGCAAGCGACAGAGGGAGGTGGGATGGAAGTGTGGAGACTTGGAAAAAGGGTAAGGCATAGGTGGGGCCTCAGAGGAGGGGCAAAACAAGAGTGTTCGGCTTTGTGTGAACAGAAAGTTTGCAACCCTAGGTGGAAAAAGTGACAGGCAATCCTTTTCTCAAGATGGGTAAGTGTCAGCAACACTGCTGACAGAAAGTTACAGTAGAACCTCAAAGTTACAAACACCAGAGTTACAAACTGACCAGACAACCACCCACCTAATTTGAAACTGGAAGTACATAGCCAGGAAGCAGCAAAGACAAAAAAAAAAAAAAAAGCAAACACAATACAGTACTCCGCTAAACATGAACTACCAAAAAGCAGCATTTATCTTCTGCATGGGCAAGTTTCAAAGCTGTGCCAAGCCAATGTTCAGCTGTAAACTTTTGAAAGAACCATAACATTTTATTCAGAATTATGAACATTTCAGAGTTACGAACAACCTTAATTTCCAAGGTGTTCATAATTCTGAGATTCTACTGTATTCTAGTCCCACAACACTAGCATGGCATCCTGGGGGCAGGAGAAAATGAAAGGTTCTGCATGTCCTTGCCTTCTGCAGTCTCCAAAATCCCACAGCATTCTATCACTCCAGATAGGAAAGAAGAGGCAGACTCCGTGGAAGTCCCACAAAATTGTAAGTACAAGAGGATAGTTCTTTTCCTTCCTGTTCAACATCCTTTCAAGACCACAGCATGCCATGTCACTTCAACCCAGAGGAAAGCCCAGGCTCACAAATATTCTAATGTATGAAATTTCATTGAGTAGCCTTTGATGCTGAAAATGTTGTGTCAGCACCGTGGGCATAAACAGAAACATTAGTGATGAATAACATTAATACCTTCTTTTCATTGCACACAGTAATCCATCTAGGTACATGATATAGTTTAGAAATTTACATCTATATAAAGATTGAAATACCAAAAGAAAGTCATGTGTAAATTAAATGGTCTAAAAATAGTGAGAATCACATCCTTAGGTTTAAGTATAGAGTTAGGGTAAACTTCTAAACTTTTGAAATATTTTATATTGCGTAAAGTCAATAGTTAAGGGCTAATTTTTTACCTGTTTTGCTGGTGCTACTGGTGGCAACTGTTGCATAGCTATAAAACAAAAATAATTCAGAGCAAAATATGGCATCAATTTGCTTCACCCTGAGAATTAGTGGTATAATTTTGGTTATGGTGAATGTTTGGGTATGTCTACACTTGCACCCTCTTTCGAGAGAGGGATGCAAATGCAGATGAGCTAAATTATGCAAATTGCATAATTGCAGACTGCCGCTATTTCAAAATACCCTATTTTGAAATAACAAACGCTGTATAGAAAGAAACCCCTTCTTTCGAAATAACTGGTTAACCTCATTTTTTGAGGAGTAAGGGTTATTTCAAAAGAAGGAGTTTCTTTCAAAATAACCGCATCTACACAGTGTTTGTTATTTTGAAATAGGGTATTTCGAAATAGCGGCGGTCAGCAATTATACAAATGAAATGTGGGAAATTCAAATCCGCGCTTCATTTGCAATTTCGCTCAGCTGCATTTGCATCCCTCTCTCGAAAGAGGGTGCAATGTAGACATACCCTTCATGTTTATATCCCTAAACTAAAGAATGAAATATCACTGTAGCTGAAAAATGCATGTCAGCCTTAATTATGAAGCTGTTAAATGGCAAATCCCTATTTTTTTAAAATCATCATTCATTCATAAAGTCACACTGTTCAAACTGGCATGATTTTGCTGCTTTTTAGTAGGATGGTTGTTCTTTGCATGACTGCTCAATGGTGACGGCTTTGCTGGACATTTTGCAGTTATTTTCTTTGCTGAAAGGCTTATGTTATTAGTTGGGTCTTATACCATGTCCTAAGCATGGAGTTAATGTAAAAACATAGGCTCATCCTTATCTCTAAGAGCCAGGAATTTAACCGTTGGTGGCCTACATGCTTGGATGACAGTGCCAAGGTGTTTCAAGCTGGCTTCAGTCAGCCACAGCATCACTACACTGATCACAAATGTCAAGGTGGGTCCTAAAGAGACAGGAAGTCTGAGATCCTGAAAACCAGACAACTGATGGATGTATTACCTACCACCAACAGCTGACAACCCACCGGGGACATTGGCTGGAGAATCCTACACTTTGCTGTGAGCACAGGCGTGTTCTTGGTGTGGTTCACCCCCGTTCCCGACACTTGCTCCTTCTATGGCATGAGGGAGACCCTGGCGCATGTTTACCTTGAGGTTGCACCAGGTTACAGCCCCTCTTTCGGCTCCTCCAGAACCTCTTGTTGAGGTTCTGGCTGCACTTTTCCCCTCACCTGTTAATCTATGCACCCCCCATCCATGGCCCCACAAAGACGTGGGACCTCCTGGTCATCCTCCTCCTGGCTATTGCCAAATTGGCAATTTATAAAACCAGGGAGCAGAGGTTGGCAGAGGGAGGGGCCTGCGACTGTGGGGCCTATTTCCGTTCCTGTATCCGCTCATGTAGCTGGGCAGCGTTCCAATGGGCGGTGTACGCTGGCTCTCTCGAGACCTTTGAGGGGCAGTGGGCGCTGGCCAGTGTTCTCTGCTCGGTGTCCCCATCTGGTTCTCTCGTTTTAGCCCTCTGACCCTCACAGCCATCTCTGTTTTCTCATTATTTGTCCCACGTAATTAGTTGGTTTTCTGGGCTCTGTGGACACTTCCTGTAGGCCGGGGGGAGGTCCTTTAGATGTGGGTGGGCATTAGCCCACCCACCTCCCAGACACCAAATAGACCAACAGCTGGCAATAAACATAGTACCAGATGGGGAACATGGACTAATTGTCCATGTACTAATTGTGTGATGTGCTTACTGGTTGATCACTATGTGTGGGACCAGCTGAAGCTTCCCTATAGCACGGGGGTGGGCAAAAGGGCCTCCACGGGCCAGATCCAGCCTGTCTAGCAAGTTGATCCAGCCCACAGAGACCCTGCTGCTCCCCTCGCCCCCAGGCCAATCAGGGCCTGGAGGTGGAGTGAAGCACGCAAAGTCTCTTCCTGCCCTGCCCCCTCATTGCAAGGAGTGTGCAGCACTTAGAAGTGCCTCTAATTGCCCTGGGGAGGGGTGGGGGAGCATGCAAAGTCTCTTCCTGCCCTGAGAGGGGTGAGGGGGAAGGGTGGGAGGAGACTCCACGTGCTCCCCCCGCCCCTAGGCCAATCAGGGCTGGGGGGTAGGGTTGCCAGGTGTCCGGTTTTCTACTGAACAGTCCGGTATTTGCACCGTCTGTCCGGTAGAAAAATTCAGAAAATACCGGACATGTGCAATGTCCAGTATTTCTGAATTCCCGGCTGGGCGCCAGACAGAAGCCTGGTGGGGGCGGGGGAGCAACTGGGGGGGGTGGGGCCGCGATTGGCGCTGGGAGCCCTGTGGTCGCGTGCAAGAGCCAGGGGGCCGGGGGGCAGGGGCTGGGACTCCCAGCGACTTCCCCCGCCCGGCTTTTGCACGCGACCAGAGGCTCCCAGCACCAATCACGGCCCCGCCTACCAGCTGGGAGCCTCTGGTTGCATGCAGAAGCCGGGCGGGGGGAGTGACTCCCAGCCCCGCGCCCACCCCCGCCCCCGCCGGGTTTCTGCTCGCAACTAAAGGGAGTGCCTGCCGGGGTGCGGCCCGAAGGACTCCGGCTGTGGCCAGTGGCTGCAGCCCGCCCCCTCCGCCAGGTCTGCTTCCTGCCCCCCCTTCCTCCAGCCCCCCTCCTGTCCAGCCCCCCTTCCGGCCCCCCCCAGCTCTGCTTCCCGGCCCCCCCCCCCTTCCTCCCAGCCAGCCCCGCGGCCCCCGGACACCCCACCCCCTGCCAGCTCTGCTTCCCGCCCCGCCCACCTCCTGGCCAGCCTGCCCCCCCAATCAAGTGTGTCCGGCTTTTTGGCGGGGTCTACCTGGCAACCCTACTGGGGGGCGGACTGTGTGAAGTCTGGTCCCAGCCTGCAGAACAGCTGGTGGTTCTCTCTGGGTGAGGACAAAGACTTAGTGCACTCCTGACCCTCAGACCAATCAGGGTCTGTGTGTTAGGAAGCACAGAAGTGTCCTGGCCCTGCCGCCTGAGGCTCCGCCCCTTCTGGGGTGGCCTGGGGCCATTTCAAAAATTTCTGAAGTGGCCCCCAGTCAAAAATTATTGCCCACCCCTGCTATAGCCTTTACCACCAGTCCCTGGTAAAAGCACATGAAAGTAGTCTCGCCTGGAAATGTCAAAACATTGATCAGTGAGGTCAAAGTCAACCTCACCACTTGGTCCCTATCTAATAATAGAAGAAAGGTATTTTTGTTCACTACCACCATTTGGGAGTCTATAAGGAGAGATGATTCCAAGAAACCGCCCAGAGTTTATACAATCTGGATAACAGGAGGATGTATGTCTACAAGGGACAGAAAGGTCAGCACTCCAGCTAGATTTCCCTCTCCTACCCACTATCTCCTCTATTAAAATCTTCTCTTTTCCTAGCAGTACTACTAAGAAGCCTTTGCCATATTGAACTCCATAATAACAGTGACAACAAATAAAGGCCTCACACAATTAGAGGCCTGATTCTATGAAGTACACTGATATCAACAGAATTGGAGGATGCATACCACCCACCAGGAAGCATTCAGGATTAGCCTGAATTTGGAAAAAAATAGAATGAACTCAAGAACTGTAATATTTTACATGCTGAGACAATTATTCAGCTATCATCTATATGTATGGGGGATGTGAACTAAGATTAGTCTTCTTGCATACTTACTATATGTCTGTGTAATTGGCACCATTAAAAATCAGTATAAAATGTGATTTTTTTTATTTCTATTAATTATAACAGCTGGTATTGCCTTTCTCCAATTTTCCTTGATCTGCAGATGTTTTGCAGCAGTATCTCAAATAAATTGGGTAATTAGGGGTATGTCTACACTACAGTACTAATTCGAACTAACTTAATTTGAATTAGTTAATTCGAACTAAGCTAATTCGAACTAGTGCATCTAGACCTAAAAACTAATTTGAATTAGCGTTTTGCTAATTCGAACTAGCATGTCCACATTGAGTGGACCCTGAACCAAAGTTAAGGCTAGCCGGAACCAGGACTTAGAGTGTGGAGCTGCTGCCTCAGGCTAGCCGAGGGCTGTGCTTAAAGGGACCCTACCCCCACCCCGGACAGACAGTTCTCAGGGTTCCCCGCTTGCTTGTCTACCTCGATGAGGGACAGCAAAGCAGTCCTGACTTGGAGTGCCCTGAGTGCCCACACTCGGCACATCACAGCACTCGGCCATCAGCCCGGCTGCACTTGCCACAGGCTGCCATCCGGGGGTGTCAATCGGGGGGCTGTCAGGATCCAGGAGGCCCTGCAGGAGAGCATCCACCCTGAGGAGCCCACAGAGCCACCCCAGTCCTCCCCATCGGGGGCTCGTGCCCCATTCCTCCCTCACCTCCTTCCACTTACCCCTCCCTAGCCCCCCTTCCTGATGTAAAAAATAAAGGACACGTGTTCAAAAATAGAAACTCTCTTTATTTAACAAAACTGGAGGTGGGGGGATTAACCTCTGGGGAGACTGGGAAAAGGAGGTGGGAGAGGGGAGGTGGAAACCTGTGAGGAGGGAGCTGGAAGGGGGAAGCCAGGGGAAGAAGGAGGAGGGGAAGTATAACACTATGGTACGCCATATCTTCAGTATTGTGTAGAGATGTGGTCTCCTCACCTCAAAAAAAGATATTTTGGCCTTGGAAAGGGTTCAGAAAAGGGCAACTACAATGATTAGGGGTTTGGAACAGGTCCCATATGAAGAGAGGCTAAAGAGATTGGGACTTTTCATCTTAGAAAAGATGAGACTGAGGGGGGATATGATAGAGGTCTATAAAATCATGAGTGGTGTGGAGAGGGTGCATAAAGAAAAGTTCTTCATTAGTTCCCATAATAGAAGGACTAGAGGACACCAAATGAAATGAATGGGTAGCAGGCTTCAAACTAATAAAAGAAAGTTCTTCTTCACAAACCAAACTGGAACTCCTTGCCACAGGAGGCTGTGAAGGCTAGAACTATAACAGAGTTTAAAGAGAAGTTAGATAAAGTCATGGAGGTTGGGTCCATGGAGTGCTATTAGCCAGGGGGTAGGAACGGTGTCCTTGGCCTCTGTTTGTGGAAGGCTGGAGATGGATGGCAGGAGACAAATCACTTGGTCATTGTCTTCGGTCCATCCCCTCCGGGGTACCTGGTGGTGGCCACTGTCGGCAGACAGGCTACTGGGCTAGATGGACCTTTGGTCTGACCCAGTACGGCTGTTCTTATGTTCTAAGCTCAGGGTCTCACTGGACCAACTTGATTTTCATGCAAACCTGCTCCTGGGTTAGCATGTGGCCTTTGGTGGCCAGGCTGGCAGCTATCCTGCCCTAGATGGCCGCATTCCTGTGCCTAGTGCGGAGGTCGTGGAGGTCGTGCAGGCTCCTGGGAGCCGTCAGCCTGGTCCTGGGAAGAGGCAGAGGGCTGGGTGGCAGCGGTGGCTGGCTCATGCCGTGCCAGGTGCAGGGTCTGCTGGCTGGGTGCTGGCAGGCTTGCACCTGGCACGGGCACTGTAGCCAGACCGTGGCCCTTTAAGGGCTCCAGGGCCGGGAGGGGGGCAGAAGAGTTTCCCTGGCTTGGCCCAGAGTGGCCACCAGGGCAAGCTGGGAAGAGCTAGCCTCCAACTAGTTCGAATTAAGTGGCTACACAGCCCTTAATTCGAACTACTTAATTCAAACTAGGCGTTAGTCCTCTTAGAATGAGGTTTACCTCGTTCGAATTAAGCACTCCGCTAGTTCGAATTAAGTTCGAACTAGCGGTTTGCATGTGTAGCGCCTATGAAAGTTAACTAACAGCTGTTAGTTCGAATTAACTTTGTAGTGTAGACATACCCTAGGACAGTTCCTGTTAGGAACCCACATCCCTTTTAGCAAGAATCTACATACAAGATAAAGTGTTTTATTCATGTTATCCATGTAAATGAAAATGAGATGAGTACTATTGATATTCAGACAGTCATACCTATTACTGTTTTTCCACATCTGCAAAAACAGGGAAAACATCTTATAGATTTGAAAATCAATTCAACAAAGCCAGAGCATAAGAGAGAAACCATTAAAAACCCCTTCTCCCTAAAGAAAGATGTGTTTAGAAAGTATTTTAAATAAAAGGTTAAATATATACTTTTTGGAAATTCCATATTTTATATTAAGAACATAAGAATGGCGGTACTGGGTCAGACCAAAGGCCCATCTAGCCCAGTAGCCTGTCTGCCGACAGTGGCCAACACCAGGTGCCCCAGAGGGGGTGGACCGACGACAATGATCAAGCGATTTATCTCCTGCCATCCTTCTCCAGCCTCTGACAAACAGAGGCCAGGGACACCATTTCTATCCCCTGGCTAATAGCCTTTTATGGACCTAACCTCCATGAAATTATCTAGCTTCTCTTTAAACTCTGTTATAGTCCTAGCCTTCACAGCCTCCTCTGGCAAGGAGTTCCACAGGTTGACTACACGCTGTGTGAAGAAGAACTTTCTTTTATTAGTTTTAAACATGCTACCCATTAATTTCATTTGGTGTCCTCTAGTTCTTCTATTATGGGAACTAAGAATATGGGAACATATTCTGAGCAATATGCAGAGAACCTTTAAAATCATACTCTGGCCCGTTCATTATACAAATTTACCACACAAATACAGCAGGAAATGTTATAAAAAGCCTCTTCCACAAAGAAACCACCAATGTTTTTAGTATGTATGTGGGAAGAAAAAGGATTAAGAGAATTAAAATTGGATCTACTCTGCTACCTATTGCAACTTCAACTTAAATGCTACATACAAAAGCTGATTACAAAAGCCAAAGTGAGTTTATGTATCATTTAGGCTACCCTTTAAGTAATATAGCAAGTCAAACTTTCAGACATTTTTGAGGCCTTATTTAACTTCTTCTATATGCCTACTGCCAGTGCAAGTGCCGGGTACTCCGGGGGGAAAGTTGTTGAGCAAAACAAAACAAAAAAACTGCCCGGGGGCCGAAATGCCATCGTGGCCCCTTTAAGAGCCACGTGTCCTGAGCGGGCTTCTGTCGGGAGCTCAGCCGCCCCGGGAAAAGACGTGCCAGTACGCCCAAGGGGGATGCAATTCATTTAAGTGATGCAGGGAAAATAGGTGCCGGTATACCTAAAGAAAGATGTGTTTAGAAAGTATTTGAAATAAAAGGTTAAATATATATACTTAAGAGCAAGTTATGATAGAAGAGCAGGGATGGTCTAGACCAGTGTTTCTCAAACTGTGCTCCACAGAGCCCCAGGGCTCCACGAGACATCTCCAGGGGCTCCGCAAGGTTGACAAACTGGAAACATTGATAGGTACAACACATACAATCAGTGGACCGCTGAGGCTCCGCATAAATTTTTACACATGTAAAGGGCTCCAGAGACCAAAAAGTTTGAGAACTGCTGGTCTAGACAGTACTGGGTCCTGCTGTGAGGGCAGGGGACTGGACTCAATGACCTCTCGAGGTCCCTTCCAGTTCTAGTGTTCTATGGTTCTATGAAAGTGATCACCTCCAACTAGCTATTTACTATTTACCAGTTGACTTCCGATAATCCGGCACCTTTGGGACCCAGGGGGTGCTGGATTATCGGATATGCTGGAGTATCAGGAGGTACTCCGACGGGGGGCTGTGATGGGTCTGCCGGGACCCACACTGCGATCGGCGGGAGGCGGGGGTCAGCAGGGAATGGTGCGGAGAGGGGCGAACCCTCCACCGTTTTGCAAGGAGGCAGGGGAAGCCCCATGCAGCCGCCAGTGACAGGCCAGCTGGGATTGCAAGCGGCGGTGGCAGACTTGGGGAAGTGGTGGAGCAGAATAGCTGGGGTGCTGCCGGGTTGGTCCCGCAGCGCCGCCCCTAGCCTCGCCCCCTCTCCTCCGCCGCCACTTGCAGCCCCAGCTGGCCTGTCACTGGCGGCTGCACAGGGCTTCCCCAGCCTCCCTGCAAAATGGCGGAGGGTTTGCCCCTCACCGTGCCATTCCCCGCCAACCCCCCTCTCCCGTCCCCCGGCCGGATGCAGTGCGGGTCCCGGCAGACCCGTCACAGGGGTTTAATCCCGTTTCCCTCTCCTCCCCTTCCCTTTCCCAGCCTGTGAGCACACGTGGGACTCACAGGAGCTCCAATTGTCCAGCTGGCTGGAGCACTTCCGGTTTCCAGTTGGTGCCAGACTATCAGGAGTGCCGGACTATGTGATGCCAGACAATTGGAGTTTTACTGTAGTTTGTACTATTTAGTTTGTAAGCTCTTTGGGGAAGAGACTGCATCTCAATATGTATTTGTACAGTCTAGAGCAATGGGATTCTCATTGTATTTATAGCCTGTAGTTGCTAGTATGATACAGCTTAATAAAAAAAACATGGAATGCTTTATGAGTGTGGGAGACAGAGAAATAGGAAGCAACTTGCTATCTTTGGTGTATTTCATTTGATGTCAATTTTAATTTTCCAAAATTCCTGGTTTTTTTCCCCTATATTTATCTCCTTTTCTGACATCTTGCATTTCACTCTTGTGATTTCTATTTCATTCTTATCTGTACCGGCACTTGCTTTTAGGAACAAAATCAAGTGAAAGCTCCTGCTGAGAGATTAGAGTTATATTTCCACACTAAGCACACGGAAGGAGATTTAGTACAGAAAGGGCCTGTTCCTGTTTAGAAGCAGAGTGAATACTATCAGGTTCCAAGCATCATCAGTTCTCATTAACTCAACAGGATTGCACAATGAGCAGTGATGTTGTTCAGGTGTAAGTGAAAACAGAATTTCCATACAATAAGACTGAACAAGGGGAAGGATCAAGATCAAGCTAGGAGGCTGCCCAACTTATGAGAAAATGTGATTAGAACTACTGTTGGGGAAAAAATTGCTTGTAATAAGTTTCTTAGGGTATGTCTAGACTACACCTCTCTGTCGACAGAGAGATGTAGATTAAGCACGTCGAAACTGCTAATGAAGCAGGGATTTAAATAGCCCGCGCTTCATTGCATAAAAAAAAATGAGGTTTACAGGATCTTTCAAAAAAGGGTTTATTTTTTGACAGATTCGCGTCTAGACTGCCTTTTTTTCAAAAAAGCTCCATTTTGAAAAAAGTGGCGGCCACGTTTATGCTAATGAAGCGTGGGATATTTAAATCCCTGCTTCATTAGCAATTTCGACGTGCCTAATCTACATCTCTCTGTCAACAGAGAGGTGTAGTCTAGACACAGCCTTAGAGTATTAAGCCTACCTGGCATGTTTTATTTTATTTTTCTTGGTAACTTACTTTGATCTGTTTGCTGTCACATGCAATCACTTAAATCATGCTTCTTATATGTAATAAAATCACTTTTGTTATTAATAAACCCAGTGTAAATAACTGTTGCCTGAGGAGAACAACTGCTGTGCATATCTCTCTTTCATTGATAAAGGGGATGAACAACTTATGAGCTCACTCTGTATAATATTTAAGCATAGTGAGACAGATTTATTGGGGGTTTTGGTCCCATTAGGGCTGTGCAGCTATCTGCTGTGTCAAGTCCCTGTAACTGACTCTTTCCAGAGATGAGTGGATCTCAGCGTCTGTGTTGCTCTGCTGTGGGCTGTGACCCCAACTCTGTGCCTTTGCTGGGGGACGTGATGGTGGGATGTGATGGTGGGATGCCCCTCAGGGTAGTACGGATCCGTGGTATAAACAACACAAGACGTGACCGTCACAAGGTGATTTCTGTGAGCAAACCCATCATAGGGATCTTTCTGTGTTTGATAATATTTCAAGTACAAAGCATGGTGACACTTTCTGTCAAATTATCCTTGGATGAGGACGATTAATGAGAAAATTCAAAGATGGCCTCGAGAATAAGCAATCAAACAATATGGAGAAAACTGTGCATTCTCTTTCTTAGTCGACAACAGGGGTGGGCAAGAGGCAGCTAGCAGGCTGAATATGGCTCGCCAAACCGCAAAATCTGGCCAATGGCTACCCCACCGGCACCCTTACTCTAGAGCAGCTGCAGTCACTTTAAACAGCAGGCTGCTAATTGCTATGCAGTCTGGGCAGGGAGGAGAAAGCTTTGCATGCTGTCCCCTCCCCCTAGCAAAATCCCTCAATTCTCATTGGCCAATTTGTAGCCAATAGGAGTTGAGAAATTTTGCTGAAAGTAGGGGTAGTGAATAAAGCCTTCTCATTCTCCCTTCCCCCCACCTCCCGTACTGGAGCAGCCCACCCAGCACACAGGCAGGGCTCCAGCAGAGCTGCTGGCCGGGAGCCACCTAAGTAAGCACCTCCCAGCCAGAGCCTGCTTCTGGCACCCCAGCCCCTCTTTCCCCCAACTACCTGCCCCAGACCACCACCCAAACCCTCTGTATCCCCTCTCCCCACCTCCTCAAGGTCAAAACTCTCTCCCAGACCCTGCACCCCCTCCCCAAGCCAGAATCCTCTCCTGCACCCTAACTCCTCTAAACCCTGCACCCCAAACCTCTGCCCCAGATAATAACCTCCTCCTTCCCCCAAACTCCCTTTCAGACACCACACTCCCTCCTGCACTCCAGTCCTCTATCCCAAGCTTCCTTCCACATTTCACCTGCCGTCCCAGACCCTGTGCCCCCTCCACAGAAGTGCAGCCCTTGACCACTTACCAAAATCTTGAAGTGGCTCCCCATTAAAAATTATTGTGCACCCCTGGTGTATACGCTACAAAAAATTCAGAGGAGGACAGGGAATAAACAAAGTACAAGGTGTAAACAAAAGAACCATTGTTAAACGTATAGAGGGATTAAAAAAAAAAAGGACAGGAATGACTCTTAAGAAGTAGGTTTGGTGTACATACCCTGGCTGACTCCAAATGCATAAACCATAGAGAATCTGATTCATTAAATGAACGTTGCCAGTTTGTAAACACACCCTGCTGGCTACTGATTTAACCATGAAAAATATATTCCATCTATGATGGAATATTATGGATTTGCACTACGTCTTTTACGTGGCTCCAAGCAAACTAGCACATTTCTCTCTCTTGTAATTTTAACTCTCATTAAGGAGTATTTATTTAACAGCACTTGCAGTGGGAATGCTAAATGAGTGTGAATTCTTGTGTGGTCTATTAAAAGGGATAGATGTTTTAGCCTTAGTAAGCAAAAAAGATGGCTTGATCCCGTTAGAAATGAGCAAGTCTGGCAGAATGCTGTCCTTCGTGTTTTGCTGCTGAGAGACAATTTCTCCAAACTATACTAAGCCCCTCCATTCTATTAAAACATTCAAGGACTGAGAGATACCAGTTACAGAGCCTAAAATTAAAATGTCAGTGTCCCCGCTTGGAAATACCCTGCCTGAAACTGCATTTACAGATAATCATCTCCCTGCAGGGGACAAAGTCCCTATGCAGAACAATGCCAATGCCATTCCAATTCTATCTAAAATAAGTATGCAATTCAGAAGACCTGCTCTGCTGCAGTCTTACAAATAGAGCAAAAGGAAACAAGCTAGAGGGGAGCGGTACCATTAAGTTCAGGTATTACCATCCTGGAGACCAATTTATAAAACAGTTGTGTCTCATTGACTTTTTCCTTTTTGTCTTGGGGAAACTATGTATTTCCAAGGGACTGCTCCTCTACTTACAGGATTTATTTCCCTTTCCCAGTGACTGAGGTATATTACAATACTCTCTAGAAAAGTGCACCTTGTTTTTAACTTTTTATGCTTTAAAGATTCTCACACCTACTTTCCTGTGGAACCTCATGTCTATCAACGTTGCTCTTTTTAAATCTGGATGCTGATGCAAAAATAATCCAGACGTGACTGTGTACATCAACTGGTCAAAAGTGCATGAGGAATAAAAATGCATGAGTGTGAGGAGGTTCGGGGTGCGATCACCCCCTGACATCCTGCAGGGGGGTTCGGCGGACCCCGACGCCCGCCTCTTGGTTGCTGGTCGTTGGGCCAAGCCTGGTCCCGACGTGGTCGGGTGTGATCACCCCGCCCAGCAGGCCTGGGGGGGATCTGCAAACCCTGAGTTTTTCTCCCTTCGGTTGGGGCCTCTCTGCCCCTTGGTATTTGCGAACCTAACTTTCACTGAGCCATACCGATGCCGGCTCCTAGGGGGTTGTGTGGGGAGGGAGACCCGGGCCCACCCTCTCCTCCGGGTCCCAGCCCGGGGCCCTAAGTGCAGGGGTCTGCTAGTCCCCTGCACGGCAGACGTGGGATGATTCCCTCAACATGTCTGCCCACGGGTGCCAAAAGGGCTCTGCCCCAGGCTGCTTCCTCCCCCCTACGGGCCTCGAGGCCCCGCCCGACTGATCTCTGGGTCCTACCGTGACTCGGGTGTTTGCTTTGGTAGACGTCTTCCGCCGTGCTCTGGTCGCGACTCCAGGAACAGGCGATGTCTGCGGGTGTCTGGGGCTTCCGGGGTTTGGTGTCCGCACGCCGGCCACCCTTGGGGGTGGCGCCGACTCGACCCCGACCCAGGGCGTCCCAGGGGCCGGCCTCAGTGGCTAGCCCCCTCTTCGCTGCCGGCGGGCCCTTCTGAACCGGCCTGCCGGTTGTGACATGCCGGCGTAGCCTCGCCCCGCCTGGGACGTGGCTGGCTCCCCGGCCTCCCCCCACCCGTCACTCAATGCGTCCGCCTCCCACGGATGCACGCTGGGGACGGAGCCGCCCGCCGCGGGTTGGCGTAGCCGCAGGGGAAGGCTCTAGCGCCGCTGCCTGCTCCCCGTACCGCTGGTGCAGCTAGGCGCCGCCGGCGGGGTTGCGGCTTCTCGCTGCCTTGCTCCCGGGTCCCGAGTGCGGGCCGCCGGCAGCCCGTCACAATGAGGAATAAAGTTTTTATTAGGCCACCTTCCCCCATAGAACTTAAGGATGCAAAGGTAAGAAGTATCTAGGAAATCTAGAGGCAGAGATGAGTGTGGGGGGTCTTGTGTTTGTTTAAAAAAATACAAACGGATTACTTGTGGATCTCACTGAAAAAGTGAATTTTTAAGTCCAACTTGAATGAAATCAAGACAAACAAATGTTTGCAAAAGTTTTGATTAATGGTTGATAAATGATGCTATCAATTACTAGGAAATTACCTTATTTTAAGGTCCCAGGATGATGAATAAAATGACAGTATCTTCTATGTTCCTGAACAAGGAATGATGCTGGAACACTATGTCCCATTCTGCAGCCCACAATTTAAGAAGGCTATTAATACATTGATGGGGTTAAGCGAAGAGCTATGACATTGATCACAGGAACAGAAAACATGCCTTATAATGATAGACTCACTATAAATGATAGATCTATTTAAAAGCTTCAGAGGGGTAGCCAAGTTACTCTGTAACTGGAAAAACATAAAACACAACTAATAGTCTAGTAGCACTGTGACGGGGTGTACCAGCTCCGCACTGAATTAAAAGGGTTTAGACAGGTTACCCTGGCTGAAAGAGCCATGCCCCCACAGCTCTGCTGGGCATGCTCAGACTGTAGCCCGGGTATAAAAGCCTGGGGAGAGGCTCAGTCTTGGCTGACTACTGGAGGAGAAGGACCTCAGGCTAGAGTTCCTAATCATCATCATCAGCAGCCAGCCACCCGAGGGGAGAACAGAGGAGGCCCCAATGCTGCTTGGGACGTAACCACTGCAGACTAACAGGGAGGCACAGCCCCTGAGGAACCAGAGGACCCTCAGGGAAGATGGCCTGACGGAACAGGTAGGAAGTGGCCCAGGGAGGGTGCAGGAGCGGCCTCTACCACCCAGAGATCTTTGGCACGTTTGGGTTAGAATCCCTGCCAAGGGAGTGGTGGACTCTTCTGCCACTTACAGGGCCCTGGGCTGGGACCCAGTGGAGTATGATAGGTCCAGATCCCCCTACTGGGGTGCAGCCCCACCCCCATGACTTGGCTCAGTGGGCTGCCCAGCCCTGACATAAAGGGCCAGTGATTGACTTTAATAGTGACTCTGGCCAGCAGGCCACCCAACCCTGCCTTAAAGGGCTGGTGATAGTCTTGGATAGTGACTCTGGCCATTGGGCCACCTGGCCCTGCCTTACAGTGTCTATATGGGACTTTGATTTATGGACTCTAGCCATTGGGCCATCCAGCCCTGCTTTAAAGGGCAGGCAGGCCTCTGGCAATTAGGCCATCCAACCCTAAGGGCCAGGGCCAGATTACAGATCATTTACGGGGAACATGGGGCGAGCTGCGGACTCAGGCCTCGGAAATGGGAGGGGGAAGGAAGGACTGCTCTGCGACAAGCACCTTATAGGCTAACAAAACATGTAGATGGTATCATGAACTTTTGTGGGCAAAAGCTGCTTCTTCAGATGACTGGAGTATATCTATTTAGTTTGGCAAAGACAGTTAAGCATTGTCCTGATTGCAGGACAAGTAGAGGAATACAAAAGGATGCACATCAAAGTCAAATTGCCAACCCAAGTCCATCTCTGGTTTGCTTTTATTTCTTTCTTCCACTCCTAACTGCGTGACTTTTTCAATGCAGTCAGTTCACACAGAAAACAATTATTTAACAATGGACTTTTCAGTCTAGCAGAGAAATATATAACATGGTCCAATGGCTGGCTGGAAGTTGAACCTAGACAGACTGCACTATGGTGTAGATTTTTAACAGTGAGAGTAATTAACCAATGGAACAATTTATGGAGGGATGTGGAGGATTCACTATCACTGACAATTTATAAATCAAAATTGGATGTTTTGCTAAGACATATGCTCTATGAATTATTTTTGGTAACTTCTGTGTCCTGTATCATATAGAAGGCCAGACTAGATAATCACTAAATGATCAGTGGTCCTTTCCAGCCTCAGAATCTATGATGGTCTCTAGAGCACTTACTCCTGTCATTCAAAAATAAAAACAAAAAAACCCAGAAAATTATAAATCTTACTATCCATGAGATAAAATAGTCTACATGTTAGCAAAAAAGTAGAAGTTACCACTCATGCAAATAACCATACATTCCTTGACTATGATAATTTAAAAGTAGCCTACAATGGAAAAAGACTATTTAGAGATGATGTTGGATTAATGAAAGTCACATACTGACCAAACATAAAAAACAACAACTGGTCTGGTAGCACTTTATAGACTTATCAAAACATGTAGATGGTATCATGAGATTGTGGGCACAGACCACTTCTTCAGATGACCAGCGTTCATCTGAAGATTAACCGGGGTTCCCCTGCCTAGCCACACCACAGATGTTGCCGGACAAGAGAGTTTCAACCTGTACTGACTTCAAGCATATACATATTCTGTCATTCTACAGGCAAAAGCCTGAGTAAACAGATTTGCTTTGCACCATTCCCTTAATATTAACAAGCTCTGGGCATGAGCCTTCTCTAGAATGGTTGTAAATCAAGAGACACTCAACTGAAGACAGACTTACTATGTAAAACTGGTGTTAACAAAAGCTGATCTCTTTACCCATAAGTAGAACTTTAAGTTTGTCCTAAATTTTAGACTTGGCCATTAAAAATACACCCATCTACATTCTGTCATCTCAACACTTCAAATATACTTTCTGATGTTAGCTTCTAAGACTGGGCTTTTCAGAGGCCTGCCTTTTTACACAGGTTTTAACACAGCAATAAGGATGCACTCAAAGGCTAATTGCAAACCCAGGTCTATATTTGATTTGCTTTTATTTCTTTCTTCCACTCCCAACTTCACACCTTTTTCCATGTGGTCAATCCACTATACACAGAACAGCCTCTCAAACCCAGCATGTGACAAGGCCCACAAACACAAAATATTTTACATGACCCTTTACAAAAGCCCCAAGAAAGAGAGGCCACAGCAGTGCTACAATGAGGTAAGTCTTGCCTACACTTGAAGAGCCAGGATTTAAGCGGCATATAGCCCCAGTTGTCTCCACTCACTCCTTATGTTCAAGGCACTCAATTACCTTGTTCCAAAATGCAGAAAGCTCTGGGATGAGACCCAACCTTCCACAAAAGTAAAGCTTGTCCATGTATGAAACTGAGGCTTCTTGGGTATGGGGAGGAGGAAGAGAGGAATAATAAGACTGTGGAACAATCTTCCATAGGACCAAAGAACCACCACAAACCTCACCACTTTTTGTTCCAATATAATGTGCATATCTTTGGCCTTGTCTTCACAAAAATAAATACTACAACATATTGTGCACTTATGGTTTATAAAACAAAATTAACACTACACTGCATGCATAATTCTTCTGAGGAGAGGATGAAAGAGCATGAACCGCATGAGACAGATTCTAGTACAGCACTTAAGGTACCAAATGGAAGGTGCTGAGGGACTACAGGGATGAAGGAGGTGTAAGAATCTGAATGGAACAGAACAGAGCATATGCTAAGCAGAAAGGAATAGGAGAAAATTTGTTTGAGGGAGTTGTGGTAAAATATATCACTTAAAAAAAAGAATAATGCTAGAGGGTGCCATGGGGCAGTCAGTATAGATGGGGAACAAAACACTGTAGAGATAAGAATCAGGGAGAGCAGAATCACTTGTTGGAGGAAGGAGGAGAGTGGGAGTTACTGCTAAGAGAGCACACAGGTCGACAAGTTTGATAAGGAAGTAATTTAAAAACTACTGTTTAAATTGTTCTTTAAGCCAGTGATGTTGAAACAAATTTTATAGTAGGGATGCTGAAAACCACTGAACAAAACTGTAAACTCTGTGTATGATAGAAACCCCTTCAAGCCAGTACATGCTGCTACACCTCCAGGCCAGATCTGTATGGAGCTACACCAATTTATATTAACTGAGGATCTAGCTTCAATTGTATTAGTGATTTGGTACCACTGAATTTGCACACAGTATCCTATCTAGCTCTGATCATAACCTGGGTATCCCTGACCTCTCCCCACTTTCCTCTGAGTGTACTTTGTCTTTGTGTCAAGTTCAGCACTGATCCTGCTGTGATTAGACACACTAAAGTCAATGGGACTACTCATGCTTAAGGTGAATCATATGTGCAAATGTCTGCAGTATGAGAACCTGTTTTTGTGAGTTGGGATCCACATTACTTGTGTATTTGTACAGCACTTACCTTGTTGACTGAGTAGTGCCTTGGGTACTACCATAAAAGAAACAATATGAAAATGATCAGGTTAAGAATTGTTGCTTTAAAAATACTTGTAAAGTGATTCTTTCTTCTGGGTCTCCCAGTGCATTTTATACATTTATATCCATTTACATTATGGCTTTTGGTAGCAGGAACTTTCTTGATATGTGGGTCTTATACAGCACACTTCAGAATTTAACAAACATTAATAATAGATGGTAATAATTATAATATTCCAGTAGGACTAAGTTCCCCAGAACTGAAGGAACAGTCTAAGTCATAGAATCAGTGGAGTGAGGTCTTTGAATACAGGCTTTGATGGTTTTCCAGAAGAGAGCCTGGGGAATACAGAACAGGAGGAGAACCCTGCAGAGTCATTCATGCACATCTTCAATTTTGCAACTGAAAATATCTTGTGGAATCAGTCTAGGAAAAACAACATATTCCAAAAACTACATAAGTATGTACAGTGGAACTGCTTAAAAGAGAATACAGAAGTAAGGTAAACATTTTTACATAACTGAAAGATCACGTATGAAACTGCCACTTTTCAAGAATCTCCAGTTTCTATTGTACATTAATTACAAGCTCTCTTCCTTATGGAATTAAATCTCTTAGCACTACCTAAATTACAAAAACTAGATAGATTCCAGTATGTAAAATCATTTATTTACATTAGGGGTGGGGAACCTTTTTTGGGTAACTGACACTCGGGCTACGTCTAGACTTCAGGCTTTTTGAACAAGCAGCTTTTGTCGGAAGAGATCTTGTGCAAGAAGTTTTTGTGGAAGAGAGCATCCACACTGTACAAGTGCATTGAAAAAACAATGCGCTTTTGCGAAAGAGCATCAAGACTGCCTGGATGCTCTCTTGCAAGTAAACAGTGATTGCTATGGACAGAATTGCCACCAGGGTACCTGTGCTTTTTCCTCTTCCCTCTTATGCAAAACCTCCCTCTTCCCCGTGCACACACGCCTTTTTGCACAAGAGCTCTTGTGCAAAAAGACATTCTTCCTTGTAGAATGAGGATTACCAATTGCACAAAAACCCCTCTGATCTTTCGATTTACTTGCGCAAAAACGCTCTTGAGATGTGGACACTCCACGTTTTTTGCAGAAAAACCGCCATTTTTCCGCAAAAACTCTGCAGACAGCCTCAGAAATCAGTAGAGGGCCACATGCAAATAAGAAAAAAACCCTTACTGACATGGCCTCCAACTGATAAGCAGAAAAAAAAGTGAGACTCCCACCTTACCCATGTAAAATGTAACTCGGGACACGAGTTCCCCTGACGCTACAACCTCGGGGGGAGAGGGGCACCAACACTCAGGACTTAACCCCATAGCTGGATTAACTCTTCTGGGTGCCCTGGGCCAGTAGATTTTTGTGTCCCCACCAGGCTCTGGGGTGGGGGGGTGTCAAATTAGGGGTTTAGTGTGTACCCCCACCATGGGACCACAGTCCCAACTACTCTGCACCAGCACTTCAACAGTTAACTGGTTAACCAATATAATCATTTCGCTGGTTAACTGTTTTAATGGGTATTTACATTTCTACTTCCCATTGAGCTATACTTTATCTTTTAGAAACCCATTTAATCTTGCTTTAGACACAATGACAGAATCTACCAATTAATCTCGCTTTAGACACAATGACAGAATCTACAAATGCGTAGATCAGCTGTTTCAATGTTTAAATAACCCACACTGTTAAAAGTATGATTTATTTCCTGTCTGAATTTGTCTAGCTTGAACTTTCAGCCATTGACTCTTATGCTTTTTTGTCTGCTACATAAAATAACTGTTTTATCAGAAATCTTCTCCCTATGTGGTTTTTTGTTTTTGTTTTGTTTTTTTTACCTTGAGCCAAATCACCTTTTAACCTTCTCTTGGATAAGTTAAAAATATTGGTCTTTGCTTCTCTCTGCTAAGCAGGTTTTCCAGACCTCAAATTAGTCGTATAAAGATTGAACCTCTCTAGTCTAGCACCCGTGGGACCTGACTGGTGCCAAACCAGAGAATTTGCCAAACCATGGGAGATCAATATTGTCTAGTAGCATTGCCAACACTTCCACTGGTTACTGGACTCTTAGAAGACATGTAAATTAGAGGTAAATAAGAGCACAGAACACTGAGAGCCAGGATTGGTGGTTGTAAACAAACTTTATGTGACCACAGGAAACTTGGCCACACCCACGATATGTGGCTACCCAGCTAACTACAATCATTCCAGACCATGGATATTGGCGGACCAGAGAGTGCCAGACTAAGAGGTTCAACCAGAAGCTCTTTTTAAAAACCTTTTCCAGTTACCAGTATCCTTTCTGAAATATGGATATCAGAAGTGGGCACAGTACTGGTGTCATTAATACCAACTACAGAGAAAATACTACATCTCTAGTTTTACTCACTATTTCCCAGCTCATGCATCTAAGGTTTGCAGTAGCGCTTTTAGCCATATCATTGCCCTTGGAGCTCATGTTCAGATTATACTCCATGATCCCCTAAAGTCTTTTGCTGTGTCATTGCTTTCCAAAATACAGTCTCCCATTCTGTAAGAGTGAGTAAATAAGCAGATTATTCAAATTATTATTCTATCCGTTTTAAGGATGTTTGATTAGTAGCCACATGAGATCTTCAGCATATAGCCTCAAGACTGAAGTCCCCTGTAACAATGACTCTTTGTTTGGTATACCTTAAAATATTATCCCTGATATGAAACATCAAATTAAATCTGGTCACTCAAATTTATTTTGCAAATTTTGTTCAGATGTTGCAGAAATATTCTCCTTTGCCTTCAGGGTAAATGACAATTTTCAGGCCTACCGTTTTTTCCAAACGTCAGAGGACTAAAAAATAGGGCTTAGTAGTGGAAGCTGACTGTAGTCTTAAGTATGGAGAGATTACTAATTATTTATAGATTTGTCACATTGAACAGAAAATAAATGAGAAAAAAATCAGGGCTTGAATTTTAAAAAGTATAATCCAGTTGCAATATAGGGGTTCAGTTTACATGCAGTAATTTGCACAGATAGATCCTTATTGCAATAGTACAAAAAATGTTATAAAACAAGAGGAAGAGCAATTATTATCATGAGAACCATGGAAAAATGCCTGCTAGCAGGTGAGACATTGTATATGGGAAACACTGTTTCTACACTATCTCTTTTCACTGTTATAGTTCAGAAACTGTGTTGTCACAAATATTATTGTATGTTCTTTCAAACCTTATTTTTGCTCTAGCCTGCTTGGCTTGCATATGTATATTTTTAAACAGTTTTGTGTTTATAATTAATGTGTAGTTGTACAGAGGGGATCTGAAGGAATTATGTGGATTTAGGTTTATAACTTTCTTCATTTTAGCAGATGAATAGGAGTTGGATATGTGTTCACCTCTAGATAATGATGCTCTCTGGCTTCTCTATTAGTCTTAATTTTCATTGTTTTTTTGTTGTAGATACAATGTACTGGTATATTTATTGGTACCTTTAGATTAAATCACAACAGACTTTATTAATATAGACAGCAGTACTGCAACAGCTTATTCCATTCTAACAATTTAGACCTAGAGGGCTTAAACTTAGTACAGAATATGGATTTTCTTAATGTGTTTCACTATGTGATTTTGTTAATGTGTTCCATAATGTGCCCATACCTACTGGAACAAGTTTGGCCTCCAAGTTATATTTGAGAGTGATTTCTACATACTCAGTTACATTTTGCATGCAAAATGTAGCTATCCAAAAGGCCAGTAAAGACAAAGTGAAATAGAAAGCACAGCCATATAAAGAAAACGACTCAGTATTTTGTGACTACAGGTTGTACCTCCAAAATCTGGGAATACTGGTCCAGCAACATCCATGGTCCAGCAGGAGCCTAAGGGTAGGAGGGCCAGCCTGGCAGGACAGAATCAGCAACCTGGCTGGAGACCAGAGCCCACCAGCAGCCCCCAGGAGCATGAGACTGGAGCCCCATGGCTTCCCCTGGCTGCACGGGATCAGGGCTGGGCTGCGCGAGGCCAGAGCCGGAGCCGTGCGGCTTTCCACGGCTGGATGGGGCTGGAGCCAGCGCCCTGGGGCTATGCCTGTATGTGTGGGGCCACGGCTGGAACTGCAGGGGCTGGGATCGGAGCCCCAGTCCTGCAGCTGCTCCCAGCTGCACAGGAACAGAGCCCTGTGGTAGGAGCTGGAGCCTGGGCCACCCAGGAAGCCAACAGAAGCTGGACAAGCAGCCCAGCCAGGTTGGGGGGGGAGGGTGAGGCAGGGTTGCCTGCTAGGGCAGCCTGCCAGCAGCAGGTGAAGGGCTTGGAGGCTGGTGGCAGGAGACTTCCCCTAGTCCGGCAAATTCTCTTGTTCGGGAGCGGTCAGATCCCAATGATGCCAAACCAGAGAGGTCCAACCTGTACTAATCAAACTGTTTTCTTGATCAAACAGGTATATCTAAATCAGTGGCCTCCAACCCTTTAAGCACAAGATCACTTTTTGAAGTTAAATGCAACCCAGGATCTACTTTACACACAAATACCTTTGCCTTGCCTCCTTCTCTGCCTCTTCTCTGAGGACCCATTGCTCACGCCATCTCCCCTACTCTGCACAACAAGCAGGAGGCTCCTAGGCAGAGGGCAGGAAAAGCATGGCAGTGAGGGCAGGAGCAGCTGAAATGTCAGCACTTGATAGTCTCCTCGCTAACCCAGTCAGGATTACCTGTCAGAGGCTCCAAGATCAACCAGTAGATCCCAATCTACTTGTTGGTGACCACTGATCTATATAAAGTGGTTCCAATTCACTGCTTTCATTATGCTGGGAATATTTAGCTGAGCTTCAAAAACATAGCTGCAATGATTATTTTGGCTTATAAATGCCTTTACAAGATAGCTGTATTGGGGCTGAACAATACCAAATACTACTTGTGCATGTGTTCCCACCCTTGCAAAAATATGTAATCCTTATATACACAAAATAGTAGGAGGATTAGCGACTGTGTAATTTTAAATCACATGAGCACCTGGGTCTTGCAAATATCTGTGCTCGTCACAACAAAAACTTCTATAAACTCTGTGCTAAGTCAATCCTCCATGCCAGCCCTCCTGAAATCCTATATAAGCATGACTAGTGAGATATGACTGCATTTGTCAGTCACATCAAAGACAAGATTATTGCTTTCCATAGTGATGAAGGTCAGCTCCAATCCTTTCAGACAGAAGATAAGTCTTCAAATATCTATAATAGAATCCCATCAGCCTCAGCCATATTACTCCCTGAGAGAGCAAACTTTCCTACTGACAGTAGTAAGAAAAACAAAACTGGCAATTTAATTGGTTCAGGGTATCTGCTGAGACTGTGCCTATTGGGGGTTAGTTTATAATATATAAGTGCATATTGATCACAACTGTACACAATTTGGAAATACCTGAAACAACAGAGACTAGATACTTAGAACAGAAGAACATAAGAATGGCCGTACTGGGTCAGACCAAAGGTCCACCTAGCCCAGCAGCCTGTCTGCCGACAGTGGCCAGCACCAGGTGCCCCAGAGGGGGTGGACCGAAGACAATGATCAAGCGATTTGTCTTGTGCCATCCATCTCCAGCCTCTGACAAACAGAGGCCAGGGACACCATTTCTATCCCCTGGCTAATAGCCTTTTATGGACCTTCAGTATTTCAGTAAAGAGATTCACAGCCTCTATTGTTTCAGGTATTTCAAGTTGTATATAGACAACCATTCAATAACACTGCTTGTTTACAGTTTCTATTAACACTGTATTAACTACAAAGGATTTATTGTTAGGACTTCTTTTAGCTACAAGATTACTGAAACTATTAATAAAAGACCAGGAAGTGTGTAAACTAGGAAGGCCTGGAAGCCAGCCTTGCTTGTGATACCAAGAGGCTGTCTCTTCTGTTGATAAGAGATAACCAAGAATAACCATTACCAAGGTGCATTAATCAGAATTGTGTTTGGATAAATGAGGTCAATTATGACATCTCAATGATGGATGACAATGATGTGGAATAAGGATATATACCATATAAAGGGGAATTAGAAACACTGCTTCAGTTATCAGTAGCAAGACCTGTGTGTCTCAGGGTGCGTCTAGACAGCACTCTTCTGTTGGAATAAGCTACACAATTTGAGCTACGCAAATTGCGTACCTTATTCCGAGTCTAAATCGAAAGAGTTTATTTTGAAATTTGGCGCTGTGTGCAATGAAGGTTACAGGGACACCGGAATAGGGCATCCGCTATTTTGAGAAATAGCGGGCACTTTTAAAGGTGCAGCATTGCTATTTCGGGATACTTCTGGTATCCCAAATTAGCAATGCAGAGTAGACATACCCTAAGTTACCCTTGCACTGTGAGCTGGAAATAACACCTACATGTGTTTCTTTTCTCACTGGATGCTTTGCTCTGTTTGCTGCATAAGCACCACATGTAACTGAAGGCAGTTTCAGAACCATGTTCTATTTTATTTTAGTGCTGTCAAATCAATGACTCCATCCTTTCCAATGCAGGTATCAAGAGATTTTAATATCTAAAGACACAGGAACTTTGACATATACAAGCTGCCACATAGCTTATGATGAATTCTATTTCAGAAGAGTAGAAAAGGTACAGTTCTAGATCTTAGGGAGGGACCCTTCCATACTAGACTTCAGGGCTTATTTGCGGCAAGGGGAAGGGAAGAGAAATAGTTGATTTAAGCATGAGAAATTGGAAATGGGATGGCCCCTTTTAGCCACACATCTTCTCTCAGACTGCTGATTTCTCTTGGCTTCAAAGTACAAGGCACATCAACTGAAAACAATTAAGGCAATTTTCTTGACCCAGTAACCTATGCACATGGCATCACACCAGCTATCACTGTTTTTTATGGAAAGCCCTACCTAAAGCTTAGAAAATGAAAATCTGATTCTTCAAACCAAATAAACAATTTGAAACCTAGTAAGTGTATGGGGAGTGATGGAATATGAAAGGGGAAACAGTTTTATGTATTTGAAGTGCAAGTGCTTTACTTGATCAATAAAGGCCTGATCTTGCAAATATTCCACAAGTAAAGGGGTACTTCTTACACATGAGTAAAGTAATTCAAGTACACATTGGCAAGAATGGGCCTAAGCAACTGTATCTAAGTAGAAGTAGTTTGAGAACAAAAACATCTAGGGTACATCTATACTGCAACACCTTTCGAAATAGCTAGCGCCATTCCGAAATAACTTAGTCCGTGTCTACACAGCAAGCAGTTATTTTGAAATAGTGTAAAAATACTGTCAAATTGGAGGATTTTACTCTGACTCCTGTAGCCCTCATTGTACGAGTAGTAAGGGAAGTCGGGGGAAGAGTGCTCTATTTTGAAATAAGTGCTGTGTAGACAGCCTCTATTTTGAAATAAGATACACAATTGACATAACTCAAAATAAGCTATGCAAACTGAGCTAAGCTGCAGTGTAGATGCACCTCTAGATGCATTTAACTGTGTTTGCTTTAACAGGCTGCTTAGACTGTTGCATGAATGTTGGTCTGGGTGCACGGGGACGGAGAGGGGTGTAGATGATCAAGCATTTCTTAATTCCATCTGTCAGTTCTGTTCTTTTCAGCAGATATAGTACTGAAATGCATAAGAATCTTATTTTTTTAAAACAACTCCCATGGCAAGATTACATTTCAGTGCCCTGCCCCTCACAAGACTGGGCAGGAAGAACACAACATACTTGCATACAGATATAATAAAAAAGAAACCCAAATACTAGATTTGTTGCTAATTGTTGTACAAAATGCCATTTTATCAGTGTAACAGCTCTTTTTGAAGCAAGGTTATAGTGTTTTAGTCTACACTCGTGCTCACACACACTTTTGAAGAGGAGAGATTAAACTTAAAATACATTTTGAAATGGTCAACATGGAGTGGTCCATTTAAGGTTATAGTGTTGTCATTTTCTTAACTCAACATTTTCATAAGTATATACATAATTTTTTAATTAAAACTTAGTTTTAGCAGATAAAAAGTTCAGTTCAGAAGAGAAAATTCTCGACAGTGCTAAAAATATCTTGACAGTGCTTAAGCTGCAGTTGGAGAGACTAAGGCAGCTGCATTTCTAACAAAACACTAATAGCACACATTTTGCTTTTTCAAATGATAACACTATCCCTACTGTAGGGTTTGTTTTGGATACAAGGGTAAAGTTTCCCATACTCACTTGTGCCCTTATCAAGTGAAAAATGTGCTCTATTTCTCCTTTAAATGACTCTTGTCTGCTCCTAGGATTCCACAGGAAATAAAACATGAATGCAAATTCCAGGCTTAGATTTACAAATCTATGTACAGTACTTCACTGGAATCAGCATCTAGCAGTAACATCATCTAGATGTTGACCAGGATGGCTACTTTCAGCTCTGGATCCAAATGCTGCCAGAGTTCCAGTACAGGGTTTGTGATTCTAAGCTTTTCAATTAAAATTTGGATTCAGTCACCCGCAACAAAATGGCAGCAACCTCCTTTCGTAAAAGCTCTCCCTCCACTGGATCAGCCTCCCTCTCCTTCCCACATGCTTTATCTTCAGGCCTTCTTTATCCCCATTTTCTCAAGGTCTCTTTGGTAGCAATGGCTGATCCATCACAAGCTGTTTGAGAAGGCAGTGGAGTGGGTTGCCAGCTGCGGCCAGTGCCTCACCTGTTGGCAGTCTTCTTGGTGGGGGTGTGGGATAGGCCTCTCCTCATGCAGCTTGCCAGTGCCACCAGCAGCTGTGAAAGACTCCGGAGGGGCATCAGAGCACTGAATTTGCTATGCATTCTGAACAAAATCCTGGCCCCAAGGGAGACCGTTACAGTTTTGCTATTTATTTCACTGGGACCACAGTCTAACCCTCTGTGCCTGTTTTCAATGAGGCTGCTGCCTGTTGTGCTCTTTTCCTCTCTTGCAGAGTGAATGCACATGGCATGGGATGATCAGGGCCAAAGGAACACCTACAGGATTCACGTGTGCCACTGCTAACAGAGCTTGTTTCCTCACCAAGTGAGTCATCAAAACCAGTCAATGACATTTCTAATGAATGCCTGTCAAACATTTATCCTTTTCATTATACCCAAGGGTTAATTTAAGCTTTACTGATGGCAGCACTTGAAATCCCCAGGACATGGGAAGAGAGATCGACCGGCCTTAGATCTGTCATTTGTAACATGCCATACAAACTGTGCAATTCAGAATAGCATGCCAGAAGCTGGCATTTCTCTTCACTTGTCATAAATGTATCTCCCAGTGGGTAGTTTTTCCCTGTGATGCTATGGTGATAGACACTACATGCTGAAATTATTACGTCACCTGAAAGTTAATGGATGCCAGACCAGATAGTACAGGTATATTGGCCTCTTTGCAGGAAATAATGTTTATTAAAGGGGCAGCCACAATCTGTAAAACTGGAAGTTTCTGAGTCCTCTTCAGGTTACATAATTTGTTCCTAATTACTTTTTCTATAAAAAAAGATTTAGACTGGCCTATTGTGAACAGTTAAATAAATAGCCAACATTTCTTAAATACCAGTGAGGTGTTAAAACTGACCCAAAAGAAACCTGGCAATTCAATAGTGTGTTAATATGGGAACTGCCAAATAGCATGCTCCAGTAGCCAACAGAGATCAATAATCAGTAAATCAAGGATTCCTGCTTGAAAAATGGAAATCTACTGTTCTCCACTAAACATTGGATTGATCAGTATCATTTTCCAATATTTTTACCATCCACAGTACCCACAGAAAAGAAAATAAGCCCATCAATCACTCGCCATTCCCTCCTTCCCTTTATTCGCAAAGCTGCTAACTCAAAAAGGTCGCCAGTCAGTTGAAAAAAAACTAAAGAGGAACAAAAGCGAATGGCACAAAAGATCATTTCATTTACTTGACTGGGCACATTAATGAATTTCACTTAGTCTGGAAAAAATGCAGTGAGCACCAGAGCATCATGCATTGCTTTAGCCTGAATGATGCAGTGTCTCTGCTATTAGAATATACTGTAAACTGTAATTAAGCAATTAAACATGAAAGAGTGTAGGCTGGGCTGAATAATTCTAGACCCTGCATGACTTGTTTGTCTTATGCCTTCAGCTGTCTCAGCTTTAATGCTATTTCAAAATGGCACATGCCTTGCCTGGAATGTCTGTGATTATAAAAAGCTCCCCCGCCCCCGCCTTTTTTTCTCCCCACCACAAACTAATTGGTTAATTATTTTGTGTGGTTTTTTTTCACTTGAGTGTCAGTCTTCTCAAATCCTGTTAACCCTTCCATGGCTGGCGGTTTCTGCACTTTCTCTTAAGGAGTCACCATTCTGCTCATTAAGTCATAGGATACGTAAACAGAAATAAAGAGCTCCTTCTTAACAATAAAAGTTAATAATATATTATTCCAGGGTTCAGGACCATTTCATCAATATCCCTATATATAAAAAAGTTTTTCTTGCTGTGTGACAGAATGACATCATTAGGCTCTCTGGCCACGAAAGCAGCAATAGAGAGGGGGGTTGACGAGCGTAGCGAGCACAGGGTGCAGCTCCCTAGTATTAATAATTAATAAACTGGGAGAAGGGGTGAATAATGAGGTGAAAGCTTATTAAAGGCTAAGGGAGATGGTAAAGAACTAGGCAGATTTTCAGCATTTCTCAGGATCAGGGTCCAAACTAAGTAACTTGAAAACAGAAGGATAGATGAAATCTACCATAGACAGGACAAGGCAATGCACACTTCAGGAAGCAACTGTGATTCCACATCACACTGCTATGTTCTGTATCAATTTTGTCCCCTCATAAAAAAAGGTGCTGGCATTATTGTGAGATAATTATGTTGTCTGGACAGTGCATGACACCTTACAAAAGTGAATAAGGAAATATTCTTTATTAAGAAGAGGTCAGAGAATACAAAATATATCACAATATTATAAATAAGTGGTAGAGTTGCCACGTGTCCGGTTTTAAACCGGACAGTCCAGTATTTGAGCTTTCTGTTCGGGAAACAAATTGAGAAAATATAAATGTCCGGTATTTTCTAAATAAGATGTAATGTAGATTGTGATGTAATGTTAAATGTGTCCGGTATTTTTGTTGAAACCATCTGGCAACCCTAATAAGTGGTATGATCCCTCTTCTATTACTGTTTTCTACTCTAACACCAAATCTCAAAAGAACCCAGCTTTAATAAAAAATTTTAAAATGCTGAGCCAGCAAGTTTTGAGAGGGTTTTTTTTTTCCTTTTAGGCTAATCAGTTACCAATTCCTAGATCATAAGTCTCTTTCATTTATTGCCTCTCAATGGCTCTTCCCCATTTTTCTCTGAGGTAAACAACTTTGTGTGACTAAGAGTTTATTTCTTTTTGCTCCAGATGTGTAATAAATCAGATTCTGATTATTAAAAGTATCTACAGGTCCAGATCCCATTAAGATTATATGCTGTCATAAAAGCAGTTCATCTTCAGCAGCAAATAACACCAACTTCACATAATTGGTTTCTTCCAAATTAGATTAAAATAAGTTATAGTGAGGATCGTGAAAGGGACTGCATTCAAAGCCTTGGGGAATCAAGTCCTTTTTCTGTACAACAGAAAGAATGTGAATAAATGCCCAAGACATTTTTCAAAAAAAACCTGATCATTTGCCATAACTCTGTGAGCCAGATGTGCAGTTTGATAGCCCTGGCATATCAATAACATGGACAAATTTATTCATTAGTTAAACCAGGGATTAATCAGGGCCAGTGCAATAATTTGAATCAATTCAATGTGCAAGGAGACAGTTATAGGATCAATATTCTTCACCAGCTCATGGTTTTTAAAAAAAAATCATCAACACCAGTGATCACAAGATGGACAAGAAAAGACGGCTGAGACAGACTAGAAAATATGGCTCCACAGACAACAAAATGGAGCCAATTATCTGCATACTTTTGTTAAAGAGATATCATGAATGATCAATGTCTAAACTCAACTTTTACTCTTATGATCACATAAAATGCATACTAAATGATGGTTTTTAGTGATGCACAGTGAAACATTCATTAGTTAGGAAACAAATGCAAATTTAATTCAACTTTCCTCCCCTCCTGTGCATATATTATGATAAAGTTTTAATTAAACAATCACAAGACCTTTTTCTTCACAAGACTTTTGCTTCACTTAGTACACAGAGTAGCACTTAGGAAGTAAAGGCTATGTACTGAGTGAAGTTTTCTGTAGGACCCCTTCCTCATTTGCTCTAAAAGTTGGAAGACAGACAGAGAATGAGACGGGCTGCAGAAACAAAAAAAGAACAGACTTGTGGTTAAGGAAGATGAATATCTCACAAGAGAACTGCATTGTGTCCTTGGCTCTATCAGAGGACACAGATTTCCTCTGTCATGCTGGGGAGTTCAGTTAAATTAAATTTTTTCACAGGTGACCTCTAATCAAGGTCTCTTCCTGAGGCATCTGGGCCCAATTTTCAGAAATGTTGAGCATTCTGAGAGGGCCCCACCGGGAGGTTCAGTTCTGTGATAAAGTGGGGAGCATTGTCAGTACTCATGGAATGTTGAGGGATTTAGCTTCTAAAAAGCTTATCTGTGCATAATGAAAACTGCAAATGAAAATTTTCAGTAATGTATTCCTTATTCAAACCTGTCTGGTTTTTCATAGAGACAGAAATGAGCACCTCCTTGATCCCAGAATCATTCCTTTACAATTTTTCAAAATTCTGATTAAAATTCAATAATGTCTGGAGACAGTAGAATGTCTCCAAAAGTCAGATTTAAAAAAAAAATCCGAAATGTTATGCAACCTTAATATAGGGGTTGCTGCTGCAGAAAGATAAATAAATGGCAAAATACTTCAAAAAACATGCATGATTGCAAAGCCTACTATTGCATTGGATGGAAAAAGTTATCAGACAGTTGCTGCTGTTTTCCTTGTTTCTTTGTTTTTTAACGACTGGATAAATTTTACTCCCAACTCAACTTTCTATTGTACGGAGTCCAAGTAAGCAGGATATGTGTGTTGGAAAGGGAGAGGAAAGGGGTGGATGGACTACACAGGGATGAGGATAGGAAGTTTCCTCCTAATTTGCATGAAGAATGAGGAACAACCCCATCAAGGCTCTTGTTCCAGTATCAGAAGATATTACTTTTGTACACCATTCCTACACAGCGCTGTGATTATTAATTAGAGTTCAACTCTATAGTGCCCTAGAGAAGCAAAGTCGAGAATCCTGTGTAGTGCAATAGTGCAGCCAGTGGCAAAAAAAAAAAAAAAAAAAAAAGTAGTTTAAGCTTCTACTAAGGCTGTGGATCTGATCTTTGAAATGATCCCTGATGAGTTTACCTTAAATATGTTTACAGTGTGTTCAGATTCAGCTTTCCCTTTCCTCAGCTCTCCTAATAATCCAGCATATTTTGCTAGAAGCAGAAAATATATATTTACTTTGTAATAGGTTTCATATAGATCTGAGCTGCTACTTCACTGTTGCAAATTTGTTGTCATTCCTTCACCCACATATCCATACAGTGAAGATAACACAACACAGTCATTTTACAGCCACCATGCAAGATATGACAGGACCTGTCATTCCCTTTTTTCTGAGTTCTGTACACCTTTGATGTAATTATGATAATACCCCCTGTATGTAAATTGAGATTAAAGTATCAGCTACAGGATTTATTTATGCTGCCACCTTACACCACCCTATCATTGTGAGATATTCCTGAGATATTCCTGCACTTAAAATAAAATGCATCTAATATAACCTAGTCTTCCAATAACCTATGGCTTGTCATTACCTGCCTGCACATCTTACATGGAGAGAGCAGAAGAAACACATTCCCCAATAGATGTAGATAATGATACTTGCCATAAACCAAGTCAGATACTACTGCTGGACCCTTTAACATTTGATTAAAAATGAACACTTCTGTGCATTTAATTAGGTTAATTCCTTGAGCAATTTCTCTGAAGTGGACATTATAGCAATGGTACTTTATTAAAGCCTTCATATTTTAAAAGGACTAGACCAACACTGAAACAGGCTTTTAATGTTGAATGCCCATATTTCTGGATAATTTCACTATCTCAGCACAGGTTATGATCTGAGCATGGAAGTGGTATAATCATAAAAAGCAATGGCAAGTTCATGGATTTCAAAGCTCATTTTTTCATACTAAGAACATTAAGCTCTAAAGCTGTTCTACATTCAGCAGTACCTACTTCACAATCACTAATGAAAAGCATTGTTGCGCTCTCATACGGTATGTCTAGGCTGCATCCCTCTGTCAGCAGAGGGATGCAGATTAGGCAGGTCGACATTGCAAATGAGGCAGGGATTTAAATATCCTGTGCCTAATTTGCATAAAAATAGCCACCACGTTTTGCCGACTCAGCACTTTGTCAGCAAAAAGTGGCAGTCTAGAGGGGGATCTGTCTCGAAAGAAAGCCTTTTTCGACACATCCTGTAAACCTCCTTGCAGGAGGCATAAGGGATCTGTCGAAAAAGGCTTTCTTTCTCGACAGATCCCCCTCTAGACTGCCACTTTTTTCTGACAAAGTGCTGAGTCGGCAAAACGCGGCAGCCATTTTTATGCAAATTAGAGCTAGAATGTCCCTTTCAGGGATGATAAACCACTGCTTTAACATTGGCTTCTTATATATTCTGGAGAGAATGAGATGGGGTTACATTAACCTAACATAGTTGCCTGTGACCTCCAAGGAACAATATTGACATCCAAGATACAGATAACTGACATATCAGAATTCACCAGAATTTACTGGAAGTTTTAATCTCTTGAAGTGTTCACTTGTTACTTTTACACATCACTTTAGAAGTAGTATTCTGCTTGTCCAAATACATCTGCTTGAAAGATCTGGATTACCATGATTCTGAAATGATTCACCAGATAATTATAAAGCCAGCATGAAGGATTATTCAAATCATCTCTACTACTGGTTGACAAACTGAATGACAGTTTTAGCTCTGCTAGTATTTGACAATGTTAAAAAATACTACTGTACAAAGCAAACATCTTAAATATTTTAAGTGTGGCTATACAAGAAAAAAGCATTAGCAATAACAGAGAAACTAATGCTAACTTTTGTTCTGAAGGCTGCAGTAAAAGTTCTCCGCTTTTGATAACATCTGTTCTTATCTTTAATTCCTCATACACTACATGAAGAGTCTCCAAAGTTTTGACACTTGCCAGGATGGATGGCTATATCCTGTGGAAGTACGTCAAGCCACACAAGTGGCAGCATTTTTCAATACCTTTTGTCTAAGCATTTTTCAGAACCAATTTTTTCCTTTTTTTAAAGAAAAAGAAAAATTGTAACGTGAATAACAAAAGAAAAAAAATCAAAGCAGGATCACAAAAACCTAGTGATTTCTGTTAAGAATAAATCAACTAGAACCCAGATAGTAGCAGATGAGACAACAAATAAGGCTGAAAAGAGAATGGTGGAAACAAAGTGCTTTTTGTTTTCTTTTTTCTTTTCTTCTTTTTTTTCTTTTTTTTGAATGCCCAAACAAGGCTAAATCTATGCTGACTCTTTATGGTGCTGTAGCTTTCTAGCTCAGGGATGTGAAAAAACTGTGCCAGTATGAACCATACTACAGCACTATTAGGGTATGTCTACACTGCAAAGTTAATTCGAAATAACAGCCGTTATTTCAAATTAACTTTAATAGCGTCTATACATGCAAACTGCTATTTCGAAATTAATTCGAAATAGTGGAGCGCTTAATTCGAATTTGTAAACCTCATTCTATGAGGAATAATGCCAAATTCGAAATAGCTATTTCAAATTAAGTGCTGTGTAGACACTTAATTCGAAATAGGGGGCCTCCAGCCCTTCCCAGGCAGTCCTGGTGGCCACTCTGGGCACAACCAGGAAAACTTACTCTCCTCTCCCCCAGCCCCGGACCCCTTAAAGGGGTCGACTCTGGCCACAGTGCCCGTGCCAGCTCCAAGCGTGCCAGCCCAGAGCCAGCAGTGGTCGCTGGGGCCCCGACCCATTGGCCCCAAAACATGAGCCAGCAAGCCACTGGCAGCCAGCCCTCCACCGCTCCTCAGGAGCAGTCTGCCAGCTTCCAGGAGCCTGACAGGGGCTGGAGAAGGCGGACACCTTCCTGGTCCAGGGTGGAGATCATGGACCTTATTCAGGTTTGGGGGAGATGCCCCCAACATCCATGATCTCTGAACTCGATGGAGGAATGTGGCCATCTATGGCAGGATAGCTGCCAGCCTGGCTATCAAAGGCCACGTGCGAACCCAGGAGCAGGTTTGCATGACAATCAAGTTGGTCCAGCGAGACCCCCAACCCTGGGCCCTGAGCTTCCCCTCCCCCTTGTTCCCCCTTCCAGCTCCCTCCTCCCAGGTTTCCCCCTCCCCTTTCCCACCCTCTCTCTTCCCCTCTCCCACCTCCTTTTCCCAGTCTCCCCAGAGGTTCATCCCCCCCCACCCCCAGTTTTGTTCAATAAACCCAGTTTCTATTTTTGAACATGCGTGTCTTTTGTTTTACATCAGGAAGGGGGGTTAGGGAGGGGTAAGTGGAAGTATGTGAGGGAGGAATGGGGCACGAGCCCCCGGTGGGGAGGACTGGGGCGGCTCTGAGGGCTCCTCGGGGTGGACGCTCTCCCACAGGGCCTCCTGGATCCTGACAGCCCCCCGATGGACCCCCCCAGATGGCAGCCTGCAGCAAGTGCAGCCGGGGTGATGGCAACGACCCCACGAGACGCACCGGCGTGCCCAGGGGCACCTCTGGCTCCATGTGGCCGAGTGCTGTGGTGTCCCAAGTGTGGGCACTCAGGGCAATGCAAGACAGGACTGCTTTGCTGTCCCTCATCAAGGTAGACAAGCAAGCGGGGAACCCTGAGAACTGTCTGTCCGGGGTGGGGGTAGGGTCCCTTTAAGCATGGAGCTCAGTTAGCCTCAGGCAGCAGCCCCACACACTACGTTTTGACACCTTCCAGGATGGATGGCTATATCCTGTGGAAGTACTTCAAGCCACACAAGTGGCAGCATTTTTCAATACCTTTTGTCTAAGCATTTTTCAGAACCAATTTTTTCCTTTTTTTAAAGAAAAAGAAAAATTGTAACGTGGATGCCCTGCCGGCACTGGTTCTGGCCAGCCTTAACTTTGGTTCAGGGTCCACTCAGTGTGGACGTGCTATTTCGAAATAGCAAAACACTAATTCGAAATAGTTTTTGTGTGTAGATGCGTTAATTCGAATTAGCTTAATTCGAATTAACTATTTCGAATTAAGTTAACTCGAATTAACGCTGTAGTGTAGACGTACCCTTAGCTATTTCCCTTGCAGAAGCCAGGAGCCCAGTGGTGCTGCTGCACTCCTAGTGCCAGGGTCTATGCACTCCCTGTATTCCGATCCTAAAAGTTTAAACACAAGAAAGTACATACTTTACAGTCTGATTTTAATAATATCTTGAAAACCCTGGAATTTTTAGTCCCCTAAAGTATTCACTTGTTAATTTTACGTATTGCCTTAAATGAACTATTCTGTTTATTCAAATAAATCTGGTTGGAATATCTGAACTCTGAAATGATTCATCAGATAATTATAAAACTAAGGACTAGAACTATTCAAATCATCCCACTTAGTGGTTGACGAACTGCAAATGACATTATTTTGTCCAGGGTATTGGGAACAGTGGAAGCTGAACAGCTTCAAATCAGATGTAAACATCAACAAGGGATATTCCATTTAGAATTGGGCTTGATAATCTTTGTAAATTGCACCAGCTTCAAAACTTCCTCCCAACAATGTTTATTCCCAGAACCAATCAGAAATGGAAGGATGCAATAATGTGGCTGGCAGAGGGTGCCAGGGAAAGCCAAACACTGATTTTGATTTTTTGTCAATGATTAGAATTGAGGCCTTCATTTCAAATTATGGAGTGCTTCAATCTGTTTCAGTTAAGATTGAGTCTCACTTTTAGAAAGCTGTGCAGCAAATTGCTGTGCCAGTAGAGGTAAATCAAGCCATGAAAAATAACATGTCTCTAATACAAAAAGGATTTTATAGTGTGGGCGATGACAAATGTCTGCATAACTTCTAGCACTGTACAGCATATGCATTGTTAATGCTTAACATTTATGATCTGTATCGGAAATAAGGCCTACAATTGTAGTATTTAAGTACCTATTCAGGCAAAACTCTTTTTAATGTCAATGGGAGTTTTAACAAAGCATAAGGATTGCAGGATTTGGCCCATAAAGGTTAAACTGAATTTAACTCTGGGATGAATAGTTGCCAAAAATCTTTACTTAGAAAATCCTGTGCATACAAGTTCTTAAATATTGTTTGATAGATAATAGTAATGTAAAATAACAAATAAAACTAAAAACATTTTTCAAAAAAGAAACCAGTCTGCATAATGTAGCTATTCTGGGTGTGGTATACTCTATTTGGGTCTGTATATATAACTCCAACTAGCAATGGAAACAAAGTATACATAGAAAGGTAAATTAAACTGATGACTTAATTTATTATAAGTTTTGGACTGTATAACATTATAGGCAGTTTCACACACCAGACATGGATTTTAATTTTCATAGTCTTTGCCATTTTAATATCCATATTCTTCTGCAGTAATCCACCAAATGAAAAGAAAAATATGCTGCAGCAGAACTTTACAAACAGCATGGCATATGTTGTCAGCAATGGATGCAGTCAATAAAAGTGGAGAAAATGGAAGAACATCACCATGTAATTATGCACAACATCAGCATGTTCCCCAAGAATCTAATTTGTTGGCATCAATCTCATACAAAGAGTCAGAAAGCACATGCTTCCCCACATGGTCACTGTGTATGTCTTTCCCCAACATTACTGGCACAATTAACTCGTTCTGTGCTGTACTCATCTTTACTTCTTTTTAGGGATGTAAGCTACTACTCAAAGTCGACTATCCGATAAGCATATGCTTATCAGATAGTTGACTAGTGACTCAACTAGTCGCTTTCTCCCCTCCCCGCCCCCGCCCCTTGCTGCCTCTGTCAGAGAGAAGCAGCAAGGGGGAACCAGGATCCGGTACTGGGGGGGAGCCGGCTTAAAACCTGGGTCCCCCAGCATCGTTTCTGTAGGAAGGAGGGCAGAGGCACAGCAAGGAACAGGCGGCACTTCCTACATTTCAAAGGTAGAAGCTCCGCTGGAAGCACGGGTCCAGCAGGGGACTCAAGCAGTCCCCCACTAGCCCCAGGCTGCGTACATTTCAAAAGCAGGGAGCCTGGGACTAGAAGGGGACTGGGGGCTCTTTTACATTTCAAAAGCAAGGAGCCTGGGGCCAGTGGGGGACTGCTTGAGTCCCCCGCTGGCCCCATGCTCCCCGCGGCGGCTCTGCCTTTGAAATGTAGCAAGAGCTGGCAAGCGATTTCAAAGGCGATGCAAATTGCACTGACTGTTTGACTAGTTGATTAATAATTAATTATCTACCACATCCAACAAAGACACAGAGTTGTAAGAATTGTAAAAATGAGGACTCCTGTGGCACCTGAGGGTAAGTCTACTCCTGAGGGTAAGCTACGCAAATTGCATAGCTTATTTTGAAAGAGCCTATTTCAAAATTTGGTGCTGACTACATAGCGCCAAATTTTGAAATAGAGAGCTATTCTGGCATCTTCCTTATTCTTCGTATGAGGTTTACAGGAAGCCAGAATAAGATGCCTGTTATTTCGAATGTATATCGAAATAATGGGCATGCTGTTAAGACGCACAGAACACTATTTTGGGATAACGGATGTTATCCTGAAATAGTGCTGCTGTGTAGACATACCCTTAGAGGCTAACCGATGTATTAGGGCATAAGCTTTTGTGGGTAAAACCCACTTCATCAGATGAACTGGAGTGGAAGTTACAGAAGGAAGAGTGTATATATAAGGAAGAAGTTGTTTGTTTTAATGAAGCTAATCAAGTCAAGGTGGAAGTACTCCTACTTCTGAATCTTCCAGTTCATCAGATGAAGTGAGTGTTATCCACAAAAGCTTAAGCCCTAATACAGTAAAACTCCAATTGTCCAGCATCCAGTGGTCCGGCACTCCCGACAGTCCAGCACCAACTGGAACCCGGAAGTGCTCCGGCCAGCCGGACAATTGGAGCTGCTGTGAGCCGCATGGGCGCTCGCAGTGGCTGGGAAAGGGAAGGGGAAAAGAGGGGAAGGGGATTATACCCCTTTGATGGGTCTGCTGGGACCCTCACTGTGACCGGCTGGGGGGTGGGGAGTGGGTGGGGAACGGCGTGGCGAGGGGCGAACCCTCCGCCGTTTTGCAGGAAGGTGGGGGAAGCCCTGCGCCACCACCAAGAGTTTCTGGGAGGGGAGCGGGCTCCCCACCCCACAGACTGCAGTAGTTATCGCCGAGCAGGGGGGTTAGGGACGGTGCTGTGAGACCAACCTGGCAGCACCCCAGCTGCTCTGCTCTGCAGCTTCCCCAAGTCCACCACTCATCAGTTTCAGCAGTGGCAGTGGTAGACTTGGGGAAGCGGTGCGGAGCAGAGCAGCTGGGGTGCTGCGGGGTTGGTCCCGCAGTGCCGCCCCTCACCCTCCTACTCGGCGCCTGGCAGCACCCCAGTTGCTCTGCTCCACGCCACTTCCCCAAGTCCCCCGCTGCCGCTGCTGAAACTGACGAGGCGGACTGGGGAAGTGGCGGAGCAGAGCAGCTGGGGTGTTGCCCGGTTGGTCCCGCAGCGCCGTCCCTCACCCCCCCTGCTCGGTGCCCAGCAGCACCCCAGATCCTGGACCAGGAAGGTGCCTGCCTTCTCCGGGCCCTGGCAGGCTCCTGGGAGCTGGCAGACTGCTCCTGGGAAGTAGTGGAGGGCTGGCTGCCAGTGGCTTGCTGGCTCATGTTTTGTGGCCACTGGGTCAGAGGCCCCAGTGGCCACTGCTGGCTCTGGGCTGGCAGGCTTGGAGCTGGCACAGGCACTGTGGCCAGAGTCTACCCCTTTAAGGGCTCCGGGAAGCCGGGGGAGGGAGAGAAGTGTTCTTGGTTGAGGCCGGAGTGGCCACTAGGGCACCCTGGGAAGGCTGGAGGCCCCCTATTTCGAAATAAGTGTCTACACAGCACTTATTTCAAAATAGCTATTTTGAATTTGGCATTATTCCTCCTAGAATGAAGTTTACCAAATTCAAAATAAGCGCTCTGCTATTTCGAATTTATTTTGAAATAGCGGTTTGGCTGTGTAGATGCGAGGAAAGTTAAGGGCTGTTATTTCGAAATAACTTTGCTGTGTAGACATATCCTTTGGGTGCATCTACAAAGCAGGGCTTAGCTCAATTTGCATAGCTTATTTCGAGTTATGTCAAAATAAGCGTTGCTTATTTCAAAATAGCTAATTTTGACTTTGGGAGCATCTACCCAGCACTTATTTCAAAATAGAGCACTCTTCCTCCAACTTCCCTTACTCCTCATACAATGAGGACTAAAGGAGTCAGAGTAAGAAGTCCTCCAGCTTGACAGTATTTTGACACTATTTCAAAATAACTGCTTGCTGTGTAGACACGGACTAAGTTATTTCGAAATAATGTTGCTGTGTAGACATACCCTAAGGTACCATAGGTACCTTGTTGTTTTTGCAGATACAGATTAACACAACTACCCCTCTGAGACTTTTAGTTTAATTGTAAGTTATGGCTATTCAAAACAGTGCTAACTTGTAGTAAACGCTATCTTCCATATTCATGAGAGATCCTATGAGGCACAAGGATGTCTTCTTGGCCTTAAACTATATTTAGCAATTTTATCAATGACCTGGAAGAAAACAAATTCATCACTGATAAAATTTGCAGATGACACAAATTAAGGGAGTGGTAAATAATGAAGAAAACAAGTCACCGACAGGGAGTTATCTGGTGCACTTTGCTAGCTGAAGACAAGCTAATAATATGCAATTTAATACATCCACATGTCAATGCACATAGCTAGAAACAAACAAAGAATGCAGGCCATACTTACAGGTTGGAAAAGATTTGGGGGATGTGGGATAATCAGCTGAACATGAGCTCCCAGGTGATGATGTGGCCAAAAGTGCTCCTGCCATTTTTGCCTGTGTAAGAGGGGAATCTCAAGTAGGAGTAGGGAGGTTATTTTATCTTTGTACAGGTTGCATCTCCCTAAACTGGGATTGTCCTGTCTGGCAACATCCGTGGCTCGGCAGGACCATGGATGTTGCTCAATGAGAGATACCCGGGACAGGAGGGCCAGCAGCTGAAAGCCCTGGGCAAGGCAAGGCTGATGGTAGCAGGGCCAGACAGCAGTAGCCTGGTGGCACTAGTGGAGCCATGGTAGCAGAGCCAAGGCAGCCTGTGCATGCTGACCTGGCAGTGGGGTTGTGCCACGGCAACCCGATGGGGGCTGCGTGGCCTGGCAGTGAGGACAGCACTGCTGCAGCCTGGCTGTGGCAGCCCCATAGGGAGCCCACTTGGGGCTGTGACAGCAGAGCCAGGGCTGCAGTAACCCAGCTGGGGCCGTGGCAGGTCAGCAGTCCGACTGGGGCCGCATCCTGGCTGGCAGTGGGGCTGGTGCCCAGGCAGCATGGCCAGAGCTGCATGCTGCCGTGCCGGCTGGAGCAACAGTTATGGCAGCAGGTCGGGGCAGCTGTGTAGCCCACCCAGCAGCTGGGCCGAAGGACGTGGGGAGGGGCAGCAGGCTCAGGGAGCCAGTGTCAGGGGATCTTTCCTGGTCTGGCAAATTCCCTCATCTGGGACCACTCAGATCCCGAGGGTGCCAGATCAGGGAGGTCTAACCTGTATTTGGCACTGGTGCCACCACTGCTGAAACATTGTGTCCAGTTCTGGTGACCACGACTCAAGGACATTGATAAATTAGGGCTTGTTTACAGTTACTGGGAGATCAGCACTGTGGGGATCAATCTCCCCACAGTGATTTAGTGGGTGTAGGGATGAGCTGCTAAATTGAGCACTAATCATGCTCCTATCGACTCCAGTATTGCACCCGATAGAGAAGCATAAGGGGAGTTGATGGAAGAGTTTCTCCCATTGACTCCCCCACAGAGGAGAGATTGTGGTAACGCAGTCTAAGTTATGTCAACTCCAGTTACACTATTCACATAGCTGCAGTTGAGTATCTTAGTTCTATGTTGCTCCCTAGTGTAGATCTTGCCTTCGAGGGATTCAGTGAAAACTTACAAAAATGATTAAAATGTTAGAAAATATGCCATATAGAGATAGCTTCAAGGAGCTCAATCTCTTTAGCTTAACAAGAGAAGGTTAAAGGTTGACTTGATTTGATAATGGGCTTCTCAGCCAAGCAAAGAAAGGTATAACACAGTTCATTGGCTTGAAATTGAAGTTAGACAAACTCAGACTGGAAATAAGACAACTTTTTAACAGTGAGGGTAATTAACCACGGGAACAATTTACCAAAAATGGTGGTAGAGTCTCCATCACTGACAATTTATGCTATGCTCTAGGTTTTTGTGGGGGGAGCAAGGGGAATTCTATGGCCTATATTATACAGAAGGTCAGATTAGATCATAGTGGTCCCTTCTGACTTTGGAATTTCTAAGTCTAAGCCTGCTGTTGAAGAGTCTCAGCAGATTGCTACAGTTCACACCATTTTAACATAGTGTGTTCATTGTGTGCATCTAATGCACTACTTCTGAGCTTTTTAGTGCTTATGGCATCAACATTTACACATATTTTCCCCATGCATAGGGTGTTGGCAACTTCTTTTTACATTCGCTGGAGACATACTTTTTCACTGCAGCATTCACAACACTGGAATACAACCAAGGATAACAGCAACAGGTTTGTCTACATAGACCTTAGCTCATGGGCGGTTGGTGCAGCTGGGAGGCCAGGCCCCCAACCCCACCTGCCCCCTCTGCTGAGGCCCCGCCCCCCAGGGGGAGGAGAGGAGATGGGGCAGCGCACCAAGTGCACCTCAGCCTCCCCGGAGCACCAAAGAAGGGAAGAGAGGTGGGGCAGTGTGCCGAGCGTGCCTCAGTCTTCCTAGCGCACTGGGGAGGGGAAGAGAGGCAAAAGGGGTGCATGTGCGCAGTGCAGCTCCCTTGCCTCCCTGAAGCACCTCCCTACAGCAAAGGTTCTGGGGGCAGACTGTGGGCATGGCCATGCCTGGCGGTTTGGGAAGGCAAAGCCTTCCCCTACCTAGGCTACTGGATGCCCATGTGTTAGCTCCAGAAACTCTTTAGCCTAGGGAAACAATAGATATGTTATTGTTCAACAGTAAAGGCATGAAGATTGTTCTACAAATGAGACTAGTATTCTGACTTAACACAAAAAGTGAGGTTGAGGCACAGAACTGCAATTTCAGGCTTTCATTCACACACAGGGAGCCATAAGCACCATTTTCCTCCCCCATCCCAGGTCTCATGCCCACTGAACACCCTCCCACAAGACCCCAACCCTATCCTGCCTCTTCCTGTCACTGCTGTGTCCCAGATGGCTGTAATCTTTACATCATACTCTGTAATTACCTTTGCTTATATAGAGATGTGGTATGTTGCTACATGCTGTGCTGTAACAACCGTTCAATGTTTAAAGATATTTCCAGACTCAGAAGGTAAAATAAGCAATATGAATCAAATGCCTACCAGTAACATCATATGCATATTTTCAGACAGTGGCATTTCCCTCCACTCATTAGTTTAGTCCTTATTTTAGATTTTGGTAAATCAAAATCTGATGGGAGGGCATCAGAAGGGGAAAAGTCTCTTCACAGATGTACAAAGAATTAGTCACAAGTTTTCTGTGGAAGTTGAACTAATAGCCATTTAATCTCCATTGGAAAACACAAAGGAATGACTTAAAAAAATCCATTTGGATCATATGAATTTTCCACCTCATTGTCATGCACAAACACACACACAGGCTGGACCTCCCTGGCCCAACACCCTCCAGACCTGACCAGTCCCGGAAGAGGGATTTTGCCAGACCAGGAGAGGTCATATCTGGCTCGACTGCTACCGACTCCCCTAGCCCTGGGCCAGCCACCGGCCTCCTGGCAGACTCACCCTTGCCACCAGCCTCACTGATCTGCCAGTCCCCGCACTTCCTTCCCTGTTATGCTGAGCAGCCCAGCTACAGTGCACTGAGCTCCTGGCTCCTGGCCCCACTGGACAGCCCAGCTACAGTGCACTGAGCTCCTGGCCCTGTTTGGCAGCCCTGCTGTGGTGGGCTGGGCTCCTGGCCCAGTGAGGGGTGGCACCTCAGAGAAGGGGTGTAGGGAAAGAGGCGGGTGTTCATTTTTGTGCCATTAGAAAGTTGGCAATCCTAAAATCATCCTCTGACAGAGCATGGCCTCACTCCAGATTTCTCAGTCTGTTGTTTGTCAACTCGGTTCTTGTTGCCCACAATGATGTATGAAAAAAAATAAAAGAAATAAAAGCCTTGACCTGTATGCAGACCATGTCTAATTTTCAGAAGTGGCCCTAGCATGTGGGTCCCAATACTAATCTAATACACTTCGTTTCCTATGCAAAGTAAAACATCCAAACACACATCCCCTATGCGGCTCTTTAGCATACCAAGGAACAGACTCTTCTAAAAGTGTTGATATTTGTATCCTTTAAAAACCCTAACCTTTCTTCCCTAATCTTTATTCAATCCTACTTCAAAAAGGTATTTTGTTAAGAGAAAGGATTCTAAATGTCTGATAGTTCTATACTCTAAAGTGAAAAAAATGGTTCTGTTGAATGCCCTATCAATTCACCTGAAAATAATCTTTGCTATGAGTCAGAGACACCAGGGCCTGACCTGAAAGTTCTCAATAGGCAGAGATTGACTACTTTTCATATTCAGGAAATATCAATTACTTCAGCTATGAGAAATGGGACTGTCCTAAAGTGAATAAAGTTTTTAGCCGAGAATTTTTTTACAGAAATTGTTGAAAGCGGTACTCAAGTCCTTTCACTAGCTCAGGCTTTAAAGAATTTAATTTAAATTAACTTTGTCATTTGTTCCCTTATTTCCAGAAAACTATTCCCTCCTCTAATTAAAATCAATCAATATCTACTCTGCCTTACACATTTTTGATGATCCTTTATGTTGATTAGAAAAGAACCTGACAACACTGAAGAACATAAAAGATTGACTTTTCAGAGATTACTATTGTAATTGTGCTGTATACTTTCTGCTGCACAGTCATGACCTTCCTGCCTTCTTCAGTTAAACTTAAGTTAAGCAATGTATTAAACATTCTCCACAGCTTGTGATTCATTACAGCTTTATAGAAGCAAACAGCTCCCACAGCTAACATCAGAATAAATATTCAACATCAGAGATTGGACCCTGAAGTCCTCAAATTTTAGTCTAGCCTTATTTTGGCAAAGCTCACACTGTCAATGAATTCAAGAAGAGGAATGTAATGCTTCAGAATTCCATTTTTATCAGAATCACTGTTCTAATGTCCATTCCCGCAGCCAGGAGAATCTGAGCTCAGAGCTGTGTCTTGAAGAACAATATTCTGTTCAAATCAGATAAAGTAGTCCATAAGACTACAACACATTTTACATGGATATGCAACTTATTATTTCACAAACCCAAAACAATCTATGATCCTATCTTTTCACCTAGATCCACTGCATGGAAAGGCTAAAGCCTAACGAAATTATATGTCTGGAGAGCACTAAGTATTTATCTAACAATATTAAGACAATCCAGAAGTGGTTTAGTACCCAAGATACAGTGGAAAGATACTGCAGTAGCAAAAATTAAAATAATAAGTAAAACAATAATAAAAAAGGAATCTAAACTTTAAAGATCAAAATTACCACACGTGTCTTTTGTAGAGGAATCTGTAACTTTCAACAACTAGATCTGCAACATCTCCAACTGTTCCAAGATTTATACTCCTCCAGGTTTCTTCTATGGCAGCAGTTACTAAGAAAAGATATTCTATGCTGTGGTACTTACCCAGATAATAACAAGGGAATAAAAAATTGCTGGAGATCTTCCTTCTTTCATTTCTAATATCTTATTACTACTCAGTTCTCTTCCAGTAGCAATCAGGGGACACTTTAAAAAGAAGAATTTCTTTTTCCCTCAAGTGTTAGCATCTGCTGATCCAGCAAACCTGAAAACAAAGTATGTTGGAATTCCTAGCCAGCCTGTCCGAAGCGCAGAGTTTGCTACCTTGAAAAGGTTTATTTTCCTGGGTGTTATATCCCTAGCACTGGCAGCTCTGAAAGAATCCTGTTCCTGGAACAGGAAAATAATAGGTGTGAATCTGCACTACAGTGTCTGATAGCTCTAGCTGCCTCCTGAAACTGCCATGAAGAAATACTACCCAGCTGATAAGCTATATTGAACATTATTAGTTCTTGACTCTAATAAGCTGACAAAGTTTTTTTTCTATCTTCCCAGAATCTTTAAGGTAAACTACAATTATTACTTATGTAGGTAAACATTTTTCATAGCATGGCAACAATTTCTGAATTAGGCCCTAGAAATAGTGTCCTAATTTACAGCACAATTGTCAGGGAATATACATGGCTATTTTTTTCCACGCACAAATTCCCAATTTACATCCACATGTAGCTAAAGAAACATCATTGTGGCCACATTTGGATCTCAGTTTAATGAACATAAATATGCTATTACAAGCACCAAACATGTGTATTTGCATGCCAAATGACTGAAAATTAAGTTCCTAATATGTTAAGAGAACACCAACATAAGAACATCCATACTGGATCCCTCTAGCCTAGTATCCTGTCTTCAAACAGTAGCCGATGCTAGGTGCCCCAGTCGGAACGAACAGAACAGGTAACCATCAAGTGATCCCTCCCCTGTTACTAATTCCCAGCTTCTGGCAAAGAGAACCTATGGATACCATCCTTGCCTATCCTGCATAACAGCTATCAATGGACCTATGCGCCATTAACTTTTTTAAGCTTTTTTGAACACCACATTCCTATAAGATATAACCTCTAATGCCAGTCAGTAAACTAATGGTAATATAATGCCTTGCCTCATGAGAAATCAGAGCTCTTGCTTTTCCTGCCCAGCTGGAAATAAATAAATGAGTGTTAGGCATTTAGGTGCTTAGTGGGATTTTCAAAAGTGCCTATCTGCATCTTTAAAAATACATTTAAAAACTAGGCCCAAAGTCTTTTGCTTTTTTGACTAACAGACTGAATGTTGCACTTTCATAACCCAAAGTAGAAGACACAGAATTTATACATCTTCAGAATGTTGCTTTCCAATCTCATGATGCCAGAGAATATTTCCAGGAATACTGGAAGGAGTTTCAGAAAGATATGCATGGTTGCAGGGAAATGATGGACATCGTCCCTTCTCTGTTTCTCTCTGAATATAGGAGATCACATAACCCACCAGTGGAAATTATTGCCATATGTGTACTAGTCCCCTTGCTTCACTGATTCATTTAGTCTAATAGTACAGCAGCACAAATTAATAGGTGACTGATGGTTGTATTTTGACCATGAAGTTGCTCTGACACTTCCAATAATTTTGCTTAATTACCCCAAATTTCTTCAAATGTGCCTACTCCCAGATTTTTTCAATGAGTTTTAACAATATGAAAAATTGGAAGAGTTAAGTTAGAAGCCATTTGCTGACTCCAAGTGGGATGAAAAAATGAGATTTAAAAAAGTACCTTATTTTAAAGGGAGTTTTTAATTCATTTTTAACCCAAACTAACAAATGTACTTGGAAGTCCTCAGAAAATTTAGTCTTTAACTCAAGAGATTTTGTGCTGTAAATTTGGGAAAGAGTCACTCTATTCTTCCTATGGTACAAACAGTAAATCCTTCAGTAACTAGAATTCCAGAGATAGTAAAAAGTGCAGTAAAGATTTTTCTGTTAGCATAGAATGAATGTTAGACTGGCAGACCAATTCATTCTGGGAAGTAGCAGTAGTCTTTGAATTAATTCTAAGATGCATTCTTTGCTGCATTTTTTAAAATATGTCTAGCTAATTTTACCTCCTAAAAGATTTACTTGAATGGTTTTTGTTGTTGTTTGAATAAGTCTTCTTTCTATTTCCTTTGCTTGTAATTACATTTTTTTAGGTTGTTCATTGTTTTTATTACCCTTTCTGTGCACTTGATGGATGATGGTCACTGTTTGTTGCTTCTCACGAATTATTACTTCTGTCCAAAACAGTGGCAGTATCATAGGAGAAAGGCAAAACGTATTTTCTTACTTGCAGTTTTGCTTTCTTCTGGTGTTGATTCACTATTTTGGACAGACATTTCCTATGCTAATCTAAGGGTACGCCTACACAGCAAAATTATTTAAAATAACTAGAGTTATTTCAAAATAACTTAGCCTGCATCTCCACAGCAGGCAGTTATTTCGAAATCATGTCGAAATACTGTCAAGCTAGAGAACTTCTTACTCCAACTCCTGTAACCCTCATTGTACAAGGAGTAAGGGAAGTTGGAGGAAGAGTCTATTTCGAAATAAGTGCTGTGTAGTCGCTCCCAATTTCAATTTCAAAATAAGCTATGCAATTGACATAGCTCAATTTGCATAGCTTATTTCAAGTTAAGCCCCACAGTGCAGACACCTCTAATAGTCTGTGTATGTTTGGTTCAGCATTGGATTCACTTTGCAATTTCTCCAGGTTGAGGCAAAAGAATGGCTCCAACAACAAGCCACTAAATTGTCACAGAATGGGATCTGTACAAAGGTTGTGGTTTTGTTTTATCACTTCCAAATTGTATTTAGTGTAATTTTTGTATATATGAGCTTTGTATCTCTTCTGCTTTGAGGAACAGTAGCTCTGTCAGCCACTCTGCTGGAAGTGAGAGATTCCAACTTTTCAAAAAAAAATTATATTCAGGCAAAAGTATCTCCATTCAGCCAGATTGGGCAGAATACCTATTAATTATGATATTATGATTACTGAATAGTGAACCCAAACTAGGAAAAAAACAAATGACATGAGAGAATTTATGTCCCCTTTTAACATGCTGAGATAGGGTATTAATAGGCTACAAAAGGAAATGTTAGTAATTATGGAGGACTTCACTTGAACAACAAAGTAACTGTGCTCCAAACAAATTTGGTGTTTCTTCAGTTTTATTGTTGAAAATTATTTACCTTAGAAATTAGAAACCATAACACCAAAGTTGTGTAGAGGACTATGCTAAAGAAGTCACAGCAAATAATGTATCCACCTTATTTCAAGGTTCCTGCATGGGTTCACTTTTCTGTGTCCCTCATTTTGGGGTTTTTAATCACACATTGTGTTTCACATTTGGGCTTCAGTAGGTCATGGAAGTTTAGAATCAGGCTGAGTAACTGAAGCCTATACAAGGTGCTCAACGACTGTAATTTTTTCTGTTTTGTTGCCTGTTTTTACTCATTCAGAGCTGTCATTGGTTCTGACTCCTCTCATCAGCTTCAAGCAATATAGTAAACAGAAAATAGTTTCTTTTTCATTTGCTTCTTCTTGGTAACAGGGAGAATGTGATGGGGTGTTCTCACCCCACCCTGAATGGGAAGGAGTTAACCCAACATTGGCTCAGGAGGGGCTGACTGCTGTGGAAGAAAGATGCATGCTGCCTGCGCCAGCCAAGATTCAGTGGGAGTCTGGGACTGTAGGAGATGGAGATGCTGCCACCCAGGCAGATGCCAAGGTAACCCTGGAGGCCTCACAGGGTTCAGAGGTGCTAGAGGAAGGGCATACTAAAGAACCTAGAGATAACAGGGATGCCTAGACCACAGCAATAAGGATGATGGCAGGAAGCAGCCCAGGAGAATCTGATGATAGACCAACAAGTGCACTGAAGCCTTCAGTCAGCAAGTTTTGGTCAGAAGCTTTCCCTGCTGACCCAGAGGCCTGTGTTATGGCTCCTAACAGGGTCCTAGTCTGGAGTCTGGTGGAGAAGGAGGGCCCAGTCTCCCCCTTCTGGAAGGGTGCACACTCTCCCTTTGTGCCCAGCAGTGACCACTAGGTCATACTGCCCTGCTAAAAAGGGCACATCTATTTTGAGTCTGGCTACTAGGCCATACTACTCTGCTAAAAGAGGTGGGTTTCCTGACTCTGGCCATTGGGCCTTACTGCTCTGCAAGGAGGGGCAAATTGACTAACACTGCTGCTTAAGCTTTCCTGCCCAAAGGCACAAAGGTGAATTTATGGACTCTGGCCACTAAACTCTGTCACCCGTCTGATAAGGGCAGGTGTATTAACTTGGGCTGGGAGGGACATAGATGTAAGTTACAGGAGCCACACCTCCATTCTCTGAGAGGGGTGCTCTCATCCCTTAGAGGATGAGGGTCTCTTGAACCCTGTCACAGAGTAAAAAGCTTGATTAGATGCGGCTAAAATATGCTAAATTGATTTATAGCTATAGTTACGTCTACGGGTATATCTACACAGCCTCCAGCAGCGAGCTTCCCAGTCTGGATTTACAGACTTGGGTGAGAGGGGCTTGCACTGGGATTCTAAAAATAGCTATGTAGACAATTCTTTCCTGCTGGCCTCTGGAAGACAAAGCAGAGGCTGTATTAAAGGGTACTCCTCCTCTTCCCCCAGTACTTTCCATTCCTGGTCCCAAAAGCTATTTTTTACTATTTATTTTGAAAATTAAAAAAAGTAACTCTTCCTGTGTAGATGCTTGTGCTAAAGTCATATTGACACAAACATCTGCACAAATCCCAGATTAAAATAAATATTTAGTTCAGGGAACGATTACAAAAACAGCTGCCTGCTGATATTATGTTACTGCAGGGTTGGCAAGACTGGCATTTTGCACATAAGTTTTTCCTCTGCCAGTTGTATAGAGACAGCTGGATTGCTTAGAACTTGCATATCCTGTTTAGAGTAAAATATTGAGCCTGACATTCTAAACAGATTGAGCATCATTGCCCCCACCTTAATCAATCCTCTAAGGTCCTGTGTGTGTATGACAACACAAATGGAGCACTCCATTATTACCGACTCCAAGGAGGGAGTTGTCAGTGAGAGACATCAAGTACTCCATATTGTCTACAAGTTAAATCTAGGGACTCAATGGTGCAAGAAGAACAACACCTGCTTTATTAGATCTCATTTTTTACATCCCATTCTCACTATTCTCTTCACTCAATAGCAATTTTGTCTAGAGCACACAGTGAAGGACACAGATTTTCTATCGGCTTACATGGTAATTTTCCAATAAGTTTTCATAGGGCAATGATAAATGTCTGATGGGAGAAACAGAGGGAAAAGCATGGGGCTATCAGAAGATAGGATCTGTTTGCTTTTCGGTCCCTGAGATAAGTGTATGTAAGTGAGTGTCCTATAACAGTGCATACTTTACTTAAATGTGCTGAGTGCTTTTTTCATGAGTGACAAATAAAATTGCCAAACTGGTAATTCAAAGTCGGCACTGATCAAAAGATGACACATTTTAGTATGCTCATCACAATATCATATTTAGATACATTATGGCCAACACTTGCAAATATAGAATCTTAACATTAAGCCCCTAAATCCATGTTTAGGAACCTAAATGAATGGTCTGTTTTTCAGTGGTGCTGAGTGCCTGTTACTGACATTAAAGTCAGTGAGAGCTGGAGGTCCCAACACAGATGCTCTTAAAATCAGGCTACTTTCATTTAGGTGCATTTAATGATGCATTTAGGATTCTACTTGAAGCAATGAGGTATGCAGACACTGACTTGTCTCCTACGGAGCAACACTAGAAATGAGCCTAAAACTAGAAACTTTTGGCTCGGGTTAATATTTGTAGAAATATTGTGATTTATTGGAAGTCTTTATTTCTTACTAACATGTTAAACTATATATTTATACAGATAATATGAAAAGTAGTCTAATTTGTAACTGTAAGTCAGAGAGGTTTTCAGCCTTGAACTTGACAGTGGAACAACAAAATAAATTAACTCTTGTGACCCTAAGTCACATCAGGGGATGGTGCTAAGAAATAAAGGTTAATATCCCTGCATCCCCTACTGATGCCAGCAGTGCTATAACACACAAAAATTAATTATAGTGATCAGAGCTTTAAATGTAAGCAGCATATTGTGTGTGCGTGGGAGGGAAAATTTTGCTTGTTCCCATATGCCTTGCATCATGCCCTTCATTCAAGCAGGAAAATTCTGCAGAATCATCTCTCACCATCATGGCACTATATATGGCGCTACACATAGCAGCTCTTTTCCAGCAAGCCACCAGTAGACATTCAGAAGTAGCTAGAATCTAATGGGGACCATGCTGCAGCATATGGGGAAAGGACTATATTGGATACAATAGATCAAGCAGGCAGTGAAACAAAACAAAAGTCTAGAAGAAAGAGAAATTGCAGTGCTACAGCAATGGGGCCTTTGATGCTTTCAGCTCTCCTTCATTCTCCCTCCTCTAGTACAAGTAACAAACATATTGCATCCATCACCGACTTCATTGTTATAGCATATAAAGTGTTGCCTTCAGTTACATCTTACAAAGTTGTTTATCCCTCTGTCCTTCCCCTGTCCACCCATTTTTCTCATTACTCACATTTCACACTCATGAAACTTAAATGAAATGCTTCTTTGTTCCCCTTCCCTCTTTGCCATATTGTAAGATTATACTTTAAGGCTAAGGAAAACTAAAGAAATTAAGGTAAAACATCCTGAAATATGATCTGTTTGAAGATTTGTATAACAGTGTTTGTACGATCTATATCCATGGTCACCAGCCAGTCGATCGCGATCGACTGGTCGATCGCAAGGGCTTGACCAGTTGATTGAGAGATGTTTGGGCCCCCCTCCGATTTTTCCCCACCCCCAAGAAGCCCCACTACCTACCTCCAGCCACAATAGAGGCTGCCAACTTCCTGCGGGGTCAACGGAAGTCCAGCAGCTGCGCGCCACTTCCAGGGGTTCCAGAAGTGCGCTGGCTGCTCCCCTTCCCCAGGTCTGTGGTGTGGTATGCTGGGAACTTGCAGGGAGTCCCCAGAAGAGGCGCGCACCGGGGCTTTAACTTCCTCTGTGGAGGAAGGGGGTGAGTCGGCCCCGGAGGAGGCGCGCACCGGGGCTTTAACCTCCTCTGCGGGGGGGAGGGAGTTGTCGTCCCTGGAGGAGTCCCAGCAGGAGGCAGGTGTGGGGACTCCCTGCCCCCAGCAACACCCTGTCCCCTGATGCAAAACCCTGTCCCCTGCACCCGTAGCCCCCTATTCTCCTCTCCTCTGCCCCCCGGCACGCTGTCCCCTTTCCCCCACTGGCACCCTGTCCCCTACCCCAGCACCCACTAGCACCCTTCCCAGTACCATGTCCCCTGCTCCCACCCCAGCACAGCTGGGGCCACATTAGTGAGGCTTGGGTGTTTTTGGAGGAGTTATTGCATCTCACTTGTGTGGCCCCAACTGACTTTTCTCTGGGTCAGTGACCCTGATTCAAAAAAGGTTCCCTGCCCTTCTCATAAATAAAGACAATGCAGACATTTTTGTGTTTGACATAGTATTTTATTTAAAAATGAAGCATGGCCAACAAGCCCCCAATTGGGGCCAAGCCCCCATCTGGCTGCAGCATCATAACACTCCTGCACCCCCCCCCAGACCCTAGATCTGAGCCTATCATACACTGGAACTCCCAGCCCTGAGCCCCTGACATACCCCAACCCAAATTACTGCACCCTCACATCCACAAGCCTGTGGCTTGCTTAGTACCCCAACCCTAAATCTGACTCCAACACTGCTCAGCCTGGAGCCCCGTCCCCGAGCCAGCGTCCCCTTCTCCATCTCCTCCTGAATCCAGATTTCCTCCCAGAGCTTGCACCTCTCACCCCTTCCCACACCCAAAACCCTCATTCCTACCCCAGAGCCTACACATCCTGTCTCAACCCAGTGAGGATACGGCTAGGCTGCAGGAGTTTTTCAGGATTCCGAAGATATCCCAGAAAAACTCTTCTGGATCCAGGGATGTGTTTGTTCTTCCGCTTTTTTTAGTGGAAGAGCAAACATGCTCTTTCGGTCACCCCTATATTCCTCTATCCATGAGGAATAAGGGGACTTCCAAAAGAAGGGTTTTTTCTGACATTTGGTCCAGTTTAGACAGGACAAATGTTGGAAAAACCTCTTCCTACAGAAGGATTGAAAAAAAAAAAAAAAGCAGCAGTATAAGGGTTGGGGATAGCAAGTGATGGAGAGGAGGAGAATAGAGAGGGCGGGGTTTCATGGAAGGGGCGGGGCTTCAAGGAAGGGGTAGGGCAGTAGATCTTGGCTTGTTCTGTCATTTAAAAAGTGATCTTGGGTGTAAAAAGGTTGGAGACCAGTGATCTATGTGCAAGCGTAATCATCCAGCTAAAGAAAGGCAAAGAGGACAATCCCTAAATCTGCTGGAAGAATGTGGGGTTTTGATTAGTTGAAGTTGTATTTTGTAGTTATGGGCAATCCTTCCTCTGAGAGAGTGCCTTCCAGTGGGGGAGGGGGGGGCTAAGTATTATTTCCCTGTACAAGTGGGGCATCGAAATGAGGACTGACCTATCCAGGGTTGCACAGTGAATCAATGGTGATTGACATTAGAACCCAGGCCTTTGAGAGTAGAGAGAGGAACAGACCCAGGTCTCCTGACTGAGCAATCCCCAAGAAACAGTTGCCCCCTAATTTTTTTTTCCTGAAGACAATTTCTTAGAGTTTTTTTTTGTTATTTGTATGTCAAAGACGATCAAGAACAATTCTAATAAAAAAACATGATTTTCATGAAGACTTCTTACATCATTGGGTTGGTCAGAGCTTAAGACTTAAATGTAGGAAAGTAGCAATGATGATTTTTACGGAAACAGATCTCTGTCCATCACCTGCTGATTCTGTGCACTAGCCAAGACTAACTGTGCAGTAAAGCAGTTCTCACATTATATCCCTGAGCAATATTTGATTGTGGATCAAGTCCTAAGCTCTGAAACTGGAAGTTCACATGCCGGTAATGAACAGTTAATACTGTCTAATTCAAAAGTTCAGTGAATTGCTGTGTAAGTATTGTCACACATACATGCTAGGGAATTAGGTTGGATACCCAAGCACTAATCCTCAACTCTAACCCAACTGTACTAAAACCAGAGCTTCTCTAACAAGGTTAAAATAAAACTGTCTGCTTCCTAAGGAAGCAAATTAATGCTCAATAACAGATGTTTCTCAGAAGTTACCAGTCAGATGCCTGTGTAAGGAAGAACTGGCAAATAACTCAAACTTTTATCTTTCTTTCTCTAGAATTCACTGCAAAATACAGACACATTGAACATGGATAATGTTTTCAAGTGAACCAATGGAAAGTCTGTAACTAGTAGTCATCCAGAATCCCATGAGTGGGTGAAGGAAACCTCAATTCACAAGGACTTCAAGCTCCCCCTCAGCCGCAATGACCACAAGGTCCAAATGCACAATCCTGGGTCTCACTGACATCTGGGAACTGGCCCTTTTAGCCTTTACCTGCAGTGTACTCTGGCTGCAATTTGTGACAAATCAGTAATCATAACAGCATTAAAAGAACTTCAGATCCTATTGCTTGTAACTCAGTCATACTACAAGGCTGCAAGGAAGGCAAAAAAAAAAAAAAAAAAAAAAGGAACAGGGTACTTTGCAATTTTGCACAACAGGAAATTTTCTTTTTTCGTCCTTAAAAGTAGGCAATTTGTCAAAGCTGCAGTATCCTAAATAGCAAAGCTCCAAAAGGGGAAGGAAGGAGGGCAAACAGGGCAGTGCACAAGGTTTTGCAAAACCCAGGCTTAGTTTAAATACAAAAGTTGGCTCCTTTGTGCCCTGATCAGCTAGTTACATCCCCCTTTACCCAGCCAATCTAAGCAGAAAAACTAAGGGGGACAGTCCCTTTCCTACTGTGCATGCACTTGAACTTTTCCCATTCCCCATTGTCCATTCAAAGTACCTTCCCCACTTAAGATTGTAAGAGGTATCAGAGTTCCTCCAGTGACAGGAATGACTTAGAGAAAAACCTGTGTCCAGGAAGTGAAAACACATTTTTAGTGGTGATAAGGTTTAGGATTGAAAAAAGAATTGACTGCTTTTGGTTCAGCTCTCTGATCTATTGAGCTGTTCTAGGCACTTGAATATACGGTCTTTAATATATTATACTTATAATACTGAGCATGATATCTGTTAAAGTCTTCTTTATGTCATTGATACATCCTGCTTTTTGGATCTCCAGAAATTAATACTATAGAGGCTCTCAATGACTCTCAAAGCAAGGAATGCCAGAAACTCTTTGGGGGAAAACCAACATACCAATTTTGATTTATGACAAAAGATTACATGCTCAAGGATATCTGGTTTGGGATGTGACAGACTAGGACTGGAAGTCTTCTTTAAGTTTTCTATCTTGTATTTCAGTTCCTTTGGAAGGCCCCCAAATCCTGGTTTATGTTAATTAGATTCATATACTAATACAGTTAATGGGCCTGTCTTTGCATGATGGGGAAAAAAGAATTCTTTGTTGAGTTTCTGGCAAGAAAAATGGAAAATAAAGATTTCAAAGGAAAGCCAGGATAACAATATATTTACAAACAGTCTAGAGAACTGCTTAATTAGAGATGGTTTTATCCCATTTCTCAGCAAAGAAACTTACCAGAACCCATAATAATTTGTGGAAGTAATAACAAGAGACAGCAAGACTCTGTAACAAGGAGAGCTTGGCCCTGTAGAAAAAAGCACGTGCTTTAGATCCTCAACTATTAGGAGTTAGTATGAATGGCACAGCCATCCAGTCTCTTGCAAAAAATAGCATGCATGTGCTAGGGACCGCAGTTTGCTTGATTCCTCTGTCAATCAAAAACTGCTAGAGCCAAAGGACTCATATGTAGTTATCTACAGATGTCCCACCCTTCCCCACAAAAATGTTGACTTTCTGGAGGAAGAAGTTTGACAGTGAAGTGTTGTGAACCAGGATAGTTGGCTAGATTTCAAGCCAGAAGTGCTGAATAATATTGCACAGAATACTGATCCAACAAAATATACTACATTGTATAAGGCATCACACTCAAATAAAACATGAATTATTATTTTCTATGTTTTGTAGAGTGCTTAATGTATAAATCTTAGTTGTCCAATGCTACTAAGCTTGCCTTTAACTGGATAACCAGCATCCAGGAGGAGTAATATTGTAGGCACACTACAGCAACTTGTATTCTTCACTGTAATTCTCATACTCCCATAGATAATTCTACTGACTTCAGTGGGAACTTCTGTTAGGGTTTTCACAATCCATCCCTATGCTTTATAAAGGTTTTCAAAAATATTTTCTGTGAATTTATATATTACTTGAAACATGATTTTTGAGCAAAGTAATTGTTGCCATTAGTGGATCCACATAATGTTACAATTTATACTCACCATCTGTGCTTTGTATTAATTTAGGAATCTGGGATGAGATTATGGCCCCACTGACGTCAAAGTTAAAACAGCCATTGATTTCAGTGGGATCAGGATGTCAGCCCTGATCTTCAAAGCTTTAATCACACAAAGCTTTTATTAGCTTCAACATTATTTCCTTTTGAAGAATGCTTTCAGGACTGGGCCTCTGATGATATCTATTGGGTTCATAAACAGAATATGTTGTATGCCTATTTGATCACAATATTAATTGATGATGGAAATCTTAATAATCTTCAACCCCCTTAAGTTCCATGAAATGAAGGCTTCAACAGTTGAATGCTTTGGTATGACAGAGAGAATGTCTTGTATCAACACTACTTCAATCATCAGAGGCCATCTACTGATCTTTGTAGAAAGGAGATTGGTGAAATAAGAAATGTGAGATATAACTATTAATACTGTGATTGAAATGTGACACACGAGAGAGGAACAAAAGTTACCTATCCATTAGTTAGAGAAACACAGTTTCAGATAATAAAAGGCTGAACATGTAATCCCTTGTCTGTTCTACAGAAGCCTTTTAAACTATTAGTAGTCTTTAGTGGCATCTTTTATCTTCTCAAAATGAAAACTGATAAATTAGAATTGGAAAAAAACAGCTCCAAAGCTAAACAGCTTGTTCCAAGTATGTATATAAATGGTCTTTCTGAAATGTGTCCAAAACCTAAATTATTCTGATAAATTAATTTTTGTGCAATTGGCAAAAAATATTTTCACAGCTTAAACTGTACTAACATTTCACTACACTGCACTAACATTTTTTGGAAAACGCTTCATATTAAGAATGGACAAATCAGAAAGGATTAAATTGTGGACTGATCCAAATTTACACTTGAATTTCCAAGATGACCTTATTGGATGTATGAGAAATCATTCTCATCCTATGTCTGATGTGGTAGTAACCAAGTAATAACTTAAATATCACAGATTTGTGCTTCCAAAATTTCCCATCTGATTTCTAGATCACAGAAACCATGTATAAATTCAGTTCAATAAATGCTATATTTTTAAAATGCTATGCAGAATGGCTCATTTTTCCTTATGTCTAGGTTTGCCACTACTTGGAATTTTCTAAGAGAAGATGGAAGTTTAGCTGGATAGAGGGATTTTAGTTTTGTTTTCTCATATAGGTATTTTCAAGTAACAACTTTCTTTAGCTTTGCATGACATACTGAAAGTTGCAAGAATTTATTCATCTAATCTATGAAAAACAGTTATATTTGCCAGAAAACTATTCCACAGAACCTGATACAGCAGGTCTTTTCTGCCTCCATAACTCACCTCCTCAGCTTGTCATTAACTCCAGGAAGTGACTCTTTTTATGCCCCAAATCCTTGCAAATACTATCTCAAGTCTTCTTGCTTCTCATTAACGTATGACTTCTAGAATTCTTTCCAACAGATCAAATCCTTGAGTCTTCCTAGTTTCTTTTAAATTAACACTAATTATTCCATTTTTATCTTGCTGCACCATATCTTCTGTTGAGTCCTGGGCTGGAGATGAGAAAGTAGTTTATCAGCTGTTAGACAGCTTTATAAAAATTATTCTCATTCATTGTCTTCTCTTCAGGCTGCTCTTTTGACCCTTTTGTTGCTTAAGATGAGCACAACACAAGAAATGTCACCTGTATGATGTACTGCAACTGACAAAGTCTTATATTTATGTGTACAGACTACAATCACTTGTGTGACAGATGCTATATAAGATTATGCTTTATTGTATGGCTAAGCACTTTCAGGAGGCTTTTTTAATCACCTGCACTGATAAGCAGCTCTTCTCGCCTGTTCCTATTCCCCAAAGGTAGCTAAAAAGTGTAGTAATATAGGGATTTTAAAAAAGATCTATGTAAAATAAATCTTTATGCTGCAGTTACAATGATTGAACAAGCAGCAGTTAAGAAGCCTACCTCTTGTTTTAGTGCACTCTGTATGGGAACATGAAAGTGGCAATTATCAAAGAACAGCCTGAACTGATCTTCTGGTGGGTTGTCACTCCGGCAAATGAGCTCTGTTACTAAATTAATGGGTTTTTTTCTCATTCAAACATCCATAACAAAAATACTAACTAAGCTACAACTATTTCCACGTATCAGAGGGGTAGCATGTTAGTCTGAATCTGCAAGAGCGGCGAGGAGTCCTGTGGCACCTTATAGACTAACCAAAGTGTTGGAGCATAAGCTTTCATGGGCAAAGACCCACTTTGTCAGATGCATGTGACAAAGTGGGTCTTTGCCCACGAAAGCTTATGCTCCAACACTTCGGTTAGTCTATAAGGTGCCAAAGGACTCCTTGCAACTATTTCCACATGGCTGAATCCAACCATGAGGGCAAGAAGTGAAGATTAAAAGAAAAACTTCTCATAGCCTGAAAATTAGTTTCCAAAATGCATGATTCTGCCATTCAATATACCAGGCTACAGCACTAAAACCTAAACAACACTCTACCAATGGTATCAAGCACTCAGAGAAGGCAATGCTGAAGCTCCAAGTAAAACAGCATCGTCCCTAGTGTTGGTGGATGAATGGGACAGTTTATAAGATAAAGAAAATTGTCAAGTTTAGTCAGGTAAAATTTCATTCTGCTAGGATAGCTGTTGAAGCCAACAGAAGACTAATGAATTTTTTTCTTTACTGAACTGTCAGATATTGAGACTGGATGACAGAAGAACAAATTGGCTAAACACTGAAAAGGTCTATGCCGTCAGACATCCACTGCTCATTTTTAAGGAACGAACAAGTGAAAAACAGGGGGAAATGGAGCCCCAAATGCTGACCAAGAGAAGCAAGCTGGGCAAGTTCCATTTTCAAAGGAATGGAACTGAATAGAAGTGGTCCAGTAGATTAACTATTTTGCACCAGAAACTTCTAATTGCCTTATTTGACCATATTTGACTATATTTTCCTGAGTATATCTTTGCAATACAGGCATTCTCTCAGCAACGGATTATTACTGGTTTGGAAAGCAGCACAGCTGATATTCCTACACAGATAGTAGGCAAAGACATACCCCAAAGAAGAGAGAAATGGATTCCATTGCGATTAGACCATGCCCTTGTTTTGAATTTCAATGAGAATCAAGGATATTATTAGTAGCCATTATTATAATAATGTGCCTTGCTGTAGTGCCTAGGAACCCCACTCATGGGCAAGGACACCATTGTATTAGATCTGAGACACTCAGACTGAGGCATGGGAGCTGCAAATAGCTCTCTGTTGTGTATCCTGGAGTTCTTTCCAGCACATGCATGGGAGCTGAAAGCCTAACAGGCCCCTGGGCAAGGTAAGGTGGGGCCAGCTCCACACTCACAGAAAGGGCAGGGCTTCAGGCAGGAGGGGTGGGACTGGGGCACCCTCTGTGCCATCAGGAGTACAGTGCCCCTTCCCCCAGCTCTCAGAGCCACACAGGGCAGGCGGTGCTTCTGCAGCAGTCTAAAGGACCTGGGGCTCTACCTGCCACTGTGGTAGCAGCGGCGGTGGCTGGGAACAGCAGGCCCTTTTGAATTGCCTCGTCCCAATGCAACTCTCTCCATTGTCCCCCCTCCCATCAGCTGGCCTGAGCACACAATATTAAAACACTGTGATTTAATTATTAACCAATCAGGATATTTTGATTATGTTATCAGTAGAATTGTAAAATACTTGGTCAGTCATTTTGCTGTGAAAATAAATGAATTCACACAACTGAGAGTCTTTCAGGTAATGTTAGCTGCTAATCTGGCTCCTCAACAGCTGAGGTATCACTGTGGTAGGTGCCAGACAAACACTGAACCAAAAGACTGTCCCTATCAGAAAGGGCTTACAATTTAAGACACAAAACAGATACAGACAGACTGATGGGAGCATACAAAAAACAATGAGACAATACTGGTGAGTGTAATATTCACCACAATAGCATCTTCCAATAATGGCTTATTAGCTCATGGAACTTTGCAAGCATCTTGGGAGAGTTACATCCTTGAACAGGATCCACCAATAACTTTATTCATGCAACTGAGAAGCCTCCTGGGAAATGATCTTATTCCTCTGTGTGGTTGCAGCAATCTCAGTAGTTGTTTCTGAAATCAAGTATTACAAAGCATCTTCTCTCCTAGTGCTAAATGCTTTGTAAATATAAATACACAATACAAAAGACTGGCTACATTTCTTCTTATGTAGATTATTTTTATTGAATGTGTTCTTATACTGACATTATTAGAAGCTTTTTTTTTCTGTTCCACCTACAATATAGTGTTAGAGATCTATTCCATTCCCTAATATCCAAGCAGGAGCTGTCTCATCTTCAAAAATGTGCCAGTGCTTCTGTGCCTGCACATAAAACATACAATATCTATTTAATGTGACAATATTTAACTGGGTATTTGAAATTAGAAAAGATCCCTGGAAGAAAACATGCCAGGTCAATGGATTTAATAGTATATCTCAGAAAATGAAAGCCCCTTTTCCAAATGAAAGTGAAATTTCTAATAGAAAATTAAACCTGATACAGGAGAAATTGAGAATGTTTAAGAACTAGATATCATGTCTGGAATATCCATGAATAAGGATGAATTTGTATTCTTCAAAAAGTACTGTGGCCATATATTTCTGTGAAATGAAAATATTCCAACAACTATGTATTGCCAATTATGCTGCATACTCACTAAAGTATATTTTATCCTATCTATGTCTTCAGATGTTCACATTTACTCTATGTAGCTAGTCCTTTTTCTCATACTCAATGATTTTTTTCTTACAGGGAGTTTGATAGGTCAAATATAAGTCATTTAATAAACTATTGCTTTTTAAAATTTTGAATTAAAAGAGTTCAGCACAGCATCATCTTCCAATAATGAAGCACTGTGCCATGTTCACATCAGAATACTAGAGTAATTCCATTCAGAATGACTGCTTCCCTTCGAAGTACAAACTGCTGAACAAATTTTGAATTTGTTGCCTTTCAATTTCATTGGATTTGTACTTCTCACAATAGAAGAAAGGGTAAACATGACTGCTTGTTTTCTATTTTCTATCCCAGTTGTTTTTTAAATGTCATAGAATCATGAGTCTGGAAGTGACCTGGAGAGGTCATCTAGTCCTATCCCTGCACTCATGAAAGGATTAAGTATTATCTTGACCATCCTTGCCAGGTGACTGTCTAACCTGAAGATTATTAACAGAACCAAACCCAGAACTGATCCCTGCAGGACACCACTTGATATGTCCTTCCAGCTTGCCTGAGAGCCACTGATAGGGTATGTCTACACTAGCCCCCTAGTTCGAACCAGGGTGGCTAATGTAGGCATTCGAACTTGCAAATGAAGCCCGGGATTTAAATATCCCGGGCTTCATTTGCATGTTCCTGGGCGGGCGCCATTTTTAAATCCCCGTAGTTCGAACTGACTGCCCGCGGCTACACGCGGCAGTCAGAAGTTAATCTGAACTAAGTCCTTCATGGAATGAGGTATAACAGTTAATCCGAACGAAGGACTTAGTTCAGATTAACTTCTGACTGCTGCGTGTAGCCGCGGGCAGTCAGTTCGAACTACGGGGATTTTAAAATGGCGCCCACCCGGGAACATGCAAATGAAGCCGGGATATTTAAATCCCGGGCTTCATTTGCAAGTTCGAATGCCTACATTAGCCACCCTAGTTCAAATTAGGGGGCTAGTGTAGACATACCCATAAATATTCTCTGGGAATGGTTTTCCAGCCAATTATGCACCCATTTAAAATAGTTCCATCTATGAGAGAACATCTCTGTCATGTCTTCTCTCATTTGTTTCCCTCAAATCTGTGCAGTCCCCAAACTGTCAGTATCTCCGCATTCGGAAATATTTTTACGTCCCTATTTACATAGCCTTTCTCTGGATAGTCTCTCATTTTGTTTTTTAGAGGAGATGACCTTAACTGGACATTGCTTCTTTGATTGATAGGATAGCATTAGAATGTTCTCAGTATTATTTTATATCCTGCTCTGATACTAAGGTGAGAGAATCCATATAAATACATAGATTACACAGAGTGTTCCTTTTCTTATTCCTAAATATTTCCCTCTGGCAATTGAGCACGAAAGGTCTAAAAAATTAAGTACCATTAGAGATGAAGCCTGCAGGGAAGCGCCTGGAACAGCATATTGGGAGAAAGCCCAGCACTCTCCCAATTCTGACCAGCTAGGGATGGATGGAAGAAGTGAAGAGCTGGGGTCCTTTGGAAGGCATTACTTCTGAACCTTACGGAGGATTTTCTCCGCCGTCTTTTGAATCTACATACTACTAGGGCTAGTAGATATCTGATCAATTTGTCAAGTCTGTAGAGAGTACCCTAAACCCAGAAGCTGACAGAATTGGGATTTTTTAAATACATGCACAGACATAGCCATGAATAAATATTGTTGAATGAGTTTACTGGATTTGCCCCTATAAGAACTCACATGGAGTTGACTAAAGAGAGATGTGATGGTGACATACCTAGAGTGATAAATTAACCTAGCAGCCCAAGAGAAAATGTCCTCATTTCTGCACCACATTCCATCATGAGAAAGGCCATTCTTTGTTCAGTTACATAAACAAGACTGTCATTTAGTGTAACTAGTTTGAACTCCTCAGCCAACTACCAAGCCAGTGAAGGAAAGTTCAGATTCTGATACTTTGAACAAAATTACCAAAGTGGCACACATTCCTTGGGATAATAGTAATGACAGAATGCTCAGCTGGCAGAAACTCCTGAATTCTACTTGAGGAATTATAATGGTATAAAGCCTAATATTTCCCCCCAGTGATTCTGTTTTTATGCTTTGTTCCTCTTACAACAGTTAAGCTTCAAAGACTCTCCTGCCACTTGAAAGTCACAGATTAAAAGAGTTCAGCAGTTTGCACTGTGAAGGGAAGCAGTCATTCTGAATGGAGTTACTCTGGTATTCTGATGTAAACATGGTGTAACCTTGGGTGGGCTAGACTACAATGGCACGGTGCTTCAAACATTATTTCAGATGGAATTAGGCAAATTCATGGTCCCTTCGTGGTTATTAGCCAAGATTGTCAGGAATATAACCCTATGCTGCCAGAAGCTGGGCATGGATAACAGGGGATGGATCACACATTAATTGCTGTGTTCAAGTCAATAGAAAAAGTCCCATAAGTCGGGGTTGGGAACCTCAGGACCAGGGGCCAGATGTGGCCCCCAGCTTGCCTGGATCTGGCTCCCAAGGCTCAGGGATCCCCACACACTGGGGAGCCCATTCTGGTGCTCCAGCTCCCATGTTACCCACCTACAGGGCTGGAGCATACAAAATCCACTAGCCTTGGACCCCCAGGTTCTGGTGTGCAAGGGGCATGTGAGGAGTGTCTTTTTCCTTCTCAGGGGCTTTTCCCTTTGCTTCTCATTTGTGTGTGGCCCCCAATGGATTTTTCTGTGGTTCAGTGGCCCCTGACCCAAAAAAGGTTCCCCACCACTGCCATAGGCGTTAATGAGGCACAACCATCTCCTGTATCAGTAAACCCACAAAACAAAAAACAACAAAAAACAAAACAAAACAAAAAATCAACCTCCCCACTTCACATCCACCTGCAGTTAGTTAGAATTCTGGTCATTTTCTCTACCTAGTTATTTTTGTAAGTAAACAAAGAGTTCATTGTTGTGTCAGATTTATATGGACTCTTAATGAAAACAAACAAAATGTACCCATGCTGTTATACCCTGCAGCATCTGACTTGGGCTTTGTAAACACATTATAATGGCTATAATTCACAGCTATGTACAAACACTTTTAGCTTCTGCCTCTCTCCATCAAGACTGAAGATATGAATGAAACATCAGATTTAGGCATCCAAATTGCAGGGGGGAAAAAAGTACCACAGAAAACCACATCATAATGCAAAAGTGAATTTGTTGCTTTTCTACTAGAAGTCATGGGGGTGATTTCAAACATCCCTTAATTATTACACTGTAGAGAGAATAAAACTAGGTTAGACAAAATGGTTAGCTATGAATTTAACTTTATCTCTACTAGAGTGACAATACTGTGCTTCAGAAAAATTCCACTTTAAATTATGTACAGACTACATGCCAAATGCTTCTTCCAGAAAGGTACAGGCATTCCAAGAACACAGTTCAATCCTTACAGCTATCCCATGAATTAAAATCCACAATATTAAAAAAAAGACACAGCAGCAAGGCACGAGATAATTAAAGCATAAGCAGCTTTAGCTCAGCACTGCAGGTGAAGAAGTAATCTAAACAAGAACAGGATCCCAAAGCATTGGCACCTAAAAATGCATGAACAGACAGTTTGCTAGAACTGGGCATTCACTAGATCTGCTGTTCACTAGGCTATGCTCAATTCCTGTTAAGGTAAAGTTTACCTAGTCCAAGTCAGTAATGCGGACAGGCTGTGAAATCAATCATTTCCTGTTTGTTCATTTTTAGAGGATGCAAAATACTGTTTATGAAAGAGAATGAACTGCCAGCATTATAATACAGCTAAAGGGGCTTACAGGCCATTGACCCAAAAGGATGATAAACACATACCAGTGAATGCTAGATGCCTCAGAGAATTGATAATAGTGACACAGCCTTTTACTTTCAAGTCACCAGCATGGAAGTGACCCAGCTCAACAAGGTAACTGTTCAGCAGCCCATCATCCATAAGAAAAGTTGGGGACCACTATCCATTTTGTGGAGCTTGATTTTACCATCCAGATATACTGTATTATCTCATTACCCTAGTAGTCCCAGGGTCTATTCTGCAAAGAACCACGCATTTGGAGTGTGCCTCAGCAAAGCACTCAAGCATGCATCTCAATGGAACTACTTCGGTGTTTAAAAGTTCAATATATGCTTAAGGATGTTGGATTGGGGACAAAGTGCTCAGCACCTAACAGGACTGAACCCCCCCATTCAGGCTACGTCTACACTGTATGTTTTTACGGAAGAGGAAATGCAAATGGAGTGCTTGTTTGCATATCTCACGCTCTCATTTGCATATCTTCTTCTGATCCTTTTTGCAGAAGAGGTTTTTGCTATAAAAAGCCTGTGCAGACGGGGCCATTTGTTGGAAAAACTCTTTTGCACAAGAGCCTGTAAACGTCACAGTGGAGTAAGTGTGATGGCTGTGCAATGCCAAGGTCCATTTTGTGACCAGACAATGGCAGACAATGCAAGCACTCTGGCCTGTAATGGGAAAGCTGCCATCTTTGGTGTGGGGTTGGCAGCTGAAGGGTAGAGGGACCTGGTCTCACCTGATTCACCGAATCCTAGCCCAGGACCCTTACAGTGAACCAGTGGGGAATCCAGATTCAGCATGCTGACCTGGGTACTGGCAGCAACACAGCTAAATTATAGTCACCTGTCCTTAGGCTTCTTCCTACCCTCCCTTTGGGCTGTACTTGGATCCTGGGGTTGTTCTCTGTTTCACTGGAATATACAACTAGTGGTAGTCCCAGCAGCTGCTTTTGGTCTAGCACTGCTGGCAGCTCTGAAAGCTTGGGATTGCAGGATTGCAGAGGTTCTCCTGTGTCTCACTCCAGCAGAGGGGAGAAGCATCTGTCTCCTCCCTCATGATCTCCTCCTGGGTCAGGGCACCCAAGGCAGAAGCAGAGGCCTGCAGAGAGCCAGACACGTCTGTCTCCTTACCACTGAGGTACAACTGAGCTGGAGGCTCTGCCTTTTATACTTTCTTCCCTGTCTCTCAACTTCTGGTGGGAGGGGCAAGCCTGGTCTGACTTTAACCCCCTGGACACAGAGAGTGGATCCTCCCATTCTGGGTCAGAGGGAGGCCATACCACCTCACTACAGTTACATTCCTGAAATCATATTTATACTACAGTCCATAACATTAAAGTACAAGGCTAAAGCCATCTGATATGAGGTACTGTTGCATATCCCAGTTCAAATCACCAAAAAAAAAGTTCTATTCAGTGTGATAGCAGCCCTGATTAATTCAGATGATTTCCTGTAACTGGATTTAATGATCATAGAGCAGTGGTTCTCAAAATGTGGTCTTCCAGGTGGTCCATATTTCCAGAATCGCCCTCCTGCACCAGCGCCAGCATTAGCTTTCTACAGGCAGGGAGGGGAGGGGAGGGGAGGGGAGGAGGAGAAAAAGCCCCAAGCCTCGCTGCATGATCTGGCTTGAGAAGTGCTTTTGCCCCCCCCCCCTTCCTTCCCTGGCTGGGGAACAGCAGTGTGTGAGCGCACTTCCTGGAGGCTTTCACCACTGCTCCCGATGGCTGGAATCTGGCCAATGCGAGAAGTGGGATGCTATGCCTGGGAGTGGCATGGGGTGAAAAGGCAAGTAAGTGTCCTCCCAGCCCCTCCATGCCCAGACCCCCACATCCCCAGCTCCCTAATGCACACACACCCCACAACTCCAGCCTGCTCCTGCACCCTCCCCCCGGCCAGATACCTATCCTCAGCCTCTTACTGCACCCTTTCCTGCGCATGTACCCTCCCCTTTGGCCAGAAACCTACCCCCCCAGCCCACTCCAGCACCCTCCTCTGGGTCTGACAACCTACCCCCTGCCTGTTCCTGTACCTTCCCCCTGGCCATATACCCTACCACCAGCCTGCTCTTGCCCCCTCCCTCTGGTCAGACACCTACTCCCAGCTTGCTCCTGCACCCCACCTATCATCCAGACCTCACACCCTTACCCCACCTTCCACCCAGATCTTGCACCCACATTCCTCTAACTGGCAGCCCTGTCCCACACACTGAACCCCCCATTTTTGTCCCAACCCCAGAATCTAAGACGTCCACAAAATCCGCTAACCCTGGAATCCCAGAAGAGTAAATCTGGCCTAACCTCAGTCCTCTCTGCCCCTCCCCCTTCCCAGTAGGGTTGCCAGGTGTCCGGTATTGACCCAGACAGTCGGTATTTTCAGCTCCTGTCCGGTAAAAAAAATTCAGAAAATATGGACACTCAAAATGTCCAGTATTTTCTGATTTTTTCCTGGCCAGGGGGTGAAAATACCAGACTGTCCAGGTCAGTACGGGACACCTGGCAACCCTACACACACTCAGCAATTGAGTCCCGCTCCACCGCCTCTTGCCCCCCCCCCCCCCACACACACACACTGCTTACCTGGTTCTGCAGGGGAGCTGTCTGGCCCGGAGCAGGGAGGGAGGCAAGATGGCCACCGGCTGCCTGTTAGGAGAGGCAGAGCCCCGCCCCTCCTGTTCTTAAAGGGGCCATCCTGTTTTATTAATTTTTTTTGCTTAACTCTCTGGGTCCTTTTTTTTTGCTCAACAACTTTGGTCTCCCCCCTTTTTTTCAACAAATTTTTTCCCCCGTTTTTCTTTTGGGGGGGGGGAAGGTATTCGGTATTTTTGGTTAAACCATCTGGCAACCCTACTCCCCAGTGGGGCTGGAGTGCTAGAAGAGTTAAGTGTCTCAGTTAGGGTCCACATCAGTGAGAGTTGGGGGTTTTTGGAGGGTTTTTTTTCCTTCTCATTTGTGTGGTCTCCAACTGATTTTTCTGTGGATCAGGTCCAAAAAAGGTTCCTTATCCCTGACATAAATAAAGAAAACATTGAAATATTTTGTGTTGGATATGAATTAATATTTTACTTTATTTAAAATGAAGTTTGATAAACTAACATGAGAAAGTTAAAGCACTTAGTTTGTTTAATCATTTAAATTAATATTTCCTTTCTTATTTGTTAAATTAAACCATTCTCCCTAAATGCAGCAGTAGCAAAATGGCTCGGACATAATTATGTTAACAACAGCATGTTTCCATTAGTAACTTGTGGTCCACGGAAAGGTTTGCATTGAGCTAGGTGGGCTACAGGCCAAAAAGTTTGAAAACCATTGTCATAGAGATGCCAGGCACACAGCTCCATAAAAGTAGACTTCCTCATGTGGAAGTTGAGCCACTGCTGGTCATCCCACCGCTCCATGACCAGCTGGTCCCACTGGTCAGAATTGGTGTCCAGACTCCAGAAGCATCTCTCTACCATGGGGTGCAGTTGCAAGGGCATTTCTCCCACAGCCAGGCAGAGGGTCTCGCTGATGAGCTTGGTGTTGAGCTCGTGCAGGACCATGAAGACAGTCTGCACAAAGTGCTGCAGAAGCTGCAGCATGTTAGTGTGGGGCCATCGCATGCCCAGGGGCAGCTCTGGCTCCATGTCAAGAAGTATGCTGTGGTGTCCAAAAGTTGGGCAACCAAGGTACGCACTGCTCAAGCTTTGCTGTCCCTCATAGAGGTAGGCAAGCACACAGCAGAAGCAGAGAAATGGCTGTGCAGGGCGGTCCCTTTAAACACGAATCTCAGTTAACCTTGGGCAACAGCATCCAGAAGCAACTGCTGAACTAATGCCCTGCATGAACTGCTTCCGGGTGGCCTGAAATACAAGATAGCGCCCAATCAGTGTGGATGCTATCTTTCGAAAAAGCACATCACTTTTTCGTTGCGCTTTTGCTGTGTGGACGCTCTCTTTTGAAATAAGCTTTTCCAGAAGATCTCTTCCGGAAAAGCTTATTCCGAAAGAAGCTTGCAATCTAAACATAGCCAAAGTCTTGTCAAGATTGGGAATCTTAACCATGGACTGCATTAAAGATTTCTAAAACAGGTTTCTAATAGAAGTACTGCATTGGAAATAAGGGCATGCATAAATGCACATAGATGATACATGAATGCCACATTATATAGCTATATACCACGAATTTAAGATAATTAAGATTTTAAAAAGAAGGCAGGCTTAAACAAATTATGAAGTTACAGTTCATATGGTGCCCCATCAATACCAAGAAATCTCTCAGGAGCTTTTAGGTAGAAAAAAAACATAATAGTAACTTGACACCAAAAAGCTAGCAAGTTTCAGCAAAGGACTTATTCTGAGTTACTGCTCTAGCTATTAAGCTGTTAGTAAATAATGGACCCTTTGCACTTGCTGCTTCTCCTGAAAATCTTATCACCTCTAAATTGTTTTGACTTTGTCACTGCTGTTCTAAACTTTGTCCTTGATGTCATGAGAGAGTGACATCTGTTTATACCATTTGATTTCTGGTGTAAAATAAACCAGTATACTTGTCACAACCACATTCACACCTCCTGCAAAACCCACAAGTGAAATCTCACAGTAACTAAAGATACTTGAAGTTTTGCTCAAGTAAGGACCAAAAGATTTAGCCGCCCTGCTAGAACTGCACTGGAAAAAAATGTTCTAATCCAAATAGAGAAAGTATAGAAAATATTGAACAGATCATATGGGAAGACTATAGCAAGGCATAGAAACCAGGTTTAACAGAAAAACAGAATGAGCTGGAACAAATCCTAATAACCTAGAATGAGCTGGAATAAATCAGTCTGTGGAACTCCACTTCTATCAAGCTCACCTAGAGTAAGGAAGCAGTGATATTCACAGAATTCGTAGGGGCTAAAACCAAAAGCAGTGAAAGCCTGGTCAGGGTTAGGGTAAGTTGATTCCCTGGGGTTCCTATGCACCCCCAAACACAGTGCTGCTGATTGTCACCACATTGTCATAATCTTTGCAGTATTTGGTGTTTATTCCTAGTGTCCCAGCTGCAGGAGTCTTATCACATAAGAATCTCACCTTTCATTTTCTTCTCCACTGGTGGAGGAAAAATGCTTAAAAACAGGCATCCTAAAGGCTCACAAACATAACAAAATAAAATGGATACACACACACACACATATATAATTTGTAAAAGTCATGTTTTGTAAGCAATTTGAGGGATTTCCTGGGGGGGCTCTGACTAATGACTTTTCAATGCTTGGGAGTGTCAATACAAGTAGCCTCCAAAGCTGAGCCCAGGGAAGATAGTGACACAACCCCACTATTACCAGATGCAAGGGACTGCAAATTGATTTCTCCCATCAGTGTGAATTTGCCCCATTTTAATTTCTGGATACATTATAGCATCTCTCAATAAAATGTAGCATTTCATGTCTTTATTTTCTGCAATTAGCCTGACAAAAGTTACTTTAAAGAATGAATGTATATTGGCCAAACTGGACAGTCTCTATGGGAAAGAATTAATGGACACAAATCAGATATACGAAAAGGCAACACACAAAAACCTGTTGGAGAACACTTCAACCTGCCAGGGCACTCATTAATAGATACAAAGTCTCCATGTTGCTTCAGGCCAATTCCACAAGCCAAATACACCAGGAAGTGTTGGAACTTAACTTCATTTACAAGTTTGGGAGCCATCAAAAAGTTATGAATAAAGACATTACCTGGCTAGCACACTACCTTCCACATCCTAATGACTTAACCAACTAAATAAGGGCTACTTAAGTACAATTTGCACTTTGTCACTTGAACACTCCAATTGACTATTTTTTCCCTTCCTCCCCTCACCCCGTCCCTGGTTTAGTTTTGGATCTGGATTTTAATACTCCATTTATTTGAAGAAGTGGGTTGTACCCACGCAAGCTCATGATACCATCCACATATTTTGTTAGTCTTTAAGGTGCAGCTAGGCTATTCATTTTTTTAAAGTTTTTCCAGTTACAGACTAACTCAACTACCTTTCTGAAGCTTTTAAATACAAGTTAAACTAGTGTGACAGGCAAAATACCACAACATTTGCATTTTATGAGGATTTTATGTGGATTCTACCTAAAGCAAAATATGGCTATTATGTGAATATATTATTATTATTATGTATTATTATTTATGTTCTTACACCTCCTGTCCTGTTACAATGCTTAGATGCTAATCATGATACGGGATATGATTCTGTACTTCTACTAAGTGCTTCAAGCACAAAAAAACCATTATACTGCAAACCAGCACGAAAAAGCAGCCTGTCAGCTTTAGTTCTTAGTCTCACCCAACAATGATCTGTCTTAGGAATCCAGTACAAAAAGCTTCCTTAGACTGATTATATATTAATAATATGCACTCACATATCCTATCTGCCATTTTAAATATTAGATGCAACATACAAAATACATTTGAACTCCTTAGTCCCTCTTTTCCCTTTCAAAACAGGCTCAAAGATGTGAACAAACTGAACAGAATTACTGAATGGTATTATCCTCATAATTATGCTTGCTTGTAGTACTGTAACATCTAGAGTCCTAATTACATTTGAGGCCCACTTGTGGTAGGCATTGTACACACATAGACTAAGATAGTCCTTGGCCCATAGAGTTCCAATATAAATAGACAAAACATAACAAAGAAATATTTTACTGATAGGGAACTGAGGCACAGAGGGTAAAATCTCAGTTAAATCCTTTTGCACAGACAGTATGTGACTGAGCTGAGAGTTGAAGCAGATCTCCTGAGTCCAAATCCAGTGCCCTAAGCACAAGACCAAAAATGTGGTGGATTCTTTGTCACATGGAGTCTTTAAAATCAAACTCTGGATGCTTTTCTAAAAAATATACTGTAGCACAACATATGGGCTTAGGACTGGATTTAATGGGTGAGGCTCCCTGACCTCTCTTATGCAAGAGCCCAGACTAAATGGAAGAAAACAGACAGAATATGAAGTAGAAAGCTGAACAAGAACTTTTGAGCATCAGTGACTATGCAGGCAATATTTTCACATTGAAACTAGTACCAGATGAACCTCAAATGGTATAAGGTTTGATCAGAACAGGCTTAACCAAGTCTTTAGATAGCCTCCTCTAGCTTTTCTTCCTGTATTTTAACTCCTAACAACATAGCAGTATCCCAGAATGCATTACTTCTCATTTCATTAAGATTTCACACCACTAGCAATGGCAATACCCATGCAGGAGAGATACTTTCTAGAATTCTTAGATGGATTGCAGGAAAAGTAGCAGAACTGTTAAAAGCCCTGAGGGAGGGGAGAAATCGTACATTGGTCAAAATTTCAATATGTGAAAAAATGTTGACAAACTATAAAGAGTAGGAAGCTTTTTAGGGATCACAAAGAATAAACTTGTTGCTTAAATTAAAATTTTCATTCCTAAAGAACTGAAACAGTTCAAAACTTAGGTTGAGGTTCAGGTCAGGGATTTTGTTTATTGAAACTGCTTAGATCAGTGTTTCTTAAACTTTTTAAAATGGAGGAACACCAAACAATTTTTTTAATGAGGAACACCAAGGATTTTTTGTTGAGAAAAAAAAAAAAAAAAGAAGCCAGGGAAAAGCTACTGAGCAAAAAACAAAAACAGGGTCGGAAAGTTTTTTTTTTTTTGCTCAATAAAAGGGGTTGCCTGCCCCTTTAAGGGCAGCCATTTGGAACACTGTTGTTCTCCGCAACACACCTCTGACTGCATCACATGTTTACATGTTTAAGAACACTGGCTTAGATTACCACAAATTTATAGACTAGTCTATTGAACATACTATTTTGTGCAAGGTTCTCCAATTCAGAAAACCTTTAATAAAACAGCTTTAATGTGTGGTCCTGCTTACACTCTTCTTTATTCATCTTTCACCAGATCGTAATTAGATTCTGTTAAAACACACTTCATTTTTAGAGTCCTGATAAAGAAGTAGTCCAGGGAAGCTGAAACATAGCTTGCTGAGGTAATAGCATAAAGCTGCTTTCTCCTCTTACAATGATTCCTTATGAGATTCATCTACTTAACAGATGGAGGACAACAGTAAAAGACAGACAGTAAAGGTTGAAGAGGTCCGTAAAGCTCCCAAGAGCAGGAAATTATATGAGCATATCTGCCAATTTATTCTGTTTATCAAAACACATTAGGCATTTCCAAATTTCTTCTTCTATTAAAAGAATAAAGAACAGAACAGTCCTTAAGAGTCACATATTTAAATGATCTTTCCTTTTGCTTTTATAAGTCTGGATCATATGCAAACTTTAGAATGAGACTACTTGCTGTTGGGAAATCAACACACTCCATACACAGATAATTGTTTCTTTCCACAGAGCATGATAACAGAAGATCAGATTGGAAGAGATCTCTGGAGGTCATGTAGTCCAACCCCCTGCTTAAAGCAGGACCAACCCCAAATAAATCGGTCCAGCCATGGCTTTAAAACCTCAAAAGTTGGGAGCTTCTACCACCTCCCTACGTTACCCATTCCAATGCTTCACCATCCCCTAGTAAAACAGCTTTTCCTAATTTCCAACCAAGTTCTTCCCCACTATAACTTGAGACCACTGCTGCCTTTTCTGTCATTTGCCACCCATGAGAATAGCTCCATCTTCATTGCAACCCTCCTTCAGGTAGTTGAAGGCTGCTATAAAATCCTTCCCCTCAATCTTCTCTGCCCCAGCCCCCTAATCATTTTCATTTCCCTCTGCTGGACTCTCTATGTGTCACATCCTTTCTGTAGTGGAAGGCCCAAAACTGGATTCAACATTCTAGATGTGGCCTCACCAGTGCTGACTACAGGGGAATAATCATTTCCTTTGGTCCGCTGGCAATGCTTCTATTAATGCAGCCCAGTATGCCATTAGTCTTCTTGGGAACAAGGGTACACTGTTGATTCATTTCCAGCTTCTTGTCTACTGTCATCCTCAGGTCCTTTTCTGCAGAACTGTTCCTTATCCAGTTGGTCCCCAGCTCATAGCAGTACATGCGATTCTTTCGTCTTAAGCACAGGACTCTGCACTCCATCAGATTTCTTTTTGGTCCAATCCTCCAATTTGTCTAGGTGACTCTGGACTCTATCCTTGGACCTCTCCCCTCCAGCCTTAGTGGCATCCACAAACTTGTGAGAATGTAATCCATCCCATTATCCAGATCATTAATGAAGATGTTGAAAAAACCTGGCCCTAGGACTGACCCCTGGGATCCTCCAGTGGATACTGGCTGCCAACTAGACATAGAGCCCTTGATCGCTAATCATTAAACCCAAAGATCTTTCAATCCACCTTATAGTTCACTCATCCAACACATACTTTAACTTGCTGGCAAGAATACTGAGGGAGATATATCAAAAGCTTTGCTGAAGTCCAGGTATATCACATCCACTGCTTTCCCTACATCCACTTATGTCATCATAAAAGGCAATTAACTTGGTCAGGCAAGTCACAGTGTCTGAGTGGTCTAAGGCACAGACTCAAGAGACTGTCTTCCCCTCAGCTGGGTGTTCTAGTCGCCAAAGAGAAGTGTGGGTTCAAATTCCTCCCCTGACACAGCCTTTGTTTGCTGCTTTTAGCAGGGAGTTGGAGTCGATGACCTCCTGAGCTCTTTTCCAATTAGGAACATTAAATATAGATTAGTTAACTAATTGAACTGTTGATAGGATTTCCATCAACTATTTGATTAGTCTATAAGGGCACCTCCACCTTTGACCTATATCAGAGAGAGGCAGGAAGGGGTAGGGGAAGCAACTAGTCACATCACTAGTTGACTAGTCGCTTACAACCCTATTTCCAATCCTATGATTCTATGACTTGACCTTGGTGAATCAATGTTGATTGTTCCTGATCACCTTCAAGTGTTTCAAAATGGATTCCTTGAGGTCCTGCTCCATGATTTTTCCAGGGATTGAGGGGAGGCTGGCCAGTTTGTAATTCCCAGGATTCTCCTTCCCATTTTGAAAGATGGGCACTACATTTGCCTTTTTCCAATCATCCAATCACTATGAGTTTTCAAAGATAATGGCTCTGCGATCCCATTAACCAACTCTCTCAGAAACCTCAGATGCACAGAATCTAGCCCCAGAGCCTGGTGCATGTCCACCTTTTCTAAATAGTCTTTACCTTGTTCTTTCACTACTGAGGGTTACTCGCCTCCTGCCCATACTGTGTTGCCCAGTATAGCAGTCTGGGAGCTGTCACTAGGTTGCCCTCTCCATTCAGTAAGGGTCCCACACATTCCCCAACCTCCTTCTTATTATCCTTCAAAACCACTGCCAGCTGGAAATCCAAATGCATTTTAGCCCTTCTGATTACACCCCTGTATGCTCAAGGAACATTTTTATACTCCTCCCTAGACATCTGTCCAAGTTTCCACTTCTTGCAAGCTTTCTTTTTGTGTTTAAGCTCATCAGAGAATTCTGTTAAGCCAAGCTTCCATATTTGCTATTCTATCTGCACATTAGAATGGTTTGTCCCTGTGCCATCACTAAGGATTGATCCTGCAGTCTTTGCTCAGTTTGTGAGAGAAATTGATGGTTACTATCCAGATACTACAGGACTGGGCCCTTTGTGTCAACTACAGTCTTAGTTCCTCATCCAAACTCCCATTCAATGTTTTGCCATTGATTTCACTTCTGGGGATCAAGCTCAAATGTGGCATTGGGATGGGGACCCAAGAAGTGGGAGTCAAGAAAGGCAAGCTCCAGACGACATTGTGATTCAGTGAGTTACAATGCCTCCCAGAGATCCCAGATGCAAAAAAGGCCTAGTTGATGCACTTCCTTCTAAAAGAAGTACAGCACAAACACCCCCACTTCCCCCATTAGATGGCTAATTAGCTGCATGGGCTATTAAAGCCATTGGGAGTATTGCAAGAGTAAGCCAAGTATTTCTGCAATACTTGCCTGTACCATGATTTCAATAAGTGTGATGAGCAATGTCCTGTTACCAGTGCTTAGCATTTACTTGTATATAGTCTAGAGTACTATTAAACTGCAAAAGTGAGAATTTCATACTACGCAGACATTCTAGCAAGTCAAAATTTCAGAGAGCTTGAAGGACTTTATTAAAGCAGTTCAAGCAGCAATTGTTTTCCCTCACACTTCTACTGCAAACGTTAGTGTCCACACTTTCCAAAATTTAAAACTAAATTTCCTATAATGAACATTTCAATCAAACTTCAATCTTTAAATTTCCATAAAAGATAATCACTAAAGGCTGCTTACAATCTTCCACAGATTTATCAGTCATTGCCTATAAGAAAAGCAGTGGACTTGCTAAAAAACAGAGCAATTATAAACAACTAGTCAGGGGAGAACAAACAGAATTGTGTTCTCCCCCAAAGAGATCACATTATGTAACTTAGTCAAAAAAACTTTAACAAACAGAAAAAAGTATATACAAATAACATCCTCCAAACAGTAATAGGCTTCATTCCTTTGGGAAATGCATTCACTAAATGCTAACAATCACATCCTTATTACAGAAAGAAACCATGGAGACTAGCATGTAACTGGGAAAGTAAAGAATGAAAAATGAAGGCAAAGAAGCAGGTTTACCAAGAAAATTCAGTTCAGTTTATGTAAATAAAGCATAGATCCCATATTCAATATATAATGGCCTGCAAGGAGGCACTGGTTTCTCAAATGAGATGATCACCTAAACCTTCCATGTCCATTCCTACATAATATTTCTCTTCAGAAATAAGGCTATCACAATCCTGCTTCCTATCTGAAGACACTTAATAATTCAATGGCTCTATTGGGATGCACCTAATTAACTGGTACCTTAATGAAAACTCAAATATTACTTTTCTAGCAGTATTCTAGTATTATCATCAATGAAACATCATCCGTGATGAAGTTACTATTGTATCAACACTGCCACCATAAAACAGCTCAAATGCACCATAATGTCTTCTTAAAATATCCCATCCAATTTGCATCCAGTGGCAGGCAGGCAGAGTATTTTAATCTTCTTTAAATGAAATGTACCAGCTGGAAACAAAAACAGCCTGAACCTTGTGACCAGCCAGCTCTCTGCAGACCACCAAGAAGTTTTCCACAGACCAGTAGCTTTCCATAGGCCCATTAGAGAATCAGTTGTGTGGTATAAGCACCTCAGGTCAAGAATCGAAGTGACTAGGGATTTGAAAGAAATACACTAATGCACTGTAAATACATAGTGCTATCAGACAACCTAAAGTTGCAAAAAATGTCACATTCTACATTACCTTTCTGATACGAGTTTCCAAAGATTAAATGACTGGGACCCAATTTGCTTCCAGCTGAAAAGCTTCTCGCCTTTATAGTATCAGGTGTTATTAGGAGTGAGTACAATACACTCCCATATACACAACACTCAAGATATACCCACATAGATGACACATAGATGCTTAAGGAGATTATTCAATTCAGATCTTATTGACATCAGTGCTAAATAGCTGAAGATGCAGTACTTAGGAAATCACACAATAACAGTTTTAGAACTAAATGCTGTAACTTCTAATGTTTGAAGAAGATGAAAATAAAGAAGAACTATGTTACCTTTCAGATATTTCTGACATTTAGAATTGCAAAGAAATAAAATCCTAAAATTGTCGAATGTAACAAAACTGTATTACAGTAAACTTCCGATAATCCGGCACCTTTAGGACCCAGGGGGTGCCGGATTACCATATATGCCGGAGTACCGGAAGGGGGGCTATGAGGGGTCTGGGGTGGGGGTGGGGGTCGGCAGGGAACTACGCAGCATGGGAAAGGGCGGCACTGCGGGACCAACCCGGCAGCACCCCAGTTGCTCTGCCCCCGGCTTCCCCAAGTCAGCCGCTGCTGAAACTGACCAGCGGCGGAGTTAGGGAAGCCAGGGGCAGAGCAGGGGTGCTCTGCCCCCGGCTTCCTCAACTCCGCCGCTGGTCAGTTTCAGCAGCAGCTGACTTGGGGAAGCCTGGGGCAGAGCAGCTCCAATTGTCCAGCTGGCCGGAGCACTTCCAGGTTGCAGTTGGTGCTGGACTATCAGGAGTGCCGGACCACTGGATGCCGGACAATTGGAGTTTTACTGTACTTTTTCTTGTCCTCTCAAGCTTTGGGATTGACTGTTACCTCTTGTAAAGGCAGAACAAATCCACTCATTGTTCTGAGTGATGGTGACTGCTCTCAGTGACAGATCTCAACTGACTCTATGGCAGCAAAGAGGGATAACCTATTATTGGATTGCTAGACATTTTAAACTGGGAATTAAAAATCTGTTAAGAAAAAGGAAGAGGCTGCCAGTAAGGAATTGTAGACCAGAGTTCAAGTGTAAACTGCACAGCCAATACGTGCCTGTGTTTTGATTAACATGTTCTTGTAATTTCTTGCTCAGTTAGAGTGCATCTACACTGCACCATAGCTCGAAATAAGATATGCAATTTGAACTATGCAAATTGCATATCTTGTTTCAATCTTATTTGGAAATAGCTTATTTTGTAATTTGTTGCTGTCTACATAGCACCAAATTTCAAAATAACCCAGTATTCTGAAACATCCCTTACTCCTCGGGGAATGAGGTTTATAGGGACAGCAGAATAGCAAGCCCATTATATTTCAAAATAATGGACTTGCTATGAAGACGCAGTATAGCTATTTTGGGATACTCCAGTATCCTGAAATAGCGTCGCAGTGTAGACCTAGCCTTACTATGAAGGCACAATATTTAGTCTGGTGGTTGAAAAATTGGACTCTGAATCAAAAGGTCTAGGTTCCATTCCTGATTCTGCCACAGTCTGCCTATATGATTGCGTGTAAGGGTGTGTCTAGACTACAGGGTTTTTTCAAAAAAGTAGCCTTTTTTTCGAAAAACTTCATCTGCGTCTAGACTGCAGCCGCGTTCTTTCGAAAGTAAATCAAAAGAACGCAGCAGTTTTTTCAATCGCGGTAAACCTCAATTTATGAGGAATAACACCTTTTTTCGAAAGTACTCTTTTGAAAAAAGGCGCTATTGAATGCAAACTGTGCTTTTTTGAAAGAGAGCATCTAGATTCTCTTTCAAAAAAGCGGCTCACTTTTTCAAAAAATCTCCTTGTAGTCTAGACGCTCTCTTTCAAAAGAAGCTTTTTCAAAAGATTCTTTCGAAAAAGCCTCTTTCGAAAGAGGCTTGTAGTCTAGATGTAGCCTAAAGCATTTAATCTCAATGCTGCAATCTATAAAAAGAAAACAAAAAACACCAGCTTACCTGACATGGCTGTTTAGTGGCTGTTTGTGATGCACTCAAACAGGATAGTAAGCAGAACCATAGACAAGCTTATAAATAGTTATTCCAAAATTCTGAGCAATCTTCTGTAAGCTGACAGGTGATAAGTAAAATATATTAGAGCATATATCTCTGGAAAAAGAGTATGTGACATGATTTTAAATCCTAAATTTATTACAGGATTTCTCTGTCTTTTCTGTGGGATGGCTATTATTCTTCCAATGCCATTTGGACAGATAAGTATAAACAGCAAAAGTGGCTACAAATCAATGAACTTTCTACTAATACGTTGGCAAGTGGGCACCAAACACCCTAAGTGAATAAGGAGTGGGAGGGAGATATCTAGGAAGATAGAAACATTTACTAAGATTCATGAGAAAGTATGCAGACTGCATGTGATTTGCCTTGGCAAACATATAAACGATCTAACGTGCCAGTTAACAAGTTAAGGAAATACAGCCCACAATTGCAGATGGGTGCACATTTATAGGAGGATACACTGACATTTCAGCATCCCCTATAAAATGAATGCATAATTTCTGGTTATATTCTAGTGCTGTCTGCTTACAGAGCCAGAATTATGGTCAGAGGATAGTATGTTAATGTGCAGTCCAAGCCACAGTACAGTTGTAAACATACAGAAAATTACTGTAGGGCCAAAAATCCTGACCCTAGCCTTGTCATTATCATCATCATTCATTCTCTCTCTCTCCTCCTCAGTAAAGCATGTTCATATGGCTGTATTACCAAGGGAATCTTAAAAGAAATGCTACAAACTGGAAATCTTTTCCCCCCTTCTGTCCTAGCTAAAACAGGTGTCGCGTAATTAAAAGGACACATAGCTCAGGAATGCCTAGAAGAACAGCACAGCACACATGCAGACAATGAGTCTTTTCATTCCTTGGACACGTTGACAAGGCTACCATTGATAAGAAGAGTCATGTGGCAAAGAAGTACAGGTAGAAAACAAAGCACAGTTTCCTCTTCCAGTTTATATTCCCTTTATAATAAAGAAGGTTTTGACATTCTCAAAAGTGTGCGACAGTTTCTCCTTCATGCGACTGTCATGCAACAATGCTAGACAATCACAGAAAGAATAATGTTTATCTAACATTGAACAAGGGACTTAATCAGAATAAGGATCATAGTGATCTCTCTGTAGTTACCCTGCTTTTCTATAGAGCATATGCCAAGACTCTGCCCCAGTTCCCTCCTGTTTGGTTTCCTGCAAAAGATTACAGAATAGAAAACATATGCTCAGAGTGACTTCACTTCTCTTTAAAAGTGGATCTTGTGGCCCCTTTCTTTTCTAGTCTATACCCTCATGCAAACAACTAATTCTTCAGAGATCAGTGCAACTGCTCAAATGAATATGGTGAGTAGAACCAGTCCTTTAGTTTCAATCTAATAGAACCTCAGAGTTACGAACCCCTCAGGAATGAAGCTTGTTCGTAACTCTGAAATGTTTTTAACACTGAACACAATGTTATGCTTGTTCTTTCAAAAGTTTACAACTGAACCTTGACTTAATTTAGCTTTGAAACTTTACTATGCAGAACAAAAATGCTTCTTTCCCTTTATTCTTTCCCTGAGAATTTCTTTAAATATGCAAATTCGAAAATATTATAAAACTTGTAAACACTATTGGAATTTCCCTAAAGTTGATGTGGCCATTGCCTCACAAGTAAAGGGCACCATTCATGCTCCTTTCTGAGGCAGGGAGATCCCACACACACGAAAGTGAAAAGAGAAACATCAAGATGTCCTGTGCAGCTCTCAGAAATGTGATAGGGTTCCCTTGTTATGAAGTGCACCAAATCTACTTGACTCACATACTTCCAACTCCAATTCTTCTTAAAATCTATGTTGCAGAATATATCCTTGACTGCTGCTTTTTTAGTAGTTCATATTTAACGTAGTGCTGAACTTTTTTGTTTGGTTGGTTGGTTTTGTCTCAGCTGCTACCTGATTGCATACTGCCAGTTCCAAATACGTATGTGGTTGACGGGTCAGTTCATAACTCTGAGGTTTTACTGTAGATGTTCTAATAGCGCTCACTTCCATCTGAGGAATTCACATTCTTTATCCCCTCTTTTGTACTTTGAGAGCTTGAGACTCTACATCAGGGATGGGGAAGCTTTTTTGGGTTGAGGGCAGCTGACCAACAGAAAAAAAAAAATCAGTTCGGGAGCTGGTGCTGCGGGGAGGCAGCGGGGCGGGGGGGGGGGGAAGAGAGGGACTGTACTGCTGGCGCAGGCTCCCCAACACTGGCAGAGGCCCTAAGCCTCAGGGGCCAACTGCAGGCAACTCAGAGCCCTCACTCGGTTCCCAGGCCTTAGGTTCCCCATCCCTGCTCTACATGTTAATACACTTCCCTTTGGTATTGTGGTTAAAGCCAACTTTTCATTCAACAGTTAAAACCACAACGCCAAACAACAGAAATAAAGAACAGAAAGGCAACTAATACACTTCAGGTTTCTTAGGTCCTCCAAATTACAAACATCTTAAGAAAGCATATCAATATTTTTTAAGAATACAGAATAGCACTTACAATAATAGAAGTTAAAACAACAAAAATGGCTCATCTCTTTTCAGTCTTTCCTGGGAAACAACCCACACTTAACTCCCTAAGAAAAATGGTGTTTAACAAAACTATGATAAAAAATCCCACACTAAAACTTTTCACATAAAAGTGTAGGATTTTAGAAAACGTTGATCAAACTATGAAATTAAAGCAAATAATATTAGGGCTAAAGTCTGGTCTCACATACTTCCCATATATGAATACAATCACTTCTATCCAAGGCCAAATTTTATGCCCTAGTCTGCCAATTTAATATCCCTATAGATATACAAATTATCTTGTTTTAATTGTTTTTGCAGAATTTCTGTATACAAGAAATGCTAAGGCCATGATTCAGCAATGCACTTAACCATTTACGTAACTCCAAGTACATATTTAAATATCATTAACTTAAAATGAGATTTAAGCACATTGTTAAATTCAACCATGTGTTGAAGTGCTGCTCTGAATCAGGGCCTAAAAGAATCACAATACTTTTGTGTGTTTTATTACAATAAATGCACAACTATTCTCCATATCCCTCTTCCTTTGTTGATAGCTTCAACTAGGTTATGATCATTGTGGTGGGTCAACAACCCCCTTGGGACTATTACCCAACGTACTAAGACCCCACCAAGCTTGTTTTCCCTGCCAGCTTGGGCCCCTAGTATCCTGTTTCCTTGAATCAGACACACTAACCTGCTGCAACACAGACACAGGCTCTGGTCCACACACCCAAAGCTGCACACCTTATCTGAAAGCTGAACCAGAACCCTAAATAAATCCATCTTATGCTGTACAGCGATCTGTACAGTGCAAATTCATGAAATTGCCGTCTATCTCAATGTAAAGAGAGATATGCACAGACTCCTCCTCCCTCCAGGTAACAATTACTTTCACTGGGTTTATTAATAAACAAACGTGATTTACTAATTAGAAGTGGTGGGATTTAAGTGGTCATAAGAGATAGCACACAAAACAATGTAGGTTACTAAACAAAGAAAACAAAATACACAAGCAAAGCTTAATACACTAAAGAAACTAGTTACATGTAATATCTAACTCTCAAAGTTGTTCTCAGAAGCTTTTTTAAGAGACTAGAAAGACTTCCAGCCTAGGCCCAATTCTTCTCCTAGTTCAGTCTTACATTTCTAGAAGTCATCTTGGCGGTGCAACCAAGAGAACTGATGACCTAGATTACCTCACTCCCCATACTTACATAGGTTTTACATATGATGGGAATCCTTTGTGTTCAGTATAAACTTTCCCACTGCTTTTGTGGAAAAATACAATGTCCAAGATGGAACCTACCACAAGGTAACATGAACCACATGTCTTGGTAGAAGCCACTGCAGCCCCTCCTCCCAGGCTTACAGGAAAAACAAGTCCATTCACAGATCCTTGCCTTGAGTATTGGGCTGTCAAGTTCCCTGAGTACTTTTAATGGCCTTCACTTAGCATGACTACATTAGTAACACAAGTTTATGCTTCTGATTTCTCAGTTAAAACCACAAATACAGAAATGATACATGCATACAAATGAGATAATTATATAAAGCAGATTACATCCTTTCCAATGATCTCACATGAAGTATCTTGAATAAAGAATATTCATTATGTCATATTCATAAGCCTATTACCATAAAGAATATGGAATGCCCCATCAAAATCATCCCCAAAGAAAGAGTCGTAGCCTCCTTGCAGATCAAATGCCAACTGAATCAATTTCTAGCTAGATCCTTCAGAGTCTGGCTGAATATTTCATTTATGGCCATCACTGGTGACCATGCCCGTCACATCACTGGATATTTTGGCGACAGTATGCTCATGTAGTGGCATTCCTTATTAGAACTATTTTGGAATTCACTAGTCTTTCAAATATTTAATTCTAACCAGATGTCCAGAAGACATTCCCCAAAAAAGAGGGGCAGTTTTGGCAACTAACAGTGTCACGGTGGTGAATATGGGCTGGTCCTGCTAAGCAGCTTCAGTGTTGATCTCAGAATCTCTCATTTCCTTATAGAGCATGATGTTTATTACCATCCACAAGTCAATTGTGAAATCCACAAGGCATAGTTGTGGTGCTGACATTTTAAAAATTCAGAGAACACTAGTATGGAATACACTTTCACTTAGCAGCACTACCCAATAGTGCAATAAGGATGAGAGGATAGCCCTGTTAGTCTGTTTCAGCAAAAAGAGTCAGGGGTCTTGTGGCATCTTAAAGACTAGCAAATTTATTTTGGGCATAATCTTTCACGGGCTGCAAGCCCACTTAGTCAGATGTGGGATAAGAGAAGGGTATCTGAATACAGTCAGAGAAGGGACTTATACAAAGCTACAAGGCAGAGATTATTATTTATAAATCACTCACTGACTACTATGTCCTTTGCAGACATACCTGAAGATAACTTTCCTGCCCTGAAAAGCACTGCCCTGAATCAGTGTATTATCTAGGCACACCTGTGGGAAGAATGAGGATTCATTAATATGTGAGCCATTCTCTAAGGTTAATGGGAATTTTGGTGTAAAGATCATTAATCTAGATTAAAGTAGTAATATGTGGTAGGTGTTTACACTTCCACAGATTGACTTTATGGCATCTGAGACACCTCTCAAGATCAGGCCCACATTTCAGTCCCTCATTAAGAGAAGATTATAAAATGTAAGAGAATACTTGGTTTGTGCAACTCTTAAATACCATCTGGAAACTGTAAGTGAGCTCATTCCTGGCCCTTATGGGGAAGGGGTGTGTGGTGAGGGCACATACAGAAAAAGTAGGGACTACTCTTTCTGCATTCCTCCTATTTGTATAGCATCCCAATGGAGCATGTAGGAGACAGCACCATAAATCGCTTTCTGTACCAGCCTACAGAGATCCTTTTGGGATATTGAACTATGTACCAGCAATGTACTGTGCCTCACGGCAAACTGAGCTCTATGTTCTGAATCAAGGAAATGCTGAAACGTGCTTAAGTCCATCAATTTTCAGGGCAGCACTTAAGCACATTTAACAGTAAGCACATGGTTAAGTTCCATTGACTTCAATGGAACATAAAGCTCATATTTCAGTGTGGCCCTGATGGGGATGCTTCCCTGAATGGGAGCCTAAAGATATAAGCTGAGACATTTCAAAGGATAACATCCATTTTTTGATTCCACTGGTACTATAATTAATCTACAAACAATTATGTGAATCCCTTTCTCAAGGTTAGAAAAACATCGCAAAATAAATACAGAAGTTACTTTTAGAAACTTATTTTTGCCTCCATTTCTCAACCACCTGCCACAGCTCTTGTAAGGTGCACACCATGGCACATCCCTGCGAAAATAGCAGATGCCAAAGAACAGTGATTTGATTAGATGGCAAAGCAGTTGACTCCATTTGTATTCACTCACTCTGCAGGAAACTTCAACATGATTTATTTGAGAGCACAGGCACATGTTTTACTGCATATATCAGTAATACTTGTGCTTAAAAGTTCATAGAACATACACTCCCAGTAACTGGTGCCATTACAATTGTGCAACACAATACCAGAATTTATAACACTTTTGAAGTGCTTTATTTGCGTCCCTCTGCCAACAGAGGGATGCAGTCTGGAGGTAGCTGAGGATCTTTAGTGGTTACATTTTTAACGACTTTTTACTTTCCTATGTGGAACAGAGAGGAGTATTTGAAGACTTGGACTTCAAGGTTAAAATAAATCACGAACAAAGACTGGTGCAGGAACTTTGGTGCTGGATGAGCGAGAGTTCACAGACCAAGATGAGAAAAGCAGGTTTGCATCCTGCTTCAAAGACATTTTAACACAAAATTTCAAAGAGAAACCTCTGAACTGTCATTCATGCTTAAATTTGACACTTTACGACTGGGCCTTAACAAAGATGCTAATTATCTTACCCATTACAAAGATAGCTTCCCCAATTATCACCTCTAATATCATTAGCTCACAGACATTTACCTCCCACCCTCATCCCCCCTCTGTTCTGAAATTTGATTTGTCCTTTTCATATGTGTTCACTTTTTTTGATTGTATCCCTTTGTTATATATGATCATGCCAATTTTCTTCCACAATTTGATCTGAGGAAGTGGGTCTGGCCCACAAAAGCTCATCACCTAATAAACCATCTTGTTAGTCTTTAAAGTGCTGCATAGTCCTGTCTTTTGTTTCAGCTAGACCAGACTAACACGGCTACATCTCTATTACTAATAAACAAAGTTGGCATTAATCTATAAGGAATAGTTTATTGTATCAATTTACTCTATATTAAGATGACTATTTAGCTCATTATGTATGTGTTCTGATTAGGATCCAGTAATTAATTGTACTGAGACTGAGGCAAGGGTTTTGCAATATACTGAATGCTAAGCTTCCAGTCCATAAATGTCTTTGCTGCAAATAAACCATAAGTCTATTATCTTTACAGCAGCTGCAGTATGGAGAATATGCCCTCTTTTAATTTAATTCACTCATGAATTTCAATATTAACTAAGAAGCAAGCCTGAATGAATAATTTGCAATAAAGCCATGAGTTCATTAAACCCAGGCAAATGACCCAGCTGGACTGTTCACTTCAGCCATCGCACAAGAACCCAAACTGCAGCATTTACAAAGCAAAATGGGCCATTGAGTTCACAGCATGTGGCCAAAAATGCTCACCAAGGAGAAGTCACAATTAGAGCTTGTCAGAAAATTGCATTTCCAGACTTTAGGAAATTCTGACATTTTGAAGCGTGTTCTCGTTTCCAGGTGGAGCAAAAAAATAAAAAATTTCTCAAAATGGAAATTTCCCACTTCTGAAAAAAGTAATTCAAACTTTTTTTAGCTAATGTAACATAAAATTTGTAAATAAAATGGCACTGCCGCTCAAAGAAAATAAAAAAAAATAAAGTTGAAATGAAACATTTTGACTCAAAACAAAATGAAAGTCATAACAATTTGTATTGACACATTCCCATTGAAAATTGGATCATAATCAACATTTTCTCAATGGAAAATTGTTTTGATGAAAATGTTTGACCTGCTCTAATCAAAATACACATTTACCATTAAAAGGAACTTGTGATGGGCTGCAGTCACAGAAGACGCCTTGAGATTGTTCCCCAATATGCTGATCATGCCATTGACACCCACCTTTTTGCTCTCTGCGTCTCCCCACCATTCTGTCCTGCTGGGCCAGATCCTCTGATCTCCCCCATACAAGGCACAGAGTTGGGGTAACTGCCCCCCTGCAGAGCAATGCAGACACTATCTCATTTCAGCTCTGGGTGGATGCAGTTTTAAGGCTCAGCACCCAGGAAATGAACCCCCAAATAGGACCAAAACCCCCAAAATAAATCTGTCTTTCTCTATGTAAAAGTTTTGCATGGGAAATACTTATTAGCTAAGCTCCTTTCATCAATGAAAGAGATTGTATTTTGCCCCTAGATAATTATTTACACTGGGCCTAAATAAAAACTCTTTTTTTATTATAAGTACAAACAGTAGGATTGAAGTGTTTGCAACTGAAAACGGACAGATCAAAGTAAAACACTAACTTAAATTGCAACAAAAATGCATAGCTAGTTCTAATTCGCTAAGGGCACATCTACACAGCAGGGCTAAAGCTGAAATAAGCTAAGCAACTTGAGCTACGTCAATTGTGAAGCTTAAGTCGAAATAGCTTATTTCGGCTTTTGGCCCTGTCTACACAGCAAGAAGTCAGAGTCTGAGCACTCTTCCTCTGACTTCTCTTTCTCCTCATAAAATGAGGGTTATAGGAGTTGGAGTAAGAAATCCTCCAGCTCAACATTATGTTGAAATAAATGCTTGCTGTCTAGACGCAGACTATGCTATTTCGGAATAACGTCAGTTATTACGAAATAACGCTACTGTGTAGACATTGCCAAAGAAACTTATTGCATACAGATTGTTACCCTAAAGTGTTGTTCTTATTACAGGCATAATTTTTAAGATAGACACTCTTTTACTCTGATTTGAGTCTACAGTCCTCTTTGAAGTGATTTTTTCCCTCTCTTAGGGTATGTCTACACTGGACTGTTTTGGTGGTGCAAATACTGTCGATATGCAAAAGATGCTAAAAAGAAAGTCATGTTTACACTGCCATTCTCTGTTGACATATCACCATATGTTTAGCTCCCCCGTGAACAGAAAGAGCAAAGCAATGTGGACATCATCTTCAATTGCCATGCAATGTAGCACAAGGCATTTTGGGAACATGAAAAACTTTCTATCAGCCACCACTTTGCTACACAGCTCTCCAGGGGCTTGCAGTTTACTTTCACACTCTTTGACATGAATAGTTCTTACTATGCACTCCAGCACTTGCCGTGAGAAATCATGGATTCCAGACTTCTCTCCTATGCCTAAGCATGTTCAATGCGCTTAGGATATCATGCACTGTAGCAGAGCTTCTGTTGAACTTACTCTCAGAGGAAAACAACTCGGATGCGGATAACAGTGTGACTGACACAGACAGCAGCGACTTGTCATTGCATTTGGCTGTCACAGAGCAGCTGTACAAAGTAGAGCATCACTTTTGGGAAAAGGAAATCAACAGTGAGTGGGGGGATTGCATCATCATGAGGGTATGGGATGAAGAGAAGTGGCTACAGAACTTTATGATGCGTAAAGCAACCTTCCTGAATCTGTGCGCTAAGGTGGCCCCTGAACTTCCCATGGGAAAACACTGGATTCAAAATGGATTTTGGTACCAGATAGTAATTAGGGTTGCCGGGTGTCTGGTATTCACTTGGACAGTCCAGTATTTTCGCCTCCTGTGTGGTAAAAAAAATTCAGAAAATACCGGACACCTAAGATGTCTGGTATTTTCTGATTTTTTCCCCCGGCCAGGGGCAAAAATGCCAGGCACCTGGCAACCCTACAAACACTCAGGGCCCCCCCCATCCCCCAACACCCCCAGTCCCCCAACCCCAGCCTCCATGCTTACCTGGTTCCGCAAGGCTGCAGGCACAAAATGGCTGCCGGCAAAGAGACCAAGGGGAAGCAATGACTCCCCTGGGTCTTAGTGCTCAACCCCTCCCTGTTCCTATCCCTGCACTCACTCTTAAAGGGGACATGCTCTTTTAATGCTGTTTTATTTTAATTTTTTTTTTTTTTGCTTAAGTCTTGGAGTCCTTTTTTTTTTTTGGCACCCAACAACTTTGGTCTCCCCCCCCCCTTTTTTTTTCTTCAACAGAATTTTTTCCTGGTGTTTTTTTTTGGGGGGGGGGAACGGGTGTTCGGTATTTTTGTTTCAACCATATGGCAACCCTAGATAGTATATAGTCATATGACCTTCTAGCACCTTCTAGACTTATGGGACAAACAAGACTATTTACATATAGTTGAGTTGATCACCCAGACATTACTACATTTAAAACTATAAACAGATTCACACTTCATATGTCTAACTTCAAATACAAGAATGATACATGTGTCATGCCGAGAGGTGGAACTCAACCTGGGATCTCTGGAGTCTCTACAGCTTGAGCTATAAAGCCAGTGGCTCTCAGCTAAGGCCTTAGAGCAAACACATTCCCTCTCTCCATAAGTGGTCTAAGTGCCACTGCATGGGACAGTGAACCTCACCCAGCAGGTGTGTGGGTTACACATGCACCAAAATAGGATGTACAGATGCAGCGGAACGTCTAGTATTCTACACTTTCCATTTCTGCACTCTCTTCAAAACAGGCAGTTCCACTCATTCCTGAGTCCCCTCCTTCCTTCCGGTTCCCACTTATTTCCTTTCGCTGCTGTTTTCCCCAAATAAAAACTCCTGTTCTTTGAAAAATGGTCTCATTATTGCTTGAGCTGCAGGAGTGTGGTGGGGATTAAAGGCAAATACAGGGAGTGCAGGGGTAACTTGTGGAGAGCCACATGAAAGGATCTCAAAAGAGGCCTTAAATAAAACTGTCCTTCAAGGCCTCTGATTTGCACTGCCCTGCTGTGCTCTCCTTATCACACTGGTGATACGCCTAGTCTCTGGCTAGGCACTCTGCATCAGCCATACCCCTCCCCCAATCCTGACAGATAAGTTTCCCCCTTGCTCTCGCCCAGAGATGGAGGCACACAACATGCTGCCCCCACAAAGGGAATGTCCTCATCCTCTTCCTGAAGGAACATGTGTACGATCTCCAAGTAGTGAGGCATTAGGTGCTCCACAACACATCACCGTCACAATGGCCTGCTGCAAAACGGGTTCCATGCTTGCATTGCTTGACATCTGTGCAGGAGACCACAGCACCAAAAAGCAGGAGCACACTGCCTCCCTCTTTATTTCACACAAGAGGAGGACTATACAACCCCAGTGACATGAGCCCCTCTAACCACCCACTCCAGAGTTTTGATTGCAGCGGGACCCATAAGCATAGCTGAGAATGCAAAGCTGCCCACAATGCATTGCTCTCGAGTGACGGCAGGCTCCCTAATGGGGAGGTAATACTTCGGATTATATTCACTTCTTCTCTACAGTAAGGACACAGACCTTTGACTTCACGAAAATTGGGTGGTAAGAAATCATCCATATTAGATTTGACTTTACCTCGTAGTGTAGACGTACCCCATGAGGGCAAGTGGGCAGCTACTTTTCTAAGGGCCAGGTGTCCTGTGAGATCTGGGAGAAGCCGAGCTCAGAAAAAGTAGGCTGTTGTTCCTCACTCTGAAGCACTTTGCAGAAGGTTAGTAATGTTGTTAACCCTCTAACATGGGCTGTATTAATTATAACAAGGGGAATCTGGAAGGGAAATTTAACTTCTGTTTTAACTGTATGCTTTGAATGTTTTGATTTTAGCCAAACTGTTCTAGTTAACTTTCTCAACTAGTGTGATTCATCAGCTTTTCTTTAAATGTAGTAATGGAAAAAGAATCATTTCTATTTTGTTATTCCCAGTTTTTGTATTTTCTTGTAACAAGGGTTTTCTTTAAATCTAAATACTTCTGATTTAACTGAGTGACTGGTTAATCAGTTAGCTGTCTGTCTAGCAGTGGTCTACAGTAAAGGAATAGTCAGTCTGCATAGATTCCAACTGAGAATTTCTACAACCAAGCGGAGGGAAGATGGTTCAGACTCCGCAAAGAGTGAAGATTTGGTGATCAAAGACACTCACTGAGACTTAGATGAACAAAATCTAAGCTTTTGGGATCTCTCAGTTTCTTCTGAGGTTTGTGTAGTCTAAACTGTTCAAATTTTAATTTTGGTTTCCTCTGTTTATTTCTGTGGTGTCGAACCAGTGGCCACTATAGAAGCTACTCCTATAGTGAACTACCCACACTCAACTGGCCAAATTGCCACATGTGGTTAGTGGCTAGCATGTTGGACACCATGGGTTTATTGTAACTGCAAAGATAATGTCTGGGTTATAAAATAGCTATGTTATGTTGTAAAAATTAGACTATTTCTTCATCATGAGATTTTATAAAACCATTTAATTAAATATGTTTCTTTAGTTGCTTTTGGGACTTGACTGAGGAGGCTGACCCTGTGCAATCCTTGCTGAAAATCCTTAGACTCAACTCTGGGTCTCCAGCTACTCTTCTATGAGAGCTGGGGTTTAAGGCACTGGAGAAGGGCAATGATGAAGTCTAGCCCACCCAAGAGAACACAGAGAGGAGGGACATGGCAAGTAGGGTTGCCAGGTATTCGGTTTTGAGCTTTCTGTTCAGGAAACAAATTGAGAAAATATAAATTTCCGGTATTTTCCAAATAAGATGTAATGTAGATTGTGATGTAATGTCAAGTGTGTCCAGTATTTTTGTTGAAAACCATCTGGCAACCCTAACGGCAAGGGCAAAATGCAAGGCCCAGATAGCTATCTTTAAGTATATCCTTCAGCCCTCCCCTAATTACAAGGGTGCACTAGGACAGCAAATGCTACATCATCCTCTGAGCTGAAGTGGTCTCCATGCAATGGCTCTACAGTGGCAGTGATGGGAAGAGTCCTTCTGTTTCACTGTCACTTTCAGGAAGTCATCCACCTCTCTAATTTCTAGTTGGGACCTGGTGGGATTTCACCACCAGGGTCCAACATTACTCTTGTATGTTCACAAGGGGAGGTGTCACAGATTTTCAATAATGACAGATATGCATGCACATTTGCAGTCTGTTTGCATGCACTTCTGAAAATATGGCCTGGGCTTCCACTGATATCACAAAGAGAACCACATAAGAAATCCAGAAGACAGACTTTGACTCAAACTCAACATTTTATATGATACAAGTATGGCTTTTAGGACAGCATTTGTTCATTGTCTTGCACTCCCTCTGCTGACTCTCCAGAAGCAGAATAAAAGCAATGCAGGCAATATATAAATATTAGCTCTCTTTCCCCAACCTTGAATTTCTTTAGTAACAAAATAGTAATAAAATACAGGAAGTTGCAATCATGGTCTTGAGATTAAACAAAAACATCTAAATATAGATTTGGCACAACTGTGACATCTTCAAAACAGCCAAAACTTTGAACAGCAGCAATGTGAAAACAAATTCTTACACAACTCTTTCCGATGGCTGGAAAAGACAAGTTTCAACAACGCTTTTGAACCTCAGCATTCCAAGTTGAGCTTCCAAATCTATATTTACATTTACAAATAAATGTGATGTTAAAGTGGTTGAGCACATGAAAATGCCACTGAAACCAATGTGACATGCTCATCACCGCAAAAAAAAAAAAAAAAAAAAAAAAATCAGACCACTTCATTTAGGTGCCTGAACATTGATTTACAAGCTTAACTTGATGCACTCAGCTTAGAAAATTTTGGCTAATGCAGGTTGAACCTCTCTAGTGCAACATCCTCGGGACCTGACTGGTGTTGAACCAGAACCATGGAAGGTCACTATTGTCTAGCAACATTACCAACATTTCCACTGCTTACTGGGCTCTTAGAAGACATTTAGATTATGTCTAGACTACATGGCTCCGTCGACGGAGCCATGTAAAATAGTTTATTCGGCATAGTCAAAGAAGTGGGGATTTAAATAATCCCCGCTTCATTAAAATAAAAATGGCAGCCACGCTGTGCCAACAATCAGCTGATCCGGCACAGTGCGGCAGTCTACACTTCTTTGACTATGCCGAATAAATTATTTTACATGGCTCCGTCAATGGAGCCGTGTAGTCTAGACATAGCCTTAGTGGTAATTTAGAGCTCTAAAATGGCACAGAACACTAACACCAGATCCAGGACTAGTGACTGTAAACAAACTTTATGGGACCATGGAAAACTTGATCATCTCCCTAATAAGTGGGCATCCAGCTAAATAAAGTCATGCCAAACCATATATGTTGCCAAACCCAAGAATTCTAGACTAGAGAGGTTCAACCTGTGCTACTAAAGGTTACAATGGGAGAATACCGCCTTTTTCAATCAGTCCAGCCAGAGCTTTCATACAAAGAAAAGTCAAAATTACACCCCAAATTGGATAATGTCCATTCAGGATTTGCAAGAGCCACTGATAAAAAACGAGATCCAAAATGAAAAGATTAAGAAATAAATTAACAGGAGAAAACAATGCAATCGCAGTAACATAACTGCAACAGAAGTGTCATTGGGCTAGAAACTGCCCTTGGAGTCTGTTGAGTTGCATAGGACAGAATCTACTGTACCCACCGCAATTATAGAAGGAACTGTAAAAGTTATAATGTTATAAGAGAGCCTTAGTATAGGTTACCAATGACTAAAGTTGTTACAATGGAACACCTACATAAAAAGGTACAGAAGTGCCAGCATCTACTCATAACAGAACACATATGTATAGTATTATTAAAGATAATGAAGAGTTATACATTGTATTTGTCCTCTAGTAAGAAATGTTCACATGCATAAAGATACAGTACATGTGATGGTTATGAAATACACATGCTCTAATAAAATGTCTCTACAATGCTATTCACAAAGAACAAGTATTCACCGGCCACTGTGGAATTCAGATAATGTTTATTTTTGAAAGGCCAAAGTCCCTAAAACAACTGAGAAAGAAACCCATTTCAAGAGGGAAGAACTCTAAACTAGAAATTTAAAAGTTTTCCTGTCTGGATATGCTAGAAAAATTAGCTTAAAACTACACATACTGTGGACAAACTAGCACAGGTCCCTGTCTAGGAAACCAATGAGACATCTTGCATTCTTACCCTTACATACTTAAATGCTTTGGGGATTCAGAATAGTCTCTCTTGGATCTGCACTGAAGCCCTGATCTGCTCCACTGAAATCAATACAAATACCATATCAAATGAAATAACACCACTATAAGCAGAGGATATATTCCTACATATTTCTGTTGAAGTCAGAAGAATCACTGTTACATGAAGTCTTTCAAACCCATAATTAATAAATACTCAACAGAGCAGATTGCAGATTGCAGAGGGAAAGATACATGGGGCCAGGCTTAAAAGGACTATATCAAGAAAGGGCCAGAACAAAAATAAGCAAGGAAGTGTTCTGTGATGAATGCTGAGTGCACTGCTTCACCAAACAGCATCAAAAGGCATTTTCTAGTATGTTTCCATGCTCATTTGCCATAAAGAACACCAAGAGATGAAACACATTAATTTGATGTGGCTTCTCTATGCATTTCAGGATGGAAAGAAATCTCATGGGTGGATGTTCATTTCTTTTTGTTTTTGTAGTGCTCTAGTTTGGTATTACTGACCCTTGCCAATTAGGGAACAACATGTTAGAGTCCACTGCACCACATTCACAGCCCATCCCTAACTAGCCCTTCAATGATCTGATGATGTCTCACATTGCTGGCAAGTTAGCACTAGATCAGAATGAATACCATTTGCTCGGTATCCTAAAACCCTTTTTCTTGTGCCTCCCACTGAGCTTCTCTCTCCCCAAATGTTGATATACATGAGATAGTTTTGCTGTTTAAGTTTTAAGCATTTTTATAACCAAATTAAATTCCATCACTGGGCAATGACAAGCTTGATACTGTTTTAAACTCCAGTTTCAGGTTAAATTTGTGGGGAGAAAACCAAGGATAGAATTTGATAGGAATTAGTCCCAAAACAAATGAAAATATTCTCAGTCATTTTGATCTCTACCATATTGCACTTACCACCGTGAGAAACGTAGTATGAAAAGCAGCTGCCTAGTTTAAGACAAAGTGCTCATAACTATTTTTTAGTATCAATTGGCTTCTGAGTATTTTCTTTACGTATATCCGATTTGTGTCCATTGATTCTTTCATGTAGAGAACGTCCAGTTTGACCAATATATATAGTAGAGGGGCACTATTGGCATTTGATGGCGTAGATCAAATTACTAGATGAGTAGTCAAATGACCCTTTGATTTTGTGGCTTGTGTTTGCTCCAGTGATGAATTCGTCAGTGTAGATATGTGGGCAGAGTTGGCATCTTTTCTGGTTGCAGGGCCGGGCTCCTGGAGGCTTATGATGTGGTTGGGTGGCATGGTTATCAGAAAGAATATGTTTCAGGTTAGGGGGTTGTCTGTAAGCAAGAATAGGTTTTTCTCCCAAAGCCTCTGAGAGTGAGGGATCATTTTCCAGGATGGGTTGTAGATTGTGTATGATATGTTGGAGGGGTCTGAGTTGTGGACTGTAGGTGACAACATCAAAATCAAAGGGTCATTTGACTGCTCATCTAGTAAATTGATCTATGCCATCAAATGCCAACAGTGCCCCTCTACTCTATATATATTGGTCAAACTGGACGTTCTCTACAGGAAAGAATCAATGGACACAAATCAGATATACGTAAAGAAAATACTCAGAAGCCAGTGGCAGAACATTTCTGTTTACCTAACCATAATCTCACAGATCTGAAGGTGGCGGTATTGTCACAGGCCAGCTCCTCAAGCTAAATCCACAGGGAAAGCTTGGAATTACAATACATATGCAAATTCAATTCAATTACTTATGGACTTAATCAAGATATGGGGTGGTGGAGCTTTTATCATGAAGGTGCTAACAACTTTCTGAATGGTATCCTTCCTGCCTTAGCAATCCATCCACTGACTTTGATCTTCATCTACTCGGGTTTAGCACCCTTTCTCCTGATACTTTATGTATAGAGGTAGGGGGTGGGCGACAGAGTATGTTTCTCTTCCCCCCGTCTCCCTTTCCCTTCTCCTATTTATTTTGAGTTTTCTTATCCTCTAGTCATAACTCCAGTCATCTGAAGAAGTGGGCTGTGCCCACAAAAGCTCATGATACCATCTACATGTTTTGTTAGTCTATAAAGTGCTACCAGACCATTTGCTTACAGAATGGGAAGTGACTGTCTAGGAAGGAGTACGGCAGAAAGGGATTGAGGGGTCATAGTGGACCACAAGCTAAATGTGTCAGTGTAATACTGTTGCCAAAAAAAAAAAAACCGCAGACATGATCCTGGGATGCATTAACAGGAGTGTTGTGAGCAAGACATGAGAAGTCATTCTTCCGCTCTACTCTGGACTGATTAGGCCTCAATGGAAGTATTGGGTCCAGTTCCAAGCATCACATTTCAAGAAATGATTAAAGGTCTAGAAAATATGAGCTATGAGGGAAGGCTGAAGGAATTGGTCTTGTTTAGTTTGGAAAAGAAAAGGCTACGAGGGGACATGATAGCAGGGTTTCAGGTATCTAAAAGGGTATCAGAGGGAGGAGGGGGAATTGTTCTCCTTGACCTCTGATGACAGGACAAGAAGCAATGGGCTTAAAATTGCAGCAGGAGAGGTTTAGGTTGGACATTAGGAAAAAATTCTTGTCAGGGTGGTTAAACACTGGAATAAATTGCCTAGGGAGGTTGTGGAATCTCTATCACTGGAGATATATAAGAGCAGGTTGGATAGACATCTGTCAGGGGTGATCTAGGCAGTGTTTGGTCCTGCCATGAGGGGAGGGGTTTGGACTTGACGATCTCTTGAGGACCCTTCCAGTTCTAGAATTCTATGATTCTAAGTTTCTAGTTTATATAGAAGATGATATTGTTGAGCTGGTGACTGACTGTCCGTGGCCTTTGTGATAGGAAGAAATCTTTACCTTCGGATTGGGTAACAATTAATAGGACAATAATTCTGAAGTTATACAATTGTGCATGTGAAAGTTGAACTTACAAATGTAGCATTATGTACAAAAATAACCGTGTTCAAAAATAAAACATTCCACTCAGTCCCATTTCTTGTTCACCCAGTCGCCCAGACAAACAAATTTGGTTACAATTTGCAGGAGATAATGCTGCCTGCTTTTTGTTTCTAATGTCACCTGAAAATGAGAGAGAGTCATGTGGCAGTGTTACAGCAAACATCGCAAGATATTTAGGTGACACATGCGCAAAGGATTCATGGGTCCCTTCATGCTTTACCCACCATTCCAAAGGACATGTGTCCACAATGATGTTGGGTTCTCCTTGATAATTTTCCAAAGCAAAGTGGCCCAATGTATGTTGATTTTCACCCTCTGAGTCAGATGACACCAGCAGAAGATTGATTTTCTTTTGTGGTGGCTTGGTTCAGTAGTTTCCACATCCAAATGTTGCTTTAAGACTTCTGGAAGAATGTTCCACATCTAGTCCCCCTCAGATTTTGGAAGGCACTTCAGATTCTTAATTCTTGGGTCCAGTGCTGTAACTATTTCTAGAAGTCTCACATTGGTCCCTTCCTTGTGTTTTGTCAAATCTGCAGTGAAAGTGTTCTTAAAATGAACATGTGTTAGCAGTCTTGGATGATGAGCTATAACATGAAATATATTGCACAAAGCAGGTAAAATAGACAGGAGACATACAATTCCCCCCACCCCACGGAGTTCTGTCACCAATTTAATTAAAGCATTTTTAATAAGCATAATCAGCATAGAAGTGTGTTCTTTGGAATGGTGGCTGAAGCATGAAGAGGCATACAAATGTACAGCATATCTGGCATATGCATACCTTGCAATGCCAGCTACAAAAAATGCGATGTGAATGCCTGTTCTCATTTTCAGGTGACATTGTAAATGAGGTCTCCCCCATAAATGTAAGCAAACTTTATCTTTGTGATTGTCATGTTCAGACAATCTAGTGCCTAGTGGACTTGTAGGCACTGAAGTTTTACCTTGTTTTGGTTTTGAGTGCAGTTATGTAAAAAAAATATGAAGTTATTCTTTCACATCAAAGAGATTGCACTGTAGTATTTGTATGAGGTGACCTGAAGAATACTATTTTTTATCATTCCCATTGTGTAAATATTTGTAATAAAAATATAAAGCAAGCATTATACACTTTGTATTCTGAGTGGTAATAAAAAAAATATATTTGAAAATGTAAAAAAAAATAAATTAATAAATTTACATTTGTAGTCTATTTAACAGTGCAATAAATTGTGATTAATTTTTTAAATCGTAATTAATTTTTTTAGTTAATTGGGTGAATTAACTGTTTAATTAACAGCCCTAAAAATTACCGCTACACTGAATTAGCAATTTGTGTATACACTTGCTTGAGTAACTGAAGTAACTGTGTAAAAAAACCAGAATTCCTACATTTCTGAAGAGGGCCCATCAATTTATCTTTCATCCTCTGCTCTCAGTCTGGTGACTAATAAATTTTCACCTTAAAAATCAGTACAACAGATTAATTAGATATACAGTTGGTTGTTATGAATGAAACCTACTGGACATGGTTTAACACCAGTTGGAGCCATCACTCTCCAAGTCTGATAGTCTGCAGCTTACAGAGTTTTTAAAGCTGTGACTGATCGAGTCTTCTTTCTGCAAGGGCACTCAGTCCTGACCAGCAAAACTCTTCAGGACATCAGAAAGCCTGGTGAACCCAGAAATCCTTCTCTCTGAAACAGCCAAATGTTTCAGGCTGGAACAAGTTTTCTACCTGCTTTGTGAACAAAACTAGCAGGATATTCTAACATACTCTCCATAGCAAGTTTCTCAGACTGGCATGGATTGTCAGTTGATAGTGGCACAGGACTCAATAGAGCTTTGGGAAATTCTAACTTCAATACCAAGACTGAACCCTTTTAAGGTTTGTCTGAGTGCAAGGGAAGAACAGAATATTTCTCTGGGAAGCGTGGCAGGCAGTTCTACATAGAGTCTAGTACACCATGGGACTGCCAATCTCTCAGGTACACAGGCTATAAGTCCATACCTTCATTAGAGTATTCCAATGAAATAATTTTTGAACTTCATGGAGTTTTCATGCATCCCCTGAGGCTTTCACAAGACATAGGATATGGCCCCGTGTTTTATTTTACATTAAATGTATCTGTGGTAATAAACTAAATGACCAAAAATAGCAACTTTTTAAAATCAAATTTACTTTTCATCATTAATTATATTTGCTGACAGTCTGGATAAGGGAGAACAATCACTTCCACTGTGGCTTACAGTGATTTAAGTGAGTAACAAGTCTGATACAAATGCTGCAAGGGAATGTTTACAAATAAAAAAAAAAATTCCTCTGAAAAGAACTTAAGTCAATCAACTGTAACTATTGATCAGACTGATGAACCCAGAAGGCCTCTAGAGAAACATGTTATTAAAAACCCTGAATTTAGAGACTCAATTCAACTTGATAGTGTGTGTCTAACCTGGAACAAACACCTTTGCATAGCAGCAAGTTTTCAAACCACACATTTGGAAAAAATTATAATACATCAAAGGGAGAAAGTAGAAAAAGTAAGGAAGCAAATAAACTGAGGCGAGTTCCATAAAGGGAATCCTAAGCACTGCTTATGTGTAACATGTGCTGGCTTTATTGCTAAACCCAAGTATCAGTAATTGCTACTTGCCTTTCTCTATTTGATTTTCCCTTCACAAATGCCATAAAGGGTATATTTATTTCTGTGAATTTAAAGCAAGTAAACTAGAAGTTACCAAACACATGTACTGCTTAGTATTCTGTTTCTTTTGCTAATTTGATGAAATATTGATCAGTCAAGTTTCCTAATACCTAATGATAAAAAAACCAAACTCAAACACTGCAACAGGTTTGAGTTTCCATATTAGCTAAAAATTAGCATAATAAAACAGTCCTACTGCCCCTCTAAATAGCAATATTTGGAAACTTATTTGCCAATGAATATAAATTATACCAAAACTCTGGGACACACTTTGATAGTACAAAAATTACTATAGGAGCCTCCTAATTTTGACCAATCATGTTTTCAGAAAAACAACATGTGCAAGGCTTTTTGTGAAAATGCTTAAACTAGTAAGCCCTTATACTACTGGTAGTTTTAGTTTCAGCTAGATTCCAAAAGAACATTTGTTTCAGCTCACTGAACTCATTTCGTGTTCAGTTTGACTAACACACATTTAAGAACCTTGACCCCTGATTTATGACATTTCTAGTCAGCAAAATTAAGCCCCATAGAAATACAAATATAGAAAAAAGATAATGTAAGACAACCGGTCAGAAATGTTTTGAAAAGAACCATGTCTGCTGAAACACTAAGTTGCAAAGGGCAACGGTTCTGCCCTCTAGTGGAGATGCTTTCTAGTCATAAGCACACAAACACTTCAAATTGAATTCCACAATCAGGAACTTTTTTGTTATAGCCAAACGTGGTTGCTATAAAACTACTGATTGCTGAACATCAAACCTCCAGATAAGTGGTTATCTCGGGAAGTGTCAAAGGACTAGTTCTGAACTGCTGGCAAAATCTGTACAAAAAGCTGGCATAGCAAACTGTGGGTTAGTTTTATATGAAATCATGATATTCATTTGATAACATAATCCTCTCTGTAAGCCAGCTATTCAAGAGCCTATATCACACGTATTGTTTACATTCTTTTCTATTTTCCTTTCATTTCAAACACACCAATCTATTTTACTCCTGAGAGTGTAAATAATGCATGGTTCAAACAAACTAATCAAACTGCCATGAAGCATTTGCAGCAACTTCAAAGATTTTGGGTTCTGTTTAAAATGAAGATACTTAAATTTGTCTGAAGGGGAATGATATTGACATTGATATACAAGTAAAACTTTTAAATACTGTTTTTTTACATTTCATATCACAGGCACTGAAGTTGAATACAGATGTTCATTTTCAAAAAGGTCTTTCTTGGACACATGGATATCAATTCACGGAATAACTTTCAGAATATATTTGTGTCGCATTCAAGTTTCAGAACAGCATTCTTTACTTGCTGTGAGAAACAACACTTTAGTCTAGTCAATTGTGCTTTTCTATCAAAGAACGAAAGAACCATACATATTAAGGGTGAATGAATTTCAGTTTCTATTACTGAACTTCTACAACATGCTTGTGATAGTAACAAATTTCAGAAACAGGATTTTAAAAGATAAAAAGGTAACAAGCCTCACAAATTAAAAGTTGTCAACTAAAATGTGCATTTTACCATTACGAGAGAAGATTCTCTTATAGATTATTTCATCAGACTTTATTTAGCACAAAATAATATTCATTCTCAAAATAACCACCTTGTCATTTCATGCCATTCAAAGCTTAATTTTACTTAACCTGATAAAACACCCCATATTAACACATCAATAACAGATTAATGAGCAGGTGGTACACCATTCTATCTAGTGCTGAGACTGACATCATTAAAATAATGCAACTTTAAGCCTAGATCAACAATGAATGACCAACAATGTGCATTGATCATTCTTCATCAATTGACTGCATTTAATCAAGAAATTATTGACACTTCTTCAGCACAAATACATCTACTGTGGCAAATGAATGTACTTCACATAGAGAACTACAGCTGTAGTTTGAGTATTATTTTATTTTCCTATCATCACCCCTTTCCTTCATTTTCTTTAGTGACTTACAATAACTAGTATTAGTGTACTTTTTCTAAAGGCAAAACCCTGGCAACAGCAGCACTAGATTTCACATACACATGTCCATCAAGAGTATATGAAAATTCTCCTTCTGGGTTTTCCCTTTGGCCTGAACTGACGTGAACCTTCAGCAACCTGCGGATTCCTAAACCCAGCAACAGGCCCTTCCTGTCTGATATAGCCCACCCAGGAGGGTAATCATAAAACTCATACATCTATCCTGTTCTGGTCACTCAGCTCTTCACATTTATATCAAACCTTCTGTACAAAAGGGGATTGATTTTGTGACATTTTGTAGAGGAGCTACAGGACCCTGTTTGGGGTTAACTTTGCAGGGGGCAGAGGAGGGAGAGTTAAAGTGTCTTTGTGTCTCTAAAGATGAGTATTCAATGATAATAAACTACTTGCATTTCCAAACCTGAGCCCTAACACAGCAGCTTTCAATTATTCTTCTTAGCCTCCTAATATGCTAAATGTGTTCACCCCCACCTCATTCCTCAGCCAGCTTTTCCAAGCATGCCAAGACTTCTCTGGCAATTCCTCCTCAGGATCACAAGCATGCAAACATCTATAAGACAGGATGCTCCGGAAGGAGACCACTTCGGGGAAACACTGGCTAGAACCTGGCTGGCCCAATACACAGGTGGCTGGCCCAGTACGCTAACTTGCTCTTGGAAAGTTTTGAACTAGAGGTCCCTAAAAGGGTTACAAACAAAGTAGGTCAGCAGTGGGGTGTTGTCTTCACTAATGGCCTGATCTTCAAGGTGGGGGGCAACTGCAGCTCCCGCTGACTTCTACTGGAGGGGAGGTTGCTCAGTCCCAGGTTGTGGGTGTGCCCCTGCTCAGTGACTCTCCCCTCTTCGGCATCATTAGGTCAGGTAGTGACAGGTGGCGAAGCTCCAGCCCTTTCCGTGGCATGTGCGGGTTGAGGCCAGGGGCTCCCTTCTGCACGCGCCTGGCCACGCGCAGCTGCGGGGTCTCTCCAAAAGGCTACGGGCGACGAGCCTGGGTCATAGCTCCCCGCAGACTCTGCCTCCCAGTGTCCAGCCCACTTCGCCCCTGCAGCGCGTCTCATGGCTGGGGGGGGTGGGGGGGGGGCGCACCCCTGGGGCCCCAGTGAAAGTTGGGAGAGGAACATGGTGCATCCCGTACCCCAGCTGAGTCGCTCCCGCTGTACCCAAGACAAGCCAGAGAAGAGGGGGTGGGGAGGTCCCAGCGCCAAGGCAGTGATCTCCCCACGGACCCAGAGGGAAGAGGCGCCCCCAGGCGCAGTATATGACCGCTGCAGGACCCCCCCCCCCCCCGTCTGCCGTTCATAAGTGGGGGGGGGGGAGGAGCACGGGGCCAGCTTCACCCAGCGCCTGCGGGGAATGGGATCTGAGGCCACGGTGAGGGGCTGCGGACCGGCGTGTGCCCGGCCAGGTGCCTCGCCCACCCCAGGCCACCGCGGAGGAGCCGCTCCCTCAGCCCCCGAGCAGCCCCGGGGAAGTTGAGCAGCGGCAGCAGCTCTTACCCTGAGGTCGCCTGGCCGCCTCCCCGTCCACGAGCTGGAAGCGGGCTGCCAAGCACTGGGCAAGGAAGAGCGCTGCAGCCGCTAAGTGGCCGTGCCTCGGGCTCGCCATCGCCCCGAGCCTGCCGGGCTCGCTCGCTGCGCCGCTCGCCTGCGGGGGGGCCCGGGAGAGTGCTGCAGATCCCGCCGGTCGCCGCGGTTCGCATCGGCTCGCCTCAGCCGCTGGGAGACGCCTGGCTCGCTCCCTCCGGCGGGAGCAGCCCCGGATCGCAGCCGCCGGCGAGAGCAAGCCCCGCTCCAGCCGCCCAGCGCCCACCGCGCCCTCCTTGCGGCGGCTGCCCGGACCCGAGCCCCGCCGCCCGCCCAGGGGGAGGGGGGCTGCTGGCTCCTCTCCGCGAGCACTTCAGGGCGAGCCCTCGCCCCTGCCCGTCAGCGCCGGCAGGGCAGCGACACCGCTCGGCGCTAGAGGAGGAGAAACCACACAAGTCCCCCCCCCCCGCCCCCGCCCCCCTCCGGACTGGGCGTCTTGTGCTCCAGCCCCGCGGGGTCGGGGCCAGCGAGTCAGCTCAGCTCCTGGCGGCGGGGACCCAGCGCAGGGCACTAGGTCGGGGCTGGAGCGGGAAGGGAAGCGGGCTCCTGGCTCTACGTGGGGAGTGCGAGCTGCTGGCGGGGTGCCCCGAGCTGCCCCGCTCCCCTGCCTCGGGTCCAGGCTGCCGGAAACGATCTGCCCAATGGCTGCACTTTCCTAGGGCTGAGAGAGGGGAGCCCGCGTCTCCCTCCTCCTCGGGAGAGGCAGGCGCTCCGCGCTCAGCTGCACCTCTCCCGCTTCCCCGCGCCCCCAGCCCACGTGGGGCGAGAGGGGGACCCAGCCCCCCCCTTCTCCTCCCCACACGCCCGGATTGCGGGAGAGCACCGCTCTCCCCCCAGCGGGGCTCGGCGCGGAGCAGCCTGGCCGCAGGCCCAGTTCAGTCGGGGCAGGATGGAGCAAAGGAATCAAATTAAAAGAGGATTTGTCCGTCAACAGGAGGATAAAGAGACATTTGGGTTATTGGTGAGATGAATGTTTTGGAACCCCCCCCAACACAGAGTTGTTCATGGCCCTGCTGGTGCTGCCATCTAAAGTACACAGGGGAGTATTAGTTAGAAAGTGGCTCGGTCCTGACTTTTGCGTATGCCGGTTTCTGGCATTTAGAGCAGCCGGAGCTCGGGAAAGAGGCTCGGAGATAAGCGGTGTTCAAAGAGAAAGGAGGAGTGACAATCTGCTCCCTGGAGCTGTTTGGTAGCCAGGAGGGGTGTGAAAGAAGCAGACAGTGGGGGTGGGGAGGGAGGTCTCGTTATATCTCTAGAAAATAACTTCACTATAGCCAGCCAGAGCCCCTTCCATTGCATCCTTACACTGGTGAAAATATCGCACACGCTATATATTATATACATAAACATCAGGATTCCGGATTCATACATTCCCTTGCTCAGATTTTTTTTTGGGGGGGGGGGTTGAAAGCGGATACATATGGAATATTTTATCCCAACAAACACTTAAGGAGGAGGTGTCACTGGTAAGCCTTTTTTGGATAACTCAGCCCCTTTTGATGCAAAGTGAAATATGTTCAGTACCAAGCAGTGTCGGAACTATGGCTTACCCACATGCTCCATTTAATGCACTCTGAATAATCTCATCCTGTGCCTAAGTCTTTGCAGAATCAAGGGTCCATCCGAGTAAAACTAACAAAAGGCATCTGTCTCAGGCACACAAAGGAAGTAGAGACCAGTTTGTGTTAGAATTCAGCAGTTATATTACCCAGTTAAGCAGACCATTGCTATTGTAATTAACCAAGCTTCTCATTGAGAAACCTTCGTGTAACACATTTACTTTCATCCCATGATAATTAAATAGGGCTGCTGCACTTCAAAATAAATTAACTATTAATACTTAACCACTAAAAGAGAAGCAGCCATGAGATTTTATCTTCATGTAATTTATACCACAGTTCGAGAAATTAAAAATTTATCGACTGTTATAATTGTTTTACCATTTAATGTCTTGACACACGAATGCATAAATCATAGCAGACATTCCTGTCTTATAATACATATTTCCCTATAAGCAGAACTTTACACAGTCACCATGAAGTAGACATACATTATATATATATATGGGTTATTTGCAGAATAATATCTGGCCCAACTAAATACTTCTTGGCCCATTTTGTTCTTCCTTTCTTAAAGAGTCTTTAAGATTTGCAGGATATGAGAAGAAAAGACTTAGCAAATAATCTCTGGATTGACTGATAACATTAGAAATGTGGTTACTATATTAGAAAGAGAGACTGAAGGGAAGAGAATAGTCCTATGTTAAGTTGAAGACAAGGGTGAAGTTTTGGTTTCACTGAAATCAGTGGTAGTTTTGCCATTTACTCTAGTGGAGTCAGGCATTCACCCTGGAGAATGGGTCCTGCATGCCACAAACTGTGATTTTGGCCAAGTCACTGAAAGATGATCTTTAAAAAGGTGAAATTTTAAAACTTTGTTTAAAACTTTGATTCATAAAGAATATCTGCTAAGATTTGTTAACTTTAGAATTATCAGGAATGCAAGTCCAGTATTCCCTGCTTTTGCTGTTGCTAGTGATGTCACTTGCAAACTCTCACATTTTAATGGAAGAAGCAGCTATTGAATTGTTAACAGACATCTTTTCTTGCACATTAATCAGGCATTGGTATTAAATTGGTGAGAGTCTCAAGGTCAGACTCACAACTGCAACTGACCTCTTTCAGGCTGGTGTCTCCCCTGTCTGTGCTCCACACTCTTGATCCAGACCCATGTCACTCCAAGACCAGAGTGTCCTCTTCAGGACACTGCCCTCAGGCAGTGCCTACTTCAGTTGTCTCTTGCCCACTTGTGGGAGGTTTATCAACAGTCCTGTATCTTTACTACCACTGTGCCCAACTGTGGCCTTCAAGTGTAGCCCCTCTGTTTCAGAGGCAAGCCACAGTCTGTAAGTGGGTATCAGCAGTCCTCAGTTTCACCCGCCACTGTAGCCATCTACAGCCCTAAAGGCTAGCCCCTACCTCAAGGGCAAGCCACAGTCTGTATCAGCCATGCCTTAGTGGCAAGGTGTGGTGTAAGGGGAGGGGGCAGCCCCCCCACTACTCTGGGTCCCAACCCAGGGACTCTCTGGCAGCAGTCTTGATCTGCCCTCCTCTACTCCCCTTTACTTCCTCTACTTTCCCTGTGACCCTTTGCACCCTCCTGGCCCTTGTAGCAAGGCTTGCAACCTGGCAGGTATCAGGCTGGAGCCTCCCTCTTGAAATCTGCTGAACCTGCCCAGCACTGCTCTACCAATGGTACCTTTTCTGAGAGAACCAGTCCTACACCCTCTCTGGTCAGGACCCAGCTAACTCTCTCTGTTGGGCAGCTCCATATATACAGAGCTGCCCCAGCCAAGTGCTCTCTGATTGGGTCCTTAAAAGGCCCTCTCCGATTGGCCAGGGCTCACGCAGGCTCCCTTCAGCCTGCTTTAACACCTTTTGGCCAGTGTGAGGCAGTGACCCCAGAATCACGAGAAAAAAACAAAAACAAAATAAGAACCAATGAACCTTTGACATCTCTTTAAAAATTTCCTTTGTTTTGCTCAGCATTTTTATGATGTCATACATTCACTCATTTTTCAGTCACACCAGAGTCTTCCAATGCAGGAAAGGTCTGAATGCCTTACAGGCATCTTACATGTCACCTTTTTAGCTTATGGTGTATGAAGAAGTCATGAAAGCATTTTTAGAGAAGCCCACATGAGTGCAAGACAAATTTTCTTTCTGGATTTGCAGTTTGGTGTTAAATATTATTATGTAACTGGAGTTATCATTTCATATTTATGTACCCTATACTTGTGTCACAAATACTCTAGTGCTCAAAGAAAGTGAAGTCCAAGCAATATGTACATAGGAATCATACAAAATTTCCCACACAGCTCTGACAACTTACAGTCATAATCTGCAACAGTCTACTTTGGTGCTGGCTTTATGATGTGGACACACAGGAATTCGGATAAGGGCATCAAATTCATTTTCACTTATGCTCTGATAAGTTAGAATTAGAACATAGATCTACAAAGATGAAAGAGAAATACATTATTCTTCTGCATTATAATGGACAGTTGAGACACTTGTCCTGGTATAATTTGTGTGTAAAAAGACAAATAAAACCTTATAGTGTGCTGGAGAAAAAATCAGATGAAAATTAATAAACCTGTTATGATTAATGGCAATATGTCATTGCCTAAGGTGCATTCATAGCAAAGGTAGTGCATATTTATTCATTTATATTCATAAAATATAACAAACAGTAAGACAGCAGCATTCCTTGATGGTTCTTTGACTGGATGGATTCAACTTGTTTTGGACAGGATCATTTTTCAACTCTATAATGTTGTTTTGCTCTCTCTCTCCCTCCTTTACATATTGTCCTATGTCTCTAAGGAGCTATTCCTCAGCTTGCCTATATCAGTGTAGTTCCACTAAAATCAATGGAGCTGCACTGATTTGCACACCAGACAAGGATATGGCCCTAAATTCTTATCTTCCTACTTAACTCCAGCATTCCAGATTGTATCATCAATCATTCTGGGAGCATAGGAGAGACCTGTGTGTTGTTCAGTGGTGCCTCACTACTTTCAAATTCTCTCTCGCCCACACACTGGGCTTACTTTGTCTTCTTCTTTAACAGAGTTTTTCAGCCCCACAGCCTTCTCAGCTTTATTTCTCCCCTTCATATTATGACAGGCATGACAAATCCTGCAATATCTTGGAAAACCCTTAATTGAATTAAGTTTAAGTATTCTAGGTGTTTTTTGTATTAAAAATGCAAAATATTCTGTATTAATAAGGGATTATGTAAATTTCCATGAGGGAGCTGGACCACTGCCCTCCAGGAAATAGAACTGTGCTGGGTGATTAAGCAGATTCATTCATGTGGGAATACTTCCAGAGAACTAGTACTGCCACATGGAGGAAGGCTCCGATATAGTGGTTCAAATTCTCCAGGGACCAACAGACAGAGAAAGAATTTTTGGTTATATAGCTTGTGTTATATAACAAAATCAAACCCCAACTTAGACCCTTCTTCATGATCCAACAAACAGACTGGAATTCTGGTCTAAGGGCCCCCGCAAACCCTTAGGGAAGGGTTGGCATACTGAGGCCCCATAAGACTTGGGGACCTGTTCTGACCTAAAGCTGTGATTAGCTTATGATGATAGGAAAAAGCCTTGTATGGGGTTTGAAGGACTAATCACAGCTCTGGTCCTGGCTGGAGTTGGCGTGATCTCTAGTAAGCTTATTAGCATGCATTTTGGTTCCTTGATTTTTTCACTGTTTTTTCTCTGGATACGTCTGCACTGCAACACTATTTTAAAATAACTAGTGCTATTCTGAAATAACTTAGTCTGCATCTACACAGCAGGGAGTTATTTCAAAATAGTGTCAAAATACTATCAAGCTGGAGGACTTCTTACTCCGACTCCTGTAACCCTCATTGTATGAAAAATAAGGGAAATTGGAGGAAGAGTGCTCTATTTCGAAATAAGTGCTGTGTAGACACTCCCTATTTTGAAATAAGCTATTTTGAAATAAGATACGCAATTAAAATAGCTCAATTTGCATAGCTTATTTCAATTTAAGCCCTGCTGTGTAGACGTACCCTCTGTAGTGCTTTTATTTTAAGAATAAAAGCACCTTTTTGAAAGAACTGTTTGATAATTTAGAGCTGTTGACTTGTATTAGTCAATCTTTTGGGGAATGACAAAGTATACTTAGTAGGAGCCCAAAAATAACCAGGTCAGGGGGAAGTCTCTACCTGAGAGAAGGGATGATTGAGAAGCCTGGAGCTTAGACTGAGTGCTGTTGTGGGACTCCAGTGGAGAAATATAGATGGCAGCTGCCCAAAACTGACACATATACACTATCTTTTTTTAATCATGGCAGAAGAGTGAGTATGCTGGTGAGATGACTGTGTTCTTTGGTATATATATACATAGGCCCCAGAGGCTCCTCCCATGAAGATGTCTGAGAGGATGTTGGTGGCATGGGGTGTCTCTGCTTTCTACATCTGGGAAAGGAGAAAATTATACATTCCTGTACTGTCAGCAGCAAGAGGGGAGCTATCTCTGTAGCTTCTTCTAGAAAGAAAAGGATGTGGAGTTTTATGTATTATGAAGTTGTATCTATTGTCATTATCTGGAGAAATGTTGGCTGCTTGTGCAAGATCACTAATAAGTGGACCACAAGTATAAACACCTTTATTGTAGATATGGTGTGTTAGTATAATTAACAAATGCACCATACTTTTAGAGCCAAAGACCATCCAAGATGTGCAAGGATTATTCCATACAAGAACTGAAGCATGTGGCTGTTACTGTGCAAATATTCCACAACCTCATCTTATACATCTTTTGACCATGAAATATTTTGGCACATGTTGTTCAGACTACTTATAAAAATATTAAAGACAAATGACCAAAATTAAAAGTCAATGATAACTAAGAATGAAAGTGTTTGAGTTTCAAAAATAATTCGTGTTGCATTGATTTGCAAAGTAGACATTTACTTTTGGAAATTTCTCTGTTCCAGGAATGTTCCTTTACATTTTTGGGTGAAGCGAACATGCCAAAATATTATACTTAAGCAATAGCTATACAGCAATGTGGATAAAATGTATTTTTTTTTGGAGGGGGGGAGCCATTTTTGTTATTTTGTTATTTAAATTGTTACAAGTTTTTTTTAAACGGTTTAAAATGAAATATGAATTTAATACAAAATATGGGGAGGACTAAAATTATAATCTCTTAAACATTTAAATAAAAATAAATATACTGAATCCATGAGTCTTTATCAAAAACTTTGAGTTAAAAGCTGCTTTTCTATATATAAAAAATCACAGGAACACATCTGACTTTTGAGATCAAGCTTTATGAATGTTGCACAATTGGTCATGTATTGTATTAAAAGTTTGAGCTAGTGGGGGACCTAGAAACTATGCTATTGGGAAAAAGAGACTGGCAAAGTCATCACAAGTATTAGTACTGGGTTTCTGATTCCTGGAGACACCATCATGTCTCTCAACAGGATCATCCATTGAGTCCATCTGTGTCTAATCATATATACTTCTTTAATAGCTTCTCTCTCTATCTGTGCTCTGATTGCATCATCTCTGAAATTAAGAATATTTATGACTCCACCTACCATGGAAACTGATTCTCCAGCTCATGGAAAAACACTGACCTGCCCAGTAACTAGTAGCCCTTGCTCCTGGATTCTTCACGTAAATGGTTTTCCTTTGTCTCCTTGTATGTGTACACAGACAGGGATTTAAAAAAAATACAAACAGAAATTCATTACTTTAACTGTCTCTCAGTCGCTAACCAAATACAATACAGTAGTGCAAATTGCATGTGCAGTAGTGCAAATGACATGTAATATACCAGCAGAAGTCCCAGGTTCTTTTTAGTTCTTTTGTGCTTCTGGAATACGAATGGGAGAATTATGTAGGGAGATGAAGCAGAGTGTGAAAACCAAAAAGGAGCAACAGTGGTGTCAAAACAGGACACCAGACAAAGAAGGCACAACATTCTTGAAAGTGCAGCATATAGTGTTGTTTTCAGCTCCTGGGAATTGGAGAAAAAAACTTGTCATAGTTGTAAGGCATAACACCCACTTCCTTTTGAGAATATTTTCAATAAATTCCTGTGTTTCTGGGTAAAAAATGAACATATGCCAAATGTAAAGAGTTCAGTAAAAAGATGCAAGGCCTGGTTGTCAAAATGAATTAACATCATGAAAAATGTTCAGCAAATGACAAGTTTATTGAAGATGAGGATGTGGACATGTTTGAACAATGTGGATCAATGGCTAGTAGATTCATTTCTGCACCGTTCTTGGACTTGCTTATCAGGTCTTACTATGCTAATAAATGATAATTTAGATTATTGTCATAAATTTGTGTTTTGGGTAGGTTACTTATTTAAGAATTGGAATATTTTTTCAAAATGTAATTGGTATCTTTGTTATGAGAGTATTGATCAATGGTATTTTTACTGTTATTGCAGGACTTCTGTATCATCAAACAGGTGAAGATTTTCTGTTTAAAGTTTTATTAGACATTTATGCATGTTAACTTTTTTAAAAAATCAAGCTGTTCTCTGTGTTGCTAGAGATAAGAGTTTAAACTGATGTAGATAATGCCTATAATTTGTTAATTATTTTCCCTCTTAAAAAGGATTTAGAAAAAAATACATAATATAAACAGTATTATAAACAGCCAAAGCAGAAGGAATCTTTCTTTCACATTTTTTTTCTTTTGTAAACGGTACAGTGAGTAATACACATTGACTGAGTCTGACCTTTTTTACCCTTTTGTTCAGGGTTGATTTCAGACATAAGGGATTATGAATGTCCTTCACTTGAACATGTACAACTTTGAAGTGATCTACCACTACCGTTAGCAGTTCTGCAATGAAACAGAGAGTTACTTGTAACAAAAAAACAAACAAAAAGACTGCCTTCATTATCCACTAAAACCACAGGTAACTGTAATCAGGACCAGCAGATTCCAACAATATTTCCCTGGGTGCAGAGCTCAGTGCTCAGTTCATTTACATAGCACATTCTCCCTTTTTCTAGTTGAGCAAGCATTTCATTGACCTGGTTCAATTGTTACAACCAGGCTACACTCCACCTACCATACATTGCCAGAAGGTTGCTGGATACCCTGTATGAGAAAGAAATTCAACAGAGTGCAAAAAACATTGTCAGGAAATGTGTTAATATGAGTCTTGATGGGTGGAGCAATGTAAACAATGATACAGTAATATGTGCTTGAGTGAAAACAGACAATGCAGCTGACTGCCATGCCGGGCCCCTGGGCATGGTGGGGGGGGGGGGGTGGCTCTGTGCTCCTGGAAGAGGGCTGTGGGTGGAAGGGGTAGGGCCAAGGGCAACCAGCCCTCAGTGCTGTTCAGACAATGGCATGCCCTCCCCAATGCTGTCTGGAGCATGCTGTGTCGTACCCACACCTCCCCGGGCAGCCCTAAGAGCTGCTAGAGTGCCTTGCGTGGTGCTTAGGCAGTGATTTAAAGGGACTGGGACTCTGGCTACCAACACTGATGCAGCAGCACTGACCAGAGTCTCAAGCCCTCTTGAATGATCTGGCCCTCTTTGTTCCCCCAACCCTTGTCAGCCGGCATAAGAACAGGAGATGGGGCTATCTATTTTATAGAAACAATTGATACATCAGGAAATGCGCAAACAGTAGAATACTTACAAGAAGTAGCAGTAAAAGCTATAACAAGCTGTGAACAAAAATTCAAGTGTCAAGTGTGTAGCTTTGTTCCAGAGAATACTGCAAATACAGCAAAGAAGAAATCACAGAGAAGATAATGAATGGAGCCTGAAACTTATAACGATACAGTGCTTATTTTATGTATCTTTTCTCCAAAGACTTAAGTACAACTTCAGAAATAAAGGAAAATGATGCTGAAACTGCAAAACACTTTCATAACACTCACTTTGCTTCAGTTTTACTGAAGAGAGTAGGAGAATCCAAACTAATTCTCCCCCAAGATGTACAATGGAATTCAATGGTTGACTGTTTTGAGTGATTTATTAAGAAGTGGCCTCCTCTGATGAGAAATTGTAAAGAAATTCATGACAAAATAAATGGAACTATCACAGCCAAACTAATTAACATTGAACTAAAGAGAAATGTAGAAGAAATTCTGAATATACTAAACCCTATTGCAATAGCAGAAAGATTGCAGAAAGATTGCTGCTGCATTGTTGATGCTGTTGAATTTGGAATGAACTTCAAGATACATTGAAGAAAGAAATACCAAGAGCAAAATTAAATTGCAGGCAGTAAAGAAGATGATGAATCAAACACTCATTTTCTGCCCAGTATTTTCAACCCAAAGTTGGTACCTAACTAACGGCTGAAGAAAATGTTGCCTTGTCATGGACATCTAATAATCACCCATCAATCATACTACCCGTTATAAATTTCAGGGATGGAGGTGAATCATTCAAGCAATATATGTTTGATAATGATATTTTAAAGAAAATCATCCTGCAGTATTGATGGAAGTCACTAACAGGTAAGAACCTGGAACCAGAACTTATTGAAGTGATAGACTAGTTTCTAACAGCAATAGTCTCTTCAGCAGATGAAGAGAGAATATTTTCCTCATTCAGACAAATTCATTCAAAGTTGAAAATTGATTGAAAGATTAAAAAAAAGCAGTAAAACCTGTCTTTGCCTTCCAGTCTATGCATATAAACAAGGTGGGAGGGAATGAGAGATAAAGTTTGAAGAATAGCTTAAGTAATTTAGGAAGCTGTTGTTTCATTTTAAAGGCAGTAGGACTTTAAGATCTAGGCTATGTCCACATTACAGGGCTTTATCGGAAAAAGGTACACAAATTGCACTCCTCAATTTGCGTACCTTTTTCCAATAGTTTTTTCGGAAAAGGCTTTTCCGAAATTTGGCCCATCTACACTGGGCCAAATTTTGGAAAAAACCCTCTTTTGGAAGAGCCCTTCTTCCTTATGGGAGGAAGAGCACACGCGTTCCCTGGACATAGCCCCGTAGTCTAGACATAGCCCCAGTTACTTTTACTTACACACAGTTGAAAATTTTCCCAAGCTGATCTGAAGAAAGGAGCATAATTCACTGACTTAGGCTACATCTAGACTGCAGACTTCTTTCGGAAGAAGGTTTTTTTGGAAGAGATCTGAAAAAATTTCCGAAAGAGAGCGTCCATACACATAAGCGCATTGGGAAAGCAATGAGCTTTTTCGAAAGAGAGTGTACAGACTGATTGGACGCGCTTTCGCATAAAAGGCCACCAGAACCACTTCAGCCAGGGCTTTAGGTCACCAGTTGCTTCTGAGTGCTGGAGCTTTGCAGAGATGCACTTAAAGGGACCCCCCGGGACAGACGTTTCTCTGCTTCTGCTGTGTGCTTGCTACCTCTTCGAGAGACAGCAAAGCTCTCACAGTGCCTGCTGTGGTTGCCCTGCTTTTGTGGACACCACAGCTTTTTTCTTTGTGTGCCATGGAGCCGGAGCTGCCTCTGGGCAGGTGATGGCCCCACATGGCCATGCTGCAGTTTTTGCAGCACTTTGTGCAAGCTGCCTTCCTGGTCCTGACTGACCTGGACCCCGAGCTCATTCTGGGGACCCTCTCCCTGGGTGTGGGAGCTACACTCTGGCAACCACAATCCACTGTGGAGAGGCATTTCTGGAGGCTCAACACCAGTTTCGACTGGTGGGACCAGCTGGTCATGGAGCAGTGGGACGACCAGCAGTGGCTCCAAAACTTCTGCATGTGGAAGGCCACCTTTTTGGAGCTGTGTGCCTGGCTCACTCCCACCCTCTGGAGACACAACACCCATCTGCGGCCTGCCATCCCCCTGGAGTAGCGCGTTGCAATCACCCTCTGGAAGCTTGCCACCCCAGACAGCTACTGGTTGGTGAGCAACCAGTTTGGCTTGGGGAAGTCCACCATTGGGGCCCTCCTCATGGAGGTAAGGCACTCTTGGGCTGCAGTCCCTGCACGAGGGGGGGAGGAGTTCTGCAAAAAGGAGGACCCTTGGGAAAGGGGGGTTGGGAGCTGTGGGGGGTGGAGGAAGCCCCGTCCCCAGGGGGTTGTGCTGTCCCACCCTTACACAGCCCTACTGCTGGGGTGGGGGGGCAGCCTCATAGGGGGTGGTTCCTGGGGTGTTTGGGGGGAGGAAGGGCTGGGAGGGGGATGGGCACCTCCCAAGGGCTTAGGCCCTCCTTTTCTCATTCTCTGTTTTGTGTGTTTGTTTGTCTCCTGCAGGTGGTGAGGACCATCAACTCGATCCTGCTGTGGAGGGTCATCTGCCTGGGATACCTGGACCTGTTCATGGCTGGATTTGCTGCCCTGGGGGTCCCGAACTGCGCTGGAGCCATAGACGGGACTCACATACCGATCCGAGCACTAGAACATCGAGCAGCCCAGTATATTAATAGGGAGGGCTACTTTTCTAATGTGCTGCAGGCCCTGGTCGACCACTGTGGACAGTTCACAGACATTTTTGTCAGGTGGTCAGGCAGGGCACATGATGCCTGCATCTTCAGAAACTCCAGCCTCTAAGGGAAGCTGGAGGCAGGCACATTCTTCCCACACCATGACATTGTGTCTGGGGACATGCAGATGCCACTGTGCATTGTGGGGGAGGTGGCCTACCCCCTCATGCAATGGCTAATGAAGCCATATACCGGACACCTGGACCCCAGCAGGGACCAATTTAATGCCCGCCTGAACCGGGCCTGGATCCAGATCGAGTGCGCCTTTGGCCACCTCAAGATGCAGTTCAGGTGCCTCCTGACCCACTTCAACGTGGGGGAGCACAAGGTTCCCCAAGGTGGTCACAGCATGTTGTGTCCTCCACAACATTGTGGGGAGGCCTTCCTCCCTGGGTGGGGGATAGACGCTGGCCGTGAGGGGCAAGCCTTCCGGCAGTTGCGGATAGCTGCCCTCCACCAGGTCCATCAGGCCCCAGGGCCTCCCCAAAAGGGGCTTCTGTCTTGCTGCCCTATCCCTTCCCCACCACAACCCCTCCCTTTGCCCCTTCCCTGACCTCTCAATAAAAACAGTTGTGTTGTTTCCAACAAAACAAAGTCTGTATTTTTATAAGATTAAAAAAGGTGTGCAGAGGGAACCTGGAGGAGAAGAGGGGCAGCAAGATGTGCCCCCTTGGGTGCGGGGACTTTGTTGGAATTGGGGTACACAGTGGTGGCCAGGAGGGGGATTGGAGTGGGGTCAGGGATGGCTGGGGAGACAGGGAGAGGGGGCATGGGCATCATTTGGGGAGGGGGCAGCCCAAGCGACACTCCCTGTATGCCTGCCTCCCCCACCCAGTGTGTGTGACAAACTGAAACCACTCACCTGAAGATCCCTCCCCAGCGTCCGATGAGGCCTGGGGGACATCCTGGCTGACCGGCACCAGGGACAAGTCACGATCTCTGTCTCCTCCTGCTCCTCCGGCTGGCCCTGGTCCTCCTGCTTCTCCTCCGCTGTGACCTCTGGCCGGGTGATTTCAGGGGTCTGGAGGCCAGAGGCCATGACGACAGGTGGGAAGAAGGTTCCACATCCCCCAGATCCTGGTAACAGGGGCAGATGTGGCGTCCTGCCCCTGAGCACGAGCTGCGCTCTCTGGCTCGGATGTATCCCTGATGGTGCTCTTTCTCCTTACTCCAGACATGTTCCAAGGTCCGGGGTGGGTGTCCTGCTCTGCCAGGGACTCGGCCATGTGCTTATAGATGTAGGCATTTTGCCACTTGCAGTGGAGATCCTGCAAGGTGTTCTCCTCACCCCACAGCTCGAGAAGGAACAGGATCTCCACTCTGGACCAGGAGGGTACGCACCTCTTGATCCCCCCAGGTGGGTCCTGGGACTCCTGGGGCTGCTTCCTGAGAGGACCAGGAGGGTTGCGGCGGGTTTGAGGCTCTGACATGGATGGCAAGGCCTGTGGCAGGGAGAGCCACATGGTGTGGTGCTGCTCTCAGGCCGGCTTCCTGCCACAAGGCTTGTCCCGGGGGGTGCCTGCAACCTTAAGAGGGGCCAGGAGACAGGATCTATAGAGTCTTGATTAATTTGGATGGAGTGTCCACCAGGGCACCTGTGTTAGTTCCTGGAGGCCTCTTCTTCTGAAAAAAAATCCTCCTCTGTCCCCTGTCCACACACGTCGTTTTCCAAAAGAGCTCTTTCAGAAAAAGGCTTCTTCCTCAAAAAGAGGGTTACCAACACTGGAAAACCCCCTCTGTTCTTTCGATTTACTTTCAGAAGAACTTGATTGCAGTGTGGACGTAACACAGGTTTTGTTAGAAAAACGTCCCTTTTTCTGACAAAACTCTGTATTGTAGACATACCCTAAGGCTATGATGTCTACACTGCAGGCTTCTTGCACAAGAACGGCGTTCTTGTGCAAAAACTTGCAGAGCGTCTACACTGCACGCACGTTCTTGCGCAAGTAAATTTACAGCAAGGTGTCAGAACAGAGGGCTTCTTGTGCAAGAATGGTTCCTTTCCCCACGAGGAATAAGCCCTCTTGCTCAAGAGTTCTTGAGCAAGAGGGCAGTGTGGACGGGCAACAGGAGTTTCTTGCGCAAGAAACCCCTGTGGCTAAAATGGCCATCAGAGCTTTCTTGAGCAAGAGAGCATCCACACTGCCATGGACGCTCTTGTGCAAAAGCACATGGCAGTGTGGATGTGCTCTTGTGCAAGACCTTTTGCACAAGAACTCTTGCACAAAACAGTTCGGCTACATCTACACTACGAGTTTTCTCTGCAAAAATATGCTAATGAGGGACTCATTTGCATGAGTCGCGATCTCATTTGCATATTTTCTGCTGATCCGTTTTTGCGCTAGGGTTTTTGCGCAAAAACAAGCAGTGTGGATGTTTTCTTTTTGCGCAAAAACCCTCTTTCCCACAAGATTGGTAAACCTCCTTTTTTGGGGCATAAGGATCTTGTGGGAAAAGGGGTTTTGCGCAGAAAGAAAATGTCCACACTGCTTGTTTTTGTGCAAAAACCCCAGCGCAAAAACGTATCAGCAGAAAATATGCAAATGAGATCGCGACTCTTGCAAATGAGTCTCTCACTAGCATATTTTTTGCCAAGAAAACTTGTAGTGTAGACGTAGCCTTCTTGTGCAAGAAGCCTGCAGTGTAGATGTAGCCTAAGTGTTTCCTTCTGTTCCTTTAATAAATAGCATGTAGGTGTGCAACATGTTTTGATAAGAGAAGTTTATATATCCAAAACATTTAAGATAGCAAGAAGAGGTAACAAATCTAGAGCAAAGTCTCTCGGTGATTGTAAATCAAAATGGTTTCCTAGCTGTGTGATGGGATTCCCAGGGTATAACCTGGACTGTGGCACTGCTGAGCTCTTTATACCACCAACATGGCATATCCTTCTCACTCTGTGCTACTGTTGCTAAACTACAAACTTCGACAGGTGCTGCACTTGCACAGATACCCGAAGGCAGTGATACTGAGTCTGCCTCAACTGAGCTGTATGAATGCTTTGCTAACCACTTATGAACAATAGAGAGGTTCCAGCCAATTCTCTCCCCACTAGCTTCTCAGCCTACCCCAGAAGTGTACCATCTTGCATTGGTCAGAAGCCTAAGCAGTGTAAATTCATTACCCAGTCTAACCCCCCTCCCTTGATGTGTAGAGGACATACGTGAGCCTTTATAAACTGAGCTGAGATTTCACAAGCACTTCAACCAAACCACACTGTTTTATGTAAAATATAAAACAGACTTATTTATTCCAGAAAGATAGATTTAAGTGACTGTAAGTAGTAAGCACACAGACCCAAGTTGGTTACCCAAGAAATAAAAATAAATTCAGTATGGGTATGTCTACACTTGCCCCTAGTTCGAACTAGGGATGCAAATGCAGGCATTTGAAATTGCTAATGAAGCGGGGATTTAAATATCCTGCGCTTCATTAGCATGATCTCGCTGGCATGCTAGTTCGAATAACAGCTGATTCGAACCAGGAAGTGCGCGCCAGGACGCGTTAGTTCGAACCAAACCCCTTGGTTTGAACTAACATTACTCCTTTTTTGGATTCGAACTAGAGCGCTGGCGAGATCATGCTAATGAAGCGTGGGATATTTAAATCCCCACTTCATTAGCAATTTCGAATGCCTGCATTTTCATCCCTAGTTCGAACTAGGGTGCAAGTGCAGACATACTCTATGAGCTCTATACAGGATTTAAATCAAGCAGGATCTCACTGAGAGGCTGTAAAATAGGTCACAGATCTTCAATACATTATCTGAAACTGCCTTCCAGCCTTGGATCACCCTCCCACATTCAAAGTCTCTGTCCCCCAGACAGGTTTCCCAGTGTTGAATTGTGGGGGGAGTGAGATTAAGTAATGATTTTATTGTTTCTTCCTGCTTGTTGGACAGATATTTTGATTGTGACATGGGGGTCCAATCCTATTCATCAAGCAGCTTCCATTGTCTACATGCTCTCTTTGAGAAGTCTTCTGGGGTGGCTGCCGGGAAAATTGATTCTCTTACATGGGCTATCAACACATCTGGTTACCCCATTGCTGTACCTGAAAAAACTGTTTGAGTGTTCCCAACCTCAGAGCATATTTCAATAACACACACATCGCTTCACATAAAATGATAGCACATATAATCCAATAGGACATTAATGTTCATCAGATCAAGACTTTGTACAAAATGCATCGTAATTATATGAAAATGGATATCCCAAGGTGCTGCTTTGCGGTACAGTGCACAGTAATATCAACCAGTGAGAATACACCTTTCTTTAGAAAGAAACTGACAAATAAATTGAAGAGTTGATTAAACTGATTATTTAAAATCAAAGCTTCCCACTTGGCAATTTAGAAATCACTGATTTAAATCCATCTACCCAGCAATGCTGGGCCAGTCAGGCCAATGGTCCTTTCTTCCTTTGCACACTGTATTTCTATTTTAGCTTATAACAAGACATCTTTCACTAAAAACTACCACCTTATAAAAATCTTAATGTACAGCTGAAACTGCATGGAAGATGTGAGGCCCTGCAATGGGTGCACTGGCAGACCCCTGCATCTGTGGGGAGCCCCACTGATGGGCCAATTGGGGTCTAAGTGTGTGGAATGTTACTTCTGCTGGGAATTTGACTGGGACAGTAGGCTTAGCACTGCTGAAAATATGGGCTGGTCTACACTGAAACTTACAAAGGTGTAGCTATGTCTTTCATAGGGTGTGAATAATTCTGCCTGTATAGACAGCACTAAGCCAGCGGAAGAATTCTTCTCTTGAGCTATTATTTCTCACTGAGATGAACTACGTACAGATATGGGAAAGCCCTTTACATTGATGTAGTGAGTGTCTACACAGAGCTACTATTACAGCAGCACAGGCGCAGTGCTGCAGCTATAGTTTTTTCAGGGTAGTGTAGCTAGTTAGGCCACTCAGAGAGGGTCTTCCGCCTCCGGGTCAGTGGGCGGTCACTCTGCCCCACTCCTGCAGGCACTTAATATAAACCCCCAAGTGAGTAGTCTGCTAAAGTCCGCCTTGGTCCAGCGTGGGCGAGAAGCAAACGGTTCGGGAGCCCAGCCATGCAGCAGGGCAGGCAGTAGGCAAACAAACACAGTTAGGGTATGGCTACACTAGCCACCCTAGTTCGAACTAGGGTGGCTAATGTAGTCATTCGAACTTGCAAATGAAGCCCGGGATTTAAATATCCCGGGCTTCATTTGCATGTTCCCGGGCGCCACCATTTTTAAATGCCCGGTAGCTCGAACTACCTGCCCGCGGCTGCACGTGGCACGGGCTAGGTAGTTCGAATTAACACCCTTAATGTGAAGAATTAACACTCTTAATTAACACCCTGCAATGAGGAGTAACGGTAGTTCGAATTAAGAGTGTTAATTTGAACTACCTAGCCCGTGCCGCGTGTAGCCGCGGGCAGGTAGTTCGAGCTACCGGGCATTTAAAAATGGCAGCGCCCGGGAACATGCAAATGAAGCCCGGGATATTTAAATCCCGGGCTTCATTTGCAAGTTCGAATGACTACATTAGCCACCCTAGTTCGAACTAGGGTGGCTAGTGTAGCCATACCCTTAGTTTATAAGTCCAGCGCCCAGCCTGGGTTCAGGCCGGGCAGCCACTCAATAAAGGGCCCGGCCCTAGGTCAGAGTGGGCAGCAAACAAACAGTCAGATCAGAAGTTCAAATGCCCAGGCCTTGTTTCAGGCATGGGCAACAAACACACAGTATTGTCTAGCTGCTTTGAGAGGCAGGTAAGTTTGTCTCTTTGGTCTGGAGGGGTGCAGGTCGCTCACCTGCAGTGGCGGAGAGGGGGAGACTGCCACCCGGTAGGTGGGTGGCAGGGGGGGACGCAGGCCCGCTCACTCCACTGCATCCCAGCCCAGGGCCCTAGAAGCAGCAGTGCAGGCTGCTATGGGATCAGTGGGGGCTCCAGCCCGAAACCCACTGATCTGGGTGTTTAACTGTCTGTACTGTTCCCTGGGCCACTTCCCTTCTCCCCCTCTGTGTGTACCTGTGTATCAGGCTGGTCTCTCAGGGGTTCAAGGGTCGTCAGGTCCAGTTGGGGTCCAGGTGGTCTCGGCCAGTCCTCAGCGGCCTGCAGGTCCAGGTGTCCCAGCTGGTTCTCTGGTGTCAGTGGGGGTAGGGAACCAGGCCGGTCCTTGGGGTCAGGTGTGGCAAAGGGTGCAGGCCAGTCCTCTGGCCCTTGCAGATCTGGTGATTCCAGCCAGGCTCTGGGTGCGGGCTGGTGCAGGCAGCCCGGTCAGTCCTCAGGGTCAGGTACGGCTGAGAGGTCCAAGTCGGTCCTCGGCTGGGCTGCTTGCAGGTCTGGAATTCCAGCCGGTCAGGCACAGCTGGAGGTCCGGGCCAAACCTCAACCTCCCAGGCAGGGAGCGCTGAGCAGACCTCTGGTTCCTCTGGAGGCTGGCCCCCAACTGAGTCCTCAGGCTGGGCTTTTATAGCTCTAGCCCCGCCCCCTGGTTTCCTGTCGGGTGGCTGGGCGGGGTCATGATTGGCCCAAAATGGCTCTCGGAGGGGATCTTCCACCTCTGGGGCAGTAGGCGGCCACTCCGCCCCACTACAGTAGACATAACCTATTATATATACATGACCTCCTGAGGTCTCTTCCAACCCTAGGATTCTATGATTATCTGAGTTTTTCAGCTGCAAATATATGACTCTCTTCAGTCCTATATCTGCGGCTGAGAAATTCAGATTATGTCTCCATAACTGCTTCTGAGGTTGCTAATTCACTAAGGGTGTGTCTACACAGCAAAGTTATTTCGGAATAACAGCCATTATTCTGAAATAACTATGCGAGCATCTACACAGCAATTCCATTATTTCAAAATAATTTCAAAATAACGGATGGCTTATTCCAACTTCTGTAAACCTCATTCTACGAAGAATAACACCTATTCCAAAATACCTATTATGAAGTAAGGCGTGCGTAGACGCTCCACTTCTGCTATTTCGAAATAGCCCTCACCAGGGCCAGTGTAAGTTATCCTCCTGGGACGCTAAATCGAGATAGCACGTCTACATTAGGGAAGCCTGCCTCGGACTAATTTTGAGGCTTCCCTTCAATGTAGACATGCTATTTCGAAATAAGCTATTTCAGAATAACTATTCCAGAATTGCTTATTCTGAAGTAACTGTGCAGTGTAGACATAGCCTCAAGGGATACAGCTTTTCTGCATTTTTTTTGTCAAGAAAGCAACTTCCTTAGGCCAGGTCTACACTAAAGAATTGGGTTGACCCAGCCTCTTCTCTCAGACTTGTGGACAATCCATCCTCCTCAAGCCAACCTAACCCCTGGTATATATAGTCCTAGGTCAATGGAAGAATTCTTTTGTTGCCTCACAAGGAAGTGGATTAACTACAGTGATAGGAAAATCCTTTCCATAGTTGTAATGAGTGTGTTCAGCTACAGTGGTACAACAGCTGTGCTACTGTAATATTTCTCGTGAAGACACAGCCTTAGTTAAGCAGGGAAATACAGTAACCTTCAGGAGCAGCTCCGTGACTCCTCCATAAAACTTCATATTCTCTGCCATTCCTGAGCTGTGAGTCTGTGACAGCTCAGAGTGCTTGCCTGAGGCAAGCCCTGTGTTTTCCTCAGCAGTCTATAAGGGAAGGACTTTTTCTTGGCTGACTCCCATCCAGCAGGCTTTGGTGCCATGTTCTGTGCAGTTCCATGGACAACACTTTATGTAAATGAGCTAATTTGCTTAATTGCAACCAATTAGCATAACTGAACTCTGGCTTTAAAATTATTGGAGTGCTTGTGAAGTTTTGTCAAGCATATCTACAGGACAATACACACAGTGCCTTGTCAGCATGCCTCGTCACTAAAGTGGGGAGAACTTCTTCCAGGTAACATAGGGAATTCTGCCTCCAGGTCTCTTGGCATTCTTGGTCTCTCAGCCACATCTGCCAATGAGTCCAAAGTGTGGTGGGAGTTTGTGAGGTGGAAGCTGGAACTGAGCCCCAAACTCATCACATGTCAGAGCCACCAAACATCCATTAAAAAGGCACAGATTTTAATCATTGCAGAGCTGGGCTGGATTTTAATAGGTGGCGTGATAGGAAGAAGGTGCAGTACTTCGTTAGCAGTGGTGTGAAGCAAACAGTCCCCTAATAAGTGCTCTTTGAGAATAGGGATTTCTTTCTGATAAGGTAAGTTATTAAATCAAGTTCTAATCTTTTTGGGAACTTACACAAGCAGGGTCTTCCTCTCCCTAGATACACAAGCAGTACCTTCTATCTGCTGCACTCAGGCATTTCACATAAAGCCTATAATATGTGCCCACCTTTTTTTATTAAAGAAATAGTTCCCACTAAGAATAAAAAAACCCAATAAACCTGATATTAATAGACCACACACATTCACCTCTAGAAAAAGCATTTTGCAATATAAAAATCATATAAAAATTATTCTGTGGTCCTCAACTTAACTTACATGTATTTTTGCCCTGCAACATGGGTAATCAGCAAAGTTTGAACCCGCAAGAAGACCTGAGTTGTAATTGGAGTGGGCAAGCATGTTGCCATGGTCTATAAGGAGCAATTCTTAAAGGGAGACAGACAAAATACTTTGTCACTGGTTGTGCCACTACTAGAAGATTTGCCTGGTGTTGTACAGGTCCTTCAGGGCAGGGGGCTGGGAGTCAGTGGGGGCAGCAGTCAGGGTTGGAGGGTGAGCAGGCATCAGGGCAGTAAGCTGGGGAAGTGCAGGATGCAGGAGTCAGGGCAGGAAGTGGGAGGTTCAGGGCAGGAGGTGGGGGATGCAGGAGTCAGGGCAGGGGGCTGGGAGGTGTGTTGGGGAGGGCTTCCTGGGGCAGGTCAAGGCAGCAGGGAGTGTGCTGCCCAGCCAGTGGCTGCTCCCCAGGACTCTCCAGGACAGCAGTGGCAGTGCTGCCCAGCTAGCAGTTGCTCCCCAGACTGGGCTTCCTATCCCTCTGGTCATTCTAGAGTATAACTGTCCCTGCTAGCAAAACCCTAACTTTCCGTTTGATGAAAAACAGTCAGATTCCAGGCACATCCCATTGTCCTGGCATAACCAAACCCCTATTTTGCTTTAAGACAGTTATGATAAGAGGAAGCTGCATACCAAATTTGGTGATCCTAGCTCTGAGGCTCTGTCTACACTGCAGGCTTCTTGAGCAAGAAGCTTTTTGCGGAAGAGATCTTCTGCAAAAACTTCTTGCGCAAGAGTGTGTCCACACTACAAAAGCGCATTGTAAAAGCGATGCACTTTTGCGCAAGAGAGCATCCAGACTGCATGGACGTTCTCTCAAAAGAAAGCTGTGATTGCTATTCAGGGTATGTCTACACTACAGCGTTATTTCGAAATAGCTTATTTCGAAATAACGCGTCTACACACAAAATGCATTTTGAAATAGCTTTTTGCTATTTCAAAATAGCACATCCATACTGAGTGGATGCTGAATCACATTTAAGGCCGGCTGGAATTCAGGTCCATCAGGGCATCAGGTCAGGAGTTACTTTGTGTGGCTGCTGCCTGAGGCTATCTGAAGTCTGTGCATAAAGGGACTCCCCCCCCCCCCCCGCCCCAGACCGCCAGTTCTCAGGTTTCCCTGCTTGCTTGCCTACCTCAATGAGGGACAGCAAAGCATTCTGTCTCTGCGTGCTCTGATTGCCCTCACTCGGGACACCACAGCATTTTGCAACATGGAGCCAGAGCTGCCCCTGGGCACTCTGGTGCTTCTTGTGTATGCGTTGCTGCGAGCCTGGCTGCACTTTCTGCAGGCTGCCATCTGGGAGGTCCATCAGGGGGCTGTCAGTATCCAGGAGGCCCTGCGGGAGAGCTTCCACCCTGAGGAGCACTAAGAGCCTCCCTGGTCTGCCCCACTGGGGGCTTATGCCTCATTCCTCCCTCATGTCCTTCCACTTACCCCACCCTAACCTCCCTTCTTGATGTCAAATAAAATATATGGATTTTCATGAACACAAACTCTCTTTATTTAACAAAACTGGGAGGGGGGGGATAAAACTCTGGTGAGACTGGGGAAAGGAGGTGGGAGAGGGGATAAGAGAGGGTGAGAGAGGGGAGGGGAAAACCTGGGAGGAGGGAGCTGGAAGGGGGAAGCAAGGGGAAGAAGGGGGAGGGGAAGCTCAGGGCTCAGGGTTGGGGGTCTTGCCGGACCAACTTGATTGTCATGCAAACCTGCTCCTGGGTTCTCATGTGGCCTTTGGTGGCCAGGCTGGCAGCTATCCTTCCATAGATGGCCACGTTTCTCCATCTAGTGCGGCGATCATGGACATTGAGGGCATCCCCCCCAAACTGAATAAGGTCCATGATCTCCATCCTGGACCAGGAAGGCGCCCACCTTCTCCGGGCCCTGGCAGGCTCCTGGGAGCTGGCAGACTGCTCCTGGGGAGTGGTGGAGGGCTGGCTGCCAGTGGCTTGCTGGCTCATGTTTTGGGGACACTGAGTCGGGCAGTGACTGCTGGCTCTGGGCTGGCAGGCTTGGAGCTGGCACAGGCACTGTGGCCAGAGTCAACCCCTTTAAGGGCTCTGGGGATTGGGGAGGGACAGGAGTGTTCTTGGTTGAGGCTGGAGTGGCCACCAGGGCACCCTGGAAGGCTGGAGGCCTCCTATTTCAAAATAAGTGTCTACACAGCACTTATTTCGAAATAGCTATTTTGAATTTGGTGTTATTCCTTGTGGAATTAGGTTTACCAAATTTGAAATGAGCGCTCTGCTATTTCGAATTAATTTTGAAATAGCGGTTTGGCTGTGTAAACGCTAGTAAAGTTATTTCAAAATAACGGCTGTTATTTCAAAATAACTATGCTGCATAGACATACCCTCACAGAATAGCCACCAGAGAACCTGTGCTTTTTTTGACTGGCACTTGTTGCACAAAATACCCCTGTAGCCCATCCACACACACCTTTTTGCACAAGAACTCTTGTGCAAAAAGGAGTTATTCCTCGTAGAAAGAGGAATACCTACACCATAAAAACCCCTCTGTTCTTTTGAATTACTGTAAATTTTCTTGTGGAAAAACATGCTTGAGGTGTGGACGCTTTGCTGTTTTTTGCGCAAAAACGGCCATTTTTGCACAAAACCCCTGTAGTGTAGACGTAGCCTTACTGTTTAGGAGTTCTTGAACAGGCAGACTCACAGACAGATACACAACAAACGTTCTAAATTATATAGTAGATTTCTGAAACAACACTGGATTGTTGGGTACAAAGATTCCTGGGCTTCACTCTTAGCTCTGGGAATAGAGTGCTATGTAGTAGTTAGACACAGAGTAGCCACATGTAATACATCACCTGCAATGAATGAACCTAGGATCTCTGAGCATAAGTAACTACCACTTGAGCTAAAGGATGGTGCATACTATCATAGAAACCTATAAGTCTGTATTTGTTGGTGTGTGCCATTTTTTCTGAAAGGCAGTGTGTCAAATTAAATCTGTCACTTTAGAGACCTGGGCTTTATTCTCAGCTTTACCTGCATGGACCTAGTCCAGCCACTCAGTTATCTTAAATATAAAATGGATGATTGATTAAGGCAGTTGTCTGAGACCTGTGTATACCAAGGGTCAGATTTCCTGGCTGGGTAGTCCAGTTTAGGTCCATGGCCTTTTCCTCATGGTGAGTTTATTAATCAACAGAAAATACACAGTCAACATAATATGTAACATTAATCATGGATGCTTCCCTGCTTTCTGCAAGCTGGAATGTGAGGAAGACATACTTCTCCTACCTCCTTCAGATTGTGTGCCAGTCCTGGATCTCTCCTGATGGAGAGTAGGCTGTCTCTGTTTACTGCAGGTGTTGCTTGCCATCTGCAATCACATGAGTCAGATGCTTCCTGAATTCAGTCCCCTCAGCCTTAAAATGCTGAGAGTTGAAACAGTATAGGGATGTGTACATGTGCCTCAGGACCAACAGTGTAGTTAATGAGATGTGAAATCCACTGAAATATTAAGCACAGTCACTAGAGTACCAGGTAATAGAATCTATCACGTTCCTTGGTATGGTTCATGAATGCCTACCTCAGGGCAGGCTGTCAGAAAAACAGGGCAGACACCCCAAACGGTAGTGTGTTCTGTAATTAGATTCAACAAGCCAGTAACTAATGTGAACTCCTGTATCACAATAGCAATCTTACCATGGAGTCAGACCCCTTAGGCTCACTAGCTTGTCTTGCCACCCAGACAACCTGAATTTAGGGATAAAGGTCACACAAACCAAAAATCACACCACATTAGGTTACTCCCAGTCCCAAAGGACCAGTCACTTACCCCAGATCAATCTGTACTCCAAACTTTACAACAAAGACAAAAATGGCAGCCAATTCTCTAGTAAATTAAATATAGGTTTACCAGCTAAGAAAAGGAAATGAAAGTTATTGAAAGGTTAAAGCATCTAACATTTATTAGATGAATCACAGTTTCTAATTCTATATGCTTACAGTAATGTAGTAAACTGCCACTTTCCCATGAGTGTTTTTCAGTGTAACCCAGATTGTCTCTGTGGAGCCTCTGCTTTGCATCTGGTATCATCCCTGTAAGGGTCTAGACTAAGGGACAAAGTTGAATTAAGATACACAACTTCAGCTATGTTAATTGCGTAGCTGAAGTCAAAGTAGTTTAACTCGGCTTTTGGCGCTGTCTGCACTGCAGAAAGTCAAAAGAAGAACAGTATTCCTTCGACTTCCCTTCCTCCTCATGAAAGCAGGGTTACTAGCATCGACAGGGGTGCCCCTCTCACTTTGTATTAGTTGTCTTATCTAGACCGCTAATTCGAACCCTGGAAGATTGACAGCAGCAGATTCTATCTTCCTCTTAGACATACCCTAAGAGTCCAAACAGTCAGAGATGATGGATCATTTCTTGAATCCATATTTACAGCTTATTTACACAGAAAGCAAACTGACAGAAGCCTGTACCCTTATAGTTTTTTCTTTGATGACAGACAGAAGAAATGCACTTAGAGTCCTTTGCCTCAATTGTCACACACAATGATCCCTTGCTCTGAAATTAGCATTTTCTGTTAAAAAGCTTTCTTTGATGAGTAATTTAGTTACAGGGTTATACATAACTGTAAATGTTTGCTCTCACATTATAACAGGGAGAACAATATAAATAACATTATATCACATTATAAGGGAGAACAATATAAATAGCAGCCTGTTAGTTATCATGAAATGTAAACGTCTGAATACACATTTATACAGTAAAGCTTCAGAGTTATGGATACGTTGGGAGTGGACACCTTGTCCACAACTCTGAGATGCTCATAACAAAGTATAGTTCAGGCTCCAGATCCAGCATCTGATATTCCAGGCAAGGTTTCAGCAACAGCTGAGCACCCTGCTCAGCGCTGACATGTGCTTGTAAGTTTGTTCCCCTTCTAGTAGCTGCCTTTTGTGGGGGGATGGTGTGGAGACAGGCAGCCCAGATGTGCCTAAAGTCCAGAAGCTTTAAAATGGAATACAGTTCTAGCACAGTATTGAGTATGTGTGTGTGTGTGTGTATGTGTCTGTCCTGATGATTGAGTAGTCATTTCCAGTTTCACATGGTGTCTGATTGACTGGTCAGTCTGCAAGTCTGGTGTTCATATTTTTGTTTGTACATTAACAGTTGCTTTGATCTACACCAGTGGTTCCCAAACTTTTTGGCATCACGCCCCCCCTTTTTGATTTTTGAGAAACCCTCGCGCCCCCCCGCCCCCAAAATAGCAGCAAAACTTGTTGAGAAAAAAAAAAAAAGGAACTGACCGGGGACAAAAAACAAAAATAGCAGCACAACTTGGGGGGAGGGGGGAATTAATGGGAGGGGGCTGGGTTGCCTCATGCCCCCGCTGGAATTTCTTCATGCCCCCCCCCAGGAGGGCACGCCCCCCCAGTTTGAGAACCCATGATCTACACCAACACAAGTGAATAGGTCTGTGATCCTGGACTGACCTCATTTGTTAACATCACAGAATCCATGGGATCCTGGCTTGTACCTTCCTCCATTGCAGACACCATGTGTGACAGTGAATTACAGATTTGCAGTCTGAACAGAGGATGTTTCTTTAAAGGAAAGTGAAATCTGCCATATCAAGATGAAGATGTTCTTCCTTCAGTTGGTGATGGAATTTCCTGCTTTTGCGTGGAAAATTCCCCAGATATGTCCAAGTGGGGGATTGGGTAGAGAGGTGTTCCCTTAAGGCCCTAGCTGAACTAGAGCAGGATTTCCCTATTTGGATATTGCAAAATGAAGGGAGGTGTTGCAGCGGTTCTCACCTAGAAAGATAGGAAGACGAGTGTGTTATTTTTAAAAAGGTGGGATGGGGGTTAGTCCCCTTTATTAATCTGCAGCTCATTCCATGCAAGAGGGCTATTACAGCCCTAAAATTGTTCCCTGCTCAACCACTGTGTACAAAGGAAGGCAGTGTTGGGAGCAGCACAGAAGTGGGGCAGTGATCTCTTTAAACAGGAGTTTCTTGAAGCTACAAAGTCCTTTCCTGTTCAGTGAATTTTACTTTGTTTCACCTACATGATCTTTTCCCCCTTTGTGAGAACCCACTCCAGCTAAATCTTTATCTTGGAACTTGTGGATCCCCCAATATTAGCTCAACCATGGAGAAATAGTAGATTCTCTGTTAGCTGCAGTCCTAGTCCTGACAATCTCTTTCGAGTTTCCAGTTACTGCAAGCGGAAACTGTTACATCCTTACTAAAACTCCTACTATGACAGACCAACATACATAATGTGTTCACCCCTTGATGAACATATTTAGGCATCCATACTTTGTGATTATTACACCATTATCTTTACTCATCTAGGCAGCTAAGGGTTACTATGGCTAAATAGGATGTTGAGCTTTGTTCATCTTGAGTAACATTTCCAGGCTCAATAGCAAGTTTATATATGTGATAGATTATACTCAGATATGTTCCAAATCTCAGTCTATTCCTTCCCTTAATATAAAATTGTAAAGAAACATTTTGCTTGTGTATAGCAAGAAAATACATTTCACATCAATAGTTATGATAAGGCCTTTACTCAGGCCAAAGTCGAGTGAAATCTCTGTTTTAGTTGAGTAAGGACTGAGTAAATCTGAGTAAGAGCATCAGGAATTGGCCCATGAATTTTACAGTGGAATGTATGTTCCTTCAATGTTATATGACTGAAACTGATGTGACAAGTTTGCTATATTAAAATCAATGAGCCACCAGTGTGAAGCATTCAATAAGCATGTTATCAGTTAACATCTAATTTTTTGACATAGGATGTTATCACTATGAAAATGATAAAGTGATGATCAGTAAATCATATTCAAATTACCCAGTAAATCATACCTGTCAGTTTTACATGTTAGGATAAAGTTTGATTTCAGTTGCTCACCGGTGTAAATCAAAAGTACCCCCAACTAAAGGCAAGGAGTAATCAGTTTGGGGGGTTTTAAACTCAAAGTAAGTGATACATTTAGAAGAGGTAGAGGTTGTAAGACAGAGCCATTTTAGAGTTATTAGAGTACAAAGAGGCATCTAAAAGTACGAATATTATTTTAATATTGGTAATTCAAAAAGACCACCCAAACTGTTGTCAAATTTGATAAAGTTAATTTATTTCTAGACCATAGCTGTACCAGGGAAGTTTCAGCTGAGTGAATAATTTTTGCCAGAGTTCTGATGCAGTCTCTACATTAATTAATATGGTGGTAATCACTAGCAACATAACATCATAGAACAGATGATGAAAATCCTCTCGCTAGTTCTTTTTATTATAAAATAAAAGCCTAAATAGCTAATATCCTATTTCAAAATCTGGGGATATCATCTACATTTAATTTTTATTATTTGTTTTGGCAACCATGAGTTTTAATATATAGCATGATGTCTATCTTACATATACAGTCCAATCAAAGGAGCAAGTAAAACTTTATTGTGCTGAAGAAACTCCAGCCATTTATAGCCCATCATCCATTTCTTTTCTTTTTTATTTGCTCACTGTTTTGGCTATGTGAAAGAGAAGAGTGGTACTTTGAAGCCAGAAAGAATTCTTTGCAGTATGTAGTTTATAACTATTTCAAACATACTCCAAACATATGCAGTCTTTTAATCATTAAAGTTAATTGCAAATGGGTTTTACAAATTTGATAGTGGAATATGTCTTCCAAATTTGTTTCCAGCAAAATATGTTAGCATTTTTACAAGCTTTAGATACATCTGCAATTTTTGCTTAGAAAAGGGATCATCTTCCTTACATTCTGTGTTTTGTTCATCTTTCCAGTTATTATATTTAGCAATTTATAGTTAAAATACTGTTTTTGCAAGGCACTAACATGTATCAGGCCCAATCTTGCAGTCTTAACTTAAAAATGCTCTTATTGGAATCAGATAAGTTTGCCTGATTAAATATTACAGGCATAGGATCTTAGTTAGGGACAGATTCTCCTGTGGAGTAAAATAAAAAAGCTTCATTTAAGTCATGGAACTATGGTGATTTACCCTGGCTAAGAGTTTGGTTCACTGTGTCTAAAAAGAGCCAATAATAATTTTGCAATTGACACGCGCACAAAAAAATTAGGTACTCTACCACTCAGTCTTCCTATCTTGTCTGGCTCTGAGTTCACAATCACTTAACAAAGTTTTATCCCTCTGCCTGTCCTTGTTGCTTTGTGAAAGCCCATACTGGAAATTCACTTGAGAGCTGCAGGCATGTAACAGCTATGGATCTTTACAGTAAAGGAAATATAGGACCAGATTCTCAAAACATGTAAATTGGAGTAGTTCCTCTGTAGTCAATGGAGCAATACCAGTTTTACAGCGGTCGAGGATCTGTGACTGTAATGCAGACGTTCAGGGCCTGAGTTGGCCCTTCTCACTGAAGTTAATGTCAGTTTTCACTGAATAAAGAGGCAAAGGTGTCAGGCCTAGTCTAGGAAAGCTAGTCTCTCAATCTGGCATTGGCTGATGACCCTAATGAAGTTTCAAAAAGGGCTGGTTTCCTAGTGCAATCCAAGTTTTAAAAACATGGCATTTATGTTTAATCTTGAACTAAAGCCTAACATGTTACAGTACACTACACCTGATTCTGTTGCTTCAGAATCTGATGAAATGTAACTATCAGCAACTGTGACTAAAAATAACATGAGCATGTAATGAAATGGCTTGTACAGTTCCACTGCCTTACGCAAGGTAGGAGATCAGACTTACTTTGCTTCTAGGCACCAGAGAAGTTACTGAAGTTATTTCTTTAACTTTGATTAGAGGCCTGCTGTTTTGGACGCAAAAGACTTATCTTCTATTTCTCTTGCAACATGTGTGATGTTCGGTAATACTATTCTACAACCACAGTTCCTTACAAATTGGTGTTAGTTGACTGCAGAGAAATCCTGTGAATGCTATCTTTTATCCTGAGGTCAAAGGGTATGTCTAGACTACATGGCTCCGTCGATGAGACATAGGGAAATTAAGCGGCGATTTAAATAATTTAAATAATTGCCGCTTTATTCACATCAAAATGGCTGCCACGCTGTGCCGATCAGCTGTTTGGTGGCACAGCGCGGTAGTCTGGATGCTCCGCGGTTGACAAGGGAAGCCCTTGTCGACCGCCCCGTTAAGCCTCGTGGAATGAGGTTTACCGAGGCGGTCGACAAGGGCTTCCCTTGTCGACCGCGGAGCATCCAGACTACCACACTGTGCCACCAAACAGCTGATCGGCACAGCGCGGCAGCCATTTTGATGTAAATGAAGTGGCGATTATTTAAATCGCCGCTTCATTTCCCTTTTTCGAGTACACTAATCTACATGGCTCTGTCGACGGAGCCATGTAGTTTAGACGTACCCAAAGATGGCTCTGCTGTAGCCAAGGCAGAATGTCACTTCTACAGCATTATGTGTATCATTGCCGTTACCTGCTTCAAATGTTACACTTGCTTAAATGTTTGCTAAGTGACTTCTGGCTCAGTTAGGCTATGTCTAGACCACGCTGAAGTTTCGAAAGAGGATATGCAAATTCTCTGGGCATTTGCATATCTTCTTCCGATCTCACTTTTGAAAGTGGTTTTTCGAAATAAAAAAATGAGGTTTACACGGTTTTTCGAAAAAGGGGGGGTTACCAAAAAAAGCACGTCCTGACTACTTTCACTTTCGAAAGCTCCGCTTTCTGAAGTGAGATTGGAAGAAGATATGCAAATTCCCACGGAATCTGCATATCCTCTTTTGAAACTTCAGCGTAGTCTAGACGATCCCTTAAGGTATGTCTACACAGCAGCATTATTCTGCTGACGTTATTCTGAAATAACAAAATGCGCACCCACACTACAAGCCTTTATTCTGAAATAATGTTGACCTGGAGGACTTTTTACTCCAACTCATGATAACCCTCATTTCATGAGTAGTAAGGAAAGTCAAAGGAAGAGTGTTCTTCCTTTGTCTTCCTGCTGTGTAGATAGCGCCAAAAGCCGAATTAAGCTATTTCGACTTAAGCTACACAGTTGATGTAGCTGATGTTGCGTAGCTTTATTCAACTATAGCCCTGCTGTGTAGATGTACCTTAAGGCTACGTCTACATGACAAGGTTTTTGCGCAAAAACTGGCGGAGCGTCCATACCTCAAGTGTGTTTTTGCTCAAGAAAATTGACAAAACAGAGGCTTTTGCCCCACGCGGAATTACTCCTTTTTGTGCTACAGCTCTTGCACAAAAAGGCAAGTGTGGATGCTCCAGAGGGGTTTTTGTGCAAGAAACCACTACTGGAAAAAGCACAGGTGATCTGATGGCCCTTCTGTGAATGTCCATCAGAGCTTTCTTGCGCAAGAGTGTCCATGCAGTGTGGACGCTCTCTTGCACAAAAGCATATCGCTTTTGTGCTGCGCTTTGAGATGCGCAAAAATCTTGCGCAAAAGGCTTCTTCCGCAAAACCCTGCAGTGTAGATGAAGCCTAAGCGATTATCCTTCATTTCTATAAGGAGAGGCCTGAGCTGATGAAGCCGAAAGGCAAGAATCCTATGCTCATTATATAGGAATTGCTATACCAGCACTCACAGTTTACCTAGTCTGCTTTTCTAATTGGAGTTCATGTGTATACCTGCAATGAGTCTTCTTTCGATTCAGATATTTCTTGAGAAATGAGGCATTATAAGGCAAGACAATGAAACAAAGTGGGCTTAAAGAAAACAAATAAAAGAAATTTTGGAAGTGACACATGCATTGTCTTTTGTTTTAAACAGCAGCCTGATATGCAGATTTGGGCATATTAGGACAGTGGTTTCCCAGCTGTGGTTTGTAGATTAATAGTAATTCACAGAAAGCTAAGTGCTCCCTGGTGCTGGGTCACCTCTATTTCCAGATGCTAAATTGCACATTTAAAAATTAAAGCTAGTTAATGATTCTTAAATAATAAAATAGGTGAAAAAGTGTCAGTGATATTCACTATTTTTTCATTTTTTAAAAAAAATTCAGCTATTGCTCTGGTCAACATTTTTCACATTTAGAGGAAGACACAGGAGAGTTTTTATGAATTTCAATTCCTTCCTTCCCCCTGCCCCAAACCAGCTAAGAATTGCTGTTGTGTCCATAAGAATATTATGCAGTTGGGAATGAGAGAATACATGGTCCTCACAATTATGAATGAAATCATCCACAGTCATCAACTGGAAGGAGGCATGATTTATGGCTCCAGTCCATCGAGATTCTTAAGCACATGCATAACTTGAAGCATGCACAGAGGAGGAGGAATGGTGTAGGATTGGGAAATAGCTTGGAACTTGGAGAACCCAGGGTGCTAAGGCCCTGCTCTATCAGACTTCCTCAGTGACCTCAAGTGAGTCACTTAATTCCGCTAAATATTGCTTCTCCATTTTGCTTTTGATAAAATGAAGATAATATTACTGCCTTATTAGGGGCGTTGAGAGGCTATATACATTCAGACCTGCCCACAGGAATTCCAGGCCCCAGGGCAGAACAATCAGTGGGGTCCCCTGCCCTCTTTTATCAGTTGGAGCCACAAGTCCCCCTTTCACCCTGAAGAAACCCCGAACTCCACTGCCCCTCAACCAGAGGGTGTCCTTTTGTTGGTCTCAGCCCTGTTCTCCCACCTGCCCGGAGGAGCTCCTCCCCCTCATACCTGCCCTGAGGATGCCCAGACCAGCAGCAGTCCCCCCAACCACAACTGTCCTGAGGAGCCCCAGGCCAGCAACAGCTATCTCGCTCCTCCCTACTCCAGACCAACCCAGAGGCATTTGCTACTCGGCTGCCCAAACCCCTGCATGGGGCATATCAAAAACATCTTTGAAGACATGCTTTTCCCAAGAGCAGGATGGTCTGTGAAAGGGAGGGGAGGCATGGCTGTGGCTGGCATGGGGCTTCTCTGGCTTGAGAGTGGGGACTCTTGGGCCTTCTCTGGACAGAGAGTCCTGCAGATGGCCCGGGACTCCTCTGGCAGGGGGTAATCAGGGCTTCTCTGGGAGGGGAGCCTGCAACTGGCCCAGGAGTCCTCTGGTGGGGAAAGCTAGGATGTTGGGTGCTTCCTCCCAAAGGCACCATTTTGGGAGGGGAGGGGGGCAGCAGCCATGCGCTCCGGGACATGGCTTGCATTTCATCCCGTTCCCCAGACCGTAAAGGAATGAAGGGAATGTGCTTGCATTCTGTGCATGGCTCTCACACCTGGCTAGTGAAGGGAGCTCACCAGCCAGGTGTTAGAGGCATGCACGGAATGCATGCACTTTCCCAACTCCCTTAGCATCTGGGGAACAGGATGAAAAGCAAGCCGCATCCCAGAGTGCACAGCTGCTGACCCTACCTTCCCGAAAGGGCACCTTGTTTCCTCTGGGGTGGGAAGCTTGTGCCTCCATCTGAGAGAGCGAGTAAGGGGACTCTTTCAGTGGGAGGGTGTGGGAGAAAGAAGTGGAGTTGGGAGCTAGCCTCCCCCAGGTGGAGGCTCCACTTGCTGTTCACTTGCCCATGCCTGCGGTCCACCTGAACTAGTTACAAAGGGCTGATGGAGTACCCAGATGCTACTGCTGCAGCAGTGTTCAGGGCCCCTGAGCCCTTTTAAATTACCCGGGCCTCTGGGCATTTGTTCCCCCCACCTCTGCTGTCAGCGAACCTATATACACTAAAATAACATGAGGTGCCCAAAATACTACGGTAACAGAGGCCAGGTGTATGTAAAATAGAAGCGACTTCTCTCATGCTCAAAGCTAGGCACATGCCCAAGGTCTTGCTGAGTTAGATGTTCTGTTAGGATATAGTCAAGACTATAAATGTCTGAGAATTCCTGCCTAAGCCATTACACTAGTTTAGATCAAAAACAGGTTTAATAAAACACCTTTGTTGTCTCTCCTCTAATACTGCCTGCTATTCTTCTGAGCTGTTGAACTCTTGTTTTCCATTTCCTAAATGGCGTCACTCCCAGAATCTGTTTTCCTCTGCAAAGACACTTAATCCTCATTCATCTCACTCTCCTCCCATTGCCCACTTTCCCTGGAGCACGTCGAAGAGCATCACTCATTCCATTCAATCACTACCAAAGCACTTTCAGAATGCCCATAGTAACTGTTATGTCTTGGAATTAGTTTAATCAAATTCTTCCTTCAGAAGACAGAGGAACCAGAGAAAGAGGATAATGGAATAGCTACTGTAAGCTGCAGAGGAGATGAAGCTTACAGTACTACAGCTGATAATGTGACAAATATAGCATTACATGCTGAAATACCCTGAAAAATGCATGGTTCTGAGATATCAGCATTCTCAAATACTGTTACAAAGCATCTAAGCTTGAGAACACTACTGATGGAGCTATTGACATATTGGATTAGGATATGGAGGATTTTTTTTTCAACAGCATTTTTGTATAAACACATACAGAGATCAGGTTCCAGCAATGAAGAAAATGTAAAATGTCTCCTCCAAAACCATTTTTAGTACAAAAAACACACAAGCAACTGTTATATTCAAAAGCTTTTTGCTAGTCAGACCTTTCCTATGTGTAATTTCTATAAAAATAGAATGAAATTTGGATTTAAGCTTCATTTGGATTTAAGTTTAGTGGTTCTTAACTTTTTTTTTTTAAGGGGACACTGGTCACTTTTGTTGCAGACTTTTTCAACTAAAGGTAGAGATCCCTATGTCTCCATATCACCAAGAATGCTGAAGTGACACAGGTTGAGCTGTAGCGTAGAGCCATTACTGCAGCAAATGCCATGCAGCAACTCATTTAAACATCCTTGGGGTATATGGAGACAGTAATCCAAGTTCTATCTTCAGATGTGTGGGACTTCCAATGACTTCATCAAGAGAACCATATTTGTACTTGAGATTAGATGTATGTGGTCCAGAGAATTCCAGTGAAGATACCAGGAAGGAAGGGTCCTTCATCACATATTGAAAAGTGAGTATATACAAGCCTGTCTAAAACACATCATAGTACCAACCTTAGCAATTACATGAGGCATTTTGATATAATGTAGGCCTCAAGTACTGTGTAGAATCGTCTATTCTTTTTCTAGTATGATGATACTTCTGAGACTAGAACTCCATTGGCTACCTCTATAAAACTAGAAGAGGTAGCCTGCTCAATCTTTATTAATGCTGCTTTCCCATTCTCTTGCAAGTACTTTACATAGATTTTGAAAGGCCTTCATGTATAAATGAAACTTCACATTAATATTCCATCCCACTCAAAGTGTCTACTAAGGACTTAATGGCCATCTTGGTACTTGCCATGTCTTTTCTTCATTTTGACTCAGCAAGCTGTGATGCACAATACCAGACACTTTCTAACCAAAAGAAAAAAAAATCCTCGTGTGGTAAGAATTGGTCCTTCCTCGCCCTTTCCATATGAATGCATGTGTTGTGTATTGGACTGTATACTTCTTTATGTCACTCTTTATTTGTAACCTCCCCATCTCTCTTCCTTCCTAACATCCATCACAGTGCAAAAAGAGCATATTCATGAGCAGTGTTTTATGGTTAATGTGTTTCTGCATGTGGTAAATTGTTTTCTCTCTCAAAAAAAAATCAGTGTTCTTGGAGACTGGTAGTGTTTACTAAAGAGCAAATGAAAATTTGCTTTTAAAATCCAGGGATATGGGTGCCAGCAGTTGTTTGGGAATATTTAATAGGAAAGAAGAGAGAGTTAAGCAGACCCTGAAATGATAGTATAGGTTTAGCACAAACCTAGTGAGCTCAAATATTCCCATCTCCAAAAAAAAAAAGCTTAAAAAAGTAAAACCAGTCATACTAAAAGTATTTTAATGGTTACCAGGAATAAATTAAACTTTCCCCTAAAAATTATTCACATAAAAATAGTCTCATTATAGACTCATGAGGCCAAATTCTGATCTTAGTTGCCGGGTCACCTTAATTACACCTGAGAATATAAGGTAAGTGTGGAATCAGTGGAAGTTGGAGCTCTATTGCTTAGAGCAGAACTGCTCTTACTTACTGAAGAAATGAGATTGAGAAAAAAAGGGTTTGTTGCAGTAGGGAGAGGGAGGGAAAGAAGCTGAATTTCTTCCCTTTCTTTATCAGAAAATCCTGTTTCAATCCAGTTTTAAATTATTTTCTGGTAGAAGAGTTGTCGCCTCTCTGAGTTTCTGCTAGTGACTGTCAGGGAACAAGGCATCTAGACCTCAGATTCCAGATAAAAAGGAGCGTGAAAATATTGATAACATTTTAGCTATAGCCTGTACAATGACTGACATTTTTACAGCAGAAGGTAAACAGCTACTCAAAAAGTGAATGACCTATGTTGGTGGCATTCTTGGTCTTGCAGCTCCTTTGAAGTCAGATGCAAATCTCTCCCTGTATAATATGCAACTCACAGACACATTCTTTGCATTTCACGAAAAGTCTTATAGAGAAGATATGCTTTGTTGGAGAAAAGCTCAGCTGGCAGGTTTTTTTTTTTTGGACTATTGCTCAGAAATATCAATGATAAGAGATCTCATTCTGCCTTTTGATTGATTCCTGTGCTTAGGAAAACAAAACAATTTTCCCTAATCTTGGTTCTGAAATGGTCATATATTTTAAAAAGTGTCAGGGAAGTAATTGTATTTTAAATGAAAAAAAGTGCAAATTTGTGTCTGTGTTATTTCTTTTGGGTTTTGGAAAGATTAGAAACAGAACACAAGACGTACCTGGCACTGAGACAAGTCATTGTTATGCAGGATACATGGTACTGAATTTCACTTTAAATAAGGAACTAAAATGTACCATTTTTGGACTACATAATGGATTCCATTTGGCTATGGAATTTATCCCATGCACAAAGAAATCCTTGCCAAGTCTTTCTGTAGTCAGCATGATATGTAATTGGATCTTTCCAAAATATTCCCCCTCTTCTAAAAATAATGTAAGATGCTTGGAAAAAGTCTAGATGCACAAGAACAAAGAGAAAAAGGAGGAGTATTTTAGCAGTCATAATAAAAATCTTCTGAGAAACATTTCTAGCACAGTATTTCAAATTACATTTTCAAAATATACATCATGGTGCCAAATATAGTTTTGTCTGCTTTCAAGGCAGCCAGATCTTAAATCTCTGCAGAGATCTGAATTTGGAGAACTGTATAAAATAAGTTGCATTAGCCCTGCAAGGCAAGAGAGCTCACATCTCCACCGTGTGCTAAGAGGAACGATGTGGGAAATGTATATGTCATGACAGTATTTCCGATGGCATACAAGCTGATTTTTTGCTATTCATTAGATCCAGCTACGCAAAGGCATTCAGGTGCCTAAAGATGCAGATAGGTGGCTACTTGGATTTTGAAAGCATGGAAGCAGGTTAAGCTCCTAACTTCCTGACTTTCAAAGCCTATCCTGCTTAGGCATTTTGTCACCCTTATTATGAGCCCAAATACTTTTGACAAAAAAATCTAGCCTTAGATCTTTGCTAGAGCTCTGAATCAAAGCCTATTTGCTATGTCATTGATCATGCTGGGGCAGTTCCTGCTCACCTTATTGATATGAGGATTTTCATTAATTTCAGTGGGACGTGTTGGGTAAAGCAAGCAGGTTCTGGCCGATGGTGTAATTTGGATCTTTGGATACTTCAGCCATATGTGACCTTTGGATCCCTGAAGACTCTAGCAGCTTTGTAAACATCCACTTACTGGGAGAAAGGAATGACCTAGGAAGCATTAGAGACTATTATAATCCCAGCAGAATACGAAGAGAAAAACATTTCTCTGATTTCTTTGTGTAATTCCCTGATAAACTGAGATTTAGACTGGAGTGAAGCAAACAGCACAAGTATTTACTTACTACTCTGGAGTTGCTCTGTAAGTACATCCTGCACCTTCGTGTACCTCCTACCAGTGGACCATCTGCATGGCATCCCTCTCCTGATCCAAATCACGCACAGTGTGAAACTCAGAAGAGACAAGTTAGTGATTAATTTAGGCATAAAATTTGCCCTGGAATGTATCGACCTTTTCACACAAAACTACAGCCCCATCTTTTTAAAATCCCTGATCCAAATCACCACTGACCAGCACCTACAGAAACATTATTCCTGGTGGAAGATGTTCCACTTTGCTAATAAATAAATAAATATTCACTGGGCCAGAGAGAGCGAAAGTGAGAGAGATTGGCTCCATAGTCCTGTGGCTTGGACCCTTCCAGGATTGTGGAAGCATTAATCAATGTTCCAGTGAATATTGTGTTAGGTATAGTATAGTAAGTGGAACATCTTCAGCAGGAGAGAGAAGAGCTCCTTGCCTTATCAGTGTAAGTAACAGTCTGGTTGGTGGCAGGACACTCGCCCTGGCTATTCAACCTTGGGTTCAAGTCCCTGCTGGAAACCAGGCAGAGATGGGATTCCATCCTGGGTTTCCCACATGTGAGATGAGTGCTCTGTGGATACTGCACATCTATCTGATTATCTTATCAGTGAGGCTCAGACAGAGGAATACTTAGTTGGAGAATCCCAAGAGGGCGTAGGTGTGAGTAAGCGCTCTGGGCAGTTAGTTCCTAGAGAGTGACCTGAGGATTTAGGCTGCTCCATACATACCTACCAACAGCCATGTAGGTCCCTATGTCAGTGGAATGCATGCAAGAGTGGGCGGTGGGGGCAGCAAGCCCCCTGTCCCGTATCTTCTGCCCAAGACCTCATACCCGTGGGAGCCAAACTTTAAGTTAATCATGTGCTTACATGTGTTGCTAGACTATGATCTGATGCAGTACAGACTAGGAAGATTTTTCTCTTCATGATGTTCTTAAGCAGTCTACCTCCTCATTCTTGATCACTTGCAAGTGTGTGGTGCAGATGTACACCATAAACTGGGTCATTGAATGTGTAATTACATCTTCCAGATCACAGAAGATATTGCTATTATTTTCCAAGGGCTGCCATTAATGTTAGCAGCAATACTGAGCAGAACTGCTTTCCCATCAAACAGTGACTCACTAAGGCATATGATGGCAGAGAGATTTTAAGGGGGAAAAATCATCTGAAACAAATATTAATCAAAGTAAGATTTTCCTCTTGTAATGTGTCCTGTATCCTTTAAAATAAATACCCCCTTTTAGAGCCTTTACTAGAAAGGCAACTATTCTCTGTAATGTCTATACTCACATGTGTACCTACACACACACACACACACACTTTTTAAAAAAAATTTACATTGTGAGAATATTTAGAAGGAATCACAAATGAGGTCAGAGGGGAAGTTGTATTATGAAAATCTGCTGAATATATATGAATGTCTATATATATTTTTGTTGATCCACCATTGCTGACAAGATAAATCACTTAGGCGCTTAGGACTTACTGATATTTTTCAGGTGCAAACCTCTAAAACAAGGAGTTAGCTGCATCCATAGGGCTATGTCTACACTGAAGAGCTCTTTTGGGATACCGGAAGTATCCCAAAACATCTATTCTGCATCTTTAAAGCAGCCCGTTATTTCGAACTAAATTTCAAAATAATGGGCACACTATTCTCGTGTCCCTGTAAACCTTGTTCCATGAGGATTAAGGGACGTTTCAGAAAGCGCTTCATTTCTAAATTTGGTGTGGTGTAGACAGTGCTAAATTTCAAATTTCGAAATTACCTAGAAATAAGTTATGCAGTTTGATTATGCAAATTGTGTAGCTTATTTTGAGGTAAGGGTGCAGTGTAGACATACCCTAGGAGTCTGGTAGCCTAGGCAGGGGAAGGCTTTGCTTTCCCAAACTGCCAGGCATGGCCCTGCCTGCTGTAGGTGTTCTGGGGGCAGAGTGCTGCTGACCCCAGTGCCTACCCTCCCAGTGCTCCTGTCCAGGGAGACTGGAGCCACATGGCCTCCTCCCTCCCTGGTGCTGGGGCCATGCTATGCACCCTCCTCTGGGAAGGCTGGGGGGGGGGTGCACGCATGCTCACCGCCTCCCATCTCTTTCCCTCCACATAAGGGGGGGCTCCTCCCCAAGGGGTACGGGACCTCAGCGGAGTGGGCGGGGCTGGGGTGGGCAGGGCATGCCCATAGCTGCCTTCTTAGAAAAACCAATTTTGCTGGCTCCTGTGCTTGGAGGGAGAAATGTAGGAGCTGTGGAAAGTGAGCAGAAGTACAACAAAAGAGGCCAGATGATTGGAGGGCGGAGGGTCTTTAAAGAAACACTGAGGAACAGGGAGCCAAAGGAAGAGGCACTATGAAAGAAGCAGGAGAGTAAGGTCACAGACCATTGGTAAGGGGCTCTGGGAGGAAGAGCTGATCCAACATGTAGAAGCTTCATGGGATAAGGGTGGCTCAGTCTGCTTTTCTGGGCCTACATGACCCTAAAGAACTTGGCACCCACTCCAGGAGTGGCAGCAGCTGGTGCTCCGGGCCTTTTAAATTTCTGCTGGAGCACCACATGGCAGCCAGACAGCTGTCAGAACTGATTGAGGGGTGGGTAGGCCTGTGTGGCAAGAGCTCCGAGCGATGCTGAGGGCTGGCTGCCTCACTCCCACCCCTTCTGTCTAAGCCCCTGCCCCTTCTGGGAGCACATAACAAATCCTGCCTCCCCTCCCCCCCCTGCCGCCCCTCCCAGGCATCAGGGCCCAAAGTTAGGGTTTTTCTGAGGAGCTTGGCTTTTAACTTCCTAACTTTCACACATATAAATCTTCCACTTAGGCTGCATAACTGCTTTGCATAGATCAGAAAGTGGATTCCTAAGGCCATCTAGTAAATGTAAACAGACTTGCTCGGAAATACTACCCTGTGACAAGCTATGGCCCCAAGAATAAGGAGGGAGGTGGCAGGGGAGGACCTGCCTTTCTCCTCACAGATTCTACCTACACCAGCTCAAAGGAGCTGAAGAGGAAGCATGGCAATTTTACTTTCTAGTGACAAATGAAATCTCTCCTCTTTATTGTGACCTCCAGCAAGATGTTAATGCTAATAAACCACTACATAATCCCATGTCAAAGGTGCAGTCACAAATGCTGTTTTGTTTCCGCTTTTAAATCTGTGTCACAGCTTTTACTGAGGAAAAAGCTGTACCATTCATTATTGTAAATGCAAAGCTGATGACAACAAAACACCTCACTGCCTTAGGGTATGTCTACACTACCACCCTAGTTCGAACTAGGGTGGTTAATGTAGGCATTCGAAGTTGCAAATGAAGCCCGGGATTTAAATATCCCGGGCTTCATTTGCATCTTGCCGGGCGGGCGCCATTTTTAAATGCCCTTAGGGAGCAGCACGGAGTAGGTAGTTCGAATTAGGATCTCTAATTCGAACTACCGTTACTCCTCGTGAAATGCGGGCACGGAGTTCGAACTAAGGGCATTTAAAAATGGCGCCCGCCCGGCAAGATGCAAATAAAGCCCAGGATATTTAAATCCCGGGCTTCATTTGCAACTTCGAATGCCTACATTAACCACCCTAGTTCAAACTAGGGTGGTAGTGTAGACATACCCTTATACTTGCTTTTTCCATCACATTACTTTTTTATATGCAGCGTATCTGACAAAACTGTTTCCCTCCCAAAAAAGGCTTCTTCCTCCACCAATATACCTGTCATTCCTTACTGGTTATGCTGCAGCAACTCAGGTATCACACAGTATCTGTGTCATGGTGTGATACAAAGTGAACAGGAGGACTCGGAACTCTAGAACACCTACCATTAGAGCTATGAAATAATAGACTTGTCCGTTTCCTAGAAGCTCTGAAAAATAATTCCCGGTTGACAGCAAAAAGATTTTTCCCCCCTGACTTTTTAATTAATTTAAAGACATATTTTGAATCAAACAAAATGTTTCCTTTCACCAGAAACCAAACTTTTTGTTTCAGTGTCAAGATTTACATGTAATTTGCAATTAAAAGAAAATTGAAGGAAGGCACCTGCTGCCAGCAGCTCTGGACTGTGAGAGGGAGCACTCACTTTCAAAACTGTGGTGCAAGCTTCAGATTATGGAATCTGCAATTTCTGCAAGTGAAGTAGGGCCTTATCGTGGGTTTTCAGTGTCTGGTATTGAAATATTTAGGGCTCTTTTTCTGAATGCCCTTGATTTGTTTGGTATCAACAGGAGTTCCAAATATATACTGCAGGAGATATGTAACCCTGAAAGTGCTACCTACTTCCTGAAGTTTATTCCACAATTAATCACATTACATTGAATTGAGTCCCTTTTTTGCAATAAGCCACAAATCATTAATTCCCTCACAACATTTTATATGAATCATGGTAAGTACTTCAGATACTAATGCAAGTGTAATACACATTTCCAATTGTAATGTAGTACTTATTAATGTCCACTTCTTGTTCAGCTGTTCCTATGAATGCCAAATAGACTATTAATGGTGAGGCTCTTAATATAATGTGGCCAGGTCTTTCACTGCATAGTCCTTTGTATTTTAATCTTTTGGTATTAAAATATAACAATGTGGGCTAAAACTTTATAATTGCAGCTGGTATATACATCATCAAAGCTTGCCTCAGAAATAACCCACATGATCTAGAGAAGAAAAATTGGAGATTCTAAGGACCAACATTTAAATGTGGAGCTCAAACTGGACACCAAACCAAAACCAGCTTATTTAACAGAAGAGTTGGTATAACTGCTTTTAAAATACTCTTTAAATTGGTTCGCTGCAACTTCCCAAACCCTTGAAAAATGCAACACATATGAAACTACTATTACTTTTCATTGTTTTTATATGTGAACAGTTTCATAGCTGTAGACTAAACACTAAGCTGAGTGAGTGGAAGCTGCATCTTTCCTGCAATATGATCCACAGCGTGGAAAGCAGGGTCTCATAAGGGGGCACAAATGTGGTGGGTGGGAGGGGCAAGGGACCATCCAGCAGTTGGCAGGACCAAAGTCTCTGGAAGGATGCAGGGACAAGCGGAGAGCTCTGGTGCCAGCAGCAGGGGTCCACCCTCCCCAGACTAACAGGCAGTGGTAGCGGAAGAGGAACTACCTGGCTCCTGCTTGTTCTACTCTCTTGGGGTATGTCTAGACTACATGGCTCCATCGACAGAGCCATGTAGATGAGTTTACTAGACATAGGAAAATGAAGTGGCGATTTAAATAATCGCTGCTTCATTTACATCAAAATGGCCACCGCACTGTGCTGATCAGCTGTTTGGCAGCACAGTGGGGCAGTCTGGACGTGCCGCAGTTGACAATGGAAGCCTTTGTCGACCGTTCTGTTATGCCTCGTGGAATGAGGTTTACCAGAGCAGTCGACAAAAGCTTCCATTGTCGACCGCGGTGTGTCCAGACTGCCCCGCTGTGCCACCAAATAGCTGGTCGGCACAGCGCAGTGGCCATTTTGATGTAAATGAAGCGGCGATTACTTAAATTGCGACTTCATTTTCCTATGTCTAGTAAACTCATCTACATGGCTCCGTCGATGGAGCCATGTAGTCTAGACATACCCTCGGTGTGTTGCTTGAGAGAGGGGCATGGCCGATCCTGTATTCACCAGTGGGAAACAGAGTGATGCTGCTGGGGGAGCAGAGCGAGCTGGGGACACATTGATGTGCTTCCCCTGCTGCTGCTGGTGAGTGAGGGGGCCATTGCTGGCACTAGGTCACATCTGTTGGGGGAAGAGGTGGGCCATGTGTGGAGTAGAGGCAGGGGGTGAAGCAAAGGTGAGGAAGAGGACGGGGGAGGGTGAAACAAGGGCAGGGAGGCCTCACAGCAGGGGTAGGGAGAGGCAGGACTTGGAGCAGATGGGAATTGTGCAGCCCTTCCCTTGGCTGGGAGGGAGTCATGTGGCCACTAGCCCCCCATGCTCCCCTTCACCGGTCACCCCTGCTGGAAAGGATGGCATCATTACTTACAAATTTAAAGAATTCCCAGGGATAACTTGTCTTTAGATTGTTCTTTGGAACACACCTTTCTCAGTATGGCATGCACCACTGACTAGCCTCACACAATCACACTGGATCCAAGAGGGAAGTAGAAAAACACTCTCCCCAATGCTGGTTGACCTTTACCACAGCTCTGACGCTCTGTGCAAGGACACGAGGCTAGCCTTTGATGTGCAAATATCTGCTTGTGTGCAGAAATGGAAAAGACAAACTTTACATTTAAAACTCCACTGGATTTTGGGAAGGTGGGCCTAGTGGTGGGAGGGATGCAAGGGTTAGCCTATCACTAATGGAGAGCCTAAGGAACTTCTACAGTCCTCACTCTGTCCTCACATATCATGGTCCCACCATGCTCAGCCATTGCCTTTTGGGCAAGTTTTCAAGCTCTCCACTCCTCTGCAAGCAGAGCTGGCTCAGGTGCCATATTGTTGCTGAGGTCGCACACTACTTTTTTGTTGCTATATCCAACTTATAGGTGCCTAGAGAATCACTTGAGATTTGCAAAGCCTGAGTTTGGCACTTAGATTCCCTATACTATCATTAGGGGGAGAGAGGCATCTTAGAAAGGGATTCTCACAAGCCAGCAAGCTAGATGGCTCCTTGACTAAGTTAGTGAATGGGAGATGCCAAGTTAAGGGATGTCTACTAATCCCACACACCTCCTTTTGCTTGGGATCTTCAGCTGCAGCCCTCTCTTGGCATTCGGCACACAGGCCATTTTAGCAAGAAGCCAGGGAGGGAGGGAGAAGGACAAGTTGATATACAGGAGATTCCCACCTGAATAGTAGCAGATCCCAGTTCATATCCCTTCTGCCCCTGAGATGGAGGGAAGACCTGAACTAGGGGCTTACTGCAACCTATATGACTACCCTAACCAGTAAGGGTATGTCTAGACTACATGGCTCCGTCGACGGAGCCATGTAGATGAGGTTTCTAGACATAGGGAAATGAAGCGGCGATTTAAATAATCGCCGCTTCATTTACATCAAAACGGCTGCCGCGCTGTGCCGATCAGCTGTTTGGCGGCACAGCATGGTAGTCTGGATGCTCCGTGGTCGACAAGGGAAGCCCTTGTCAACCGCCCTGTTACGCCTCGTGGAATGAGGTTTACCGGGGCGGTCAACAAGGGCTTCCCTTGTCAACCGCGGAGTGTCTAGACTACCGCTCTGTGCTGCCAAACAGCTGATCGGCACAGCGCGGCAGCCATTTTGATGGAAATGAAGCGGTGATTATTTAAATCGCTGCTTCACTGCCCTATGTCTAGAAACCTCATCTACATGGCTCCGTCGACGGAGCCATGTAGTTTAGACATACCCTAAGATAGAGGTTACAAGGGAGATCTTCTTCCTGTTCCCTCTCTAGGCCATTTTGTGTACACATGCCTAGAGGGGCTGATCCAGTGGGCGAAATCTGACCACACCCACTGGTCTGGGTGGAGAAATGTCTGTATTTCCCCAGTGTGTTCATTGCTCTGGGTTGGGCCACAGCGTGCATGCCCAGAGGAATAAACATATGCACTTAGGGTACTCCTACTGTAGAAACTGAGGCACCAAGCAAGTTTTGGCACTTACAGGAGTTGGGGGAAAGCTGAAGCTGTAATTTTGGGAATCCCTGTAACACTTGATTCTGGGTTTTGTGTCTAAATTGACAGGTGCCTAAATCCTTTCCATGTAGCCTATGGCCTTTGAGGGTGGTTAAAGCTATAGTGGACAAATTAAAGCTGGAACAAATACCATTAACTTAGGTGGCAATTTGCCATCTGAGCAATGGTGGGTTGCCATGGAAACACCAAAGATAAAGTGGCTAGTCCATAGCACAACCACCTTTCCAGCCAGTTGCATGCGATTTCAGACAGGTGGGGCTGCTATAGAGGAGTTGCCGGGGCAAAGTGGTGATGGTGGGATGGGGGAATAACAAGCTACCACTCTCTTCCTTGTGCCTTCCTTGCCTATACTTACGCTGCATGTTATACTTCATCACTCTCTATATGTGCCACAGTGATGGAGAGCTTCTTAGTCACATGATTTAAACAACAGATTGAGTTAGGAAAATAAATGGTTCTTTTTCATAGGATAAGATCATAAAAGTTCCCTTTTGCATATATTTTACACCTCCCCCATCTTCACAAGTTATTGAATTACATGTAGCAATGTGCCTTTAGTACACTAATGGCCTATCATCTGTGTTAATTAATTAGTGTCCCTTTTCCTTCATGATAAAATGTAAAATAAGAGCTCCGAGCAGACAAAAGAAGCCAGTTTAAACGATGAAGTTTTGTGTGTGTTTACATGCAGTTCCATGTTGCACACACATCTTGGACATAATTTGTATGTACAAGTCAGGTGAACTTGGCCCGAGAAAGAAGTGTGAACATGAGTGTTATGCTCTGTAGTAAGTATAGAAATCTAATAACTTCACTGCAGTAAGCATCTGAGACATAAGCCCACAAATTGTTCAGTACCCAAATTAACAGAGACGTTGTTCTCATCAGTTAACACCAGGATATTGTCCTGAGATTAGATTCTGATCTTTTACACCAGTATAAATCCAGAATAATTCTAGGGAAGTATTCCAATGATTACACTGGAATTACTCTAGAATTAGATTAGAAAAACTGGCTTTTTGTGTTTGAAGCAGGGTTGTTGATATGGGGTTAACTATGAAATAAACTGAGAAACTATCAGTCTGGCAACAAACTAGAACAGAGTGCTGCCTGAAGATTTGTGTAGCATTTTGATTTTGCTGTCAATATTCCTGTTCATGTGTGTACATACATTAGACTAAGATATAAAGCCACCAGGATATTGTTAACTATCTTCTTCCCAGCAAAGAACCCTCATTTGAGTAAGCAGCTCTAAAAGTGTGACTATGAGATTCCATATTGAATTTAGTCAAAGGCTGCTATTCAGTGGAGAAAAATTGCAAATATTTAACAATATATATTACTTTCTGGCAGTGTTTTTAGATTTTTTTAAATATGAAAATTGTGGCAAGTGAAAATGAAAATATAAATTTTCTCTTTTTGGCTCTAATAAGAGACTGTGTAAAGGCAGCTTGCTGCAATGTTCCAACCAAATTGATGGAAATAGCACTGTCTTGAATACAGTAGTCTGCATATTGCTACTTAGCTGTCAAGCAAAAGGCAGTTATCATTTAGCAGATATAAATGAATCATTTGTTCCTGGTGCAATATGGATAGTGAAAAATAACTGAAGGTCAGGGAAGATGAAAGGAAAAAAAGTATTTTAAAAGAAAGTGTAAAAAATCATTCTATCTAAATGTAAAATCTGAAGATGATTTAGGTAAAAGTCCCACTTTGGTGTAGAGATAACCTGGGAGAGTGACACATCTCATTTCAGGTGTCAGGAAACAGCTATTGAAAATAAATGACATTCAATTCATTCAGTTTCTCCAGTATAGGTGTTTACATCTATGTGCCTCTGTTAAGGATATTAACTGATTAGTTTTGTTATGTTTTTATTACTGATTTTGTTTAGTAAGTGACACTGGGTAAAACTGTATCTGTTAATTTTAATGTTGGCCATTGCTATAACTGTTTATAGCAATGTAACTTTGTCAGCATGTTTAGAGCATGAAGGACTACAACATAAAGCACTGCAGGGCAGGGCCGGCCTAAGGCTGATTCGACCGATTCGGCTGAATCGGGCCCCGCGCCTAAGGGGGCCCCGTGCCCCTGAACCCCGAGTTACCATTCAGAGCTGGGGGCCCTGTTCCAGCAATATGTGGAGCTGGGTCTCTCCCCTGGCTCTGCCTGGAGTGGGCCCCAGCCCCCCCACCGGCTCCCCCGCGCGTCCTCCCACCCCGCCCCCAGAGCGTCCCCCTTGGCCCCGGACCGTCCCTGCCATGCGCGGCTCTCAGCGTGGCTCCCCCTCGCCGGCTGTTGCTGTCATGCACCGCATTGCAGGTGGGCGGGGAGACGCCCGGGCGTGATGTGACATCACGGCCCAGGATTTTAAAACTCCTCGGGGGGTTGCGGGGCGTGGCTGGCTCCGGGTTCAGACTCTGGGGTCTGAGTGCAGACTCTGACCCTGCGAAGCGGAAGGCAGAAGGTAGGGAAGGGGCTTGTGTGGCGGGGGAGGGGAGAGGGGAAGGGGCTTGTGCAGAGGGGGAGGGGTGGGAGAGGAAGGGGCTTGTGCGTAGGGGGAGGAGGAAGAAAGGGGAAGGCACCAAGAGACGGTGGAGGAGAGACAAATGGCAGGGTGCCAAGTGCAGACAATGAGGGAAAGCACAGGAGGGGAGGTGTCAGTGGGAGGGGGGACAGGGTGATGCTGGGAGAGGAGAGGGTAAGGGCATTGGGGGCTAAAGGGGGGAGGGGGAGGTGCTGGGAGAAGGCTTGAAAGAAGGGGTGGGCATGAGAAAGGTGGGGATGGAGCAAGTCATGTGTGAGGGCACAGAGGGGCAGGAGGGGAACGGGGCAGAGAGTGGTGAGGGGGTGGACAGCAGGAAAAAGAGGGCAAAGGGGGCAGGGGCAGTAAGGGAAGGGGGAGGCACCAGGAGGGTGCAGGGCTAAGGGAAGGTGCAGGTGCCAGGGGATTCTGGGGTGAAGCAGAAGGGCAGACACCTGCAGGGGAGGGACCAGCACCAGAGGAGAGAGGCAGGGCAGGTGTGTAGACGGAGTTCTTGGAAGAGGGGATGAGGAGGGGTAGCTCACTTGATCAGAGTGGGGCTACTGGAGGAGTGGGCACAGGGGGGGAGTGAAGGGCTGGTGGAGGGGGGCAGGTCTCAGGAGGGCTGAGGGCAGTGAGAAGGGCAGGAGTCAGGACAGCAGAGGAGGGTGAGGAGTTGGGGTACAGCAGGCACCAGGGGAGATGATGGAGCAAAGGGAGGAGACATGGCAGCAGAGAGAAAAGGTAAAGGTTTAAAAATATTTATTAATAACTTGGTATGCTGCCCACGGCCAGTTTGTTTGCGCCCTGCAGTGTAGTTTGGGTTTATGTGGGGATCAACACATGGCCGGCGAGTGGGAGCCAAAACAAAAAAGTAGTCAGTTTAATGATCGTCTGTTGATATGCGTTTTAGTAGTTAAATTCTTGGACTGTCATTGCTCATGAAAAGTGCTGTCACATGGGTAGAAATCGGGAAAATATTGCATTTTATTAATATCAGCAGAACTGACTTAAATGGGGCCTGTGTGTTGTGTAGTCTTGCCTTAATCTTTGTATTCATGCCTGTCAGTGTGAGAGAAGCTATTTGTATATATTTGCTTGCATATGCAACCACACTTAAGTTGAGGCCCTCAGCATGTTCTGTAAGTATCAGTGTGGTCCCTGGGGCTTCCAAAGTTGAGTTGCCCTAGCTCATCCTTGACAGGTGTCTCTCTAACCTGGGCTTAAATATCTCCAGTGATGGAGATTCCGTAATCTCCCTAGGCAATTTATTCCAGTGTTTAACCACCCTGACAGGCAGGAAGTTTTTCCTAATGTCCAACCTAAACCTCCCTTGCTGCAATTTAAGCCCATTGCTTCTCATCCTAACCTCAGAGGCCAAGGAGAACAATTTTTCTTCTCCTCCTGACGATACTCTTTTAGATACTTGAAAGCTGCTCTCATGTCCCTTTTCAGTCTTCTCTTTTCCAAGGTAAACAAGGCCAATTCCTTCAGCCTTGCCTCATACCTCATGTTCTCTAGACCTTTCATCATTTGTGTTGATCTTCTCTAGACTTTCTCCACGTTCCCTGAAATGTGGCGCCCAGAACTAGACATGATACTCCAGCTGGGGCCTAATGTAGATGGCTCATTCCCTGCCTAGGGGACCTGAGACTGGGTGGGTTAATTTCCAATCCTCCTGTTTATTCTTTTCCTTAGCCAGGAGGGCACGGTAGTTCTGATGGGGGCTCTTCAGGAAGGCAGCCCACACTGCCCCCTGCCTGAAACCTTGTGTAGGTGTTAAACAGCTGTCCAGCCCACCCTAGAGGTGACTGCATTTCAGCGTGCCTGAAGCAACACAGCACCAGCAATGGACAGGAGAACGGCTCCTGGGCATGGCTTGCTCATGACTGCTTCAGTCCCATTGGATGGGCTTCAGCCTCTTTCCTTCCCCTCCCCCGCTTTGCAATGGGGCTGTAGACTCTGGGGGGAGAGGGGTGGAGGCAGGCAGAGGTGTCTCCCTGCAGCAGATGTAGACATGTCTCTGTATTAATCATTCTCTCATTGAAGTTTTTAGCTTTGCATTGAGTCCTTTTACATGGAAACTTTGTATTACGTCTTGGTAGAATAGTCCCTAGGACAAGTGAGGCGGAGACTGTCCCTGTGGGGTGAATGAGGTGGGAATGTATAAGGCGAAAGGTGAGCACCTCTGGGCAGTTGCAAAGGTTGGAGAGGGGATGGAAGCCAGACCCAAGATCAATGAACCCTGGGAAGTGGGCCCATTGAAAGGAGACTGGATGTGTGGATGCTTTGGGGGTCAGCAGCAAGGGTCTGCTTTGGGAAGCCCTCTCTTTGGAGGTGAATGTGGCAGCATTGAGACACCACCCAGAAGCAGGCGCCACAGACACTAACTGCAGATTCATGGGATGGCTCTCACAGATCTTGCACATGCATAAGATGATAGATTTGCCGGGGGCGGGGGGGCAGTGGCGTAGCGAGGGGGCCGGAGGGGTCATTTGTCCCTGGGCACCATGCTAGGGAGGCGCCAATTTAATCCCATTCTGCTCCCCCCGTTATCCCTTCAGCTCATGTGCTCCTACTCTGCCTGCCACGGGCAGCTGGAACCTCCTCCCTGCCTCTCTGCTCCGAGCCGACCCTGCTCCAAGCCCGACCCTGCTCCATCTCCACTGGAGGGTTAGTGCATGTGGGAGCCCGGCCCCAAACTGTAGGGGGTAGGGGAAGATGCAGTACAAGTTCCCCTCAGCTGTGCACCAGATTTGGGGCCGTGCCACATGGCAGGGGGTGGGGAAGGGTGCGCAAATTTTTCCTTTGCCCCCCGGGTGCATAACACCCTCGCTACGCCTCTGGTGGCACATCCATACAAGCCACATGAACTCAGTACAGGTGCACAACACAAAATCCATTCTGCTCATGGGAGGAAACTCTTAGGCTATGTCTACACTGGTGGCTTCTTGCGCAAGGGTTCTTGTGCAAGAAGTCTTGTGCAAGAACACATCCACACTGCCATGTGCGAGCTGTGCTTTTGCACAAGAGCATCCATGGCAGTGTGGACACTCTCTTGAGCAAGAAAGCTCCAATGGCCATTTTAGCCATAGGGGTTTCTTGCGCAAGAAATCCCTGCCGAGCATCCACACTGCCCTCTTGCACAAGAGAGCTTACATCTGTTAGAAAAGAGCGTAGCTCTTGCGCAAGACGCCCTCTTTCACCACGCCACACTGTAAATTTCCTTGCACAAGAGCAGGCGGGCAGTGTGGCTGCTCTGGGGGTTCTTGCACAAGAACGGCTGTACTTGAGTAAGAAGCTGTGAGTGTAGACATAGCCTTAGAGGGAACACTTCCCCAGTCTCTCTGCCCCCGAGTTAATGTCACACACATTGGGTTAATACAACTGCAGGATAGTTGCATGAGGGGGGTTTAGTGGGGGCCAAACTAATCCCTGTTGGTAGGAGGATGGTGGGAAAAGTCCTTCAAGAGGGGTGACATGTCACCTTTTACTTCTGGTCATGTGTCCATCTTGCCCCAAGCGTGTTGCCTCCAGCGGCCTGGCTAATGGAGGTCAGGGGGTGTGGCTAATGGGGGTCAGGGAGTGTGGCTAATGGGGCACCAACAAAAATTATACAAATCTGTCAGCCCCGGTGGAGGAGTGCATCGGCTGCCTGCACCACAGGCGGTGTGAGTTTAGCGCAGGGTGTGTGTGTGTGTGTGTGTGTGTGTTGGGGGATTTTTTTGTGCTGTGGTTTTTTTTTTTCTTGCTCAACCAGAATTGGTGTGGGGCCCCGTCGAAATTGTTTGAATTGGGCCCCGCACTTCCTAAAGCCAGCCCTGCTGCAGGGTTTCACAATGTTAGCACAATTTTGGAATTAAAGTCGGGCTATGGCAGAATACACAAGAATTCTATAAGGACTAAATCCTGTAAGGTTTTGATCTCTTGATAATGCTGAGGGCAATCAATTCTTCTGAAAGGCCAGTAAGCTCAGGAGTTGAAGTTACTCAGCACCTTCTGGGATAAAGCCCCAGTTCTCAAATGCACCAGGCTTGCAAGGGTAGTATAGTACAGCAAATTACTTCCATATTTTTTTCAATAGTACAACATATAATTAAGAGGAGAAAGCCTTTACCAACGACTACAGTATTCTATGGGAATGGTCCGAGACAGTGCTTGTCTCTTACTTCAAGAATATTTCTCTAAGGGCAAAATGAAAAGAATTTTGTCAACTGTATATGTCTATTGGACATTATAGAGGAGGACATATAGCAAAGTTGCTCAAATTATAAACATCTCAAATCTTCCCCTTGCATAACAGATGATATCTGAAATTAAGAGGCAATCCAATATCAATCCCCAAAATCTCACTTATCATCCAAAATTACACTCAGGTTAGGAGGCCATAGTTATTGACTCTGCTTGGAAACAGCTTATTCAACAAAGAAGTGGGTTTGTTGCAGAGGCTAATACCCAGCTTCTATCAACCACTAACCTAAAAGCATGAGTAACTCGCGGTTAAAAGCTCAGTGGAAGGATGGCTGAGTAGGTATGCTTTTCAATGTTAATTTTTATGTCTTTGTGGTGTCAAGTATACAACACAGTATGTCAGAACTCTGACTGTTAAAGCCAGTATTTAGACCCAAGACAAAGACATTTATTATAATAATTTTTGGTCTGCCTGTTTCGATGGTACATTAGCTCTCCTGCTTTTTCTCTTTGGAACACTAAAACAACTATTTAAATTGCTCTTATGGTTCAAAATTACGGAAATGAGTAATCTTTTCTCAATAATAGTAATAAAATTAGAATTCAAAAACCTCAAGAAAATGGTTTTGATTAAATATAACTTTTTATTAATATACTGGAATTTCAGCTGTTCAAATGTGCAGTGAATTCATAGTTACAGTTGCCTGTCTATTTTTGTACCAAGAGAAATATTACATAGATCTACAATTTCCCATATTCATGGATAGTGTTTTCATGGTAGTGCTATATTTAAAATATAATTATTCTAATTGAGGAATTATTCCACTTTCACTCAAATTACTAAGGCAGTATCATAAAATCACATGCCTTCCACTAAATTTTAGAAACAAAAGCTTCAGCCAAAGGACAAAAAATTACATACAGTATAATTTCTATTTTATATCTACTTTCAAGAAATTGCACAAGTTCTCCATGTCTTCTGTTGCTTTGCCATAAAGAGGATTGGCAAAGGAAGGGGCACTTGTGTCCTTACTGGACGCATGCTAGAAGAAAGACATAAAAATGTCATTTCAACAAGAAGTCCTATATGGAAACAGGTATAAGAATGACAGTAGGTATTCAGATCTCCAAGTAACATGCAATGACACCTGCCTCAGAGACTAGCTGCATGTTCAAACTAAGCCAAATGTTCCTAAACATTTTGGCCCAGATTCTCAGTTGGTGTGAATAAGCATAATCCCCCTGAACTGGATGATCTTGGGCTAGTCAGTTCTCTCTATAAAGGTTTCCCACCTGTGTCTGTCTTGTCTGTATAGACTATAAGCATTTTGGGGCACATTGGCACTATGACACTGTACAGTGCCTAGCACAATGGCACCTCCCAATTCTGATATGGCCCTCTAGGTACTACTCTACTACAAATGAATAATAACGATGAAGATCTAGCCCGTGAAGTACAATCTGCTGCATCGTTATTATACAGGTGCTTTGGTTAAATAACAGATTAAGTACATAGGTACCTAAGTACATTTTGAGCAACAAAATGGCAAATGAAATTTGATGCTGATAAATGTAAAGTAATGAACATTGGAAAAAATAATCCCAACTATACATACAATATGATGAGAACTAATTTAGCTACAGCTACTCAAGAGAGAGCTCTTGGAGTCATTGTGGATAATTCTCTGAAACCATCCTCTCAGTGTGCAGCGGCAGTCAATAAAGCAAATAGAATGTTAGGAATCATTAAAAAAGGGATAGAGAATAAGACAGAGACTATCTTATTGTCTCTATATAAATCCATGGTATGCCCACATCTTGAACACTGTGTACAGATGTGGTTGCCTCATCTCAAAAAAGATATATTGGCATTGGAAAAGGTTCAGAAAAGGGCAAAAAAATGATAAGGGGTTTGGAATGGGTGCCATATGAAGAGAGATTAAAAAGACTGGGACTTTCCATTTTAGAAAAGAGGACACTGAGGGGGGAATACGATAGAGATTTATAAAACCATGACTGGTGTAGAAAAAGTGAATAAGGAAAAGTTATTTACTGGTTCCCATAACATAAGAACTAGGGGGTCACCAAATGAAATTAATAGTTAGCAGGTTTAAAACAAACAAATGGAAGTTTTTCTTCATGCAGCACACAGTTGATTTTTAGAACGCCTTGCCAGAGGATGTTGTGATGACCAGGAGTTTAACAGGGTTCAAAAAAGAACTAGATAAATTCATGGAGGGTAGGTACATCAATGGCTATTAGCCAGGATGGGTAAGAATGGTGTCCCTAGCCTCTGTTTATCAGAGGCTGGAAATGGGTGACAAGAGAGGGATCACTTGATGATTACCTGTTCTGTTCATTCCCTCTGGGGCATTTGTCATTGGCCACTGTCAGAAGACAGGATACTGGGCTATATGCAGGAGTAGACTGGCAATCAAAATAGGCCTGGCAATGGCCCTCCCCATGATGTCACCCCTGCGTGCCCCACAAGCCCCGCCCCCTCTCCCTGTGTCACGGCCGGCACGCAGCACAAGTGGCGGGTCAGGCTCCGTGTGCCGCATACAGCGTGGCCGCAGAGCCGCTCGGAGTGAGGTGCAACAACGGCCTGTCACAGGTAGATACGATGGCCCACCAGGAAATTCCCGGTATCCCGCTGGGCCAGTCCGCCCCTGGCTAGATGGACCTTTCGTCTGACCCAGTATGACCATTCTTATGTACTTATTTACTAATGTACTTCTTTTAGAGAGAAAACCCTAATAAGGAGATTTGAAAAAAACATTTAAATTAGGATTTGCAGCCTAATTCAGAATTTTGGATTTAAACTCCATACAACGTTGTTTCAATCATTAATCTAGTTAAAAACTAAACACTTTATAGCTAAGTCATCTTCTTACATAGCACTCTGCTAACTGTGCTTAACTGTGGGAAATATGCTTTTCTGTTCTATTTAGCAAATGCAAGCAGAAGCAAGGCTAAGTAGAGAAGTAGTTTGTCAATTTGTTAAAAGGAATGCAATAATCTGAGTGAGATTTGAAAAACCCGCAGTAGGAATGAACATGGCATTTTGAAAAGAAATTGATACTTACTTCATACTGCGTTTGCCAGGGGGAAACACTGATTTGAACAACTGGCGAGGCAACACACTCAGGAGACTACAATAGAGATATATCAGTTTCAGAGAAACTTAACACAACAGTTTGTGACATTACAGAAACACGCAGCAGAAATAGTGTCATCAAATGATACTACTGAGATTAAAAAAAAGGAAGATAAACAACAAGGGTATGTCTAGATTACATAACTCTGCCGACAGAGGCATGTAAAATAGGCTACCCGACATAGTCAATGAATCCGGGATTTAAATATCCCTGGCTTCATTAAAATAAAAATGGCTGCCACGCTGTGCCGCTCAGCTGATCGTTGGCACAGTGCGTGAGTCAAGACGCAGATCGGTTGACAAGGGAAGCCTTTGTCGACCACTCCGTTATGCCTTGTAAAACAAGGTTTACAGGAACGGTTGACAAAGGCTTCCTTTGTCGACCGATCCGCGTCTTGACTCGCACGCTGTGCCGACGATCAGCTGAGCCGGCACAGCGCGGTGGTCATTTTTATTTTAATGAAGCTGGGGATATTTAAATCCCGGATTCATTGACTATGTCAAGTAGCCTATTTTACATGCCTCTGTCGGCAGAGGCATGTAATCTAGACATACCCCAAATGATACAGTTGTAGGGGTAAAAATGTGGCAATACTAGATCTAGACTGAAACTGTCAGGAAAGTCAGTTGAGCTAAGTTTGTTAAGTACTTAACTGTTGCTTATCTGCAAATTAGTGATACCATTGCTGTGTGGTTATATTTTCTGACTGGAGATATAAGTCACTTAAACTTAATGTTCTTTAAGCTCTAGGAAAATAGCATAAACTTTGCATTAGGTCTTGCAGAAAAAAATATTGAAAGCACATATCATTCCATTCTTAAAGAAAACAAAAAAGAAAATCCAGTGGTGCACTGAATTTAAATCACAGTACCCAGGGATCTTTAATTCAGTATGAACATATGTCTTCTGACACCACACTTCTGTTTTTCAACTTGCTATTAAGTGAAGCCTGTCAAGAATCTATTTTAACTAAAATAAAAGTTTCCTAGTAAAATGGACATGATTGTAATGGGAATGTTTCCAACGTGCTCTTACAAACCCAAACCTGCAAGTAAATGAATCTGATCTAATGTTTCCAAAATCAGATGTGAAGAATTTTTTATAGAAAATGAATGGCATGTCATTGTTAATCCTGTTCAATACTCTGGAGGAATCTTATATTACTTTCTGAGGAAAGGTTAAGAGAAATTTTATTGGCCATGGCACACCTAACCTAATTCTTATAACTCTGTTAAGAGTACTCTCAAAATGAGGTATGGAAGTTGGTTTAACTTGCACCTTTTATTTCTAAGGCAAATGCGTTCTTCATATGTTCTTCAAATGGATTCTTTTTCATGTTCTTCATATGAGCTATTTTTAAACTAAAAAAAAGAGTCATAATGCCACAGCAGTGTATTCAGTTAATAGGACTGCAGTGGTCTAACTTAGAGCAGAATTTTTGTCCCGCTGTATAATTTGATCCTTGAATCTCTTCTTCTTGAATCTTTACAGCTATATGAAGCTGTTAGATGTATAATTTAATAAGCAATGTTTTATTAGTAGATTAAACTCAAGCCTACTCTATGTTATCATGGGCCATTCTTCTAAGTTATGCAACTTCAGCTACATGAATAACTTTGCTGAAGTCAATGTACCTTAGATCTACTTACTGCAATGTCTTCACTGCAGTGATTCAATGGCGGATACTCTTCCATTGACTCCGCCTACGCTCTCATTCTATGGAGTACCAGAGTTGACAGGTGAGCACTCAGCAGTTGATTTATACTAGATATGATAAATCGACCCCCTCTGGATTGATTGCTGCCTGTCGATCCAGCAGGTAGTGCAGACATGTCTTCAGTTACGTTCAGCAAATGGGATAGGTAAAGCAATACCAATAGTGATCCATTCGTCATACTTTTTGCTTACTGTAGTATGTCATAGCAATGCAAATTGCAACATATTTAAAATTAGGATGTATAATAGTTTTCACTAAATCCAATCATTTGCATGCATGTAGCTAAGTGCTGTAGTTTAGCAAGTCCTTTATGTCTTTAAAGTGCTCTTTAATTTCAGAAGCACAAGGAGAGAGGGGGGCCCAATGAATGGGTACTTGCTCTGAACATCTGACCCTAAATATGCTTACTAAAATAGGTGTTATTCAGGTTCACCAGCCAAAGAATATTAGCTGCAACCAAAAAGACATTCCAAACACTGTATTGCATTCCACTGGGTCTACTAGTGTGGTGAAAATACAGGAGAGCAGAAATCTTACCTTGACTGTGAATGGCAATATAGTAGTTTTATCAGACTTATTTTCTTTATTTAAAAACATTCATTTGTTTTCCTGGGCAGCATGTTTGAACAACACTGTGACTTTGGACTTTCTATTTCGCTAAGTTACATCTAGCTATTGCTACTTACCTTTACTTCCCCAGGTGAATTACGATCCTCGTACAGTGGGTTAGCAAATGCAGTATTATGGATTTTCTCCTGGGTCCTTAAAAAGACATAGACTATCAAATAGTAAAACTGCTTAAAGCTAGCCAAAAAGATAAAGAGAAAAATTCTTTCCTGTGGTAACTCCACTAAAGTCAATGGAATTACACAGGAGATGAATTTGGCCTACTGGGTTGTGTTCTATCTGTGAGCTTACTGGTTTTTTAAAAGACAGTAAAATAGAATTATTTAACTTGCTTCTGATAAAAATTAATATACAATTTCACATCCATTGACTTATAGCATGATTTACAAAGTGTTGTGTATGGATATTTGGTGCTATACGATAGGGCCAAACAAGTAAGTTATAGGCTTGTAAAGCTTATGCTTTAATGGCACAAACAGGATCAGCTCACAGACATTGCAGTACAATGAGGAAGAGAGTGTCATGTGTTCTTAGACTTGTATGCTACACAAAACAGATTTTTAATGGAGGAGAGCCTGATGTGAAATAATTAGGATGCTGTTCCAAGAATAAGAGGGTCTCTTGAAAGAAGACACTAAGTCAGGAGTGGTACACAGAGACAAAGGGAACTGTTGGGGGCAGGGAGCAATATGGAGTTATGGACACAGGAAGCCAGGAAAGGGCATAAAGGAGACATGTGCAGGAGCAAAGTTCTGGTTTGCTCTGAAAGAACCTCCTCTTGCAAGGTGCCCTCACCACCTTTACTCCCCCTGACTAGTAAATGGAATTGTATGTGTCACTTTTCAGCAGGATGCAACTAGCCAAGTGGACCTTGCAGCTCACTCATCCTTGGGAAGTCCCAGTTACTAATCAGTCTCTTACCCATAAACAAGCAAATTTTCAGCTTTGTAATCAAACTACTTATGATGTTTTTGTGGTATGGTAGAAACAGATTGAAGTAGTATTGCCAGACATTCAAACAAAGCAGCTAGTAGGCAGGGTAAATAACTATAACAAGAACATAGCATTGCACATATCGTATTAAAAGTTATAACTATGCTGCCCTGGCAGCAGTATGGGGATAAGATCACTTTCTTTATACTATTGTTTTGCCACTAACCCTTGGGTAATCCAGTATGCATTAGTGTAAAATAAATTGTTCATGGGTAACTATGCATGACTAAATTTTTAAAGGGATTTTAGTGTTTCGCGTCCATTGATTAAAAATAATATTGCTCATATTCTCAAATGTCAACTTGTAACATTGAAAGAGATTTTTTTAAATCACCTTCCCGGTAAATAAGCTGTAGTTATACTTAAAAAAACCCTTCATCATCTTATTTTGAGATTACTTAAAAGTAACCAGTTTGAATTTTCATTTGTAAAACCTGTCACCTGTGTGTGGTGCTTGAATTTGTCAACTGTGGGATGAGATGCTTGCCCGCACAAAGTTGTGCTGGCAAAAATGGATACCAAACTGATGTTGCTTTGCAGATTTGGACCTATATCCCTGAATGTGAATATGGTGTATTATACCTTTGGCTAATTACGAATATAATGATTGTCAGACTGGAACAGACAGTGGTTCATTCACTCCAGCATCCTATTTATGTGGATGCTGCAGAGAGAGGTGTAGAACTACAGTATTTCACAGATGATGAAAATTCTTCCTTATATCAGCTGGCCATCAGTTTAAACCCTAATTTTAAACTGCTTGAAGAGTTTTACTAAATATATTATCAGCGACCTGAGTTAATCTCATTCTTGCAATGCTTGCTGTTACTTGACATTACTCTAGTTGGAGACAATAGCTCGTGGCTGCAGCTGTGAGTTATACGTCCATCCCAAGGTCTCACAATGGAAATTAAGATATGTATCTTGTGTCAGCCCTCTTCAGAAAAGGGTAAACCAACTTATCACTCAAAAATAGTCCAGAATAACCAGTCCATAGGTCATGCTTATAAAACTCAGCCATGTAGAATACTTTGCATATGAAAAGCCAATAAATTTCAGATTAAACAAAACTGGAAAAAGAAGAGATCAATTAGGGGTTAAAATGCCAAATGGTTGGATTTTTAGGAAAAACAAAAAAACTGAATGTGAAACAGCTCAGAGAAAATTGAGGGTTTTTTAAAAACATAACTAGAACTTCCACAAAAAGTAAAGGAAAGAATTAACCATCTTTGGTTACACACCAGATTGCATGGATGATACTTTTGCTAAACACAATCCCATGATGGAGCAGCAGTTGTTTTTTTTGTGCAGATTCCACTCACCATAAATTGCACTGTACAGAGATTGGAGAAAGTTGTATTGATCACAAAGACACTTGTCAGTGTTTAAAAGAGATCCTTGAGTGGAATAATGTTTTTTAATGGAAAAGTCAATGTATCTGGATTTAATTGGTTTGGATGTGACAATTCAGAATTCTGACTTCAAAACCAAACATTGTCAGTTTTACCCAGAATACAACACACAATGCAACATAGTTTATGTTACAAGAAGAGCATTCCCCCAATTGAATTTTACTATACTCATAACCAAAACAGAACTAAACAAAATCACACAGCTAAAGGACAGACCAGTCAATTCTAATTACACCCATCTCTTGAACACATACTTTATAGATATTTGAAACTGCAAATCTAACTAAAAGTCTTTGTTCTTAAAATATTTACAACATTTTTTAGACACAATTTAGGTTTGAAAAATATAGTGCAGTCATTTCATTCTGCAGAGGAAATGGATGTCAGGGTGCAATCTGGGTAGACTCAAAAGACAGTTATGGTAATTGATTTAGAATTACTATACCTCCGGGTTTCTTGCTTGATTAGGCTGCTAATATACTGTCTTGGCTATCTAGTTCTGTACTTTCTTTCCTTTTTAGTTACTTTTTTTTTTTGCTACTTTGTGTTTTTTTTTAAGAAAACCTTTGCATATCTCATCTTGGTGATGTCCAACCCTAAGACTGAGGCCGTGTCTAGACTACATCCCTTTTTTGGTAAAGGGATGTAAATTAGGCATGTTGATATTTCAAATGAAGCCGGGATTTGAATTTCCCATGCTTAATTTGCATAATGGCTGCTGCCGCTTTTTTTTGAAATGGGGCTTTCGAAAAAAATGGCAGTTTAGACGGGGCATTTTTGACAGAAATGCCCCATTTCAAAAGATCCTGTGCTCCTCAGGATCTTTGAAGAGTACAGGATTTTTTTAAATGGGGCATTTCTGTCGAAAATGCCCCGTCTAAACTGCCGTTTTGTTTTTTTTCGAAAAAAACCCATTTTGAAAAAAGCGGCGGCCACCATTATGCAAATGAAGCAAGGGAAATTCAAATCCCGGCTTCATTTGCAATATCGACATGCCTAATTTACATCCCTTTACCGAAAAAGGGATGTAGTCTAGATGTAGCCCGAGTGATGTCTTTGTTTTCTCTCCTCCAGTTATCTTGTACTCTTTGTCCTAAGTGTAATAGCCATCAGAACTATAATTTCTGAATAAAAGAGCAAGCACAAACCAAGATCTTCTTACTGTGTCATTGAGTGTCCTTTCCAGGAAAATGGGGCAGTGGTGGAAATTGCTCCTATACAAACAAAGTTGTCATCTGGAGTGCTTTCTTAGGCTGATTAAACAGTGTATGGTGAAGAGCTACATGCTTATTGACTCCCAGTTTTGTGCTTTGACCGCAAGACCAACCCCTCTCTTTCCTCTGACCAAAAGATCAGTCTGCATATCTGTTTGTGGGATGGGGGGAAATAAAGAGGATGAAAATCAAGGGGAAGATGGGCAGAGAGAAAGATGAGGAGAAGCACCTGGTAGGAGAGAGAGACTGGAAAGAGAAACAGAGAGAGAGAGATACCAGAGGTATCTTGGAAAAGCTATGCTGCATCCAAGGAACGTGTCCTGCTTTTCTGAAATTTTTTTTGGAAAAATAGACACGCTCTTTTGCCATTCCTGTAAACCTCGTTCTACAAGGCATAAGGGATGTGTCAAAAGAGCAGGTTTTTCCAAAATTTGGCGCCATGTAGATGCACCACATTTCAGAAAAGCCTCTTTTGAAAGAAAAGCAGAAAAAGATACTCAATTTGCATATCTTTTTCTTGCTTTTCTTTGTAGTCTAGAGATAGCCAGAGAGAGAGAGACTGTAGAATGGAAAGAAGGGCTGAGAGAAGAGGAATGGAAAGGCAAAGAGTGTTACTAAGGTAACCCCAAGAGACCTGTCAGTGATTTGTGAATTTGAGGGTTATTGCTCAAAGATTTTGAAAGATGAATTACTGGTTAAAGAGAACCTATGTTGCAGCATTATAGAAATAGCACTTCAGCATTCCAGCCATTCTTGCAATTGTTTTCCTTTCTCCTTTGATAGTTATGGAGGAGGCATTTTATATTGTCGTTATGTCAGCAGACGGATAGATTCATTTTATTTGCCCAGCACGGTCAGCACACGAGGCACATGATAGACAGGGCCCAGGCTTTGAAGAGCGAACAATCTAGATAGACATGTACAAAGATTATTTATGAACAGAAAGGGCATGTCTACACTAGGAAATTATTTCAAAATAATTTATTTTGAAATAACTCCTGAAATAACTATTTTGAAATAGTGTGTCCACACCAAAGGGAAGCCTTGAAATTAGTCCACGGTAGGCTCCCTTAGCTCTGGTCTACACTAGGGAGTTACTGCGAAATAACAAGTGGAGCGTCCAGACTACCAAGCCCATTATTTGAAAATAAGGGACTGGTTATTTTGAAATAACAACTCCTGCTTTCCACAAGGAATGATGCTTATTTCAAAACAGTTATTTTGAAATAGCTGTAGTGTGGATGCTCTACTGCTGCTATTTCGAAATAACTACTCCCCAGAGTCATTCAAAGGAATTACTCCCCAGGGGCTCTAAGTCGAGGTAGTGTATCTACATTAAGGGAGCCTACCTTGGACTAATTTTGAGGCTCCCCTGTAGTGTGGACACACTAAAAGAAAATAGAATGGGTGTGGAGGGGGGAGAAAAGGATGGGGGAAGTAAAAGCACTGTGAAAGGTAAAGAGGAAGAGAGCACACATTTTAGTAATGCCACAAATCTTGTTTCGATTCTTATTTGTCTATTATTTATATAAATGAGTAAAGTATTCAGTCTTTTGCAACTAATCTTTTTATTAGAATAATGTTTCTATTCTGTGCAGAATAATCTTCACAGGGACAGGGATGCTTTACAAACAAAAATTTTTCTGTGCAACTATTTTAGAAAAATTTTAAGGCAAAATTCTGCTCTCTGAAGAGCACACAGTGCCTGCTGGCTTCCAGGGGAGATGGAGGTGTGCATCTGAGAGCTGATTTTGTACTTAGAGATTTTGAATAACCACAGATGTCTCCTATGTCCTCCCATTTAAATACTAAGTTAAAAAAGACAGGTGTTGCTGAGCTGTGATAGATCCTGGGGCTCTGTAATTCAGTGATAATGGCGCACTTAAAGTATTCTAAACAATTAAGATGCATTTCACTGTTTTCACTTTGAGGTCCACTGAAGTTAGCTTATGGTGCAAAGCTAGGTTTTGTGTTTATAGCTGCATATACAAGGCGAACAGACTGAAAGAAGATTTAAAAGCTGAAACCACAGAATCTGGGCAATTAGCCATAGCTTTGTGCTACATTTTTTTGTGCTTTTGTGCACACGCACACACACACACACACACCAAGGCTTCACTTACATTTTTGTTACTTTCTTCTTCCAAAGGACACACAACACAACGGCCGTGATTTTGATCAGTAGGAAAGCTAATGCGATGCATAAGCCAGTCCGAATATCTGCAAAGTCAGACGAATGAAAGAGATGAATAAGCCCAGGGAGGGAAAGATTGTAAGAATGGCTTGAATCCTGTTAATGTCTTTTTAAATGACCCACCATTTCGAAGGAGAATTGGAGCTGAACCTGGGGGAGGATTAACCTTGATGTGGCAACGATTTCCTTGCCATTCTTTTCCACATCTGGGAATAAGATAAAAAAGAAATTTGTGAGAGAGGATCTGGGAGAGCTTTCGAGCAGAGAAGATAGGGAACATACTAAAGCAGGGGTGAGGAACCTAAGACCTGGGGCCTGGATGGGGCTCCTGGGTTGCCTGGATCTGGCCCCCCAAGGCTTAGACCCTCTCCCAGCATTTGGGAGTCTGTGCTCACACTCCAGCACCCTCCTCATAGTGCCCAGCCCCTGACTGATTTTTCTGTGCGTCAGCAACCCCCGACCCAAAAAAGGTTTCCCACCCCTGTGCTAAAAGATGACTGGAAGCATGGGAAAGTCTAACTGAGGTAATCCAAATGCTCAGAGGGCATGTATAGCTGTGTCCAGAATGCATAACCTGCAGGAGCAAAATTCATGGAATGAAAATGCAAATTATAAACACAAAAAACAAGCCATACTGGATGATAAACAGCACCCTGCTTACTCTGCCATCACTGTCCATCACCAAACAGCCAGGGCTGGCTTAAGAAAGGCACTCTACAGGCTGCAGCCCGGGGACCTTGGCTAAGGGGAGGGGGGGCCTCAAAAAGTTCTCCAGCCTGATAAAAGAGCAGCCTGGGCCCTGGGCTGCAGCCACTAAAGCCTCTGCATTCTGGCCCTGACTGGCAGGTCTGGGGGGCATGGCTCCATGTGCTACTACCCCTCTTCTCAGCCTCCAGGCTAGAGATAGACGTGCTGGGACTCTCTATCCCTGTGTTTCCCTTGCCTGCAGGCTCTGCCCCCTACAGCTCTCATTGGCTGCTTCCAGCCAAGTGCAGGGCAGCTCTCAGAGCATCCTGTCCCCTCCCATCCCTGGGGCCTGTGACATCAAAGGGAAGTTGTCCCAGGTAAATGCTCTACACCCCAACTCCCTATCCCAACCCTAAGACCCCTTCCACACCCTAAATCCTGCCCAGATCCTACAACCCACCCCATGCTCCTGCCCTGAGCCCCTCTTGCTCCCTAACTTCTTCCCAGACCCTGCATCCCCATCTCTTGTGCTGAGCTCCCTCTCATGCTCCAAACACCTTGGACCCAGCCTGGAGCCCCCTCCTGCACCACAAATACCTCATCCCCAACTTCACCCCAGAACTCACACCCCGAGCCAGAAACCACATCTCCTCCTGCACTCCAGCTCTGCCTCAAACTGCAGTCTCCTCCCACACTCTAAACTCCTCATTTTGGGCCCCACTGTGAAAACTAGAGGACATCACAAAATTTAATAGCCCTGGACCTCCAGAAGAGTTAATCTGGCCCTGTAAACAGCATCTTTCCATACCAATAGCTGACTAGTGTGATTTATTCACCTGTTTTCTTTGTCTCCTGTGTGAATAAGAAACATTACTGAGTAGTCAGTCTAGTCTCCCTAGTGGAAAGGAAGGCAGGGGAGCCAGGAAGGGAAAGAAAGTGTGGTGTAAAACCACTGCCCAATCCAGTATAATGGGGATGTAAGACATGTAACTCTTTGTATTGCAAGTCATGACACCATCTATCTGTTTTGTTAGTCTATTTGTTGTTTTTTAAAGTTTTTCCCGTTATAGACTAACTTGGCTATCCCTCTGAAGCTTTCCGTTATCAGTTATTATAAGTCATGTAAGTTTCAGTTATTGTGAGTTGGGTAATTTTCTGTTATTGTAAATCACATAACTCTTAAGTTATTGTAAGTCATATAATGTTTTAAGTTCTGCAACTTCTTGTAAACTTTGTAACTTCTGGTTATTGCTTGTACAGCCTTTAAGCTTTGTAACATCCCATCCGGGAGAAGTGAGTGTGTGGGTGTGTGAGTAGTAGGTGTGTGTAAGTGATAAGAGAGTGTGATTAGGGGAATGTCTGTGCCTGGTGGAAAGGAACCATGAGGCTACAGACTTGGAGCCAGGAGCCAGGTGGGGTCTGATGTAATCTTTGCTTGCACATGAGTTTGGCAAAAATGCAGCAAAGATGAGAAGAAGAACTTAATATGCATGAGAAGAATGAGGTCTGGACAGGCCTTTCAGTCATGGACACAGAAAAAGAACTCAGTGTACGTGACCGGGCCACCTAGTTCAATAAAGAGAAGAGAGCATGCAGACCACGGGTCGTATCATCAGCTTGCCTGCCCAGATTTGTGACTGCAGACAGACACACTGGACCCACCATGCTTGGCTTCTTTTGCTATCTCTGTGTAACTCATCACTTGCGTAAGTGTCTGAGTGTCTGAATGTGTATGTGCGTTTGTGAAGGATTTCCATTCCCTTTTTCACTTGATCCAACAGTGGCATTGAATAAATCAATATAAATGTAACCTTGGTTTGGTCTCCAGTGAAATTAGGTAACAGAAAGAATCTGTGGTTTTTTTAATTGCTATCTATTAATTTGTTCTTTTATTTTTCTTTTCAAAATACAGTCCTTAAGTAACTTTCCACGGTAAAACCAAGCAACCATAATAAACCAGCCTCTACGACTCTTTCAAATAACTATAAAGCTGCTGCTGTCTTCACTTTAAGCGAGTAGATATTCAATTGTGGAAACAATAGAGCATATTCTCGAGCTCATCATGTATGAATGCAATGATGAGGCAGAGAATCAGTTTGGTGCAGCAATTTCATTGACCTGTGAATACATAAATCCAGAAGCATGTCTGTAATCCCAATATCCAGGAAGTTCTACCATCCTGATAGTTATGATGGCCTCTTGCCTTTTACAGATGCTTGGCTCCTTTCCTTCATTGCCATTTTGTACTAATATTTTAATTTAGAGCCAATAAATCACACACAGACTCTTTTATCAAGTTTATAAAAAAGGATAGGTAAATCCTATATGCACTATATACACACAAACAATATTAAAAGAACATTTCAAATGCTTAAAAGTTAGGAAATTCTAAATTGCTTGTACAACCTTAAATTGGTCCTATTATGCCTATGCATTATTATACAGTCTTTAATTATATGGTCACAACTCTTGTAATTTCTCTATAAAGGGATTAGGGGGAAGAAAGTGAGATATCAGAGATCCATGTAGTTTAAGGCCAGAAAGTACCATTAGGTTATTTAGTCTGACCTCTTTTATATCACAGGCTATTACATCCAGCCAGTTACCCCTGTATTGCGCCTAACTTGTGTTTAACTGAAGCATATCTTTCAGAAAGATATCCCGTTCTGATGTGAAGAAAATCAAGAGATGGGAAGTTCTCTGCTTTGCTGTTTGTTTCAAGCATCAATCACCTGGCTGTTAAAAAAGTGTGCCTTATTTCTAATTTGAATTTGTCTGCGCTCAGCTTCTAGTCATTGGTTCTTCTTATGCTATTTTACTAGATTAAACAGCCTTTTTGATACTCAGTATTTTTTCACCATTGAACACTGCAATCAAGTCATCTCTCAGTCTTCTTTCTGATAAGTTATACAGTTTGAGCTCTTTATATCTTTCAGGCTACGTCTAGACTACAAAAGTAAGTCGGAAAAAGATACACAAATTGGGAATCACAATTTGCGTATCTTTTTCTGATGTTCTTTTGAAAGAGGCTTTTCCGAAAGTTGGCGCATCTACACTTTCTTTCGACACATCCCTTATGACTCGTAGAAGAGGTTAACAGGGTTGGCAAAAGAGTGAGTCCGCTTTTTTGAAAATGTTTTCGGAAAAGCAGACATGTTTCTTGGAGGTGGCATTGCTCTTCCAGGATACTTCCGGTATCCTGGAAAAGCACTGCAGTCTAAATGTAGCCTTCATGTATTGTATTTTCTCTGGCACTGCATTTTTTTGCTTCTTTCTTGCATGCCCTCATATTTTTCAACATCCTTTTTAAAATGTGGCTGGCAGTACTGGATACTGTAAGCCAGTACTGGTCTCACAAATACTGTATCTAGAGAGAAATTTGCCTCCGTAGTCTCCTGGACACACATCCATGCATCCTGTTAGTTCTTTGTGTCACAGCATTGTGCTGTTGACATTATGAGTTGCTTATCCACTATAACCCCTATTTCTTCATCAGAGTCATTGCTTTCTGATTTAGAGTACCTTAATCTGTAGCAATGGTCTTGCTTTCCTTGTTCCGAGAGGTATATCATTGCGTTCGGCTATACGTATTAAGTGGATTAAGAAAAGGCTAACTGACAGATCTCCAAAAGTAGTTGTTAATGGTGACTCATCATTGAATGGGGGTGTTTCTCATAGGATTCCACAAGGACTAGTATTAGACTTGAAACTATTAAACATTTTCCTCGGTAATCTGGAAATAAACACAAAATTGCTGCTGACGTTTTGTGAAATAAGGAAAGAGTAGAAAGGGAGTTCACTTACTAGTCAAGACTTCCAGCCTTGACTTCACCATTTATTTTATTTTTTTCTGTTTATCTGGTAGTAGAGGAAACTTGGTGGTAGTATCAACCACTGGAATAAAATGAAAATCCATCCGACAAGCCCTGTTTGTAATCTGGGGAATTACCCAAATGCTTCAGTGCCTTGGCCTTTCTTTAATTATAAATTGACATCTTTCCAAACAAAAAGTTGCAAATGTTGTTTTCCCCATCCAGCTGAGATACCTGTAGATTTCATTAAACCTTTCAATAAATGGGGTGGGCTTTTTTTTTCAATGCAAACACAATCATCATATGAAGCTGCTGAATGTGGTTTTCACTGAAACCAAACTCTTTTCTGGATGGAGCGGAGGAAGGTATCCAAAATGTCTTTACAAACGATTGCCTACATTTATGTAAGGCCAGATTCTAATCCTCTTACTCATGTTGAATAGCGTCTTTTATCATTGACTTCAGTCAGACCACCTGTGGAGAAAACACTCTCCAACTGAAGTGGGGGGAGGGAAGGATCTGGTCCTTAATGGTTATACAAAGGTGCTAAAATGGCCAAACCATGAATTAAAAACAATTAGAAACAGTATTTCTGCACAAGACATACAGTGAAATATCGGTTATCCCAGCAGAGTGGGGGACATTGTAAATGCTGAGATAATTTCATATCCAAAATCTATCAATATCAAATAACTGCCTGAGATTTGCCACTGGCTGAGGTAATGTTGGCAGGGAAAAGGAAGTATGTGACTAACAGGTCAGTTCTATAATATAGCCCTCAGATTATTAAGGCAAACTGCAAATCTTGGCGTACTACTGGATTTCTTACTGTTTTTGAATGCCCAAGTAGCCAATGGCACAAAAATGGCCCTCTTTCATCTATGGTGGCAAGAAATCTGTAGCCCTTCTTGACAGATTCAGACTTAGCTGCAATGATCTAGGCATTCCTCACTCCTGGTTTAGTTACTGTCATTTTCCATTCTTAGGTATTAAATTGCTGATCCTGTTAAAGTTTAAATTGATCAAGAATACGACAGACTGACTGCTCAACAACACAGGTAGTTGAGAGAACATGCCCCCAAAGTATTTCACTGGCTTCATAATGAATTTCAGGCCAAACACAGTGTCTTTGGTCCTATTCTGACAGCTGTCCACAATGCACAGCTTCACCCTGCATGGTTAGCACAAAGGCAATGTTCAGTGGGACACAGAACTACTGGCCTGAAGTGTGAAACTCGTCAGGGCAGAAGACCTAACTTTTTCTGATACAATTTCATAATCCTAGAGAGTACTGCTGGAAGAGACCAAGCTGGTCCTGAGAACATCAGCACATTCCGAACCAAAGGCAAAAGCCTATTTCTTTGATTAGGCCTTCTCACAGAAACGCTCTACTTAAAAAACAAAAAACAAACAAACAAAACCCCCCAGGAGATAAACTACACAGAATCAACAAAACCCATACAACTGAAAGGAGAGAGAGATTTATGTGTACATCTTCATGGGCTTGATTCTCCATTACCTTGTGCCTGGCATAATCATTTGTACCTTTGCAAAATATCATCATTCTGATCTGGTGGTGATTTGCCCCTCTCCAGGTATATATGACTAGCAAAGGTGGACAACAACAGAAAAATCAATCTCAATAGCTTTTGGACCTGTTTTGTAAGAAAAAAATAATCTCCAGAAAAAAATGTGTAATGCAAGTTCCTGATTTAATAGCAAATTAGACTGTAAACTCTAAATTAGACTATACTCGATCAGGGCAGGGAATATGTTTCCATGTGTGTTTATACAGCAAATTACACAATGGGGCCCAATCTGAACAGAGGCCTTTGGGAATGATCGGAATAATACAAATATAAATAATAGGAATAATATCAGTCAGATAAAAGCGACAAGGAGTCCTGTAGCACCTTATAGACTAACAGATGTATTGGAGCATAAGCTTTCGTGGGCAAAGACCCACTTCGTCAGATGACATTCATCTGATGAAGTGGGTCTTTGCCCACGAAAGCTTATGCTCCAATACATCTGTTAGTCTATAAGGTGCTACAGGACTCCTTATCGCCTTTGCAGATCCAGACTAACACGGCTACCCCTCTGATATCAGTCAGATATTATAAGGAAATGGAGGCAGATTTCTTAGCTTTCCTTATAGCAATAATCTTGGTCTCATAGGGCACATCTACACAGAAGGGCTAAAGCCAAAATAAGCTATGCAACTTGAGCTACGTCAATTGTGTAGCTTAAGTTGAAATAGCTTATTTCAGCTTTTGGCACTGTCTACACAGTAGGAGGTCCGAGTTAGAACACTCTTCCTCCGACTTTCCTTATTCCTCGTAAAACGAGGGTTACAGGAGTCGGAGTAAGAAGTCATCCAGCTTGACATTATTTTGACATTATGATGAAATAACTTCTTGCTGTGTAGACATGGACTATGTTATTTCGGAACAGCCTTAATGTCTTGAAGTGAACTTTAATTGCTCTAGCACAGGGATTGGCAATAATTTTTGTAGGAGGGCCACTTTCTCACTGCAGGCCATTCCTGGAAGGTGTGGGGCCTTAGGCAGAAAGGGAGGGGCCTTGGGTAGACGGGGTGGTTCCCTCTAGGCACCGTGTATGGGGGAAAGACTTTGCACACTCCACCATGGGGCAGAGGAGCACAGGAGGTCTCTTCCCCCCCACACCCCAGCCCTGCCAGGGGCACACAATGCCCAAAGGCAACCCCTAGCCGTTTGGAACAGCTGGCAGTTCTCTCTGGGGCCACATGCCCCTGGCAGGGCAGAGGACAAGAGACTTTGTGCACTCCCTTTTCTCCCCAGGTCCCAATTGGCTTGGTGGTGGTGGAGCACGTGAAGTTTCCTGCCCTCACCCTGTTGGGGTGCGTGACGCCTAGAGGGAACTGCCAGCTGTTTTGAACAGCTGCTGCTTCCCTCTGGTGCTGCATGCCCCAGTTGGGGGAGGAGACTTTGCATGCTTCCTACCCTCAGGTCTCTATTGGCCTGAGGGTGGGGACATGGCAGGGTGGGTTGCAGGCCAGATGCAGCCCATGGTCTGTACCTTGCTCAGCCCTGCTCTAGTAGTTTCAGGTAGGTCGGTGCAGCTTGTAGTATAAACCCAAGAGAAAGGCCACCTGAAGTCAAATTAATGAAGGAGAACACTTCTAATTACCCTCTCATTTCTGTGTTTGCACTGTACTCACTGCACTTACTTTCAGTTGAAAGGCAGATGAGTTGTTTCCTTCTAAGTCACTATTACTATTAGTATATATTAATAGTATATTATTAGTTTCCTTTGACATTTGGGCAATTGGGAATACATCATTAATATTATTATGGGAAGAGACCTTCGAAGCCAGAGTTCAACATGCCCTCTGGATAATGTGTTAAGTCTCCACCAGCAGGGGTGGCAGCAATTTTGAAGGCATCCCTGAAAAAGCCTTTCCTATCCTGCAGCAATTCATTTTAATTTGCAGACAGGTGACTGGAAATCACTGAATAAACCCCCTGGGCCATAAAACTCTGAAGTTTCACATTAGAATCATACAATTAATTGCTTGGACTAATTGCTTGCTGACTAACTACCAATGGCACTTTTCACAGAAGTGCTAGATTTCTAAAAGCCATCCAGCTCCTACCAAAACTAGGGAGATAACCTTTCCTATCCATCCAGGCAAGGGACATTCTCATAGTGAAAACTGGAAGAGGAAGAGAGAAATACAGATGAATCATCTTTTACAATCCTCCCACCCCAGTACACAATCCTAATCTATTATGCCTGATAAAATGTCTTCTGCTATGAGCAAATTCAGACAGGAGAGTCACCCTGGAATGGGTTGGCTAAGACTTCCAATTTTGCTCCTAGGATTTCCAACTCATTACTCCCTGATACCTACAGTGGTAATGCTGGGGAATGAACTATAGCACTGACTATGTTTCTGCACCCCAGGCCTTTGGTCATGGCTCATTTAACTCAGAGTTAGGAAATAAGAAACAGGCACGATTTTTTCCTTTAACATATTCGTAGAGGGGAGGTCTAATTTACCAGGAACATATCTGGATGGCACATTCTGCATCCCAGGCTATAGAACTTTACATTACATTAAGGCCTGTAAATGTAAAACTCAAACCAATTAGAACTGAGCAAATGCTTATTTCCAATGCCTTCAATTTGATTGGAATATTTCCACCTTAGGTCTGATTCTCTACTTGTGTAGTCATTTGCACTTGTGCATAATGGATGTAAAATGCTCCCTCTCTGATGTAATAGCACTATATACCACTCTTGCACAGGGGTAAATGACCTCACTACATTCTGTACCTCCCTTAACCCTGTTCCTGGACCACAGAGCCCAGGTTTAGGGCCATGGGACACGAGTGCAGTGGGAGGGGCCAGCGACTCACCTGGGAGCCTCATGCGGGGGGAGGGACGCAGAGGTGCAGGTGGTGTAGCAGAGAGTTCTGCTCCCTGTGGCTGGGAGGTAGCAGGGGTCGGCAGTGGCCACGGAGCTCCAGCCCCAGATGCTGAGCTCGGTTCCGGCAGCGGCTGCGGAGCTCTGGCCATGGAGCTCGGGGTCTGGCAGCAGCAGGTAGGGAGCTCCAGCCTGGGAAGCCATGGCCAGGCAGGCAGCAGTGGTGCCAGGCTGGAGCCCTAGCAAGGGGCAGGAGCTCAGCATGCGTCATGTTGGGAGGCACCTCCCCATGTCCGGCAAATCCCCTTGTTCAGGACTGGTCAGGTCCTGAGGGGACAAGGGAGGTCCAAACTGTAGTGCAAGGCAGTGGAGAAGCAGACCCCTGACCTTCAACTACAGCAGTGTTTCTCCAAGTGGTCCACGGACCTTCTCTGTGAAAACTGCTACTGGCCTGTACCAGTTTGTTTACTTACTGTCACACTGCTTTCCGTAGTTCTCCTTGGCTGAAAATGATGAACCAGAGCCACTGATAGCTGCGAGGGCTGTGGAGCTGGTAAGTAAACAAACCAGAGGGGCACAATAGCAGCTTTCTCAGAGTGAATCCATGGGCCACTTTGAGAAACACTGAACTATAGAGGCGATAGAGCTCCTCATGAGCCAAGAAGGAAAAAACACTCAGTGAGCTGTATTTTCAAAGAAGGGCTTGATGTATTTGAATAACTAAATGCTGAAAGCTGCTGTTTTCCCTACAGCAATAGTTACTAATGTTCCATAATGAGGAAGCTGTATTGATGTCAAACAGTGTTCTGCAGTTCTATTTTAGAATCCCGCAATCCTTTGTCAATCCATTTTATTGGCAATACCTCATTCCAGGACTCTCCTGCTTAGTGAAGGATTTGATAAAAATGCAAAAATACTTTTAATTGCAAATGATTGCTTTAGCTAAAAGTATTAAACTTACCTTCCTCCTGTGAAAGTTAGTTTCTTAAATGCCAGAGAAAATTTCAATAAAGTCATTTGAAAGGCTGCTTAAATCTCAGAAAACTTTCCATGGTAAGACAAATTTATAATCACTGCCAGGGAATTTTTGTGATAATGGAAATGCCAACACAACAGTTGTATGTGTTTGATTATTTTAGTCTATACACATAAATATAATGGAATACTTAGCTAAAGGTAACTTGACATGTTATAAGAACACAATGTAATAATTAGTAGTTAACCTACCAACTTCAAACAAAACTCAGAATTCCCATAAACCCTCCCACCCCCATGTAGACTCAGACCTCCATCAAGTCCCTCCCTTAAAGAATAGCCAGAGAAAATAGAAGTGATTGTGGACAGACACAATAAGCATATAAAATGTAAAAGTATCGTTGGCACACCATGGAAATCAAGTTTCAACTTCTGACACAACTCAGTCTGCTTCTAACATATGGTCCCTGGTTACCTAATGGAAAGTATAGAGTTAACCAGCCCTGCCCCTATAACAGCATCAAGGCACACTGTTTTTCCTCTTCTTCACCCCAACCCCCCAAAATAAACTTTAGGGTTTAGCTGCTGGGCCAAACTAAACTTTTTTTCCCCCACTGGCTCCTGAGATTACAGTTCCTTGGCAGCTAAGGCTACCCATTTCTATGGCTCCAGGGCAGCCTCCAAGGAAAATTTCATTCCCTTTCATAGAGGATTTTAAAGTTTCATTCCAAATCAGAACCAATTTCAAAATAACAAAGTCCTCTCTTAAATGGATTTACCTACCTCTGCTTAGCTGTAGGTTTAAGCTTAGAGTTGCATAAATATTAGCTGCCTATCTTCAGCTAGTATATAAAGGGTCTGAATCTGATCACAGTTATATTGCTTTTAAACTGGAGTAACTCTATTGACTTTACTGGAATTACTTAATTTAAACCAGTGTGATGACCACCAAATTATTTTTTTCTGTGTATCTTATATCCTCCTAAAGGAATATACATACATGCAAATTGCTTGTTGAGTCAATTTGTCTTGGTGGCATCATATGCGGTTTTGGTCTGCAAAACAATCTCTGTGGAATATTACACAATAAGAGAGATAGGGATGTAAGAGAAAGTTACACTACTTCAGATCTTCAATGAAAGAGCTGTTTGTTTAAGTAATCCATAAATCCAAGTTAAAATATATGCTACACACTGTATTTTATGGCAGAATTTGGCCCAGTGAGGACTATAGAAATGAAATGGAACTATGCCCATAGCAGACAATGAGACTTGAAATCTATCATTTCGAATGTGTACAATCATTTTAATGCTATCTTCCTCACCTTTTTAAAAAGTGGTTCTTTTGTGTCTAGATTTAGAGATTTTTCACTGTCATATAAAATAACACTTCTGGCTAAAAGCCAATAATGAGATACTACAGAAAACAACTCCTGGAACTGAAGAAAAGAAAGGTTTATGCTAGGTTCAGTAAACAGAAGAAATGACTGCCTCGCCAGCTAAACCATTAAACAAAATAAAACTTACAAAATCTATTTTCCAGAAGACATGTTTGTTTTATTTTTTATGTAAATGATTATTTTTGATGGAAAATTTCTAGCAAAAAGAACATTAAAACACAATCACATTTAGAGGTCAAACCACCAAACAAGACTTGTCATTTTAGCTAAACTGTTGTTGACATTAAAATGCAACACCACTGAGACGAAACTGAGAGGCTTGAAGTGGTATAGCAGGTCAACATACTGGCTTTTTGCCACTAGAGATCAGAGTTCAAATAATGACTTAAGTCACAAGTGAATATCCATTGGCTTCATTCTAGTCCACAGTTTTTGCAAAACTCTTTGAAAAAGTACCACGGCACAATGCAGGACAGTAAGTTACCCACCTTAAGACAAACTTTAGACTTAAAATAAGAAAGAGAATTGGTAGAGGACATAACAGGTTGCAAACTTCTGACCTGAGTGCAGAAGGTACAAATATGGTAGCTTTAGGACAGACCTGATGGCTCCAAAGAGGAAAGCTTTAGCTTAATGATAATTTTGTTCCTAGACCAGATGGGGATTAGAGATCAATAAAAAAATATAATAAAAGACCTGAATACATTTACTTTGGCTAGATTTTACCACAATCACCTTCCTTTAGCTGTTTGCTCTTATTTGTTCTTATGTCTGTTTATTTATATTCCCCCCTCACTCCTCCATAGTCTCTTGTTGCATTCCTACTCGATTTAAAATAAACAAATTTATTGTCATGTTAATTTCATTATGATTTACTCTGGTTTTTTTAATCTGTAATTCTAGTGTTACTTGTCTCTTGATTATATTTTCATGTCTGTTTTAGCATTTCCCTATTGGAACACTATAACCTTTTTTGGACATTTGTCTTTTATTTTTCTCTTATCTGAAGCTGTTTTGGTTCTGCAGCTCAATTGAAAGCATCTTATTTTACAAGATGCAGTTTGCTGAAATGAATAAACTGGGTTCCTCAATAAACATTGTCTTTTACTGTGCAATAATCAGGGTTAGTTTGGGGCATGGTGTTATTTAGACACTATCGTACTATCAGTTCTATGGTGATAGAAAACGGGCCTTTATCTCAATCAAAGCCAGTCTGCCTATCTGTTTTCAGGTGCTGTTTACCTTCTGAATATCTTTCAAATGAATGAATCTGCAAAGCCCCGATAAAATTTAACAGTCAGTCATTTAAAGGGATTGAGCAACTACTGTGTTTCATTGTATGTGTTAGACCATGCATCTTTTTTTTTAAAAAAAAATCTGTGTTAAAATTCCTTTACAAAAAAAAATGTTGATATGGTCTTATCAGTTGAAATGGCCTGTTTTAACCTGAATCTGCCAGCGTAGGGCATTACTCCTGCCAGGTAGATTGCCGTACATATTGGAAATTATAAATCATTTTGTCATTCCCAGATAATCATAAATTCTTCTACTCCCACTGGATATCCTGCAAGCTGCATGGAAACTTTTTAAAGACACCATAATAGAGGCCCAACTTAAATGTATACCCCAAATTAAAAAACATAGCAAGAGACCTAAAAAAGTGTCACCGTGGCTTAACCACCATGTAAAAGAAGCAGTGAGGGACAAAAAGGCATCTTTTAAGAAGTGGAAGTCCAATCCTAGTGAGATAAATAGAAAGGAACATAAACACTGTCAAATCAAGTGTAAAAATGTAATAAGAAAAGCAAAAAAAGATTTTGAGGAACAGCTAGCCAAAAACTCAAAAAGAAATAACAAAATGTTTTTTAAGTACATTAGAAGCAGGAAGCCTGCTAAAAAACCTGTGGGTCCCCTAGACGATCGAACTATAAAAGGAGCAATCAAGGACGATAAAGCCATTGCGGAGAAACTAAATGATTTCTTTGCTTCAGTCTTCACGGCTGAGGACGTTGGGGAGATTCCCAAATCTGCACCGTCCTTTGTGGGTGACGAATCTGAGGAACTGTCCCGGATTGAAGTGTCATTAGAGGAGGTTTTGGAACAAATAGAAAAACTTAATGTTAACAAATCTCCGGGACCGGATGGCATTCATCCAAGGGTTCTAAAAGAACTCAAATGGGAAATTGCTGAACTATTATCTGTGGTTTGTAACCTATCCCTTAAATCGGCTTCTGTACCTAATGACTGGAAGGTAGCTAACGTGACACCAATATTTAAAAAGGGCTCCAGAGGCGATCCGGGCAATTACAGACCGGTAAGTCTAACTTCAGTACCAGGCAAATTAGTTGAAACAATAGCAAAGAATAAAATTGTGAAGCATGTAGAAGAACATAATTTGTTGGACAAAAGTCAACATGGTTTCTGTAAAGGGAAATCCTGTCTTACTAATCTATTAGAGTTCTTTGAAGGGGTTAACAAACTGCGGACAAGGGAGATCCAGTAGATATAGTATACTTAGATTTTCAGAAAGCCTTTGACAAGGTACCTCACCAAAGGCTCTTGTGTAAATTACATGGCCATGGGATAAGAGGGAAGGTCCTTTCTTGGATTGAGAACTGGTTAAAAGACAGGAAACAAAGGGTAGGAATAAATGGTAAATTTTCAGAATGGAGAGGGGTAACTAGCGGTGTCCCCCAAGGGTCGGTCCTAGGACCAATCCTGTTCAACTTATTCATAAATGATCTGGAGAAAGGGGTAAGCAGTGAGGTGGTAAAGTTTGCAGATGATACCAAACTGTTTAGGATAGTCAAGACAGAAGCAGACTGTGAGGGACTCCAAGAAGATCTCACCAAACTGAGTGATTGGGCAACAAAATGGCAAATGAAATTTAATGTGGATAAGTGTAAAGTAATGCACATCGGGAAAAATAACCCCAGCTATACGTACAGTATGATGGGGGCTAATTTGGCTACGACAAATCAGGAAAGAGATCTTGGAGTTATCGTGGACAGTTCCCTGAAAACTTCCACACAGTGTGCAGCGGCGGTCAAAAAGGCAAATAGGATGCTCGGAATTATTAAGAAAGGGATAGAAAATAAGACCCAGAATATCTTACTGCCCCTGTATAAAACTATGGTACGCCCACATCTTGAATGCTGTGTACAGATGTGGTCTCCTCACCTCAAAAAAGATATTTTGGCCTTGGAAAGGGTTCAGAAAAGGGCAACTAAAATGATTAGGGGTTTGGAACGGGTCCCATATGAGGAGAGGTTAAAGTGACTGGGACTTTTCAGTTTAGAAAAGAGGAGACTGAGGGGGGATATGATAGAGGTATATAAAATCATGAGTGGTGTGGAGAGGGCCGATAAAGAGAAGTTATTTATTAGTTCCCGTAATAGAAGAACTAGAGGACACCAAATGAAATTAATGGGTAGCAGGTTTAAAACTAATAAAAGAAAGTTCTTCTTCACACAGCGTGTAGTCAGCCTGTGGAACTCCTTGCCAGAGGAGGCTGTGAAGGCTAGGACTATAATAGAGTTTAAAGAGAAGCTAGATAATTTCATGGAGGTTAGGTCCATAAAAGGCTATTAGCCAGGGGATAAAATGGTGTCCTTGGCCTCTGTTTGTCGGAGGTTGGAGAGGGATGGCAGGAGACAAATCGCTTGATCATTGTCTTCGGTCCACCCTCTCTGGGGCACCTGGTGCTGGCCACTGTCGGCAGACAGGATACTGGGCTAGATGGACCTTTGGTCTGACCCAGTACGGCCATTCTTATGTTCTTATGATACAACATTACATAACAATGTCTAACACAGCCTCTTCTTCATACTTTACAAATCAGGTGCACAGCTATAGTACCAGAGGGCATTGATAATTATGAAATGTATCCTTTCAACAGTTTTATTTTCCACGCTTCAGTTGTATGCTTCCAGTAATGTAAAGCAGCAGCCCTGAATTGCTGAGCTTCCATGTGATACAGAAGCAATGGTTTACATTCCATTTGAAGCATTCACTCTCCAGCAAAGGCTGCACAGTAAATTGTTGGCATCATAGGCACCGACTCCAAGAGTGTTTCAGGACTTAAGCACACATGGGAAAAACCACAGCATCCACAGGGCTGGATTAATCTTTGGGAGGGCATGGCATCATGACTGTGGCCCCACCCACCACTTTGCCCTGAAGGCCCATGGCTTCTTCCCCCAAAGGTCCTGCCCACCAATTGCATGGAGGGGAAAGGGTGGCGAAAAGCATCTACAGGCAAAAAAAAAACCCCTTCAGCATTTGTGATTGGCATATTCCACGTGCCACTACAGGTCATGAAAAACAATATCACTGTGACCTCCCCATCGATTGTAGTCCTCTTTTGATATCCACAACTGAATTCCATGGAAGTTAGGGGAATTCTTGTTTCATTTTCATGAAATGTAGCTTAAATTATAAGATATTTAGGATACTATATGAACAATTACATCAAAAATCCCTGATATTAAAAGTCAAGCCCTCAAACATTAGGAAATAGAGAATTAAGGATGCCTGTGCAACTGTAGTTCAGACTTTTTTTGCACAGGCATTAAGAGAACATCTACACAGCACCATAACTCGAAATTTGAGCTAGGCAAACTGCGTATCTTATTTCAATGCAATTTCAAAATAGATTATTTCATCATTTGGCATTGTCTACACAGTGCCATATTTTGAAATAAAGCGCTATTCTGAAACAACCCTTATTCCTCGTAGAATGAGGTTTACAGAGATGTCGGAATAGTGAGCCCAGAATAACAGGCTTGCTGTGAAGATGTGGGATAGCTATTTCGGGATACTCTAGTATCCCGAAATAGCATTGCAGTGTAGACGTACCCTAAGAGAAGATTTTGAATTACAGGATCACATACTATCATTTATTTCTCTAGCACTGGGAATATTACCTCTCACATTTCCTAATATCTGAGTACTTGACCTTGCAGCTGCAACACATCAATATTAAAATAGTTTTTGGTATGTAACTTCCTATATTTTTTTAGGAAAAGGAAAACCAGATTTTATTCTGAGCAGTGTAACAACTCCTCCATCATTCCCAGGTTTTAACCCTGCAACTTCAGCACTGGGAATGACCACATTCGCTGGCAATAAGAAAAGAATCAGTCTGTACCCCCATTCCTAAAACTTTTACGAAGCAAATGACACATGGCCTGGAAGCTGCTTGTGTGCCAGAGTTCAATGGTGAGTTGAATGTTTACACTTGGTACTCTGCTGTCACAAAATCCTGCAAATCCTCCTTAGTGTCCAACACTCCCGGAGTATAAAGTGGCACCCTATGGGTAAGAAGGAAGGTATGTTGAATAGCTTTGGTGTCATTTCTCCACTCTGTAAACCAGTGGCATGGGGGGTTCTAGACAAGCCAAGGATCTCTTGAGACTTGATCCACAATGTTTAGAGTCTCTGTGTGCACCAACATGAGAGCCAGGATCAGAACCTATTTCTTTGGAAGTTATATAAATCATGTCAATCAGATCCTTTCATTTTTCCATCTTGCTCATCTTACTCAAAAACATTGATGTTTTTCATCCACCTGAAATATAAAATGTAAGTTATCACTGCAGAGCTGCAGGGGATGGTTGCTGACTACAACAGGAACACAAAGAGAACTATAAAGCAGGAACTTTGCCTCACCTCTCTCTCCCACACACCCAATAGTTAAAAACAAACAAATGATACACCATTTGACAATGCTTCTGATAGAGTTAGGATGCTGAGCCCAAAACATTGCAATGGAAATTTTGCACTCTTACCAAGGAAAGAAAATCAGAATGATTCTATTAGCCCATAGAGGTGACGGGTATCCTTGAAATCACTCACAAAAATTATTTGAATTAGTCACTTCAGTGGAATATATAGGAAACTCCACTGAAGGGACCATATAACAGCTTCTCATCTCACACAAACACTGCATCTTGGAAAGATGTTTCCTATATTTTTTTTACTAGATAAACTTTTTTCCTACCAATTCTAGTGACTCTGTTCATATGATTCTAGACTGGCCTCAGTTTTTTGTCTATTCTCTAAGGTATAACTGAGGTCCTGTATTATAAGGCTGTCAATTTTTATGTCCATAAATGCTACCTCTGTCCTCCAGAGATGTAATGGTTTCTACCGATTTTACAGCCCACTGTTTCAAAGTAGACTTTTTATCTATCAGCTCCACAACCTTTGCTGTTTTGTTATTTATATTGCGGCAGTACCCAAAAGCACAGTCAGGATCAGGATCTCATTGCTCTAGGGTCTGTACACCTAGAAGAAAGAATGGTCCCCTCACTTACAAAATTCACAATATATATATATGAAAAAAACAAACACTGGGTAGAAGGAAAGGAAGTAAATTTTATAAGCAAAATGGTAAGGATGATGATATGCATGTGCCAAAATAACACATTCTGCATCTACACACAAATAGTTATTTTGGCATAAGGGAAGTTGGGGGAAGAGTGTTCTCTGTCAAAATGACTACTATGTAGACAGCGCCAAAAGCCGAAATAACTTATTATTATTTATTAATTATTATATTAAGTTGTGTAGCTTATTTTGAGATTAGCCCTGCTGTTTAGACGTGCCCTAAGAGTACCTTTACACAGCAGGGCTAAAGCCAAAATAAGCTACGCAACTTGAGCTATGTCAATTGATTAGCTGAAGTCAAAATAGCTTAATTCAGCCTTGGGCGCTGTTTACACAGCAGGAAGTTGAAGGAAGAGTGTTCTTCCTTCAACTTTCCTAACTCCTTGTAAAATGAGCGTTATAGGAATTGGAGTAAGAAGTCCTCCAGCTGAACATTATTTTAAAATAATGGCTTGCTGTGTAGACACGCTCTTTGTTATTTAGGAATAACATCACTTATTCCGAAATAACACTGCTGTGTAGACATAACCTAACTCCTGAAGTCATGTGAATATGAGAGAACTCAGCTTTCTTAAAAAATGCAAATTTCTAGTTCTTGTGGCTTCAAAAAAAGCTGAAAACATGACCCAAGTACATCCTAAACTGGTTGAAAGAAATAATTTAAATAAAAAGAGTGCCAAAATTATTATTTTTTAAATCTTATGATTTTAAATAATTTTGCAGGGCCTGATTTATGATGTTTGCACATTTGGAGATAGTAATACCAAAGGCCCTTTAAAAGAAAAGATTGTTTAAATCTATAAAGTACTAATTATAGCCAGTTCCTCCTCTTTTACATTTTTAACTTATCTCTAGCTTATTTTCTGATTTTGAAAGACCCTATTTACCTGCATGTATTGGTTCCAGTGGTCCAAAACTACTAAAAAATAAGATTAAAATACTTAATCCCTCTGCTATGTCCTCTGATCCATAACCCCATCTCAGACTCATTGAGTAACACCTAATCCTACTTTAAGGGTTTTTTCGGTCACCAGCAGCATTTTCAATTTATTAACTTAAATGATACTCCAAACTTCATAGGGAGGGCCTCAGGGCTGTGAGGGTGCAACTTTATGTCTGCCTCTGGCCTTCTAGAGGTCTAGTTTTCATGTCTAAGGGACTGGTTGAGGCTTCTATCCCATGAGTCTCGCCTCAGGTGGGGCTTAAATTCAGGCTTTCAGGAGTGGGTTGGGAATGAGGAAATCTGCTCTGACTCCTTCTCTCCTACTCCCACTGTTGCTCTGGCTGAAGCCAAAAGAATTCTTGTACCTCTTGGGGGTCAGGAGGTCTGAATCTGCTCCCCACATGTGGCTGTCTTTGAGGAGCTGGACTACTGAGGCCTAGGGAAGTAGGGTAGGAAGAAAAAGGGGTTCAGCATAGCTGGTTGCTTTAAAAAGAGATGTGCATTTTCAATAGCAAGTTACCACGTGACAATGTTTGTTTATTTGCAGTTTCTCATAACTCTTTCAAATGAGGTGCTTTTGTTCGTTACAATTAACTCTCATGAGGATAAACTTTAGTGCTAGTCAGTATCCTACTTCCAAAGTTTAAAAGATTCTACTAACAAGACCAGAGTAACTTTGTATTTTACTAGTACCCTGGATTAACAGTGCTGGTTAACCGCAGGACAGAAAGTCATGTGCCAGACTAGACTAGGGCATGGCTCACCATAGCTATTTATTGTTAATCTCATAAAGCTGCCCTTTGCCAGAGGGGATTCTCACATTCTCACAAGCTCCAGAAGTAATGCTAATCCATGGGTCTGTCTGTAAAAGACAAATCAAACAGCTGTTTGTGTACTCTCTGGCATTGACAGCTGGTACCCAAATAAGTGGTGGGACTGCAGGTGAGTATCTGTAGCCTGCTACACCATCCTGCAAGCTAGATCCCAATATTTAAAGTGAAAAAAGCGGAGGTCAGGGAGATCACAGAGAACTATGTTGGCAATAGATGAGGGAGCTTGGCAGTAGATGAGGGAATTAAAAGGAATGCCTGCTTCCCTCTCTCACCTCTCACATTTTTCAGATCAAAGAACTGGGACACTTTGTAGTAAAAGCTTGCACGCTACCTTCCACACCCTAATGACTTAACCAGATAACCAAACAATGGTTACTTATAGAAGTGCAAGTTTTTCTTATCAGCCTCTTGTAATTTGAACAATCCAATGCACTATTTTTTCTTCTTTTTTCTCTTTTTCCCCTCTCCTTCCCTTGCCTTCTCTTATATATTCTTGGATCTGGACTTCTAAAACTCCAGTCATCTGAAGAGGTTGTACTCATTAAAGCTCATGATACCATCTACATGTTTTGTTAGTTTTGTAGGTGCTGCCAGACTATTCATTGTTTTTTAAGTTTTTGCAGTAAAAGGCAGGGTGGGAGAAAACAGTTTCTTTTTCAGTCACCCCTTTACTCATCTCTCCTCAGCTCACATTCTCCCCCTTCAATCTCAGTTTTACCATAACACACCACTTTTTCTGAGCCCTTCAATTAACTCTCCTACCTTCCCATCCCCCTCCCAGCTAAGATCCTGCTAAACCTTCCTAGCTTCCTCAGACCTCTCTTGATGTCAGAAATGCACCACATACCTACCTGGCTGCAGGAGGAGCACCTACCCCTTCCTTCCTAGCCTCTCTACAGCTCAGAACCATGAGTCACAGCTCTGGGACCACTACTACACACCCCTCCCGACTCAAAATCTTTCCTTCTCCTAGCTGAGCTGAATGGAGCCAGAGTGAGGTAGGGACATAAACTGTAATCTACTCAACCTGACTTCATAAAGGGATTAACTAGCTGAATTACAGGACAGTGAATTACTTCCTTTCAGGAACAAAGAGAGCACTGGAAAAGAATTGTGATTCAGGTCTGATTCATACTCAGGCAAACCTAATGTTATACAGGTTGTACCTCCCTAAACTGGGACGCTCTGGCCTCACAACATCCATGGTGCAGCAGGCCCATGGCTGTTCCTGGACCACAGAGTCCAGTGGCAGAGAGGTCTAGTAGCGGGGCTGGGAATGTGGTGCAGGGGAGAAGGGGCAATGACTTGGCCAAGAGCACTGTGACGGGGGGCAGATAGTGCAGCAGTAAGCTCTGACCCCAGCAGCCTGAGAGCTCTGGCCACCGGTGACTTCAGAGCTCTGACCCTGGTGGTCAGGGAGATCCAACCCCAGTGACAGCAGGGTCAGGGCCAGAGCCTAAGCCTGATCCTGGGGGTAGTGTGGTCAGGCATGCTCCAGAAGGAACCAGTAGCAGGCTGGGAAGCCAGTGACAAGGCACCTCCCTTGGTCTGGCAAATCCCCTCATTCAGGACCGGTCAGGTCCCAAGGGTACCAGACCAGGAAGATCTAACCTGTATATTCATGAACTTGTTATCTTCAGAGATGCAGCTGAAAAATAACTCTAATCATATGTTGGTATAGATGTGGGGACCCACCAGGGATTAACTCTGGTGGACTGGAATTTGCCTACTCCTAATCTAGATCACTGATGAAGATAGAGAACAGACCCAGACCCAAAACTGATCCCTCTAGAATCCCACTTGATATTCCTTCTAGTCTGACTGCAAATTCTCTGGCAGTGGTTTTCCAGCCAGTGATGAGCCCTCCTTATAGTGGCTCCTTCGTAGTTTGTTTATTAGATGACAGTATCAAAAGCTTTAATAAAGTCAGGTCTGTCTATCTTGGGTCTTCCAAGGAAAGACATCTCTGTGCTTTGTTCAGCCAACAAACTATAAGGCTAGAAGTGCAAAGTGCAGTCCAAAAATAAACCTTGCAACTATCCTCCTGTTACGTCACCTAAACACAGTGTTCCATATTAACCCAAAGTCCTTTGCTAGCAGGTTTGTACAATTTTCTGCTTCACTTAAATTTAGCACTTTGGTATAATCTCAGCTGGCTTTTTGCTCGGGACTTGTTTTAGTGGGGTTTTAATGAACAAGGAGTGAATAGCACAGTATATCAAACCCATTAAATGTTTTGTGAAGTAGAAATTGAACTGATATTTTTACTAAGTGTTACTTCATCACAACATGCACCTGCTTTTTTGTTAAGCTAGTTTCTAGATGAGGCTATACTTATTTACACCAGCTGAACATTTGGCCCATAGTTTTAAGTCACTTCAATAATTTACTTATAGCATATGGTTTGATAACAAATTGACATCATAACAACTATTATTACAAATGGTCACTTCTTGTGTAAGCCTATTGTTAGAATTATCTTTCTATCTGAATTACACAATTCATTCACCAAAGTTATGCAGAATTGTTGTCCCATAATACTTAAAGGTATAAAATACTAAGCAGGGTGAAAAATGAGTTAGTTTTCCCATATAAAATACACATTCAATCAGCAAATTCTGGAATTAAACATTCAATTAGCAAATTCTGGAATAAAGCTATAAACACAAAATATGAAGATGGGATCAGTATGTGGACTACAACCTAAAAGTCCAAGAGGTAATAACTGTTCCAACAGAACGTTTTGATGTCACATATAGCACTGTCCATAGAAATTCGGGGAGGGAGGGAATAGGAGAAATAAGTGTAGGTCAAATTTTGATGCCTCAGTTTTTGGATGGCGAAATCAAAGTATGTATGGCTTGTTTTTTTAGAGCTAGTGAACAACTATTGCTGCCACAAAAGTCAGTCTGAAAATCAGGCCCTAACGTTTCTCAAGTTGACTGCCCAAAATATGAAGAATGCATAATATGTGAACAATTTAGAAAATGTAGGCCACAACATATACTTATTGAAGTTAAAAATGGAAAACATTCTGCTGGTGCATCTAATCAACCTTCCTGCTGATGCAAGAAACCTAAAACTGTGTATGTGTTCTCTCAAACAAGGCTAGCTTCTGAATGTTTTCAACCATTTTTTAATTTTACTAAATGTGTCCTAAAATGTTGGCTCTGCAGAATAGCTTAACTGGAAAACTGCATCTTTAAAACCTAAAGTATACAAAAAGAAACTATGAATGTTTTGCTATGAACACAGATTTTCACTACTTTTTTCTCCCTGATCAAGTGGGAAGTGAAAGAGGGTAAGTTTTCATATTTGGCATTTTTTGATTGATTTACTACACAAATGTGCCTGTCTTTGGGCATAATTATGTTAGCTAGGCATTTAAACTTAACTTTGTCTCCTATCAACACCACAATAGCGTTATTTATTTATTTCATTTTTTTCCCTCAAGAAACAAATGTTATGAGAATTCTCTTTCCATGAGGTTTCAATAAAAACAGCCTTCCTGTTGCTCTGGTCACCCACATGGCAAAAAGGAAGTTAAACTGTTTGCTGACATGTCTCTTATGGTTTGGACATGTGCCTTCTTTCATGAGCCTGTTGCCAAAAGCTTGGCTTGCACAAGACAATATTTTGTGGGTGGTGACTTCACTAGGAACTGAGACCCAGGAATGGGAAAAATATGCTGTTGGATACTGCAGACTAGCCATATCTGTGGTGATTAGGAAAGCATTACAGTTTCCACACTTTTAAAGTTGCAGCAGATGTGCTTATTTTGTGGTGACTGTGCAAAGTAGTTCTCCAGCCCCTAAACTCTGGCTTAGCTAATCACAAGGAAGGTAAGTACATGTACTATTTTCTCATGACATTTCATAAACACAAGGTTCCAAAATCAATGTAGACAGAAGGGCCATTTTGACTCCAATAATACTCCTTTCCCCAATCAAATCCATTGCGATATGTATATAATTGTGGTTTGCCTGAACTGGAGGAAAGTTCAGGATAATAATTTTGAAACACTGGCATTTCTTCAACAGTGTCTATTTCACTACTAGCTACATCTGTATCAATTTTTATCTTACTTTTGAGACACTTGAGAAACTACATGGGACCAGCTGCTTGGCCACCTAGTTTTACTGTGTCTTGAGAAAGCCACTCACTGATGGTTAATAATGACATCAGTAAGTTCTGTACACTGACCTAGATCCAGATGTGTAACTTGAAGAAAATCACTGAGAATTACACACAGGAATTTAGCCTACATGTGACCCCCAAGAAATCAGAAGAGAACACATTTTCCATAGTATAAATTTCCAATAATCAAAGATTCAGGCAGTGCTGGATTTATGCACACAATAAGTAAGATACAGTTTAGGGCCTCAGATTATGAGGGGCCCTGTAAATATATAAAAAATGAGTTTTTAGTTGCATCCTTGCTTATGTACAGGTATAAACGCAAATATACTTAATTATTTGTATTTTCATTGTCCTTTTTGTTAGAATAATACACATTTTTGGTAATGCTATGGGGTCTGTTAAACTTGACATATCTTAGGGCCTCAGCATGTCTTAATCTGGCCCTGAACCCGGAGGTATTTTGGTTACACTGTTGGTAGAAAAGACTGTCAGTTCTTATTGCATACAATGCATACATTTATTATAACCACAAAAGTAAAAATTCAAAACATACTTAAGCAAAGATTTTCACTGTGTTGATAGACATCTGTTGAAAAACCATTGCAATTTTGCTGCTATCCCCTGATGAGAAACAATTTCTGCTCACTGATTTTTTTTAAACAGGGGTCTGATCCCTCACCATAGAAATCAATAGAAATTGTGTCATTGGCTTCAACGACAGCAGGATCAGAACTTAAAGAGAGCATTACAAAGATATCATTACAATGATAAAAGATCAACAGTTATCAAGATTGAATTTCATTCTCCATATAGCCTATAATTAAGTGACCCCCCAAAACTTATCTTCCAAGAAAAGTTGGTGATGTACAATTGCAAAGCCTTTGTCTATTCCATTTGTCTGGTTTTCAACACTTTGCAATTTTAAAAACACAAGAAAAATCAAAATGTTTGAGAATGACTCATTTTATGCTTGCGTTTTTCCTTAAATGACATCCAACTGTTTTTTCAGAACTAAGTTTCCATAAGGTATAAGCCTATGCCAACACACAAAACATGTGCAACTGGTGATCTTAATGCACCTATGTGGTTACTGTATTTGTTTTTATTCTATAACACCTAAAGACTCCAGCTAAAACTGAGTGTCGTTTGTAATAGGTTCTGTAATCTGTACATTGTGGTCGGTTGGCCCGCCCGGAGGGGTTCCTCCTCCTCCGGCTCAGCGGGCGGCCCCTCCGACCCACGGTGCTGCCCCTTTAAGACCGACCCCGTTGGTCCACCGGGAGCGGTCGAGCCCTTAGTTCAGGGTCTGACAGCAGCAAACCACTCACAGTTATAAAGAGTGGCCAGGCCCGCAGTCCCGGGCGTGGCAACAAACAAACACAGTTACGAGGAGAGGCCAGGCCCTCAGTCCAGGGCGTTGCAACACACACAGTTACAAAGAGTGGCCAGGCCCTCAGTCCAGGGCATGGCAAAAACAACCGATGGGTAGCTCCTTGTTCAGGAGGGGTGCAGGCGGATCGCCTGTGGCAGTAGCAAGGAGGGAGAGACTGCTACCCAATAGGTGGGTGGCGGGGGGGGGCGCAGGCCCACCCACTCCACTGCGCCCCGGCCCAGGGCCCTAGGGCAGCCATGCAGGCTGCTTCGGCTCGGCGGGGGGCTCCGGCCTGAAACGTGCCGGCCTAGGGGCCTTTAACAGCCCCCACTACCCCTGGGCCACTTCCGTTCTCCCCCTCGGGTGGTACCTGGACATCGGGCAGAGGAGACTGGGAGTCCAGGAGGGTCTCGTCCCACTGGGGTGGTCCGGTCCAGTCCTCAGCCGCTTGCAGGTCACTAGGGCTCAGCTGGACTCCAGGGGCTGGCAGATTCGGGCGGTTGAGCCAGGCCTCCGGGTCAGGGTCCGTGGAAGTCCCCGGCGGTGCCTCTGGTCGAGGTAGCTGGGGCCGCTTCTCCCGGTCCCGGGGCTGGCGCTGGGGCACAGGCTTAGGCTGGCCTTTCGGCTCCTCCGTCGCTTCTGGGAAGGTAGGCCGGTTACGCTGGGCCTCCACCTCCCAGGCAGGGAGCCAACGGTCTGCCTCTGAGCCCCGGCAAGTAGGAGGCCCGGGCCAGGCCTCGGTCCCTACTTCCCAGGCTGGGAGTCCAGAGGAGACCTTTAGCCTCTCGGCAGGCTCAGCCCTGACTGAGGCTGCTGCCTGGGCTTTTATAGTCCTGGGTCCGCCCCTGGGCTTCCGGTCAGGTGATAGGGCGGGGTTAGCCTCAGCCCAACATGGCGTCTGGAGGGGTTCCTCCTCCTCCGGCTCAGTGGGCGGCCACTCCGACCCACTACAACAGTGCAGCCAGGTCCGGACCTTCCGCCTCAAGGCCCTGCAGAGACTCCTCTTTAGTGCAGGTAGTCCGGCATGGAGCACTTTGGCGTGCGCCTTCCTCCGCCGCCTCTGAGGGCTCCGATACGACCGGCAGCTCTTTTTTATCCACCCGAGGGGTCTTCCGCGAGACCTCTCCGAGCTGCCGGAATTCTACCAGGACCTCCTCCAGACCTGGAAGCTGTTTTCAGCGACCAGGTCCGTTGTGGCCGCCGAGGGAGGAGACCTCCTCGCAGAGCCCCTGCTCCACAATCCAGCCTTGTGCGTGCAGGTGGCGGAGTCTCCCTCGGTGCGCCGGAGGCTGATCCTGGCAGAAACCACCATGATCGGAGACCTCCTGGACTACGACAGGGGGGACTGGGTGGATCCCCGAGCGCTCGCTCGGCGCATGGGGCTCTCCACCCCCCGAACCCTTCTGCGCCTACTCCAGGAGGTGAAGGCGGCTCTGCCGCGGCCCGCTCTCGACTTCCTGCAGCGGTCCGTGCGAGAGGGTATCCCCCGCCCCTCCCTTTCTGCAAACCCTCCGTCCCTTTTTATCGGGCCCCTGTTCCGCGGGCCCCCCCGGCCTCCCCACCCTTGGACCCCCAGCCGGCTGCAAAAGTTGCAGCCGGTTTGCTTTCAAACTACGCCTCGAGAACATCTGTACATGCTCGTGCTCCACACCTTGCATTTCCCTACCCTTGTGTCCCGCCCCGATACCAAATGGCGGGACTACTTAAGACCTATTGAGGGTGGGGAACCCCGATGGGCCAGCCTATATTCCACCCTAATTCCGCGGCCCGTCGGGGACATCAGTTGGCGGCTCCTTCACGGAGCCGTGAGCACGGGCGTGTACCTGGCGCGGTTCACCCCCATCCCGGACACTTGCCTTTTTTGCGGCGTGAGGGAAAACCTGGCGCATGTCTACCTCGAATGCGCCAGGTTGCAGCCCCTATTCCGGCTCCTCCAGAACCTCTTACTGAGGTTTTGGCTGCACTTTTCCCCACACCTTTTCCTTTACGCACACCCAATCCGTGGCCCCACAAAGTCGCAGGACCTCCTCGTCAACCTCCTCCTGGCTTTAGCCAAAGCCACCATTTACAACACCAGGGAGAGGATGCTAGGCGAGGGGGTTCCCTGCGACTGTGGGGCCTATTTCCGTTCATCCCTAGCGTCACGTATCCGGGCAGAGTTCCTCTGGGCGGCGTCCACTGGCTCCATGGACACCTTCGAGGAGCAGTGGGCGCTGTCCGGGGTTCTCTGCTCGGTGTCCCCATCCAGTCTCCAAGTTATAAACCTTGAACATGCACTCCTTGCCCCCTTTTGTCATTGTTTGTCCCCAGTAATTAGTTGGGCATGGGTCCAGTCGTCCCTCCTTCAAGGCTGGGGGAGGGGCTTTTAGAAGTGGGCAGGCTTTGCCCGCCCACTCTCCCGTGTTTCCAAATAGGACCCACTACAACAGTGCAGCCAGGTCCGGACCTTCCGCCTCCAGGCCCTGCAGAGACTCCTCTTTAGTGCAGGTAGTCCGGCATGGAGCACTTTGGCGTGCACCTTCCTCCACCGCCTCCAAGGGCTCCGATACGACCGGCAGCTCTTTTTTATCCACCCGAGGGGTCTTCCGCGAGACCTCTCCGAGCTGCCGGAATTCTACCAGGATCTCCTCCAGACCTGGAAGCTGTTCTCGGCGACCAGGTCCATTGTGGCCGCTGAGGGAGGAGACCTCCTCGCGGAGCCCCTGCTCCACAATCCAGCCTTGTGCGTGCAGGTGGCGGAGTCTCCCTCGGTGCGCCGGAGGCTGATCCTGGCAGAAACCACCATGATCGGAGACCTCTTGGACTACGACAAGGGGGACTGGGTGGATCCCCGAGCGCTCGCTCGGTGCATGGGGCTCTCCACCCCCCGAACCCTTCTGCGCCTACTCCAGGAGGTGAAGGCGGCTCTGCCGCGGCCCGCTCTCAACTTCCTGCAGCGGTCCGTGCGAGAGGGTATCCCCCCGCCCCTCCCTTCCTGCAAACCCTCCATCCCTTTTTATCAAGCCCCCCCGGCCTCCCCACCCTTGGACCCCCAGCCGGCTGCAAAAGTTGCAGCCAGTTTGCTTTCGAACCGCGCCTCGAGAACATCTGTACATGCTCGTGCTCCACACCTTGCATTTCCCTACCCTCGTGTCCCGCCCCGATACCAAATGGCGGGACTACTTAAGACCTGTTGAGGGTGGGGAACCCCGATGGGCCAGCTTATATTCCACCTTAATCCCGCAGCCCGTCGGGGATATCAGTTGGCGGCTCCTTCACGGAGCCGTGAGCACGGGCGTGTACCTGGCGCGGTTCACCCCCATCCCGGACACCTGCCCTTTTTGCGGCGTGAGGGAAAACCTGGCGCACGTCTACCTCGAATGCGCCAGGTTGCAGCCCCTATTCCGGCTCCTCCAGAACCTCTTACTGAAGTTCTGGCTGCACTTTTCCCCACACCTTTTCCTTTACGCACACCCAATCCGTGGCCCCACAAAGTCGCAGGACCTCCTCGTCAACCTCCTCCTGGCTTTGGCCAAAGCCACAATTTACAATACCAAGGAGAGGATGCTAGGCGAGGGGGTTCCCTGCGACTGTGGGGCCTATTTCCGTTCATCCCTAGCGTCACGTATCCGGGCAGAGTTCCTCTGGGTGGCGTCCACTGGCTCCATGGACAGCTTTGAGGAGCAGTGGGCGCTGTCCGGGGTTCTCTGCTTGGTGTCCCCATCCGGTTCTCTTCTTTTGACCCTGTGACCCGCACCCCCTGACCGTGTTTTTCATTATTTGTCCCCCAAGTATTTAGTTGAACCCCAGGTCCAGTCGTCCCTCCTTCAAGGCTGGGGGAGGGGCTTTTAGAAGTGGGCGGGCTTAGCCCGCCCACTTCCTGGGTTTCAAATAGACCCACTACAACATACACATAGAAAGAAACAATTCCTTCTCTGAAGAGTTAACAGTCTAATTAGACAAAAAAAGAGGGAGTTTGAGAGAGAGAAAGTATTATCACTATATTACAGGTGGTGAACTGACAGTTTGTTTAGTACATCCATTATACCAAAAGTAGTGGGTCTTGGATGGGACTTCCAACTATTACTCTAATATAAACAATAACAACAACAACCAAAATACTAAGGCAGAGTAGGACAGGAGGAGAGGTTTTCTTCGCCTTTTGATGCATGAAGGATTTAGGCTAGGGTAGGTCAAAATATTTTATTGAAAACTGCTGTTTTGATGAAAGTATCCACTTCCATGAAAAAAAATTGATTTTCCACCAGAAAATGACACATGTTTTGGTATTCTGAAGAAGCTGAAATGGTTCATTGAAAATTTCAGCAGGATCAATTCCACCCCACTTCTCTCAGTTTTGTTGAATTGTGTCTGGAATTTTCTCCCCAGCACTAATTTTCCCTCATAACTCCTACTGAAGGAAAAGCTCATTTCAGTTCATGATATTAAGGTTTAAATATTCTGTCCATTTACATAAGAACATAGCATAGTGAGCCCAGCATTGTAGGCTGTTCTCCTCCCAATTCTATGACAAAAGACTAATGCAGATATGGCCGAGGTTTACCTTTGACCTTTGGATGCCCATGCATTGCTGAAATGATCTGTATCTGAGCACCCACTGACAGCATTATACTGCCCTTTTTTGGCACACTGTTCACTTTCACTGGACTCCAGAAAATAATAGATAGTCTTTTTCTCAGATTGGCACAGGAAGGCAAAGGCAGGTCTGTTTATAGAATTACTCTAGAAATAGTGTTAACTCTCTCTGCCCCTTCATCCATGGCACTGAAATACTGACACCACACCTCGGCAAAAACTTGATATATAATATAGCATTCTTTGAAGACTGTCTGATGAATAAATGCTATCTTAGCTTGTCTCTGAACTGTGTGTATATCTCCCCCTCATGGAGGAGAGGAGCTTGGTCAGACAATCTCCAGCCATGAAATCTCAGCTGGTTATCTCTTATTTGATTATTACTGTCCTACATATGTGCTTTTAAAATGCCCGCAACAGAGCTCCCATAACAGTTTTTATGGTACAAACTTGGCCAAAGTGCTGTAATTTCACATTTTCTAGGCTCATTGTTATACGTTCTTTTTCAGAACTCTGGTAGAACAATCTATACAGTATGTAAGAAAAATATTTAAATACATTTGACTGGCCCGAAACTACTGTACAAACATATTCATAGTGACTACTGAATGCAAATGCCAAGTGCAATGTTCTTCTATTGACTATATGCATTAAGTTATCAGAAACAATTCTACTGTGCTAAAGATTATATTGGAGTGGAAAAGTTGCAAAGCGAGCTTATGTGTCAAGGATGCTATACCAGGTGTTGGTTGTATGGGACAGCATGGGCAAATGACAGGTTCAGTTGAACATGGCATTGAGTTTCTCCAGCCAGGCTGACACTCTTTAGGGCTAGGGACCAGCTTCTTGTTATGTGCATTGTGACAAAGTCCCTTGTTAGCTCCCCATGGGTTCTGCGCTTCTTGACGGTTTCTTGTGTGCCTCAGAGACTCACAGTGACCCCTTTGTTGCCTTGGGACTTCCCCAGAGGCAAGGGTCCCTGCTTACTGAGTCATTCTCTTGCAGGCAAGTCCTGAGTAGAAGGGGGGAGAGACAAATCCCCTTTTCCTGGCCTTTGGTCTGTTCCCGTCTCCCTGGCACGGTAATCCTCCAAGAGAAGGAGGTGGGAATCCAGGCCCACCCACTTCACTGGACTCCGACACAGAGGCCCTACAGGAGGGGTGGCTAGCAGGGCTTCTTGCCCCACCCTAATACTGCTACCTCTCCCCTGATCCACTTCACCCACCACTTCCTTCTATTATCTTCCGCCTTTTACCGTGGGGTGGGGTGGGGTGGGCCGGGCCGGAGTCCAGCCCCTCTCAAAACTCTCTCTCCTGTTGCCTGGGGGAAACCTTTTAAGGGGGACCTGGAGGCCTTAACTAGCAACAGGTGCTTAATTAACCCCTGTTGCAGGCTGACTCCTAATTAGGCCTCCATTGTCTGCCCTGATTGCTGGGCTGTGTTCAGGTGAGTCTAATTAGGAAACAAGAAGGCATTAACCCACCTCCCAATATAGCTGCCTTCTATAAGATATTTGCAGTTCACAGGCAGTGGTCTGTCACAGCATGTACAACACTGAGCACAATGGGGCCCCAGCACCTGATTGGGACAGCTATAGCAATACAATTAATAACTGTTAATTGCTCTTTCATTCATATGAGCATTGCAGATATATTCTGTTGCACTGTAAAACTGTATACAACACAGCAATAAGAAAAAGGGTGAATTCAATTTCTATTGCTATTTTGTACTTCTCACAATATATTTTTCACTGCCAATGTAAATAAATAAATAAGTCAATAATAATTCTTTCAAGAGGCAAAGGTCAGTTTTCTCTTCATGACAACCTATATGTTAATTATCATCCTCTCATATTAAAGAAAATGTATCACAATGTTTTCTGTTCTCATCTTCATGCCTGAGGATTTGTTTGCTTCTCTGATTACTGAAATGACTGTAGAGTTCCAAGTACATCAGAGTCCTGTGTTTGGAAGGAATTCTAACTGGTATGATTTGCTTCTTTCAATAACAAAATGCTGAAAAATATTTAACAGTATAAAGGGATTGTGAATATATGTGTAAAGACACTGGAAATGTAGTAAAAAAATCTCTCCTATAATTTAGAGCAGTTCAGTACTGTTTAAATTTGTATTCCCTTGGTTATTCAGAACCAGGCAGAGACCTAGCTTTGCTATTATTTATTTACTGAGAATCAACAGAAAGTGTCCCACAACTTCTGGCAATAAATATAAAGATGTGCAGTTTCTGGTCCTATCTGAATAGGCTTTACAAAATGAACCTACATAAGGCTTGGAGGGAAGGGTCAGGATCTGGAACCTCTGTGCAACCCCAAAGGTGATGTATTCAGCATCACCAGAGTTGCAATAGCAGGGGTGGCATGTCACCATTCTAGGTAGCCACGGCAACTTTCCCTTGACATACCACATCATCCCTCACACCACCCTCCTTGCTGAGTGGCTGTGAAGGGAACCTTCTTGCAGCACTTATCTGCCTACTGAGGTTTTCCCAACAATATTTTCAGTGCATTTAAAGATAGCACACTCCATAAGGGACTCTCCTTCAAGTTTCTTAACATCCCCAAACATAATATTTGTATGATCAAAAATGGCTGTGTGTTTTCTTTTCCTGTTTGAAAGCTTTTAGAGATAATGTCTGGTTAATGAACTCCTACTAACTACTGCCCCATCTAGACTGCAATATATACCAAACCAGACACTTTAATTCACCTTGGAATAACTCACTGGTTTCCAAATGGCTGCAGAGAGAAGAGCTTCCTATTCGTCTCATAAGAATTCCATCCTGTGTGTACAACATTAGGACTCTGAAGTGAGCATTCTGGTGGGTCTGCTATCGATGTTTGAAACAAAGTCCAATAGCCCAGGTCAAAACCTTCAGATCAGTGTCTAAGGGTACCAAATTCCTGTTAATGTCTAAGGGAAATCAGAGTATTCTAGGACTTCAAGACTGGGCCCAAGTGGTTTTTAGTATTTACCATTTTTGTTTTGTTTGAGTTCTTTAGCTCCAGGCCAATTTTTTTGGCCTCACTGAAGGCAATGGAAGTTGTGCTATCAATTGGCAAAGGAGAGGATTTTACCTGTGGAAACAATCAATAATCAACAGACTCTGACAAAAATGATAAAGACACAAAACTGAAAAGTTCTTTGTAATACATATTTGAAATAGGTTCTGTTGAGTGTGAACCAAAGCACGATGCACCAATACCCAGCTTTCATATGGTTCCAAAAAAGCCATGATAAGCCTCAGTTCCTATGATGCTCTAAGATGTGTATAGAATCAGGGAGAAAATCAGGTAGTCAGTTATGTCTGACAGTCATTCACTGCAGATAGGAAATGCAGCTCCAAAGAATTGTCCACCAGAAACCTGAATTAGATAGACACACCAGTTGTTAAAGTTTTCCCAGATTTTCATCCCACTCAGCCCAACTGACCTTAGTGGAAAGGCACAGAGTGTAAATTAGGACAGAGCTCATACATAGCAGACTGAAATTGATACAATTACTTTCCAGCACTCTGGCTTGTCTGTGGTCTGTTTTCCTATCTAAACCCTGTGTCCAAAAGTGCACATATTGTAAATAAACCCATATAAAATATCGTATGCTGTAGTCAAATTGGTTCTCATTCAACAAGGAGATCAATCTGATTGCTAAAAAGTCATGGAAGTAAGCTTACATTAAGGTTTTCAAAGTTAACTCTTCATGTGTTTAATTGCCTTCTATATTTTATAGTGTGGTAGACAAAATGAGCGCCATGGTGAAACTGTACTAAGGTCAATAAAGGTACATTTGGAACTTCATCTATCTATATATTTTAGAAATGTCTGTCTGTCCATCTGTCAATCCATCTGTGAGTCTGTTCAATCAAGAACTTCTCCTAAACAGTAAGAGCTAGGACCCCCAAATTTGGTATGCCGCTTCTCCTACCCTAACTTAAATCAAGGTCAGGGTTTTGTTGTAACAAGGGAATGGGTAGTGCTGGGAATAGGACTGTTCCCATAACATGGGAAAGGGAGGGGGCAGGGACGTGATACTGAGAATGGACGTGAGGGACGTGATACTGAGAAGGTCACTGGTGACAGTGATACTGAGAATGGTCACTGGTGACAGTGACTGCAGGGAAGAGTTATATGCAGAGTGGCCACTGTGGGCAGCTGCACCACCAAGAGAGTGGGCAGCAGGGCTGGGGCTTGCCATCTTGCCTGCACCAGACTGGGTAAATAGCCATCACAAAACCTTGTCCTCCTGGCCCTTGGCCCTAGAAAAGAGAGTAAAGGTGCCTGGCAGCTGGGAGGGCTGGGGGGAGACAGAAAGCTCCTGGTGAGGAGGCTGGTTTGGGGAGGGGGAACAGAAGTCGCCTGGTGGTTGGAGGGCTGGGGGGAAGAGAGAAAAGGCCCCTGGCAGCCAGAGGAAACTAGGACGGACAAAAGACTCAGCTGCGGGGAGGGGGGGGGGAGGATGAGAAAGCCCTGCTGGAAGGGACCCTCTCCACTCTGAGCCCCTCCTCATCCCCAGCCCTCACTCTCACATATCCCAATCCCCCAGTCGCCAGCCCTGTCCCCTTCACATCCCCATGTCCCTGCTCTGACTCCTGCACTCCCCTCACTAGCAGCCCCCTACCCTGAAGGACCTAGACAATGTAGGGTAAGTCTTCTAGTATTCACATAAAGAAAGCTTCTAAAATAAATGCATTTTAACATCTGCTCAATTTTTTTCAGGAGGACTGGTTATGCAAATTGGCTAAATGACCTGTAGATTAATATATAGGTATGGTTCTTAGAGTTTTAGAGTAAAAATAGGAATACTTTTAGGGGGCTGTTTGGGAATAGCACATAGTTACAGCTTCCTTCTTAAAGATGCAGACTGGTAGCTGATTAGAGCAATGGCAAACATGAAAAGACTCTTCAGAGTGATGAGAAAAATCCTCTGTGTGTATTTGTTTAAAATTAAAATGCATGGAACAGTGCAGATCTGTCAACATTGTAATAGCTGGAAAGAGAAGTTCAAGAATTTCTACTTAATTTGCTAGATTTGGCTTTTGTGAGAGGGTGCCTCAGCCACCTAGCAACAGCATAAAGGATTTAATTCTCCCATAGTTAAACTCATGCGGGCTGAGCAGGAAGAAAGACAAAGTAAGATCAGAGAGATGCAAGGTAACCTGCAGCTCTTGTGCCACCAGGGAGTCTTGGTAGGGTGGACTGGCTGGGTCACAGGTCAGGGGGCTATGCTATCAACACAGAACAGAGACATACCTCTTTGTCAGTGCAAATCTCCATCTAACTCTTCTAACTACCAGCCTGCCTCTTCCCAAATATGGGTTCTCTCTACATCGTGTTCTTCTCCATTGCAATGCAATGCAAGTCTCCAACCCTTAACCAAAGACTTAGAAGTATACAGTTTAACCCCCTAGGCTCTCTTCATATTATATTCTGTGTGGTCTCTTTAGATATGCACAACCAGCATCCCGGCGCCTCTGATAGATCTCTACATGCAAACTGCTCTTAGGCAATGAAGCTCTGAGCTGCAGCACAGACATGCTGCTCTAATCCTTTAAGGGTGAGATTCTGATCCTCTTATTCACCTGGATTGCTACCTTAAATCCACAAGGAGCCTCATTAAAGTCAATGGGATCAATCTCAGAGAAAGGTACTTATTCAGCTTGTATGGCAACTGAATTTGGCCTTTAATTATTATTTAACTCTGTGGAGTCCAAAAATGTTCTAGACACTTTATGGTAATATAAAAGACCAGATTCCTGCTCCAAAGAGATTTTTATTTCTATAGACAAGACACAGACAAACAGCAGAGAAAATGCGAGGAGGAAGGACACAACACAAGGTGTTTTATTCCTTGCCTAGCTGTCTCTTTTCTATTTGGCCCACCCTTATGGTTTTTGTTTTTTGTTTTTAATTTACTTCTGGCTATTTCCCATGTATTCTGTATGTTACAAATTATCATTATTTGTATAGCTGCTCAGCCATGTTCCTAGGCTAGCAATGCTCCAGGAGATTCATTAAAGAATGGCATAACCTCCTCGCCCACAAAACACCCAAACCCCATCCCTCCCAGTATAAAGTCCTTTCCCTTATCTCTCAATCACACACCTCTCCAGTAGCAACTCCTGCCTAGACACTTATCTAACCTCTTCTCCATTGTTGACAGACACTCCCTTCCCCCCCTCCCCACAGACACACACTGAGCTCAATACTCAAGTTCTAGTCATTCTGAGATGAGGGTGAGCAATAAGGTATCATTCAGCTAGCAGCCCATACCCTGACTCTACTCTTTGGAGGTATCTGCCTTTTCTTTGAAGAACAGATTATTGTGTAAATTTTCTGTAGTTTTGTCATATTTGGCACAACTGAAAACTGTGGCAATCCATGCTGGTATACAGGACATAGAATTATATCAGATAGGCTGTAGTGCACTGTGGATAAGCCTGTCCCAGGAGTCTTGTGTGGGGAACTATAAATCTCAAGTCCAAGAGATGACTTTTTCCTCAGCATTCTTACAAATCTGAGTCACTCTCACGTTCCCTGTTAAATTATGCTCCATGGCCTCCACCCTCCTGCTAAAACAGACCCTGCATATTCCAATGGGACTGATAAAATACACAATGTGCTGTTTAAGGAGTAACATTTACCATGTTCTGCTTCTGTTACTCTCAGATCAGGAGTTGGCTCCACTCAGCTCTTCAGTCTCATAAGAATAACTGCATATCACTTTCATTAGTCTCTCCATTTTATTTAGCAACTTCAGAATGTGTTGGGTTTGTACAACTTTTCTACAGTTGTACAAACCCAAACAATTCATTCAGAGGGAACTGGAAAATATCTGGATAACATTCTTCACTGTACAGGACGATCACTGGGCTAAATTTGGCCAGGGCTCCACCATGAAAAATGTTACCCTGAGTATTGTAACTGACAGTCAAAAACACTTTTGTCAGCTCATCAAAGCAATATTTCATTTTAGACAGTGGATTACAGAAAGCTAGAAGATATTTTGCTTTCTTCTAGTTTTACAGAGAAATCTGACCTCACAGCAGAAAATATGCTGCTGAGGAAGAAAATTAGATGTGATTACTTAAATTCCTGACCACAGTTTCTCTATAATACTGGATGCTCAGAAACAAAAATTTAGGATACTGATGTTTCATTTGTTTAATTAAATCAAATGCCTCCTTCTGTCTTGCTACTTAGAGGTAGAGTTTAACAGGAATTGATTTAAACTGTCTTTTTGGCATTAAAGAAACTGATACAGGCAGATTCCTTCCAAAGACACTGTATCCAGAGCAGCCAGCTAGCTGCTCCAAAACTCCAAAGCCTCAAAAGCAATTTGAAATTGAGGCTTCTTTTGGGTGCCATGGTGGGGGGAGGGGGAGGAAAGACAAAAATAGATCTTTAGCCTCCCACCTCTCCAGGTTCCTGTGAGGCTAATAGGCACGTGTGTGGAAAGTTCTGAGCATTCCTTTCAGAGAATCTTCCAATCTACTTGCTTTCCAGTTTTCCTGATTGGCTTCTCTCACTGCTCTTGGGGGATTGGTCCTGGTGCATTAGCCCAATCTCCAGTTGTCTGCCCTTTTGGAAGAAATGATTATTCCTCCCCCAGACATCACAGATTTATTATTTTAGGTTCTCTTTTTTGTCCCTTATTTTGTCTATTGGGACTATTGCTGTTATTTGAAACAGCTGTCCCTAAGTGTAGACATCTGTCTACCTCAGGACGGGGCTTCTACCAAAAGCAAAAGAAGAGAGTCAGAACTGCACACGTGCACATGCATGTTACCCACACACCTTCTGCGTCTGGTGCACTGTCCCATCGAGTGGCAGTGAGACCATTTACAGCAGGGGTGGGGAACCTTTTACAGGTCGGGGCCTGCTGACCCACAGAAAAATCACTTGGGGACCACACACAAGTGAGACGCAAACCAACAACAACAACAAAACGCTCACTGATGTGGCCCCCGACTCAGAAGGAGAAAGACACTCCCACATTCTCCTTGAACACCAGAGTTTAGGGGGCCCAGCCTAGTAGATTTGGTGTGCTCCAGCCCCATGCTGGGGTAGGGGGCAGCTGAGCCTCAAGGGATGGATCTATGCAAGTCGGGGGCCACATCTGGCCCCTGGGCCTTCAGTTCCCCACCCTGACTTACAGAGAGAATAATGAGTCTGCTCTTTAGCCTTCACTAAGAGCCAGCTGGCTTTTAGCTAATGCAGTAGAGGCTCATGCACTAAGCTTCAGCAGTTCTAGGTTAAATTCCAACCAAAAACGACCAGGGTCTGTTGGCATTGCACAGACATTCATCTATCTATGTATCTATATGAATAGAGTATGTCTGTCTTTGAGTCCATCTGTGAGACTGTCTCTCTGTGCATCCATTTGCTCAGGAACTCGTAAACTGTAGATTCAGCTGGTCTCACTTTCATGCATTCTCTAAGCTTTGAATAGAGAATTACCTTCACTGCCACCAGATGGAGAAGTAAGTGGTAGTATGGTAGAATCAAACACCCTGCATTTAATTCTTCCAAGACACTCACAGAATGATCTCTCATAAAGGTCTGTATCTTTGAAGAAACCACAGATCTGGTCACTGATGAGGATTTTGGTGTGATGACTTGGGGAATTTGTCTATGCACAATTTCTAAATTCTGGATAATATTATGAGACTGCTGCATCATTGAATTCCTCAGTGGATGTGCAATCAGCCATCTGGTACCAAGTTTGGTGTCACCTCTTCCAGACCAAAAACAATGGAGAAACATTAACCTAAATAGCTTCATGCTCAAATGGAACAATTAAAAATAATGGGCTGGCTGACAGCTAGGGAACTTGATTCTTCGCAGATTGTCTGCAGAGGAGTGGAAAAATCTAAGAAAGAAAGAAACCAGGTATTAGCACTGGCTTTTAAAAATTCAGATGCTGGCAGGTTCAGGAAAGACACAAAAGGACATACTTTCTGAGACAGAGGGAAACTTTTGACCAGACCAAGCTGAAGGGAACCTAGAGCAGGAGTCAGAGAGGAGAAGACATGACCAAGTAGAAAGGACTGAGTTTGAGATATGAGGTCCAGGGCCTCCTGGGATCCTGGAAAGACTCAGAGCAAAACCAAAAGGGCTCTGAGTAGTGAGGACACTGGGAGAGTTTTGAATACAGGTTTGTTGTTTTGCAGGTCTCTGTGTTTTATTTATGAATAAAGTGCTTAAGAAGTTACTTTGCTAAGTTCTTGGCTTCAAATGGCATGAGTCCCTGAATGGTTAAACTGCAAACCAGAGTATGCACTAAGGTGGGCCTCTGAGAAAGGTTGCTAGGGAGACTTGCTTTTATAGCACTAAGATAGTTAGACTGCAGGAATCCCAATTTCAAGAAGGGTATCAGACAGAGAGTCTTCACCCTGGCAGAAGTGCCAGAGCCTGCCAGAAGGCCAGAGCCTGGGTATAAAGTCCAGAGTCTGCCCAGACTCAGGAGAGCTCTGAAGTACCTGGATTCTGTGTGTGAGCCTGAACAGAGCACCACAGTAAAGGTACATCTACACAGCAGTGTTATTTTGGAATAACTGATGTTATTCCAAATAACATGTTTTTCAAAATAACATAGTCCGTGTCTTCGCTACAAGCAGTTATTTCAAGATAATGTAGAAATAATGTCGAGCTGAAGGACTTCTTACTCCAACTTCTGTAACCCTAATTTTACGAGGAGTAAGGGATGCCGGAGAAAGAGTGCTTTACCTCGGACTTCCTTCTGTGTGGACAGCGTCACAAGCCAAAATAAGCTATTTCAACATAAGCTACACAATTGACATATCTGCAGTTGGGTAGCTTATTTTGGCTTTAGCCCTGCTGGGTAGATGTGCACTTAATGCCCAAAACGGGGAGGCTTGATCAGTTCTGTAATAGTTGGGAATAGTCAGCTATCACTTCTCTGCTTGTTGTAGAAGAAATTCATCTCTGAGGTCCCAGCAGTATGAACAAGAAACTGATAAGCAGGCTTGCCGATGTGGGGGCAAAGGAAGCAACTGTCCAGGGGCCTGGTGATACAAAAGTGTGCAGAGCTCTTGGCCGCCACTGCCACTATTGCAGCTGTTGGAGTCCCAGGCCCTTTAAATTGCCCCACCTCTTCCACCCGAGACCCTGCCCCCTTTTGGGGGCATGGAGCAGGCTTCCAATCTTGCCCGTGGGCCTGGCCAGGCTGTCAGCCTCACTCTTGATGAGATAGATCTAGTACTGGTTTACTGTGTGCTGAAGTTACACAAATACACCGGTAAGTTACACAAATACACAGCGTGATAGTCTGGTTGTGTATGTGGATCCACATTTGAAGTACATGAGGCTGCCTTCCTACCTCAGGTATGGAGGGAGGAAGAGAGGCAAGAACTTTTGACTATTTGAATCTGCAAACTTTAAATTCCAGAAGCATTCAGGTGAGTACCCTTTGATCACACGTATGATTGCTGAAAGCAAACACAAAAGAGATGAAGCAAATTCAGTGTTAAATGAGAACAAACACACAAGAGAAATGCTTGGAACTGTTCACACAACTTCCACAAAACCAGCTGTGCAACCCTGAGCTTAAGCAGCCATGGAACTTTGCTCTTTGGCAAGTAGGACAGTTCTGTATATGGTGCAAATGCAGTAGTTTCCGGCATTGCTCCCTCTTACTCTTGTTTTTATGACATGGTAACAATATATTGTTCCTGAAGCATTCATTTTCCCTCCTGAAACTCGTTGTTCACTTACAGACTAATACTGCTTGTGACCTCACATTTGGTGGCTCTGGAGATGATTATGATGATAGAGACTTCAGGTGAGAAATAGCAAGAGGAGCAGATTAATTCCTCTGAATCAGGCTTCCTGTTCTCATTCAAATATTCTTATTAAAAACAAAGTATAAAAAGAAAATGGAACATAGTTAAAGGGAAAACAGAATTGCTTCTGGTCAGGATGTTCAGCATCAGCAAAGAGTTTTCCATAAAACATCAGCAAATCTAAAATGGAACTCTTCCATCAACACTCTCTATAAATCTCCTTTAACAGCAGGTTGCTTCATTCTTATTTACACAAGGGAAATCAAATATTTAATCTGTGTTTTAACTCACAAATATACTGAAGTCAGGAGAATTCTTTGTATTTGCCTTGATATCACCTTGCAGATGGTAGCCATATAATTGGAAGATACCATACCAAACTTCTCTGTGCTACCTATGTATCTGTGCACCAATGTCTTCATACAAAAAGGCTCTTATCTTCTTCATTCTCCAACAGCCAAATCTCAGTACTACCTGTCTTTTCAATTATTCTATTCTTCTTTGAATTTCTAAACTCAAGCAGTCCGCAACTGGTACACAGGGTTCATTTCCTCTAATTCACTGCGAGATCCATTCCATTCTGGCATCCATCTGGTTTGATCTATGAAATGGCTGTCACCAAAGTCTCCATTGACATGATCATGACCACATCTCAAGGCCTTCACCCTCATCTAACAACAACCTTTGAACACTTAGAATGATCTCCTCCTCTTTGACATTCTGAGCTGCCTCTGCAGGGCTGTCCTGATGATTTATGGGGCCCTATACAACCCACCTCCCCATGTGCACTTGACATGATTTGTACCGGCCCTAGCTTACACCCCCTCGGCATGCTCTCTGTCCCCTCCCCATGCCATGTTATCTGGTGCCAATGCACTGCTGCCGGGGAGAGTCCAGCAGGGCCAGGACTTTGGAGGCCACCACTTGGCTCTGCATCTTGCTTTGGAGTCAGAGCCTCTTCACAAGTGGTGGCAGCAACCAAGCAAGCCTCCTCCCCCAGCGCTTTAGGAAGGGCAGGGCATGATCACATGGTCATAATTTGGGACGGCACCAGGACAGTAGGTAAGCAACCTAATTTTCAGGTGCCCTAGGCAGCTATGTATGTGGTTTATGCATAGGGATGGCTCTGTATCTTAGGTTTCATAACATTATCGCTCTGTGGTTTTTTCCCTTATCTGTCTGGTGACTCAGCCAGCAACTCCTTCTCTCCTCTTTTCCATTTATTATGACTTATCCCTCAGGATGATCTCACATCCTCTTTTCTATCTATAACTTATTCTTAGGTAACCTCAGCCGTTTGCATGGGTTCAAGTATCACCTCCACCCCGCTGATGCTCAAGTCTCATTACCTACATCAGACTTATCACCTGCTAAACCAAATTCCTTATGGCTAAAACAATGCTCATTTTTCTTCTCAAATGTCTCAGTTTCTGGTCACACTCGAGACTCCTTTTTCTCATGCTAGACCCTGAGCTGTGTGTCTCCTTGGACACATTGCATTAAACTCTTTCTCAGCAGCATGCATGAAAGCAATTCCTTTGCTTTCAGTTTTTATAACCAGCATCTGCTCTTATCTTCTACCATCCTCTCTCCAAGCTCCAGAAAGAGAGTACCTGTAATATAGCTGGCATACCACTTCCCATGTGAAAATTTGTAATCAGAAATGAATATATGTGTCTGCGCATAATGCAGGCAACTTGTAACATGCAACTTGTATATTCATTTCCACCTGTGCAAAGAGGACATGAATCAGAATAGTAGCAATTTACGTCAGTGTATGCAGGTGTAAGTGACTACACAAAGTGCAAGGCAGTGGAGAATCAACCCTGCAGCCTCTTCCCCAAATGCTATAAATGTTCCCAGATGAGTGAATATGAATGGGGGGGGGGACACAGTCAGGCCAATGGGAATGGGGGGCAAACACAGTCAGGCCTTCTCCTTCAGTCTTAGGTACACCAGAATTTTTTGCTTCCATATTAAAAGAAAGCTTCAAATGACTGATTTTATTGCCCAGAGAACATAGATACTGAAACTGAGCAAAGAAGCAATTTTTTCTGAGTAAGTATGGCAAAATATAGAGTCGCTCCAGTATTTTATAGAATTGTAGCTAGATTAAAATGAACAGCACACATCTTGGATTGGCTGTCAGGCCAAATATGTTTTTGAAGAGAAGTGACTTTCCTGTACTGAAGATCAGTTTGACAGATTTGCTTACAAACATTTGAACAAGTGGTGGAAATATATATAGTTTTTGTATATAAGTAAATCGCACAGAGGTATCCCAATGACAAATGAAATTATTTTTAAAATGTAATTTATCAGAAATCTGCTGAGAGAAATATATATTCTTGATTCCTTGTCTGCTTAATTATAAGGCCTACTCTAAAGTAAGCACTGTCTAACTGATTGACAACTTAGCTCTCAACCTGGCTACATCTAGACTGGCATGATTTTCCGGAAATACTTTTAACGGAAAAGGTTTTCCGTTAAAAGTATTTCCGCAAAAGAGCGTCTAGATTGGTCCCGGAGTTATCGTTAGAACGATGCGCTTTTGTGCAAAAGCGCGTCTAGATTGGCAGTGCGCTTTTGCGCAAAAGCAGAAGCCCAGAACCATTTTGAAGAGGGCAAAAGGGCACCAGCCCTTTCCGGGGGCGGGGCTGGAGCTCTGTTCAGACATGTGCTTTAAGGGGTCTCGCTGGACAGCCGTTTGTCTCCTGCTCCGTGCGTTAGGACCTTTTGCAGGGACTGACAGCCATAGCAGGTTTGGTGGTTGCCCTCTGACTTTTGGGGACACCACCCTTTTGCCCCCTACTGCTTTTTCCTGGTTTTGGTTTCTTGTACCTTGCTTTGTCTGCCATGGAGCCAGGGGTGGCCATGTGCCTGCTCTGGCCCCTGTCGGCCATTTTTGAGTGCCTGCAGCTGGTGCTCCAAGCTGGTGCCCTCGTGTTCCAGGACCAGGAGGCACAGATTGCCTTGGACTCCCTCACCAGGGAGGCCATGGATTCCCTGTGGCATCCCCACCCCACCGTGGAGAGGCCACTTTGGAGACTGGACACCAGTACGGACTGGTCGGACCGGCTGGTCCTTGGGCAATGGGACGACCAGCAATGGCTCTGGAATTTCCGCATGCGAAAGCGGACGTTCCTGGAGCTGTATGCCTAGCTCACCCCCGCACTCCAGAGAGCCACCACCCGGCTGCATGCACCCATCCCTGTGAACAAGAGGGTCGCCATTGCGCTATGGAAGCTGGCCACCCTGGACAGCTAACGCTCGGTGGCACACCAATTCGGGGTGGGAAGATCCACCGTTGGTGTGATCGTCATGGAGGTAAGTTCCAGGGAGAGTGGGGTGAGGGGAGAGTGCTGCACTCCATTCCCAGGGGCAGCCAAGACTCCAGGCTGGGTCACCCAGGGGTTTGGGCCGTCCCTCCCTTGCACAGGCCTGCTGGTGGGGGGGGGGCGTGGGGCGAGGGGGCCCTGGTGTGTGTATGCGCGTGCGTGAGGACAGAGGGAAACACGGGGGGGGCCCAAGGGAGCGCACACTCACCCCTGCCTTATGAGATGTGTTCCCTTGTGTTTCTCTGCACCCTTCTGCAGGTCGTCCACACCATCAATGATGTCCTGCTACTGAGAGTGATCCACCTGCGCGACGTGGACGCTATGCTGGCCGGCTTCGCTGCCCTCAGGTTCTCCAACTGCGGGGGAGCCCTGGATGCAACCCACATGCCCATCTGGGCCCTGGAGCATCATGCAGCCCATTTCACGAACAGGAAGGGGTACTGCTCTATTGTTCTCCAGGCCCTCGTGGACCACCGGGGCCGCTTCTTGGATGTCTACGCGGGCTGGTCCGGCAGGGCACATGACGCCCGCATCCTCCGCAACTCCGGACTGTTTCGCAGGCTGGAGGCAGGCACCTACTTCCCCCGGCGGGAGTTGACTGTCGGGGATGTGCCTATGCCCATCTGCATCGTCAGGGACGCGGCCTACCCCCTGCTGCCCTGGCTAATGCGTCCCTACATGGGGCGGCCGGACCAGAACCGGGCCCGGTTCAACGACCGCCTCAACCGGGCCCGAAATCAGGTGGAGCTCGCCTTCGGCCGCTTAAAAGCCCGCTTCCTTTGTTTGCTCACCCATCTCGAGATGGGTGATTGGAATGCAACGGAGCTACTGGCCGCGTGCTGCGTGCTCCACAACATTGTAGAGTGGAGTGGGGAGGCCTTCCTCCCTGCATGGATGGCAGCCGAGGCACAGACGTTTGAACAGCCCCACACAGGTGCCATCCTCCAGGCACACCAGGATGGGGTGTGCATGAGAGAGGCCCTGACAGACATGTTTGCACAAGCCCCATAGTAGGGTCGCCTCGGTCTCCCCATACGACTCCCTCCCATCCCCTCCCCTTATCTTCCCCCATTGTAAAGCGTCGGTTCCAAGCACATCGGCCGTCATCGTGAATGTTCGTCGGGTGCGTCGGACGTAGCTAGGGTTTTTCTTTTTAGTTTAGGCTAGGGTTTAGGCCACCATCGCCTGTCCGAGCTATCGCGAAGAACAGGAAGAGGATTCGTGGTTCGTGCAGAAGGCTCAAGTCAGCGTACCCGATTCCAGTCGTCTACGATTCCAGACTGTTCCTCTCCCGAGGCCCGGAAGGACCAAAGGATTGAGGTTGCCAGCTTCGCTGTTGTCTTCCATCAAGGGATCTCCTGGCTGTTCCTCTCCCGAGGCCCGGAAAGACCAAAGGATTGAAGTTGCCAGCAACACTACAATCGTCCCCTGCGTCTAGACTATGTACATATTCTTTTGTGTGTCTTTTAACCTTTCTTGCTTGTTTGTTATCTATGTTAATATAGTTGTGGTTTAAATTTTACTTAAAATTGTCAGTATTTATTTATGCGCCACAAACCAATGACCACTTAAAGGAACGACCGGTGATAGATACAGAATTTGGTGTCTGCATTTTGTAATCCTCTTAAATTTAGTTGGCTAATTGGCATCTCAAATCATTTATTACAGTTACCTCAATCACAATAACCAACACAGTTTTGTTTTCAACTGAAAAATGTATGTTTTTATTTACAAAGGGGAGGGGAAGGGGGAGGAGACCTTCAACTGGGAGGGGGAAGAGCTACTCCTGGGAGGGGTGGCCCCTGCGAGCTCTCCTGCTGGGGCAGATCTGGACATGCAGGGCAGGCCGCATCGGGGCAGGCTGCATGGGGAGGTGGGCAGGAGAGGCTATTGCAGGGGCGGCAGGAGGGGGCCTTGCAGGGGCGGCAGGAGGAGGCATTGCAGGGGCGGCAGGAGGGGGCATAGCAAGAGGGGGCATTGAAGGGGCAGGAGGGGGCATTGCAGGAGGGGGCATTGCAGGGGCAGGAGGGGGCATGGGCAGTGCTAGGGGAGGGATGGCGGGGGCATGGGGTAAGGCCATGCCATAGTGAATGGCATGGGCTATGTGGGCAGTGAAGGTGGCGATGGAGTCAGCGTTCACTGGGTCTAGAAGGCGGCCCAGGCCTCCTGGAACCACTGCAGGTCCCCCTCGACGCACTGGTGAATCGATGCCTCAATGCGCTTGATGGCCTGCGCATGGCGCCAAAGGAGCTGGTCCCGGTGGCGGAGCCTGTGACTGCGTGGTTGGGCAGCTGGGGGTGCCGCTGCTGCTGGACTGGAGGGTCCCCGGCTTGTGCTTGGTCCCGCTGCAGGGAAGAGAAGAAAGGATGGGTCAGTCAGGCAGGCCGGCCACTGTCCCCACACCTCATGCCCTCCACCCCTGAGCCGAGGCGACACCACAGTAGTGTGGCTTGGGCCCACTCGGTTCCCACCCTGCCCCCCGTGTTGTATGTTTGCAAGGAGGACCGCCCCTGGAGTAGGGTCCTCCTCCATGTATTGTAACCACCGGCCTGTGTCCTGGGCCCGTGAAGGGCGGGAGGGTGCTTGTGTTGCGTTAACCTGTGGAACTCCCTGCCAGTGGAGGCTGTGATGCTTTGGGCTAATCACTGGTGTTTGACAGGGAGCGAGATGCATCCTCACACAGTGCCTGGGAGCACATCTGGCAGAGGTGGTCTGGGCTCTCAGATCCCCATCGCGTGGGATATCTCCTGGATGGAACCAGGAGAGTGACTGGGGGGGGGGTGTCCCATCCTTGCAGCAAAACTCAGGCAGCCCTAAGGGTGGCCTGAGTGCTTCCCCCCTTTCTCCCTCCCACTATCCCTCACACACGTAGCCCAGGGACATGTGTCCCCGCAGTGGGGACTTCCCTCGGGGAGCCAGCCAAGGCACCGGGAGCAGGCGAGAGGCTCAGTGGGGGCCATGTTCACAGGGCTGTGATGCTGCGGTTTACCCAGGAGCAGCTGGCTGTGCCTCACAGCCAGGCATGGGACAGTGTGCCGTTCTGCGTGCTGCACCCTTGCGGAGGTGCGGGCTCGGGGCTGAGTCCCTGGGGTCCTGGCTGGTTCCAGCCGGCATCCACCCTTCCCCCTGGTCCTGCCGAATGTGTGTGAGCAGCACGGTCCCCGGCGTGCCCTGCAGCTGCCTGCCGCGGCCACGTGCCGCTCGGTCACCAGGCTGCACGTGGTTGCACATGCTGCTTGCTGCCTAATGCTACACAGCGTGCAGCTCACGTGGCCTGAGTGACATGCTCTCCCCCTCCCCCCTGTACCTGGCTCTCCCCCCCCCCCGCCCCGCCCCGCTCCCCACCCTTGTGAGTGCAAAGTGCAAGACCCACCGGTGGATCCTTCCCCGGCCTTGGAGGATGCGCGGGAGACGTCAGGGCTGCTGGAGGGGGCCTGCTGGGTGGCAATGCTGGCCTCATCCTCTGATGCACTGCTGTTATCTCCTTCCCCCACCTCGGTGGTCCTGGTGATGGGGGGGGGCGCACGCTGCTGTCCACGGGCACGTCTGGGGCTTGCGGGGCTGGCTGGCCCAGGATGGCGTGGAGCCGGTTGTAATGGGGGGAGGTATCTGCTCCTGCCCCCTGGCCATCGCTGGCTCGCATGTAGCCCAGGTGCAGCTCCTTGACTTTCACCCGGACTTGTTCGAGGGTCCGGGCTGGATGGCCTTGCTGGGCGAGCACCTGGGCCATGCGGGTGAAGATGTCCGCGTTGCGGCGCCGTGAGTGGGTTTCGTGGAGGGCCTCCTCCTGCCAGAGGTCGAGCAGGCTGTCCAGCTCCCCCAAGGACCAGGATGGGGCCCGTCGTTTGCAGCCCCTGGGGGCCTCCTGCGCTGGGGGTGCAGGTGGCTGAGTGCCCGGAGCTGCCATGCTGGCTGTGATGTGGCTGCTGGGCATGGCAGGGGCACTGTGGCAGACCTCAGGTCAGAGGTCTGAGGCACACTCCTGCCACGTGCACTCAGAAGCCTGCTTCTGCTTTAAAAGCTCGGGTTACCAGGAAGTCCGGGGCTCCTACGGGGTCTCCCAGTGTCCAAACCGCTTTTTTCCGTTTAGCCTGCTTTTGCGCAAAAGTCTTAGCTAGCTGTCTATGCTGGCCCTTTTGCGCAACAGTTTTTCACAAAAAGGACTTTTGCCCGAACAGGAGAGTCAAAGCTTTTCCGGAAAAAGCACTGTTTTCTTACATTAGAACATCAGTGCTTTTGCGGAAAATCAAGCGGCCAGTGTAGACAACTGGCAAGTTTTTGCGCAAAAGTGGCTGCTTTTGCGGAAAAAGTGGCCAGTCTAGACACAGCCCCTCAGTTTCCAAGAGCTGGAGCTTTTTTCAGACTAGTTCAGGTGAATTCAGCAGGAAAAAAGGCAGTTAACAATTTGAGTGCAACTCTTAATGTGGCCCTATGAAAAGCTGGTGAGCTCTACACATGGGCAAAGCTTGAGAAGACAAACTCCCCAGCCAGTTGGCCTGCCCATACTCTACCCCTGCTCTGCTCAGGCCCTGCCCCCACTCTGCCAAGGCCCCACCCTGTCCCCACACTGCCCCCTGCCACACTGTCTTTCACATCTCTTCCTTCACCCTCTATGCTCACCCCTTCCAGACAAATCCCTGAACCCAAATGTAGCAAAATACATTTAATAAAAAAAAAAACCCACTCTTCTAAATTTCTTTCTAAAAAAAATGAAGCAAGTTTTCCACTGCATGCCAAATTGTGAAGACGGAACATGCAAAAGTATCTAAGTAAAAGCAGTACATTTGGGAATAAAAAAGGTCAGTCACAGGTTTTTTTATGTACCCTGAAGTTTGTCAGAGCTTATTTACAAAAAAACCTTTGTAATAGGGGCAAATCAGCTGTCCTGCTGAATACAAAATTAAATACTATGGAATACATGACGCAGGTCTTCTTTGTTTTACATTTTCTCATTCAGTATTTCTAAGCTGATCTATATTTTAAATGTATTCGTAAGCCTTCATGAGGTAATCGTTCCAAGCAGAGCATTCATAACAAAGTTCATTGCTTTTAGAAAAAGGGAATGCTATTTTGTGATCTTTATTACAATGAACATGTTTATGAAAATTCATCATATGCTTATGTTAAAAATACGTTTCTAAAGATTTTATGCATAACAAAGGATTTTATATTTACTAAGGTACTGATTTTGGTGAAGGGGTGTTTTAAAAGTAATTCATCAAATAGTCAGAAGTAAAGAAAGGGAAACTCATTTGTCCAGCTGTCTGGAAGAAAAGGGATGTTGCCCCTTTAAGGCAGGGGTGGGCAAGATACAGCCCATGGTCCAAATCCAAACCCTGCTGGGACCCTCAGGCACAGAAGCAGCTCCACACTGCTTTAAGTATCTGGCTTCTTCCTGTGGCTTTCTGCTTCAGGCACTGGGGGGGGGGAAGAAAGAGGCTTTAGCACTGTCCCTAACTCCCAGCAAAATCTCAGCTCCCATCGGCCTGTTTCCAGACAATAGGAGCTAAGATATTTTGCTGGGGGGTGGGAGCAGCTCACAAATCCTCCCCTCCCGCCTGGTGCCTGGGACTGCGGCAGGCAGGGATCAGCCTAGATAAGCACCTCCTGGCCAGGGTCTGCCTCTGGCACCCCAGCCCCTCCCTCACCCCAACTCCCTGTCCCAGGTCACCACCCAAACCCTCTGTACCCTCCCTCCCTTAGGTCACAATTCTCTCCCAGGTCCTGCACCCCTTCTTGCATCCCACCCCCAGTCCAGAATCCTCTCCTGCACCTATACCTCTTCCCAGACCCTGCACCCCATCCCCCTGCCCCAGGTCACCACTCACTGCCAGAACCTGCCCCTCCATACACCTCCCTCAGGCCAGAATCTTGTCCTGCACCCATACCCTCTCCCAGATCCTGCACCCCAAGCCCCTGCCCCAGATCACAACCCCATCCTTCACCCAAACTCTCTCTTAGACCCCACACCCTGTCCTGCACCCCAGTCTCCTACCCCGAGCTCTCTTCTATGTCCAACTTCCATCCTAGACCCTGCATCCCTTCCAAAGAAAAGTGTGGCCCTTGATCACTTAGAAAAAATCTTGAAGTGCCCCCCCCATAAAAAATTATTGCCCACCTTTGCTTTAAGGGCTCTCTTCAAGAGGGAAGTGAAAGGAGATCAGGGATGGACAGAAAGGAAAGGAAGAGTTTGGAACCAAGCTTTTGTGCAAAAGTTTGTACTGTAGTAATTTAAATTAAAATGTATTTTTAGATAAGAGTGTTTTTGAAGAATTTATTTTAAAAATGGTATGTCTGAAGATCCAAACATTTAATGCAAAAGCTGAATGCTCAGACTATGCATCTACAAATCTGTGCAAGATGTAATTTTATATTCTTCAGCAACAAAGTAATGAAATATTTAAAGCAAATGTTAAACTAAGATCCTATAGATGTATTACTATAACACACAACTAGTTTTGTCAGTAAATTCAGAAATCAACAGTATATTCTTCTAGATTGGCATATACCTGTTAAATAGCTTCATTACCAGTAATGACTCTTTCACAGATGCAATTCTGTGCTAAAAAGTCTGGCAAACTGGAAAGCTTTTCACTTTTAAATGACTAGATCCATTCGAGGTGAAGACTCACCAATCTGCAACAGCTTGCCCTGGGAGCTTGCAGGAAGGGTCAGAATATAGGTTGGAAGTGGGGAGCAGTTAAGCACTAAGACTCAGGAAAGGCTTTGCCACCCCTTGCCTCTTATACCTGCCAGTCATGGCTATACATCAAGTATCACTCTGAGGTTACATGGGGATTCCACCTGAGACATGGCTTTTATTAATGAACATGCATATGCAACAACTGGTCCCAAATCTTGTGTACTATTAAAATTAAGTCCCCAAGGTTCTAAAATGGCCTTCAGTTTTGAGAGCAAAATTTTGTGTCTGCAAATAATTGTGCCTGCATTTTGCACATCTAATCACTGTGGATGCTAATGTGAGACTCATGCACTGCTACCTGCAGCACAAGATGTATGTTTCACTCTGACTTTTCCTGAATAGACCATGCAATATTCATGAGCTGTGGAATTTGTAGAGACAGAAGCAAATTTATTTGCAGTAATTATTGGCAGCAATTTTTCATTTTATTTACTCTAATGCATCTAGTGATGGTGATAAGCATAACTAAGTACACATCACATTTATTTATATTGAGATTTTAATTAATTAAAATAATAATTACATGATTAATTATTTAAAAGGGCATTTTTCATCAAAAGAACTAAAAGTGGTTTACAAATGTGGGTACAATATGTTTTATCTCCATTTGATGAATGTAGACATTGATTTAGAGGTTCACCTAAAGTCACACACTGAGTCATTGGTAGAGCTGGGAATCAAACCTAGATCTACTTATGCCCACTCTTGAACTCTAAAACTGTATTGTAGACAATACTATTTCTAGCAAAGGAGAGGTTGATTTATGTATAACCTAGGCTTGGTTGTTTTCCTTGCTACATCCCCACCCTACCATCCTTTTAGCATGTATTCACTTATACAACATTTATGTCACCCTCAAACTTTGAACCACCGTAGATATAAGTCAATTTTACAGACCCATTTATGGCCTTTATCTAGTACCAAAAATCCAGTGTACTATGGCATTATTTAGAATTGTATATGGGGACCGGGCTTTCAAAAGTACAAATTCCTGCAATATTACAGTAATTAGAATTTGAGAGACCAGATCAAACACTGAGGAAAATGTCTAGCTACTAAAAAGTTCCACTTTTGTCTTTTCATGCAATGCTGCTAAACAGTGTTGTGCCACAGGCAATAAACCACTTTGACTGTGCATTCAGATAGATTATTTATGTCAGTAGTAAAGAGCTTCTTTTAAGACTAATGAGTAAAAATTTGGGGCTAGCTAGCATTTCTAAGAAGAAATAGGTAAAAAGGTCTTTTGAATCAATTATAGTCCTGTAATCTCAGTTCTTCTCTGTAAAATAAAAAGGAAAATGTATTTTTCTCATTTTAATCCAGTAAAACAAAATCAATCCAGATTTCTATATATTGTGAGTAAAGTCAAATTTTTCTGAGATCCACGGGCATAAATATAACCTCAATTAATTATCTGTGAATGATGTTTCTTTGAAATTCTAATCTCTGTAGCTCAATTGGATAGATTGCACATATTCAGTATTACTGAAAAACTGTTTAATGATGATATTTTTCTAACACAACTGTTTAACTACAGGGCAGGAGATGTAATTACATTTTCTACTTAACAATAAATTGCCCTTACAATTCAGGCATTAATGAAAGTATGCTTTTTGTTCTCCTTTATAGTGGGTAGATATCCTTTATCCTAAATTTGGTCTGCTATATATTCAGTGTCTGCTTTAAATAGAGGAAAGAGAAAGTAGTATATTGAATTTATTATATGTGAGCAGTGGTATGTATTAAATGTAATGTGCAGTACCATAATTTCTGTCTGGCTAGTATTAGAGTTAAAACCATGTATAATCAATCTGGTAAGAAAATATTCACTTGCCCTCAGCTTTCATTCTGACACTTGAACAGTCTTCTAGTCACGATACCATCCCACTTCAGAGCAATATCACCACACATTTTCAGTGTGTGCCTGTTATTGTCAACATTTCTGTGCAAAATTTCCATCGAAAGTGGTCTAATTTGGGGCCCAATTTTAAAGCAAATTAGATACACAATTGTACCTATATTTTCCATGCACAATTATGAATCTAATTTATGTATGTAATTAATAATATTGTGCATGTGAATCAGGTAACTTAGTGAGCAAATAATTATGGTCAGCTTTGCACACAGTTATCTGATTTGGAAGCGCAACCATTGTAATAAGTAAATTAGGCATTCCATTGCACATCCACTATAGATAAGAACTTAATCTGGTCAAGAAGGAATCCATGGGGGGCACTGGAGTGGCATGCACACCAAAACAAGCCCCAACTCAGGATTCACATACAAGTCAGTGGGAGATCTTCAGCTCAGGTGCAAACATAATATGGCCCTACCAAAGCTGCAATCCACCACTGCTCTATGTTTAATTGTAAACCTAGCTGAAGACTACAACATCAATAGAAGTCCTGTAGTGTCATACTTTCTTCAGCTGTATGTGTAAAGGAGCCTCTCTCCCTTAATAAAGTTATTACTTTTTATGATTTCTCAACTAATGAATTTACATTCAGCAACATGAACTGAATGGCAGGATCCACATCTGCCAACATCGTGCTGGAGACATCAAAAAGCTGTTGAAAGTTGACCTAGACTTGTGCCTACCACATGTTTTATTTGTACTTTGTTTTTCAGCATAGGGATTGAAGTGCCCGCCCTCCGCAAATGAACCTTCATATTTCTACCAGCCCTTTCGGCTGTGGCTATCAAAGGCACACAACAACTGTTGTTTGATAGTCTCTAAGTCTGAACAAGTCAAATAGCAGGTGAATTGAGGACCCTTTTAAAAATTAGAAACAGCATGTTCTTAATTCTTCTCTTGCATTCACCTGTAACAGAAACTTATGAAGGGCACTGAGCAGGTAAAGCTACTCTCAACATTCACCTTGATTAGAGGGTTTGATTGTTTTTGCCCAATAGTGTAAGCAGCCACCCCAGACTCACTCTCTTAATACTGTAGGCATATTAATCTGTCTGTTAATAGTCTGTTTGGCTAGCTGGTAGTCCAGCCTATGCTGAAAATACAGAAAATTAATGCTCATGACAAACAAAAAATGATTGCTTTCCAGCAGCTGGGTGGGCATTCACAATTTGCTCCCCTGGCTTGTACTGTAACATTTCTAAATGCATTTAATTTTTTGTTTGATGTAAGTAGCAAAGTAGAAGCTGAAATATATACAATAAGTAATACTATGCCAGAGATACATCACAAATTAATGCAAATCTGAGAACATGGACTACTATGAATTTTCCTTGAGATGCACAATATGTCTGCTGTAAATAAGGCATTATTTTACATAATAATATGCTCTTTTAAATGCTTCTGAACAATAAGATACAGAGGAAACGTTAGGTGTTAGAAAGAAGGATGTCCATACTAATACAGGACGTAAAAAAGTCATGGAAAATTCTACTTGTTAGCAAATATTTTTCTTAAAATGCCCCCATTTTTTGTTGGTGTCTTATTCACTCAGCTACTGTAAATGAGAATAGTGAAAACTCATGAAGTGCAAATTTACTCTTCAGCAATACATTTTCATTGACAATTCTATTTGTAGGGAACAAAATAAACTTCTCAAAAGAATAAGGAAGTAAAGCTTACTGGCATAAAGGAACAGCATCTTTAATGACACAAGTTCCTCCATTTTTGCAATAGTCTTCTGGACAACCTAGGAAATATAAGGAAACAAAGATAATTAGATAAAGAAAGTTGTAATAAAAATTAGTCTGTTCCTTTTGTCAATGCAAAATGTTTTCCTACATAAGATCAGATGCAGAATATTCATGGCTCTCATTTAGTATATCTGGTGTTTTGGGTTCTGAGCATTTCTGAAAACCAGTACTGTAGACCCTGATTCAGTAACATATCTGGTCATCTGCCCATTTTAAGCATATTAGTACCTTCACCAAATCAATAGCACTACTTGTGCTTAAAGTAATCTCTGTGATTTGCTGGATCAGGGCCTCAGTGATTTCTCTGGTCAAATTTTACATGACTTTTTAGTGGGGCTTCTGTCATTCATGGGAACCTTCTGATACTAAAATATGAAGATTCCCAGTGCTATGCAATAGATAAAAGAATTAGAATGCGGAACTTCTGAGACTGATTTAGTGCCTATGTCTGATATTCTCACTAAGGCTATGTCTACACTGGCATCTTCTTGCACAAGAACTGTTTTGCAGAAGAGTTCTTGTGCAAAAAGTCTTCCACAAGAGCACGTCTACACTGGCATGTGCTTTTGCGCAAGAGATGTGCTTTTGTGCAAGAACGTTCATGGCAGTGTGGATGTTCTCTTGCGCAAGAAAGCTGTGATGGCCATTTTAACCATAGGGGATTCTTGCGCAAGAAATTCATGTTGCCTGTCTACACTGCCCTCTTGTGGAAGAGCTCTTGCGCAAGAGGGCTTATTCCTCATGGGGAGAGTAATAACTCTTCCGGAAGAAGCCCTGTTTTACAATGCTATACTGTAAATTTACTTGCACAAGAACGCACATTCAGTGTAGTCAGCAGGCAAGTTTTTGCGCAAGAACAGTTGTTCTTGCACAAGAAGCTGCCAGTGTAGACATAGCCTAATAGTTTAAATGTAAGGATAAGATAAGATCAGATGCTTAGCATCTGCTGGGTGGCAGTCATTAATGAAAAGACTGCTTGTGGATATATGTTCATACATCTCAAGGGAAATCAGTTTTAATAGAATAAGAAGTTTAAAAAGGAAGCCTTGCCAAGTCAAGTACTGTTATGGCCTTTAACATACTTTGGGTATTTGGTGGGCATGAGGTCACCTTAAATTCACATATAATTGAGCATTTACAGATTTAATTTTTTAAAAATCCCAAATAACTCCAAAATAAAACCCAAGGTTTTAAAAGTAATACAATAGTGTTTACACATACTTGGTATTAGTACTTTTCCCCATTACAATTAACATATGCCCTGTTTTATTTACTATTTTATTATCATTGAATATTGCCCCAAATTACAGTTATATAATTACATCCGGGCAGGTATATACTCCTCTAAACTTTCAAAGCAGTCCACTGGTGTGTATACTCATGGCAATATCTATAGCAGTAAAACAATTTAGGCTACTATCCTGTAACTCAAGTCTCATCGCCTTTAATGGGAGGTCTCTGGAGTAAAAAGGATGAATATAAGCAAACAACACAGGTATGCAGGGGCAAGATAAGAAAGGCAAAGGCACAAAACAAACTAAATTTAGTGAGAGACAAAAAGATGTTCTACAAATATATTAGAAGCAAGAGGAAGACGAAGAACAGGGTAGGCCCATTGCTCAGTGAAGAGGGAGAAACAGGAACAGGAAACTTGGAAATGGCAGAGGTGCTTAATGACTTCTTTGTTTCGGTTTTCACCAAGAAGTTTGATGCTGACAGGATTCCTAACATAGTGAATTCTAGTGGGAATGGGATAGGTTTAGAAGTTAAAATAAAAAAAAGGACAAGTTAAAAATTACTTAGAAAAGTTAGATGTCTGCAAATCACCGGGACCTGATAAAATGCATCCCAGAATACTCAAGGAGCTGATAGAGGAGGTATCTGAGCCATTAGCTATCATCTTTGAAAACTTGTGGAAGTTGGGAAAGATTCCAGAAGACTGGAACAGGGCAAACACAGTGCCCATCTATAAAAAGGGAAATAAGAACAACCCAAGAAGCTATAGACTAGTCAGTTTAACTTCTGTGCCAGGGAAAATAATGGAGCAAGTAATTAAAGAATTCATCTGCAAGCATCTGGAAGATAATAAGGTGATAATAAGGTAACAGCCAGCACGGATTTGTAAAGAATGAATAATGTCAAACCAATCTGATAGCTTTCTTTGATAGGATATCAAGTCTTGTGGGTAAGGGAGAAGCCGTGGACATGGTATACCTAGATTTTAGTAAGGCATTTGATACGGTCTCTCATGACCTTCTTATCAGTAAACTAGGGAAATACAAGCTAGATGGGGCTACTATAAGGTGGGTGCATAAGTGGCTGTATAACCATTCTCAGAGAGTAGTTATTAATGGTTCACAATCATGCTAGAAGGGCATAACAAGTGGGGTTCCACAGAGGCCTATTCTGCGACCGGTTCTGTTTAATATCTTCATCAATTATTTAGATGATAGCATAGAGAGTATGATTATTAAGTCTGCAGATGATACCAAGCTGGGAGGGGGCTGCAAGTGCTTTGGAGGATAGGTCAAAATTCAAAATGAACTGGACAAACTAGAGAAATGGTCTGAGGTAAATGGGATGACACTGAATAAGGACAAATGCAAAGTACTCCACTTAGGAAGGAACAATCAGTTTCACACATACAGAATGGGAAGTGATTGTACAGGAAGGAATACTGCTGAAAGGGATTTAGGGGTCATAGTGGACCACAAGCTAAATATGGCTATGTCCAGACTGCAAGTTTCTTTAGGAAGAAGCTTTTCCGGAAAAGAAAAGCATCTTTCAAAAGAGAGCATGCACATAGCAAAAGTGCATGGAAAAAGCGATCTGCTTTTTTGAAAGATAGCATCCACATTGATTGTAATTACTATGGACTGAGTGGCCACCAGGGCATCTGTGCTTTTGCCTGGAGGCCTCTTCTTTTGAAAAAAAAAAACCCCTCTTCCCCATCCACACACACCTTTTTCTGAAAGAGCTTTTTTGGAAAAAGGCTTCTTCCTCATAGAAAGAGGTTTACTGCTGTCAGAAAACCCCCTGTGTTCTTTCAACTTTCGGTCAAAAGAATCCAATTGTAGTGTGGATGTAAGCTTAGTTTTTCTGGAAAAAACTCTACACTGTATATATACCCTATGAGTCAACAGTGTGACACTGTTGCAAAAAAAGCAAACATGATTCTGGGATGTATTAACAGGAGTGTTGTGAGCAAGACACGAGAAGCAAGACACAAGAAGTCATTCTTCCGCTCTACTCTGTGGTGATTTGGTCTCAATTAGAGTATTGTGTTCAGTTCTGGGCACTGCATTTCAAGAAAGATGTGGAGAAATTGGAGAACATCCAGAGAAGAGCAACAAAAATGATTAAAGGTCTAGAAAACATGAACTATGACACAAGGCTGAAAGAATTGGGCTTGTTTAGTTTAGAAAAGAGAAGACTGAGAGGGGACATGATAGCAGTTTCAAGTATCTAAAAGGGTGTTACAAGGAGGAGGGAGAAAAATGGTTCTCCTTGGCCTCTAATGACAGGACAAGAAGCAATGGACTTAAATTGCAGCAAGGGAGGTTTAGGTTGTACATTAGGAAAAACTTCCTGACTGTCAGGGTGGTTAAACACTGGAATAAATTGCTTAGGGAGATTGTGGAATCTCCATTACTGGAGATATTTAAGAGCAGGTTGGATAGACATTTATCAGGGATGATCTAGATCATGGGTTCCCAAACTGGGGGGCGTGCCCCCCAGGGTGGGGGTGTGAAGAATTTCCAGGGGGGCGCGAGGAGACCCAGCCTCCCCCCCCCTCAAGTTTTGCTGCCTTGTTCAGTTCCTTTTTTCCTTTTTTTGCTCAGCAAGTTTTGCTGCTATTTGGAGTGTGTGTGAGGGTTTTTCAAAAATCAAAAAGGGGGGTGTGATGCCAAAACGTTTGGGAACCACTGATCTAGAGGGTGCTTGGTCCTGCCATGAGAGCAGGGGACTGGATTCAATGACCTCTCGAGGTCCTTTCCTGTTCTAATATTCTATGATTCTATGATTCTGACTCTATGATAAAGTCAAGCATGTGACTTAAGTTTTGCAGAACCAGAGGCAAAAATATTACTGAGTACCGTTACATGTATGCCTATGTATATGATCTTCACTGTGACTAGTTCCACTGAAGTTTGCAGGATTCAGTTCTTAATGATAGAACTTCCATTAATCAATGGCAGTGGCTCATTGCTTTGAAAGTGTATCCTGAAATAACCATAGAAACCATACGGCATTATCTGAACAATATTTGTTAAGATAACAAAATTGCAATTTTATGAGATCCGAGAAAGTTATTAAACCCACACCACTGTCCTTATCATGCAACCTGCTGGGCATGTCATGGCCACTCTCCAACACTATGTGGGTGCCTTGCTGACTTCATTGGGGCCTGGGTACGAGGGTTTACTTATGTTAGAGTCAACTACATGATATGGGCCATCTTCTGGAATGGGAGAAAATGTATGACCAAGTTCACTGCTGAAGAGAGTCAGATAAAATGAATAATATGAGCTGTTTGCTGGAGACAGAAAAGAAAAGCGACAGATAAGTTATTCAATGCAGACTCCTGCATTTCCAGCAAGATAGTGTGGGAAGCAAATTATTTAAAAGATAAGCCACCCCAAAAAGCAGCAGGAGGCCCTTTTTACCACTCTTTGAATTTATGGCTTTATTTACAATCTCACAATCATCTATTTTTAATTGGATACTAGATATACTCCCTTGCATTCATAACATCGACTCAAAACATAAAACATTTACCAAAAATAGATTGCAACATCTATTTACCAAACATTTTATATCACTGAATTTTTCATGGCAACATATTATTGTTTAATATCTATCTGTCCATCCATCCATCAACTGTATTTGTAGTCTACATTTTCTTTTTGTAGGTGCTCCACCAGAAGTCAGTGGGTGCTTTATATTAACATCTGAACACAGAATATAGCCCTGTGGATGTGTGAGTTGAACACTTGGGATAATATTTAAAAAGTTTATCCTAAAGATGCTTTTCACTAGATATATAGCACTTCCTATTTTTACTTTTATCCATTATTTTCCTTTTTTACTAAAAATATCAAGCTCTGACATATGTTTATTCTGTTAAGTTGCATTCTCTATTTCCTGTTTTAGGACCCAGTCCTGCATGTGCACTGTGCTTTAAGCCCATAGGAAATTCCAGGGATGTCCAAATGTTCATTTCACTTTACTGGGACTACTCACATAATTAAAATGAAGCCTACATGTTTGCAGGATAGAGGTTTTATTGTAATTTTTATATAATAAAAAAATAACAAAAATACCCCCTCTTAAAACAGCCACATTTTTCATTCATTCTCCCACTATCCTTTCTACAAAAATAACATAATATCTCAAAATTCATTGCTGGTGTAACCTAACTTGAGTTTCAGCAGGATGAATTCAGTCAGTATTGTGTATCATTTGCAGGTTAAATTTAAAAAAAACCTCTCTGTATTTTATTGAGATGATATTTTGATGTGAAACTGACTACCTGAGCAGCTGGATTCATCAAGACTGAAATCAAAGCAGTCTGCAATACCATCACAGCGCTTGGAGACTGGAATACATGTATTAGTTGATGCACAAAATAAAGAACCATTGAAGCAGTCTTTTGTAGCTGGAACAAAGTAACAAGATGACATGGTCAGACACATTTCCTTTATTCAGTGATAAAACACTACTGGAAAACTATAGCAGCTTATTTATGTCAAAGCATACAAATCTGGATCGGCATTTCCATTATAACCTTCCATTTCAGAAGAGTGCAAGTTAGACATTAAAAAAGACAGCTTATTTTGCTGAATTGAGCTTTTACTATGTTAGAATCCTGAGAGAGGGATGTTTGTATTTGATGTTATAGAGGAAATAAAGAGCAAAAATCCACAATCAGATATCAGTAAACATAATCAACCTGCCTAGATAACTCAGATATAAAAATAATTTAATTAATTCTTAAACATAGAACAGAAAATTGATTTAAATGTAGTCCGATTTTGTTGCTAGAAACTAGACACTGTATATGGTTGATGTAATAAAAGCAAAGAAAGGCTACATTAAAAATCTAAACATACAGACATTTGTCATGCTGTAACATTCAGTTTTACTCTCTAAACTCGTCTAACGGAATTATATCAGGGAAATCTTGACAGAATCACATAAGCCTCCAGGTAATTCATTATGGCATCAGTGATCTATAAGATGTACCCAGTAGTTCTGCATTCTCTCCCAGAAGCTAACAGCATTCTGTCACTTTGAGAAACATTCTAGCTAATGAAATGTTCTGTTGCACTGCCCCTGAGCCATTATTTCTGAACATCCTGGTTTAAGGGTTTGTGAGCTAAATTATTTTCTCCATTTTTACACTTGCATAAAGCAGGAATAATGCTCTGTTTTCATTTGAGTTAGACATATCATTGGTGTAGCTGAGCAAAATTTGACCCAGATTTAAATTTATAACAAGCATGAGAAAATTTAGGAATATTTAGGAATATTTTAATACTCTAAATGACCGGACTGCACTAAGCCAAAAGAAAATGCTGAATATAAAATACTGAACTTCAACCTTACAATACGAATATTATATCAGATCCTGCCAACTCTGGCTAATGCAGGCAATCTCTCTGACAAGTAGGCTCCTAGAAGTAGAGGTTCACAGGATCAGGCCTATAAATCTTACACACTGACACTTTACCAAGGACTATAAATATATCGATAATTACTAGTCATTTTAGGAAATCTTGTCTAGCTTTTCTTCTTTTGCATACATCAATGGGATCATGTAACTTGTGTCATTTGCACAAAAATACAAGTTGGAGTATATAACTGCAGTAATCAGTAATTGCATTCAAAAAACCAGGGTGAAATTGCATACAGCCTGGAGAGTCTGACATTTTAAAAAGTCAAGACTTCAACCTCAGCAATTTCACATATATCCCTTCGACTTTTTGTTCCTGATTTCTCTTACATACCTATTTTAAAGATGCTCCGTGTAAGGATGCATGTGGTATTGCTTAAGTTGTTCAATATACACCATGATAAACACAGCACCTCTGTACCTGGGCTATACATTTACGTTGTGCTCAGCACAGCTTGTGTTGGAGGAACAAATGTGGCATAGAAACACTTCTGCTTCCCCCAACCTTCGGACTAGCTGTCTGCTAGACTGACACTATAGGGTAAAACAGAGACAATTTTGGCTGCTGCTCTACTTTGAGCTGGGTGTCATTAGCCCCAAGGGTTGTTTTAGTAGCTGGGGTTTGCTGGGATATAGAGCTGCCCTGGATATGTCCTTTTCACTCCAGTTCACCTCTTCCCCCCCTGCACCAGAGAGAGTGGCTCTGCTTCAACTTAGCATTCCCCTTTCCAGAGAGTAGATCTGTTTCATGACTGCATTGCACCGCCACAGTGGGGGTTACGAAGGGCAACGTGAGTGAGCTATTAGTGTAGCAGTAACTAACTTTTAGAATTTTCTGACTTTTTAACATTGATATTTCTACTGTACCATTGCATTAATACTTTGGATACAATCAACACACTATGTCATTCACCCAACTGCAATATGCTCCTGCAAAGTTGTAATTTACTATCATGAGGAACCACCTAAATATTTTTAAATATGCAGATGGCAAATGCAGAGTTTTAAAATGGGTGCAAATGGACACAAATTCTCAGATTTGCCCCCACAATTCATTTTTCAGGTACAAATTAAGGCTGTAGAAAGGCAGAGAGACAGACAGACCCTTTTTGAAAAAGTACAATTTTAACATTTATTATGTCTTTGGAAGCATATAGGTGAACCACAGATCCATTTGATTGCACTGTAGAGAAATGAAAAATCTTTCCTTAGTCACCACTGTTAGCTCTTAAGTCAAATTCTATGGGGGCATGTGGAAAGCAATGTATATACCCTTCAGGTCTTTATGTGTTTATTTTATACCTTTTCCATTTTAGATTATGCAATCTGAAAGAAAGAAAGAAAGAAAGAAAGAAAGACCCTTTACTAAATTGGAAGTGACAGAAGGGTTAGCTAAGCAGAGCATTTATAAAGGCAACATAATTTCAAGTTTCTGTTGTAAAGACCAGCAAGGAATAAAAGCCGCCACACTAACCATTCTAATACAACATTCACATGACACCACACAAGCAAAATGTTCAGTGACCTCTGCAGGAAATTTCTTTCTACATAAATCTTTAAATCATACATGCAAACATTTTTGTGGCAATGATGGTGGTTCTTGTAGAGTTGTAACTAATGCATTTGTATTTGTTTTTTGTTCCTGTGGCCTCTTTCAGGATTTATACTTTATCTCTACAGAACACATTTTGCCATCCTGTCTTCATCCTGGGAGATGATGCTATCACTTGATACAATCTGGGACTCTGGAACAGGATGAACACATTGTGGCTTTCTGTTCATATATCCAGGTAAATGAAATTGTGAAGGGAAATGCACGTGAAATGAGAGGAGAATAGGGCCTGATCCAAAACCCACTGAAGCTGGTGAGAGGTACAACTAGTGTTTTTAAGGCAAGGGCAGAAAGAGCAGCATTGTTCTCCACAGTAGCTGCCACAAGGTGTGCAAGGAAGTACCCAACATGGAGCGTGGCAGTGTTCATTAAACTGAGTGGCTGAAATAGAGCAACCTAGGAGGCTGACACTTTATAAGTTCCAGCAAGGAGGCGATTCTCCCTGAATCTAAACCACTGCGATGAGGCTCTGTAGTAGTCTAGATCATTACTATCACAACAGGGTTTGGATTCCTTCAATGTTGGATGCTATGCTACTATAACACAAATGTCACTGAATTCTCTCCTATTAATGTGCCTGTTGTTTAAGAATTAGATTAATGTGCTACATTGGTGTGCAAAATCCCAAAGAAACTACCTTGTTAACAAACTAGAAAAAAGGGCACATCTACTACATGAAGATAAAATGATTTGAAGAATTGGGCTCATTTCAAAGGATTGTCTATGATATGCTGATACAAAAGAAATGTCATGTTATTAACTATGGAATATTACTAAATTCACAGGATTTGGATTTTTTATGCATAGTTCTATTGTCTTATTATGAATGTTATTTGGCATGGGCATAACTACATCACTAAATGTTACTTACGACAATCGGTTTCATCTTCATTAAACTGGCAGTCGGACACACCGTCACACCTCAAAAGTGATGGGACACAACCTTTATTAGCACACAGGAATTCTGTCTCCTTGCAAAGCCATGGAGAAGCAGTGGTAGGAACCTCAGTAGGACAATTCATTTCATCAGTTCCATCCATACAATCTTCCACCCCATTACATTTTACAGCAAGAGGTACACACTGCTGTACGTACACACAAGTGAACTGGTCAGTGCTGCACGTTGGAGGTTGTGGTGTGGCTGTTCCTAGACAGGCGAAATAAGACCAAGAAAAGCATATTTATCATGTCAGTCTTGAAGTCACAGTATATCCTGACTTCTAGGGACTACTATAAAAGCAATTCATTTTGCAGATTCAAAACTTCTAACATGATTAAAATATTTATGAACACATTCCACCATCGCTATAGTATTCACCATTGAATAGTCTGTGTACCACCTCACTGTTTATTTTGTTGCAGCATTTTTCTTGTAGAGCCTAAATGCACCATTTATTATGATTCTTGTGTTTGTACCTTATTTGTGCAGGAAGCCTAATACAAAAGGGTTGCTAAAAGTTATCTTTCACCCTTTAATAGGAAAAGGTTTATTAATATATTGGCAGTCATCAAGTTATAGTGCATCTCTTTTAATATACTTAATGGATTAAAACAATAACAAAGAAGGGTTATATAAGCCTTTAGATCAACAAGAACATTTCACACAGAAAGCTTTTATCTACTCCAAGGTTTACTCCTAGACATCAACAAAATAACAGGGGGAAATAATTGCAGGATAGCTGTAAGGAATCTGTTTTGTTATATCAATGTAATGTTTTGCTTCTGTAGCTTACATTAATTGAATGGGGGAATTAAATCAAAGCAAGCGCTGAATAATGGTTTTTCTGGGTGCAATTCAACAGCAGCACAAGTAAAAACTGGCATTTCGTTGGCTAACCCTTGGAGTAATCCAAACTCTTAAACACCAGAAACAATGAGAAGTCCTGTGGCACCTTACAGACTATCAGATTTATTGGAATATAAGCTTTCATGGGCAAAGACCCACTTCATCAGATGCGGATGTAGCGGAAATTCCAGAGGCAGGTATAAATATACAGGCACATGAAAAGAAAGAAGTACCAATCAAGAGGAAGGCCAGAGATAACAAGGTCAATTCAGTCAGGGAGGATGTGGCCCACTTCTAGCAGCTGATGTTGAGGTGTGAACACTGAGGCTACATTTACATTGCATCCCTCTTGGGCAAAGGCCTATGCAAATGAAGCGTGAAATAGCATATTGCCACGCTTCATTTGCATAATTAATTAGGGGGGCTTTTTGCGCAAAAAAACCCCTCTTGCGCAAGAGCCGTTCTTCCTCATTTTTTTCAGGAAGAACGGCTCTTGTGCAAGAGGCAGGTTTTGCACAAAAAGAAGGTGTTTACACAGTTCCTTTTTGAGCAAAAGCCTCTTGCGCAAAAACGGCCACTAATTAATAATGCAAATGAAGTGCGGCAATATGCTAATCTGCGCTTTATTTGCATAGGCTTTCGCACAAGAGAGGTACAGTGTAGACATAGCCCAAGAGAGGAGAAACTGCTTTTGTAGTTGGGTAGCTATTCACAGTCTTTGTTTATTCCAAAATTGATAGTGTCAAATTTGCAAATGAATTGTAGTGCTGCAGTTTCTCTCTGAAGTCTGTTTTTCAAGGTTTTTTGTTGCAGGATGACTACTTTTAAATCTGCTACTGTGTGTCCAGGGAGACTGAAATGTTCTCCCAATGGTTTTTGTATGTTACCATTCCTGATATCTGATTTGTGTCTGGTGATATACAAAAACCTATAAGAGAACACTTCAGTCTCCCTGAACACACAATAGCAGATTGGTCTATAAAGTGCCACAGGACTTCTCGTTTTTTATGCAGATTCAGACTAACAGGGCTACCCTTCTGATATTAAAAGACAGAACTATGTAGCACTTTAAAGACTAACAAGATGGTTTATTAGGTGATGAGCTTTCGTGGGCCAGACCCACTTCCTCAGATCAATATGTGGAAGAAAATCAGCACAACCATATATACCAAAGTGATACAATCAAAAAAATGAACGCGTGTGAAATTGACAAATCAAATTTTAGAACAGAGTGGGGGTGAGGGGGGAAGGTTAGTGTCTGTGAGATAATGACATAGGGGTGATAATAGGGGAAGTTTCTGTGAGGTAATGACATTAGGGGTGATAACTGGGGAAGCTATCTTTGTAATGGGTGAGATAATTAGAGTCTTTGTTTAAACCCATACATAAAGTGTCAAATTTAAGCATGAATGACAATTCTGAAGCTTCTCGTTGAAGTCTGGAGTTAAAGCCTCTTTGAAGTAATATGCATGTTTTAAGGTCATTGAGGAAATAGTCAGTCTGGCTGAAATGGCAAGCAACAGCTTTCTCTCTGTGAGAGAGTCTTATGTCTGTTTTGTGTGCATTGATTCTTTGGCGAAGTGTCTGAGACGTTTGTCCAATGTACATAGCAGACGGACACTTTAGGTACATGTGGTATGTGTGGTATGTCCTGTGGTTGTTGGTAAGAATCATCCTGAGGTTAGGTGGTTGTCTATGGGTCTGTCTCCCAGAGCCTCTCAGAGTGTGCTATCCTGTTCCAGTATAGGTTGTAGTTTATTGATAATGCGTTGGATGGGTTTAAGTTGGGGGCTATAGGTGATGACAAGTGGTGTTCTATTGTTGTTTTTCCTCGGTCTGTCTTGAAGTAGATGGTTTCTGGGTATTCGTCTGGCTCTTTCAATTTGTTTTTTTATTTCTCCGGGTGGCTAATTGAGGTTTAAAAATGCTTGGTACAGATCCTGAAGTTTCTGGTCTATCTACTTCAAGACAGACCCAGGAAAACCCAGGACATACCACACTAATACCAACCCTGGAACTTTCCCTTGCAACAAACCCCGGTGCCAGCTTTGTCCACATATTTACTCTGCTGACACCATTATTGGACCTAACCGTGCCAGTTACAAGATCAAGAACACATATTCCTATTCATCCAGAAATATAATTTATGCCATCATGTGCCTAAAGTGTCCGTCTGCTATGTACATTGGACAAACGTCTCAGACACTTGCCATTTCAGCCAGTCTGACCATTCCCTCAATGACCTTAAAACATGCATATTACTTCAAAGAGGCTTTAACTCCAGACTTCAACGAGAAGCTTCAGAATTGTCATTCATGCTTAAATTTGACACTTTATGTATGGGTTAAACAAAGACTCTAATTATCTCACCCATTACAAAGATAGCTTCCCCAGTTATCACCCCAATGTCATTACCTCACAGAAACTTCCCCTATTATCACCCCATGTCATTACCTCACAGACATTAACCTCCTCCCCTCACCCCCACTCTGTTCTAAAATTTGATTTGTCAATTTCACATGCGTTCATTTTTTTGATTATATCACTTTGGTATATATGGTTGTGCTGATTTTCTTCCACATACTGAGCTGAGGAAGTGGGTCTGGCCCACGAAAGCGCATCACCTAATAAACAATCTTGTCAGTCTTTAAAGTGCTACATAGTTCTGTCTTTTGTTTCAGCTAGACCAGACTAACACAGCTGCATCTCTATCACTCTTCTGATATTAAACACTGTATACTCATATTATACCTTTTTTACCCCAGCAGTTAATCAAAATTTGGATCTAATGTTTTGTTTTGGTTAGGAGGAAAATTTGATATTGGTGTCAGGTGCTTCTCTGATGCTATCCTGTTTATTTAGAATGTACAAAATCTTGTTGTCCTGAACACAGTATGAATCAAACAACAGGAGACAGTTTCTTTGGATAGTTCCAACCCACTTTCAAATCAGCACTTAACCTAAAAGCTCAGAGTCATATTCCCAGGGCTTCTTCTAGCAATGTCCTTGCTTTTCTGCTTTTCTCATATGACAGAGGCGTACACCTCCACCAAATAATATCCAGTAAAACCTTGCAACCCACATATACCTTGCATGTGCCCATGTTTTGGGAAGAGGCTGCTATTGTTTCAACTATCTGGTTTAAAAAAGGAGCTGAACTTTTTCATACGTCTATCAGTAATGAAAAGTTGCTGTTACATGACAGTTTTTTTACTGAGGCGTAACTCAATATACAACATTTATTTCTAGAGCTGAAAAATACTGGAAACTACTTTTTGCAAGTAATCACACAAATGAATTTACTTCAGCATTGTTTGGGCTCCTTTTATTTGTTTTCTTTTTTTTTTTTTTTTTTTTTGCAAATTAGACAATATAATCAATTCCCAGAACTGAAAAATTTGTGAAAAAAACTCACTATGTTCTTTCAGATTTGAAGAAATTGCAGTAATCTTATGGACACTCTGCAATAAGGAAAGCCAGTTAAATGCTATGGATCAATAATTTGTTGCAAATTATGGTTCAGACTTTTTGATGTACTGTTTGTTTTTGTGCAACAGAGTAGGAAGGAGCCAACAAGGAACTTTTTATGGCTCCCTGATTCTCTAGCTGCTTCTGTTCCAGTCAGGGCTCTGGTGCAATTCACAGAAACCTAGAGGTTGCACTAAGTCATTGGTAGGCAACCCGCAGCCCATCAGGGTTCTATGTGTAGCCCACAAGACACTTTGTTTACCATTGGTTGCCAGATTCCACTGGTTTCCATCTGTGTAGGTTTTTTTTTCCCTACCGGTGTTACTAAGGCAATGCACACATAAAGGGCACATGAAATAAAGTGCATACTGATTGCACCCAACATTGACAGTGAGAGCCATGCACTCCCTCTGTTTCAGCATTGTTAGGGTTCAATCAGCACACCCCACAAACTGTAGGTAAAAAAGCACAGTTAGCAAAATTACCCTATCCCAAGACACCATCTTGGTTATGACAATGTCATGGCCCAATAAGATGAAGGAGGGATACTCATGTGGCCCCCTCACTAGCCCAGCACTGTACTAAACTCTAACAAATGGTGCAGTCTGCTGTGTGCTGGTCATGTCCCATGTCTGTTCCCACATATGCCACACACCTGGATTCCTGACGGTGGTGTCAAAAGGACTGAATTGTGCAGATTCTGTGCTCAGTATATCAAAGTTACCCCCATTGGAAAGATGTATCTGATTTCCAGAGCCTTTGTACTGCATGAGCAAGGAACAAATAAGATTAAGTTGGAGAATTTGGCCCTGTATGTTCAAGTCTCTTTATAGAATCATAAAATCATTGAACTGGAAGGAACCTCAAAAGGTCATCAAGTCCAGTCCCCTCTACTCATGATAGAACAAAGCACCATCTGGACTATCCCTGACAGATGTTTGTTTAACCTGCTCTTCAAAATCTCCAATGATGAAGATCCTACAATCTTCCTTGACAATTTATTCTAGTGCTTAACCACCCTGACAGGAAGTTTCTGCTAAAGTCAAACCTAGCGCTCTCTTGCTCCAATTTAAGCCTGTTGCTTCTTGTCCTATCATCAGAGGCTAAAGAGAATAGATTTTCTCCCTCCTCCTTTTAACAACCTTTTAAGTACTTGAACACTATGTCCCCTCTCACTCTTCTCTTTTCCAGACTAAACAAATCCAGTTCTTTCAATCTTCCCATATAGGTTATGTTTTTCTAGAACTTTATTGTTGTTGCTCTTCTCTAGACTTTTTTGAACTTGTCCACTTGAAATGTGGTGCCTAGAACTGGACACAATACTCCAGTTGAGGCCTAATCAGCATGCGATAGAGGGGAAGAATTATTTCTTCTGTCTTGCTTACAGCACTCCTATTAACACATCTCAGAATGATGTTTGCTTTTTTGGCAACAGTATCACACTGACGACTTATATTAAGCTAGTCGTCCATATGACTCCTAGATCTCTTTCCGCAGTACTCCTTCCTATGTTGTCATTTCCTATTCTGTATGTGTGCAACTGATTGTTCCTTCCTAAGTGAAGTACTTTGCATATGTCCTTATTGAATTTCCCCTTATTTAACTCAGATAAATTCTCCAGTTTGCCCAGATCATTCTGTGTTACAATCCTGTCCTCCAAAGCACTTGCAACCTCTTCTAGGTTGGTATCATCTGCAAATTTTCATTATGCTCTTCTGGCATGAACCATTGATAACTGACCTCTGGGAATGGTTATCTATTCAGGTATGCTCCAGCTTATACGTCATTTAGGTTATGTTTCCCTAGCTTGTTAATGAGAATGTCATGCAAGACTATATCAAATGCCTTACTGAAATCAAGATATTTCACATCTACCGCTTCCGCCTTATCCACAAGCCTTGTTATCCAGTGAAAGAAAGCTATCAGGTTGGTTTCACATGATTTGTTCTCTGCAAATCCATGCTGACTATTACTTATCACCTTATTATATTTTAGATATTTACAAATGCATTTAATTATTTGCCCCATTATCCTTCCTGATACAGAAGTTAAGCTGACTCATCTGTAATTCTCTGGATGTTGTTATTTCCCTTTTTATAGATGGGTACTATATTTACCTTTCCCCAGTCTTGTGGAATTTCTCCTGTATTCCTTGACATTTCAAAGATAATAGCAAATGGCTCAGATATCTCCTCAGTCAGCTCCTTGAGTGTTCTGGGATGCATTTTGTCAGGCCCTGGGGGATCTTAAGACATCTAACTTGTCGAAGTAATGTTAACTTCTTCTTTCCTTATTTTAGCTTCTGAATTTTTATTGGCATTCATTAGGTGAGGTGCCCTATCGCAACCAACCTTCTTGGTGAAAATAAAAAAGTCATTAAGCACCTCTGCCATTTCCACATTTTCTGTTATTGTTTTTTTCTCATCATCAAGTAATAGTCCTACCCTGTCACTGGTCTTCTTCTTGCTTCTAATATATTTGTAGAATGTTTTCTAGTTACCCTTTTAAGTTTCTAGCTAGTTTGAGATTGTGTTGTGCCTTAGCCTTTCTAATTCTGACCCTACATACTTGTGTTATTTTTTTATATTCATATTTTGTAATTTGTCCTATTTTCTGCTTTTTGTAGGACTAGATAAATGTGCAGAATGCCAGTAAATCCAATGATTTACATTACCACAAATAGCATTAAGGACACTACATGTCAGGTGGTTTTCCCATTAAAACCAATGGGAGATTTTCCATTGACGTCATCAGGAAAAGATGCAGGCCTAAATGTGGAAATTCATCTGTGGTACAAACTTGCTTTACTAAATGATTTAAATGAGCTTACACTGATGAATGATGTGAATTAGCCAATAAGAGTATGATGAGGAGGCACCATACAATATATTTTTTTGCTCTTGCAGTAAACCCTATAGACAGCAGCTGCATGAAGAAATGATTTAATCCAAGAGACTAGGTGAAATCTAGTGCTATTTCTGTAGTGAGTCAGGGTGCCTCACAGAGAAAAGTACACATGAGGCTAAATGATTTATATTTTCCTTTGTCTGAAATGCAGCAGTCATAGCTCACTTATATGTGACACATTACAGGATCAGGACCCACGGCAGTAGAAAGTCTTTAATGACGTATGATCAGCATCTAAAAGAAGTGCTCCACAATTGATGATACACCCTTCTTTCAAGCTCTAATTGCTTTACATTCAAATAAACAGAATTTATAATATTTTTGTAGTAGCCCCATCTAGTGAGTTCCAGTGATATTATAGGGAGAAAGACTTCCCACCCTTTGCCCAGACTTTACTACACTTGACACTGACATTTGACCAGTAGGAAATCTCTGATGGTGATGTGAGTCCAGTATAGATAATGGTTTTCACATAACAGGCATATTCCATGGCTCCACTGTTCTGGTGCTATGAGGCTGGATATGCTATCCTTTATACTCTGGCCACAAGCCATAGTTGAAAATATGACTCATCAATTGTTTTGACACAGAAAAAATTGTAATCTACTGGTTTATCTCAGAATGTCAACAGAATCCTCCTATCCAAGATTAGAATCATGAATTAATTTTTTTAGAAAGTTTTCAGGATCTGTGTAATGTCATTTGTACATTCCAATCACTGCTGTTTCAAACATCTCATTTTAAATATTATCTCTAGCCAGACAAAGTCTTTCTTTTTAATAACTAATTTAAGAATTTCATTCTTCTCTTTACCACAGTATCTTAGTTTCAAAGATAATATTCACTATTTTAGATGTTTTAATTTTAAAAGCAGTACTAAGGTAATATGTAATTATTAATAGAGGAAATGGATTACTCCAATTTCATGTAATATTTTTTGCTTTACAAATACATTGTCTTTACTTTGCATGTTTTCAAAAGGCTCCTAAATGATAGTTATATTAGGAATTTATTTACATCATATAGAGTATGGATAGACTGTGGGGGGTATTCGGGATACCTTTGGTATCCTGAAAAAACTCCGCCACGATCAGGGAACGTGTTTGCGCTTCCGTTTTTTTTTTTGTGGAAGAGCAAATGAACTCTTTCAGAAGCCCCTGTATTCCTCGTTACATGAGGAAGAAGGGGGCTTTCGAAAGAGGGGGTTTTCCAAAATTTGGCCCAGTCTAGATGGCCCAAATTTCGGAAAAGCCTCTTCCGACAAAAGAATAGGAAAAGGTACACAAAATGCCGACCTTCGTCTGACAAAAACTTGTAGTCTGGCCATACCCATAATGAGTAATTGAAGAGCTCAGACTAGATGATCTAGTGGTCCCTTCTGGCCTTTAATTTCTTTAAAATATTCGTTGAGTTCAACATTTTTTTAGCCATTTCATTGTTTTCCCTTTTCATTCTGAATTTGGGCAAGATCATTGTTACTGGAGCGCCTCTACTTATGTGAAGGTGGTAGAATTGGGCCCAAGATGAAGATTTAGTCCAGAGGACACAAAAAAATTCTGCCCTTTTTAGTGATGTCAATGGTTAAATATGGCTCACTGTCTACTAATTGATTTTTTTTAATTGACACCATTACAGACCAGGTAATGTTACTGAGTTGGATCCAGGTTTCTAACCTCTCCCAGTTTCATGCTTAGAGGTATTTGAATATGTGGTTCCCTACCTCTAGTTGTATATATAGACTTCTAACTTATAAAATGCTGATACATATAGTCAAGAATATGAACAATTTGATCCTGTATGTGTAAATGCTGTGCTGAATTATGGCCTAACATGTGTCCTTTCCCGGCTCCCTCCCTGCTTCTAGAAAACAGGTGAAGTGCAAACAGCATGAGGAGCACAAGGAAAAGGATAACATTCTGCCCTGCTTTGCATACAAGGTCACCTCAATAGGTGCAGTTTCCATTGAGATCCCAGGAAATGTGCTTATTTAGTCTAGGACTAAGCTCTGGCTAAGAGTGAACAGGGATGATCTGAATGTAGGACAAAATAATTTGGTCCATATTCTGATGTCTGTTATCCTGTGTAAATCCAAAGCAACACCTTGGATGTCAGTGGAATTTTCTAGATTTAGGCCACTTTGACAAAGATCAAAATATGTCTTCTGGTCTTTTAGACACAGAAGCAACACTTGCACTGTGATCCACTAGACAGACCCATTTTCAGTACTATCAGGTCGCCCTGTTACCTCCTCTGTTATGTTAACTATTGTGCATTTTCAATAGCTTCAGATACACTGAGCCAAATTCTGCTCTGCATGACAGCAGCTAAAACATCACTGAAGCCCATGGGATGTCTCCCAGAGAGTAATTTGGCCTCTACACAGAAAGTAAGTTATAAATGTTTATACACAAAACAAATGAAACTTTTGTGCTCAAAATACTGAGAATTTGTCAAATATTTGCCAAATTCCTTGATTAGGACTGAGTAATATGTCTAATAAATAATGGTAAATTGGAATGAAATCCCACTCAACAACATTATTAATGAAACATTAATTATTTGCATTCAAAACTATTGTCTATTTCAGCATTAGCACTAGCATCACCCTGGTATTTACTACGATCATATTCCATTCTTAATAGTGGAAATATTTAAATTATTTTCTTAATGTCAAGGGGAAAAAATTAAAATATTCAGGGTTGCAGTAAGGTTTTGAAAAGCAAAATGCACTAATATTGTTGATAATAAGCTTGTTGAATATCAGACTTTCAGTGCTTCCTTCATAATAAATATACTGTTTTAGTGAGTTGCATAGAGGCTAATTCCTGTGACTGCTTTAGAAGTTACACAAACATATTAAATACAGATTAGCATTATATTGTGCATTTATATATGTGTGTGTGTCTGTATATGCAAATATGGAAACACACAATGAATATACTTTATATACACACCATGTAGAGCCCTGAACAAATACAAAATTTGTATCTGCATAGGAATCCATATCTATAAAAATGAGCTGCAGCTATCTGTATCCACATTTGCAGATGCAGATACAGGGACACAGAGTAGATATCCATGGATTTGCAAGGCTCTATATATATGAAGAAGTGAGATGTATCTTTCTCCTTCTTGCACATAAAGAAAAGCTGTTCCCACCGCAAGGATGAACTCTCATTTTTCCTGGGACTCAAGGAGGAGTAATTTTTGGAGGGAAATTCTACATTTGAGAGAGAAAGAGGAAATACTTGTGTGGCAGGTCAATTTTTAAAAATGGTATTTGTTTAAAGCTTAGAATAAGTCCTGGAAGTAGCAGATGGATTAGGGTATTCAGGAGTCTGATGAGATAGTCAAAAGAACATGATAAATAACTGCATCATGCAATTCATCACATGGATATCAATGCTGTGTATACATTATGCAGTTGTATTGAAAAGGCAACTTTGCAAAAACTGAAAGAATAGCGGGAAAACACAGCTATGATAACATCAAGCTCAATATAAATGTTACCTGTTTGTTAAAACTAGAAGTCTCGGACATAGAAGTAAAACTGATCCACTGGCTCAGTTTGAATATGAATATTGTTGGTTTTATATTTCTGACTATGACATGTAGTACATACTAGTTCTTTCCTAACAATGCCCACATACAGTAAGTAATGCTAAATAGCTTCTCTCAGTAATGAACAGTGGTTTTTTTTTTCTTTCAGATGAAGGGACATGAAGCTCAACTCGTGTACTTCCTTAAGAGATGGTATCATGAGCTTTCATGGGCAAAACCAACTTCTTCAGATGATTGGAATATTAAAAGTCCAGATCCAAGAAAAAATAAGGGAAAGGGGTGGGGGAGGAGAAGAAAAAAAAGAGAAAAAAGACAGCGAATAGATTGTTCAAGTTACAAGAGGCTGAAAAGAACAATTAGTATCTCCACTGGTTGGTTGGTTGGTTAAGTCATTAGGATGTGGAAGGTAGTGTGCGAGCCAGCTGATATATCTGTTTATTCCAATCTGATAAGAATTAAACTTGTAAATGAAGTTAAGTTCCAACCCTTCCCTGTGTATTTGGCTTATGGAATTGTCCTGGAACAACATAGTGACTTGGAGATCCATTAATGAGTATCCAGGCAGATTAAAGTGTTCTCCAACAGGTTTCTGTGTGTTGCCTTTTCGGATATCTGATTTGTGTCCATTAATTCTCTTTCGTAGAGACTGTCCGGTTTGGCCAATATACATGGCAGTGGGGCATTGCTGGCATTTGATGGCATAAATCACATTAGTGGATGTGCAGTTAAATGATTCCCTGATTTTGTGGGTGATGTTGTTGGGTTCAGTGATGAAATCGCTTGTGTGGATGTGTGGGTAGAGTTGGCACCAGGACTGACTACAGGGGTGGGTTCCTGGATGATTATGATGGAGGTGTGTTGCGTGGTTACTTGAAAAAATTTGTTTGAGGTTAAGGGGTGGTAGGAAAGGATTGGCCTTTGCCCCCAAGGCCTACGAGAGTGAGGGGTATTTTCCAGAATAGATTGTAGATTGTTGATAATGCATTTGAGGGGTTTAAGTTGTGGGCTGTAGGTGATGACAAGTGGAATTCTGTTGTTTTCTCTTTTTGACCTGTCTTGAAGTAGTTCATGTCTGGATACTCTTTTGGCTCTGTTGATCTGTTTTTTCACTTCTCTGGGTGGGTATTTCAGTTTTAAGAATGCTTTATACAGATCCCGTAGGTGTTTGTCTCTGTCTGTGGGATTGAAGCAAATCTGGCTGTATCTTAGGGCTTGGCTGTATACAATAGATTGAGAAATGTGTCTGGGATGGAAGCTAGAGGCATGAAGGTAAGTGTAGCGGTCGGTAGGTTTCTGGTATAGGGTGATGGAATTTTTCCATCATTTAATTGTACTGTAGTGTCAAGGAAGTGGATCTCTTGTGTGGATTGATCCAGGCTGAGGCTGATGGTGGGGTGGAAGTTGTTGAAATCCCTGTGAAATTCTTCAAGGGTCTCTTTCCCGTTGGTCCATACGATGAAGATGTCATCAATGTAGCATAAGTAGAGTAAGGGTGCTAAGGGGTGAGAGCTGAGGACATGTTGTTCAAGGTCAGCCATAAAGACGTTGGCATATTGTGGGGTCATGCAGATGCCCATAGCTGTACCGCTGACTTCAAGATACAAAATGTCTCAAAATCGGAAGTAGTTGTGGGTGAGGACAAAGTCGCAGAGCTTTGCAACCAGGTGTGCAGTGCTGTCATCGGGAATGGTGTTCCTGGTAGCCTGTATTCTGTCTTCATGTGGAATGTTGGTGGAAATAGCTTCTACATCCATGGTGGCCAGGATGGTGTTTTCAGGAAGATCACTGATATTTTGTAATTTCCTCAGGAAGTTGGTGGTGTCTCGAAGATAGCTAGGAGTGCTGGTAGCATAGGGTCTGAGAGATCAACTGGCTCGCATGCTATCTTCTACATCCTAATGACTAACCAACCAATCAACCAATGGACATGTTAATTGTTCTTATCATCCTCTTGTAACTTGAACAATCTATTCACTGTCTTTTTTTTCTCTTTTCTTTTCTTCCTCCTTTCCCCCGCTTCCCTTATTTATTCTTGGATCTGGACTTTTAATACTTCAGTCATCTGAAGAAGTAGGTTTTGCCCATGATACCATCTACATGTTTTGTTAGAGTTTAAGGTGCTATTAGACTATTTGGGTTTTTTTAAGTTTTTCCAGTTACAGACTAACTCGGCTACCCTTCTGAAGTTCATTAAGAGAGTGATTTTATTGCAACAATTGGAAACCAAACATACAAGCTTTCAGGCCCCATGTGTCTCCATTGATTTTAGTTCTAACTCAGAAAAGATATCTCTCCAGCCTCTGAAGTCACTTGTATTTTGAGCTGCAGCAATGTACTGTATTATGTACAGTTCATGCACTTATCCAAAAAAGGGTGGGTGTTAAGGAGGGTAGCGGAAGATAATGCAACACAAAATCATGCATTTCAAGCAATGTATTATGAGAAAAGCTGAACTTTTAATGTTCAGGCTGAACAATCATTGAAAGCCAGGGTGGGAAGATACTGAGGAATGCATACAGTATAAGGACATGGAAGGAAAGACAAACCAACCAAAGAAATTTTACAAGATGTAAAGCAAACATAATCAATACTATTTTAATGAACACTGAGAATGCATTTGGAATTGTACAAACTACTCCTGCCCCAAAGAACATTGCACCAGATCTATAACTGGTAAAAACTGTATAATCAGTTTTGTCTCATTCACTGCCCCTCATGCTTATAGTACATACAATGAATATTGAAATTTAAAGGAGGTTTTAACATTTTATTTAGTAACTTCTTTAGATGAACATGGTACAACAAAATCACGATCCAAAATCCTTGTTTCACCACTCAGCTGTGCTGGACACTAGGCAGGTATGGACAGAGGTATCAGATTAGCCAGAGCATTGTCGCCCAGAACTTGTAAAATAAACAGGAAACTAGCTGGGGATAGTCGTAGGAGAAGAAGATAAAGAGACAGGAGTTCAAAAAAATAACACATTTTGCTTTTACAGTGATGCTGTTGTAATGACTGGTAACTGATTTTTCATGCATAGACCCCATACCTATTAACTAAATTGTATACATTTAGCTACATTGCTACCTAGTTGAATAGCACACCAGAATATCTGACACCCCCAGCTGCAGTATACATGGCATAGTGAATACAGCTCCTTATCTGCTTTGAGAACAGACTCCTTTACAGGTGCTGAAAAGCTAAATTTAAGCGTAATTGTTGGGGGGGGATGGGAACATATTCATTATTTTCCATTATTCAATTACTTCATATAAATATATCTGATAGCTATGTTTTTGTCTTCTTGTTATTCAAGGCATGTGATTGGTCACAAATTATTGCTTCTATTTCCTTACTGGATAACAAATTTTATAAACAGGAATGAACACTTTTGGTATTTGCACATGAATACCCGTGTTCACATATGGATATAGATAGGCATATGTTAGAACAGCCATTCTCCAAACATTTGTATGAAGAAAAATTTGCTTGCAGTGAACTAATATTTGTGCAACGGAAACAGAAAAAATAGAAACATGTTAAACTCAGAAGAAATTAGTAGTTACTTTCCATCTCTCCCCCACCTCTTTCATGCCTTGTTTGTTTAGATAGAAATGTCTTTGTTACACAAACGTTTGTACAGCATCTAGCACACCGGAGACTGATCTTGATTTGGGCCAGTGTGCAGTACTATTTTGCAAGATTCACTCAATTATATCAGGGCCTACTTTAAAGCTTAATAAAGTCCATGAAAAGTCTCCTATTGACTTTCCTTAGAATCAGGTCTTTGATCATGGTCATTGACTATCATCATGTCTTCATTTTATTTACACAAATAATTTGCCTTCTAAATCTAATGGAAAGTCATATTAGCTGCAGTTTAGGAAGGTGGAAAAAGCAGATCTAGAGATAAGAGAATCTAAATTCATTATGGGCCCAATCTAATTCTCATTGAGTGAAAGGCAGCATTTACATTGATTTCAATAGATAGGCATGAAATCAGATATAGGAGGCTGCAGGAAGATTGTACTGTATTTTTTCACAATTCAGGTTAAAACTGAATTTCATATATTCTTTATAGAAGGCAATGAAGTCTCAATAGAGCAAATAAAGGTAAAGTTGACTTCATAGCTATCAATGATTAGAAAGGGAAACTGACTATGAAAATTAAATGAGACATAGTGGAAAAGCTGATTTAATCATTAATCCTCTTCCCAGCTTCCTGTTTGAGAAACTAGAAGACTTTTGGTTTTGGACAAAGCACCCAAAAGGACTCCAGTGGATTACAGAACAAATAATATTTTATCCTATCTGGATGGTGCTGAAGGTACTGGGCCAAATTTCAGTGACACTTGTGTAAAGCTGGAGTAAATGAAAACACAACTGAGCTCAATAACTCAACATAAATGTGTATTATTTGTCTTGGTTAATTTACATGATCTTGGTTCATTGAAGACTAAATACAATGTTAAACTGACAGTTAAATTACGAGCAGTAAATCTAAGCATATAACTCTTAACATTCTCACTGAAGGCCCATATTATTGAATAAACTTGCCAATTGCCTATGTACAACATTATAAACATTTGGCATATTTTTGCAATGAGCAATTCAGAAAAAAAAACATTTGTGCTATTGCTTGTCATATTCAAGTAATTTATTTTCAGTAGAAATTGAGAATTGGTGAAATGTGAAGTTTGGTTTCCAACAGACTGAAACAGGAACTCTGGGACCAATTTGAGAGAAGGGTAAAAATGGCTATTATCAAACTGAATCTCCCATTCACATTCTCCCTGACACTAGTTCCTGACAGAGTGGGGGGAATATTTCCTCCTTCAGCTGAACTTTTAGATGAAGAATTAGAAAGGCAGATTTTTCAGATGGAAAAATCATCACTTAAGAAGAGAACACTGGAAGTTTTGCACAACTCTAGAGTCAAATCTTTCAGTTGCTACTCAGACAAAATGCTCACTGAGGTGAATTTGGGGGTTGCCTAATTAAGGACTTCAGGATTTGATGTTCCCATCCCAAATGTATTCAGTGCAACTATGTCATTCTGGTTGAAAAATTAAACACATTAAATTCTACAGATTTTTTCTGAACAAATGCAGCAAGGCAAAAAAGGCCATTTTTTTAGTGCAAATATTGGCTTTAGAATTGGTACTGTGGTTAACTCAACTAATTAATTATTTCAATTATGTGTAAAAAATTAATAAATCTGTGGCCTTTGTTTTTCAAAGGGGGACATCACTCTCTTTAATAGGAAACGCAGGATGGGTGTAGCATAAGACACAGACAGACAGAAAAGTGATGGTCTTAGATTAATGTGTTATTATATGCCACTGTGTATGTATGTATGTATATATGTATGAATGAATGAATAAAGAGGCACCCAAAAGTCAAATCAAGTTTACAGGCTCACCGTGGGCAGGTATTTTACAAACACATAGTTTGCCAGATACACCCCACTGAAGTAATCAGGTTTAGATTGTGCTGGAAAAAGATTATACTGAAATTGTTCAGAAGTGAAAGAATCTAAAATCCAATCTAGGTTTTCCCAAGGATGTAACTTAGAAGCAGCTTCATATAGGGAGAAGAGTTAAGATGAAAATTATGTTGCGCAGGCAACCTTAATTCTGGCATTTCCTCACTTTTGAGTTAATGAATTTGCAACCTTATGAATGATTTTAATTGAATTTTGTGTGTATAATGTCCTGAATGGTCTTCAAAGTAATCATTAATAGCTAGTGAATTACTGTAAGAATGAGGGTAGAAGTTCATACTGAGGAAGGTTTTGAAGGAGAACAGAATAGTGGCTATGTGGACTGGTTCAGGGCAGGCATTCCATGAATCAAGGGTAGGAAGTGTACTAATCAGATCATTGACTAAGATTTCCAAAAGTGACCGGTGATTTTGGTGGCCTCAATTTTTGGGGTCCCAACTCAATATACCTTAAAAGGGGCTTGATTTATAGAGCATAGGGGCTCAGCACTTTCTGAAGATCAGACCTTTGTAAGGCATGTCAATTTGCACATGTAGAAACTGAGGTATCCAAAATTATTAGCCACCTTTGAAAATCTTGGCTATTGTTTCTTGCAAAGGAATAAATTGCCACAGTAACAAAGTCCTCTTAGGAGCACTCTTTTGCATTTTAATTCTGTATTAGCTCTCCCCAAATCCATTTATCCCACTAATGGTTCTCGTTTTCTTAGAAGAGGCAAGTGGATTCTAGATCCATGACTTTTTTTCATCTTGCACAAATATTTTCCTTCAGCTTTTCCTGTGCTCCAACATTTTGCTGCAGTTATAGTACAAATACATGCAAGGACATGAACGTTTCTCTGATCCTGGCCTGATACTGCAAACTGGGTGTGTGTGCAACTCTCACTAAGCTCAACTGAAATAGTTTGGTGTTTTAGGAACTGCAGGTTCAAGGCCTGTCAGGCACATAGGTAATATCTCATTCAGTGGGGTGAGGAGAAAGCTGCCCCTAAATGCCAGTCAGGAGGCTGGTACAAAACATCAAGATTGAAACGCACATCTTAAACATTGCAGGGTTCTCAGTTTGGAAAGCCCAAACTGCTTTTCTCTGTTATTGAAAACAAACCTAGCTAAATTGTAGAAATCAGCAAACAAACCTAACCCTTGACTACACTGACCATAGACTATGCTTACAAAGGAGACTGTTTTTCTGAACCATTTCTAGTGCTATTTTATTATTGGAACTCCCATGGCTTCTACTCCCGTGCTCCACTCGCCCCTGTTCTTCTGGACAAAGCTAGGGAATTTGGGGAAGATGAACAGTTCTATAACCATCTAAAAATCTTTTACAATGGCCCATAAGGGAGTGGGGATTGGATATATGATGGGATTGGGAAGATGGAGAGGGAGAACAACTGAAATGTCTCAGCTGGCAAATTATGTTCCTTTTAAGAACGAGCAGGAGCAATCGCACAACTCCTAGAAGGGGGTGGTTAAAATCAATATATATCCCATTGAGATTCATTTGAGAACTGCACTGGGGGAAAGGGAGCTAAATGGTAGTAGTCCAGTGCAAATAGTTGGGATACTGCCTAGATCTGACTGTCAAATTCTGGTTTTCCCTGAGATAGCAAAGGAAGAGAATGGAATCATCTTGTAGCAAAAATATAATCCAGTAATTGAGTTTCCAGCTGGTTCGTCTATTTGTTTCTTTGAGGCTCTCCTGTCAGGAAAGAGACATTTAGTTCTTATATTGGGGTTCAGCAGCACCTACAACTGTTCATAAAGGTACTGTGTTTTTGTGCTGAAAGAATGGGGAAGGTTTATATGAGTTCTGAGCTATCAAATGTTACCTTTCACTCAGGTAAAAGCAGTGACCAACTAGTGTAAATTATATTGTACCGTAGCCACTAGTTGACATTATCCAGTGACAATTGACCCCGTTGTTGGCAGCCTGAGTAGTGAAGTCAGAGCCAAGGTGTCATTCAGAGTGAAGGATAATTTCACATCTAAGGCCTTATCAACAGGGTTGACCAGGATCATCTGACACCATATTAAATTTGACACTCCCTACCTTGTGATGGAAGATGTACATTGATGCAGTGTGAGGAAACATATACAGCTTCCACTTTGTTCTACCTATTCCATTGATACACTGAGAAATTTGATTTTAATCTGTTTAAAATATAGAGAGAAGGAGTGGGAGAAAGAGGAGCAGACTGAGAAATACAGAAAAACAATGAAGTACAAGAGTTCATGAAATAAAGTTTTAAACAACATTAAACACTACAGAAAAGCCTAGTCTCAGAGAAAACAGACTAAAAAAAAGTGGAATGAGAAGGTACAGAATGATAAAGAAATAGGGCGTGAAAAAGAGGAGAAAAGGGAAATCCACTGGAGACTTTTTTTAAAATGACTTGTCTAATTTTCTGAAAAATAGTCATTGTTTAGTTAACCAGATTTAAATAAACACTACAAGGCTGAGAGTCTCTTGAGACTTGAACTGAATGGGGCAAAGCAGATGATGGATTCTCAATTGTCTCCAACTGCCCCGAGAAACTGGAATAGTTTCTCATGGTGTGTCTGCTTCTGTTAAGCCTGCAGCTATGCTATATAAATTATCATCAAAACATCTCAAGACAGAGGTCAATCTTCTAAAGCTGAATAAACCAAAACTGTAACTAATTAATTTTAAAAAATCTTATTTCCAAGAATCATTTAAAACCTCTCAGTGCAGAAAAAATAGAAGCAGCAGTCAAAAATTAACATCCACATGCATCTTCATTTCCAGCAGATCATCTGTGCAAGGGCAAGTATCACATTTGTGTGATCTCTGAAAAAGCCCATCAAGGCAAACTTTTGGCCTTGGTTATGGCTTTCTGACAAACCTATGAATTGTCACGGTTGTTCAGTAAAGCATTAAAATGACTACTGATGGCTATAACTCACTGAGTGAGCCCCAAGGTCTTGCTTTTGGTATATGAAGTCACACATAATTTAGGTCTAATCTACCTGAGGGGACCATCTGCTCTTGAAATATTTGAGTTGGATAGGATTGGAAATGCTCACCATCTCACAGTGTAATTCTGAATGTACAGAAGACTATTACTTCTCCTAAAGGCTTATGACATTGAATTGCTCTTTCCCCTTCCATACATCACTAAGGTTGTCTAAATAAAGCTCATTTGCTGTAATGTTTACAGCAAAGCCAGTGCAATGTAACAGGACTATAATACCTAGCTATTACATGCATAACTATACATATAAAATGATGGGCTCTTGCATATAAAATGATTAGCTGTTACCACTCAAAAAAGAGATCTTGTAGTCATTGCGGATAGCTCTTTGAAACCATCCACTCAATGTGTCACAGCAGGCAAAAATGCAAACAGGATATTGGGAATGGGATTGTCAGTAAGACAGAAAATATCATATTGCCTCTGTTTAAATCCATGGTATGCCCACATAGGCAGATACAGTTACCTTGTCTTAAAAAAGATATTTTGGAATTGAAAAAAGTTCAGAAGCAGGCAACAAAAATGATTAGGGAACAGTTTCCATATGAGGAGAGATTAATACAATTGGGACTTTTTAGCTGGAAAAAAGACAACAAAAAGAGGATATGATACAAATCTATAAAATCATGACTGGTGCAGAGAAAGTAAATAAAGTATAATATACTCCTGCTCGTAACACAAAACTAAGGATCTCCAAATGAAATTAATAGGCAGCAGCTATAAAACAAACAAAAAGATGTATTTTTTTGTACAATGCACAGCCAAGCTGTGGAACTCCTCGTCAGAAAATATTGTAAAAGGTAAGATTATGACAGGATTTAGTCACTGGCATTGGCCACTGTCAGAAGACAGGATACCAGGCTAAAAGGACTTTTTGTCTGACTCAGTATGGTCATTCTTATGTTTTTATATAAAGAGCTTGTCATCAATAAATATTAAAAGTTTATTATAAAAGAGATAAATATGTTTATCACCATTTTATATACTGGGAAACTGAGGCAGAAGGCGGTGAAGTGACTTGATCAAGGTCACCTAGCAGGCCACTGACCAACCTGGGAATAGAATCCATGTCTTCTGAAACCTAATTGTGAGCCCTGTCTGGGTCCCCAGCAGTACAGGAGTGTGGCAGGTTCGCCAAGCCCTGCCAATTCACAATCTGAGAGAAATGGCTAACCAGCAGGGCAAGGAAGTAACCTTCTTGAGGCATTCAAATGTCAAATACTAAGGGCTCTTTAAGGTGGTAAAGTAGCCCATGGAACTGGATGAGGGGAAAGGTTTGCAACAGACCAAAGGAATACTACTGACCTGAATGTGAATCTGTTGTGGGTTTGAGGTTGTTAATCAGGGTGAAAGTAATTTACCAGAATATTGTATTGCAATCCCCCTTTCCCATCTCCATTTCTATACACTTAACTGCATGGATCCCTTTGCATGACTGTGATACAGAGAGCTTGTCTACACTGTCACTTACAACACTGACATTTTCCTTGCTCATTGCTAAGAGAAAACACACCTCCCCAAGCAATGCAAGTTTCAGCGATGTAAAGTGACAGTGTAGACAGTGCTACCACGCTAAGAGCCACACTAGTTCTGGCAGCTATTTCTCTCGCACAGATGGCTTTATTAAAGTGTTAGGAGAGCTCTTGCCCAGAGCTAGGTCTTTGATTACACGGCTACATTAAATCACTGCTGAAGCAACACTTTAATGTCATCTGGATAGATATACCCTTAAAGCTAACCTGGCCACTTTCATTCCTGGCACTTGATGATATATATCACTGTCGTGGATGTGCAGGTGGATAAGCCCCTATGTTGCAGCTTACGTGGTTAGGTCCTATGATGGTGTCGCTTGTATAGATATGTGGACAGAGTTGGCAATGGGGTTTGTTGCAGGCGTAGGTTCCTGGCGAGAGGTTATGCACCCAGGGCTAAAGGCAAAATTTGCGCCCCCCCTCCCGCTGCGCGGTGGGACCCTGAACCTGGTGCACAGCTGAAGCCGATCCTGGGAGGAGGGGGGGGAGCTTGTACTGCGTCTTCCCCACTCCCTCCAGTTTGGGGCCAGGCCCCCGCAGGGCACTAACCTGTCAGCGGAGATGGAGGAGGGTTGGGCTGAGGGGAGAGACGTGGGGAGGAGGCTCCAGCCTTCTTTTCCTCTTCTTTTCTCCTTTCAACCCTTTTCTCTCCTTTTTGTTCTTTCTTTCCCCTCCTCCCTCTTCCCTTATTTATTCTTGGATCTGGACTTCTAATACTCCAGTCATCTGAAGAAGTGGGTTGTGCCCATGAAAGCTCATGATGCCATCTACATGTTTTGTTAGTCTTTAAGGTACTACTAGATTTTTAGATGTTTTTAAAAGTTTTTCCTGTTACAGACTAACTCGGCTACCCCTCTGAAGCTTTTGGTTTCTTTTGTTTGGGAAAAGGGAGCGCTTCCTAGGGAATTTGGCTTCAGGAAGTCTAAACTGAGATCTTTATTGTACTTTAGCTTTGAAAGGGGGGAGGAAACAGGCTGCAAGAACCATCGGGCCTTTTTGTTGTGTTTGTAGAACACTTAGCACAACTGAGTCCTGATCAATGGCTAGAACTCCTGGATGCTACCTCAATATACATAAATAAATGGTAGTCTTGGGACAAAAGGACATTTAGCTGTCCAGTCTTGAAAGCTGTAGACTGGAACTCAGAGAACTGGGCTGAATGGAATCCCCCTTTCCCCTCAAGTGCCTCAATTTCAAAGAGCAATCCATTCCTTCTGTTGCAGCAAATGGAACACAATGGCCCATTTAAACAGCCTTGGTATTACAGCCAGAATTCATCTGTGCCCTTGTGGGGCAACTTACATTTCCTTTTTGGTTGGGTATTAATTTGAATGGGGCTTGTTGAGGATGTGGGCTATTGAAGGATTTACTAACAGGCTGTAAGATGCTTAATTATCAGCCAGATTGTCCTTTTGAATTGAAATTGTTTTAGTTATGCTTTTGTTAGGGTAGGCCAGAAGCATTTGGGCATGAGTGACTTGAAACTAATGAAGTATAACTAATTAAAGCAGTGATGGGTGAAAACCAAAAATATAGAACTCTGATTTGGTTTAGTTAACAAAAGTTGAAATGCTTGGTATTTGATACGATCCTCTTTGAGCTCAAATTGGCATGGAAATCTTGTAAATCAAGGCATTTTAACAGCATTTCTCATCCTTTTTTCAGCCAGTCTAGAACAAGGAGAACAGCTTCTTGTGCTGTATTTTAGTACTTCATCATATTGACCCATCCGAAGCTAGGTATGAAAACATTATTTTTTTTTTAAAGTTAATGAACTTTTTCCATACTTTTAGTACTGGTTAAATGTTTAGATTTAAAAAACAGTTTGGATTGATCCTTAACTATTTTCTCCCATCCCTAAAATGACCCTAATTTCTGCGTCAGTAATTCTCATTATGAATCTTGCCTCCCCCTACCAGTCTAGAGGAATCTGAAATCTCTGCAAAGCTTGAGTGGCAAGAGAAAATTCTGGATCCCTTGTATTGGCAAGCCTTTTTCCTTGCAACTCATTTGCCAGGCAGTTTTTTTTTAATCAGTGGATGGCAGCGCAGCTATCAATTCACAGTGGTTACTAGAGGGAAGTTTCTTCAGCACTAAACTGAAGATGAGCATGATCATATTTGATTCAAATGTTCAGAAATATTCTTGGATCCATCAAAAATCTCTTAGCTAATGACGGCTCACTGTTTAAAAACAAATAAAAACCTCAGCTGAATTAGAGCTGCTGGAAATGCTTTATTGCTTAGAGCTCTCAACCAGCTAAATTATGATTGCTTCCATTTAGAACATGCTGCCCCAGGAAACCTAAAGTAATTAAAGTGAGTCTAGAGAAGCAGTAATGCAGTGAAAGAAAGAAAGAAAGAAAGAAAGAAAGAAAGAAAGAAAGAAAGAAAAAAGAAAAAGAAAAACTGTAGCAGAAAAGCAATTTTCTAAAAAAGTGAGAATATAAGAAAAGTATAACTTCAGGAGTGACATGTTTCTTTATTTTGCAGCTGAGTATGGGTATCCTGGAATGGAGTGAATGAGTTTCACTCCCCAACATCTCATAAAGTTCTCATTTCTGTATTTGCAAATGGGATACCATCACTCAGTCATTTTTTAGGGATACCATGTCTTAGCTCACTCAGATTTTGTGGTGGCAATAACAGCACATACTACTTGTTTTGCAGATGCAGAACTTCTAGATATATGGAAAGATAGTCCAATAGGCATAGATATGAGAATCTGCTGAAAACAGCAATATCCGCAGCAATCTTGTGCCATGGCAGATCAGGAATTTCACAAGATCATAATGATTCTTTTTCCTTGGTCTACATTCCTGAAATACTCTGCATTCTTCTATATCGCTTTTGTGTTATACCTGGCCATTACATTGTCAGCCCAACTCTTTGGCTTTTTGTTCAGTGAATGCTTTGATGTGACTCATTTGAGCAGTTTAGCACTTTCTGATTTGTCTGTAAGGAATAATTATCCTGTCACCAACCATTAACAACCCTTGTTGTAATTAAATGTCTTTCACAGAGCAATATGGCTGCTGTCTGAGATTCACTTGTCTTCTCTGTAAGACCAGACGCTATGTACAATATCCTGTAAAACTTGCATTATAGGATCTTTCTGTGTGTCCTCCTTCAGTTTGTTTAGCAAATCTGTGCTGACTGTGGAGGTGGCCTTAACATCACAGACAAACTTTTCATGTCTCAGAGAGGTAGCCGTGCCAGTCTGTAAGTGTAAAAACAACTAGCAGTCCTGTGGCACCGTGGAGACTAACAAATTCATTAGGCCATGGGCTTTCATGGGTAAAACCCACTTTATCAGATGCGTTGAAGTGGAAATTACAGAATCTGGGGTACATATAATGGGAAAAGAAAGTTACCTGTCAATTATAGGACCAGTGTTAATGAAGCTAATTAAGTCAGGGTGGGTGTGTCTCTTTCACATCATCTATTTCTGTAGTATGTTCCACTGTAACTCTTGATAATGTCTGCAATTAATATTTCTTTTTTTGTTTGAGATCATATTTCTGCAACTGAAATGGCATGCATTGTAGTCTTGCAGATACTCAAGGTTTGTAGAATATTACTTCCAATGGTTTACCATCAGATTGTACTCCATGTAGGAACTAACGATATGGCCAAGAATGACCTTGAATGGCTCACAGCAGATTATGTAGTGCTGGGAAGAAGGATCAAGGAATTTGAAGCAAAAGTGGTGTTCTCGTCCATCCTTCCGGTTGAAGGAAATGGTCCGGATAGAGATCGTCGAATTGAGGAAGTAAATGCATGGTTACACATGTGGTGTTGGAGAGAGGGCTTTGGTTTCTTTGACCATGGGACTCTGTTCCGGGCACCAGGATTATTAGGAAGAGATGGAATCCACCAAACCAAGAGAGGAAAGAGTATCTTCGTGGGCAGGCTTTCAAACCTAGTGAGGAGGGCTTTAAACTACGTTCATTGGGGGAGGGTGACCAAAGCCCTGAGGTAAGTGAGGAAGTTGGACACCGGGAAGAATCACAAGGAGGAACGAGCAACAAACGAGGACCCCTGATTCGGATGGAGAAGGGAGGGCAATCAACTGGTTATCCAAGGTGTTTGTATACAAATGCGAGAAGCCTGGGAAACAAACAGGAAGAATTAGAAGCCCTGGCCCAGTCAAAGAACTATGATTTGATTGGAATAACGGAGACTTGGTGGGATGACTTGCATGAATGGAGCACTGTCATGGAAGGGTATAAACTGTTCAGGAAGAACAGATGGGGGAGAAAGGAGGAGGAGTTGCATTGTATGTAAGAGAGCAGTATGATTGCTCGGAGCTCCAGTATTTAGAGGGAGAAAAGACTGTTGAGAGTCTACGGGTTAAGTTTAGAGGTGGAAGCAACAGGGGTGATGTTGTGGTTGGGGTCTGCTAAAGACCATCGGATCAGGTGGCTGAGGTAGACGAGGCTTTCTTTGGACAACTGAGAGAAGCTTCCAGATCGCAGGCCCTGGTTCTCCTGGGTGACTTTAATCACCCTGACATCTGCTGGGAGACCAATACAGCAGTACACGGACAATCCAGGAAGTTTTTGGAGAATGTTAGGGATAACTTCTTGGTACAAGTGCTGAAGGAACCGACCAGAGGCCATGCACAGCTTGACCTTCTGGTCACAAACAGGGAGGAACTAGTAGGGGAAGTAGAGGTAGGTGACAACCTGGGAAGCAGTGATCATGAGATGGTAGATTTCAGGATCCTGACTAAAGGAAGAAAGGAGAGTAGCAAAATACTTACTCTGGACTTCAGAAGAGCAGACTTTGACTCCCTCAGAGAACGGATGGGCAGGATTCCCTGGGATGCTTTCATGAAGGGGAAAGGAGTCCAGAAGAGCTGGCAGTATTTTAAAGAAGCCTTACTGAAGGCACAGGAAGAAACCATCCCGATGCTCAGCAAGAAAAGCAAATATGGTAGGTGACTAGATTGGCTTATCGGGACATCCTTGGTGAGCTTAAACACAAAAAGGAAGCTTACAAGAAGTGGAAACTTGGACAGATGACTAGGGAAGAGTATAAATATATTGCTTGAGAATGCAGGGGAGTTATCAGGAAGGAGAAAGCACAATTGGAACTTCAGCTAGCAAGGGAGGTGAATGATAACAAGAAAGATTTCTACAGGCATGTTAGCAATAAGAGGGTGATCAGAGAGGGTGTGGGGCCCTTATTGGATGAGGGAGGAAACCTAGTGACAGATGATGTGGGAAAAGCTGAAGTACTCAATGCTTTCTTTTCCTCTGTCTTCACGGACAAGGTCAGCTCCCAGACAAATGCACTAGGCAATGCAACATGGGAAGGAGGTGGACAGTCCTTGGGGAAAGAACAAGTTAGGAACTATTTAGAAAAACTAAACATACACAAATCCATGCGCCTGGATTTAATGCATCTGAAGATACTGAGGGAGTTGGCAAATGTCATTGCAGAGCATTTGGCCATTATCTTTGAAAACTCGTGGAGATTGGGAGAGATCCCAGATGATTGGAAAAAGGCAGATGTATTGCCCATCTTTAAAAAAAGGGAAGAAGGACAATCCAGGGAACTACAGACCAGTCAGCCTTACCTCATTCCCCAGAAAAATCATGGAGAGGATCCTCAAGGAATCCATTTTGAAGCAGTTGGAAGAGGGGAAAATTATCAGGAATAGTCAACATGGATTCACGAAGGGCAAGTCGTGCCTGACCAATCTGATTAGCTTCTATGATGAGGTAACTGGCTCTGTAGATATGGGAAAGTCAGTGGATGTGATATACATTGACTTTAGCAAAGCTTTTGATACCGTATCCCACAATATTCTTGCCAGCAAGTTAAGGGAATATGGATTGGATAAATGGACTGTAAGATGGATAGAAAGCTGGCTAGACTGTCGGGCCCAACAGGTAGCAATCAAGGGCTCGATATCAGGTTGGCAGTCGGTTTCTAGTGGAGTGCTCCAAGGATCTGTTCTTGGACTGGTTTTGTTTAACATCTCTGTTAATAACCTGGATGAGGGGATGGATTGCATACTCAGCAAGTTCGCAGATGACACTAAGCTAGGGGGAGAGGTGAATACGCTGGAGGGCAGGGATAGGGTCCAGAGTGACCTGGACAGATTAGAGGATTGGGCCACAAGAAATCTGATGAGGTTCAACAAGGACAAGTGTAGAGTCCTGCACTTGGGACGGAAGAATCCCAAGCATTGTTACAGGCTGGGGACCGAATGGCTAAGTAGCAGTTCTGCAGAAAAGGACCTGGGGATTACAGTGGATGAGAAGCTGGATATGAATCAACAGTGTGCTCTTGTAGCCAAGAAGGCTAATGGCATGTAGGGGTGCATTAGGAGAAGCATTGCCAGCAGATCCAGAGAAGTGATTAATCCCTTTATTCGGCTCTGGTGAGGCCACATCTAGAATATTGTGTCCAGTTCTGGGCCCCCCACTATAGAAAGAAGGTAGACATATTGGAGAGGGTCCAGTAGAGGGCGACCAAAACGGTTAGCAGTCTGGAGCGCATGACATATGAGGAGAGACTGAGGGATTTGGGTTTGTTTAGTCAGCAGAAGAGAAGAGTGAAGGGAGATTTGATAGCAGCCTTCAACTTCCTGAAGGGAGGTTCCAAAGAGGATGGAGAAAAGCTGTTCACAGTAGTGATAGATGGCAGAACAAGGAGCAATGGTCTCAAGTTACAGTGGGAGTGGTCTAGGCTGGATATTAGGAAAAACTATTTCACTAGGTGGGTGGGGAAGTACTGGAATGGGTTATCGAGGGAGGTGGTGGAATCTCCATCCCTAGAGGTTTTTAAGTCTCAGCTTGACAAAGCCCTGGCTGGGTTGATTTAGTTAGGATTGGTCTTGCCTTGGGCAGGGGGCTGGACCTGATGACCTCCTGAGGTCTCTTCCAGTTCTATGATTCTATGATTCTACCTCACTCAACCTGTACTCCATTTATGTAGTGATGAAATTTTTTTGTGGCAAACACAGTTGCCAGTAGCTCCTTCTCAATTTGTAAGGGCTCATGACGTGTATGAAAAAGGGCCTCTGTCTTGCCATAGGGAAGCTCTTAATCCAACTTTGAATGTGTCTGCTTGCATGGTGACTGGCTTGTTCGGCTCATAAAGTCTGACTATGAGAACTTTTAGAGAGCACTGTCTTTAGCAGCTACAGTGTCTTGTCACGTCCTCACAACCATAGCCACAGTATGTTTTCACATAAGAATTGTCTCAGTGGAACAAGTCAAAGGTGCTTCAATTGGCATGCACTGTGCAAGGAATCGAATCACCCCCAGACATCTCTCTAATGCCTTTTTGTCCTATGGAGTCTCAAGTTAGCTGTGGCTTCAGCCTGACTGTCATCTGGCCTCATTCCTTGTGATGAGAGAATGTGTCCCATGTATTTGATTTCTTTACCATATAGTGGATTTTGTAAGGGTTGAACTTAACATTCTCTGCATGAGCCCTTGCCACGTTTTCTTCAGTGTCTGATCATGTTCTGCCTGAGTTGATGCTGCTATTATCGTGTTGTCTGTTATTATATGGATGCCTGCAATGTGTCCAGATATTTCATTATTCCTCTGTTGAAACAGTCCAGTAGCTGACTTTATTCTAAAAGGTAGATGGAGAAAATTGTATCTGCCTTAGGCTGTACTCAAAGTGCACAGTTCAGAAGACTCCTTATCTAATGTGACATGTTGCATTAATTTAGATAGGATATATGGGCTAAATGTGTTAACATAACTTAGTTACTGTTTAACATTAAACAGTGTCCAGTATGTGGTACACAGAGACTTCAGCCTGCTTAGCACGTTGGCAAAAATTCCAGTAAAATAATTTTCAACTTCTCTTAAAAATACAGAAAAGAAGGAAAAACAGTTCAAGTATTTGACATGTAAACTATTAAGCAAGCTGTCCATTTTAATAACATTCCTTGTTCTCTTTCTTTTTAGCTAAAGAGAGTTGTTGGAACGAAACACCTCCCCCCCCTATTTTTGACAGTCTCCAAGATTGTATCAAAGATGGCAATAACTGTCCTTTGGGGGAAAAGAGAAGCAGTTAGTTGAGATGGGTTGGAGCTGTTGTTGTTGCTCTTGTTATTAAAGTACAATCCTATTTGTCTGAGATTCAGCTGGAGCCAGTAGAGATGGACATGTAATCTGAGTCCCTCTCTCTGGTTTGACCTGATCAGAACATCTCTAAGCGCACACATAAACTGCATTCCTCTTTTGAAAGAGGAATGTAGATGAGGCAAATCAAAAGTGCAAATGAAGCGTGGATTTAAATATCCCTTGCTTTATTTGCATATTCATGTCCAAGTGCTTTTTCGAAAAAGGGTATTTTGAAAGTGAAAGCGCAGTCTAGACTGGGTTCTTTCGGAAAAAAAACCCTTTTTCGAAACAACCCGTACTCCTGAAAAAATGAGAAGTATGGTTTCTTTTGAAAGAGGAACATAGTCTAGACATAGCCTAAGGGTCAAGATGATAGTGGCTTGAGGGTGCAGCTATGATGGTGAAACTTGTCCCAGTAGATAATTTTTCTTGTCAAAGCCTCTGTCATTAAGGATCAAGAAGGGGAATGGTGGCAGGACCAATGCACCCCCTCATTATTTTATCCACCAATTAAGCCTGGTTTCTGACACATCAGTTTTGATTCACTGATTTCACCTTCTTCTTGTTCACCAAGCTTGATTTCAACACAATCCTTGAGTTATATCATTTGACCTTTTTGTTCAGACTAATTCAGTTTCTCTCTCTCTCTCTCCTGTTCCCATCAGCATTTGTTGTAATAGGCCATTGTGACATCTTATGAACTTACCGAACCTGTGAGTTCAACTCTGCAAAATGAGTGTAAATTTGTAGGCCCAATTATCACAACACTTGCCAATCCATCTTTCTCACCTGAAATAGTGGATATGTTTTTACCAGCTTCATGGGGTAGCTGAGTTAGTCTGTACAGGATAAACTTAAAAAAGAACAAATGGTCTGGTAGCACTCTATAAACTAACAAATCATGTAAATGGTATCATGAGCTTTTGTGCCCACTTCTTCAGCTGACCCAAGCTTTAAAACTCCTGGCATCTTATTTAAAAGGCAAACTTATTAAACATCAACCTCATCCCCAGTATCATTCAGGTCCATTCCTTACATTCAGTGTATGCATACACTGCTGCAGGGCTGCCAATGTTAAGGAGCCACAAACCTGGGGCGCCATGATTTGAAAGGGCCCAGGGCTCCCAGCTGCTGCCATTGAAACCTTGGCAGTGGCCATGTCTGGAGTCCAGGGCCCTTAAGTCACCACTGGAGCCCCCAACAAGACTTGCCCTGCCGTTCTGGTGGCATTGAAGGAATGGCTGTAGGAAGCTAACTCCAACACTGTCGCTTCTGCCTGCGGCCATGCCCCTTCCAGGAGACCCAAGGCTGGACCATCCCCCTCCCCAGGCCTGGTAAGACTCTCATCAGCCTTGAACTGCTGAGTGGGTTATATGACTTCTATTACCCCATACTGATACTGTGTTGACAAGGGACTTCTGATGTTCTAGTTCAGCCAGAGATATGTGGCTTTGTCTTTTGAGTATATTTGTATCTCTGCACCTAGTGATTTAATTGTCTATATTTGTGATGTCCCTGGTAAGTCTGGGCAGACTCTGAGTGGGCATCTTACCATTCAGCGTGTGCATAATTTCTTTGTATGAGCTGTTGGTGAGTCTGCTTTGTTGTGATTCTCATGTGATTGGGTTGTGCCTGTACTTTTGTGTAAAAGCCTGTATAGACCTGTCAGAATGTGGCTCAGACTTGATCTCTATTTGTGTGTTCATGGCTTGAGAGTGTCTCCAAATGCCTATTGCTTTTTACAAGCCAAAAATCAGTCTCTTTCAACAACCTTTCCTTTAGTTCTTTATCAATGACACTGAACACAGCATTGCCTCAGAGAATGTCATTTTTAATATTTCCAAACTCACAATGACTTATTTTTTCATCTTAGCTCTGTGACCAATTCATCTAACATCTCTTCCCCTAAGTGTAGGTGAGAGCAGAACAGGTATTGTTTGAGTATCACATTAATCTTAGGGTTACCAATAGTTCCTAAGCATTCTTAAGACCTCTCCCCAAATGGGAACATTTTCAGCTGGCAGCTGAAGAATGTGTTATACACTTCCTGAGCCACGTCTCCCACTATGTGCAATAAAATGACTGCTTTTTATGTCCTCTTCTTTTTTATACGCTCCTGAGGCTGTCGCACAGATGTGGAGTTGTTGTTCCCCTCTTCTCCGATTTTCAGCAAGATCATCAAGGAAAGAGGAGGGGAGGGGAACTTGCAACACCCTATGTTCGTTTTTTTAAGTTACTCTTTTCTCTTTTACTGGTTTGTTGTTGTTGTTGTTTCATATGTGTGTGTACTAACAATGTTCTGGGTCTTTTTTTTTTTCCGATTCCCTGTGGTATCCAGCTTGCAGCATCTTCCTCTATGTAGCAGTTTGCACACTAATCCACTGCATTCCTGACAAAAGCAGCCACTTCTTGCTTCATGCGCAATGCAGTCACTTTTGATATCATGTCATACTTTTCTAGCACAGTCAGGCAGCCATGAGTATATGGTAGCTTCTTTAGTTCAAGAGCCAGAGTGAGACTAGGAGTATAAAGTTTAGATCACAACTCTATTTGTTACATGACAAGATGGCTAATACGGATTCCCTGAGCATAGACTCTGTGTGTTTGCCTCATGTGACTATGACCTACCTCAATGGGAGGTCTATGGTGATTGCCTGTAATTAACTGTTTTTGTTCAGCCATACTTATTGCTTGTTTTGAGTTTTTTTTAATCAACAAACACCTGTGCAATCATTTTTCTGGTATGCATGTTTGGTGACAGCCAAAATCAAAACTTCATAAATATTTGTGGAAACCATTTTTAAAATGTGCAAGTAAAAGCATCTGTGTAGACAGAGAGATGCTCATCCAAAATTAGATGATAGATTGTGACTTACCTGACCAATCAGAACTAACCAATCTAACTCAATAGCTATGAATATTGGCTATTCACAGACATCTATTCATGATCAAGTTATACTTCTACTAAAGAATAAACCAGAAATTGATTGCTATCTGTCTGAGAATATTTTGCAACTGGAAAACCCTTTGTAAAAATCAGGTAGCAATCAAAAAATGGTACTCTACCTCAAGGGTTATCTTGTTTCTTAAATAATCATAATTAAAATAAACAATTATGCCTGTTTAACCAGCTGTTTTTTTTCCTTAACACATTTGACTCCCTGTGAAGTCAATAGAATTATGGAAATGAACTAAGAGACAGAAGACAATTTACAGATTTCAGAGGGCATTTAAACAGGGACTGTAGGGCATTCCAATTAGTCATGGATACTAAATATTCATCAATTAAAAAACCCTCTGATGCGACCCTCCTCACAATACCATGGAAAGTCAACTTTGAGTGAGTTTTAAACAGATTTTTGGGAGAGAATGAGTTTGTTGACATACAAAATCTGGGACAAGCACTTGACCATGTGTGTGTGTCACAGCTCATTGGAAGTCATTCCAATAATAGCCTCTGCTTGAACTGCACCTTTCAGAAAAAAAAGCTGCACTTTGTATTTCTAGATTTAGCAAATCTCACACAAGTGAGAACATATTGCACCATCAAAACTTCAAGTACAAACCAGCATGTGCTTTGTTCTCTCTAGAGACCAGCTTTATGATCACTAACAATACAGACAGTGTTTAATCAGTGTGTGATACAACCAATTCTCACATGGGCTGTGTTTCCTAGATGCTGTCTGAACAATTCTGAGTCATGATTAGAGATGTTTGAATAGTGGAAAAAATATTCCAGAACATTTTTCAGACAAATCTGTATCTTTTTTTTTTTATTTGGCCATATGCAATCCCTATTGTTTCCTTATCTGCAAATACACGTGACAAATTGTTTTTAATTCAAATAAATGTTTAAGGAATGACTGAACTTCATGTAAATACCATTATTTGAATGCAAACTATGGTGTTCACATGTGAATAAAGGTACTTGCTATTTGTACTGAAAATCTCCATAGACCTTAGTGGCTGAAAAAGAGTCAGTACAGTATATGTATACTTTTTCTTTTGATGTTCTACTGTATGCTACATTCCACTCACACAGTAAATACTCTTACAGGGCATTAGGATATAAGCCATTTTTTGCACAGTTCAAGTCACAAAGCTTTCGATCATAAATTCTCAAAGAGGATGGCAGCATGGTAAATTTGTTATGCCACGAAGATAATTTATGAAGAGAGTAAAGATAAAAGAACAAGCCATTTACTTTTAAAAATAATTCTGAGTGACTTCTGTGCTCATAAAACTATTCCATTCTAAGCTAAACCCCTGTCTGATTGTTTTCATCCCAGAAAGAATTGTTACAGTTCAGCAATGATAAATCCCTCTCAGATAGGGTTCATAATAAAACACTAATAGGCCTTCAATTATGTCGATACTGTCAGGAACTGCTATAATTACAGATTAAATTCTAGGTGTGTATATATATGAATAAAACATGGGTGGAACTCTTTGATGGCAATGGGAAATCCATATACATAGGGAAGGACTAAATCCAAACCTACCATATGGATTAGAAAGGATACATTTCCCATTTTACCTCATACTTATACCACACAGTTTTCTTCTCCAGTGCAGAGAGACACTGTCCTATATAGTGGCCAGTGTTTGTTTTGCATTCTACATTCTGTTGGGTGTTGTAAAAGAGGAATAATTGGAATAATAGTTGGCATTGGAAAAGGTTCAGAAAAGGGCAACAAAAATGATTAAGGGTTTGGAATGGGTCCCATATGAAGAGCGATTAAGACGACTTGGACTTTTCAGCTTAGAAAAGAGACGACTAAGGGGAGATATGACAGAGATCTATAAAATCATGACTGGTATGGAAAAAGTGAATAAGGAAAAGTTATTTACTTATTCCCACAGTATAAGAACCAGGGGTCACCAAATGAAATGAATAGGCAGCAGGTTAAAAACAAAAAGGAAGTTTTTCTTCACAGAGCACACAGTCAACCTGTGGAACTCCTTGCCAGAGGAGGCTGTGAAGGCTAGAACTATAACAGAGTTTAAAAAAGAGCTAGATAGATTTATGGAGGTTAGGTCCATCAATGGCTATTAGCCAGGATGCATAGGAATGGTGTCCCTAGCCTTTGTTTCTCTGGAAGTGGGAGACAGGGAAGGGATCACGTGAGGATTACCTGTTGTGATCGCTCTCTCTGGGGCATCTGGTATTGGCCACTGTTGGCAGACAGGATACTGGGCTAGATGGACCTTTGGTCTGACCCAGCATGGCTGTTCTTATGTTCTTAATAGCACTGTGCTGTACTTAATATTATTTCCATGCAGTATGTGAGATCTCAGAATTTTCCCCTATATTCTTCATAGGAGATAACTATAGGTTCTCAGATACCAAGGCCAAATGACTGGTAACTGCTGACTTTTTAAATGGTGTTCTCTTTAAATTAAATACTTTTGCTGGTCACTATTATGAATCACATTAGTATAACACCACAACCTCACCAGTGTAAAATGAGAAACCCCTTCATTTCTGATTGTGTTTTACTGCATTTGTATAATCACATACCTGCATCCATACATTCCAGAGTGAAAGAAATGTCATCAAGAGCAATTTCTGTGAGCTCAATTCCTCCCACTTCAGCTTCAAATGCGATTCTGAAAGGACTGTTACTGGAGAGAACCACATTTGCATACGTCCACCTGCTTCCCTTATTTCCACTTGAAGACCACATCAGAATATCCATTCCATGTTCTTCAACAGTGTAAACCTATTGACAATGAAACCCAGGCAATATGATTTAATCAGCATGAAACAGCAGGGGAGTACAGCTAGTTAGGTCAACCCAACAAAGTCTGAGGACTCAGCAGACAGCCTATATAATATGAGAGCCCCTCTGCTGTGGTCCGTTACCTAGTTGGTAATGAATAAATGTTGTGAAGTGGTCATAGTGGTCTCAGTCTGGTTTCTAGGAGACAAGAGTTCATATAAAAAAATGCTGCTGGAAGTTACTAATTGGGAAACAGCATAGAAGCTGATCCCAAATCCATTTATGTCAAAGGAAATACACAGCACAGAGGTTGAACTGACCTCTCTTGCCTCAGGCTGGTTCCTCTCTGTCTGAACTGAGGTATGACAGCATGTGAAGCTTTTAGCTATATAAACAGAGGACTTCAGCACCCAATGGTTTCAATCTGGCATCAGTTAAGAACACTTTAAAAGAATGTGCACTCACTGATGGAATGGCAAATTGGCTCAGATAAATTTAGTGATAAAATGTCAGTGTAAAACAAAACTAAATATTAAAATAAACTACATAGAATGAATTTGCAGCAAAAGAGAACTATTGAACCAGCGCAACACAAATACAACAGAAGGGCCCTGTAAATCTTCATATACTGTGATTTTTTAAAAAGTAATTTTACTCCATAAGGTGACCAGCAGGAGACACTAAAGCATTATACTTTTGGCATCACAGATTGCCAGAAATCAGATGGGTACCCTTGGACATGGTATTCCACCACTCTGGAGCTATTTTCCCAGCCTAGGAGCGATCTCTGATATAGCAATGGATTATAAAGAACAGCAAAAGAATGAGAGTCAAGAAAATTCCAGGCTTAAATCCAGGTTGATTAATTGCATAACCTTCAATAAGTCTCTTGATCTTCATTGTCCCCCAACCAATTCAGCTGGATAATTCATTTAAAAAACAACCAGGACCTTAAGCTAGATACTTTATTCGAGCTTTATTTATTTACTTTATTAAGCTAGATACTTATTTGAGCTTTACAGCATAAGAATATTGAGACAAAATGTTATCAAGTGAAACAGAGTCAATTTCTGCTACCAGCAATTCGCTGCAGAAGTCTACCTTTCAGCATCTTTAGACCAGTGAAAAACCGGGGAATGGAAGTAAAAATCCATATCAGCAGCAGAACCTGTGGTAACTTCCATCTTCTTGGAGGCCTGCTTATGGGGGGAAAAATGACATCTTATGTAGCTGTTCTTCTGAAGCATCACCTGAGAGTAAGATACTGTCTGAAGATGGAAAGAGTGCATTGTGGAAGATCTCAGAGCTTTCCTCTGAAGATAAGTTAAGGAAACAAATAATAATCAATAGGTAAACAATGATGTGGTGGCATTCCCTGAGGAACAGATTTCATATTCATAGATTCATCAATTGTTTCACTAGATGGGATTGCCATTTTCACTGCCATGGCAGAGTATATGTCAATGACTACCTTTCATTTCTAGCAATGAATTGATTTGACTGAAACAAAAGAGACACCAAACATTTTAAGCTGAAGTACAGGTGTGTATTATGTATTATATAATATATATGTAAGCAGGGGCTGAACTACTGCTTGCAATCAGCCAGCAGCCCTGGGGGTGGGTATGCTAAATTGTTTAGCCTTGCAAGATAAGTAACTGTTGATATGTAAATACAGCTCATGCTGACATAGGGAAGGAATCCGGGGTGTGGTTATGTAAATCCAATTCAGCCAGGGCTGATGGAGGATTGGTTGTTAGAATGGAATGTGATGTACTGTAACAAATTTGGGCTGTTGTGGGGTCACAAATCATGCTACCCCTAAATGTGGGGAACTCTAAAATATGATACCAGTGCTTGAAGGAGAGACACCATCATTGTAAGAGGTCTCAGATGAACAAGCCTCCCCCTTCCAGAGTTAAGTGAACTGAGTTGGGGGGGAGGGGGAGGGGCTTGAGCCAGCCTGCTTCATGCCTGCCAGGTGTGAGCTGTAAGACTGGTTTAACCTGCCTCTTTCCCCCATCAGGAGTCTTTTTGCTAGTCCAGTGGAAGCTGGAATCTTTTGCCAGCCTAGGTGGTGGCTAAAGCATTGAAATCACTAAGAGCTGAAGTCATTGGTTTGGCTTGGAGCCAGACCCATTGCAGCCAGCAAGATTGCTGGCGGGAGCGGCGGTAGGCGGGAACGACCGGTGGGCAGCCAGTAGAGCGGCTGGCAGGAATGGCCAGCAGGTGGCCGGTAGGAGCAGCGGCAGGTGGCCAATGGAGAAGCTGGTGGGAACGACCGGCAGGCAGCCAGTAGGAGCAGTGGCAGGTGGCGCAAGCAGACCACAGGAGCAGCACAAAGGTGGCATGGCCTCAGGCTCAATGAGTGGAGTCATCAGGGTGATGTGTCAGGGTCCACGCTGACTGGACAGAGCTGTAAGTGGGGTGTTTGAAGTGGGGTACAGAGAAAGTTTGGGTAAATGAATGGAACCCTTACATTGTTGGACTAGTGAGCCTGAGGGGCAAAGGACATTGCTAAATCCATTTGAGCTGGGACAGTTACTTGTGGGGGGTTAGGAACTATGTTTGTGGTATTTTTCTGAGCTAATTCCATGTAACTTCTCTTCATCTTTCATTAAAAGTTTCTTTTCTACACTCAGACTCCGTGCTTGCGAGTAGGGAAGCATTTCCTCTCAGAGGCGCCCACGGGTGTATGAATTTCCCAGGCTACTGAGTGGGAGCTCGAGCCAGTTCTGTGTGAGATGGATGAAGAGGGACCCCTAGATATTGAACCCAGCCCTGGCTGCTGCTGGCATGGCCTGAGAGAAGGGTTACATATATATACACACATACCCACAAGTTTTCATGAATATATGAAGGAAATTAAATATAAAAAGCCTCCAGTGACAAGGAATTCTTCTAAAGGAAAAAAAAAAAGAGATTCATTTGGAGAGAGCAGATAGCAAGGATTGACAGGAAGGCAGAAAATGTACTGGTTGTTACCCATAGAATTTCTGGGATTCAGTCATTTATTTTTTTCCCCAGGACTATGTTGTCTAGTTGTCAGATTAAGTGTATTTTTACACCTAGATGGAATTGTTTTTAATGGTTAGGCACTTTTTTACTTTCTGTAAAATTTGTTACCTCTTTCTTCTTCCAACTGCCTCTTTGTTAATTTCTAATGGCTGACAGGCAGCATAGATATGTATTAGATTTCAGAATGACAATGCAAATTTCATTCCTTCTGATATCAGCGTAGAAATATAGGGAGCTCTGAAAGAGCTCATCTAGTCCAGCCCCCTGGGCTGAGGCAGAAAAAAAAAAAGATTATATCATAACTGACAGGTGAAAACCTCCAGTGATAGAGACTCCATAACACCCCCTGGAAGCCTATTCTAGAGCTTAACTACCCTATAGTTCGAAAGTTTTTTCTTAATATCTAACCTAAATCTCCCATGCTCCTTTGCTTAAGCGTGTTACTTCTTGTCCTACCTACAGCAGACATAGAGAACAATTTGATCATAGTCTTTATAGCAGCCCTTAAAATATTTGAAGCTTTATCAGGTCTGTCATGTTATTGTATATTAATGTGAGCAGGCAGACAATTGATGCCCCCGCTGTTGTGCATTTGGCTCAAATTCTGTGCCAAGTGGGCTATGTGAGGTTTCTAATGAAAGTGTATGCTGTGCTAGTTCTATCTATGTTACTCATATACTTGTATGATTTCTGTACATAAAGGTATGAATATGGCCTCTGTATTTACATTTTTAATGTTTTCTGTCTGGGAGACGACAGTGGGCATTGACCACGTATTGTGAAGGGTGGTGGCCCAGTGAATACTGCATGGACAACAGCTCTTAAGGGTTACCAGTTAATACCTGAGGAGCACACAATGGCCCCTTGCCTGAGAAGGACACACCTGGATACTCCAGGGCTCCGTGCCTAAAAAGGACATAAACTGGTTTGTTGATCCTGTGATCAACTCCATTTTGGGAGGCACCATCACCCAGGAGAATAACGGATTTCCCTCCGCATGGGCAAGGTTATAAAATCATTCTGGGGAAGCCTTCATCTTTGTCTTCATTCTTCCTCTCCGCTCCAGAAGCACCTTTGCTAGGGACAGAGAGCCAGGAAGGAGCATCAACCCATCCTAACACAGGGTGTACTGCAGAGACTTGTAAACTGGCAGTTTGTTACATCTCTGCTAAGAGCCTGCATCAAGAACTTGGTGATTGATGTATGTAATGTATTCTCTTTTACACTCTTACTCTCAAAAGATTGTTCTTTCTTTTATTAATACACCTTTAGATTTTAGATTCTAAAGGATTGGCACAATGTGCTCTTTTGGGTAAGATCTGAGGTGTAAATTGACTTGGGACTGTGGCTGGTCCTTTGGGACTGGGAGAACCTGTTTGGAATTGGTGAGATTGGTTTTATAACCTCTCACTTGTATAAGAGGGTGATGCTGGTTGTGGCACAGGTAAAGCTGGAGTGTCTAAGGGGATTTGCTTGTGCAACTTCTTGCTGGCCAGATTGGCAGCTGGAATGCTGTGTGCAACTAATTTGGTGCCTTATAGAGGAAGGCTCCAGTCTTGGGCTGTAATGCTACGTCTACACTGCAGGCTTTTGCCAGAAGAGGGTATGCTAATGAAGTGCTCGTTAGCATTTGCCGTGCTATCATTAGCATATCTTTGCCGATGCTTTTTGCACAAGAGGTTTATGCACAAAAACAAGCAGTGCGGATGGGTCTGTTTTGCCAACAAAGCCTCAAAAAAGGAGGTATACAGAATCTTGTGCAAAAGGGTTTTTTTGCGCAAAACGGACCCATCTGCACTGCTTGTTTTTGCGCAAATACCTCTTGCTCACAAAACAATGGCAGAGATATGCAAATGACAGCACGACAAATGCTAATGAGCGCTTCATTAGCATACTCTCTGCTGGCAAAAGCCTGCAGCGTAGACGTAACCTAAGTAGCCCTGGTTATAAGCAGTTTGCCCTGATCTGACCTTCTCAGAGGTGCTCCAGACAACCTGTTTTTACAAGGTCCCCGCTCAGTCCTCTTTTCTCAAGATTAAACATGACTTTTTTTTTTAACTTTTCCTTATAGGTCAGGTTTTCTAAAATGTTATTTTTGTAGCTTTCTTCTAAACTTTCCCCTATTGGTCCACATAGCTTCTGAAATGTGGTGTCCAGAATTGGACACAGTACTCCAGCTGAGAATTCATTAATGCCAAGTCTAACACGATAAATACTTCCCTTGTCACATATGATATGCCACAAAATGAATTTAGACTTTTTTGCAGTTGCATCATATTGTTGAAATATATTACATTTGTGATCCACTATAACCCCTGGAACCTTCTCAGTAATACTACCACCGGGCTAGTTATTCCCAATTTTGTAGTCATGCTTTGATTTTTTCCTTCCTAAACAAAGTACTTTGCAGGTATGTTTATTGTATTTTATCTTGTTGAATTCACACCAGTTGTCCAGCTTGTCAAGGTCATTTTGAATTGTATCTCTGTCCTCTGAAGTGCTTACAAGCCCTCCCTGTGTGGTGTCATCTGCAAATTTTATAAGTGTACTCTCCATTCCATTATCCAAGCCACACTGAATAGTACCAGATCCAAGGATGATACTTGCAAAACCCTACTATGCCATCTCCATGTGATAGCAAACCACTGAAAATTACTTTTTCCATCAGTCTGTCTGGTCTTTCAATCAGTTGTGCAGCCACCTTATAGTACTTTAATTTAGATCATATTTCCCACTTTCCATCTCCAATCATCTGGGACTTCACATGTCCTCCAAGAGTTCTCAAAGATCATTGCTAGTGGTTCTGAGATTGCCTCTGCTATTTTCTTTAGTATTGTAGGATGAAATTCATTCTCTGTTTTGGCTTTTGTTCCTTTCCCCTTCCTAATATTAATTGTGTTGAGTATCTGGCCATCATTAAGCTTTTTAGTGAAGATAAGCAAAATAGCAGTAAGCACCTAAATGTCATCAATTATTAGTGATCCTTCCTCACTAACTAAAGGATTTTCTTTCATCTTACTGTTGCTTTTAATGTATTTAAAGAATCTCTGTTTTCCTTTTCTTATTCTCATTGCCTTTTATATACTTTATTAGATGTAATTGATTTTGTGAGTTAGCCTTTCTAATTTTGTTCCTACACCTGCATGCTATTCTTTTGTACTCCTCCTTAGCAACCTGTCCATGATCCAATTTTTGTGGATTTCTTCAATGATCTGAAAATCAAAAAAAATTCTTGCTGAATTCATATTGGCCAATTACTACGCTTTACTTAAGTAGCCTTGCCAGCCACTACCAACTCAGGAATTTTTGGGGGGAAGGGTAGTCTTTGGGGAATACACTATAGAGGATTGAATGATCACAGTTCAAGTCCCAGATTTTCCACAATTTTCCTGTATGATCATGGGCAAGTCACTTAATCTATCTGCTTCAGTTTCTCATTGATCAAGTAGGAGTAACAATACTTCCTTTCTCCAACCCTTTATCTGTCGTCAAAGCTTCTGTCGACAAAGAGCGTCTAGACTACATCCAGTTCTGTCGACAAAGCAAGCCGCTTTGTCGACATGACAGTGTAGACACAAAGGACAATGTAGATGCAATAACGCCTTCTGTCGATAGAACTCTGTTGACAAAAGGCGTTATTCCTCGTAGAATGAGGTTTACAGCCGTCGACAAAACTGCTGAGTTCTGTTGACGTTATGTCGACAGAACTCATCGGCAGTGTAGACGCAGGTATAGTTTTGTCGACAAAAGTCCACTTTTGTCGACAAAACCCTGTAGTCTGGACACATCCTCAGTCTTAATGCACAGCAGAAGGATGGGGTGGGTATATGGCCCCCTATATAGGGATACATGGAGTACAAACACTGCTTAAGGTAAATGTTGACAGACTTGTTAGCTTCTTGAGGAGAGAAGTGAGGAGGGGACAGAGCAATAATCCTCCCTTTTCATATCACTAGCTGAGATGGACTCATACAAGTAGGAGCACAGATAGTACTCAGTATAGGAGAGTCACTTTGGTCCATGTTTCCCAGAGCCCCAGGAGAAATTATGCTTGCACAGTGCTCAGTAACTCAAGGGACTCCAGCTCTTGCACACACTGTGAAGTGTACCATAAAGGCACACTAACCCTGGGTCTGCAGCTAATTATTTAACAGATGCAGGGGATGAATAGGGATCAGGCTGCAGCCACTATAAACCTGGATAGTCAAAGTATTGTTCCTAACTACCTTGTTTGGGAAGCATCAGGTTGTCACTGTGCTTCTGAGCAATAAATCATAATAATTTAATTATTGAAAATGTTTCTGTTTTGCTTCATTATTTAAAGTAAGAAACAAACCACATGTCTGGCATTAGCTAGTCAGCATCACATGTGTTTATCATCCACTCTATGCTGACATTATTTCTAGGTGGATGTGTAAAAATGCCCATCCCACCAAAATAATAATGAACAATACACCGAGGCTACGTCTACACTGGCAGCTTCTTGCACAAGAACTCTTTTGCGGAAGGGTTCTTGTGCAAGAACTCTTCCACAAGAGAGCATCTACACTGGCATGTGCTTTTGCACAAGAGATGTGCTTTTGTGCAAGAGCATCCATGGCAGTGTAGACGCGCTCTTGTGCAAGAAAGCTCTGATGGCCATTTTAACCATAGGGCTTCTTGCTCAAGAAATTCATGTTGTCTGTCTACACTGGCCTCTTCTGGAAGAGCTCTTGCACAAGACGGCTTATTCCTCATGGGGAGAGGAATAACTCTTCCGGAAGAAGCCCTATTTTACAACACTGTACTGTAAATTTACTTCTGGAAGAACGCTCGTGCAGTATAGACAGCCAGCAAGTTTTTGTGGAAGAACGGCTGTTCTTGTGCAAGAAGCTGCCAGTGTTCAAGTAGCCCCTGTGAGAGAAATCAACTTAGTGTTGCTTTTATTGCAAAATGTTACTTATGAAGAGTTTGAAACTGAAGCTCTCCATAATGTTTTTTAAAGAATCTATCATCTGTAGATCTGCGAGGTGAATGTGTCTGTGAGGCTCTGATCTGTGATTTTTAGTTCTTTTGCAAGGTGCCTTTGCACCTATTTCATATTCATTCTTGTGGAGGAACTGGATTCTTCAGTAAGTCCCATTTCTTTGTTTTACAATTTTGATTCAGTTCTAATTCTCTGATGCATTCACTGCCCGGTAGTAGTTTGCTAATTCTTTTTTCACCGACTGTCAATTTTGGGGAAGGGGCACATACTTTTGAAAGTCAAGGGAATGAAAATGGCTATTCTTTCTTTAGTGAACAGTCGTTGCAGTACACAAGGCTCTTCCATGCCTTCTTGCTGGCTTTTAATTTTTTAAAAAATAAGATATTATAGTACTTGATTGATCTACTTGACTAAGAGTGGTCATGATGGAAGGAAAACACCCCTGTATTCTAACTGGAAGGCTAAAAAAGTGACTTTCTATATATCTGAGAGCCTGGCTGATCTGTAGGTTGCATAGCAAGAAGTGTGCTCTCAAATATCTATGAACTCATTTTATAATCTCCCATTATTCCCACTGTATGTGCTGTAGGGAAGCCCAGTTTTAATTGAGGAAGACACTTCTTGACTTTGATAGAGAATGACGACATGTCATTTTTGTATGACATTCTTGCAAGTTCATGTCTTCAGACTACCAATGTCTTTTGTTCTACAGGTTGAACCTCTCTAGCCCTGCACCCTCGGGGCCCAACTGGTGCTGAACCAGAGAATTTGCTGATCCATGGGAGGACAATATTGTCTAGAAGCAATACCAACACTTCCACTGCTTACTGGGCTGTTAGAAGACATTTAGGGGTAAATTAGAGCTAAATTTTCACTGAGTCAGGACCGGTTTGCTGTAAGCAAACTTTATAGGACTTTAGGAAACTTGGCCACACCCATGATAAGTAGACATCCAGCTAATGAAAATCATGCCAGACCATGGATGTTACCAGACCAGAGAGTGGCAGACTAGAAAGGTTTAACTTGTACTGTAACTGATACTATACCTTTCCTTCTCATGCCCAATCAACATTATTTAGAGTGGTGCCTCATACCCAACTGTGGGTACGTCTAGACTACACCTCTCAGTTGACAGAGAGATGTCGATTAGGCACATCGAAATTGCTAATGAAGCAGGGATTTAAATATCCCATGCTTCATTAGCATAAACATGGCTGCTGCTTTTTTTCTAAACGGAGCTTTTTTGAAAAAAAATGTCAGTCTAGACGCAGATCTGTTGAAAAATAAACCCTTTTTCGAAAGATCCTGTAAACCTCTGATGCATTCACTGCCTGGTAGTAGTTTGCTAATTCTTTTTTCACCGACTGTCTATTCTGGGGAGGGGGCACACACCTCAAGTTTACAGGATCTTTCGAAAAAGGGTTTATTTTTTGACAGATCCGCATCTAGACTGCCTTTTTTTTTGAAAAAGCTCTATTTCAAAAAAAAGCAGCGGCCATGTTTATGCTACTGAAGCATGGGATATTTAAATCCCTGCTTCATTAGCAATTTCGACATGCCTAATCTACATCTCTCTGTCAACACAGCCTTTGAGAGGTGGGACCACTCACACCCCTATATACAAAGTGATCAAGAACTGCAGAAACTGGTATATTATATTTGGGGTTCACAGTAGAAATCAGTTTCAGGTTCTTCCTTATTTCTCCGAATATAAACAGAACACCTGATTAGCTAATCTAAGCAGATTAACTAGTTAAGCAAAGTTCACTTTTTACTTTGTACCACCACACACTACAACACTGAAAATGCATTGTAAAAAATTGTTATCCAATGCCTCTTTTTATTTTTTAATAATAATAGTAATGCAAAACCCATTAGTCATTTTTTAGTGAAATTGACCTGTCCAGTACAAGAATTTACTGCATTCTAGTTCATAGCAACCTCTGTAAATATTAACTGCCTGAACAAGCCAAAAAGTTGAAATATTGGAACTATATTGTCAGACAAGGAATTAATTTAGTTTTAGCTTTCCATGGTATGACAATGTGTGGAAGAAAAGCTGCAGAGGAAGAATGCAGAATGGTGAAGCTGTAGTAGCAATCTGAACTCCTTTCCATGCAGGTAGACTGATATGAGGCACAAAGAATTGAAGAAAAACTCTTTAAAGAGAAGCTAGTTACTTTATGAAATATTGTGCTTAATATTTTGGTTCCTTCAAAGCTCTCTCCTGCTATGCATAAAACATGGGTAAATAGTGATCCAAACCTGCAAAGAAATGCATTCCGTCTTTTGGAAGTCCCCTGTACACCTCATTTTATGAGGAGTAAGAGGGCTTCTGAAAGGTGGTGGTGGTGGGGGGGGGGGTTCTGACATTTGGCCCCATGTAGACGGGCCAAATATCGGAAAATCCTCTTCTGGAAAAAAAAAACAGAAGAAGATATGCAAATTTGAGTCCAATTTGCATACCTTCTTCAAAAAAAACCCCACAGTGTAGCCGTACCCTACGTCTCCAACATATCTCCTCTCTAAACGACAGTACCTGTCTTTTAAATCTGTCTTTCTGGAGTATCCCCATGCTTTGATTCAGTTTGAACTCCCATCTCTGGCCTATATCCTATCTAAGACAGAGTGATCAGAACAGAACATCTCAGGTTAATACCATAGAATATAATGCCATTATGAGAGTCAATCTCATTTTGCAGATATCCTAACATGGTGTGCTTCTTTTTTTTTTAACACCACTACAAACTGAACAGAGGTTTCACTGAGCTGTTCACAGTGATTGTCTGATTTTTTCCCAAAGTGATTAGAGCTAATATCCTTTGCGTCTTAAAAAAATTGCTTGCTGCTGAAACAGATCATCTGTTGGATGGCACAAAGGAAGGACACTTTCAAGGATACATTGTTTTCAGTTTGCAACTTTTTCAAGAGAAAGAAAATGTATGTGTAATTTCATAGGTCTTTTATGAATTTTACTGTTACATGCACCCACATGATAAAGAGATAAAGCATAGAACCTTACCCCTCTACAGGAGTAAGAGTTCATATTTATGGTGGCTTAAAAGTTTAATTAATGTATTCTAATAAATGATCACAGAAATGCAGGTTTTATATGGCCAACTGCTACCTGACTCATAAGTCATACATTTAGAAATAGAGATTACTTCTAAATAGTCAGTAATGCTTACATGACATTACAGAAATTCTCTATGAAAGTAAAAGTAAAGTCTGGGGCCTGCTGAGAGGAGACAAGTAATTAAACCAACCCCAACCTAAAAATGTAAAATCAAAATACTTCAATAAAGATTCAGAAGTAAAAACTATTTGCCTTCTACTTTAATGTAATCAGAATACTCACAGAGCACAGAAATCACTGACCTTTCCCTACAACTGTTTTCTCAATTAACTTTACCAAGCAAAGCATAAAGGAGTGTGTGTATGTGGTAAAGCAAGAATGAGGCATTTGATGATGGAAAGCAGAAGTTTAAAAAGTTGTATTCAGAATTACAGAACTGTAACATTTCTGTATAAGAATTTCTCAGAAGTTCAAGCTGAATATCTGAAACTAGTACCCGTGGAGACTGTATAGCTTTGAGAAATGTTCTTGTTTGACGCTTTCTATAAATGGTCAGTTTAATGCACTGATTTTTAATTTCTGCTTCTACTAGTTGGATATTACATAGTATACAGGGGGCTTAATATTTACTTTTTGGTGGTGTCCAGAAGACCCAATTGAAATCAGAGCCCCAATACCTATACATTGTAAATAAACATAGTGAGGGATCGTCTCCTGCCCTGAAGAGCTAACAATCTAAATAAGACAGACAAAAGGTGGGAAAAGGAAGTATTGGTTGAACCTCTCATTCCAGCATCCTCGGGACCTAAGGGTGCTAAATCAGAGAATTTGCCAAACCACAGGAGGTCAGTGTTATAGTGAGTGGGTCTCTATTATTATTTTGACAAGGCAAATAAACAGAACAATGCTTGCAGTGCTACTTAATAATATGACCATACTGATGCACCCTATATAAGTCTATGCCTAGTCAAGGCTTATCAGCTCTCGTAATAACAAATCTTAGTGTTGTTACACAATGTTACTGTATTGTCACAAGGAACTAAGTAAATAAAGCAAAAAACATGCTTACAGTTAGCAGCATTACCAATATTTCCACTGCTTGCTGGGCTCTGAGAAAACATGTAGGGGTAAATTAGAGCTAAATAACAGCAGTGATCATTGAGAGCCAGGCCTGACAGCTATGAGCAAACTTTACGAGACAGCAGGAAAGTTGGCCATACCCACAACAAGTGGACATTCGCGTAAGAAGAATCATGCCAGACCCCAGATATTGCTGGACCAAAGAGGGCTGGATTAGAAAGGTTCAACCTGTAGTATAATGCCTATCCCACAGAGCTGGAATCAAGACACAGAGATATTAAGGCCCAGATCCTCAAAAATACATTGATTTCAAGGGAAATCAGGAATGCAAATACCTTTAGGCCTCAGTGACTTGCCCAGGCTAAACAGCAAGGTGATGCAAGAATAAATCAGTATTAGAACAGAGGCTTGCTGCCTCCAGATTCCAAGTTAACAAGACCATCTTTCCCGCTTTCTAAAACTTGCTTTTAGAAATCTAAATTAATCTGCACTGAATTTTGTTTGTGTCACCTGCAGCATGATTGACATAATCTCTATTTTCACATTTCCAAACTGACACAGACATGGGCTACCCCCACCCCAAATCTGTCGTGGGTCTGTTAAAGCATTACTATATAATGTATTTGTTCAGTGAGTTGTATGAAATGAATTGATGGCCACAATCCAGTTTATAGACACACCACAGTCAACATTTTTATCAGCAGGTTCTAGAGAAAAGGCAAAAAGTACTATCCCATTACCCTTAGAGGTAGGAACATTAGATAGGCTTAAAAAACACTGTCAAGCATTTTCATGGGAGCTTACACTATTTCTCTCCACCTTGTATTTGTTTGATGAGTAAATAGTTTATGTTCAGAGCTTTACAATCCATATTTTAAAACAGTTCTTTTAACTGTATATAGCATGTTGCAAGATTATTGTGTTATATGAACTGGAAATAGCAATTATGCTGAGGATGGAGGCATTCAAAGCAGAAAAGGGATGCAGTTCAGTAAGACTGGTTGACTGGATGAGTCCGCACCAGAGAGACTCACAACTGTACTACTGGGATTTCCAGTGAAATTAGGACTAAGGCAAAGTTGTCAGCACTGGTTTTGTCAATACAGAAAGGCTGGGTAAGGAACTGGCAACCAAGCAGAGATTAAACAAAGCTAAATATAACTTTTGAGATTTAAACCATTCAAAACACAAATATTGATATTGGATATTTAGATACATTTCTCTTACCTTTAAGGTTCCTGTTCTGGAATCACACAACCAAAACCAGAAACGGACTCCACACACTCCAAGACTGGCTGGGAAGAGCTTTCTAGTAATTATCCTTGCTTTGTCTCCTTCCTGCTGAGCAGACGAGTTGACATACAAAAAATTTTGTCCATTACCTTAAAATGAATAAAAATGCTCTTGAATACTACTTCATACTGAAGAGCATAAGCCATGATAAATAGATAGGTCACTAGCTAAATAACTATATAGTGAGAACACTAACGTATCTTATCAGACCCAAATATGCATTTCTCTATGTACACATAGATCAATGGTCTGATAACATACGTATACTTTATAAACACTTACATATTTTACAATTCCATTAACCATCCAAAAGCTACTTTTGCTATTCAGCTACCTCCTGGGCCTAGTGTGGGATCTGTTGCAAATGAAAGGTGTTAGTAGAGATGGAGAAGTAGAAACAGACCTGAGCTCACTGGGGACATTCAGGCTATGTCTACACTGCAGGCTTCTTGTGCAAGAGCACATCTACACTGCAAGAGCACATTGGAAAAGTGATACGCTTTTGCACGAGAGAGCATGTAGATTGCATGGACACACTCTCACAAGAAAGCTCTGATTGCCATTAACAGAATGACCACAAGGGTACCTGTACTTCCTTCGACAGGCTGTTTTTGTGCAAAAAAAACCTGTTTCCCACCCACACACACCTTTTTGCGCAAGAACTCTTGGCACAAAGGAGTTATTCCTCATAGAAAGAAGAATATCTATACCACAAAAACCTCTCTGTTCTGTTGATTCACTGTAAATTTTCTTGCACAAAAACACGCTTGAGGTGTGGATGCTCTGCGAGTTTTTGCACAAAAACTAAACAAAAACTCTTCAGTGTAGACATAGCCTCAGCTATGAAGCCAAACACATAACTAAAAGAACCACCATGTTCTAACAATGGTTTAAGACAGTGATTTCTATCTATGAAAGTCATTGTTCTTTTGAAAGGGTTTTGCTACTATAAGAATTAACAAAAGCTCTAAGTTATGTTACTTGTACATTGTTCTTCAGGTAAGCAGGGGAAACCTGAAGATTATTGGACAGTCATGGAATGACTGGCCCCTTAAAATAAAGAAGGTTCAGATCCCCTTGTGGCAGAACAGGTGCTCCTTGTTTGGCCAGTTAAGAGGATGGGCCGGAACGAAGGGTTAAAAAGAGTTAGGGTACTAGCTGAGGAGCAGGGAGTTCCCTGGGAGAGGCTGCCAGCATCTTCTGTGAGAGGAGGCAGTAGGAACCTGCTGAGGAGAAAAGGCCTCCAGGAGAAAGCGTTGTAAAGTGGTGCTCAGTTGAAAGAGCCTGGAAGAAATCTTACAGTATGTCCTGAATCAGGAGGGACTGAGAAGGAGAATAGGGAAAACCCTCTGAGTGGTCTCAGGAACTGCCCTTGCAGGGTTTTTGCCTTTGTTTGTAAAATAAAACTGTTTGGAAAAAAACCTCTGGGTGTGATAGTGGGTCTTTCATGGGCAGGGGACAAGTAGCATCTTACATACCCGTAGCTCATTAAGGGCATTTCTACACAACAGGGTAAAAGTTGAATTGAGCTGCATAACTTCAACTGCTTCAACTGCGTAGTTGAAGGCAAAATAGCTCAATTCAGCTTTTGGTGCTGTCTACACAGCAGGAAGCTAAAGGAAGAATATTCTTCCTTTGACCTCCCTTACTCCTTGTGAAATGAGGGTTACAGAAGTTGGAGTGAGAAGTTATTCCAAAATAATGGCTTGCTGTGTAGACATGCTCTTTGTTATTTTGAAATAATGTCAGTAATTCTAAAATAACACTGCTGAGTAGACATGCCCTACATGACATAAAATCTTTACCATTAAACCCAGGATGTAGCACCGTAGATTAGCTCCATGGAAAATGGGTAACATGACACACTGTCTAGTTTTAAAAAGGGCCGATTACTTCTGAGTGCACTAACACTTTTTTCTTTAGAGTGGCTTTTTCCTCTTGATAAATCACTCTTAGGGTACATCTAAACTATACCCCTCTGTCACAGAGGGATATAAATTAGACGTATCGAAAGTGCGAATGAAGTCGGGATTTAAATATCCCGCGCTTCATTTGCAAAATGGCAGCCGTCGCTTTTTTCCAAAACGGAAATGAGGAAAAAATGAGGAGTACAGGATCTTTTGAAACAGGGCATTTCTGTCTAAAATGTCTAAAATGCCCCATCTAAACTGCAATTTTTTTCAAAAAGCCCTGTTTTGGAAAAAAGCGACGGCTGCCATTTTGCAAATGAAGCGCGGGATATTTAAATCCCAGCTTCATTTGCACTTTCAATATGTCTAATTTACATCTCTCTGCAACAAAGGAGTGTAGTTTAGATGTACCCTCAGGGGCAGACTGGCCTGGCAGGACACCAGGAATCTCCTGGTGGGCTGTCCTCCGAAGGGCCAGCTGGAGGTTGCTGGAGGAGAAGGGGGATTGTGATGGGCGCTGCAGCCCTGAACTTTAAATTCCCTGGTGCTGCGCACTGGCCAGGTACAGGGCACGGTGGGGCCGAGGGAGCACATGCGTGGCGTGCTCAAACGCCGCGCAACCAGTGAGAGGGAAGACACCTGGGCATGGTGTGACATCATGGCCCAGGACTTTAAAAGCACTCAGCCCAGAGTTGCACTGCGCGGGCCAGCTCAAGGCCCGGCACGTGGTCTGGAGGCCCGGAAGCAGCTGGGGACCGATCACAGACTTCAGCCCCACAAACTGGAAGGCAGAAGGTAGGTGGGGAGGAGGGGAAAATAGGAGGAAGGGGTGGGAGAGGAAGGGGCTTGTGCTGAGGGGAAGGGGGCAGGTCAGGAGAAGAAAGGAAAAGGCATCAAGGGACAGGGTGGAGGAGAGACAAATGCTGGGGGGCCAAGTGGAGACAATGAGGAAAAAGGCAGGAGGGGAGGTGTCAGTGGGAGGGGGGACAGGGTGATGCTGGGAGAGGAGAGGGTAAGGGAGCTGGAGGGGGAGGTGCTGGGATAAGGCTTGAAAGAAGGGGTGGGCGTGAGGAAGTTAGGGATGGAGCAAGTCATGTGTGAGGGCACAGGGGCATGAAGGGAATGGGGGGCAGAGGGTGGTGAGGGGGTAGGCATCAGGGAAAAAGAGGGCAAAGGGGAAGGGGAAGTGAGGAAAGGGGGAGGCACCAGGAGGGTGCAGGGCTAAGGGAAGGTGCAGGTCCCAGGGGATTCTGGTGATGAAGCAGAAGGGCAGACACCTGCAGGGGAGGGACCAGCACCAGAGAAGAGAGGCAGGGCAGGTGTGTAGAGGAAGGTGTTCGGAGAGGGGATGAGGAAGGGTAGCTCACATGATCAGAGTGGGACTACTGGAGGAGTGGGCACAGGGGGCAGAGAAGGGCTGGTGGAGGGAGGCAGGTCTCAGGAGGGCTGAGGGCAGTGAGAAGGGCAGGAGTCCATGTCAGGACAGCAGAGGAGGGTGAAGGGTTGGGGGGCAGCAGGAACCAGGGGAGCTGATGGAGCAAGGGGAGGAGACATGGCAGCAGAGGGAAAAGATAGAGGTTTATAAGATATTTATTAATAACTTGGGTGCCACAGTGGCACATCCAAACAAGCCACATGAACTCAGTACTGGTGCACAACACAAAATTCATTCTGCTCATGGAAGGAAACTCTTAGGCTATGTCTACACTAACGGGTTCTTGTGCAACAACAGCTGTTCTTGCGCAAGAATATGCAGAGCATCCACACTGCCCGCCAGCTCTTGTGCAAGAAGATTTACAGTACGGCATGGTAAGAGAGGGCTTCTTGAGCAAGAGCTATGCTTTTTTCTAACAGGTGTAAGCTAACTTGCGCAGGAGCTCTTGCGCAAGAGGGCAGTGTGGACACACAGCAGGGGTTTCTTGCACAAGAAAGACCTATGGCTAAAATGGCCATCAGAGCTTTCTTGTGCAAGAGAGCATCCTCACTGCCATGGATGCTCTTGCGCAAAAACACATCTCGCACATGGCAATGTGGACTGTCTCTTGCACAAGACTTCTTGCACAAGAACCGTTGCGCAAGATGTTCTTGCGCAAGAAGCTGTCAGTGTAGACATAGCCTCTGAGGGAACACTTCTCCCAGCCTCTCCGCCACCAAGTTAATGTCACACACATTGGGTTAATGCAATTGCAGGATAGTTGCATGAGGGGGGTTTGGTGGGGGCCAAACTAATCCCTATTGGTAGGAGGATGGTGGGAAAAGTCCTTAGAGGGGTCACATGACACCTTTTACTTCTGGTCATGTGTCCATCTTGCCCCAAGAGTGTTACCTCCAGAGGCCTGGCTAATGGGAGTCAGGGGGTGTGGCTAATTGGGGTCAGGGCATGGTTAACAGGGCTCAGGGGTGTGGCCAATGGGGGTCAAAGAGTAAATTTTTAAAAAATTCTTTCATGTGAAAATGTGGGCCGTTCTCAACCCATTTCCCGGGCCTATTGTGATTGCCAGTCTGCCCCTGCGTACCCTTACTCTCTTTACTAAAAGAGAGTTTTGGCATTGATATATTGGTAAGATTTGATCCCAGGATAAGCTAATGACAAACTATAATGGTAAAAATGTGTCAAAATTACTACCACCTTATTCCAAACGCTTCACTTCCATACAAAAATTCATTTTAAAATACAGTGGTCACCACAGAAAAGCCAGCATTGTCACCAGCTATCACACAATGGCATCTGATATGCTGGAGTAGACTCTATTCTCCCGAGTAGCATTTCTCACGAGAGCCCTTTACATAGAAACAGATGAAAGGGATCATGCATCTCTGGCAACACATTAGAGGCACCAGGAGCTGCGAGCCCTTTCAGCTGTTTCTATTTAAAGGGCTCTCGTGTTCCCCGTGGCTACTAGACAATATGTTGCCTAACAGGTGCAGGGAAGGCACCAGCCCTTTAAACAGAATTACTTAAAAGGGCTCGCAGCTCCCCATGCCTCTAGCACAATGCTAGGGAGCCAGAGATGTGAGCCCTTTCAACTCTTTCTATTTAAAGGGCTTGCACCTTCCCTGAGGCTGCTATGCAAGGCACAGGGAAAGATGTGTCCCTTTAAATAGAAGCAGTTAAAAGAGTTTGTGCCCCTCTCCTGCTCTGAGGCAACAGAGGTGGGGCCTGGAATTGCCTCAAGGGCCAGATCAAAGCCCTAGGCGGGCCAGATGAGACCTTCTAAGAGGCTTTTGCCCACCCCTGATGTAGTGCCATAAATCCAGGGTCAGTACCCCATCATGCATTGTCCAAAAGACCACAAAGAGCTCATCCTAGATTATGACTAAATGAAATGTGTGGATGAGGCAGATACAGGGAAAAGAGAAGGACAAGATATCAATAAAGTAGGTGAGTACAATAGCAGAGGACTCAACTCACTTCCTACCTGGCCATTTTGTTCCTTTAAGAAGAGGGTTTGCTGTTTCAAACACAATCCATTCTGAGTTTTGAAAGCCACATTTCAGAATAATTTTTGTTTGTAACCATGTGAATTAGATGCTGTGGAAGATCAATTTCTATATAAGTGTGTTTACAGCTTCATTACACAGAATATACAAAATAAGCCATTTAGCTCAATGGCATTGTTTTGAATTCATGTCAGTTCAACTGAAAGAAGAACCTGGCTGAATATGAAAAATGCACCAGAATTACAACAAAATGACGACACTTAGTCAGAAATGTATAAGGCAGTGTCTATAGAAAAGTCCAACAGAAAAGCAGCTATGGTTATCACTAATTATTCTCTTTTTGGTATCTAAATCTTTTGTAGGTCTAAATGAATAGGTTTAAAAATATTGCTTTAATTAATAAGGTTTTCTAGATGCTTCCACATGGAAAGTAGGTTTATTTTATCCACTATATCTGCTAATAAGTTTGTTTCTTACCAACGGTCATGACTAATAAGTATCCTTACATTTGATTTAGCAGCTCATTGTCTAGAGATGACTAAACAAATGCATCAAACCTTAATAGGGTATCAGGAATGATATAATCAAGGCCACTTTGAAAAGAGCAATCTGTAAAATTACACTGTTGCTGACTCAACCAATGATTAAAATGGCAGATAACAGGCCTCTTTTAGGCAGTTTATTTTTAATTGCATTCAGACAACACCAATGGTTACTATGACTGCGTAAGATTCAATACATCCATCTGGCCCACTTTAGCACAGCCATTTATGATGTCTATCCCCCCCATTGTACCTTACCTGAAAAGAACGGAACATTTTTATGGGCATTTTCCAATTAGCTACACAGAAGTATGGAGTTTTCTCATCACCACTATCTTCTGGCACAATACACTGAATTGATCTCATGTCGACTAAGCAGGCCTGCTGTCTACAGTGGGACTAATTCTGCAGAATATTCCATTTTCTCTGTGGATGCCTTGATGATTTCCAGAACTAAGAGTGAGAATTTTTTTTTGTCCCAAACTGATGTGAGGAACTTAATATTACCTGGTGTATGGTCATCACCAGGACCACTTTGCTCTGTGACAACCCTGTTGCCAATACTCCAGTCAAAATCATCAGCAGATTCTTGAATTAATCCACATGCAATAGTCCAGTCTTGGTCTCTTGCTTCAAAATTACAGCTTCCAGGAACACTGGTATATGGGCCTGAAAATGCAATAAAAAGTAAATTCATTCTTAATATATAGTATCCATATATAGTCTATTGGTATATTTAAAATATGATGATAAAAATACCTCACATAGTAATAGCAAGGATTCTGTTAAAATAACACCGAATTTAATAACATAAAAATGGCCATACTGGGTCAGACCAAAGGTCCATCTAGCCCAGTATGCTGTCTGCCAACAGTGGCCAATGCCAGATGCCCCAGAGGCAAATTTACATATGTTGAGCAGAGAACTTTACTTACTGTACATTTCCACATTTTGGTGGACATATATGGCATATCTTGATATAATGCAGGCCCAAGAGATGAAGTGGTCTCTTTATTAGAGATATATAATATTGGTTCTGATTATGCCTTCCACCCTTTGGATCTATTTAATATCACTGGTGTATGGCTATGGGCAATGCTGAGGACATTAGGGAGATATGACTGAGTATGGGAGCTGTCTGCGCTCAGTGGAGTGGAGGAGATAACAGCTAAGCAGATGCAAAAACTGGATTCCACTCCTATGCTCAAGCTTTCACATGCCCATATACAGGCATTTCTGCATGGTGACCTATGAACTTAGCTTTATAAGTGAAAGACATTATGGTGGTATAGGTAGTAGATTAGGATTCAGGAGTTCTGTGTTTAATGTCCAACTATACCACACACTTCCTGTGTCACCTAGGGCAAGGGACTTGGGGCCACTTCAAATTTGCTTGAAGTCAATAGGAATCTTTCCATTGATTTTAATGGGCTTTGGTGCAGGACCTTAACTCTCTGTGCTCCATTCACCATTAGTAATGGAATTAATATGGATCCCTTTCTCCCAACTTTGGTCCTTCTTGTCTCTCTGTAAGTATTTTGTGGTTGGGACTACCTCTTACTATGTGTTTGTACAACACTTAACACTGTGGTGATTGATTCATCTGGATGCTATCATGATACCAATAATGTTCGTTTATGAATTTTTTAAACAAAGATGCATTTCGTTAGAAATTGCACCTACCCTCTTCTCTCGCTAGTGTAGCAGTTACGTAATTTTGGAACTAATATGTATGTGGTCTCATATTGAGCTACCATTCCCCACTTTGATAGTTTTCCTTTAAATCAGCTAGCTTTAGATATTTAGAATTGAATTCAATATATTTTAGGTGATATGTCAACACAGTGTCTGTCTTCAGATATTTTACAGTGAGAGATAAAACAACAAGATGTTTTCAATAATTTCTTCTTTTCAAATCTGTGGAGATGGTTCATATGACTCAAAGATAGATTGATGTTCAAGTCACAACTGTGTAGAGGACAATTCCGTATCCCTTTTGATAATTCACCAGAAGCACAATACATCCCCTAATCAGAGAGGCTATCTGGTAGTTTTGACTCTGGTTGGACAGGAGTAAAGTATGAGTGCACAGATCCATCCTGGAGTTCATTACATTGGGAAAAAAAATGATTGATTGATTGAGGAAAGAGACACATATCTTCTCACTATTTTAGTATTTGCCTTCTTACTTTTTCCCCAAAAGGGATGCTATTTTCAACACTACTTATCATCTATTTCAGAATTAGCACCAATGTGCAAAAAGCAAGAACAATGTAATATTGTTGTCATGGCAATAGATACTAATGTCATTAATGGTACAAGTCACTGATGTATAAAAGCTCAGGGTGAAACTCTCATTATATCCACTTATTGAGGGATAAGCCAACCTTGGTTTGGGCAGGCAAACCTCTTCTGATGTTCCTTTGGACTTCAAAGCAGCTAAAGAACAGGATGTTGAGAGCCTAGTCTCATCTTTCAAAGCCAAATGGTCCCACATGAGCAGCTTTATACACACAGGGTTCACAGGGGAAAAGCCGAGGGGATTAGGGAGAAACAAGAAATGGTGTGTTTAAATTGTGAGATTCCAAGAGAGGGATGAGGACTAAGGCTGTATCTATACTAGGAGCTTCTGTCGGCATAGCTATATTGGTCAGGAGAGTGAAGCAATGTGGTCTTTAACCAACATAGTTGTGCCAGCAGAAGCCCCTAGTGTAGATGCAATTATACCAGCAAAGTTGAGCTTTTACAAATATAGCTTGTTTCTCCTGCAGGCACAGTACGAAGAAGGGTGTGGTTTTAATATACTAGTACAAAGAGCAGTTTTGCCAATGTAGTTGCCTGTACGCTAGGAACACCTTTGTCTACACAGTATAACAGAATTCCTACACAGGGAAAGTGCTCCTAGCGTGGATATAGCTTAAGTCAGCGCTTCTTGGAGAGGAGGCAGGGGTACATTGGCTGAAAACTGCCAGCATGCAGTTCATGGTCACGTCAGGAAACAGTATTTGTGTACAATCTGCAAACAAAGAAGTTACACCAAGAAAATGCCCTCATTCAGCACTCCAGATTTCTCCTCCAATGGGACATTAACATGCATTGATGCAGGCAAGATTAAATTATTTGCCTGAAGTCACACAAGACAACTAGGACAGAGTTAGAGCTCAAATCCAGACTTCTTATAATCTAGTCATGTGCCTTAATCACAAGGCCAACCCACCTTTCATCTTTGTGTGTACAGCAATTTACACCCCCGTAGCTAGACAGTGTAGGCAAGCACCCACATGCCACAAAAACTGCAGATCCTCTTTTATACTCTTGGACTATACACTAATCTGCTCTCCAATTACAAAGTGCACATCTTATCTCCTTGAAAAGAAAAAAATTAAGCAGATGGGACCATTTCTGACATGTTTAATGTTCAATTATTTATTTAAGCAGATGGGACTGTTTCTGATGTGTTTGGCATTCAATTATTTTTAATAGGATGCCCCAACAACATTTTATTTGCAAAAATAAACTTGCTGCCATTATAGAAGTATCTTTTTAAATGAGAAACTAAAGGAATTCTCTTTATTATAATGCAAATATACAAACCTATAAATGGTGATCTATGCTGTTTTACAAGAATTTTTTGTAAAGATCTGGTCTATTATAAATAGCTCAAATGCAGATGATTTTGAGACAGTGAATAATACATAGCATGTGAACTGGTGCCTTTTGGGAACCATTAAAGAAAAACAGGAACATAAACACATGGAACACACTATACTGGGCCGTACAGTACACTGCGCTGCACTACAAACAACAGCTGAGCTTTACTAAGTGAAATAGACAAGCAGGCAATGCAAAGAATTTGGCTACGCAATCTCAAGAGAAAGCACTTGTGTGTTGTACAGTTCAAAACAGATCAAAGACCAAATGAATTTTGATTTTATTACACTATTTATAATACATTACCTGACAGCAGGAATTCAGTACTAATATCTTACCAGTGCTTCAGAAAGCACTTAATAATAAATATTTATGAACAGCATTTGCAGGGTTGATGAAGTCACCTGCATGTCCGCACCTGCTAGGTATTTCTTCTTTTTGATGTATACAGACTCTATTTAGGAGTTATGAGAAAAGGACTGGTCCATTTGTCTGCAAAATTGCTTTTATTTTAATAATTCAAGCACTGCACTAGATGGTTCATCAATGTTGAGACCTGCTATTAATCAGATCTGGGTGTATAATTGACTACAGCTCACAAAAACTGAAATGGTTTTCATGTGTGATTTTCACATCAGTACTGTCAATGGGCTTTGAAAGAAAATGAAAATTGTGCAAGATTCCCTGACTGGAATGAAGGAAGTATTCAAAAAGCAACTCCTGCGATTTTATTTTTTTAAAAGGATCCAGCACAGTACTCTGTTACACCAATATCTTGTGGATATAATTGCTAATGGGCCAAATTCTGTTGTAAATCCAGAGAAATGCTTCAAAGGAATTACTGCAGATTTACACAACAGCAAAACTGGGCCCTTGTCTTCCATAGTTACATTGGTGTAAAACTGATGGAACAAAGTGGGGGATCAAGCCCAACCCTGAGCTGAGAGAAAAAAAGGAAAATTGAAGCCCAGTTTCAAATAATCAAAGGTGACAAGAGAAGGGATGTGAAAGGTCCACATGTCCAGGCTGAAGGTGAAGAGACTTTTTCCTACTGCAGTCTAAGAAAATCTGACCTTTGCTATTTGGAGCTGCATTATGAACATAAGAACATAAGAACATAAGAATGGCCGTACTGGGTCAGACCAAAGGTCCACCTAGCCCAGTATCCTGTCTGCCGACAGTGGCCAGCACCAGGATCCCCAGAGAGGGTGGACCGAAGACAATGATCAAGCGATTTGTCTCCTGCCATCCCTCTCCAGCCTCTGACAAACAGAGGCCAAGGACACCATTTTATCCCCTGGCTAATAGCCTTTTATGGACCTAACCTCCATGAAATTATCTAGCTTCTCTTTAAACTCTATTATAGTCCTAGCCTTCACAGCCTCCTCTGGCAAGGAGTTCCACAGGCTGACTACACGCTGTGTGAAGAAGAACTTTCTTTTATTAGTTTTAAATCTGCTACCCATTAATTTCATTTGGTGTCCTCTAGTTCTTCTATTACGGGAACTAATAAATAACTTTTCTTTATCGGCCCTCTCCACACCACTCATGATTTTATATACCTCTATCATATCCCCCCTCAGTCTCCTCTTTTCTAAACTGAAAAGTCCCAGTCTCTTTAGCCTCTCCTCATATGGGACCCGTTCCAAACCCCTAATCATTTTAGTTGCCCTTTTCTGAACCCTTTCCAAGGCCAAAATATCTTTTTTGAGGTGAGGAGACTACATCTGTACACAGTATTCGAGATGTGGGCGTACCATAGTTTTATACAGGGGCAGTAAGATATTCTGGGTCTTATTTTCTATCCCTTTCTTAATAATTCCTAGCATCCTATTTGCCTTTTTGACCGCCGCTGCACACTGTGTGGAAGTTTTCAGGGAACTGTCCACAATAACTCCAAGATCTCTTTCCTGATTTGTCGTAGCCAAATTAGCCCCCATCATACTGTACGTATAGTTGGGGTTATTCTTCCCGATGTGCATTACTTTACACTTATCCACATTAAATTTCATTTGCCATTTTGTTGCCCAATCACTCAGTTTGGTGAGATCTTCTTGGAGTCCCTCACAGTCTGCTTCTGTCTTGACTATCCTAAACAGTTTGGTATCATCTGCAAACTTTACCACCTCACTGCTTACCCTTTTCTCCAGATCATTTACGAATAAGTTGAACAGGATTGTTCCTAGGACCGACCCTTGGGGGACACCACTAGTTACCCCTCTCCATTCTGAAAATTTACCATTTATTCCTACCCTTTGTTTCCTGTCTTTTAACCAGTTCTCAATCCAAGAAAGGACCTTCCCTCTTATCCCATGGCCATGTAATTTACACAAGAGCCTTTGGTGAGGGACCTTGTCAAAGGCTTTCTGGGGGTGTGGAGTGATTAAGAGCAACCCTGTGTAGGCAGAGCTCACAGAGGCTGCAGGATGAAAGCAAGATGGAGAATATTTTGCTCTTGTTCATTAAAGAGTAGTTTATGTCCCCATCTAGTGCTTAGTCTGCACCACAGTATACAAGAATCTCATGATACCATCTAGATGTTTCATAAGTTATTAAGTGTTTCCTGACTCTCTGTTGTTTGCTAATTAATGGTTCTTATCTGCCCCCTTTGACTATCTAGTCTTTAGGTACTTATAGACTCGGCTTTCCCTTGATATATTTTTTACCCACTGCCTTTTCTTGTCCTCCACACCTCCCAATTTTCCCTTCTTCCACCTCCCCCCCCTCCATCTTCCCTATTTATTTTGGTCCTAGACATCCAACAATCCGGTCATTTGAAGAAGTGGGCTGTGCCCACGAAAGCTCATGATACCATCTACATGCTTTGTTAGTCTATAAAGTGCTACCAGACTATTTTTTGTTTTTTTCAGTTTACACAGTATACATAGCCAGGGATCACTGCTATCCCAGTCTAAAATACAAACACCACCAGCCCTTGGCATGTGGTATGCTGGACAGGGCATCCTAGCACGCACTTTAGCACTCAATGTGCAACATTGATCTGTTACTGGACAGAGGGGAGAAAGATGTTCCCCATGCCCTCTCCATCCATAGTAAATCCATGAGGCAAAAGACAGTTTTGACTTATTTGTTTAAGATGCACTGAAGATAATATTTTCCCAAGAACAGCTTTTACACATCATAAGAAACTTCTGGTTTGTTACTTAGGGTATGTCTACACTGCATGGCTATTTCAAGATACCAGATGTATCACAAAATAGCCACGCCACGTCTACACAAGCCGCCCACTACTTCAAAATATTTTTAGAAATAATAGGAGTCCTATTTCTCCATTCCGGTAAACCTCGTTGCATGAGGAATGGCTTGAAATAGCATATTATTCTGAAATCTGGCGCTGTGTAGACACTCCAAATTTCAAAATAAACTATTTTGAAATAGTTTTAAAATAAGATATGCAATTTGCACAGAGTAACTTGCATATCTTATGTTGAGTTTAGGGTGCTATGTAGACACACCATAGGGTACGTCTAGACTACATGGCTCCATCAACAGAGCCATGTAAAACAGTTTACTCGGCATAGTCAAAGAAGTAGGGATTTAAATAATCCCCGCTTCATTAAAATAAAAATGGCCGCCGGGCTGTGCCAATGATCAGCTGATCCGACACAGCGTGGCAGTCTAGACGCGGTGCGGTCGACAAGGGAAGCCTTTGTTGACCGCTCTGGTATGCCTCGTGAAACGAGGTTTACCGGAGCGGTCGACAAAGGCTTCCCTTGTTGACCGCGCCACGTCTAGACTGCCATGCTATGCCAGATCAGCTGGTTGTCAGCACAGCCCGGTGGCCATTTTTATTTTAATGAAGTGGGATTATTTAAATCCCTGCTTCTTTGACTACGCCGAGTAATGTCAACTATGTCGACGGAGCCATGTAGTCTAGACGTACCCTTAGATGGATTTATGGCATTAAATGGTCCCATTCATTGTCTACAAAAAGAAAGTTGATGGTATCACAAATTTTCTCTGGAGAACACTTACAGAAACCAATAGCATTTACACATTATTTTTCGGAGTATCATTACAAAGCAGTTTGCACTTTAGAAAGAGTCAGAGTGTAATTTTTTTCTGGTGGTGTCCTGTAAAAATTATAATCATGGATAGTTTACCAAGTATTTTCTTGTAGTTACATTGCCTAACTGTTGAAGAAATATTGATGTAATGCTACAAAATATGAACAATTCTTTACAAATCCATTTATCCTCTTGAACTGGTTATCCTTTTAGAGGTGGTGAAGTTCAGTTTAGATTTTCTTCAGTTGTGAATCTGGCCAAAAGAGGTCAAGAGTGCATAGAAATAACAACTAAAAGCAGGGCAAAGGTGAATGAGTAAGGACAATGCTTTAGGACCTACACTTTATATACTTTATATATAAATACAGTTTCCTTAAAAAAATAGAGGGGGAGGGGAGAGCTCCAGTATTGTTTAATATTTTAATGATAATATGCTTTTCTATTATATGACTAAGCTAGGGGGAGAGGTAGATATGTTGGAGGGCAGGGATAGGGTCCAGAGACAAATAGGAGCATTGGGCCAAAAGAAATCTAATGAGGTTCAACAAGGACAAGTGTAGACTCCTGCACTTGGGATGGAAGAATCCCAAGCACTGATACAGGCTGGGGACCTACAAGCTAAGTAACAGTTCAGCAGAAAAGAACCTGGGGATTACAGTGGATGAGAAGCTGGATATGAGTCAACAGTGTGCCCTCGTATCCAAGAAGGCTAACAACATATTAGGGTGCATTAGGAGGAGTATTGCCAGTGGATCGAGAAAAGTGATTATTCCCCTTTATTCAGTACTGGTAAAGCCACATTTAGAGTATTGTGTCCAATTCTGGAGGCCCCGTTACAGAAAGGATGTGGAAGCATTGGAGAAAGTCCAGTGGAGGGAAACAAAAATAATATGGGAGCTGGAGCACATGACTTATGAGGAGAGGCTGAGGGATTTGGGCTTATTTAATGTACGGAAGAGAAGAGTGAGGGGGAATTTGATAGCAGACTTTAACTACCTGTGGGTATGTCTACACTACAGAGTTAATTCGAGTTAACTTAATTCGAAATATCGCATGTGGCCTTTGGTGGCCAGGCTGGCAGCTATCCTTCCATAAACGGCAGCATTCCTCCGTCTAGTGCGGAGATCATGGACGTTGGGGGCATCCCCCCAAACCTGAATAAGGTCCATGATCTCCACCCCGGACCAAGAAGGCGCCCGCCTTCTCCAGCTCCTGTCAGGCTCCTAGGAGCTGGCAGACTGCTCCTGGGGAGCGGTGGAGGGCTGGCTGCCAGTGGCTTGCTGGCTCATGTTTTGGGGCTACTGGGTCAGGGGCCCCGGTGGCCACTGCTGGTTCTGGGCTGGCAGGCTTGGAGTTGGCACAGGCACTGTGGCCAGAGTCTACCACTTTAATGGCTCCGGGGCTGGGGGAGAGGAGAGTAAGTTTTCCTGGTTCTGCCCAAAGTGGCCACCAAGGCTCCCTGGAAAGGGCTGGCGGCCCCCTATTTCAAAATAAGTGTCTACACAGCACTTAATTTGATATAGCTATTTCGAATTTGGTGTTACTCCTCGTGGAATGAGGTTTACCAAATTCGAATTAAGCGCTCCTCTATTTCAAATTAATTTCAAAATAGCGGTTTGCATGTATAGATGCTATTAAAGTTAATTCAAAATTACAGCTGTTATTTCGAATTAACTTTGCAGTGTAGACATACCCAAATGGAGTTTCCAAAGAGGATGGAGAGAGGCTGTTCTCAGTAGTGAGAATCATAGAGCTGGAAGAGACCTCAGGGGTCATCACATCCAGCCCCCTGCTGAAGGCATGACCAATCCCAACTAAATCAACCCAGCCAGGGCTTTGTCAAGCTGAGACTTAAAAACCTCTAGGGATGGAGATTCCACCACCTCCCTCGGTAACCCATTCCAGTGCTTCACCACTCTCCTAGTGAAACAGTTTTTCCTCATGTCCAACCTAGACTTCTCCCACTGTAACTTTAGACCATTGCTCCTTGTTCTGCCATCCATCACTACTGTGAACAGCTTTTCTCCATCCTCTTTGGAACCTCCCTTCAGGAAGTTGAAGGCTGCTATCAAAACCCCCCTCACTCTTCTCTTCTGCAGACTAAACAAACCCAAATCCCTCAGTCTCTCCTCATACATCATGCGCTCCAGGCCCCTAATCATTTTGGTCGCCCTCCGCTGGACCCTCTCCAATGTGTCCACATCCTTTCTATAGTGGGGGGCCCAGAACTGGACACAATATTCTAGATGTGGCCTCACCAGAGCCGAATAAAGGGGAATAATCACTTCTCTGGATCTGCTGGCAATGCTTCTCCTAATGCACCCCTATATGCCTTTAGCCTTCTTGGCTACAAGGGCACACTGTTGACTCATATCCAGCTTCTCATCCACTGTAATCCCCAGGTCCTTTTCTGCACAACTGCTACTTAGCCATTTGGTCCACAACCTATAACAATGCTTGGGATTCTTCCGTCCCAAATGCAGGACTCTACACTTGTCCTTGTTGAACCTCATCAGATTTCTTGTGGCCCAATCCTCTAATCTGTCCAGGTCACTCTGGACCCTATCCCTGCCCTCCAGCGTATCTACCTCTCCCCCTAGCTTACTGTCATCTGCGAACTTGCTGAATATGCAATCCATCCCCTCATCCAAGTCATTAATAAAGATGTTGGACAAAACCAGTCCAAGAACAGATCCTTGGGGCCCTCCGCTAGAAACCGACCGCCAACCTGACGTTGAGCCGTTGATCACTACTTGTTGGGGCCAACAGTCCGGCCAGCTTTCTATCCATCTTACAGTCCATTTATCCAATCCATATTCCCTTAACTTGCTGGCAAGAATATTGTAGGAGACTGTAACAAAAGCTTTGCTAAAGTCAAGGTATATCACGTCCACTGACTTTCCCATATCCACAGAGCCAGTTACCTCATCATAGAAGCTAATCAGATTGGTCAGGCATGACTTGCCCTTCGTGAATCCATGTTGACTACTCCTGATCACTTTCCCCTCTTCCAAGTGCTTCAAAATGGATTCCTTGAGGATCCTCTCCATGATTTTTCCGGGGACTGAGGTAAGGCTGACTGGTCTGTAGTTCTTCCCTGGATTGTCCTTCTTCCCTTTTTTAAAGATGGGTACTACATTTGCCTTTTTCCAATCATCCAGGATTTCTCCCGATCTCCATTAGTTTTCAAAGATAATGGCCAAAGGCTCTGCAATGACATTTGCCAACTCCCTCAGTAGCCTCGGATGCATTAAATCCGAGAGAGGACAGAACGAGGAGTAATGGTCTCAAGTTGTAGTGGGGGACCTCTAGGTTGGATATTAGGAAAAACTATTTTACTAGAAGAGTGCCAAAGCACTGGCATGGGTTACCTGGGGAGCTGGTGGAATGTCCATCCCTAGAGGTTTTTAAATCCTGTCTTGACAAAGCCATGGCTGGGATGATTTAATTTGGGTTGGTCCTGCTTTGGGCAGGGTGTTGGATTTGATGACCTTCTGAGGTCTCTTCCAACCCTGTGATTCTATGAATATATTTGCCAGAATGACATTATTTGCACCTTTGAGCACAATACAGATTCTCAGTGAACACTTTATGTGGCATCCATAACTCCTAAATATAGGATTTAACATTGTGGAAATCTGTTCTTTTGAGCCTTGTCTAACGTGACCATGCAGGCCACCATATGTGAGGGCGAAATCTATATTTGTTGTTTAAGATACATTTGATGTATTGTCTCTCCCCTATGTATCAAGAGTGATTTCTGTGGTAATTTCACATATGCACCATAGCACAATTTGGCCCTATAGATTCAAGATTAGGAAACAGACTGGTAGCCAGGATTAAATAAATGGCTTAAACTTTTCTGTCCTCTTCCACTTAAAAATAGTTCTAGTCTGGAAAGTGTCTGCAAAAATTGCATTCGAGGCAGGACGGGGACAGAGGTAAGGACTCCATGTGCACTGCATATGAACATGTAAAAGTTTGTGTGATGGGAGAGGCAGAAAGAAGTCAGCACACTAATATTACCTCCTCCTGAGCAAATCCATCTAAACCAACTTAGTATTTAAGATTAAATTTTTAATTTGAGTTTATGTTAATATAAAAAGATGTACTTACTGCAATCAGCTTCATCTGACAGGTCCTTGCAATCTGGTTTGTAGTCACAAACAAGGTGAGATTCAATACAGTCCTTATTCCAACACACAAAATCAGAGAGTGCTGGGCATTCTCTAGGACTCTCTCCAACTGAAACCAACAGGACACTTAAATCAATACTTTAATTAAATCAAAGCATGACCTCTTTGATTTGTTTATCCATTATACACTATCGCTTTGCTGATTTACTGCTTCCAACAGATGTTATTCAATCCCACTCTCTCTTAATAATGTCTTGTGCCTGCCTAGACTGCTATATTGGTGGTACTCAAAGCTCTCAGGATGGAATGTTTTGGTGGATAGGAATTCACTTCCACATCAGCAACACTCTTTTCCTAATTTATTTGTTGTGTGATACCTCTGCATGTAATTCAGTTTGCTAGAAACTGTTATAAAGAGGACAGGGCAAAGGATTAAACCTGATCTCAATACATGCTAGAACTTGGAAATTGCCTGAAATTATCACCATGCTATTTTCATACAGTGCATAGCTTTCAGAAGTGTTGCAAGTCATTTAATTGTGTGAGATTTTTCAGTGTGTGCCAGAGAAACCAATTGCAGGCAACGTGCAGGCTGCATGGGGATTCATCTTAAACTACTTAAAATGAAGATTCATTTTACCAGAACAACTTTTCAATCACTCTTCAATCTGGGTAAAATAGCAGAGAAGTGTGAATGGGAATGAATGAATAAGTTGCAGCATGACACCCAAGGAATGAGCCAAGACCAGAGAGCTCTTGGATTCAGTCCTCAGAGATCTGTCAGGCTTAAGATACGGATGTAAATGTTCATCAAGTGGCTCAGTGAACTGGTCACATAACTCCAATTAGCATTAATAGGAGCTGTGCTGATAACCCAAAGTACCACATTTAAAATGCATTCCTACAAGTCTGAGATTATTTTTTCTCCCCATGCCTCAAGCTGTTCAGTGATACACACCGGAGAATGTGCTTTGACTGTACTCCCTGTAATTTGTTATATAGCTCCTTCAAACATGACTGAAGTGGGATTCATCATCAGCTACAGCTCTGGGCAAAACAACTTCAGGTGTGTAAAGGGCTAAAGCCAACATTTTTAAGAGTTTGTTGATTCTGTATGCCTCTCAAAACGTGGATAGCACGGCTTCAGACGGCTAACACCTGATAGTTAGTGGCAGACCCACAAGCTCTCCTTGAAGCCAAAATGAGAAAGCAAAATTAAATCCTACTCCCACAGAGCATATGAACAGGAGATATTCAAAAATATATGAGATGTAACTCAGATCCTTACAGCATATAATTCAAAGGGAGTTCAATTACCGGGATACTAAAATATAGCACTGACTGAAGCAACTCTTCATATACTATACCGTAAGAACCTATGAATAGTATTGGCCCTTAAATCCAAAGATCTCAAAATTTGTAATGAACAATAATATAAGTAAATAATAATAATAATAATAACATTAAAATTAAGCATAGTTTTACAGATTAGGAAATTGAGACACAGAATGTTTAAGTGACTTTCTTAAGGGTATCAGGGACTCAAGTGACTTAGAAACAGAAATAGAAACCAGGTTTTCAAAATACCATATATTTTCTTTAAAAGATAAGGTAGTTGAGGTAATAGCTCTTCCATCAGCCCTGTATAAGATCAAAATCTTGTCTCTTTCACTAATAGAAGTTGGTCCAGTAAAAGATACTCTCTCACCCATTTTGTCTTGCTAATACCTTAGAACCAGCATGGCTACAACAGCCCTGCAATATATTCCTTAACTAATTTAAAAATTAAAAACATCTCTGGAAGTTAGCTGGGAACTGTTAAGTTGAGATGTTATGAAGTAAGACTGGATGAACTACCCAAACTGCACAGCTGAATAGATGTACTTATTGGAAAGTTTGGGTCTGGATTCAAAACATTGTGGCTTGGACTCTTCTGGAGTAAGGGCTACAGTAGCCTTGAGCAGGCTAGACTTCACTGCCCTTCTCCAGTTCTAAATCCTACTCCCACAGACCACTTCCACTGCAGTACTGGAGACCCAGAGTTTAGTCTTTAAGGAATTTCAGCAAGGATTGCAGTGTCAGCCTCCCTACATTCAAGTTCCAAAAGAATGAATTTAATTAAATAACATTATAAAATTTTTTGAAGAAACAAATAATCTAATTCTTACAACAGAACACAGCTATTTTATACCCCACAAATAATATCTTTAATTACAATAAACATAAGTAAAGAGAAAATTAAAAGTGACATTTGAACAGTTCAGTCCACACAAACACAGTAAGAAAAGTAATAGATATGTAGCCGTGTTAGTCTGGTGTAGCTGAAACAAAAACCAGGACTATGTAGCACTTTAAAGACTAACAAGATGGTTTATTAGGTGATGAGCTTTCGTGGGCCAGACCCACTTCCTCAGATCCTTGAGGGATATCATCTTATAGCTGCTCTAATACCACATGTACTACTGGCTCCCATCTATCTGCAAGCTTCTGCTTTCCTCTAAGACTCAGGTGGTATGCTTTCTGCAGTACTAGGCAAGGTTTCTACAAAATTTGAAGCAACAATTACTAATCTTTCTCCTCTGGCTTCCAAATCTCTCTCATGAGATGTGTGGAGTACTATGTGAACTTTCATAACAGCTTTGCAGATCTCTTTAGCCCACTCATCCCATTCATCTGAACTAGACTGAATTTGAGAGAACATTTTAACAATTATTTCTGTCTACGCTATCCCTGGGATATCATGTTGTCGCTGAGAAAGACCATCAGCATTAACATTAGCTTTGCCGGATTTATAAACGATGTCAAAATTATATAAGGACAAGGCTTCCACCCATCTATGGCCAGTTGCATCCAATTTTGCAGTCTTCAGGATGTAAATAAGGGGGTTGTTATCTGTCATTACCTTAAATTGAGCTCCATACAAGAAATCATGTAAACCACCCACTTCAAGGCTAGAAATTCTAACTTGTGAACTGGATAATTACATTCACTATTGCTCAATCCCCTACTGGCATAAGCAATAACTTGTGCCTTCCCATCCTGCATTTGATACAAAGCTGCACCTAACCCAGTAGTACTGGCATCTGTATGAAGAATATATGGTAGCTTCCAATTAGCAAACCCAAAGACTGGAGCAGTAGTCAATTTTTGTTGTAAGGTTTCAAAGGCCTCTTGACAAGCTGCATCCCATCTACTCTCAAGTGACTGACTTCTATTCCATCTACTTCCTTTAGGAGCACCAGCAAGAAGAGAATTCAAAGGTTTTGCAATGATAGAATACTTCTCTACAAATCTTCGGTAATAACCCGCAAATCCTAAGAATCTACGAAGTTCTCTGAGGATAGTTGGAACTGGCCAGCTGATGATAGAATCAGTTTTCTCTTTATCTGGACAGATCCCATCTTGAGAAATAATAGGACCCAGATATTTCACTGAATTTTGAAATAACTTGCACTTTGATGGTGCAAGATTTAAACCATATTCCTGAAGTCTTTTCAAAACTTTTAGGAGAGATTCCTCATGTTCTTCTGAAGTGGCTGAAAATATTAAGTCATCCAAGAATGCCACAACATCTGTTAGATTCAAACCAGACATAACACGTTCCATCATTCGTTAGAAGGTAGCTGGAGCATTAGACAATCCTTGAGGCATCATTTTAAATTGCCAGTTACCAAATGGTGTAGTGAGGGCGGTCTTTGGACAGTCACTAGGCTCCACTGGGACTTGATAGTATCCACTCTTTAGATCCAATACAGAAAACCATTTTGATCCTGCCAATAAAGCAAAGGTTTCTTCTATCCTGGGTAATGGATAGGCATCCTTTCTGTTAATGCTGTTCAATTTCCTATAATCCACCACCATCCTAGGAGCTCCTGTCTTCTTACGCACCAGCACTACAGGTGATGCATATGGGCTACAGGTTTCCTCAATCACTCCAAGGGCCACCAACTCACATAGATGTTGATGTAGATCTTAAAAATCTGAAGGTGAAACCCTTCTAGTTTTTTCTTTAAAAGGTACATTATTTGTAAGCTCAGTTTGGTGTGTCACTCCTGAAACTCTTCCAAAGTCTAGATCATGAACAGCAAAAGCCTTATAAGCTTCTTTACTGATAATTGCAGCAATTCTCTTTTTCTCCTTCAAAGTCAAGTTGCAGTATGATACCGTCTCTCTCTTTAGTTGTAGCTGCTGAAACCTGGGTTGGCACTGGCTTTATCCACTCCACTGCTTGACCCTTTGCAAAGACTGTGTTAGGTTTCAATATAACATGCTTCCTTGTTTGGTTTTTGACCTGTACTCCTATTCTCATATTGGAGCCAGTGACTTGAACAAATTGAGATGGAACTACTAGCCCACCAGATACAAGTAAGTGCTGCACCTGGATCTTCAAGTATTACAGCAGTCTCTAATTTACCCACAGCACATTTCAGAATTCCTGGCACTGTTTTGGATGTACCAGGTAGAATTTGCACTGAACTTCTTCCTCTTAAGACCACTTCAATCCCTTCATCAGCTTCTTTTTGTAACCTTTGACTGAGTAAAAATTGACTATAAGTTTTAGCCCACTCATCTGGTAATGAAATCTTACTTAAGAATTCAGACCCCATATTTTCTTACAGTCTTCCACAAGATATTTCAACACATTGGTGCCAATGAGTGCTGACACTTGTTGATTCATACATTGATCTGAACATACCAGGGCTAGTACCTCATGTTGTTTGTCAGTCCCACAGATGAACTTTGGGAATCGTATCTTCAAAGTTATATATCCCAGGTATGGAACCATTTGCCCTCCAGCCCCTTCTATCTGAAGTACACTGCCAACTAACTGTAACTTTCAGTGAGATAAATGCTCATAATAGAAGGTTTCACATACGCATGTCACTTGAGAACCAGTATCTATTAGGCAGGTACTCTTTACGCCATCTAGGTAAACATAGCCATGACGAGCAGGTCCTACTAACTGCCAGATGGCCTCACTGACACTCATTTGGGTATCCTCAGTCTCCTGAACCCACTGACTAGCAACCTGGCTCTGAGAAGCGTTAGTTTCTTCTCTTCCTGGCTCACATTGATTCTGATTTGAATGTCTACCAGTAATTGCTCCTACACCCCACCACAGGGGGCTTTTAAAGAGATAGCTCCCTATTAAGTGCATGGGTTACAATAACATAAAAACCATTTTCCCCAAGAAGCTCTGTGAACTGTGTATACTAAATTCTGCAACATGAGAGATGCCTTAAATTAAACGTATTAAATGTAATTAATTTTAATGTAAATTAAATTTACATTAATTTAGTAGCATTTTCTAAACCTTAATTTATTATTCCTACAGATATTACATTTTACTGTTGACAAAATGCAAGTAAATTTTCAACCAACTTTTCAGACTCTACTATAAAATTACAATAGAACTGTGAGCTCATTGAAGGCAAAGAATTTAGTTGGTTCTGACTAAAGGCTAGTCAGGTTTATAAAAATGCCATAGGAAGTATGAAGAAGAAAAGTACTTTATATCCAAGTGTAGTTTTGCCATGCAATTAGGGCTAAATGACACAACAGATCTTCCCAAAGTAATATTTCACTATGAGATACAACCCCAAATGTCCATTTAAGCAGGAAATATTGGACTACATGTTTTCTTTACTGCATGGTATAGAGGATAATTAATTGTGGCAAGGAGAGATGAGGAAGTATCTTGTGGTTAAAGTTCTGGACAAGGTACAAGTTCCACCTTTCCCACAGATTTCTCTGTGATTTAGTCAAATGACTTAATTTCTGTGATTCAGCTTCCTACCAGAAAAATGGGGATAAACATTTCATTTCTCTTATCCTCTGTCTGTGAGATCTATTTAGGTTGTAAGCTAAGCTCTTTGAGACTTAGTACTATGTATCTGTACAGCCCCAAGATCCAGTCTTAGTTGGACAAGTAGTAAATGGTGAACACTCACCATGAGTGGAAGAACAGCAACCATCCTGTATTTTTTGTCCTGGTCCCCAAAGCCCAATGAAGCTTCTTTACAGAACCATGGCTCTAAGGCAGATGACATGGAGCCAGAAGTAGAAGATGAGACATAAATATATGCAACATGCTTCCATCAGATAAAAGCATATTTCCTATTGAAAATTCATGTGGGAATCACGGTAGGTAATATCTTCTGCTTCAGAACAAACCCTCCTTCTTCCTTTTGCATCCTCATGAAGAATTCTGAAGCAGCTGCTTGCAAAGACTGCATAATAGCATTGTCCCAGAGACTAATATGTCTGTTTTTTATTATAGAGAAAATTATGATGTAATCATATCATATAACAACACTTATTCCAGTTCACTAGTGTTTCAGTAGGATGGCAGCTACTAATGTTGGATATTTTTAAATCAACAGGTCCAGAAAATTTGCATCCAAGAGTTTTAAAAGAATTGGCAAAGGCGCTTTCAGGGCCATTAATGATGATTTCAAAATATCTTGGAACACTGAGAAAATTCCAGAGGACTAAAAGAAAACTAATATTGTGACAATATTTAAAAAGGATAAGTAAGATGACCTGGATAATTATGGGCCTGTCAGTCTGACATCAGTTGTGAACAAGTTAATGGATCGGCTTATACTCAGTGAAGACCCAACTAAGAAAGAATTATAGAAGGATAACTTCATGAATCCCCAATCAACATTGGTTTATGAAAAACAGATCCAGTCACTCTAATTTGGAATCTTTTTTCCTTAGATTAAATATTTGGTTGATAAAAGGTAATAGTGTGGATGTAATGAACATGGACTTCTGTAAATAATTTGACTTAGTAGCAACCTTTTTTATAAAAATCTAGCAGATGTACCCAGATGTACCCAGTGTTGCTTGGGTCTTTAACTGAAGATATTTTTTTTAAAAAATAAATGAAAATCGTAAATGCTTTTACTGTATTTACTGTATTTTTTCAAAATAAAGGCTGGAGTGAGGATTGAGGGGTAAGGAAAGGCAGGGGTGACTTAAGGCTTAGGGCAGAGGGCCTGAGGGCCTCAGGGCAGGGGGAAGGAGGTGTGAGTACAGAAGTCAAGACAGGTGGGAGGTGCAGGGCTCAGTGTAGGGTACTGACTGGGTTTGTAGTATATTCCACAGCCATGACATTTTCAAAATCAAGATTAGATTTTTTTTAAGTATATTCTCTAGGAATTAGTTTGGTGAAGTTCTGTGGACTGGTTTATGCAGCAGGTCAGACTTGATCACACTGGTCCTGTCTGGCCTTGGAAACATGGCAGCTGTTGATGAATGTTCAGCAACACAATTTAGGATAAGTTGCAAGAAGAATTCTGAGACATCAGGAAGGATACAAATTCCCATCATTAGAATTCATGCAGGGCATTAAAATATGATCATAAAATACATGTTGGGAACTATAATTGCAATTTGTACTGAATACCTTAATTTTATGACTCATCCATTACGCAGAAACCTTGGAATTTTGTGTCCGTCATTAGCCATAAACATGTCATCCCTTTGAATTTACAAGTTACCACTGAAAGCCAGCTGCTGCTACAGTTTACAGACATGTCAACCACAGCTAATGATCAATGGCTTTGAAAGCAGTTGATAAATATGAGACTAGCAGCCCAAACACCTGAGCTTCATTGGTTCCTAAGAGAAGATTATCTATCAGAGCAGTCCGTGTGACATAGTCAGATGCTGGGATGGAGGCATCTTGCTCTTCTTGAAGTTTGCTACAAACCCATGTGGAATATAGCAGGGCCAATTATTTCTGCCCTATCTTTGTAACCTTCTGAAGAGACAAAGCTTTCAGTAGCATGTTGTCTAACTACAATCAGATGGACACATTCCTTTTGGTGGACAGCAAAGCCATTAGATTTAGAGTCTGGAAAGAATCAGGGGGCTCAGGAAAGGCTGAACAGAAGTGCTGTGGTGAAGGATAACGGTGCCTAGAACAAAATGGAGAAACTGTAGGAGAGCTGAAGCAGTCAAAATGTGAAAACGGGCTTCCTTTAAATTGAGAGATGTCAACAGTTTCAGGTTTCTCCTTCCACAATGATATGATGAATGCTCTCAATCCAGAAAGGCCTGTCACAAAAGTAAGCCATGTCACAACTAAGGCTTCTCAATCTCTTGGGCATTATATAGAATGACACATAACCCCCTGAGTGGTTTTTTTCCTGTTCTAAATCTAGGCACTCTGCATTAGTGTCCCAAAAATGATGTTTTTCAATTCATGCTGAAAGAATGCAAAAACGAAACCTATAGTATAAATAGACGAGACCAAGATTATTCAATTAAACCAATAGAATACATCCCATGGATATTTAATTCTTTTAATACCATTTCTGTTCAAACAAAGTAGGAATTTTTAGTCTGGGCACAAGCTGTCATTTTAATTTGTTTTCAAAGCAGCAATAATGATTAAACCCTATTATGAGTTGCTAATTTCTGTTATTTAAATTAAATCTGAAGTATAAAAGTGTAAAAAGGTGTAGGAAACTTGTAAATGCTTTTTTCATGTTTTGTTACACATTTTTCAAACATGAGTGTCCAACTTTTTTAAATAAAATGATTATTTTAAAAGTCTGGTCAGAAAATGTTACTCACAGGAAAAGACCTTACTCACTAAGTTTCAGCCTAAAACAAATTAGAATGGGCCAGACAAAAGCCACTAAAAAGTTGCATTAGAACTGAAACTTATCTATAATGTTACAGTGTCTTGGCAGCCTCTAAAGTTAAGTTGGAATATATAGCAGGCATCACAGCACACTATTTACGTCAAGAATTTAGTTTACTTGCCCAGATTGTCAGCACAGTATTCTACAAGCTCAAATCTGCACAAAAAACATCAAAACACTATTAGCGTGTCCATCAATAATGTTTCTCTCCATGGACGACCTTCACAGTCTTCTGCAGGGACAGCTAGATAAAGCATTTTTACAGATGCAAGCTAGAAATCATTTCAAATAAGGTTCTCTTCCAGTTCAGAAGCAGCAGAGAATTTTACCCAGTCCATGTGTCATACAGAAGAGCATGTCTAATTTGATGATATGCATTGACTCTGACATAAACCCTACACTTAACAAATTATATTGACTGCTAGCAGAGAATTTCTTCTGTGGGCACAAAAGCCCAGCAATATGGATTTCAAAGATGTTCATGGTCAGAGCAAGCATTTGGTGGCTAAGGCACACAAACAACAAGAATCAAAGATGTTACCCTAGATCTGTCAATATATAAATGACTCTGGTTCAAGCAATATAGGAGTTCAGAAAAGATTTTCTTCAACCCTCCTGTTTTTCCTCAGTTGCAGACAGCTGCGTGTCCACATATGCTCTGTAGGAACTTGTTAAATCGCAAAGAGGTATTCAGCCACACTGTGTAGGCTGCAGCTTCCTGCTCTCTCAATTCACTGGCAGAGGTCATAATTTGGGTGGGAATGCAATAGGAGCCCCAGGGAGGATGAGGAGGTGAGGCATAACTGCAGCACTCTGGACCACAGAGTGGTTGGTAGATGGGCATTTTAGGAACTGAGCCTATTGCACTGACATTTGTCCTGTAAGAGCCACGTCAGGCCATTGTTTCAATAATAATAAAAAGGAAGCATACCAGCCATTGAATTGCTAGCACAATTCCCAACAGCCACAGATTTTTTTTCTTAGAAGCATCTCATTTGAAAATTGTTCTTTCTGTGGGTATGTATTCATCCACCAGTGCTGTTTGCACTGGGTGTGACATCACCAGCCAGGATGTGAAGCAGGGTGTTCACAGAGGAGTGACAATGACTTAGTTACATGCTCCAATACTGAAACTCTCCTGTTTAGTGGGGCATGCTGGGTAACAAGAGATCAGTTGCTTTATATAGGATGCGTCTCTGAGTAGGATGCCTACATTCCACAACAATACACTCTTGAAAAATTGCCCTCTAATAATGTTAGAATTTTTAACATATGCATCACAAGTGGAATGTGACAAACAAGAAACAGAGGATCTCGAGGTGGGGGGGAGTGGGAGTGGGGACAGGCACACTGTGGAAAGAAAGAAAGAAAGAAAGAACCTGGACATAGGAATAAAGCAGGGGACAGACAGTACGTCCAGACATACAGTTTAATAGTCAATAATAAATTTTCACTAAGAAGGAAGAACATTTAATTACCTATCAGAGTGATGATACCAAGGTGAAGATAGATTATTTCCTGATAAATTGACACGAGCAAAAGAATATTGAAAAATGGTAAGGAAAGTGTTGCATCTCAACACAGAATGCTGGTTCTTGACTATGGATAGATATCATCCATGAGAACAAAATAGTACACAGCACTTCTGAAAAACCAACTGGTGGAAGTTTAACTAAGTTAACAAGTAGGTTAAACTGAAAGTATTGAACAACATCTCTTTAGAAGGCTTAAAATAAAATACAAATCAAGGGTGGAATCATATAGAAAGCAAAATTTAAGAATGTGCAAAGAAGTAAGTATAAGAATAAAAGCAAGAGCCTTATTCCCCCAAAGAGTTTTGGTGGCAGAATGAGAATGTTACAGAGGCTGTGAAGAAAAAGAAAAAAAATGGTTTAAACTTTGGCAGGGGATGCTCCAAAATCAGGATTTTGGGGAGTAAAAAGAAAAGACAAAAATGTAGTGAAGAAAGCCACGAAGGCCAAAGACATGAAAGGCTGCTATGCTCATCTTGGAAGGAAGGAAGGCAGGAAGGAGAGAGAGAGAGAGAGAAAGAAAGATATAGAGTGGCAAAGATCCTTAATATGAGAACTAAGGACATTGCTGAGACAAAAGTAATTAAAGAGGAAATTGCAGGACCTATTAACAGCAGCTAGCTACCTAGACTATAAGAGTAAATGGATTGAAGTTCAAAAGTAAGATTTTTTTTGTCTTCAAATACAGTTTCTTTTGAAGCTGAACACCTAGTACATCATCCTTCATACCAACAAACTGAATTCTACAACAGTCACATGAAACAAACAGAGAAAGTGAAAACAAAATCAAGCTCTATCTGCAGTCAAAGTGAGTTAAGCACCAAAACAACATTTCTCAAAGTCAGAATCTGTGACAAATACTCCCAGTTGTTTTCCTCACAGGGACACAGGAGTCATGAAATGAAGCAAAGACAGTCCCAAAGTGATATGGACTGCTCTAGGGCATTTTGTGTGTGCTCTTAAAAAAAATGACAGAGCTCTGAAGTATTTCAGAGATAAGAAAGGTTTCTGCCTAGTGCAAAAGGAACCCTGTTGTGCTCTCTTAATCACTGTTTCACTTCAAGCTGGCGTCTTTCTTTCTTAGAAGGACAGGCTATCAAATGCAGTTTTATTGCTAACCGAAAGACAAAAGCCAAGTAATGCAATACTTTAAAGCATTCAGCAAAAATGGATTTATGTTTTCACATATGTCTTTTAGATGTTTTTGAAATGATACTTGGGCAATTACAATGTTTATACCATACTAGGAGATGTACCTGGCATTCCTCGGATCCTTACCTCAAATAATTTTTGTTTTTCTTCATTTAAATTATTGCTTTGGAATGGCACTGGGAATGAGAGGGTCAGTATGCAGGCTGCCCCAGGGAGAGAGGACAACCCCAGCCCTTTCATTGCAGCACCTTGCCACCAAGTGAGAAGTGCCTTTTCATGGCCACCACAGCCGCAGTGGGCACAGCTAGGGAAGAGGTGCATATCCCCTGGCTGGGGGACAGACACACAGACAGATAGTCACCCTAAACAGACAAACTCTCTCAAATATATAGTAGATAGCTATCCCTTTCTCCACCCCTAACACCTGTTGCCCCAATGGGGTTATGGTTATCCCTGTCCCCATCTCTGGTCCCGTACTGCCCCCCCCCATTGTCATTATACAGTATAATTATCCCTGCTAGCAAAGCTCTCCCTTTCCATGTTATGAAAATCAATCGCATTCCAGGCACATCCCATTGTCCTGGCAAAACCAAACCCTTATCTTGCTTTAAGATATGTTAAGAGGAAGCTTCACACCAAATTTGGTGGTCCTAACACTTTCTGTTTAGGAGGAGTTCTTGAACAGACAGACACACTCAAAGACAGACAAATTCTCTCAAATATATAGGAGATGAACTGTACAATAATTCTTTCACTACTGCAGAGTATATCTATGCCTTCTTTACAGCTGCTTGCTCATACAGTAGTTGCTCTCTGTCATTGAGAAGTGTCAAGGCACAGGGCCAGGGCCCAACCGGGTTGTGGATTCACTTCAAGACAGAATCAATTAGGGATAGATAGTTGCTTTTATTAATCTCACTACGTGACTACTATTACAGGCTTAATACTGCCAAATGGTTACACAGATGGATATAATTCTAGAATGATTACCAGAGCATCAGGATGGAGCTGAGAATGCCGGTGAATCTCCTTAAAGATAGAAAAAAAGCCTTGTAAAATATGGTTCCAAAAAGGCAGTTCATAAAAGCCATTGGAACTGAATAGATCATTTCTTTTTCCTGTATTTTCACAAGACTCATTTAACAGACCATGAAAGCTGAAATGAATTAGCTAATCATTCAGCAGATGAATAAGATGGATCATTCCTTTCACTTTCCTGGACATTTCATTACATTTGAACTTATAATTATTGTTATTATCTGTGTTCTTAATACTGCCTTGTGATAATAATTTGTGCCAAAGTCCCATCATCTGGTTTATTGAGATATGTTTTAAGGTTGATATTCTCAGCTCTTGCATCCTGCTGAAGAAGAACTAGATTTTTTTTTAATTTATCACAGGCAGTGAGTCTTCCACTACATTAAGTACAAAATCCAGACCTATGGGAATAGCACTTCTGAGATCTTGCATGCTTGATTTCAGCCTGCTGTTATGTGATGGCAAATTATCAGCATTAAGCCCGTCTCTTGCATTTCAGATCAACAATATGCTCTTTGGTGGGACTGGGAGTTGTCCAAAACTACAACTTCTTTCCAGAAACTTTTAGGGGAAGTTACAAGATGGACATAATGAAAAGATTAGAAGTTAGAAAAAAACAAAAGCAATCCATGGACATTATTTTGTATCTCTGTTTTTTCCCATTAGTATAGGTCTGCAAATAACAAACACTATGTATGTACAATAATAAGAGTGAACACTTTTTTAAATTTGTAAATTTACTCTGGATCTTTTAGGACAGTCGGGTGGTTTTTCAGCAAGAATCATAGTACATAAATCTGCAAATTAGAAAAAAAATCAAGTCTGGAACCTATCAAACATTTCCTCTTTAAAAACAACTTTTTGCATCCAATTTGTTTCTAGCTCTCAAACCAGACACCAATTCCATTTCTCACAGTCCTCAGAGTCCTGGAATGCAAGACCCTTAGGTGCAGCTTGCCCTCAACTTTCATAGATGACAATAGAAGTTTAGGGTACTCAGTCCTTGGAAGTTTGGCTCCGTCCAGCTGGTCAGCAACTGAAAACATAACCATTTGTATGCTCAGCTCAGATAAGCCCTGGCTATTAACTTCTGCTATAACCACTACCCAACATTTCCTTTCTGCAAAAGCAATGCTAATATATGCCCATACTCTGGACAGCAACATTATTCCTGCCGGAAGCAGAAATGGGCAAGTAACCTGAAATACTTCAAATCCACTCCTGAAAGTAGAGAACATATGGAGGAGCCCCACCTGGACATCTGGCACCTTAAAACACTGACTTCCATTGCCTTCTGATTATCTCAGTCTTACATTGCATCATGGAGGCAGCTGCCAGTTTGGTATTCTTAACTTTACTTAAGGCTTTTGTAGGCTGTTCTATTGATTTATTCCTCCATGTTATTACAGTGGTTTGAATATCTTTTATATTGTACTACAACCCTGCAGGTCTCATAATTTACTGAGAATACAAATGTGACCACCTCTGCTCTCACTTTAGCAATTCTAGTTATGCTTCTTACTCAGAGCTCCCACATCTGCTTCCAGTGCTTGGTCATAAATCAATGAATTAGACAGGGAGAAAAGTCTGGTCTGTTTGCACGATAATAGTGCTCAAGAAGCTTTGTGCTTGTTTTAAGAACCATTTTCCTTAGCCAGACATCCCCAATAACAAAACTACATTCTGTACTTTGTGCTACAAAAACAGCTTAGACACAACATGCTTTCTGTAGTCCTGAGTGCCCCAGGCTAGGACCAGATGGGAAAGGTTGTTTTTGTGAATATGGCAAAATGAACTTTATTTGCCTGTTCTACAAAGGTACAGGAGCCAATTACAAACAAGAACAAGTAAGGGAAAGGCAGGCTCCTTTGTGATTGCGTACTAAGATGAAGGTCAGAACCCCAGATGTATCAGGAAAATTAAAAAGCTTTTCCCAAATTGTAGCATGGAAGTCATATTAATGTAGCAAAATCATATTAATGGCTTGATCCAAATAGTGTGATCCAAAGGACATTAAAGCTAATGGAAAGAAGCCTGTTGATTTTTGATGAGCATTAGATCAGGCCCTAATTGCACAGTGTAGTCAGGAAACTGGAATCAAGTTATATAAAAATATCCCCCAGGATGGCACTAAACCTGCTCCTGTGGAAAATGCCACAAGCCCAGAAGCTTCACTCAGTACAACACATGCATGTGTTTCTGTCGTGAAAGAGAAATAATCACTGAACAGGAGGTGTGACTGGAAAAGCCAACCAGTCCCATATTCTCTCTCCTAAAATGTTTGAGGAAAAGGCATTGCACCCACGTAGCCTCTGGTAGTTTAACCTGTGCCTCTCTCTGAAACCTCTGTGGAGAGGGAAGTCCCAGAGTGGGGAACTGGCATGGGTTTCGTTGTTTATTCAGCACATTCTTGACAATGAGGCACCAGGAAGATTGAATATTTGTTATGTGGTCCTGGAGTATGGAGTTTCTCACAAAAGACAAACACCTCTTTATGCACCTGCACGGTGGAAGCCCAGGATACTTATAACACAACCACCACAGTAGTCATCTTACAACAAACAATAAGGTTTCATTCTTCTAACTGTAGTTTAGTGAAGCACCAGGCAATGGCATGTAATAATTATTATGTCAATATAGTTATGCTGAGATATTCATGATTTCAACCAGAGACACCACCTTAGTCAGCTAGAGAACCAATGTTTAATCCATTTGGCAAATAAATTTCTGAAATTCACTGGATTTGTGATTAATATTTCACCCTGGAGGGAACTCCAAAAGAATGGGACACCTGCCAAGGAAATTCTGCTACTCTCACCCAAAAGCTTTGGAGGCGAAAACTGCTTTGATACTGTGGAAATGTAAGTGGCAGGCGGTAGGAAGGGAAAAAGTGAGATGGTGATGAAAATGCATCTACCTACCTGAGTTGTTGTTTCCTTTATAGCTGAAGGGCCACATGTGGAAAAGTGAACTGGGCTATGGAACAGAGGCAGGAATGAGGGAACAACTGCTTTAAGTAGTATTTTTCCAATCTTTATGCATTCCTAATATCTGCATAAAAACCAAAGTAACTGATGCTTCCTAAAGGAGTCTAAATTCTTCTTCTGTACATTTTCACTTCCACTGATGGGATTAGAGTGCTACTGAAACCAAGAGCAACACAGCTCCATTATGGGTTAGTTGAGTGGATCATTGGGGGTGGGGGGATCACTAATTAAATGAGGAGTCACGGGATTGTAGCCAGGGTTTCTTGCAAACCTTGTATTCCCCCCCCCCCCGCCCAAGAGAATCTCCAGTCCTTACCATGCTGCCTCTGTTACCACAGTTCAGACTGAACAGAAGAAAGACCAACAGCAAAACTATCATAGCCACTGGGGGTTTGGAGCATTTTTCCTTCCTATAAAAGGAACTTAGAGACCAAAATATGGAATCTGAGATTGTAACTGATAGAACCTTGGGCTATCTAGAGAATAAATATAGTGATATTCAAAAAACTACTGCTTTTCCCTCTATTGGCTTAAATGTACAGAGTTTGTAAAACTAAAAGAAAAGGAGCCTATTAAAGAAATTGGATGTATACACCTGAAGTTTAATGAAAGCCTCATTGTGTCCACTAGATAAATGAGTAATTCATCATTTTGTAAAGATTTCCCCATAATGTTTCCAAAGACATCTGCCATGCAAGTGATAGCTCTGTAAAAGAAGATTATCTTGTGTTTCTAACTTTCCTGACCAGCTCTTTTTTCTTTTCGGTGTTGTTTATAAAGCAGCTTTGCACCTCTCTCATAATCACTTCACCACCTTTTGGAGTTCAATAGCATAGTCCAGACAATGATCAGAAAAGCATCCCATGAGTCATTTATGCCCATAAACACTAGCTTTCTGCAAATTACACAGGACTGTGGTGCTACAGAAGTTGTAATGTATGTGAAAATAATCATAACTCATGCATAATTGCTATCTCAGCAGCGTCCATTATTGAAGCAGTGCTCAAAAACAAACAGTTGTTATAACATCATAATAAACCAAGGTAACTTTCTAAATTTCATCACTACAATGATCTTCAAACACAAGGATGATTATAAAACAATATTAACATTCAGGTCCAGATAGTAATTCAGGGAGACTAAGCCAAAAGTAAACCTTGAAAATGTAAACACTTTTGGGACTTTAAAATCCAGTTATGAGCACCCTAGTGTAGCAAAAGTTTTCTTCCTTATAAACATAGTGCTATATAAAATATTTTCCATAATATAGTGTTATTTTCAAAATATCTTACAATATATGTAATGAAGATAACCACAAATACTTATTTTATATAATACCTTTTTTTATCTATTTACATACACTTTCAAAATGTAGTGCTCATTAGCTAGCAAAGTTAGTAGAAGCAAATTTTACATCATAACCATAGTATATACATCATTTATCTTTATCTCCATATAATGCAAGGTAATTGTAAGTATTAATAAACTTTGCTTCTATTAATTATACTAGCGAGTGTGCACTCTATTTTAAACCATTATATTCACACAAAAATATACTGGAACCACACTTCTGACATTAATTTACTTTTTTTTATATAATTTCCTTTTACTTTTTGTTAGCTGAATCCCACTGAAACTCTGCAGTGAACTCAAATTTTTAGATTGTCCTGAACACTGTCGGAAGACAGACAGGACACCAGGACTTTGGTTTAACGAATCCACAACTCTATCAATTTAATACACCTGGACACAATCCAACAATAACGTACCCAAAGAAGATGAACCTTCTTTTGTTATTTGTACAAACTTTCAACCCCTCCCTGCCTTAACCTGTTCCCAGAATCATTGCTGGGACCCCTAAACACTCCTCTCATAGGAGGGTTGAGAGGAAAGGCAAAAGGGGTGATAATGTTCAATTCCAGTTTATCAGGGAACCAGACCCCATATTAAATGATGACCTGTATTGGCACTTGTCAAATCACAATAACAGGAATATGGTATGACCTAACCTATACACAAGATGCCTGGGTTGCTCAGAGGGAGCAGCTGCCATGGCCAATCTGGCAGTGAGGGAAAAATTCCTTCCCATCACCCTCAGTGGCTACTAGAATGATTTCCATAACAAAGTCCACAAACACAACGCTACTCTAGTCCCAGAATGGGGAGAGAGGAGAAGCTATTGCTTCCAGGCGTAGAATGGTCCTCCTCCTTGGATGCCCATGAGCCAATAGGCTTTTACTGAATCCTTTTAACCAGCCAATCAGCCTTCCTTCTCACCTCCCCCAAGCTCACAAGGAGGCCAAGCATCCACATGGAGAGGAAAGAACAATCATTAAAGGGGGAAACACTTTCTTTCCCTCCTGTCTTAGGTAATACCTCCTCAACTTTGAGGCTGGGAGAGGAATATGAAAGGATATTTGACTTCCATTCATGGTAACAGACTCACACATAATTGTGACACAACAGGGAGATCCTCAGCTAAGCTAAATGGGAGTATATCAATTTACCAGAGCTATGTCAATTTATGACAGCTGAGGATCTAACTGAACGTCAACTTCACTGTTGTCTCCAGTAGAAAGAGAAATTGTTTTAATAGGGGGGAAAGCTCTAATTCAAAACCAAATAGTTTAAAAAGCAAAAAAGAGAATACAGACATTTACTAGCTTTATGGCCACTTGTCAGAGAATGTTGCGTGAGTGTGAAAGTTCCCATTTGAATAGAATTTCTATTAAAATTTCAAAAATAAAATAATTTTATTTTATAAATATATAAAATAACATTATGGCAAATCTTTAATAAAGTATAATATGCTTAAAATCAGTCATGAACTCACTCTTTCTATTCTAGCCAATTCCACAGAAAACATGTCTCTTATACTTACTTGTGGTACAATTCTTGAACTCAATATCATCTATTGCTGCTCCTCCACCTAGGTCCTTGGCACGAATGCCTTCAAATATGATTTCAAAATTCCTCAACTTCCCTAGGTGCAGTTCTGCTTTCGTCCACTTGCCATTAGGGCTCCCAGAGTCACTCCACACTTTTGAAAGGCCGTTATCGGTCTGAAGATGAAAGGAAATATGTATAATAAGGTATACATAAAGCACAGATTGCTAAATATCTTCTGCTGTGTGAAGACAAAGGGAAGATGCTATGATATGTCCCTTGATACTCCAGCATTATACTGAGTTTTGTCAATAAATGCTTTGATGGGATAGACAGAAAAAAGAGTAAAGTGAAGAGACTATCATACTAATCACATAAATATCTATAATGGATGAAGCACACAATTACGGTATGTATGACCAAACTTCAAAGCAGTGTATATTGGTACCTTACACACACACATGAATCAGTGTGTCTTGTCACTCTGAGAATACCCACTGTGATAATTAATGCTGGTTTGCATAATGCTAGTGATCCATAATGACAGCAAAAGGACATTTCACGTTATCCTCCACTCAAGTGTATTCTTTGTGTTTGGAAATATATAACTGGTTACAAAGTATTTCTTCCATTTTAAATAGAGGGAATCTTTCTCAGATAGATAAAATATTTTACAATTGCTACTATGGTAATAAATGTAATAAGAAAACTAACAAAGATAAGAAATCCATAGGTCTACTCTTGATGCTTTAAATGGAAACAGTAACATCCTTAATTACAGGTATACTAATGGATATTTTAAAAATTAGCTTTAAAGTCTGTGGCTCAATCACAGCATGCAGGACTAGCAGATGTACCTCTATATTATGCTTAGGATTTAAATATCAATATTATAATTCATATAGCAAAAATGATGTGAAAATATTTCTGTGCATAAAATCACAGAGTCCATTCACTATGATTGGTGGCTTCATAGCTGTGACTATTCTGTGGGCCCCAGATTTTCACATTGTTTAGAGAAAATGGTCTGTCAGCAAAAAAAAAAAAAAAAAAAAAGTGTCTTAGAAGCCTTTACTTTGCTATGAAAGAGTGAAATAAGATCAATTTTATGAATATGCCAGGTATCAGATTTTAAAGTGGACGTCTAAAGAACTAGATTACCCAGTTGGATGAGTGTTATACTAATATTTGAATGGAATCTAATAAGATGATCTTTTTTATTGAATTCAAGAAATGTTAGCTTATTATTTAATGCTAAATTCGTTTCAGGTCACCTTTTAACTCAAAGAGTGTTTTTTAAATAGGTGCATTTGTTTATTCTTAACTAATCAACAATTTTTAACTCACGCAGAACTACATTAATATACACTCAATAGTTTACCAATCAAATGCAGACCCAACCAAGTTCTAGCTATGCACCGAACACACCAATACAGTGCTACAAGCAGCCATCAAAGACTGGATTGAGGGTCAGCAGTTATATGAAGCAGAGCAAATATAACATTTACTTATGATTATTGATAATCAATTCTTTAGTACCTAACACATTTATTCCACTTCTAGTATTTCTTCAAAGAGAAAAGACACACGTGGCTTGAAGGCACTCTTAAGAGAATAGTTCCTGCTATTTGAATGGATTGGTCCAAAAAGACAAGCTTAGAATACAAAAAACAATTGCTTGAATATATTATTCAATCTCTCTCAATCCAATAAACTTGGATTTACAAAACGGGGCACAGATATATCATTAGTTCAACCTAAAGTATAGGCACTTGGGGTATCACTAAAGAATATAGGTTCAGCAAGACAACCTAAAGAAAGGGGAAAGTGTGATTTTTTAAATGAAATCTCAACATCCCTGGAGATTCTGCAGCTAGTTTGAGGGGTCAGTTAACTCTGATTAATCCTGTGGTTTGTGAGAAGGGAAGAAACTTTCCCACATAGGCATGCAACGAGCTTTGCTTAGTCCTGTGATCCTAAACATGGGGGATAGTCTTCCCTGTACTTGGGTTTAGCAAGCACCTCAGAATATCTTCTTGAAAAAACCACTGGGTCCCATGTGGAGCCCTTAGATTTATAGACCATTATTTCAAGCTACTTGAAGGAGGCTATCCTTCTATTGGATATGTGTCAAATGAGTGCTCAGATTTCAGCTCTCTCAGTTTGTCCACGGTCTTGTTGATATCCAAGAAGATGTTGGTATGGAACAAATGTATTCAATGCTTCCTTTGGTCAGAGGGTTTAATTCATTTCATAGATTTTATTATTTTTGCCAACTATTGCCATAAATCCACTCCTTTGAAACAATCTCTCTTAATATTCTGAAGTTATATCCCTTGCTAGAATAAACTTAAAAAACATCAGCTGAAGAAGTGGGTTGTGCCCATGAAAGCTCATGATACCATCTACATTTTTTTGTTGGTCTCTAAGGTGCTGCAAGCCTATCTGTTGTTTTTTTAAGTTTATTCAGTTAGGGAGCTTCTACATCGCACCCTTAGCTTGAAATAAGCAATGCAATTTGAGCTATACAAATTGTGTAGCTTATTTCGAGTTAATTTCAAAATAGCTTATTTTGTAATTTGGCACTAAATTTCTAAATAAACCACTATTCTGAAATGTTCCTTAATCCTTGTGGAACACGGTTTACAAGGATGTTGGAACAGCAAGCCTGTTATATTTCAAAATAATGGGCTTGCTTAAAAGATGCAGAATAGCTATCTTGGAATACCAGAGGTATCCCAAAATAGCACCGCTGTCCAGACGTACCCTTACAGACTAACACTGCTACCCTTTTGATACCCTTGCTAAAGACTTTTGTCTTTAAACATTCTTTCTCCCTCCCCCCCCCCAGTGCTATACAATCCTTATCACTTCTGGAGTACCACAATTATTAATCAGAGACAACAAAGAAAATCCCATATGATATTCTAAATCTAGTAGGCACTCTGTACTTTGATTTGATTGATTTAATCAATCTTTGATTGTATCCAACACTCTTTTCTTCACATCTTTCAAGGCTTATCATAGGATGTGAGACATTACATGAGAAGAACAAAATAGTTTATTCACATATAGAGATTTATATCTGATTCACAAAGCAAACAAAGATATTATTTCTAAGTTGGGGTAAAATATATCTACTATATATTTGAGAGAGTTAGTGTGCCTGTCCATCCGTCTGTGAATCTGTTTGTTCAAGAACTCCTCCTAAACATTAAGAGCTAGGACCACAAATTTGGTATGCAGCCTCCTCTTATAAACTTAATGAAAGGTTAAGGTTTGATTGTGGTAGGACAATGGGATGTGCCTGGAATGCAACTGTTTCTGTTAATCGGAAAAGGAGAGGTCTGCTAGCAGCAGAGTTATACAGAATGATGAGGACAGGCAAAAGTAAAGGCAGACAGGAAAACAAAAAGATGAACAACATTTCTATATATAAAAGCAACTTTTAAAAAAACCTATGAGTAGTCCTGTGACACTAACAAAAATATATGTATGTTATCGTGAGCTTTTGTGGGCAAAACCCACTTCTTCAGTCTCTGATGTGCCACAGGACTACATGTTGTGTTTATAAAAATTGTTTTTAAAGTTACAGACTAACACAGTTACCCCTCTGAGATTTCTACATATGGTTTGCCTGTTGGGAGTATGCTCATGTGAATAATACTATGTCATACATGATTACAGCAACAGAGAGGCAGAGAAGTTAAAGCAATGCACTTCTGATATGACATAAGCAATACATGCTCACAAGTATTTTATTTATCAGTTTTATACATCACTGAATAATTTACATATGGAATTTCTGATACCTATATTAAAAGGAGGTCCTAAGGCATGGCATACATTGAAAAAACTAACAAGTGAATGACTCCAACAGCACTAAGCTGATTGCCCTATACTAAGCATGTCATTACTGACATTAACTCTCACAGGTAATGATAATAACGGAACACAGAGACACACAGCGAACCTTAGCCTGTGACCCAATGTCTCACCGATTTAGAATCTGTGGCATGATTTGTTAAAATTAAAACAACATACAAAAGCTTTTCATTGGTACTTAGCAAAACAAATTATACAGATGTTGATTAAAATCAATCATAACTTACATAACTAATTTGCTTAAAATGAGGCTCCTGTAACTTCATTATAACTAGTCTGATTATCTGCCTTCAAATGCTATAGCTATATTCGTCAGGTGTGTAAAGTGCCCTTTTGGTCTGCCAGCAACATAATTCAGGGTGATAGGAATTTTTTAGTCAAGTGAATATAGGCCTCTCTCGAACTGTTACTTTGGAGTAGAGCGGCAGGCTGAAAGCAGAGTGTATACTAAAATGTTCTTTTAGGAGTGTGAATGTTCTTTAAGGTAAAGAATTGAAATCAGAAGTACGGATTCTAGGAGGACCCTTGAACTCATAACAGAGAGATGGAATATAGTGAAAGCTGACAAACAAAACTTGTAAAACTGATGGTCAAATCTAATTATATTTCATTCATGCAATATTTTTATCCATAGAATACACAGACAACAATATGCGGTAAATATTCCAATAACTCCAAAATGTCCATCCCTTTGATTCTATTCTCCTTGAATAATCTCTAAAACAGGATTACAAATTATTAGGGTTAATTGGTTTAAAATTCGGAAAAACACTTTCATCTATCCAGCATACACATAAAATGGATGAACACCAAGAGACATATTTGGCTTTAGGTTTTACAGCTTGGTAGACAAAGCAGAACAGAAACATTCTCTAGTATTTAAGTGCATTTAATCATTTTGTTGCCTCTGTATATATGTCCAGTCTGCCCTTGAAATCTCTTTGGTATGGGAACACTTCCCCAACATTATTAGAAAGAAACCACTGATTAATTTTACAAAAAGGATGTAGTTATGTCTAGTGATTGGGGAATTAAACATAGCCTTAAATTGAAGTGAATATTAAAAATGCTAAATGATGATAGAATTCTTATTGATTTAAGCATTTAACTGAAACAAAGTAAAATAGAAATATCCCCTCCCTGTGGGTATTGCAGAATTGGGGGCCTTAATGTGGTAAAGATTTAAGTGTGTGGTTAGCTTTATGCATATCAAAGTCAGTGGGTCAATTAGCAGTGTGTAAAGTTAAACATGTATGTAAATTCCTTCAGGGGCCTAAAGATAGCTCATATAACTATAATAGGGACCCAAATTCATCACTCCTAACTCAGTCAAATTTCTGTTGATTTTGAAGGGCATTTTGTCTAACTATTCCATTTTTTTCTATTTAGGTTTTTTATGTTGCACTCATCACCAGGATATGTGCAAAAAGAGTGCCAAAAGGATTGCATGAAACTGATTTAACATGTTCAGAAAAACTCATGCAAAATTTGTTATCAAGACATTTTTTGTGGGGGGACAGCCAAAAAGTGTCAGTTCTTTGGGCATTCACAGAAGATAGAATATTTTCGCAGAGGAAATATGCAAAAATACCCTTTTGCTCAATTTTTTTCATAGGCAAAATTTTATAAAAGTGGAGGCACAGTATCCTCCTACTCCAAAAAGCTATACAATCACACAGATTAAGCACAGGGCAGGAAGCCAAGAGGCTGGATGTCCATTTCTACCCATGACTTGATTCAACCATCTTCTGCACCTATATTATGTTAGGATCTTGCACTCAGCATGTAGAACTAGCTATTTATTTGGCCTACCATAGCTCCATAAAGGGAACTAAAGGAAAGTGAGATGCACTCTCCTCTACACAGCTGCATTTAGTGTTGTTGATCTAGAGATACGGGTCCTCTGAATAATGCAGCCCTTGCACTTGTGGCTGCTACCCAGTGTAAGTAAATGGGCAAGACGTGGATAGAAGCAGAAAGATAGAGCAGCCTTGTCTATGTCCCCCTGCCCCTCACATTCTGCTCAGCACGTGCCAGTCACTTGAGCTGGCTCACTGTGAGGTAGGATGTAAGGCACCTTTTTTTTTTTAAAATATGTATCTGGCACCAGCAGTTCTCAGTTGATTCTGACAGTATTCTGGCACGAGCATCCTTAGGACGTATGGAGCCCTATACAGTATTATGAAACTAATGCTCCTGTGCCTGATTGCAGCGGGGTGGGGGGCAGGGGGGCAATCTTTTAAATAAGTGATTTTATAATCTTTAACAAGACACTAATGAAATATTTTTAAAGCAAATTTTCAACTCAGGTCCTATAGACTAACACAGTACAGTCAAAAACGGATAGTATATAGCTGGGGGTTGTCAAATGCCTGTTAAATGGCTTTATTACCAGTTAAATGGCTTTTTCCTAGGTCCAGTGTTCTGCTAATAGATCTGACAGGCTCCCTCACTTTTAAGTTAACTAGATCTCCTTCAAAGGAAGCAGTGCCATAGAACAGGAATAGGAAGAGGGTGGACATTAAGACTCAGAATTCTACATTTGGATAAGGATGGCCCTGTATTCTGGATACTGCTTCTGGAATTATTGCTTTGTTTACAGCATTCTCTAGCCATTCATTCTGGTTAGGCACTGGCATTTCTTTTTTACTGTCAGACTGTGTTTTATAAGCAACACCAGAGGAAATAAAACAAATAATCTATGGTTTGCCTTTGACCTTCCTATTGCATCTAATCATCCTGTAACTCTTATGCATTGTATCCATATCAGCAGTTCTCAAACTTTGTGGCCTGTGGACCACTTGGCTCAATGCAAACCTTTCTGCGGACCACCAATTGTTAATGGAAACTCACCGTTAATTACATAATTACACCCAAGCCATTTTCATGGTGCTGCAGCTACGGAGAACAGTTTAATTTAAATTATTAAACAGATTAAGCATTTTAACTTTCTCATGTTAGTTTACCAAACTTCATTTTAAATAAAGTAAAATATTAATTTCTGTTCAACACAAAAGGTTTCAATATTTTCTTTATGGCAGATGTGGAGAACCATTTTTGGGTCAGGGGCCACTGACCACAGAAAAATCAGTTGGGGACCACACAAAACCTCCAACCCTCACTGATGTGGCCCCAAAGTGAGACACCTCACTTCTCTGGCTCTCCAACCCCAAGGGGCAAGGGGAAGGGACAGGGAGGACTGAGGTTCAGGGCTTCCCAGAGGACACATTTACTATTTTGAGGTTCTGGAGTTAGTGGATTTTGTGGACCCCCCCCCCTTAGGGCTGGGGACAAAAATGAGGGGTTCAATGTGTAGGACAGGGCTGCCAGAGAGTGTGATAGGGATGGAGGTGCAGAATCTGGGCAAGAGGTGGGGTGCAGGAGAGAGTTGCTCCCTTGTAAGACTGTGCTACTAGTAGCAGGACCTGCTCCTATAATATATTGCTATCAAGTAGCACAATCCTACAGGCTATTGTTTCTAAACAGAAAACCAAATGTCTAGAAGTGCTATCTGTTTCAGCACTGGTGGGGGGGGGGGAACTCCTCTGCTGTCTTATGCACTGGCTTTGTGTTTATGGCAACCCAAATGGTACCATGTCAGCACAGGAAATCCTCGGATTCCAGATGTTTTTTTGCAGTGGTACAAAGTAAGCCAGGAGGTGGGCTGCACAGAGCATAATGCAATACAGAAGTGTTTCTCGGTTTATACCAGCTGTTTGGTGATGGATGAAGGTGTGGGACAGGCAGTCCCCTCCCCTGGCCTCTGGAATAGCCCCGCTCTGCAGAGCTGCTCTACAGATCAGCCCTCCCCGCCTTGGAAATGCAGCTGCCTGCACCACTGAGCTGAAGGCAGGATGGGCAGGTCCCATGGGGGAAAGGCCTCCAAGCTCCTCTGGATGCTCCCCCAGCTCTGCAGTGTGAAGGAGCAGCCCTGCTGCTTCCAGGACTTCTCCAGTGGCCAGTGCGGCATCTCCCCCAGGCAATACTTGGAGGTGGGGGGCCCCCGGGTGGATGCCACAGTGTAGCACAGGGAGGCAGATGCCAATTACCTGTCTAGCAGAGCCGACTCCCTGTGGGTGAGGCTAGATGCTGGGCTGCAGCAGTGCTAGAGGGCTCCCAGTGTCATGGAATGCAGGCTGCTGCTTCCCTGCTGGGTGCCGCTGAGACTGCTGCCCAGGAAGCACCGGCCAATGGCAGCAGTGGGGTAAGCCTTGCTGCTGTTCCTCCACCAGGGTGGGGATTGGGGTGGGGAGCATGGCCCTCCCCTCCTTCTCCACACAGCAGGGAGGCAGCACGGGTTCCCTGCCTCGTGGGCAGGAGGCTGAGCTTGAGCCATGGACCACCTGGGAGGCAGCCACAGACCGCTAGTGGTCTGTGGATCGTACTTTGAGAACCACTGATCTATACATACATGTCCTGGCATAAAAGAATAGAGTAGATATGACAATATGAAGAAAGGCGACCAGGTTCAGAAATGGCTGCAGATCACTGAGATAGAGTTTTTGTTTGTTTGTTATGAAACTATTCCTCTACTGACACAAGCACATATTGAGTTTGTCTGGGTTGCTGTTTCAACCTGGGCTAATGGCAAAGGCCCAGGCTAATCCTATGTTACATTAGAGTAATATATGATATTGAAGAGTTGCTATTTCTCATTCTAATATCAGTGTTGCTGCTTCCATGTGTGTGGTAGTCACTTTGGTTGTCACTCTCTCTAGCAGTGTGGGGGCAATGCTTCACAACACGTGGTGTTTGTGTCACTCATCCCGAGTTCTCATCAGACACCTTTTCTGCACTATAGTCCTCATCCTACTTTTTCTTCCTTCTTTACCCCCACAGACTTCATTTCCCAACTTGTCATATTCACCCCTTTACAATTTCCACCAGCTCTCGCTGGTAGAGAAAAGAAGGAATAAGCTAAGCCCTGCCTTCACATCCTCTTCACTTTGGGTGACCCTTTCCCCAACCCTGATTTCCTTCCATTCTGAATCTCTCCTTCTCCACCTGTTCTCACCCTGTCCTCACCACTATCACCTCTGTCTTTCTTGTATTACTGTTCTTAACCTCCCATTTTCCTGCATCCTCCTCCCTTCTCTTGTTGTCTCTAGATCACCTATTCCATCGCTAAAACATTCACAGCCATTCATGACCTTTTTCTGAGCTCACTCCCTCCAGCTCCTGGCTTCTGCAGTGTCCTAAACTCCTTAGTGTGACATGACTTTTGCAACTGACCTCGCTCACGGAAGCTCATCCTCTCACATTCACCACCCTGGATCAGAGAGTGGTTTTGTGTTGGGCTTATATTTATACTCTCCCTTTTCTGCCATTTCAAACCCTCCTTCATCCACCTACTTTCATTCTTTTTTTTCTTTTGAACGCTGCGTGCAATTTTTTTCTCTTCTCCATCTCCACATTCCTGTCACTTGTCACCCTCCCAAGGGCCCCCCCCCCACCTCAGCCTTAATGTCTAATTTTGACCCTTAGGTATCACCCTTCATCTCATCACAGTCTCCCACACTGATCCTCAGTGACTTCAGCTTCCATGCTGCTAATCCCTTAGCTGCACGCTTATTTGCCCTCACATCTCTTTTCAGCCTGCAGACCTATCCAACACGCCCAGTCACCAAAAGTGCTGTTCACTTCAATTGGTCTTGAGCATGCATTGCCTTCCCTCTAATATTTCTGTTGTTGTGTGTGATAACTGGGGCCCCAGGGGAGCCAGCTGAGATCACACAATTAGGGTGCACTGCAAAAAATGGGACAGCCATACCTCAAAGCTTATGAGTTAGTCTGTACAGGATAAACTTAAAAAACAACAAATAGTATGGTAGTACTTTAAAGACTAACAAAACTAAAAAAATCTACATGTTTTGTTAGTCTTTAAAGTTCTACCATACTATTTGTTGTTTTTTAAGTTTATCAAAGCTTAGGGTTATTTAAATTTCCCAAACAAGTACAAAACAGCTTCTGTATTAACTTTTTGGTTAATCAGAAGTCCAAACAATACAGTTCCCTTAAAGTACCCAGCCTCAGGTCACCCAGACACCCAGGTCTTTTACCCAGACACCCAGGTCAAATAAAGTTCTACCAGTCCCAAAGGATCGGACACATTAGCATTCCAGGTCAATAAATAATTCAGATCTTATTCCAAATACATGCTCTTATAGCCAATTCTTAATAACTAAACTAAAATGTATTTAAAAAGATAAAAGAGAGAGTTTGGTTGTTAAATGATCAGTATAGATACAGACATGATTTCAACTCTTGATATTCTGACATATAATAGATCTTGTAATTGCAAAAAGTCCTTTTAGAATTTGGTCCATGGTTATATTCCAAAATCCAAAACTATATTCAAGGTGTAGCAGCTTAGGACTGGGATCACAATCCTTATGGCTTAGGCTTCCCTGCATGAAACCTTTAGCAGATCTGAAAAAAACAACATCAGGGCCCAAGGACCTTTTATACAGTCTTGGGTAAATAACAGGCTTTTGGAGTAACTTTCTGTTTCCCAAGCATCCTGGTAATTAAAATAAGGTAATGTATCCATTAAGCAGTTTATCACAAACTGGACATTGACATTATTTCGCCCAAGATTCATCTCAACGTTAATATTCCCTTCTGATCGCTGAAGTTATAGTGATAGACGTGAGCTGTCTGTTTATACAATTAGCTTCTATAAGAAATAAGTAAATACATATAATCACTATCACCTCTAATTTCTAACAATACAGGTTTGCATTTCAAAGTTTTAGCCTAACTAGCATTGAATAGCCTTAATGACCATTTACATACTTTTCTCACTTGTCTCTACAGGTGACATTTGGCCTGAGATTGTTTAAACTTTTCTAGCCACTTGTCCTATTTGGCACAAGATTTGTTGCAACTATAACACAGTGGGTACGTCTAGACTACACCTTTCTGTCGACAGATTAGGTGTGATTAGGCACGTCGAAATTGCTAAAGAAGCGGGGATTTAAATATCCTGTGCTTCATTAGCATAAACATGGCTGCCGCTTTTTTTCGAAACAGAGCTTTTTCGAAAAAACCCCAGTAGTCTAGATGCATATTTGTCAAAAAATAAACCCTTTTTCGAAAGATCCTGTATTCCTCAAAAAATGAGGTTTACCTCGCTTCATTAGCAATTTTGACGTGCCTAATCTACATCTATATCTGTCGACAGAGAGGTCTAGTCTAGACACAGCCAGTGGTATCAATAATGGTTTTATGATCATACTATAATCTGATAATACCACTCTGAGTTTCCCTTTCTGCCCATCACCTTGTATTTTACAGGATCACCCATCAGTCCTCTCCCTCGTGTTCTGTCACTTGACATCTCTCTGCCTTCCAGTCTACCAATATTGATGACCTCTTGTCTGCTTTCAGTCCTCTCTTCCCGTCTCTTCCTTTTTTTCCCATCTCTCATTCTTCTCCCATCTTGACTTTTTGGCCTACTTCTCTTCCTTTGCAATGTTTTCTGTGCCAACCCATATTCCTGCTTCAAACCCAACCTCCATCTGCTGTTTCTTCTCACACAGAGGAAAAACTGTTTGGGGAAATCCTTTGACTAAGTGAACTTCCTCCATTCAAAGTTTGTTCTCTCCTTCATTTACACCATATTCCTAGCTAACAAACTCCATTTCTCCAGGTTAATTGAATTTCATGTTCCCCGTTGCAGCTGTCAACTTTTACTCAGTGCTCAAATCCTCCGTGCCTCCACATTCTCTTTGCACAGGATCTCAGCGATTCCTTCCAATAAAAACTTTTCTTTTTCAGCATTTTTTCATAAAAAAAATCTTGATCTACTCTAGTCATGGCATCATCAGCAACAACTGAGTAGCAACTCAAAGTGATTTCCAATAATAACAGCAGTGGCTCCCAGTCTGCCAGTGCCTATTCATGCTAAGTGATGCTTGCCTCAACACAACGGGAGAATTATATCTATATTGCAAAATGTTTAGATTTGTATATATAGTCCCCTTACTAAAGGTGCCTCTGCTTATTTTCTGGGAAGACCCTCTGTGCTGCAATCTAGCCCCACAGACTACAACTTCCATGAGCCCTGGGGGAAAACAGGAAGGAAGGGTCTTTTGTTTTGGAGATCTGGAGTCTCTCCACGTGTGTGGAGGAAGACTCAGCAGTCTGTGGACTCTTTCCTCTGTTTTTGGAGCAGAAAGGGAGCCAGGCTGCTGTGGAGGAGTTTGATCCAGTTCAGGAGCTGTTATGTTGCAGTTACAGACTGGGACAGCGAGCCTTTGAGACTGGGATCTAGCAGGCTGCTTCTGATTGCTCTAGAATGGAGGCCCTTTGGCTGTACTTGTGGCTAGAAGCTACTCTGCATCCAGCACACAGAAGGAGACTGTGAGTAACTGGGCATCTTTGGGAAAATGCTGCCTGGGCCAGACCTCAGAGATACAGACTAACCGTGGGTTCAAAGAGAGGCAGAGAGGCCAGTCCAGTGAACCAGAGCTGCTGCATAGTTGGGACCCACATACACACTACCTACCGAGAATCTCCGTGACAGCGGCAGTTCTTCAAGCACGCCCACGCAAGCAAGAGTCTAGGACTCTGAGTCCAAGGGTGTGCACACTCTGGGGTGGGATAAATATTGGCAGTGCAAAGGGCAGCTAGATAAGTTCCTTTTACTTCCATGTACTTTGTTAATTGATGTTATTCACTGTTAATTTGTTAAATCCTGTTTTTTTAAGTTAAGTAAAGGTTGTTCATTCTAATGCAATCTATTAGATGTATATTATTTATGATTTGTAATTGTTGTTCTGGAGTTAGATCCAGTTTATTGCTGGAATAAGTTATTCCTGGAGGTTCTCAAGGCATACCAGTAAGTGTGTACAGGGCCAGCCAGGTGGAGTCACCGCCACTGTACATTCTTTATGAGCAAGGGACTGCAGCAAGGGGGTGGATAGGTTTTCCCCAACCAAACAACATCATCACTGGGGTACTCAGGATCTCCTTTTATGTCAAAACCATCAGGCACCCAGGCACACTTGTGAGTGTGACCTGCTCCCAAGTAACCCGGGGAGGAAAAAGGGGGTTACATATATTTACGCACCAAGACTTACTGGGAAATTTCTATCCTGAGTAAACTGCATCTGTGAAGGTTTTCTGGAGAAGAATCAAAAACTTCATCTTGTAATCTGATGGGAATTATTTTATAGTGATTTCACTAAATTTAAAGTCAAATATGCCTCAGGTTTGTCTTCATCTGGAGAATTTAAAGTGCTTAGAATTCTCTTTAATCTCAATTGCAAGAGCTCCAAATACCCTATCATTAGGCTCAAACTCCTCTTGACGTTCCCAATTTGATCATTCTCTCACTGGGAATAAGAAAGAGGGACAAAGGTGAGGATTTCTTTCTGCCGTAGATTGATTGTCTTTTCTTTTTGAAATAGATTTATTATTTTTCCTGCGTAGTAAAGACTGTTCAGTTCTTAGACTGTTATAATGTGCTCATAATAGTATTGGGTATGTCTACACTACAGCATTAATTTGAACTAACTTAGTTAATTAGTTAACTAATTAGTTAATTAGTTAATTTGAACTAAGCTAGTTCGAATTAGTGCATCTAGACCTAAAAACTAATTTGAATTAGCGTTTTGCTAATTCGAACTAGCATGTCCACATTGAGTGGACCCTGAACCGAAGTTAAGGCTGGCTGGAAACAGTGCCAACAGGGCATCAGGTTAGGACTTAGAGTGTGGAGCTGCTGCCTCAGGCTAGCCGAGGGCTGTGCTTAAAGGGACCCAACCCCCACCCCGGACAGACAGTTCTCAGGGTTTCCCGCTTGCTTGTCTACCTCGATGAGGGACAGCGAAGCAGTCCTGTCTTGGAGTGCCCTGAGTGCCCTCACTCGGCACATCACAGCACTCGGCCATCAGCCCGGCTGCACTTGCCGCAGGCTGCCATCCGGGGGGATCAATCGGGGGGCTGTCAGGATCCAGGAGGCCCTGCAGGAGAGCTTCCACCCCGAGGAGCCCGCAGAGCCACCCCAGTCCTCCCCATCGGGGGCTCGTGCCCCATTCCTCCCTCACCTCCTTCCACTTACCCCTCCCTAGCCCCCCTTCCTGATGTAAAAAATAAAGGACACGTGTGTTCAAAAATAGAAACTCTCTTTATTTAACAAAACTGGGGGTGGGGGGATTAACCTCTGGGGAGACTGGGAAAAGGAGGTGGGAGAGGGGAAGAGAGAGGGTGGGAAAGGGAAGGGGGAAACCTGGGAGGAGGGAGCTGGAAGGGGGAAGCCAGGGGAAGAAGAAGGAGGGGAAGTATAAAACTATGGTACACCATATCTTCAGTACTGTGTACAGATGTGGTCTCCTCACCTCAAAAAAGATATTTTGGCATTGAAAAGGGTTCAGAAAAGGGCAACTACAATGATTAGGGGTTTGGAACAGGTCCCATATGAAGAGAGGCTAAAGAGACTGGGACTTTTCAGCTTAGAAAAGAGGAGACTGAGGGGGGGATATGATAGAGGTTTATAAGAGCATGAGTGGTGTGGAGAGGGTGAATAAAGAAAAGTTCTTCATTAGTTCCCATAATAGAAGGACTAGAGGACACCAAATGAAATGAATGGACAGCAGGTTTAAAACTAATAAGCGAAAGTTCTTCTTCACACAGCACATAGTCAACCTGTGGAACTCCTTGCCACAGTAGGCTGTGAAGGCTAGAATTATAACAGAGTTTAAAGAGAAGTTAGATAAAGTCATGGAGGTTGGGTCCATGGAGTGCTATTAGCCAGGGGGTAGGAACGGTGTCCCTGGCCTCTGTTTGAGGAAGGCTGGAGATGATGGCATGAGACAAATCACTTGGTCATTGTCTTCAGTCCATCCCCTCTGGGGTACCTGGTGGTGGCCGCTGTCAGCAGACAGGCTACTGGGCTAGATGGACCTTTGGTCTGACCCAGTACGGCCGTTCTTATGTTCTTATGTTCTAAGCTCAGGGCTCAGGGTTGGGGGTCTCACTGGACCAACTTGATTTTCATGCAAACCTGCTCCTGGGTTCGCATGTGGCCTTTGGTGGCCAGGCTGGCAGCTATCCTGCCCTAGACGGCAGCATTCCTGTGCCTAGAGCGGAGGTCGTGGACGTTGGAGGCCTCCCCCCCAAACCTCGATGAGGTCCACGATCTCCGCACTAGACCAGGAGGGCGCCCACCTCTTGCGGCCCCGGGCAGGCTCCTGTGAGCCGCCAGCCTGGTCCTGGGAAGAGGCGGAGGGCTGGGTGGCAGTGGCTGGCTCATGCCATGTCAGGTGCAGGGTCTTCTGGCTGGGTGCTGGCAGGCTTGCAACTGGCACGAGCACTGTAGCCAGACCGTGCCCCTTTAAGGGCTCCGGGGCTGGGAGGGGGCAGAAAAGTTTCCCTGGTTTAGCCCAGAGTGGCCACCAGGGCAAGCTGGGAAGGGCTAGCCTCCAACTAGTTCGAATTCAGTGGCTACACAGCCCTTAATTCGAACTACTTAATTCGAACTAGGCATTAGTCCTCATAGAATGAGGTTTATCAGTTCGAATTAAGCGCTCCGCTAGTTCGAATTAAGTTCGAACTAGCGGTTTGTATGTATAGTCTCTATGAAAGTTAATTCAAACTAACGGCTGTTAGTTCGAATTAATTTTGTAGTATATACATACCCATTAAGAACTGTCATGAGATGCAGAGGAATAAGTGATTTTTTCCTTGCATAATGATACATAGTAGCCTCCTAAGAGATTTTAATTCTGACACAAGGGCACACCAGATGTGCCAGACAAAATATAAAAGACCTGCTTTAAAAAAAATATTAAAATATTGTTTGATTCCGATTGTTTACTGTTGCCATGTCTCTCCCTCCTTCCCTACACCATGCTGACAAAGGAATTCAAAAACTTTCCCCACCTCATTTCCACACACAGGAAATGAAACTGGATTTTACAAAATGGATGAAGGCAATAAGAACAATTTATAAATATCCATGGCCTCCCAAGAAGAAATATCCTATCCATTTCCAGCAGGAATTGAAATCTTTCAAGAAATTCATCTCAAACATTTTAAAATATTCATTATTCATATCTATAAAAGGGTCTTTCAGGGTTTCTTTCATGCTGTTGAAAGGTATCTCTGTGCCTTGCAGATGATACCAAGATGGGAGGGGTTGCAACTGCTTTGGAGGATAGGGTCATAATTCAAAATTATCTGGACAAACTGGAAAAATGGTCTGAGTCAAATAGGATGAAATTTAATAAAGGCAAATGCAAAGTACTCCACTTATGAAGGAACAATCTGTTTCAGACATACAGAACGGGAAGCGACTATCTAGAAAGGAGTACTACAGAAAGGGATGTAGGGGTCATAGTGGACCACAAGCTAAATATGAGTCAAAAGTGCAATGCTGTTGCAAAAAAAGCAAACGTGATTCTGGGATGCATTAACAGGAGCGTTGTGAGCAAGACATGAGAAGACATTCTTCCACTCTACTCTGTGCTGTTTAGGCCTAAATTGGAGTATTGTGTCCAGTTCTGGGCACCACATTTCAAGAAAGATGTGGAGAAACTGAAGAAGGTCCAGAGAAGAGCAACAAGAATGATTAAAGGTCTAGAGAATATGACCTATGAAGGAAGACTGAAAGAACTGGGCTTGTTTAGTTTAGAAAAGAGAAAACTGAGAGGGCATATGAAAGCAGTTTCCAAGCACCTAAAAGCGTGTTACAAGGAGGAGGGAGAAAAATTGTTCTCCTTGGCCTCTGAGGATAGGACAAGAGGCAAAGGGCTTAAACTACAGCAAGGGAGGTTTAGATTGGACACTAGGAAAAACTTCCTAACTGTCAGCATGGTTAAACACTGGAATAAATTGCCTAGGGAGGTTGTGGTATCTCCATCTCTGGAGATATCTAAGAGCAGGTTAGATAGACATCTATCAGGGATGATATAGACCATGCATGGTCATGCCATGAGGGCAGGAGACTGGACTCAATGACCTCTCGAGGTGCCTTCCAGTTCTAGTGTTCTATGATTCTATGATTACACCTTTTCAACATGTATGAGATCCTTTTAACCAATAGGCAATAAGCTCCTATCCTGTTCTCCTTCAAGTATGTCTGGAAAACCTACTTTTCCCAAGAGACCTGCAAATCCTAGTCTTTTTCCTCAAAGATTCTACTAAATTGTAAATTGCACAAATGATATAAAACAAAGTCAGCTGTGGAACTAACTCAAAGCTTGTTGAAATGTCACTGCCCATTCATCCTCTGACCTTTATATATTTGTTGATTAGACAACAAACCCTTTGGGACCATGTCTTACTTTCTGCACAGCACCTCAAACACTTTTCATGGTATGCAAATAAAATCAAGCAAGCAAGCAATAAAAATGGTTTATGTAAAGTGTTAGTGACTGCTCACATTTGCTCAGCTTACTAATACTATGAATATCATGAAGACTTTCCAATAGTTGACTGGGTTTTTGAGACTGTGATGCCTTCTGTGAGACACAGGTCTCCTACTTTACAACAAGGAACAGAACAGAACCTGTGTTTCTGTGCCAGTCATTCCAAGATTTGGACAAATGAGGAAATCTCAGTTTCAGTTCATCTATTCATTTTTAAAGCCCATTAGGCAGATGAATTTTAAATCCCAGCAGGCTCTGCAAATCTCATAAGCATCAGTGGATCCTAGCTGAGATTTCCAGATGTGTCTAATGATTTTTGGTGCCTCAGAATTTATGTGACCAACTTTTCATTGCATAAAGAGTCCTGATTTTCAGAAATTGTTGAGTTTGTGACATATGAAAATGTGATCCTGCTAAGTTTTCAGGATGGCTATGCAAAAATGGAGCTACCAAAATCACAAGTCAGCTTTAAAATCTGGGCCTGCAGGGGACTGAGCACTTAAAGCCTAATTTGAAAAATGTACCGCTTAATTTACAGACTAAAACACAAATTAAAGCAGAGGCTGTCAGTATAAATCAGAATCCCTTATCTTAAAAACAAAAACAATTAGTAATTATATATCTTCTTCACTTCAAGTCCTTTTCAAAAAAAAGGGTCTGCCATTCTTTCCATTTCTCATTATTTTCCTCTTAACACTCAACCATCTTCATAGACAGAAGTCTAGTCTTCTTAAAAGAATATTGTTTAGAATATTTTAAATGATCCAGATCTTCAAAATGCAGAATCAGGCCTTGCATTGGCTTCACATGAGGAGGGCTGGCTGAACTGGATCCAAAAATTGTTCACTCATGGGATGGGCCAATACTGGAACTTTGAATCCAACACATGGACATTCCCATACTTGAATATGCCCTGTGATTGTGATTTTGGTCTTGGTTAGAAATGAAACGTTTTCTACCTCTGGTTCAGAAATAGCAGGAATCACTCATAGATAAGCGTCCTCTCAAAATTTCCACCATTCAAGATGCTGGAAAACTCAGAAGAGTAACTGGCTCACATTCTAAATGTTGAGAACATTCCTTATGCAGGTGGGGGATCAGATTTTTTTTTTTAAATACTGTTGTGTCAGTAATCATCTCACAACTCCAAAAGGGAAAAGAATCCCTAGTGGTTGAATAGAGACGAATAGTCTAAAAAAATAAATAAAACAAGACCTTTTAGGAAACTTATGACAGGAAGAAAAATGGGAGCAGACAGTCAGGTCATGAGAAAGATGTGAGTTATGAATGACTATGCCTGTCCCCTGGAACATTCTCATTCAGTAGCTCATAACAATTCAATATAAACAGCTCAGTAGCACTTTATAACAGCATTACTGTCGGTAACTCATCTCAGCTTTGATGTGTGATTCTATTTTGGGGTATGACAAGCAGTATGTATAATTTGGTAAGTATGTAAATCAAAATAAGGCATTAAATTTAATCGTGTTAATCATGTACAAAAATCACAAGTATAGCAATAGTTGAACAGTATATACATAGTTGTCCTTTTGACAAATTATTTAATGAATCCACCAACAGCGACTAGAAGGCTAATATTAGAGGAAGATACAGAAAATTACTGTTAATTATCTAAAATTGGAGCTCTACATAAAATACATAAACCAGTCCATGTTCAATTCCAAAAACAATTTAATTTGGAAGAACTGCAGGAGAGAATGCACAGAAATTTCAATAAATGTGAAAGCTTTAGAGGCTGAGCTCTATATTTACTTTCAAACGGGCCTAAAAGAATTGAAAATATTCAAAAATGTAGATTAAAAAAGATCTTACGCAACATGTAATTGAGTGTACTAACACTGCACTGGGCAACAAGGGGTTAAGGGATTATTCTGGGCTCAGCCAACCCCATCCCAAATGCTCCATCTGCTGGAGGAATAAGGCAGGGAATTAGCTCATTAGAGTAACAGAGCTGAAGGTGAGCAGATCTACTGCACCTCACAACTAGAGCTGAGCCAAGCCAAGCCCAAGATTCTGAGTTTTGAAAATACCTTTGGAATGTTTAGCTCTATGTCTCCAGCCAAGCCCAAGAGTCTGAGTTTTGAAGACTCAGTCCAGAGACAACCAGAAAGGGAAATAGCCTGTGGATCATGAACTTTGGTAACCCCTGTTATTTACTGTGGTTTGAATTTCCCTGCCAGGGGAAGCCTTGGACTAAGCTGACCATGGGAGTGGGGTGGATGAGAGGAAGAGACCCAGGGAGGACAATCTTAAGCAGCCTTGGTTGCCAGACTTCTGATAGTGAACATGGCTTTGGGTTGGAGCCTGGTGGAGTGGGAAGACCTGGGATCGCCTTCCCACAATCACGTTGGCAGGCAGCAGTTGCAATTATGACCATTAGGCCATACTCCCCAAGAGAAGACATTACACAGGAAAAGGCAACAATCTCTATGGACCATTCCAAAGCCCGGGGAACGTAGGTAATTAGTTATATGGCAGAGAAGGTTTTACTTTCCAGGTCACTTTGGATTTAATCCTGCACAGTGTGGAGTGCCTGGTTAATTGGAATTCAGGACACTCATCACCAAGCAGGACTGAGCTGACCGAAAACAAATTTTGCCTCAGAGAATCCACAAATGCCACTCAGCTCTACCTTGCCCTAAAATAAAAGCATTTTTAAAACCCTAACAAACATTATGCTGAAGTCATAGAGCTAAATTTTCCAAAGGTATTTTGCCTAAGCATGCTGTGTCATGTATGTGAGCCTGTAAGAAAATGTTTAACTGGCCAAAGGCAATTTACAAACAATTGCATTTTGAAAATCTTGTACAAAAGAAGAAAACACTATGGATGAAAAAACATTGACGTTTCAGCTCCTTCTGGGCCTTTAGTAGGAAACATGCATATATTGTTCTCATCAGGCTTCTAGAACCAGAGTTAGTGATACTGCCCATTCTTCTTCATTTTCTAAGTTGTACAAAGCACTGAGTTCATGTTCACTCCCTGAAAGTTCTTTCTCTCCCAATTTCTGGGTACAAAATTAACAGCATCATAAGAAAAAATTCTTATATTTCCAGCAAATTATATAGGTTGGACTTTCCTTGTCGGAACCCTCAGGACCTAGCCAGTCCCAAATGAGGGAATTTGTCAGACTAGAGGAGGCCCCTGCCACCAACTCTCCAGCCCACCACCAGCTCTGCTTCTGTGGGCTGCCATGTCACCGGCCCCACTGCCACACTGTCACGGCCCCAGATATGGCTCCCCTGCTGACTTGCTGCACATCTCTGGCCCCAGCTCCCCTGCCAGACTGCTGCTAGCCCTGCCAGCTCCCAGCATAGCACAGCATGTAGTCAGCCTGTGGAACTCCTTGCCAGAGGAGGCTGTGAAGGCTAGGACTATAATAGAGTTTAAAGAGAAGCTAGATAATTTCATGGAGGTTAGGTCCATAAAAGGCTATTAGCCAGGGGATAAAATGGTGTCCTTGGCCTCTGTTTGTCAGAGGCTGGAGAGGGATGGCAGGAGACAAATCGCTTGATCATTGTCTTCGGTCCACCCTCTCTGGGGCACCTGGTGCTGGCCACTGTCGGCAGACAGGATACTGGGCTAGATGGACCTTTGGTCTGACCCAGTACGGCCATTCTTATGTAACTCCCAGCTTCCAGCCCTCCTACTCCTAAAAACTCCCACTGCCTGGCTCCCAGCCACTGGGGCTCTCTGGCCTGGAAACATCCATGGTCAGGCAGGACCATGGTCTGGAAGAACCATGGATGTTGATGGAGCAGAGAGTCCCGGTTTAGGGAGGTGAGAACTGTATATTATAGATATATAAAGATATATTTAAGTAAAGAAAATAGGAATATATTTCTTCATTACCACTTCATTAAACATGCCATTCCTGATCTCTTGAAACTCCTGTAGTTTCTGAAGGCTTATGCTATCTCACACTCTGATGGGTGTTAGCACCTGAAGTATTTACTAAAAGCGCAGAAGCCACAACTGGTCCATAATTGATGTAAGTGTTTTGCAATTTGCAAGTTGCCATTCTCAGACAGAAAAATTTCAAAAACAGACTGCAGAGAGAATCTGCTGAGCTGGTGTCATATGCAAATTTGACACCATGAACCAAGGTCTAAATAAACACATGGAGTGGTTTTCCCATTACAATAGATAATTGCTCACCTTCTCACTATTGGTGGAAATGAGCCATATCCATTTTCAAACTCCCAGACTCTGATTTAATTAGCACTGATGTCACACTCCCCTCCGTTCCTACTTCATATCACAAAGTGAGTTGTAATGTATGAGAGCTTATGCTCTAAAACTCTAATAAATGTATTGATCTATAAAGTACCACCAGACTCCTTGCCACATTTGACGAAGTAGGTCTTTGCCCACGAAAGCTTATGCACCAGTAAATCTGTTAGTCTATAAGGTGCCACAGGACTTCTCGTTGTTTATGCAAATTCAGACTATCATGGCTACCCCTCTGATACTTGTCACCAGACTCCTTGTTGTTTTTACATGTTAATGTGGATTCTCGGGATTGCACAGATTGTCAGCAGATAATGGATTATTCCATGCGTAATAATCATTAATATATTGCTAACTTTTAATATGTCAGCTTGTCCAGCCCTCATTTAGGAGAAGGGATGAAGGGTATGTTCCCTGAAACATGATTCTATCTGAAGGAGTATTCCCCTGGTTTGCAAGCATCAGAGATGCACATATATTTTTCTTTTCCTGTGCGTTTTCAAACTCCCAAACCTATTAGACTTTCATTAAGGGTATCTTTCATCTAAAGACAACAAAACACTTCCCTCCCCAGATTATATCTTTGTACATTTCCCTGAAACATCTGCCATCAGGTGCTTATCAGCATGTTTTGGTTCTTAGAGTACGCTTTCATACCATGCTTTATGCTTTTTATTTCTGTCAGGGTAAAAGAACAGCTCTTCACTGTACATTCTCACTCAATATGCACTGTGCATTGTTTTCAGATTCATATCCCCAGACAGAATGCCAGACATCTTATTCCCCCATATAAAAACTCTTATCGTTTGCCTCTCTAGCAGTTATTTTAAAAAAAAACCCTCAGTGTGTCTTTCCTTTTTCAAGTAGTTTAATGGATATAATTTTGATAGCTTTGATTTCATTTCTGAGTTTAGTTCTGTTAATACTAAGTAACAGTTGACATCAAAGCCATTTAACAGTTGACATCAAAGCCATTTAAAGTGGGATCATTTGAATTTCAGGCAGTGAATTTAATTTTGTCCCAAATATTGTCATGCTTTTGATGTAATCATTTTAAACATATTTCCAGTTGTATTCTATTTAAAAGGCTCAGGGCACCTATAAATTTGTGGAAATCCAGAGCCAGCATTTCTGATAATAGTTGCTATACACATATATGGGAGGATTTTAGAAAACGTTACAGCCTTTGACTCTTAAACCTACCTGCAGCATTCTGCATCCTACAAATCCACAAGACACTACGGAATTCTAGATTCCTAGGCTCATGCAAAAAATAAACTCAAGCTCTTAGCTCATCCATTTTTTCACTAAAACTTATGCACAGCAACCTACACAGACTATAACACCCTATGAAAATAGACAGGCAGCATATTTACAACAAGATCAACTCAAATCTGTCATGTTCCTGTTCACATCTTCCTAACTGTACACCATTTTTGGAAGTGTGACAAACACAAAACCATACTGCCTGTAGAATTGCTCCCTCTAATAGAACTATTTTTACTAGTATCTCTGTCCTTCGCTCATGCACTTACATGCATCTTTGCAGTAAAGGCACACACTTTCATATCACTGCTGATAACTTTACTGCCCATCTCATTTAAGAACTACATTTTAGTTCATTATTGTGTTTTTGGGTTGAGCATCAGCAGCTTCTGTCAGCAACTGAATTATGTAGCAGAGAGAAAGGAATCAAATTATTCTTTCAAACTGCTAGTATGTAGGTGTCAGAGGGAAACTGTGTTAGAATAGCAATGGGTGACTATCCAATAATGGGGACCTGCTGAACTGCATTACATAAACAATGTTAGTTTATTTTGTGGAAAATGAAGCTTGAAGCTTGAAGTTATCTATGTTTTAAATAGCTTAACTGTGTCCAGAAAATGCCATATGTCTGACACCTAGTCAATGTCCCATAAGACAAACCACATACAGTCCCCAGGCAGGAGATTCCTCACCTCGATTTTAGGGCGTAGCTTCATAGTCCACAAAACTCCTTTGAATGTAAGTATTCTTGGGGTGTGTCCAAGAAGCTTGCTTCCTTGTGTGGGTATAACCCCGTACCCAGCAGTCCTGCTTTCCTTCTCCAAAGCCTTCTTGAGGGTGTTGCTAATGGTCTTACTGGTTCTCTGAGGGAGTAGGTAGTTGTGTGTGGGACCCATTGCTTCCTCAACCAAGAACCACCAAATTTCACTCATACATTTAGAAGCACCTGGCCCATCACCAATGTTTAGCTCCAGATAGCACCACAGTATTGAAAAGTTTTGCAGCCCAAGAAATTCCTGAATCCTTTGCTGCCCAAACAACCATGAATCTCTCCGGCCTACATTGTCTGATTGAAACAATGGCCTGCAATGGGGTTGGGGTGGAGCTGCATTCCTCCAGCAGAAAAGGTTCCTTCCTATGCTGCTTTTAAAATAGCATAATCTACCTGCTTGGGCCTGTATCATGGGCCAGAATGGGGGAGCAAGGGGTCATGACCTTGCCTCCATGTTCCTTTTAGACCAGATTAACAGAAGGAGCATGGACTCCCTAGAGCAAGAGATTGCAAATGTGAGAGGCCACTGCATAAGGTGGAAAGAATTTTGTAACCTCCCTCCCCACCTTCACATCTGCATAAGGTTCAGGTCAAAATCCAGACCTTAGCAAGGGAAGGAGAGAGAAAAATCAGAAACAATAGCAATTGATTAATGCACTACCCAGCAAAAGGCTGAAAAAAAGTAATGGCATATAAAAACACTTTTTAAAGGCTAATAAATGGTGTTGGTTTTCCCTCACAGCATTACTTAATGGTCAGTTAAACAGCAGGTTCTCACCTCCCTGGAAAATAACTGTCTGTTGGCAGGCAACTAAGGAGGCTGTCCTTCAAAAGCCATTCAAGAATGTTATTAAAAACAAGCAACATTCTTTGAACATCTAAATAAAAATGAATAGCTTTGCCTTGTGGTGCCTCTTCAGCCATCCTATTCCAACTTTTGTTTCCAAATCACATCTGAACTCAGTCAAGTAGCATGAGGTTTATTTAACATATTTGTACTTACATCTAATGGTGTTCCTGGAAACCTAGATGGCCCCTTTGTGTAGTAGAGTGATTGACTGTGACCTTTATCTTTTGGATTTGGTCCTCCGCATAGTCCTTGTGGTTTATAATTTGGATAACTGCAGTGAGCTCTACTTGGGTTTACCACTGAACACAGCATAGGAGCTAGCTGATGCACAATGAAGCTTCTTACCTACTTGGTGATGTTGTGCACTGAGAGCATGTGCACAAGTCTTACAATATGGCAACTTAGATAAACTTGAACATTAATTCTAAAATATTGTGTATTTCAACATCTAAAAGTAGGGTGTTTTCAGTGAAAGAGCTTCAGCTCTTTAGCTAACTTCCCTCCATGGGGCTGATACAGCAAGTATTTGTTGACCTGTGTAATTTTTCCATCATCACATTTTTCATTACTGAGTCAGCAGAAAGAAATGGAGTTGCTCTGTCTGAGAGATTCATGCATTTCATGCTTCGTATGGCAAAAATGTCTTACTAGTTGCTAGCAACCCATGGGGTCTGATTCTCTGTTACTTTATCCTGTGCCTGGGGACAAAGGTGGATTTCAAACATCTCCGCTTTTCCTGTATTCTTGGGCCTGACTTACCCCTGGTATGAGGAAGAATAGACTCAAAACAATTCTTTCTTGAGTCGTGCCCACCAGAATGAAACACAGTGGTTGAAGTGGTCATAGCAGTGTCAAAATACAGAGTTAAAATAACCTTTCTGCTCCTGCTTGAGAGTCCCCTGTTTACACATCACAAGATTTCATTGGCTTTTTTGGCCACAGCATCACACAGGGAGCTCAGGTTCACCTGATTATCCACCATGACCCCCCAAATCTTTTTCAGAGTCACTACTTCCCAGAACAGCCCCCTTCCTTATGTACGTATAGACTGCATTCTTTGTTCTCAGTTTTATATATTTACATTTAGCAATGCTAACACACGTCGGGTGCATCTAGACTGGCAAGATATTGAGCAAAAGTGGCCGCTTTTGCACAAAAACTTGCCGCCTGTCTACACTGGCCGCGAGAATTTGCGCAAGAACACTGACTTTGTAATGTACAAAATCAGTGCTTCTTGCACAAATGCTTTGATGCTCCCGCTCAGGCATAAGCCCTCTTGCGCAAGAATACTTGCGCAAGAGGGCCAGTGTAGACAGGAACGTTAATTTCTTGCACGAGAAAGCCCGATGGCTAAAATGGCCATCGGAGCTTTCTTGTGCAAGAGAGCGTCTATACTGGGCACGGATGTTTTTGCACAAAAGCAAATCTTTTGTGCAGAGGCACATGCCAGTATAGACACTCTCTTGCGTAAATACTTTTAACGGAAAAACTTTTCCATTAAAAGTATTTGCGCGAAATCATGCCAGTCTAGATGCAGCTCTATTGTTTGCTTGCATTACATTACCCTTCTTTAGTTCTTTATTAATGAGTCCCATATCAGCTGCTCCATTATCTTGATTGGGATCGATGTCTGGCTGACAAGCCTATAATTACCCAGGTCATCCTGTTTATCCTTTTTAGAAAGTGGCACATTACTTTCCTTCCTGTCTTCTGGAACTTTTCCAGTGCTCCCAGACATATTGAAAATCAACATTAATGGGAAGAGGGGTACCCACATCCAAAACAGTATTATTTGTTTCCAAGTCACTGATAACTCAGAAGAAAATGATTTGGAGTACTTAGGGGTCAATGTCTTAACAAATAAAGCCCAAGGTGTGATAATATGTCTGCCAGAGACTAGGGGAGAGGATCATACTAGGAAATGAATGGGATGGCTGCCACCTGACATACCTATCTATCATATATTGGGAATATTAGACTTTGTCCTAACAGATACAGAGAAACCGATCACAGAACTAAAAGCTATTGGTAGCTTAGGTGTAAGTGATCACAATTTGATCACATTTATAAAGTGCAAGCTGAATAAAACCTAGATTAGCAAAATTACATATATATTTTAGAGAGTTTCTGTGCCTGTCTGTCTGTGCCTGTCTGTCTGGGTGCATCTACACAGCACCCTAAACTCAAAATAAGATATGCAATTTGCGCTACACAAATTGTGGATCTTATTTTGATTGCATTTCGAAATGGCTTATTATGAAATTTGGCATGTCTACACAGCATCAAATCTTGAAATAATGTGTTATTTTGACACCTCCTAAACCTTGTGGAATGAGGATTACAAGGATGCTGAAATAGCGTGCCCTTTATTTTAAAAATATTTCAAAATAATGTGCATGGTTAAAAGACACAGGATAGTTATTTTGGGATACCTCCAGTATCCTGAAATAGCCCTGCTGTCTAGATGTACTCTCTGTGTGTAAGTCTGTCTGTCTGTGAGTCCATTTGTTCAAGAACTGCTCCTAAACAGTAAGAGCAACAACCACCAAATTTGGTATGCAGCTTCCTCTTATCCTAACTTACAGCAAGACCAAGGTTTGTTGTGCCGGACAATAAGGGTACATCTAAACTACATCCCTTTTTTGATAAAGGGATGTAAATTAGACATATCAAAATTGTAAATGAAGCCGGGAGTTGAATTTCCTGTGCTTCATTTACATAATGGCGGCCGCGGTTTTTTTTGAAAAGCCGCTTTTCGAAAAGAAACTGCGGTCAAGACAGGGATTGTTTGACAGAAATGCCCCATTTTGAAAGATCCTGTAACCCTCAAAAAATGAGGTTTACAGGTCTTTCGAAATGGGGCATTTCTGTCAAACGATCCCCGTCTTGACCGTGTTTTTTTTCAAAAAGCGGCTTTTTGAAAAAAAGCCGCGGCCACCATTATGTAAATGAAGCACGGGAAATTCAAATCCCGGCTTCATTTAGAATTTTGATACATTTAATTTACATCCCTTTACTGAAAAAGGGATGTAGTTTAGATGTACCCTAAGATGTGCCTGAAATTCCATTGCTTTCCATAACATGGAGAGAGAGGAGTCTGATCGGAGGGACAGTTATGCTCCACAAGGACCACTGGGGACAGCAAACATGAGAAGTGACCACAGGGGGTGACCACAAAAGGAAGAGAGTGGCAAGCTGGGGCCAAAGATCATTCAGGTAAATGACCCCTCTGTCTCAAACCCCTGCTTCTGGCCTTTGGCCATGGCACTAGACTGGGGGGGGGGGGAGTGGAAGCCCTACTACTGCGACTCCCCTCAGAGCACGGCTGGTCTGGGCAATGCAGCCCTGCCGCCCCCCCCCCCCGAGGAGCCACAGCCCACAAACCCCCAGCACCCTAGGCCAGCCTGTGCAGTCCCTCCTCTTTGTCCTCCCCTCCCCCAAGGCCAGGACCAGGAAGCACCAACAGGGCCAGCCTGTCTTCCTGTATTTGCCCCCTCCCCGTCCTGGGAGGGCCCCAGACAGAAAACTGCAGGCAAGGTGCACAGCACCCTCTCCCAGGGATGATGCCCTGCCCCTTCTCCTCAGAATACAGCTTGAAAAAGCTGAGGTTTGAATAACCAGGGTTGTGGAATTTCTATTAACCACTCCCCTTGGATTCCCTGGACATTTATTGTCCCAAAAGTCCATGCCCGTCTAGCACATTTCAATAAGTGTGTTTTTATTAAGAATATTCCCTTTTCCATTGGACTGAATTGCTGCTGTGCTTCTATAGACACAGAAGAGATTCCATGGGATGTTAGGGAATGCTGGACAGGCTCATGGGAGTCAAAACAGTGAAGTTGAAAAAAAAAAAGCAGCTCATTATTGAATCCAAGCTTTTGATACATGATTTTTAACCCGTGTTGTGAATAGCTGCTAAGCACAGACACATCTTTAGGAAGTTTGCTTGGTCCTAACTCCCTTACATCTGATGGAGAAAAATATAATTTCTTAAACAGGAAGCAATGGAAATAGAAAGCTGATTTACATTGTTAATGTACATTTGTCAAATGCTCTTTCCTTAGGAACAGCCTCTAAGAACCCAACACAGTAAAATATTTCACTATATCAAAGCTGTGTAAGGAGACCTTCTCCCTGCTTTCCCAATAGCCAGAGCTTACACTCTGGATGCAGAGATTAAGAGCTAAGGGTGTGGCTGCTGGACCTTTACCCCTCAGCATAATTCTGACAATTTAAAAAAAAAACCATACTGTAACAAATTACGAGTTAGCAGTAGTCCCAGCAATCATCACATGTTTTCTGAGAAACAGCAGATTTCCTTTCGTAACTGAACTTTTCCCTGTGTAGTTTGGAAGTGCCACATACTGGCAATGGTAGCAACTCTAAGGATAGCTATCATTTAGAGTACAAATATACAAAATGGAATTTGTACTTTCAAGGTGCCAAATGTGGAGTGTTTTCTGAAAAACATACAAAAGGAACGGGTTTCAGAAGGTGGGGCACTCTTTCAGCAAAAAGAACAAGGAGTCCTTTAACACCTTATACACTGACACATTTATTTGACCCCAAATAAATGTGTTAGTCTTTAAGGTGCCACTAAACTCCTTGTTGTTTTGATAGAAAGGGAAGTGAAGTGAATGGCTTTCCCCTCCATTATAAGATTATTATTTATTAGCTTTAATTGATGTACATAATTTACCATGTTTATCACATATGAGCCTGAATTTATACAGAAGGCTTTTATCTTAGGTGGGGTGCCTGCAATTTCCCAGCTTTTTACCCATGTCTCAGAAATTCTGCTGAGCTGACATAGGTTGAATTCAGCCTGTATTTGACTGTAGCTTGTTGAATTCATATCTACAATTGATCAGAGACCACAACAAATCTGGAGATAGGTCTGTGGCATAAAAACAAAAATGAAGCTATTATACTATTTTCTCAAGAGCCATCATATATTTTTTCCAGGTTTCCACTTTGTAGCAGATGCAAATCTAATCATTTTAACCCACAAATAGGCACTGAATATCTACTGCAATAACCCACTAGTTGTTGAGGGTTTGTCTCCAGGAACAGGCCAATTTTTTCAATAATAATTTTGAAATGAGAATCTAATAAAAGTGAAGAATGAAATAGCCATCTGCGTAGTTGTTTCTTACCCAGATCTATTCCTATTTCAAGAATTACAGGTGCATGATGAAAGACAGTAACTATATCAAAATAATGAAAATTAATCAAAGTCCTGGAAAGCAAAAAGAAATTCATATAGGACTAGGATCCATGTGCTGGAGAAAAGTATAAACAGTCCGAATTCAAGGAATGTGTGAACTATAATATAGTTTAATACAGATATAATATAGTCTTTAGCAGGGCTTGACAAAAGGCAGCGAAATCTACTCGCCAGCCCCGCACTGCGCATGTGCAAGACCCGCATTGCTCATGCGCGCGCCACCGGTGAACAGGGCAACCGGCTGAAAACTACTCGCCATGGGCGAGTAGAAACAGCTATTTGTTGAGCCCTGGTCTTCAGGGTACGTCTACACTGCTGGACAAAGTTGAGCTAAGATATGCAACTTCAGCTACATTAATTGTGTGGCTGAAGTTGAAGTAGCTTAACTCAACTTTTGGTGCTGTCTGTGCAGCAGGAAGTCAAAGGAAGAACACTCTTCCTTTGACTTCCCTTACAGAAATGAGGTTTACAGAAATGAGGGTTACAGAAGTCAGAGTAAGAAGCCGGTTATTTTGAAATTATTTCAAAATAATGGGCTTGCTGTGTAGACTTGTACTCTGTTATTTTGAAATAACATGAGTTATTTTGAAATAAACGTGCAGTGTAGAAATAGCCTTAATGTGCAATTCCCCGTCCATTCTAGATTTGGTTGGTTTATGGACTCTGAAGGCAAGTTTGATCATAAAAAGATCAAGCACTTAATTAAAACCCTGAGCAATCACTACAGGGATATAAGATTCTCCATATATTTTAGTAAAAAGCGTATGAAAGTTTTCATGATCACCAACGTTAGGTCCATCTGTGCTTAATTTGTAATTAAAGAGGTGCCAGGATTCAAGCTTTTTGTTTGTTTGTTTTAAACTTCATTATTGATGTGACACACCAGAAGTGCTGGGCTATGAACTGCCATGCCTTGAGGTACCAGGGCTCAGACCTGGGAAGCCCTGCCACAACTGAAACACTGAGGCCCATACTTATTAGCAATGATTAGTGCAGATCCGTTTATAGCCTCATAGGACTGAAATGGGTCCTCAAGAAGTCTTCTGCTCTAGTTACCTGCACTCATGACAGGACAAAGTATTATTTAGACCATTCCTGACCGGTGTTTCTCTAACCTGCTCTAAAAATCTAGTACATGGTTCAGACTGAATTTGTTGTTGCCAACCAGTGCGGGGTTTGGATGGGGGAAGTTTTGTTTCAAATTCCTCATCATCAGGTAGCTCATTAAAACCATCAGTCTTGAAGACATCATTAACAAGGGTGTGACATTAAGTATTCGGCAGTGAGATGACCCACGCATATCCATACTATATTACTGTGATAATTCAAAACCCTGCATAGCATACATGGAACAGGTGGACTCTAACTTCTGTGCACCCAACCAAGCACCAAATATGCATGTGTAAATGACTATGGCTAGTTAGATCTGCAAACTGGAGTGCAAGTGTACAACAGTACAGCAACCAAGGCATCTTCTTCCTGGATAAGAGATGAACTCACAGAGATGTACCTCTGAACACTGCTTCCTCACTGACCAAGGACTACTACTGTGATGGGGTATGGTGAGGGAACAGAGAGGGGCACAGAAAAGGAATTTGAGTTCTACGACCAAAAGAACATGAACCAGAAGATGCTGCCCCACACACTCTGGGGTTGGTGTCCTGCTCACAGTTTTATGATTATGAATCCTGCTCGTCTCTATTACCTCTGTGTTGGGTGACTTCCCTCCTTTCATTAAAAGTTTATTTTCTAGACAGACACTCTATGCCTCGGGAGAGGGGAAGCATTGCCTCTCTGAGGCAGCTATGGGTGATTTGCAGTCTTCCCAAATTACTGGGTCAGGGCTTGAGCCAGTTCTGTGTTGTACTGTTGAAAAGGAATTACTAGATATTGAACCCAGCCCTCGTTGCTGCCAGCTTCACCTGGCAGAAGGGATACATCCAGATACTACACGTAACACTGCAGGAAATCTAATACTTCAGCCCCTTTCTTTTGCCAGTGCTCTGACAAAAAAGCACACCTCGGTTCATAACAATGCTTGCAAAATCTTGAAAATCATCCTTTGAGATAGGGGATTGCCTCAGTGAAGCTTTCTCCTTTCGCCTTGCATTGCATAAAATGGATTCTTTGGTTTTGAACTTGAGAAATGTGATTATGAGGGCTCTGGGATTAGCCTCAGGGGCCAAACACCTATGTGCTCTTTTAATATCAAGTATAAAATCATCAAGCAGACCAATATTTGTATTAAAAATCTTGGGAGACATTCCAGAGGTTTCCCTTGTTGTTATCCCTCAGGGACACCGAGGATTCCAAGTTTGTGACTGCATGATTTCCCTTTCAGATCAGTCAATTTAGCTTTAATTAATTTTCTATCCTTGGGGGTGTTTCTCACTTGGGGCAGCTATACCCTACATCTGATCTTCTAATGAGGAAATACAGCCCTTGGCCTCTGACATTCCACCTGATATTAGCTGAAGGGTGGATTCAATGGCAGACACTAATGTTTGGAGAGTGGTGACTCCAGACACCTTTTGGAATAGTCAGCCCATTTTCACTGGTCTCAGCAACAGACTTTTTTTTTTGGTGGTGGGGAGGGAGATGTCTCTCTTTTTCTAGATTTATGGATTGAAGAGGCATTCACTATTGCTGAGGAGTGCCAAGCTGGCAGCAGAACAGTTTAAAGTGTATGTTTTTTAGATTGTGGAAGGACAAGTGCAGTGCCCAGCAGCAGATGGGTGTGGATGCTGGCAGATTGTTTCAGAGCACTCAGGAATTCACTGTGCCATGTTCTATGGGCCCATCGATAGTGTTCAAATGAACTGTTTGCCACAACACAGTACTCCAAGCCAGCATCCATCTCTAATTAACGAATAACTGTCACACCTCACTGAACTACCTTTTGGAGGGAAGAAGCTTCTTCAGCACGATTTATTGATTCGCACAGTATATTATTCACCAAGGAAGAACCTCCAGATAAAACATCAAAAGCTAATGAGATAGGGAAAGGATTTTATTTTATTTATTTATTTTTTAGGAAATCTTCCTTAATCATTAAAGCTCCTATTCCCTTGAAGAACCCATCATGTGCACAAAGTGTTAAGCAAGAAGATATCTGGCTGAACTAGTCATTTTGTTATCACTTATGAGCATCTTGTTAACACTCTCCCATCACACAGCACAGTTCTAACCCTGAAGCAGACTGTCAAGAATAATGGAATTATATTCTGCACAATAGGAGATCTTTCATATCTAGCTATTTATTGTCTGTAATAAATCACAGGTGTTGTCTCCTGTTTGCTGATCAGTGAAATGAATGAGAGGGCACATGACTCAGAATTTGAGTACTGACTCTTCTGAATCAAACAGAGAATTCTGATTTGAGTAATTCCCTCTCTTTCTCCTGGACAGATCAAACCAATTAATGCTAAATGAGGGAAACTGCTAAGTGGGGCAATTCAGGAGAAGGTGGCCATGAGCAATTCAGACGAAGATCCAACAAAGCCTAAAAATAGGTTTCAAGTTTTCTTTTGATAAATGATACTACTGCTTTATTACTCCCAGTCTCAATAGAACAGATAATATTTTTGCTGCTCAAGTGACACAATGTACATGCAGAGAACAGAAGTCTAAACAATTGGTTTGAAATCCGTAAGATGATTCACCTTTGTTTCTAGATTTACTTATTGATTCAGCCTAATATAGACTGAGTATCCCTGTGAGACCATTTCATGGCAGTTGCAAACAACTGAATAGAGTTTACAGCAAATACAGCATTTTTTCAAACATCTTTCATACACCATAAACTGCTCGGGACTCTAATCTCGACAGGCACAGTTTTCCCCATTTTCTAACTGACAAAGGTAAAAATAGCTGGAGAGATACTTCCCACATTTCAAAAAATTGCATCTGAGTTTTAGTTCTGAGTCTGAAGGGTAAAATATAGATCAATAACTTTGAAATTTTAGAAATGAATGCTTTCCTGAGATAAAAATACGTCCGCATTTTCCAGTGAAGAAAATATAGATTTAAAAAATACTATGTAGCAGTCTCAAATGGATTTTTTTTTGCATGCTACAGGTACAACTATTGTACACAAAAAATTGAGGTCTGACTATATAAAATAATAAATTCACAAACACATACAAAACACAGAATGGAGCAATACATTTCAAACTTCTAATCGAGATTTAAAGGCAACAAAGGAGGGACAGAGAGAACATTTTTCTCAATTACAGCACAATTAACAATGGATTTCCCTGAGTACGTACACATTTTATCAGAGGGTTTGAAGTACGCAGATTATTTGGCCTGATACTTTGTTCCAATACTTTACAATATAGAGACAGCAAATAGAAAACTAATCACTTAGGATACGTCTACACTACAACACTATTTCGAATTAACACAAAACCTATTTTGAAATAGCGTTTTGTTATTTTGAAATAGCGCATCCATATTGAGTGGACCCTGAACCGAAGTTAAGGCTGGCCGGAACCAGTGCCGGCAGGGCATCAGGTTAGGACTCAGTGTGTGGGGCTGCTGCCTGAGGCTAACTGAGCTCCGTGCTTTAAGGGACCTTACCCCCACCCTGGACAGACAGTTCTCAGGGTTCCCTGCTTGCTTGTCTACCTCGATGAGGGACAGCAAAGCAGTCCTGTCTTAGAGTGCCCTGAGTGCCCGCACTCGGGACACCACAGCACGCGGCCACATGGAGCCAGAGCTGCCCCTGGGCATGCCGGTGCACCTCGTGGGGTTGTTGCCATCAGCCTGGCTGCACTTGCTGCAGGCTGCCATCCGTGGGGTCGATCGGGGGGCTGTCAGGATCCAGGAGGCCCTGCAGGAGAGCATCCACCCTGAGGAGCCCTCAGAGCCACCCCAGTTCTCCCCACTGGGGGCTCGTGCCCCTTTCCTCCCTCATGTCCTTCCACTTACCCCTCCCTAGCTCCCCTTCCTGATGTCAAATAAAAGACACATATGTTCAAAAATAGAAACTGGGTTTATTGAACAAAACTGGGGGGGGGATGAACCTCTGGGGAGACTGGGAAAAGGAGGTGGGAGAGGGGAAGAGAGAGGGTGGGAGAGCGGAGGGAGAAACCTGGGAGGAGGTAGCTGGAAGGGGGAAGCAAGGGGAAGAAGGGGGAGGGAAGCTCAGGGCCTAGGGTTGGGGGTCTCACCGGACCAACTTGATTTTCATGCTAACCTGCTCCTGGGTTCTCATGTGGCCTTTGGTGGCCAGGCTGGCAACTATCCTGCCATAGACGGCCACATTCCTTCATCTGGTGCGGAGATCATGGACGTTGGGGGCATGCCCCCCAAACTTGAATAAGTTCCATGATCTCCACCCTGGACCAGGAAGGCACCCGCCTTCTCCAGCCCCTGGCAGGCTCCTGGGAGCTGGTGGAGAACTGGGGAGTGGTGGAGAACTGGCTGGCAGTGGCTTGCTGGCTCATGTTTTGGGGCCACTGGGTCAGGGGCCCTGGTGGCCACTGCTGGCTCTCGGCTGGCAGGCTTGGAGCTGGCACAGGCGCTATCCCTTTAATGGCTCTGGGGCTGGGGGAGAGGAGAGTAAGTCTTCCTGGTTGTGCCCAGAGTGGCCACCAGGGCTCCCTGGGAAGGGCTGGAGGCACCCTATTTCGAATTAAGTGTCTACACAGCACTTAATTCGAAATAGCTATTTCGAATTTGGTGTTACTCCTTGTAGAATGAGGTTTACCAAATTCGAATTAAGTGCTCTGCTATTTCGAATTAGTTTCGAAATAGCGGTTTGCATGTATAGATGCTATTAAAGTTAATTCAAAATAACGGCTGTTATTTCTAATTTACTTTGCAGTGTAGACATACCCTTAGTAGAACCTGCCTCACATCCGTTATGAATACTTGCAAGCATAAACCCTTATTGTGATGATTCACTGTTAATGAATGCTAGACATTATTGATGTTATTGTGATGTCATCCTTCAAAAAAATATTTTGATGTGTAGAACCCCTACAAAGCAGTAAATGACCTGTTAGGAGCATTACAATGCCAAGATGGAACTCTGTGACCTGAATTATTCATCAATCACTAGAGAACAATCGTCAGCCTCAGACATCACTGCTATTTTACATATCCACTACTGAGAACATATAGTAATTTTATGTCAACAAGTATCAATACATTGTTTTAATTCCATTTTACTAGCAAAGCAAAAGAGAAGACTTAAGTTTTACAGCAAGCAGATGTTATATCTTAATTCCTACTGCTGAAATTACTAAGATTTACCAAAGCAATTGGATTGAGAGTTCAGTTACCTATTTAATGGCATTGTCCAATTGTATGTGGCAGGTTTTGGCTGAGTACGTGATTTTACAGGAACCTGATAAAAGTGGGCTCTACATTCCCTCACATTTCATTAGAGTAAGATCAGTACTTGCCATTAACAAGACAACTGTTTCATGCTATACAGTACTTAGAATAATAAATAATTGTGGCAACTGCATTTTAAATATTGACTTTTTGATAGTGTCCAACGTGTAGTTCAGTGGTCACCAACCAGTAGATCTGGATCTACTGGTAGATCTTTGAGCCTCTGAGAGGGGATCCTGACTAGTTTGGCCAAGAGGCTGTCAAGGACCAGCACTTCAGCTGCTCCTCCCCCCCACTGCCATGCGTCTCCTGCCCTTTGTCTTGGAGCTGTCCCCTCAGGAGCTTCCTGCTTTCTGTGCAGGGCAGGGGAGGGTAAGGAAGGGTGCTCATGTCAAGATGCCCCCTCCCACTCTGTATCCTATCTCCACACAGCAGAGAGGGGGCACAAAAGGACTTGGGATGGAGTTTGCTGGCTGCTTTTGGGAGTGGTGCAGGGCCAGTGTAGGGGTGAGCCTGCCTTAACCTCACTGCACCACCACCCAGGAGCCACCTGAGGTAAGCAGTGTCCAGCTGGAGCCCACAACCTGAAACCCTACCCCAGTTATGAACCCCCTACTGCACCCCAAGCCCCTGTCTCAGCCCTGAGCACCCCTGCATCCAAATGCCCTCCCAGAGCCTGCACCTAGAACCCACTCTGACACCCCAACTGCCTGCCTCAGGCTCAGCTCAGAGCCCCTCTCACATTCCAAATCCCTTAATCCAAGACCAGAGCCTGCACCCCAACCCTCTGCCCCAGCCTGGTGAAAGTGAGGGAGGATGGCGGAGGGAAGGAGGGAGGGAGGACGGAGTGAGCAGGGGTGGGGCCTCAGAGAAGGGGCACAAAGGAGGCAGGACAAGGGTATTTGGGTTTGAGGTAGATCTTGGATTGTGCTTAAATTCAGAAAGTGATCTCATGCTTAAAAAGGTTGGAGACCACTGGCATAGTTGATTTATCAAAGAAACAGAAAAGCTGGAGGTTGTAAAATTGTGTGTTCCCCACTTTTTCATTAACTTTCTTACCTTTGTCATGAGCATTAAAAAATGAGATGGTTGAAAAAAAATTTCTGACTCTCTTTTCAAACAACATAGCTTTTCAATTAACAAAATATTTTTTGTAGAAAGCTGACACTTTTCAGTTTTTTGATGATGAAAACTGAAAAAAAATCTGATTTGATGTTTACTTTTTATGAAAATTTAAAAATATCCAAAGGAAAATTCCAATGAAAACATTTTTAATCACTTTTTTCCGCACAGCGCTCCCTCTCTTCCCCACTTGCTAAATAATTTCTATTAGAGGTTCTATTGAACCTCTAATAGAAATTCACCTGCTCCTTCCACTCTGACTTTGACTTTGCACAAAAACTTATGTTTCTTGTAGCTGCTAACATGTGTTTAAAGTTGAAGTCATTCTCCTTGATAATTCCATAAAACATAAACTCACATTGAAGGGTATTCCTGTTTCTTTTTGTGTGAGTCCCTGAAGACTTTCCATATAATTTCAATCTCCTTGAGTGGAATAAAAGCGTGAACATAATGAGTAGGAGGCTCAGTTCTAGGCCAGATGAGAAAATTTGATTTTTCATTATTAGTGTGAAATCAGGAGAGAGCATCTATTTGTTCAGATCAATAGTCTAAGCATTCACGTACTTATAACTAGCAATAAGGATTTTATTTCATTGACTTTCATTAGTATTGTAGCATCATCTAAAGTATCATCCCTCACCACCTAGCAAATTCAAACAGTAACTCACATTACCACAAATACTTCCTTGGGAAAACCCTCTTCCCTTATCAGTAATACTAAAACTCCACATTTAAAGTCTCTTTGAATTTTGTGAATGGTGCCTATCCCAAGGTCAGTGGAGAGGCCAATACAGAATGAGGCATACAGCCATTTTGCAGGTGACTGTTTGGACAATCTGAGTGAAAGGGGCTGAGGGATTGTGACTGAGTCCAAAGTATGCGAGGGGGAGACAGATGACTGTATAATGAAAAGGGAGGTGCTGTGGGGTACTATGGAATTTGGATTACTTTTATGTCCCTGTATTACCTGCCACTGATTATATTACTTTTTAAATAGTCTGAGTCTTGCCATCTGATATCTCATATTGCTGAGGTAAATTAATTTAATTAGGACCTCAGAGCTGCACATCCAGGAAGTGGTAATTACCTCTTCTCTGAATGTAGGGATGAGAACTTGGAGATACCTAGTAACTTCTCAATGAGAGGAAGGTTACAGGGTGAGCATTACACATAGTAATTCGAGCAGTTTATGTCTTAAAAGTCACAAATAAAAACACTGTATAAATTAACCAATGAAAAAAGTAGTCTTGGCTGTGTCCTGCCCACCGGTTACACCTCCCATAATCTGGGTGTGACTAGGTGCAAAATGTGGCCCTAGTTCTCCTTTTTTATTTCTAAATATGCAATTAGGAAGAGCCATGTACTGAAACTCTGGATACTTGGCATTCTGGATTTGGTATCTGCATATTGTTTGATCTATCTTGGTTTAGTTGGACTTTTTCCTATGCAATGTTGAGCTAACTTGGTTTGTAACTCTTTTATAAAGACTCAGACATTTTCAGCTCCTTGGTTACTGCTACCCTCACAGCCAAAGGCAAACACAGGAGTTTCTGCTGTGTAAAACCATCTCCCTTCTGAGATTTGCTTGATGCATCTAGTTGAACAGCTAGTGCATCAGATCTAGTGCAGTCTGTCACTGCAAAGAGGTAAAGTAGGATCTTTCTATGCAGGTATGGGAAAAATTAATCTATAAACAAATCGTAGGGTTTAAGCACTAATAGACACTACTGCTAGAATAGTGGTGACAGTTTTCAAAACAGAAAACGATGCAGGTACATGAGTTTCATGGATTATTGGTGCATTAAGGCAACCAAACTCAGGGACTGCCTTCAAATAAATAACAAATGTAGCTTAGGATATGGAAGCAGCCCACTCCAAAAATTTTAGGGTATGTCTACACTGCAAAGTTAATTCGAAATAACAGCTGTTATTTCGAATTAACTTCAATAGCGTCTATACATGCAAACCACTATTTCAAAATTAATTTGAAATGGCGGAGCGCTTATTTCGAATTTGGTAAACCTCATTCTACGAGGAGTAATGCCAAATTCGAAATAGCTATTTCGAATTAAGTGCTGTGTAGACACTTAATTCGAAATAGAGTGCCTCCAGCCCTTCCCAGGGAGCCCTGGTGGCCACTCTAGGCACAACCAGGAAAACTCTTCTCCTCTCCCCAGGCCCAGAGCCCTTAAAGGGGTAGACTCTGGCAGCACACCACATGCCAGAGCCAGGCCTGCCAACAGCTGCAGCCCCTCACCCAGTGGACGCACAATGCCATCCAGTGGCAGCCAGCCGTCCCACGCCCAGTCCCCCAGCACCCAGGAGCCAGCCAGGGGCCGTAGGCAGCATGCGCCCTCGTGGACTAGTGCGGAGATCATGGACTTCTTTGAGCTTTGGGGGCAGGCCCCAATGTCCATGATCTCCGCACTAGGTGGAGGAACGCAGCTGTCTATGGCCACATAGCGGCCACCATGTCTAGAAAGGGCCGCAGGCACACACAGGAGCAGGTGTGCCTCAATGATAAGGAGCTGCTGCAAGCGTACACCAGGGCCACCAGGGGTGGCACCGCATCAGGGGATGACACTGCCCCTACTTCCCTGCCCTCAACCGTATCCTGGGGGGCGGGTTGCTCCGCACCACCCCGGGGGGCAGTGAGCCGGGACTGGAGGGCCCTGACCTGGGCACGGCAGAGGGGCCAGCATGGAGGGTGCCACACCGGCAGGACCCTCAAGCTGTCCCAGCACCGGAGTCAGCAGGGACGTCTAGGGAGGCCACACCAGGTAAGTGCTATCACCGTCCCCTACCTGGGGGGGGGGGGCGGGGAGGGAGACCAGGGACCGTGCGCGTGGGCCTTGACTACCACACATCATGCTGCAACCTGTGCACGTGCGAGCATGTGCCATGCCACACTTGGGCAGGTGGCTCCACCTGTGTGACACCCAGGGACCGTGTTCAAATCGGCACACGCGTGTGTGAAGAGACCTGACACGCTCCTGACCCTGGGGCAGGACACAGCAGGATGCCCTCCCTTCACACACCCCCTCTACACAGAGGAAAGGGACATCTTCCCCCACCTCAGCCGCACTATACATGGCACAGGGGTATGGGTGCGGTCTTGGGACACCTCCCACTCCGAGGGATAGCTGGACATTCCAAACATGGCCTCTGTGCAAGCACAACAGCTCTGACAGTGCAGGGCACGGTCATCCTCACCTCGCAGAGGGGGGCTGGGCTTCACCCGCTGTGTCCCCAGGGAGAACTGACCACTTCACTTCTTTCTCCACAGCCACACCAGCTGCATGTGCAGGGCACACCACCCCACCCAGGACATGCTCCTGCACCCGAGGGCTCCACAGGATGACCGCAACACTGTAGGGGTACCACGAGCAGCACCTGGGGGCCCTGTGAGCCCTGACCCACATCATGGAGCAGCAGGTGCAGGAAGAATGGGAGTTCCAGCGGGAGCTGCTTGCCCAGGGTCGTGCCATCTGTGCCCATCTGCAGACTCTGGTGCAGAGCGTGCTGCCTCGTGCCACTCCTGCGCCTGCTGCCTCCCCAGCTTCCGCTCCTCCTCCCACTCCTTCTCCCCCTCCCGCCTCTCCCTCCTCAATCTCCACACACCCCACCTCAACCTCCAAACCCTCCTCCCCATCCCCCCGGGGATGCCGAGGCCCCCGCACCCGCCGTGCTGGGAGACACGTGGCCCGACGAGACCCCCACCCCGGAGCCCTGAGCTTCCCCTCCCCCTTCTTCCCCTTGCTTCCCCCTTCCAGCTCCCTCCTCCCAGTTTTCCCCCTCCCCCTCCCACCCTCTCTCCTGCCCACTCCCACCTCCTTTCCCCAGTCTCCCCAGAGGTTCATCCTCCCCACCAGTTATGTTAAATAAAGAGTTGATATTTTTGAAAATAAGTGCATTTCATTTGACATTAGGAAGGGGGGCTAGGGAGGGGTAAGTGTAAGGACGTGAGGGAGGAATAAGGCACAAGCCCCCAGTGGGGCAGACCACGGAGACTGTTATTGCTTCTCAGGGCGGAAGCTCTCCCACAGGGCCCCCTGGATACTGACAGCCCCCCGATGGACCTCCCAGATGGCAGCCTGCAGCAAGTGCAGCCAGGCTGATGGCAAGGCGTCCACAAGACGCACCAGAGTGCCCAGGGGCAGCTCTGCCTCCTTGTTGCAGAGTGGTAGGGTGTCCCAAGTGAGGGCAACCAGAGCACTCCAAGACAGGTCTGCTGTGCTTTCCCTCATCGAGGTAGACAAGCAAGCAGAGACACCTGAGAACTGGCTGTCCAGGATGGGGGTAGGGTCCCTTTAAGCACAGACCTCAGATAGCCACAGGCAGTAGCCCCACACGGGAGGTCCTGACCTGGTGCCCTGCCGGAATTGGTTCCGGCCAGCCTTAACTCCGATTCAGAGACCACTCAATGCTATTTCGAAATGCATTTTCTGTGTGGATACGTTAATTCGAATTAGCTTATTTTGAATTAACTATTTCGAATTAAGTTAACTTGAATTAACGCTGTAGTGTAGACATACCCTTACAGATTAATAGATTCAGGCAGAATTGACACAGCTAAACCAATCTTTATCACCAAATCAGTGTTGTGCGGTTATACTTCAGAACAGTGGTTCTCAAACTTTTTGGCCCATGGACCACCTGGCTCAATGCAAATTTTTCCATGGACTATCAGTTCTTAATGGAAACTCACTGTTAATTATATAATTACACCTGAGCCATTCTGTTAGTGCTGCAGCTAGGGAGAATAGTTAAATTTAAATTATTAAACAGATTGTTTTAACTTTCTCATGTTAGTTTATCAAACTTCATTTTAAATACAGTAAAATATTAATTTATGTCCAAAAAAAAAAAGGTTTCAATGTTTTCTTTATTTATGATAGAGGTTGGGAACCTTTTTTTGCATCAGGAGCCACTGACCAACAGAAAAATCAGTTGGGGACCACACAAATGAGAAGCAAAAAAATCTCCTCTGAAACCCGCCAGCACTCACTGATGTGGCCCTCAAATGAGACACCTCACTCCTCTGGTGCTCCAGCCCCACGGGGCAAGTGGAAGGGACAGGGAGGACTCAGGTTCAGTGCTTCCCTGAGGCCAGATTTACTGTTTTGGGGTTCTGAAGTTAGTGGGTTTTGTGAACCACCTTAGGCTCTAGGGGTGAGGAGAAAAATGAGAGATTCAATGTGTGGGACAGGGCTGCCAGTGAGTGTGATTGGGATGGGGGTGCAGAATCTGGGCAAGAGGTAGGGTGCAGGAGGGGAGAGTGCGAGGTCTGGGTGGAGAGTAGGGTGCAGAAGCAGGCTGGGAGTAGGGTGTCTGGCCAGGGTGGAGTGACCAAGAGCAAGGAAGGGTGCAGTGTGTGGCCAGGAGGGAGGGTGCATGAGCAAGAATGGGTTCAGAAGCAGGGTAGAAGTAGGTCTCTAACCAATGGGGAAGTGCAGGATCAAGGAAGGGTACAGGAACAAGATGGGAGTGTGGGGTCTTGGTGGGGTAAGAGGTGAATGAGGGGGATTGGAGTGTGGGGGTCTGGGCATAAGGGGGATGCTTATCTGGCTTCATGCCGCTATTGCTCCCGTTGGCTGGTGGTTTGTAGAGAGCTGCTCCCTTGTAAGACTGCTTTTAAAAAGTGGAAGTCAAATCCTAGTGAGGAAAATAGAAGGGCAGCTTTTAAAAAGTGAGGAAAATAGAAAGGAACATAAACACTCCCAAATTAAGTGTCATAATGTAGTAAGAAAAGCCAAAAAAGAGTTTGAGGAACAGCTAGCCAAAAATTCAAAAAATGATAGTAAAATGTTTTTTAAATACATTAGAAGCAGGAAGCCCGCTAAAAAAGCAGTGGGGCCCTTGGATGATAAAGATATAAAAGGAGCGATCAAGGAAGACAGTGCCATTGCGGAGCGATTAAATGATTTCTTTGCTTCAGTCTTCACGGCTGAGGATGTTACAGAGGTTCCTAAATCTGAGCCAGCCTTTTTAGGTGACAAATCTGAGGAACTCACTCAGATTGAAGTGACATTAGAGGAGGTTATGGAATTAATTGATAAGCTGAATAGTAACAAGTCTCCGGGACCAGACGGCATTCACCCAAGGGTTCTGAAAGAACTCAAAGGTGAAATTGCGGAGTTATTAACAGTGGTTTGTAACCTATCCTTTAAATCCACTTTGGTACCAAATGACTGGAAGATGGCCAATATAACACCAATATTTAAAAAAGGCTCTAGAGGAGATCCTGGCAATTATAGACCGATAAGTTTAACATCAGTACCAGGCAAATTAGTAGAAACACTAGTAAAGAGTAAAATTGCAAGGCACATAGAAGAGCACGAATTGTTGGGCAAAAGTCAGCATGGTTTCTGCAGAGGGAAGTCGTGTCTAACTAATCTGTTAGAATTCTTTGAAGGGGTTAATAAACATGTGGACAAGGGGCACCCAGTGGATATAATATACCTAGATTTCCAGAAAGCCTTTGACACGGTCCCACACCCAAGGCTTTTACGTAAATTAGGTGGTCATGGGATAGGAGGAAAGGTCCTTTCATGGATCAAGAATTGGTTAAAAGACAGAAAACAAAGGGTGGGAATAAATGGTAAATTTTCACAATGGAGGAGGGTAACTAGTGGTGTTCCCCAGGGGTCAGTACTGGGACCAATCCTGTTCAACTTGTTCATCAATGATCTAGAAAATGAGGTAAGCAGTGAGGTGGCCAAGTTTGCAGATGACACAAAGTTGTTCAGGACAGTCAAAAGCAAAAGGGATTGTGAAGAACTACAAAAAGATCTCAGCAAACTGAGTGATTGGGCAGCAAAATGGCAAATGAAATTTAATGTGGGTAAGTGTAAGGTAATGCATGTTGGAAAAAATAACCCAAATTACACGTACTACATGATGGGGTCAAATTTAGCTACGACAGATCAGGAAAGGGATCTTGGAGTTATAGTGGATAGTTCTATGAAGACATCCACGCAGTGTGCAGCGGCAGTTAGTAAGGCAAATAGGATGTTAGGAATTATTAAAAAAGGGATAGATAATAAGACAAAAGATATCATACTTCCCCTATATAAAACTATGGTACGCCCACATCTCGAGTACTGCGTGCAGATGTGGTCTCCTCACCTCAAAAAAGATATATTGGCATTAGAGAAGGTTCAGAAAAGGGCGACTAAGATGATTAGGGGCTTGGAAAGGGTCCCATATGGGGAGAGGCTAGAGAGACTGGGACTTTTCAGTTTGGAAAAAAGGCGATTGAGGGGCGATATGATAGAGGTATATAAAATCATGAATGGTGTGGAGAAAGTGATTATAGAAAAATTATTTACCTTTTCCCATAATACAAGAACTAGGGGACACCAAATGAAATTGATGGGTAGTAGGTTCAAAACTAATAAAAGGAAATTTTTCTTCACACAGTGCACAGTCAACCTGTGGAACTCCTTGCCCGAGGAGGCTGTGAAGGCCAGGACTCTATTAGGGTTTAAAAAAGAGCTTGATAAATTTTTGCAGGTTAGGTCCATAAATGGCTATTAGCCAGGGATAAAGTATGGTGCCCTAGCCTTCATAACAAGGGCAGGAGATGGATGGCAGGAGATAAATCACTTGATCATTGTCTTCTGTTCTCCTTCTCTGGGGCACCTGGCATTGGCCACCGTCGGCAGATGGGATGCTGGGCTCGATGGACCTTTGGTCTGACCCAGTATGGCCATTCTTATGTTCTTATGTTCTTATGACTGCGCTACTCGTAGCAGGAACTGCTCCTATAATGTATTGCTACCAGAAGTAGCACAATACTACAGGCTATTGTTACTAAACAGATAGTTTTTCATGTGGTACCGAGTAAGCCATAGGGTGGGGTGCCCAGGGCACAATACAATACGGAAGCATTTCTTGGTTTATACCAGCTGTTTGGTGATGGATGAAGGTATGGGACAAGCAGTCCCCTCCCCTGGCCTCTGGAGTAGCCCTGCTCTGTGCAGCTGCCATACAGAGCAGTCCTCCCCGTCTTGGTAATGCAGCTGCCTGCACTGCTGAGCTGAAGGCAGAATGGGCAGGTCCCACGAAGGAAAGACCTCTGGGCTCCTCTGGATGCTTCCTCAGCCCCACAGCATGATGGTGCCAGTCCTGCTGCTTCCAGGGGTTCTCCAGCGGCCAGTGCGGTACCTCCCCCAGGCAGTGCCCAGAGGCAGGACCCACGGGGAGATGCCACAGTGCTACGTGAGGAGGCGGATGCTGATCACCAGACTAGCGGAGTCATCTCCCATGGGTGGGGCTGGATGCCAGGTTGCAGCAGTGCTAGAGGGCTCCTGGCATCGCAGCCGGGGGCTGCTGTTTTCCCACTGGGCGCTGCCAAGACCACTGCCCAGGTAGCACTGGCCAACAGCAGCAGCGGGGTAACCCTTGCTGCACTTCCTCCAGCGGGATGGGGCTCCCCCGCCTCATGGAGGAGGAGGGTGGGCTGAGCTTGAGCCATGGACCACCTGGGAGGTGGCCACAGACAACTAGTGGCCCACAGACTGCACTTTGAGAAGTACTGCTTTAGAAGTACAAATGAGAATTCAATATACAATTTATGAACAGGGAGAGATGAACTGCAGTTATTTACAAATAGGAAAACAACATCAGGGCCTGGGTCTTCTGGCACTTCATTTTTGAGGTGACCAGTGATACAAGGTGTCTTGTCTGTCCACAGCCACACAAAGGGACAGCTTTTGAAGGGCATCCTTTGTAATTGAGCATATACACATCATAGAATCACAGGCTACATCTAGACTATGGGGAAGATTCGAAAGAGGATATGCAAATTCTGTGGGAATTTGCATATCTTCTTGCGATCTCACTTTTGAAAGCGGAACTTTCGAAAGTGAAAGTAGTTTAGACATGGCTTTTTCGGCGATCCCCTCCCCCCTTCTCAAAAAGCCGCTTTTCCTCAAAAAATTAGGTTTACGTGGCTTTTCGACAAAGGGTGGGGTTCGCCGAAAAAATCCGCATCTAAACTAATTCCTGCAGAATTTGCATATCCTCTTTCGACTCTTCCCCGTAGTCTAGACATAGCCCCAATGGAACCATGACTGCTTTTGATGAAGTATCTAACATACATGGTAGTTGCTACATGTATGAATGCTTCTTTTGTTACCATTTTGTCTGCTCTAAAAAAGTGGTTTTCAAACATTTTTTCTCATGATCCAGTTGAAGAAAACTGTTGATGCCCATGACCCAACATAATTTGACTAGAGTGTGGGCTCCAGGGTGGGACTGAGGTTGAGAGCTTTGGGTTGTAGGAGGGGGCTCCCAGGATGGGGCAGGAGGGGCTTACCTTGAGGGGCACTAAGGCAGGCTTCCTGCCTCTGCTGGCACTGCACACCATGTTGCACCCCAGAAGGAGCCAGCAACAGGTTTCTAGCCAATGAGGGTATGGAGCTAGTGCTCGAGGCAAGGGAAACGTGTGGAGCCCTGAGTGTGCAGCAAGCTCCCATAAAGAGATTCAAGACCAAAATGCTGATCTGAACTTACTGCCTGGCAATTATTCTGATAATGAGACAAACCAAAAACTCAAAATGTCACTGAACTTTCAGAAAGCTCTAGGCCTGAACTTTAATTCATACACCAACTGGTAGTAAAGCAGTGAAGTCCATTTATTGAACCTAAGACAACCACTAGCTGTCATTTACTTGCAGCCTAAAAGCCTTCTTTACAGCAGTAGCACAACACAGCAGGAAAAGATAAGAAATATATTCCATACTGACTTTCAGTGCATGGACACCATATTAAAAAAAGACACTGTCTTAACATCTAGGAGTTCACCTACCAGGATTCTGAATGAAGTGAAAAGAGTGTATTAAAAACAGAATATTTTTACCATCTCAAGGTGGAAATGCAGGATGAAGCAAAGCGGGAGAATGACTATCCTTACTGCCTTAGCACTGCATGCTATTGACAGTAATTAGGAAAGAACAACAGCACTAAACAGATATTATAAGCCTCTCTCTCTCTCTCACACACACACACACACACGTGCACGCACGCATACACACACTTTCAAAACATGTTAAGAATGTTATTGCTCCAAACCCTAGAGGCACTAGAACGTCTAACCAAAAAACACCAGCTCCCAAATTTCAATAGAGGGAAAACAACATATTATTCTGTTTCTTGATTTGTAAGGAAAGAAATGAGACCTGACTCTGCAATCATTTACTTCAGTGTAAATCAGCACTAAATCCATTGTCTACATCAGTGAGAAGGCTGATGTCAAGGAAATCAGAAATGCACACTTCTTGGCTTTATCTGAGGATTTCTGCATAGGGCCCTGCAAATTCATGGATATCTGCTTTATATCCTTGGGTGTCCAGATCCGCAGATGTCAATGTGGATATCCAGGGCTCATATCTGTGAATACAGATATGGATACAAATTTTGTATCCACGCAGTGTTCTATTTGTGTGCCATGAATGAGAACTTATAGCAATGCTCTGTTCCATTTTCTCTTCAGCAACAGACTTTCATGGAAGCTGGGGCAAATAAGTGGCAGCATATGTAAGAGAATAGCTGAAAATACTGGTGTTGTTGGAGCACAGTTATCAGAGCTCTGGGAAAGAAGCTCTTCTCCCAAACAAATAGACAAAGTGTCATACAAATAATAAAGGCGGGCAAGTGAACAGTGCTTTAAATGTGGTTACCCTGGCTTGTAACCCCAATTACATCTTCATACCTGTTTTTAAGATATTCTATAATGCTGAAGTCTGAGAAGTAATGATGGAAGGATGGTGCAGCAACTGGGCTGTGGGTGGCCCTGCCTAATGGTCAGGGTGGAAGGCTAGCTTAATGACTGGAACACATATGGTCAGGCCTAGGTGCCAAGTTATCAGAAGCCAAGTTATAAAGACCAGAGTGAGAGCTGGAACCATAAAACCAGGGTCAGAGCAGTGGTTAGAATCCCAAGTCCAGGCAGTGAGCCAGATCTGAAAGCTAGAAACTATTCAAAAGCCAGGGGGTTTTGTGGTCAGAACACAAAAAACAAATCCAGAGAGCAAGCCAGAGCTGGGAGCCTGGAACCAAAAGTCAGGGACCATAGTTAGAGTATCGCTCAGGATGGGGACTGGAGCTAGTATCCAGGAGTAGAATCAGGTAGAAGGAGCAGGGAAGCAGAAGCACAGATCTAGAGTGAGAGCTAGGAGCAAGAAGGGAGCTGAGAGCAAGAACAGTACCAGAAGCATAGCTGTGGACATGAAACACTATTGAGCAGCTAGGGACCCATGGCTGCTGCTGGTGGACTATGCCTGCTGGAGTCTCCTGCCACTCAGGAGCCTGGGTTCATTAGCTGAGGGCAGTGAGCAAGTCTGGCTTCAGCTATGGGTCTCTGACAGTTGGGCCTATGCCCACATCTAAGACATCCTGTAAGAAGTCCAAAAAGCAGAAATGCTTCTTTCCTAATATTCATTTCTCTCTCAACACCAGCCGCCGATTTACGTCCAAACTCTTATGTGAGGCAGGACAGAGCAAAGCTTGCAGGAAGCTAGGAGAGTTTCCATTACTGAGTTTGAGCATCCCATCTCGTTTAGCCCTTGCCACTCAATAGCTATGCAGTCGACTACAGGTTAGTGGATTGTAGTAGAGCCTGGTTCAGGAGAAACTGCTTGCTAGGAAAACAGAGTGGAAACCTCCAAGGTACCTTCTTCCCATATGAGTGATTCACACAAATTCCATGCACAGTGTGGGTGACAAAAATGGCTGTTGACTCACTCCTCCTATTCTGAATCCCTTCTCCCAGTAGCAATGAGGGCTGAAAAGCAGACAACATTTGAGAAGAGAGTGTTTCCAGTCTGCTTCCCTGGTGAAGAACAGTTGCTCTCAGTTCAATAGTTCAATTTGATGAAGGCTTGGTGAGGGGGAGGATAGAGAAGAAAAAGGGTTTCTGCACACCACTGCTCTAAAGGAAGCTGGGGTTGCAAATTGCAACGATAACACAATGAACGTTGAACTGTACCCTCTGCTCATCACCGAGGGCATAGAATCTGCTCTGAAGGTGGAAGCAATAGGCCAAAGCTCTGAAGCTGTATAGACACATCTCAAGTACTTGCTGGAAGAGAAATGCAGTTCAAATGTCTCAGAAATAGGGGAACCGTCACATTTTAGAAAGATTAAACAACAATTCTTTCAAGTCATCCCCTTCTCCTGGGCCTCCAGTTCCATGAGGCTATGTCCAGTCTGAGCTTAGATCCAGTTTGAGGTCAGACAGGTCTGGAAAGCATAATTAGCAAGAGTGCAGCCAGCTTTTACCTCCTCTAGAAGAGAAGTCCAGACCCACAAAAGGACAGACGGAAAGAGGAACTATCAGGAGGGCATGAGGGGGGAGTAGCAATCCTGAGGGATTGCTCTTTTCAAGGGTGGGTAGGTGAAGGACTGATGTCAGGGCTGCTTTTAGCTTGGATTGCCAAGACAAAAGAACAGCTGACTGTGCGTGGGAGATAAGAAGCTCTGGGATCACTGCAATATCTGTAGGCAGATGCTGCCTCTTTGGACAGCATAGCAACCACACAAACTCTTTCCTGTCCACACATAACAAGGAAAGAAACTTTTTCAAGAATTTAAAAGTACAGAGATTTCCCCCTCTGTACTGCATGAGGATCTTACACAAGGAGCTGTGATGGACACAGATGGCTCTTCTTCTTTGTGGGAGGAAAAGAACGACTCAATATCAGAAACATAAAAAAAGAAAACAGCAATAAACAAAATGCTGAGAAAATTAACATAAGAATAAGCCTCAGTATGAAAAGGCAACCATTAAAATAAAATGTAAGACACAACTTTCTGCAGTCTTTCTACTAAGTGTAAGTTAGAATCCCTTTAATATTCAGTTTCTGGCTGGTTTCTTCCATGTCAGGCTCTTTCTGATATGCTACTATATATAGCAGGTGCTGTCAAAAGTTGAGATAAATATTATTCATTCTTAAGCTGTCTACATTAGGTGCACCAGATTCTACTGTATGTTGCCCAGATACCACCATGATGGATGTCATATATATGCAGTAATAATCAATAGAGAAATAGATGGGAAAAGATGAATCAATACTTGGGAAAGATTTGTGATATATTACAGTTACTCAGTGCTGCTACTGATAATCTTGCTTTACCACCACTGGCAGGAAGCCAATAGCTGCAAAGATGCAACACTTTTTTCTAACACATCTTTCACTCCTAGCATTTAATTTTACCATTAAATAGTGCTATTTGGCCTAGTTACAAGCAAGTATGCACATAGATCACAGAAAGCATAAGTGAAAGGCTTGAATAATATCTAATTTGACCTTTTTATACAATTAATGGGAAAGTGGTCAGACCCTTCCATCTTTGTAAAGTAAATTACTTTGGATTGTAACCAGAAATAGAAACAGAATTGTAGTCTATAAACTGGAAGCCAGAAATTGAAATAGTTTCTCCTACTATGACTCCTTTCTGACTAATCAAGATAATTTTAAAGATTCTAGAACTTAATGCTATAAATCTGTCAATCAAAGATGACTCCCATGAAATGGAGCAAATCCAGGACTGTGAAAAACACACTAACTGTATTTAAAATGTGTGGATAAAATTGGCAAAGTGTTTAATGTCAAGCATTGAGCTTTGGTGCTATCTTAGCACTAATTGAGGTTTTGCTAATGTAACATCTGTGCTTTTTTAGTCTATTTTTAAGAGTGGGATGAGATTCTCTGAGAACATGATCAGAAGGGAAGAGGAACTCATGTTGCTCATGATTTATTTAAACGATAAATCTTCTGATTAGTTTCTTCCTATTTTGTCTTCATAAACAAGATTTCAAAGTATAGTAGTGTCCCTTCCTTCCTTTGGCAAAACAGCAATTTGCTTTGTCCTGCACTTGCAAGATTTATTATTCCAGGTCACGAAACTGTTTTGAATGATTGTTTAAATTTGACAACTATTTAACATAATAAACTACCCTTTCAGTAATTTACCAGTAGGAAGACTAAAATAATTTCCTAACTTATTCCTCAGAGAAAATGTAATCCCAAAAAAGGTAATGCAGTAAATAGCCATATTCCAGTCACATGTAGCTTTCTTTGCTCCTGTTATGAAATTACTTTGAAAAGATGTAACATTTTGCTGTTATCACAAAGTTTTTTATATTTATTACTAGAGTATTTACCTAGCATTGCTTGGGTCCTTAACTCATTCATTTTTATTTTTCTTCATTTAAATCATTGCTTTGGGGTGGGGATGGGGTGAAGTGTTCAGTAAAAAGGCTGCCCCAGAGAGAGAGGACAACCCTAGCCCTCTCTTATGGCAGCAGCTTGGGGCCAGGTGAGAAGCTCCAGCAGGCAAAGTTGAGGGAGGGATGGATGCATGTCCCCCAGCTGGGGCAGATCCAGGTTTATCTGCTTCTGCATTCCCCAGCCGGAGTAAGGCATGCAGCAAACTGTGTACTTTCCCCTCGCTCCCTGACGAAGGGGAACAGCAGTAATATTCTTGTATGAAGAAGGGACAGTGTGGGATGAGGGAGAGGATTCACACCCTCAGCCAACCTTTTTCACCTGTCTGATTCTGTCTCTTTGCTTTTCATAAAACCATACAGAAATCTCAGACTGAGCATATCCCATTTTCCTGGAACAACGAAACCCTTACCTTGGTTTAAATTATGATAAGAGGAAGCTACATTCTGAATTTGGTGGTCCTAGCTCTTACTGTTTAGGAGGAGTTCTGGAACAGACAGACAGGCAAATAAACTCTCTCAAATATATAGTAGACTCATCCCTTCACTTACAATTTTCTAGGAGATCTGCTCATAAAGTGCTGGTATCATCATGTCAAATCATCCCTGGCATAACTCCATTTAAGTCAGTGCCCACTAAGTGCAAAGCGAGGTAGCTTCATATGGTTTTGGATACTGTGGTCAGTCAGTTCATTTGATTAGTTAGGGATCATTTTCTTAACTATGATTTCAATAGCGAAGCCCCATTAGAGTCAGAATCTGCCACCCTTACTCAAGTTGAGTAGTTTTTATGTTACAAGTAGTCCCAATGACTTCAGTTTAGGTTTCGAGACTTCTAACCCCTTTCTTCCAACAGCAAGCTGTTACTCACTCATATAAGTGGTTCAATTGATTTAAATAGGACTTTTGATTCACCAATGGGAACAGAAGGCTGACAATTTGGCCTTTGATGAGTAATGTTCAACTCATAACTATAAATAAGGGTGACAGAATCTGGTCCTTACCTGTGTTATGTTTAAGCAGAATCTCCTGAATATAAAATGAAAAACAAAAGGAAAAATTTTTTTTGGACAGAACTACTTTAATGAACTAATGAAGCAGAGGTGCTATATATAGATTCGAGATGATCAGAATACTAAGGTATTAGGAGAAAAAAAAGATAACCTACTGAACCAATCTATAAAAGGAATTGCTGGCTTATATTTGCATTTGTGCAACTAATTTTTTTGTTTGTTTTAGGGATCTATTAGAGAAGATTTCTTGTTATCTCCGAAGAGTGACTAAAAATTTTTATCCACAAACTTTCAACTTGCCTGATTACACAACTCCCATTAAAATCAAATCAATATAAACTTTATGTTGCTCTTTGAAAATGTACACTTTTATCCTGCAGCTCCACAGGACTCAAATACATGGCTAGAAAGGCACCCATGGTGACATAAGGCATTTTACATGGAGCCAGAAATAAGAGTCAATGTGATGATATAGTCCGTTTCTAAGATCCTATGCACCAATAAGTTAGTTTCCTCAAATTGCATTATTTTCTTGAGAAGATGTTCAAGTGACTAGGAGCTGGTAATACTGATTTGCGAAAATGTAATTTTAACTGGCGTCGGCTGATCCCCATCTAGACTACCGTGCTGTGCCAACAATCAGCTGATCGGCACGGTGCAGTGGCCATTTTGATGTAAATGAAGTGGCAATTATTTAAATCTCTGCTTCATTTTGCTATGTCTAGTAAACTCATCTACATGGCTCTGTCAACGGAGCCATGTAGTCTAGACACACCCCAAGTGACAAGATCTGCAATATATCAATCCATTAACAGCTACAGGACTCTGGCTGCTTGGTCCAGCTGGCCCTATGCCTGACTAATCCATTGGGATGGCTAGTTCATAGCTGTGGAACTATCCATGGGTCTCTCTCTGTTTAGGCTGCCATGAGCTAGCTTCAGAGGGGTAGCCGAGTTAGTCTGTAACAGGAAAAATTAAAAAAACAACAAATAGTCTAGTAACACCTTAAAGACTAAATAGTTACAAGAGGCTGATAAGAACCATTAGTTTGCACTTGGAAAGAAAGATGACCAACACCAGATTCTACACAAACATCAAGAATCATTAGCACCTTCATTGTTGGTTGGTTGGTTAAGTCATTAAGATGTGGAAGATAATGTGTGAGCCATTCGATACCCAGGTTCATACCATTTGCATAACAATTAAACTTGTGAATGAAGTTAAGTTCCAACCTTTCTCTGTGTTTTTAGCTTGTGGAATTGGTCTGAAACAGAATGGCAACTTGGAGATCCATTAATGAGTGTCCACAAAAGATTAAAGTGTTCTCCAACAGGTTTTTGTGTGTTGCCTTTTTGGATATCTGATTTGTGTCCATTAATTCTTTCCCGTAGAGACTGTCCAGTTTGGCCAATATACATTGCAGTGAGACATTGCTGGCATTTGATGGCATAGATAATGTTAGTGGATGTGCAGTTAAATGAGCCTCTGATTTGGTGGCTTATGTGGTTGGGTCCAGTGATGAAATCGCTTGTGTAGATGTGTGGTCAGAGTTGGCACCGGGGCTGATTGATTGCAGGGGTGGGTTCCTGGATGATTATGAGGTGGCTTGAATGTCTTACCCTCCTAAATGTCATTACATCTTTACTCATTTACTGGATGGTATAAATTCACTGTGACAAGTTCCAGAATAAGGTCCATTGGAAATTACTAACGAGATCCGGTGAACATTGGCTTTGTCATAGTAAATGGATACAGCTGCTAATGACTATTTATACATTCCTTGCGTATTACTCTATTGCTGTCCTGGGGACTGATCCAAACTCATTGAAGAGGCACCAAAAGTCTTGTTCAGACCCTAAACTAATATTTAAACTAAATCACATTAACACTCAGTGCAATTAAGATGAGCCTGTGAAAAGTAATTGTGACAAATGACTAAACCTTTTGATTTGTAATTGCTCTTCCATTGTGATGCCTAAAGTTGGTTTCTTCCTATGGTAAAGGCAATTTAAATATACAGGAAACAATTATCCCCAAAAAAGCCAAGCTAAAATTGTTGGGTTTCTCTTCAATTTAAATATGCCACCTCCAGCTCTGTTGGAAACATCATGCAAAATACCAAAGAACCCAAATTCTCCACATTTTAAAACAAATCAGAGTTTGGATGCTGAGTGGAAAAGTAGTACAAAAAATTGAGCATGGCATTTTTCAGTTTTCTTCCTGCACTCTAGCCTCAGAGTTTTTCTTTATTTCAACAATCCACAGATCATTTTAGGCATGTCTTAACATGATTCTGTTTAGTAGCACCCAAATTAAGCTTGGAAATAACCTATTTGCATGTTGCGCTTGCAGCACTGCCGCTGAACACTTCACAGTTTCAAATGAGACGGATGGTAAGATTGATAATGCAGTCTTCATACATCGCTATAATGTCAATGTTTTTCATTTGCATAATTGGTAAGGATTTAGATTTGCAGTGCATTGTATTTCTAACACTAAGTCAACTGCCCATCAGTGTCATTTTTATGAGATAATTCTTATTGCACACAGAAATTTGTTAATAACAGCATGAGCATCAAAACAAAACTCAATGCATTCAAAGACATTTTTACAGAAATTTTCTGCAATATCTTTAACACTAAGTCTTACCAACAGGTCTTATTATTCTTGAAGGCAATACATAAGGTTCTCTATGAAAAAGTCCTACAGCAAATGTGATGTTGACCTCATTATCTCAGATAATTCTTTGAAAATATAACAGATAGTATACTTCTCCTGCTAATGGTTCCCAGCCCCTATTAATGCTAACATAAGTCATTTATACATATCACAAGAATACTATGGGCCTGATCATCTCTTACACTAATATTAGTCTGGAGTTATTGCCACTGAATCAGGAATAACTCCTCTGAAGCCAGTGAAGTTACACTGGGGCAGTAGTTAATGTATATTGAAAGAAGATAGGGAACTATGTATGGGTATGTCTACACTACAGAGTTTTGTCAGAAAAACAGCTGTTTTTCTGACAAAACCTGAGTTATGTCCACACTGCAGTTGCGTTCTTCTGAAAGTAAATCAAAAGAACAGAGGGGTTTTTTCGGCATTTGTAATCCTCTTTTTACGAGGAAGAAGCCTTTTTCAGAAAGAGCTCTCTTGGAAAAAGGCGTGTGTGGATGGGGAAGAGGAAGTTCTTGCAAAAGAAGAGGAAAGAGGAAAAAGCACAGGTGCCCTGGTGGCCACTCCATCCATAGTAATCACAGCTTAAATGTGAGATAGCGTTTCACAGGCTCTTCCAAAAGAAGCCTGCAGCCTAGACATAGCCTACCAGCTGATCCAATTTCATTCCTTATGTGAACCTGGACACTGATAAGTAGAAATTCCAACTATGGCACTGCTGTTGGGATATGAATCTGCAAACCAATGGAAAGGCAAGAAAAATTTCCTATTGAACAATGTGGGAGACCCAATGTAAATTTATTTTTGCTTCTGTGTCCATCTCTTATCTATGCTTTATTACAGAACAGAGAACAGAGCCAGTAATGATCTCACTCAAATTTCCCTCACTTTAACTTGCCCATATTATACAGACATTAGGTAGGGGAAAAAAGACAGTAGCTCATTGAAGGGTGGGATGTTTGTCTACAAGCATTGATACAATGACTTTATGGGTTACTTTGGTTTAATTCAAAGAAGGGAAGGAAGGGAGATAATCACTTAATTCTATAGTTCTGAAACCAAGTATGTACTACATAAATTATTCCAAAATGTAGGGAAAGGGGTTTGTTCCATAGGTTTTTGAACCATTATAAAGAATTCCACAGCAAGGATATAAATCTATATTACATGTAATGAGATAGTTCAAAAAACTCTATAACAAGGACTTTTCCTTAAGTACTATGGAAGGATATATGTATGTGAAAGATTATGAGACACAGAAATATTTGCAAAGGATCCTCTTTTCAACTTCATGTTAAGGAGAACTTTCATAATCCCTTCATTCAGTCAGAAGTTGGGAAAATTCCCTAGTTAGGCTAGGTTCTGGGCCTTGGACAGAAGGGGCAGGGCTAGAGGCAGCTAGCCCTGTGTACTGCCTGGACCACGCTGTGCCTCCCCCAGCCAGCCCTCAGGACCAAGAAGACCATGATGCGTGAGGCTTCCGTGGTGATTTCAAGGGCCTGAGGCTTCAATTGTTGCTGTTGCGATGGTAGCAGCGGCCTGGAGCCCTGAGCCCTTTTAAATCACTGGGCCATGTGGCAACTGTCCCCCTTTCTCCCATTTCATCCCCCCCACCCTGACAGGTGGTCCTTCATGGATCCCTAAACTCAGGTGAAGGCCAAGCATCTTCTGTTGTTACACGGTTTTGTATTGTTTTATTTCTTTTTAGCTTTGTTGCCTGTTTTTGCATTTTCAATAGTCCTTGGATGATTTCAAAAGCAATTGTGTGCTGAAATCTAATCAGCCATTTTATGCTAGTCAGCTAGTGTATGACTTAAGGTAACAGTGATAGTAAAAAATACCTCAAAGGAAGATAGCATGCTCCAAACAAAAGTAGAACACTTCATGTAAAGAGCATCTAAGAACTCCCCGAAGGTGCTGTTTCTTTCATGTGGATAAGACTGACCTTCCTTCTGTTTCTAGGCTTAAATGCAAAATAAGTGCATTTCAAACTCTAAAAACAATAAATACACCACTTACCAACTCTCTCCACCTTCTGTTAAAGATAGTCCTGATATTTATATATATTACATCTCTTTAATGAGCACTAGTTGCTCAATCACAAGCAAAGAGGTAGAACAAAAATCAATTTTTCAGTATTTAAAAGACAGAATTGCAGAATGTTGTGCTATTTCAAAAGGAAAACCTTTTTGGCTCCAATCTTGCAGAGTCCACCTGCATAGGTCACTTAGCGGGACACAGGCCATTGGAAGATCAGTAGGAGAATTTGTTTTTGTTTTTCCTCTTGAATACATTCTATATAATCAAAGTAGAATATGCATGCAATAAATAGCCATCTGTCATCTGAAGAAGTGGGTTACGCCCATGAAAGATCATGATACCATCTACATGTTTGTTAGTCTTTAAGGTGCTGCTAGTCTATTTGTTGTTTTTTAAGTTTTTTTTATAGTTATAGTTACTTTAGGTAAAGAAAGTCATTATCACAGTGTGTATATACATAATAAAATTCTTTATTTATTTCCCACCCAGGTTAGTCATTTGTACATAAGAATATTATGTATTAAGATTGCTAACCTGATAATCATTATAGTATTAAGGTATCACGGACTAAATCTTTGAATCACTTACAAAAATTAGAACATGAAGCAAACAGACTTGAAATTAATGTTTTCCATTGCACTTCATTCATTCTAAGTATCAGGAGCTTTCTGCTTCTACCTATGACTGGATTACCACTGAAGAGTAAAATTTAGAAACATATCAATAATCAGAATTACCAGTCTTTACCAAGCTGTTTGCTTTATGGATTCAAGCTCTTCAGAAAGCTAACTGTACAAATTTACTAAACAGCTAGGTGAAGATTAGTTGCCTCTTATGGGTATATGTTTAGACAAACCCAAGAAAACAAAATCTGCTAATGATTTCCAAAGGGGCCCATTGTTTTGTTTAGATCGTATGGACTTACTCTGGGTCATCTTTGCAGATGTTAAAGACTACTGAAGTGTTTTAATTTTCATGGATTTGAATCATTCATGTAATACATAGGTTATCTGAGAGAATTTGCTATAGATTATTTTCAAGGGCAGGATGTAATTTAAAATAAAGAGTTAATACAATGATGGCACAACTGATTTATATCTGTATTTTTATAACTGATATACTGTGCTTTCATTCACAGGATGATTTGTGCCTGCACTTATAGGAAGAACTACATAGATTCATGGTAATACTTTTAGTGGCTTATAATGTACAAAGAGTTGAAATATGTATTTATGCAGCATAATTTTTTCTATATGTTGTATATAATAAGCATTTTGACAACTTGCTTTTTTAATTTAATACATCTTTTCCATAGCAATACATGTAACAGCAAGCTGCAGGAAGGGTATCAGTCTTTACTTGTTATTGGATTACTTTTATTCAATAGACTTTTAGTTGTACCACTTACGTGTTGTGGCATCACCCCCTAACTTGGGAAAATAAATGCCGTTTGTGACGGACCCAGGAGGGTCCGCACTGAACCGGGGGGAGAGATTCCCCTCCTCCCCCCCCGGTTCGGGAGGCGCAGGGCGTGAGTGCGAGCGGCGGGGGTAGCCTCAGCCGGGCTGAGACCCAGCACGGAGGAATGCGCACGGCCCTGCAGCGAGGCGAGCGGGGCCAGACGCGGCCGCGACGGGCGAGTCAGTTGCCCAGGAAACGCTCCAGCTGTCCAGGGCCGGGCAGAGTGGAAGGCGGAGCTCCAGGCCCCAGCCGCCACACGACGGTGCGTGCGGATGCCGGGGGGGAGGGGTTGACCCACGCAGCGTCTCTGCCCGGGCCGTTTGAAAAGTGGCCGGGCGAGACGGCAAGAGGTGGCTCAGGGAGGAGCCGCCGAACCCTGCACAGGAGGACAAATATCCCACCCCGCTGGAGAGAAAGAAGAGCGGTGCCGGAGCCCCCACGACACCGGCTGGTCGGGGTTGACAGTTCGGGCACGGTAAGTGTCCCGGGCGGAGACCCAGTCGGGTCGGCGGAAGGCGGGGAGTGGAAGGAGCCTGGGGCAGAACGCTTCTGGCGCCTGTGGGCAAGCGAGTTTTGGGGATCATCCCTGCCTGTCGTGTAGGGAGTGCGCTAGGCGTCCCCCACTTAGGGCCCTGGGCTGGGACCCGGTGGAGAGGGTGGGCCCGGGTCCCCCACGCCCCCTTTTCCCGCAGCATTGACCCACCCAATGTACCCGGTAGGCCACGACCGCTAGGAACCGGGTAATTGGAAACGCAAGCGCCCGAAAGCCCCAACCCGAGGGGGACCCCCCCCCGGGACCGTTACCCGACAGGACCCCAGGACCCTTAACGAGGGCAGTGCAGGGAGTCTGCTGAACCCCAGTACCGGCGTGGCAATGGGTGATCGCACTCCCGGACCCTTCCCCAGGGACCAGACCCAGGGGCCAAACACGGGAGACACAGACGGTGGGTCTGCTGAGCCCCCCCTTGCCACCGAGAGGGGGTGCTCGCACCCAGTAAATCCGTCACACCGTTTCTAAAACTAAACTTATTGTATATTTTGTGTGTATAATTGTATGCATGCATGCCAACCCAGACATGCTTTTTACATTTTCTTCTTCCTTTGCACTGGCTGCTGAATGCTTTCTATTCATGGATGTCAGCACATCAGATCCACAAGGCTACACATGGCTATCAACCAAAAGGGAATCAAATAAAAAGTTAAAATTGCTCTGACATGGAAAGTATCAAAGTCGACAGAGGAGCTGTGCAGAGTCATTCTCAGCTGGAACCACACATTCCGATAGATAGTATAAGTATCAGCATATTCAAATAGAAGGGATTGTTAGATCATTACCTTAATGAGAACCTGAACGTGTCCTGTGGCTTTTGAGGACTTGTAGTAAAAAAAGCTCAGTGTGCAAGCTGTGCTCGACTCTTTCCACATGGAGCTCCGCAGGTGGGCTTTTTCACCTCTTAGGCCTACTGGAGTAGCTTCAAGATATAGGAATGCTCCTAGAATCAATGGCTACATGTTACAGAGATCTGTTTTAGACTTTTAAAACTCAGCAGAACTAATGCAGAGAAGTGTAAAGCATACTCCTAATGCATTCCCTGTACCAACCAAACCCATTGCAGCCAAATAACAGTGGGAGATGGGCCATGCTTCTTTCTCTGTTCATGTTACACTAGGAAGTTGGTGGGAACAGCTTAACTTTTCACTGGAACTACACAGGAGTTCTGCTGGGAGCAGCCACTAAAGAGTGATACTGAACTGCTATGTTTTTCATGGCTACATCCTCTTTTCCAAGAACACTATGTGCTTTGCAGGCTTAAAGAGAGACTCTTCTAAGGCACAAGAGCATATAGGCAAACTGCTCCAATTGATTTTCAATGAGAGCCTAACTGCAAAATCTCCTTAATATATTAAATAATTCCACCCCTTCTCAACAGGATGTTGTAATAATCCCAAGTGACCACTGTCATTATAGATTGAAAAGTTTACAATGAAGTTCTGAATGTTCCAGCATTATGTGCCAGACATGAAGGCTCTCTGGACAGGAGATCTGACTGTGGTAGAGTAGATCCTAATGGATGTCTGTTCCTACTTAACTCATCTTTTAAATCTGTCACCAGATCAAATGTATCTCTTTTGCCAAGTGAAAAAAAAATGATTTGCCCATCATATGCAATATTGTGTAGAGAAAGAGCAACTGAGAATCCAAGTTTTCTGACCTACAGGCATTATGGAACAATAATTAATATTATGTTTTGATAACCAATTTCATGTTTCATTTATTAATAATGATACCCTGATTAGATATTTAGAACCCTCCTGTTGTCTCATAGGGAAGACAGGAAAAGCTTAATGAATAGGATTATACCCTCATTTGTGAATGGACAACATACCAATTCCATTTCCAAGTGTGTGGTCCTTGGGAGGTCTGAGACTTTGAGGTGAGCCGATTCCCAGAACCCAGTCAAAGTTGTCAGCTAGGGAATTTTGCCAGCCACATCTGCCTTTCTCAAATGTGCAGGAAGTACCACAATCATTCTCATCAGTATTGTCCCCGCAGTCATCTACAAAATCGCATCTTTGTTCTGGTCTGTAACACTTGCCATTCTGACATTCCCGATAGCCATCTGAGCAGGAGCCTGAAAAGAAAAGAATAGGGGTATACTAGTGAATCGTGCTGTAGTGCCTTCTAGCAAGGTTACTGGAAGGTTACTTCTGAGACAGTTTGATATTTAGGAGGAGGAGGGTGGTCCACATCATTTTTCTTAAAAGTCTTTGGTCTCCCTCAAGTGCCAATCCATTATCAGTTTATTTCTTTTGTGTTTTGTGAAGAAATGGCCTAAGTAAATGGCTGTTTTCCTTGTAAAGACTTTAAGGGCAAGTTCCAGCAATGCATTCCTTCATGAACAAAGCTTTCTAGCCTGACTTAATTGCTGACATTTTCCTTTCATGTGGTGTAGGATTAAGCCATTTCATTTTAACTGCAAAGTTGAGCTTAGTTTAGCAGTCTCAATTGAAAAAGAAAGAAAGAAAAAGCCTTTATAATCTAACTATACAGGGTTGCCTTTTAGCGGACTATCTGCAAGCTAGTTCAATGAGGGTGGTGCTGTCCTTTTTGTGTATTATTCCTGGGTATTATTCCTGGCATAACTGAAAGATAACTCTGCTATTGCTAAGCCTGAGCATTATAGGACTCATTTCACAGAGTCCATTTCCAAGCTTCATGTTTTCATTTCAGATCAATTCCTGAAATACTTTGGCTAGAAGATGGTCCCTTTGGCACATCCCTAGTCCAGAAACAGACTGACATGAAACTAAAAAAAAACCCCATACAAACCAACAAATGCTCATTGTTCTCCCAAATGAAAGACCCTGGACCTGCCAAAAATGTATGCATGTGAATAAAATCACACACAGAGTTAAATGATAATGCATATGTAGGTAAATGTTACTCACATAACTTTTGGCAAGATTAGGGCCAATTGTTGGTAAAAAACAAATAAAAACAAAACTAAAATATTGGTTTTGCAGTATCACTATTCAAATTACCAGGATAAATTTGTGAGAAGACCAGACTGTTCTAAGAAGCACAAAACAAATGGTTTATTAAGAAAAGAATAAAATTAAAGGGGAGGGATGCTGACTAGCACCAAAATTCAGAAGTTTCATCCTCAGGTTATACTAAGGTTGGTTCTCAGAGAGTCCTCACTCATCAAAGCTCTTACAAGAAATAGAGCTCAGTAGAATATTTTTAACAGAGAGTAAAATGATTTTCATTTCTTCAGTCTTTGATGAACATATAAATAGCTGTATCTGTGACTCTTATACCTGGAGTAGATAGTGCCTAATGGTAACTATTAACCAGGGTCTGGTTGATTGCCCCACAGCCGTTGCTGTTTCTTAATGATGTAAGATAACATTTACATCTTTGGATGGGCAATGAAGATGGATGTAAAACAAACAACTAGGTGCTAAACACCTGCAGCTTTCATGGACTTCAGTGAACATTTTCCTTTACCATAGGAGATACTGATTTTCCCTCCCTAATTTAACTGCATTTCAAACACACTAAATAACTTGAAGGCTCCTCTGCTTTATGGAAGTACTGAAAAGACAGAAACCTGCAGTAATTTAAAGAAAGGGGAAGACAGAAGATAACTAAGTGTCACTCAAAGTCCATTTGTACCGTGTCCTTGCATCCAGATTCACTTAGAAAGAGTTCTCCAAGCAGGACTGACTATAAAATGAAACGAGCATATTTCCATCGCGTCCTTTCAAAGTGCTCTGCAAACAGGGATCCAACTTTAAATAACAAAACAGGAGACCATGCAAGCTCATTAAGAGCCCTGATTCCTATACGACCCAAGAGGTAATAAAGAGAGAGGACCAACCAGAACAGCCATTTAAAAGAACTGCCAAATGCCACATCAGCAGCAGCAAATCATGTGGTATAGACCGGAGGACATACAATGTGGTCCTGGAAATCTGCAGGGAGTGTTACCAATATCATAACAGTCTTCTCCAAAATTGGCGGAATTTCCTCAGAGATTTTAGCCAGAATGACAGAGAGCTTGGTTTAATTTGTGTCACTCACTTAGCTTTATTCCTATACCATCTATAGCAATGCTGATAGTTTCCAAAAAGAGAGTCCTATCCAGCCCAGCTAAACAAAAGTTTACTCTATGGGGAGGAGCAGGGGCTTTGCAAGGGGCACTGTAGAGTTTAAGCAGCAGGGAGGCAAACAAGGGAAACAAATGGCTTATGTGGTCAAGTTTGCCAGCTAAGTGGGGTATTAGATTAGAGGCATGCATCACTATGGGGTAATGTTCCCATTCACCACACGGGCTTCTCTAATTCCCACCCCCTCCAGCTGGATCATGCAAGGTGCTGAGCATTCTAGTCACATCTGGCAAGACCTGTGTAACTGATCTTCTCCACATTAGCGGAACTCCCAATGGAAGACTGACAAATTTTTTTGCTGCTGTTCTGGATATTTATTAAACTTTGTGAATATAGGGTTTGGATAGGTTTAATAAAGACTGTGGCTTGCTTTGCTTGGTATCACAATTAAGCTATTTATTATAAAGATTGTACATAATATAACAGGTGGATGCTTTTAAGAGCTAGTTATTGTAATCCTGCTAATCCTGTTTAGGTAGTTGCTCTAAGAATTTAGGCATAAATTCAACTTTCCTAGCAAACTAAGACATGAAAAGCATACAAATTGTTTGTGCCTGCTCCTCTCTGTGCTTTCCCATTCTGCCAACCTAATGCTTAACAAATACAAACATATCTCTATAGTATGTTGTTTCTTTATACAAGTATAAATGCATCCAATTTGGGACTGAAAAACTTGAGAACTGAAATGTGTAACTAGTTGTCATCTGCAAAGAAAAATTAACCTGGAATATTGAATCCTGAGAATAATTAATTTTTTTCCAAGCATGTGCAAAAAGTTGAAGGGAGAAATAAGTCCTTTGAGATATATTTTTAAGTTCTAACCAGAACCCCACACTGCATGTTTCATTATTTGAGTCTATAATATAAACCAAAGCCTTCTGAGTATGACAGGGGAAAGTAATAAGGGCCTTCTCTGTGAGACAAAGTAACTGTTTTCCCATAGCCATGCTCTGTAAAGATTGTTAGCAGGTGGGCTTCATGCCCTGGTGTGGCAGCTACATCAACACACTAGACTATAATGGACTCAGAAGCAATGTGTAGTGTTGTTCAGATCAATAATCTGTGAACTGAGGAGGATTTACACAATAGAGGATAACAGCTGCACAAAAGCTACTAAAAATCTGTCAAAGCAATAATCACTGTTTTTATAAAGCTCTGAATAAACTTTGAGAGCTGGGAGGGATTACATTTTTAAATATGTATTTGGAACTTGGACAAATAACCTATTTTTAAAGTACCCTTAAACACTAAAACATATCCTTTAAAAATGCTCATAAAAACGTGTAAAAAAAACCCAGACATCAACACCACAACCCATCATTAAAAAGCAAAGAGGACTAATGGCGCAAACACCACTGTGTTTACTTATAGACAAATAACAAGGTAAGTCAAAGCCTAGTTTTATCCTACTACCCCAATGCAATTGAATGGATTTTTGTCAGTGATAGAACAACAGATGGTTTATGAGCTGCAGTGTTGAGGCAAAGCAGCATATGTTACAAGAGGAATGCCTACATTATGGACTTGATCTTGTACTGTTACTCATGTAGGCTCCTTAACTTCAGAAGGAGTATTTACATATGTGGACAAGGGGGATCCAATGGATATAGTGTACTTAGATTTTCAGAAAGTCTTTGACAAGGTACCTCACCAAAGGCTCTTAAGGAAAGTAAGTTGTCCTAAGAGGAAAGGTCCTCTCATAGACTGATAACTGGTTAAAAGACAGGAAACAAAGGGCAGGAATAAATGGCCTTTTTCTGAATGGAGAAAGATAACTAGTGGTGTCCCCAGGGGTCCATCCCAGCACGGCCGTTCTTATGTTCTTATGTAAAGAAGCACTCCCATGAGTAATGATTAGAGGGATCTATATTTATGTGCTGTCTTTACTAATCCCCCAAGCACAAAGATACATCTCATGCAGGGACTACTGGAGTAAGTGAATCCCATGCTTTGATACTCTGTAATACCACAGTGCTAGCCTTGTTCCCTTTTTATTGACTCCTCTAACAAGCATCTCTATGCTGTTTTCTATCCTGCCCCCCTGTACATGAAACACACTTTTTGGCCTCTACCTTCACTGCATCCCTCCTACAGCTCCATGATAACTATAAGGAACTAATTTGGCCACTAATGGGTATACTGTGAGTTCTTGGAAATAAACTGAGTAACTCACAAAGACATCTTTGCACTCCCCTGATCCCTGCTGCTGCTCTGTGAATTAGCAGTTTGCCTGTGCCAAATTAGAGCAATTGGGAAGCCAAAACCACAGTCAGGGATTGGTCATGGGGCTTTTTGTCTGCTACCCTGGCAGTAGACAGAATAAGTGGCATAAGAACTCTTACTTTGGGGTGAGTTCCCCCCCTCCTCACCCAGTTGCTATAAGGTTAAATTCCACCAGTGCTGCTGTGCAATGAGATTGTGCTGCACCGGAGAATCTAGCTCTGCGGGTTTTGACATGACCAACCCCTATATTGACCACTTTAGTTACATTATATTATTACCCAGATGTTGTCTGCTTGTTTCTCTTTTAGATTATAAGCAGCTCACACATTGGAAGCACACTCAAATAAAAATAATAAAGGCTGATATGGTGGAACAGATCTGCCCTGTATACACATCCATATGTTAAACCAGCTGCTCATAAAACTGATTGAGACAAGAGGGAGCAAAACACTGAACAAAAAAATCTTGCTAGATATCCGTGATCTAACTATGATATTTTTGTATGCTGTCTCTGTGTGTTTTCACTTTAATCATTTCCAACACTACATATTACTTCCAGTCCACAAACACATATCAGATAGTAAGTTGTCCATGGCAAAGGTAATTACTTCTGCAATAACAACAGTTGCCATCATCATGTCTGAGCAATGTCTGTGAAACTGGCTTATTAGTAACAGCTAATAACTGTTCATCTATAGTTTACTGCAACTGCAAAGGTAAGTTGGATAAAGGGAAGAGATCAAATGACAAACACGGGTTGCTGAGCCGAACCAGGTCAATCAGCATGTACATGGATTTACTGTGTTTCATAAGAACATCCAGGAATTTTGGTAAAAAAAAAAACAAAAAAAAACGGGGGGGGGGGGAGTTCCCTAACAGCTATCATGGAAAAGTATCCTTTTGTTAAAATGTTCCTTATAAAAGAAGCTTGTCACTTGGCAACAGTGAAGCCAGCTGCACCTAGAAAGCATGGAAATATAAATACTGCTGATTTAGAGTAGCATGTACTGTATCGATAAAGGTTCAAAATAACTGAAGATGTTTGCAAAGGGACCCAAAACTGATAAATTATAAACTGAAACATCGGTGCTCATGTACCACTGATTTATTGTTGCTCTCATTTCATTAGTGGCCAGGGACTAATATTCTGATTAATTCCCATGTTTTCCAGTGGAGCTGTTACATGGAAATTATGTGTGTGTTTCATTAGCACTTAAAAGAGTGTAGAAATGTTAAATCAACCTTGTAAGGTCATTGTTTGGCATATTTTCTTAAATAGACTCGGTTACTATTTCTCTCAGGTAACCAAAATCCTTTGCCAGTTGCTTAGCTCTCTCCATTAGGTTTTATTGCTGCAACTTATTTAAATTCCTTGGTAGTTTTGTTCTCATTTAAAAATAAATAATGTCATTTCTTTCTTTCCATCCAAAGCTATCACAAAGACTTTCCATGATGAGGTACCTAATCTATTCTTCTTCATTTTGCTGGAATTAAAAAGTTCAGACACACAATAAAATGAAACATTTCTTTTAACAAAATATTATACAAAACTTTTTAGAACCCCATGAAGAGTTTGGATTGCGACCATTTACAGGGTTGGCAAAGATTCCACACATCAAAGCTAGATGCCTATCCAAGAGAATAAGGAGGACTCAGTCTCCCTTATGTCCCTGTTCAGGCTATCTAGAGCTTTTTTGGGGGACAAAAATAAGGAAGCAGATGTTGTATAGCCATTAATCCCCCTTTCTCTCCAGAAGCAGGTTAAATGAAATCAATGGAAAGATGGAATCAAAGAATTTGTAATGACAAGTTCTCAAAAATCTACTAATTTTATACAATTCTAGCTAAAATGGTGACAAGGAGTCCTGTGGCACCTTATAGACTAACAGATGTATTGGAGCATAAGCAATCGTGGGCAAAGACCCACTTTGTCAGATGCATAACATGATTAAAGTGAAAACACATAACATGCATCTGACAAAGTGAAAACACATAACATGCATCTGACAAAGTGGGTCTTTGCCCATGAATGCTTATGCTCCAATACATCTGTTAGTCTATAAGGTGCCACAGGACTCCTTGTCACTTTTGCAGATCCAGACTAACACGGCTACCCCTCTGATAGCTAAAATGGTATAATTCCTCCCATGTTTTCTACTCTCAAATGGGTATCTTCAAAATACACCTTCTAAGCACCCCTTCAATTTAGTAGAAAATCAATTTATAAACATAACAATGAAAATGAGCACTGATATGATCCAGAATCCTGGGGAAATTACAAGAGAGGAGTGATATCTGACATGCTAATTAAGAAGCTTCAGTGGGTAGCCTAGTTAGTCTGTACAGGATAAACTTAGAAAAACAGCAAATAGTCTGGTAGCACTTTAGAGACTAAGAAAACATGTAGATGGTATCATGAGCTTTTGTGGGCACAGCCCAGGAAAGCTCATGATACCACACATGTTTTGTTAGTCTTTAAAGTGCTACCAGACTATTTGGGTTTTTTTAAGTTTATGCTAATTAAGGTTCCATCATAAAATATTAAACACTTAGCTTCTTAACAAACACATTTGTTTGTCCCTTGTGTTCCAGTCTTAATTATACTTCGTCATGGTTTCAGTCTCATCACCTGAATTCCAAGACAATAGGAACTGGAGGCCCAAAGATGTAATTGCAGTAATCTTGTACTACTTCTGCATTTTGAGATGATTAAATGTGATTACTTAATTTTTCAATGTTACATGCTAATTGAAGAGAATGGGGTAATTCACACCTCAGAGTTATTGGGTAAATTGACAGGCATCTCTGGAGTTGGAAAGACAGAACTTCAAGTCACTTTCAAAAGGTTTTCTTTCAAACCATATGAGTAGGATTGTATCTTTTCTTAAAATGAAAGCTTGAATAGCACAGAAGCTTAATCTATCACAGAGCCAGAATAATTAATCAATAGGCTCAGAGTTTGGCACCAATGGTATTGGGGCACTTTGGATAATTCAGATTATTGCATTCTTCTCCCCTCCTATGACACTTCGTCCATTATCACTTTCACTGTGAGGCAACATTATAGTAGGGTTGTATTGTGTGTGTGTTTGTGTGTTTCAAAAAACCCATTCGCTAAAAAGAGCATTTTTCTTCAAATACCTCACTGATATGTCCCAAGGACACAGTTTCCAGTGAAGGGTTTTCATCACAATTTGTGATGCATAAAAGTAATGATATGTCAGCAGAGAGAATGTGAAAAATGCACCTCATTTTGGAAGCAATGCTTAAAAAATTGCAATGACTCTTAAGCAGTTTCAAAAGTTAGAATGCTTGAAATAAAAAATAATACTATTTTAAAAAGTTGAGACATAGTACCAGCTCTCTGCAAAGAGTCAGTTTGCTCTCAGGGTGGGATCAAACTACTGACTGAAATTTTTCTTATTTGTCAAACATTTGTGAGGTTTGCTAAATTGATCTCAGTTCTGGATAATCCAGAGTTTTCATACAAATAGTGGAGGCCTCTTGCAAAAGCTGCTGCCTCTCTCCCCCACGACCCTTGTGAGCAGGAGGGTAAAGATACCCGAGACAACCTTCCATAGTCTTATAGACGAGTGAAGATAGCCCCAAAGGCCTAAGACCTCCATCTCTCTTCTTATTCTTTTATGTGGTCTTACAGAGGAACATCGGTCTACCTATCTCCCCTTAATCATCGTTCAAGTAAGTGCTGCCTGCCCGCTCTGACTCTGCAATCATTGAGGTCAGGGAAACAATTCCAAAGACAGACACACATTGTCTAAGGGAAATCCATGTTTTCCCTTTATCCTGGACATGGCTATTTCTAAACATGGGTGGGGCTTAGGCACATATGCTTAGATTGTAGCTACTGTTCACAAGTCCCTCTTTTACTGTTTGTATCCAGAAGTGCCTAAAGGTGCAACCAAACTTGTGCTAGGTCCCATACAGCATAGAGAAGAAGAGCTTGCAATCTAAAAGACAAAATGGACAGGGAGATCTAAACAAGCAATAATACCACAGTCAATTTGCCAAAACTACAAAACTTGTAAGTTGGGTACAGCTTCATCCCAGATGTCTTTTTAGCTTCGCAAATCAATCTTCTTAGTCCAAATTGCCCTTATCTTATCCATACCTTGAGGACAAGCAGGGTACTAATAGGAAGACAATAACAGTTTTTAGTAGGTCTGTGGAATTCACAACTGGAGGCATTTAGAGTGCAAAGTAGTATAGCTGGGTAACATTATGAGTAATTTGTAACTAGAATTATGCACTATAGGGTGAGGGTAATCCAATCCCATTGCAAATGAGATCAGGAAGAACTTACCCTGCATTTTTTACTCAGATGGAAGAAAGTTGTTTTACTATGGAGTGTTAGATTTAAATCACCAGCAGAGGCAGAATTCCTGACCTGCTACAAGCAGTCTCCCCTCTGGTTAGCAGTGTCCACATCTGTCAGACCAAGGCTCCTTGTTGAACTGCCCAGAGTTGCAGCCTTCAGCCCCAAAAGGTTCTCTCTCTAGTCTTGCCAGAAATAAATTATGACACAAACAGTTAGCTCAGACACTGGAGTGGGTACTCTGCTAACGACTGGACATAGAGCTAAACTCAGCCCTGGTATGAAAGGTTTCAAACTCCATTATCTTCAGTAGACTTGTATTCTTTTACTCCAGGGCTGAGTTTGTCTGCTATCAAAATGGCAGACAGCAGCAACACCAGGATAATAGGAAATGCAAGCACCAGTTTCCAGCAAAGTGTTCCTGCAAACTAATTGTGTTTTATCAGGAGTAAGAGTATGGTAATCTCCCTTTTATCTGAATAGATTGGGATACACTGATTTTATTGGGATAATTGAGATGACATGTTCTCTAGAACTCTTACAACCAGAAAGAGCTGGATAGAGTCCAGATTTTGTTGTGGTCACTATCCATGCTCCATAGAAGCACAGCAGCAGGCTCCTTAGCACCAGGCTTGATGCTCATTCACCACAGCACTGGCTCCTGAGGGCTGCCTGGAGAACACCATGGAGGATGCACTAAAGAGAAACTGGACACCACAGTGCTGCATCAGCCAGGTCCAGCACTACACTAACCAGGTGAAGAGTAAGTCCATGGCAGAGGTGTGAGGAGGAAGCAAGGTGGCGATGGGAAGAGATGTGTATGCAGGCAGCTTGGGACAGGTAGCAGGGAGGTTGCAAGCTTGCAGCTGGGCATGGGGTTTCATTGGGAGAGTTGCATGTGGACATGGGGACAAGGAAGGGATAATGCAGTGGTCTGGACAACAGGGTTTTGTATAGACAGGAGTATATTATTTTCACAAGTGCCAGATGAAACTACAGTATACTATAGACAAAATTAGAAACATACACTGACTAAACAAGAAAAACCTAATAAACAACAAATAGTCTAGTAACACCTTAAAGACTAACAAAACATGTAGATGGTAACACGAGCTTTTGTGGGCAACATCCACTTCTTAAGTCATCTGAATTGTGAGAGTGTTGCTATTATCCAGGGGTGGGGAATCTTTTTTGGGTTGGGGGCTGCTGACCCACAGAAAAATCAGTCAGGGGCCGCATGCAGGTGAGAAGCACTGCTGTGGCCCCTGACTGAGAAGGAAAAAGATGCTTCCCACATTCCCATTGCACACCAGAGCCTAAGGGGGACCGGGCTAGTAGATTTTGTGTGCTCCAGACCCACTGTGAGTGCCGGAGGGGCTGGAGTGCCAACAGAAGCTCTCCAATGCTGTGTGGGAGCCTTGAGTCTTGGGGGCTGGATCCAGGCAAGCCAGAGGCTGCATCTGGCCCCCAGGCCTTAAGTTCCCACCTTTGAAGCATTTAGGCATCAGTATATTTAAACTCTTTAGCAATACAGGTATTTGAAATCAGATGGAGAAGAATCTAGAAAGAAGCCCAAAACTGATTAAAGTAAATCTCTTGACCCCAGCAACTTTTCATCTTTCAGTGCTCAAAAGGCATAAAACTCAGGATTACCCCATTCCACAGTGTGAAATTACAAATCTCTCTATCCATCCTAGTTACAATGCCATAGTGAACTGAACAGAAGACAATGATTAAAAGATGCAATTGATGTTCTGAGCAGCCTTCCCTGCACCTTTGGTCTCTCTGAAGAAAGGTCAGTAGGTAAATATAAAATATCTGACTCCTGATGGAGGGTACAGACATCAGCAAATTTTTAATTACTAGATATCTTGAAGCAACATGTAGCTTTTAATACTTTACATTTCTCCCTTATATGGATTCCATTACATTATTTTTTGATCTTATACAGTAAGAGGTGATGCACATTTTACTTAAGAATCTAGCATGAGCGGTGCATTCAAGACCTTCACAAAGCAAAGTAAATTGTATTTGGAACCATATTTTAAAGCCCAGACGTTTCCTTACTCATAATTACTTATATTTCCTACCCTGATTAAATAGTTTTTGAGATTAGGCTCTCTCACAAACAGCTGAAGTTTAATCACTGAACAAAATTGTTTAGACAAAAATACATTTTTAACAGTTCATGAAATGTGTTACCTATCCCCATTTAACATCAGTCCAGTTCAGTAAAATTTCCATAGTATAATATGTGATTACTTATTAATTATTATTATTATTACCTACTGTGCTCAAAGTACCTTTTATAAAGAGTCATGATTTCTCACAATTCCCTCTGAGGTACATATGTATTTGTACATCCATTTTATAAATAACTGCCTTGGGGAACAGTGCAGTAAATGCTTAGGTTACAATGTGAGTTAATATCATAGCTAAGAATCCTTTCTCTCAGCTCCTTTTCTAACCACTGGACCATATTGTGTTCACTTTAAAAAAGCATATTTAACAAAGTCGCATAAGTCCATAAACTATTGTAAGGAACAAAGCATTATTTGACAAATTTTGGAAGATATCCTATCCCACCTCAGGCTATTATAATGAACAGGAGGAAAAGGAATTGCAAGGTGTCCATTCACACAACGAGCAATAATTTAGATCTGGTCCTAAATAAATAGAAGAATATTTGCTTAAAAATGAAGACTGGTTACTCTCAATAAATTTCCTATTTCTAAGATGCATCTTAAGAAAGGGTTGTTCCTGGAACATTTAGTACTAGTCAAAACCTGGATGGAATTTCAGAAGGCCACTCAGCAGCCAGAAAAATACAAGGAACATAAAGAGTAAAAATCTTCAGCCCATTGCCTTTAATGGAGCTAGGATTTCACTCAAAAGAGTCTTGCATGTCTTTGGAAATAGGTTCAGCTATTGCATTTACTTGCCTTAAATGTGATTCTCCTGTGGTTCAAAATTAGAAAAAGTGGATTATTTGTAGCCCTCAGTAGCTACCCTTCTCTGAGAAAGAATGAAAAGAGAATTGGAAGGGAAGGATGAACTGATCTGGATCAAATGAAAACCAACTCAAAGCTCCCCACAAAACTCATACTCATCTGACTCAAACCCTTACTTAAAAGTCAAACAAAGCCTTGCCTGATGTTTCCCATGCAAAACCCATTTTTGAAGCCAATCATACATTGCTGTATGTGGGCTGGCTAATTTAAAAACTAATTTTAAAAGTTTCTCCACATTTTATATGTTTTGGCTAGGACCAGAAACAACAGTGCCTGAATCCCACAATATTTTTGCTACCCTTTTGCTGATGAAATAGATTTTTTTTTTTTTGGAGAAGGTCCAGGTAGACATCTGCATTTTGGGTACTTATCCAAAATGATCCTCCAGATCTTTCACAGTTTGCACAGCAATTGATCATGTGTTATATGAACAAGAATAAACTACAGTATTCTACTGTAGCCCAGTTAAATCATCTCTCTCAAACTGGCAATTATACCTCTTAAAACATTGTGCATTAAGAGGCAGAATACTTTTTCCAGAACTCTCTCTAAATAGCTGGGTTGGGTCATGAGTAATTCTTCAGGGGCAGGAATTCTCTTCTGGGCTGTGATGTTGTGGAATAACTATTATGTGGCTGCTACTTCAGCCTCATTGATGATTAGCTTTGCAGCCTTTGTATTGTATCTACATAGAGAACTAGTGCATGAGATCTGTGTAGTGGTGAATCCACTTGTCTGCAGGGAACCATGCAGGAATCCTTCACAGAGGGGCATGCTCTAAGGGACATGGTACAAAGGATGTTGAGAAAATCCATCCTAGTCTCTAACCAGTAGACCAGCAACAGTTCTGCTACAGACAGAATCTCAAATGAAAAAAAGTGTTAGATTTAGGGAGAAGACAGCTTTGGTTTGTTTATTTTCTCCCATAATTACAAAACATTGATATTTCTCTCTTGGATACTACTGGAGTTCTAAGGGTCTGATAGTCAGCTGTTCATTCCTGACTCTTACAAAACATGACCTGTTGTTATCTATCATTCTAATCAAGCTTAAAATATCCCAATAAAGCATTCATGTTAAGGCATTGTCAATAGGAATGATGTAGATTGAAAAGCTGATTTACAAAATTACATCTAGGCCAGTGGTCTCCAACCATTTTAACCAGAAGATGATTTTTTCAATGTAAGTGCAATGAAAGATGTACCTCAAACCCAAATACCCTTGCCCCACTTCCTTCCTGACCCTTCTTTGAGGCCCCGCCCCTGTTCCACCCCTTCTCTGAAACTTCACCCTGCTCACTCCATACCCCTTCCACTTCCTATTCTCACTCACTTTCACCAGGCTGGGGTAGGGGGTTGGGTTGCATGCTCTGATCTTTGGCCAAGTGGTTTAGAGCGTGGGAGGGGCTGCCGGCTTAGCCCAGGATGGGGAATTGGGGTCCAGGAGGAGTTTCAGGGTACAAGCTCTGGGAAAGATTTTGGGTGCTGGGGGTCTCATGTCTGGGGCAGGAGGTGGTTCAGGGCTATGACAGGGGTTCAGGAAGCAGGCTCTGGCTAGGTGCCGTTTAGCTGAGATGGCTTCTGGGTTGTGGAGCACTGGGGTTAAGGTAGGCTTACTCCTGCCCTGGCCCTGCACCACTCCTGAAAGCAGCTGGCATTTACAGCGATGGCTTAATGGCACCATGTACTGCCCTCATCCACAGGCACTGAGCCCACAGCTTCTACTGGCCATGGTTCCCCATTACTGATCAATGGGAGCCTCAGGAGTGGTGTCTGCAGGCAAGGACAGCATGTGGAGACCCCTGCTCTGCCTTTCTTAAAGGCTGCAAGGACATGCCAGCCACTTCCAGAAGCAGCAATTGCTACAGGGATAGTGACTCCAGCCATGATGGGTTAACGCATTTTAGAACTCACTACTCAAAGAATTACATTTAAGCATAAGAGAAATGAAAATTACGAAATGCACAGACCAGTCAAAAACCAAAAATAACACCACACTCTGCAAGCAGTAAAAGTGGTAACAACAACAACCCATGTATGTGTTGGGTTGGGAGGTGAGAGTGAAGGACAGTGTGTGTTTGTGAGAATGACAGAGACACACACAGTGTGAGAGAGTGGCAGAGATTTGCATTGCCAAGCTCCCTCCATCCCCTTCTCTCTGTGTAGAGACAGGGTACAGAAGTGGGGGGATGAGGGACACCCTGACATCAGTGTCTCCCCTTTCTCTCCCACACCCTGCACAGCAAGCAGGAGGCTCCCAGGGGGCAGCTCTAAGGCAGAGGGCAGGAGCAGCATGACAGTGGGTGGAGGGGCAACTGAAGTGCCAGCACTTGATAGCTTCCCAGCCAAACCAGTCAGGATCACCTGTCAAAGGCTCCAAAATCTACTGGTTGGTGACCACTGATCTAGGCCTATCCTCACCCTGATTGTTCTGGCTGCAAGGTAAGTAAAAGTACACACTGGACTAGACAATGGTAATGATAAGGTATAAGTACAGAAAGGGACTCAATGCAGCTACACTGTACATTCACAATGGAAAAAATATTTTCTTAAATAAAGAGGCTCATTATCTGTCTGCCGAAAGCATAGGATATGTGCTATCTTGTTGCAGAGCACTAAAAATATTAATACAGACCGACATATCACAAGAAAAGCTGTTCTCGCAAGATTTCCAAACCAAATTTACAATCTCAAGAGGTTTGGACAACTAACAAGTCTAGTCAAGCATTCACTCACAGACAATGCAAGCCACTTTTACACAATACCACAAAGGAGGATGCAGTTGTGCTTGAAGGATCCGATCATGCAATCTGTTGGTAATGTTAGTGGAGACAAAAGGGTCGGTACTGAAATCAGGCTCTATACCTTTCAACTCTGTTTAATAGATTTGAGCCTTCTTACTTGATAACTACCTGGTAATCAAATTAACCATTAGTGGTTGGCTTTTGTTTGCTTTGACATTCTTGGTTTTTACTATAGTAGAATCTCAGAGTTATGAACACCTCAGGAATGGAGGTTATTTGTAACTCTGAAATGTTCATAATTCTGAACAGAAAATATTAGGGGCATGTCTACAGCGGGGAGTTACTTCAAAATAACTCCCCTTATTCTGAAATAACAAGGCAAGCATCCAAACTACCAAGCCAGTTATTTTGAAATAATGGGCTTGTTATTTCAAATTAATAACTCCTGCTTGTGAAGAGGAATAAGCTTAGTTCAAAATAGTTATTTTGGGAGTTATTATTTCAAAATAATTCATTTTAAAATAACTGGTTAGTGTAGACATAGCCTATGATTGCTCTTTCAAAAGTTTACAACAGAGCATTGACTTAATACTGCTTTTAAACTTTACAATGCAGAAGAAAAATGCTCTTAAACAAAAATGGCCAGAAACAGTTTCCTTACCTTGTAATTGTTTTAAAAAAACCACCTTTCCTTTTATTTTTTTAGAATTTATGTTTAAAAAGCACTGTACTGAACAGTATTTTTTGTTTGTTTTTCTTTTGTTTCTGCTGCCTGATTGGTACTTCCAGTTCCAAATGAGGTGTGGGATTAACTCTTCAGTTTGTAACTTTGAGGTGCTAATGTACCTCTGTGTGTATGTTGGTAGTTTTATTTATTTAGATATTTTATATCTCCTCAGATTTGTATCAAACCACATATGAAATTAAATGAATTATCCTACTTAAAAATATTCATTTGATGTGACCCTGATTTGTCTACATTTTTTAATTGCAAAGGTTTTAAGAATTTTTCTCCCATGCCCCCTGATTCTGTGTATGCATATCACATTATCTACAGTATAATCTTCCTATAAACTTGCCAATATTTCCAATTAACCCATGTCATTAATGTAATGTTTTATTGTATGAACCATACACTAGAACATTAATTACTTTGCTAGTCTCAAAACATTATTTTTAACTAACCAACCTGGACTGCCCTGATATTGTACTAAATAACAGTGAGAAACTGAACAAAAATGCATATAGTGATGCATACTCTATTAATTTTTGGACTAATGTAGTACTAATGGGTTCCAGTTCCCAACTCTGGTCAGTTCCAATATCCAGTTATTTGGTAACATAGGAATCTTGATAGTACAGTACTAGAAACACATATACTTAATATGAAAATACAGATATCATATTACAAATAAGAAATGTGTTAGACAATTGAATATGTACAAGATAAACATTTATATTGGGTAACAAATGTCTTAAGAAGAGCTGTGTGAAATTTTTCCACTGAAAATTTTTTTCAGAAAAACAACCAGATTTGGGTCCACTGAAACATTTCACTAATTCATGTTAAATTTGTTGGGTTGTTTTGATTGAAAAAAATGTGAAAAGAAATAAAATATTCTTTCAACATTTTCAGCATTAAATGTTTAGAAATTAAATAATTTCAAATTGAATTGTCCTTCTTACAAGCTCATTTGAAACAAAACATATTGTTGTGTGTCAAAATAAATGTTTTGTTCCATCCGAAACAATTCATTTTTACTTTTCGATTTGTAAATTATTTTTAAAAACACTCATTTTTTGAGTTGACTTGATTTTTTTGGATCACCATTGAACCAAAAAAATCAACTATTCACACAGCTCTGACTTTAAGTTATCACCCCCAAATTTCAGTTCACATACACTGGGCACAGTTCTGCTTTACTTTTACCGGAAAATTATTTCCTTTAGTATGATAATTTTTATTGGTCCCCTTAACTGGTTACTTATATCAGTTTTCAGTATATTTACAATAACCAGAGTGCTGGTAAAACCAGAACTTTTCAAGAAGCTTAAAATAACAATTCTACTCTCTCAACTCTCCTGGCTACAGAAAATTCCAAATAATACAAAATAAAAATGTGTGGTCCATGAATTCTATTGTTTCATAGATTTTTATATATTACATACATATATATTAGTGAAAAAGATTATATTCCATGATCTGGAAAGATGGCATTACCCTATAGCAGTGGCATTCTGAATTCACTTTGTCCATTTGGAAGTCAGCATTCATTCAAACTTCAGCTTTCCTTTTTGCTCTGTATAATATACAATAACTCATTGGAAATTAAATGATAAACAAAACTGGAGAATGTAGCGTAACGTGTGCTTATAAAAATCAGCTATTAGAAGGCAGACATTTGGCTAATATTGTGCTTGCAGCTGGCCTTGCAACTTAATTCAGCCTTGTCCAAAGAAATTTACTGCAAACATTTACAAAGCAACTCTTCTATCATACAAGACACATTCTGTTCTTTGGCAAACCATGTAAATCATAGTTTACATGCCCTCAGGCACAGACATAACAGCGTCAAGGTAACTGTGCAATATAACATTTTATATAGCCAATTCATAAATGTATTTATTAAGAGGGAAAAAAGAGGTACTGTTGGAGGCATCTGGGTGGTAAAGAGCTGGTGTTGGTTAACTTACATAAAACATTAGTTCAGATTTCAGCTACATTAAAGTCTTTGAGAGAAATAAAAGCCATTTCTGCAAAACAAAACAGATTAAAAAGAAAGGAAAGCTTGGATAACTTTCCCCCTAGGCTATGGATTATTTTAATACTATTTATTTCCATTACATTGGGGTTTTATTAACTACCAAAATTATTGTTATTATTATTAGAAGATTTACTCAGCCTTGCTCAGGTCCTTCAGGGCGGGGTGGGGGGTGGTGAGTGCAGGAATCAGGGCAGGGGATTGGGGCTGTGGGGGAGTGCAGGAGTCAGGGTTTCAGGGTGAGGAGGGGTGCAGGGCAGAGGGGTGTGTGTGTGTGTGTGTGTGTGTGTGTGTGTAAGAGTCAAGATTTGAGGGAGAAGAAGGGGCTCAGGTCAGGAGGCTGGAGTTGTAGGGGGTGCAGGAGCTGGTGGAGGTCGTGCTGGCCATGTGGGGGCTGTTGTTGTAATACTGACAGACCTGGGCTGTCAGTGGGAAGAATCAAACCTCAGAAGCTTTGTGTATGAGCCTCTACTGCATGAGCTAAGAGTCCACTGCATGGTAGCTAAGGCTGAAGAGCAGACTCATTATTTTCTCTGTAAGTGCCACTGGATGGTATATGCACCACATTCAGAAGGTGTGTGGGTTACACTGTCTTTTGCCTTTGTTTCACTACAATATCACAGCCTGTTTCATTTGCCCTTTCCTGGACTAAGGTTATGTCCCCCTGGGGATCAGTGCTCTTTCTGTCAGCTGCTCTACCATTGCTAATGTCCTTTTACTGTCTTTTAGGAAAGTACTCATGGCAGGCACTTCTCTCTTGTTTCTTGTAGGCACCACTAATGGGGTCATGTCCACATATCTTAATGCTCCAATTGGTAGATCAAATATCTCCTTGGACGTGTTCTTGATATCTCTACAGACAGCAGCCCAAAGCCCACAGATTATCAGTGTGTTTACCTGCTGGTCCGCAGCTTGCCGTCTTCAGTAATAAGGAAGTACCTTAGCGATACCGAGTCGGTTCCTATCAGCACAGACTCATCAGTGACTCCTTTAAGGTGGGGCATAGTAATGCAGTGATGTCTACTTCTCTTTCCATACTTCTTTGTTAAGTCCAGGAGCACTATGACATATCGTTGGTGAAGAATAACCTTCACTTATGACATAAGTTTGACTCAGGATGGGGCTACCCAACTTTTTCTGTTTGCTCCAGAGTCTTTGCCAACATACAGGCCTGCCAAAGGCAAGGGGTGGTGGAGGGACAAAAGTCAGGCAAAGCGGGTAGATATCCCAGGGCTGCCAGATGTTGCTACTACTATAGCAGCAATGGCAGTTGCCTGGCCCTGGGTCCCTTAAATTGCTGCCAGAACCCTACGTAGTGTACACTGGGTGGTGTGGAAGGGCTGACTGGAGGAGACTAATCACCGAGCCCTGCCCCTTCCACTTGAGGGTCTGCCCCTTCCCAGAGCCTGGAGCTCCTCTCAATCCTTGCTTCAGTCCACCAGGGCCTGGTGAAGTCTGTCAGCCACCTTTTCCACACATTAGATGAGGCCGCAGTCCCCAGGCTTGGGGCTGTTGGATCAAGGACCAACAAACCTGGTATATCAGCCAGAGTCTTTCCTTCTTTCTGCAGAAAGGCCAAGATTTTCTTCAGTGTCTCTACATTTAAGGCAGGAACCAGTAGGGGAATGGCTTCCAAGACTAACAGTTTCCATATGCCATTTGCCAATACTAGCTTGGCTTGGAATTTGTAAAGGTCCCATTCCCACTGACAACTCTCAGAATGCTACAAAGGCACCATCCTCCCTCATAAATATGTGCCCACAAATTCTACAGTTGCTCAGGTGTTCTGTGGCTGCCAACAAAGCAGATTCCACTGAGCCATCATTGAAAGCCTCAGGTATTCCTGTCACTAGAATACAGTACTTAGCGACAATATTCATCCCCTTACACCTATCCCCTAATGTGTATACAGCCATTATACAAACTGATTTCCCACAAATATAACACCGTTCCCCACATTATTGATTTATTTATAGTGGGTTTGCAAAAGGGATCTTGGGAAAAGCTCCCAAAAATATAAACTTTCTGTCAGGTGGTGGTGGCAGCAACACTGGCCAACTTCAATATCCGGAGATACTGCTTAACAATACAAAACAAAACCAGCTCAAATCCTGTCCAACAATCCAGAAAAATTAAATGCCAGTACAGGTGCCTCCCACTTACAAGCACCACGTCTATGTATAATAAAACTTTATTAGCAGGGAAAGGGAGCTCAGCATTAATTTGGCACCCAGAGGCCCAACAATAGGATGGAGGGCTTCCATTGTGTTGGGTGGCATACAAAACAAAAAAATGAGCATCCCTGTCCCTGAAGGCTTTTTGTGATGTTTTATGGCTGTATGTTTGCAGGTAACACAGTAAATATATTGTGGGACAATTTATGGCTCGTTATCAGAAGGTGCATTAAAGTGGGGAAGGGACACACTTTCTCATTTTTCTATTCCATCCATGTAGAAGCAGACTTTGGATACAGGATCTGGAGAGCCCAGAGGGAAAAGAGAGTGCGACCAGCAAAACTCGCGATTCCTGAAAGGACTGGGCTGGGTGCAGAGATGGTCTGTCCACCATGCCCTAGTGCTGATTAAGCTGTATTGGCAGAGCAGTGCTGGCTACACATTTCCAAATGTGTGGTGATAGCTACTACCAAGTGGGGACCCCTAGTAGACCCCTTAGTGGAGGCATTGTGGGTTTTAAAGTCAATATGACTCCCACAATGCCCCATCAGACAGTATACCTGCTCATTCAGCAATCCATTGCCTTAGGGCAACCATGAGTTCGCCCCATGCATACACACAAATTGATTCAAGCTACTTAAATGTGCTTTGTAAGTTCAAAGTTCCTACCTTGATGAGTAATTCCTCCTGACCTGCCACATACTTAGATGTCGTTAGTGACACACATTTCCCTTAAATATATCTATGGATGCTGAAGTGCCAAGATACTTATCTGGTACTATACTAAAGTTCTTTAACAAAGAGAAAAATTAGTGCTGATTCTGCCACCCTTTCAAAGGGCTATAGATGACATTCATCATATTCTATTATCCCACTCTCAAAGCCCTAATTCATTATGGGTCAAACCATGCTCTGATCTCACTATAGATCTGAATGTTCTTTCATTCTTATTTTTAATGCAATTGGATCCAAGAATGACTAAGCACAGCAGTTTCAATCTTTTGGCTTATTTTATAAAGTACTCTGTGTGTGTGCTTGTGTGTGGATAAAGAGAGAGAGAGAGAGAGAGAGAGAGAGAACACAAAGGAGTACAGGTTGGATCTCTCTTCTCCAGCAGCCTCAGGACCTGACCAGTCCTGGATGAGGGAGTTTGCCCGACAAGGGGAGGTCCCCTGATAACAGCCCCGACAACGGGAGGTCCCCTGGTGCCAGCTCCTTCAGCCCTGCTGGGCTGTCTGAGGGCCAGCCCCAGCTCCACTGCTGGCCGGCTGGCAGCTCCAGCCCCGCTGCCAAACAGCAGGTTGCTCAATAGGGCTGCCACAGCCTCACCCCCTCGTGGCATGTGGCCCCAGCCACGCTGATTCTGCTGGGCTGCTGTGGCTGGCTTCCCCTCCTGGGTTGCTGCGACTGCAACCCCGGCCCTACTGCCGTGTGACGGGCAGCCCCAATCACATGGCCGCCACCGCTGCTGCCTGGGCTGCTGTGGCCCGCCACCTCCCAGGCTGACGCGGCCCAGCCAGAATTCCCCCCTTGGGCTGCTGAGGTCTGGGCTGTGCTGCTGGGTGGCAGACAGCCCTGATTGCTCTCCTCCCAGGCTGCTAGGCCCTGCTGCTAGTATACTGGCAGGGTTGCACCAGGCTCCCAGCTGCTGACCCTCCTGCTCCGGGGCTCTCTCATCCAGGAACATCCGTGGTCATGCCAGACCACGGATGTTGCTGGACGATATAATCCCAGATTTGGGAGGTGCAACCTGTAGTGCCTCATGAAAGTTGTATCAGCATGAGGCTGGAGGTTACCACATTTCTTACAAGTGGTAAAACTACATGTGAATGATGTAGGTCTTCCCAACTAAGTGACAGTCAGGTCTTTATACCACACCATTCTATCATACATTCTGCATACACCCTGTACCTTACAGTAAAACTACAAGATATTTGAGTATATTACAAAAATACTGCCACCATTTTTCATATCACTCCACCTGATAAAGCCAGGCTCCCTGGGTGCTACATACAAAACTTTATAGGTCTCAGCAGATGAAAAAATTAAAAGAAATATTAAAAACTTTTAAAAGTGAACTAAATGAGCTTTTCCATACATACTAGTGTCTCCACTTTAAAGTCCAGTGTATTGTGACCTAATGGCAAATTCTGTGCCCCTTTGGTAAAATGAGAATATCCATTTCTAGTCCTAATGGGTCATGAGGTATTGTTCTTTAAACCTGCTGCTGATCCTGAACATTGATAACCAGTGTAATTTCAGAGGGGGCATTCCATAATGGAGGGAAAGAAGGCAATAGTTCAGATGGAAGATTGATTTTTGGTTTTATTTTAAGTAGCAGCTGTTTGAATCTGCTCAAGTATTTGGAATATGAGAATAAATTCCAAGTTCAAAATAGTGATAAAAAGAGCAGCCATTGTCTCAGGGTAAAAAGCAAATAAAATTATAGATCTGGCTGTGAGATTTCAACTGCCTTTGAATTTATTTAAAAAAGCAACACACACATAGAATGAAATAGCTGGATCCAAAATTACATTTTTTTAAATTAATGCATCAGAGCAAGCCAAACTGATATCATGAGACTTAGATAGAACTTGGCTGAAGAAAACATATGAGGGTCTGAAAAGTATGAAACTCCAGGCAATATAGGCAGCTTACATTCCTTTTTGTAAGAGAGAATTGCCTCCAGAACACTTTACCAAGATCTGCAATGAGTTGAGGTTATCATCAGTCTTGTATCACTTATGCTGAGGACAGTTATTGGCATACTCTGAAGCTGCTAGGATAACACACTCATTCTACATTATTTCAACAGTCTCTTATTTTTCTAAGTACAGGAAATATCTTGACTTGGCTTCAGGAAGTGGCATCATATTATGTACAGCAGATGACTTTAAACTTGCTACAGTATTATTATGGTATCTAAAACACTTCTCTAATGTTAGTTAATTTTAATTGCATGAAATTAAAGTTGCTATAATTGTCAATCTGATATAAGACTCCACGGTATTATCTTGGAAGATCTCTTCTGGTCAAGTAATAAATTCACATTTCTGTATTTGTGAATAAGACTGTAGATACAGATGAGAAGAAAATGAAGAACACATATTGGTCAAGTAATTTTTATATGAAATTGAATCTTCACTTTGCATATCCTAAACAAGAAGGCAGTTTTCTTTTTTCAATTTTTCAGTTTTCAATTTTCTTTTTCATTCTGCTGCACTTTGCAGAACCATTTTCAACTCCAGCCAAAGTAAAAAGGCTTTTCCAAGAGAATTTACACTGCCTCCTATGGATTGCCATTGCCATTGGAGTTGGGACAAGTTGAATTTGTATATGAAAAAGATGTCTTAAAGTCCATTTATAATTCAAGGAACCCTTAATTCTACATTAATTTTATTTCATCATCTCATATATCACAGCATATTATATTTATAATTGAAATGGTCAAAATAGGTAGACCTAATATTGACATACCTTTCATTTTTATTCAGATACTGTCTTCGAGTTAAATTGACAACCACTATAAAATTTCAGATTTTAGGATTACTAAACTGAGCTGCAATAGTTCAAAAAACAGAGAACAGATTATTTCCTATGACAGAATAGTACATTGACCATTCTACCCCTTCCTTAACTCCAATGGATTCATCTAGGATCTTTGAACTTCACAAGTCTTAATCCCAGGTCTGCCATTGACTATGGAGCTCTAGGTAACTTACTTAACCTTTTCCCCCAATTTTCCCACTGTAAATAGAGGGTAACAGTCTTTATTTGCATTCCTAGCAGGGTGATATTATGTTTAGGGTGTGTGCAGCCTTATAAATGTAAAGGAACATGTTTAAATACAAAACAATCACAGATGACAAAATTATATGAAACCAAGCACCATTTTGCAGATATAATCCGTCAGTCAGAGCTCTATGTGTATATGAAAGTTAGTTATGTTTATACAATTTTAGGTGTAAACAGAAATTGTGAGTGCAATTTTAGAAGCAGTTTTCCCCTTCAGAATGTCCTCTAAGCTTATTATTCATCCTGTACTCTGTTTCGCAGAGTGCCTGTAATGGATGCTTCAGAGAAAGATATAAACCCCCTGTAATTCAATTAATTGTGTACAGGAAAAAAATTTCTTTCCTGGCTCCACTGAAGATCACTATATCCACTGAAGCCCTTTTAAAAATAACTTAGTAAAACTACAGAGACTAACTATTCTTATTTGTATTAGTCTCAGTCTTGTTTAATCTTGGTGTAGAATAAACCACATCAGTATATGTGAAAACAAAGTCATGATGAATGCCTATAGGATTTCTGGATACACCAGACTGAGAACAATTGACAGAATATGGCAATTCAAGATTATCCCCTACCTTTTCATTTCCCACTTTTGTTTATTTTAATGTTATCTGCATTACTGAATTTTGTAAAACATTTTGAGATATAGCTTTGTGAATTATGAGTCTAAAGTAACCTTTTCTGAAACACACTCACCCTTACAAGGTCATGTCCCCCAATGTCTGTCTGTTAACTGAATGTCTTGAGAGTATTTTCAGTGTAACATTATTTCATATGTCATAAAATATGATGCTTTTTGTGGTTCCAAAACACTCTAGCTTGAGTGCTGAAGATGGTTCATAAACATTAATCCCCGAACACTGTAACATGAATCTTTGGTATCTTATTACATTGTCTTTTACAATGATGACTCCATCCCTGAATCAATGAAATAAAAATTAACATAGTGTATATTTTATACAAAACTAGCTGCAGAAACTCATATTTTGCAACTGTCATCCTCCTTTATCTTCTCCCCCTTGGAAGATGGAATCCCATGTACTGTTTTATCTCACATTGTAAGATCTAAGTGATGGGGACCTATCATGCAATGTCTGTAAAGTGTCATGAACATCCATGGCTATTTTCAAATAAATACATATATTATATTATATAATGATCCTACGCACCTTCCTGACTACAGCTATAGCCAAGTCAATGTCGAGCTATAGTCTAGTTGAGGTAAGAAGGCCAGATATACCTCCTCTTTTCCCCTTACAACTCTCTCCTCCTTTTTTCCTGACTTAGAAGTTTGTCATCTGCTTTCTTCCTTTATCTTTTCCACTTGCTCCAGTGGCCCCATTCTTTTGCATATTTCTGATCTCCCTTGTGCCCACTCTCATTCTCTACCTCACTTTTCTCCTTAACCTCTGGGTCTCCTCTGACTCTTTCCCTCACAATAAAAACATGCTTTACTCTCTCCAATAGCTTTGAAAAATTGACCTCATTTGCATCTTCAATGACTGCTCCCTCTCTCATCTCTAAAAACTCATTGAATGGGCTGTTTACAATGGCTTTCGGGAGTGTCTCTATTCCAAATCCACTCTAGGCCCTCTCCAATCCAGCTTTCAATCCTTGCATTCTTCTGAAATTGTTCTTGCCAAAGTCTCTATTGACTTCTCCCTAGATAAAACACTATCAGTACTCCATCGTCATCCTCCTTGTCCTGTCAGCCATGTTTGGCATTGTCAACCGTGCTCCTCTTCTTGAAATCCTCCCTTGGTGTCTGTGTCTCTGTTCTGGTCCTCCTTCACATAGCTCTTTCAGCATATCCTTCACGGGATCCTGCTCTTTCCTCCTCTAGCTCTCTGTGGGGTTCCCTTTTCTTCTCCCTCTCTAACTTATCTTTGAATAAGATCATCCACAAATGTGAATTCAATTACCATCACAATGCATATGGTTCACAGTCTACTTCTCTACTCCAGATATGTCTCATTTTGTTCAAATTAATATCTCAGTTTGCCTCTCTGACCTTTCCTCACTGTGTAGCTGCCGCTCAAGCTCAATATAGTTTAAACAGAGCACCTAATCTTCTCTCCTGAAGAAGTCTCCAACACTTCCTTTCTTGATCACGGTGAACATCACCTTCCTTTCACTCGATCCATACTTTCACTTTCATCCACGTTCATCTTTCACTCAGATCTCTCTCAAGGTCCTCATATCCAGGTTCTCTCTAATTCTTGCCCATTTTCTCTGCATAACATCTCTCAGATATGACCCTTCCTATCTATGCACATTGTTAGCACTCTTGTCCACATTCTCATCATCTTTCATCATGTTTATGGCTACATCTCTCTCTCTGGCCTCAATAAATGCAACCGTGCTCCACTCATACCCATTCAGACTCATTTTCCTTGACTTTCACTTTGACCATGTCATCGCTCTCTTTACATTTTTGTAGTGGTTCCCCCACCTCTAGTGCATCACACAAGCTCCCTGTGTTCATTTTCATAGCTCTTTGTAGTCAATCCCTGCCCTCCATCTATCGTCTTTCATTCACAGCTGAGCTGTCTATCATGCTTGCCTATCATGCCAGCCTCCACTGCCTACTTGTTATATATTTTCAGATGAGCACTTTTCTGTTTTTTTCCCTGCCACCCCATAAGATTGGTAGGAGCTGCCATGAATATCCACAAAACTACGTCATTCACTTTTGATTTCCTTCTCAAAACTCTTTCCCATGATGTTCACAAAAATCTAGCACAATGGGGTCCTGGTCTATGCCTAGGGGGCTTGGACAATATGATCATATCAATACATAAAATATTATAGATGAAAATTCAGCATAGGTCATTGTGAACTTTAAGATCTATTAATAATCCACCAACATTAATAAAACACAAAGGTGCTCCCAGCTTTGCTGAAGCCATTAGTTGGTTGTGCAGTGAAGTGACCTCTACTGACCTCCCCTACCCAGTCCAGAGAACAGTGGACACATGACCTGATGTGTCCCTCTGAGCTAATGGGCAAGGAGGGATGGACTACAACTCCTCCCAAACCTCTCTTGCTAGTCTAGCAGTGAGGTGGCCAGGCACGCAGTGAGGAGTAAGCTGCTCCAGAAAAAGGGATGAATGCTCCAGAGCAATGAAAGAGCAGGGAAGAATCACAGCTTTCTGAAACACTACTCTCTTCCAAGGCTGCTCCAGAAGTGCTGACGCTATGTGCTGCCCTTACTCAAGGTGGCTACATTTCAAATCCAGTGCACACTGAAGGAAGCCGCTGTGGAAGGAGTAAGTTGTGTTGGTATCAAAACAAACTACTCCTGTGCCTTCCTACACAAGCTATCATTGTAGAATTTGAACAGTTCCAGACACTACAATAGCCACCCCTATTCATACAGTGAAGAGTTGATAAGCAGTGCCCCGAAATGACGATTTACTGTTTCTGAACCTCAACAGTCTACGCAGCTCTCACTGAGTTGGCTGTCTGGATGGTTGCTAAGCAGCACCATGCGGACAGGCAGTTAGTCAGCAGTCCATGACAATGCTTTCAAAATGACTTTTTTTTTTTTTTATGAGTTGTCAAACTCTCTCCTCTCTCCTTTAAATATGACTGCATATTTACCAAGGAGAAAAAACAACAGGGAGTACACAGTTTAAATATTTAGAAATCTAGTGTGGTCTTGTAGAATTATAAATCTGTTCCCTTTTAAAATTTGCAGCTGTGACTATCTCCAAGTATTGACCTATGTGGGGAGCAGGGGCTCCTTCAAACCGCTTGCTTGTCATTTATACTGTCCTTCCTTCCAGTGTGTAGCACATGAGAGGTTCTAAAAATCAAACAGACAAAAGAGAGGAACCTTTTCCTTTTTCCCTTATGAGAAAGAGGAACTGGGAAGAAAACAAAAAATGGCAAGGATGGCCTGTCTATCAGGGTCTACTGCCCTTTCTTAGGCTCTATCTCCAGTCCCTTCTCTTGGCATGTACTGCTTTTCAGCTCTGCACAGTGTCAGGAGCGGTGATGCCTGTGATTTATCTCCCTCTCAGCTGCCCTGTTTCTGTTGTCCGAGGTGGAGCAACCCTCCTCTTGTACTATAAAATGGCATCCTCCATGTGCACTTGGAGGGCCAGACAGAACGGGTCTGTGTATACAGTCTGTCCTGGGGCCTGCAATGCACTCATTGCATACACAGACAACGCACCACTGATCATTATAAAATTAAACCAATGGAAACAAGACAAAATATCTCAGACTTGGTTTATCTCAATTGCATAGTTTCAGGGGTTTGTTTTCCTGTTTGTTTGTTTTTTTGGATGTCCTTATTATAATAGAACTTATAGTTCAATGATTGGCCTTATCAACCACCTGAGGGTCCATAATTCCCATGCAAGGTGATCATATTTGGCAATGAGTGATCGCCCATCATCCTCATAGTCTCAGGTGCTGCTTTATTTCCCTCTGCCCAGCATCATGGGTGTAAATGGATCCCAAAACCTGCAACTAATTCCATCCCCATAATGCAGCAAAAACATGGTTTAAGAGGAGATCTAGCCTGGGACCTTTGGCGATCAGAGTTTAAATCCCTGGTCAGGACAAATGGAAATTCTGTATGTAAGAGAAGGTAAACAGATTTACATAGACTCTAAAGATAATGTTGGCTAAGATGAGTCCTGAGGCACTCATACTGTTACTTGAAATTACAATGAACATCTAAAGTTCTACACATTACATCCTGGTCATATTATGTGCTGGAATAGGTCCTGTGTGGCTTTTTCTGAGGCTTTAATAACTTCAATTTGATAGAAGTGTTTTTAACAGACTTTTGCTATCAAAAACAAAGCATTTAAAGTTTCTAATCTTGCCACAGGGACTCACATGTATTGCAACTTCAGTAGGTCCAGAAACACCAGAGTACAGAATGAGAAACCTCAGCAAATCACTTCTTGGGGTCACAACAGTATAAAGTTTTTAGTTTACAAGTATATTCTGAAACCCATGTGCATCATGAGCTAAATTCTGGCCAGGATACACTGTGCTAGATGGAGTTTCCAGCCCAGCTTGACTCAATGCTTAAAGTGCAGTAAATGAAATTCTGAAGAAGGAAACCGAGTTTATCTGTATTTCTATAAGCTTTTCTATGGATCAGAATAATATATGCACCTCATGAAAATTAATGCACTCTTTAAAGGATACCTTCATTTTCTTGTTTGGGAATAGAAACAAGAGAGACTAAGTGAATTGTTAAAGTTCACACATAGAAAGACTAAAGTAGAGCCAGGAAAAGTCACCCCTCAAAATGCCACTCGATTAACTTTATCATAATACCCACTCTCTCTCTCCCTAGTGCAGTGACCTGCCTGCTACCACCAGGAGTAACTACTGGGATCACTCGCAAGTGATACTGGGGGGAGGAAGAGGAGGAGCAGTCAATTCCCCAACCTGGCAAGGGCAGTAGAATCTCCCAATTTGAGTAACAATTAGGATGGGCCTTTAAACAAGGGACAATGGTGTCATTCCCTTCCCTTATCGGGCAGTCAAGTGGAGGTAGATGCAAAATCAACATGTTGAATTTTGACCAATTCTTTCTCACCGTAGAGGGATAGAAAGGGAATTGTGTGGATGTGACATCTGCAATTTTCAAAATAATTGTGTGAGTAAACAATACAGTACTCTCACAAAAATGGATAAATAATTTTCTGAATTGTTAATAATGGTCCAATCCAGATTAACAAACAATATTTTACATCTTTTATTCCAGTTAGCTTTTTGTTGATGTTACATCAGTGTCATATGATTTCAATGAAACTCTATTGAGTAACAGCAAATGTCAATTACCATCTTGATATCCCTAATGTCAGTTACTATCTCATTGCAACCAGTATGAATTCCTGATAAAGTTACTGACTCGTGCGCACAGAACCCATGATGTTATCATGAACTATATCTTGTATCTTATATATTTTGGAAGGCAACAAGTAAGAAAGATAAAATGAGAGATGACTGAAGGATGGTAATTATGTGTTGTAGCAATGTTTGAGATTTCAAAATCACTTTCATTTTGTATTGCAACAAAATCAGAACACCTTGATCATGTTTGCAAAAACTAAATTGTTAATTGTTTTTAGCTTGAAAGCTGAACTTTTCAACTCAGGAAGAGTTTGACTATATATGCCTTTCTGGCTGGGGCACTGGCTAGGAAATAGGAGATTCAGGTTCAGATCCCTGCATGCTCTGGGCTTGTCCACACTGGCAAGTTTTGTTTCCAAAACCCCATTTTTGGTGACAAAACCCAGAGAGCATTCACACTGCAGTGGAACAAAAGTCATGAAAAATGCCCAGTTTCAGTGACAAAAACCTTTCACCTCCATGTTGCCTCTTCCTCTCCCTTTACTGTCAACAATCATGCAGTGTGTACTACAGGAGGCTTTTTTCCCCAAGTTTATTGAACTCCAGGATGTTTCCCACAATGCCTGATTCACCACTATAGCCAGCACTTTAAATTCTGCTGTTCTGTAGCCATATAAACAAATAAACAAAAATGTCCTCTTTCCCCCTGCAAGCCCTGGGGAACTTTAACATTTATCTCCTGATGGCTGGCTCAGTGTCCAGTGCTCCTCATGGCATCTTCTTAGAAAAACAGGGGTGGCTATTGCTCAAACACACTTCCAGAACTTTAGCATTTTATCAGTATGTGGGGTGAAGAATCGGTTCTATCACAGCTCTGAGTGATGCGTAGGAACTGGGACATGTATGACAACATTTATTGAGCCCTTTGTGAGAAGAAATATGAGCAAGACACTCTGCAATGCAGAATCAAGACAAAGGAACTCCAGCAAGTGCACTAGAAGGTCAATGACACAAATTACCATTCTGGTGCTGTACCCAACACATGACATTTTTATAAAAAACTGGATGAAATCTTGGGTGGGGACCCCACATCTGCAGGCAAGAACCCTGTGGATACTTCAGATAGCATAGAGTCAGCAGAAACAGGACTTAACCTGGAGGGAAAAGATCATGATGAAGAGGCAGAAGCAGATGAGGAGGTGGGACTCATTATGGAGTCACCTGGTGCGGTAGGCAGTGAAGAACTGTTCTCACATCTTGAGGCTCAAACTGAGTCTTAGCAGCTGGACGTGGAGTATGAAGCAAGGAAAGAGATGCAGAATAACTTACTTTTCTGCAGTGTGGGAGGAAGGGGCTTTTACGTGGAGCACCCAGAGGCTTGTTTCTGTGAGCTCACTACGCCCTGCCTGGTTTGGCATTATGTCCAAACAGGGCATTGATGCACAGACATATCAATAGAATTTTGCAGGGAGATAGTGTCAAAGAATTTTGTGAAATGCTAATTAACTTTCTCATGGAGAGTCCCTGTCAGGGCTGCCATTTCCCCATCCCCGTGGTACGACACTCCCCCCAACCATTCCTCTATCTGTGCTGCTGGAACCAATGTGGCACAGAGTTGAGCTGCATAAGGAGTGAGGGGTCCCCTGCTCACATCCAGAAGCAGAGCCCTGGTTTACCTGTTAACCTTCATCAACCAGTGTTACTGCAGCCTGTGGACAAGTGGAGGAATATTGCAAATTGTTTCCATGTATACCTGCTGCACAAGTAAGGACTCTACCTTCTTGTTCCTGCATGCCAAATTCTCCTCCCACCCTCCTACATTCACCTTTCAAACTCATCATGATCCGAATGTCTGACAAGATCTGTTTGCCTCTAGCTAACAGCAAAAATGGCCAGTTTTGTTCAGAGAAGTGCATGTTAGTGAAAGGTTTTAATCTTTATCAAGTATAGAACAGTCACTCTATTGTTAATGGTTACTTTTCCAGACCAGACCTTGAGAAGGCAGATGTGCTCCCCCACTGACAAGATTAGTCAATTCAGAAAACAATATTGAGGACCAGAGCGGTCCTAGTTAAGGATGTTTTGCAACCTTCAATGCTCCAAATTGAGAAAGAGAGAAAAAACATGTGCCAGGGAGATGAAAGTGAGAACAGAAGCCACTGACCACGTGGTGAGGCTCATGGAAGACCAAATCAAAATGCTGAAGTGTCTAATTAAGATGCAGAGCAAACAGAACCAAAGGCCTCCATGTTAGCACATTGAGAATTCTTTACCCAGTAACCCTTCCTTTACACCCACACAGATACCTCCCTGGCATCATATGTAAAATTCTATATCCAGCAACCCTTCCTCTACACCCCCACACTCCTTTTCACTATCTGGCAATGGATTTTTTCCCAGCATACTCCACTCCCTGTCACAGCAACTGTGACTTCGACAGATGGACATTAAAATAATTGTGAGGTTTTCCAATAGCCCTTGCCAGCAAGCATTCACGTTTTGTGTGTGATCATGATTGCAAGAGATCAATAAAGACAAAACTGATGCAGGTTTCCATAAGCTTGTGTGACACAGCCCATACCAATTGCTCTGGCCCCCTGTGGAAGCCTGTAACATCCCCTGGTCTCATAGGAATGCCTTGCTCAGGATGAGTAGTGGGAGGAGACAGGAAAGCAACCCCAACTGCAGAAATATCAGTGCCCTTCATTGTCAAACTGGTTCCTCAGAGCCTCCTTGCTACCTATGGCTGCCCTATGGGCTCCTATGACAGCATGTGTTTCTGGCTGTTTGAACAGTGTGTCCAGGTGCTGTGCCTCAGTGCTCCACTCATGGGCAAACACTGCATCCCACTCTCACACAAATTATGTAAGCAACAGCATGTAGCCACCACCATGGAGATATGATCCTCCATAAGGTCCAGCCTGTCACAGAGACACCTCCATCTCCCTTTCAATCTTCCAAAGGCACATTCAACAAACATGGAGGATTGGCTTAGTCTGTAGCTGAACCGCCCCTTACTGCTGTCCAGGTGTTCTGCATAAGGCTTCATGAGGCAGGGCTGTAACAGGTAAGCCAGGTCACTGAGGATCACTATGGGCATTTCCACATCCCCCATTATAATTTTGTGGTCTGGAAAGGAAGTCCCTGTCTACAGCTTCCTGTTCAAGCCCCTGTTCTTGAAGATGCATGCATCATGAATCTTTCCAAATCATTTGCCTGGAAATGGATGACAGGAGAGGGATCACATGATGATTGCCTGTTGTGTTCCCTCCCTCTGGGACATCTGGTATTGGCCACTGTCGGCTGACAGGATACTAGGCTGGATGGACCATTGGTCTGACCCAGTATGGCCATTCTTATGTTCAAACTAACCCGCATTCATGTCTGTGAAATGACCATGGTGATCCACAAACACCTAAATCACCATCAAGAAATACCCCTTCCAATTGATGTGCTTTATGGCAAGGTGGGGTGGCACTACAATGGGAATATGTGTGCCATCGATTGCCCCGCTATAGTTTGGAAAGCCCATTTCAGTAAAGCCAGCCACTATGTCATCCACATTTCCCAGAGTCACAGTCCTACACAGCAAAATGTGATTTATTGCCCTGCACAATTGCACAAGTACTGTCCCAAGAGTAGACTTCCCCACTCCAAACTCATTTGCAACTGAAGGGTAGCAAACAAACACTGCCAGCTTCCACAAAGCAATCACAACATGCCTCTCTAGTGAGAAAGCAGCTTTCATTCAGGTATTCTTGAATCACAGTTCTGGGGCCAGCTCAGCACATAGGTCTAGGAAAGTTGCTTTATGCATCCTAAAATTCTTTAGCCACTGCTCTTCAACCCACACCTGCTTGACAATGTGATCCCAATGTATCCTCAACACACTGAACACAACATAGGAGAGAAGTCTGGGATCCGTGATTTCTCACAGCAGATGCTGGAGTGTGCAGCAAGGACGGTCGGTTTCAAATGGTGTGATAGTTAACCATAAGCTTCAGGACAGCTCTGTAGCAAAGACCTGATGGGATGTTTTTCACATTCCCAAAATGCCTTATGCTACATTGCGCATTCCCACAGTGCATGGTGATTGAAGCTGACGCCAGGCACTGTGGGATGCATACCCACATTGCTTTGCTCTTTCTGTCGACGCAGGAGATAACAATGTGGCCATGATATATTGACAGACGGGGGCAGTATAAGCGTGATTTGGTTACTTTATTTCTAGTGACTTTTCCATGATGCCAGCATTTTTATTGCCAAAACTTTCCACTGTAGACCTAGCCTCTGACTCAGCTTGCTTATTTTGAAATAAGCTATTTTGAATTTTTTTGAAAGAGCTTATTTTGAAATAGCACGTCCACACTACAGGGAAGCCTCAAAACTAGTCTGAGGCAGGTTCCCCTAATGTGGACACGCTCTCTTGATTTAGAGCCCTAGGAAGCACCAGGGAGTAATTAATTTCAATGACTCTGGGGAAGAGCTATTTCAAAATAGTAGCAGTGGAACGTCCACACTATTGCTATTTTGAAATAGCTATTTCAAAAGGGGCATTATTCCTCATGCAATGAGGTTTACAGATTTTGAAATAAGCCATCCATTATTTCAAATTTATTTTGAAATAATGGAATTGCTTTGCAGCTGCTTGCACTGTTATTATGCAATAATGGCTATTATTTCGAAATAACACTGCTGTGTAGATGCACCCAGAGTGATATAGGATGAAAAGGTTTGCGGTGACTCAGGACAATGCCGTCAGGCTCCTGTCTCTCCCAAACCCTGATGAAAACTTCATTGAAACCAACTGGTCTCAACAAAACAGGATTTTTTAACATTTTATTTAATCTAGGGAATTCTGACCACTGCTAGAATGTCTATTATTCAGAAGATCAGAATCACAGGGCCTTTTAGAAAGAAAAATCTTTCCCACCCCAAAGAGGAGAAAGAGGAAAGTGAATCCAAACCATCAACCATTAGAAAAATAGAATTCTCTAGAAAAAATAAACCGATTTCCTACCACAGACAAGCCTAGCCTGCTTTAGACTGTATTTGTCATAATTTTGAAGTAGTTATGTAATTTGACAGTAAATACTATGCTTATAGAAAGAATAAATGTGAAACAAAGATCAATAAAATAAAAATTACAGCTTATTGTACCCAATTCACTGTTTCAACAAGGCTTTCTGAAAACAGATTTAAGAAAATAACAGCCTCCCAGTTCAATGGAAACCTATTATAAATGCCTCCCTTTTGAAAAATACAAAATCCTTAGAGTCTTATACTGCCCTCAAGCCATGGCAGTAATCCCAGTGATTTCAATGAGAGCTGCATATTCATAGTTTGTATCTGAGAGCTTAGCTGCCAAAAGCTAACAGAGAGGAAGAGCTCCTCCTGACTTACTATGAATTGCTCAGAATAAAAATCAATGGAAATTAAGGGTTAGTTTATGACTTAAATTTCATCTTATGCTGCAAATTGTGTGTTGATTGGTGGCACTCTAATTACAGTGGCAACACATGTTGGAGTAGCAGTTCTATGGCTTTTGCAACAGTTCTGGAAAATGTGGAGGGAGGATTTTGTGTGTGTACTCTTTTTATCTCTCATGTACCTCTTGCATCCGGAGAGGTAAGCAGGGAGGAGTGTCTCTCCTCCCTAGTGGGATTCTACTTAGTCTTTGCATATGGGCTTTAGGAAAGCAAGTTCCTTTCACTCTTCACCCCTTTGCACTTGATTTTACAAGTGAATAGCCTTACTGACTTGAATGGGACCACTCCTGTGAGTTTGTCCTGCTCAAGGTGGATTGAGGATCAGTTACTCACCTTTCCAATCAGCACTTTTATGGAATAGATTGGTCAACGTACCAAAAAGCTACTTCAAATTATATTCCTTTCTGGCCATTAAAAAAAACAAACAACAGAAAAATCAAAGCAAGGTGTGTTTGCTCCCCTTTCCAGAATCTGATGCTGTGAAACTGTTGAGTCTATTTAATAGGAACATACCTGTTGGAGGTAGTGCTGTGGGTTCTGCCAAGAAGGCATCAGGTGAAGGCAAACATTCCTTGGTAAATGTGATGTCATCAAGTGCTATATCACCTCTGTAACCTTTCCCAACTTGCCCTTCAAAGGTGATCTGGAAGTCCTCATCTGCATCCAGGAGCAATTGTTTTCTCTGCCAGAAGTTTCCCTGGTTTCCAGTTAAATCGAAAAGGACCTTTTCTGGATTTGATGCTGTCACCTGATAGATGGTTAAGGATCCAATGCTGACACCATGCATATGGTAATAAAATAATATCTGCAACCAAGAGTAATGGCATTCAATACCCAGTAGGGAACATTAAATATCCTCTGTCATTACAATTACCCCAAATTTTCCACTCAGAAGCATCCTTAATTCTCAGAAGAGAGTCAAAACTGCTGAATCATTCCTTACCTAGTGTTTTAATTAAACACAAGGAAAAATATCTCATTAGCAGTAATCTATAGTACTATTCTTCAGTAAACTAATGGAAGCTATTTTGGAAACCAACATTTCAGTACTTGTAGAGCTGCTAAATGCTGATTGCCTTCTTCTGAGCAAATTTCCCATTTAAACATAAAACTGTGAAAACTGATGACAAAGCAGAGGCAGGGAACAATGCATAAACAATGTCCTTTAGCATATGTGGAGTATCTTGAATTACTCAAGTATAACACTCGGATGGACTCTGAAGTGTCTCACCTACATAGAACTCTTTCCTAAATGAGAATTACTTCAGAGTGAGCCTCTATAAAAGACACAGTAGGGAAAATAGAAGGAGTCATCATAAGTGAAGAGAGAGAGAGAGAGAGAGAGAGAGAGAGAGAGAAACAGAATATTAAACATAATGATAGTGCTCAAGTAGGGTAACAGTAGAGAAAGTACAAGGAAGGACCACAGTGAACAGCAGGTGTTGTCAATGGCCGTTGAATATTTAGTCTTGTACTTAGTTCTGTTTCAGCCAGATTCTAGTCCCTGACAGAACCTTACCTTTCAGTTCATGACTACTTAGACTCCTTAACATCCTCTTGTGATGGATTTATCAAAGACTTCTTGAAAATTAAATAAATTAGGAGTTCTATATTTTCAACTCATTTTGTGGAAAACAAGCAAGACTTGCTGATCTATAATTTATGGGATCACCTTGGCACTTGATAAAATGTAGACTTAACTCTTCTCTTTCAGTTTTCTGGCAGAACAACAGATTTTAACAACTGACTACACATTATACCTTCCATAGTTTTGTTCCTTTCTATTTTTATCACTTCCACTGGCTTTCCACTTTTTGAAGGATACTGTTTTGGCTTGAATTTACCTTGTCTTTTAACCAGACTACTTTTTTCCCTTGCCTTCTGTCTCCCTTTTATGTTTAGTAGTTTGTAGGTGTGTTGAAGTCAATGAGAGTTTTGATATTGACTCATGCGTGTCCATATCTATGGATCCAATGTATATTCTTAAGTAGCCTCTGAATTGATTCCAAGGAATTTAGTCTCATGCTCATTCTAAGAAACAAGAAAATGTGTCTACCTGGTGCAGTCCTGGGCCTTGAAACAGGCAGTTTTTGGGGAACATAAGATTTCCTTTACCTGGTGGTGTCAAAAACTGAAGATGGTTTTCCCATTCCCACTCTATTACATTTGTAATTAATTGAGAAAACCCTCCTGATCCCATCTAGCTATTAATGTTTTCTGTGAAACACACAATTTATCATCCTTATGTCATTATATTTTTATTTGGTTCCATGTCTACTTTGTATCTCAATCACTGATGGTCACCAGCAATTCTGCGCATCAAAATACAGTCGGCTACAGTTTACAATGCAAGCCAGCCATGTGTGCATGCCATTATGATTCAAACCTGAATTCTCTTGAAGAACTGCATAAAAGGAAACTTCAAAATTGCAGAGATGTTCAAAGTGCTTGAAAAGTGCCATAAACCCGGCTTTGATTGTTTCAGAATAAAAAAAAATGTCTTCTGATTTAAGGAAAATCTACATACTTGATAAACATATTTATACATGAAAAAAGCTAATTTTTGCCAGCTATGACCCTCATCCTTTTTTTCTGGCATTTAAGGTACAATATAAAGCGATATTCATACAAATGGATGTTTCATCATTAGTTGTTTTATATTTCTTCAAAGCAGATGTTATTGCCCACACATAGATGTTCAAAGAAGAGAGACAATGATTCTGAGGGCATAAGAAAAAGGATTGAGAGAAATTTTCAAATATGGAGGCCCAGAATTTCCAAGTTAAGAGATTAGCTTATTTTTTTCTCTATTGACAATTTACTCATGTCATATTAGTATAATAAAATCATTTCCTGAAAAATATCAACATCAACCAAAATGATTAAAAGTGAGCTCTTCAAATCATTTTTTTCCCATATGAAATATCTAGGTAAGGGGTTAAAATTTCAGCTGAGGTCTCATTTGAAAAGTCAGTAAATCTATTTAGAAATGTTAGGATCAGACTGCTTCAATTCCAAAAAGCAGCTCTGCATCTGTACACTCAGAGGACTTCAGAATCAGCTCCAGTCACAGACTCTTTAAAAATGAAATTTAAATTTGTCAGCATCCATAAGATTTCTGATAGAGTTATCTTCCTGAGATGGTTTGTTTCTTTATGGAATCGAATTAAGATGAAGTAATTGTCATGGTGTAAATCAGCAAAACACAACAAATCTCTGCAAAATTCTATATAAAAAGATGTCACACCCTCTTTTACAGGTTAAAATGCAGACAGGCATTGGAGCTCAAGTTTCCTGTATGTGGATGAATTAAGAATTACAGCCATATAATGAGAAGTGGAGATATTTCAAGGTTTTGGGAGGAGTGTTGTTTTGGAATAAGAACTGCAAAGAACTGCTGAGCAGTACAAGAAAGTGAATGAATTAAAAAAAACCAGACATTTCTGCTAGTATGGTGGGTGGATATTTACATGCTAAGAGTGATTTACTCTATCTTGCATTTATTAATTGAAATTATATTTCTTCAATGCTCATTTTTAAACTCAAGATTCCTTCCCTTAACTGTCATGGCTGCAAACAACTTAAGCTTGTCTTAGGTCTTCTCACATCTTCTTTTAGCTTTCACCATGCCTTTATGCCATCCAAGATGCCAAATTAGCTTACTCCTTCATCTCCTGTATTTTCTCTTGTCCTTCCTCTACATCAGTGGTTTTCAAAGTACGGGTTGCGACATAGTATTGGGTCGTGGAATATCAAGCACTGGGTCACTTTGCTGTAGTATGATCAGGTGACTAATGGGGGTTGCAAAGTCAGGCTTCCTGCCTGTTCTGGCACCACAGACCTCACTGCACACCAGAAGTTGTCAGGAGCACTCCAGCTCCTAGGTAGGGGACCATAGAGCTCCACACACTGCCCTTTCTCTGAGTCCTGGCTCTGATTGCTTGCACACCTCTGCCTAAGACTCAGACCTGCAACTGGCTACTTCCAGGGCACAACATGGTGTGAGGTGCCAGGACAGGTGGGTAGCCAGCCTTAGAATTCCCACTGCTCTGCTGACTGTGAGTTGCTGGAGGTAAGTCCATGCCTAACCCAGCACCCTAATCCTCTGTCCCAGCCCTGAGCCCCCTCCTGCATGCTAACCCCCTCATTTTCTTCAACTGAATTGTGAGACAAGAAAGTTTGAAAAACATTGCTCTACATCACCCTCTATGTCTGGCAACCCCTTCCCAACTCTACCTTCAAATTTCCATTCTCTCCTCTTTTGAGCGTCTCAAAAAAACATTTCTTACAAAGGCCTTCAAATCTCTATCCTCCAATCATTTTAAGCATACATGTTCAGGTGTGCAAGCTGGTGTGCATGAGGGAAAGCAGCAGTTAAATACAGGAGGAGGAAGAAAAGACAATGGTAAACAAACTTATTTCTGCTAGTGAAAATGTACAAAATACAATTATTTGTTTGATTCGGGTGTAGGCTTTATTATTTAAATAGATAAGTGGATGTGTTGTTATGCATTCATTACCAATGAGGTTAGGTTTATTAACTTGCTTTTAATAGCCTAGATCAGTCAGATCAACCCCATTGAACTTTGTGAACTGTGGAAAAGAGAAGTCAGTGGCTACGTCTAGACTACAAGCCTCTTTCGAAAGAGGCTTTTTTGAAAGAATCTTTTGAAAAAGCCTCTTTCGAAAGAGAGCATCTAGACTGCAATCACTTCTTTCAAAAAGCAAGCCATTTTTCGAAAGAGAGCACCCAGGCAGTCTGGATGCTCTCTTTCAAAAAAGCCCTGTTTGCATTCAAAAACGCCTTTTTTTGAAAGAGCGCTTTTGAAAAAAGGCGTTCTTCCTCGTAACAGGTTTACCGCTGTCGAAAAAACTGCCGCATTCTTTCGATTTAATTTAGAAAGAACATGGCAGCAGTCTAGACGCAGGGGAAGTTTTTTTGAAAAAAGGTAACTTTTTTCGAAAAAACCTTGTAGTCTAGACACACCCTACGAGTGGGGGAAAAGTATTTAAATAGAGCAAGTAATACTATAAAATTTTCTCCCCAAATTTCCACAAATCCCTTTCAAGTGTTCTGTGACTGCAGGAGCCACAAGCATATCTGTTTTAAGCAACTGGGTTAATAAGATACAAAAGAGCAGTTTAGCAAAGAAAGCAGAGGCTGCACTGAAATTAGAAAGCCTTTCAATCCATTTTTCCAAATGTCTGGCAGGCTCTTTTCAGGACATTCAAGAATGTGCTGTAGCACTTTGATAAATCAAACTTCACTCTTCCCCAGTTTCTGATAGATGAGTGAGAAGAATCTTCTGATCACATATTCTTCCATTTGCAGTTACACTCCCTTATATTCAGTTGTTAATGTACCTCTTTATTCAATTTTTCCATTAAAGCAGATCTATGCAGGTCTTTCAGTGCATTAGTTCAATACGCCTTTTCTAAGCCACTCTCTGAATAGACAATATCTGCTTTTGCTACTGACTACTTCCAAGACGCCCAGTGTACTTAAGTCATTAAGTCATTCTTCTTTAATCAGCTGCACCATGAGCAACAATATGTTTGTTTGGTAATTGGTTTCAAGGTCAACATGGGATCAGGACCATAATGCTTTTACAACAATCCAGTTTTCTTTCAAAAACATTTCAGTCATAATCTATTATCTATCACATTAGTGATTACTACTTTGTAGCAGTCTACAAATCAGGCTCATACCTCCCAGTACTATGCCTGGACATACCTTGCAATTTTTGCTCCTTCTGCTCAGCTTGGGACTGAAAATCTTGGCTTTCTGCTGTGGCAACTGAGGGAATGAGCTCTTTATGAAGATGTAATGACCAGATGGCCCTTGCAAGGTGTGATCAGCCATTGGTCCAGTGCCAGGTTTCATGATACTGCCCGTGCTGAGAGTCCAATCAAAGTCGTCATTCTGATCTTGCTCCCAAGCACAAAGATCAAATTCAAAATTGCAGTGCCCCATGGATGTACCTGGAAAAAAAAAGATTGTAAAATATACTGTGAAAAAATAAAGATAGATGCAAAGAACCAGCTTATAACCAAATACACAAAAAAGTGATTTGCCTACATCCTCACAACAGAGAAAAACAACAACATGGGTTTGTTTAATTAATGAATCTTTTTAATAGATAAGTTGTTGGTTCACTATTATAAAATGACTGCTGATAATAAGATCATTTTAAGGGATTTCTGATTACTAAACAGCTTCTGTGCTTTAATTCCAGCTTATTTCCTTTAAGCATTTGATCCAAGTAACCATTAATGCACACATTTTAATGGGCAATATGCAAATAGACAAATAAAGAGGCTTGTAACTGAACATTATTTTATGTCTATACATAAAACTATTCAAGTTTTATTATATTTATATGTATAAAATGTATGTTTTATATTTCCTGTGAAGTTGTTTTACAAGTTGCAAGTACTTAGATTTATAGTATTTTCTAAAGTGCCAAATATATCAACATTTTAAGTCAGCTATTCCTACAAATTAATGTTGACATAATTACAATATTCTACTTAACCGGCTTTATAGTTTATCTACATTTTCCTTAATTTGCTAATAATTACAAACCTGAATCAGAGTTCACTGAAGTTAATGGGCATCTGACTACAGTGGGCTCAATTAACTTTTGTTGTTGTTACTGGAAAGGAAAAGTACTTTGAAACTAATTTTTTAAATTGGAATGAGTCATTTGGTTTGACAAAATAAGAAATCACAAAAGCCTTCTCCTAAAGTTCAATCAGAATCTGAGCCTCTTCAGAGATCTGATAAAGATCAACATCTAAAAGGTAGATGTATTTAAGTGGCATCCGTTTAAAAGTCTTAGGGGAGAGACCAACTATTCTTAAAGTCCTAAAGATGATCTTGAACTAAACACTCCGAAGTTTGGGAATGATGAGACCCAAACCTGAGTTTTGTTGCTAGAGCCTCTCTTTACTGGAAATGTATTTGTCTGCTAAAGAGCAGCAAGGAAAATTTAAAATTACTACTGAAAATTCAAGCAAAAATTATTTATTTTCCTGACAGCTTTTGTCTGTGAATACAGTGTAGACTTGAATAATAAGCAAAAAGTTTATGTTGTGCTACAAGGACAAGCATGTGGTGATTCAAAACACAATAATAGCTTTGAGTTACAGGTCAACAAAATTCATGAGGCTATTGGAGCTGCAACTTTTGTCCTATATTTATTTAATTATGAGTTTTAAGAGTCCTATGCTTGCTAAATCCATCTTTTTATTAATAAAGCACTTCTGCACATGCTCAGGCCCCTTTCATATAGAACCATGTTTTTTCTGAAACAGGACCTGTAACTATACTGAAATTTAATATACCAGCTAATGCTGTGCATATTATACATAAAAGTACCTCTGTGTTGAACTGTGAGCTTTGAACCAAGAGGTATAAAGGCAAAGCCAACCTGTTGCTTCCAGAGGCATGGAATAGGGCTGGTGAATTAACTAGTTAATCAGTTGGAGAAAAGTTGAATAATTAAGAAATAAACTATTTTATATTAGGAATGTTAGGTATGTGATCAAAATTATATTGGCCATATGATCTGAATGAAACAACTGTATCAAAAGATGTAATTAAAGAGAGCAAAAGCTAAACTAGTTCTAAGCTAGTTATGTCACTGTCTAGTTTTAGAGTTTATGAAAAATTACAATTTCAGTCTTACAGCTGGGGAAATGAAAACCTAATTCTGAAGTATATTGTTAGCTGGCAAAATTAATGAGGGAGGTGCTTTGGAGAATTGCAGTTGGCAAACTGATTGTCTCTGATGTTTGTTTTGACAGCATTTCAATGTAAATTAAAGCTTTGGGGCTTTTATTATATTTATTTAATGAAGTAATTTTAAATGGGACAACCTTACAGTAAAAATGATGTAGAAAACTAAAAAACCCAGATTACAGCTGAAGGTTTAACGGCCACATTCCTTTTCACAAAACTACTTTAAAAATATGAGATTTAAGGTTTCTCTTTAGCACACAAGATGTGCAGCTCTTCTTTTCCCAAAACTACACCTTTACTCAGAAAACCTATAGCAAAGGTTCCACCTGCATTTTGGGGCTTTCTACCTCTATGTTTCACATTGTGAGGGGGTGGGGTGGTAACAGGCTCCAAGCCCAGCTCTCCTCCCTGACCCCTGAATTCATATGAGGGGGAGTGGTGCTTCATAGGGGGGAAGTGCTTTATTTCCCTCTGGGGCATTCAGCCAGGTGCAATCTGGTTCCTAACATGTCAATTTAGCAATTTAATTAAGTACTATTTACTTACAGTGAAATTCATTACTACAGACACACTGGGACACCAAGTGACTCGGATTTGCTAGGGTACTAAGTGAGGGAGGAGGGCAGAAATGGAATTCATTTCACCTAACTCTAATAAGCAGGTCAGAGGGTGGGCACTTTAGTGACACTTGTCCAGCCTTTGGGCTGAGGAAAAAACACTGCTGCCCTACTGAGCCTCTTTCACAAAGACCTGCATACAATAAACTTGTATCCCACCTTCAGCCCACTCCTAGTAGGCACTTCCAGATCATCTTATTCTGAGCTGGCTCAGAGATTCCCTTCTGATGCACAGTTAGCCTCACAGTGCACATTAAAGATGCCTGCAGTTTCCTATCAGTGCTGTAATAACGCTGCAATATATTCTGCCATGATGACACCATTCTGTGACTACTATACCCCTTGTAATTACAGTAACAAAGCAGTACTAATGATGTATGCCAACATATTACAATATTTGAAGAACAATAGCTATGACAAATTTAATCAGCTACAGAATGACCAGAGCTTATCATATTAGAGGCCTGATAAAAGCAGAGCCCTGATCATTCTCTCAGCAGCAACCTGCAAGGATATTTGGAAGAGCTGTCAGTCCCCAGAGTAACCTTAGTCTGCCCACTAACACTTACAGCACCTGATCTGCTTTCCAGCAAAAATATCCAACGTCATAAAGTTAAAAATCTATCCTCTGCAAACTGCCGTAAGCAAAGACTCCCTTTATGAGAAAACACACCTCTGTATAAAGATAAATCCTTTAGCCACAAGATGTATTTACATACTGAAGAAAATATTAGAAACAGTGTCTCAGAAGCACCATCTTTCAGAGAAATTGTTACAATAACTGTCTTTGTTGGGTATTGCTTTGCAATATTACCCTGTTAATGTTTTGACACTTGGTGGATTTTGTAGAGGTTATAGGCCACATTCCCCCAGGTCTGGTGCAGCAAGGTGTAAGTCACATTGTCACTGAAATAGCCTGGCTTTCTGAATTTTGCGGAGGTATTGGTGCCTATAGCTATCACCAGCAATCCATAAAAGCCACCATGGAAAGCTGCTAAACAGATGTGCTTCAAGCTTTTTGCCCTCACTCTCATTCTTGGTCAGGACCGGTGTTTCATGTAAGCTGAGCATTTGGGAAGCTACCCGGGAATGATTCAAATGCTGCCCAGCTGATTAGCAGAGCATCCACAATCGCCACCACCAGCAGCATGTGTTCCTGGTAGGGATGTAATAGTCAATTAACCGATTAACCAATAAGCAAAAGCATATAGGTTAATGATTTGGACTACATGCATTTCATGCCCCCCAACCCTAGCCATCCCAGCTCAGTCCTGGCTTGCACTGGGTCTTGGACCTACTCCTGCTGCGGCTCTGCTTTTAAAGTGTATTAGGAGCCAGGTGGGCAGGCAGTTCTGACTCATGCCAGGTCCAGAAGCTCAGATCCCTCCCCCTGAACAGGGGCTGCCCAGGGACTATAGAGTAGTTGACTAACCGATAAGAATTCATTAGGTTAATCAACTATTTAATTAACCAATATTTAACATCCCTAGTTTCTACTGGTGCACATCCACACATGCCTGGGTGCACATGACAAAATTTATTCCACGTGTGGATGAAAAAAATTAGAAGGAACATTGCACAGGATTGCCAATTTCTGGTCTTCTAGACTTGAATCCTTCAGACTTTCCTCTGCTAAGGACTCTACAGAAGTCAGAACAGTCCTAAGACTTTTGAGACAGTCCTTTTCAAATGGTCATTTGTGGCTCACCTGTTTATGAAAGGATCCTTCTCTGGTGACTATACAGAGTGAACAATTGTGACAAACAATAAGTGGGCAGGGGTCCTTCAATGGCTAGAGGGCAGCCTACAGAATAAAAAAAATTGAAATAGCACTTTTCTGATAGACCTTACCCTGACATAAAACTAGAAAATAAAAGCTCACAATTGAAAAGTCAGCCTTAGGTCAGACCTGAATTATGATAAAAACCTTGTTATTGACCAGCAGATTGGTTGAATAGAATACACAAGCCATAAAAGTAAGTACTGTGATGGTAATGGGAGCCAACCTCTTTTGTAACTATAAATATTTACAGTAAAAGCAATATCAAAGTGAAAAATGTGGATTGCTTCTCTTTTTACTTAAGATTATATTTCATATTTATGGGAATTGTCTTCTGCCAAACCACATCAACAGCCAATCTAAACCCATCAGCGCCAAATATTATAGAGAGAATGACCACCCAAATCTGAGTTTATGGTTTACACAGAACAAGAGTTTCACCATAAACTGAGAGATGAGAAATCTTGAGGCTAAATTGCAGAGTACATAAGCATTGTACTAATCTGATACTTCTGGTGATCTGAAAGAATGAGTCAAAATGAGTTTTGGGAACTCAGTATATAACCTAGTGGACACTTTTCCTCAGTACAAAACCAAACTAATCTACCATATTTGGCAGTCTCCATTCTGAGTTGAAACTCAGATTACACAGAAAATCATATCAGCATTCACAGCGAGAAGTTTGTAGGGAAGACTGTGCATCATCTGCCAACTTTATATTCCTTATGTATAGGCTCAAAACAAATGTAAAAAGGCCGTACTTCCACTAATGTCAAATTCACTGCCATGTTTTCCCCAAACAAAAAAATTATTAGACTGTAAAATTGAACAATCAGCAATATTAGAGGCTGATTTATATTTGTGTCTCAAGAATGAAAATGGAATCAGCCAAATGCATACCTTATTTTATATTTTAAGTGAAATGTATTTGCATCTTTTCTAGTGAAAATTTTGCCTTGAAAAACTATCTTTATTTATCAATCATCATCATCATCCAAGGTAAGATAAAGAATCAGGACACAAGCCATAATTTTTATATGTCACTTCAGCTGATTCTTCACTGTTTTCACAAAAGTGAATGCATTCTTCAATAAATGTTTTTAGACATTGTCACACCTTTTTATACAGTACTGATTAACCTGAAGCTGGTAAGGCTATGTCTTTGATCTGGTAACCAAATTTTAAAATATAAGAAATTACTATTAAAAGTTATATTATCACAGTGATTTACTGAGAGCAGAAACAAGTTGATGAACTATTGCAGGCTGCCAATTAGATTTAAATACACGGTCCTTCAGTTCCTTAAGAAGAAAAATTATACCTTGGAGCCACACATCTGCTGTTCACTTTAGTGACCAAGATTTTAATGAGTGAGGTGGCTGCACTTTAGGTATTTTTAAAAGTAGTTTTAAGAAATGATTTCATGAGCAACTGAAGTTTCCAGATTCTGGCTCCAGTCTCTAAAAAATTCATCTGGTAACGCTCAAGGTTGTGAAGAGAAGAGGGTGTGAAAAGGAAGCTTGGAGACACTGTTACTAGACCAAATCACATAAGGATATGTTACACAAATAATGTTCTCCATTTGAAAGGGGAGATGGGGAACACACAGGAGACATTTGTGTCCATTGTTCTCTTGTTGGCAAATTATAAGTATCTGTTCTCTAATTTTTACATTGGAAAAGTATCAGAAAATGGAAGGAAACACTAGAATCCCCAGTACTTATTAAATGAAAAAAAGAAAAAACACTAAGACAAAACTAAATGACAGACACATTTTTAAGGCAACATAAATGTTGCAAAGTAAAATGACAAGGAAATGTAAAGCTAAGTAAAGTTGACCATTTTGCCCGATCTGTGTTTTATAGTGATACTGTGAGTCAAACTCGGATTCTTATTGAACGTCTCATGGAATAAATTGTTACTAAACCAAAGGAATGGGATCATAAGTTGGCTTCACATATTTAACGGTTGCATGAAATTGGACCACATGTACACTGCAATAGAAACTTTAAGGCTGATTCTGGCCCTGCTCTCTCAGTTTGGGCCAATCCAGTGACTTTATTGGACTTCCTATTTTTTAGAGTAAATCAGGAATGTTCCACCCAGATGTCTAGGATTTGTTTGTTTTGACAGACAATGTGCTTTCCGCAAACATGACATTTTCCACAGGAAAATCAAACAAAATACTAATCTGATGTTTTGTATCTGTTCAGTTTTACCTAGGTCTGCCTAAGGTGCCATAGTGCCTCATGGGAGTTGTAGCTCAGGTGCCTCCTGTCCCCACTCTCCTGTATGGAATGGACTCCCTTGCTGGACCACTTTGCTCATCATGCACTCATGTGTCCAATCTGGCTGAATTGCCATAGTGCATCATGGGAGATGTAGTCTGATTAGAAAGCCCAACATGAAGCACTGAAATACCATTGTGAATCATTGCAGCTGTTCAATGTGTAATTAAGATGTAACAAAATGGTTCAACTAATTAAACTAAACATTGCAATTGGGAAATATTGAAACATTTAATTTCAATTTAAAATATTGAAATGAAGCAATATTTGCAAACCAAAATACAGTTTGTTCCAAAACAATTTTTTTAGAACTTTAATTCTACAAAAACTATTGCTATTTTGACTTTTTATCTGAATTCAGGATGAAAACAAATGTGAAACTATTATAATTTTCCACAAGATGTAAATTCCAATTTTCAGTCTGCTCTACCCCAGGTTTACAGATATGTGAAATCAAAATCAGTCCCAGGGCTTGTCTATACTTACCAGAGGATTGACATGGCAGTAATCAATCTTCCAAGATTTGATTTAGCAAGTCTAATAAAGACCTGCTAAATTAAATGCTTAGGGTACCTCCATGAACTGAAGCACTCTTCACAGTTGTAAGGAATAAGTGAAGTCGATGGGAGAGTTTCTTTGATCGATCTCCTGCTGTGTGGGGCCACCCCAGAAAATGTAAGGTATGTTGACTCCACCTATACAATTTTCATAGATGAAATTCCATATCTTACATTGATTTTCTCCACTAGTGTAGACCTGGCTCCAGTATACCACCACTTATGGAAACCAAGAAAAAAGTTTATTACTGCTAAAATCAGATATAGTGGGTCAAATTCTCAGCTGATGTAAATCGGCATAACTCAAATGATTTAAATATCATTACATTGATTCTAAATGAGAATCTGATCTGCTGTTTATTGAATGATCCCCCTTTTTGTCATAATCTAATTTTTTATTAGCAGTGTTCATAACATTCATACTGAAACAGCTGCTTGTAGTATACCAAATAATGCAGATTTGCCTGAATGAGAATTTACCAAGATTTTTTTGAAGAAAGAGGCGGCAAGCAAAACTGAAATAGAATATGTTGTGAAGTAATCCTCTAGAGAAATACACTGTTGATGAGAAGTGCTGTTTTTAAATTCTAGACTGAAGATACTGTTTGTGGATTTCTCCTGCAAAACTAAAGTTGTCTGGTATGCATGAAACAGCTAAGAGACTTGACAATTCCAGGAACAAAGTAACCAAGGTTCTTAAGATCCTACATGTATTTTGCTTGACAATTTTTGCTTTTATTTCTATGTAGAAAACAATGATTTGGTTCTCTTTGTTTTAAAAGGCAGAACTGTTCTCTGAATTAATTTATGTTGGGAAAAATCCAGGAGCAGCAAATTTTATTTTGCAAGACATGATCTCAGATTAAATAGAGGGGAAAAAAGCCCACCAATCCCAGGAATATACACTACCTACATTGTTAATTTCATTTTTAATTTCTTTGTTGATGAACTGCCAACAGTTTTGCTGCATTGACAATTCACAGCAGGCACAGACACTTCTTATAATTAGAGTAAGGGACTGCCATACTTACTACAAATGCTAGGGTTCTCATCCGAGTTATCTGCACAGTCATTCACAAAATCACACAGATTATCTTTTGGGATACAATATTTATTGGCACATGTGAATTCTTCAGAAGTGCAGGCTCTGTCTGGGATCAGCAAAGGGGAACAATCTTCAAAGGAAATATCATCCACTGCCACGTCTCCCACATAACTCACACCACGTTTTGCCCTGAAAATAATCTAAAAAAAGAGAGAAATTTCTGTGAAATGTTGAGGGAAAGGTATAAAAGCTTGAAACACTCCATGTTTGGTACACAAAACACTATGTATCTATACTTCCAGCAAGCTGCCAAAGTCCCTTAAATATTTAGTACTATATCTTGTTCTCCGTTCTTACTGATGCAAATATAAGCTGCATAAACATGTATCAATGCTGGTTTATGCCTCAAGGGAGCCATGAGGGGAACCACAATCCTACAATAACCAACGACATAAAAAATACAATACGTGAACAGTTAGAAAGCAAGGGGCTGATCCTGTTCCCCATGAAATTAATGGCAAATTTTCCAGCAACTTCAATGGAGCAGGAAAAACAATCATTCTGTGTACTGTCAGCAAGAAGCAATGGTCGCAAGTTACAGTGAGTGAGGTCTAGGTTGGATATTAGGAAAAACTATTTCACTAGGAGGGTGGTGAAGTACTGGAATGGGTTACCTAGGGAGGTGGTGGAATCTCCATCCCTAGAGGTTCTTAAATCCCAGCTTGATAAAGCCCTGGCTGGGATAATTTAGTTTGGGTTGGTCCTGCCTTGGGCAGGGGGCTGGGCTCGATGTCCTCCTGAGTTCTCTTCCAGCCCCAGGATTCGGTGATTCTATGATAATGTGGGAAAGCTAAAAGGATAGCGAACATCCAAGATGGAAGACTGCATCCTTGTGAGCTTATCCAATCTCACTACTCTCTCAAGGAATTTAGTGTTAGAATCTACTCTGGTGAAACCCCGTCTCCATTATTCTTTATTAAGCAATATAACAAATATGTAGAATATGATATATAGATATGCACTTGATAAAGGGTACATTTCCCTTTAAGGAGAGATGGGCTGATCCCCACCAGCGATTTACCTAGACAGATCAATAGCCTAAAGATCACCTGATTCTTACAAAGGTCAGAAAGAGCTCAGCTGGCTAGAGAACTGCAGGGAGAAGATAGGCCCCTGAAGAAGGCACTGGTGCAGGAGAAAGAGCCCAGCTCTTAGGTGATTCCCAGTTCGAAGGCCAAGAGCAGTTTGGCTTTGCAAGAGTCTCTGGGTGAAGACAGGGATCTGGAAGGTCTGAGAGGGGTGAGGGAAAATCCTCTAGGAACTGTAGCCCATGCTGAGCAGAGCAATTGTTTTATGTTTATCTGTTAAACTGTACCCTGAGGGAGGGACCCGAAACAGGCTCGAAAGTGGCCTTGATCCTTCCCAGGCCGGTGAGTCAGTGGCCAGCTTTCACAACTGTCGGCGCTGTTTTACTCTCAGCAGGTACATTCCATAATAACTACTATGCTGAGTATTTTCTTTGTATAAATTTATTATTCCAAGGTTTGTAAAATCAGATATTTTAGGCAGATATTTAAAGAAGCAAATAAATATGAATCAGGCACACCCCAAATACCATTTTGCTTATATTTACTATTTATATGGTATGGTGCTTTAGAGGGCCATTGTCTTTCTAAGTTGCTGGGGAGTGCTCAGCCTTGGCTGTGCACCCAGACCTTAGCCCCAGTCCTCCCCGTTTCCCCAAGCCTTCACCCACTCTACCCCCCACCCTACCTTCAACCCTACCTCCTCCTATCCCACCTCATTCTGCCTCCTCCCCCAAGTGTGCCCCACTCACTCCTCCCTGCTCCTCCTTCAGTGCCTCCTGCGTACCAGCTGAGCAGCTGATCTGTGGTGAGTGGAAGGTGTGGAGAGCAAGGGGGAGAAGCGATCAGCAGGGCTGATGGCTGGCAGACATACTGAGGGGAGGAGAGGAGCTAACAGGGAGTGGGGCTAGAAATAGGTGCTGAGCACCTAATATTTTTTCTCTGTGGGTTCCCCAGCTCTGGAGTACCCACAAAGTCGGTAGCTATGGTGCTTTATATTTCCAAAAATGCAGCACAAATATGAGCTAATATCACTTGGTAGATGCTGCTGCCTTTCATGAGTACAAAAGACCCTTCTGCAGCAGAATCAGCACAGTTTTGCCACACAAGGAAAAGATGGGGATGGGACAGGGTAGAGTGACTCACTTCCCCTTCCGTTGGCTCTCCCTATTCTGCACAAACCTGATTGACTAGAGTGGGGGAGTGCAACTCTAAGGCCACAGAAGCATGGACCACCTATGAGAGGTTGAGCTAAGACCAGGTGGGGGCCAAACCCAGAAAGATTTGGAGAGAGAACAAAGAGCAGTGCTTGCAGTGACAGAAGCAACAGCACTGAGCTGAAGCAGACACACCAGAATGCCGGGGTACGGACTCTGACTAGGACGTGTTTAGAAGAAAGCTACTTGCTGCTGCTGCTGCACTAGTGCTTGCAAATACGAGAGACTTACATAACAATTGAGACTACACAGCAGGACACCACCCCCAGTTTGAGCTCACAGTGCACACAGCATCAGAATACTCAGGTTGAACTGACTCCATGGATCAGGGGGAGGAGTTGAGGGAGATATACAGGGTTGAACTGGCATAAAGCATAGAGTCCATGTGTGTCTAGTCAGGTGTAGGGAGGTTGTGGACTATAAATTAATAGGCAGCAGGTTTAAAACAAACAAAAGGAAGTATTTCTTCACACAATGCACAGTCAACCTGAAGAACTCCCTGCCAGAGGATATTGTGGAGGCCAGGATTACAACATGGTTAAAAATAAACTAGAGAAGTTCCTGGAAGATAAACCTGTCAATGGCTATTAGCCAGGACAAGCAGGAATGGTGTCCATAGCCTCTGTTTGCCAGAAGCTGGGAATGGGTGCCAGGGATGGATGGATCACTTGATGATTACCTCTTCTGTTCACTCCCTCTGGGGCACCCGGCATTGGCTACTCTCAGAAAACAGGATTCTGGGATAGATGGACAATGGTCTGACCCTGTGTATATCAGGAGCGAGGGAATCTGTATAACTCTGCTAGAGATCCCAACTTTAGCAGAGTCTACTCCTGGCTTTACCGTGGTTAGATAAAACCATTGTTCTGTTGTTAAGCCTGGTGCTCATTCCAGGGATTAATACTGTCCTTGTAGGAGGGAGGGTTGGTGTTGTGCAGAGCAGGGACACCTTCTTAATCCTAATAATTCCCACCTGACAAATGGGCACAGACTCTTCTATCCATTTACCTCCCAACCCTAACCCCTTTTGCCTGTCGTGTCTCTCCCCACCTCCTAGCTCCTCATCCTACTCTCCAGCCCTCTGAGCTCCACATCCAAATCCAATCTGCTGCCAACTCCATGCATACATGTCCACGTGAGAAGACAAACCCAGCTGCTGAACATGAAAGCTGCAACAGTGCTGGGCACTCCCTCTCTGGCTGGATAATCTTGGCAGGAAAGTTTATTTTGTTATCATTAACCAGCTAGTTCCACTGGTATTTCTCAGCTGTTAGGGGGCTGGCAAGGGATGTTTCTAACTGTCCTGGTTACATGGGCTAGGCCCCAGATATGATGAGTGAACCTGCCTTTCCCAAAGCAGACACTGTCCTGAGAAAAAAGCTCCTGTGGAACTTGTTCCATGCTACCCAACAGTAGGGTGGTCTAAGGGAACCTGGGCCATGCTCACAGGAAGTAGGGGCCTGAAGAGACAGGAAGCCAAATGCCAGGTTGCCAAATGCCTCAGCCCTGCCCAGAACAACCAGATAACCCCGGAAAGCTCTTACTAGCTCCCTACCAGCTGAAAGACACCAGCAGAGACAGTCAATGACAACAAAGTGAACTCATCTGCCAAGACTGTCCAGCTGGAGAAGGATTCCACAGCACTTCTGATGCTTTCTGTTCAGCTGCTGGGAGTATCCTCTTGCCTGGGCAGGGTGAGCACAGAAGCTAGTAACTGGGACAGCTTCAGCAGAGTCCCAAAGACAAGCCAGCTATGGTGCAGTCCTTGGAGGGGGATTTTGATCAATGAACATTTCAGTGGCCAAAGACTCAAAGATCTGTTGACAAATGTTTTTTATTGCATCACCCTCACCCAGGGAGTGGCACCCAGGCCCGTCAATGAAGAGGGGGAGGCAAAGAGGACAGTGGTCTCAGGTCTAGCAATTCAAAAGGGCCTGAGGCTCCTGGATGCCACCACTGCTACTGTGGCAGCACCCAGACCCCTGAGCCCTTTAAATCACCACCAGAGGGCCACTGGTGCCCTCTGGGAGGCTCTACAAGGTGGGAGGCAGCGTGACATGCTCCAGAGGGCACTTAGGGCTGTCTGCTCCTCCACCTCACCCCATCCAACCTCTTCCAGGAACACAGAGCTTCCCCCTCCACACACACCTTTCCCAGAGGCCAGGCATGACAGTTGATCCCCCTGGTGGCACCTGCCATGTTCACGTAGAATATGTCTACATTGCATGCTTATTTCAAAATAAGCTATTCCAGAAGAAATAGTACAAAATAGCTTATTTCGGAATAGCATGTCTACACTACAGGGAAGCCTCAAAATTAGTCCGAGGCTGGCTTCCCTAATGTGGACGTGCTACTTCGATTTAGAGCCCCAGGAGGCACTGGGGAGTAATTACTTTGAATGGTCCTGGGGAGGGGTTATTTTGAAATAGCAGCAGTGGAGCATCCACACTACCACTATTTCAAAATAGCTATTTTGGAATAAGCATTATTCCTCATGGAATGAGGTTTACAGATTTCAAAATAAGCCATCCGTTATTTCAAAATAATTTCAAAATAATGGAATTTCTGTGCAGATGGTCGCATTGTTCTTTTGAAATAATGACCTTTATTTTGAAATAACCATACTATGTAGACCCACCCAGAGACTACATCTACACTGCAGGCTTCTTGTGCAAAAACTTGCAGAGCATCTACACTGCACACATGTTCTTGAGCAAGTAAATTTACAGTAAAGAGTCAGAAGAGAGGGCTTTTTGCACAAGAGTTATTCCTCTCCCCACGAGGAATAAGCCTTCTTGCACAAGAGCTCTTGCACAAGAAGGCAGCATGGACAGACAACAGGGGTTTCTTGCACAAGAAACCCCTATGGCTAAAATGGCCATCAGAGCTTTCTTGTGCAAGAGAGCATCCACACTGTCCTGGATGCTCTTGCACAAAAGCACATGGCAGTGTGGACGTGCTCTTGCGCAAAACAGTTCTTGTGCAAAAAGCCTGCGGTATAGACATAGCCTAATAGTTTTTACTAAACAGATGATAAATTTTTCCCATAGAAAAAGTTGGTTCTTGACTCTGACCCCTTGGAAGAAGAGTGGGTGTTTATGCAGAGACACATGACCTTTCACCAACCCTGGCAATCCACCACTGGACAAAGAATTTGAGGAAACTGTCACACAAGTGGGATTCAGGGCTAGGGGTGGTTCTGCTGCTACACGAATCCTCCCATCTTAAGAAGGGTATTTTGGGAGTTATCATCCCATTAGGGCCTCCACTTTGACTGGAATAACATCAATGGAGATGCTCTAGGGGCTGAGTTACAATACACCTCTCTTCTCACCCTAATAGACTTCACTATACACAGACAGGGATACTTGATCTGGGAAGCCACGGAGAGGTTCTTAATATTCAGAAGAGCAATGTGAATTCAAGAGCTACAAAGTGCACAGGTTACAAATGGGAATGAGCAAGCTAAAATGTAATCTAGAATCAATTTAACAGTGGACATATGAAAGAGAAGCACAAACCTGCAAATCAGAGCGAATGCCTAAGACCACTTCTGCTCTGTTCCACTGTATGCCTTGGGAGCCGCTTTGAACCCAAAGGACAGAAATTACATCAGCAACTTTACTGAGTACCTGGAAGAGAAATTGTGAATTCCCAGGTCATGGTAAATCTTCTCAACTCATTAATATAAATACAGTCATTTCTGTCAGCGTTTCCCAAATTAACCCTTACTCCACACTTGAAAATCATTAGTGGAAAACAGTCATGAGTGTGAGCTACAAGTCTGTGAGCCTCATCCTGCAGGTCCTGAGTGGGTCCTGTGTGTATGCGGAGTTCAGTACTTTGTGTTCCCATTGACTTGAACAGGAGGGGAGGACACTCACCCCCTGACAAGATATGCTCAGGTTCAGGACACGTGAATGCAGTAAGCAAAATAATCTTAATAGTAAGAATAATAAAAGCTCTAAGAGTTCATATGTCTATTGAATTATTCCATGGTCATTCTAGGAGTGTTTTGGTGTCTCAACTGCACAGGAAACATCCCACTTTCCCATAAATAAACATGTCCGCTCAGGCCACAGAACCTGATCTGTTTTAACAATGGTGGGTGCACAAAATATCCTCCTAACGTCTTGTCTTGGTTACTAGTCACTGAACTGGGGAGTCATTTCTCCACAGGAGCTAGCACTCCTAAATATACTTCTCTCTGACTTCTTGAGCATCTGAATTGAACTGAGCTGACAATATCAGGTAGATGGAGTGTGGCAAGCTATGTCTCAAGTCAGTACTGACAGAACTACGTCATAGCCCCTGTTTCCACAGCCACCTCTCCTCTCAAGGATTTATCATCTTCACCACGCAGTGTAATCTGCTTTTTGAGATCTAGGATGACCTGGACATTTTTCACTTTAATGAAAAAGTGGCATTTTTTAAAATGTCTGTAGTGCCAGAAATGTATGTGATGCTGTGCAGCAGGTAAGCTGTGCCAAATGAATAACAGGGTCCTTGCCCTGACGCGCTTTCAGTCTAGAGACACAAGAGGGAAGAGTGCAATACATTAAACAGACACGACAGACAAAGTGGTGCATGGTGAGATGCTTCACAGAACACATGAGGTTTCAGAAGTGTTTTTCTTTTTAAACAGAGGACAGGGATATCATTTTCCAAGCATTAAGAGTGACAAGAAAGGAAAGTTTACAAATGTCCTTTCCTTCCATGAATAATGGGTAACAGAGACAGGCAAAAATAATGGGAGAAAACAGAATGTACACCATAATACATCTACATATTTTCATTGTTATCTAACATTAGAATAACTAAGCTCTTCTAAACAAGCACAATTTGACTTGGGTGTTTCAGAATTTTTTTCTTACATTCACATATGTAAACTTTCCAAGGTAAAATACTTTTCCTTAATGGGCAGTCTAAGTTCTTCACTAGAAATTCAAACTATTTGCCATTTCTTGCCAGTTGCCATACCTTTGTAAAGACTAACTGCCATCATATTTTATAACCTATTAAAATCCAAGCATCTCTCTCTGCTTCTACTCAATATTCCTGTTCTATACACCTATGTGGGATCTTAGCCTTTTTGCCTTAGCATCAGATTGGGAACTCATGCTTAGTCAGTTACACTACTAAATCATTTTCAGAGTTACTGTTTTCCATGTCACAGGCCCCACTGAGGCAGAATGGCCTATGACCTTTGTTCCTGAAGGCATGACCTTACATTTAGCATCTACTACTCAGCTCATGTGAATCAAGTCTCTCTGCTAGATTGTGGCATGTAGCCACAGGCCAGAGCAGGGGGCAGTATTGAACCACTCTGCCCCAGAGGGTACTGCAAAAGGGACTGTGACTGAGGTATTATCCCCTCAGGTTGTGCACAGGGCTGCAAACTATTCCGGTGGCCTTGCCTTCTCTTCACTTTTGCAACAGTGAAGCAGCACAAAGCAGCCAAAGTGCACAAGTCAATCTGCACCAAAGCCTTTAAACAGAGGTAAAATAAACTTTTTATACTGTAACCTTAGTTTTGGTGCATGCTCCTTCATTACTATGTGTTGAGTACACCTTGCGTTGAGGATTTTAAAAAAGACTTTAAAACAGAAGAAATAAAATCCAGAATACTCTTACTCTGAACAGCTGATAAGTTACAACCCCTTTGTATGAAGGAGATTCTGCCTTCCTGTTTCTGTGGCTCAACATGGATTCAGGTCCAGGACCAGGGTAGATGTCAATTCACCTTCAAGACAGCAGAATTCTGGCAGTGCTCTTACTACTGTAATAATTTAGTTCAGTTCAATGAAACATGGAGGCATTTCAGCTATTGTGGGTTTCCTTGTGCAGCTGAACCTCCATGCTCTGGGGCAGAGCCTCATCTGATATAAACTGCCAGATTCCCTGGAAATCAATGGAGTTTTGCTAGTTTGATGAGAATTGGGCCTTTGTGTATTTATCCTAAATATTTTTACTATGGATGTTTGAAATGCTGCTGTTGGTCTATAGTATACATTTATAACCCCATAAAAACTATTTATACTTGCTGAAATAAAACCTGTCTAGAATTGTTTCCCTGTTTTAGTCTCATAGCCCAGATGAATTGGGTCAATATGCTGTTAAGTGAGTTAAGTATTTATGTAAACTAAACCTAAGTGCTTTCCTTTTTATAGTGGTGTGCTGAACGGAGTCAGAGTAAAATATTTTTATAGTTAAATGCTGGTAAAAATCTCAACTTGGCTTCTTTCAATCAAATTAAGCAGCAAGATGAATAAAACCTGAGGGGGAAATCACACCGACAAGTCAATTTAAAAGAAAAGCACAACTAACAAAATATAGCTTTGTATTTTAACCCTTTGGTCACGAGATTTTGATGTTCAGATATTTAGTCAATGTATTTTAGTAGAAAAGGGGATTATGCAGTACAATTCCTCACCTGTACAGAACCTGCATCCATACTGTAAACATTTCCCATTTGAGGATTTTACTTTAGCTAATACATCCCTCAATCATAACTTACTGTGGACAGTGAAGGGCTGGTCACTGTTAATTAGCATTTATTAGCAGTCTAGACTTGATGAAATGATAGGGTGTGACTTTTCACACAATAATTTCAGAAAGTGAATGTCTTCAGTACCTGCAGAGAACCCATTGTTGCACCATTCATATAGGTCCAAAATACCAGTTTGCATTTGGGTCCAGTGAGAGAAATGACTGGCGTGGCAATGTCAGTTGTGTGACCGAATTCTCCATTGGAACTGTCTGCATACAGATACCAGCCTTCTTTAGTATCCCTGTTCAGAGAAGATTTTATTAAAATAAGTCATTTACTCGTTGTAAAATTCTAGGTTGCTAATGCTAATACTGCTTTGCATTCATCTGAGGATCTAGAAGCTCTTTAATTAATACATCACTAAATTTTGCGAAAACCTAGGAGTTATTTTTGTCTCACTGGGAAGTCGAAGCTGAGATTTTACAACATGCGTTCCTAAAATTAGGATTCTAAATAACCTGATTTTAATGACTTGACTATGTCTACACTGTCATTTTTTTCAGCAGAAGATATGCAAATCATGCTCTGATTTGCATATCTTCTGCCGATCCTTTTTGCAGAAGAGGTTTTGCCGCTAAAAAGCCCTGGGTAGATAGGGCCATTTGCCAGAAAAAAACACTTTTGTGCAAGATCCCTTATTCCTCAAAAAATGAGATTTACAGGATCTTGTGCAAAAGTGTTTTTTCCCAACAAATGGCCCTGTTTACACGGGGCTTTTTAGCCACAAAACCTCTTCTGCGGAAAGGATTGGCAGAAGATATGCAAATGAGAGCACAATTTGCATATCTTCTGCCAAAAAACCCGGCAGTGTAGATGTAGCCTATACATGACTGAGCAATGAGCACCCAAGCAGCTTCCAATGACTTGAGTGGAGGCTACTGAGTGCTTAGTAATGGTGAGCAATGTTGCATCACTTATTTAGAATACTACAGGAAGACTTAGGAGTTTAACTTTAGAGATCCATTTTTTAAAATCTTGCAAAAGGTCCTGAAGAACTTAACTATGGTTGGCTGACAACTGATCATCAGTTGGCAAAAGCCAATGGGACAGAAGTCCAGTTTTGCCAAAAAGTGAGGCACACCCCAATAGGGACATGTGGAGGAATGTTAAGAGGGTGCACAGCAATCCTGCCTCAGGCTGCCAGCCTCAGCCCTAGGCAGTGAGGCTTGGGCAAGAGCCTATATCAGGCATCTGCTGAGAGCCCTGTGCAAGCTCCCATTTTCACTTTGCCTTAAATAAAGGGAGGTGTTGTGTGGAAGATAACAGCCAAGCAAGAAATAGAAACCTAATGTTTAGCTCTCAGCTCTAGCCATTAGGCACCAATTCCAAAAGGATCTCATCACTTGCATTAAGTTACAACTAAGAATCTGGTGCATTGTTTTGTTGATGTATTCCAACAACTCTAGGGGAATGAACAGATATTTCAAATTCTAAATATTTTTCAGTAATCCAGTTGAGACTCCTTGAAGCTGTGCAAAACAACTGCTTCTTTAAAGAACATTTTAAAATAATGAATACAAATCTGTTCATTAGTGCTTTAGTCACAGACTTCCTCTGTGTTGTTCTGCGGGGGGAAAAGTGATAGTTATGCAATTGGAGTTACTTTGAGAGAAGGTATTCATGTTTATCACTAGAAAACTGTAATAATGCTTTACACAGCACCTTTCATTAGAAGATATCAAAGTGTTATATCAAATATTAATTAAGCCCCAGCATACCTCTAAGGTAGATGAGGAATATACATATGATTGCATATCATAGGCAGGTTAAATGATCCATCTCTGGGGTAGCTGAATAGTGCATGTTATAAAAGGTTAGAAACATAGAAGTTGCCTTGTTAGATCATTCCAATGATCACTACAGCCCAGGACCCTGTCTCCATTCATGGATTTTAAGGTGAGATCTACTGGGAGAATCTGGTCTGACCTCCTGCAATAGCACAGGCCATACTACTCACCCAGTACATCCTTCAACAGGCCCATATGTTGTGCTTGAGCTAGAGCACATTTTAGAAACTCATCCAAATCCCAGTGTAAAAAATAAGCTTCAAGTGATGGAAAACACACCATATCCCACAGAGTATTCTAATGGCTCATTTTCTTTATGAGTAAATGTTTTGCTTAACAAGATGATTTAAAGTCCCAGCAATGAATTGCCTAAGACTTAAGTTTTTCCTAACCCCTGCAATCAATGACTGACATGTCTCGAGATGAAAGAGTTTAAACCCATCCTACAGTTTCAGCCTATTTAATGTAAGTGTAGAAGTAGTAGTGAAGGCAAATACTAGCTGTGGAAAACATTTTTGTAAGCAGACAACATCTTCAGCAGAATAATGCCCTTGTATGCCAACAATAACAGTTCTATGATTCAGAACTGGCAGGAAAAATTTACTACATCCAGTTGTCATCAGCATTACTTTTCTAAAGCCACTGGGTGTTCCCATCTCCCATACCAGCTCTGGTCTATCCATACCTTGATTAGCTGCTGCGGTTGCTATGATTACTCTGAGAGTTGGTACTGCTACATCATTATGTGTAAAAACCTCTGTAAATCCAGAGGTGAGTAATTCCCCTGAAGTTATCATGAATTATGAAAAAAAAACCTAAAGTAGTAATAGGTTCCAAAAAATGAACCTATTTGGCAGATAGTCTCATGTGTTAATTGGGGCATATGAGATAAGTATGATCATAAGTGTGGAAAGTAGGGGTGCTGCAGCACCCCCAGGTGTAGGGCATCCCAGCTCCACTCTCGTGCTACCCAGGGTCTGGCCACTAGCTTTGTATTCCTGAGGCCTGAGGACTCTGTTACTAGCCCCCTGCTTGGCCTTACTCAGCCCCACTGCCAGCCCTCCACATCCCACTCAGCCTGTCGTCCCAGCCAGCTGCTGATTCTGTGCCTGGGGGATCCACCTCCTGGCCCTGCATGTGGGGTCTCAGCAGCTGGCCCCAGCTCTGGGGGATGGTGAGTGGCACAGACAGTGGTTGGTTCAACACCTCCCACTCCAAAAACTGTTCCAGTGCCTCCCTGTATGATTCATAATAGAAAAAATGAACTAGATACAAACACAGCCGTATGTGGGCTGGGTCTATCCAAACATGTAGCCACAGATGAAATGAAATACTTGCATGAGAAAAACAGTACTCATCAGAGCTAACATGTTCACTGTCATCCATAAAACACTGCTGGCCAATCCCCAGTCTTTAAATATTTCTTTCTATGACAGAAGCAACATGCATGACAGTTTATAGAAAGACTGTGATCAAGCAGCACTGCAGGAGTTAGAGAGAGCTTTTGGGCTCAACTAGCCTTGCATTATTGGCTCAATTAGCCAATGTGGGAGTAAGCACCATCTCCCCAACCAAGGGAGACTGAGACCGAGCCCCTGGCACCTGAAGTAACTGGGTGAGTGAACTGCAGAGATGCTGTAGGGCTCACCCTCACCAACTGATGGATGCCCACCTGAAGGAACCTAGGACTGCTGCAAGACTCTACCCAAGAGGAAACCCTATGAGAAGCAGGCTGCCCAGGAAACTGGACTAGAGTGAGCATGCCCAAATTGAACAAACTGGTAGGAAGTTAGGTAGCAGATTCTGACTGACTGCTAGGAGAAGCACACTCCCACACCCATTCAGGAGTTGATGTTCACAGGGCACTGGGCTAGGACCTGGTGAAGGAGGAGGAAATGTGTCCTCTTACTCCCCGTGTCCTTAAAGACAGAGGCACCTCAACTAAGCAGGGGGCTGAGAGGCAGCAGCTCTAACTACTCGGCCACCTGGCCCTCCAAATCACCAGTTACAAATGTGTTCTCTCATAAAACTTTGTATAAGCCACATATCAGTAAAGCTTTTCATTAAACAAAAGCAGAACACAGTGTCTTAAAAAGTAGGGACTGGCTCATAACGCTTCACTGAATGCAAGGAGCTTGAAATTAATGGAGATTTATACTGGCTGATCGTCTGACTAGTAATTGCAAAGCTACTGTCCAAGATGAGGATGTAGATGCTTGCTGAGTGACAATTTCTGTCATAAGAAATCAGAACAAAGTTTACTCAACTTTTATGTGAATTAAGGGAAATCAGAGCAAAAACTTAAGAGCATTTTTAACTTTCTCCCAATAAAGCTGCATAACTACAGATAGCCCCCTGGTTCAAGTGAGTCTAATTGCTTTTCCCATGGCTAGTCTTAATGTGCAAGGCCATTACCGCAGTAACATTAATCATTCTGAAGTAATTTGGAATTTCTGGTTCTGCTTTGGTTTTCTCCATCAAAATCTTTCCTGGAGTCTCATAAAAGATATGGGGATAAGTTTAAATAGCCTCCTACACAACAGAAATGTACTGTTCTGAACCATGCCTCATGGCCTATTGACAATTCAGAAATTTGGCTACTTCTTGAAATGTATGGTTCCATGTCCCAGAAATGGTGGTGTTACATCTAAAATCACCCGCGCAGGAGAACATATTGAAGGACAGAAGAGTTTGGAGGAGTCACTAGGAAAACAGTCTGGCTGTGTCTACACTGGCGCGATCTCACGCAAATGCAGCCACTCTTGCGCAAAAACTTGCTGCCTGTCTACACCGGCCACGTGTTCTTGCGCAAGTAAACTGATGTTCTAATGTATAAAATCAGGGCTTCTTGCACCAGAACTCTGACGCTCCTGCCCAGGAATAATCCCTCTTGCGCAAGAGCTCTTCCAGAAGAGGCCAGTGTAGACAGGCAACATGAATTTCTTGCGCAAGAAAGCCCTATGGTTAAAATGGCCATCAGAGCTTTCTTGCGCAAGAGAGCATCTACACTGGCATGGATGCTCTTGCGCAAAAGCACATGCCAGTGTAGCCACTCTCTTCTGGAAGAGTTTTTGCACAAGAACTCTTCCGCAAAAGAGTTCTTGTGCAAGAAGCTGCCAGTGTAGACGTAGCCCCTTTGTGCCTATGGCTTGAATGCTAGCTGCAGTTGTAGTACCTTTATAAAAAGATCCTCTCAATCAAGGGCCCCTTCAATTTTAAAAACTGAAGAGCTAGCCCTCTTGATTTTTAAAGACCTGAATTGAATAGGTCCTAGCTATATTAAAAAGCTTCTCCTTGATAGGGTGTCCAGATAGCAAGTGTGAAAATTTAGGGAGAAGATGGGGGTTATAAGCACCTTCATAAGACAAAATCCTGAATATTGGGACTGTCCCTATAAAATGGGGACAGCTAGTCAGTCTCCCTACACCTTGAGCCTCATCCTATTAGGCTTTTTCACTCACAGGTTACCAACTGTCATATTACTGAATTAACTCACAGTCTATAAGATCTACTATTGCACCTCATTTAGCTGGCAACCTTACTTTTGGTGCAATAGCTTCTCAGTCATGGAACTTATCGAAACTTCCCTTTATTTGTCACTTTTCATTTTTAAAACACATCTAAAAGTTCTCTGCTTTTGGTTTTAGCCTCTGTATGCGGACTGTTCTCAAACACACACTTGTTAATGTCTCTTCATGAAATCAATGGGGCCAATCGTGCAGCAAGGTACTGTTTGACATTAATAAAGGTAGCAGAATCCGGTGTCCAATACAGTGCTATACAAGCGTTAAAATTCACTAGAATGCACAGACTCCTTCAGTGGGTGGGGGCCTAGTGGCCACTAGATCCCTAGCTTATTTGGAAAATTATCCATTGCAAATCTTATATCAATGTTGGCACAGCAGGCATCATTAAATTGTTGACATTTACCCTTTGAAAGCAATTAATTTCACTATGCTAGTGTAAGCATTCCCTATACATAAGAATTCCTGTAACACTTCAGTAACACTAATTAATTTCAAATGAAAAAATTGCCAACATTTTAATGGAGTTCATGGGATGCACAGACCTCAGCATGAGCAGCTGGACTCCATTTTTGCAGTAAAAGTTTGCTGTAACCCCTGAGTATCCGGGGGTCAGCTAAACATGGAAATGCCTAAAAAATTCCTAGTCGGAGTCTTCCTCAAAACCCCTGGGTCAGCCTCATGCACCTTGATGTGTTCATGATGAACAGAGCAAGAATCTGATTTTGTGTGTATGTGTGTGTGAGACAGAGAGAGAGAGAGATTGATCTCTACAGTCACTGAAAAAGGGAGGAGTTTTAGTTCAGCCATATCTCTGCTTTGCAACTACTGTATCACAGTTCACCGAGACTCTTTTAAATAAGTTGGTGCTCAGATGCATCTGTGGTTTATAAACATCCACATTAATACTTCATCTTTGGTGGTCTCAGTAAGTAAGAGCCCTCACTTTGCAAGCTCATTGACCAAATGGCTAAGAGGGAGTTATTTCCCTCCTCTTTCTTCTCATTATAAGTGATGCGTATGAGGGATGATTCATGTCGTGTCATTTCTTTCTTGTAATTTGTCAGCAGAATACACTATCAGTATTTTAATGTCTCATATAGTCAGTGAAAGCTGGTTGTAAACTGTGCTACATTGACCCTTCCATCATTCTACAGTTTGATCCTCCATGGATCATCATTAATCTTTGTTTACAGTGCCAGTAGCCTACTGTAAAGAAGCTGGTCAAAATTCTGACAATTTAGATTTTCAAGGGCTATGCTCTATGTCTTTACAAGGTTTATAACCTTCCACCTCTTATTCTGACCTTCTGCGTTTCTGACAAAAACTGTGACAAAAAAATACAAAATGTCAGGAAACTGCTATTATGGCAATGCTTATGGGAAGGTAAGAAGTAATATACATTTTACTTTTTTGTTTTAGTGTGTAAACTTCAGAGCCAGTTTCTGGTACTACACAGTTCAGCCATATAAAGGGATTACATTACATACTGCAAAAGCAGTGTAGACATGCAGCATGCTAACTTTCCTTTGCCAGCTTAAAAGGATAAGAGACTGAGCACAGTGACTTCTGAAAAGGCAAAGAGCCAAGTAATGGATCTAGAACAGGGAAAACACTAGTGCAGCTATTTAGATGATCTTTCAATCTCAAGTCTGGCTGTAAATTCTGCATAGTGGGTGGGAAACAGTTTTTCCATCCTACAAAATTTTAGTGATTTATATATATATCCCCATTCCACACTAGGTCTAAAACCAAAACATTTCCAATTTTTCTGAAGAGATTTGGCTCAGAGCTTAGGGCTTTCATATAGCATATGTTATGAGGCTACTAATATCACAAGGGAGTGCCATAACCATGTGGCCAGGGCTATTCTTGTTCATATTGTTCCCAAAGTCTTTCCTGGACCTGAAAAAGTTTCATTGAAATTGATACATTTCCACAGAGAGATTTGATTTCATCCAGTTGGCATTTTCCCATGAAAAAACATTTTGTGGAGAAATTCCCAACCATATCTAATTCAGAAGAGCTTTCTAACCAAAAAGAAAAAGGGCTTTTATTGCATAGGACTTATGCAAGGACAAATTTATCACCCATATTCTGGCCAACATCTGCTCTACACACAATCTATGCACATTATCACTGCTAGAAGTTCAAAAGCAAATATTGGGAGTGTAGTTTCTGGACAGTTGCTGTGGTTGTCTGAGAAGCCATATGTCCTGAGGCACAGGCATTGTCCGGCAGCTCTTCTCTTTCTCTCGTATCATGGAGAGCAGTCTTATTATTGCTATTTGGGAGGCATGAATCAGGGTTGGAAAACTTCCACCTGTGTTTCCTCCTTTCCTTGTCCTAGCATGTACCTGTGCACATTGGACCTAAAATAGTAATTTTCTGATCTTAAGACGTTGTAGTGTAGCCTGATATAGATTAACATAAGGAAAGAATAGAATCTTTAAGGCCGTAGTGTGATAACTGGGCCTACAAATTGGTCCATATTATGGGGAAAAAATCTGTAAAATTTCATGGTATGTTATAATAATTTATATGTAGCAAGTGTTGAAGGGAAAAAGTTCATCAGGAAGCTAAGGTAATGTCATTAGTCTAAGAAAAGTCCAAGTTAATATGATTCAAGGACTGTTTGAAATTATGATGTGGTACCATAAATTAATGAGCCTAAATTGGTAAATCAGAGATTAGGTCTAATTCGTGGACAAACTAATGAGGGGATGGGCTGTTCCACTCATCTTTCCATTTCTGGATCCTTAAAGGAAAGATTTTCTAGGGAAAGTACAAAAGCACAAAAAGAACAAATGCTGGCAGGGCTTTCCCAGCATGGCAGCCATCCCCACCATTTCCATGGACTCTGGGCCTTTGTCCTAATCCTGAGATGTGTCCTGACCAGAATGGACCAGAGAAAGAAGGACACAGGTTGACATCACCACCTCTCTAGCTCCAGATGAATCTCCACCATCCGAATGGCAGTTATTACCATCTTTAATGGCATTGAAGAGACCATCAAACAAGGGGCGGGGGTTCCTTCTAAGATTTGACTTTAACAATAGCAATCACAGCAACAACAGCTTCAAGCCCATCTCAACTTCTCCCCCCCCGCCCAAAAAAGAACAGTTATTACTATTACTAATACAATCTAAAAGAACTATCAAACAACAAGGTTTCCTTTCAAAAATTCTCTGAAGATAGAGGGAAAGAGAACAAGTGATGTTAAAATGAACAGCTTATTTCATACTTTACAGGTGAAATGGTTTAACTGATTTTCCTTCTTTTCTATATTTTTAAATTAAAGGTTTAAAGGATTTTTAATGGTGTGTTTGTCTTGGTGTTAACTAAATTAATGTCTCTTTATACCAAGCCCTAGACTTTGACTATTGCTGGACAGTGACTGGGCCACATTTACACTATTAGCCCAGAATCCATCTAAGTTAATTGAACAGCCTCCAATCTGCGCAGTCACTTGTACAGAGCTCTGCTGACTTAAACAAGACTTCTATGTGGATGAAGGCATCCATTTGTGTGGTGGTCATGGCATGAACAGAGCCTAAATATACAGGAATGAAGCAAATCATGTTCAATAAAGAGTATAATTTTCAATTATGTTAAAAAGGATTATCAACGCCAGATAATCTCATATTTCCAATACATGTCTCGATTGCTTTTCTTTACTCCTGACTCATACTTATCTTTTGTTCAAATTAACAGTGGCCACGGAGTCAGAGGAACAGGATTTTCCACCTCCCCGTCCCCCAAAAAACTCATTACTTTTTTAATTATTAAAATATATCCAGCAGCTGGTAGCTCAAATCTATATTTTTTGATTAACCACTAAGAAGCACTACTGAAAGATTATAATATTGCAGGCTTTCCTCTGTTGCTATCTCAGAGTCTTTGTTTTCTGTTTGAAAAGTTCTCAGTTAATTAAAAAAGGAATTGAAAGTAAACTGTGGTCAGGAATGTGGAGCTTCGCTTTGGAGGCTCCGTGCTAAAATGTAATTTAAACAGCAGTAATTACCCCAAAGAGAAAACAATCGCAACATGGCTCCTGCCCCATCACCTTCCTCAAATGTTTAACCTTCATGCATAATAAACTCAAATTTTAACAAGCAAAATAATTTTCAGGCCATCGCTAAGTAGAGGTACATTTGCTGGAAGGTAGATATCCAAATGAACGCAATAAAGCTATTCCCATTAAAGGCATGCAAAAGTATGACTTGGGGGCCCAATCATCCTACAGTTGTTCTGACAAATTTTATTGTTACTGCTTCAGTGAGGTGATAAAAACTTTTCACCTTTTTCACATCTTTTCACCTTTTATTTTGAGAGTTGGTTTGTTTTCCTTGTATTTAGTTTAACAGTTCCTTTAAATCCCTTCTCTCCCATAAACATATTTGAAAATTGAATTAGTCCAGAGATAGTAGGCCAGAGGACTGGAGATAAAATTTTCAAATGTGAGTGTTTACATTCTGACAGCTATATTCATATTTAGGTGCCTGAACAAATGGTGTGAGCATCGGAGGTGAATAAGACATCCATGAGAGTGCAGGTGCTCAGCACCTAGGAACAGCAGAGCACTCACTGAGATACATAAAATTCAACACTTCATTTTAGAAAATTGTTCATCTAGACATGTTCAAAGAAAACCACCAGCAAAATGGGAAAGAACGTCTCCTAAACCAGAACATATTCTGCTATTGAAAAGTTTGAGTATTTAATTCGTTTCATGGGTAACATGATATATTTTTGTTCCCCGATTGGATGATTTTTTTTCTGTATGAGAACTCATCACGCTCTCTAACTCAAAATTTGCTTCCTCTGAATATTTTGTAACTTGCATACTTGTACATTTCACTGTTTCTTCAAATGTTTCTGTGAATAAAGTTGTTGCCTAGCCTAATCACACAAACATAAAAGTGAGGCATGGCACCAAAACATAAATGGATGATAAATCAACACTTTTACTGGTTGTGGTTTACTTTCCAGTTCTGTGCTACAGAACTCCTCTATCTGACTTAAGTTACTTGCAGAGACTGAATTCATACCCTTGTGAGAGACTACAGCTGGGTTTTCCATAGGACTTGTCTAAAGTGGAGGTTATAGTAGGATTCACTTTCATTTTGTCCCCCAGCCCCTTTTCTTCATTGGAATCCAGTACCTATCTTTGCCAAAAAACAGTTATACACACCAAATTAGCAGTTTCAGAAGATTGTTGCAGCATAGACCAATGCACCCTGCTTAGACTGACATCGCTAAGTAGACTGTTATTTTCCTTTAAAATTAAGAATATATTGAAACACAGAATGTATCATCATGTAAACCTCACAAAAATAGTACAAGGATTGGGACTTCTGATAATCAATGATCTTCTGCTTTCTTGTAGGCTTACCCACGCACTACAGTGACAATTACATAAAATATTTCGTTGTACTACATAATCAATTGTTTTAGCTTCCATGATATTGAACTCATATACAGCTGGGCTCTCACTGGGTCTTTGGTTCAGTGATGTAGTATACCTCACAAAGACATTTGGCCTCCAGTCTATGATTCCTTCTTTATGGTGTTTTACCCATGCTTAATCCCACTGACAACTGTAAAATTACAGAAAATCATATTGCTACTCAAACCATAGATTCAGTCTAGACTAGGCAGCTCTAGTCTCCCTACAGGAGTCTGACTGGCACTCAAAATGGCTGCAAGCTTTGTGCCTTTGATCGATTTTATTATTGGTTGATCCGGATATTCCAGCTTTTACCTAAGGATGTCTGTGTGTACATACAGGAATGTCTGTTGTGTACTAAGACTTCCACACCAGCCTCAAAACAATTACTGAGAATTATTAACAACTTCCTGTTCTCTCCAGTGTGCTGAAATAGCAACTCTTTGTTTGCAGTCACTTAAACCTCTATATTGTCACCTTGGCTGGAGGATGTTTCCATATCAGCTAAAAGCAAGTAGAAACAGCACCTACAGTTACAATAATAATGGTTTTGCCTGAACTTCAGAATACAGAAGAAAAGAGAAAAGGGGGGGAGGGCAATTAGATTGGTTAGTGTTTATTGCCATCCCTAAGCACTTCTTTATGGCTAGACCCAGCATCACAGACCCTCAGCCTCATCTCTTCCTCTGGACATTCAGTGTTCTATGCAGTGACTTGGCCTCCTGCCAACTCACACTATAGTTTGCTCAGATACATTATTTTCTACCTTTTAAAGCCAAACTCAGCTTAGCTTCCTCAAATGAGTAGTCCCAATGACAAGGTGAGACAATAGATTAACGTAAGGAAAGTCTTCATTTAAATTCAACAACAAGCAAAATCTAACAAAAATATGTGTATTAAACCATGAGTCTCTTAAAAAGATACCAAACACTAGATACTTGGATCAAATATGAAAACAATCAGATGCTGTCAAAATTACTTAATAAATCCAGATAAACATTCTGTATGAAGGACTTTTTGCTCCTTTGCGTACATCATTTGCAAGCGTTTTGTTCAAATTTGTCTTTAAGAACATACTGCTTCTGCAAGATGTAGGAAAAACACCAATGCCCATTTCACTTAAACGAAATGAATTCAAGTGATACACTTTTATGTTCTTTTTCCCTATATATTTATGTTGGCCTTAGCAAAAAGAAAATAACCAGTAAATGACAAGACCGATTCTGACAAGTCACAGAGATGATACCACAAAAAGACAAGACACGTCATTATCCAAGACAACCCCTTTGTTGTAAATACTGCATGCAAAATTCAATTTTTGGTTTTATTTCTCAGAGGGTGAGGGAAAAGAGAGAAACCATGTCCACAATATTTCACAGTACAGAAGATTTATTTTAGAACATTTGGAAAATTATGTTTATTGATCAGTCCACCCTATTTCCTAAAATAATATCAGGTATTTAACATAAAGAGTTACAGTATGCACACCATTAACTATCAGAGTATAGAAGACTACTAAGCCATTAACATGAGTCTTCTGTTCTTTCTGTATGTGAATGCCTATACCTTAGAGTTGAACTATGCTAATTCATTATATGTTAGCAGCAAGACACTTATTTTCAATGCACTTCTCCAAAATTAAACTATTCTTTTGACATGTAGAGAGAAAACTGTTAGATTTCAGGGAGAGAACCATGCATCTCTTTCAGGGTACACCCGGGTGCCATGGAAAAACAAAGATGCTCCTACAGCAACTAACAGTACTAGAAATCACAGTTTTTGACTGATAAAGCTCCCTAATAATAGGGCAGCAACCTGTCATATTTTGTGTGATCAAAACTGCAATCAATTAGGGGTTGTGCTCAAATGGCTACTTTAATTGAAAGTTATCTCCATAAAACGAAACAAAAATGAAACCTTTTTTTTATTTACCGCTTGCTCTGAGTTGGTGGAGTAAATTGTCTTAAATGTGAAGAAGTGATCTGAAATTATTGTGATATATTCAGTACTGTCTGTAACCCCTTTTTTGAGTTATCATTTTTGTGTTGGAGACTATGAATATCAAAGAACAGAGAATGATACCCATATCATGTTACCCATTTCTGTCCTCTCCAACTTCTGATTATATTATCAGGCAGTATCCAGCCAGAAACATAAGTAGCTCAGTCTGCTCTACATACTTCAAGTTGAACACTAAGAGTGCTTCACAGGCAGCAGTCAAGGTCTTCTTATCTCACATACAAAAATGTAATGTAAATGGGGTTGTCTATGACTTACACCAGGGTAAATGAAATCAGAAAGAAGTCCTTGGTGGACAGAACCTATGATATACTGGTATGGCAAATAATCACCTCCTTACAAACCTAAAGCATCTCAGCCATCTGCATTCTGTTTGCCTGAAGATTACTAAACCTGAAATAGTGCTGTAACAGAGAATGCTGTGCAGACTATGAGGCTTAATATTGTGTCTGTCCTTTCATTATGAATAGAGGTCATGAGTGACATATATGTTTTAAAGTAAATAATATTTTTAAGAGCAGATCTATGGAGTATAAAAGCATTACACAAAGCTCATTCTTTTTCTCTACTTAGATATAAATATGAAATTATTTATACAATTCTCAGGTATCACTTATGCATTGTCTGCCTCAAGGACTCTTTTTGACTGCTTTGCCATTAATCTCACACTGCCTCAAAGCAATGTCTGTTTAAAATATATGTGGATGATGACCAGACTGAAAATTAATCTAGAAAAGCATAACAATTTTATAGAGCCAATTAGAATCAGCCAAACAGAGGTATGACTGGACACAATGGACCAATGATCTGATATGGTACAGCAAATTCTATCATCACTTAAACAGAATAAAATTTAGACATATTCACTAGGGTTACTTGACAGAAGTTTGAGGGAGACATTAGAAACCTTATCCACTCTGGAAAAAACATGCCCATGCACACACCGTGAAATTCTATAACTTCTTAAATGTTTCCATCTGTGCAGATTATCACTGGTATTGTTCAGGGATCCTCAAACTCACAGATCTAGATGTGACCCCCCTTAAACTCATGCCCAACCCCATACACGTGAGTTACACAAGTTCAACTCAGAGCAGAACTTGGCCCACTTGATTCAAATGTAGCACAAGCAATTAAGCCAAACTGTTAACCAAAATAGAAAACTGATCAGTTTAGTTGTAATGAAATAAATGCCCATTGTAGCTGATTATTGGAGCTAAGATTAGTAGGTTAGTAGCCATTACAATCTTCTCTTCTCTTCTTCTCTTTTTTCTTCTTTGTTTTACTCTGTCAATGTTATCATTCTTTAAAAATATCTGTTCAAAAATTCTTACTTTTATAAGCCTCTGATTTAAACACTGCCATGTATAAACTCAGACATAAAATAAATCACAGCAGAGATTAAATATTCCATGTTGTGAACATATCATAATTATTTCAATAGTTTGGTGTAATTTTCATTTGGAGCTTTTAGTTTGGCGGCCTCTGACTGACAAAGAGTTGTGATTAATTTACAATTCTTCTGTGGCTCATCTGAACACATCACATCTCAGTAGCATTTCATCATATCTGCCCCTTTCTGAAAGGGTATGTCTAGACTACATGGCTCCATCGATGGAGCCATGTAAAGTAGTTTACCCAGCATAGGCAAAGAAGCGGGGATTTAAATAATCCCCGCTTCATTAAAATAAACATGGCCGCCGCGCTGTGCCGACGATCAGCTGATCCGGCACAGGCAGTAGTCTAAACGTGGATCGGTCGGCTGGGGAAGCTTTTGCTGACCGATCCTGTAAGCCTCGTTTCACGAGGCATAAGGGATTGGTCGGCAAAGGCTTCCCCAGCCGACTGAGCCGCGTCTCGACTACCACGCTGTGCCGGATCAGCTGATCGTCGGCACAGCGCGTTAGCCATGTTTATTTTAATGAAGCGGGGATTATTTAAATCCCCGCTTCTTTGCCTATGCTGGGTAAACTAGTTTACATGGCTCCATCGATGGAGCCATGTAGTCTAGACATACCCTAAGTGTGAAAGGGAAAAGGAAACAATACGATAGACTTTCCCTCTCCAGTAATAAATATGGAAGTAAAAATATCACTGCAGCTTCTAATCACAGTTGGCATGATTTATTTCAATTGAAATTCTACTGCAGTGTGCCACAATATGAAATTTTACTTTAATTCAGCAAATTCTTTGGTAAACATACTTTTTTTCTTGGTATCAGAAAATATGACATGACATATTCTTGTTGCTGTTACCAACACCTCAGATATTATCTGGAGTGAACAGTAAGACATTTGATCACTGTCATATTGTAATCTTGCTTATAGATTCACAGGGATGTATTAGAATACGGAAAGTGCAAAATCCAGCATACACAGGAAGGAACTGAACTTCTTGTTAAAATGCCCTTATCAAATACACTTGAACCTTAGTAATCCAGCTGTCCCTGATCCGTGAACACCATAGTTTGGACCCTGGCAGGGAGAGGAGGAATCTGGGGGAATTGAAGTGCTGGCCTTGAGGATTTTTCATCGCTGATCCCATAGCAGTAGGCAGGTGGTGCCTAGGAAGGGAGAGTGGCTCTGAGCCACATGTTCTCCTGAGAGTGGGGCTCCAGGTTAGTGTTCCTCCCCATCTCCCACATGCCCAGACCTACCCACCCCCATATCCCCATCCCCCTCACACACCTTCCTTCCCAGACCCTGCACTCCATCTCCAACATGCTCCTGCATCCTCCATCCCTCCCAGACCCCACCCTCATCCTTATCCCCAGTGTCCTTCATTGTGGAAAACATAATCTGTTTAACCCTATTTCCCAAGACTGACAGATTAAAGAGATTCAAATGTATAACATAACAGCATACAAGACAACAACTTAACATCAAGATAAAGTTACAGCATCATTGATTGATGGAGGTGCTGTCTATGTGTATCATTACAGCTTTCTCCCTTCCAGTTACAGAAGAATCTGAAACAGTAATTCCTAGGAATCCAGGCAGTCTGCCACCCACGCAGGTTTTGAGTCCTATAATCAGTCATGGACGCATAATTCACAGAAACATCTGTGAGTGTAGGATTCCTGTCCTCTAGCTCGAGCCCATCTGTTCTGGGTGAAGAGGCAGCTGAAGACTTCAGTCTGTTGAGATCCTGAGCGCTTGCTGGTAATTCCTCTTCCAAAACTGGTTTCCCATTATGAAACCTGCTGGGGTAGCTCCAGATTCTCTTCTGTATCCCTCTGGGATGGTTGTTGAGCAGCCTAATTGCTTGTCCTCCCCTTTGTTTCAGTTAATCTGTGCACCACGCCTCAGGGCACTATAAAGAGGCAAGCTCTTCATTTCTGTATCCGCAAAGATAAATTACTTAGTGTTTTAATTACCAGGTTACATCTTCTCCAAAAAGAAGTAGGTTTGACAGTTTTTTTCAGATGGCGTCTTCCAGTTGCACAGTCACAACGTCTCTCTTTTCTAGATGGGCATGCAATTCTCATTTTTCATGGTATCCTGTTCCTAGATTGCTCACTTCAGGCTCATCTATTTTTCCACCTTCTTGCAATGCTGTCCTCAGGTATCTGATATAAGACTCAATACTTCTCACGGTCCATGGGGCAATTTTTGCTGCCTGAGCATCAAGTCATAGGCAAGAATGGATCTGTGAGGTTCAAAAGCAATCTCAGAGAGAGAGAGCAATGGATAGTTGAGTGCTGGACAATTCCTATGCATACATGACAAAAACTTGTCTTTGTATTCCAGTCTCATTTGTCTTCATAAGAATCTATGTTTACAACCCATGATGCTGTTTACTCTCTCCCCTACCTCACTACTTGCAGAATGGGTGACACTGGTCCTCACCTAGGTTATCTGGAGTTGTCTGCAAACTTTGTGTAGTAGCCATGATTCAAATTCATTCGCCTGATCACTGCAGATCAGGGGACATTGCAACACTATATGTTTCATCAATGCAATCATAACTGTCTTGGACACTTCATCCTTTCATCCTTTGTAATTTGTCCTAGTTTTGACTTTTGATATGACCCCTTTTTGATTTTTAGATGATGCAAGATCTCCTGGTTAAGCCAAGGCGGTCTTTTGCCCTATCTTCTACATAAGAACATAAGAATGGCCGTACTGGGTCAGACCAAAGGTCCATCTAGCCCAGTATCCTGTCTGCCGACAGTGGCCAGCACCAGGTGCCCCAGAGAGGGTGGACGGAAGACAATGATCAAGCGATTTGTCTCCTGCCATCCCTCTCCAGCCTCTGACAAACAGAGGCCAAGGACACCATTTTATCCCCTGGCTAATAGCCTTTTATGGACCTAACCTCCATGAAATTATCTAGCTTCTCTTTAAACTCTATTATAGTCCTAGCCTTCACAGCCTCCTCTGGCAAGGAGTTCCACAGGCTGACTACACGCTGTGTGAAGAAGAACTTTCTTTTATTAGTTTTAAACCTGCTACCCATTAATTTCATTTGGTGTCCTCTAGTTCTTCTATTTAGGGAACTAATAAATCACTTTTCTTTATCGGCCCTCTCCACACCACTCATGATTTTATATACCTCTATCATATCCCCCCTCAGTCTCCTCTTTTCTAAACTGAAAAGTCCCAGTCGCTTTAACCTCTCCTCATCTGGGACCCGTTCCAAACCCCTAATCATTTTAGTTGCCCTTTTCTGAACCCTTTCCAAGGCCAAAATATCTTTTTTGAGGTGAGGAGACCACATCTGTACACAGTATTCAAGATGTGGGCGTACCATAGTTTTATACAGGGGCAGTAAGATATTCTGTGTCTTATTTTCTATCCCTTTCTTAATAATAATTCCTAGCATCCTATCCCTTTCTTAATAATTCCTAGCATCCATTCTATTTTTCCTACGCAGTGGAATAGCTTGCTTTTGGGCCCCTAAAAATGTCCCTTTGAAAAACTGCCAACTCTCTTCAGTTGTTTTTCCCCTTAGTCTTGCTTCCCATCGGACCTTACCTACCACCTCTCTGACTTACCGAAATCTGCCTTCCTGAAATCCAGTGTCTCTATTTTGCTGTTGTCCCTTCTACCATTCCTTAGAATCATGAACTCTAGGATTTCATGATCACTTATACCCAAGCTGCCTTCTATTTTCAAATTCTCAACCAGTTCCTCCCTATTTGTTAAAATCAAATCTAGAACAGCTTCCCCCCGGTAGCTTTTTCAACCTTCTGAAATAAAAAGTTGTCTTCAGTGCAGTCCAAAAACTTATTGGATAGTCTGTGCCCCGCTGTGTTAGTTTTCCAACATATGTCTGGACACCATGTTTGGAGCCAGGCATTCACCTCTAGCATGCACCTGTCCCTGCCTGGTCCCCTACCTTTGACAGGGAGGACTGAAGAGAATACCACCTGCACTCCAGATTCCTTCACCCATACTCCCAGAGCCCTGTAGTCACTCTTGATCTGCTCAGTGTCACACCTTGCAGTATCATTAGTGCCCACATAGATGAGTAGCAAAGGGTAGTAGTCAGAGGGCTGGACAATCCTTGACAATGCCTCCATAATGTCTTAGATATGGGCCCCTGGCAGGAAGCATACCTCCCAAGATGACATGTCAGGGAGACAGATGGGATCCTCTGTCCCCCTCAGAAGAGAGTCTCTGACCACCACTACCCTACATTTCCTCCTCACAGTGGCGGCAGCAGACCTCCCAGCTTTGGGGGTACAAGGCTTCTCTTCTGCTGTAGGGGGTGATTCCTTATCTCCGGTATCCAGAACAGAGTAACCGTTCTCTAGTACCACAGTGGGAGGATCGGGAGCAGGGGTGGAGCACTGCCTGTTGCCAGAAGTGACCAGCTGCCAGTGTCCCCCCTGAGCCATCTCCTCCTCCACCAGTGGTGTGGCAGTGGCCTTTTGTAGTAGGACAGCTACCTCAGCTTCAGCTGTCTCCATATGAATACTGTCCAGGAATTGCTTATGGATTCAGATGCTCTTCAGCCTAGCCACCTCTCTTGTACTCTCCCACTTGCTTCCTGAGAGATTCCACCAGCAGGCACCTTTCACACTGGATGGTCCCCTCAGCCTGGATTTCAGTAAGTGGGAATTGTAAGCCACAGTCCCTGCAAAACCACACCAGGATCTGGGCAGAGGCATCCATGGTCAGGTGGTCTGTCTGGCAGAGGAGACAGAAGCAGTGCTGGCACAGGTGATGCAGGTCTTCCTAACCATAGTAGGGCCTCCCTCTCTCGCTCTCTCTCAAACTCCTCAGTCTTCAGCCCCCTGTCCACTTTGCTCCCCTGGTTGCTCTGCCTTTGGCTTTTAAAGCCTGCTCACCAAGGTCAGGCCTGCCCCCTCATTAGTGACATAGGAGAACATAACTCAGACTGTTCTTGCCAGAAGTAGTCATGGGACCAGACTGAGTCTATTCTCCCTACCATTACCTGGCTGAGAGTATCCATAACCACATGTTGCTTTCCATGTTTCTAGTGAACTGTGAATAAATATAAATCTGTGCAACACTTTCAAAAGTCAAGCCTGAGAGAGTAAATTCATATCTCTGTTAGACACTAAAAATCATGGACTGAATAGACACACTGGATTTATGGCTTATTACAATAATCTGCAACTCACAAATGTCTTCTTTTTGTGCTATGAAAGAAGAGCTACTAATGATGCTCTTTGCCTTCAATGGTCCCTTACAGTATGTACTATCTGTGCTAACAATATATTCCACCTTTCATTTAGCTGTGATACTCAGAGTACCTTTCCTAGATCTTAAGAAGCACTCTGTATTGTTTGAAAGCTTGTCTCTCTCACCAGCAGAAGTTGGTCCAGTAAAAGATATAACTTCACCCACTTTGTCTCTCCAATATCCTGGGACTCACAAGGCTACAACTACATTGCATACAATGTATATTCAGACAGTTTTTGTGAATCCATCTCCAGAGGTGGTTGTCTCCATTATGCTTTGTAAGGAGCCACTGCAGGACACTGTGATCTGTGTACACTGTGAATTTCACAGCTAGCCTCGAGGACCTCCATAAATGCCAGACACTCCAGTTCTATAGCTGCATATTTGTGTGGGCTCCCTTTACTATAGAAGCCTCTGACTTTTACTGGGAGGATCTGTTGTGCTACAATCTAGCCCTAGAGACTACAACTCCCATGATGCCTTGGGAAAAGGAGGGAAACTGTTTTCTTCTAGGCAGTGCAGGGAAAGAACAGTGGGCTCCAATTTGGAGAGAGGAGCCAAATTGCTGGTGTGGAGCCTTTTCCAGTCCAGGAACTGCTGCTGGAAGCTATAGCCTGCTTCTGAGAGCCTGCTGGGGCTTTGATCTAGCAGGCTGCTTCAGTGGCTATTGATGATTGTTCCTGGAAGGGAGAGACTCCAGCTGTGCCTGTGGCTGAGAAGAACCTGTATAGAAGAAACTATGAGTAACTGTCCATTTGGGAAAGATCTTCTCAGTGAGCTGCTGGCATTTGGTGGGGCTAACTCCACTGTCAGAGAGATTGTGTAGCTTGTTGCCTTGCCTGGACTGACACACACAGAACCTGCACAGTGATGTCTCCACTCCAGCTGCAGATCTTCAAGTGCACCCACACAAGCATCTGGGACTCTGAGATCCAGAGGAGGGCACACTCTGGGATGGGATAAATGTGGCAGTGTAAATGCCAATTAGATAAGTTTTATTTATTTCTATGTACTTAGTTAATTGGTTTTATTCAATTTTAATCATTAAACCCTGTTTCGTTAAGTTGTTAAGAAAAGGTGTGTTAATTCTAATTTAATCAGTTAGGTGTATATTATTTATAATTGTTGTTTTGGTGTTAGATCCAGATTATTACCGGAATAAGTTTATTCCTGGAGGCTCCCAAGGCACACCATTAAGTATGTACAAGGACCAGCCAGGTGGAAGCAATGCCACTGAATTTTCCTTTAGAAGCAAGAGACTGAATCAAAGAGGTGAATAAGGGATCCCCAACTATCCAACCTCACCACTGGGATACTCAAGATCTCCTTTAATGTTAAAAACATCAGGCGCCCATACACACAGGTCAGCATTGCCTACTCCTGAGTAACCTAGGGAGGAAAGAGGGGGTTACACTTGGTTTACCTCTCATTTAATTTGTGGCCCCTGGTCTGTGCCTGCCAAGCTCATCAATTTGTTCAAGTGCAAATTGAACAGAAAACCTTAGATGCTTCACAAATTACCACAAGTCCATGAGTTTAAGCACAGCAGAGTTTAGAAGTCCTTTTGTGACTCATATACTTTTTGGAGTTGATCTCTCCAGTCTAAGTCATGCTTTGTTAGTTGGAACACTAACTCTGGGTGCTCTGAGAAGTTTTTTTCACAAGTCTTCTGTGGCATACACAGAAGCCTACGGATCACAATAACTCCTCAAGGTTTCCAGGACCAGAATGTTCAGTTTCTGGGATTGGGATTCCAACCCATCCTCATTGGCTTTATGTCCAAGGAATGTGATTTAACTCCTTGAAAATGTTTCCTGCAAGTTTAAATCCTGAATCCTTATAAAGCTTTAAAATCCTTTCAATTCTTGCCAGATGTTCATCCCATGTTTTCTGGAAACAAATGAAGGAATTTAAGTACATGAGGATGTCTTCAGCTCTCAAAAAGTGGTAGGACCGTTCACTAATGTTTGTAATGTACCTGGTGCATTCCTAAATCTGAAAGGCATTCTGCAGAGATAAAACTATCCACACGGTGTTACTAAGGCAGTTTTGTCCTTTATCTTCAGGTGCCATTTTAATCTGATGATATCTAGACACCAAATCAAATATTTTACTCCTGGCATTTATTGTGGGTGTCTGCTATGTAGGAAAGTGGGTAACTATATTGAGTATTCTGTAAATTATGTCTCTGGTAGGCAACATGTATCCCCAAGTCTGCACTGGATTTTTTTCACAATACCATGGGGGGATGCCCAAGGTGACAAAGACTGCTCAATCAGATCAGCCTCCAGAGTGCAATTTAGCTTCTCTTTCATTGCTACCTGATAAAGCAGGAGAGTCTGATGTGGTGGCAGCCTCATAGGAACACTCCTCAACTTAAGCACAATTCAGTGTTGCCCCCAATCATATCTCTCAATTGCTTCATTATTCCTGTGAAATACACTAATATATAATCAGAGCATTTGTTCTAATCTCTTCCTTTCATTGCTTTCTATGGCCACTCCTATCAAGTTACTCCTAAGTTTTATTAATGACTGGGCTGCCTCACAGATCTTGATCACTGCTTTGAGATAACAGCTAGCTCATATGCTATCCCCCTGGCTCTGATTTTTCATTAGCTGCATTTGTTGGTCAATCACATCAATTACTCTTACTCGAAACTCACCCTTTGGTCCAACGCAAAACAGACTTTTGCTACACAGCATTCCTAAGTGGATACTGTTAGATTCAAACATCCTTACAGGTTCACTGCAGCATTCCTTTACCCACAGGAACATTACTGCATGATTAATTAGCTTCACCACAACTTTATTCCAAGCTACTACAGGGAGCACTTCCTCTCTGATATCCTTTAGGCAACGTAGAAACACTTCCCGTATCCTAAAGGTTACCCTCCGGAATCTACACTTTCTGCTGCCTACATCTGAATATTGTTCAGGAATGGATTGGATCTCCTAATAACCAAGCACTATTTTGGGGATTCTCCTGGATGAAATCCACAACAGCAATAGAAATACTGGTCACCACCTCAAAAACCCATTGAATATGCAGAGATCCCATGTTCAGGGGGATTTTGCCTTCTGTGGCTCATGATTAATAATCACCAGTGAAACTATGGCCATACATATCTCCTCCTCCAGAGTGCTGAGGGAAGCGTTCTTCAGGGATGAGACTTATTTCAGATCCTGGCTCAAACAGCATTGTGGTTTACCAGGCACAGATGTCTCCAGACACAGTAACAAGTATCTGGGCAGCTCTGAACATAGCTTTCTGATAGTCACTGATATTTGCCCTACTGCATCAACCACTTCTAGTTTCCCTGGATGTGGTTCCATCTACAGTGGTCTTTGCCTCTGGATCACTTGCATATGTCATCAGTTCTGAGATCCACTTGGGAAACAGTCTTTTGCACCTAACCCTAAGGGCACCTGTGAGTATCTTACACGTGGGGTTCCTTCCATTCTTTAGCTACTTCACTTGTAATCTTTTCATAAAATCATAGGGTTGAAGAGACCTCAGGAGGTCATTGAGTCCAACCCCCTGCCCAAAGCAGGACCAACACTAACTAAATCATCCCACCCAATGCTTTGTCAAGCCAAGACTTAAAAACCTCTAGGGACGGAGATTCTATCACCTCCTTAGATAACCTATTCCAGTGCTTCACCATCCTGCTAGTAAAATAGTTTTTCCTAATATCTAAAGTAGATCTCCCCAACTATAACTTGAGACCATTGTTCCCCATTCTGTCATCTGTCACTACTGAGAACAGCCTCTCTCCATCCTCTTTGGAACCCTCCTTCAGGTAGTTAAAGGCTGCTATCAAATACCCTCTCACTTTTCTCTACTGCGGTCTAAATAAACCCAAATCCCTCAGCCGCTCCTCATAAGTCATGTGCTCCAGCCCCCTAATCATTTTTGTTGCCCTCTGCTGGACTTTCTCCAATGTGTCCACATCCTTTCTATAGTGGGGGCCCCCGAACTGAACACAATACTCCAAAAGTGGCCTAACGAGTGCTGAATAAAGTAATACATAGGACTCTATTACTTTTCTTGAAGTAATGCAAAGGACTCACCCTGGAGCTGGGAATTAACAGCAGCTACCTTTAAACAAGCACCAAATTCTCCATCAGGATTTCAAACTCAGCATATAACGTAGTCCATAGGTTTATGTTCCCATTCATCAAGTCACAGAACCTGTCAGAGCTTGCCACTGGAAATAGGCCTTTTCACAGTTTTAGGTTACCTGAACATGTATTTATCCTCTGTGGTCTCTTGAGGACATTCACTTTAAGCTTCCAGCTCCCAGCCATCACCAGTATTGTTCTGAGTCTTGTCTCTCTCTCCCTTCTGACCAGTCATGTTAAGGCTACACAAAGCCCTTGATTTACACTTCAATATCCTCAGCAAGTCAAACTGCCTAAGTAGGCCAGCACCTGTGATGTGTTTTCTCTCCAAAGGCCTATAAATAAGTACTAAGTTGCCACACAGTTCCTTCTAAGAAAGCACATCTATTCTTAAAGTTAATCATTACAGAAGAAAAATTAACACAAGTTCCTACATACAATATGTCACCCCAAGCTCCAACCTAGAGCTCTGGTATGTTTTGGTCCTTCAAAATCCACAGATAGGTTTTCACCATGTTTTCAAGTTTATATCCATCTTAGACCCAGAACTAGAATATAGGCTTTGCAGAATAGCCATTTCTTTATACAGGTTAGACCTTTGGTCTTGGCTTTCCATAACTGGCCTTCCATCAGCAGACAAAGACCCACTCCTCAGGATATCAGAGGGGTAGCCATGTTAGTCTGAATCTGCAAAAGCGACGAGGAGTCCTGTGGCACCTTATAGACTAACAGATTTATTGGAGCATAAGCTTTCATGGGCAAAGACCCACTTCATCAGATGCGTACTCCTCAGGATGTAGCTTCAAAAGGTTGGGTTTTCCGTTAGACAAAGTTGGGTAATTTGCATTAACTTCTTATTAGGGTATCCCCAAGAAATCCACTTAATCCTTACTGCCCCAAAAGTTCATACATAGCTAGAACATTTTCAGTATAATCTTTTGATAATACTATTCTTACATCTGTCACATTTCCCCCTATAGAGGTTTCATGCAATCCTGGCCCATATTAAGACAAACAATTCAATTAAGTTATTAAAAGATGTTATGGGAAACTGCCATATTTATCACAGGCTCTTTCTGAAGTGCCATTTCCAGGGTCAGCACAGCAGGTTCTGCAACACCTAAACATCTCCTGGCCAGGGTGTTGTAGGAAAAGCCTTATCACATAGTCTCTGCAATGCACAACATTAACAAGGAAGCAGTTCTTTGTCACTCCACATCCTGGTTTGCAATGCCATCTGATATTTCAGTAGGCCAATCTCCTCTCAAAGCAGCAATATATAAATGTGTGCAACTATCTTTAAGAACCACAGTCTACACAGGGAATTGGCAGGTAAAATGCTTTGGGATCACCACAGAAAAACACTGTTGGGTGCTGTGCTGCTTTTATATCAGGCCACTTAATTACAGAGAGCAACAGCTTAAAATCTGCTAAGTGGTCACCAATTCTAGGCTCATCTGCATTACCAATAAGTTTCTTCTCACGTAAAAGTGCCATTTTGAAGCTGCTGCCACCAGGTGTAATATTTGCTGGTAGAATCATAGTGATTGACTGAAACACTGCAAGTACCACTCCAGCATACATAGATAGGACTGAATATCCTCCTGAACCTCCCTACCCCATCAAATACATCAATAAAATGATATACAAGACAAGAATTTAACAGGAGAGTAAAGGTACAACAACAGCTATTGGTAGTGATGGTGACTACACTGATCATTACAATATTCTGTCAATAAGAACATAAGAACGGCCATATTGGGTCAGACCAACAGTCCATTCAGACCAGGATCCTGTCTGCTGACAGTGGCCAATAACAGATGCCCCAGAGGAGGGAACACAACAGGTAATCCTCAGGTGATCCCTCCTCTTTAATAAGGGGCTCCCACAAAAATTCCCCCAAGCCGCTTGGGAGAAAAGCTTATATTATGCTGCAATTTGACCAAAAAGATTACACAGATAAAATCAAATTTCCTGAAGCCTGACTATCTGAATTCTCATTCTCTGAGAAATTTGAATTAGTCCCACATCCAAAATTGCTAATTAAATCAAAATTCACTGACATAAAAATTGCCAAATTCATCATTTATTTTTAATGAAACATTTGACTGATGTTTCCAGCAAATCTTCATTCACTAATTATTATGCTCTTCCTGGATGTCTGAAAAGGCTGAAATCATGCTCTTAAATAAGTTACTGAATGTGGTGATCCATTGCTACGAAGTGGGTGGACCAGCAGTCATGTCATTTTATATATATATATATATTATGTATATATTATACATTAAATATACTATATTGACATTAGCTGAATGAAGCACAGTAAGAGAACAGGTGAGATATGCAACAGAACATGCAGCAAATGGTGGAAATACATTGGCACCCCAGCTGACGAGGGAAATTGGACAGGTATATCATCCCTAAATTTTTCTTATCTTATCCTCCTAATTGTGGCTGAATACTATAGACTTCTTGGCTCTTGATACCCTCCCACCCCAATTTTGTTTAATGTGACTGCACCCCTGTGTGATTGCAAGACTTTTTTTCACCTAGCTTCAGTCCCTTAATCCTAATCACCACTTACTTTCGAATGGTTCTGTGCATTTTCCTGACTACTGCAAAAAAAGAGGGTTACTTACGTATAACTGTTGTTCTTCGAGATGCGTTGCTCATGTCCATTCGAATTAGGTGCACATGCACCGCGTGCATGGTTCCCTGAGCGTTTTTTCCCCAGAGGTACCCGTCGGGCTGGCAGGTCTCCCCCTGGAGTGGCACCACAATAACAGTACATAAGTACCCCTGCCAGCCCTCCCCCTCCTCAGTTCCTTCTTCCCAGAGACTCCGACAAAGGGGAGGTCAGGGGGATTGAATGGACATGAGCAACACATCTCGAAGAACAACAGTTATAGGTAAGTAACCCTCTTTTCTTCTTCGAATGGTTGCTCATGTACATTTGAATTAGGTGAATCCCTAGCCGAAACTCGTGGAGGTGGGGATGGAGGCGTGACCCAGAAATCAATTCAAATGACTTCTTTCTAATCTGCTTTTATTTGATTACATTACAGAACTGAACTTAAAACTGCAGAACCCAGGGCTGCGTCACTCCTGGCCTGCTGCATAATGGCATAATATGCAGTGAACACATGGACAGAGGACCAGGTGGCTACCCTACAGATATCTACAATTGGGACTCAAGCCACGAACGCACTCGAGGAGGACACATGCACTCGCATGGAGTGGGACTTCCCATTAGGGTGCACCTATCGGCTTTGCCTGCTAACATGTAACACTTCTTTATACAGGACGAGACCCAGGAAGATAGTCTCTGGGCTGACACTGGCAACTCTCTCATCCTTTCTGCAAATGAAATAAAATTTGGGTCAACTTGTGAAGTGTCTGGTTCTGTCTATATAGAAGACTAACACTCTCTTGGTGCCAAGAGAGTGGAGGGCTTGTTCCCTAGACGACTTATGGGGCTTTGGGTAAAACACAGGCAGGTATATGACTTGGGACATATGGAAGGTGGACACCACCTTCAGTAGGAAGGCTGGGTGAGAACATAAACTCACCCTATTTGCTGAAAAAAGCAAGTAAGGGGGCTTTATCATCAGCACCTTGAGCTCTGACACCCTCCTCGCTGAAGTAATTGCCACGATAAATGCTGCTTTAAGGGAGAGATGCTTTAGTGAGCATGTGGCCAGCAGCTCGAAGGGTGGGGACATGAGTTTGGTAAGTACTACATTGAGGTCCCACTGGGGGCACCGGTGGTTTCACATGTGGGAACAGCCTATCTAGACCCTTAAGGAACTTCTTAACCAAGCGGTTCATGAATAGGGATCTATTTCCTTCCCCCCTGTGGAAAGCTGACATAGCCGCTAGGTGCACCCTAATGGATGCCGTGGAAAGGCCAGCCTGCCTTAGCCCTAGGAGATATTCTAACACCAGAGGGGTGGGTGCCATACTAGGATCTATACCTGTATCCGCAGCCCACTGTAAAAATCTTTTCCACTTAGCTGAGTATGCCGCCTTGTAGCAGGCTTTCTACTACTCAGCAGTACCGATCTCACAGACTCAGAACAATTTAGTTCTGTACCAGTTAGCCATGGATAAGCCACACTGTTAGACAGAGGGATTTGATGTTTGGGTGGTACAAGAGACCCTCCCCCCACTCTTGAATGATTACTTCTGGGACGGTAGGTATGGCTTGAGGCTTGTCCTGGAATATGTCCAGGAGGATCGGATACCAGAACTGTCTGGGCCAGTCTAAAGCTATTAACAGGACTAGTGCTTTGAGTCTCTTGACTCTGACGAGAACTTTGTGGATCAACAGGAATGGGGGAAACACGTAGAGCAGTCCCTTGGGCCAATCAGCTACTAGTGCATCCCCTTTGGATCCCAACCCTTGGCCCATGAACGAGAAGCAGGGTGGACACTTCTTGTTCATTTCCATGGTGAAAAGATTCACACGGGGATGACCCCACTTTCGGAATAGACCCCGTAATATGTCCTCCCTTATGGACCACTCATGAGTCCTGAACGAGCAGCTCAGTTTGTCCGCTATGAGGTTCTTATTCCCTGGTAGATACGCTGCCTGTAGGTGAATGCCATGGGCTATACAAAAATCCCAAAGAAGTAGGGCTTCTCAACAAAGGGAAGAAGAGCGAGCTCCGCCCTCTTTGTTTATATAAAACATGGCTGCTGTGTTGTCCAAATACACTAGCACCGACTTGCTCGAGAGGTGGGGAAGGAAGACTTTGCATGCTCTCCAAACTGTCTCAACTCTCTGAAATTTATTATGTAGGTCTCTCTCCAGAGAAGTCCATAGACCCTGCGTCCTGTGATGGTCTAAGTGCACCCCCCAACCTAGGTTCGAACCATCAGTAACTAGTCTCACAGGGTACATCTAGACTACAAGCCTCTTTCAAAAGAGAGCGTCTAGACTGCAACCAATTCTTTCGAAAAAGCAAGCCGCTTTTTTGAAAGAGAGCACCCAGGCAGACTGGATGCTCTCTTTCGAAAAAGCCCTGTTTGCATTCAAGAACGCCTTTTTTCGAAAGAGCACATAGCGGCATGTACAGGCTGTCGAGAGGATCGAGGCGGCCATCACACACAGGGTTGATGCTGACCTGGAGTGGCACCAGCAGGCCTGGGGGCACTTCCAGGCTCAGTGTGAGCACATCTGTGATGCTGTCACCACCCTCACTGAGCACATCGGGCACACCGTGCACTATGGGATGGCATTGCCCCATGCACCTGCCATCCCTCCCATGCCAATGTCTGTGCCCCCTCCTGTTGCCCCTCCTGCTCCCGCCATGCCCCCTCCTGCTGTCCCTCCTGCTCCCTCCATGCCCCCTCCTGATGCTGCCATGCCCCCTCCTGATGCATCCCATCCTTGCCCACCTCCCAGTGCTGCCTGCTGAACGCCATGTAGTTGTCCACCCCCGCAGAGGCGGTCTCAGGGGCCACCCTTCCCAGCAGTAGCTCCCTCCTCCCCCTCCCAGTCCAGAGCCCACTCCCGCCTCCCACCTTACATCCCCATTTAAATAAAACGTTGAAAGCATTGTTTTCCACAAAAAACTGTGTTGTTTATTGGGAGATAAGGGGTGGGGAGGAGAGAAGGGTTGGGGATGGGAGGGAGATGTAAACGGAGACAGAGGCGACCCTACTGTGGGGCCTGGGAGAACATTTCCGTCAGGGCCTCCCGTATGCGCACCCCATCGTGGTGCGCCTGGCGGATAGCAGCTGTGCGGGTCTGTTCGAAGGCCTGGCCCTCACGTGCCATCCATGCCGGGGGGAAGGCCTCCCCCTTCTGCTCCACGATGTTGTGGAGCACACAGCAAGCAGCCACTACCTCGGGGACATTCCGTTCACCCATCTCAAGACGCGTGAGCAAACAACGAAACCGGGCTTTCAGACTGCCGAAGGCACACTCCACCTGGTTGCGGGCCCGGTTGAGGCAGTCCTTGAACCGTGCCCAGTTGTGGTCTGTCCGCCCTGTGTAGGGCCGCATCAACCAGGGCAGCAGGGGGTAGGCTGTGTCCCCCACATTCCATGTGGGCATGGCTATGGTTCTGCCCTCATTAGTCATGGCAGTATACTCTTGTCAGCGGGTAAGAGGTCATGAAACTTGCCCATCATCTGCCACGTGTTATATGCGTACCTGCTGATCATCGCCTGCTGGTTTGCGATGCATAATTGAAGACCCCCAGTGGCATAGACCTTACGCCCCATTAGGTCTCGGCATTTGGGCTCCTTGGACTTAGGAGTAGGCCCCGGTTGCACTTGCCCTTCCTTCTGTGCCACCGCCTGTACCACTATTGAGCCTGGAGTAGGTTGGGAATAGAGGTGCTCGTGTCCCATTTGTGGGATGAAATACCTTTTCTCTACTCCTTTTTGGGTCGGTGGGATTATTGCTGGGGTTTGCCACAGAGTAGTCGTGATCTTAGCCACTGTTTTGTTAAGAGGCAATGCCAGTTTTGCCAGGGTATCTTCAGTCAATGTCTACCATGGGGTCAGCATCTTCAACTACTGATTCCGCTTGGACACCTAGATTAGGAACCAATCTACGCAGGAGGTCTTGGTGAGACGAGCATCCCTAGACGGCATTGAAGGTGCCGGGTCTGCCAAGACTTCATTGGGTAATGATGAAAAAGACCCTCTGTTGCAGTCCTGTTGTTCCTCCACTACAGGCAGGCAGTGGTCTGGCGCTGGTTCCACTGGAACTGGGGCTGTTGTCATCCCCCGTTCCGTCTCATCTCTGGGCTCCTGCCTTAATGGGCTTTGCCTAGTTTCTACCTCAGGAGGCCTTGACACTGAGGCTGAAGGGGTGCTCCTGGTTCTGAGAACACTCGACCCTCTTGATGGTGGCACTGGACCTTGCTATTGGTGAGCGTCCAAAAAGGCCAGGGTGGTTGAGCTTGTGGAGGCCAAGTCTGCTGAAAGTCCCCTTGTCTGGGCCAGTGCCAGGAATGAGAATGGTACCTAGACAAGGTTCTCGACGAAGACCTGGATGGTAGTGATTCAGCTTCTGACTCCAAAGAGTATTCAGACTCAGACCATGGTGATGCTGTGGGTGGTGCCTTGGAGAGGTGATGCTGTCTGAACCTCTCCATGGACTCCGGCATCCCGTATGCACTTGTCTAGGTGGGGGCATGGTGGCTGGTGCTGGAGGATCGGTGCCTGGTGCCCTTTGCAGCACAGCAGGTGGAGACTCCTCTGGTACCGGAGGCGGTACTGGCATTGTAGTTGGTGGCACCGATCCCATCTGCGGTGCCATTTGACGTAGCATCGTAGTGGGCTGTACCACCATTGGTGGTGCCGACCAGGATCCATGCCCCGCCACTGTTACCGGTGCCGCCAAAGCCCCTGGTGCCGCAGGCGAACACTCCCGGTACTGAGGGAGCGCGGGCTGAGGAGGAGACGCCGTGAGCTCTATTGGCTCTTGCACTTCTTCAAAGGTCTTCAGCGTGGATGGCCTTTGCAGCTGTATCTGCCGCAGACTATGTTCCTGCACAGTGTCATCGCGATGTCTCTGGGTGCTGTCTTTCCGTCGGCGCCGGGGGAGCTGGGAGGGTGAATGTAACTGGTGCCGGCTCTTGTGTAGTCTCTTGGTCGGAGACCTCCCCCTATTGTCTCTTTTCTTCTTCAGCAACGGAGACTGGGATCAGTGCCTTGGTGCCGCAGGCTTCGGTGCCACGGCACGGAAAGGTACCAGTTGGGTTTCCCGCACTGATGCCGGTGTACTGCGGACCGCACCTTCCTTCTCTGGTGCCGATTGAAGTGCCAACTCCATTAAAATGAGTTTTAAGTGGGAATCTCTCTCCCTTTTGGTTCTTGGCTTAAAACTTCTGCAGAGTCCGTCAAGTGGGCCTCCCCCAGGCACTTCAAGCAAGAGTCATGGGGATCTCTATACAGCATCAGTTTAGCACAGGATGCACAGGGTTTGAAAGCATGTGGGCCTGGCATACCCTCCCCCGAAGGGGAGAGAACACTCAAACTACCTAAGTGCTAACTATACTATTAAATGCAAACTAAGACTAAAGAACTATTTATACTACAAAGAAATCTGATCACTGGATTAACAAGTCAACAAGAGAAGCTCCAACAACCGTCACAGGCGGCAAGAAGGAACTGAGGAGGTGGACGGCTGGCAGGGGAACTTATGCGCTATTATCGTGGTGCCACTTCAGGGGGCAATCTGCTGGCCCGATGGGTACTGCTGGGGGAAAAACGCTCCAGGAATCGTGCACGCAGGGTGCACGCACCTAATTCGAATGTATATGAGCAACCACTTGAAGAAGAACTGCTTTATACTGCAGTATATCCTCATTATTTTTCTCTTTTAATTTGTTTTTTAACCATTTGAATGCCAAACTAGGATAATACTCTTCGGAAAAGCAAGCACAAAGCAAGACAGATGTGCTAAACATATGGTTATCGGGGAGCTGTTTACAAAACAATAATTATCATGTGAGTGCAGAATTTTAATTTCCTATCTTTTTTGTTGTTTTTGCTTCATTGCTTTTGATGAGATATTTGGCCATGAATTATCTAATTCAAAGTTACTGCAGCAGAAAGAAGAAGCAGATTCCTAAGTATCTGCAATATTTGCAAAGTACAAACCAGAGGTACCTGAATAGTCCTATTAATTCCAAAGACTTTGCTATATTACTAAACATTTTCTCTGAAGTGGAAATGAATTATGAGGCCTACAGTTATCTAGTTAGCTATTTGCCTAGTCTATGCATCTGTGCAAGCCTATACACATTTTTATTTATTACAGTAACTTTTAGAAGCTCCATTGAGATGATTTATACAATTGGAACGACTTCAGTAGGAGACTGAGAACTAGCCAGCCCAAAATAGCTGATAGCCTCTCAGGTAAGGTGCTCATCTGGTGAAGAGATCTAAATTCAATCCCTTCCCCAAAATGGATATTCAGTTTTCTCTCTCCTATGTCCCAAGTAAGTGCCCTAACCACTGAGCTTAACATATACAAGTTTGCACAGAGTTGCTGGCTTGAAGTAGACTTTCCCAATTTGATGACAAATTCTGAACATTTTTAGAAACAAACAATAATTTCCCTGATTTTTCAATTTGTTGGCTGAACCAAAAAATCAATTATTCACTCAGCTTCATTTTGGAACTTTCACCCTTTATAGCTATTCCGTGGAATCCAGTATAAGTGGTGCCTACAGGGATGAGGTGCACTGACTCTGCATTGAGTCAACAGACACAAATCAGTAGCTCTGGGCCCAAGAGGCCACTCTCTCTCCTCACTTCCTCTGTGGGGTCCTGAGACCACATCGTTGCAAATACTTGACTCCACAGAGAGCCCAGACAACTGCAATGGGGTGTATCAAGCCTGCATTGAGCCAATGAGGATGGCCCTGCTCAACAAACTAGCACTCATCACATCTACTCTCTCAGTCAGTAAGAGTTTCATCCATTCTGCATGGAATCTGATATAGTGTATGATAACGTGCAGTTACAGTGTACATGTTAGAATTAGAGAGAAAAAGAGTCATCCCCTTGGTGGAAAGTTTAACTAAAAATGAAAAAAAAATTCCATGAGAAATGGAACCCCCAACCCATCCCTGCACCCTCTCTCCCATCCAGAACATACACCCCAAGCCCACTGCCCAGCAGCCACCTCTCACACACTGAATTCCTCAATTTTGGCTCCACCCCAGAGCCTTGGGGGGCCTCCCAGACTCTGGTGTGTGAGGAAAATGTGCGGAGTATCTACTTCTCAGTGGGAGACCATGTCAATGAGGTGTAGGGGATTCCCCACTCTTGCTGTATATTAAAAAGAAATCAAATATCACTGTTCATTAAAATATATACAGGATGAAAATACTGTAAGAGGATTCTGTAAAATAGAAAAGGTGATACTAATACTATCTACTATACAACAATTATATCATAAGATTTTATATTATTTATTTTGTGCACACGTTTTACTCTTGATTTACAATATTCCTTTTTTCTTCAACAGGAAGACATACTGATCTTCTGATGAAAATCTAAATTGTTTCAAAAAATGACAAAGTAAAATTGTATTTTTTAACTATGGTTAAATTATGAGGCTTTTTACAAAAGAAATACAGTAATTTTACTGACACTAATAAAAACCCCAACACGTTAAGCTGAAATGCAGTAATTCTCAAAGCTCATTAACAATGCTGTCAGTTTCAATGCTGTATAGTATTACTGTGACACTAAAACTAGATTTACGTTTATTTTTAAACTGCCATCAAAATAGTAGCTCTTATTGCAGTGCACACGTTAGTTAGGGTCTTGCTCTGCATTCCTTGCCACATATAAATGATTATTTCATATTTTCATAGCGACCTGGATGCATCTGTCATTCCAGATAGAAAACCTTGGTCTTTTTCTGTATTCAGATTATGGAACATCTCTCATCTCATACAGAAACCCCTTAGTTCTTGGTTAGACTCAAGTTGCACATCACTGAAAGAAGCTTATATTTAAAAGTATACCTGGCCTACAACATGAAATAGAAGTATGTATGAGTCAGTCTGTCATATTTATTCCTGTGATTTCCAGAGATTCTGACAGCCTCCATTGGCCCCTGAGCAAGATAGGGGGCCGGGGGGTGGCTCTGCACAGCCTCAGGGGGAAGTTTGCGAAGCTGGGGAAGCCAGCCCTTGGCATCACCAAGATAATTGATTTGTCTAAACATTGTATGTTTATATCACAGTTGGCACGTGACCTGGCTCTGGTTTGAAGTCCCTGATTCTAACCATTAAACCTGACTGCTCACACCACGGTCCCTATAGGAATAAGTCTGCCTGCTGCTTCTCAGAGTTAGTACTGCTGGAGATGAGAACTCAGCATCATGAAGGACATGGTGGGGCAGCAATTCTTCTCCCCTGCTAATGAAGTACAAGATATTTATATGTTAGGAGAGAGTCGAATTTTCAAATGCACTGAGCCAAATTCTGTTCTCAGGGTCTAGAATAAATCCACTGAACCCAATGAGGAAATGGCAGCAGAATTCTCAAGTGTCACAGCTGACTAACCATATACAGTCCAGAGAGGTGTGTGGGTGCAAACACCTTACTCACTTTGTGTGATCAGTTGATGGTCTGTGGTTTTCCTCCCCAGGATGAATAGTTGCTCCTTTTCCAATGCCCCACTGGAATGCATTAGTGGAATGGACTGAAAAAGTTGCTGCTGCCACTTCTGGTAGTGGTTGATACCATTCACATAGGTTTTCACCTTCAAAATCACAAACTTCCATGGCTTTCAAACACAAAATTAGAATACTTAGCATATGTCTACAAAATTGGAATGATCAGATAGTTGATGTTAAGGTTTAGTGAACAACAATAGGTATAAGATAAATTGTAATTTAGTTTCTTTAATGAATATTTATATAGTATTAACAAGTATGATTTCTCCCTGTTACAATACCAATGGCACTCACTATATTATTGGCTAAGGAACACATTCTATACTTGGGGAAAAAAGAAATCATTTGAACTCTTATTTACCTTGCTGTCTAATGTCATATCACATAAGATATGGAAAGGACCCATTTCCTCTGATGATGTCACGTGCCAAAATATCATTGTAGAAGGCTATTAGTGTGATAGCAACATTATGGAGGGAACTCAAAAAGTAAATTAATTAATTTTAATAATCCAAATAATATTTCAATGTTCTACAATAATCCTGCCATCAGCACAGTGCTGTCTACTCCTGAGGCTAGGTCAGTTTAACTGCTTCACTCAATAGTGTGAGCATCATAGTTGTACAGAGCCATCAGGTTGGGTGGCTGACTCAGGACCCATACTTTGAGGGCCTCCCACAGTGGCCACCTCAACTATCCTATGGATGGGGCCCAGAGCAGCCTGGGAGATTACTGGGGGCCTGGCATTGGGTGACAGCAGGAGTTGGCCCTGCCATCCTCCAGCCCGCTGCACTCAGCTTCACCCTAGCAGCAGGAAGCTGAGTCATGGAGTCGCCACAGAGAATCCAGTTGCAGCAGGCTGGGAAAGGGAAGGGGGTGGAGCAGAGCAGGCTGCTGGGTCACTCCAGCTCCCGCCACTGTGGAGAGTGTGGGAGGAGTGGGTCGACCTGCTGCCACCTTGTGCAAGGCCCCTGGTAATCCCCCAGATCACACTGCTCAGGGTAGGGGGCTTTGGGCCGGGGGCAGAATAGGGGTGGGAAAGGGAAGAGGTGGAGTGGGGATGGGGCAGTGCCCCTCACCCCCCCAGGGACAGTCCTATAGTTGTACCACCATAAGTAGATGATATAGACCAAGCTTTAGGTGACTGCTATATTAGTAAGTTATAATGTTGGTGAACATGGGATGTCCTCTCTGGGGGATTAGAGATTGTGCAATGAAATAGTAGGGAGGGGCTAGCAGAGCAGCTTTATTAGCTTTACAAGTTACAGTAAAGCTAACCACCAATGCCTTTGCCTAATTATCTGTAAGATTCATGATGCTCTCAGAGTGTGGCACATCTCAAAGGCCACACTTATTTTTCTAGTTTTGTGTGTTTTATAAATATTATGTTTTGAAGAGCATTTGACAGTGGATAACGCTCCCCTGTGCACAGATTGCTGCCCTCAGGATGTACTTCAGGCTTATTCATATACTTCCACTCAAGCGATGAATTGCGGTCATTGCTGTTGTGACTGCAAACTTCAAGTCGTATGCAGCAGACTAACAAGTATTCTCCATAACATTTATCTCCCTGGGGAGATGAAGGATGACTTGCAAGACAGAAGGGCTTGCTTTATTCAGTGAGTTTCACTTTATGCTAAAGTTTCACGACACCATATTTTCCTCAGTAACTAGAGCTGGATGAAAACTGCATGGAAATGTTCATCAGTATTTGAATTTATTCACAGAAAGTAGATGTTAATGTCAGATATAAATGTATCTGTGATCAATATACTTTATATTGATTGATACACAAACAAAATATTTCACTTTATAAATGCTCATACGTGTTATCAGAAAAGAAAAACATCATGTGATTCCTCTGATCAATTACAATCCTGCAACATCTTAAATTCTGAGTATTCATAATCAATCTTTATAGGAAAAATGCTGATCAGATTTGAGAAGTTAAAAATCAAATAAATTTTCAGAAACAGCTATACTCAAGGAAGTATAATGAATATTTAAATTAAAAATATGTATTACTATTTATTTGTATAATGATGATGTGTAAATGGCTGGTTGTATTCAACGCTGAACAAACATAGTTATTAAGCGTTGGTAAAAAAAATTGATTAGAAGTTTTTCCACTGGAAAATGCTGTTTCGTTGAAATCAAAATTTTCCACGGAAATGAGATTTTTGTTGAAATTTAGAAAAAATCTAAATGAAGCATTAAATAATATTACAATATTCTGTTTGAAGGTTTTCAGAACTTAAATGTTTCATATTTTAATTTTGAAATTGCTTTTCATGACAATTTTATTTTGCATAATCATTTTTGAAAGTGAAAATCAAAACTAAAATATTTGATTGACCCCAAATGATTTTTAAAGTTTAGTTTATGCCAAATTTTGAAATTCAATGTTCAATTCAAATTTAGAATGAAAACAAATTTAGAAAGTGTAAAACTTGCCATAACATAGAAATTCTGGTTCTACCCACCACTAATTTAGACATAGTTCCTAGCCTGAAGACACAGTCTAAATGCATTTCCTGTTGTGAACTATCTGATCCGGTCTGTCAAGGATTATATTTTAAGGCACAAATGTAAAGCAACGTTTTGGTTTCTATTACTAAGTATTTTGAAAACAGGAATCCATCAGGAGCAACTAAAGAAACTTATTTGTAATTGTTTTAATTAGATTGCTTATATTCTGTTTCCCCCTTCATTCTATATTACCTTGATTTCTAACTCATCAACAATTGATTTATGGCTTTGAGAAGCAGAGCCATAATGACTGATTCACTTAATTTGAGAAATTATATTTATTTTTAAATGATTATGTATAGCAACCAAGCACTGAATGATTGAAGCTTTTGGATAAGTAACTTGAACTGGCGTATAAATTGTCAAGTCCTACTCAGCTCTTTTATGGTATATCTCCACTTGCACCCTAGTTCGAACTAGGGATGCAAATGCAGGCATTCGAAATAGTCAATGAAGCGGGGATTTAAATATCCCACTCTTCACTAGCATGATCTAGCCGGCGCACTAGTTCGAATCACAGCTGATTCCAACCAGGAAGTGCACGCCGGGACGTGTTAGTTCGAACCAAACCCCTTGGTTCGAACTAATGTTACTCCTCAAAAAATGAGGAGTAACGTTAGTTCGAACCAAGGGGTTTGGTTCGAACTAACGCGTCCCGGTGCGCAATTCCTGGTTGGAATCAGCTGTGATTCGAACTAGCGCGCCAACAAGATCATGCTCGTGAAGCGCGGGATATTTAAATCCCCGCTTCATTGACTATTTCGAATGCCTGTATTTGCATCCCTAGTTCGAACTAGGGTGCAAGTGTAGACATACCCTTAGAAGGTTGAAGATGCATAACATCTCAGATTCCCACATTACAAAGCTAAAGGTTAGTCTTTCTTTAGGGAAGTTTACATGATGATTCATGTCAGGATGCAAATACAGATTAGTAAATAAATATATGGATTAAACAAACATTTTAATATCTCAGAATAAACATGATAGTATAGCATAATAATTAGTTCACTGACCACAAGAGGACTCATCAGACTTATCAGAGCAGTCAGGTCTGAAATCACATCTCTGGATCATCTGGATGCAGTGACCAGTTGCTCTACAGATAAATTCCTTCTCTGTGCAATTGTTCATAGGAAGTGTTGCAGGAACTGAAGTGCCTGAGGACATGGTTGAGATAGCTGGCAAATTTCCTTATGGAAAAAAAAATTAAAAAGTCTTTAGTCAGCTATTTTTTGTTGATGACACTTGAACTGTGGAATTGCTGTAAGCATCTCCTGCCATCTAACCTTTTTTTATCCAATTAAACCTTCCTTCTCCCTCCTCCTCCCCCCAAAATAGCACAGAAGTTACTTTGGCCATGTGTACATTACGCAGAAGATTGACGGTGCAGTCAATCCTCCAGGGTTCGAATTAGCGTGTCTAATGAAGACCCTCTAATTCGAGCTAAGAGGGCACCCCTGTCAGCAATGGTAGTCCTGCTCCTCATGAGGAATAAGGGAAGTGAACAGGAGCGTTTGCTTCCATCCGACCTCCTGCTGTGTCGATGATCTGAAAAGCACAATTTAAGATAGGTCTATTCCAGCAGTAATTAACATAGATGGAGTTGTGTATTTTAAGTTGACTTTTCCCTTTAGTGTAGACCAGGCCTTTGAGAATCATATTTCTACTATGACTATGTCATGATAATTTCCTCTCCACCTGAGTCCTCTCTCTTCAGGTTTAAGCACCTTATTCCCCCAGACTTCTCCCAGCTTCAGGCAGTCAGAGGTTAGGGACACCAAGAGCATGGGGTCGCATCCCTGACCATCTTGGTTAATAGTCATTGATGGACCTGTCTTCTATGAACTTTAATCCTTTTTTGAACCCCATTGTACTTTTGGCCTGCACAACTTCCCATAGCAATTAGTTCCACGGGTTGACTGTGCATTGCATGATGAAGTACAGGTTGAACCTCTCTAGTCCAAAACTCACAGGACTTGACCAGTGCCAAACCAGAGAATTTGCCAAACCACAGGAGGTCAATATTATCTAGCAGCATTACCACCCCCTTCCACTATTTACTGGGCTCTTAGAAGACTGGTTGTAAATTAGAGCTAAATAACAGCACAGAACACTGAGAGCCAGGACTAGTGGCTGTAAACAAATTTTATAAGATTGTGGGAAACTTGGCCACATTCATGATAAGTGGACATCTGACTCATTAAAAATCATACCAGACCACTGCTGTTGTTGTATAAGAGAAGTTCAACCTGTACTTCCTTTTATTTGCTTTAAATCTGCTGCATTTTCATTTCATTGGGTGACCTGTGGTTTTTGTGTTATGTGAAGGACTAAACAACAATTCATTATTCACTTTCTCCACACATTTCACGATTTTATAGAACACAATCATGTCCCCTTTTAGTCATCTCTTTTTTAACTGAAACATTCCAATCTTTTTAATTTTTCTTCATATGGAAGCTGTTCCATGCCCTTAATAATTTTGTTGCCCTTTTCTGAACCTCTTCCAATTCCAATCTGTCTTTTTCAAATGGAGCAACCACATCTGCACACTGTATTCAAGATGGGGGTATACTGTGGATTTATATGGTGGTAATATATTTTCTGCCCTCTTATCTATATCTTTTTTAATAATTCCCAACATTCTGTTAACTTTTTTTGATGGCCAGTACACATTAAATGGATGTTTTCAAAGAACTATCCACAACAACTCCAAGATCTTTCTTTTTATAAGAACAGGATTTATATCCTATCACTTTGTATGTATAGTTTGGATTATGTGCATTATTTTGCATTTACCAACATTGAATTTCACTTGCCTTTTCGTTGCTCAGTCATCCAGTTTTGTGAGATTCATTTGTAATTCTTTGCAGTTTGCTTTGGACTTAACTATGTGGAGTAATTTTATATCACCTGCAAATTTTGCCACCTTCCTGTTTATTCCTTTTTCCAGCTCATTTATGATTGTCTTCTTACTCCTTTTTTGACCATCTTTAGCCTCCTGCAATTCTCTGTACAAACTTACCACTGTCTGTGTTGGAGCCCAGCCTCTGAAGCTATATGATTTGGAACAAAATTCTTAAAGCATTCTACCTCCCTATCTATTTTTATACATCATCTGAAGACCTTTGCTCTCTTGTCTATGTCTCTTTATTTTTCTCCACCTCTGATATTTTTACATTAACTTTATTTCATTTAACTTTATATATTGTCTTGGGATACGCTTTGTGCGAATAATGCTATACAAAATAAAGGTGTATTGTACACTATTTAGATTAGGTTAATAAATGGGAAATGATCCATATAAAAACATATCATATGCACTATAGCCCTGCTAGACCTAATAATTTGGCTTAGGAGAAGTTACTGCATGCTAAAACTGAGTTCATCTGCATAAGGGTCTGCTAAGGCAACAATTCTAGGAAAATGACTTTGTGTAAAAATGCCTACTGTTCTGCTGCTTTCACTTACTACTGCAAGTCAGCTATCAGACCATATATTACATTTCATTTCCTTCTGCAGCTGACAACCTGCAGCCCGCTTGGAAGCTTATGTTTTTAATGGAACATGGCAGGCATGGAATTTTGTAGTTGTCTTGGGACACGAGGTATAATGTTTCTGTAGACATTGCACAAACCTAGGTAGTGAAGACTAAAAGGAGACAGTAGTATCATTCAAATTGTTTGTGTAGTATACTGTGACTGATTTCTTTATTTTGGTACTGTCAGTATAATGTCTTAATTAAACTGATTATACCCACATGTATGTGCAGAGATATTCCTCTCTCTGTCAATCGACGGATGGAATGCTTTTTGCCTAGTGAAATTTTAATATATTTACACTGCTTTAGAAGTGTGTTGCACCTTCGAGAAATGAAGTTACCTTGTTGTTGGTTATGAAAAATAAATTTCTGTGACTGCCTGCTAGAGCTGCTGGCTTCTTTCCCGCCACCCTTAGATACTGGATCTTCTGCCTTACAGAGCTTATTTTCTAGGCAATGTCCCCAGGCATCTGAGCACAGTTTCTTCCCTTTTGCACACCTGACCTGATCTTAGCTCTTAAACTTAAGTGCATATCTCAAGAGTCACTTACTTTTTCTATAAGGTCAGGAATCAGGATATAGGCACATCTCACATAAGAACATAAAAATAGCTACACTGGGTCAAACCAAAGTTCCATCCTGTTTTCCAACAGTGGCCAATGCCAGATGCTTAAGAGGAAATGAACAGAACAAGTAATCATCAAGTCATGTTTTGTGCCGTTTACTAATTTGTTTTCCAGCTGTCCATTCCCTCAATATTCCGTTTCTGTACTCAGTAAGCACATGCTTGAACTTGCCTGAAGACATTCCAGGACATCACTAGCTAACTACTGCCAAGGCATGGTGAAAGATTCTGGAAAGCAACATTGGGCAGATGGGAAAACTAGTTGGAATTTGATTGTTAAACAGGAGAGACAAGGTTTGAGCGGGTTTTCATTTCTACGGAAGAAGTTATTCCACTGATGATACTAACCAAAATGAATCAATTACCAGTTCCAGGGCTCTTGGTGCAAAGACATTTATAGTTAGTTTCTAACTTTGTTCTCACCATTGTAAAGGGTACAGTCTGTAACGGACAAATCGTCAATTCCAATGTCGCCACAGAAATCATCTCCCACAGTACCTTCCACCAAGATCTAGGGAAACAATTATGAAACCGTTTGTCAGAATACAGTTGACTTTCACTTCTCATTAGATATTTAATATCAACTGATAAAAGACCCATTTACTATGTTTCACAATTTTAAAATGATCTTAAATTTGTTCTTGTGGAGACAGTGTATTTGGTGGCACTTCATGAAAGAGACTCATCATTATCAATGCTCTCTGATGTTCACATTAATCATACTGACCTATGACTATAGTTGGTTATATATTGTGACAAAATGATGGCAAGATGTTGTAAGTGGCACATTATGATTAGCTCTTGTTAGTTACTCTAAAAACATTAATCGCGGTTAATTATTTTTATAAGAATCCCTCTACACTGAAAATAGATGCAGAGATACACTATAGCAAATTTTAAAAACGGACACATATTTTACTTAAATTTCATCAAAATAGCAGATACTTCATACATTTACTTCTCATTATTGCCAAAATATGTAATAGGTTAGGTTAGTATTCAGAATAAACAGGTGAGAGAATTAGTTTCTTTCCTTTGTGGCTGATTCAGAACTGTCAAACACTGTTTGTGACATCACAACCAATACAATTACAAGGACACAATCAGCTTCAATTTTCTTAATCTAAACTTTTTAAAAAACCCGTGAACTGTTTCTTATAGTGCTCCTTTAAAATAATATCTCTTTTTAAAAAAATTATATGGCTTTCCTGTTTCCCTGCTGGATGTTTAGCAGGGTTAGAGCTTGTTGAAAAATACAAACTTTTTTTTCATTAAAAAAAAATCAGTTTTCTTTACCTCCTCCCAAAACAAGATTTCTAAATCAGCCTAATTTTAATGACTCAATACCTCCTCTGGGATCCCTAAAAATTCCACCATGTCTTGCAGGGTACAGTTGTCCCTCTGCTGACCTTATGGTTCAAATCATACAGAAGATGCTTCCCATGAGTTACTGGATCAATTACTATGTAACATATCCTTTGCCACACATACTATTCTGGTTTCCTCACCCTGTACAGGGAAACCTAATAACCTGAGTATACCAAGAAAAAAACTGTGAAATAGTGTGCATGTAGCAATATGTTCCCACAAAGCCCATGAAAGTCTGGTTAAAAACTCAAGTACAATACTCAGCACATGACATTAGAGCTCAATACCAAATGCATACAAAGAAATCAAGTGTAAGTTATAAAAAAGTTGCCACAGTATTGCTTCACACTATTACTAAAGCATAATGATTTGCAATAGTGTGTAAAATTGCAAAAACAGAACATTTATTTCTAAAAATTAATGAACAACAATTCCAAATAAAGTCAGCAAAAATACATGGTAATTGTGCAGAACTAAGAGTCTTGATTAAATGTCAGTAGTATTGAAAAAGCATCCTGGAATCAAATGCCATCTCAAAAAATATACACTTGGCGCTTTTTTTTTTTTTTTTTTTTTGTCCTATGGTTAATTAACTCCTCTAAAACATATTCAGTTTCCAAAATCAGCACTGACTCACAGGAAAAGAAAATAAGAATGGCCATACTGGGTCAGACCAAAGGTCCATCTAGCCTAGTAGCCTATCTGCCAACAGTGGCCAATGCCAGTTCCCCCAAAGGGAGTGAACAGAACAGGTAATCATCACATGATCCTTCTCCTGTCATCCATTTCCAGCCTCTGACAAACAGAGGCTAGGGACACCATTTCTACCCATCCTGGCTAAGCCAGAGATGGACCTAAAATGTATCTAGTTTTTTGGGGTTTTTTGAACCCTGTAAAAGTCTTGGTCATCACAAGAACTCTGGCAAGGAGTTCCACAGGTTTGCTATGAGCTGCCTGAAGAAAAACTTTCTTTTGTTTGTTTTAAACCTGCTACCTATTTAAAAACAGCAAAGAAAAAAGAATGATGGGTGCTTGTTTTTAATAAGAGAACCTCTATGAGAGATAAACCTTAATGTTGATGCAAAATAATGATAATTAAATTATAATTTATTTTTATAACATTAGGACATAACTTGTCTATGCCTTTACAGAATTCTATAGGATACATACTGTTCTGCTATGCCTACAATGCATGGAGACTATAACAACATTATATTATGGTTTGGGTTACTTAATGTTATTAAATCAGATAGTCAAATTAATTTCAAAATACTTCTTTCTGTTACATGGTTAAAAGTCTCATGTGTCAAAGGCAGATGAAACCTTCTCAGTCATGAAACTAGGTTTACTAAATTCAACTACATTTATGAAGACTCTAAAATACAGCTTTTATGACTACTACTTTGTTTTTTATTCTATACTATTTCCCTTTTAGACTGTTTTAAAGAATTTATTGGTTATTGCAAATTGTGCTTTGTATAAAATACTTGATAGAATTTTTAATTGCCAGTTGTAAATATTATAAACAATAGGCCATACATCTAAGGAGAACTGGGAGAAAAAGAATGACAACAGACAATAAATTGTCTTTATGAAAAAACAGAACACCACTCTGATGTAAAATATCATTTGGCACAGATATGATTTTTATCTAAAACAACAGACTTTGAAAATATTTATGTCCTGACTTTGAAAAAAAAATGCAAGCTTAGGAAAGTATTAGAGAAGTTATCAGAAGCCATAAAACAGAAAAGTAGACTTTCCTACCCAGGACTGACCCAAGGGGTTTTGGTGCTCTAGGTGAACTATGACTTTGACACATCTCTCTTCCCCCCCACACACATTCAACCTAGAGAAAAAATGAGAAGTCTAGATTGAAATTTTACCTTTATTTACTTGGTATTCAAAATGAACAATGCAAAAATAAAAGTAAACCTTTTTATTGATTTTTTTCTACTTTTCATTAATCCTAACACAATTATACTACACAGGGTAAACCAGTAGATGACACACTCAAATTTCAACTGTTGTGAGTTGTACACGGTAGTTTGGGTCAGCCTGTAAACAGTTGCATTTCAAGATGCAACTGTCTTCCTCCAAAAGGAACTGATTTTTGGGAAGCTATGAAAATCTCTATTCCTTGATACTGAATGAAGTCTGTTTTTGAGTTGTAACCCTTTTGCACAGGGCCATCGATTTGTGTGAACATTTAGAACTTTTTTTTCATGCTTTTGCTTTCACAAATAGGGCAGTAAGTTGTTTGAGACAAAGTTTTTAATGCTATTTCATATTCTTTTTGAGATGGTGGCCTATCCAACAAGTCTCTCTTCCACCAAAAAAGAAAAAGGTATGTCTTTATCAATTTTAACTTTGAAAAGCTATGCTCCACTCTAGCAACAAAAACTGGAAGAATGAAAAGAATTTGAAGAGCCATAAAGATGTTAGGAAAGCTGTTGATGAGTTTGTGTTCAGAAATAAACTTCAATACATCTTGAAGTGTAATATGTCTTGGAAGTTGTTGTGAAATAGCCTTCAGTTGACTGGACAAATCTACTGCATCAATATCTTTTGAATTTCCATATTGTAATGCCAATTCTAGCTTCTAGCAATGTTCTAATATCTGTTTGGAAGTCTTATTTTGCAAACTATGCACATCATTGAGGAAACCAAATATTGAATCAAGCTGCTGTATCTGCTCAAATTGTTCTTTAACTGACTGGATTGTAGTAAGTAGGATCGAAACGTAAAAACGTTTTACTTTGAATTTTTGTTTTGGATCCTGAACTTACTCATCTTTGCCTCATATGTGAACTGTTGCTTCTTTCTCTGGTTACATGCTGGTTCTGGTTCAAAGTCTGTTGGTATTTTCAAATTCCTAAGCAAGCTTTAAGTATCAACTAAAGTCTTTTCTAACAATTCATCATTTCTGCATTCCTCCAGAAACTTCTTGATCTATTGCAGCTGTTGTATAGCAGAATGTATGTTGAAGTCCTTTGCTTGAAGTTTCTTACTGGTAAGGTTAATCTCAAACAAGATATCATATCACAGAATGAGTGAAATGACAAATTTGAACTTCCAAAACCATTTGCAAGAGCTTCTGTGGCTGCACATGCCATATTGCCAGATGATCCTGATTAGGGCAGTATCATCAGCAATTTCAATTACTTCATCATACCAAGCTCATACCAAAGAGGCTTCAAAGCATAAATTCAACTCTTCCATCTTGTTTGATTCAATGGTTTCAGAGTTAGAGAATGCACATGGGCAAAAGAACTTCTTATATATGCATTGCACTAGGTCAAAGAAACTATTTGCTGCCAGACAGCATCTGGCAGCATCATTGACAATCAAATTCAGGGAATGTGTACTGCAAGAAACAAAATATGCATAAGGATTCATTTATATTATTCTCCTTTGTATACCATTGTCTTTACTCTTCATATTACTCTGTCATAGCTTTGGCCATGTAGGTTTTCAATAGATAAGGACATCCCTTTGAGCTCCCATGGAATATATTCAGTCATAAAAGCACCATAAAACCTTCTTCAATGGTACAAATGCCCCAGAATATTCCTTTGTGATCCCTTATCCTCAAATGGAGATTTTGATGCATCTACAAAGCAAATTATCATTGTTATCTGTTTGATATGACTTGCACCTGGTGCACACTCCAGAGTCATTGAAATGTATTTTGCAGAATGGGCAGCTTCAAAGATTTTCTCTTTAATGGCATTTTCTAGGAATTGAATCAGCTTATTCCACAGAGTTTTTCCAAGGTAATCATCATGAGTTTTATGGTCACTTATTTTAGGCAGGTGCTTCCTTCATGATTGGATCAATCAAAGCTAAGTATTCAATAAATTTTAACACATTTCTATTACCTGAACTGTATAATTTTTCATTTGTTCAATGGAATGCCAGGCTTTGGCCCCTAAAAACACTCACTAAAGCAACCTGATGTTCCAATATTTCACTCCAGTTTTCTTCTTCTCTCTTGATTACATGCAGGTTTTCTTAATTAATTGTTTTCTTCACTCATAGTTTAAGTTCTTTCCAATTTTAGAAATTTTCCAAATGTTCAAGGCCATTTTCATGAAAATACAGCATTGAAGATAAATAACACCAGATTACAGAGAGAAACTTCAGAACTTTCATTCATGCTTAAATTTGACACTTTACAAATGGACCTTAACAAAGATGCTAATTACCTTACACATTATAAAGACAGCTTCCCCACTTATCACCCCTGATTAGCCATTCCTTGACTTATAAACAGCTATTCCCTCCCTCCCTCTCCCTCGCCCCACCTTCTGTTCTAAATCTGATTTGTCAGTTTAATCATAGAACCATAGAGCTGGAAGAGACCTCTGAAGGCCATCAAGCTCAGCCCCCAGCCCAAGGCAGGACCAATCCCAATGAAATCAACCCAACCAGGGCTTTGTCAAGCCAAGACTTAAACACCTCTCGGGATGGAGACTCCACTACTTCCCTAGGTAACCCATTCCAGTGTTTCACCACCCTTCTAGTGAAATAGTTTTTCCTAATATCCAACCTGGACCTCTCCTACCACAACTTGAGACCATTGTTCCTTGTTCTGCCATCCATCGCTACTGTGAACAGCCTTTCTCCATCCTCTTTGAAACCTCCCTTAAGGAAGTTGAAGGCTGCTATCAAATCCCCCCTCACTCTTCTCTTCTGCAGACTAAATAGACCCAACTCCCTCAGCCTCTACTCGTAGGTCATATGCTCCAGCCCCCTAATCATTTTGGTTGCCCTCCGCTGGACCCTCTCCAATGCATCCACACCCTTCCTGTAATTGGGGGCCCAGAACTGGACACAATACTCCAGATGTGGCCTCAACAGAGCCAAAAAAAGAGGAATAATCACATCTCTGGATCAACTGGCAATGCTCCTCTTAATTCAACCTAATATGCCATTTGCCTTCTTGGCTACAAGGGCACACTGTTGACTCATATCCAGTTTCTCATCCACTGTAATCCCCCAGGTCCTTTTCTGCAGAACTGCTACTTAGCCATTCAGTCCCCAGCCTGTAACAATGCTTGGGGTTCTTCCGTCCCAAGTGCAGGACTCTACACTTGTCCTTGTTGAACCTCATCAGATTTCTTTGGCTCAGTCCTCCAATTTGTCTAAGTCACTCTGGACTCTATCCCTGCCCTCCAGCGTATTTACCTCTCCCCCTAGCTTAGTGTCATCTGCAAACTTGCTGAGGGTGCAATCCATCCCCTCATCCAGGTCATTAATAAAGATGTTGAACAAAACCGGTCCCAGAACTGAACCTTGGGGCACTCCGCTAGAAGCCAACTGCCACCCTGACATCGAGCCATTAATAATGTGTTCACTTTTTTCCTTGTATTCCTTTGGTATATGTGGTCATGCCAATTCTCTTTCAGAATATGATCTGAGGAAGTGGGTCTGACCCACAAAAGCTCATCACCTATTAAACCATCTTGTTAGTCTTTAAAGTGCTACATAGTTTTTCCTTTTGTTTTAGCACGATCATGCTAACATGGCTACCTCTCTACTACTATTGTAACCGCTGTTGTTTATTTGTTTCCTATTGTCGAGTTTCCTCTTCCAATGGCATGTACAGAATTTTCTTTTATTTCCATCTTTCAGGAAGTTAAATTCCTGAACTTGTTCAGGTCCATGTTCCACTAGAATTTGTCATACATGATCATCACATCTAGGCCATGTAGCAGTCTCTGTACTATAGCTTGCTTGCAAGCTCATGTTCCACATACCTACCTTCTACTCCCTTGTTACCTTTTTTAACCTCAACCTTGGCATATGTATCGACACATGAATATGTTTCTCAACTAGTTTGATGCTGTGAACTGCCTCCATTTTAAAGTGAGCTGCCTTCATCTTGATATTGTGAACTGCTTCCATCTTAGTGTTTGTCAAATGGAAGATATTCGAAGAAGGAATCCTTTTGCTGTTCTTGTTCGTTTATTTGCTCAGTTTTCTCTTTACAATACTGAGCCTCAGACTGTTTCTTTTGATATTCCTTAGTGTTAATTTTCTGAACAATTTTAAGCAACTATTTCAACTAAATTATTAAAATAGGGAACAATGATAGTAAAGTAGAATATTATCTATGTTAAACTAAAAGATAAATTCATCAAAATGATTAGTAAGAATGATTAAATGTAGAGTAAATAAGGCATGGAAAGAGAAAAATTACCCCACAGGACAATAGAGCATGTAGCTTTCTATCTATTGAAACCTTTCCTGGCAACTTATTGCACATGCACATCATAGTAAGATAAATCTGATAAGTTATATTTTATCATTTCAATGTTAATTTAATTTTTTTTTTAATTAAACAGAGGGCCAGAATTTCCATTATTATCAAACATTATTGCAATTAGAATGGAAAGGAATGTATACGTTAAATGGTATTTGTTATTAGCAGTCAGGTGTTTAAAAATAATATTATTTTAATAGTAATAGTCTACAATAAATGCACACTTTTAATCTTACAATCACTTGTGAATCTCCTTTTACAATCTTGTTAAAACCTCTTACCAAATTTTTCAAGTCCAACATAATACATATTCTTTGTGGGCACAGAGTCTTTGGGTTCAAGGCTCATAACACAGCAGAACAACTGTTGCAAGACACTGACTGACCTTCACTTAACAGTGAGCAACATTGTGTCAACTGTATGACTGGCCAGTACTGGGCTACTGAGAATGACTGAACTGAAAGACATTGCTCCCAAGGCAGCAAATCCAGGCGGTGCTCTTTGAAACTATACCATGACACATTTTTTACTGTATTCGCATACACAGCCATGCTCCACAATGTGAAATAAATTATAACTCAACTTCTGACATGGTAATCATGTACTGTTTTACAAGTACAATATTTGATACTTTCATCTTTAAGAGACTGGCATTGCTTGGGTCCTCAATTTAATTAAGGTGGGGTTTTTTTAAACAAAAGGAAAATGTATGTGTTTTATTGAAATGGTTGTATTTTTCAAAAATACAGTGTTATATTTATGAAGTTAATAATTTTATATTTTTAATGGAATTTCATTCAATGTTTTTTTCCTTCATCCCTAATAATTCTTATCATTTGCTATGTTTTAACAAAAAAAGAGCTATAGTCGATTTGGTTTCCAATAACATTGTCTTCTCGTTTTCAAACCTTAAGCATTGATTTAGCTGTGCCAAAACAGAGTACTACTCCAAATTCCAGGTACATCCTATTATTCTGGCTCATCTTGGTTCAGTCTCTTTCAACATTCACTCATGCCAATTTTGAAGACTATACTTGATTTGGTGATTCTGTCTCTTTTCTGTATGGTTTTCTGAGAAGCAATCCCATTCCAGGCACATCCTATTTTCCTGGAACAACCAAACCCTTATTCTGCTTTAAGTTATGATAAGTTATAATAAGCTGTATACTGAATTTGGTGGTCCTAGCTCTTTACCCTTTGATTAAACAGATAAACTCTCTAAAGTATATAGTAGATAACATATTACTATATTTTAAATAGAGAAAAAATTCCATCTAATTTGGTGCCTCTTAAATCTTGGTGCACTAGGCCACCACCTAGTTTGCCTATTTGGTCAGGCTGGCCCTGTTCCTACCCTACCCTTTGCAGCAAAAAGCCTCTTATTAAACCTGCTCAAAAATGTACTAAAGTATTTTCTGCTCTCATCCTTAATTTTATAACACTCTTCTCACCTCCCTCTATATGCAAGACTTCTAAGAAGAATGAAGTGACAGGGCAAAACCAAACAAATAACCTCACTAACTCAGCTAAGATTTGAACATGGATAGGTGAGACAGAAGTTAGCTCAAGCACAACCAAAATAATTATGATTTATTAAGACAGGTCCGCTTGCTAAATTTTGGTCTTAATTTACAAAAGACGACACTGCCCAGCCAAGGTAGCCTCATTCTTAAAGGAAGGCTCATCTCTTTTAAAAGTTCTCCACATACAGTAAGATATACAGAAAGAAACACAAAGTAATTGTTAATTATTTCTGTTCTGTTTTGTGTAATATTATCTTTTCTTTATTTAATAAAGCTGTCATAATTTTGATGATTACTATGCCTGTTTTTAATTTTGGTATCCACTAAGGCATGGCTGTGTGATTAAAATAGTGGGAGTCACATTCTCTAAAAGGAGAAGGGATCTATCTTAATATATTGTCAAGTCAAGGAGGGGACTAATGAAGCAGTAGGGTACTGGTAGCCATACTCCTGCTACTGGAAAGTATATATATTGAGGCCTAGGGGAAATTACTTATTTTACTTTGGCTATGCTTCTACATTACCATCACAAATATGAGTTTGCATATGGTCAGAGCTGATCCCCTTTCTGGTATGCTGAGTGAAGAAAATGGGGACCCACAAGACACCTTGAATACCTTGCCTCTATAGGCTTTGCCTACAAAAACTCCCCAGAGTCACAGGTGCACTGGCTCTGAGAATAAACATACAAAAGCTGTCATCATCAAGCGACAGAGGGGTAGCCATGTTTGTCTGAATCTGCAAAAGCGACAAGGAGTCCTGTGGCACCTTATAGACTAACAGATGAATTGGAGCATAAGCTTTCGTGGGCAAAGACCCATTTCGTCAGATGCATGCATCTGACGAAGTGGGTTTTTGCCCACAAAAGCTTATGCTCCAATTCATCCGTTAGTCTATAAGGTGCCACAGGACTCCTTGTCACCATCACATGATTTACCCTACAAAGAAAACACAGGGAAACACTTGAATTCCTCCCCCAGGGGTACCACAAGCTCTTTTGCCACAAAAGAAATTGGGGGAAAAAAGAAGAAAAAAACCAATATGCCATCTTTGGCAGCTGACCACTCAGTCTAGGCAGGCAGGCAGACACACACAAACAGACCCCCTGATACTTTCCAGGACACAAGAATCAATTCGTCACCTTAAAAAAAATTATTTGTATTGACAAAACAAAAGATATACTTGATAAAGCATACTTGATTGCTAGTTGTTACAGAGTAACTAAGTAAAACAAATAAAACCACAGAGAAAATCTCTGGGAACCACTCTTATCTAGTGAATGGGGGAAGGAAGACATGGATTCAAACAGAGCAGTTCAAATAAAAAACCCCCCAAAAAATTACCCTGATCATGACTAGATACACTTTTCCCTCTACTCACGAGCCATGCTGATCCATACTTCCAGGCCCAGTTCACTCCCATGTCCATTATTTCTTATAGACGTGGTAATTCTGATTACTGCATCTGCTCCCTCCAGCCCTTAACTTAGAATCCACACAAAGGAAGAACAGACCAGGTATCTATATCCAGTTCAAATTGCTGCACTGTATCCCCATTGGTTCTTCTGGCCCCCTGCCAACACCCTTGCTAACTACCAGAGTTTAACTCCTTAGTCACTGGGTGCTGGCCAGCACTCCTCCTATTCATCACACATATATTTGATGGCCCAAGTCTTGACTGTGGAGTGAGCATAATGACTGAGTAAAGGGTAGTGTGTAGTTGCACTTGTTCCAGGGAATTATACCTGCCCTCATTGCAACTAACAGCAAAATTCCCCCTGACCGCAGGAGGGGACCAAAGAACATATAATCTCCACCAGATCTTTATCTAGTACGGATTAGTACACTAACTCAGCTGCAACAACCAGGATACTGAAGACCAAGCCAACTCTCCTTCCACATCCTGGTCACTTGAATAAGAAGGTGAATAACGGCCTGTTGAAAGCTGAGCTCATTATCTATGGCTTTGCTCACCCTTGAGCTCCTGCATCAGTGAGGGCAGGACAATGCACAATCCAACCTACAGTCTACATGAAAATTGCAAGGCTAATAGCCACTAGGACATCATGTCACTGTAAACAACATTAAATTGAGACAATGTTTATCACTTATGCAGTACTTGACATGTTTAAAGCCCTGTGCAAACATTAAATAATTAGTGCTGCTTCGACTCCTATGATGCATATGGTTGACAGCATCACAGAGGAATAATAAAAAGAACAGGTACAAAAATAGATAGCAATTTATTTATGGAACAATGGCCCTGTAGACAAAACAAATGCTGAGATGCAAGAGGATCCGCATTTGTGATTTCTCAGTGACTAATGTGCTACATGCTGTTCTTGTGAAATTGACTAAAATGTACATGAAATTAAAAAAACAGCATTCTTTTGAAGCGAATATTAATTAATCCAGCATAATGTGTGCCTAAAATGAAAACCTGTAGTAAAAACAAGAGAATTAATGCAAAAAAAAAGTCTCCTTTCCTTTCAGTGAGTAGCCTTACTTTTTCCCATAACACACACAGACACACAAAAAATGAAATCCTAAATCCCCATTCTTTTGTTTTCCCTTTAACTTAAAATGGAGTCCTCATTACATCCCAATCGGCATTCCTTTGTGCTGGGAGTATATATACAAAGCAGTGTGACAGGACAAACTAGGACAGCCATTTTTAGTAAATACCATACAAGTAACTTGCCAATACTCCAAATTCACTTCTGTTCAATTTTAATCCTGTTAGTCAGTCACATGCATAACATTTAAATTATAACTTGAGAGTTTTTTCTAGAACTCAATCTGACAGCTTTCTCTGATAGGATATCAAGCCTTGTGGATAAGCGAGAAGCAGTGGACATGGTATACCTACATTTTAGTGAGGCATTTGACACGGTCTTGCATGACCTTTTTATCCATAAACTAGAGAAATATAATCTAGATGGGGCTACTATATGGTGGGTGCATAACTGGCTGGATAACTGTTCTCAGAGAGTAGTTATTAGCAGTTCACAATCATGCTGGAAGGGAATTACAAGTGGAATTCTGCAGGGGTCTGTTTTGATTTAGATGATGGCATGGAGAGTACACTTATTAAGTTTGCAGATGATACCAAGTTGGGCGGGATTGCAGCCTGCTTTGGAGGATAGGGTCAACATTCAAAATGATCTTTACAAACTAGAGAAATGATCTGAGGTAAACAGGATGACACTTAATAAGGACAAATGCAAAGTACTCCACTTAGGAAGGAAAAATTAGTTTCACACATACAGAATGGGAAGTGACTGTCTAGGAAGGAGTACTGCTGAAAGGGATTTAGGGGTCATAGTGGACGACCAGTTAAACATGAGTCAACAATGTGACACTGTTGCAAAAAAAAGCAAACACGATTCTGGGATGCATTGTCAGGAGTGTTGCGAACAAGACATGAGAAGTTGTTCTGCTCTACTCTGCGCTGATTAGGCCTCAGTTGGAGTATTGTGTCCAGTTCTGGGCACCACATTTCAAGAAAGATGTGGAGAAATTGGACAAGGTCCAGAGAAGAGCAACAAAAATGATTAAAGGTCTAGAAAACATGACCTATGAGGAAAAACTGAAAGAATTAGTCTTGTTTAGTTTAGAAAAGAGACGACTGAGAGGGGGCCAAATAGCAGTTTTCAAGTATCTAAAAGGGCATTACAAGGAGGAGGACAAGAAACAATGGACTTAAACTGCAGCAAGGGAGGTTTAGGTTGGACATTAGGAAAAACTTTCTAACTGTCAGGGTGGTTAAACACTGGAATGAATTGCCTAGTGGGGTTATGGAATCTCCATCACTGGAGTTATTTAAGAGCAGGTTAGACAGACACCTGTCAGGGATGATCTAGACAGTGCTTGGTCCTGCCATGACGGCAGGGGACTAGACTCGATGACCTCTCAAGGTCCCTTCCAGTTCTGTGATTCTATGATTTATGTGTTAATAACTATACAATTCAGGCTAAGGACTGGTGTTTTTACTGGGTCATCATATAGTTAATGCTCTCAAAACCAAAATGAGTGCTCTGAAAACAATCTCATTATTGCACTGAAATGTCTATGTTGTAATTTACTGTTATAAATCTTGGTCAACTGATGGCTTCTAGACACTGATTTCCTGTACTTTAATCCACAAACATGAACTCCTCAAATTTTGTGTCCATCTTCACCCCGTTGCTCCAAACCAGAGTTCACTCTTTGGAGAGAGAATTAGTTCTTCCACCCGACCAAAAGGACTTATTTCAATAAAGGATATTAAATAACCAGGAATAGGAAATTGAAGGCACATGTACCTTTTGGAAACAATGGGAATCATTCTTGTTAGACCATATTGTGATACAGAATGTGTGTTTTTCAGTGGACTATATTCACAGAAAGGAAGCAGGAGCACTGCAGAGCGGCAATGTAAACACAGAAACAAGTTGAATTCTGTTTGTGTATGTCTACACAGCAAAGTTATTTTGAAATAACAGACCTTATTTCGAAATAACTTTCCTAGCATCTACACAGCCAAACTGCTATTTCAAAATAAATTCGAAATAGCAGATCGCTTATTTCGAATTTCGTAAACCTCATTCTACAAGGAATAACACCAAATTCGAAATAGCTATTTAGAAATAAGAGCTGTATAGACACTTATATCAAAATAGGGGGTCTCCAGCCTTCCCAGGGTGCCCTGGTGGCCACTCCAGCCTCAACCAAGAACACTCCTCTCCCTCCCCCCTCCCCAGAGCCCTTAAAGGGGTAGACTCTGGCCACAGTGCCTGTGCCAGCTCCAAGCCTGCCAGCCCAGAGCCAGCAGTCACCTGTTTTGGGGTCCTGACCCAGTGGCCCCAAAACATGAGCCAGCAAGCCACTGGCAGCCAGCCCTCCACTGCTCCCCAGGAGCAGTCTGCCAGCTCCCAGGAGCCTGCCAGGGCACAAAGAAGGTGGGCGCCTTCCTGGTCCAGGGTGGAGATCATGGACCTTATTCAGGTTTGGGGGGCATGCCCCCAACGTCCATGATCTCCGCACCAGATGGAGGAATGTGACCTTCTATGGCAAGATAGCTGCCAGCCTGGCCACCAAAGGCCACATGCGAACCCAGGAGCAGGTTTTCATGAAAATCAAGTTGGTCCAGTGAGACCTCCACCCCTGAGCCCTGAGCTTCCCCTCCCCCTTCTTCCCCTTGCTTCCCCCTTCCAGCTCCCTCCTCCCAGGTTTCCCCCTTCCCTCTCCCACGCTCTCTTCTCTCCTCTCCCGCCTCCTTTCCCCAGTCTCACTAGAGTTTCATTCCCTCCCTCCCAGTTTTGTTAAATAAAGAGAGTTTGTGTTCATGAAAATACATGTATTTTATTCGACATCAGGAAGGGGGGTTAGGGAGGGGTAAGTGGAAGGACGTGAGGGAGGAATGAGGCACAAGCCCCCAGTGGTCACACCAGGGAGGCTCTTAGTGCTCCTCAGGGTGGAAGCTCCCCCACAGGGCCTCCTGTATACTGACAGCCCCCCGATGGACCTCCTGGATGGCAGCCTGCAGAAAGTGCAGCCAGGCTCGCAGCAACGCGTCCAAGAGAAGCACCAGAGTGCCCAGGGGCAGCTCTGGTTCCATGCTGCAGAGTGCTGTGGTATCCCAAGTAAGGGCAATCAGAGCACGCAGAGACAAAATGCTTTGCTGTCCCTCATCGAGGTAGACAAGCAAGCAGGGAAACCTGAGAATTGGCTGTCTGGGGGGGGGGGGAGGGTCCCTTTAAGCACAGACCTCAGATAGCCTCAGGCAGCAGCCCCACACAGCAAGTCCTGACCTGGTGCCCTGCTGGAACTGGTTCTGGCCAGCCTTAAATGAGATTCAGAGTCCACTCAGTGTGGACGTGCTATTTTGAAATAGCAAAATGCTATTTCGAAATGCATTTTGTGTGTAGATGCGTTATTTTGAAATAACTATTTTGAAATAAGATATTTCAAAATAACACTGTAGTGTAGACATACCCTCTGTTTCTTAAATTAAATACAATGTTTTTTAAAGTCATTTTCCTTAAAAAAAAGTGTTCTGTCTGGTGAAACTTAACTCAATTTTTTTCTCTGATAATTCACTACCTAAAAAAAATAAAATTTGAATTTATTCGAAGACTTCTTTAGTTTCTCAGTGACTACTAGCAAGGTTACTTTTGCATAAAACACAATTCAAATGAATTACTTAAAACAACATAGAATGCATAGGTGTTTGGGGAAGTATCTACTAGATATGTTAATTCAATTTTGCCGTGGGGTAAACCACATGAGTTCAGACAAGTTTCCCAGTGTAGTTTTAACTCATTCGCTATAGGCTTTCTAAAACAACAGCTGTTCAAAGCATGAGGTTGTTTTAAGTACAACGCTATATTTAAAAGTGGAAACAGGGTCACTGTCTGATCTTGTTTTGTACTATATAGCTGGGTCTATGTGAAACTTTTCTAAAATCCACTTTTAAATTAATTTGCCATATGAAACTCTGGAAACTGAATATGCTATTATAAAACAATCTCCAGGGAACTTATCTACCATGAAGCTCATTTCACATCTCACTTATTATTTGAGTGACGATAAATACATTCTGATTTCTCCAGCTCTAAGGACTGCACAGATCCAGATTAAATGAAGAGTATATAGGTAACAGGTACTTGCCAAAAGGCAGATCTAAGGATACTCTCCAGTAAGGTGGGAGCCTCAGGTTGAAGTTGCTGCTCCAGAATGAGGATTTAACCGCGCACTCCTACATCCGAGGTTAATGCCTTAGGTTGTGAGGAAGGCACCCCTACCACCCTGCCTCTATTTGGGATAATCTAGCCCTTCATTTCCTTTGCTTTTCTTAAAATATCTAAAATAAAACATTTAGGTTCAGGTTGAACCATTTTTCCTAACTTTTTCAAAATTCTAGAAATAAATGAGTTTTTGTTTGACCTGCCAATATGAAAAAGGTCAGTTATTCACACAGCTCTTTTTTTTATGTATGTTTTACATCAGTGCCAGAGTGCTCATGCCCACAATGCCCAAAATATAGCCCAGGTTACAGAACTTATTTCTTATCTTATTGTATTTGTGCTATCAAGAATATAATGGAATAGAAGAATGCTGGTGCCAACGAACTATTTATACAAAGCTCTATGAATAAATAAGTGTCAAATGACATGTCTAACACTCAGTTTGTTAACATAATTACAACTCCATACATGTATAGCTTTGAAAAGTTTTGTGTAGACTCAACTTTATAAAGATTTACAGAGGACTTCTGCAACCAGATTTTAAATCAAAAAGGCATAATGCTCCTTTTAGGACTACTTACCTGTATAATTCTGGAACAGTAAATATGGAAAGATGTTAAAAAAAACTTTTAACATTGTGACCCTAAAAGCATCCCAATGGAAGGAGGCAAGGCTTTCCTTGTAATCTGGTAATTTCACTTGCCCTACCAGTTGAATGTACTCAAACCCATATGGCAGAGAAGATGTCACTTGAGATAGCAATAGAAAGCTCATAACACACTGATTATTAATAGTATTATAAGTGCATGTACAGAAGGTAAATTTAAATTTAAAATTATTTGGAAATTATGCTCTTAAAGTATGCCTTCTGGGCAAGGCTACACTTAACCCACCCTAGACAAAGGAATGTGGTTCTGCTATCAGGAAGATATTTTTAAGGTACATTAAGAGACTGCTGGAATGCAATTTATATAGAAGGTAACCAGAACATCAGGTCAGCAAGGAGAGGAAACAAGTACTGAACATCACAGCAGGAGGAGAAGATTGAAGAACAGATCAATTTCCATTTTAGCAAACATAAGCTGGGGGGAGAAACCAGCATGAAATTTCCTGCACCAGAAGACACTATGCTGCCTTACTCAAAGATTGAATGAACTTTACATAGGGTGGGGAATAACCTTCAGAAGACTGAATTTCTAAGGTTCATTGTACTATAAAGAAAAGGGAAGAGAAACCCAGGTTATTTGCTGTCTAAGACAACAAAGGGGCCAAACACTTTGGACTTTGTAGGAGACTCTGAACTTGTAGGGCGTGGTGCAAGGGGAAAAAGCCCTTGGAGGAGCAATTTTAGAGGCTTTGGTTTTGAGAATTTGACATTCATGTACATTACATGGGTTATTATTTATGTTTAGTTAATGAATGACATATATGAAATCAGGCATTAAGGTCTGATGGCTGTTAAGTAGACTTCGCGAAATCAGATGGTGATCTTTGTGCAGAAATTAGTGGGCATGCATAAACATAACAAAATCACAATCAGTTATTATAACTGGCCATCCAACAGCTCAAGAAAGGAAGGAACCTCTTAAACACAGAGAAGCTAGTTCAGGTTGAACCCAACAGTGAGAAGAGGCTGGCATTGCATGTGCCTCTCCTGTATCTAGCTTTATCCTGAAGATAAAAAGGGCTTCAATTTCCAGGAGATTTCAAGCCAAAGATTTTCACCAGCACATTTTGATCAGTTTACCAAAACCCAGCAGTGGGAATGAAGGCTCATGACTCATTCTAGCTCACCCAACATTTATAAAGGGAGCATGATAGAGATAAGGGAACAATTGTTAATTAAAGTAATTATAAATCACCTAACTGTTACTTAGTACTACCTCCACACCTAGCTGTAGGCACCTGGCATCTCCCAAATATGTAGATATTATTTAGCTTTTTGAAGTAGATGCCATATTTTCACACTGCATGTGTACAATTCTTAACAATTCTTGTACAATTCTCTAAGCAACAAAACAACAAAAGAGCAGAAGCAGCTGGAGCGCCATTTTCTAAGTCACAATAGTTGTCTTCAAGTTCAGGCTAATGACTCAAATATCATAGCATGAATCTACAACTAATTCTATGGGTAAAACCACTTTAAAAAGGAGTGACTGCCAATAAATCATTTTAAGACTGAGCTAATTGGCTAAGTAACTGAAAAACTATATAATGAAGGTCAAACTTATTTTTAAATAAACAATAAGATGACAAATTAGATAAGATCTCAATGAGCTGATAAAATGGAGATGCAATAATGCATTTTAATCCAATATTTCAAAATGAATTAAATTGACTTTACAAATCAATTTAATTTTTCATTAGATTGTTTCAAGTACTAAATATAAGACCAATTCTTCATTTTAACACTGTACAGGAAATACAGAGGATTAATATGTTCCAGCTAATTAAAAATAATACTTATCCCCAGTCTGAATAGTCATTTGCAAAAGTGAAGTTTTGCTGATCCCATCACAGACCATGCATATTATATTGTGGAGCTTGATATAACTTTGAAACCATCATAGTGTCCATTTTTCTTTTTCATCCCAAGTAGTCTAAAAATACAAGGATGATAATACCAAGATTTCATTGAAACTGATCCAACTCTCCCTTTCTCGGACTCTTCAAAGGAAAAACAATATCAAGTATATCCCAACAGACTCCTTTTTATGTGAAGACTTCAACATTATTTTCTCTCTAAATTGATACAATATGAAGTCCACAATTTTTCACTTTCTGTGTACCCTGCGGTAGATAAGCTACATGAAAATTGGCAGCACAATAGTTGCAGCATATTGTGTCCGCAAGGGAAAGGGAAGCTCTCATGTTTCTCAGTATTATTTTCTGCCAGCTGATCTAGGAATTGTGTTAACTGACTCTGAAATCAATTCTGAGTCTTCTCCTCATCCAGAATTTGATGGTTAGCTCTCTTGGGTTGTGGGATTTAAACTTAAGGGATCCTTTAGGAATCTAGGACATAAAACCCACAGAGAGAAGGAAGCCATGGATATAATATATATGGACTGTTCCAGTCTTGCAGATGCCAAGACTGAGAATTCACATCATATTTTACAAAACAAAATGAGACAAAATTGTATGATTGTAATTTTAAAAAATTATGTTAAGATTTTTCTCTGAACCAGTTAGTAATTATCTTTTCTAACTCCTGGAGGAGAGGTGAGGTCCCAGAGGGCTGGAGATGAGGCCACATAGTACTTATCTTTAAAAAGGGAAACAAAGAGAATTCAGGGAATTAGAGACTAGTTTGCCTATCTTTGTTATGTGGAAAGATACTGGTGCCTATGCCTCAGGCGCTTGCAAATTGATTGTTTAATCATTAATCAATTTGCAAGAACTTGGAGCATAGGCACCAACCCTTCAGGTGTTCCAGGGATGGTGAACCCACAAGAACATAGCAAGTATTTAGCACTTACTGGCAGCTAGTTTCCACCTCTCCTTCCTCCCCCGCCAGCACTTTCAGTCAACTGGCAACCCCACCAGTCAACTCCTCCCCTTTCCTTTCCTCCCATTGTCTCCCACCTCCTGTGATCAGATACTCTGCAACATGCAGGAGGTGGTGTGAGGAAGGAGGAGAAGTGGTGATTGAGCAGAACTTGAAAAGGTGGGGGCAAAATGGGAGACAGGTAGGGTGTAGGCTTTATCACTATGAGTCCTGAAGGAAGGTTCAACGGTTCAGTGTGACATTCAGAGGGCATATCTAGTTGGGTTCTACATTATTCAATATTTTAATTACTTTGAACAAAGGCTTACGTGTTCATCTCTGAGGTACATCTACATAGCACGGCTATTTCAGGATACCTCTGGTATCCGGAAATAGATACCCTGCAACTTAACAAGCCATCCACTATTTAGAAATATTTTTTGAAATAATGGGCGCACTATTTCGGTATCCCTGTAACCCTCATTCCATGAGAGTTAAGGGATGCCTCGAAATAGTGCATTATTTTGAAACCCCCAACTTCTTCAAGCTCATGATCAGAAGCCGATTCCCACAGACCAGGACATAGCAGCTCAAAGAAGCAGCAGATCCTGCCAGAATAATAGTTGCAAAATCTGTAGATATATCTTCACTGCTAAAAGGATCAACACCCCTCACAAAAGACCTTCCAAGACCCATGTGTCCTACATGTGCCTACACCTCATTCAATTCACTAAATGCCCTGAGAACAACTATGGGTGAACTCAGATAATCGCTATTCTCTCAAATGAGCTCTCACAAGAAAATGATAAAAGACAAAACCATCCCACTAGTGGATGAACATTTTTTACAAAGCAATCACTCTCAGTCCTCATCTTCAAAGGAATTCTTTACAACTCTTTCAAAAGACGGGTTGGGGAGATTAAATTCATAATTTTGATAGACGCTAAATGTCACAGACTGAACAGAGATACTGGATTTATGGCTTATTACCATAATTTGTATCCCATTAACTCCTCTTTTTGTCCTATGGCTACAGTGATGTTAATGGGCCACTTCACCTTGAGTGCTTCCTTATAATATGTGTTAACTACTTATGCTAAACTATCTGTTCCACTTTGTCTTTAGTTGTGACACTCTGAGTATCTTCCTTAGATTGAGAAAAAGCTCTGTGTAGCTTGAAAATCTCTCTCACCAGCAGAAGTTGGTCCAATAAAAGTTATTACCTCTACCACTTCATCTCTGGAAAAATGAACATATTACTCTTGGATTTTGCCATTTTATTACAAGGAAACAATAATGAAATTTAAGTCTGTAACTGTCTCAAGGAAAGTTGGGTAGGACCCAGGTTTCCTTCCAGGGAAAATTTCTAAGAATTCAAAAAATGTTCTCCTCTCAAATCTGAATGAAATGTCAAAATCTGGGAAACTGACAAGCTGAACAACAGTTTCAGTCTAGGTCAATCTGAAGGTTTCCATCTCTTTACATTTAAAACTTTTTTTTACTGTAATTAACTTCAAATTTCAAAATTAAAATGTTCATGTTTTATGTTTTCAAGGACTGGTTCACACACATAAATAACCTTTTTAAATTTGAAATAATGGACTGTAAACATGGTGAATACGATTGTGACATCTGTCACAGTCAGAATTCCTTGAAGGCTCAGAAAGCAGAATGCTTGAGTACTATATTTGCACACCTTGCCTACTCACAAGAATGGGGTAAACAGGCAAGGCAGAGGGAGAGCACAATATGCAATTATAGGCACCTGTGTTTACAGAATTATGAAGTATCCCTGTGAGTTGAAAAGCAATGACTCAGCACTCAACAGATGTTGAAGTAAATGAAATGTTTCTGGATACAGAGACCAGGTTTTAAAAGGAGTATTTTTATAATAAATGAAGTTTGAGGTCTTTAAACTCTTTTGTAATAAATCACTGTTTCACAGAATATCTCTACGTACAAATGATGCCCAAATTTCACCATGCAATAAATAAAAGAAAAGATTACTTACCTTGTAACTGTTGTTCTTCAAGATGTGTTGCTCATGTCCATTCCAGTTATGTGTGTGCGCGCCGCGTTCATGGTGTTCTGGAGCTTTTTCTTCTAGCAGTATCCGTAGGACCAGCATGGGAAGCCCCCTGGAGTGGCACCGGCATATTGGTGCATACCCCTGCTAGCCCCTCACCCCCTCAGTTCCTTCTTGCCTACTGTCTCCGACGAAGGGGAGGTGGGTGGGAATGGAATGGACATGAGCAACACATCTCGAAGAACAACAGTTACAAAGTAAGTAACCTTTTCTTCTTCTTTGAGTGCTTGCTCATGTCCATTCCAGTTAGGTGATTCCCAAGCCACATCTCTGGTGGTGGGGTCGGAAAGTAACAGTGTCTATTCGTCCACAGATTGCAGCACCGCCCTACCCACTGATGCGTCTCCCTTGGTGTGCTGCGTGATCTCATAGTGGTCTGAAAAGGTATGGACTGAGGACCATGTGGCTGCCCTACATATGTCGACAATCGGCACCTGAGCCAAGAACGCCACTGATGCCGCCTGTGCCCTTGTGGAGTGTGCCTTGACTGGGGGAGGGTCCTTGCCCACCCCTGGTAACATTAAAGAAATAAAAAGCTGTACCGATTTACGAAAGTCCTTTGTCCTTTCAATGTAAAAGGCTATGGCTCTCCTCACATTGAGGCAGTGCAAGCTCTGCTCTCTGGCCGATGTATGAGGCTTAGGAAAAAACACAGGTAAGAAAATGTCCTGGGATGTATGGAAATGGGAAACTACTTTGGGAAGGAAAGCCAGATGAAGTCATAGCCAGACTTTATCTTTGAAGAAGACTGTGTAAGGTTGCTCCGAGGTCAGCACCCTGAGCTCTGATACCCTCCTAACTGAGGTTATTGCCACCAAGAATGCTACCTTCCACAACAGGTGCTTTAACGAGCAAGTGGCCAGAGGTTCAAATGGGGGTCACATGAGCCCCCTAAGGACCACATTGAGGTCCCATGGTGGGACCAGGTGGCATATGCATGGCAATAGTCTGTCAATCCCTTTTAGACACCACTTTACCATATGGTTGGTAAAAACTGACCTCCCGTCCTCACCATGGTGGAAGGCCATGATTGCTGTGAGGTACACCCTCAGGGAGGAAGAAACCAGTCCCTGGTTTCTGAGATACAAAAGATAGTCCAGAATCAGCGGGATACCAGCGGTGGTCATCTCAATTCCCCTTCTCCAAGACCATGCCGAAAATTTCCTCTGTTTGGCTTTATACAGGGCTGACTTGGAAGGTTTCCTACTTTCCAGTAGCACTTTTTGGACCTCCGTAGAACAGCCCCGTTCTAATGCGGATAGCCACTCAGGAACCAAGCCGTGCGGTGGAGGGCTTCTAGATTGGGATGGCACAAGGTTCCTTGCCCCAGGTCCTGTGAGATCAGGTCAGGTACTAGAGGCAGGAATACTGGTTCCCAAATTGACAGCTGCCAAAGGGTGGAGTACCAGTGTTGCCTCGGCCACATTGGCGCTATCATGATCACTCTCGCCCTGAACCGCCTGATCCTGAGGAGGGTATCCTGTATCAGTGGGAAGTGGGGGAATGCATACAGGAGCTGGGATGGCCAGGATATGTGGAGAGCATTGCCCCTTGACCCCACGCCCCGATCCAGCAGGGAGCAGAAGCTCTGACACTGGGCTCCCCACCCGGCATCTGATGCATCTGTCACTAGTTGTATTGATGGGGCTTGTTTGGTTAAAGGCACCCCTGCACATACTACGTCCTCCTGCATCCACCAGTTCAAGGATTGCAGGATCCTTTCCAGGATCGTGACTATCATGTCCAAAGGATGCCATAGCGGGTTGTGTACTGAGTGGAGCCAGCCCTGCAGCGGCCAAAGCCTGAGCCTGGCATGGGTTACTACATATGTACAGGCCACCATGTGGCCCAGAAGTCGCATGCCGTTACGGGCCATGATCAAGGGCGATTTGTGGAGGTCCATGATCACTGTTTGCATGATCTGAAATCTGTGTGTGGGAAGGGAAGCCCTCTCCAATATAGAGTCCAGGTGGTCTCCCACAAACTCTATCACCTGCATAGGTAGAGCGGTGGATTTTTCCTCGTTTACTCTGAGGCCCAACTCGAGGAACAATCATCTGGCATCCGCGATGTGGCTCAGCACTTGCTCTCGTGATGGTCCCCGTATCAACCAATCATCCAAGTACAGGAAGATGTGTATTCCCTGGCATCTCATAAAGGCCGCAACTGGTGCCATACACTTCGTGAACACCCTTGGCACCATGGATAGTCTGAAAGGGAGTGCTGTGAATTGGAAGTGTTCCGAGCCCACCACAAATCTCAGGAACCTTCTGTGTGCCTGTGCGATGGTGATGTAGAAGTAGGCATCTTTCAAATTGAGGGCAGCGTACCAATCCCCCTTTTGTAGGAAAGGGATAATGCAAGAAAGGGTGAGCATTCTGAACTTCATCTTTTTTATGAACACGTTTAGAGCTCTCAGGTCGAGAATGGGGCGGAGACCTCCTTTGCCTTCAGGATTAAGAAATATCTGGAATAGAAGCCCTTGCCTCTGAATTCCAGAGGGACCGGCTCCACTGCCCCGAGGAGGAGAAGTTTTGTCACCTCTTCCCTGAGCAGGGATTCATGAGATGGGTCCCTGAAGAGGGACGGATAGGGAGGGGAGGTAGAGGTTGGAGTAGACATAAAGGGGATAGAGAATCCCTTCACTACCAGACTCGGGACCCACTGGTCCGAAGTTATATTTGACCATGCCTGGTAGAAACCAGAGAGCCGGAAAACAAAAAGGGTTTGGAGTGGTGCGCTGTCCTCAACCCTGCCTTCAAAAGGGTGGCATAGCCTGGTGACCCTGGGACATGGTCGGCCCCCTGTCGTGCTTGGATCTAGCAGCCCGACGTCTGCCTCGGGGTTGGTCATGGCGACCATTACCACGGCTCTGCCTCCTTCCCCATCTGTACCAAAGCCTCGAAGGAAAGGCCTCGGAGCCGACTTAGGGTTTAGAGGCTTCCTTAAAGGCCCCAGCGTATGAATCCCCAGGGACCTTAGGGTCCCTCTTGAGTCCTTGAGGCTGTGCAACTTATCGTCCGTTTGCTCAGAGAAAACACCCCCTCCTTCAAAGGGGAGGTCTTGCAGGATCATCTGCACCTCGGGAGGAATTCCGGATACTTGTAGCCACACATTTCTCCTCATTACAATGGCCGTAGCCATTGTTCTGGCTGCTGAGTCCTCAGAGTCCAGGGCTGCCTGCAGGGTGGTACGGGCCACCATCTTACCCTTCTTGGTCAGGGCCGCGAACTCCTGACTGGAGTTCTGAGGCAGGCAGTCCCTGAATTTGTCCATGGCCGACCACGTATTAAACGTGTACCACCCCAGCATGGCCTGCTGGTTAGTGATACGTAGTTGCAACCCTCCCATGGCATAAGTTTTCCTGCCCAACAAGTCTAGTCTTTTAGGCTCTTTCGCTTTAGGGGTGGGCCCTGGCGCTCCCTCTGTCCTGCTGCTTGGATCACTATAGAGCCCGGGGGAGGGTGTGAAAAGAGGTATTCATGTCTGTTTGGGGAACAAAATAACGCCTCTCCACTCCTTTCTGCGTGGGAGGAATGGAGGCCGGGGTTAGCCACACTGTCTTGACAGTTTCTCCACCATCCTGTTGAGAGGTAATGCCACCCTCACGGGGGTGCTGGCAGCAAGGATGTCCACCATTGGGTCAACCTTTACTGCCAGGGTTCGTAGCCAGCCTCCTCAGTAGCTCCTGATGCGCTCTCGCATCCATGGCCAGGAGCGAGGTGGCCAGCTCCCCCAGGGCCTCATCAGGGGATGATGATGACGAGTCTCTCAAGACTGGATCAGTTCCCAGTGACTCATCATCCTGGTGGCTTGCCTGCACAGATACCAGCTGCTGTATGACGGATCTATGGCCTACGTCTAGAGTGCTTGTGTTGGCCACTTCTGTGGGCCTAGAAGTCAACACCGATGATGACTTTTCGGCTTCCAAAGCTGGGGCATGATGAAGTGGTGTTGCCGACGGAGGGGACCCCCGCCTTGAGGACCCTGATACCGATGCCATAGGGGGTGGTCCCTGGGCCTGATGGTATGCCCAGGGTGTCCAGAAAGGCCATTGCTATGGTGGCCAGGCATACATTTGGGGTCCCGTCCCCTGTGAGGTTCCATGTTGGGACCGTGAGCGGTGTCTGGACCTCGACCTGTAGGAAGTTGTGCCCGATCTCAGGGACTCTGCTTCTGACTCGGATGAGTAATCCGAGGCCGACCATGGTGGGGCAGACCGTTGCTCCCTCTGGTGATGCACCATTGCCCTCGGTTTCCCACGAGATTCTACCAGCTGTGCCGGGGGCAATAGGGTCTGGGCAGTGCCACAGACACAGGTACCGAGGCTGGCACCTCCAGGGCCAGCGGTGCCGGGTGGGGTGGGACATTAGTAGCCCCCAGTGCTGACCACATGGCGGATAGTGGCACCATCGAGGGCTGCATTAGGAGGGAGGAAGACAGTACCGGCGGTGCCGGGGATGGTGCATGGCCCAGTGCTGGGGTTGTTGTGGGTGCTGGAATTGGCCAGAGCGTAGGGACTGGTGCCCCTAATGGAACCACTGTCTGAGCTCTCGCCAGTGCCACTGACCATACAGGTGCCGGTGCCACCATCATGCTCGGTGTCAGTGCCGGTGCCAGTGCTAGCATGCTCAGTGCCTGTGCTGGTGTCAGGGTCGGTACCGCTGGTATTACTGGTGCCAGTGCCAGTGTTGCCCCCAGCACCTCTGTCGGCACTAGGAACGGTACCGAGTATGGCACCACCGTCGGAGTGGTGGCCAGTACCAAGGACTGTACCGGGACCCAGGGGTTCGGAGTGCTAGTGTCCTCAGGCAGTGGCGGCACCGGGAACTGGGGAGGTACCCCGGACATGGGCGGCACCATTAAGTTAGGCCCCCAAGACACCGTTCGGGTGGCCGGAACCGGGGCGGCGGAGTGTCGTGGGTTCGGTACCGGGGGAGGCAGCGGTTCCTGTGCGGTCATCACTATCAGGTCCTGAGCCACATCAAAAGTCTCTGGGGTCGACGGTCTCAGTTCCTGGAGTCATCCCTCAGCCTCTCCCCTCAAGGGAGAGCAAGAATGACCCGGCTCCTTGTGCGGCTCCCTTGGAGTCCTTGCTGCTAAGTGCCCCTCCTTTGGGCACATTTTTTGACCCCTCCTTTCCAGGGACCTGCCTCTGGCGTCCTTCTGCCTCTTCTGCACCAGAGAGTGTGATCAGTGCCGAGAAGCCTTTGACTTGTGTTTGGCCAGAGTCTCAGCGCCCTCTGGTGCCGAGGAAGGGGTGCTCCACACCGACTGAGGCCTCTCTGGTGCCGGCGGCTATAGGGAAGACTCCATGAGGAGCCTCTTCAGTCTGGTGTCTCTCTCTCTCCGGGTTCTGGGCTTGAATCCCTGACAGATTTTACACGTCTGAGTAGAGTGCGTTTCCCTGAGGCATCTTAGGCAGGAGTCATGGGGATCGCCGACGGGCATGGACTTAAGGCAGGACGTGCACTGCTTAAAGCCGTGGGGCCCTGGCATCCCCTCAGCAGCCGGAGAGAGGCGTGGGGGATAATAGCCCCTCTTATCACTAACACTTAACAACTATTACATTACAACTAAAGAAACTATCAGAACAGTAGCTAATTACAACAAGCTAGGGTAGACTAATTGTCTAGAGCACTCCAGCTACTGTCACTGGCGGTAAGAAGGAACTGAGGGGGTGAGGGGCCAGCAGGGGTATATATGCACCGATATGCTGGCACCACTCCAGGAGGATCCCTATGCTAGCCCTATGGATACTGCTAGGGGAAAAAGCTCCGGAACACCATACACGCGGCGCGCACACACCTAACTGGAATGGACATGAGCAAGCACTTGAAGAAGAAGTGTAACCACGTTGCAACTTTGTATTATACCTGGTACCAGGGCAGTCATTGGACAAAATACAGTACTATATCTGCTGTGAAGTTCCAGTTAAACTCTGACACTAAAGGAATGACATTATATTCCAGTACAACACAGAGGATACAGATGGCATTGGCAGCAGTGCATTTTCTTAGGCTTTCCACACCAAATGGAACAATGTTACTGAATCAAATGGATGTTACTGAAGCCATACAACCCTTAGGGCCTACAGTCCTGCCTTCCTGTGTTTCACTGGCTTTCCACACAGCGCAGCAGGGGTAGCTGCTGAAGTCATTAGTATAATGATGATGAAGAGGGATAGGTAGGCACAAAAGAAAAGTTTCTCTTTTTTCAAAGAGCATTTATTCTAACATGCCTATTTCATTTGGGTCTATCTAGCCTATAACAACATGAAGCAGCTGCATGATGCTGGTTGAAAACTGGACAACCTGAGTACTATACTTCTTCAAAATAGTATCTCATAGAGATTTCCAAAGACATAAAAGTTGTATATAACTGATCACAAATGAAATACCACCAAGGAAACTCATACACTTTATTTCCCTATAAATAGCACTTCAGACTTACCTTCCTCCCTGAATAATAAACTCTTCTGTTATTATATGGACTTAAAAGTGCAAAGATGATGGATGGTATTAAAAAATGTTTTTCGATGGACCCAAGTCAAACTTACATAGTGATTTAACCAAAACTTCTGAATCATTGCAACAAGACAGCCCATTTTTGTGTGCTGTGTAGCCACAAAGTGGTGGATTCTGCCTTGAAACCAGGGTATTCATGTGACAGAAGATTACAGTGATGTAGACTCAACAAAGTGTCTCTTATCCTACAGCTCCTATGTATTCCTGTTCTGATATAAAGGCATTGCCAAGATTTTCCTACACTTCTCCAGTGTCCCACTGCCATTTCATCCCTGCTTGCTGTTGTCAGCTGGCTAATCCAGGATCACAGAAACAACAAAAGCTACTTTCATAGCTGTGTGCATGGGTTTCATTGAGCCCTCCTTAGCTTTGGATTTAGTCCGGTGGCTACAGGTATTGGAATATTGTGCTTGCTGCAAGTAAATAAAAGGGTGTTGTCATTTTCAACTCCATCTTCTTTAATTTTTGAAATGCAAATGCCTAAAGACCAATGGTGTACAGAGCAATATTTATATTGGCTTCTGCTTTAAATCATTACCAAACACACTGTTCCTCCAGGCAAGTCTTCATTTGAAGTTCACTGGCTAACTTTAAGGTCAATATTTACTTAATGGATCCGTAACTCTTGATGAGGTCCTCAAGGGCTGTCCATCTAATTTGGAACACTCATCAATAAAATTCAATAAACCAGTGTTATTATATTATATAAACTGTATTTCACTGCAACAAAAATATTTCAAATAGCTCCAGCTCCAGTAACTATGCTGCATCACATATTGAGTCTAGCCTTTGCCAGGGTACATGGGAAAACAGACCTTGCAAGGCTATGCCTACACTACAAGGTTTTTACGCAAAAAACAACAACAAAAAAACAGTAAATCAACAGGACAGAGGGCTTTTGCTGGTAGAGTTATTCCTCTGTCCATGAGGAATAACTCCTTTTTGTGCTACAGCTCTTGTGGACGCTCCACAGGGGGTTCTTGTGCGAAAAGAGCCTATCAGAAAAAGCACAGGTGCTTTGATGGCCATTCTGTTAATGACAATCACAGTTTTCTTGCTCAAGAGCATCCATGCAGTGTGGATGCTCTCTTGCACAAAAGCAGATCGCTTTTGTGATGAGCTTTTGAGGTGTGGACGTGCTTTTGTGCAAGACATTTTTGCAGAAGATCTCTCTGCAAAAAGTTTCTTGCACAAAAGCCCTGCAGTGTAGACAAAGCCTTACAGAAATAACTCCACTGCAGTAGCTGTATATGAGGAGGTTACCCATGCTCCCATGGGTATTGCACCAAAGCTGAGGAAAGAAAGTTCAGCCATGACACACACTCTCTTTCTTTGCATTAATCCACCCTGAGAACAAGAAATATTGTGGGGAACAGGATGCATAATTTGCATATTTCTTCTGCCTTCCAGGCCACATCAAGCCTCAACTCACCCAGAGGCAGTGGGGATCTGAAACTTTCAAGTGTACACCAAAGCCTAAATATCATTTATCTATCAGTATGTTGCAACTATGTTTAAATCAAGGCACGAGATAGGCACACCAGATCATGCAAACACAACACATTAGCATATAAAAATGAACTGGTAATGTAACAAGATACATGCTGTAATTCAACCCTATCTTGTCATGCTTGGTGACATCCCTGATTATGTAGTGAATAGTGCTCATGATGGGGAGTTCCACAAAAGCTCTCACTGGGTTAAAATGGGCCAATTAACTTTAAAGGCTGCACCTTGAAAGAGAGTCAAGCTTGATTTATGAGAACCGATTAAAGATGAAGCCCAGCTGGACAGGAGCAGTCTGAGCTTGCATGATGCTTGGCAGACCAGGTGCCTGTTCATGCCAATGCCCTTATGCCTCAACTGAACCTTGACAAATGTGTAACTAGAAACCACTTGGGCCCACCGGTGTGTTAACATTGTTAAAATAGCTGTTAGGGTTATGAAAATGGGTTTAGAATTTATGAATAACTTGCTGCTTGCTGCATGCATTAATCTCACTCATAATATCTGTATCCCATAAAGCACTAATTACGTGTTTGCACTGAAACTGTGGAGTCAAGAGAAAAGCATTACCAAGTGTCAAATACAAGTTTAATATTGGAGAGGTTATATCTTGACAACACCAAAACTATAGACACCAAACCTTTGTGGAACATAAGAGGATATTTGTTGGCTACCCCCACACCCACACCTTCCCATGAACAGGAGAAATGCACAAGGACTCATCCCATCAGCTTGAGCTCTGGAGGAAGAGAATAAAATTCCTCTCAGAAAGAAACTGGGTCCCTATGCTGCTTGGACTTTGGGAGAACTTAGCCTAGGGGGCATATAAAGCACATCCAGAGCTGTCCCATCCATAGAATGGTTCCCTACACTTTAGGAGACTACAGTCACTCTCTGGGTACAGAAAGGTGGGCAGGACCCCAGTTGGGAGCCAAAGTCCTGGGATTCTGTTTCTGATGGAAAGGATTTACTCAGAGGTGCTGTGGGGGAAAAGCCCATGGGACATGATTTAGGAACTAAGGAAAGAGCAGTGAGGATTGAGACAGTGTAGACCTTTGCTGCTGGTGATAGGAACCCTGGGCTGGAACTTGGAATATTTTAGGCCAACATAGGTTGGGAATTACAATAGACTATTTGGCTATGTCTATGCTACCAGGTTATTTATAAATAAAATATTTCAAAATAATAACTCCTGAAATAACTATTTTGAAATAAGTTTATTCCTTTTCACAAGCAGGAGTTGTTATTTTGAAATAACAAGCCCATAATAGGCTTGGTAGTGTGGACACTCGCCTTATTATTTCAAAATAAGGGGACTCATTTCAAAATAACTCCCTAGTGTAGACATGCCCATAGAGATGACAACTGGGCAGAATGGCCAGTGGAACTTGGCTGCACCAGGAGAGGAAAATTATATAGTGATGTGGCTGGAAGACTTCGTCAAAAAGAAAGAGCACTCTGAGTCCAGAGAGAGAGAGACTCTGAGTCCAGAGAGATCGGGCAACCAAAGGAGAAGGCACCAGAGCAGAGTGGGAGCTAATCCCTAGATGTGGCCACAAGGAGGCACCATAGCAATGAGTGTACCCTATTAAATGCTCAATAGCATGAGTAATCCTATTTAAGACAACTGAAATATACACCATATTTAGTATTTGGAGGATCAAGCTCTTAAACTTTAAACCTCTTGGTCTTCATATTTGTCTTTGTATAGTGTTGGGCACCACCACAGCAGAACAAGAAAAAAAATGTAGAGCAGAGACCTGGCTTTCAGTCTTGTCTATAAAGCATAGGCAACATATCATAATTTCAATCCCATTCACTGCTTTATGACCAAAATTGTTAATCAGAGAATTATTGTTATGTATTTATTTATGTATTCCCAACTGGTTTTTTTAAAAATCATAAAGCACTACCGATGTTTTACACCCAATTTTTTTGAAAATTATTGTCATTTTGAATATAGATTTATTTTCTATAGTATCTTCTATTTTTATTTTTTGGCTCAGGACTTAGTTTTCATTTCTTCTGCTTTTTTGTTTTTCAGACCTTAATAGACAAATGACATCTATGATAACAAAATAATTCCTGAATAATGCAAACTCTCTGTAGCAGTACCTCTTAATCTATTTTAATATTGAATTTGCATGTTTGAAAGAAGCTTCAAAATCATAATACCCATTAGAGAAGGCCTGGAGTCATTATTGTGAAATAATCATAGATGATTACTGACATCAAAGGACTCTCTATGCCTCATGATATTATAAGAGTGTAATTACCTCAGTTTACAAAACTTACATATGAATTACATGTGAAATCGATCAGGGCAAAACTGTTATATTGTAAATAATCTCATTACTTTTAAAATATGCCAGAATGTCACTAGATGTCCTTATAAATAATATTGTAGGCATCTGATTTATATCCATTCTTAACTTCATTGACTAAAACGAAGGAGCCTGGGCTAACGAAGAATATTATTATATATTACTTTATAAATGTAAAGATAACATCATCACTTATTTTTACCAAATATGGAGAAATTTCAAGAAACAGCAAAGCAAATGACATTTATCTAACAAATAATCACAACAAAAACCCGTCTCTCTTCTTAGGTGAAACTATGTTGGGCATTGATTTCTCACTGATGATAAAAGCAACCGCTGTGAATCATCAATATAAGTGAGCTACCCTGGAGAGTTCAATATTTTACTACAATTTCAAACACCACTTATATGGAGAACTTGAAATTGGACTGCTCAAGAAGATTAAGAAGATAAATACACTTAATAGTTCTATTTACCTATATCGGGATGAATATTTTAGAGCAGAAAAGTAATTTATTTGATAAGGAAGAAAGTTCTGTCAGTTTTGTGCATTGGACTTTAGTGTATCTCTTGGTACATATTCAATATTGCAAATTGGGAATCCTCAAATGAACTCTGTACGATCAAGGAGTTTGCTAAAACAATTGAATAATTACAACTGACCATCACATGCCTCCACATCCTTACTGGAAAAGTTCAGACACACTTATCTCAGTAAATCATCACTGAACCCCTACAAACACAATATAAATATAAAATAGTCATCTCTAGCAAAATAGCTTCTCTGTATTCAAATCCAAACCATATGTAGAAATTGCTAAAATATCTAATTGTTCATTCATTGGTCATTTCATACATTAAAAGAGAAGGTTCAATTATGTAGCTCTCCTTTAGTAAATACACCCAGATCCATTACAAGCCACTGTGTCATAACAATTCTGAAAACAAAGAAAACCCCAGTGGCAGGCCCGCTGATGGAGGAAGGAAAGAAAGAGGGAACAAAGGGAGCAGCTTTTCCAGAGCCTGGAAATTTAAAAGGAACTGGGGTGCCTGGCCACCAAGCCTATGGCAGCAGCAGTGGCTAGCCAGAGCCCCGCCCCCCCCTTTCCCTTTTCTGGCAAAGATTGTCAGCGGTCCTGCCCCAGTGTCACACTATTCTCTAACTAAAACTGAATGTGATACACTGTGGCTATGTCTAGACTGGCATGATTTTCCACAAATGCTTTTAACGGAAAAGTTTTTCGGTTAAAAGCATTTGCGGAAAAGAGTGTCTAGATTGGCACGGATGCTTTTGCGCAAAAGCACTTTTTGCAGAAAAGCATCTGTGCCACTCTAGACGCGGTTTTGCGCAAGAAAGCCCCGATCGCCATTTTCGCAATCGGGGCTTTTTTGCGCAAAACAAATCTGAGCTGTCTGCACTGGCCCTTTTGCTCGAACGGGAGCGTCAAAGTATTTGCGCAAGAAGCACTGATTTCTTACATTAGAACATCAGTGCTTTTGCGCAAATTCAAGCGGCCAGTGTAGACAGCTGGCAAGTTTTTGCACAAAAGCGGCCTCTTTTGCGCAAAATCTTGCCAGTCTAGACGCAGCCTGTATGTTTTGGACAGGTACTGTTAATTGTCAGTTAGTAGGTGAGATTTAAGGCTAGTTTTTGGCTTACTTACCTCTAAAACTGTCTTTTACTCCACCTCACACTTCACTCATTCCTTCCTTATCAACCCATTGAGATCACATTTATCCCTTTGATGTGCAATGGCTGACGAACCAGTGATAGAATAAACTAAAGTCATCTTTTGACTGCAGTGTTTTTGGGGACATTTAACTGTGTGAGAATAAGGTGCCAAGGGCTGTGCTATGAGCAAGGAAAGTCTCAGAGTTCTATTTCTACTGCCCTCATGCCATAGAGCTCAACCAAAGACCCTATAAATTTAATCTGTGTAGATCACCAACCCCAACAATGAGTGTGTGGTTTTCAAACTGCTAGGCTACGTCTACATTGGCGCGATCTTGCACAAAAACTCTAGCACAAGAGTTCTTGCGTTAAAGTAGTTGCGCAAGAGAGCATCTACATTGGGCGGGACTCATCGTCAGAGCGATGTGCTTTTGTCTACATTGGCGGGACGCTCTTGCGCAAAACCATGAGCCCGGAACCACTTTGGAGAGGGCAAAAGGGCACCAGCCCTTTCCGGGAGCGGGGGCTGGAGCTCTTTTGAGACACGTGCTTAAAGGGATCTCCCTGGACAGCCGTTTCTCTCCTGCTGCATGCTTTAGTACCTCTTGCAGGGACTGACAGCCGTAGCCGTTCTAGTTGTGGTTGCCCTCTGCCTTCTTGGACACCACAGCTTGTGCCTTAGTGCCATTTGGTAATTTTTTGCCGTCAGCTATTTTGTTGTGCCATGGAGCCAGGGGTGGCCTTGTGCCTGCTCTGGCCCCTTCCGGCCATTTTGGAGTGCCTTCAGCGGCTGCTCCATGCTGCTGCACTCATCGTCCAGGACCCTGAGGCGCAGGTCGCTCTGGACTCCCTCACCAGGGAGGCTGTGGCATCCCTGTGGCATCCCCACCCCACCATGGAGAGGCCATTGTGGAGACTGGACACCAGTACCGACTGGTGGGACCAGCTGGTCCTGGGGCAATGGGACGACCAGCAATGGACCAGCAAGTTCCAGCATCCGGAACTTTCAGATGTGAAAGCAGACGTTCCTGGAGCTATGTGCCTGGCTCACCCCTGCGCTCCAGAGAGGCACCACCCGTTTGCGGACACCCATCCCCACGGACAAGAGGGTCGCCATTGCCATCCGGACAGCTACCGATTGGTGGCACATCAGTTCGGGGCGGACAGACAACGACCGGGCACAGTTCAACTACCGCCTCAACCGGGCCCGCAACCAGGTGGAGTGCACCTTCGGCCGTCGGAAAGCCCGATTTCATTGTTTGCTCACCCGTCTTGAGATGGATGAGCAGAACGTCCCCGAGGTAGTGGCTGTGTGCTGTGTGCTCCACAACATTGTGGAACAGAAGGGGGAGGCTTTCCTCCCAGCATGGATGGCAGGCGAGGGCCAGGCCTTCGAACAGCCTCACACAGCTGCCATCCGCCAGGCGCACCATGATGGGGTGCGCATACGGGAGGCCCTGAAGGAAATGTTCTCCCAGGCCCCACAGTAGGGTTGCCTCTGTCTCCCTTTACATCTCCCTCCTATCCCCAACCCTTCCCTCCCCCCCCCCTTACCTCACAATAAACAACACAATTTTTTGTGGAAAATGCCTTGAACTTTTTATTTACAATGGGGACGTAAGGTGGGAGGAGGGAGGGAGCTCTGAACTGGGAGAGGGAGGAGGGAGGGGGCTCTGAACTAGGAGGGAGAGGAGGGAGCTACTGCTGGGAGCGATGGCCCCTGCGACCACCTCTGTGGGGGCAGACCACTACATGGCGTTCAGGCCACATCGGGGCAGGCAGCACAGGGAGGTGGGCAGGATGGGATGCATCAGGAGGGGGCATGGCAGCATCAGGAGGGGGCATGGAGGGAGCAGGAAGGGCAACAGGAGGGGGCATGGGCATTGGCATGGGAGGGATGGCAGGTGCATGGGGCAATGCCATCCCGCAGTGCACAGAGTGCCCGATGTGCGCAGTGAGGGTGGTGACAGCATCACAGATGCACTCACACTGAGCCTGGAAGCGCCCCCAGGCCTGCTGGTGCCACTCCAGGTCAGCATCAACCCAGCGTGTTATGGCCACCTCGATCCTCTCAATGGCCTGTGCATGCCGCCAGATTAGTTGGTCCCACTGCCGGACAGGCTGGCTTGGTGCCTGGGTGGCTGGAGGTGCTACTGCTGCCGCAGGTCTAGAGGGTCCCTCGCTCCTGCTTGGTCCCACTGCAGGGAAAAAAGGAAAGGATGGGTCAGTCAGGCAGCCCAGCCGCCGTTCCCGCACCCCATGTCTTCTGCCCCTGAGCCCAGGTGACACCACAGTACTGTGACTTGGGCCCACTCGTTCCCCCCTTGTGTTGTATGTTTGCACATAGGACCACCCCCGGAGTAGGGTGCTCCTCCATGTATTGTAACCACCGGTCTGTGTCCTGGCCCCTTGGCGTGTGTTGTGTTAACCTGTGGAACTCCCTGCCGGGGGAGGCTGTGAGGCTTTGGGCTAATCAATGGTGTTTGACAGGGAGCAAGATGAATCCCCACACAGTTCCTGGGAGCACATATGGCAGACGTGGTCTGGGCTCTCAGATCCCCATCACGTGGATGTCTCCTGGACGGAACCAGGGGTGACTGAGGAGTGTACCACCCTTTCAGCAAAACTCAGGTGGCCCTAGGGCCGGCCCAAGCACTTCCCCCCCTGCCTCTCCCCCTAGCCCTCACACACATAGCCCAGGGACATTTGTGGCCGCAGTGCAGGACTTCCCTCGAGGGGGCCTGCCAAGGTACTGGGAGCAGGCGAGGGGCTCAGTGGGGGCCATGCTCACAGGGCTGTGTCGCTGCAGTTTTCCCAGGAGCAGCTGGATGTGTCGCACAGCCAGGCATGAACAGTGTGCTGTCTGTGTGCTGCACCCTTCAGGAGGCGTGGGCTCTGGCCTGAGCCCCTGGGGCCCTGGCTGGTTCCAGCCGGGATCCACCCTTTCCCCCTGGTCCAGATGTGTGCAAGCAGCACGGTCCCATGCGTGCCCTGGAGCTGCCTGCCATGGCCACATGCCACTCAGTCACCAGGCTGCATGTGGTTGCACGTGCTGCATACTGGGTATGGTACACAGCGTGCAGCTCACGCTGTCTTGAGTGACACTCCCTCACCCTTCCCCCCGGGTGCCTGGCTGCCCCCCAGCCTTGTGAGTGCAAAGTGCAACACTCACCAGTGGATCCTTCCCCGGCCTCCGACGATGCATGGGAGATGTCCGGGCTGCCTGACAGCATTTCCAGCTGCAGGGTGACGGTGCTCCCCTGGTCCTCCTCATCCTCCTCTGACTCGGTGGGCAGCTCCGCCTCGTCCCCCGCCTCTCTGTGCCTGGTGACGGGGGGGGTGCCTGCTGGTGTCAACAGGCACCGAGGGTCCCTGGGGTGTCACCTCACCCAGGATGGCATGGAGGTGCTGGTAATGGGGGCAGCTGTCGGCTCCTGCCCCCTGGCCTTCGCTGGCCCGGATATAGCCCAGGCGCAGCTCCTTAATTTTAGCCCAGACCTTTTCGAGAGTCTAGGCTGGATGGCCCTGGTGGGAGAGCGCCTTGGCCATGCGGCGGAAGATGTCTGCATTCCTCCGACGGGCACGGGTGTCATGGAGGGCCTCTTCGTCGGCCCAGAGATCCAGCAGGGCCTCGATCTCCCCTGGGGACCAGGAAGGGGCGCGCCTCTTTGTGCCTCTTGGGGCCTCCTGATCTGGGGGTGCGGGTTGCTTCTCCCCTCCTGGAATGGCCATCCTGTGTTGTGCTGGGTGTCTGAAGGGAGCAGAGCCACGCAGCAGAGCTCGGTGGCAGAGGTGCTTCTGCCGCGTGGCCTCTGCAGGCTGCGTGTGCCTTTAAGGGGGCTCAGGTTACCAGGAAGTCTGGAGCAATGACTGCGCGTACGGAGTGTCCAAGCAGCCACTAGGGCTTTTTCCGTTTGGATGGCTCTTGTGCAAAATCTCTTGGCTGCCTGTCTACACTGGCCTCTTGTGCAAGAACAGTTGTGCAAGAGGGCTTATTCCTGAATGGGAGCATCAGAGTTCTTGCGCAAGAACCCCTGATTTCATACATTAGAACGTCAGTGTACTTGCTCAAGAACACGCAGCCAGTGTAGACACAGCCCCTAGAGAACAGGGAACTACAAAGGAGGAGAGTTTGAGAGGGAGAGGAGAGCCCCCTGCTGGCTGAATGAACAAAGAGAGAGTACCAATCTTGGGGTGAGTGAGTTTGTTCGTTTGTCCATCAGTTTCTTACTCTTTCACCTTATTTAAAGTGACAGGGTCAGTTGAGGTTTTGTGTTTGGAGACTGATAGACTCTTTGTTCCCTGAATTGCTCTTCATCATCTTGATCAGCCTCTGTCAGCACTGTGATCCCCTAGACATAGCACTGACCTGAAAGAGAAGACCGAAAAAACCCAGAAGCTAGCCAACTGTATTTCAGAGGCACGGAGACTATTGACAAGGGAGAGTGAAGTCTGCTCTACAGCTTTAGCTGAGAGGCAGTTGGTTTTTAGCATATGCAGTAGAGGCACATGGCTTTAGTCCCTAAGGTTACATTCAATCCCTCCTGCCAATGACCAGTGTCCAGCAGCTTTAAAAGTGGGGGCTTGTCTGGGATGAACTGTTGGAAGGTCTCAGAAGCTCAGGATGTGCTTCCATTGCTGAGGGAAGTATGTAACCCAGAGGCACTAAGACCACTGACACAGGAGAGCAAAGTCTGCTCTACTGCCTTATCTGAGAGTCAAATGGCTTTTAGCTCATGCAGAAGAGGCACATGGTTTTAGCCACTAAGGTCAGAGGCTAAATCCCTCCTGCTAAAAACCAGGGTTTGTCAGCTTTACGCAACCAATTAGAGCTAATGAATGGAAGTTTGAGGGGGAATCCTAATACAGTTGCTATGTTTAGGAAAGACCACATCATCAGCGCCAGCACTGCTCCTCTGTCCTTCACTTGCACCTGTATCCAGACAGAGAATCTGACCATGAGAGCCTCTATCCAGATCCTGGTGCCGATTTCCAGAGACTATAGCCTGCATTTCACACACTCATAAATCCAGGCTGAGGAGACCAGCCAGTGTCAAAGGTGTCTGCTAATGAAAATACAAATAGATTAGAAGCAAGAGGAAGGCCAAAGTAGATGTTGCTCAATGATGGGAGGAAATAACAGAAAATGTGGAGATGACAGAAATGCTACATGCTTTTTTGTTTCAGTTTTCACAAAAAAGCTTAATAGTATTTGGATTCTAATATAGTGAATGCCAGTGAAAATGAGGTAGGACCAGAGGCTAAAATAGGGAAATGCGCAAGTTAAAAATTACTTGAGTTAGATGTCTTCAAGTCACCAAGCCTGAAGAAATACATCTTACAATACTCAAGAGGCTGACAGAAGACTAGTGATGGGCGCATGTATCCAAGTACACAGTTAACCAATGAGCCCGGCTTCCCAGTTAACCCTCATGCTTACATACACCCCACTCCGCTGCCTCTGTAACACTTAAGGAGATCTATATTTGTAGTGTAAATTGTAGTGCAAAGGGGCCTTAAATGGATGTAAATATTTAATCCCACTCTAAGGGTAAGGCTACACTAGCTCGTTAGTTTGAGCTAGGTAGTCTAATGAGGGCAACCAGAGCTGCAAATGAAGCCCGGGATTTAAATATCCCGGGCTTCATTTGCATGTTCCCGGGCGCCGCCATTTTTAAATCCCCCTTAGTCCGAACACCGTGCCCGCGGCTACACGTGGCACAGACTAGGTAGTTCGAATTAAAGATCCTAATTCGAACTACTGTTATTCCTCCTGCAATGAGGGGTAACAGTAGTTCGAATTAGGATCTTTAATTCGAACTACCTAGTCCGTGCCGTGTGTAGCCGCGGGCACGGAGTTCGGACTAAGGGGGATTTAAAAATGGCGGCGCCCGGGAACATGCAAATGAAGCCCGGGATATTTAAATCCCGGGCTTCATTTGCAACTCCGGTTGCTCTCATTAGACTACCTAGCTCGAACTAACGAGCTAGTGTAGCCTTACCCTAAGGTGTTTCTACATAGCCAAAAGGCCTTAAGGTACGTCTACACTTGCTCCCTAGTTCGAGCTAGGGATGCAAATGTAGCTGACCGAAATTGCCAATGAAGCGGGGATTTAAATATCCCTTGCTTCATTAGCATAATTTCACCCACGCATTATTCTGCTCAACAGCTGATTTGAACCAGGAAGTGCGCTCCGGCATGCGTTAGTTCGAATCAAACCCCTTGGTGCGAACTAACGTTACTCTTCATTTTTTCAGAGTCAGAGTCACTGACCATAGCCCACACAGAAACAAAACATAGCACCATAGCACCAAACATAGCACCATCTACCTCAAATATTGCCTTTGATCAATTAAATAAAGGAGTTCATCTTTTCAATTTATTTTATGATGAATTGGCATCACACAGTCAAATAAATGGACATCTCGAATACATTTGCAAGTATACCAACCCCAATATGAACCACAAGACATAGAACATGAAAGCTTTACTTTAACAAACACAAAGTGTTTTTAAAAGTAGGGCATTGGATTTCCAGCTGTGCTTTTTAGTAAATTTGTATTCCACTAACTGGTATGTACTTTTTCAACCTATGAGCAGTAGGCTCTGCACTCAAATATTAGGATGAGATATTTAGCTTAATGTCATCTAGTGAAAGGTTCCTACTGAGTACAGGAAAATGTTTTTCACAAAAATAAAAGGACAAGCTGTTCCATATTCCCAATCGGTTTTGCAATGGGCACAAGCATAGTGTTACTGAATTCAGTGCTGAAAGCACCAAACAACAGCTGTTTTAAATACCATGCGTTCATCTTCAAAGATTATCCAGGCATTTTGGTATGGGGAGAAGTGGCTGCAGCAAAACAAAATGCTTGGGACTATATTTAATCAAATGACAAATATATGTCAAAGTAAACTTGATCAAAGAGACTTACTAACTTTTGGTTTTATTTTAAATTAGGGAATTCTCATTCTCTCAATATTGTATGTGTTCTAGTAAAGTCATTATACACTGAAAGAATCATACCTGAAAAGGCTTAGAACTTGTGATGTTGAGTGTTTGTCTTATCCATCTGTTGCCTTGATTTCCAAACTTCCGCCACAGCAGATGACCCTTTGAGTTGCTCAAAATTCTCTGGAAGACTGACAGACTATAAATGTGTTTTCCAAACATATGATAATGAAAGTGGAAAATGCAGCTTTTATTGCCATGAGTGAAAGTGGCATTGAAGATCGGACTCAGCAAAACTGCTCTATTTTGGAACACCTGTGGTTCTGAGGATTCTATGTAGAGATAGTGTCCCTTGACTGTGCCCAAAGTGTGATCCTTTATTGGTCCTGTGTCAAATGTGGAAGTTGGGCCCTGGTTTATGGTCCAGTCAAAGTCGTCATCTGTGTCCTGACTCCAGTTGCACAGCCCATTTTCAAAGTTACACTGAAGCTCAGGATCTGAAATATGCAAATGTAGACCTTGTCAAATGAAAGCAATACGCTACATCAAAAAAAGTGATCTGTGAGAATTTCCTTTTTCTTCTCAGAACTTTAATGTCAATGTGATTAAATATATTTAAATCAGTCTGAACACATAACAAGGACTAGGTCAGGGGTGGGCAATAAATGGCCCATGGGCTGGATGCAGTTTGCAAGGGCTATCCCCGGGTGGGCCACCAGCTCTTTATTTACCTGCAAGGATGGTGGCTCACAACTCTTGTTGATCATGGATCACTGTTCCTGGCCAATGGGAGATGTGGGAAGCAGTGCAGATCAGGACTCTGCTTCCCACAGCTCCCATTGTCTGGGAATGGTGATCCACGATCAATGGAACTAACAGCAGGCATACCTGCAGGCTCTCAGATAAATAAAGTGCTGGCAGCCCTTTATAGGGGCTAACCCGTATATATACACATACACTCAAATTCTGGCCCTAAATTGAAAACTCACTGGATAAAACACTAGAAAAACACTGCAGGAAAGTGGTTCTCAACCTTTCCAGACTACTTTAAAGAGAGTTTGAAGCCTGAGTCCTGCCACCTGTAGAGTAAGACCAAGCCCTTCTGCATGGGGCTGAAGCATGAAACTTAGCTTCATGAAGTTCCCTATGGCATGGGGGCCAGGAATTGCCCTGCTTAGCATCCCTTAACACTAGCTCTGCATTTGTGACTTTGTCCTAGGTCTCCACCCTTGGCTTCATGACTCCCAGCTTGAGACACACTGATCTATATGAGTCGACATTCCCCCTTGAAGACCTGTGAGTAACCCCAGGGATATACATACCCCAAGTGGAGAACCACCTATGATACAAATCTTGGACAGGAAAGAAGACTGGAATAAATGTTCTAAAAGTTACATTCTTTCTTTAGGAAAAAGACTTAAAATCAGGTTTTACACTATTACTATCCCTTAGTACTCAAACTAATCAGATATAGGATGAGAAGCCAACATTTGGATCCTGATTCAGATTACTTTTAGGCTAGAATACGGGGTTAGCAGCTAAATTGACTGAAGGTTCAAATTTGGTTGCAATGGTACCAAAGTGTCCTAAACTTTTCTTGCAAGATTTCAGCTTCAAATGACAAATCTCCTGACTGCATACATTCAGGACTCTGTTTATTTATTATTTATTTAAAATATTTTTACCCCGCCCCTCTATTTGAAATATTCGAGGCGGCTTATACAATTTTTTAAAACACAATGCAAATATATATAAAAATTTTAAATATGAGACCCCAGAAGGACATAAAATCTGCTAAAAGCATCTCAAGGGAAGAGCACACACATACAGACTCAAACACCAATAAAATAGTTATTTATTTAAATTAAATTTATTTATTTGCCATTGTAAATGTTACATTATACTAATTTACTTGTTTAACTCCTTACCCAGGGAGTGGGAGGAAGAAAAAACAAAAATAAAAGCAAAAATCAGTGAAAGTGGGAGAGAGGAGAATAGCCTGACACAGAATCTATGGAAACAGAATCCTCCTCATCAATTGAGCATAGTGGTATACTCATGTTAAGAACAGTTCACACTACTTGTCCAACACTAATAAACTTTATTAAAAAAAAACTGAAACAACTAATTCTAATAACCAAGAAAGCTTAACACCACCTTTTAAAGGCTTCTCCACCTGGCCTCTATTTGCATGCACACCAATGTACAACCTGGCTTCCAACTGTGTGCCTACTTCTTAGCTTCTCCTTCCCTTTGTGGCTATCTCACCATCAACATGAAACCTCTTCCTCTTGACTTGTGTACCAAAGTAAACTTTCTCCAGGATCAGTGTAGGGGTCTAGGTGCTTTACATAGTCTTCTGAGTTTTATACAACAAGACAGCGCAAGTAAATCAAAGTAAGAATCAGGATTTATGTAATCAGATACTAAGCAAATTTAATTTTGCCTAATTTTTACATAAAGGTAAATGTTAGCAAAAACATTGATGAATTACAATTTTTCCATTAGATTAAGATGTAATCTATTTATTTTAAAATTAACAGAAGTTTTCCATTAAATTTGCACCTTTTCACCTGTGTACAGTACTAAATGCAACCGGAGAAAAATATGCTACTTGATTTAGGAGATCAGGAAGCTCAGAATGAAGAAGACACAGAGTGAGCATATGCCAAAGAAAAGATAAGCTTAATTCGATGCCTCTTCATTTCTAAATTATCTGGCCTGACTGTAACTTGAACTGGAGGTTGCGGGATCACAAATTGATCGTGTAGTGTCTGAGATAAAGCAGACTCTCCATAAGATATCACTTGAAGTAAAAATGGCAATTTGAAAAAATTAAACCACTGGAAAGGTGAAACCATTACAAATCTCCCTCTATGCAAAGAGTTCACCCCTGCTAATGTAACTCACTGTAATGTATATAATTTTGTCACCTCAGGATATGATAATGAATTTGGTATTGATTAATTTTGCTATATGTTACTGCTCTTCTTGTTTTAAAATTCATGAGTGCATGCATGGAGGGAAAGAGATTAGCAGCAGAGTTCTGAAATACTGAAAAGTAAATGTCATGAATGTGAATATACAGCAGCTTTTTTCATTTTATGTGTTTTTCTTTGGAAGGGGGATAGTTAATCTCACTGTCACTACCATGAACTATTATCTCCGTAATATGAAGAATTGAGAGATATTATTCTCCATAAATATTCAAACATAGAATAATTCAAATATAGGCAGACCTTCACCATACCTCATCAATTTAAGAAAGATAACACAAACAAAAAACCTACCATGCACATATTGTAATACCACTCTAAGAATTATATTCTGAACAAGTAGTGCCTTTTATATTTTATAGAAAATACAGAATTATGGCCATATTTTTAATGAAGAAGATTGGTCTGTGTGTATTTGTTTTCATGTTTTACAAGAGCTAACCTCTAGGGCTCATCATGTGTGCATAGCACCAGTCAATCGTTTTAAGATTGTATTTCAACAACAGAGCGATTCAATCCTAGTTTAAGCAGTGCAACTTCCAGGGCTGAAATGGACGAGGAACATAGTCAAAAGTACTTACTGCAATTTTCTTCATCAGATCCATCCCCACAATCATCCACAAGGTCACACACCAATAAACTGTTGATACAAGCCTTTGTGTGCCTGCACCAGAAATGACCAGGACCTTCACAGCTGACTGCTGGAGATGGAAGAGCACAGTTCTTGAATGTTATGTCATCAATTGCTGAGACACCATCATAAAATCCAAGGCTGATTTTATACAGTGATAACTGGAAGGGCCATGGGAGGCGGCCAAGCTGAATGGAAGCCTTTAACCACTGATTGCCTTGATTATAGTATACCCTCCAGAGGACAGTAGGGTCTTTAAGTCCATCAACATGTAATTGCATCTCTGCTGCTCCAACTGACTGTCCATAATTGTAATACCTAAAAATGCAGTGGAAAAGTCAAAAGGTGCAAACATTGAGGATGAATCGTGTTAAATATGCTGGGCCAGTATCAGCTGTGTTATAATTCCGCTACATTTAATTGAATTACCATTGTAATGAAGTCAGCCCACAGTGCCTATAACAAGTTCAGCAGCAATTCATACCTTTCAGTATCTGATCTCATTATCAAACCACAGACATACTAGCTCATCTGCTTTGGCAGAGTTGGCTGACATATGAATCATGGACATTGTTGCAGAAGTTAAGACTACGATGTAGGAAGCATGCTTAATTAAGTTAGAATCTACAACTATATACAGAAATTCTCCTTTATAATATGCTTTGAAAACAACACAAAGGCAAAATATTGATTGTATGAATGTAATTAAATGGATACATTTAAAGTTACATTAAAAGAAAGCAAAACATCTAATGAGTGCAAGAACATGTCTTCCCTTCATCCTAATTAATGACACTTTCCACTTCATCTAATGATCTCAAAGCACTTGACAAACATTAATGCTTTTGACATCCCTCTGAGGTAAGTATTGCTACATCCCTCTTACATGTAGGGAAACAGAAATTATGTGACTGACTCAAAAGCCGAAGGCAGAACTGGGAATAAGACCCAGAACTTTTGACCTCTAGTCCCATATGCTAAACAGACAACCCTCCAATTGACAACATCATAACTATTTGATAAGAAGAGTGATGAGGTAATTTCCACTGAACTCCTTGTTTAGAAAAACAATTCTGAATTTTTTCAGTAAACAAAATTTCAGCAATGACAAACCGGTACATTGAAAAATAAGCACCACCTTGAACTTCCACATGAAATCTTGGATTAACTCTCCCCATCGTCCTGCATTTAACTTTTTTTCCCCCACTAAGTCATATGATAAAGCCCGTTCTTTTGAGATTTACAGCTTAGTTTTGTATCACCCAGCTGCCTTGATGAGCCACTAGCTTTTTGTGTGGTTAGCTATTCCAAGTAGAATCTCCTTCACATTATGAGATTGACTCATCCGCTGTAGAAATCTCTAATTGGAATCATCATGGCATTTCTGTGTATTACTCTGGGAAAAATATTTTAAAAGCTTATGTCTAAAAGATCAAAAACTAAAATGGTCCTGTGTTTCAGGTGTGCTTTTCCAAATGCTTTGGCTTATTGTTGCTTATTGGTTACAACAAATCCTATGTGACTAAAGAGTAAAAGAAGGCAATAAATATTGCCAAGAGAGATGTGTACTACTGGAAATTCTAATCTCAATTTCAGTCCAACAGAAGCAATGTCAGATGTTTCATAAATTTAAAATAAAACTTAATTCATACCAGAAGGACACTGTGCAACCTGATGCAGCTTGACTGAACTTGGGGCTTCGTATCTGAGCAACCTGTGAAATGTTGCTGCTGTTTCTCAGAACAAACATAAAATGACCTATTGGGGAAAAACAAACAAACAAGAACTTTTCATACACAGAGCCACTGTAATACAGAAGACTGCAGCAGAAGTTACTGCTCTTGATTTAATGACAGAAAGTTTTGTGTATGTGTATCAGCATATCAAAGACCTGTTTATATCTCACCTTGGGATTTGTTATAGGTGTGATCCTGTTCTGGGGCTTGTTTTTGAAAATCAGATGGAAGAACACTTCTGGAACTTCTTACCCAGTCAAATGCATCTGCATTAACAGTCTCAAACCAGCCACAGCTGTCTGTTTCAAAGTCACATTTAGCAGCTGAAATATTGAAAGAGAGATTTAACTTTGTGTCTCTGAACATCACTGTAGTAAGTTGAGGGTCAGTAACATGGAGTAAATAGGCCTAAATAGAGGTCTGTAACATGAAAACAGCAACAGGCCTGCAATCTAGTGAGCAAGACTTTGGTTCAGTAACACAGGAGCCAAGAAAGAGGCCCTACTGATAACTGTAATTGTGTAAGTTAGGTAGAGCATGGAAGGACACAGGGAGGCACTGGGTACAAACTATAAGCCAAAGGGGAGTAACGGAACATCTTAATAAGAAACGTCTTGGTACAAAGACTCCCTAAAAACGAATGCACATACTGACCTAGGTTCAGGACTATGTCAAGATTGACAGCATGAAAGATAGTAAGTAAGCCCCCCTTCCATAAGGTGAGGGGTGGTAACTAGGCAACAGAGGGTGGTAACCTGGTACGTAAAGAAATGATGTAAGTTGTTTGTACCTGTCTATAAAAGGACACCGCAAATGGTGCTCTCTGGCTGACCTGGGGGGGAGGGGGGGGAACTAGGCGCCTGAACGGCAGGTGTCATTGCCTGAACTTACAGAATGCACAGTAGCTTAACTTTGACTAACTGCTGTTAATATCTGTTATACGGCAATAGGCCTGCCCGGTGTTGGTACCTTGTCAACGCGGGCCATAGTGCCCAGTGGTGTAACATTGTACTGATCCCTGTTACCAACTGGTAGAGCTCTGCATTTGACAATAAACCTGCTCGACTGATTTCAAACCTTGCCTGCATCTTTCGTTTCCGGGGCCTCTCAGAGCTGTGTTGACCCAAGTGCACGGGGTCTAACACTCTAGATAAAGGGAGTACTGATTGTTACGCACGCAGTCAAAAGTTTATCATCACTGACAGAGTAGAGGTCCTGTCAGGAGCGCGCCAGGACGACCCTGACCAGATGACGCTGACACTGACAGTTCAGACCACTGAAGGTACCGAGGTGCAAGACACCGAGGTACGACAATCACCGCCAACTAATCAGACTGTGGAAAAACTTTCCAAAATATAAGGGAAAGAACAGGACTCTACAACAAAACTTTTCAAAGGTACATCAAGCCAGAATCCAGGAAAAAGACAGGTAGGTTACAGGACTGGAGGTTAGGTGAATTACAGTAGCACAGTGTTTCTCAAACTGTGCTCCACAGAGCCCCAGGGCTCCACGAGACATCTCCAGGGGCTCTATGAGGTTGACAAACTGGAAACATCGATAGGTACAACACATACAATCGGTGGACCGCTGGGGCTCCACATAAATTTTTACGCACATAAAGGTCTCCGGAGCCCAAAAAGTTTGAGAACTGCTGCAGTAGCATATAGAAGCCTCAGCAAAGATCAGGTCTTCAGTGGGCTTGACACTGTATGCATGTGTATGCACATTGTACAATTTGTAGTCTAAATAAACAGGAGAGGCAAAAAGTAGGAGGAAAGTAGCATTATCTTCTTTTTACTGATGGTGACCCGAGGCACTAAGATTAAATCACTTGCTCAAGATCACAAAGGAAGTCTATGGCAGAAACAGGATTTGAACCCAGATCTTGCAAATCCCACTCAGTGCCTCAATTACAAGCAAGATCTACCTTAGCATTATTAAGTATGGTAAGATATCATCAAATTGGTAAAAGTAGTACCTTTGAGGAATAGATCTTGGGTATGTCTAGACTACATGGCTCCATCGACGGAGCCATGTAAACTAGTTTACCTGACAGAGGCAAAGAAGCGGGGATTTAAATAATCCCCGCTTCATTAAAATAAACATGGCTGCCACGCTGTGCTGACGATCAGCTGATCCGGCACAGCACGGCACTCAAGATGCGGATCTGTTGGCTGGGGAAGCCTTTGCCAACCGATCCTGTAAACCTTGTTTCACAAGGCATAAAGGATCGGTCGGCAAAGGCTTCCCCAGCCGACAGATCCGCATCTAGACTGCCGCGCTGTGCTGGATCAGCTGATCGTCAGCACAGTGCGGTGGCCATGTTTATTTTAATGAAGCGGGGATTATTTAAATCCCCGCTTCTTTGCCTATGCCGGGTAAACTAGTTTACATGGCTCTGTCGACGGAGCCATGTAGTCTAGACATACCCATTATGTCACAGCCTAGTTAAGTTTGATAGTACTTTCTACTTCATTCCTTGCTAAGATATAAGGCTTAATTTAGAGCAAGAGTAAAAAATAAGACAATATAATACTAAATGAAGTACATCTGGAAATTCAAGAAAGTTGAAAGATGACAATGGGGAAATGAGAATTATAAAGGTAAATAACTGAAATCTTGACACGTATGTATGGCGTGCGCACACACACTTACACACAAATATGAAACAACATTCTTCTAATTATAGTTATTCAAATAATTATTTTACATTTCATTAAATGTTATTTTATTCCTACAATAAATATATACTTTTTATAAAAGACAATTTAAAAGAGAATTGTTTGAGTAATTGTATTATACAGAGATGTGTTTTTTATTCATATACAATTAATTTAATAAAACTGCGGACACCCATGGTAACCTAGACATCACACACAGAGAATATCACACTTACACCATAATCTTTCTGACCATAAAACTCAATTGCACCTAATCATAATACAGAAGTTAATGTATAGTTCAAACTTAAATTTTTCCAAGTTCCCTGGAAAAAGTGTTGTTGAGTTATTGTTTATTGCCATAAATTATGGGCATTAAAATGCTGAATCCTGAAAATTAAGGTTATAGAAAAAACTTCAGGTGTGCTAAATATATTAACCTCATGTTATTTCTTTTTCTTGAACTGTTTTATGTGGTCCATCATTTTCATGTTTTATGTATAATTTTTATTTTTAATAATGAACAATTATTGACTGTGTATGGTATTTCCATTTGAGATAGATTAGACTCTGACATGTTTTAAAGGCTAATATAACAATTGGCCATTGGGGGTGAAGAGCTAATACAGGGGCACATTAAGGAGAGTATGTAAGATAAAATATTCCCTTATAAATACCACTGAGAGTAAATACTTTAGAAATGAAAATAGCAAGGAAGTTCAGGGTGTTATCAAGGAAAATATAAGTTCATATGGGATATCTGAATCAACACTGCTGTTGACGCCAAAAGAGATATGGCATATATGACAAAGGAGAGAATGATTTAAGAAAATCATTATGAAAAGTGACAAGATTATGAATTTTGAAAATCTACAAGGAATCAGGGTTTGGTAGATTTGACTGAAGGTGCATTGAAGGAACATAATTAGAGAGGAAGCAACAAATAGGCTAAGGAAAACAATTTCTGCTTTAGTTTCTCCTCCCCAAGGTCTGCAGAAAAAAATATGAGACCATGTTCTGTATTCCAAAGGGGCAGCAGCAAAGACAAACTTTTGACACAGGTGGTTACACAAAAGAGATAAAGACACTAAAACAGCTAAATCTCCAAGCCCAGATGGTTCACATGCAAGACTGAAGGGATGGAATACATAAAAAGATGCAGTAGACCATGCATTCCATTTAGGCATGGATGAACATACTTGGATAGAATGAGAACAGATTTAAACCTTCAGCTAAAACTCAAACCAGACTTTTAAAGGTCCAAAAAAGTTTGGTTATCTGAAGTTCTGATTTAAGTAAAGAAAACAAAGGTGAGACTGATGCCTATCAGACTGATCACTATTGTCTCTTTATTTATGTGGACTTATATTTATTTATACGGTCTGTATCTATCTAATTTTTTTTGCATACTTAGGTTGTAAACTCCTTGAACAGTGGAGATGACTGCCTCCACGGACCCCTGGGTAAGGCGGGCAGCCACAGAGCATGGCACCGTCTTCCCAGACCCGCACACTGCCTGGTGTGGCGTTCTGACAGCCATTTAAAGAGTCTGGGGCTCTGGCTGCTACTGCTGCTACTTTGGCAACAGTGGTGGCTGGAGCCCTGGGCCCCTCTGTGTAAGCAGGGGAATGGTCCCGCTATTGTGGGGAACTTTCCTGGCTTCTATACTACCCCGGTGAAATGGACCAGTGAAAGGATCTGAGTCCTCACTCCCACTTCTTTTACCCAAAGGTCTCCCTGACCCTGAGGGCTCCCCTTCCACTCTTCTGCGTAGCAGAGTCCTCGAAATCCCAACAAGGCTGGGCCCAGGTTTTCTGGGGCTTAATCCCTGACCTTGTAGTTACTTAGGGCAGGGGCTAGGGTGTCCCCACTTTGGGGTGCTCTCTTCACACTGGATGCTTTCTTGACCCAGTGATCATTACATACAGTTCAAAGCAAATACAATTTATTAAACAGCAACTGATTAAAAAGAAAAGAAAAAATAAGGAAAAAAATGAGACAGGGTAAAAGAGAACACATAGCCCCGCTCTGTAGCACAGGGACATCACAAACAGCAGTTTGCAGAGTGTAAGGACAGTTCACAGTCTGTTCCTTATAGGTCTCAGGGCTCTTTCTCAGGCCCTGGCTGTGCTGCAGGGGGGACTGCAGGTTGGACACGCTTGCTCTGGCAGTGACCACACGGCCGCAGGCTCTAGGTGGCAGGACCCCTCTCCCAGTTGGAGTTACAATCCCTCTCCAAGTCTGGCCTGCAGGGCCTCTTGGCTGATGGTGTCTCCCTTCCCAGAGCCTCTTTTCCCCCCTTTGCTGGTTCCAGCTGCTCACTGCACCCAGCTGCAGACTATGTTGCTTTGCCAGCCTCCAGCGCCTTGCATTGCTCCTGTGACCCCTTTGACTCTGGTCACTGTAGGTCTGCCTCTCAGCACAACTTGCACGCCTTGGTCTGTGTGTGTCTGACTCTGTCACTGCAGGTCTGTTTCTTAGCACAGGGTCTGCGCTCTGTGGGCTGAATGGGCCTCTGGCTATGTCACTGCAGGTCTGCTCCTCAGTACAGCCTGGACCCCTTACTACTCTTCTTAGCTCTCTTTCCCTTTGACTCAGACCCCCAGAAAATCCCAGCACACATGGAGGATGGGACCCGGCCTTCTAATTCCCCCATTGGCCTGTCCAACCTGTCAATCAGGCTGACCTGGAGTGTTGGCTTCTTCCCATTGTCCCTGGGGTCTGTCAGTCTCAGGGCCCTGATTTCTCATGGACCCTTCCCCTTTTGGTTGGAGCTGGCCAACCAAAAACTCCCACTGAGTGTTAGTAAGGGGCTAACAGTCCCCATTACATTTGAAGCACTGGGCCCCCAGGCAATTGACCCCTTTGTCCCCCTGCCAGTAGGCCTATCCTTGAGGCAGGAACCATACTGGTTCATTACCAGGACTTCAAGATACTACAGTATTACTACTACTAATAAAGCCTTCTTGCGAACTTTTAGGTTGACCAGCTGGTACCTTAACCAGGCCTTCCAAGATTATCAAATGATTATCAAATTATATCATTGCTTATTGAATGATATGTGAGTCAGTATCAGTTTTGTAAATTATTAAACAAAGATTAATTAAATAATCAAAGTTAAACTACTGTTACTGGTACTAAATGAAAAATAAAGCATTACAACTATCAAATAAAAATAAATCAACTGTTTAGCATCAATGTTGCATTTGAATTAAATCATCCAATTAGTAAAGTAACCAGATCAAAATAACAAATAATCAATCTTTATAAATTCTAAAAGGGAATCTAAGGAAGACCTGTCTGGTTACAAACATCAGCTATAGAATTTTACCCATATCAATAAAATAGAACCTTTTTTAAAAAGATAAATTAAATTCAAACTAAAAATAAGAACCAAGCATGGGGTGTTCATGTGAACATGACAACATTGTGTTTAAATACAGCAACACTTTAATGCAGATATAGATGGAATCTCTTGAGGAAACTGGCCCATCAAGACAATGCTCCAGAACACTTTTTCTTTCACTTTCCCTTGCACCAGTCAATGGATCTGGGAAAATCCATTACAACAGCCTTGTACAACTAGCTGTGACTTCAATCGTGTGGACTTTTTAAAAGCAGCAGACCAAGTCATGTCAGAGTGTATTAAGGTCAATTTGCTTGTGTATTAGTATACATCAAGGCAGTTGGTGTTTTGGGTGTTTAAACTTTATAAAAGTAATGGGACGTGGCATGCACTGTTTTCATTTACCTGTTCCTGTTATAAGGTAATAGCAAATATTTATATTATTTATACCCAATAAATCAGACTTCAAAGAAGCCTTAAGGAATGTTAATGAAGGACTTTTTTGGAAAAAAAAAGTGTTAATTCCAAATCAAGGCCATGTCTACACTTTGAAAGTATTTTGAAATTACTAAATTTGACTTAACTCCCAATTCAACAAATTCAAACTAGCATGTCCACACTATGGGGAAGAGCTTCAAAATTAGTCCAAGGTAGGCTCCATTAATGTGGATAAACTACCTAAGACTTAGAGCCCCAGGAAGCACTGGGAATTAGTTCAAATTACTCTGGGGAGTAATTATTTCAAAATAGCAGCAGCGGAGGATCCATGCTACCATTATTTCAAAATAACTATTTTGGAATTAGCGTTACTCCTGATGAAAAGCAGTACAGATTTCCAATTCTGCAGCCCTTTATTTCGAAGTAACAGGCTTGATAGTGGGGATGCTCTACTGATAAATTCTACCTTGATGGGGAGGTTATTGTAAAATAATGCCCTAGTGTAAACCAAGGCCAAATGTCCACCACAGTGAAGACCTGAGGTCAGAGGCACAAAGTCATTCCTCACCCAACACCCTCAAAGGGAAAACCCACATGGGTAAGGAGACTGTCAGTTTGAATTCTGTGATAAGATATAAATATGGATCCAAATAAAGATGCTTCATTTCTGCAATGTTTGGGTTCTAACAGGGCAGAATAAGTGAATGAAAAGACAGAAATCTCCAGAGTTATTCTGGGTAGCCCTGAAAGGTTTTGAGGAAGCTGGCAATTTTTCACATCACGGTCACCATTTGGAGTTACAAGCTGTGATTTACCTGCACATATATTTTGCATGCTTTAATCTCTCAATAACTCTCATTCTTTTTCTTAGGTAATGAACCTTTGGTAAGTTTATTATAGAAATGGTGGCTTGTGCTGTCTTTGGTATGAGATGCAGAGTACCAATTGATCTGAAGCAAGTGACTGGTCTCTTGAAACTGGGAGAAGCCTGATGTGATGTGCTTTTTTTTATTTAAGTGACCATTACCACAAAGTTTAAATTGTCAGGGTGGCAAGATAGGCTGGAGAGTTGAAAGAAATTATCTAATTTGATGGGAAGACTGGTATAGTGATACAGGAGTTCATGTTTGTTACTGGCTTGGTGAAATCTAATTATAGACTTTACCACAAGTTTGGGGCTTTTGCTCTGTATTCTGACACTCTGCCTTGAGGTAGAGAATGGTCAATCACTTTAGCCAGTATGGCAGGCTTACTATAGGAATGACATGACTGTTCAATGAAGGAAGAATTTCTCATTCAAGACAGGCAAAACTAGAAGAGAAAAAGAATTTGTAAAACTAACACTGCCATCTAGAGATGTAATTCTGATTTTTCATTGTAACAGGCTAAACATATTAGGTAAACATTCCTTTTTACTATATATCTTATGCGTATGTATTGTGAAACCATCTTTAATTACATTATCACATACTATTTTTTCCACAAGATCCCGTCTCATTCAGTGCATAGCATGAACAGTGCTCCCTTACTGAGCAACTACCCAATATTTCAATATCAACAGACTTCAGCAGAACTAAAAACTCAGAAGAGTAGTATAAAAAACATGTGAATTTTTAAAAAATAATACATTTGGGGCTTTATTTGCCTTTTTTGTTGTTGTTGCTTTGTTTTGTTTGGCCTTTCTGCTTCACATTTTCAGGTGATTCTCAGCAAGGAGGAGGCTAGAAACTTCTTAGATTTTGTTTTAATGAAAACTGGTTTCTCACAAAATAAAATAACTCTGAGAGCTGGGATTTAAGAAAAGCAACAAGCACTGAGACTTGAGACCAAATCACTGTCACAGTAACACACAGCAAGAGACAGTTCCTTCCCAGAGACCTTACAGTATAAAGAGACAAAAAAGATAAAAGATGGGACACACAGGTCATTAGTAATAGAGATATAGAACTGAGGTCTCCTAACTCCCAGTCTCATGTCTTATCCATTAGGCCATCATCCCCATTTCATTAGAAAAGAAAGCTTTTAGCTTCCCTCCAAAATGCATTGTGAAGGCTTTGGAACTAATAGTATATACTGGATTACAGAAGACATACAAACACACTTTTCCAAATATACTACTTGGTGAGGATTCTAAACAGACTTCTTGATGCTATCAAAACACAAATAAATAATATATTGCCGTGGCAAAATGTTAAAATTTGTATGCATTTTAATGGCTTCACAAGTAATGCTACGTAAAATTTTTTGGAAGAAAAGAAGTAGATTCGGGGCAACTGAAACACTGGCAAATTTGACACAAATTCATGAAATCAGTTGGGGTTAAAAATGTCTTTGAAAAAAAATCAAAACATTTTTTACATTTATGAAAATAAATCCTTTGACTTTAATTCAAAATTACCTTTTATTTTAAAATTTCCTTCAGTATATTATGAAATAAAGGTTTAAAACCTCAACAAGGAAACAAAATATTTGTCTCATTTGACCCCAAACAATTTTCTCCCTTGATTTTTGGGTTCACAAAATAATTTTAAAAAAATAATGTTGTGTTAATCCAAAATATTTTTTCCAACTTTCCAATTCCACTATCAAACAAAAAATCTGTAGTTTGCATAGTTCCACTTGAGAGTCTTATTCAACCTTGCTACATTTCAGAGATGAATATTCCATTGGGGTTTCAAGTGATGGGATTTTGTTATTTTTGTTGTATATTACATAATGCTGTGCAATTTTTATTTGCTAAAAATATACAGTGCAGGGTTGACCCAAAATGTTTTTTTTTAATTTTTGGTGAATTCAAAACAAATACTTTTCAACTTTTTGTTTAGAAATGCATTTTGTAGGTATAATCTAGTTATATATTTCTTAAAAAGTGTGAGGGAGGGGAATGAAGAAAAAAAATGACTTTCAAATATTTTTTGCTTGGCCACCAAATAAAAAATGTTATTCACTCAGCTCACAATATTTTATAACACATTTTAAACAAACTTGGAAAAAACTACAGAAGAGTGCAACAAAACTGAAAGATTTTCAGAAACTAGAGCTATATGGTGATCTATAAAAATCAGTCACGTTAATTAAAAGAAAAATAAAAGTATCAAAACATAATTGAGATGTGTATCAAAAGCATTTCAAAGTTATAGAGGAAGTTGACACTACAAATATTTTTAGAGAGTGAGAAGTTCAAGATCAGGCAATCTATCCAGGAGAGGAAGTAGGGGGAAGCATTAATGATTTTAGAAGAAATTTCTTTTCAGAGAGAAGTTAATCTTAGTAACAGTGACAGACACTTCTATGGAAAAATGTATCTCTGTTACAAAAGTTATGCAGGGAGTGAACTAAGATGTACTGCACATTTCATTCATGAATGTTGCCACTGTATAACAATGAAATATATAATGAATTTGACTATTTTATAGTGCTTTAACCCAAAAACATCAAAGCACTAAACAAACATTAATGCATTTATTCTCACAATACACTTATAAGATATTCTTATTTCAGTTTTGCAGAGAGGGAAACTAAGGTACAAAGTTGTCAGCATGCCAGAGGTCATTCGGAGATTCTATGGCAGAGTTAGAACCAGAGCTCAGATTCCCAGCACAAGTCTTGCTCTGTGTTTTAACCATATGACTATCCTTTCCTCTTCTCATTTTTATCATCAAAATGTCAGTCTTTGTCATATTCAGAATTTATAAAGTTTTATATACAAAATACTTGAACATAATGTGAAGATTAGTAGGGATAAGATGTAGTTGATTGCAGGAAAAAAATCTTTCAAATAAGTGGTTTGATGAAATTTTAAAAAATGTTTAATAAAATGGGATTAACGAAAAAAATGTTCATTTACTCTCACTAAGTACTGGATCCTGCACCACCGAAGTAAAAGGGAGTTTTACCATTGATTTCATGATCAAGCCTTTATTCTACAAACCTCAGTACATGGTCCTTGCTCATTTGTGTAGTGCCAGTAAATTCAATGGGATTACTCAGAAGGTTAATGTTATATGTTTTCAGGATCAGCCCCTTAGACAGCAATGTCTCTTGCCAAATCCACCATTTACATATTTGACCACAATTGAGAGAAAGCATAATGCCAGGTACTTTAAAATGATTACGTTTTAATCTAAGCCCTTTAAAGATCAAGGGTCTGAATAAAATGAAGGTGGGATGACTGTAAAGAGCTATTACTCTATTTAGTACTGTGAGGCACTTCAATACTATTCAGCATTTAGAAGTGCTCTGGAATGGTGATGAAAACTCTGGTGCAGTTTTCCCAATATTATCTACAAAGGAACACAATGAGAAATTCTCTTCCTCTTCAGTAGATATACATCACCCTGTGCAATGGTAGCACTCCAAGAACTGAATTTAGCATGCTTTTGTTTGCTTGTAGTTAGCTAATGACAGATACTAGTTTTATTAATATTAAAATTGAATAGTTTTTTATAATGTACTAAAGCTCCTTGTCTCATTAAGGGTTTTGACTGAGATTCTGTTCAAACAGGGAGGTGACTGGTAGGCACCACAGGAAATTTAATATTGCAGTCTGATGCAAATGGCTTAGGTCAGAACCAAAAGCTAAGATCCAGACCCAGAATCTTGCTTCAAAACATGTTTTGCAGTTTCAATTCAGTTCTGCTTTATGGCTAGAGCTTAAACACCAAATTCCGTCCCTCCAAAATGCAGGATTGTTCATATCCTGAATTCAGCCCTAGTGGTAAAATTCAGGCCCAGTTCTATTCATGAGCTTCATCAAAACACTGCACAGAACAGGATTGCACTTCTCCACTTACTAACACTGACCCTGCAATTAACAGGGAACAAATTGACCTGTTCAGCACAACACTGTAATCATTTATGACATCTCTCAGCAAGGATATGTTAACTGTGTCAAGTTCAAATAGTATGCACAATATTCTAGCCCTCGTGGCCTGGACACTACAATGAATATAGCATCATATACAAAGATGTGATTATCATCATGGCAAATCTAAAGGGAAGTGACTTCCTTGCACACTGAGTGCCTCCAGATCAAACTATAGCAAGGTGCTTAAGGCTGTATGTCTACCACTAGCAATCATATCACACCACCAGTCTCTACAATGCTCATGAGATAGCTGCTTATGTAGAGATATTCCCTGGTCCGCACAGTTCAGAATTTATTGATCTTCCATTTTATTCTTTTCATACCAAGAAAGCCAAGAGAAACTGAACCAGTGCTGGAGGAAGAGATTGCTGAAGTTTGACTTAGAATATTCCCATTTCTAATCCTGTTCTGCCTCTTGATATGTAACAGCTGACCGAGACAACATTAATCAAAACTGTCAATCTGGTGTACCTCAGCTTTCCTTGGCACTGAGTCTCATTTCCATAACACAGAGGTATAGTACAATAGATCCATGGCTTTGTAGCAAGTTTGATGATATGATATTCCCATAAAAGCCACTAAACAGCCTGGGAAAGGGCAGCAGCAGTTGCTTTACGAGTATCCACATTCTTACAGCATCCTCCAGGATTGTCTATGATGCTTATGAAATATTTGACAGCTGTCACCTGTTTGATGGCCCATCTGGACAGGTTAATCTCTGATCTTATTGTAATCAGGAGCTAGTGGCTGTTTGATGGGAATGGTCAGGGACTTAATTTTACCCAGACTAATAAGCAGGTCAATGAATGCCACTTCCTGCCTGATCAGATTGCCCATCAGCTGTAATGATTCAGCAAACTGAGACAATAAGACAATGTCACTGACACATTCAAGATTTTGAAATAGAGTCACCATCAGCTCAATGCCAACAGCTGCCTTCTCAAGCTTATCCATCAGCCAGCCTACACAACAATAGCGGCAGAAAACTGCTGAATTCCTGTGGATATGGAAAACCACTCTTTGTATTTGCCATTGACTCAAATGTAGCTTTCCATCTCATTATAGAGCTCTTCTGCCAATGACTCTGTCTTACCAGAGATGCTGAGATGCCTCATCAGGTCCCACAAACTTGCTTTGAATTGAGCTGAAAGTTGGATGGAAGTCTATAAAAAGGGAAGCTCATGGTTTCTTAAAGTCAGACATCTCCTCAAAAAGTTATCTCAAGGTAAAGGTCTTGTCAACAATGGAATGATCAGATCTAAAGCTGCAGTGACTATCCTGGCATTTGCTCCAAAGTGCATAGTTGATTTGAGATGTTAACAAGGAAGCAAATGCTCTTCAAAGGAACAACAAGAGAGTAATACTTCTATGGTTGCTACATTCACCTTTATTGCTCTTTTTAAATACAAGCAGAATAACCCCTTCCTCTGGTAATCAAGCTCCAAGGTTCTAAAAAGTTCTTGGCTCTTGCTGCTCGCTTGCTGACCATTCTCCTTCTTCTCCACCACTTTTGGCGAGTGTCTTGGGAGGATTCCATGGTCTGGCTTGGGAAGCTGGTCGGATCCCTCCCTAGGATCAAATGCAGCTGCTCATAGAAGCATCAGCGTTTGTAGTGATGTTCCAGATTATCCATTTGCCTGCTTTGTCTTTTGGTAAGACTGCCTCAGCTCCTTTATTTTCACTTAGCACTGCTGGGTGTCCCTGAAGTATCCTTTCTCCACCAGACACTTGGCTAGCTTCGCATAGATATTGGCATTTCTTTTTCTGGTTCAGAACTCAGAGAAAAAAATATTTCTCTCCCCATGCCTCAATGAGGTCCAAGAACTCCTTCACACTTCTTGCTGGTATTTGTCTGGGAACCGGAGCTCATGGGACGTTAACTCATGGAACTCATGGCCAGGAGTGCAGTTCAGGTGTGCTGCCTGCTCTGCAGTGTGCTCGCCTCACTGTCCACAAAGGAAATTAAATTCAAATTTTCTGAGGGCTTCTCCTAATCACCTGGAGAGCAGTAGTCACAAACCTTGGCCAGAGCGGTCACAGCAGGGCACTGTCGGATGCCTCTTTGGAGACCAAGAGCAACAACTTTTGCAGCGCTACATCTACACTACCATATAGTTGACCATGCAGATGGAATTTAGTGTGAGTCCTCATGAAAAGCAGGAGTACCAAAATCAACTTTAGCATCCCTTAAAGATGATGGAATGGGCTTGGTAGTATGGACTCATTGTTTAGATAATTGACCTAATTCAGCTAAATTCAACCTAAGCGCTTAGACCAAGTTTTAGGACAGGGTGGGCAACAATTTTAGAAGGAGGCCACTTCACAAATTTTTGAAGTGGCCCCGGGCTGCTATGGAAAGGGCAGGGCCAGGATACTTCCATGCTCCCCTGCCCACAGACCCTGATTGGCCTGGGGATGGGGGAGCACGTGAAGTCTTTGTCCCGTCCCGTCCCGCCCTGCCCCCCCCCCCCAGGAGAACCGCCACGTGGCAGCATTCCATCTAGGCAACTGTGCCCCTAGCAGAGGGAGGAAACTTCTCGCGCTCCTCAAGCCCCCGTGTCAATCAGGGACTGGGGGGGAGGGGAGCGTGTGAAGTCTCCCGCTCCCTGCCCCCGCCCTGCAAGGGCATGTGGTGTTTGGTGAGGGAGGAGACTTTGCACACTCCCCCATCCCTGGGTCCTGATTGGCCTGGGGGTGAAGGAACGACAGGACATCCAGGGGCCAGATCAACCTGTTTGGCGGGCTGCATCCAGCTTGTTAAGGCTCTCTTGCCCTCTCTTGCCTTAGGAGGGAGTGAGGCTGCACAGCCCACCTGAAGGAAGACTGAGTTCCTTGAGGCTGTGGCACAGGGAGGGGGCTCTTCCTAGAGACTGTTCCAAAGCTGAGGTTGCAACACTGAGCCTATGGATCTGTAGAAGTATCCACTTTGGAAAGATCAGCAAATGCACGGTAACTTGGCATAATTGCCATGGCTCCTGGGCTTTTATAACAACATGGTTAGTAACTAAGTTAACAGCAAGGCCTAATTTTTAAAAGATGGCATATGCAACAATGATTGTTTCTGAAAACTGAATAACTATCTGCACGCAGCCAGTTGTGGCTCTAAATGGACGTGCTGATGCATAAATATTAGATTTGTAAATTCAGTTGTAGCATTTGTGTGTGAAAATTAGTCATGTGCAACGATGTGTGAAAAATCAGGCCTTGACTGCCATGGTAATAATTTTCTCAGCATAAAACATCATGTAGTGCTTTACATCACAGGCACTGTACAATGAAATACTCTCTTAAACAGCTCTGGTCTGCTGATAAGTCAAAGTGCAGTTTTTTTGTTTTAAGCTTAACAGGGCAACTGCTGTTACAATACAAAAGGACATCAATACAGACTCAATGGGTACTGGAAGTATCCCAGAAGAACTCCGCCGCGTCCAGAGACTGCGTTTGCTCTTCCGCTTTTTTTTGCAGAAGAGCAAACATGCTCTTTTGGGGAGCCCTGTATACCTCATTCTATGAGGAATAAGAGCTCCTCCGAAAGAGGAGGCTTTTCCGCTATTTGGCCCTGTCTAGACGGGGTCAAATGGTGGAAAAGCCTCTTCCAGAAAAGCTATCGGAAATAGCGGAGTGCAATTTGCATAGCTTTTTTCTGACAAAGAGCTGTAGTCTAGACCTAGTCAAAGTGAAAGAACTGCATCCCCATAGTTTTTATTCTTGATTACATAACAACTCTCATGAAGTAATGGGTATCAGGCCACAAAACTTCCAGTGAGTATGTATAAATATCCTTACAGCATGAGTTACTAGTCAATATGTTTTCACTTACGGCATTTGGCTTCATCATATCCATTGGAGCAGTCAGGTGTGAAGTCACAAAATTTGTCAGACAAAATACAGGCTCCATCTTCACATGGTAAAAAACCCAGCGGACAAGAAAGGGATGAAGATTCAGTGGTTGTAAAGTTTGCTTTCCCTTTAAAAAAAAAATTAAAAATTGATGAGATGTTCTTTTTACCATATACATTTTTAACAGTGCACACAGATGGAACCAGTTATATAAAGTGACCTTTTCGCACCATCGAAGTGAACTAGAAATCCAGTTAATGCTATTCTCCTTTGTAGATGACAGCAGCCTTCTACCTGTGCATTATTATTTTCACAACATTCATAAGTGTGTTGAGTGCTCATAGATTGCACACTTGCCTAAAAGAGCTTAGAAGGTTTTTCAATAGCACTGATGTGCAGAGGGCTAGACTCTAGGGCTTGGTCTACACTACACACTTACTTTGGTTTAACTATGTTACTCAGGGTGTGAAAAATTCACACCACTGAGTGATGCAGTTATACTGACCTTAACCCCCATGATGGTAGAGCTTCTCTTGCCAACATAGCTACCACTACTTGGGGAGATGGAGTTATTAAGCTGATGGGAAAACTGTCTCTCATCATCATCACCGAGCATCCTTAATAGACGTGCTATAACAGCACAGCTTAATTGGTGCACCTGGGCCAATGTAAATTTGTGGTTTAGACCTGACCTAAGTTGTCCAAGATAACAAAAATGCAACTCAGCCTGTCACATAAACTTGCTCATAAAAATAAGCAAGATAAAGATGGGAAGGCTAAATCAGTCCAACCATAAGTCTACTGATTCAATACAAGGAGCAGGTTAAGACTGTGACTGGTAAATAAAAGAAAATGGAATAAGAAATAAATGAACCAAAATTGGCCTGGCAGAAATTAGGCATAATTCATGGACAAAATTATCAGGGGGATGAGCTATGCTGCACATTTCCCCCTTGGGGGGAAGTGTTAAAAAAAGATGTGGGGATAAGAGAAACTTGGTGCTAGGTTAGAAGATCAATGGGCGGAAAGGATTGAACTTCAATGTCATTGCTGCCTCCCCCTCAACCTTCTGGAACCCCACAAACCAACATGGCACTGTCGGGCCTTCATTCTGATCCTGAGAGATGGCCTGAGCAGACCAGGAAAGAGGTAGAGACCCAGATGACATCACCAATTCCAACAGCTTCAACTAAACCCTAAATAGTAACTAGAATGAGAGACTTAGGCTTGTGCTCTCACCTTTTCCTCTGTTGTGTCATTTTCCTTCCTAACAACTTGTTTCTTCTCCTTCCTATCTCCCCCTGCTGTTTGACAAGATTTTAGCTTAGCCAGCCAATACAGTCTCTTTTGCAACAGTGTAGTGAGCCTATGACCAAAGGGGCAGCAAAAGCCACACCTTGAACAACTCAGTGCTGCTACAAAAACAAGGTGGCAAGTGAGAGTCAGCACAAGATGTAAGGCCACAAGTCTAGGGCCTTGGCCTGCAGAGCTACCAGGCTCTGTGTTGCCACCCACAGGAAGCTGAAATCAGATTGTGCTTTCCTACCCACAACCTTCTGTGGACACAGACCATGGAAAGCCCCACCTGAAGGCATCTGATAAGCAGCAGTCTCATGGCTCCTAATAGCTTCCCTTCTCCCTATAAACCAAGAGGGGCAATCCAGGAAATATACAGAAAGTGTTCAGTGTGGATCTCCTGTAGCTGCCCTGATCATTTGCTACTCCTGGCTTTGACCTCAGCTTAATTTAGACTTTGCCTCCTGACTCAGACCCTGAATCCTGATTTGGATTCTGACCTGCGATATCCATGCTGGCCTGAACCCTGATTATGTTTTACCCCATTATGATCCTGATTGTCCTTGCAAGCTCCTGTCACAGAAGACAGAAGTTGAATTTTTTATCTTTGCTGTGCCCTTGTGTGTGTGTTTATCTTGTTTTGTCCCCAAGGAAGTCATATTCTTTAAATGAACACCTTATTTTATACTTTACATTTCAAATACTTTAACTGCTTTTTCTTTCTCTATCTTTAATAAATGTTTCAAGATTTTTAATGTGGATTGTTGCTATTACCATAAGCAGGCCAATGTTTCTGGGCATTGTTTAATTATTTAGTGTTGTACAGTGACATAGACATATTAACATGTTTGACTATCTGGACCCTTATTTTCCATAAAAATTAACACAACAGCATCTAAGGGAGTTAAATGGCTAACTCCTACTGAGCAATTTATAGTGAATAAGCACAGGACATCTTTCTCATGGATACTTTAACAGCATATAGCTTTCACCCTGCCAATTAAGGGCAATTTCACTTAATATTTTGTGCATTGTACAAATCAGTTTAGCAACTGCATCTCTTGACTCCGATCATAATGTTTCTTGTTTATTAGATAAGGAAATGCCAAGAAGTCAGGTGTTCTGTGTTGCACAGTTAACAAGATAGGTGTTAGAAGAGAGTCCAAGACAAATTTCAATGTAGGTGGTACCCAAAATGTGCTAACTTTATTTCAGCTACAATGTTAAAAAACTCATTTTTCTTTTTTAGTTTGTGAATGGATTTGGTGGCATCAACTTGTCTCATCATGACTTTGGAGTGCCCCCTTCTTAAAAAGTAAATATCTAAAAAAGACACTGTTAATTGAATGATATGAGAGTAGGAAGTTTAAAAAAAAAACGTTTCTATTTCTTATTTTAATTTCTTCTATTAATTCCTAAATGTCTTAATACAGTGCAATATTTGGTTGTAACTTGTGAAGCAGGGAAGGCATCCGATAACTTAAAAGTCCGTATTCCCACTCTGATACATTTTCCAGAAAAGGGTTGAAGAAATTCAGGTTTTTTGCATTGTACTCCCAACCATCCATAACTGCCTTAGAAACTATCTATGCCCATTCTGCCATGTACACTACTCTATTTAATGAATATATTTATACTGAAAAGTACCAAGCTAGCTGTATATGTTTATGATAGTTTTATAAAAAAATTAATACTTTGGATCCATCCACTTGCAGTTTAGATCACTTTGATTCTAATGGAAATTAACTCTAGAAACTCATATTAGACATAAGATGAAAGGCTTCAATACAGAATATGCACTGTCATAGATAGACCCTATGTCTTGTTTTACTTTCCACCTAACATCCGTATAAAGAGTGGTCAAATCACCTCTACAAACACTTTAATGGCTTTTTATGAGGCAAGTTTATTTTAGAGTATGCATATAAAATATAGGAAGTAGAAGAAATGTAATAATTCATGAACATAGGGCCAAATCCTCAGTTGGCGCAAATTGGCATAACTGAATTGAAACCCATCAGTACCATGCAAATATACACTGATTGAGGAGCTGAACCATACAACATAATGTCTATTTACTTTTAGGCTGTCTGTATAACCATATAGCTGAAAACTACTTTTGTAGCATCCTTTCTTTCCACATTCACTGACTTTAAAAAGGCCACAGTACTCTGAAGTATGAATTTTCTGATTTGCACGTCTGTAATGAATAATTCAAATTATTCTGGAATTTGTTATCCATGAAAGATTAAAATATTTACAAATAAAATTACTTATTTTATTAAGTCATTTTTGAGGAAAACCACAAAATGACATCAACCAAAAGAATATTGTTTGTGAAAGAAAAACAAACCATGAAAAAGAAAATTAGCTTGACACCACACTTTGCCCTTCAAGCCTATTTTTTTAAAATTTGCTTGCTTTGATTTCACTTGCCTTTGCTGATCTCTGAAAGTGATTTATATGCAATACCACATTCGGTTGTTATACTGATGTCATCTATAGCAACAGTGGCATTCTCTGATAGAACAGTGGCTTGTAAAATGATCTGTAATGACAAAGGAATAAATACCCTTAAAGTTGACATAAAAAGATATATAATTTCTTTATAATGCCTGGTATCTCTATGGAGAGTAAATGCCACCTACAACCACCACAGTTTTGAAGAATGCCACTAACCAGAAAAACATTTGGTTGAAACTATTATTGTAAGACTCAAGTCAGAAACTTAAAACTCAACTTTCAAAGACATAACTACCTTTACAGAGAGTTATGGAACCTTGTTTCAAACAAAAGCAATAATAATCATCACTTCCTGAATGTGCTGTCTTCCTCGTAGAACCATTAAGTTATATGCCTTTTTAAATGAGCTATTCAGGGTAACCAAATGTGGTGGTTTACAACTCAATTTAATTGAGATATGAGTTCATTTAGACCACATCTGCTGAAGTTAGTAAGACATTTCCATACAAGAAATACATACACTGTGAATATGAAGATATTTTTTTAAATGCACAATGTCCCCAACTCCCTGCCATCTAGCACAGTAAAAAAGCCATATTTGACACATGAAGTCACTGAATGGCCATACTGGGTTCGCTTAACTACAGCCCTCTGATTCAGGCTATCATTTATGTGAAACAGAGTTTCTTAGCTTTATTTTAAAAAGTTTTCATAATAATACAAATAGTTGGGGGGAGGGGTGTCTGACTAGCATGCTTATGAAACGGGACATGCTCATGCAATTGTCCAGACATGAGCTGCCTTAGGATAATTTTTCAAATCACCACAGATCAACTGTCTGATCCAAAATAAATGCAAACCATTTCCAAGGGGCCATTCCAGCTGGCAGAATCACTGGGACATTGCACACTCTTTCCACATCCCTGAAAGTTAAGAGTGGTGTAGAAGCTACTATGGCAGTACCATATAGCTCAAACACCCACATGCAGGGGGAATTTTCCAATAAATCCACCAAGTTAATAGCTACTTTTTGCTGGTGAAGTAATGCAAATCTATGAGAAGGCAGGGCAAATCTACCCGAGGGTCTGCTCTTATATATTTCAGAAGGCAAACACTGCTAAAAATTATACAGAACTTGTGATGAAGTGTGGTTATGTCCCACCAATATGTGCTTGAATGGAGATTGTCTTGTCCCACTCATATAGTCAGAATGCCTAAGGTTGATGCATCAGGGCTCTGGGGAGTGTTTAACTTTCAACCTGGCCCTTTGTCCTATTGGTGGGTATTACTACAGGCCAGTTTCTGACCATATCCAGAAAGGAGAGTATTCAGCTGACATGTTTTCTTAACAGATGGAGCATTGGTGAGTAATTCAACATTTGTCTTTTACATCTATTTCAGTGGTTCTCAAACTGTGGGTTGGGAACCTAAAGTAGTCACAGCTCCCTTTTATTGGGGTTACGAGGGCTGGCGTTAGACTTGCTCGAGGCCAAAAATACAGCCCAAACTTCTGGGACCAAATCCAAATCCTGAGGGCTTTAGCCCTGAGTGGCAGGGATAAAGTTGTAGGACCCTCCACCTGGGGCCAAAGCTCTTGGACTTTGGCTTTGCCCCCCCTTCCCACCCATCCCCACACCAGGGCCGTGAAGCTTGGGCTTTGCCCTACCCCAGTCCGTGACAGTGAGGCTTGGGCAGGCTCAGGCTTGGTTGTGTAGTAATTTTTGTTGTCAGAAGGTGGTCAGAGAAACGAAGTCTGAGAACTCCTGATCCAGTTAAATGCAGGTATGAGACAGTGTGAAAGTCCACCTAAAGCCTGGTGGGCAATCAATGTTGCAAGTATTAATCGTTACTGACTAAAATGTCCAGGAGCCTGCACTCACCCTCCATGTAGCCAACACCACTAGCTGCTAATTTTTGAGTATGTAATCACAGAATTATAGAAATACTAGGGGGTGGTGCCCCCTGCTCGCTACACTTCCCAAACCCCCGTCTCTGGGGGTAGGCAGTCCTGGCTCTCCCTGCAGCCGGGAAGGGCCAGACCAAGGTGTGGCAACCCCAGCCTGCTCCCTCCCCCCGCCCCTCAGCTGCCAGGCAAAGGCCTGGCCAACCCCAACACTTTCCCTCCCCCTCCCCCACAACCTGTACTTCAATTTGAACCCCCTGCCTCCATTCCTGCACTCACCATCCTCCTTAACCCCTCCCCCTTTCTACCTCCACACTGCCCATCCCCCTGCCTCCATTCCTATATCCTACTCATCCCTACCATCTCCCCTTACCGCACCACCCGTCCCCTCATACATCCTATCTCCCTTCCTCCCGTCCTACACCCCCCCATGAATTCATCAAGCTGCGTGCTCCTCCCCCCCAGGAGCACCACTGGGCTGGGCATCGCAGCAGGAGCCAGAGCCTGCCCCCTACCCAGCCTTTCTGAAGGGACCTGCTGGGGCAGCTTAGCTCCATCACAAGCTCAGAGCACAGACTGGTCACTCTGGAGAACTGGTGAAAGACCTGCCCAGCAGCAGCAGGCCTGGGAGAGTGCACCTGAGCCTGGGCCACACAAAGCCAAGCTGCGCAGCAGGTGAGTGAGCCGGGCAGGCTGGGGGCAGGGCCCAGAGGCAGGCGGACGCTGCTCCAGAGAGCACGCAGGCATGGAGCCACCACCACCCCCATTTCATAGAGCAGTCACGTGGTCAGGGCTCCTGGGGATGCAGAGTGATGTGATGACGTCACTTTGTCATCCTGCAGGAAATGTATTTTTTATATATATATATATATATATATATATATATATATATATATTATACACACACACACAAAGAGAGAGAGAGAGAGAGAGAGAGAGAGAAATTTAGGATGTCATCAGGTCCAGCTTTTGTGATCGGGCAGGAACAAGTAAAGCTAGACCACCTTGATAGGTCTTTGCCCAATCTGTTCTTGAAAATCTCCAGTGGTCAGGATTCTAGTATGGAAATGTATTCTGGAGTTCAACTACTCTTCTAATTAGAAAGTATTTCCTAATGTTTAACCTAAATCTCCCTTGCTTCATATTTAGCCCATTACTTTTTTGTCCTTCCTTCAGTAGGCATGGAGAACAATCAATCACTATCTTTTTTATAACATCCCTTTGTATATTTAAAAATGTATCATGTCCCCCTCAGTGTTCTCAAGACTAAACATGATTATTTTTTTCCCACCTCTCCTCAGAGGACAGGTTTTTCTCAACTTTTTACCATGTTTGTCTACATCTTTCCTGAAGTGTGACACCCAGAATTGGACACAGTAGAGTGAGGCCTGCCCAAGGCAATTACCTCCCATGTCTTATTTAGGCTATGTCTACACTACAAAGAGAAGTCAGAAAAAGATACGCAAATTGCAAATCACAATTTGCGTATCTTTTTCCACTTTTCTTTCAAAAGGGGCTTTTCCAAAATTTGGCGCATCTACATGGCACCAAATTTCAGAAAAACCTTCTCTTTCGAGCTGTCCCTTCTTCCTCGTAAAATGAGGTTTACAGGGATGGCAAAAGAACACGTCCACTTTTTTGGAAATTTTTCCGAAAAAGCGGATGCGTTCCTTATACACAGGATAGCTTTTCCAGGATATCCCAGAGGTATCCCGGAAAAGAGCTGCAGTCTAGATGTATCCTTAATGTCTTAATGTTAACACACCCCAAAATGATATTCACCTTTTTTACAACAGTACCATTTTTATTACACTGCACATTTAGTACTTGACTGTCATAAATGTGTGATTTTAATACATACACTTCTGAAACACTGACATTCCTCTTTAATTTCCACATCTATAGAAAAAGCTTAAAGTGATTTCTTATAAAAGTGTGAGCAAAGAATATTTTAATTCATGAAAATAAATTAATTCTAAAAGCCATATTGAAATACCTGTTTGTAAACAAAACAAATGTAATTGTCAATACAGTTACCTGGAAAGATGGTGGTGGCATTTCTTCAGATTTGCTTTCTATAAGAATATTTGCTTTAGTCCACTGCCTCTTGGAGAAACCTGCTATGTCTCCTAGTTTTTGTAAATCCTTACCAAGGACAGTTCTCTTAAAGACAGAGAGCTGGGAATCCCATGATAACTTATACCAAAATATTATCTGTTGAAAGAAATATTCATTAAATGTGTTGGGCAGCTTGCCAATGTACAACAATTTCAATATAGATTTACAGCATTATAATCACTGCATTATAATAACTTTGCATTGCATTGTATTGTGTACACACTCACAAGTCATAATGCATCAGGCATACCTTAAAGGATTCTAAAAGATGGCAATTTGTGTCAAAAGGGTAAAGCCACTATAAATATGTACCTATGATATTAAATATATATTTCCATCATAACCTATCAATATCTATGATTTCCCTTCCTTCTCTGGAGCTCCTAAAAAAAGAATAATTGTTGTTTTCAAAACTTTACCCTGAGACACGGGTAAAATATTTGAAAAGGCAGATTAAGCGAGGCTTAAGGAAAGTCAGAGAATGATGTAAAAATATAAAATACCACCTGAACTGTCATTCTTCATCTGGATTTCAATTTTCAGGACCAAACATGCAAACCATCAGGGATGAAAATTATGGAAGAGGGTTTTTTATTTAATTATTCTGATGGGCTACTGAAATCCAAGGGCAAGTTCATGGCCTAGGAAGTGAGGACAACAGGGAACAGGGTGGAAGTGGAAGCAGCTGGAAAAACTGGTGTGGAAGGCATGGAAGCCAGGAAGACAGAAAACACAACTCTTTAACCCTCTAGAGAGAACAGGGATTAATGACTCATATAGCTTGACCTAGTTTCAATAAGTTTTGTTGAGTAGTATTCCAAATACCATTCTGACCACAAGAATTGGAGAGAAATAAGATTTTTAAGGAAACAAAATTTGTATTTTTTCTTTTCATAAGTTTTTTTCACTTTTTTACATAATGAAAGGCTAGAATCCCCCAACTGCAAAGCCCTCCATTCTCTGCAAGTCCTAGATACTCAATTTCTCTCACTAGAAATGAAAGGATACTCAGCTAGTGAATATAACTAGTTGCTAAAGAGTCTCTTATCCAGGTCTATTTGCATCCTTAGTGCTAAGTAAGTTTCCACAGGGGTCCTTGGATCATCAGATTACACAGAAAATGTTCTCCAGTTGATCTTGTCTTAAATTATAGGCTGTAAGCAAATGAATCTAAAGAACTCAACCTATTTTAAGTTAACTACCACATAGCATTGTTGTGCTGGAAAGCACTATTTCATTGCCAGTATGCCGTCTTTGGCAATCACAGATCTATCTGCCTGAAGTTGATAGATGGGGTAGTTATCTTCCACTGAGGATAAGGCCAGGACTACACTAGGAGAACTCTGCTAATATATGCTGACATACCACACCAGTAAGCACTCGTAGCATGGACACAACTTATATGGGCAAAACTGAACTTGTACCTGTATAGTTTATTCCAGCTCTTCCACACAAAACAAGATACCTGTATAGTGCAGTTTTGCTGATTTAAGCTGTGTCTACACAAGGAGCTTTTGCCAGGATACCTAGGTCTGCCAGGGATCACATCTCGTCACACTTCTCACGAGTATAAGCTTACTGTCAAGAGTCTGTAGTGTAAACATTGCCTAAATGGAAGAAACAGTTAAGCCCCTTTATGGAATAAAATAGCTGAATTAATAGATACCAGCCCCTTGGGCTGCACAGTAAGGCCTGAGCAAAAACTAACTCAGGGACAAAAAGAAGGTTTTCCCTAGGACTGGTTGAGTATACAGAATTTGGGGTGTTAATTTAGTTGCATCTATGCATATCAGCAGCAGACAGGACTGGAAAGCAAGACAACAGGAGCAGCAGTATGAATGCAGGCCTGGGAGGAAGCTAAGAGAGAGTGTGGTTTTTTGAGCAGAGCAATGACTGGAAAAACAGGTTTGAAAATAGAAAGCAAGGAAACTGTCTGCTGTTTGTTTCCACTGTGCTCAGGGAAAGGAGGACTGTCATGGTACAGGCCATTCTTCTGTGCCCCCTTGCTGTCAAAGACAGATTTATGAGTGAGTTCTGCCTTAACTTCCTCTCACCTAGGGCCTAAATAAGTCCAAGCAGGTCTTCAGGTACTAAAGAGGGCCTCCTTTAGAGGGCCTCATTTATTAACAGAAAAGACCAACACAGAGTATTAGCAAGATCTTCATTCAACTACCCCACAACAAAGACATCCATACAGGGGTTCCTTGTTTTTCCATCACAGTCCTTTAATACTGGGGCACTTTCAAACTGAATTCCTCATCTGAAGGCATAGCCTCTGGGGGGGGGGGGGGAGAGACTCTGCCAGCAACCGCTTATTCCCCACAACATATTGCTCTTTGCTGAGTTAGCCCTGGTAACTAACCCTGCCACATTCTTCTCCTCAACTGCTCCTACTTCCCTCCCTGGGCTCACTCTGACTGTGGAACTGCTTTCTCTCAATTAGCCCCTTGTTACCAGAGCCTCTTTTCCTTGGAAGCACCTGCCCTAACTGAAGCGGGGTAATCTTCTTCAGGGCCGTCCCTACAGGTGCAGCCCATGACCAGTACCCCACCATAGGGGGCAGGGGAGTGGCCGCTCTGTACAGGGTGGGGCACTGAAGCTGTGGGAGAAAGGGGTTGCCAACTCTCCTGGACCACATAGACCTGACATCATTTACTGTGGTGACATCGAGTCCATCCGGTCCAGGAATTGGGCAACCTGGAACAGGGCCAAGTGGGAGGTATGGACCAGAAGACTCCACAGCAGCAGCAAGCATCCATGCAGCCAGCCAGAAAGAAGTGGCACTTTTAAGGGAAAAGTGCCGCTTCTCTCCAGCTACCCTCTGAGCAGCTGCCCCCTGCTCCATCTGAGTCCTCCAGCCCACAAGGGCAACTCAATGCTGCATGGTGAGCAGGGGCTGGGCACCGAGCCCTGGGGGGCATCCAGGGGATGGGGTGTGGTGCAACCAGACCAACGCTGAGGCAGGGGTATGGAGTGTGGGACAGGTGGACTGGCACTGAGTGGAGGGCAGGCTGTCAGGGGCTGGAACTCAGGGCAGCCAGAGCCCATACACAGCACGCAGCTGTCTAGGGCATCATGAAATTTGGAGCAACTGGTTGCTTCAAAATTTCAAGGTGCCCTAGACGGACTACGTATTTTGTTTACAAGTAGGGATGGCCCAGATTTTTTGTGTTAGGTCCAGGTGCTTGTTTACTAATTAACCATTAAGCAGCCACCTGGTACACTTAATTACTTCCCAATAGGCCTGCAGAAAGCAGGGTCCCATCTGCCCATAACTGACTCCCCATTAAAGGGCCTGTCCCTCACCCCTTGAGAAGGGCTTAGTGTACATTCTTTGTAAATAAACAGGATTGCACAAACACACACCTGCCTCTCATCAATCGCTTTTCCTAATAGAAGGCCCCACATCAGTCTAGTCAATCGAGGACCAAATTCTCAGAGCTATGGGCACCTGCAGTGCAACTGCAGCTCCCATCGACTCCAGCAAGAGTTGCAAGTGCCTTCACATGGGAGCTTTAAGACACATGGCACTTCTTACCATCTGACCCGTAATAATCTCGAACAAGTGTAATCCCAGTTAATCAGTTAACTTAACATTTAACCAGTTAATCATCCAAGTGGGATCTCACCACTCCCGCTCGTAGGGCTTCCACTCCCTGGTAGCCTACACTGGGCTGGCTCTGCTGACTCCTGGCCCCCACACTGCAGCCAGGGCTGGGACTGGCTCTTGGACCCTTCATCGAGACTGGGGCTGGCTCTGGCTCTTCTGGCTCCTGTGCTGGGGCTGGGGCTGCCATCTCCCATCTCCCACATTGGGGCTGGGGATGGCTGCCAGCTCCTAGTCCCCACTCTAAGGCTGGGCCTGAGCTGCCAGCTTCTAAACCCCATGCTGTGGTCAGCTGCTGGGGCAGGCCAAGGCAGAAGGTTGCTCCCAGGGAACCAGTTAACCATTACTCACGAAGCATCACCCAGTGAGAGTAACCAGTTACCCATTCACACCCCTAAAACCTACTGATAACAAGTATGCACATTTAGAACTCTCAAGAATTACCCTGTTACAATACCAAAGTAATGAAGGGAAATGGAAGGCTGGCTGTGGTGGGAAGCATCAGTGAAGAAGCTAGTCAGAATTTCAATAAAGGCACATGGAACTGATATTCAGTCCATTAAATAATTAAATAATTTATCAAAGTCACAAAACTACAATCTAAACTGAACTCAGATATGAAACTGCATTACTTATAGCTAGTAGGGCCAATATCCCAGAAATTTATTACAATATGCGTATGAACTCAATTACAAAAAGATCAAATAAATCTTATTTCTTTAAATGTGCAGCAGGGAAACACTAGTGTAAGAGAACTGAGAGTCCAAGAGGAATCTTTTGCATGACATATTATCACATCCATATATGGAGTAAAGCTGTACATCCTAATATCCATGTAGAAAGTTGAAAAAAATAGACTTGAAGAATTTAACAGCTGATCACTACCAGGTCAGACATTAAAAAGCCAGAAAACCAGCACCCATGTTGATTCACTTCTTCTAGCGTAGGCTCCTTATATTAACTCATAGCATAGCCAAATCCGATGAAAATTATGTACTCCAAAACTGTCCCAAAATCTGTGGTCCTAGAGTTTCCTTTCACTTTTGTCAAATTCATGGCCCATGTCAGAAGTGACTGCCGGAAATATTTTTTGCTCTACCAATTTTTATGTCTGTTAGCTTAATTAGCAGAGAACTGCTATGTTTCCAAAATTAGCAATTTCTGAAACATTTTATTGTTCCTGCTCTTGAGAACTGTGTGTTGCATGAGCAAATATCCAAATCTATCTGTGGTGTAATGTGATTTCACTGGGCAAATGGAAGAACACAAAAAGAAACATTAAATGGCTCCTTTGAAAATTTTTGCTGTGCCTAAAGTGCTGTAAATTCAAAAATCATCCTTTAATAAGTTTTCAGAATATACTCCCTCCCCCTTTTTTAAGTTACAAGGGAAATCACAGTCAACCTTCTATAAAGGACCATTGTTATATCCTCAACTTTGGAAAAACTACATCCTCTCCAAAATGAGCCATGTAAACTTAAAAATGTAGGACATGAAATCTCTTTAAGCCCCAAAACCACAGACTGCTACTTCGAGCTAAATGAAGATGCTTGTTAGCTGACAACTACAAATGGATCCTTATATTCCTTCTAAGTTTCAACTAGCCAGTAGAAGGCAAAATATAAAACCTTTGCCTTTGACCCCAAAACACAGTTTTTATGACTTGAGCTAAAGGAAAACTCAAAGAAATTAATAATATTAGATCCCTACATGCTCTCTGTGGGACATCCAATAGAGAGCAACATGACACATTCCTATTCACAGAGCAAGTGACACACTAACACACTATTGAACCTCCTAAACAACATCTTCTGCCCTGCCCCTTCCTGAAATAAGCATGTGTGGTGAAAACATGGTAGAAAACAGGCTTGCCATCTTACAAAGAGTCTGCTCTCTTTTGAAGCTTGCATCTGGATAAGGATAAGGAATAGCCTCTCACTGATTTCTGTTGAATCCAGGAAATCCACATACATACACAAAGCACAATCTTAAAAAGTATTACTAAAAAGACCTTTTTTGGGACGTGAAGGCAATTGAGGTGAAGCATGATACTATAGTTTCATTTTTATTTTAAACAGCTGCAGATCCCTTTGAATAGGTCTCAACACAATAGTTCAAAGAGAGTCGGATATTGTATTAATAGTACTTCCGTGTTCAGCTCTCCTTACAAAGCTGCTCACAAAGGAGAAACCAAACCATCTGGGCTTTCACAAGCTTTTCAAAATTCTTTTAAATGAATGTCACAACTAATTGTTCAACTTTGGTTTAATTTACCGTAGGGGACTATGTCCTAAGCCCTTTGGCATGCAATACTGCCATTGCTACCTCTCTGGAGGAAAGTTACGCTAAAGAGGGATGATTTGTAAACACTGGTGAGAGCAAGACTGGGAGGATTACGATTTTAGGTTAAAATATTAGCACGCTTTACAATTTAAGTTTAGTAAAGGCAGGGCTGTTATGCCTTGCAACACATCATTGTGCAAAATGGGAGTGGGGAACAGTGTTCTCTGTAAGCCGTGTGCTTGTGCAGCCACTCAAGAGAGATGCAAATATCACCCAGCTGATGAGCAGGGCATCCACAGCTAGGGTTTCTGTTTCTACTGGTGGTTCACATTCCTACATGACTCAGTGCACACAAAAATGTATTCCGCACATGGATGGAAAAAATTAAAGGGAACATTGGTCAGGAGCAGTTGCTGGAAGCTTCCATGTACAATGGCTGTACACAATACCAGTTCTTGTACACAGGGCCAGTCCTAACCAATTAGAGGCCCCGGGTAATCCCTTGGCTTGCCCGTGGGGTTGCCAGATGGTTTCTGGACAAAAATTTGTCAAGCAAAAAATTTGTTATGGGGAGGTAACCAGGGAAACCTGGGGGGAAGATTCTGGAGGTCCTAAAACCAGCTCTGTCCATGGCCCCTTGAAAATGGCAGCCCCAGGCAACCGCCCAGCTTGCCTGCCCCTAAGACCGGCTTTGCTTGTACAAAAGGGGAGTTACAGTTCCGTGAGTTTAATGTCATCTGTGACACCAAATGAGGAGTGGGCAAACAATGGCCTGCAGGCTGCTTCTAGCCCATCAGCCATTTTAATCTGGCTCTTGAGCTCCCAATGAGGTATGGGACTTGCCCTGCTCTGCATGGCTCCCAGAAGCAGCAGCATGTCTTCCCTCCAGCTTCTAAGCACAGGGGCAGTCAGAGGGCTCTGTGTGCTGCCCTGCCCCAAGCACCGCCCCTGCAGCTCCCATTGGCTAGGAACTGTGACCAATGAGAGCTGAATCCATGGCACCTGTGCATAGAGCCACCTGTCCATGCCTCCATATAAGATCCAGCTAGAAGAGGGTCATGTTGCTGCTGTTTTTAGGAGCTATTTGATAAGGTAAGGGGAGCCTAGCGCCTACACACCTGAAACTTCTTTCCTGCCCTCTGAACCCCTCGGTCCCAGCCCAGAGCACCCTTCTGCACTCCAAATCCCTCATCGCCGGCCCCACCCCAGAACCCACATCCTAGCCAGAGCCCTCCCCTTCCCCCCCACACATACACGTTAATCTCCTACTTTAGACCAAAGCTCCCTCTCACACACTGGACTCATTTTTGACTCCACTTCAGAGCCCACAACCCCAGCCAGAGCCCTCCCTTCCTCTCACACCTCAACCTGAGTTTTGTGAGCATTTATGGCCCTCCATACAATTTCCATCTCCTTATGTGGCCTCGAGCCAAAAAGTTTGCCCATGTCTGCACCAAACTCTGTGAAGGAGGTGGAGCAGGGCCCTCTTTCCAATATCAGCCAGCAGGCTGGCCCAACATAAGGAGTGCAGGCTAAGCTTACCAAAGGATAGATCAGCACTGCTTTCCTCCTGTGCCCTGAAAAGCAACCTGCCTCCAGGAGTTTCTGCAGGGCCAAAGCAGGATCTGAAGGAATTCTCTAGCTGGAAGGGGGAGGATCCTGTGTTTGTCTATGTAAACACAGTTTGCTCCTACTTTACTTAGATTTGTTAGATATTCAGTAGATGGAGTAGTATTTTACTCACTGTAATCAACTTAATTTGTGACCCAACACCAGCTATGTTTGTATTAAATGCAGGGATAGCTGAAATATGGTTACCCATGTTTATAATTTTGTGGAAATACAGAAAAGCAATACTGCGCTAAATTGTTCCAAAGTAAGCGCTCACAATTAGCAGAAAGAACCTTGCTAAGCAGAAGCTCAACTTTCAGAGTTCTGTGAGAAAAGAGGGGTGAGGTAAGGTTATTCTGGCCAGGAAGCTACATACCCTCTTATGCCTGGATTGTTTTGACCTGTTCCCCCACCCCTCTATTCAAAGAACAGAGCCCTTAAAAGAACAGAGCTAAACAGGCATTATTAGTGCCTCTTCCTTATGTTAATTGTGCTCGAGTTGTGTTGCTTCTACCCTGCTTGCTAAGAGTTGAAATCACTGGGAGCTGAAATCACTTGAGACTGACTGGTAGAACTCACAGCCAAGAAGTAAATGGCAGCAGATGGTGACTAAAAGCCGCAGAGGCAGTGTAACCACCACCAGGTCGATTTGAACCTGGGACCTCTGAAGCAGAGTATAGAAGCCTCTACCCTCTGAACTAAAAGCCAGCTGGCTCCCAGCCCATGCTGTAGAGGTCTCTTGATGTTAGCTGTTGCTGTGGTCTAAGTGCCACTGCATGGTAACCACACTAGATGTGTGGGTTACAGCAGCACAGGCAGCAAGAGAAAGGTGCAACGACTGGCCACGAGAGCAATGGCAGAGAAGTGCAATGAGCCACCAATAGGGCGGTAGCATACAGCAGTGAGCAGGCAGATGGTGAGTAAGATGCCTCTTTACCCCCTCCCCTTCCCCAGGATGGGAGGTAGACTCTGCACATGCAACCTTAAACTCTGGGTCTGTACTGATCAATGATAGCAACTATGAGAGGGGTGCAGAGAAGGGTTGGGCATTTGAAGAGGACATTGAGATTGATGAACTTAAGAACCGAAGAGGAAAAGGACACGGCTCAACCCACTTGGGGTGGGACTTTTACTCATGGGTTGTTTATGACCACCTGTTTGAGGTGTTTTCCCAAATTAATGTCAAGTTACTTCCCTCCATTTTCTTAAAAAATGTATTTCTATGCTCAAACCCTGTGCTTGCAAATGGGGAATCATTGCCTCTTAGAGACACTCAGGGGTGATATGTGAATTTCTCAGGTTACTGAGTGAGTGCTCGAGCCAGTTCTCTATTGGATGGATAGAGAGGAACTCCTAGATATTGAACCTGGCCCTGGATGCTGATGGCTTCACCTGGTGGAAGGGTTATACAGCCAATGTTTTACAGCCTCATTCTGGCCCTCTTGTTCCATTATATATGGGGAAGATGCTCAGAGAATGGTCTTGATTCAACTTCTGATTCTTCACTGCACTCTGTAAAGTTACAAAAATTAAGAGGCAGAGTCTGATGTTCACTCTAGCCCCTTTAAACCAGGTGAAAGGGCTGAACTGGCATAAACTGGACCTAAAATTAAAAGAACCAGGCATAGACTCCCTCCCTAACACCTCACTGCAAACCATTCCTTTTTTATAGCATTTTTCTACTTCTTTTCAAAACATTCTGATGATGCATTCTGATGATGTGTCAACCACTTCATTGATTATTATTTTCAATTACATTTCAATTACAATTATATATTTTCAATTACAATTTTTGGGTGTTTTGTATATGTGAATCATACTGAATGCTAACTGGAGAGTGTTCAGCATTCACACTAAACACTGCCCAGTCAGTATGATTCACAAAGTATTGAAACATTCATACAGATAATGATGGAACTCTCACAATGGGGTTGTCACTTGTAAGGAGATTTCTTGGCTGGTGCAGAGATGGCAGTAAGATTCTATTCCGATCCTTGATGTAGGAGGTGTGCTAAGGTAACTCCAGAGGGAATGCACAGGGATATTCTTGGCTGTCCATGGTTTCTAAGGGGGTAGCAGTAGTATAAAAGTAGAACAGACCTGAGGCTTCTCTAAGCTAGACTGGAGAATAGTCAGCTCCCAGATTCTAGGGGAAAAAAGATACCTTTACCCCTTAGTCATTACCCAGCTACCGCTTGCTGATAAATTAATCATAGCTAGAATAAAGAATCAGCTTGATCACTTGCCCCACTAATGGAATGCAGCCAATTTTTCAACCACAGCAACTGTACACCACCACACACCACCTGAAGACATTAAGGGCTCATCTAGACAGCAGCGCATTTCAGGATACTTCCAGTATCCCAAAATAGCATTTTCTGTGTCTTGACACTGCACCCTTTATTTTGAAATAGCTTTAGAAATAACAGGTGCCCTATTCTGATGTCCCTGCAAACATCATTCCATGAGGATTAAGGCATGGACAGCACCAAACTGGCTATGTAGACAGCGCCAAATTTAGAAATAAGCTATTTCAAAATTAAACTCAAAATAAGCTACAAAATTCGTGTAGCTCAAATTGTATAGCTTATTTTGAGCTACGGGTGCAGTGTAGACGCACCCATATGTCATCACAATTAGTGTCAAACAGCTACCTGACAATGGGCAGAGCCAAACGACAGTTTAGTAAGGATAGGGCTCCGGAGATGCGACTTGACAGGTTTTATGTTTGCCTGTTGAGATCGTCCAAAATAAATGAATGACCCTGAAAAATAAAATCAGTGAAATGTTAGAAGCACCCTGGCCCCCAAAGGTGAACACTTGTCTGAGAGAACTAGCCTTTACTTTACCCTAACAAGTGCAGTAGCACTGTCTCTCATTAATCAGAGCACTAGTAACATACTGGAACAGACTTTGGTTGCCCCTGGATAGGTCTGAACAGATAATTGAGGATATAGGAACCTTTCTCCTCCAGTGCTCCCATTCAGAAAACCCCAAATACAAGGACAGGGGACATGTGGCATAAGAAAAAAATAGTGACTTCAGCAGCAATGGACACTCTAAAGGGAATGTGACTGGGCTGTCTGGAATCAAGGCTAAGTCTCCCCCTTACTGTGCCTGCAAGTGCTTGGAGGCCATGGTTGTGCATACACACACCGGACACCGGCAAAGAAAGCTCAAATGCTGGGGTCCAGCACTTCCCAAGAGCTGTGCTTCTTGCACCTGCCCTCCTCAGATGGAAAACAGACCCCTCTCTCTCAAACAGTACAGCTGCCCAGCTATCCCACTCCTCCACATCCCACTTCCAGAATGGGTCCAAGTTTCAGAGTGCAGGAAAGGTGCACCACTAGGAGCACTGAAAGTCTGAGAGATCCAAAAAAAAAAAAAAAAAAAAAAATACAGACCTTAGCTGGAAGCTCCAAAAGGCACATTTTGATTGGTTTTAATAGTGGTGTAAATAGTGTTTAGAATCAAAATTCAATGAAACTCAGATCAGGTATAGCTTTCAGCTTATCCTTAACAAATTCCCATGGCAACCTAGCAGAGTTTAGGCATGTTAACAATGTTGCAATCCAATGAAATAAGCTATATTTTCTCCTAGGGTCTTGCAGACTTCAAATTGTTGTCTGTGCTAGTGGGGATGAAAGCTTAATTAAAGATCTAATCTGAATTCTGGCAAACTAACTGCCTTTGGATTGGAACAACAGCAGATGTGCTCAAGACAAAAGTAGGAAAGGATAAACATCTTCAAGGGCCCCTAAAGCTGCACATTTTAGAAGCCATCAATGCTGCCTTCATTGAATACTGAAAAGTTTTCCATGAAAGTCTATGCAAAGTAACACCAAGGGCTCATTCTTGCCCACTGATATTACACTCATCGCCTTGTGTCTTGGAAAATCCGTTACTGTACTGGCACAATAATGAGCATTAACCATTTTCCCAGAGATGCATGGAAATGGAGCAGAGAGCTGGATCCAGGCCTAAGTGAAGAATGACATACACAGTGATCTACAGTGATATACAATGATTAACCCACATTGGTACACAAAGGTGCCAGGCGCACCTTCCAGAACAAAGCCTGCTACTCTCCATAACATCAGAAAAGACATCTTCACTCATAAGCAGATCATTTTTTCATGGGACATAGCTTCAGTCATTAGCTGAGTCTCCAGAAGAGCCCTGGCAGCATAGATTGTGGAGGACACACCTATCCTGAACCAGCATAACTCACTGTGTCCGTAATATCCTGAAGCAACTACAGGCACCTTACATCCTGGTAAATGCTGACAGAATTTGGCATTTATCAGGAAAGCATCTATCCTGCTGACTGGAGAAGTATGGAGAACTACCAGTGAGATTCTCACTCTTCCTCACTCCGTCCCCTTTATAGTGTTTTAGGCCAGAGTAGCATAAAGGGGCCTCCAAATCCTATGGAAGCAGAAGACTCTGTGCAGGCATGGTGATAGACAACCATAAGGAGTATCTGCTTGTGGCTGAGGTCAGAAGGGATATGTTGAGGTGAGGCAACAGCATGGCAGGAATTATGGGAAACTCTGCAGCTCATAACAGAAGCCTGTGAAGGCTTCTGTAATAGGGGTGTAATAGTGTAGTAGATTAACCAATAAGCAAAAGCTTATAGGTTAATGCTATAGACTACATGCATTGCCCTCTCACCCTCTCCCTGCCAGTAAATTTTTTAGCAGGCTGGCCAGCAGCCTGGCTCGGTCCTGGCTTGCGACAGTTCTGGGACCTACCCCTGCTGTGGCTCTGTATTTAAAGTGTATTAGCAGCTGGGTGGGCAGGCAGCCTGGCTCATGTTGGGTCCAAAACCTACCCCCGTTTCAGCTCTGCATTTGAAGTGTATTAAGAGCCAGACGGGCAGGCAGCCTGGCTCAGTTCCAGCTCATGCTGGGTTCGGAAGCTCAGATCCCCTCTAGACAGGGACTGCTGCTGACTCTCTCTCAGAAGCAGCAGCACAGGGCAACAGGCAGCTGGTTCACACCAGCCCTCACCTGACACCACTGTGTGCTGCTGCCTCTGATACAGTGGCTGCCAGCCCCACCCCCGGAGACTATAGAATAGTTGACTAACCGATAAAATTTCATGAGGTTACTTGATTATTTAATTAACCAATATTTAACATCCCTATTCTGTAACTTACTCAGGCTCCCAACACTTGCCAAGGCTTTGCCTATAAAGCACAGTTGTAGCAGCACTTTAATGTGGCAGTATGGTCATGGCACCAGAGCTGGCAGGGAGCTCTCCTGTACGTAAGTAAACCATTTCCATGAGGGGAGTAGCTAACAGAACTGAAAGCACAGTTCCCAGCACTTTGAGCCTGTTTACACTGGTGCTTTACAGTATTGTAACTTGCTGGTCTGGGGGCGGGGGGGTTCAGAGCCCTGAGCAAGAAAGTTACAGTGTAGTAAAGAGCCAGTGTAAACAGGCCGTGTAGACAAGCCCTAAGTTATACCTGGGATTCCACCAGCCCCCCGCCTCCCGCTCCCTCAGAATTAGAAGTGCATAAAGGTGGCTTCAAGGAAAAGATGCTAAGGAGGTTTGAACTACAAGTTCTGTGCTCTGCCTCTAAATTCTTCAGAGTTTGAATGGATTGCAGAAAATAGTGGGTTGGGCCACATATTGAATGTTTGGAATAAAAATGAAATTTTGAAGAGCTGCTCATTATGTAAGCATTGTCCATCCTGTGCACTTATAGAGGTATGGATCCTATGGAAAGACAGTGAAGATCACATAATTAAAGACAGCATCACAATGCATACACATAAGGGAACCCGATTAAGGTGGCACAAGCAACCTACATTCTGTCATTTCCTAATTAGTTGACTTTTGCAACATTAACATTAGTTTAATGTTTTTGCAAGTAATATATGTCTGCTTTTTGTAAAAAATCTCATTTCAATAGTACTGGAAAAGCTTTATCTGAAATTGGGCTCGGAGCATGCCCTAAAGGTGGTCACGCTTTAGATTAGTCTATTCTCCTCTGGATGGTGCATGATAAATTCTATATTTTGATAATGTTACAATCATAGAATGCTTGATAGTGTAGGTTATCATGTAAGACATTTTCAGAATTGTACATTGCTTTGTAAATGCATTTTCCTTTTGCAAAAGAACACAAATGGGCCCTCTTTATTTAAATTCCTCTGCTGACCTCACTGCACAAAAGCAATGAGGTAGCTACTGACTCAGGTAAAGCAACAATTCTGCACACAGTCTTCCTGTACCAAGCAAAAGTCATCAGTGTAGAAAAAGAACACTGTTTAAATTATTTTCTTAGGATTCAGACCTGGCTTCAGTGGAAAATTTTCTTAAGCAATAACTAAAAGAATAGGCTCTCTTTGAATACTGGATATAATGTTGTTTACTATGTATGTGAAAGAAACTGCTTTTCAGTGTGCACGAACTCAAGATATCAAAACCAACATTACCACCAGCATTAGTTAGCATCCCACTGGCTATCTCAAAGAAAGTAATCATGGTATAGGCATAGAAACTATAATCCAGTGACTTCTCTAGGTACTTTTCATGAATAGCACAATTGAGCAACATTAGGCGGACAGAGGGAATAAACTTGTACTGATACTATCCATATGACATATATTACAATGTTTTTAGATTCCAGTGTTGTCAGTCAGACATCCTTCATGAGCATTAAAATTCACTTTTAGAAGGGAAACTATGTGAGAGAGACTTACCATGTTCACTATGCGTTGTATGATCTTTGTTAGGAAGTGCTGTGTCATTGGAAGTCTCTCCTTTTACTATACTCCATTTAACATCTTCTGTGTTTAATGGCTTCCATCCACAAAAATCAGACTCAAAGTCACATGAAGTTGAATTTGCTATCATGAGCAGAAGAATAAGGAAAGTGATATATAACAGTTTTATGTTGGAAATGCCCATCATTCACCTCATGTGTAAACTAGTCTGCCCTGTTTAAAAAAAGAACTAATAGTATGCAGTATGAATCACTTTCCTGGCAAAAGGGGATAACCAATGTTCTAGAAGGGTATGTAGCATACTAACCAGGTTTGTCCAGCCTCAGTTAAGATACACGTAATTGTAAGAAAAACTAGTATTACTGGTAATTAAGAAGTTCTTGATTTTAATGATGAAATCTTAATGGAGTTCTGTCAAAGGGTTTGCAAGTAGTTTCAAATATTTCCTGAAATTAGGAAAACTTTTTACAGGAGAAAGCTCTTTAAGAATGTATGGTAAAAATTTTAAGGGCCTAAATGATTTAGAGTAATTGAAAGTCAATGGGGATTAAAGGCCAAAGTGATTAAGTCACTTTTAAAAATAGGATTTAGGCTCCTTAATCACTTAGAAACATTGAATTTTTTTTTTACCAAAAACATACAAGGCAATTAAACTACAATCAAGTTGTTTGAATGGCTGCAGATCATACCAATATTGGTTATATAAAAACATTGCACTCTCTCAATTTTCTACTTAACTCAAAGAAGGCAGTATCTCCAGAATCATAGCCAAATTAAAGAATTTATTAGCATAATAAATTATCAACATTTTCTTCTCAGGTGCAGACCAATAACCTGGAAATATATTATACCTTTCTAAATCCTTTAGGGCATTTATCACAGTTGTGGAAAGTTCTGTAGAGATTCTACATATCTGTGAGAGAGCTTGTTACATCATGAAACTATCATTCCAGATTACATTTAGTGCTTTGCTTTTCACAGAATACAGCTCTGCTCACATGGCTCAGCACTAAGATTCCTCACACCACACAGAAAAAGGCCCTTCCAATTACTAATAAGTCTTATACTAAAACAAAACACAACACTAAAATCAGTACCACTGAATTAGATCTACAACGCACATTTAATTTTGGTATAATACACTGGTCCCCATTTGCTATAGTATATTAAACATGATTTTACACTATTAAATTTATCTAATTAAGAAATACTTAGGCTTTTGACAAGGTCTCTTGCTAATTAGACTTCAATTGTTAATACACTAAAGTAAAATATGCAAATGGTAATCCAGTTTAAGCTATTTTGCTGAGTACTAATTAAATACCGAGATCCCTAGGCATTATGCTTACTTAGGCCATCATTTGATGTAGGCAGTTTGAAAAAAAAAATGAATGCATTTAGATTTGCTTCATTTAAATATCTATTTCCTCTGCCTCTTCTACAACCTGTCTTGTGCATGAGAATTTGAGGACTTGTCTACACAGTCAGCTAGGCCACAGCAAGCTGGGGTTTAAATCTATAGCACACTAGTTTGCCACACAATAATTGGTCATGTGGTCACTGCTAGCACACACTTAGAATTCCATAGTGCACTGAGACCAACTGGTTATGGCAGCAGCTCAAAGCACATACGTTACAGAAATTTAGTGTGGGAACAGGGTCTGCATGATAATTTAGTTACCATCACGCCGTGCACTGTGGACAATTTCACAGTGTATGGGCTACACGGTACTAACAAAAAAGCCCTTTCAAAATAAGTCACTGTGCAAGGATATTATTATTTATATAGCACTATCAAAGTATTAGAAACTTTATACATTAGCCAGAAGTCTCCTCTTGTAAGGGACAGACTTGTCCAAACCTAAAGTCCCCATTTAATTATATAGGCGGTTTTCACTGCTTGGATTTTAAATCTGGTTATAGATTCCCCTTTTTAAAGTGCACAGGTGTTTGTAGAATCAGCCCATTATTGTTAAGAGATTAAAAAGAAATGTATTTTAGGTATATGAAATACAGTATTGCACCTCTGAACTAACAATTATATGGGAGTACAATAAAATTAGTACTTATTTTTACAGTAATACTTTATATTTTTATAATATCAAGCATGCCAAGTTAGCATCAATGAAAGAAAATATAATGTCTCTTATTATTAAGAAGCAATTGCATTCGAAAAATACAATTGGCTACCTCTGTATTCATTCAGAATGGACAACTGCCACAACAGTACCACAAGAATCCTTCATTGAAAGGAACATAATGAGAATAAATGTATCTAAGAATGGATGCTAAAAGATGTACCAATGTGCTGAGTGGAAATTTTGTTTAGAAATGCATGTAAATATATAATGCATTCAAAACATTGAGGAGGACATTTTTATAACTACTTGGAAAATGGAGAGACCAGGTGAGAGAGGTAATACATTTTTGGGGACCAATTTCTGTTGGCAAAAGAAGCCAGGTTAACTACAAATTGACATTGGCATAACTACATCACTCAGAGGAGATGTGAAAAATTCACATAGTTATACCAATCTAGTCTGGAGGTTAGGAGCTATATGAATAGGAGAGCTCCTGTTGACATAGGTACCTTCTCCCACAAAGGTAGATTAACCATGCCAAAGAGACAAGATCTTCTGTCACTGTAGTAGTATTTTCACTAAAACTGTGTAGACAAGTCTGGAGATAAGATGTTTAGCTTACAAAGGGCTCTTCTTAAGGTCTGGGAAAGGTACTCTGAGCATCACAGCTAAGGACAAGGTAAAACAAATTGTTTAGCATCAGCAGTTAAATATTTGAAGGGACACGTGGTAAAGTGGTAAATTAACACCTCTCCAATCAAAGGAGGAAAAAGCATAAAGAGTTAGTTTACATTTTTAAATGTGCATATTTGGGGATAGAAGGATAGACCTTTTATGCATTAGACTTTTTTTAGTAATTTTTTGTTGTTGTTAAAGAGCATGGAAACTGAAGGATGGATTCCAAGAAGAGAACGACCAATGAAATAGTCCTAACAATGGAATTAGTGGAATCCTTACGTTCACTGAAGTTAGTATCACCTCATAAAGATACTTCACATGATCTAATCTTAAACATCATTATTTGTGAAGATTTCTTCCCTTTCTCCTTCCCTCCCACACAGCTTTTGTCTCACTTAGGAGCTGTAGGAGTCATTTGCTACTGGCTCAGATTTTAGGAGAGCAGTCTCACAAGATAATACACTTTTGATGTGACCCATCAATAGGAAGCACATAATCCATGTATCTCAAATTGAACTCAGTGTGGTGGTTTTCCCCTCCTTAAATATAGCTAGAACCATGCCAATACAACAATGTGGTGAAATCATTGTGATGCCTGAGCCTTTTTTGTACGCAATCTACATAGGACAAAGGAGGAATGGACTCCTCTCCAGATGTAGAAAACAGATGCTTAGGTAACAACAATGGTCCTGTAGCACCACGGAGACTAACCAAATATATATAGCTAATATCATGAACTTTCGTGGGCACAACCCACTTCTTCAGATGATAACATATTTTAGTTAGTCTCTAAGGTGCTACAGGACCATTGTTTTTTAAAGTTTTTTTAGGTGCTTAGGCAGAGCTCCTGCCAATGAACCAAAGCAAGTTTTGAATGTAGCTAGCCTTGTGTCAGCCCTTCTGCAGTGCCCTCTCTCTCCCACCTTCCCCCAAATACTGCTTCAGAACACATCCCCATGGTCTGCAAGATATGTTGAGGCATCCTGCTGGCCTTTCTGCAGCCTCTCCTGCTGTATTTCAGGCTTGCCACATCAGTGTGAAGAGAGAGAATTCCCCCATAGTGAGTTCCATCGATAAAAAACTGTTGCATTCTGAGTAAGTACATTAGTTCTACTTCATAACCAGGAAAAATTGATATTTGAGTCAGTTTTCCTTTGTTAAAAAAATATAGGTTCTTTACCAGAGTAAATAATGCATCTGACTTGCCTGTTTGCTGTGTGTGAGAGATAAAAAGGCAGAGAAGAATCAGAAGGAGCTGTGAACGGTGCTTATGAAATACGACAGGAAAACCATTAACTATATGTCATTGTGGCCTTACCTTTGTTTTTTCATTTATATAATACACACTCTTAAAAACTAGTCCTCATGGTCATGAACATTTTTTGCCTCAAAATCATTTGTAGTGGATTCCAAGAAATAATCAGACCATCATTCTCTTGGATAGTTACTTTACATGAGCTAACAACTTGCTATCACTAAGTTTCTATCTAATTAAAAATGGATCCTTAAAGCCTGGAGGAATACAAAATGTATAGAACACATTGCATTGGGCCCTTTCCTACTCTTAATGAAGGCATGGAAATAAATTCCACTGAGCTGAGTGGAGCAGGATCAAGCCAGAAACAACATACAAGTGAGCCAGTAAAGAATGAAATAGAGAAATGCCAAAAGATATAAGCATTAGCTTGGGTTCTAAATTGGAGATAAAACAACATGATTTTCCTTATTTACATGGTTGTTTAAGTGATCAAAAAAAGATAACCATTCAGACTGCAAGGCAGGTAAGAAGGGAAAAATCAACAATTTTTAATTCTTTTCAAAGACTTTTGACAGCAAATGTTATTGACCACAGTCTCAATACAACCTAATTTTAGGTGGCTACACTTATAGGTGCACAGAAACTTTATTTATCTTATCTGGCATCTGCATTTTTTTAAATTCAAGTATTTGGAAGTTCAGAAACGTAGCCAATAACCACATAAATTTGCCATATAATCTTCATTTAGAAGCCAGAGTGTCCATTAAAATTACTTCTATATGCAGCTTTAAACCATGGCAGGCTCATAAATATTAGTATCATCTATTAAATATAATTACTTCCCAGTGCTAAGCAAAGTAAGCTTCAATTTAAAATGTCATGGCTAAGATACAGCTACTAAATTGAAGCAATTATTAATGGCAGTTTCCAAGCAAAGGTACATGAAAATATTACAGTGCCACATTATACGCACACACTCTCATTCAGTCACAGACTGATTAAATTAGAGAAAAATTCAAATAGCAAAATCTGAACCCAGATTTTAAAAAAATATATAATTAGGGATAAGTCTGAAACAAAAGTGTCATACAAATCACCTCCAAACTACTTAGGATTTATTATCTGGATCTGAGTCTTGCTGCTGAGGCCTATGTAGATAGGAGTAGAAAGGAGTGGAAAGAAAGATGGTGTGATCAGTTATAAAAAATTTTACATGAGGTTGTAAATCACACTAAGCCCCAGACTTTCTAGATGAAAGCTGCTATATAAACAAAGCACTATTATAATCCGTTTTCTATCTAGTTCTTTTCTGGTTAGGATACAAACATTATCCTTTTATACCACAGAGCATTTTAGCATCATCGCTTTATAAAACAGTTTAATTCACTTACAACAAGCTGTTGGATCTTCGTCACTTCCATACGAACGGTCCAGCTGGTAATCACAGGCTGATCCACTGGCAACACACTGGCCATTGGCACAGGAGAACTCCTCTGGAGAGCAGAGCCTTGGTGATTCTGATGCTGCCCAGCCTGAGAACTGGAGGTTATCCAGGCAGATAAGCCCTGTCCTGCTCTGAATAGCTCCTTCAAACACAAGCTGCGAGAATTGTTATTGTTTAAAATATCTGCGCAAATATATGTAGAGGCAGAAGAAAACAGGGATTTTTCTTTCACAAAATGTGAAAAGATTTATTATCGATGGGACAGATTGCTTTATCCTTTATGAGACTGCTTATCACTTTGCCAAACTGTTTGAACTGAAATTTCCCATGCCAGGAGTTTGGGGTGGGAGATAAGAACAGAATGGGATATAGACAGGCTGGGGAGGACAAGGAAAGAAGGGGCTACAGGTGAACACACACTCCCCTACAGGATCTGGGACTGGATTGAGCATTCCAGAGTCATGTCTAGCAAAGAGCTGTGAAATGTCTCTCTTGCTCCCCTCTCGTGCCAGATCAACACAGAAGATAGGAATCCCAGGCTTTCATCAGTTACTCCTCAAGTAGAGGACTAGGCTGAAAAAATTGTAAGTTACCATGAAATTAAAGACTGTTTCATAATGCAGTTGGGTGTTGACTTCCTTTCTACATGGGGGATACTCAACTCCTGCTCTGCCTCAGTTCCTACCCACAGTCCACCCCTTCTCCCCAGCGCCAACCCCTGCCTCACCTCTTTCCACCCCTAATCCCACTCCACCCCTCCATCCAATGTTCCACTTCCTTCTGCCCTTGCTCCACTCCCACCCCATCTCTTCCTGGTCCCTTCTCCCAGCATGCACCATCCACAATCCTTCCCTTCCTTCCCAGAAATGGATGGGGGGAGGAATTTATCAGTGGGGCTACCAGTGGGCTGAGCGCTGGAGCGAGCTTGGCTGTCAGTGGGAGCTAAGGACCAGCTAATTTTTTCATGGGTGCTGCAGGGCTGGCACACCCATGGAGCCTGTGCCTATGTTAATGCACATGCATAAGTGAGGTGAATTAAGGTTGTACATGCAATCTAAAGCATTTGTTGTGGTTTGTTTATTCACTGACATTAATTCATTCTAGTACAGGCTGAACCACTCTTAACCAGCAACATTCCTAGTCCAGAAGGACCATGTATCTTCAGGACCAGTGAGTCCTGTGAGGGCTGGTGGTTGGAAGCCCTGTAGCATGGTTGGAGCCCAGTTGCGGGGCTGCCGCCTAGCAGCAAAACTACTACCCAGCAGCAAAAGTGCCCAGAAAGAACAGGAGACAGCAGAATTGCCCGATGATGGGGTCAAGAGCAAGCAACGGGGAGACTCAGCAGCACAACCAGGGGTCTGAGAGCCCTGCTACCATCCAGCAGTGCAGCTACACAGTGGGACAGAGGCACAGAAATGACCTTCCCTGATCCGGCAAAGGCCCTCATCCAGGAGGCCCTCATCTGGGTGCCAGACCAGGGAAGTCTAACCTGTACACCTAAAGATTAAGAAACTGATTTTTTAGATACCTGTCAGTAAATGTAATGATCCAAATCAAGTCTGTCTTTCCCCAGAAGCTTTAAATAATGGTGTGGTTTGCATGCACCTTACACATAAAATACCAGAACAAATACAATACTACTAAAATGAAATTAGAAGAGAAACCTAATAATTTACTGGAGACTTTAAGAACTAAATACTGGAAAAATGCATCCTTAAAACAATTAAAAAATCTATGTGCTTTCAAAACACAAGTGCTTGTCTTTTTTATTCATACCTTTAATTTTTTCAGACTTGCTGGTACCTGCACATCTGCTCTGACCCATTCATTGTTAGTCGATGTATTGGATTCCCACAGCACTTGTTCCTCCTGTCAGATGTAGAATATGAATTTACAAAAAAAAAGTTTATCTCCCTAATTATTACGTGATTTTTTTTTTTGCCCTTGATCTTTCAAACCACCAACCGAACTTCCTGTCTGCCCTGTCACTTTCCATGAGGAAACATGACTGCATGCATTTATTTGTAATCTTTACATTACTCATCCAGCCTGGACTCCAGGGGAGACATGGGAGTAAGAGAGACATTTACAGTGATTAAACAATTTAATTGCTTAATTAATCAGCAGATAACTTGGTAGCAGTAAAATTAATTGTGACGCAAATTACTTCCATTTCTGCTGAACTTAGCTTGAATGTAGTGAAATGTTTCTAATAAGTATTGTGGACTCTCATTTAAATCAAAGGCAAATCTTCCACAGATATTAATGAGAGGATAACAGAGCCCTTATGTGTCTGGGGATATTGGTTTACTATTATTATTATTATTATGCAAAATAAAATGTACCACCAGTAGATTTAGCCTTAATACTTATAACTGAATCTAGAGCTTCTCAAAAGTGCCTGATCAATTGACATCATTTCCTTTCCATAGAACAAATGGAGTTTGGGTAGCGGTGCTGAGAACTGCTGTCAAGGTTGATTCCCCACTCTGCCATGATGAATGCAGAAGTGGGGGCCCGCAAAAGTACCCCAAAACCTTATCTTTCCAGGCTTTGGTATAAAACTTCCCCCCAAAATCCTAAAAAGCTAGATTTTGGGGATTAAAAATCTGCTGCCACCACCCAAGTAATGGTAAGAAAACCAGGGAAGAGATCACTGGGGAAATTTCAGCCATAAAGTAAAACCAGGACACAAAAATTAACCAATACCAGGCTAATAAAAAAGAAAGAACTTTTATTATCACCACAATACTCCTGTTACAAGCATAGTTGGATTGGGTAGATGATAAGAGCCACCAATTAATAAACTCATGGGGAATTTTCCCATTGGGGAACAAAACTTAGTTACAAAAGAGAGGAAAACCCATTTCTAAATGCACAGACATCAGAGTCCCATTACCAAACAATAAAACCTAACAGATTTATCTAAGTTTTACCCTACTTACAGATAGTGAAGAGTCTTTTCTTGGTGAGAGACATTTTGTCTGTCCCCCTCAGTATCTGGAGAGTCAACTGCCCAGGGACAAAGGAGGGAAAAACCAAAATTTCCTTTGTCCCAATTTAAAATCCCTATCTGCATTTCTACTGGCTGACTGCTACCTGGTTAGGTACAGTTAACCCCTTAGTCCCCAGGCTGCTGCCCATCCCTCATGGTCATGACGACTTCCCTCCCAAGCACCAGCAATGTTCATGAGCCCTGCTCCCCATTTCCCCTCTGTCTTTGACCTTAGTTCCACAAAGGATAACATGAGGGACAATTACACTGACGATTCCATAAGCTGAGCAATCTAAAGCCCTTTGATTGAATAATCTTTATGAAAAATTCCATGATTATTCTGCTTCTGGTTGCAACTAGAACTAGTCCCCAAGGCCAGTTTAAATAAATAGTCTGAACTTTGACAAATTTCATAAAAAGGTTCAAGGAAAGATCAGAAGACACAGGATGGAGAACATTGAAGGAAAATATTATAATTCCATGATATAAATCAATCGTATAGCTACACCTGGAATATGGTGTGCAGAACTGGCCACCCCATCTCAAGAAGGGTATGGGAGAATCAGAGGGGGCTTAGAGAAAGGTGGCAAGAATAATTCCAGCATGTCAAAACTCACTTAAGAGAGACTGAAAAGATTGGGGATTGTTTACTTTACAGAGAATGATTAAGTTGAAGCATGATAAAAGGATATAAAATAATGAATGGTAAAGAAATGTCATCTGGGAACTTCTATTCTCCCTGTCACCAAACACAAAATGGATTTTTTAAAATTAAATGGATAAGAAGGTCTGATCCCATAGGGCAATGCTTGTATTACAAAGGCTGTGTCTATACAGTACCCTAAAATTGAAATAAGATATGCAAATTGGCTATGCAAATTGTGTATCTTATTTCGAATCTATTTCAAAATTTGGCACATCTACACAGCACTAAATTTCAAAATAACATGGTATTTCAAGACATCTCTTAACCCTCGTGGAACATGGGTTACCGGGATGCCGAAATAGCATGCCCATTACTTCGAAAAAAATTTCGGGTGGTTTGTGTATCTGGTATCCCGAAATAGCTGTGCAGTGTAGACATTCCCTAAATGTTTGAGTTGTTTTGAATATACCATATGAATTCACCCTTCTCAATTCAAACCAGTGGGCTAGAAGTGAAACATTGTATGCCATTACCAATCCCCACAGCCACCCAGTCTCCCTATATCTGATCTTTAGCTTTGATAATACATTGTGATTTTTCTCACAACTCAAGAAGGGACCATGCTAAAACCTTGGTTCCAAATGCTGAGAGTGGTAAAGGTTCAGGATCCAGATTTAAATTTGGTGGGCCAGGCCCATGGCATGGTTTTAGAAATGTTTTTAGAAATAATAGCTAGTGCTGAGTTGTCACAACACTGGAAATATAAATACTTCTCCACTGGTTCACCCATCAGTAGTTTTGTGAATGTCTCCAATCACTTTGACAAGCTCCTCTTGTGTACACACAGCTAGTTTATTATAATACTTTCAAACAAGTTAGGTCCCAAAATATATTTTATACATTGTGTAGCAGACCACAATAGCAAGACATATCATGAATATATACTGTGAACCATATAGCATGGCAGATAACCATAGGCTATGGGTTCAACTACTACAAAGACAAGATTTTGGCTTTGTAAAGATTATATTCTTAATATACTAATGGACTGATCCATCTCAGTTAAAATGTGTATATATTAGGCTCATTGAGGCTATGTCTACACCACCAGTTTATTTCAAAATAAGCTATTTCAAAATAACTATTTTGAAATAAGCTTATTCCTCTTCACTAGCAGGAGTTATTTTGAAATAACCAGCCTGTTATTTCAAAATAATAGGCTTGGTAGTGTGGATACTCGCCTTATTTCAAAATAAGGGGAGTTATTTCAAAATAACTTCCCAGTGTAGACCTGCCCCTAGGGTTCTCAGAGTTTGCTGTTTGCTTGATGGGGCTTATCTGGGTACTAATGACATACCAATAGAAGTTTAACTTCTTGAGGCATCCATCTCCCACCTCCCTTTCTTCACAGGCCATATTAAGAAGACAAAATTGGGTAGGCTGACAGTTGCATGTTCTGTTTGTTTGCCATGATTCCAGATTTCCACAACTCCCTTTTTCATTGAGAATACAATACATCTCCTTGAGCACATCATTTGTATTAAGCTAGAAATTGCTGCATAAAAGAGATGTAATCACTCCTTCCAATAGACCAGCAACAGCATGTCTTTAGTTGTGAGCACTATGTTTACATGTAGCATGCTTTTTGTATAGTTTGAATGACTGATTCCTCCTTCTTCCTTTCTAACACATTCCTTTTCTTTTATTCATTTCCCCAATCTCCCCTGTAGATAGTTCTACAGAGCTATGGGATTTATTTTAGTGGTTGAGGGCTGGATGGAAAGCAAAATTACTGTTGCTTAAAGCATAGATTGTTAACATGTAAATACTAAATAGGTAGGTATATTGGGACCTGGCTATGAATGTACATTTTTCTTTCTTCCAATGGTAATATTTTGAGATGGACATGAACAAGAGTTGTGGGATGCTTTCTTTTTTCTAATAGTGTATTTGGGCTATCCTTACAGTTGGCACAGAACTATTTTCCCCTTAAGTATCTCCTTCTGCACCCCAGTTAGAAAAATAAAATATTAATTCTTTTTTGACATTTCTCCATTGGTGCCTTCACACACACTGCTGGGGTGACTACACTTATTTCCCACTGCTTCTTTCATTTCAGTGAGTAATATGGAACAAATACTTCTTGCCCCCCCACGTTGACTAAGGATCACTTTTCACTATGCCTGCAGGGGAGTTTTTTGTAAATGTTATTGAATATTTAAAGATACTTCACGACATTTGTGTCAGGCCTTCACATACAAACCTAATGGAAGGTTAACAATTAAGTTATCTTTTGCTACCTTTTCTCCACTTGTTTTGTAGACCATGTAATAAAACAAATCTTTCCTAAAATAAAATGTGCATTTAGCCTGTTTTTATTGCTTCTTCACTAGAGCTCTTCTCTGCAATAGGAAAAAGCTATGAATCCTTTAAAATATTTATGAAAAGCCTTTTTTATTTAAAGTACTGCTTTTGTTGAGCTGGTGGCTCAGTCACTCAGACTGATTTCTGGGAAAACAATATTAACTTGCAAGAAAAAGCACTCTTTTGGTGTTCAGCCTATCACATCTGCGCACTGCACCCTCAATTACTGCTCTGTTCCTTTAATTTTCAAGCGGGAAAAGTCTTCAATCCTTTTGTCCTAGTTTTACTTCTGGAAGACACAACTACTGTAGTGAAAGCACATGACTCTGCCACAAACTTTCTATGTGATCTTAAATAAGTCAGTCTCCAATTCTGCAAAAATCCAGGCAAGTACTTAACTTTCAGCACAGCAACTAGTCCAACTGAGGGCAATGTGACACCATGTCTCAAGTTAAGCCTATTTGTAAATCTTTGTAGGAGTGAGACTTTTGTCTCTATATCCCTCAGTTTCTGAATCTGTAAAGTAGGGTAATGGTGCTCACCTATTTTATGTAATCAACGATACATTAGGGTATGTCTACACTGCAGAGTTTTTCTGGAAAAACTACACTTATGTCCACACTGCTCTTGCATTCTTTTGACAGAAAGTCAAAAGAATGGAGGGGTGTTTCCTACAGCAGTAAATCTCTTTCTACAAGGAAGAAGCCTTTTTCCAAAAAAGCTTTTTCGGAAAAAGGCGTGTGTGGACGCAGAAGAGAGTGTTTTTTCGAAAGAAGAGGCCTCTAGGAAAAAGTACAGGTCCCCTGGTGGCCACTCCATCCACACTAATCACAACTGAAATGCGATTTAGAATCCAGATTGATTGGACACTATCTCTCAAAAAAGCAGATCGCTATTTCGTTGCGCTTTTGCTGTGTAGATACTCTCTTTCAAAAAAAAGTTTTTCCAGAAGATCTCTTCCGGAAAAGCTTCTTCCGAAAGAAGCTTGCAGTCTAGACGTAGCCTTAGTGATTCTGAAGTGCTTTAAGATGGAATACAATCTATAAGTAGCAAGTACTATCGCTGTGTTATCTCTGGATGCATTGAGTTGGGTGCTGTGCACGTTGGAGGGAGGTTGAACTAGATTTTTCTCTGACCTTCTAAATATCTGACTGACAGCAAGATAAGTTTCTGTATTTCACCCTGAGAATGGGTTTCTGGACCTGTAGGATAAGAGTAAGTCTCAGTGTGCATTCAGTCCTTGGCCTCTGCTGAGATGGCCAGTGAGGATTATGGTAGTGTTTATGATGCATACACTTGTCCTCTAAGAACTGGACTGAAACCAGCCTCCTAAGACACCTACAAGTCATCAGATAGGATCAATCTGAGGTCTAAATATGGGCTGTATTAAAAATGATACGGGGCTGAAATCTCTATTTTCTTTTGGCAAGCTAAGAGCTTTTGCAACATCATTTTTCCTCTTTTCCAGTCATCCAGCCTTAGATAACTCTCTGCCCCCAATTCTGGGGAGAAAAAATGTAATTTGGCAAGAGATCATCTAATTCAGTTCCCTTTGAACACTGCCCTGTGGTTCAACAGCTTTGCTGGCTTTTGCACATGGAGCCATTCGAATTCCATGAAATTTCTGTGGCTCATTTTTCTTTGTACTCCAGCACTTTTGTCAGCAAAACTTTTGTTGATCGGTGGTATGAAAAAACAAACAAACCTCAACTGACATCAGTTTCACCAAATGAAGTGCCAGTGTAAACAGTGCTCTGTCAGTGAGAGACGCTCTCACGCCGACATAACTGCTGCTGTTCAGTGGGGGTGGCTCATTACACTGGTGGGAGAGCACAAAGCAGCTGCACAGGATATTACAGCAGTGCAGCTGCATCAGGACAGCTGTGTCAGCCTAAGGACCATAGTGTAGACTGGGGGAGGGGGAACCTTTTTGGGGTCAGGGCCTACTGACCCACAGAAAAATCAGTTGGGGACTGCAAACAAGTGAGATTTTGTGTGCTCCAGCCCAACAGTGTGGGGGAGGGGGAGGGCCCTGAGCCTCAGGGGCTGGATCCAGGCAAGTAAGGGGGGCAGCATCTGGCCCCCGGTTACCTGAGGTTACCCATCTCTGGTGTAGAAATAGTATTAGTGTCTAAATAAGCACGGGGTATGGATTGCTTCCCCTGCCTTAAATATTAGGCAGTAAGCTTTCATGTTGAAGTATTTGAAGGGGCTTTTATTCAGAATCTTTCAGTGTGATTAAGCAGTTTCAACTAACCTAACATAAAGTAAGTACATTTTGACTAAGAAAAAATGCAATAATTAGAATATCAAAAGAGAAAGATAAATTGTGGAAGTCAAGTCAAGTTGATATAGGGACAGCCAATAAAGTATCTTTGAATGTGCATATCACTGAGTCTATTATCAATTAATTAGATTAAGTTCCACACTCTGGAGACTGACTTTTCTGTCCTTCTTACCCTATTCTCCCCCACAAGCAAGGACAAAAAAAGAGAAAATTAAACTAGTTAAAAATAACCAAACCCTGATCCAGCAAAACATTTAAGCTTATGCATAATTTTAAGTACACATGAAAGTCTGCTGAAGTCAACAGATACATTTCTGTGGATGGCAGGCAGATGGAACACTGTTGGAATTAAAATAAATTGGAACACACAGACTGTGTCTAATGTTAGCAGATAGGGATCTTCCTAAATTCTCACCTGGAATGCTCACTACACCTCAGTTCCCCTATAGAACACCGTGTGATAGATAAATATTAGTATCTGTAAAATAGGGATAAGTCTATTGCTTTGCCCATGACTACATAATGAGTTTGTGAGGAAGCTGGGAATAGCATTCAAGAGTTCCTGCAACTCATCATTATACATAAGGTCTTCCTTGTAGACAGATATTAATAAAACTGTATTGCTAAGGGATGAGAAAAATCCACACCCTCAGTGGCTGTTATACCAATCACACTGCCCCACTTTGTGTAGTCAGCACCATGTCCTTCAGAGAGCCACTCCCATCAAAGTAGCTACCCCTTTTGTGGTGGTGGATTCAATATGCTGAGGGGAGAAGCTCTTACATTGGCATAGAAGCCTCTCCAAAAGTGCTAGAGTGGCACAGCTGTACTCTGCATGAAAACAGCTCCACAGATCACAAGACCACACCAGTGGGAAATTCTGTTACAAATGAAACCATGTGACTTGACCAAGCTCTCCTCCTCCTTTTTTGATATGGACTGTGTGAGGTGAAAATTTAATTTCCTTAGTCCCATCATAAGTTACCAAGACCAGCTGCAGTGCTCATGTCTGTAGTGAGTAATTGTACAGTAACATCAAGTCCTTGGACAAGACTACAAGGGGGAGATTTACTAGGGATTCTCAGTTGCATCTCAACAGCAGAATGTTACAGATGAAGTGGGGTCAAATAGAAAAGTTTGGGAGTCTGAGCTGGTGTTTATAATTTAGGTCAACATTAAATTTAACATCTAGCACTATCTGTTGTGAGTTCTTATCACAAGGAAAAGGCAACCATGCCATAGAATAAGGTAAAAAATGTGACCAGTTAGTGCAGGAATTGCTCCCAACTACATGCGGAAATATGATGCAATGGTCTTTGCTCTCTACTGCCTCTGCACTGGAGACAGACACAGCCTGAGCCTCCAGCTACCAATGCTGGAGGGACCCAGCGTGAAGGAAAGCACACACTGGATCATTTTAAAGTGCACCACAGGTGTTGCAGTCATCTGCTCCCTGACTGGGAATCCAAGAAAGACTTAACTCTGGCTAAGAGTCAAAGTTCATCCTAGAGTTTAAAAGTCATGTGGCCAGGCCCCTCCCTGGTTTAAGTCAGTGCAGCTCCATGAAGTTTAATGGTGATTTACTGCTGTCCCCAGTCTGTTGGAATCACAGAATCATAGGGCTGGAAGAGACCTCAGGAGGTCATCAAGTCCAGTCCCCTGCCCAAAGCAGGACCAACCCCAACTAAATCAACCCAGCCAGGGCTTTGTCAATCTGAGACTTAAAAACCTCTAGGGATGGAGATTCCACCACCGCCCTAGGTAACCATTCCAGTACTTCACCATCCTCCTAGTGAAATAATGCCCTTTGATTGGCAAGAGAAAGACTTTCATTTCTTTACAGTCTGAACAAGAATGAAAGTTTCTCCTTACCTTATTAGTATACAGTACCACTTTGAGAACACTGCTATCTACCATGGAGTAATAAAATTGAAAATGGCAATTCTTGCCAAAGCAGTGATACATGGAGCTGTTAAGATAAGCACTTTGGTATAATGTGTTGTCATTAGCTCCCATACACACATAATGGCCTGAAAAAAAAAGAAAAGAAAAAAAATTGTGTTATTTCACAAGACACCTCTTTCCCTCAGTCCTTAAAAGCAAGGAATACTGGATTTCAGTCATCACAAAGGCAACTGATGGTTTCAACACCACCAAGTTGTCTTTTTCTAAAATTGTCAAAATGACATGACTTGAACTGCCGTCATGTACTCAGATACTGGTATCAGCCTAAGGCTATCCTAAAAACTCTTACTGCAGACAGTGGCAGTCTCAAGCCACAATATGGACCATGTGCTGTTCAGCTGCTTCACATTTTCAGCCATTCCATACTTAATCATTGCTACTTTTATCTGAAGTTTGCCTTTCTTCCTTCCCAGCATATTTCTAATAAATATATATTTTACAGTAAACTTGATACTGCTATAGTCTCTAAAGAATGAAATAAGGGGGAAAAATTCTGCCCTCCTGCAGAAAACACCAATAGGCATAAGAGCTCTTTGGAGCTTATAAAGGGTCTGTAGCTCTGAGCCAGGATGCGTGCACCTAAGTGTCAACAGCCCACTGTCTTTCCATCTGAACAAGGAAACCAATTTGGGCTTTTTGTGACCTACTGCCCCTCATAAAAGTGCTTCTACAGAGGCCTAAAAGAATCCCTATGTCCTCAATAGTCCTCTTTTTAATCTATCAGAAATAAAAAGACAAGACACCTGTTCTTTATCAACTACAGCATGGCTTTTTTCCTCTCTTGAGTTATACGATACTTTGCTATTTTCTGGAAGCTCCCAGTTAAGATACTTCGTTATTACATCTAATGTACCCCCTTCCAACTTCTGTAAATATGTGTTCTCATATTTAGACCATACTCCTGGAACACTTCAAACATAAAAGGGGGAAATGGCATTTCATAAAAAATGTTTACAGTACATTATATTTTGTAAAAAGGTCATATGCTCCCAATCATGGCTGTTCTTTTGTACTTAGAATCATAGAATACTAGGACTGGAAGGGACCTCGAGAGGTCATTATTTAGAGTTCCATATTGCAATACAATACTTGTCATCCTTCTTCATGTCACAAAACCTACCCATCCTTCAGAAAAATGGTAATATTACAAAAAGCCCCACAGTGTGCCAGTCTGCACAGATTACAAAAGCATCTATATTTTTCAGACTATTGCATTATGAGACTAGCCATAAAGTAACAGTAGAATTTCTTGCACGCATTGTTCAACTGAATCCTACAGATGGCAACATCAAATCTGGAGCTGGGCAAATAACTCAGTTTTCCTTTTGGTGGCGCTTTTTAAAAAATGAAAAAAAAAATTGTCCAACAATCCCAATTTGAAAATTGTATAAAAGATTACTCAAACTGAAAATGTCAAAGGTTGCATAAGAACATAAAAACGGCCATACTGGGTCAGACCAGAGGTCCATCTAGCCCAGTATCCTGTCTTCCAACAGTGGCCAATGCCAGGTGCCCGAAAGGGAATGAACAGAGCAGGTAATCGTCAAATGATCCATCCCGTTGCCCATTCCCAACCTCTGACAAACAGAGGCTAGAGACACCATTCCTCCCCACCCCAGCTAATAGCCATTGATGGACCTAGCCTCCATGAATTTATCTAGCTTCGTTTTTAACCCTGTTATAGTCTTGGGCTTCATGACATCCTCTGGCAAGGAGTTCCGCAGGATGACTGTGTGTTTTGCTTGTTTTAAACCTGCTGCAAAATATTTTATAGGACCTGAAATGAACCATTTTGTTTTGTTGTCAGGAACTTTTTAACATAAAAAGCAAAGCAAATGAAAGGCTAGATTAAACAACAAAGAGAGATTGGTGGGTGACTCCCTAATAACTGTTTACCCTGTGTTAGAGCATTTACCTCACATGTAGAAACCCAGATTCAGTTCCCTCCTCTGCCTGATGTGAAACAGGGCTTTGAACCTGAGCCTGCCACACTAAGCAGCTGAGCAAAAGCCTAAAGGAAAGTGCATTCCCAGTTAGTTTACAGATCATTTCAAGAGATGTGATAGGGAAGGGCTTGATGCAAATTTCAGCTTCTCCTCTAGGGTAGAGGTCTCAAAATCCCAGGAGAAGCAGAGCACACTGGGCAGGTGCACTTGTTCCTTTTCCCCAAGGATCCTGCCGCCACAGGGCGCAGCACCAGGCCCCGCCCCTGTGATACCCAAAGCCGCATGCTCGGGGGATGGAGCTGTTTCCATCAATACTTGTTTGACATGGGGAAGAGAGGGCAGGGTGATGTGGGACAGCCTCCCTCCCTGCCTGCTGAGAGTCCTGGGCCAGATTGCACAATCACTCCAGCTGGGACTAGCCTGTGAGCCAGGAGTTTGAGACCCCTGCCTAGGGTCTGAGCACTGTTAGCACCAAGAGATTACATCATCCCAGGGCTGTGGTATGCAGAGAGGAACAAAAATCTGGATTCTCCTCTAAGCAGTCTCTTAAGGACCCCAGTCTTACTGCTGCACAGTGCCTCTGAGGAAAACATCTGCCCAGGCTCTTTTCTCCCTGCTTTTCAGTACAACACAGTAAAGGGTTTGGTTCTTCTTTCAGAGTCTTGATTTGGTTGCATGGGAACATGATAAACAAGTATTGATGGGAACACTTTCTGGATAGGACTAGACAGATTTTTACAGAAATTTGTTACCGAAATGTACAGTAAATGGCCAGCACATTCATAGCAAAAAAAGAGAGACTAGACATTGAAAGGAGTTCAGATAAACACCCTTTCCAACTATATTTAAATAGGTCTTCACCTACAAGATTATGAGGAAGTAGCAGGTAGTAACTTTGGAAATTCTGTCTGCTGAAAAATTATTTGAGCTATGGGAGGAGAGCAACGAAAAAAAATCAAGGGGAGATAACATACATTTTTATAATTTAGGCCATTTTCACCACATAAACCTGATGGGATTTTCATCACCTTTTTTGCAAGGTTTTGTGTTTGTTTTAAACCAAGGTGTAGAAATCAGTTCATATATATATATATATATATATATATGTGCGCAAATATTTTAATTGGCTTGATTTCTGATTAAATGTATGGAAAGGAGGAGAACAAGAGAGAGAAAAAGAGAAACTAACTATGGGAGTCACATGCAGTATGGTATAGGTCTAGAGACAAAAGAAAGGAAAAAAATCTGCTAATAGATAAAAAATACAGTAAATATAGAAACTATTGGTCAGAGGGAGGAAAAAGCTCTGAAAGAACCTCTAACTTTAGAGAAACTAAGAGAAAAAGTAACAAGTGGGGGAAAGAAGCAACAGAGCCAAACATATTTTTTAAAAAGTCAGCCAAAGTCAGAAAATACTTTATTAAATTTAACAATACTAGGAAACTTGGATTACTCCAATCCTATAAGCAATTCTTCCTTTATAAATATAATTATCTAGACCTCAGCTCTACAATTTTGTTTCCTACCCCCTTCCTATTTAGGATAGTGGAAGCTTTATCAAAATCACAAGCTAAAGCTCAGTCAAACTCCATTTGGAAGCTTGAATTTTCATACAATGCATTTTTGCAATTTCATTATACCATAGCTCTAGTTTTTAGCATTTTAGTCATTAAGATTACCTTTGCTCTTCCTTTATAGCTTGAATAACTACCAAGAAAAGAAATGCTGACAAAGTGAGTATCAAGCAGAGAGGAACTGAACTAGTTCAGAATTCTTGGATGCTTTCCAACATTTATGAAGAATTAATTTCTATGTGTTGCTGTGCCTTTTCTCTCATCTTTCTATGTGTTGTTTCACTTTTATAATATGAAATGCTTAGAGCAGCCCAAACTCATTGTTTATGGAGAATATATTCAGCCTTTTCAATTATCTGTGTCTATTTACCAATTATATAACCCACGTAGTTGAATGATAGGCTTTTCAGAACATATTCATATCTAATAAAGACTAATTAAGGAGTTAAATTTGACCCAGTCATGTACCCAATAGCTGATAAAAAGGGCAGTTATTGTGTCTAATACCTAGAGAACAATGATTGCCCATATTGGAACACAAAAAGGCTCAGCCATCACTGACATAAAACTGAAGTTAGTGTCACTGACTGAGGCAATATCCTTCATGGGAGGTGTTCAATTGAAGTTCCTTCTTTGCTAACTGTCCCAGCAGAAGTTAAAGGTCCCAGAATAATTGAAAAGAATGGGGAAATCACCTTGGTTTTCTAGGAAGCATTCCCTCTGTACTATCACACATTTTAATGTCCCGAAGTACATTCTATTAATAAGTGCATACAGCAATCATGCTTGCCTACAGGGAAAACACTGTACTATCAACATCTTATTCATTGTTACAAAGTGATTTGAGACAAAGCTGAAAACTTCCAACAAGCCGATCCTGACCCTAAGGGGCCCTAAAGCCCTTGCTGACTTCTGAAGATTTCCACATTATCGGACTCTGTTACCCCAAAAGGGGTGGACTTAAACAAGTGATCTGGACAGAGGGCTGAGCTGCTAAATGGACAGAGCACCGCAACGCAGAGCTATAGAGAGAAAGGGCAATGCCCAGGAGGAAGACAACTTGCCCACTGGCCTAGCTATTAGGTGACACTGGCAGTGCATGTTTCTCTTCACATACCTCCAGAAAACTACTGCCACCTGGCGGGAGGCTCAGATTTATAATTCATGCTTAAGTGTGCAAATTTGTTTTGTCCTTTCTTGCCCAATTAAAGGCATAATGCGTGGGAGGCTAAGACAAAGCAGTACCTTAGAAATAACACGGCTATGGCAAAAAGGAACAAACCAATGAGATATGCTATAGAATAATGATGTAATCCCCTCCCATAGGTAGGGCAACAAATATTAGAGTAAGGTTTGATTTATCAAAGATCAGCTTGTTTGAAAATTTAGCTGAAAGCTCTTCATGTTCTCATAGCATGCACATAGATCTTGTTATTCAAATGGAATATTCAGAAAAGAAGTATAAAAATAAAGCATGTGATGACTTCGAATTATATTTCCACAATATTTCCCTCAGACTTTTCCTATAAATTACCACAATCTAATGACAGCTAATAACCATGTATTTATTCTTACCTCCAGTATCATTGCTTTGATCTTTGAGGGGAGCTGATTTTGAAGCAAGATTGTTGCCTGCTTTTGTGCGCACCCAGGAAGCATTGTCAAATAATGAGTCTGAATTCCAGTCACACATGTCAAGCTCAAATCTGCAAACGTGCTGATCTAAATGGGAAAGCAATCATTCGGTTATTTCAGAAGTCATTATTTCTGAGATAATTTCCCTTTAGAGATTAATGTTCGTTGAACTACTTGACAGGTCTTCTGTCTTTGGTCACCTCACAAGCAACCAGCCTACTACTGGATTTAGCTGATACTCTATGTTGCCTTCTGTAGTGATAAAAAATTAGAATATGAAAACTAGAAAATAAAATGCTTTAATTTCCTTGATCTGGGGTTTTTTTCCCCTGACTTTTTTGAGTTCTCAAAAATTTTAAAGATTTAGACTTTTTGTTGGAAAAATAAAACTTTTCAAAATTTTAATTCTTGCAGGAGGGGAAAACTATTTCCCACCCAACTCTAGTTATTAAGAATATTCTATGGTAGAGGTTGGGCTAGAGGTGGTGGTCTTCTGAAACACAGACATTCATTTGAACAATCCTTTACATGTTTTTATACAACAGTTGTAAATCTGTGGCTATTATGAGCTATGTAATTAAGCATCAGCCACAGTTTAGTCAAATATCCTGAGTTCTCTCTTAAACGGTCTGCTTGTAAACATGCTTAACTTTACTAATGGCCTAATTTGCCTTTTTTATTAAATATTGAAAAGCTAACATGAGCGTATAACTTTACTGCAAAGTACAAACTTCAGAGGATTTGAAATATAGAGCATTCACCCTTTTGATATCAAGTCAATCAAAGTTGGCTTTAATTGTATTACCGCAACAAGTTTGCTGAATGGCTGATATGTACAAGGCTGAGAATAGTGAGGTGCAATTTGACATTTCAGCAGTCATTGCTTAACGATGACATCAGTGGGAAATTTTGTTTATATAAGAAACTATGAGGTCTAACTCTGCTTAAATCAGAATTTAGAAATACTTTGGGTGATCCAGGTCTATTAAAAAAAGACGATGACTAACTGGCTTTGAGATTTTTTTTATATTTAAATATATGTGGCAGGGCTGGCCTTACCATGAGGCGAAGTGAGGCAGCCGCCTCAGGTGCCAGACTTTAATGGGGATACCACTAGGACCCAGAGCATGGAAAAGTGTGTCTGCTGCTGGTGCGTATGTATTCTCTTTGCTCTAGGTGCCCAGAGATGGTGGAGTTCTGTGCTGGAGGAAGGAGGGCACAAGAGACGTAACAGGCAGGCAGGAGAAAAGGAGGCATGGGGGCGTCATTTGAGCTCCCTACCTCAGGTGCCAAAATGTTCTGGGCCAGCCCTCATATGTGGTCTAATACATTTTTCTACTAATGTCTTGGTCTCAATAGAAAATATTTTTGTTAGGAAGTTGGATAAAACTTTTTAATGCCTGGATCTTTTTAAATTCTGGAAGAGGGGTCAATGTACAAGTGGAAATCAGTGGTAGGTAGAGACGTATGGAGGGGATTTCTGGGGAATGCTGAGTAGTCAAAGGCAGTAACAGAAGGCAGTTCCTTGTGCAGTAGAGGAAGGAGGAGTGGCACACTGAAGGAGCAAAGCAGTTGGGGACAGAAGCAGTAGAGGTGTATGTGTGGAGAGAGAAGAAGTTGCTCTTTTACAGGCCACTCAGAGCCATCCCATAGATATATATATTTATTAATAATTTTGTAGTGTGTTTGTGTGCCCTATTTTGGGGACAACCATGTCTGTTTTCAGCAGACAGGCAGATATTGGATTGAAAATATTTTTTTTTAAATGAACATGTCTTAAATAAGGTAATTTATACAATTTTCCCTAACGCTTAGTTTTATATCAGTGAACACAAATGTAGCTCCTTGCGCAAAATGGCTGGTACGTATGGTAGTGACAGGAAGGGTTTCTGGAGAAATGGAAATTTCAGGAAATCAAACTAGTCTCCCTCTCATCTGGCCATTTCACAAAGACCAGCACCATAAGGAGAATGCATTTCAAGGAGGAGTGGCCTGAGGTGGGCTGCAGCAGCTGGCGCCTCAGGCGGAACGTGCAATCGGCGCCCCCGCCTGCACGGCCGTCAATGGAGTGACATCATCATCGGGTGCCCCGTACACCCCGTGACGTCATCATCGGGCACCCTGGACAACCCATTGAAGGTGGCGCCCTAGGCGACGGCCGAGTCGGCCTATAGTCATGGGCCGCCCCTGATTTCAACTAGTCTTTTTTCTGACCCTCCATTTAAAATGTTCTGCAGTAAAACCTCTTTCCTTTAGGTGGAATTAAAACTCTTCTTACTCTTTGCTCTTCTGAGATGTGATCTCAGGAGGATGACTTCTCATCTACAGTGTGCCTCTAAATTTAGATGCAACAAGAAATAGGTTCAGTTTGAGCACATTTGATGTGCTTTATTACTGCTCCAGCATATCAGTTGATACACCATGCTTGCTAAATATGCAAGATAAGTTTAACATTATATGTAAAGCAGGTCTGCCAGTGTGTGCGTGGAGGGGGAGGACAAAGGAAGCAGTTATCCCCAAAGCCCAGCGAGACAATGGAGCCAGGGCGCTGGCTGCACCATGTGGGCCACATACTCCGAACTGCACAATGGGATGGTGGGGAGGGGGTGCCACTGTTCTGGGTAGTGCTGAGGGCTGGCTGCCCTTGGCCACAGTTCTTCCACTCTTATCCCCACCCCTTGCTGGAGCACATGAAGCCAGTGAATTCACACACACACACGCACACACTCTGAGAAATCAAGGACATACTGGCTTATTGGCCACAATGACAAAATGTCATTTTTTTTCTCTAGATTTGTTTCATTATTCCACCTCAGCTGCAGTAATCCTCCAAGGAAGAGACAGAGAGAGAAAAATCACATTCCTGCATTGAGAGCTTCACTGACTCCCTGTTTCAATCTGGGCTTGTAAAAGAGCACACTGCAGAATAGTCTCCATTCAGCATAGGGTGAGTATGTCCAAAGCCAGTAACTGGGTTCCCAGCACTCCTATACAACCCTGCTGAGTAACAATTACAAATGGGTACTGGAATGTAAATAAGCACACCTGACATCCTACTTTGCTTCTACTTTTTGCAAACGCAGGATATCCAAGGCATGGAAATACTTACAGCCCAGCAAGTTTCTTTAACTGAAATTTAAGTTTTCCTATTTACATAGAGATGTGCCCTGTGAAATAAAAATTAATCCAGCCCTGAATTACCAGGATCCCGAAGATTTGCATGTGGCTCTTAAAATGAAGATAACACTGAAATGGATCGTTGTTCAGCATTCTAAAATATTAAATCAGTTTGGAGATTTACTGTAGATTCCTTCTCAGGAGAGCCTCCTATTTTAAACTCCAGTGTACAAAACTGTTTGCAAAAGCTAAATATATCTGAGACAGAAGATAACAATGTGATGCTGGGAGACCAGATGCACCAGTTTATGGCAAGGTCTCCATGTCTCAACTGAACACTGACAATAAATAGCTGAAATCTCTCTGGCTCAAATGTGGATTCAGATAAGTACTAAAATGTTTGGACTCTATCGAATGCTTGTGAGTTGCTGCATGCATTAATCTTACTTATAATATTTGTATCAGATCTGCAATGTTATATTTGAGTGGGCATACTGTGAGCCTCTGTGACCATGCATCATCATACGGGAGAGAGACATGAATTAGTGTGAAGGACAGCTCTTCTATAGAAACTCCTATGCCTCTCCTGCAAGAAGAGACCCATTAATACCAGACAGATTATAGCTGGATCTTATAACTGGAAACTCTCTGCATCTGGATTGAAGAACAGTCAGCAAAAGGACTAAAGACGTATTGTTTTTCTCCTCTCCTCCCCATGAAAATGAGACATGTGAGTGGTCTCCTCCCATCAACTGAGATTGTAGCTGGGAACACAGAGCAGGAGAAGGATAAAAACTCCAAAGAAAGATATCTATGTCACTGGGTCTGGGGGAAGGAGGGTAAAAGGGAGGTGTTTTGAAGAGCTAAGCAAGAGATTCCCCAGCTACTTAACATAGATTAACTGTAAAGGACAAATACTCAGTTTGCTGATTATAGAAGCCTCTGTTACCTTTTAAAACCTGAGACCAACTAAGGTATGAATTCACTTGCTTTAACCTTGTAAATAATTTTTAAATTTCATTTTCCTATTTAATAAATCTTCACATAGTGTATTACAGGATTCTTGCTGTAAGGGCCGCATAAGAGACATGCTCATCTAGATGGCAAGACAGACTAGAATATCCAAGGGGACTGTCTGTGACTCTGTTTAAGGTTAGTGATAGAAATGTAGCCGTGTTAGTCTGGTGTAGCTGAAACAAAAAACAGGACTATGTAGCACTTTAAAGACTAACAGGATGGTTTATTAGGTGATGAGCTTTCGTGGGCCAGACCCACTTCCTCAGATCAAATAGTGGAAGAAAATATATATGGTTGTGACAATTTTCTTCCACTATTTGATCTGAGGAAGTGGGTCTGGCCCACGAAAGCTCATCACCTAATAAACCATCTTGTTAGTCTTTAAAGTGCTACATAGTCCTGTTTTTTGTTTCTGTTTAAGGTTGTTAGTGTGCTGGGGAAGCTGGTTGCTGGAATCTAAGCTTAGAACTCACAATGAGTTTGGCTTTTGTGTCCTAGTTTTTCAGCACTTTGCTCCAAGGTTTGTACTCACACTCTTGTGCTACCAACATGAGCATCACAAACATATACCCACATAAACCTCAAAGCTTTGCATTCTTCACTGAGGCCCAGCAGACTTCAGTACAGCTCAGGAATGAGAAGATGCAAAGTTAAAGTCATTTTTGCACCAATTCTGGATTATTGGTGTGCCAGCCAAATCTCCCAGTGTAATTCAGAGCAACATGGAGGCTACTCTAACTTACATATGCCAGTGGCCAAAAAAGGTACTTATTGTAGTCAGGGACTTCTGAAAGAGCAGACAAGCCTCAGACATGCCCTTTTTCTCCTGGACAAACCCTGTCTGCTAGCTGGAGAAAGGGGAACATATAGAAAACATTCCACTGGCTTTACACCACTGGAGAATGCCACTGTGCTTGGATGATCTCTTCCAGGGCTGACTACACTGAATTTACGGCTGCTGAGAGGCAGGAAAGTAGCACAAAGTAACTACAGGGCAGCTGAATCAGGGCCTTACAGTTTTCAAAAAGCCAATAGAGCTTTTTTCTGTTTGTTGGACGAGGGGAGGTTGTTTTGTTTTATTTTTAAAGGTTATTGCCACTGCTTTCCCTCAGATGGCTGAAAACATTAATTTTCATTCAAAGAACAGTAGATCTTACCTAGCCATTGAAGACTTTGTGGTGCTATTTCTGCAGAAAGCTCCTCAGGCATTCATAATATACCACATTTTTATTGTATCTCTTGTGGTATGAAATCTGACAGCCGACAGATTGGAGGAATAAAATATAAGCCTCATTAAAATGATTAAGAAGTTAAGAAATATTTTGAGTACAAAATGGCCTCTTTGCTTTTTTTTCTTTTGGCTTCAGGGGGAAGGAATTATTTGTGTGGTTAAAGAAAGGATTCTTACCAAATACTGGGAAACATCCTCCACTGAAAGAAATATCATCAATAGCAATGGTGTTATCCGGCTCCGAGGCCTCGAGTGTCCCTTGAATGACAACCTGCATGATGTTTAGCAACAGGTTAGGAGGAAATACCGTTAATGTTGTGTCACATACATAAAAGTAAAAATAATTACACCTGCATGCTGCAGACTCACTGAAGTGTTAATATTACGTGAACCGATGAGAATATAAATTGTAGAGTTTTCACTAGAAATAAAGCAGCTCAGGTCATGCAAAAAAACCAAACAAAAAACCACCTCAGTAGATTAACAGCCTGACTTTTGCTCACTGCTGTGGCATTTGTCACCATGGATTTACACGTTAGTCATTTTTTCAGGTCCAAAACTAACCAAAAGTCCCATGCAGACCACAATAAAATATATTCTTTTCAGAAGACCTCAGTAAATTAGTATCATAGTGGTTAAGAGATAGAAAAAAAATATTGAATTATCAAGTCCCTCCTCCTTCTTACTTTTAGCATTTACCAGGCAGAGATCTGGAGCAGTGGTAGAACATTTAACGCCACATCAGCCTGTAAACTATAGACAGACTGTAAACTGACAGCTAATACCATTCCAAATTGTGGAAACTAGAAACTGCATCTTGAGAAACAAAAACTATCAGCTGTTAATCACAAATGCCTCAAAGGAGCTATACTCCCGTCACTTATGTTGTGCCATAGGACCTATGCCAGATGCTTTCCATTTCTGTTAGTGATTTAGGACTATATTGTAAACCAGCCCATATGGTCACACAGAAACATAAGGAGAATAAAACCACCCAAGTACACTTCCCCTGTACCACCTTCCCTCATCCAGGCCTCAGGCCAAGTGGGGAGAGCAGGGCTGCATATCAAGTACTTCTTCACCAGAGAGGTCAACAGAGAGATGGGTAGAATTTAGGCTTTGCTGTCTCCCCACCATACACTACTGAGATTATGGTGTTGAAAGAGAAGTAATTTGCTATGAGCAAGAGGCAGCAGAAGATAATTTTCCTGCTGGCAGTGAGGTGGAAGTGGCGATAAGGAAGAAACTGAATCACAGTTGGCAGGGCCCTTTATGGAGTGGTGATGCTACACCCTCCCTTTACAGTGAGTTGTATGTAAAAACACAATCTTGTCTTAATAGTAAGTGTCAAAATGATAATACTAATGCAGCAAAACTTTCAATATTTGTTTTAAAGTTCAGAGACAAATTTATGAACTGCTTGTACAACTTAATAGTAAATACATGAGCCCTGCAAACCCATCTTTACAATGTTTCATTCTGATTTGTAATGGAAACAAACTCTGAAGCATGAGAATTTCTCATGGAACAGAAATTCCATTTGACCATCTTTTATTTATACATATATTGTACAAAGTTTAACTTTATCAAGTAAACTTTGTGTTAGTCATATTGCATTAATTATAATAATATATTCAATTTTCCATTGATTATATTGTTTTAAATATGCTTCCAAAAATGTTATTCAGCACAGGATCATAGCTTGGAAAATAAAACTTATACGTTTAAAAATAAAATAGTAGAAAAAAAGTTTGACCATTTCACAGTTAGCATTGCATATGAGGTTGAATTTGACTGATTTACAATAGGCTTGCTTATTAACAATTTAAACCAGTGTTCTGATATTATCCCCGTGACTAATCTGAGAAGAGATTGGGTGAACTTGCATGATTTGGGTAATATTAGAGCAGTAATGTCTTGTTTTGGTTTTGCGCAATCAGAGGTGGTTTTAGAATCATATTCTACATAACTCCCATATGAGATACTATTCAATGTTGTACTACTGCTATCCCCATTAAATACCCCCATGCAATTTTTGTGACTAATAATTTATTGTAGATGATGATACTGAGCATAAAAACTGTGTGTGTGTTCACGCATACATAAGGGGATACCCTTAAATGTATCTAGACAGTGCTTGGTCCTGCTGTGAGGGCAGGGGACTGGATTTGATGACTTCTCGAGGTCCCTTCCAGTTCTAGTGTTCTAGGATTCTATGATTCTATCAGTTAAGTGCTTTCTACAGTTTAGTAGCTGACTGTGATGGCACTTGATGATCAACACCTTTTGGCCCATATCCATTAGTACTTTCTGACTGTTTTGTATTAGCAAGAAAAAGCAGCCATAAATCTGTTCTAATTGTCTAGCCAAGCTGGGTTTTCAGCTATTTTGTGTCTCTCGATTTGCACAAAATACCTGACATATACTGGTTAATCTGGCCCTCTATTTTTTAAAGAAATAGCAGATACCTTCACTGGGAAAATAGATAAACTTAGTGGACGCTCATAAAGTGAAAACTGCATCATTTCATAGGAAACAGATGCTAGATATTTAACATATGCATATGAAATAAAACTATTGCAGAAAGAAGAGTGCCTAAGAAGGTGGTTTGCAGGCTTCCTCAGCAGTTTGATGGCAAACCTCCTCTCACTGTCTTTAGAAGAATACTTGTAATGAAGACAGTGCAAGATGTTACAAGAACATCACATCCCTGCAGTCTAGCCAGGCAAAACAACAACAACATTAGTGATAGATTACCAGCAGTTATTGTTCACCACAATACCTAGTAGCAGCCTTGATTTGTATAATCAAATGTTCCCATGGAGTCAAATATGTCCCATATTCCTATGAATCTTTTAAAGATACATTTTTGTATACAGTGAATGAATTAATGGATTAATGGATTAATAAATATTACTCTGATAGTTTGAACACAAAGTTGAATGTTGCATTATAAAGCACATGAATGGAAAAACACATTCAGTTCCTGCATATTTCCTTCCCTTTACCTTCTTCTCGCTATTCTGAACAAACTATTTTATGCTTATTGTCTGATGCCCGATACAGGAGGACAGACACAGCACCCCTTGACATGAGGAGAGAGAAAAAATCCTGAAAATGTACTAGTGAAGAACTTGATACAATTGACCTCAGAGGGAGTAAGTTTGATGCCAATTTTAAATCTTTCTACTTCAGGAGTGCCAAGTCTGTATTTTTCTCTCTCAGACTTGGCTGGAGTTTCTTACTCCAGAAGGAAAATGATAGTGTTAAATGCTTACTTCACACCTTCAACTACTGTTTGTTTTGTTTTTAAATGTTGTACTAGTCTTCACAAATGGCAAAAACTTTATCTCCCTCTCAATTCATTTAACTCAGTAACAACTGAATTGATTCTGTTCAAAATTTGAATAAATATTTACCTGTTCCCTGAGATCTAGTTTAGTAATATTTAGCTCTAAAGGCCAAGGAAAGCAGTACAATGGAAATATCTTAAGTTTAGCAATAGCATTTGCTGCCATGAACATAACAATGAATGCATCACAATATTTTTTACCACCAGACCCATTACTGCTAGCTGTAATGACCACTAACACAAGGGCATTACAATGGCTAAGATTATGACACTTTCTCTTTTTTGCTCTGCCTGGCAGTTCTGGTTTGTATGGCTGAACCCTCTGCACATGCTGAATGCCAATGAAGTTGATAGCCTTTCCATGACCTCAGATCCCTATCTGTGCAATCAGACTGCAGAATTGGGACCTACCACAGCAAATACCAAAGGAATGACAAGTACAGGACTGAATCACAGGGACAGTATCCACATTCCTAATCACATTTATTCAGAGCAATCCTCTGTCTTGTTAAGTTACATCCATTTTTATATGTAAAACTTGCAGCATGGAGTAACTATGGAATAAACACTGCTCAAAGAGCTCTGCTAGCCAAAGGATGTTCTGAGTTCATTCTATGATGGGCAGCTTAAAATGGTGCTAAGCTCAAAACACTATATCAAAACACCGGGTAGTTGGCAATAAGCGGGTATGGTTATTTTCCTACCTTTCATTTTTGCTTGAGTTCAGTGCTCCTGAAAAATGCCATCTTGATAGCTCTGCAGGCCCGTATGCAGGAATTTATGTGGGGGTGCTTTTTTTATAAATGTGGACCTCAAGGGCATGAACACATCCCTCATGGTCCCCCAAGTAAGTGGGGAAATAAGCTCCAGCCTTCCCCCATCTGGCCAGAGCATGGGGGAGGGAAGCTCAGGCAGCACACTGCTCCTGCCTTCCCCTGGCCAGCTGGAGCATGCTTACTTGGGGAACCATGGGGGGTGCATTCACACCCTTCAAAGCCACCCTGCATACAGGCCTACCTGGAGACTGAGGTCCCCTGAATAACCACAGGAGAAGTTCAGAAAGACATTTGCACTGCAAGATTCTAACAAGGACTTCCAAGGATGAGAGGGTACTTCAGCACCAAATGGGAGCCATCAGCAGAAATATTTTGCTTCCCCGCGTATAGTACTAGAGCAGCAAGCGAGTTCTTATAATAAAAAGTAAATAGGGGTCCCCCTTAACTTGCTTAGGGCCCTAAGCAATTGCGTAGCCTGCTGATACCTAGTGCTGGCTCTGCTGACAGTGTCAACGCCTGATCCTTGGTCAGTCTGATAAGAATCCCCAAAACAGTGACATTAGTAACGATCTGTTTTATAAGGTGCACACCTGTCCTCCAGGAATTGGACTATGATCATCAATTCATTTCACAATGACCCTCGAACAGCCATCAGGAGATTAAAATGTTTGCTAATCAGGAAATCAGTTATGATTACAGGGAAAAGATTCCATAGTAACAATTCTCTTCAGCCCTTATTTTCTTTATGTCTCACAGATGGAGAGGAGATGGAAAAGCAAAAGTGAGGCTTGATCTTGCTCTCAAGCATGACGCTACATATCACTGGGTATCCAATAATGTCAGATAGGCCCAACACTCAGAGCTGCACATGGGCTTGGGGGTCTCTTAGTAAGTTGCACTGCTTTGAAAATTTAGGTCACATTGGACAGTCAAGCAGTGATGAGTGTTCTCCAGCCTAAGGGCTAAGACCTCACCAAATGATTTGACATTAGGATTCCCATAGACCAGGGATAGGCAATATTTTTCACAGGGGAATTTTTTGTATGTGGTCATGGGACAGCACCATCCCCGAGAAAGGGCAGGACCTGGGGCGGGGCTGGAGACTAGCCTCCTGCCAGAGTTCTCTTAAGCCACAAGCTTTAAGTACAAACACAGCAAAGGGCTTGCAGCTCTAGGCCCCATCACTACCACATTGCCTGGCAGCCACCTAGGGTTGCTATGGCTATTTAAAAGGCTCACAGCTCAGGCTCCCTTTGGGGTAGTGCCACGTCTGGAAGCCATGAGCCATTTAAATAGGATCCTGTTGCCTGAGCCACAACTCGGAAATTTGGTGGCACGGGCTGTGGGATATAAATAGAAAGCAGACAGATACAGCCCATGGGCCAGATCAAACTGATAGGCAGGCCAGACCCAATCCCCAGGCTTCATCTTGCCCAATCCTGCCACAGACAGTAACAGTGTATCACATAATCAGACATTTGGTCAAAAGTATTACAAGGCAGTGATTTACTGAGCTCATGTAACCAGAAGATGCTTACCTAAAGGGTAAGCATAATAGCCAGTTACTCAGGGTGAACATGTTAGGAGTAAAATTACCCTGATATCTTTTTTAAAACAGTATTCTGCGGAACAGAGAGAATACATTACATATGATGCAACTTTGTAAATAGGATGCTATTCCTTACCGTGTAAGTGGTTTGCTTATCTATGCAAATGTTGACACTAAGCACACATCTACACAGCAGGGCTAAAGCTAAAATAAACTACGCAACTTGAGCTATGTCAATTACTTAGCTTTAGTCGAAATAGCCTATTTCAGCTTTTGGCACTGTCTGCACAGCAGGAAGTCCAAGAAAGAGCACTCTTCCTCCAACTTCCCTTACTCCTCATAAAATGAGGGTTACTGGAGTCAGAGTAAGAAGTCCTCCAGCTCGACACTATTTTGAGATTGTGTCGAAATAATGGCTTTCTGTGTATATGCGAGCTATGTTATTTCAGAATAACATCAGTTATTTCCAAATAACACTGTTGTGTAGCTATACCCTAGGTGAGTTAACTTTCAAAACAGAAATAAAGAACAAGTGAAAATACTGCACATGTATATCTTGTAACAAAGCCTCAAAGCTAGGTGAAGTATTATGAATAGTTAATTACCTAGCTAATTTCTCTAGAAGTTTACAGGCAATAAATGCACTGAAAAGCTCCAGTCCAACAAAACAAGTTAACTTCCTTGGGGCCTGAAAGAATACAATAACTAATCTCATCTCCTAAAAGAGTAATTTTTAAGGACAGGTTCCAATTTATGTTACAAGTGTGATTGTTTTGTATAAAATTTGAGCACAGTTTAAACGGGTTTCAGTTTTAGTTCCCATGTCACCACAAGATAAGATCAAGCAATAATAAATTATAGTAATATTGAAGAGCTAAAATGTGCATCTATGCCTCCTTTGATTCATGTCATTTTCCAGATCTAAGATAATTTTATATTTATCTTCACACAATATACTAACTTCTCCATTAGAAGTATACATCATGGAAATTTACAAACCTCAAATTTTTCAGTACTATTGATTGTGATCATATTTGTTCTCCATTGGTTTTTCAGTCCTCCTTCTTCTTGCCAGATGTTTTTAAAAGTTCCATCAGAATGATGGAGTCCCACTATCAACACTCCTTTCATTTGACCAATCCAATAGTAAAATGCAAGCTAGGACATAAGAAAGGTCTGGTTAGTCCAGCAAATCGCAACGACAAAGAATACAATGAAAGGAAGATGCATCCCAAATACCTGGCAAATGTGTTTGCTATCAGTAGGGAAGAAAACTCTGCTTCTTAAAGTTGCAGGAGATGAGACTACTTCAGAGGACACAGAGAGGAAATAGGCTATTAAAAAAAGAGAACAACACAGAAGGTTTAATAACCAGTGTTATTATAACAAATATATAGAACATGCCAGAAAAATTCCATTATTTGGTACGTAGAAAAGATAACTACATGGAAATTGCAGATACATAATTACATTGTTGTTTATCTATAAAAGGACTTTTTCCGGGTTTTTTTTTTTTTTTGGTATAAAATTACAAACTATTTTAAAGGAGTTAACAGATATTCAATGTGATATCCCCAGTATTATTCACTGCACACTACGTAAACCCTGTTCTAAAGGCAAAATTAATAAGTTATCTCTCATGGGCTTTTCTAAGGTGTGTATTACAATAGTATCTGAGTGCTTCATAAACATTAATTAATATATTTTCACCACACCCCTTTGAGCCCCATCCATCCTGTCCATAGAAAGAGGCAGGAGTTCTGTGGAAAAATAATTGTAATTAAAATTATAATTAAAGACTGTATCATAGGCTATATGCACAACAAAGCTAAATTAAGCTTGTACAGATAACGTTCATATCGGCAATTCCTAACTTCTGAGTGCATGACTTTTACTCTGCAACCTGAATAACATGCTTTTAACATAGTTTATTTTTGTGGACAATATTCCAGGTTTTAAAAAAATTCAGCCTGAAAAAACAAATTCCATGGACCAGCCCTCGTGACAGTGAACACTTTGTCAGTAGGTTTTACAAATATTTGCTGACAACAGAGGAAGAGAGAGACTCAGGGTCTAGGGTTCCTTTCTGAGCTCGGGAAAGGAGGGAGCTCTAATGAATACAGACTCTTCTGCCCTCCCTCTCCCTCCCCAGGACTTGAAGCATGACCCCTTCTTCATGGTCCCCTTCAATCTCTCAGTCTTCCCTGTTCTCCTGGTACCTCATCACACTTCCATTTTCCTCATCTAGCCCGCCCCAGTCTCTTTGCTTAGGCAGTCCTTGTTCTGCCTTCATGGATCCTCATGCATGGGGAGATCATATTTCACTAAGCTGAATATAGGACATCTGGTAAAATTATTCATATTCAGGCAAGTTCAATGGCAATCGGAGCTGTGCAGTGCAAACATGCAAATAAATATCAAGTTGACTGAGCCCCTGCTAAATAGAAATGCTGCATAGCTGGATTTTTTTTAATTTTCTTATCATTAAGGAATTAGGTTTCACAAGGGGAGAGGTAACACACACACTCTCCTGGACACTTCTCTCACACAGGGAGGGTGACTGACTGATCCAATGCTCCCTGTCTGGTGCTCTCTGCCCTTCATATCTGGCTGGAGCCCCAGGATTGACATGCCTCTTCTAGTACCTGGTGCCACATTTTTCCACAGCAATGTGTGTGTGTGGGGGGGGGGGGAGCACATAGGGCCATATGCTCCCTCCCCGGATTTCTGCCAAGATTTACACCAGAACATCACCAGCAGTAGTCTTTTGGCACTGTGTGGGAAGGAAAGGACAGGAGCTGCTTAAAGACACTAGGGGGCGGGGATAATTTGGCCTATGCCTTTGCAGAACTCATCTCCCTCACCATCCCCCAACTCATCTCCCCCGCATGGCTGAAAGCAGCTTGTTCCTTCCGGCCTGCACAGTGTCAAAAGGCAACTAACACATCCAGACTGCTGCTGGCCACCAACATAGCCCAGCCGCCTCCTGTCCCAGGCTACAGCACTGGCAAGAAGGAGTTAAGCCTAAGGATGCATTATGCACCAATGCCCAAGGAACCTGATCACAGACACTTCACTGAACCCAGACAGGCAGATGGCCCAGAAGGGGAGAACGGGACTCACGGGGAGTGAAGAGGGTGCTAATTTACTGTGTCTGCTGTAGAGCCTTCAGGGTCAGGGCATGAACAGGCTGGAAATTACTTATTCCTCCACTCCAGAGCTTAGCTAAGAGGTGGAGAGGCTTTCCTGTGCCAGCCCTGCACAGGGCTTTGGCACAGGCAGGGCTTTGCATCTGCTGGCCAGCACCCCAGGCAGAGGGCTTTGGGCTTGCATGGGGCTCTAGTCAAGCCATAAGCAATAGGAGAAGGAAGGAGACTTCCAGCTAGGCTGTTGGTGAGCTGACCACTTTGATCAGGGGCTGGCTCTCCACACAGCTGGGAGCAGAACATGCCCTGTAGGGGGTAATATGGAGGAGCAGTAGTGCTGTGGAGCATGAAGAGGCTAAGCAGGACTAGACAGCGAGAGAGGGAGCATGTAGATGGCCAACGGGTGGGCAGAAGAGGTGAGACACAACTGGCTGGTACCTACCCACACTCACCAGCCATGGCAGCTCACAAAAGCGCAGCCAAACCAATTCAGAAATGGGACAAGAGGTGGGGCCTTGCTGATGAGAAGTGTCATGCACTGGGGACCGCACTGATAGCCTGGCAGGAGGAGCATCCAGCTCTGCACACTGCATCTTTGTCCTGCTACCTGCCTTGCATGCCCAGCCTCATCATCGGCCACTAGATCCCTGCACTCACCCTTGGTCAGTAGGTGACTGGAGAGCAGGGATCCAGATAGCATTCTAGTCATGTGATTTCTCCCTCCCACCCATGGTCTTCAATCACCCAACTTCCATTCCCCCTCACACTCACAAAACTAGCTGATTGGGCAACAAAATGGCAAATTAATTTTAATGTTGATAAATGACAAGTAATGGCCATCCGAAAAAATAATCCCAACTACACATACAAAATGATGGGGACTAAATTAGCTATTACCACTCAGGAGAGTGCTCTTGGAGTCAGTGTGGAGAGTTCTCTGAAAACATCCACTCGGTGTGCAGCGGCAGTCAAAAAAGCAGATAGAATGTTAAGAATCATTTAAAAAGGGAGAGAGATCTTACTGCCTCTATATAAATCCAAGATTCGCCCACATCTTGAATACTGCATACAGATTTGGTCACCTTATCTCAGAAAAGATATCTTAACATTGGAAAAAATTGAGAAAAGGGCAACAAAAATGATAAGGGGTTTGGAATGGGGCCATATGAAAAGAGATTAAAAAAATGGGGACTTTTCAGCTTATAAAAAAAGGAGACTAAGTGGGGATATGATAGAGGTCTATAAAATCAGGACAGGTATGAAGAAAAAGTGAATAAGGAAAAGTTATTTACTTATTCCCACAACATAAGCACCAGCGGTCACCAAATAAAATTAATATGTAGCAGGTTTAAAACAAACAGAAGGAAGTATTATCTTCACACAGCGCAGTCAACCTATGGAACCCCTTGTCAGAGGATGTTGCAAAGACCAGCACTTTAACAGGGTTCAAAAAAGAACTAGATAAATTCATGGAGGATAGGTCCATCAATATTTATTAGCCAGAGTGGGTAGAAATGGTATCCCTAGCCTCTGTTTGTCAGAGGCTGGAAATGGGTGACAGGGGAGAGATCACTTGATTATTACTTGTTCTGTTCACTCCCTCTGGGGCATTTGGCATTGCCCACTGTCAGAAGACAGGATAATGGGCTAGATGGACCTTTGGTGTGACTCAGTATGGTCATTCTTACGTTCTTATTCCCATCTCTTTGTACCAGTTTTTTGCCACATCTTGACTTTTCATCTCATCTCCTTCCTCCCAATCCACTGATTCGCAATTCTGCCTTTGTCGAGTCAGTCCTAGTCTCCCTTTCTTAGCTCCCAGTAACCACTCAGTTCCCCATACTAATGTCCCCCACCCCAGTTCCCATTTTCCCTCTCCTCCTTCCCAGCAGCCTTCTATTAATGGCAGTGTTGTCACCTTCCCCTTCCCCCAATCCGGCTCTTGTCCCCTTTCTATTTGAATCAGGTAGCTTCCTCTGCCATACCTTGAGCCCAGCAAGGAGCATCTAGTTGTCATTTTCTTCTTGGGTTTCAATTTTGCTCTTTTAAAGCATCAGAGGCAGAGAAAGTAAAGCTGACACTTTTGAAGCCTTAGACTCTAGTAATCACCATTTTCCTATTTATTTAATTAAAAAACAATTTTAAAACAATAGAAACTCTATTTTCTTCTTGTTCCTTTCATACCATTCATATTGCAGATCTTTAAGGCTACAGATTATAATTTGTTTAGAATGATCCATATCTTGCTTGTAGTTACTGGGCACTGAGCTTTTGCTGACTCTATAAATTGCTGCTGCACTCCTCTTAATATTCCAATTGATTTTCAAAATAGGCTTCCAAAACCTCTCATACAGAAGCAGATTGATTACTTGATAAGTATAAGAAACCAGGAGACATCCAAGATTAACTCAGAAAAAGTTAATTAATCAAAAGGTTCAAGTCATGATTATCAAATGGATTTCCTATTTCACGAATGAGGGAAATTGCCTATAGACTGCACAGCTTAAATCGTTGCTACAATTCAAGATCATTAAGGAAATGGGTTTGTGCTCCAGTGCAACCTTTGCTAAAATGATAATTTAGTATGGGTCTAAATGGGACTATGCAAACACTGGGCTTATTAGAGGCAGCATGGAGGTGCACCATAATTAAAAGCTGAGCATGTTCCCAGTACAGTCTGCTCTGCCCAAGTCATCGTCTGATTTAAGAATTATTTTTACATAGGTCTCTGCTGCTGACAGGTTATATCTGCATGAGCGAACAAAACACTACACGGGGCACTGTCATGATGAGGTACTGGGACATTTAAATAGCATCTATCTACAAGCGTTGAGTTTAGTGTGTTTGACCCCTTTGCGTAAGAAGATGGTCAAGAAGTGTTTCCACTCACACCCTAGGAGGCAGGGGTGTTGCCACAGGTGGGCTTGATAGGGTTGTGGCCCTCCCACTTTGCATCTAGGCCCACCCGCACAGCCCTCCTGGGCTCTCCTCATGCCCCAACACTTGTCCTGATCCTCCGGCCTTCCTGGCACTGCAGCTGGGCAGCAGAGTCTGAGCTCTGAGGCTTACCCCCTCCGCCCAGTGCTACAGCCAGGAAGACCCCCATCATTGCCCACCCACTCGAAGTCAGGGCCCACCCAATGGGCCCTTTTGGCTACGCCACTGTCAGGAGGTAGGGAGAAAGGTGTAGTCATAGTCCTTGTATTCCCCTCAACATAAGGACAACTAAAGTCTTACCAACATCGCAGAAAAGAGACTAAGATAGGGCAGAACTATGATCTGGACTCACTCTATTGCCCAGTGGAGCTCTTCTTTCAGCCTGTCCAAAAGTACTCTCCTTGCACTCCTAGCATTTTTGTGCCGGCCAGGGCTTCTACAGCTCTGCAGTTGTAAGTGTCCACTTCCTCCCCCCACAGCGAACTGTGACCTCGTGATGCATTTCAGCCCTAAGCTCGATTCTAACCAATCCTACCAGTCTCTCATTTCATTACACTTTTAAAGGGACTCAGTTAAATAAACAACTCTATCTAAATATCCTCTATCTAAAAGCAACAAACAAGATCAGGTTTCACTTTCCAGATCATTTGACAGTGTTAAATGTCAGCTTAAGGAGATATTTTAAAAAATATGTTAAATACAACAATAAGGTAGATTAAATGGTGTGTGTGTGGGTGTGTACACACGGTGCATAAAATATGGCCATTTCTTTACTATTAAAAAAGGTTCACAGAGTAGGAAGAGCCAGAAAGAGAAAACACTCATGCTAAGTGGCTCCTAGTAAGTGATTATGTTCATAGGAATCAACTCTTCCCGGTGAACTTTGATTTTATGCTGCTATCAATTATGATGGCAAAAATTGTTCCCTTTAACAGTACACCCAAGAACTCATTTCTCATCACACAAATGCTTTTTTTTAGATTCTGTGCAGTAACCATAGTAAAACAAATTTCAAAATAAATTGCAGGTTAAGTCACTGAGAGCAGGAAAAGCCACTAATCTGACAAGTTATCGTAAGCAGATAAACACTCAAATCCCCTAGACAATCAGAACCGACATCTACAGAAAGTGAAAGATTACCATTTGGTCTCCCTCCTTAGATTACCAGCTGAAACAAAAATCAGAGGGCCCAATTCTTCTACAATTTTGTCCCATACACCTATATATCAGAGCATATGAGCATTAATGCAATTGGTATGCTCAGGAAGCAGTGATTCTGGATTTGCAGTGTTTAGCCAAAATTGTGGCTTGGATGGTAGTAGAACAGCAGCTTTAAATAAGTTTGGATAAAGCAGAAATAAAGCTGACTAGCCAGAAAAAAAACTGGAAGAAATTGCACAGGTGATCTTGGTCCTATTGATTGAAGGGCTTGGTCTACCTTTTCGTACTAAGAACTACAGTTGATGGGTTCTCTCAAATGTTCAGAAGATTCTGAATGTCTAAACAGGTCAGAAATGCTTTTTTCTTCTTGCTGGCAAGCTCATTGTAAACTTCTCTTTTAGATGTAGGCACCACCACAGTTATGTAAACTTTTGCTATATCCAAATTTGATTGCTCTGCAATGTTGTTCATGAGGCTTAAGTCCCCTTGGAAATGTCACCTATTGCAGAATTCTGCTTCCTACATAGAACATACTATATTTTACCTAGTATTTCAGAAACAATGCAATTATAAATCATACGACTAAACATCCCTAGACACAAAAATTCTACCTCACACACCATAACTGCAAGCCTATTATTGTTCAATGCAATTCATCCAACATGAGTTTTTTTAAGCTGGTGAAATAAAACAGGTGGGAGTTCATAAAGACATGGTTATTCCTTTTTAAAATATAGGTGACCCTTACCAGTCTTATTTCCATTGTGATCAGAATGTGGAGATGCCACGCTGGTCAGGCCATTTCTCCTAGTCCATCCAGTCTGTAAGTCCCAATCATGTAACATACTGCACACCTTAGTTTCAAAGTCACATGTTTCATAAGAGGCACCTAATCAAAGAGGACTGTTGTCAGAAACTGCATGCAGGAAAGGTTTGAGTCATTGAGTAAATATATAATGCAACCATACACAGTGAAATAGGTACAAATGAACGTATACGTTATTAGTTATAACTAAGGCTACAATTTAGTCATAGAGGTCACAGCAGTCATAGATTCTATGAATTTACCAGACTTCTATGACTTCATGTGGGCCCTGGGTCCCTGCCCTGCAACTTGAGTTGGGGTCTACACCCGGGGCTGGTTTGTATGGTGATTTTTAGCACAAGTCATGGACAGGTCATAGGTTCCACAAATTTTTGATTATTGCCTATGGCCTGCCTGTAACTTACTAAAAATAACCATGACAAAATCTTACCCTTAGTATAACTTACAAAGAACCCAGACATATCCTAACATGCCTTCCAGAACAAATGAGAAAGACTTTCTAAATGTTAGACCAAACACAATGAGCAAGAGCATTAAACAATGCAGTGAACATTACAGAGAAAGGAGTCTGAAGGTTGCAAAACAAAAGTCAATGTCTATCCCCTGGAGGATATCATGTCCTCTTTTACTACTGCAGATGTAATGCAGGCTCTTGGCCCACTGCATGTAAGGTCCCATATATATTTTCACCCATCTCTACAAATGTACAGGAAACTGTGCAGGCAAGCAAAAAATATTTTGTTTGCATAAAATTGTTCTTAAGACATACTGCAAATATCACCAAATTATCATTTACTTCAAATACTTTAATACACACTATTACTCATGTTAGCTCTGGGCTTTCTCAAGTAGCAGTGAAGATTAAACACTAGACAATAACCATTGAACACAAATATTTTAACTCCCCTGTTTTTCGTGTCGCTATATTAAACCCTGGATTTTTAGCAGCATGGTTATAACATTAGGAAAACATGAGCTCAGTCCCAGAAATCTTCATGGCTTAATCCTGGAAGTGGGTATAATCTCATCAGTGGATGGATAAGGCATGCAGTACTGACCAGGTGGCATTCAGTACCCTTCATGAATAGGGACTAAATCTGACAAATGCTCAGTTCTCTTTGGGGTGCCAGTTTGATAGGGCCAGGAGCACCAGAGACATCTTTAGGAGTGGAAGAAGACTCAACCAGAAGGTAGGACAATGTTCCATGCAGTCCCCCCACTCTCTCCCTTATTCTTGTTCACCATATGTTCTTAAGGGAGGGTTCTTTCTTTCTTTTTCCCCTTTCCCCACTGCCCAGCCTGGGGAATGGGCTAGACATTGTATATCTCATTTGGACACCACAGCATGCCCCATCCATCACTGTTGGGTACTGATCAGATTGGGTGACTAAAAAAGCAGGAGGTGGGGGTGATTACTGCAAATTACTGCTAGGGTAAGTCACCATTTTGAAGGCTCTGATTCAATAGCAGCCAGTATGGCTGCAAAATGAGAAAAGTGGAGCAGCAACTGTAGGGTCACTGCTAGAGCAGAAGATATTCACCTAGCAACTTAGAGCAACTGAGCTGCTCTCAGGTTCCCTAAGCAGGCCCAGTGGTGCCCTCTCAGAAGTTTTGAGAAGAGTGGCCACCGAGCTGGCCACTTAAACTCATATTATGGCTGGTAAAGTACTTCCAGCTCCAGGAACTAACCGCTGTGAATTGAGACCGGAAAATCCGGAAGATTCAGAGAGGGGAACAAGAACAACCACTGAAAGAAGGAACCTGTGTCCTGTGGAGAAACAGCTGGCTGAACCCCTCTGCCTCAGCCAGTGAGACTATGGGGCAGCAGGTGGGGGCAATTCTCCTTCTGCAGTGGGGGATCCCCATCCGGTGATAATGCCTCTGGGAATTAAGAACATAAGAACGGCATACTGGGTCATACCAAAGGTCCATATAGCCCAGTAGCCTGTCTGCCAACAGTGGGCAATACCAGATGCCCCAGAGGGAGGGAACACAACAGGTAATCATCATGTGATCGCTCCCCTGTCACCCGCCTCCAGAGAAACCTACCATTCCTACCAATCCTGGGTAATAGCTGTTGATGGACCTAATCTCCATGAATCTATTTAGCCCTTTGTTGAACCCTGTTAAAGTCTTAGCCTTCATCACATCCTCTGGCATGGTATTACTTCCCTATGGACAGTTCAAAATACAGGGCCATTGGTGAGATATTTCCACCAGGCCCATACCCACCAATGGAGTGGCTGGGTCTGATTCTGGCACAGTAGGGGAATCCCTCCCTGGCTTGGAAGGGGGCAGTTCTTCCCTCCAGCTCTCCCCACGTCAGTACCAATAGGATTCATGATTGCTGTTGATCCTGCTTTCTGCATGGCACGCTGTTCCTCCTTCAGTCCTGCACTGAGCAGAAGGATATATGAAGGAGCTTGGATAGCAAAAAAAAGGTATGAAGTCAGACTTCAGACTTGCTGCTTATGTACCCCTTTGACTTTGATCTGTTAGGATTTCAATTCAAGGAACAATTTTACTTGAACAAAGTTATACCAATGGGATACTTGTCCTCCTCATCCTACACAGCCTTCAAAAAGCTCAGTTCTGTGTGAGTACCAGTGCCAGTTAGGATAACAGATTTCAGGATCATAAAATCATAGGATTATAGAATCCCAAGGCTAGAAGAGACTTCAGGAAGTCATTGAGTCCAGCCCCCTGCCCAGAGCAGGACCAACCCCCATCTAAATCATCCCAGCCAGGACTTTAAAACTGCTAGGGATGGAGATTCCACCACCTCCTTAGGTAACCCATTCCAGTACTTCATTACCCTCTTAGGGAAATAGTTTGTCCTAATATCCAACCTAGACCTCGTCCACTGTAATTTGAGACCATTGCTCCTTGTTCTGCCATCTGTCACTACTGAGAACAACCCTTCTCCATCCTCTTTGGAACCTCTTTTCAGGAAGTTGAAGGCTGCTATCAAATCCCCCCTCACTCTTCTCTTCTAAAGACTAAATAAGCCCAAATCCCTCAGACTCTCCCCGTAGGTCATGTGCTCCAGCCCCCTAATCATTTTGGTTGCCCTCCGTTGGACTATCTCCAATGCATCCACATCCTTTCTATACTGGGGGTCCCAGAACTGACACAATACTCCAGATGTGGCCTCACAAGTGCAAAATAAAGGGGAATAATAACTTCTCTAGACCTGCTGGAAATGCTCCTCCTAATGCACCCCAATATGCCATTAGCCTTCGTGGATACTGGGGCACCCTGCTGACTCATATGCAGCTTCTCATCCACTGTAATTCCCAGGTCCCTTTCTGCTGAACTGCTATTTAGTGAGTCAGTCCCCAGCCTGTAACAATGCTTGGGATTCTTCTGTCCCAACTGAAGGACTCTGCTCTTGTCCTTGTTGAACCTCATCAGAGTTCTTTTTGGCCTAATCCTCCAATTTGTCTAGATCACAGTAGACTCGAGAGTGGGAGGGATAGCTCAGTGGTTTGAACATTGACCTACTAAACCCAGGGCTGTGAGTTCAGCCCTTCAAGGGGCCATTTAGGGAATCTGGGGCAAATATGTCAGGGATGGTACTTGGTCCTACTACAAGGGCAGGGGACTGGACTTGATGACCTCTCAAGGTCCCTTCCAGCTCTATGAGATGATCCCACCCCTACCCTCCAATGTATCTTCCTTTCTTTCCTCCCTCCCCCCCAACTTAATATCATCTGCAAACTTGCTAAGGGTGCAATCCATCCCCTTATTCAGGTCATTAATAAAGATGGTGAACAAAACTGACCCTAGAACCAATTCTTGGGGCACTCTGCTTAAAACTGACCATCAAGCTGTTGATCACTACCTGTTGGGCCCAGCTTTCTATGCACCTTACAGTCCATTTATCCAATCCATACTTGCTTGAATATTGTGGGAGACTGTATGAAAAACTTTGCTAAAGTCAAGGTATATCACATCCACTGACTTCCCCATGTCCACAGAGTCAGTTATCTTATCATAGAAGCTAATCATATTGGTCAGCCATGACTTGCCCTTACTGAATCCATGTTGGCTATTCTTGATCACTTTCCTCTCTTCCAAGTGCTTCAGAATGGATTCCTTGGGGATGCCCTCCATGATTTTTCTGGGGACTTAGGTAAGGCTGACCAGTCTATAATTTCCTGGTTTGTCCTTCTTCCATTTTTTAAAGATGGGCACTACATTTGCCTTTTTCCAATCATCTGGGACCTCACCTGATCTCCACAAATTTTCAAATATAATGGCCAAAGGCTCTGCAATGACATTTGCCAACTACATCAGTACCCTTGGATGCATTAAATCCAGACCCATGGATTTGTGCATGTCTAGCTTTTCTAAATAGTTCTTAACTTAATCTCTCTCACCAAGGGCTACCCACCTCCTCCCCATACTGTGTTGCCTAGCGTAGTAGTCTGGGAGCTGACGTTGTTTGTGAAGACAGAGGCAAAAAAAGCATTGAGTACTTCAGCTTGTCCCCCATCATCTGTCACTAGGTTACCTCCCTCATCCAGTAAGGGCCCCACACCCTCCCTGATCACCCTCTTATTGCTAACATGCTTGTGGAAACCTTTCTTGTTACCCTTTACATCCCTTGCTAGCTGCAATTCCAATTGCATTTTTGCCTTCCCGATTACTCCCCTGCATTTTCAAGTAATATATTTATACTCCTCCCTAGCCATCTGTCCAAGTTTCCACTTCTTATAAGCTTCCTGTTTTAAGATTACCAAGGATTTCCCTGGTTAGCCAATCTGGTCACCTACCACATTTGCTTTTCTTACTGCACATCAGGATGGTTTGTTCCTGTGCCTTCAATAAGGCTTCTTTAAAATACTGCCAGTTTTCCTGGACTTCTTTCTCCTTTATGTGATAAGTGAGTTCATTTCTGGAGTGAAAACAGATTCCAAGACTAGAAGAGACCATTTTGATCATCTAATTTGAACTGTTTCTGGTGTTAATATTGATATGACTAAAGCATCATCTTGCTTTCAGATATTGGGAATTAGCAACACAAGCTAAAAGAACACATCAGCGAATGACTCATACCATGTGAATCTGGATTAATGATCCTGTTCAAACTAGTGTGACATGCCATTGCCCCATAGACATTCCAGATGTACAAAGCAGGATTGTCAGAGCTTATGGGGATCAGTGTGTGCAAGGCCTACCTCACATATGGCTCATCCCAGAACTGGAGGCAATTCAGTTTGAGGCAAAGTTAGTTCATTGAGGCCTGGCTTCAGTTAATAGAAGGTATTTATTTTTGAACAAAGGGATTCCCCAATCTTTGGACTGGGTCTTTAGTCTGCAGCCATCTAGAAGGTTGGCCATTTTCAATGGGAAATGGCAGGAGGCATAAGGGATCTGTTGAAAAAGGCTTTCTTTCTCAACAGACCCCCCCCTCTAGACTGCCGCTTTTTGCCGACAAAGTCCTGAGTCAGGAAAGCATGGTGGCCATTTTTATGCAAATTAGGCACGGGATATTTAAATCCCTGCCTCATTTGCAATGTCGACCTGGCTAATCTGCATCCCTCTGCCGACACAGGGATGCAGTCTAGACATACCCCAGGAGAGATGAGCAAGAGTGCTGATAAGAAGTAAAATCAGGAAAGTTAATTAAAATACTTCCCTGAGGGATTGTATTTTCTAAGGGACAAGCTATGCTAAATTCTCAATTGCTCAGGAACAATCTTCACTCACTGCTATATTGGCTTCTACAACCAACTCTCTGTTTATCCTTTTGAGAGTGATGTACCCAAATATTTGGATGATAACAAAACTGTATTATATTTATTAATCTACATGTGGATTATTACAAATTATATATTTTATGACTTTAAACCAACCATTATACTTTTGGATAATTTAAGCACTATATACAGATGAACAGACATTCTTTCCTTAATGTGTATATTATATAATTTAAACATTAACTTTCATCAAAATTTATTGGGCACGTAAAAAGGCATCTGGCAAAAATCTGGCTCAGTGCTAGATATGCCCATTTTAGCTGCCTGATTTATTAGGGACGAAGATGATGAGTGTGAAATCACCTAGTGCCCATCATCCACTCTATGGCAGGATGTTTTCATTTCCAGCAGGTGATCATTATTCACTTGGGAGAAAATGGTTTGGGCACAGAAAAGGGGCTTATTTTGATCACTAGAATAAAGAGGGCTCTCAGCCACATTTCATCTATTTTCCCTAAAACAGTCTTGATCTGCTGAGAGATTCTATCCAAAACAAATTTGGTGAGGAGTCTCCAGGTCTGACAACTTTGACCAAGCCAAGAAAGAAGTGAATTGAGAAACAGGCAAGCATACAAAAATGACAAGGGCACATAATTATTTCCCATAAAAGAATTAAATGTAACATCCTTCTCTCCCCACCCCCCTCCCCCCCCCAAATATTGTTTAGAGAAGATGAAGTACACCTATCTAACACTGGGTGGGATATTTTCTTGGAAGACCTCAAGCAATCAGTGGATTCCTGTCTAAATGCCCAATGGAGCGGAAGGGTGTAAGATACTCAAACTGACTGCTGTTGTCTCCTGCCGTGAGTGCTAGTGTGGCTAATATGATAACAAGTGTATGACTGAGGTCCCTTTAAGGGAATGGACTGCTTGGGCATTGGTCAGTGCACAGTGCAGGTCTCTCCTCCCTCCAGCATGGAGAAAGGAAATGGATCGTGACTGACTTTAGTCAGGGTCCAGGGTTGGCTTTCATACCTAGCCTTAAGTTTTTAGAAGCCAGGTCCATGGTGCAAGTTTTGTTCCACAATGGAATTTTGGGAGGTAACTGAAGGGAGATAACCACAGTTGTATAATAGTATTAAACACAGTTGTATTTAACCATAATATAGTGTATGTCTCTCTTTGTACCCTCATCAGTGCAACACACTGATTAATTCTGAGGCACAAAAGACTGCACTGGCTTAGACATTTCTGGTATAGATTAATGTGTATATTAGCTGAGCCAGCTCTTGATTTTTTGTTGCTGTTTTCATCTTTGGTTATGTGCTATATCTTTCAGTGGCTGAAAAGCATGTGAATGGTTCATTATCAGAAACACTGCTGGAGCATAGTTGCCTCATTATACAAAATAAAATGAATCACACTAAGTCTTATCTCAATAGATTTTCCATAGTTGAAAAACGAAATTAAAAATAAACAAGTTAGAATAAGAAGCAAAGTTTTTTGTTTTGAGTTAAAACTCTTGATCACATATGATTATTCTTTTTAAAAGATCAGTTCTATTTATTTTCACAGAACATCTAACTTGGAAGTTGTCTAACAATTTGCTGGGAGATAAATTTACACAGATAAAATTACTGTTTGAGGACTCCTTTTGTCAGAGCCTGGAAATGAATGACAGGAGAGGGATCATGTGATGATTACCTGTTCTGTTCACTCCCTTTGGGGCATCTGGCATTGGACACTGTCTGAAGTCAGGATACTGGGCTAGATGGACCATTGGTCTGACCCAATATGGCCATTCTTATGTTCTTATGGAAGAGGAAGGGAGAGAGAAGAAATGTGTGCGTTGTTTTAGACACATTTTTCTCAGTGTTATAAACAAAACAAAATCTTTAAAGTTATCCCTAAATTTAAAAATCTGTCTAAATCTCAACAGAGAAACAAACAACAGTTCAGGTTCAACTGTATCTATTTTATTTTGATAGTCCTTTCTAGAAACAGGAAACATTGCATTACACGAGCAAAGAATTTTTTATAATAAGATACTGCCCCAACAAAGAAAATATATATTTTGTGCTTAACCGTTGATTTGGTTGAACTGGAAGATGGAAGTGGCTTACGTCTGCAGGATATACATTTTCAGTTCAAATAATGTGTATATTTTTAATGGCTCCTTGAATGCTTTTGGAGAGTTAAATGTTTAGCCAACACACACACTTTTTATATGTATCATTTTCAAGAGTGCTAACTTGGGAAAGCAATATGTTTTTAAAACAGCAGTCTTCATTCCTCCCCTCCTCCCCCCCCCCCCACCTTCCTACTCAATGAATTTTGCAACAGAAGCTCACAGCTTAAAGGTAATTTTATATATATTATATATATATATATATATATATATATATATATATATATTCCTCCCTCTATTAAGCACACACAGCTTAGATGTAAAAGAGAAAAGATGAGAAAAAATGGTGATAAAAGTATAACACTTGAAGCTCCAGTCCCACGATCTGGCCCATGCAACTAAGCCCCTTATTTCCACATGGAGATCAAATGAAATCAGTTACGCTCTGCATTAGCTCAGGGGTCCACCCGTTCACCTCAGCGCAGTTTTGGGGCCTCAACAAAAGACAACCCCAGACAAAAACATTGAATCTGAACAGCTCTGGCTGTCAGTGGGTAATGAAAGGGCTATATTTCAAAATCAAAACCCAGATCTGGATCTGATTTTACTTGGGGATTATAGGGCACTTGAATCTTATATAGGAAAGCAGTCCAGAATAACTGTTTTGTACTAGCTGTCCATGTGGACACAATTATTCCATGTTCAAGTCCCTTTATGCAGTTTAGCTTAATCCACACAAAGGCACTTCTGATGTGGAATAAGCATCATCAATGAGGAATAAGTATTTTACTTTAAATTCACACAGTAGACATTGTAGACTAATCTGACCTAAATCCTCAGATAGAGATGCTCCCAAACTCTGGGGGCTAGGTGATTGAAATCCAAATTTCCAATTTTGTGGCTCTCCCAACTCTAATTTAAATTCACGTCTGTTTCCTTTCTAGATCTGTTCCCTGGCTCCTGAGATAGAATTTCTATAGAGGAGTCCTCTGGTGTTTCTTATTCCCTCTCCTGTTTTCTCATGAATAAATCTCCTAGGGTACGTCCAGAAGAAATACTCCAAAATAGCTTATTTTGAAATAGCACATCTACACTGCAGGGAAACCTCAAAATTAGTCTGAGGCAGGCTTCCCTAATGTGGACATGCACCTTGATTTAGAGCCCCAGGAGGTACTAAAGAGTAATTAGTTGAATGGCCCTGGGGAGGAGCTATTTTGAAATAGCAGCAGTGGAGCATCCGCACTACAACTATTTTGGAATAGGCATTATTCCTTCTGGAATGAGGTTTATAGAAGTCAGAATAAGCTGTCTGTTATTTTGAATTTATTTCAAAATAACAGAATTGCTGTGTAGACACTCGCATTGTTATTTCAAAATAATGTCAGTTATTTCAAAACAACTGTGCTGTGTAGGTACACCCCTAGAGCACAATTATGTATGCAGCTCAATAAGAGTGTATAAAGAAATGCTATAGAAATTAACAAAAAATACACATTTTCTTTTACATTATACCAAAGTGGCAAGGAGTGTATTTTAGTGATCTATCTGCCCTGAGAAAATATTCTTCTGTAGAAGAAACAACAGCTAGGGACCACTACATACTCAAACTGAACTTTTCAGGTATAACTTGATATAGCATTCAAACATCTCTTGTGTTCAAACTGTTATTGTATTGAAATTTGCCAAGGTACATGCTTGGCTCTACATTTGTGAGGGGGGCAGTCTATGAGATTAATTTTTTGTCTGGTAATTCACAATCCTATTTATTTTAACATAGCATACTGCATACAGAATGCTTAACGTTTGGTTTGATTGAACTGGAAGATGGAAGTGGCTTATGTCTGCAGGATACACATTTTTAAACCTGTAACCTGCTAATGAAAAAAAAGGTTTTTTGGAAGTTCTGCCATGAGGGAGACTGTTTGGTAGAACCTGGAGACACTGAAGTTTTCAAGTTTAAAATAAAAAAAAAAAATTAGGAATTCCAAACTCCTCCTTGTGCTCCAGGAAAAGGTCCTCAGAGAACAGGCCTCTTTTGTGCCAGGCATTGTTGTATAACATTTGCAATGTAGCTTAATGTTGAGGCAAACATAAATTTCCGCTGAAAATTCAATTCAACAAGCTAATTTGAAGCCAGATTCAGTGGATTTAGATTGTATGGATGGCTGTTTTAGGGGTAGGTGACCATAGCCACATTCAGAAACATCTCAGGTTATTAGTCCAAAGCTATAAGTTCATAATTTTTTTTATTTGTTTGTTCACTTAGTCCTTTGCGTGAGCTCTAGCCATGTTACTTAGCTCACTCTTCCCATAACAAAACTGAAACATATATTACTGAACTGTCATGGACCTGCAAAAACTTATCAAAATGTTTTCAAAAATTATTTTTAGAATAGACATGACTTCTAGGGAGGAAAGTTTGTATCTAGCTAACAATTAACACATTTTGACTCTAGTAAGCAGTTGTGAATGAATGGAAAGGGGTTCAGAAGGAGTTCTAAAAGTAGTGGTATATCTTGAATAAGAAGAATAAAGACATTCAGATTTAGATATCAACTAATATTTAAGCAGGTAGCATAAGGCAAGACATAAGCAGGTAAAAGAAAATAGATAAAGTGAAAAAGCTACATTTCAATGAAGTTTCATTCAAAAGGAAATTTTGTGCCCGTCTGCTCACTGTTAGTTATAAGCACAGCTATTGAACTGTACTAAAAAAGCCGAAAGCCTTTACTTCACTTCTGATGAAGCAAGCTGAGAGCTACTTACATTGTTTTTCATCACTGCTGTCTTCACACTGGTTGGTGAGATTGCACACTTGCTTTGGTGGAACAGAAAATCCATTGTCACATCGGAAGTCATCTCCTGTGAATGGTTGAACGATTACAAGAGTGAGACAACACCAGAAACCAAATAAGCTGACTTTGTTCATTGGATATGCTACCATCCAGGCTTCTACTATGAAGAGAGCTATTGCAGCAATCTAGTACTGGTCAAGAAGTGTCCGTGCAAACCCACGCTGACACATGTTGCTTTAAAACTTTATTTTCTAGAGTAGCACATGTTTCGAGTTTGATACTCTGACAAAACATGCTCTGCATGAGGCATTTACTTTTGAACCCTTTATAGGTGTGTCTTTAGAAAATATGTAACTGATTTGAATCACTTTTTTATGACTAGTGGACTTGTTTTGTTGCACTATTATGCAAACCAAGTGTATATCATTAACTCGATTGGAATTATTGCCTGATGACTGGCAAAAATTCTGGTTAGTAAACAACATAAGCACACGTAGTATAATCAGACAATTAGCAACATTCCTCAAGGCCTTTTTTGCCTTTTCTTGAAGTAATCTGGCAGCAATGCTTAAGTATAAATAATTTATGAAGAGCATTTTGCATGAGCTGTAGAGATGTGGCAAATAAATTCAAGCATTGATTTTAATATCAAAGTGATGACAAGTGACTGATCTATGGAGAATGAGAATTTGTATACCCTGCCCACTATCATGCAGTTTCCTGAGGCTTGCTTGTATACACACTATTATAAGCTCAAATTATGGATGTCAATTGAACTACTTTGGGATTGTTTTGATTTTTAGCCTTCTATATGTGAATCATTTCTAATTTGTGCAAATGTATTGTATATTCACAAGTATTCTCCACATGGGTCATTTGAACAAATGTGAGCGTACATGTTGCATATACTGCTCACTTTGGCTGCTAAATATTCATGATGTTTATTTGGTCACCTTACTCACATGCCATTGATTCTGTCTCCTGACAGAATGAACACAGGAGAATAATAAATAATGTACTTGCACTACACCCTTCTGCACAGATCATCATGAGGATGAATATTAAACATTCAGGATCTGTGAACATTTTTACAAATACATAGGAGTATATCTGAATATCTGCTAACAATGAACAATAAGACCCCCAAAACAGCAGCAAACCAAGCTTTTCCCATGAATCCATGTAAGAACCAGGCACAATCATTGCTCCAGGAGCATCAAGGAATGGAGATGAAGATTAGGAGTGACTCCTCTGCCCCTATGTGTTGACCAGTGGAGCTGGGCAGCTGCTGAGCAGGGGAAGGAAGTAAGCTGCACCTCTAGAAGTGGTGTATCAGTGTGTACGCTCCCCAGGGCAGAGCAGCTTTGTATCACTCCTAATCCTGGCTGGCCCTGTTCCCTGTAAGGTGCATGCCTTCGCAGTGTGCATCAGGATTTTGAGGCCCGCCCATCTCCTCAGCAGAGCCACCACCCACCAGGCTGCCCTGGCCCTAGATTCAGCCCTTACCACACAGCCAACAGCTCCAGCCCTGGGGGAGTGGTGGCTCCTTTGGCGATCCCGGCTGGAGCCATAGCCGGAGGCACGTCATGGGTGGCGGCAGCTCCTCCAGTGGCCCCAGCCAAGGCCAGAAGTGCGTCGTGGCGGCAGCTGCTCCTCCGGCAGCCCCAGCTGGGGACAGAGTTCGAGCTGCGTCTCAGGTGGCCGATGCTGCTCCTCTAGTGGCCTTGGCTGGGGCCAGGGCTGGGTACAGAGCTGGAGCCATGTCGCAGGCAGCAGCCATTCCTCCAGGGGATGGGACTCAGGCCTGAGCCACCATGTGTTGGTCTTAAATGAAATCAACTGGCAACCTCCACCCAGGCCTCTCCATAACCACAGTCACCCTTGTTGAGAACACAGCTGTGACCTACTAGCAGCAGTGCCTTGGTGAAGCTAGCTCTGGTAAGTATATCAGATAGATACATGTGAGCAATTAGGGATGTGATAGACTAATAGAATGTAATTAATTAATGTGTGAATCAGAGTAGACACACTCTCCTCTCAATATATATTATTCTTTTTGTATCTAATCTCTCACACATATATTTGCATATATTAGGTAGCAATAAATCACACCTACATATGTACTAGGAGCAGAAATAAGCATAACCTGTCTGTCACACATCCGTATGTGTGTATGAAAACTCCACACTGTGTACGTGATTGAAAAGCATCGAATGGGACACATACAGACACTCACTCAGCAATCTCACTAGCTGCAGTCTCGAGGGTGGATCCATTTAGATACATGTTTCCAAAGAATAGTCTGGTTGGAAGTGTCAGGGTGCTGCAGACACATTTCTTAGTATGTGTCTGGATCCCTTACCCTCCCCTCCCCCCCCCAAAAAAAACCCAACTTGCCACCTGCTAGATGAGGTAGTGTATTTAAATTAGTACTTGCGTGCCCTGGAAATGTATGTGAGTGCTAAGAAATGAGCATTAGTTGTAACCGAGACCGTTCAAAATGTAAGCTCCTCTTACCTTCATTTGTTCAGAAGTAGGGCCAGGAGCATTACGTGATGGGTTTTGCTATAACCAGATAACTAATAATCATTGGATGTACTTGTTTGTTTTCTTCATTATTTATGGATGGCAGTTTTTTAAAGCTAGGTAGCCTGGGTCTTTTATGTAAGGCTCCTGTCATTTAGTGTGGATATGTGTTTCAGATTGTAGCCCTGTATTTGTGTGTGGCCAAAAGAATGTGAAATTTGTGCATTTCGAGTTGTATGCCTCTGAATGTGTGTTGTGTTAAAGTGTATATTGTCCATGTGTTGTGAGAGTGTAGGCATTTTGTGTACATTATTAGTTTCCCTCTCTGTGTTGTAGGAGTTTGTGGTCAGTGTGTGTTGTCATCTGTGTAGTGTGTGAGCTTGTCTGTCTTTTGGTTCCAATGGGGCTTTCTGTTCCCAGGCTATGTTAGATTGGGCATTAGTGTGTAGTTCCATAGGTAGATTGTGCTAATGTGGGTCAGCAGTGTGTTGCATTAGTTTGTTCATGAGGCAATGTGGGTGCTTGTGTTTCATTTCTGTGTTAAGCTGTGTGGCCCGTGAGCAAGGGGACAGAATTGATCTACTGAAATCAAGTGTTCTAATAGCGGTAAAGCGTGCACAGGATGGGGGTGTAAGGATTGGGGAGCCTATGGAAGCAGGAACGGTGGGAGCAAGGCTGGGTGGGAGTGAGACTGGGTGGTTTTCAGGGTGGGTGGGTGCAGGGTCATACACCTTATTAATTATCCCTTGTTTTAGGGGGGTGGGGGATTTGTAACAATTTAAAATGTTATATATTTTGTTAGTAACTGGTGGGTGCCACAGTGGCACACATCCGAACAAACACACATGACATCAAGATTGGTGCACAAGACAAAACTCACTCCGCTCAGAAAATCTTAGAAAGAACACTGCTGGTTGGCTGTACATGGCACAAATGAGCTGTAAGTCTGTATCATCTCAACATAGGTGGACAAAATGACATTATAAACATAAGATACGCAATTAATCCTGCTGCTGTTGCTATCTGATTTGCTCCTATAGTTTACTGTTCACTCCTGCAGAACTTACCAAACAAACAATAACATTCAAGCCATTCATAGCCAAAGCCAACTTTCCTTTGTACTCTGTGGAGCCTTGAAATGCAGCTCTGATTGAGGAGTGGATGCTTTAGTTTTGAAATGCAACCACTGCTTGAGCCCTGGTATTCTTGCATTAGAAATTAAGCACTGCCCTTGCCAGGTATTAACAGCTGATGTAACTTAGAGCTGCCTGCAACCTCAATGCACAGGAACTCATCTTGCACACAGCCAGCAAAGGACTCAACAAAAGTGACCTTGCACCATTCTGAATCTCCTTTCTGAGCTGCACAAGGCGGTCTTCAATAGCCATGGAAGACCTAGCGCTTAATTGTTAGGACCTATTTTGCTTTTACACCATGTGAAATTTCTCCATGTGAGAAAACTACACAGGAACTCCTTTTATTAATTTAGTCTGTCAGTCATGTATATGCTGCAGCAAAATGAGCAGCCTTGTGCTACTAACTCAATTGTTCTCTGAAACACAGTGGAAAAGAACCAAGTAGGTGAGCGTAGAACAAGGCTGATGGCATCAGTATTATATAATGGAAAGTTTAAATAATCAAGATTGCCTAGCCAGACATGATGATCTGCTGGATCATTTGAAATGAAAGGTTACTAGAGCATGGAAGATACAACAGGTGCTTTATTCTGACACGGTTGTTACCTACCAGTTCTGTGTTCTTGGGGATCCAGGGCACAGAAAATCTTACCTTCCATCCCCAGGCTTTCCTTGAAAGAAATCAGCCAAAAAACTCTTTTGGATATGGGTGATCAGATTAAGGAAACTCTCCTAGCTTCATTTGCACCAAATATGGGACAGGGAGGCCTCTCCATTAACATACAGAAGGAGAACAGAGATCCCAAGGCAAGAATGGCACTGAACTCTGGGACCAGAGAAGCAGGAAAGCACTGTATGATGGGGAATCTCAGCTCCAGATGTTAAATGAACCCATACCTGCATGCACCTAGCTCAGTAGTTAGCAGACCAATTCTAGTAATAAAATCTTAGATTGGCATCCAAAACACAGAAGCCACCTAATTGCAGTATGAGCTCCCTTGAGAAAAAACACCACCTATAGCCAGGAATGATCAATTTCTATTTCCTAGCCTGAACACAACAACTTTGGTATACTCCTGTGAGTTATCAATTTGCCCATAAACAAATCTAGTGTTCTCCCTTGAACTATTGTTCTTTCCCTACAAAAACCCCACATGTGCTCAAATAATGTGGTCAGATACCTGGATCCAAAATCTGCATCAGTTCCATTGGGACTTTACCTCCTAACTAATCATGCGGGGGGTCTGTCTGTCTCCAGCACTCCAGACTGTTACCTACCACCACTAGCTAGGAACCCTAACTGATTCAAGCTTCAAGGATTGGTGAGAACCTAACTCTCTCTCAGTATAGCCTTCTAACCCTCATTTGTGTGGTCAGTTGTAGTTTTCTAAACCTGACTTTTGCAATCAAATTTAAATTAGCTTTAATATTAAATGTAAAAGTAAAACTCATGGAATACAGTAAACCTACTGGAACCAGAAATGGGGGGGCAGGTATTAAAATATAGCTACTTCTCTGCTGTATTTCTAAACCTGACAACAATTGCTTTCTGCTGATGCTGAGAGAGCTGCCACAGTGTTATTTCACAGGGAGTGATACGTAATATTCCAACTGTTTTGTTTTTTTGGCTCCCCTTGTATGGTTATTACCTGGTATTAAATAACTTGCATAGTTAAACTGGTTGTCTTCCCGGTCCCCTGTGGGTGTTTTTGGCTTCTCAGTTCTCTCTGCAGCAACACTTCTCATAGAGAAGCTAAAGATCCCTGCAGTGCCTAAAAATCCTGTGGGGTTTGCTCATCATGTAGGTTACCATCAGAACAATTGTAATGTGAAAGTGGGGAAGAGGCATATGCTGAGCCTGGGGCATATGATAGTGGCAGCTTGGAAGTGCTGTTTGACCAAGCCTGCTGAGTCCAAGAACATATAAGGGGTTAGCTTGGAAGTAATGATTAATCCAGTCATCTCAGACACATTGTGTTATTGTGTGTGTACACATGTTCATCTGGTTCTAGGGCTGGAAGAACCTAGTTTCTGTAGGATAGTTCCATTGGGAGGGAACTGGCAGAAGAAGAATTCCATGAGAACACCAGTAGCATATTGATAGAATTACCAACCTCACCCCCACCGAAAAATAACCTTAATCAGTGAGTATATTCCAGAGTAAGAGGGAAACTGGTAAAATAGTGCACATTAGAATTTACACCCCTCTAGTGTGGAGTAATGCACAATGCAGACAAGCCCTTAATCATTACCACAGCACAGGAAAGATCTGGGATCTTAAGTTTTTCAAGTCTAGCCCAGATCAACAGTGACAAAATATAACTGTTGACTGAAGACTGTTCCGTAGCCTCTGTGAAATGAGTGTGTGTTCCCAGTGATCAAATGCTGACACCAATGAAAATGCCATATCAAGTGATAATTCCATTTGGCCCTTGTAATCTCACTGGCAAGTTCATGGAAATTAAATTGGACTCCCTCCTTCAAAAATGGTCTCACCATGCCAGCATTGAGATATTAGCTTAGCTCTGTTGGGAAGCTTGTGTTATTCACACATGCAGTACCTGCTTGCTGGCTAGTCAAAGAACTTCAGCCTTAATGCCAATTAAGGTTGAAACTCTGGACCATTCCAGATCAAATCATTTTTGAAAAATTAAGACCATAAATGCTTTAAGTGGAGAATCAATGCCAGTTTAGAAAAATGCATTGATGGTATCTGTGGCAGACTTTTCAAAATTTGACATTCTGCCCTTACCTTTAATCATCATTAAGTATTTATTTCATTAAAATCAGTATGTGACACTGTTAATCCTACGTAGGGCTCTCTCTGACCTCTGGAAGCATTTTTAAAAAGATCGTCAAGCATAAGCGACAGCTTATAGCACAGGAATAAGTCTGCTATATGTTCATAAGGATGCCCTACGTCAGTCATAAAACCTGCAGCACAGAGAGCTGTAAATGTTCGTTAGCAACACCGGCAGTCTCCATCAACACAAACACAGGAACAATTTGGTTTCATAGCATAACAGAGAATTATCCCCACACAGCATTCTCCCCAGTAAGGGAGCAACCCACAGACTGTAGGATAGGGCACCAGCCATGCCAGAATTTGAGATCAAAGGTTGTTTCCTTATCTTCACTCTGCCCCTTCTTATCTTTAGAACAGATAAAGTGAGCTTGTGCTACTGTCCCCTGCAATAAGACTTATTTGTCTAGAACTCAGACATAGAAACTTACATTGCACAGCTAGAAACTCTTGTAGTCCTTTGAAACAATTCAGAACTCCTTCCTTACAATGACCTCCTTCTCCTGAAAACTTACTCTTAAGCAACAATGAAAGAGAAATAGTTTCTAAAAACCAATCCTAACTCAAAACTAAAACACTTTATTGTGCAGATTTCAGTTTCTTTCAAATACAGATATGTCTGTACCCACCTGAAACCACATAAACTCTATTACATACCCACCAAATTTGAGCCAGTTGGAGTGACACTGGAAGAAAACACATATATGGCTTCATAATTGGCCATGCTAGCAGACATCACAAAATCTGTGCTCTGCCTGTCAGAGAAATAGTTGTCTCTTTTCCTGGGGTGCTCTATTTATTAGTCTTTTGACAGAACTGAAACAATCCACAAAATCCCAGCAAGGATATATTTATCTAGCATGTCTCTTCCACAAACTTCCAATTTCAGTAAACAACTATTTGTTTAAAATATCCAAGAACAGAATGAAAATATTTCCCCAAACTATCTGGACAAGAAAACTCTTTAATGTTTTTGGTTTTGAACAAATCACTTCCCAGAAAAAAACAACAAGGGATAAGTATAATTGCAGACACAACCATTTATTATTTCTCTCTTGTTATTTCAATGATCTGTAAAATTTTAAAGCAAATAAAATAAATTAAGTTTTTCTGCCCAGAGATATTTGTATATTTTTGAACTGGAAAGTTCCTCCTATACTGCAATATTTCCTGTATAATTTGCTAGGAGTCAAATTACTATTAAAATCTTTTGAGGAAATAAAGAAATGAGGTCCTGCTAAAATAAAGGGGTTATTCTGTGACACAACAACAAATATGCTAGAAAATAAATTCCAGGTTCTACTGCATATAGACAGACATCAAGCCAGAAAGCAACTGCCATCCACACACAGCTAATTATAAAATGAAGATCCTCCTTGGAGAGCAGAATTCCCACACAGTATATCATAATTTCAGAACTTTGATCAAGAGGCACAAATCCTTTAAAACCTACAAGGAAGAAGGATCAAAGTTACCTATCACCTGGTGATACAAATCCCTGAAATGAGGAACATCAGAAGCATATTTTCACAAATGTAAAAAAATTTTACCTTGGGGAACAAAGTATAGTGCTAAAATCATAGACATTGCCTGAAGACGAACACTTATACGAATGCAAATTTGTATTGTGGCAATGATGGAAATCCTGCATTGAAGGTAGATATTCATTATTATAATTAGTTTTGAAGTTCGCCCGAAGGCAGTTTCCAGATGCTCTGGGCCAGGTCTCTACCATTTGTCACTCTCCCTCTGCGATCATAACAACTGATAAGTTTCCTTTTAACACTGTGCCTCCAGGCAGTACATCTAACTGCAGGACATATTTATCTTTTTGGTAAATAGTTGAATGATGTATCAGACCTTCATGATGCATAATAATAGCCAAATTCTCAAAAGGTTTAGAAGTTCAGATACACCATAACAAGTTCAGGTTCCTATACATATCTTTCAACTTCTTTGCTTTCTAAACTCTCTCCCCTCTCCCCCCAAGTTTGTGCTCTGATCCTGCTTTCCTCCCCTCCCCCATACCCATTCTCCTCATTTCTGAAACTTTCCAAAAGCAGGCAGCTACTCAAACTCATAAGCTATCTTTCTCAAATGAAGGACTTGCCTGTCTCTTAAGCCATCTCTCCCAACAGTCAACTGAATCTTCTGTATACAGTCCAGGTTGTCTTCCTTCAATGCTGAATGCAATCCACTCAAGAAAACTTTTGAGAAAGAGAAAGCATATGAAGAAGGATGTGTATATTTTTATTTTTCTTTCTTTTCTCATCCCTTTTATAAAGAAGGCTTATGTTATACTAGAAATCAGCAAGCAGCAGCAATCTGAGACCGGCCATAATTGATCACAACCAGTTCAACAGAGCTCCTGCAACATTTTCCATATATATATATATATATATGATGATGAAAAATAGTGTTTTGTTCAAATATAGCTTACAATGAAAAATGTCCTTTTAAAAGATTTTTTGTGGGCTTTGCTAATTATCTTTTGTGCTTTGGGCCTTTGATTATGATGATGAAAAATTACAAAAAAGTCTTTTGACCAAAAATGGGGGAGGGGAGAAATGTTGAAGTTTTGTGGGTGTGACATTTTTTTCACCATCAGCTCCACAGACTCAGCCATGTACATAGCATGAAAGAATGCACATTTCCCCACAGTTCTGAGAATATGCACCATCAGAGAAAAAGTCATTCTGAAAGTGAATGAAGCCTTACGAACAAGGAGCTGCAAAAGAGCATTGCAAAATCCCTGGGTGTTGAAGGAGAAGAACGGAGCCCTGGAAAATGGGAACTAAAGGAGTGCAAAGGCATGGGCCATTCCCACATGTCCAGTGAGGTCCTGCCTTAATTGTCTGCAACTAGGACAGCAGTAGGTTCACTCTAACAGCACAGGGTAAGGAGAAACCAACATACACTAACAAAATAGCATCTCCCCATTTAACAAGATTTCAGGCCAGGAACAATTACAATAGACAGCTCAGAAGGACAATGGTTCCTAGTTCCCGAACTCAGATGTCACAAAAGTGTGAGTCAGGTTAGGCTAAACTTCCACCACCTGCAAGCAAAACCACCACACACTACAAGCCAGAATGGCTTCTATTCCCCTCTCCCTGTCTCAGCTTCCTGCTCCTGTTTAAACAGCCCTGTACTAGAGCAGGGCACAGCCTCCTTGATGACACCCCAGGCTGTCCTTGCCATAGACTCCTGTCCTGTCTATGCCTTAGGACATGCCTCCACAGGAACTGAGAGGTCTAATTCCCAGACTGGGTAAACATATGTACACTAGCTCTGATGAATAGCAGCACAGCCATGGCAGCACAGGCAGCAGCTTGGGCTAGCCACATTCTCGCAGGGACTCTGCAGGAATTGGGGCTGGAAGCCTGAGATACCCCAGATATGTTCATATATTCCTTACCTAATATTATTGTGAAATATAGACACAGATACTAAGGACGGTGTGAGCTAGCTTTCATTTAATATTTCACGTGTCTTTCTTTGAATGTACGTACCAGAATGAAGGTATTCCCATAACTCCCTTGCCCGTTACCATTAAGGAGTACTTGGGTCACAGATTTCAAAGCATTTTTATTAAACCAGTGTAAAAGTGTTGAGTATGGTCACTCTTATTTTGGTTTAAAATCAGGCTTATCTTTAATCAATTCTTAACTCGCTTAAACTAAATAAAAATAAACTCGCTTTAAAACAAATTAAGAGAGTCTATGAAGCCTTTTTCACCGTCTTAAAGGAATCAGTTTAAAAAAACAATCACACTTTAACTGAAACAGGTACAACTTTTTTTGCATAGACAAGTCCTATTGTCAAGAGATCCCAGTCTTGGTGATCCAAACAGGTTTTGACATGAGACTGCAGGGTAGAAGAAAATACATATTTTACCTATTTTTCAAGATAAAAGATGCAAAATAATCTATTTATAATGCAGTGCACCATGTTCCTAGTAATTCTCATGAAATTTCTGTGGATCCAGTGACTGCCAACAAGTTACACAAAAACATCAATGTAAACTTCTAACATTAGCTTCATCGTCTGAAAACAATATTAGAAATTGGCTGGCAGCACAGTATCCCTGCTGGGCAAATTCTTTCCCAAGGGGAAATGTGGTTACAACTTCTGAGGACTGAAAATTTCATTAAATTTAATATGTCCTTGGAATGCTAAAACTACAATGCTATCAGATTGGAAAGTATAGCAGCAGCATAAGTCCTTTTAATACACAATCCCATTTGACTCCATGGTTATTCAATTTTTATAAACAACATGAACTTTAATATATGTAACCTTCCAAAATTCATCAACCATTTAAATAATGGAATATAAAGTTCACTAAAGTTTACAGATGATTCCAAGCTAGAAGGTGTTACCAGAGCTTTGGAGGATAGGATTATAATTCAGAATGATCTGGACAAACTAGGGAAATGGTCTGAGGTAAACAGGATGAAATTAAATAAGGACAAATGCAAAATACTCCACTTAGGAAAGAACAATCAGTTGCACGCATACAGAATGGGAAATGATTGCCTGGGAAGGATTACTGTGAAAAGCGTTCTAGGGGTCATAGTGGACCACAAGCTAAATATGAGTCAACAGTATGACGCTATTGAAAAAAAAAAAGCAAACATCATCCTGGGAAACATTAAATCCATGTCCACACAGTTGCAAGTAGCTTGAAATAAGCTACGCAATTTGAGCTATGCAAATTGCGTAGCTTATTTCAAGATAGGCTATTTCAAATTTTGGTGCTGTCTACACAGCACTATTCCGGCATTTTCTTCATTCCTCATGCAATGAGGCTTACAGGAAGCTGGAATAAGATTCCTGTTATTTCAAATCTATTTAGAAATAATTTGGGTGTGCTGTTAAGACGTGCACACGCTATTCCAGGATAACAGACATTATCCTGAAATGGTGCTGTTGTGTAGAAATACCCTAACAGGAGCATTATAAGCAAAACACGAGAAATAATTTTTCCACTCTACTGTGTGCTGATTATACCTCAACTAGAGTACTGTGTCCAGGTCTGGATATCGCATTTCAGATAAATGTGCACAAATTGGAGAAGGTCCATAGAAGAGCAACAAAAATGATTATAGGTCTAGAAAACCTGGTCTTTGAAGAAAGACTGAAAGAATTGGGTTTATTTAGTTTAGAAAAGACTGATAGGGGACATAACAGCTTTCAAGTACTTAAAAGGTTGTTACAAGGAGGAGGGAGAAAAATTATTAAATTGCAGGAAGTGAGATTTACGTTGAATATTAGGAAAAACTTCCTAACTGTCAGAGTGGTTAAGCACTGGAATCAGGGCCGGCTTTAACTAGAGCGGGGCCCGATTCTGGGGGCGGGGTCGCTCATGTGCCGCGTGTCCAGGGCGGCACTGCACATGCGCTGCGTGCCTGGGGCCCTGCACATGCGCCATGCGCCATGCGCCCGGGATGGCACTCCATATACGATGCGCGCCCGGGGCTCCGTGCATGCATCGCGCACCCGGGGCACTGTGCATGCGTCGCATACCCGGGAGCGGGGCCTCCTTAGGCGCAGGACCCCATTCCAGGGAATCAGTCTAAAGCCGGCCCTGACTGAAATAAATTGCCTACAGAGGTTGTGGTGTCTACATCATTGGAGATTTTTAAGAGCTGGTTAGACAAACAATAATCAGGGATGATCTAGGTGTTGCTTGGCCCTGTCATGAGTACAGGGGACTGAATTTGATAACTCTTGTGGTTCTTTCCAGTTCTAGTATTCTATGAATCTAAGGGTGCTTATGTAACTCACACACCTGGTGTGGTTCACGGTCCCATGTAGTTGGCACTTAGACCACTTATAGAGAAATTTTATGATTTTTCCAGATTTCAATGGCCAAATTCAAATGGAATTCTATTAATGAAGAAACAAGCAGTTGCAGTAGCCCTTGACTTGCTCTATATTTAATGAGCATTGACAGTCTTTTTTATTTTTATGTGGAAGGCAATAATTGCGCACCATCTGCTCCCAGTTAAATGGAACAAATTCAATTGTTAGATTACAGATGTAAAACACTAAATTGGGCTGAAATGGACCCTGGGCAAATCTTCCTTTCCCCTCCCAATTGCTAGTAAGAGCTAATAGAATCAATCTGAAGCTGAGTTAAATCTAATATATAAACCAGACCATGACACTCCTTAAACACCACATTGAAAATTAATGTGCTTTTGTATATTGGTAATGTGTGGTATTACAATTGATAGGCTGAGCTATGCTGATCTCATACTTAAAATCATAGATTAAAAAAAACTATGCAGAACAATTAGCCTGGTCTTGTGAGGTGATGAGCACCCTCAATTCTCTTTGAAGTCAATGATAGTTTAAAGCATTCAGCACCTTGCAGAATCAGGCTCTGTAATAGTACTGTCCCTGACACTTGCCACAGATAATCAGCAAAATTGACCCATTAAAATGACACCATTTGGTACATGAAACAAATACGTAAAGTACCCACCCTTGCAGTTATAACTTGAATATTCAACAGGTTTCATATTCATTTCCACTTCCCCCTTCCCCCAAAAAAGGCAAAGGTCATTTTCCAAACATGCTGCTGCAAATTTTGCGGCCTTAGAATAGCTAGAGAGGCAGACAAACCCCTGAGCAAATGGCTCTGTGGTAAACTAAATTGATACAGCTGAATCAAACCATTAGAGGATCATAGATTTCAACTAGGGGACACATTGCAATAAGATTGTAAGTAGTACAATGGATGTACTTGTAATGAGAGTATAGAGTTTAAGAGGCGATGAGAAAGACTGATAGAAATAAAAACAAAACCTAACGAAGGAAATACAAAACATTAATCTGCCCCTCCATCAGTCACGAGGGTGGGGAACCTCTGGATGCCCACCTAATATGGCTCACAAGGATCAGATGCTTTGTATAACTGAGTGTCTGCAGGCAGAGCTGCTCTCAGCTCCTATTGGCCATGGTTCACCATTCCTGGCCAATGGGAGCTGCAGGAAGCAGTGGCCCGGTCTGCGCCGCTTCTTTCAGCTTCCATTGGCTGGGCGTGGTGAACCACCACCAATGGGAACTGAGAGCAGCTGTGCCTGTGGACACCCAAAATGTCTGCTGGCTGGGCAGGGGCTAACCCTGACAAACCATATCCAGCCTGCAAGCTAGAAGTACCTCATCCCAATCACATGTGCTATAATTCGTATATTTGCCTAAAGGATTCATAAATTTACAAAGGCCTTAAAGAATACAGTCATCTTGTCCATTTCCCTTTGCAATCCAAAGTATTGCGTGGGGTCAGAGAACACCTAATAGACCTTAATCTCAATCCAAGTGCTTAGACCGAACAATGCCTGCAGCAGCTCAGAAATGCAATTGCAGAGCAAGTCCTGCTCAGTCCCAAGCTGGAGCATGCCCAATGTGAATATCTTCCAGAAATTTAACTGCTAAAATCTAAGTCTCTGCTGAACATGTGAGAACTTCAGTTTTCAAAAGCTTATTACATTACCATATTGGAGTGGCTTTTCAGGATATGAAAAGACCTGTCTCTGACACAAAAGCCAACCCCCTGCCAAATTTCAAGTCTATTCCCAAAGTTTAGGGGCAATAGTGCTCAAAAAGACACCTTCTTTATTAGCATGGACAAAACAACATATATTTCCCTAAGGCTTTGTCTACACTGCAGGGTTTTTGCACAAGAAGCTTTTTGCGGAAGAGATCTTCCGCAAAAACTTATTGCGCAAAAGCACGTCCACACCTCAAAAGCGCATCGCAAAAGTGATGTGCTTTTACGCAAAAGAGCATCCACACTGCATGGGCACTCTTGCACATGAAAGCTTTGATGGCCATTCACAGAATGGCCATCAGAGCACCTGTGCTTTTTCTGATAGGCTCTTTTTGCGCAAGAAACCCCTGTGGAGAATCCACACATGCCTTTTTGCACAAGAGCTGTAGAGCAAAAAGGAGTTATTCCTCATGGGAAGAGGAGTAAGTCTACCGGCAAAAGCCTCTGTCCTGTCGATTTACTGTAATTTTTTTTGCAGTAAAAAATTGAGGTGTGGATGCTCTGCAAGGTTTTGTGCAAAAACAACTAGTTTTGCGCAAAAACCTTGTAGTGTAGACATAGCCTAAATGTCTGGCTGAACCATTTATGCTGAAATATATAAACAGTGCTTAATACAGACACCCAGTATGGATATTTTCATCCTGAACAATTAATGTCTGATAAATTTTTAAGCAACAGAAAAGATGGTGTTATAAGAGGAAGTGTCAAACAATCTTAACAACACCTTGTGTTACCAGCCCTGCTTATAATATTTTCCCATGGCTATCAGAGAATTAAAAAGGTAATATATTTATATCTACTTTGCTGAATAAATTATCATATCAAATCTCATTTTAAAATACCATTGATTTTTTTCAAGACAATACACATCAGATAGAATTTTTTAAAATGCAGATAAGAACCTACATATTTTAGTGCATCATTCTTAATCCTCCTCATTTTCTAGAGGCAAACATTTGTTGCTGGAAGGATAGAGGATGCATACAATATGAAAATGCAAAATGGGGACTTCTAATAAAAGGCTTCCATTTCATTTACCATTTCTGTGGTTCCAGAAGTTCATTCTTGATTAAAAGTCACCTCTTCACAAAATATAAAGGACTTGAGTTGTTAAAACAACCTGTGTACATGCAGATGACAAATGCTCATTAAGGGATAACAACTGTTATATTATGGTCTGGTAGCACTTTATAGACTAACAAAACATGTAGACTAACAAAACAGCCCATTTCTTCAGATAACTGGTGTTTTGAGTTTAGGATGTGCAGACCCAAAAATCTACATGTTTTGTTAGTCTATAAAGTGCTACCAGGCCATTTGTTGTCTTTTTCTGTACGGACTAACTTGGCTACCCTCCGAAGCGTCTGTTATATTATGGTTTATAATATGAATGTCTACAAAAGCCAAGTGATGCTCTCGAAACCTCTCAAACTAAGTTGGAGGCCTCTGCTTATCTGACTGCCTCTTCACCATTACCCATACCCCACCCAAGATCACTGTAAGTGGAGTATCACTAGAACAGGAGATTGGATGGTGACTCCTGGCTGGTGACTCCTTGACTCCTGGTTTTTGGGATAATGTCAGCAGTTGTGTTCATACTGGGGATGGGACAGGGCTATGAGGATGCAACCCATGAAGGCTTTATTTCCAGTAAGGGAGCAGATGTAGAAAGACTGGAAATTAGAGATTAGAGTTCATTGCCCTGCTCCCCCCCACTCCTCCCATAACCTGAAATTGGAGGAACTGATCTTCTTGGAATAAAAAGCTGCATTCTAAAAAGAATAGGGCAGTGGATACAGTTTACAGCAAAAACAACGAGAAGTCCTGTGGCACCTTATAGACTAACAGATTTATTGGAGCATAAGCTTTTGTGGGCAAAGACCCACTTCATCAGATGCATGTAGTGGAAATTCCAGAGGCAGGTATCAATATACAGGCATATGAAAAGAGTTCCAATCAAGAGTAAGGTTAGAGATAACGAGGTCAATTCAGTCAGGGAGGATGAGGTCCTCTTCTAGCAGCTGATGTGAAGGTGTGAACACCAAGGGAGGAGAAACTGCTTTTGTAGTTGGCTAGCCATTCACAATCTTTGTTTAATCCTAACCTGATAGTGTCAAATTTGCAGATGAATTGTAGCTCTGCAGTTTCTCTTTGAAGTCTGTTTTTAAAGGTTTTTTGTTTCAGGATGACTACTTTTAAATCTGCTACTGTGTGCAGGAAGAGTGAAGTGTTCTACTACAGGTTTTTGTCTGTTACCATTCCTGATATCTGGTTTGTGTCCGTTTATTCTTTTATGTAGGGACTGTCCATTTTGGCCGATGTATATGGCAGAGGGGCATTGCTGGCACATGATGGCATATATTACATTGGCAGAAGTGCAGGTGAATGAGCCTGTGATGGTGTGGCTAATGTGGTTAGGTCCTGTGAGGGTATCGTCGGTGTAGATATGTGGGCAGAGTTGGCACCGAGGCTTGTTGCATGGATTGGTTCCAGAGTTAGAGTTACTGAGGTGCGGTGTATAGTTGCTGGTGAGAATTTGCTTCAGGTTGGCGGGTTGTCTGTGGGCGAGGACTGGCCTTCCTCCCGAGGTGTGTGAGAGTAAGGGATCATTGTCCAGGATGGGTTGTAGATCACTGATGATGCATTGGAGAGGTTTTAGATGGGGACTCTAGATTATGACCAGTGGTGTGGTTATTTTCTTTGTTGGGTTTGTCTGGTACAGGAGGCTTCTGGGTACACGTCTGGCTCTGTCAATCTGTTTCCTCACTTCCTCAGGTGGGTATTGTAGTTTCAGGAATGCTTGGTGAAGATCTTGTAGGTGTTTGTCTCTGTCTGAGGGGTTGGAGCAAATGCAGTTGTACCTTAGTGCTTGGCTGTAGACAATGGATAGCATGGTGTGTCGTTTACAGCAAGATTTCACTATGGTAAATACTCAATGAGATATGCTAACTCTAAATTAGAGATTTCTGCTCCACTTATTTATAGCTCCAGTGTTAGAAAGCTGCATAAAGCCTAAGCAATCAAGATTCTGAGTCCTTTGCAGGGCTTTAGGAAAGAAAAATGCCATGGTGTTGGTGCTGTGGCAAGTGCTAAAATTGTGATCTACTATTTCATGTTCTCTGGAGTTCCCTGGTGCTGCTTACATGCTGGGGGCTCTGTAAGGAATCCTGCAAGCTGGGTCAATTTGCAACCAGCCAGTCAACCCAGAGTAAGATGAAGGATGTACACCTCTGCTTCTGGTAGCAGCTTCCTTTGTCTCTCTCTTTGCTGGGGTTCCTGTCTGTTATTCTGAATTCTAGGAAATAGAGTAGAGTAACATGGCAACCTTTTAGAAATTTTACTTTCTCCTCTGTGTGTATGCTGTGACCATGAGACCCACAACCAAGGAGGAGGCTCCTATTCCAATCTAAAGGTAGGAGCATTAGTTGCTGCCCCTCCATGAGTCCTCTGCAAGGATTTCCAGCCATTTCATTCAAATAATCATCCCCCCGCCCCAAGACCCTTAATGGACTTTACAAGGCACAGGGGTCTGTGATAGTGGATCCTGTTGCAGGATAGGGACCTTAGTAACAACATGTTTGTAAGGTAGCTATGCAGTACTTCCAACATAATTTTGGAATCAAGTGTGCATGGGCAGCACCCCATGCCCTGCCTCTTCTGCTATTCCTTCAAAAGACGTTACAGGTTGGACCTCCCTGGTCTGGCATCCTCAGGACCTGACTGGTCCTGAACGAGGGATTTTGCCAGACCAGGGGAGGTCCGCTGCCGCCAGCCTACCGGCCTGTTGCCTTTCCCAGATGCCGGCACAACCGAGGGGCCCCCAGGATTCCCAACCACTGCCAGCCCCCTGCTGCCAAGTACAGATGATAATCCCTGGGGCCAGGGCTCAGGTGCCACCGGCCCCACTGCAACTGGCATTGGTGCAGATCCCCAGAAGCAGGGATTCCCAGCCACTGCTGGCCACGCTGCTGCCAGCACAGCCTGAGATCCCCCCTGCCAGGGCTCTGGACGGAGATATCTAAGCAGGCATCCCCGGCCGCTACTGGTTCCGCTACTGCCAATCTGGCCGAGAATCCCCAGATCAGGGCCAAGGATGTTGCCAGACCAGAGAGTTCAGAATTTGAGAAGCTAAACCTGTACAGCCCTCAGTACCTGTACAGCTGAACCTGTACAGTCCCTTTTCATCTAGGTTGTGTCACTTTCCCAGGTCGAGAGAGAGAAACTATCATGTGCTTATCACAGAAAAGAAATGGGGCTCTTTTTTAAAAACATTTTTAAAATGTACTAGGCTAGAAACCAGCTTTGAGTGGTTTCCATCAAATATTGTGTTTACAGTTTGTTTAAAGGCTGTCAGTATCTCCACAAGACAAATTGTGCTACCACCCTTACTCTCTGCACTATGGGGAGAGAAACTAAAATACAACAGCCGACATATATGATATCACAGAAGACCATAGCCCCAAAAGAATTGCAGCCAACTCTGAATGTTCTTTCCAGATTTGTCTTGGCTAACCTGACCTTCTCATGAGGGTCTTGTTTTATTCTGCTACCTTTGCCTCAGGCAGTTATCCATCTATTAATTCAGACTAAGTTACTGTGTTTATAACAAAGGTAATCTCGTTCTTTTAAAAAGACACACATTTTCACAGGGCATTATGGCAGTTCTGGTTTGCTGAGCCTTAGGGAAGCATCACATCCTCCTTTCACTCAATGGTGCTGATTTCCATGTGGTGGATGGCATGAGAGTCATGGTATAGTTGCACGTGTATGTTAAACACCTGTGAGTAGCCTATGCAATTAGACTCAAGCCACTGAGGCTCAGGCTAAGGGGTTCTGAAACCCTCCTACTTTGCAAGGTCCTAGAGTCTGGGCTCAAACCCCAGCCCAAATAATTACACCACAAACAGCCCCTTTGCACAAACCCTGTGAGTCTAAGGATACGTCTACATTGCATGGCTATTTCAAAATGAGCTATTCTGGAATAGTTATTCCAAAATAGCTTATTTTGAAATAGCACTAATTTTGAAGCTTCCCTGAAGTGTAGACGTGCTATTTCAAAATAAGCTATTTTGGAATAACTATTCTGGAATAGCTTATTTTGAAATAGCACATCTACACTGCAGGGAAGCTTCAAAATTAGTCCAAGGCAAGCTTCCCTCATGTAGACGTGCTGTCTCAATTTAGAGCCCAGGAAGCATTTTGGGGAGGAATAACTTAGAATGGCCTTGCTGAGGGGCTATTTCAAAATAGCAGCACTGGAGCGTTTACACACTCCTTATTTCAAAATAACTATTTCAGAATAAGTATTATTCCTCTTAGAAGAAGGTTTACAGATTTCGGAATAAGCCGTCTTATTTCAAAATTATTTCAAAATAACGAAATGGCTCTGTAGACGCTTGCATTGTTATTTCAAAATAATGCTAGTTATCTTGAAATAATGGTGCAATGTAGATGCACCCTGAGTCAGCTGGTACAGGCCTGACACAGGTTTTTAATTGCACTATAGACATACCCTCAGTTATTTACATGTATATTTCAGCTCCCTTCAGCAACATTTTTTTTTGAGAAGGTATGGTCAGACTTCATTCATACTTTCATTAAATTCAAATGTTTAAAGTGAATTTAATGGTTATATGCAACATTATTTCAAGTATGGCAATAAAATTTTATTACTTTTCTGACCGATGTAACTTGAGATGCAGCTGCCATTGACTGATAGTTAGGATGTCCAAAAGGATGATTAATTTGGGAGAGCACATTCCTGTTTGTATTTTTAAACTGTATTATGAGCTATATCGTTAAATCATTTTGATGAAAAATTTGGAAGAAGGTCATCAGAATGTGCAGGAGAAGTGGGCAGGCCTTGAAAGTTTGATAAGTTGGACAAAAGTTTCCATACAATCAAAAGTCAAGGGTCTATTATCTTCCACCGGGTAAGAGAATGAAGTGACAAGTATTGTGAATAGGAGTGCTGCTAAGTGTCTCTAATGTTCCACCCTCAGCAGTGGCTACAGGCTGCATTTCAGGGGAGGGCAACGTGTTGCTTTTATGTGACTTATAGAGCTTCTGTCATGTTTCTGGATGAAAGATGTATGAAAACATTAGTAAGGATACTACTGATAATTATATATCACTCCCTGTGTAGTAGCACGAGAACTGTTCCCATTGGTGTCCTCCACCCACTGATTAAAAGAGATTTTGCAGACATTTCCTAAAATGTTGACTTTCTCACACTATCACCCCACTATTGCTGCACTCCCCCTCTTTGGCAAGAAGCTGGCTAAGGGAACAGAGTCACACTAATTAGGCCCAATGCCATCTAGAACTGAGTGTCATATGCACACTGGAGACCATGTCATGCTACCTCACTCTCTCCCCCAAGCAGCCTCCTATATAATCAGGAACAGAATTCTGTGGCACCCTGCCTGTTCATTGCTCTCTATCATCCAAAACTACCTTGTGAGCCATGCCAACAAGAAAGGAATGGAGCCACCCCAGAGTGACACCCTCATCCTTGCCTGAGAGTGCAGCTATATCAAACACATGGTAAGTCATGACCAAATAGCAAAGCCAGCTGATATATCCTAAAGAAGCATTATTTGTACTTGACAGTTGTCTGTCACCCACTGAAGATTATTGGCAAATGACTGCAGTGCATTTCCTGCGCCATACCAATTCCTAAAATTGTACCAATACAGTCAAGGTAGTCTGAGGACATCAATTATTATTAGAGTCACTTCAACATAACCTTTATCACATACAAGACTGCAGAACAGATGCTAATTTGCAAGATTACCAACATCACAACATAGCTTCTTGAGTTAACAACCACTTTAAGAGAATTCAGCACCCTGCACTTAACATCTAATCTGCAATGATTGCCAAATTCAATTCTAATTGATTGAATGCCTATTAAAATTCTATTTTCAAAAATAAAAGACTGTGACATATAAAAGATAAATGACCAGTCATTTATCACTGCTAGAAATCACATTTATCATGAATTATTTAAAACTGAAATAGCTTTTCACAGATTACTTAAATATCTTAAAACTAGTTAAAAATAAATATGGGTGGGGAGAAGCAAGTATTTAAATTGACATTTTATGTGCAAATGGAAATTACAGTTCAGGAGGATATAAAAGCCAATAAATACAGCCATATTTTCAACTAAGTCCCAAATACAAAATCATGACTTTGAATGAAACATCCAGGAAATTCAGCATTGGCCATTTTGTAGAGGAACCTATGGCTACTTTACTCTATTTTTAAAAAGAGACAAAAAATGACTAAACTGAGCAACTATGAAAAGTGCCAGTTTACCAGAGAACCTAGAACAAATTAATTTACTGTCAAAAGCATTAAATCCAAAGCTAAGGATTTTTGCATTGCAGGCTCCCCTGACATTCCCCTTTTCCATGTAGGGGTGAGAAGGTAACAGTTTTTGGATCAGTTTTTCATTTGCTGTAAATTGTCATAGGTCAATTAACTTCAGTGGGATTATGGCAATTTTACATCAGCTTTTCTGCTGAGACTGCTCACAACAAAGGTGCCATTGATAGTGGTGGTAGTTTTTATGATCTGGACTCTGAACTGGACTCAAATATCTGATTCATTTCATATAACGTATGCTATACAACAACTGACAGATGGTAATGGCTTTCACTCCCTGGTGACAGGACTTAAGCACTCACAGCAATGGTTCGAGCCAGGTATCGAGAGAACAGGTGTTTTGCAAGCTTACAGCACATAGCTGTCAGTAAAACTCACTCCAGACCAGCAGCACAGAGAATTCACTGATTCATGTTGAACACTATCTACTGGTCCCTAGAACAAGACTACCACACTCTCCTCTTCACCTGAGCCAAAGAGAATTTGAGACCATACCTGAAGATTAAAGAGACTAGCTCATAATTTATCCTGAAATAATCAATAAAAGATGAAAAAGAATAGCTGCTCGGGGCTAGATCCTGCAATTAGAGGTGGATGGTCACTGGGGAGCATCCAATTTCAGGATATAACTTCAGCATTGTACGTATTTTTGGTTTATTTCATGCACAAAACCTAAAGGGAATGTTAAGTTCCAGACACAGAATTTCCCTTAATGATATCCCTGATCTTCTTACCGATATGCAGTAGAAATATGCAAACCAAGTCATTATGATTTTATCACTATTATCCATTACACCTTTGGAGATCTAAATTCTCACATTAAAGTTTTTCACATTAAACATGCCAAAAATCTAAAAAAAAAATATAGCTGAACATTTCCTAAGGGACTGATGAAAAGGTGCTAAGATTGATGGTAGCCTGCTTTTCTGCTGCTGACTCATTCATTCTGTTTCATTCTGCTGAATGAAGATGATATTTTTCCCCTGTAGTGTGAAATGGATATTTCTTTATTGAAAAAAGTCTCTGTGTGTGTCTTCTTCTAAATCATTTTACTGGAAGTTCAGTACCTACTCAATATTCTTCAGAGTACCAGAAGAAAAGCCTGGAATTCTGATGATAACAATTGTGTAACAACCAGTATTTTAGGTTTTTAGATACCTGCATTTCTGACATTCAAATCTAAAAATCCCATTGTAATATCAATTAAATATGAAAAACTGAAGATATTTTAGGATTTATTATTAAATAATGGAGATTAGTTATTTATGAAAAAACTCTATTTTGTGTCTGTTCATTCTTGATTATTGCAGAGAAAAAAAAAGCAATAATAAAAAATAACTCAGACAATAAAGATTTGATATTTTAATACAAGTTAGATGTACAATTTTGAGGCCATATCATATCAGAGCAGGTTTTATACATTCTGAAAGTGTGGATATCAAATTAAGCACTTACACCATCTCTCTGTGCTAAGGATGTTAAGGACTAGTCAATTAGTTGACTATCCGATAAGCAAATGCATATCGGATAGTCCAGTTGACTAGTCACTCCCCTCCCCCCAGCTGTGACTATCAGATAGAGGCAGAAAAAGGGGGAAAGGGGCTACTTCAAAGCAGCAGCACCGCAAGGAGCCCAAGCTCCATATAGCGCTGCCGCTTTGAAACTCCTTGGTGGCATTTCAAAGGGGCAGTGCCACACAGCTGATCCCGTGGTCTTGGGGGCTGGATCCAGACAAGCCGGGGGCCACATGTTCCCCACCACTGCTTTAAACAATCTTCTTATGCATAAGAAACTTGCATGACAACAATATTATCATTTGCTGGGTGCACTCTGACTTATAGGATTTTCACAGACCATGATTCCACTCTTTGCAAGACACTAGCTCTGAATTTTTTACAAGAACCTTCTAAACAATAAGAGTGGAAATTATAAGATTCACCTTTCTCTTAAGAATCCAGCATCAGTCTTTACCTCGAGACTGTCACACACACCCCTACCTGATTATTTCAAATTCCTATTTATGAATAACCCTCCAAAGAAGGACAAGATAGGAGAGGTAATATCTTTTTTTGGACCCCCTTGTCTAACATTTTGGGAATGCTACACCTACAACTATATTATATACTCCGCACAGGACTGCCAAAAGGGGAAAAGGGGGGCAGCTGCCACAGTACAAAGAGTTACATTAAAAGTTAATGTTTTACTGGGGGAAACATATACATTGTGGCATAAAAGAGATCTAAGCCTTAGCAGGGCAATTTGTACATTGTATGTCTTTGTGTATATTTAGTATATCGATGTTTATCCCTGTCCAGAGGAAAGTTGTCACTCTCACTTCTGTCACACATTCCTTTATTTCCTTGCTTCCTTTCTCACACAACATAAAATAAAATACTGTTGCTATAAACACACAAAGTAATGTTGCTGACTTTTAAGATCCTTTGCTGCTTTGCTGCACCTGACCAGTATTGTAAGTGACTACGTTACTCTGACAGCATTCAGAAGTGGACAATTGCCTTATGATATTGCTGGAATTTGTAAGGTACTGTTTTTCCCTTGCTGCTCTCTTCAGAATTCATTTATTTAACAAGTCCACAAAGGTCTGTTTTCAGACAGTATGCCAAACTCTCTGAATTCACACATTTTTATTTTAACATAGATTCTTCCTACAAGATATGCAGAGGAATGTCTGACCCAGTAAGAAGGGGCAAAAGACTAGGAGATATAGGACATGGAGAGTAGACAGGAAAAGGAAATTGAGAAAAACTCAAAAAAAGAGAAAGAACCAAAAGGTTCTATAAAATGAGACTGTGCAACACAGTAGTATAAATGAGAGAGTATAAGTGTGAAATGTCAGATCACAGCTAGTAGCCCCATATTGCTGATGGAGAGGTCTGTTACAGTGAGTTTTCTCAGTTGTATATATTTTCTAATCATAGTTCTGTTAACATATGGTGTTAGATACCAACAGACAGGGAGAGATGTTAACATTAGTGGTGAAGGAAGCTTACAAAGATTTGGTGGTTACGTTCATATCTGTTAATTTCCTATAAGCTCTCTCCTTCACTTCGACCAGAAACACATCAAGAGCCTCTCTCATGGTTTTTTAGTGCCTTTTGCTGCTGGCACCAGAACCAGCAAGTGTAAGAAATGTAGAAAACCAACACATCTTGATAGATACATACACACACAAATTTTTGAAGCCAGGAAAAAAATCTTCAATTTGAAGTGAATACATAGGTGAATTCTTCTTATATCAGAACTATTTCCCCCAGCTCTAGTAAGTATTACTAGGACAGAGTGAAAGGAAATATACAAGAGCAATTATAAACAAGGGACTGGAATTCACATGACTACAGCTGTCTGCCTACTTCTGATAGAGACTTGCTCTGTGACTTTAAGAAACTGACATCCTCAGTTTCTCCATCTGTAAAAGAAGGACAGGGATATTTGACAATGATACAGGAATTATTGAGTACAATTATTAACTTGTATTATGTAGGAGGTCAGACTAGATTATCATAGTGGTCCCTTCCGGCCTTAAAATCTATTAGTTGTCCCTTTTTATAGGGGTGTCACAAGGCTTAATTCATTGGTGTTATAAAGAATATTTAATATCCTTGGATGAAATGTGTTTATATGATATATGATGAGTAACAATAATGTTATATATACACAGACATTTGCAAATAGTGGATAAGATCACAATGAATATCAAGGGTCTTCAGCTGAATTATTACATCATAAAGTTCCAGTATTAAAGATATACTGTATATCTGCTCCCAGACTTGGCACTTCACCACTCACAGCTAGACTGTTCACAAAGATAGATTCACAGCTATAAGACCAGAATGGACTATCATCTAAACAGTAGAAAAACCAGGAAGACAGAGGACATAGCTGAAAGTAAAGGAAGGTCTATATTAGACCTGGAAGGTTAGCTTAAGGTACACAACTCCAGCTACATAAATAACATAGCTGGAGCCTACATATCTTAAGCCGAGCTTGACACCACCTCCACAGTGGGAGATCAATGGGAGCAAATGAGTTCTTGTGCAAAAGGTCTTCCACAAGAGCACGTCCACACTGCCATGTGCTTTTGTGCAAGAGATGTGCTTTTGTGCAAGAGTGTCCATGGCAGTGTGGATGCTCTCTTGCACAAGAAAGCTCTGATGGCCATTTTATCCATAGGGCTTGCGCGAGAAATTCATGTTGCCTGTCTACACTGACTTCTTGTGGAAGAGCTCTTGCGCAAGAGGGCTTATTCCTCGTGGGGAGAGGAATAACTCTTCCGGAAGAAGCCCTGTTTTCCGACGCTGTACTGTAAATTTACTTGTGCAAGAACGCACATGCAGTGTAGACACTCTACAAGTTTTTGTCTGGTAAGCCTGCAGTGTAGACATAGCCTAACAGATTTATTGGATCATAAGCTTTCGTGGGCAAAGACCCACTTCATCAGATGCATGTAGTGGAAATTCCAGAGGTAGGTATAAATATAAATACAAAATAATTTCCACTACATGCATCTGCCAAAGTGGGTCTTTGTCCACGAAAGCTTATGCTCCAATAAATCTGTTAGTCTATAAGGCTATAAGGTGCCACAGGACTTCTCGTTGTTCTTGCAGATTCAGACTAACACAGCTACCCCTCTGATAATTGAAGAGGTAAAAGCTCAGATTTGTCTTGTTCCATCACGTTGTCTCCTTCTGAACCTTACCCTGATAATCATCAACTAACACAAAAGAGTAGGGGACAGATGTCTCAATGCCGCCAGTGAAATGCATTCAAAGATAGTAGTAAAAAAATTAATTTAAAAACCAACATTCCATGACCATTGCCATTTTCCTAGATATAGTTCAGGAGGTTGTCAGGAGGTAAAAGGAAGGTGTTGTACAGGTGTTTATTACAGAAAAGCATTCCTTTTACCACAGCATGGTTTGCTGTGTTTGTATGAGACAAAAATGGGCAAGTAGATAGAATAATGTAGTTAGCGTTTGCTCTTTTAGCATCTTAAGTCACCATCAACAAAGTACAGTCTCAGTGCCAGATTTAGCACTGCCTCTGCCAAACAGTTAGTACACCAAAGGAAAGAGGGTTCAAGGAGCTTCCACAAAGAGGAGCGCTCACAAGTGCAGCCTCTGTGTTTCTTTGAGCATAAAGACTGCACAAAGCTAGCATTGCCAGTGGCACAAGCCACCCCACGCTCACTACAGATAGGCTTTCAAGTTACAAGAGGGGTAAGTCAAGTGTCAATACTGAAATTCTTGTAGTTACAAAATACTTTTTGAGCTTGTTAAAAAAATGTAGCATTCAATTATACCATAATGCAATGCAGAGAAGACAGCCTCCCCCCTCCAATCCTGACCCAGGATGTGAGCAGTCAGGTCTAGTGGAGATGGTGTCAGGAAGCCAGTACCAGCTTCAAAAAAAAAAATAGAGCTAGAGTAAAGAACCAAAGCCAGGGCTCTGAGCCAAAGCCTGGATGCCAGTAGGGAAATTGGGTTGGAGCAAGGCTAAGCACAGCCATGCAGGCACAGGTACTGTGCAGCCAGAGATAACTTATCGCTGTTGAACTTAAGAACAAGCTTGCTGACTTCTTCAGCCAATCAGGCATATGGGCAATCAGGTGGCCCTGCTATGGCTCAGCTGTACTCAAGGCTGCCCAGAGACTGAGTAAGCACACCTGCAATTCTTCATTCCTGTTGCCCTCTACAGAACTAAAATTCCTTCCAAATTAAGTTTAATAAAGGTTTACAGGTAATTATCACACTAAACATTACGCTTTAAACAAAAAAAGTTTTTTTGCCTCTGATGCTAAGTAAAATATGAATGAATATGACTTAAATTGGAAAATCATTCAGTGTGTAATAGAAGCTCCAAATAAGTCTAAAGATGGAAAGTAAATGAGGTGGAAATGAAAGAGCAAATGCCGTGGGAATGCTGTTCCTCATGTCCTACACACTGTGACTCCAAAGAGATCTCTTGTCACCATTTTTTCATTCCACTTAAATCAGTACATTTCTATCTTACTGCACTTTGCTTAACATTTCTAAACATTTGAGAATATTATATCCATTTCATGGCTAGGACAGGTGGTAAAAACACTACATATTTCTTTGTCACAATGATAAATATGGTAATTTACTTTTTGTAAATTTTCCCAGATGTCTTAATCTCCAAGTACCGGAAGAGGCAAAAACATTTTTCCAAAATACTAAGTAACTGACTTCACATTGTTGAGAACTGAAGAGGAAACATTCACAAGAAAAGTAGGTCAAAATCGTGGAGAATCGCTTTGGCTCAAAAAAAAGATATCAAGTTTGATATTGCTGTAAAGTGAAATCATTTTCATTTTAACAGCAGTGAGTAGTCTAAGATGAGCAAACACAGCAGATCACAAACTAGGTCCAAGAATCAATACCCTCTGAGGTCAATGGGAGGCTTGCCATTGATTTCAATAGACTTCAGATTATTCCCTTCAAAAGTCACTAACTATGTTCACAAGCTTAAGGTTAGGAGCATGCTTAAATGTTGAATCAGGACCTTCACTGACAAGTCTAAGAGTCAGATTCTGCAAACATCTACTATTGAGTGCATTTCTAATGAAATGAGAAATGTTGGGTGCTCACTTAATGCATCATGACTCTAATATTAATTTTGATCAACAGATCCTCCATCTTTCCTGTTTTTCTGCCTGTAACCCATTCTTCTACTCTCCCTCCTCCACCCCCCATGGTTGTCTCCTTTAGTCAGTATAAATGAAACTGTCTCTTTGACTTGAAGTACCTGTCACTACTATTTCCTTTCTATATCTCTCATAATGCAAATTCTATTGTCTGATTAATTCATGAGTTCATTCCTGAACATGCTACACTACATCCCCTCTGAAGTTCTTTGTTATGCAGAAGCAGACAATATTTTCAGGTTGATATGGCCAACATAAATGAGATTTTCATTGTTATCCATGACAGTTGCAAAGATGCTTGTTTTTCCTTCAGTCCACTGAGTTAGTAAATTAATAGCATTCACCACCCAACTATTATTTCTCTACCTCTATCCACAGATTTTCTTCCAAATTACAATCACTGGCATGGACCTCCAATGAAGGTAAACTGGGGGAAAAAGTCACTATTGTATCATGTTTCCTCAAGGGAATTTATATGTGTATAATTAATAACATTTTATAGATTGCTCAGATTTCACCTTTTAGGCATTATTCACATCAAATAATTACAAAATAATAGAAAAATGAGGCCACCAATTTAGGTGTCCAATTAATAATTTAGGAGCACAATTATCAGTGCCTAATTTTAAAACACTTGGTCATGGCTCTTACCATAGAGTCCTAGAAGTAAAATCCTGAACATACAAGTCCAACTAGGTATGTTGGGTTAATAACAGTGAACCAGTTTGTGTGTGGTTAATTGAACTTCCAGAAAAATGTCTTACGTCAATCCAGTTTTAAAGATTATCTCTGGAATATTAATAGGTAGAAGAATAAAATATTAAAAAATTCTGGGAATTACTATCACAAAAATAACCTTGATTCTGCCCATCTTCTTACTGAGAAGACAGACCAGTTATATAAATCTTGGGTGATGTGTTTTAGCAGCAAGATGTATTTCCAATCAAATAATTTTGAATGTAGAGGTTGGAGTTTTTGGTTAGGCCAGCAAGCTGAAAAATCAGAACCAATATTTAGTTCAGTTCCAAAAGTGTTTGAAATTTCTTGTGTCCAGACAGGGGTAGCAGAACTCAGGCTGATCCTTCCACTCTAGGCAAGCACTTGAAATTAATTCTTCATCTTCTAACTATCAGGCTATCCATTCTTCTGAGGTGGAAGAGTCTCAATGCGTCCTACTGAAGCTGTTTGACATTGTGTAAATACTTCAGTATTCATTGGGCCAAAGCAAGTGAGCAAGAATAATTCAACAGTCTAGTGATTAAGACATTTATCTAGGAGATAGGAGACATGAAATGAAATATTCCTGATCATAGAATACTAGGACTGGAAGGGACCTCGAGAGGTCATCGAGTCCAGTCCCCTGCCCCCATGGCAGGACCAAATACTGTCTAAACCATCCCTGATAGACATTTATCTAATCTACTCTTAAATATCTCCAGAGATGGGGATTCCACAACCTCCCCGGGCAATTTATTCCAGTGTTTGACTACCCTGACAGTTAGGAACTTTTTCCTAATGTCCAACCTAAACCTCCCTTGCTGCAGTTTAAGCCCATTACTTCTTGTTCTATCCTCAGAGGCCAAGATGAACAAGTTTTCTCCCTCCTCCTTATGACACCCTTTTAGATACCTGAAAATAGCTATCATGTCCCCCTCAGTCTTCTCTTTTCTAAACTAAACAAACCCAATTCTTTCAGACTTCCTTCATAGGTCATGTTCTCTAGACCTTTAATCATTCTTGTTGCTCTTCTCTGGACCCTCTCCAATTTCTCCACATCTTTCTTGAAATGTAGTGCCCAGAACTGGACACAATACTCCAACTGAGGCCTAACCAGTGCAGAGTAGAGTGGAAGAATGACTTCTCGTGTCTTACTCACAACACACCTGTTAATGCATCCCAGAATCATGTTTGCTTTTTTTGCAACAGCATCACACTGCTGACTTGTGGTCCACTATAACCCCTAGATCCCTTTCTGCCGTACTTCTTCCTAGACAGTCGCTTCCCATTCTATATGTGTGAAACTGATTGTTCCTTCCTAAGTGGAGCGCTTTACATTTGTCTTTATTAAACTTCATCCTGTTTACCTCAGACCATTTCTCCAATTTGTCCAGATCATTTTGAATTATGACCCTATCCTCCAGAGCAGTCTCAACCTCTCCCAGCTTGGTATCATCTGCAGACTTAATAAGTGTACTTTCTATACTAATATCTAAATCGTTGATGAAGACATTGAACAGAGCCGGTCCCAAAACAGACCCCTGCGGAACCCCACTTGTTATACCTTTCCAGCAGGATTGTGAACCATTAATAACTACTCTCTGAGTACGTTTATCCAGCCAGTTATGCACCCACTTTATAGTAGCCCCATCTAAGTTGTATTTGCCTAGTTTATTGATAAGAATATCATGCGAGACCGTATCAAACGCCTTACTAAAGTCTAGGTATACCACATCCACCGCTTCTCCCTTATCCACAAGACTCGTTATCCTATCAAAGAAAGCTATCAGATTGGTTTGACATGATTTGTTCTTTACAAATCCATGCTGGCTGTTCCCTACACCTTGCCACCTTCCAAGTGTTTACTTGCTCCATTATCATCCCTGGCACAGAAGTTAAACTATCTGGTCTGTAGTTTCCTGGGTTGTTCTTATTTCCCTTTTTATAAATGGGCACTATATTTGCCCTTTTCCAGTCTTCTGGAATCTCTCCTGTCTCCCATGATTTTCCAAAGATGAGAGCTAGAGGCTCAGATACCTCCTCTATCAGCTCCTTGAGTATTCTAGGATGCATTTCATCAGGCCCTGGTGACTTGCAGGCATCTAACTTTTCTAGGTGATTTTTAACTTGTTCTTTTTTTATTTTATCTTCTAAACCTGCCCCCTTCCCACTAGCATTCACTATGTTAGTCATTCCTTCAGACTTCTCGGTGAAGACCGAAACAAAGAAGTCATTAAGCATCTCTGCCATTTCCAAGTTTCCTGTTACTGTTTCTCCCTCCTCACTGAGCAGTGGGCCTACCCTGTCCTTGGTCTTCCTCTTGCTTCTAATGTATTTATAAGAAGTCTTCTTGTTTCCCTTTATTCCCGTAGCTAGTTTGAGCTCATTTTGTGCCTTTGCCTTTCTAGTCTTGCCTTTCTAATCTTGCCTTTCTAATCTTGATTCATAGAAAGGATTTGAATTCACATCTAATACAGGCTGAACCTCCTAAATCCAGGACTCTCTGGCCCGGCAACAGCCATGGTCTGGCAGGACCAGGGATGTTGCTGGACCAGAGAGCCCTGGCTCCCAGGAGTTCGAGCCGGTTGGGAGTCCTGCAGTGGGAAATCTTACCATCAGGACTGGTGAGCCCCATCCCCAGAAGGCCCCAGTTAGGCAGGACAGCAGCAGGACAGCCTGGAGCCCCAGCTAAGTGGGGCAGAAGCGGGGCTGCGGAGCTCTGTCCCCAGAGAGTCCCAACCAGCTGGCAGAGATGTGCCAGAGCCCAAGCCCTGTAGCAGTAGGGCTGGCTCGGAGCCAGATGGAGTGTCCTGGGAGGCCAGGAGCAGGGGCTCCCCCCTGGTCTGGAAAATTCCCTCATACCAGACGGGTTAGGTCCCGAGGGTGCTGGACCAGGGAGGTCCAACCTATACCTTTATTGTGAACGTGTTAAGAATATGGGAAGATGACAGGACAGTTTCTCCTGTAGAGTTTGCAGTAACTTGACTTAACATACATCTACTCCAACTACGTTATTCACGTTAAGTTTACTTTCTGCTGTATCGTAGATGTAGCCTAAGCTTTTCTCAGGGACACATTCCTAGTACTTACCCTGACTTTCTCCATGGCTTTCTGCTGCTTGTTTCAGACAGATACATATGCCTCCACCAAACAGTAGCCTACAAAACCCCTCACCCACATGTCTTTTGCATGTGCCTTTATTTTAAGTGGCAATATGCTGCTGTTTTGGGTACAGGCTGCTGTAGTTTATCATCTGATTCCATAAAGGAGCTTAATTGTTTCTTACATTTATTAATAATGAAGGTTGACTGTTACACCCACAGTTTCAATGAGGTTTAAACCAACACATAATAATATCACAAAATACCATAATTAGTAGCAGGGCTAATTTTGCTGCTAATGGCTTATAAAATTATTCTATGAATCTATGTGGGTCCAGCCATTTTTACCTGATGGCATTTTTAATCACATTAATTATGGGCTCCTATTTAAAGCTTCATATGATTCTGAGACTATTTTAGGTAACTTTAGGTTGTTGATTTGTTCCAGAGATTGCTATTATAAGAATGGTGGGAGTGATATGAGAATTTTTAATAGAAAAAAAAATTTCACTTAAGATCCTTGTTACCATCTACCAATGCACTGTTAAGCCTTTTAAGGTTGAAAAATATTTCTTTGTTTTTTTATTTAATCATCCAGAGTAACAGCTTATTCATTCTGTTGCCCTTTTCACAGCAAAATCCCTTAATGTGTCTAAAATTTTGAAGTGTTCTATTTATTTCAAATAAATTGAATGCATCATGAATTCTTGTGATTTTTAAGACTGCCTTTTTCTCATTTGTGTTATTCCTTGGATTTTGAACTAAATATGAAGCTGAGAGAAAAAAGCATTTTCTGTCTTCCCGTGAATTATGTTTGTCTTTGAATAGCTGCATTTATTTGTATAGGTATTTATGTGACCCTTACCTCATTGCACCCAGTCTGTATTTTATTTGTTAAACCAAATGTTTAAAAATAGAAATAATACTTGCTATTCTTCTGTGGGCAAAATAGGTTAATTAGTTTATAGGGATTGTTCTTGTCTGAGCATGTGTGTACACGTGTGTGTGTGTGTGTGTGTGTGTGTGTGTAGAGAAACTGAAAATCTAAGATGCAGAAATGTATTTTATGTTTATATTTCTGAAAGTAGTTAAGTCCTTGCACAGTTCTCAATTCTCTCATTTCTGCGAGAGGGTTCTGATGGGTAGTAATTTGGGAGCCTCTGTAGCAGACAGAGAACAAAAAAAAATCTGCAGATCAGCTCTTTAATAGGACTAAACAACAAGGGTGCATCTACATTGCACCCAGAGCTTGAAATAAGCTATGCAATTTGAGCTTCACGGGTAGCTGGAAATGGGGATCAGCCTTTTCCAGACTGGCTGATCCAACACTCGTTCCATCCTACCATACAGTGTCTATTCGAGTAAATTTTGAAATAGAGAGCTATTCCAAAGTGTCCCTTACTCCTCGTGGAATGAGGTTTACAGAGACATCAGAATAGCAAACCCGTTATATTTTGAAATAACAGGCTTGCTCAAAAGATGCAGGATATCTATTTTGGGATACTTTCGGTATCCCGAAAATAACTCTGCAGTGTAGACGTAGACCAAGGAAATAATTCCTCAGGTTTTCAAAGATCAGTGTTAAAAAACCAAAAGCAAAGTAAAAAAATTAACTAGCATCTGTAAAATTTTGGATTTCCTTTTAGGATATACTAAATAACTTTCTGAAAAGGACTGAAAAACTCAGGTTAATGAATTTGCGTACTTTGCATAACCTCTAATTATTTCATGTTAGTGTTGTAAGACGTGTCAGCTGCCTTGTCCACTTTACATAATCAGTAACAGCGCACAGGAGCATACTGGGCCAGATACAATTTGTTCTGATCCACTACTGCAGTCTTAGTTGGCAGGGTGTTGGTGATAGCAATGGACGCCGCTGGCCAGCCCATTCTATGGTGATGCAGCAGCAATGTTAAGAACAGCAATTTTTCATTGTCTATTAAATGACATTTTCTATGTCACATTGCATAGAAACCATAACCCTTAAACTAGCAAAATCAGAATATACTACATCCCTAACTATATTAGCTTTGGTAAGAGCCACAACAATTAACTGCTGCATGTGATCAAAACAACCACAAATCTTCCTGCAAGAATCTTAATATGTGCTCTATGGGATGAGGCCCAATTCTGATCTGATTTATCCTTGTGATTTCAATGGGCTAAATAGGATTCTAGCCAGTGGTGAGTTTAATTATAAACAGGCAAAATAATGTTATATTAGGTCTGTTAAGGGCATTTCCCAACTTCTGAGATCCTCACTGAATGACATGACTACAGGTTTAAGCCACCAGCGAAATCTAATAATACCACCCATTATATGACTCAGACTTCCAAAGTAAATGGCATCGTAACATAGAAAGATTTAGCCAATAGAGTGTTCCTTACCCTATTAATGTAATTTCTGGTCATCAGACAGCAATATTGCAAACAGACTTACAAGACCTGTTTAACTGTACAGGGAGTTAGATGTTGGAGGCATGCTAATTATTTAGTTTTGGTGGAATATTTTTGTTTAGAAGACATACAAGTTAACTTTGTTAACTGATTTAAGGAAGCCTTTGTTAACTGATTTTAAGGATGTCTGCAGGGTATACCCATAAACAGCAAAAACTTTACTACTACTTCCAGTGACATAATGCCAGTTAGCTGGAAATGGGGATCAGCCTTTTCCAGACTGGCCGATCCATCACTCACTCCATCCTACCATACAGGATCTATCCACCCTCTAGCTTTCCAGTCTCAAGGTCTAGCCTCAAATGTCTACCTAAAAGGATTCTCTTCATCCATCCTTCATTTGTACACACCCTCTCGGATTCCTCTCCTGCAGCTTCTCTCTGATATCTCTGTCTTTCTCTCTCTCCTGATGACTATATGTGGTCCAACACCCCCAGTCCTCTCACTGTTCTCAAATGCCTCATTTCAATGGCTCTGTGTCTTGTCAAATGCCTCTTGGTTCACCCTTGTCTCAAATCGGTTCACAGAAGCTGTACTTACCATGAGTTTGTATAATTATTTCTTAAGCAGTCTAGGACTTTGTTTATCATAAATCATTCCATCCATCTTGTGCCAGACCTCCCTAGTATTTGGCATCTGTTTTTGCAAGTCTCAGTTGATTTCTGCAAGCAAGTTTGCTGAGTGGGGAGGAAGAGAGAGACAGTTATTTAAGACAAAACAAAAATATTACACTGTATCAAAATACTTTAATTTGTTTGGCTGGCTGTTGTACTTATTTCCATAATTAAAGTAAAAAAAAAAAGAATGGCATCTGAGTTTCATATCTCTTGTGCCATGTACAGATTTTTGGAAGCTCAGTGATATTATTCCTTTACTTAATTGTTAAAAAGAAAGGGGCATTCTCATGAAGAAGTTTATTGCTTTTTTAGCTTGTGCATATAGCAGACCTGAACAACTATTTAACAAATAAAAGTATGTGCTGTTAATGTGCTATCTGAAGATGCTCAACCCATTGATTTTCTTTTCAGATTTACAGTAATTTGTATATTAGATTTTCAATTAAATATTTGATGGCGTTTTTCTTGCATGTAAAAGGAGAAATAATTTATTAGGAAAAGAAAGCAAAGATATTGAACCAATTTAACTAGGATACAAGTAGTGAGGTAGACATTTCTGTTTACATTTAGATTTCTGTTTATAAGATTTCTGTTTACAACATTGTTTTCCCCCTCTATGTAGAACATTTTCAAGCTCAAAAGCAATAGGATATCTAAAAGGTGACTTTTTTGTCCTCTCTCACCAGCATGGATTCAATGTGCCAAATTCATTGAGGGGAAGAGGATTCCAAATGCCACAGTAAAAAACAAGTACATGAGAAGCAAGTCAAACTGAGATAGGGGGGAAGTAATTAAATGTGTTAGCAAAGTGAGCATTCTCCCTTGGAGGAAATAACATATCATTTGCATGCAATATATGAAAAATGTTAATTTCTCTGTAAACAGTCATGTTTTCAGCCTTGATAAATTGTCAGCACTAAATGATAAGGATGTGTATGAATACTAATATCACAGGTATTAAATTATTCATTTACTAAAGAAAAGGTAGAAGTGAGAAGGGAGAAAGAGGATGGAAATGGTTTTGCACCCATGCTAGGAACATTTTGATCTGTTTGTTTTTAGATTAGGTAGGTAGGAATGTATTCGTTGTTAATCTGCTTGATGCTAGAAAGAAAATTAAGAAGTCCATTCAGAAAGTGAAAAGAAACCAGGAAAGGAAGCAGAAGAGGGGGAGTGGTATGGTGTGTGGGAAAGGCAGCTAATAGCTATTTGAGCTAAAAACTGGAGGTTCTGATAATACAGCTTCTATGAGTGATGCACCGAAAAGAATTCAGCATCTGTGTTTCTGCTAAATATTCATTCTGTGCACCACAGAGGCACAGCTGCTGCTACATAGTTATATTGCTGTAGTGTAGATAGAAAGGGGCTTTTCATCAATGTAATTAATCCACCCTTCAGAATGATAGAAGCTGGGATGATAGAAGAGTTCTATCCACCTATTTGCATCTACGCCACGTATGAAGGTAGCCTAACTACACCGCTGAGTTACACTGCCAGATTAAGCTAAATGTTAAGCATAGACGAGTCCTTACATTGTAAAGAATAATGAAATATAACAATAAATAAGCTTAACACACACAGACTATACCTAAGAAGTTTCATGACATCAGAACTAATTACTTGCAGCCCTATACTATAGAAAGGAGAATTGAGGCTCGAGAAGTTAAATCCAAAGATTGTCCAAACATGAATATCTTGACAATCAGCACCAGAATCCCCCCACAGTCATTTTAGTTAGTGCAGCCTGATTTTCATAAGTGCTGGCCCCCAACCATTATATTAAAATCAATGGAAGTTGGGGCTGCTCAGCAGCAGGGAGGTCAGTTCATCTATATTCAGGTGTCTGTGCATGGAATAAGCACTTAAATGTTTGCAATCTCACTTCAAAAACTTTAACTGGCTTCCAAATAGTTACAGAGTCAATCAAGTGGCAGAGTTAGGAGTAAAAGCTGTGTCTATTTTTCCTTCAATCCCTTCTTGAAATATTCACTCTCTACATCTCTCCTCTTGTCTTATGGGATATGATGATATAGGGCATTTTATCTCCCTTCTAACATACTTCACAACATTTTTAGCCTGCTATTTTCCATGTTAAGTCATGGGGCAAAATCCTGGCTGTAATGAAATCAGTGGCAAAACCCCGATTTACTTTTAATGGAATCAGGACTTCTCCTACCCCATAGATTCACAGGACAGAAGGGACCATTGTGAACATTTATTCTGACCTTCTATCTAACATAGGCCATCAAACTTCCACAAAATAATTCCTAAAGTAGATCTTTTACAAAAACCCAGTCTTGGTTTAAACATGACCAAGGGTGGAGAATCTACCACGATGCTTTGTACATTGTCCTCATGGTTAAATGCAATTACAATTAGATATGTGCACCTTCTTGCTAGTCTGAATTTGTCTTGCTTCAACTTACAGCCATTATCTCATGTTACACCTTTCTCTGCTAAAAAAAATAGCTCAGAGCCCATTATTAAATGTATACATAGGTACTTACAGTCCAGTCAGTCACTCCTGAGATTTCACTTTGTTAAAAGATTACACTCCTTGAGTGGTCATGAAGGCCTGTTTCTAATCTTTTAAGCATTCCCTTGCCTCTTCCCTGAACCCCTTCTGATCATCATCCCTCTGGGATTTCAGGTATGGACATCGTATTCCGGCAGTGATTGCACTAGTACTAAATGCAGAGGAAAATAACCTCCATACTCCTGCTCAAGATTTCCTTGTTTATGCATCCAAGAATTTCATTAATCCTTCTGGATCGTGTTCAGATGATCATCCACCATGACTCTCAGATCCTTTTCAGGCTATGTCCACAATGCACATCATGGGCAGTGGTGTATAGAGTACTTGTAACTATAAGGCACAGGTAAAAATAAGCAGTGCCTGCATATAACTACATGCATCACAGAAAGGTTCAGGCAAGGGAAAGCAGATGGAAAAGGCTCTTGCAGTGGGGAACACAGCCTTGCCCATAACCAGAGTCTTTCATGGTGGGGGGGGAGGGCACACTGAGAAATTAAATGCTAACAAAAGCACTATAGACAAGGAAGGCATTGCTTGGACATGTAGAATATATACCCTAAATGGTCCACGTGCCTTTACTTGCCCAAGTAGTGCCTCACTGCTATTTATGTCTGTGCTAGAGGAGGAAGGGAGCCTGCAAAATGTATTTATTCTACCTGCCACCGTAAGGAGCATGCAGCATAGATGTTCTCTCAGACTCTCTGTTTTCTGCAGTAGAGCTCTGCACCCTGAATGTGTGGCCTTCATTCCAATATGTATCATTTAGCAATATGATCACCACACTAGCCAATTCTAACTTAAGTTGAACCCTGAAGACTTCCAAAAATGTGTTACAGTAAAATGGTTTATTGTCAAGTTTAAGAAAAAGATGCAAAGTTCTCAGCAGTAATATTAAATTACATATTGAGGTTTTCTTATGCAGCATGATCTGTGACTGAAGGATCTCTTCATGACAACTGGCAGATGGTATAGTGGTACACATACATTCCAGATATTACTGGGGTCTGACACCTACCTACTAGTCTATCAAAATGCCATGTAAGGTCTCTAATGAAAGCCGGTGTCACACTGGTCATCATAATCATTGCAAGATGTATTTCGGGAAACTGTGTGAAGAGTTATTCATACATAATACAATTATGCTCTCTAGGTCTGCAAATTAAGACAGGTCACCAAAAGGTAATCCACATATCTTCAAGCAGAGTTCTCTCACTTATCTCACTCTAGGTCATGTGCAAATTAAGTATTGTATGGCTCACAATGGGCGCCCATTTATAGTCTGGGCAAAAGGTTAATCAATAGATTTTGGGGAGGTGGGGTGGACATCCAGGATTATTCTGTTTAGGAGTAAGTCTCAGAAGTTCATTGTGTGTCGGCTGCAGATGAACCCCTAGTTATTCATTTAGTCTATGAAGATAACCCAACAGCAGGCTTTTTTTTGGAGACGGGATCATGCCCAACTTCATTGAAAACAATGAGAAAGGGACTTGGGTAAGCTCAATTGTAGGAGATAGGGAATGCTCTTTAGTTAAGTTTAGGCTCTAGAAAAACATGTTTGATTTTCTTTTACATGTAACAATTTGGTTCCAGTATTTTCACTCTATTACTTCAATCAGTTTATTAACAAAAAAAAAACAGATGCTTTTCACTGTTCCTAAGTGCTGGGTGTTAAGCAGAGTGGAGATGCAGAGTTGAACCTTGCAATCTGAAATGTACTAGGCCTTTGAATCAGCAAACCTAAGAGTTCTGTGGGTGTGTGATGGAACAGGAGCTGAGCACTCCAGAGTGACTGAAAGGACTGAGTGATTGGTGTGTGCTTATTACTAACCTGTACTGAGAAAATGAGGCCTGCAGAGGCCTAGAAGGTAGCATTTGTATTGCCAGCAGCTGGTTGTTTCAGGGAGCAGTCACAGACAGGACTTCCACACACTAATGATGGGTAAGGAGATGCCACACAACCTTGGGTGCCTCAGGAAAGCATCACAAGATCCCACCGATATGGGTTATTTTAGGAGATAGTTGTACATTATTATATAGTGTGATTCTTACATGGAAATAATGCAAATTTACCTTCAAATTATGGAGTTTTACTGTAAAAAACAAGTAATTCATTTTGGTAGATGCCTAAAATTTTAGCAACCTAAATACTCAAAATAAGTAATACTGATGTAGCTTGTCCCACTTTGCAAAATCATCATAAAAAAAGATAGAACTTCAGGATTTCATATACACTGGCCCCATTCTATTTTACTCCGAAGTAGACAAGGAGACAAATCTGGATGGAAGGCCAGCCTGAATTTTAAGAGATGGATCAATGATTAGTTCTAATACAGCCTAGGAAAATAGGTTGTCAAGAATGGATTTAATTGAAGGATATGAAATTTTAAGTGATGTTGATAATGTCAGCCTTGATTACTAGCCTCATTGCAGAAGATAATTGAAAAAGAAGATGTGAGTTGAGTTGAAAGCAAATTTGGTATGAAAAAGCATTTAATAAAATGAAACTTAGATATCTAGAAATTCTTTAAAGGGGGCTTTTCCATCTGAGATTTTTAATTTTTGCTCTAAAAGATAAAAAGTTATTGGTTTTTCATATGTTTATGCCCATATTTGCCAATTATTAAAGCCATTCGTATTTTAATAATTTTCACAATCCAATTCTGCAGTGAAGTCATAATGCAGAATTTGTAACAACACTCATTTGATGATAGATTGTCATCTTAAAATGTAGATAGTACCACAAGAAACACAGGATTCTGACCTCCCTACAAGATCAAGGAGGAGGAAAATGTGGGCAATGTAAAGACGGGTCCCTTTAAGGAAGTGGTTCTCAAACTTTTTGGCCCGTGGCCCACCTGCCGCAGTGCAAATGTTTCCGTGGACCACCAGTTGTTAATGGAAATGTACTGTTCATTATATAATTATACCTGAGCCATTTTGCTAATACTGCATCTAGGGAGAAGAGTTTAATTTAACCAGTCAGAAAGGAAATATTAAATTATTAAACAGATTAAGTGCTTAAATTTTGAATGTTAGTTTAACATCATTTTAAATAAAGTAAAATATTAAATTATGTCCAACACAAAATGTTTCAGCGTTTTCTTTATTTATGGCAGGGGTTGGGGAATCTGTTTTGGACAAAGGGCCACTGACCCACCAAAACATCAGTTGGGGACCACACAAGTGAGAAGCAAAAAAACCATCCAAATCCCCCAGTCCTCACTGATGTGGCCCCCAACTGAGACATCTCACTCCTCTGATGCACCAGCCCCACAAGTCAATGGAGAGGGACAGGGAGGACTGAGGTTCAGGGATTCCCATGAGCTGTATTTACTCTTCTTGCATTTCAGGGGTAGTGGATTTTGTAGATCCCCCCCTAGGCTCTAGGGTGAGGACAAAAATGAGAGGTTCAGTGTGCAGGAAAGGGCTGCCAGCAAGAGGTGGGATGCGGCGGGAGGGGGGGAGGTGAGGGTGAAAGGTCTGGATAGGAGACAGGGTGCAGGAGCAGGCTGGGAGTAGGGTCTCTGGCCAGGGAGGAGGAGGCAAGAGCAAGGGAAGGTGCAGTGTGTGGCCCGGAGGAAGGGTACAGGAGCAAGGGTAGGTTCAGGAGCAGAGTGGGGATAGGATGTCTGGCCAGGGTTAGGCTGCAGGAGCTAGCTGGAGATGTGGGGTCTGGGCACGAGGGGGCAGAGGGGCACTTATTTGCATTCACATCCCACGCCACTCCCATACTCGGCCTCCCACTGCTCCCATTGGTCACAACTCTGGCCAACAGGAACAGAGGGGAAAGCGTCAGGCAGTGCATCCACGCACTGCTGCTTCCCCACCTGTGGGAGGGGGAGTGGCAGTGGCAGCGGGGAGGCTTGGGACTCTCACCCTTCTTCTTGACGGAAGCCAGGGCTGGCACTCCAACCTCGCTGGGGGAGGAGGGTGAATTTGGAGCACCAGCATGGGCTCCCAGTTGTGGGGAGAGGGATGTTGAGGGGGGGGAGACTGAGCTTGAGCCACAGACCACTAGTGGTCCATGGACCGCAGTTTGAGAACTAATGTTTTAAAGTCATCATATTGTATAACCTAAAAACTCAATCGCCACCAGAAGTTAGCTTACTTCATCTACTGTTAAGTATCAAGCTGGAGTTCTGCTAATGAACACAGAGCTTTAACCTCAAACTTTGCCTTGCTTTTCTTCCATAAAACATTACAGCCAAACCTACAGGTAGGCTGTTCTTATTCAAACAAACATCTGCAAGAATTGTAAGAGAAATACAAACTGTCAATTGTGTACTCCTATAAACCATAATTTCTCACATTTTCTCCAGTATAAGAAGATTCTTAAAAGCAAAAAATTCCAAATTTATTCATGAAACACATGGGATCTGGGTAATGTAATGAATAAATATAAAACCTTCTCTCTATTCCTAACCATAAATTCTGGGAGAAATCGTTTGGGGATATGTAGGGAACAAGGAAGACCCACAATGCAGTGCCATTAAATATGTATGCTGTGTTAGCACTTGAAGGCCACAATTGCATTTCCTTCTCATTAAACCATAATATTTGTGTGACTGAGTGCTGCCAGCCACAGATGCTGCTAAAATTGAGACAGTGTAATAGTAGCTGCAGACCAATGCATTGCTGTCACATACCTATGCTATAGTTTAGTGATGGATTCTACTTCCTTCCATCCACTCCTACAAAAAGAGATTCTGAGCTCTCCTAAATTTTGGGATGAGTACCAGAACATAGCCTAAATCTACACATATAGAATACTCCTGGGTGGGATTCTTGGGGTGTACAGTACATGTATAGATTTGGGCCTCTCCTACAGACATCATCAGATAACGCTCACCCAATTAAACAAACAACAATTTCTTATTAAGAGCTATAGAGTAGCATAGATTAAGAATGGTCTTATAGTTAAGATGCATCGTTAATTATTAATTTTACAATTTAAGATAGAACCCTGGGCCCTATCCTCCGCTCACTGATCTGTTATACAGTATATCTTGGAATCTCCGTATCATGGAAGTCATTTTGCTTTTCCCAGGAGTAGGAAGGATAGTCATGTGGACAGGGACTCTGCTGCATTGTGTTCTTGGCTTGCCACAGAGTTTGAGACCTTGGGAAAAACTCACTTAACCTCTCTGCATTTCAATTTGATCCTCTATTAAATGCAAATAATACATCCCTGCCTCAGAATGGCATTGTGATAGAAAATTCATAAATGTTTGAGACGCTCACTCACTATGGTGACAAACACCACAGGAAAGCTTATTCATAAAATAAATTAAACAATCCTCAATTATCTTTTGAATAATTATTAATGAATCTGGTTTCCTTGGTCACCATTAAAATTCAGAATTTGAAAGCAAGGTTGTGATAATGATACATGTCATTACTGTTGTGGCAGTTTCTCTGTTACAGAGCTAAATTTTGCCATGACTGAGTTCGAACTCATTTTGAAGTTACTATTTATGACATTTTAACTAGCTATTAAATATGAAAGAAATGTTTTCCATTTGAAGAGATATTATAGGCCACATGGGCTAAATAACTATTATTTACTGTGATGCATTGATTAAGAGTTTCTCTTGTGTTTAGGAATCAGGTCCTCTTACTGATTTAGAACAAAGTATGACATTTTATTGACAAGTACTCTTACTAGTATATGGTTGCATTTATCTAAACTGCATTGCTGGCGTGTTGTAGCTGGGATTTTGTACTCATTTGTTGGCAATGTGAAAACTGAGGACATAGTAATAATATATTTATTCAGTGAAGCTTGTTAACTCTTCAATAGCAAAGATAAATTGCAGGAGCCTGTAATATTGAATTCAAAGAGGAAACTGTGTGGTGTTAAACCAAAATCCTGAGTTACTGCTCTAAATATGAATAGAACTCAAATCACCAGCTTATAGGCATGGAAGAGGCTCTGCCCTGACTAGCCAGGAAGTTAATCAAGATAAGGAAATTACATGGTCTCAGCCACTGACAACCAAGTCAAGTCTAATAACATAACACAAATGAAGATGTCTAACTTTCTGTAGAATCCTTGGGCCAAATTCACTGATAGTTTTGGGAGTCACAACATATACAGAGCGTGACTCGGTGTTGAATATGATCCTTTAAATAATAGCTCCATGTCAGAGTCCTATAGCAACTTTAAACTCTGGATCAAAGCACAGGAAATAAGTGTCCCATGCACTTAACTGTGCACTTAGGACTTGATCCTTCAAGGTGCTAAGCACTCTGGACTGAGCCAGTGAAGCACTGAGGCAAATTCTTAAAGTTAAGCACGAGTATGAATGTGGGCCACAGTGCTTATCTTTTGTACAGTTCAGCTCTCAGGGTCTAATCTGCCCTTGGATGAAATTGTGAGGCTCAATTGAACTTAACAACCATTGGTTTCTGCATCATGAAACACTCAGATGGCTCTGTGCAGCTTTCCTTCAAGGATTTATTAAAAACGGACAGGTGCATCCTGGCTTGCTCACCTGGAGGCCCATACACAAAGGACTCCATACAGTGATCCTGAATGATAGGTGGACAGTTAAGTTTACGGTATATAAATAATGATGGAGTTTGGTTGCTAATCTTCACAGAGTTTTGCCTGTGAAATTCTTTCTAACTGTTGACCAGATTTTTGAAAAGCAGTTGAAATACATAACTTGCATAGGAATAAAATGTGTTAACATTCTATTCCTACATGGTTTTGACCACTTATTTTCTTCCTTTCAAGAGCTGGAGGGAAAAAAAAAACATGTATATGAAAATGAAAGGAAAACTAACATAGCAAGCCCTAATATACTGTAATCTTTTCAATTAATAATGTCACAGACAGTTGAGCACCATGAAATTAGAAATTTCACAATGTGCTTCTCTACATTTCACAAACAAAAAAAGTCTGACACATAGAGATTTATTACTTAGAAGTACAGTGAAGCTTGAAGCCCATGCATTAAGTTTGAGCAGCAATGGTGAAAATGAGATCTGGTTCCCTCATTATGCAATATGACATCCTTCATCTAAAACCAAATGAGATAATAAAGCAAGAGAGACGAGCTATATTTTCTGCATAAAGAACCGTATAATCCTTTATCTCTTTAAATAATAGATTCTCAACATCTTTTTTAACATCCAACTAAATGATGCAGTGAAATATTAATAAATCTGCATATTTAATAATTCTTATATTACATGCTAAATGATTCCCATGACCATTGATATACTAGTGGTGTACCAGATAACACCAACATATTTATTACTTATGAGGTGCCTGCATCTGAGCATTTTAAAAGGTCTTATTTACTAGATCTCAATACTGAGATCAATTCTGCTGTGAATTGTGACCCTGTTGCAGCAAAGCATTTAAATACATACGTATGTGCAAGTCCATTGAAGGACAGGCTACTGCTGTCACTGTAGTTAAGCATATGCTAAAGCATATTTCTGGATGAGGGCTAACGTGATCAGCAGTTTACAGGCCCATTGTGAGCATATAGGCAAAAGAAGATGATTTCTAAACTCCTCTGGGAAAAAAGGTAATAAACTGTAGTGGGAAGAATGGGTCACATTGGTTACAATAAAATGAATTTTCATTTGCATTTTATGGTAAGAAATAAAATGTGAAACTTGATCTGGAAGCAGCCAGCCATTAAAGCAGACCAAGATTCTTGTAACTCTCTCTGAAGGGGATAAAGGAATGAGGAGGTGGGGAGGAAGAGTCCAATATATAATACAAAAATTGTATTTAAGAAACACCACAGAAAAAAAAAAGTGTCTCGTGTGCTTGCACCCATTTAGGAACCTGTATGCCCCTCCCCATTACCATAATATCTGAGTGCCTCTCAAACATTATGAACCCTCTCTATCAGCTTCATTTAACATGGAAGCTCTAATTGACTATTCTTTTCCCATTTTTCTCCTTTCCTTTCTCTCCCCATCCCCTCTCTTTCTCTCCTATTTTTTTGGAACCTGGATCCCTTAAAAACGCCATTCATCTGAAGTGGGTTGTGCCCACGAAAGCTTATGATACCATCTCCATTTTTGTTCATTTAAGGTGCTGCAGGACTATTTGTTGTTTTTTAAGTTTATTCTATTACAGACTAACACGGCTATCCCTCAAACTCTCAAACATTAATGAATTTCTCCTCACAAGTATCTATTAGTTTTAGAGAGATGCCTGGGGTTCAGCAAGATGAAATGACATGACCTTGGTTGCACAAGGAGGAAATTTTAGAGCTGAGAAGAGAATCCAAATGCCCCATGTCCATCCATTGCCTTTCTTCTTCCATGTGGCTAAAGCTAAAAAACAAAGCAAAAAAAAAACCCACTTTATGAAACAGAACACATGATATACTAAAAATTGGTAGTTGGGGGAACATAAGAATGGCCGTACTGGGTCAGACCGAAGGTCCATCTAGCCCAGTAGCCTGTCTGCCGACAGTGGCCAGCGCCAGGTGCCCCAGAGGGGGTGGACCAAAGACAATGATCAAGCGATTTGTCTCGTGCCATCCATCTCCAGCCCCTGACAAACAGAGGCCAGAGACACCATTTCTATCCCCTGGCTAATAGCCTTTTATGGACGGACCTAACCTTCATGAAATTATCTAGCTTCTCTTTAAACTCTGTTATAGTCCTAGCTTTCACTGGACTGATAATTTGCAGATCTGTCTTTGTACAAGGCTTAGTGCAGACTACAAAGTATTACCACCACAGCGATCTCAGGAATGTGAAAACAATCATACCCCCAGCTGACAATAGCTATGCCAGTAAAAGCCCTTGTACACATATGGTCATACCAGCAAAACAGTCCTTTTGCCACTATAGTTTAAGGTGTTTTAGTGATAATGGCAAAAAAAAATCACTCTGTCAGTATACCCTGTGTCACCATGAATACGTTCAGCAGCCAAAGAGTTGCAGCTACTGCCAGCTAAAAGCTAGTCAACTGCCCCTCCTGACCAGTCAAGTAGTATTGTCGGTCTGGTAGTAAAGGAAGCCAATGCAAACATTTGCTCCCATTAGCTTTCCACTCTGTGGACAGCATGGAAACTCAATTTAAAATATGTTGTTTCCAGGTACATAATTAACATAGCTGGATTTGCAAATCTTCCATTGTAGTGTAGACCAGGCCTGAATGATTTTTTAAATTGGAATGACAAAAATAGGGTGCAATTCAATAGTACAAAGAGCTAGGCTTATTCTGCCTAGCAAAAGGAAGGCGGAAAGGGGACATGATTGATTGTTCTCTATAAATGTAGTAGGGGGTAAATATCAGGGAGGGTGCAGATAAAGGACAATTTTGGCACCACAAATGTATATAAACTCATCATGAACAAATTCAGGCTGGAAACTAGATGAAGATTTCTAACCATCAAAGGAGTGAAGGTCTGGAACAGCCTCTAAATAGGAGTTTGGGAGGTAAATACCTTAATTCATTTTAAAAGAGGGCTGGACAAATTTAGGAGTGTGCTTTATGACACTGTGGTACTTCATGGGTGGGATCAACAGTCCTGAGACTTCCAGTTTGTATCTTATGTTCCTAATTGCTCATGCTTCAGCTGGCTCATGATAGGAGCCATGCAGGTATTTTCCCCACTGCCAACAATATATGCCAAGTAGTGGTGTGTGGTCACAGCTCGTTTTCAGGATTATAGGAGTATACCTCACTTAATCATTTTTCAGCCACAGCAGGGACTCCAGTACTGTTGTACCGAGGTCCCTCCTATTCTCCGTGTGACATAAGAGTCTAGTATCCAGTGAGCTCTAATACTTTGGTCTCATTTGAATTGTTGGGTTTAGCATTTCGATGCCATTTAGTGATCTATTGAGATGGATTAAATGGACCAAGCATGTTAACATAACCAATCATGGTCAAACAAATACACAGAACCCTAAGCAAACTGCCTAACCATGGCAGACACATCATTAAAAGTCATTTTAACTTTTTATTAAAGATAGAGGAAAGAAGTAGGGGAAGGTAAAAGTATTTGAAATGTAAAGTAAGATATAAGGTTTCCATTTTAACATCTTATTGCCTTTCCCTCTAGCTGGACAGAGAGAGTGTTTTAAAAGGAAAAAAAAAACCCTTTGTTTCTCAAGTTTCATACCAAATCTGCATACTTCACTAGTATAAATGTCTTCCAGCTGCCATACTTGCAAACTCTCCTTGATCTCTAGAGTGATGCTGATTGGACTTCAACAGCAACAGCCTATCCCAGCTAACTCCTCCCCCCAAAAAAGACAGTTATTACTATTTTTTTGCAATCTAAAAGGATGTCAAACAATAATAGATTTTCACAATGTCAGGTTAAAAAAAAGTGTTTGAGTTCAGGTAGTCAAAGGCTGCTATCAAATCCCCCTCACTCTTCTCTTTTGTAGACTATATAAGCCTAAATCCCTCAGACTCTCCTCCTAAGTCATATGCTCCAACCCACTAATTATTTTTGTTGCCCACCACAGGCCTCTCTCCAATGCATCCATAACTGCCACCAGGCAGATTCAAACCTGAGACCTCTAGAACTTAGCACAGGAGCCTCTACAGCTTGAGGTATAAAGCCAACTAGCTTGAGCTATAGAGCTCCCTTTTTCTTCTCTCTCACTGTAACTGGTTTAAGCACCACTACATGGGACAGCGAACCGCACGAGGTGTGTGGGTTCTACATCCACATCCTTTCTGTAATGAGGGGCCCAGAACTGGACACAATACTTCAGATGTGGCCTCATCAGTGCCGAATAAGAGGGAATAATCACTTCTCTAGATCTTCTGGCAAAGCTCCTCCTAATGCACCTCAATATGCTGTTAGTTTTCTTGGCTACAAGGTCACACTTGACACATATCCGGCTTCTCACCCACTCTAATCCTCAGGCCGTTTTCTGCTGTTGGCTTACAGGTTTTGTTCCCACTTGCTTTTTTACCATATACAGCTTGGGTTCTAGTGTCTGCACTCAGGGAGGAAATGCTATTACTCTGCTTTTCCCTCACTTTCCTGCCCCCTTTCCTGGCTTTCTTCCTCACAGCCTTTTATGTAGCACTAGATTAACTGGGCATGCAGCTCTCTCTCATTTACCAGATACACAGGTTCCCTAGCCACCTCCAATTTGCTTCCCTTATGGAGAGCTGGCATAAGAAAGGCTGTGTCAGCTGTTCTTCCCCATAACCCTATCATAGGACATCAGACTGCCCCGAAGTAATATTTGCCTAAAAATACCACTTGTAGGAGCTTACTCAACCACCTATCTAGGTTGGCTGAAACGAACAGCAGGAACAATATTGCACCTACACAATCAGAAGCTTCATTGAAGCCTTTTTTTTTTAAATCAGAGCACTGATGTATTCATGTTTTGATGACTTGCAGCTCATTGCTAACATGACACACAACTTATCTATAAGAGATTTGTCATGAGTAAAGCATTATCTTTTTACTCTTCTTCCAAGAGGTGTATGGATTAGCTTATTTCTATTCTTTCATTTGCCTCAGCAAAATATACCATTCACTTTCATCACCTAATATCATTATGAAGATTTATCTTCTGTTTCCAAATCAAGCAGCCAACTTAACAAGGACTCAATTACATGAACAATAATTTCTATCAAGATACATTATTATTTTACAATGTGCACGTAAGATGAGGTGAATCTAAGACAACTCTCCACAATTTTAACATGACAAAAGATGACAAAGGCACTTTATGTTGACAGTAAATGAATGTCTAAAAAAGGCTAAAAGCCTTTTGCCACTATTACTATTACAGAAAGGCCCTTTTCTCATAATAGCTTATGTATAAAGTATTGTGACCTGGATTGTGTTAATTGCATCTCACAAGAAACAAATCTTGATATTTGTCTCTCATAAAGACCAATTTCATAATTCAGACAGACTCAGTCCAAACATTTATTGGCATTTGCTCTATTATATTTCAGCAAGAGAGACCCCAATCCACTCCACAAGCTACCTCCCCAATCTTGAAATTTAATTCAGTAGCGAAAAAATCTCAATAGAGACCTGAGATTGCTTGGAGGTATGTTGTCCACCTCCACACACATATATGATCAAAAAATAAGCTTTTGAAAACCAGGAAATGCATAGCTAAGGTTGCCCATGTAATCGTAACTCTATCCTCTTTCAGCAATGCCCCCCTCCCAATTTGCCTGTTGCCACATGCCTTTCTCTGCCACATCTAGAATTGTGGAAATATACAAGCTCTTCATCCTGCTATTACAACTCACTCACCCACCCACACACTGTACATTATTAAAGAACAAGGAAAAAAACCACCACTGACCCACATCACTTTCCCTTTGCCTGGAGCTGGTAATAGTAACTGAAGATTATTTAGATATATTCCTGGTGCATAACATACCAAAGAAGCTTAATTCTGCATTAGTTTTTGCCATTGAATTTTCTAGTTTTTTTTAAACAGGAGAAGATACATTATTGGTAGAAATTAGTCATATAGGCAGTTGTACATATATCCCACAATTGACTTAGCTAGTCAGCCAGCCTCACCTTGCCCCCATTATCTGTGACACCCCCTCCCAGGCCTGCTTCAGCACACTTCTCCAGACATGCCCTTCATTCAGTCACTGCCATCACAGTCCAAGCGGTCCCCTCCCAACTCCTGTACCCAGGCCCACCTCACCCCAAGCATTGAATGCGTGACTGCAGTGCACACTCACTGATATATAAATGTTTCTCTAATTGTTATTTTCCTCTGTCCCCACTCTTCCTCCACAACCTGATTCACATGTAATGCTTGGAACAAAGGACAACTATATTACAGTGGAATGGTGTTCCTGGTCATGTTGGAAGATGAAGGTCCTGGCAAGTCTGGTGAGAGAAGTCAGATGGGGTTTCTGGTACAGATTCATAGAGACACCTAATTAACCTGCACCTTAAAAGAACTCCATCAGAACACGAACTGGGGCAGGCTAAGGGCTTCCAACAGGAAACAGCTATTCTCACATTGGCCCACAGAAGTGGTGCCACTTGTTCTACAATATGACCTGATAATTTTTACGGTGGCCCTTGTTCTTGGTGATGCTCATGTATCATGTTATAAAATTTTGTGCTACCTGCTTTGCCCTGACCTTAGCAATTTCATCAGGGTGTGGAAAGCCCTTACTGAAAAACACGGAGTTAGAGCTGTTCAGGGAAGGCCTTTGGAGGGGTTTACTGGAGCCAGATGTAAACCAAGGCCATTACCCTATGCCATGCACCATAAGGAAGATAAAAAACTGGATGGATTATAGGCTGCTAGTATTATTGAGCTTGTCCAGCTCTAAGATTGGATTGTTTATGTTGTCTTATTAGTGTTGAAATCAGCTAGTGAGAATATGGAGGGACTACTAAGTCAGAATCAGTTGTGTGGCCAAGCTAGATACATATCTTCTCCCCTCTATTGAAGAATTGTAAGATACTTTATCTTGGGAGGGGGATAGGGTAGAGAGAGGAACTTTCACAAAAGTCAATTTAAGTAATGCATACCTCCAGATCTCTGTACGGGTAGGAGACTTGGTTATGTTTGTCTCTCCTCCCACTCCCCCGCAAAGCAATTTTGCATGTTCTTAAGTACCACTTTTCTTAAAGATTCGTTTGCTTCTTGTGGAATAATGGCATTTTGTGCTTGGTGCTTACAACTGTTTGGCTATCTATGGACTGCATACTGCCTCCCTGAAAATCTAAAGCATGCTGTGCTTCCATGCCTTCTGCAATTTCCAGAGCTTTTTCTAAATTAAGGTGGACTCTGCCAATAGACATCTCTGAATTCTTTCATTGGAAATATTAGACAAACCTAGCTTGCAGCATGGCACACAATGTATCTCCAGAGCCACCAAACTTTTAATTAAACTGTATGTTTTTGCTTCACAAACAATAAAATGGCACTTTTGTTATCACCCTGTGTATCATTTGCAGTAAAGCATGGGAAAATCTGTGTCCTGAATCCAGATCTCCTGCTCTACACCATACACTTTCATTTTACCATAGAGCATGGGTGGGCATAGGGTCCTCTGCAGGCCAGATTCATAAGAACGTAAGAATGGCCATACTGGGTCAAACCAAAGGTCCATCGAGCCCAGTACCCTGTCTGCCGACAGTAGCCAATGCCAGGTGTCCCAGAGGGAGTGAATCGAACAGGTAATGATCAAGCAATCTCTCTCCTGCCATCCATCTCCACCCTCTGACAAACAGAAGCTATGGACACCATTCCTTACCCATACTGGCTAATATCCATTTATGGACTTAACCTCCATGAATTTATCTAGCTCTCTTTTAAACCCTGTCATAGTCCTAGCCTTCACAACCTCCTCTGGCAAGGCGTTCCACAGCTTGACTATACGCTATGTGAAGAAGAACTTCCTTTTGTTTGTTTTAAACCTGCTGCCCATTAATTCCATTTTGTGGCTCCTAGTTCTTATATTATGGGAATGAGTAAATAACTTTTCCTTATTCACTTTCTCCACACCGCTCATGATTTTATAGACCTCTACCAAGCTGCTGGATCCAGTCCACGGATGCCCTGTCACTGCCCCGGCCCCAGGTCAGTCAGGGCCTAGGGGCGGGGGAGTGCACAAAGTCTCCTCACCCCCGTAAGAGCACACAGTGGCTAGAGAGACAAGCCAGCTGTTTTAAAACAGACGGCATTTATCTCTAGCAGCTGAGTGCCTTTGAGCGGGAGGGAAGCTTTGCATGCTCCCTGCATCCAGGACCTGTGGGTGGGGACCACACAAAGTCTCTTGTGTGCTGTCTCCTCCCTCCCAGGGGCACGCAGTGAATAGACACACACTGGCAGCCAGCATGTCTCTCTAGCCGCACTCTCTTATGGGGGCGAGGAGACTGCGCGCTCTGCCGCCCCTAGGCCCTGATTGGCCTGGGGGCAGGCAGACTGCATAGGTCTCCTTCCACTAGGTGCCTAGAGGGAACACCAGCTGTTTTAAAAGAGCTGGCATTTCTCTCGGGGGAAGGGGGAGAGCAGGGCAGGAGGGGGAAGACTTCTTGTGCTCCCCATCCCAGTCCAATCAGGGTGTGGGGAGCACAAGACGACTCCAGGCCCTGCCCATTCCTCCTGAGACTCTGCCCCTTCCAGGTGGCCCGGAGCCACTTCAGAAATTTCTGAAGTGGCCCACTTAAAAATGATTGTCCACCCCAATATGCAGCCTTGTTTCTTTGCAGTAAATAAGGTTGACACTTACATAGTGCATTTTACTTGTTGGCCGTTTTCAGTTTATCCTCATCACCAGTGTAGTATATGCAGACTCAAAACCGCCTTCATCCAAATAACCCCAAGTGTGGGCCACTGACCCTAACCAATACCCTCTGGGAGTACACCAAATTTCAAAAGCAATCTGAGCATGTCGATTTTAGAGGATCTAGCAAAGTTATCTTTTGAACAGAAGCTATAGGGCAAATTAACCAGAGTGCTGCTGCTTTACCACAATAATGGTGGACCCTTGTGCCTGAGTGGAGTCCTCTTTAGGTCAACAGGTGTCTTCAGGGGCATAAGTCTCTAGATATAGCTGAGGACTGAGACCTAGATGGATGTGCCTTTGTTTCTCATATGTTACTGGAGACGAGTCATTGGGCAGGGTGTCCCAGCATTCACTAATATGCTTCTCGAGCTGATTCTTGCTCAAATCTAACTAATCAAATGGGGGGGTTTGGGAAGGAATTTTCCTTCAGGTTAGATTGAGTGTGAGATTGAGGGGTGGGGTTCACCTTTATCTGCAGCCTGTGGATGTGGGTCATTTGCCAGGATCTGGGTGCTCGCGAACAGGGTGAGTGCTAACAGGAGGGAGTTTTGAGAGGCTCTCCTGGAGGAGGAGAAGGAAGGAGCAAACTAAAGCACCTTGGGGTAAGTGGCTGCTTATATTTGGAGGTTTTGGGCTTGTGTGTGTTTGTTTGGAGTTTGTTTGTTTGGAGTTTGTTTGTTTGTTTGGAGCGTTTGGAGTGCTGAGCTGAGTGTGTTTGTTTGTTTGTTTGTTTGAAAGGCCGTGTGCTCAGGCAGGCAGGCAGGCAGTTGGAAGCTGATTAGGTTTGAATTGAAACACCGTGTGCTGATTGGCTGAGCTGTAGGCAGAGGGAGGAGCTATCAGGGAGGCTGAGCACTTAAACCCTGCTGGTAAGCGACCAGGGAGCTTTGCGACCGGGGTGAGTGCTAACAGGAGGGAGTTTTGAGAGGGAGCTTGGGGGGAGCCAGTGACTTCTATTGCCCTTAAACTAAATCCTTTATAACAACCTCTATCTGAAACATTTAATTAACCCTCATATATAATTAGAGTAGGAAATGGAGGCAGAAGCCCAGCAGCAGAGTGGGGGCTATCCTGTTTATTGTGTCGAGTGCAGTATGTATGACTACCTACCCTGTGGGTGGGTGGCGTATGTGTGCGCTCGATGCAAGGAGCTCCTGGCCCTCAGAGACCGAGTGTGTGCTTTGGAGGCCAGGGTGGCTGAACTGGAGGAGCTAAGGAAGGCAGAGGTGTTTGTGGATGAGACTTTCCGGGACATAGTAGGGCTGTCCCACCTCAAATCTGACAGTCCTGATGCTGTTACGGAGGATGAAAGGCTCAGGGAAGGAGAGCAGTCAATGGGAGCAGAGGGAAACCATCCCATAGTTGGGACCCTCCTTCCAGAGGGTGATGTTGTATCCTCTCGTGCCGAGGATACTTCTCCGGGGGAGGGAGCTCCAGCTGTTAGGAAGAAGCAGGTTTTAGTAGTGGGGGATTCGATCATTAGAAATATAGACAGTTGGGTTTGTGATGACCGGGAGAACCGTATGGTTACTTGCCTGCCTGGTGCGAAGGTTGCGGATCTCTCGAGGCATCTAGACAGACTTATGGGCAGTGCTGGGGAGGAGCCGGTCGTCGTGGTACATGTTGGTACCAATGACATAGGGAAGGGTAGAAGAGATGTTCTGGAGGCCAAATTTAGGTTACTAGGAAAGAGACTGAAATCCAGAACATCTTTGGTGGCATTCTCTGAAATGCTTCCAGTTCCACGCGCAGGGCCAGATAGACAGGCAGAACTTCAGAGTCTCAATGCGTGGATGAGACGATGGTGCAGGGAAGAGGGGTTTAGATTTATTAGGAACTGGGGACACTTTTGGGGTAGGGGGAGCCTATACAGGAATGATGGGCTCCACCTAAATCGAGGTGGATCCAGACTGCTGGCATTAAACATTAAAAAGGTCGTAGAGCAGTTTTTAAACTAAGAGGTGGGGGAAAGCCGATTGGTGCGGGGGAGCACCTGGATCGGACGGAGACTTCTCTTACACGAGGCTCCATAGGTAGGGATTCCCTAGAAGTTAGTCAGATAGGGAACGTGGGAAATAATATATGGGCAAGATCAGATGTGAAACAATCGTGCATAAAAAAATCCAATGTGTCTGAGAAAGGCGGACATATAAATAGTGGTAGTTTTCTAACATGCTTTTACACTAATGCTAGGAGTCTGTCTAATAAGATGGGTGAACTGGAGTACCTCATATCAAAGGAGGAAGTTGACATAATAGGCATCTCAGAAACATGGTGGAATGAGGACAATCAGTGGGACACTATCATACCGGGATATAAATTATATCGGAAAGACAGAACAGGTCGTGCGGGTGGCGGAGTGGTACTATATGTGAAGGATAATATAGAATCAAATGAAGTAAAAATCCTAAAGGAATCAAAATGTTCCATAGAATCATTATGGATAACAATTCATTCCTCTAATATGAATATGGCATTAGGAATATATTACCGACCACCTAACCAGGACAGTGATAGTGATGCTGAAATGATAAGGGAGATTAGAGAGGCTACCAAAATAAAAAACACAGTAATAATAGGAGATTTCAATTATCCCCATATTGATTGGGTGCATGTCACCTCAGGACGGGATTCAGAGATTAAATTTCTTGATGCCTTAAATGACTGCTTCTTGGAGCAGCTAGTACAGGAACCCACAAGGGGAGAGTCGATTCTCGACCTAGTCTTGACTGGAACGCAGGATCTGGTCCGAGAGGTAACTGTTACTGGACCGCTTGGAAATAGTGACCACAATATAATAACTTTTAATATTCCTGTGTTGGGAAGAACACCGCAGCGGTCAAACACTCTGGCATTTAATTTCAAAAAGGGGAATTACACTAAAATGAGGAAGCTAGTTAAACAGAAACTAAAAGGGAGAGTAATTAAACTAAAATCCCTGGAAGCTGCATGGGAACTGTTTAAAGACACCATACTAGAGGCCCAACTTAAATGTATACCCCAAATAAAAAAACACAGTAAGAGACCTAACAAAGAACCACCATGGCTAAACAGCCATGTTAAAAAGGCAGTGAGAGAGAAAAGGGCAGCTTTTAAAAAGTGGAAGTCAAATCCTAGTGAGGAAAATAGAAAGGAACATAAACACTCCCAAATTAAGTGTCATAATGTAGTAAGAAAAGCCAAAAAAGAGTTTGAGGAACAGCTAGCCAAAAATTCAAAAAATGATAGTAAAATGTTTTTTAAATACATTAGAAGCAGGAAGCCCGCTAAAAAAGCAGTGGGGCCCTTGGATGATAAAGATATAAAAGGAGCGATCAAGGAAGACAGTGCCATTGCGGAGCGATTAAATGATTTCTTTGCTTCAGTCTTCACGGCTGAGGATGTTACAGAGGTTCCTAAATCTGAGCCAGCCTTTTTAGGTGACAAATCTGAGGAACTCACTCAGATTGAAGTGACATTAGAGGAGGTTATGGAATTAATTGATAAGCTGAATAGTAACAAGTCTCCGGGACCAGACGGCATTCACCCAAGGGTTCTGAAAGAACTCAAAGGTGAAATTGCGGAGTTATTAACAGTGGTTTGTAACCTATCCTTTAAATCCACTTTGGTACCAAATGACTGGAAGATGGCCAATATAACACCAATATTTAAAAAAGGCTCTAGAGGAGATCCTGGCAATTATAGACCGATAAGTTTAACATCAGTACCAGGCAAATTAGTAGAAACACTAGTAAAGAGTAAAATTGCAAGGCACATAGAAGAGCACGAATTGTTGGGCAAAAGTCAGCATGGTTTCTGCAGAGGGAAGTCGTGTCTAACTAATCTGTTAGAATTCTTTGAAGGGGTTAATAAACATGCGGACAAGGGGCACCCAGTGGATATAATATACCTAGATTTCCAGAAAGCCTTTGACACGGTCCCACACCAAAGGCTTTTACGTAAATTAGGTGGTCATGGGATAGGAGGAAAGGTCCTTTCATGGATCAAGAATTGGTTAAAAGACAGAAAACAAAGGGTGGGAATAAATGGTAAATTTTCACAATGGAGGAGGGTAACTAGTGGTGTTCCCCAGGGGTCAGTACTGGGACCAATCCTGTTCAACTTGTTCATCAATGATCTAGAAAATGAGGTAAGCAGTGAGGTGGCCAAGTTTGCAGATGACACAAAGTTGTTCAGGACAGTCAAAAGCAAAAGGGATTGTGAAGAACTACAAAAAGATCTCAGCAAACTGAGTGATTGGGCAGCAAAATGGCAAATGAAATTTAATGTGGGTAAGTGTAAGGTAATGCATGTTGGAAAAAATAACCCAAATTACACGTACTACATGATGGGGTCAAATTTAGCTACGACAGATCAGGAAAGGGATCTTGGAGTTATAGTGGATAGTTCTATGAAGACATCCACGCAGTGTGCAGCGGCAGTTAGTAAGGCAAATAGGATGTTAGGAATTATTAAAAAAGGGATAGATAATAAGACAAAAGATATCATACTTCCCCTATATAAAACTATGGTACGCCCACATCTCGAGTACTGCGTGCAGATGTGGTCTCCTCACCTCAAAAAAGATATATTGGCATTAGAAAAGGTTCAGAAAAGGGCGACTAAGATGATTAGGGGCTTGGAAAGGGTCCCATATGGGGAGAGGCTAGAGAGACTGGGACTTTTCAGTTTGGAAAAAAGGCGATTGAGGGGCGATATGATAGAGGTATATAAAATCATGAATGGTGTGGAGAAAGTGATTATAGAAAAATTATTTACCTTTTCCCATAATACAAGAACTAGGGGACACCAAATGAAATTGATGGGTAGTAGGTTCAAAACTAATAAAAGGAAATTTTTCTTCACACAGCGCACAGTCAACCTGTGGAACTCCTTGCCCGAGGAGGCTGTGAAGGCCAGGACTCTATTAGGGTTTAAAAAAGAGCTTGATAAATTTTTGCAGGTTAGGTCCATAAATGGCTATTAGCCAGGGATAAAGTATGGTGCCCTAGCCTTCATAACAAGGGCAGGAGATGGATGGCAGGAGATAAATCACTTGATCATTGTCTTCTGTTCTCCTTCTCTGGGGCACCTGGCATTGGCCACCGTCGGCAGATGGGATGCTGGGCTCGATGGACCTTTGGTCTGACCCAGTATGGCCATTCTTATGTTCTTATGTTCTTATGGGTCTCACTCAGTTATTTCCCTGCCATCGGGCACCTCCAATATTGGTGCACCTTGGTACCTGCTATTCTCTATGCATAGCATGTAATAGTCCAGTTTCCTGTAGGCTGTAATACGTGGGTCTTATTTCAGCCATTGGGTTTAGTGTGCAAGTACTGGGAAGTGTTGGTGGCCTGTGATATAAGGTTCTAGCAGCATTCACTTATTTTTAAATGTATTTGCTTCAATGTATTTGTGGGCCCCTTTCAGGTTTGTTTTGTGCAAACATTCCATTAATAACAATTTAATCAAAGAAATGGAAAAAAGGGGAAGCTGTGTATTCATACAGAAAGTGATGTGTGTGTCATGATCAATGCACAGGAGTGACAGGGGACCCATGTTCCCTGGAAGGACAATTAGTGATGTCCAAGCAGGGTTCAGAAAGATTTGGTCAGACTTTTTCAAAGGGGTGACAAGTCAGAGACCATTGACACCTTTTCTGCCCATATTCTTGCCACACTTGGCTGTGGCATTCAACCCCATTAGGTTTGATCACAAGGTAGGATGATGAGTGGTGTTGGGCAAGTCCCCAGCAGCAAGCATTTGTCAAACAACTTATAACAGAAGCTCCTATTCTGAAATACCAGTCATTGCACTTTGAGGCAATAGATTTAACACCCAGAGAAAGCCTGCCATCACAGAACATTTGGAGGCCAATCCCACAGAGGCAGAGGAGACTAGACTCAAACAGGGGACTGGGACAGAAAGGTAGATCACTTCCAGTGTAGTTGCCTATTGCAGAGACAAAACTATCTCCTACACCACAGGCAGTCAAAATAAGGCCCACAAGCCAAATCCATCCCACCAAGCCACCGGATGCAGCCCATGAGCACAGAGGAAGCCTCAAGCCCAGCTCCCTTCCTGTCTCATGCCCACACATTTCTTGGAGCAGCTTCCTGAATGTTGTGAGACCAGGAGCATGAGGAGGGTTTCTGGCCAGTGGGAGCTGTCTATTTGCAGGGCAGGCAGCACGCCAAGTATTCCTTCCTCCTCCCCTTCCCCAGGCTTGTAGCATTCAAAGCAGCACACATGGCCCCCGCCTGGCTGAGGAACCTGCTGGACAGAGCTGCTGGCTGGGAGCTGTGTTGCTGGCTAGGAGCTGCCCAGGTAAGCACCTCCCAGCCAGAGCCTGCCTCTGGCACCTCAGCCCCTCCCTCCCCCAACCCTCTGCCCCTCTTCCTGCACCCCTACCCCACATAACCCAAACCCTCTGCACTCCTGCTCCTATACCCCCTCCCAAACCATGCACCCCCCTTCTCCACATCACAATCCCCCCCCCCCGACCTTGCATGCCAATCCTGTATGTCTGATCACAACCCAAATCCCTTCATCCTCTCCTGTACTCTTCCCCCAGGTTACAACCCTCTCCCAAACCCTGCCTCACCTGACCACTCCTCCAGGTCAGAATCCTTTACTGCATCCATACCCCCTCCCATCGTTTCCTGCACCCCAGTCTCCTGCCCCAGGTCACAACCCCCACTTCACCCAAACACCCTCCCAGATCTCACATCTCCTTCTGCATCCCAATCCCTTACCCCAAGTTCCCATCTGCACCCAACCTCCATCCCAGACCCCACATTTCCTCCATTAATATAATGGAAGAGCATAGCTTTTGACCACTTACCAAATCCTTGCTCACCCCTATCCTAGACCATGTACCCAGCTGACTCTGTGGTAAAGACAAGACTCCAGTTTGGGAATGCACTAGTAATCTCTGGCTGAAGAGGCAGAGTAGGTTACAAGGAATCCATTAAAATGTTTGTAAAACAGAAGACTTTTTATGAACAGTAGAACTTGATTCAGGACCTATGCTCCCTGGAAGGACAGTAATTTGTAAGACATGAGAAAAACAGGGGAGCTGGGGGAGGTAGACTGGAAACACAAAAGCTATCTCGACAGATCACTGCACAACTTCTACTTGATCAACTTAACCTCATCCAGCTTCACTCTTTGCTAAGGAAAGTGTATTTTATGGGGCAAGGCTGGACACTGCAAAGGCACAGAGTTCACAAAACCCCTGGCCGGAGCTCTGACATGAGATAAAACAGATGAGAATTCAAATGCATTCTTTTCAGCTACTATGTCTGATTATATGGAAAGAAAAAAATCCAATTGTGAGCTCTGCTCCAGCCTTTAATATTAGCCTGATTTTAACAAGAAAAGGCACCCAGATAAGACTGGTATGATTATTTATTTGTCTTTTTTGCCTCAACTGATACATCTTTCAGAAAGTGAAAGAAAAAAAGCCTTAGTGACTTATTCTAGCTCTCTGTTTTGCAATAGTTGTGCTCAGTTAGCCACAGAATAGCAATAGAACCAAATAAGCAGAAATGTAGGAATGGATAAGACCTTGAGGGGTCATCTATTCCACCCCCTATCCATGAGGCAAAACTAAGTATGCCCAGACCATTCCTGTCAAATGTTTGTCGAGCCTGTTCTTAAAATCTTCCAGCGATAAAGATTCCACTACCTCCCTTGGTAATCTAGTCCAATACTTAAGCATCCTTATAGTTGAACATTTATCCTAATATCTAGTCTAAATCTCCCTTGATGCAGATTAAGCCAATTCTTCTTTGTCCGACCTTCAGTGGAGGTGCAGAAACATTGTGTAAAAGCCCTTACCATATCTGGAGACTTACCAGGTTCTTCTCTCCCCCCGCCCCCCATCTTCTATTCAAGACTAAACATGCTTAGTTCTTGATTTTTCCTCAAGAAGTGTTTAGGAAACCTGATACTGGACTTTTCTGTTTGCCCACATCTTTCCTAAAGAGCAGCAACCAGATCTGGAGGCAACTCTGCAGCAGAGGCCTCAATGTCAACTAGAGCAGAACTACCTTTAATGTCTTAAGGGCAGTGCTGAATGGAACAAACCCCAGAATGATGTTAGCTTTTATACAACCAAATCAGCTGACTCGTTCAATTTTTGATCCACTGTAACCCTAAGATTGTTTTCAGTGTGTAGCCAGTTATTCCTCACTTTCCAGTTGAGGACTTGATTTATTTCCCTTCTGCACGTACTAGTTTGCACATTCTTAATTTCAGACCATTATGCCAATTTATTAAGGTCATTTTGAATTCTAATCCTGTCCTCCAAAGTGCTTGCAATCCCTCCCATCTTGGTGATATTTGCCAATTTAGTAAATACACTCTCCACTCCATTATCCAAGTCATTCATGAAAATGACTAATAAAAGCGACCTCCTGTTGAGCCCTATGAGATTCATCTTCCCTGTTTGACAGTAAATTATTGATGACTACTCTGAAAAAAAAATGTACTCAACTACGCACCCACCTCAATTATTTCATCAACCCCACATTTCCCAAGTTCTTAGGAGTATGCCATATGGGATTGTGAAAAACACTTTACCAAACTGAGATAACATACTGCTTCCCCCATCCACTAGGCCACTAAGCCTTTCAATCTTGTGCCCAGTCACCATCACAGCTCAAGTTTTGACTATTGAATACTGCCAACAACAAAAACATCCTCCATCTCCTTCTCCAACCACTTTTGGGTGAATGGGGGGGGGGGAAGAGGGGCTCCAGGGCTTTCTACTTGACCCATCCTGCTGCATCTATACCTTGTCTCTGGGTAATCATCTATAAAATGACTGCTCATTAATCTCGCTCTCCATTCTGCATCCATCTTCTGTTTTTAAAACTAAAAATCTAAGACCGGCTCTCTGACCAAAACAAGTTTCCAGTCGCTTTTTCAAACCCTTACTCCTGTCCAAATCATGATGGATGTGATTCAACATTCTCTTTGCCAGGCTGGTCCATATCATTGGTATTACCTTTGTTCTATATTTAAAAATTAGCAGGACAATGGGCTTGTATCACTTGAGGATAATGATGTATATTAGCAAGGAGGATGTTAAAGATCTACTACTGATATACATCTTTACAGTCCAACTGTTTTTAAATGGTAAAGCTTCCCTTCCTACATCGAAGATGGGCCCATCCTCTCCAAACCCTATACTTACTACAGAGGGGAATGGTCAAGGGTTAGAGTCACGCAACCTTTACCCAGCACCAAACAGACATGCCTCAGATGCTTACTTGGAGGCCCAAGGTCTACATTAGTAGCCCATATACAAGGAGGCATACAAACCACTCACCAAGTCCTGCTGCTTCTAAGCACAGACACAGCAGCTTTGCCCTCTGATGGTATGTCTACACTACAGAGTTTTTTCAGGAAAATGACTGTTTTTCAAAAAGAACTTGAATTACTTCCACACTGCAATCATGTTCTTTCAAAAGAAAATCTAAAGAACAGAATGGTTTTTCTGACATTGGTAAACCTCTTTCTACGAGGAAGAAGCCTTTTTCCAGAAGAGCTTTTTTGGAAAAAGGTGTGTGTGGATGGGGAAGAGGGTTTTCTTTCAAAAGAAGAGGCCTCCAGGAAATAACTCAGGTGCCCTGGTGGCCACTCCATCCAAAGTAATCACAACTTTATAGTTCCTGTCTCCTGGCCCCTCTTAAAGCTGCAGGCACCCTGGACAAGCCTTGTGGCAGGAAGCTGGCCTTGGAGCAGCACCCTGACAGCGTGGCTCTCCCTGCCACAGGCCTGCTCACCCATGGCAGAGCCCACCGAAAGCCATCGAAACTCCCCTGGCTCTTGCAGGGAGCAGCACCAAGGCTCCCAGGAGCCACCCAGGGGGACCAAGAGGCAGGAACCCTCCTGGTCCAGAGCACAGATCCTGTCCTTCCACGAGCTGTGGGGCAAGGAGGAGACACGCCAGGATCTCCACTCCAAGTGCCGCAATGCAGACATTTATGGCCAGATAGCCGAGTCCCTAGTGGAGCGCCAACACCCACCCCGGACCTTGGAACAGGTCCTGAGTAAGGTCAAAGAGCTCCACCAGGGACACGAGGGCCAGAGAGCTCAGCTCGCACTCCAGGGCAGGACCCCACACCCGCCCCTACTACCAGGAGCTGCACCAAAACCTGGGGGGTGAAGAAGCCATTTCCCCACCTGTTCGTGGTGGACTCCAGCCTCAAGATGCTCGTCAGACAACATGGCCACTGTCACGTGCACCTTAGAGCCAGTTCCCATGAGCCTAGATGTCTTGCAGGCCTCCTCTGATGCCAGGGAGGGATCTTCAGGTGAGCACTCTCAGTTTTTCACACACACAGGGCAGGTGAGGCAGGCGCAGAGGGGGAGGGGTGCGAGTGTCACTCAGTGTGTTTGGACTGGACCTCCTGCTGCAGTCCGTGCACGTGAAACCACATGCAGCATTAGTGTGCACCACACGGACTCAGCAGGCAGCCCCTGAGCATGCCCTAGATCCTGCCCCCAGGCTCAGGGGAGACCACACATACCGCTGGCCCTGGGGGTGAGCCCTCCCAGCACCTGCCACAGCTGGAAGTAGGCTAGGCACAAGGGTGCAAGCACGACCCCAGACATACCGAGGAGTGCTGCACACAGCACATGGACATTCCTGAAGATGTGACGCTGCACCCGCTCCCACGGGCAGTGCTGCGAGGCGCAGGTATGCGTGTGGACCCCAGGGAGGGCCATGCTGCTCCCGGATCCTCTGCTGCTCATGGGGGGATCCCACTGTGGCCAGACACTTCCCTTTCCTGCTTGTGTGTGGGCTGGAGCGGGGGGAAAGAGGGAAGGGCGAAGTGGGCAGCATGACCCCTGTGCACCTTGGGGCCCCTGTGAGGCAGGGCCTGCTGTGCAGGCTGCACATGGCCTTGCTCCTAGGACATCCCCTTTCTCTGGCCCAAGAACTGTTGGTTGTTGCTCACAGAGGAGGGCACAGCCTCAGGGACAGTGTCTGCATGGATGACTGACCGCCTCTCCCTCTTTGTGTTCTCTACAGCTGGAGCAGTTGGGACTGAGGGGCGAGCCACGCCAACCAAGCCAACCACCAGAGCTTAGGAGACCCAAAAGCATGCCAGCATCCATGAAGACCTGATGTGGTAGCATGTCAGCATCCTGTGCGACATGCAGCAGACCCTGGTGCAGAAGATCCATGAGGACACTGAGTGGTGGAACCGGGAATGAGCTGGTCCTATGCCCCCTCACCTGTCCCTCAAGCGATGCCTCTCCTTCCTCCCCAAGTGATGACCATACTCCCTCCCCCTGCCCTCCCGACTCCATTCCAGCCCCCTCTCCTACCCATCCCACTGTGGTCCCAGTACCCACCCACCCCCAAGTCTGATGAGGTCCCTGCACCCAAGGTGGCACATCTAGCCACCTCCCCACACCACTCTGAGGCCCTCCTCCAGGTTATGAGCCTTCCTCCCTTCCCCCCCCATTTTTTTTTTAAGACAAATACAAAATTTGTTTTGTTCAAAACCAAACAGGTGTCTTTATTGAGACGTCAGGGAAGTGGGCGAAGGGATAGTACAGCAAGCCAGAGGCCCCTAGGGGGGTGGCCCTGGGGAGAGTTACTGGAGTGCATGAAAGAAACTCTATCTCAGGGCCTCCCAGATGCTCACCCTGGCCTGATGGGCCTGTCGGAAGGCAGCTGTCCGCGGCTGCTCAAAGGGTCTCCCCTTGCAGCTGGCCTCTGACCCCCACCCTGGGGGGCCTTCCCCTTCCTCTCCACAATGTTGTGGAGGACACAACATGCCGACACCACTTCGTGGATGCTGTGCTTCCCCATGTCCAGGTGGGTCAGGAGGCACCTAAACAGTGCTTTGAGGTGGCCGAAGGCACACTCCACCTGAATCCTTGCTTGGTTCAGGTGGGCATTAAATTGGTCCCTGCTGGGGTCCAGGTGGCTGATATAAGGCTTCGTTAGCCATGGCATCAGGGTGTACACCGCATCCTGAGGTACAGTAGCATCTGCATGTCCCCAACCGCAAAGAAGAATGTGCCCACCTCCAGCTTCCTGTAGAGGCTGGAGTCCTGAAAAATCTGGGCATCATGTGCCCTGCCCTACCAACTGGCAAAAACGTCCGTGAACTGTCCATGTGGTCGACCAGGACCTGCAGCATCATAGAAAAGTAGCCCTTGTGGTTGATGTACTGGGCCACCATATATTGAGGTGCACAGATCGAGATGTGGGTCCCATCAATTGCTCCCCAGCAGTTTGGGAACCCCAAGGCAGCAAGTCCAGCCACGATGGGGTCCTGGTCTCTCAGGCAGATGACCCTCCACAGCAGGATGGAACTGACCGCCCTCACAACCTGCAGGAGACAAACACACAAAACAGAGAATGAGAGAGGGGGTGCCTGAGCCCCCTCCCACCTCCACTCCCCTTCAAACACCCCAGGAGCCACCCCCTATGAGGCCAACTCCCCAGCAGCTGGGCTGTGTGAGGGCGGGACGGCACAACCCCCCAGAGACAGGGCTTTCCCACACCCCCACTCCACCCCCCAGACCACCTAAACCCCCCTTTCCTTAGGGTCCCCCTTTTTCAGGACTCCCCCCCCCCCCCCACTCCATGGACTGCAGCCCAAGAGTGCATTACCTCCACGAGGAGGGCCCCAATGATGGACTTCCCCAAGCCAAACTGGTTGCCCACTGACGGGTAGCTGTCTGGGGTAGCGAGCTTCCAGAAGGCGATTGCGACCCGCTTCTTCTGGGGGATGGCGGGCCACAGGTGGGTGTCATGTCATCGGAGGGCAGGGGTGAGCCAGGCACACAGCTCCAAAAAGGTGGTCTTCCGCATGCAGAAGTTTTGGAGCAACTGCTGGTCATCCCACCACTCCATGAGCAGCCAGCCCCACCAGTCAGAACTGGTGTCCAGCCTCCAGAAACACCTATCTACTTAGGTGCAAAGATGTTGCAAGGATGCACCCAGGGAGAGTGTCCCCAGAATGAGCTCGGGGTCAAGCTTGGTCAGGACCAGGAAGGCTGCCAGCACAAAGCGCTGCAGAAACTGTAGCATGGCCGTGTGGGGCCATTGCATGCCCAGGGGCAGCTCCGGCTCCATGGCACAAAGGAAAAAGCTGGGCAAGGGGGTTCCTTTAAGCACGTGTCTCTGAAAGGCTCCGGCACTAGCACTCGGAAGCAACTGGTGACCTAAATCCTTGCCTGAAGTGGTTCTGGGTGGCCTTTTATGCGAGAAAGTGTCCAATCAGTCTGGATGCTATCTTTCAAAAAAGCAGATCGCTTTTTCGATGTGCTTTGGCAGTGTAGATGCTCTCTTTCAGAAGAAGTTTTTTTGGAAGAGATCTTCCAGAAAAGCTTTTTCCAAAAGAAGCCTGCAGTCTAGACATAGCCTGAAACTCTTGTGCTAGTTACCTCTGTTCTGAGCTAGTGGAATAACCTGGATAACTATAATAGACCAGTTAGCCAAATATCAGTCCTGGGTAAAATAATGGAAAAGGTGATATGGGATTCAATTAAAGGGTAAGAAAATAAATAATATAATTAATGCCCATCAGCATAGTGTTATAAGTGGTCTGGTCAAACAAACCTGATTTTGTTCTTTGGTGAGATTACAAATTCAGTTGCTAAATGTAATGGTGTAAATGTAATATATTTAGACTTTTATAAAGTATTTGACTGACAGTCTGAATTAAAAGATGTAATGAATATTTAACTATATAAAGTTGAACAGCTCCAGCAAGACAGACTGACTGTGTAGCCTGATAACATACTCACCTACTCTGCTTAATTTATAACAGGGGTATACCCTGGGGTTTAGAAAAGCCAGGTTCAAATCCCTACTCAAAAAACAGACAGAGTTGAACCTGTCTCTCACATTCCTAGTAAGTGTTCCAACCACAAGGCCAATCTCTCACAATATCTAGTTTATCTGCTAGTGTGGAACAAATGCTTCTTTTGCAATGGAGAGTGTTGGGGGTGGGGTGGGGTGGGAAGGCAAAACAGTTCTTGCTTTCCAGCCAGCCCTGCAAGCTACCTGCAACCAAGCCAGTATGGAAGGAAAATCCACCAAATGTGTCCAATTCAAAGATTCTACAGGTCTCTCTTCTGTGACCCCACTAAAGAATACCAAAAAACCATGAAAAAACTGCTCATGAAACTCCCTGATGCTACTCAGGAACAAGTTTACGCTAACCCTCCTCCCCCCCCATCCCTGACCAGGAACTTTCTATCTACTACCCAAAATACACAAACCTGGTAATCCTGGATGGCCCATCATTTCCAGCATTGGCACACTTACCACAGGATTATCTGGCTATATCAACTCCCTCCTCAGACCCTACGCTACCAACACTCCTAGTTATCTCTGTGATTCCTCAGGAAGTCAGTGGTAACTCCAAAACATCAATAATCTTCCTGAAACTACATCCATGGTGGCTAGGATGGTATAAGCCCTCTGCACCAACATTCCACACAAAGACAGATTACAAGCCATCAGGAACACCATCCTCGATAACTACACTGCACACCTGATTACAGAGCTCTGCAACTTTGTCCTCACCCACAACTACTTCCAATTCAGAAACAATTTCTATCTCCAAATCAGTGGCACAGCCATGGGCACTCGCATGGCACCACAATATGCCAACATCTTTATGGCTGACCTTGAACAATGTTTCCTCAGCTCTCGCTCCCTAACATCCCTACTTTACTTACACTACATTGATGACATCATCATATGGACCCATGGAAAAGAGACTCTTGAATTCCACAAGGATTTCAACAACTTCCACCTCACTATCAACCTCAGCCTGGATCAGTCCACAAGGGAAATCCACTTCCTGGACACTACAGTACAGTTAAATAATGGACACATTTCCACCACCCTATATCGGAAACCTACCGAACACTACACTTACCTTCATACTTCCAGCTTCCATCCCAGACACATTTTTCAGTTGATTGTATACAGCCAAGCCCTACAGTACAACCGGATTTGCTCCCACCCCACAGACAGAGACAGTCACCTACAGGATCTTTACAGAGCATTCCTAAAAACTGAAATACCCACTTGGGGACGTGAAAAAACAAATTGACAGAGCCAAAAAAATACCCAGACATGAACTACTTCAAGACAGACCCAAAACAGAAAATAACAGAACTCCTCTTGTTGTTACCTACAGTCCACAACTCAAACCCCTCCAACGCATTATACACAATCTACAACCCATCTTGGAAAATGATCCCTCACTCTCAGAGGCCTTAGGAGAAAAACTTATTCTTGCTTACAGACAACCCCCTAACTTGAAACATATTCTTTCTGATAACCATGCCACACAACCACATCATAAACCTCCAGGAACCCAGCCCTGCAATCAAAAAAGATGCCAACTCCACCCAAATATCTACACTGGCGAATTCATCACTGGAGCAAACAACATAAGCCACAAAATCAAAGGGTCATGTGACTGTACATCCAGTAATTTGATCTATGCCATCAAATGACAGCAGTGCCCCACTGCTATATATATATATATATATATATATATATATATGACAAACTGGACGTTCTCTGCGGGAAAGAATCAATGGACACAAATCAGATATACGTAAAGGAAATATACAGAAGCCTGTTGGTGAGCATTTCAACTTGCCTAATCACAGTCTGACAGACCTGCAGGTGGCTGTCTTGTCACAAACCAGCTCTACAAGCCAAATACACAGAGAAGCCCTGGAATCCCAGTTCATCCACAAATTCAATTCACATGCTAATGGACTCAATCATGATATGGGCTACTGGGGACTCTACATATTTAATAACCACTGAAGGTGCTAACAGCTCCCAGAGTGGTATACTTTCTGTTTTAGATATCGATCTATTGACTTTGATTTTTATCTGCTTAGGTTTAAGTACCCATTCTCCAAATACTTAATGATGTATCTCTCACCCTCCTCCCTTTTTCTCTGTCTCTCCCCTCTCCTATTTATTTCAAGTTTTCATATCCCCAACTCATAACTCCGGTCATCTGAAGAAGTGGGCTGTGCCCACAAAAGCTCATGATACCATCTATATGTTTCGTTAGTCTATAAAGTGCTACCAGACCATTTGTTGTTTTTTCTGTAACAGACTACCTTGGCTACCCCCTGAAGCTCCTGATATATGCAAGTATTAACTATAGGCTGGAGTGCTTCCCTCCACTAGGAATGAAAGCACTGTTGGACAGCCTTAGCAAATATAGAATTAAGAAAAGATGTCATATGAGCAGAACTAGTAACAGAAAGAGAGTTCTGCTCTTTCCTGGAGATGGAACAGTAGTGCAAATAGTCATACTGAGCAGCTGTCATAGCTACTTTGCACTTCCTACTCAGCTACTTTGGAGAATGGGCTAGAGAGGGAAAGAGAGTTTAATGTCCTCTCTGACATTATAAGGAACAGTATCCATAAAGAACTTCTGGAAGTATGTCAATTGTATGGCTTATTACTCGGGTCTTAGCTACAAAGCAACACAGATGCAAGACTTGCTCACGCACATCTGAATATTGATGACAGCAGTTTAAAGGGCTAACAGGATCAACAGAGTAATCTAAGAAAAGAACATGAAGTGAAGCAGTCCCAGGGGAATTATTTTGTCCCATTAAATAGAATTGTTGCAAACAGCTTTTAAAAAGCAGTTCCAACCATCAGCCTGAAAGAGGGAACCTCTGGGATGCTCTACTCACACCTGGCCAGTGCTGCTTCCTGGTAGTTTTGGGGATTAGCTCTGCAAGGCAGACCACCCTTACTACAGTTCCCTTCTGTCAGTCTCTCACTCCAGGACCTACTATCTCTTCATGATTTGTGTCTCCAGCCAGGGGGCTTTCCCCTTCAAGGGTAACTTTCAGAGTCTCTTTTCACAAGTAGCATCAGGTCCTTCTCAGGCCACCATCTCTCCATCAGCATCTCTGGTAGTATTTGTATCCATTACTTTTAACATCACCTCTCTGCAGTAAGGAAATTAAGAGCCACCCTCTACTCTGGGTTCTAGTCCATGTCCCTGCAATAAACAGTTACCCCACTTCCTGACCTTCCTGCCTTCAGTTACCTCAGGAACAGAGACTGCAGAAACTTCCTCCCTACTGCTTATCTACATTATTTCCAGCCTCCTGGCTTTACAGCCCCTGCCTGTTTCCTCACAGGTGAGCTTCTTTCTAATCAAAGCTCTTCACACAGCCTAAATCTCCTTGTTCATGACTTAATTGGATGATTGGGTCCACCTGGCCTAATTCAGCTCTCAGGGACCACATGAGGAGCACACCCCATCATACCACCATTTCTATATAGGCATATACTGGCTCCCATGGTGTTACTAATTTAACATGACAAGCAGAATTCTGTTTTACACCTCTGCAAAACATCGCATAGAATTTTCTCACCCAATACTGTGCTCAAATTGGGAGTAAATAATGGTCTGAAGGCCAATGTTTCATTATCCTTTAAGAAATGTCCAGTTCCCTTGAGTCACATAAAAGCACATGCAGGTGAGGAAAGGGTAAATGGGAAGAGGCTTTTTTGCTGATGGAGACAATAATTTTTAGACAAATGAGAGTGTACAAAATCTTAATCAACCTGTCATCACATGCAGCTTTTAAAATTATTTTAGTATCTGCATGAGTTGATATTTATTGACATTTTTGTTCTGTATAAACATGAAATTGTATTTATCATCAGAAATGATACTATTACACTAGAGATTAGTCCCCAAAGGGCATAATCAAGAGCTATGCTATTTTCTCTCAAGGGGCCAGATTCTATTCCAAGCCCCACATTGGCAATAAATCTGGAACAATCCCATTAATAGAGTTACTGTGAAATTATACCACAGCAACTGAGAGCAGACCAAAGTCTAACCTCAGTACATGTCATATGATTCATTGCTGGAACAAGTGAAAGTTTAAGGCTTCAAGAAGAATGTTGACTTCTTGTCAATATATTTCATTCTATCCCAGGAAGTCAGATTGAGGCACAATATACTGCATACAAAGGAAACATTTTCAGTTTGTTTGGATAGCATATTATTCAGTTTGATATTGGGAATGTAGAATCAGCAAAAGTGCCAATAGCAACAATAAAATGGATTCATTATATAGCCTAGAGCAAGAGGACACAGAATTGGGGTTTAACTGCAGATTATTCTTAATCTGATTTTATTCAATATCCTTCTCACACAACAAATTGTTGAATGATCTTCAGATTATTTGTCTTAATCTTAGATTATTTTCTCCTCTGAGGTTTATGATCAATATTAGCTATTCAACTATATGGCTACATCTACACTACTAGATTTTTGTGCAAAAATCTGCGGACGGTCCACACCTCAAATGAGCTGTTGCGCAATTAAATGGGCAGTTAAATGGCAGAACAGAGGGTTTTCTCCACCATAGGTAAACCTCCTTTTCTGAGGCATAACTGCTTTTAGCACTACAGCTATTGTGGAAGTGTGGATGCTCCAGAGGGGTTTCTTGTGCAAGAAACCCCTATGGGAAAAAGCACAGGTGAATGGCCTTCAGAGCTTTCTTGAACAAGAGCGTCCATGCAGTGTGGACACTCTCTTGTGCAAAAGCACGTGGCTTTTGCGATGTGCTTTGAGGTGTGGACGTGCTCTTGCGCAAGAAGTTTTTGTGCAACAACTCTTGTACAAAAGGCTTCTTGTGCAAGAAGCATGTAGTGTAGACATAGCCTGTGAGCCTGAGGCTACGTCTAGACTGCAGGCTTCTTTTGGAAGAAGCTTTTCCGGAACAGAGCTTCCGAAAAAACTTCTTCTAAAAGCGCGTCCACACTGCCAAAATGCATCGAAAAAGCGATCTGCTTTTTCGAAAGATAGCGTCTATTCAGTGTGGGAGCGATCTCACATTTAAATTGTGATTCCCATGGACAGAGTGGCCACCAGGGGACCTGTGCTTTTTCCTCTTCTTCTGAAAGAACTCCCTCTTCCCCATCCACACATGCCTTTTTCCAAAAGAGCTCTTTTGGAAAAAGGCTTCTTCTTCATAGAAAGAGGATTATCAATGCCGGAAAATCCCCTCTGTTCTTTTGATTTTCTTTGGAAAGAACGAGATTGCAGTGTGGACGTAATTGAAGTTTTCAGAAAAACAGCTGTTTTCCAAAAAAATTCTGTAGTGAAGACATACCCTGACATTTTAGTTTCTAGTAAGCACAGAAGCTATCATTTGAGAGATCCTTTATTTGATAGAAAGAGTTAAATTATTTTAGAAAAAGAAATGAACTTGTTTATGGACAAGCTCATTGAACGAGGAGTAACAGTTAATTTGAGGGAAGGGTTTTGGATCAGACTACCACATCTACACACAGTGAGTTAATTCGGGCTACCGGCTTTTTAAAATGGTGACCAGCCGCGAATATGCTAATCAGGTGCGGAATATTTAAATCCCGCGCTTCATTAGCAACTTCGGTATGCTTCATTTGCCTCCCTAGTTTGAACTAGGGGCAAGTGTAGACATACCCTAAGTGTTTGTCAAGCAATTCCACAGCATCACTACAGAGAATCTTCTTAACACCTAGTGTAGAATAGACTGGAAAATATATACCACTTTGCTATCAAATCCAAAAGATACCACTTCCAGGACAATGTCCCATAAACCATAAAACCATTCTGAGCATTGGTCAGATCTGATTCAGATGAAAAAAGTGCCACAGACTTTATGTTTAATTTTAGCTGGTCTGGATTTTATCATTAAAAAAATATCAATTCCCCACACATGCACAAACTGATAAAAAATATATCCATTGATATGGAAGTTTTTCCAAATATTTCCAAAGTTTACAATTAGGCAAAATAGGAAAAATGCTGCTTAGAAACTTTTCAGATCACTGGATTTTTATACTAATCTTTTGAATTAGGTAGTTTACAAGTGAAAAAGTGAAAGTGAAGTGAAAAAAAACACAACTTGGCATGATTTGTTGATTTAAAGATAAATTGTGAACATCATATGACATGAGTATGATTTAACAGTTTATGAAGCTTTAACATTTTAAGTCTCTGTGTCTGATATCATAAAATAATTTTTTCACACTCCCTCTGCCCCCAATTTCCCACAAATGGAAAAATGTAAATAGACACAAATTATTTAAAACCCGTAATTTCATACAACTGTGAAAAATTAAATCAATAAAAATCTTTTTAAAATGCTCAGACATTGACATTATCCATTAAATTTTGCCAAGCCTAATATTGCAGCCTCTAGGTATCCATTGCAGTTTCTAATCAACATACTATCCTAACCTTTTTTAGTTTGTGAAATCTGATAGCTCAAAGCAAAATTGGTTGCCTTCCCCTCTATAAGGCTGTCAATACTCTTATTTCACCCGGAAGCAATATCTCACATGGAAACATAGTCCTGGTAGACTACCCAAAGGGAAAAAAATCAAGTTTTTATTTTAACAAACATTCGTTATTCAAGCTCTGGAATTTTTCATAATTAAATGTATATGTCACGTAATGTTATAAACAAATTTTTCACATTAGTTTAATCCACAATTTCTCATAGTAGAAAATGAGACGAAAATAACAATGAACACAAAAACAATGATTGGAACATTTTCTGGTTCCCTTCTATATTCTTACTATCACCAAAGAAATTATTCAACATGAAATAGAGCAAAGCTCAACCTATATCAAAATTCTGGAGATAAAAGGTTCAACTATGACACAAAGGCACTGAGGATTAAACTGCCATGCACTGCCCCAAGGGGACCTATGGGAAACATTATACCTGAAGCTAGTAGAAAATCCACTGTGCTCCACTCTCTTTTAGGACACAGCACCCATCCTCATCTCCATCTAGCCATAACTGTTGGTAATGCAGAAGGGATTTGGGGTAATTGCCACGGTGTCATCAATCCCACTCCACTCTCTTCAGAGAGGCTAGCTCTGGCAGTGGTGTTTATCTTAGGCAGTCCTTGCACTACATGATTCTGCTCAGACTCACTCTGGTTATTTACTCTCTCCCAACACTGTATTTTGTGCATGTGCAATCTAACCTATCAAGTTTTACATGTATTTTCATGATCAAAAGAAGAGCTTATCAATAAAAATAATAAAAAGTAATATCACAGCTAGAAGAAAGGGGAGTTAATAGTACTGTATATAAACCAGAAACTAGAAATTTTAAAAAAATGATAAGGAAAGAAAAGGGACACTGAAATCTGTGCCCAGCTGAGTTGTGGAAAATAGAAAAATTTGAAGTATAGGAACCAAAAGGAATCCTAGAAATAGATTTGGTCCCTTAGAAGATTGAAATGGTAGAATAATGTAGAAAATTCAGAAGTGTTCAATAAATATTTCTGTTCTGATTTGGAGGAAAACAGATAGAATTCCTTCAATTCCACTGGTATCTCAGGATTTTGAACCTCTGTTGAAGCTAGACATTTTTAAATCAGCAAGCCCAGACAGCCTACAGCCAACAGTTTTTTAAAAAGCTAGCCAAGAAACTTGCTACACCAATAATGTTGATTTTCAATACATTTTGGAACACTGCAGAAATTCCAGAAAACTGGAAGAGCTAATATTGTGCTAATATTTTAAAAGGGTAAATGGGATGACTTGGATCATTATAGGCCTGTCAGTTCAACATTGATTCTGGGAAAGATAATGGAGAGGTAGCTGATAAAGACCTTGATTAATAAAAAAAATTAAAGGAGGGTAATATAAAATAAATGTCAATCAATATGTGCGTAGAAATATGTTTGACCCTGTCAAACTAACTTGACATCTTTTTTTTATAAGGTTACAAATTTGATTGAAAAATGTAATAACACTGAAGTAATATACTTGGCTTCTGTAAGGCATTTGACCTGGTAATACAACATTTTGAGTAAAACAACCATCTCATACAATGGAAAGTTAAAATGACGCACCTTAAAGGGAGTTAAAACTGGCTAACTGATAGGTCTCAAAATGTAACTGTAAAGGGGAATGGTCATTAGTATGTGATCTCTAGTCTAATGGAGTCCCACAAGAATCTGTTCATGATCCTATGATATTTAATATTTTTTTCAATGAGCTGAAATAAAAAAGTAAATCATCATTTATAAAGTTCACAGATGACACAAAAGTTGAGGAAATGGTGATAACGAAGACAAGTAGTTGATACAGAGCCATCTGGGTCACTAGTAAAACAATGTGTTTTAATTTGGATAAATGTAAATGTCTACATCCAGGAACAAAGAATGTGGGCCAGACTTTATAGGATGGGTGACTCTGAAAGAGATTCAGGATGGGGGTAATGAATGATTATCAGCTGAATGTAAGCCTTTATTGAATGCTCTGGCCAAAAGGCTTATGTGATCCTTTCATGCATAAACCATGGAGTCTCAAGTAAGGATAAAATAACCCCTCTGTGTCTGTATTTGGCTCCGGTGCAACCACTGCTGGAATAGTGTGTTCAATTCTAGTATCCACAGTTCTAGAAGGATGTTGATAAAATCAGACAGGAGAGCAACAAGAATGATATAAGACAGGTTTTCTAAACTTTTAATGTGATTGTGCTCCTTGACTATGTATTTAGTTTAATTAAGAGAAGATTAAGGGATGGCTTGAATATAGACTATAAGTATCTACATGGAGAACAAATAATTCATAATAGACTCTTTAATCTAGAAGAGAAATATATAGGATGATCCACTGGTTGGAAGTTGAAACTAAAGAAATTCAGACTGAAAATAAGAAGTATACATTTTTACAATGAGAGTAATTAATTACTGAAAAAAATTACCAAAGGTGGTGATGGAAAGATTGGTTGTTTTTGCAAAAGACGTGCTCTTAGTATTATTTTGAGGAGGTTCTATGACCTGTGTTATGTAGGAGGGTAGCTAGATAATCATGATGGTACCTTCTGACCTTGGAGTCTATGATTCTAAGATGTCTGAATACCTTTTTTTTAAAGAAAACAAGGAGTCCTGTGGCACCTTAAAGACTAACAGATTTATTTGGGCATAAACCTTCATGGGCAAAGACCCACTTTGTTAAGTCTAGAAGGTGCCACACATCTCCTCATTGTTTTTTCAGAAACAAACTAAAATGGCTACCCCTCTGGTTCTGTAGAAATAATGAGTTTGTATTCTCAATTACAGAACACTCCTACTGCTAAGAGTCTAATCTAATGGCTTGTCAGATGCAATAAGGAAAAAGGTGCACCACCACACAACTACAGCCTAGCAAGGTGTTTAGCAGCACATAAACAGTTTGGATAAATTATTTCCTTGGATTGCATGCTATTTTGAGTTGACATTTTTTAAATTGAAGCTTAATGAACTTGTGATGTTCTAAGATATTGGGAGTTGCCTCTAATGAATAATTATGATGGGAGGCTGCTTTCATTAAAGGCCTATTTTGTACACAGAAAAATAAATTGAGTCAGAGCTCAGTCTTGATTTTTTTTATAGAATTGATCAACACCTGCTACATAAAGAAAATAATGGGCCTGGAGTTTAGCCAGGAGGATTAAAAGAGCTTACGCATTAGAGGTCAAGTTTCTTTACAGCTTACCACACATCTAGAAGATATATTCTTGCAAAGAAATACCAAACAATTCTCAACCAATAGCAACAGGGCTATCTCTGCCAATTTTGTTTGCATTTGTAGCTCCAGAAACAATGCAAAAGCACTTAATGAATATTTCATGTCCTTTTGTGCTGCTGCTTAATGGGGGGGAGGGGAGGAAAGGTTAGATCTCTTTTTGTTGGATTTGTCATTGGAACCATATTTAAAACTATGCTTGGTCACATTTCCTTTCAGATTAATCACCTTTGGAATAAAGTACAATACAGATTGAATCTGATCAGTACTGACCTCTGTTCCATTTCCAAAACAGAAAAATCTATGAAAGATCCAGAAGGGATGGCCAGACAGATTTGCTCTACTTGGGCTTACTATTAAAGAAATGATTTAGAAAATGGGTCAGCAACTTTTTCAAACCAAAGAGCCAAACTACATCAAAATTCAGGGTCTGAGAAGGGGTATAGGCATAGGAGGGGGCAGAGAATTTGAGTTATGAGGTATAGGGGGCAGAGGGAGAGAAGGAAAGAGGGAACTACGAGCTGGGGTGTCAGAGGCAGGTCCTAGCCAGAAGACTTACTAGTGAGACTCCAGACCAGCAGCTCAGCAAGTTTCTCAGGAGCTGCCCTGCCCGCCCTGCCCCGCCCCGCCCCGCCCCGCCCCTCCCTTCCCTTCCCTTCCCCTGGCATGGCCACGTGCTCTGTGAATACGAGCCTGAGGGGAGGGGGGATTGGTGCTTCATGCACTGCCTGTTCTTGAAACAGATAGCTCCCATTGGCCAGAAACCGGCCAATGGGATTGTGCTGGGGGAAGAAGCAGCCATGAAGCACTATTCCCCACTCCCCTCCCAGATCACAGTTTGTGGAACACAAATGGCCCTGCAGCCTTTCTAAGCATTGTGCGGGGACAGGCCAAGCAGGGGAGTCTACCTAAGGGCTCCCTGCTGTGTCCACAGGCTGGATTGTTTTGCCTAGGCCTCCTGTAGCACCAGCACAGGCTCCCTGCTGCAGAGTTACAAGGGGGAGCTGGGCTCAATCTTCAAAAGAGCCATATCTGGCTCCTGACTCATAGGTTGCCAATCCCTGCTTAAGGATATGTCCTGCTTAGTACAGTGGGTTTGTTGTGAACACATTACACTAGGATTGGGCAAATACCAGCCCAGGGCCAGATCTGGTCTACCAGGGTTAACTCCTAGTCGGCTCCCTCACTGCCATATTTACCCAAGCCTCCACAGCTATAGGGAATTGTAGGTCCTGTTGGCCGTGAATCACCATTCCCAGCTAATGAGAGCTGCGATCACCCGTACCTGCAGAGGTGAAGGTAAATATAGCAGCAGCGGCCCAACAGGGGCTAACCTTGGTGAAACTCCACATTTTATTGCCCACCTCTGCATTACACCGATCCTGTCTATGCAACTGTATCTCATCTCTCCATGGCAACTCAACTCTACTCTACTTTATAAATGTCTTGAAGGGTAGAACCTATGCAATAGGAAAGGCTCTTTCCATATGCTCCACTCAAATATGAAAGATTAGTCAAGGTGCTTTTACTGACAGTTTCACAACATGAAAAAGGATGACGGATAAATGTAGGATACTGCCAGTAGAGGTTTTTTTGTTTGTTTTTGATACTTAACTACCCCTGCTAGAGTCAAAGATTACTGGCTTTAGAGCTAGTTCTAGGTACCATTTTGGACAAAACTGCCTATGTTCCAGCTTATTTATATGGATTGGTTGGGGCAGTAGAGGGGATGAATGTAAAATTGCCCTTTCTACCTAGATGCTGAAATGGGTCTTCAAATTTCTTGCTGGACCAGGAAGAGAGAGACCAAACTCAGCTTTTGATCTCTTTTTGAATACCTATGTACATGCAGTAGACTGCCCACCATTTAAAAGATATCCCTATGACTCCTGATGTTCTTGTATTAAGTAGTAAGAAACCAGACATTTTTTCCATTCACTTGATTATTTGATTTACCACTATTGCCAAATATTTCTTTCCCTTCGAACATAGACTATGTACAGAATCTACCGGCAAATCTTTCTTCTAGATAAGGGTATGGCTACACTACAGCATTATTTCGAAATATCTTAATTTGAAATAGTTAATTTGAAATAAGTTATTTCGAAATAACACGTCTATACACAAAATGCAATTTGAAATAGCTTTTTGCTAAATCAAAATAGCGTGTCCACACTGATTGGACGCTGAATCGCATTTAAGGCCAGCTGAAACCGGTTCCGGCAGGGCATCAGGTCAGTAGTTGCTTTGTGTGGCTGCTGTCTGAGGCTATCTGAGGCTTGTGCTTAAAGGGACCCCCCTGGACAGCTGGTTCTCAGCTTTCCCTGCTTGCTTGTCTACCTCACTGAGGGACAGCAAAGCATTTTTCTCTCTGCCTGCTTGGTTGCCCTTACTCGGGACACCACAGCACTCGGCACCATGGAGCAAGAGCCGCCCCCAGGCACTCTGGTGCTTCTTTTGGATCTTTTGCTGCAAGCCTGGCAGCAAGTGCTAGAGACTGCCTGGCACCATCTGCAGCAGCCCAACCCCCAGGTCCTCTTCTGGACCCCCTTGGGGGCCGTGGAGGAGCAGCGCCTGGACGCCAGCGTGCCCCGCTGCACCTGGCGCCTGGACACCAGCAGTGACGGGTGGGACCACATTGTCCTGGAGCACTGGGGAGACCAACAGTGGACCCAGAACTTCAGGATGAAGGACACCTTCCTTGAGCTCTGCGAGTGGCTCGCCCCTGCTCTGCAGCAACGGGACACGCACATGAGGCCCTCCATTCCCTTCCACAAGCATGTGGCCATCGCCGTATGGGAGCTCTCCATGCCTGATAGCTACCGATCCGTGGTGAACCAGTTCAGTGTGGGGAAATCCACCGTCGGATCAGAGCTCATGCAGGTATGGCAGTCTCTGGCCATTGTGCCGGAGGGAGGGGGCAAGGAGTGGATGGGCTGCCCCAAGGAAAAGTGGGGGAGCGGGTGCAAGTCCTCTCCATGGGAGGGTTTGTTCTGTCCCAGCTGCACTTCGGCCTGTCCACAGTGGCCAGGATTGGGGGGGGGGGTTGCTCCTGGAGAGTGGGGGCGCAGGGCAGTGGTGGGGAAGGAGCACTCTCACAGCCAACCTGGAACCCCAGTGACTCTTGGTGGTTTTCTGTGTCCCTCTGCAGGTGGTCAAGGCCATCAATAGAGTGCTGCTCCGCAAAGTCGTCCGCCTCACCGATGTGGACGTGGTCATCAAGGGGTTTGACGCCCTGGGCTTCCCCAACTCTGGGGGGGGGCAATCAATGGGACACACATCCCCATCCATGCCCCGGAACACCAGGCCTCCCTCTACATTAACCAGAAGGGGTACTTTGCGATCATCCTGCAGGCCATGTCTGACCACTGGGGCCACTTCCTGGACATCAGCATGGGCTGGTCTGGCAAAGCACACAACGCATGGGTGTACTGCAACTCCTCCGTGTGCCAGAGGCTGCATGCCAGGACTTTCTTCCCTGACCGCTACATCAGGGTCAAGGACATGGACATGCCTGTGTGCCTGGTGGGGAATGCGGCCTACCCGCTACAACCCTGGCTCATGAAGCCCTATATGGGACACCTCAACCCCTCCCGGCAGGCCTTTAATGCCAGGTTCAGCAGGGCCTGCATTGTGGTGGAGGGGGCCTTTGGCCAGCTGAAGGCCCAATTTTTATGCCTCCTCGCCCGCCTCGACCTCTCCGAGAGGAATATTCTGCATGTGGTGGCGGCATGCTGTGTACTGCACAATTTGTGTGAGCGGAAGCGGGAGGCTTTCCTGCCAGCCTGGATGGCAGAGGCCAACCACTTGGCTGGCCTGTACGCGCAGCCCCACATGGCTGCCAGCCGGGAGGCCCATCGGGGGGCTGTCCATATCCGGGAGGCCCTGAGGGAGAGCTTCCACACAGAACAGGACTGAAGTCTCCCTGGCGTGCCCCACTGGGGCCTCGTGCCTTATTCCACCCTCACATCCTTCCACTTACCCCTCCCTAGCCCCCCTTCCTGATGTCAAATAAAATACATGTATTTTCAAAAATATAAACTGTGTTTATGTAACAAAATTGGGGAGGGTATGAAACTCTGGGGAGACTGGGAAAAGGAGGCAGGAGAGGGGAGGAGAGAGGGTGGGAGAGAGGAGGGGGAAAACTGGGAGCTGGAAGGGGGAAGCAAGGGGAAGAAGGGGGAGGGGAAGCTCAGGGCTCAGGGGTGGGAGTCTCGCCGGGCCAACTGTCTCCCAGCACGGCGGGTGTGGGGGCCTCAGCATCCCCAGGGGGACGGGGAGGAGGGTGCAGAGGCTGAGGTGGGGGGTATGGAGATTGAGGAGAGAGTGTGGAGGTTGAGGAGGGAGAGGTGGGAGGGGGAGAAGGAGTGGGAAGAGGAGCAGGAGCTGGGGAGGCAGCAGGTGCTGGAGCGGCACAAGGCAGCACGCTCTGCACCAGGGTCTGCAGATGGGCACAGATGGCATGATCCTGGGCAAGCTGCTCCCGCCGGAGCTCCAAATCTAGTTCCACCCAGCAGTCGAGGTGCAGTGCAGGGCTTGCAGTGCCCCCAGGTGCTGCTCTCGGGACCCCTGCAGTGTTCAGCTGGTCGTCCGGTGGAGCCCTCATGTGCGGGAGCATGTTCCAGGTGGGGTGGTGCACTCTGCATGTGCAGCTGGTGCGGCTGTGTTGAAAGAAGAGAAGTGGTCAGTTCTCCCTGGGGACACAGTGGGTGAAGCCCAGCCCCCCCTCTGCGAGGTGAGGATGACCGTGCCCTGCACCATCAGAGCCGATGTGCTTGCACAGAGGCCATGGTCGGAATGTCTGGTTATCCCCAGGAGTGGGAGCTGCCCCGAGACCGCACCCATGCCCCTGTGCTGTGTATAGTGTGGCTGAGGTGGGGGGGAGAAGTCCCATGCCTCTGTGTAGAGGGGGCTTGTGAAGGGAGGGTGTCCTGCTGTGTCCCGCCCTGGGGTCAGGAGCATGTCAGGTCTCTTCACACATGCGTGTGGCTATCAGGCCATGGCCCCTGTGTGGCACACAGCTGGAGCCACCTGCCCAGGGGTGGCACGGCACGTGCTCACATGTGCACAGGTTGCTGCATGATCTGTGGTAAGCAAAGCCCACCTGTGTGGTCCCTGGTCTCCCTCCCCACCCCCCCCGAGAAGGGCACAGTGATGGCACTTACATGGTGCGGCCTCCCCAGATGACCCTGGTGACTCTACTGCTGGGACAGCTCGGGGATCCGGCCAGCGTGGCATTCTCCGAGGCACCTTCCATGGCGGCTCCTTCTCCAGGCCCTGGTCAGGGCCCTCTGCTCCTGGCTCGCTGTCCCCTGGGCTGGCACGGACCATCCCGCCCCCCAGGATGCGGTCCAGGGCCTCGAAATAGGGGCAGGTATGTGCCCCTGTTGGGGAGCTGCCCCATGTGCCCTGGCATATCCCTGTTGCAATTCTTTGATTTTCATGCGTACCTGTTTTTGGGTGCACATGTGGCCTTTTCTGGCCATGGTGGCAGCTATGCGGGTGTAGATGGCTGTGTTCCTCCCTCTAGTGCGGAGATCATGGACATTGGAGGCCTCCCCCCAAACCTCAATGAGGTCCATGATCTTAACACTAGTCCAGGATGGTGCCCGCCTTCTCCGGCCCCTGGCTGGCTCCTGGAAGCTGGGGGACTGGGCGGTGGAGGGCTGGCTGGTTCTGGCTGCCTGGCTCATCGTGGGGCCACTGGGTCAGGGTCAGTGACTGCTGGCTCTGTGCTTGCAGGACTGTAGCTGGCACAGGCATTGTGGCCAGAGTCTACCCCTTCAAGGGCTCCGGGGCTGGGGGAGAGGAGAGGAGTTTTCCTGGTTTGGCCCAGAGTGGCCACCAGGGCTCCCTGGGAAGGGCTGGAGGCCCCTATTTCGAAATAAGCATCTACACAGCGTTTATTTCGAATTAGCTATTTCGAATTTGGCGTTATTCCTCGTAGAATGAGGTTTAACTAATTCAAATTAAGCGCCCTGCTATTTCGAATTTATTTCGAAATAGTGGTTTGCCTGTATAGACGCTATTAAAGATAATTCAGAATAACGGCTGTTATTTTGAATTAACTTTGATGTGAAGACATACCCTAAGGGAAGAAGAGAGCTGCTACAATGGTCCCTACAACCAGTACAAAACTTATCGTAAGGCTAGTAATACAAGCAATTCAGCTGAACACACATCATGCAATATTTGGGTTTCATGTGGAACTAAAATGATGTATAAATGCTAGCATATCCTCCATAATGGAGTTAAATGCTGCCCCGTCCCCCCCTCCCCACACACACACACACTTATTTTGACCCCTGGAAAGTTACCTGAGTGCCTAATAATGAACTGGACCTCTATTTCAGTGTTTAATTTATCCATTTATGAATTCTACATTCTGTAGAAATACCAATTATATCAATAGTGTCCGTTCTACAGGTATTCTTCAAGCAAGTTATTTATTTTTGTGGCAACCACAAGTCTACTTTACTGAATAAATACAAAAATCTCTGCTCAAATGATTTTACAATCTAATTGTGGATGTAACACAGTGAGTAAGAAAACAATATATGTTTGTTCTAGAGCTAGTGGGGGGGGAGGAGAAAAAGCACAAAATAATCACAAAACTTTGCTTCTGTTTCTCAGTGAAGTGTTCTGTTCAGTGTTTCTCAGTTGTAATATTGGGACCAAAATGGCATGCACATTAAAGTTTTTTATATATTTGTCAAATACAGATACATATAATGAGATCTATAAAATGGGAGAAATTTTCATATTTACTGTGGAGGTTGAGATTCTTCTCCTCCAAAACAGAGCCACACAACTGCTGGAGAAAATTGTATGCATAGAGAAGACCTAATGACCCAAAGAACATAAGGAAATAGTTATGGAGCTCTTTTTTCATGTAACACCATATGCTAGCACAGTACAGACCCTGCAGATACAGCATAATTCATTAGGATTAAGTGCCACTGAAATCCTGTCTAGCTATCTCTTAAAATCTGTTAGTTTTATGCCCTAGAAAATTGAACCTCTTGACCCCACAGCCTTCTCTAATCATGCACATCATATTCTGGTTATCTGCCTCCTGAAGAGGTCTAGCTAAAGCCAAAGTCATTATCATTAGATTGTGAACAGCAAAGAAAAATATTTAACTTTATTTTTATTTATTTCCCAAAACATGCAGTAAGAAAAAGATATATTTTTCAAAGTTTAAATAGGTGATGCTGTATTACTGATGTACACATTTTAGCATATTGAATTATACTGACTGCATTATACAATCAAACATTATAACAAGTCTTGTCAACAGAGGGTATGTGTGAAAGAAAGCTACAGAGAAGGCATTAGCTTTCTCTTATTTCAACCTTTTTTTCTCCTTTTAAATGTAAATGTTTTTGAAAATATCAAAAAAAGTGGCATTTATATAGTACATGATGTCAGAGCTAAAATCCAGAGCAGATATAAGATTCAGAACCAAGTCCTCAGCGAAGATGACAGAATGACCTCTAAGTCCCTCTAGATATATTTATGTAAATCTATAGGGGCTTTGAGGAAAATGGAAATATACAAAATAAAACCACAGAAAGAGAAAACAGTTGAAAAGCACTGACTGGAAAATTACAGTTATAAGTCAAAGAAACTTATCACAATTGAACGAACTTGGGTATTAAAGATAATATAAGGTTGTCAGAAGATTAAATCAAAGTCAGTCAAATAGTTTATAAAGACTTTTCCTTATACTCTAAATTTTCCAGAAAGTGGATAAAGGACAAAACTTGCATACGCACAATGCAAATCCTCACTATGCGCCAACTACACATTTATCAGGAACTCTGGACTCCTCTTGCAAAGTGAACTAGGTTTGCTTCTCACTGAATCAGTTTGGCTTTTGTTCACATGCATACTTTTTTCAGGCTTCCAATGGCTATCCAACAGTGCTTTGCAAGCTAATTGTTGCTAACCTGTCCGTTTACTTGTATGCCTTCCCTATCATGGTGCCAAGTTTCTAGGAAGACCCTTCCCCGGTCTGTAATCAAGTAGTGTTAACATTTAAGGTGATCCAGAAACCAGTCTTCTTGTTCTAACAGATGTGTGTCCTCCTTTTCTTTGTCTCTTTCTGACTCCAAAGGATAGTTACCTGCTCCCATACCATCTGCTTGTTAGTGTAACGGGCAAAGCAATGTTGAATTCAACCAGCTCTGAAATACATTTCAGATAACCTGTGCATATTTGCACTTGACACCATAACAAGAGTCCATGTTGGCTGACAGTCATTAGAAAATGGTGCAAGCCAGCACAGAAAGGAACCCTGGGGTCAAAGACAGAAGAAACAAAGGATTTCCAAAGTAGCATCCACTTGATTAATAAATCCTACTCTGTTTTAGAAACACTGGCTGAGTGTCACTGCACATAATTCCTGTGCAGTGAGCCCCTGAAAAGACATGAGCCCCTGAAAAGAAGACAAGTCTCTACCAGACATTTATTGCAGTTGGACTTGCTGAACAGAGCTCATGGTGTAAAGGGGTGCCGGCAGCCAGAGGCTCAGCCTACCCTTAAGGAAGACTTGGGTGCAATGCAGTGGTTCCTCCAAGAGATTGTTTAAAAGCTGTAGAATTGCACAGATCTTATGGATCTGTGACACCCTGGTGGGGATACCCCCAGAGAACACCGAACCATCAATTTGCCAGTAGTTACTGCCATGCATTCACACAATGCAAATTGAAAATGGAATGATTTCAGTACATGGTGTTGGTTCAACTCATGTACTGTGAGTTATCTGACACACATCAAAAACTTGGATTAAACATCCCTGTGTAGACAAGCCCTTATTTAGAACCATTTACACATCAACCTGGGAAGTTTGACCTATATCTTGGAAGATTACTCTCAAAATAGTTTGAATATGGACTTGAGAGAGTGAAAAATGGAGATGAAAGGACATTGGTGACTAAAAGTAAAAAGCAGTAATGATAAGGATGAAAGAGGAACTAAAAGACAATGTTAGTTATTTGCCAGTGTTTTCATTTGGATTTAGATATAACCTTTACTGACAATAAAATCCAAATCCAGATACAGGATTCAGGAATATATGTTCTATCTTCAGTCACCTGGATTTTTCCTCCTCAAATTAAAAGATGCTGTAAAGTTTTTTATTCTCCTTTGTTTAAACCTCTCTCTCAAGGTTGAAAATACAGCAATGAAAGAAATTATAGTTGTCCTTGTTGATTTAGCAAACAATTAAATCATTATGTTTGCCAGGGGGCTGAAATCAGCATGGTTAGTTTTGCTTGAACCACTCCCTTGTTCACACAGCTGCTTCAATGATTATGATAATGCCATTTTCAATTATGATAGCAGTGCTGTGAGCACAGGGTTGGTTAGCACACATGTGCTTCTCTCTCCTGCTTGGCAGTCTGTCTCAGTCTCTGCCTTACTAAATCACACAGTACAAAAACCAGATTCTGTTTCTACAGAGCACAGATCACTTTTGGTTTTACAACAGCTGATCTGGTTTAGAGTTCTTTTAATTTCCTAGTGACCTTAGATAGTATTAAAAAAAACTTCATTCAGGAGGATATTTTCTCTTCCTTGGATCAACAAATTCCAGTATTGTATTACCCATATCCAGCAAAGCACACATCAGTACTCTCATTGACTTAGCTGAATTGAATATAGTACATTGATCCAATTGTTACCTAATAGGCCTTATTGAAACCACAAATGCAGAGACACTGCAGTAATGCAAGCCCAGGCAACATAACAGGACCAAATTCAGTTTGCCCTATGCTTGAAAGTAGTTCTACTGAAGTCAAAGAGAGCTCTCTAGTGAGATAGGTAAGCAATCAAATCACAACTTATTTTTTCCAGACTAGTTACCATCCTTTCAAAAGTATAAATAATGCAGCTTTATCCACAGTCTTGTCATAGTATGAAAACTGCAAAATTTGCCCTATACCAGCAAAGTCATCCCCCATATTCTCCCTCCCCCTTTCAATATAAAACTCACACAAAATAAATTTTTAGCCTTTGCCTTTGATAGGTTTATTAACTTTTATTACAAGAAAGACACTGAAATGGCAGTCAAAAATTCATAATGTCTTGCATTCTGTGAGTATATGAGATATTTATCTCCTGAGTCAGTGAGGATTACTAGCCTATAATTGAAGAACTACATGAAGATTCTGAATCTCATGCATGATTACAATTACCTCATCACAGCCAAAGGACTGCATAGTGCTGGAAGAAATTACTGTGGCATTTTAGCTACCTTTTATTTTAAACAGGAGTCATATTTTTTCTGCATTCAAGTTGGTTAGTAGTGATCAAGTGGAAATTTCTTTATGTCTACAAACACAACATTAAGTATCATCACCTGAGAGTTCATATTAGAATACAGGTTGCACCTCCATAAACCTGGGCCAGCAACATTGTGGCCCTGCTGGACCATGGAGGTCCCTGCACCAGACAGTCTTGGGGATGGGAGCCCAATGGCAAAAGGGCAACTGGGAGCCTGCCAGGACTGGGAGCCTGGCAGAGCTGGCAGCAGTGGGGTCAGCATCCGGCAACCCAGCCAGGCCTGAAACAGGGATAGCCTGGCTGGTGCCTGTGTCCAGGAGCCCCAGCCTGGGCTGGAGCAGGCAGCAGTGGGGCCGGCATCTGACAGCCCAGTCAGGACAGAGCCAGTGGCAGCAGGACCAGTGCAGTAGCTGTCAGTTAGGACCAGAGCTGGTGGCAGCAGGGCTGGTGTTTAGCATCTCAGTCGAGGCTGGAGCAGCCCATCCAGGACCCATCCAGGCAGCCCATCCAGGACCCAGGCTGGCATCCAGCATCCCAGCCAGGCCGGCAGTGGGGGTCAGCCAGGGCCAGAAGCAGAGCACCAATGGCAGGTAACCTCCTGCAAATTTGCTTGTCCAGGACTGGTCAGGTCCCACGGATGCTGAACCTGGGAGGTCCACCCTGTAGTATAAATTAAGCTCCCCCTATATTTTGTGAATACCTACTGTACGTAGGGTTTACTGCAGCAAACAGTCCCAGTTATGAACATCATATCAGTAACCATTTAATCATAATCAAACCTGGGTTGCCTATTGATCCATTTGGTGCTTAGACAGTAAGAGGAGTGGTATCTCAGAAATTGTGTGTGCTAGGTGGGTTAAACAGGTGTTATACTGCTTTGCTATATTAAGATTTCAAAAATAAATCCAAGTTTTTGAACTTATGTTTCCAAGAAGATCTATACAAGTGGGAGTGACTGAGAGAACTGATTTGCTTCTGAGTAATACAACCATCCCATACTGAACATTAACACCACACTACCATGTATACCATTGTTCTAGCAGCACAGCTGTACCACTACAGTATGGATGCATCTCATCTTCTGCTCAAAAGTCAACCATTCTAAACCCTTTAAAATCTATTGGGATTGGAGTCCATGGAAATTTTGTGCTGTGCTTCTGGAACCCCTTTTCAACCAGACATTCCAGCTGAAAACCAGACACCTGGCAATCCTACCTTTAGGTGCTTCTTCAAATGTTAGATTATTATATTATTATTATTATTATTTCAGTTCCCCAATTTCCAAGGCTGTCAGAGGCCAGTTCAGCATCCAGTGTGTATCACCCTATTCTAAACTACACTGCTTGTAACAACCCATAAGAGGGGCATTTGATTACAGCTATACCACAGTCACACTCCTCCATCCTGACCATACCTCCAGCATACTGTCTTGTGTGTCAGGGTTAGACTAGAGAGCTGCTGCAGAGTAGGAGAAAGGCAGCCTAAAAAGGGTAAAAGACCTGCTAAATAGAAGCAGAGGCTGGCAGGACAATTAGAAGCATCTGGGAGGGAGCTGTCTCAGGCAGAATGGAGCCAGCTGACTCCACTGCTGGCTTGCTGGAGGCCTTTAAAAGCCTGCACAGTTGGAAGTTTGTGGGCATGGATGTGTTAGTGCAGTACAGCCTTAGAGCAGAAACAGCAGGGGAGGGAAATCCTTGGAGGAATGGTTGGGCTCCCTATCCCAGAAACCAATTGCAAGCCCTGATCCCTGGTGAAGGGGATGAGAGGCAGGCCCAGACAGTGGCCTGGGTAAGAGGGGCCCTTGCCACACTAGATTAACAGGACTGGGGAAAGGTAGCATAAAGTTGGCTATGCTGGCTTAACATCACACAAGAATGCCTTGATGTCAAAGCAAGCCCAGCTACCAGGCTAGGAGTAGTTCCAGGATTCCTTTGCATCATCAGAGCAATCCCCAGGAACCAGATGTAAGCAAGATCTGAATCACTGCTTCCCATGCAGCCAGCTGGAAGGGGACAGGAATCCTAGGTGCAGGGGCGGATGAGAGTTTTGCAGGGCCCCCCTTTGGAGAAAAAATAGAAAAAAGGCATCCTCCCCGTGCCCACTCCTCCAGTTGTCCCACTCTAATCATGTGAGCTACCCCCTCTACACACCTGCCCTGCCTCTCTCCTCTGGTTCTGGTCCCTCCCCTGCAGGTGTCTGCCCTTCTGCTTCACCCCCAGAATCCCCTGACACCTGCACCTTCCCTTAGCCCTGCACCCTCCTGGTGCCTCCCCCTTCCCTCACTGCCCCTGCCCCCTTTGCCCTCTTTTTCCCTGATGCCCACCCCCTCACCAGCCTCTGCCCCCATTCTCCTCATGCACCTCTGTGCCCTCACACATGACTTGCTCCATCCCCACCTTCCTCATGCCCACCCCTCCCTCCTTTCAAGCCTTCTCCCAGCACCTCCCCCTCCCCCCTTTTGTCCCCAATGCCCTTACCCTCTCCTCTCCCAGCATCACCCTGTCCCCCCTCCCGCTGACACCTCCCCTCCTGCCCTTTTCCTCATTGTCTCCACTTGGCCCCCTGGCATTTGTCTCTCATCCACGCTGTCCCTTGGTGCCTTCCCCTTTCTTCTCCTGACCAGCCCCCCCTCCCCTCAGCACAAGCCTCTTCCTCTGCAATCCACCTTCTGCCTTCCAGTTTGCAGGGCAGCCGCGACCCCGGCCCTGGCCCCAGACCACATGCTGAACCGAGCAGTGCAATACTGGGCCGCACGGTTTTAAAGTCCTCGGCCGTGACGTCACACCACACCCGGGCTTCTCCCCTCTCAGCTGTTGCTTGGTGTTTCAGCATGCTGCGCATGCACTCCCTCGGCCCCACATGGCCTGTACTGTCTGGCGCTGGGGAATTTAAAGTGTGGGGCTGTGGCGCCCCGTTACAATCCCCCTCCTCCTCCAGCAGCCGCCAGCTGGCCCTTCCGTGGATGGCCCACAGGGAAATTCCCAGTATCCTGCCGGGACAGTCTGACCCTGGTGCTGGCACGGGGTCTATTGAAGCACGGGGCCTGGGGCAGCCGCCCCACTCGCCCTGCCCTATATCCGCCGCTGCCTAGGTGTGATTATGCTCATTCAGCTGTTTAGCCCAGTAAGGTACTCAACTGTTCTGATGTAAATACAGTTCATGCTGTAACCCAAGGGCTATGTCTACACTGGCGGGTTCTTGTGCAAGAATGGCTGTTTTTCCATGGACCGTCCGCACTGCCCTCCCGCTCTTGTGCAAGAAGATTACAATAAAGCGTGGGAAGAGAGGGCTTCTTGCTCAAGAGGTACGCTCTTTTCTAACAAGTGTAAGCCCTCTTGCGAAAGAGCTCTTGTGCAAGAGGGCAGTGTGGACGCGTGGCAGGGGTTTCTTGTGCAAGAAAGCCCTATGGCTAAAATGGCCATCAGAGCTTTCTTGCGCAAGAGAGCATCCACACTGCCATGGATGTTCTTGCGCAAAAGCACATGGCAGTGTGGACGTGCTCTTGTGCAAGAGTTCTTGCACAAGAACCCTTGCACAAGATGTTCTTGTGCAAGAACTTGCCAGTGTAGACATAGCCTGGGTGTGTTTATGTAAATTCAGTTTAGTCAATACTATAGGCCTGATGGATGCTCAGTTGTTAGAATGATATTTTGCCTGTTGTGACTAATTTGGCTGTTATGGGGTCACAAACCACGTTAGCCCTGAATGTAAGAATTGTAAAATATGACACCAGTGCTTGCAGGAGAGAGACTGTCATTGTAAAGAGTCTCAGATGGACAAGCCTCCCCCCTCCAGACTCAAGTGGATTAGGCTGGGGAGGGAGCGCAGAACAGAGCTCACCTCTGAATCAGAAGGCTACATGCCCTCCAGGCATTAGCTGTAAGACTGGTTCAACCTATTTCTTTCCCTCCTCCCCCCCCCCCCCACACCCTCCTGTGTTCTAATGATAGAACTAAAACAGATTCCATAAGGGGTCTCTTTATTTTCTGCTGGCCTGCACTGTGGGTCAAGAGGTGAAATCACAGAGAGCTGAAATCACTAGGTTTGGCCCATATTCAAACCCATCAGCAGCAGGCAGCCAGCAGGGTGGCTGGCAGGAGCAAGCCGCTGGAAGGCAGCTGGTGAGAGTGGCAAATGGAGTGGGTGAGACACCTCGTATGCTGCCCTTCCCTAAATGGTGGAAGGTGAGCTCTGAAAATCACCTCTGAGCTCTGAACTGCTCTGACCAAGGGCAGCAACTGTGAGTGGGGTATGGAGAAAGTCTGGGCATGTGAATGGGACACTTACATTGCTGGACTTGTGAGCCTGAGAGGCAAAGGACATTGCTCAATCCACTTGAGCTGAGACGTTTACTCGTGGTTTGGTCATGAACTCTGTTTGTGGTGTTTTCCCAAGTTAATGTCATGTGACTTCTCTCCCTCTTTCATTAAAAGTTTTTTTTCTGTGCTCAGACTCTGTGCTTGCGAGTGGGGAAGCATTGCCTCTCAGAGGTGCCCTGGGGTATGTGTGAATTTCCCAAGCTACTGGGTGGGGGCTCGAGCCAGTTCTGTGTGGGATGGATGAAAAGGAACCTCTAGATATTGAACCCGGCCCTGGCTGCTGCCAGCACTACCTGGCAGAAGGGTTACACATACTAGAGCTAAGAATCTGGTTCAATGTTCATTATAAGTAGAGCCTTGCACGGATACAAAATGGCTGTGTCTAGACTGGAAAGTTTTTCTGGAAAATCAGCCGCTTTTCCGGAAAAACTTGCCAGCTGTCTAGACTGGCCGCTTGAATTTCCGCAAGAACACTGATGATCTCATGTAAGATTTTCAGTGTTCTTGCAGAAATACTATGCTGCTCCCATTCGGGCAAAAGTCCTTTTTGCGCAAAGCTTTTGCGCAAAAGGGCCAGTGTAGACAGCTCAGATTTGTTTTGCGCAAAAAAGCCCCGATCGCGAAAATGGCGATCGGGGCTTTTTTGTGCAAAAGCGCATCTAGATTGGCACAGACGCTTTTCCGCAAAAAGTGCTTTTGCAGAAAAGCGTCTGTGCCAATCTAGACGCTCTTTTCCGCAAATGCTTTTAACGGAAAACTTTTCCGTTAAAAGCATTTGTGGAAAATCATGCCAGTCTAGACGTAGCCAATGGGTATCCACATCTGCCTCTGCAAAAATGATTCCCAGCTATCCACAGCCACATCAGCGGATGCACGTACCTATGGATATAAAGCAGATATCTGCAGTTTCAGGGTGCTAGATACAAAATTTCTATCTGCTTCCACATCCGTATCTGCAAAAATGAGCCCTGGATATCTGTATCCACATCTGCAGCAGATATCTTCAAATTTCAATGTGCTAATTATGAGAATGATGAACACTGTATTATTTCCTCATTTAAATTTTTGACATGAGTGTGGCATCAAAACACATAGATACAAAGCCCACTCTGTGATGTGCTTCTGTACCTTGTACTGCTTTGACCTTCTCAGATTCTGTGTTTTGACTGTCTGCTGTCCAATCTACCTCATTCTTCAAAGGTTAATGAGACTGTAAACAAAGGAAAACAGTAAAGGCCAGACAACAGAGTACTGAGCTATTGACAAAGCCTAAGGGAAGAAACTGCAGAACCCAAGGAACATGTGAAATATTTCCTGTATTACTAATAATAGGCCAAGTCTCCTCCTCACAGAGCTTTCTTCTCAAGAGATTTTATTTTGATCACTCCAGCAGAGAAGTAAGATTTGACCATCTCCCTAAGGAAAAAGCTCAGGGTTCAATCCCCAAATCTATGGATCTTTTAAGATTGCTGCAGACCTTGGAGAGGCCATGTTGTCAATGTCTAGGCAAAGGCCTTGTGCCCCACACTAGTTTCAGGCTCCCCTCTGATTCGCAACTGCCTTAAAGGTTATTGCCCCCTTTGGCCCGAGCGTTAGCCTATAGAAGGGGCTTTGGAGGATAGTTTCTGGTATTTCTTTAGTGCAACCTGTTATTTACAGAGAATTTACACAAAGTTCAGTTTCCTTGGATACAGTAAAGACAAACTGCAGCATGCAGTTTCATTGCTCATTATTTCCAGTTCTGGTTCACTCGTGAGTGCTGTGCCAAAGGAAGTCTGTCTCTGCTCCCTCTCAGAGCCATCCTCACAACTGCTTCTCACTTTCTGATAAACACACACAGCCATACGTAACAGCAACCATTATTGTGGCCTGTATGCAATCAGGGTATCATTCAGGTCACATGGCCTGGTTTGGCAGCTATCACTACAGTGCCAAGGACACTTAAGTGCTCGCTTCTTTTTTCCCAAAAGAAGGGTGCTAAACACATGCATTGGCTTTAACTAAGTTGTGACAGGGTGTACCAACTACACACTGGACCAACAGGGGCAGGCTAATCATTGTGGTACAGGAGGCCATGCCCCCCGTGCCCTACTGTGCATACTCCAGGTGGAAGAGCTGGAAAAAGGAGGCAGCTCAGTTTGGTTGGGGCTGGTGGTGGAGGAGGAAGGACATGTACTACAGTCTCCTCCAGAGGTGCTGGTGACATTCCATGTGGCAGAGACCATGGACCAGCATTCTCTGTAATCTGTGCACTGGTGCAGCCATTCAGGAGAGATTCAAAATGCTGCACAGCTGATTAGCAGAGCGTCCAAAACTAGGTTTTGTGTTTCTACTGGTGGTGCACATTCACACATACCTCTGTGCACATAAAAAATATTCCACACATGGATGGAAAAAATCCAACTGCATGGATGGAAAAGATTAAAAGGAACATTGTCATGGACCAGGACTTTGCTGCAGATGACTTTCTGATTGTAGAGACTGACAGTAAGACCAGGTTACCACCATCTGAGGAGATGCCCAGGATGCAATTTGTGGTAGGAAGTGACCCAGGGGAGGTAGTAGAAGCTGGTATCTAAACCCTTAGGCTACGTCTACACTGCAGGCTTCTTGAGCAAGAATTGTTTTGTGCAAGAGTTCTTGCGCAAAAAGTCTTGCACAAGAGCACGTCCACACTGCCATGTGCTTTTGCACAAGAGATGTGCTTTTGCGCAAGAGCGTCCATGGCAGTGTGGATGCTCTCTTGCATAAGAAAGCTCTGATGGCCATTTTAGCCATAGCGGTTTCTTGCGCAAGAAACTCCTGTTGTCTGTCCACACTGCCTTCTTGCACAAGAGCTCTTGCACAAGAAGGCTTATTCCTCATGGGGAGAGGAATAACTCTTGCGCAAGAAGCCCTCTGTTCCGACGCCTTACTGTAAATTTACTTGCGCAAGAACACGCATGCGGTGTAGACGCTCCTCAAGTTTTCTGCGCAACAACGGCTGTTCTTGCGCAAGAGCCCTGCAGTGTAGACATAGCCTTAGTGGGGAAATCCCCAATTTCATAGGATCCTGGGTTAGAACCCAGTGCAACAAGAGGGTCTGGGTTCCCTCCGTACCGCATCCCACAAGCCACTAGGGGCACCTGCTGTTTGCTCTCAGTCCCAGCCCAGTGACCATAGACTATTTGCTCTTCCCCATCTAGGGACTAAAGACTGATTGCTGTTCTGCTCTGCCCAAGGGATGATTCCCCAACTGTCTGCCCCAGACAATGCCTTAAGTGAAAAGGAAAACATTGTGCAAAGTCCATCTCCACCCTTTTTTGTCCCCTAATTACAATATACACAAAACAATGGGGGTGGGCGGAAATCGCTAAAATTCCAGCAGCAAATATTGGGCAATAAGAATAAATTAAGAGGCTAGAGTCCTTAGATTTGCAAGATGAGGCCACAATAACCAATTTGCCTGTATTAAATAAAGTAGACAACTGTACCTTATATGAAAAAGTGTTTGTAACCTTAAAATGAGGAGCTTACTATTTGTGCTTTCAAAGCACACTTTTGTGACTACTGCAGCACTTCAGAGTTTCGGACACCTCGGGAATGGAGCTTGCCCATAATGCTGAAATTGTTCATGACTATGAAAAAAACACAGTTTGGGCTCCAGCAACGGACACTCCAAGCCAGTTGCTAGCAGCAGCAGTTCCCTCCTCAGCACCAGCAGTTTCCTTCCAGGCAGCAGTTTTCCCTGGGTTGGACTAATTTATCAAGCTTGTCCCCCTCCTGCTGTATGTGTGTCCCTCTCCAATCTGGGGAGGAAAGAGGAGGGACTAAAATGGCACCAACCCCAGTGCTACTCCTTCTCTGCCACCTCTGGCTGCATTTGGCTGCCTTCACCTACCCACACACATGTCTTCACCTCCAAGCAGTAAGTGGCTGCCCCCGCCTAGGGGCAAAGGTGAGGTAGGGATAGGCAGCACAGATGTACCTACCTTTAAGATGTGACTACCTATAAGACCTTTTAAGATGCAATATAGGCACAGTACGGTATTTGCTTTTTTTTTTTTGGTCTCTACTGGTTACTTTCAGTTTCACGTGGTATTTGGTTGACTGGTCAGTCTATAACTCTGGTGTTCACATTTTAAGGTTTTACTGTACATACATAAAAGGATTTTCTAAAGTGTTTCCTCAGCAGATATCTTAATCAGTAAAGCAAATCAGGGGAGAGAGAAGAAAAAAGGATTTGAAAATGAATTTTTCTAATACAAAATAAATCTTTATTCTTTGATGGAATTAAAGGATAAATTTCATTATCCATGCCAGTAAATATGTCCTGGGGCATTAAAAGATAAAAGAGACATATGAATAATTTAATACAGTAGGAACAAATAATTGCCAACTACAAAAGCTTTAATAAAGGTTTCAGAACAGTATCTCATGCTTTCTGGCTTACCACATTCTCGTCCTGTTTTGTTTTAAGAACACAGATGGCAACTACAGCAGCCACATTACCTGTCATCAGACATCTAACCAATTAATTTGTGTTCACTATGTATGGACTAGTGCAGAGAAATTGTCTCCTGGGGTTTCTATGTTGTGTCTAGCAGAATAATGGATGTAAGCTCCAGACTCATCTAGTGAAAGTGTTGGAAGAGGACAGCCCCATGTCCCACTGCCAACGTATGTGTCTAGATGATGAATCCATGGATGAAGTCTGGGCTGTATAGCACTGGCTTCTGACACAGGCTGGTGGTAAAGGTTAGAAGGCCTCCTCGCACTCATGCATTCAGAATGTGAGCCACAGGTTGTCTTTGGTTAGGATTTTAATCACTGGGGCACAATGGAAGCAAACTGGGAGATCAAATGATGATAGTAGCTACCTATCCCCAGGAACTGGCACACTTGTTGCTTCATGGTGGGTGGTAAGCAGGTCTACAAGGCCTTTCCAATGAGAGGCTGTATCTGTCTTTGGACCAGGGATACCCAAGCTACATAATTTTCTTTGGGTTGGCAGTTAGGCCCATAGTCTGCTGGGCCCATAGGATGGACATTATCTGATTGCGATGGTCATACCAGCATCAGCTGCATATATTACCATGTCATCGAGGTATGATGCAGCATAGAAACTATAGGGCTGCAGGAGGTGATCCATCAACTTTTGGATGATCACAGGGGCTCCATGGAGACTGAAGAACATCTAGGTAAACTAGTACAGCCTGGTTGGCCTCTTTGCTGATGCCAAAATTACAGTTTTATGTTTCAAAGATACAATGATTGCTACTCAGCTACACAGAATGCAGAAGACAGAGGTTTTCAAATTTTGTATCAATTTGTACTTTGTGATTGTCTGCATCACGAGTATTTAAATGGTGATGATTTCAAAGTGTCAGACCTCACATTTCTACAGCTGAAGCTTTAAGGTTTATCGCTATACTATAACCCACTAAAAATACATATCAGTTTAGCTCCCACTGACCTCAATGGCAAAACTTCCTTGATTTATATGGCATGGTATCAGGGTCATTGTCCAGAAAACCAACATACAACTATTTTAACAGAGTGGTGTAAATATTTGGAATTTCAAATATCTCACAATGAATAATATTAATATTCAAGACCCACAGAACATGGGACAGCCATAACAGGAACTCAGACTATCTGGAATATGTTTGTGTACAAACATTCTAATTACTCTTCAATTAAAGCCCTAATCAGAATATGTTTGTATACAAACATACTAATTACTCTTCAATTACAACCCTAATTTACCCCTTAGTGAGTTTCACACCCTGTTTCATGCATCAAATTATCTTCTTCAATTAGTTGCATCTTTCTCTGTGCAGTTTTAGTCTCCATTCTATCAAAGAGCTGGTTTGCTAAAATCAGTTATGGATTCCATCAACTCCAACTTGATCCCAGTGAACTCTTCTGAAGCTTGAACTGCTTGTGGTATTTCCCTCTTAGATCCACCTTGCCCTTATTTCCTGAGAATCTAGCTGCAGTGTATGGATTTGTGAATAGATCAGTAGGTGATATACTAATACTGACCTTGCTATCAATCTGGCAGGGTGGCTGTATTAGGCCTTGTCTGCCCAATAAGGTTGCATTGGTTTTTAAATTTATTTAGTTAAACCCTCTATTGACCTGCTTACTTCACTTTAAACTAGGCTTATTTCAGTTTAGCTTGACTTGATTCATGCTCTACTTAAGCCTGGTCTATACTACACAGTTATGTCAATGTAAAGCAGCTAATATCACCCTAATGATGGCTGTGTGTAAACCACCCAGTCCATTCTGCTGATGTAACTCATCTGCCACATCAGCTTCATTACTCCACCTCAGCAAGAGGTATAGCACTTAAATCAATATTAGGCTAACAAAGAGACAATATAGGTAGTTTGTTGCTTTACTGACCTCCAGGAGATGCGCCATGATGCTCTGATGTGACCACTCTCGGGACCATTTTCAACTCCACTGCTCAGCAGCCAGGAACACAGGAAACAGTCTCTCTCCCCTCCCCCTGCCCGCTGTTAAATCACTGGTAATTTTTTTATTCCCATTTCCTGTTTGTTCAGTATGGAGATCTTGCCATCCCAACTGATCCAGCTGACCCAACATCCTAAACAAGCTCCAGCCTGGAGTACACGGAAGGTGGTTTACCTTATTGTTGTGTGAGGAGAAGAGTCTGTAGGCATAGCTATGATACAGATGTAGAAACATCACTAACTACAAAATGATTGTGCAGTGGTACGGGGAATAAGGGCTACCTCAGGGACATGTAGCAGTGCCATGTAAAAACCAAAGAACTATGGTAGACATACCAGAAGGCATAGAACATAAACAGTTGTTCTTGTCCTGCACTGCAGACATGCTGCTGCTACAACTAGCTTCATGTGATGCTTAGCAGTGATACCACAATAACCCCCAAGAGCAGTGTGGATACTTCTGAAGGGATGGAATCCGAGGACACTGCAGGTAACAGTGAGAAGGTGGTCTTGGATGAGGAAGGTGGTCTTGGATGAGGAAGAGAAGAATGGGAGACTGATGGTAAATGGCAAATCCATTCTCCTGGAGACCCAGTAGGTGTTTGAAACCCTGAGCAATCCACCCAGTCACCGCATTGTGGCCAAATGTGAAGCCAGGGAAGACACCACTGGTGAGCATATCATTCCAGTTAGTATTTTGGGATCACATGTTCTTATACTCTATGTAATTTTTTTTAAAAATATGAGTCACGGTGGCTATGTGCTTCACAGTGTCTATACCAGATAGGCAGAGGGTATCCCACAGCAAAGACTATTTATGTGCAGAGAAAAAAACCAACAAATGGTCTTGTAGCACTTTATTGACTAACAAAACATAAAGTGCTACCAGACCATTTGTTGTTGTTTTTCTGGTAACAGACTAACTCAGCTATCCCCTGAAGCCTATGTGCAGAGATAATGCAGGAACCTTTCATAGAGTTCTCCAGGAAAGTTTCAAGAAGATACTCTGAAATCCTTTGCAGAAGGTTTCTGGGAAAGGACACTTTCCCACACCACTCTAGCATTAATTCTGCTGGAATCATCTCAGTACACAGCATAGCAGCATAAGGACCAGATCTGTATCCAGACACTTGCAGCATCAGTTTCCTTATCACATCTGTTACCCTCAGGAGTGATATCAGCTAGGGGCACTTAGGAGAGACAGTAGCAGTTTTTATGTCGATTGTTCAGATTGCAAATAATAGTGCCTGTTATCCCACTTCCATTTTGCTTTTCTATTCTTTCATGGTTCTCCAGACATGCTGGTGGTTTGGATGGCAAGGGTCACTGCTGAGCTTAGAAAATGCAAGCCTTGGGCCATAGTTAACTGCAGAGGCACTGGAGGTTCTTGATGGGGATGGAAATTTGCTTGTGCACTCCCACCGCTGCAAGTCCACCCCTGCCCTGCCTCTGCCAAGGCTCGCATTTTGGCAGGGTCAGCCATGGTCTCCGATCATCACAACAATGTGCATGGTACAAAGAGCAGGTGATGTTGGGCCCCTGCCCACCTGTGTTCCCAGCACAGCTTGGCCACCCAGTGCTGCAAATGATCCATCACTCATGTCCTCAGGCCACTCACCATGCTGGTACAGCGAGCCAGTTCAATGAATACCTGATGAAAATTAGAATGTTCTGTCTTATACTTCAGTGGAATAAGAAGAGTGATTTTTATATATTAACTGTGCACTAGACCCTGGGCAAGCACTGACATGATTGCTTTGTGCTTTCTATGACTTACAGCTGAAAGTGTGGCTCATTTTCCACCCTGGCAGAGAGGCTGTCCCTGATTAGAAGAACGTGTGTTTAATGAGATTATGAATACCTCTGGGACAGCTAACACTGAGCAGAGAGCGTGAAGGATTTCTACCTCTGAAAAACTGGACATGGACATTACAAGCACGAGAGAGAAGCCAAGAAGCATGAGCAAGGCCCACAGCAGGAGATGCTGGGAATTCTGAAGGAACAAATGGACATGTTGAAGTGTCTCACAGACCTTCAGGAGAAACGCTTTGAGGCGAAACTCCCTCTACAGCCCCTGCACAGTGGCATTCCTTCATCGCCATATTCCCCCACCTCTTCTCCCAAATGCTCCAAGAGGCGAGGAGAGAGGGGGGAGAAAAGCTATAGTCCTTCCATTCAACAACAGGGGAGGTTATGAATAATAAAAGACAGACAGACATACAATGATCTTTGTCTCTTGGAGTAAAATCTGTTCCTCATTGCACAGTACCTTAAATTCCTTCAGTCATGTCTTTGTATTTTCTTCCTCTCATCTCAACAGTGAGTCCCGGCTTCTGTATGAATTTCCTCCTGACAGCAAAGCCTCTGTTTTCCATACCTATAAGCTTCTAAAGCGAAAGGAAACCTTACTTCACACTCCATATAGTATTGCCCCTGCGGACTCTCAACACTGAACTATATTTAATGGCAACAGTAAAAAGTTTGAACCTCTGAAGTACAAGTAAAGCACCCAGAAACATCACATCCAGCATGCAAAGTGTTAATACAGCCAAGTGAACTCAGTATTAAACCCATTGTGCTGAGTGTCCTGAGTTCCCATGGAAATCTGGGGGGGCTGTTGTTGCTCAATATTTTGCAGAGCTGGAGTGAATGCCAGAAGACAGTAGTCACCCTGCAGTGAACTGTACATGTCCATCATGTAAGTAGGAGCTTTCTGCAAACCTTTGTGTAAAAGGGTGTTGTTTTGGGGGCTTTGGATAAGTGATTCTGTGTTTGGCCTATTTTGATTTCTAATAGATGCAAGCAAAACTATGGATGGTGTAAGTAAAACCCTAACAAAATTTTGCTTTGAAAAGTCAAGCCAAAACAGCAGCTTGAACCTGGGTTCCATGTTATCCGAATCCTCCACATGCAGGGAGATTTGAATAAATGTGTCTGGATTTTTGGCCCTTGTATAGTCAAGAAGCAAAGATCAATAAATGCATCTCTAAACAATAGTTTAAATATTATTGAACAATAGATTTTGCAGATAATTTTAAGTTCTGCACAAAGAATATTCTGAATGGCCCTAGGCAGGCACTCCTAGATTCAAGGACACCAATACTGGCATTTATGAGTATTTGAATAAAGCACTTAGAAAATCCCACACACTGATATTAGTGGAGTGACTTATTCCTGCTGCCCTGTCTTAAAAGTTCAGAATATTAATGAGAAACAGTGCTGTAAAGTAGAAACATGTCCTGAATTTGAGATTCCAAATTCCAGGTAATAGTAACATACTGTATATGCTACTGCCTATTTTAGAAGACACAGAAAAGATTGTTTGAAAAAAGTAACCAATAAGTGCAGACTTACAAAACGACTGTTTATTTGAGTTTGTCCATCTGTGAATGTGTCTGTCTGTCTGTCTGTTCAAGAACACCTCCTAAACCAGGGGTGGGCAAAATCAGGACTGAGGGCCAGATCCATCTCTAAGGCTAGGTCTAAACTACACTCTTTTATCGAAAAAAGGCTATGCAAATTGCACTCTGTAGTTTGTGTAGCTTTTTCCAATTGCTTTTCTGCCATTTGGCCCCATGTAAACGGGGCCAAATGGCGGAAAAGCCTCCTCTTTTGGCGGAGCCCTTATTCCTCATAGAATGAGGTATACAGGACTCCCCAAAAGAGCACATTTGCTCTTCCGCAAAAAAAGTGGAAGAGCAGACGCGTTCCTTGGATGCGGCGGAGATTTTCCGGGATACCAGTCTAGACGTACCCTCACAGTATTCTTCCCAGCAAGTTAAGGAAGTATGGATTGGATAAATGGACTGTAAGGTGGCTAGAAAGCTGGCTAGATTGTCGGGTTCAACGGGTAGTGATCAATGTCTCGATGTCTAGTTGGCAGTTGGCATCAAGCGGAGTGCCCCAAGGGTTGGTTCAAGGGCCGTTTTTTTCCCAACATCTTTACTAATGATCTGAATGAGGGACTGGATTGCACCAACAGCAATTTCACAGATGACACTAAGCTACGGGGAGAGGTAGAGGGAAGGTAGGGTTAGAGTCCAGAGTGAGCTAGACAAATTGGAGAATTGAGCCAAAAGAAATCTGATCTGATCTGAGGTTCAACAAGGACAAGTGCAGAGTCCTTCACATGGGACAGGGGAATCCCAAGCACTGCTAGAGGCTGGGGACCGACTGGCTAAGCAGCAGTTCAGCAGAAAAAAGATTTGGGGATTACAGTGGATGAGAAGTGGGGTATGAGTCAACAGTGTGCCCTTGTAGCCAAGAAAGTCAACGACATATTAGGGTGCATTAGGAGGAGCATTTCCAGCAATGGTCTCAAGTTGCAGTGGGGGAGGTCTAGGTTGGATATCAGGAAAAACTTTTTTACTAGGAGGGTGGGGAAGCACTGGAATGGGTTACCTAGGGCAGTGGTGGAATGTCTATCGCTAGAGGTTTTTAAGTCCTGGCTTGACAATCATCCCCTGGGATGATTTAGTTGGGGTTGGTCCTGCAGGAGGCATAAGGGATCTGTCGAAAAAGGCTTTCTTTTTAGACAGATCCCCTTCTAGACCGCCACTTTTTGCTGACAAAGTGCTGAGTCGGCAAAACGCGGCAGCCATTTTTATGCAAATTAGGCACGGGATATTTAAATCCCTGCCTCATTTGCAATATCGACCTGCCTAATCTGCATCCCTCTGCTAACAGAGGGATGCAGTCTAGACATACCCTATGATTCTATGAGTATTCTCTGGCAAGGAGTTCCACAAGTTTTTTAAGAAATACTTCCTTTTGTTTGTTGTAAACCTGCTGCCTATTAATTTTATCTTGTGACCCCTAGTTCTTGTGTTATAAGGAGTAACTAGGGCATTTTTATTTATTTTCTCCACACCAGTCATGATTTTACAGACCTCTATTATATCCCTGCTAGGTCAACTCTTTTCCAAGCTGAAAAGCCCCAATCTTATTAATTTTTTGTCATTCAGAATATCATTTTTTGCCATTTTTCCATACTCCTGATCATTTCTGTTACCCTTTTCTGAAACTTTTCCAGTTCCAATATATTCTTTTTGAGATCTTTCAGTCACAAGATTATCTTTCCTAGTCTATTGGTAGAGAAGAACTGAAGAAAGCAAATTAAAGAGAGAGGAAATAGATGTGGAATTCATGAGACAAAAATACACTTGGGGACACAGATCATGAAGGAGGAACTTAGGAAAGATGACGGCTAAGAACTTGGTGAGATATGAGAACCATGAGGAGAAGGCAATTGGGGAGAAAGGAAAAGAAAAATGAAGACTAAGTAGGACTGGAAGAAAAGCAAAACAAAGTCAAGAGAAAGAGTAAGCAAAAGTACAGAGAGAGATGGAAAGAAATGTACAGAATGAGTAGGCCTGGTTGAAAAACAACATGATGAACAGAAGATAAGCAAAGTGGAACGGGAAAAAAGAGGGGGAGAATATGCAATATTTCAGGCAAAACTCAGCCACATAACAGTGGCTGAGCCATGTAACAGTTTGTGATTCCATCTTGGTGAGGGTGTAGCTTCCCTTAAAAAGTACGCACAATGTAGGTCTCAGAGTGTTTTATGCTAATGCTATGGAAAACACACATTAAAGTTTTTTCAAAGGCAAGATTCAGAGTCTTGGGAGCAATTTGACTAAGTGCATGAATGTCACATCATATTAGGATCACAGTTCTGCCTCATTAATGTTTAAAAAGGGTTTCACACATTCCCTATAATCACAGGTCCTTTAGTCACAAAAGAGCTTCTTGTCCTGACCAGCATTATAAGAACTCATATATTTTGATCTGGCTATATTAAAAAAACACAGTGCCAATGTTTGGATAATGTTGTTCTGTGACCTTGCTGTACAAAGCCTACAGCAAGTTCCATATACAATTTATAAAGCCAAACAAGGGGCCTGCCTGTCCATTTCTGCCACACTGTAATTCAAATTCAAATGCCAAAAATCATCTGGTTTTGTTTCCTTGTTGTCCAGTTATACCTTCTTTTTCCTTTCATTTTTCATAAGTTATTGAAATACCCCAAAATCGGAGAAAACCCCTTTTAAGCAAGGTGCTCTTGTCTCTAACACTTAGAAAATGTACCTAATTCCCCACTTTGGTACAGCAGCTTTTTGTAGATAGAACTCCATTGACTTCTGTGAGGTTATATTGAACTCAGTTCCAAGCAAAGCTAGAATGGTTTATTTTTCTGCACAGACATCAAGTGAACCTGGATGTTTTGATTGATTTTTACTTTGAAGTTCAAGGGTTTGGCCTGACTGAACTTTAATTGAAACAAATTTATATGAATATGAGCCCTAAACTGTCAAATTTCACACAGTAATTAATGTGACATCAATCACTGGGAAAAAACTGAAAATATTTACCAGGCCCTGCAAATCCGGGATATCCACAGTTCATTTTTGCAGAAACAGATGTGGATGGAGATACAAAATTTTGGATCCACACAGGGCTCTAAATATGTTATGGAGATATCATGTATACAATAATGTAGACTAAGGAAGGAAGGAAAAAACCTGGGTAAAGGAGTAAAGGAGAACTGTGTAGGGTGAGGATAAAATTGGCAAACATCTGTTGGGGAGAAAGAGGCAGGTTTGGGAAAGGTGTTGGTAGGGGATCCAGTTCTATTGGTGGGGGAAGATGTTATGTTGTTCTTATAGCCTGCATTGTGAATGTCTAGAGATTTATATAAGATCCCCTTTTAATTTTTTGGTATAAAGACAAACAACCCAGCATTTCACATTATTGCTAGACTAATGGGAGATGAAGAAGGGTTTAGGCAACACTTGGAATAGCAAGCAAAGGAGAAAGTGGAAAAAAATGCACACACATACACACACACACACACACACACACTTGGAGTGCAGAGTTCCTTAACCCCTTGTTTTCCAGTGTGGGGTTTGCATACCCCACCATGGTAAAGTAGATACCAGGCATATATGTACTTACATATGAGAAGATAATACAGTATACATTGTTTTAAAGTGTGAGCATATTCTGAAAAGTGTCAGTAAAAATATTATTGTGGGATCCCCTTGTTTATTATATTTCCAAGACTCCCTATCAGATTTGAGGAGCTAAATGAATTCTTTCATTAGTCTTCACTACGAAGGATGTGAGGGAGTTTCCCACACCTAAACCTTTCTTTTTAAGGTGAGAATGCTGAGGAACTATCCCATGCTGAAGTGTCAGTAGATGACATTTTGGAAAATATTGATAAATTAAACAGTAATCAATCACAAGGACCTGATGATATTCACCCCAGTGTTCTGAAGGGACTCAAAATATTGAAATTGCAGGACTATGAATGGTACAATGAAATCTATCACTTAAATTAGTTTCCATACCAGATTACTGAAGGAAAGAGACTTCAAAGGAGATCCTAGCAATTATGGGGCAGTAAACCTAACCAGTCCCAGGCAAACTGGTTTTTGGGGAGAGTCAGCACAGCATTTGTAAGTGAAAATCATGCATCATCATGATTTAAGAACTAGATAAATTCATGGAGGTTAGGTCCGTCTATGGCTATTAGCCAGGATGGGTAGGAATGTTGTCCCTAGCCTCTCTTTGTCAGAGACTGGACCTGGGTGACAGGATAGGGATCACTTGGGGTACGTCTAGACTACATGCCTTTTTCAACAGAGGCTATCTTTTGAAAAAGCCTCTGTCAAAAAAGAGCATCTAGATTGCATTTCAAGGATCGAAAAATCAATCCGCTTTTTCGAAAAAAGTGTCCAGACTGCCGGATGCTCTTTTGAAAAAAGAAGGCACCCAGAAATGCTTCTGGCAGGGCACGGGGGTAGCCTTTATTTTCAGGTGCTGCTGCATGCTCTTTGCAGAGACGTGTGCTTAAAGGGATCCCCCTGGACAGCCATTGCTCTGCTCCTGCTTCTGGCTTGCCTACCTCCTGGAGGGAAAGCAAAGTTGCTGCAGTTCTTGCTCTGGTTGCCCTGCTTCCTCAGACACCACAGCAGTTTGTTTTCAGGTTTGTTTTTGTGCTTTTCACTGTGTTTTTGGCCATGAAGCCTGAGCTACCCCTGGGCAGGTGATGGCCCCACACTGTGATGCTGGAAGTTCTGCTGCATCTTCATGAGACCATCATGATGTTTGTGGCAGAGCTGGATTCAGAGCCCAGCTTTGAGCCCCTCACTCGGGCTGCAGCCTCACTGCCCTTGCCACCGAACTTATTCCTGGAGAGGCGAGTTTGGAGGCTGGACATCAGTTCAGATTGGTGGGACCGGCTTGTTATGGAGCAGTGGGACGATGACCAGTGGCTCCGAAACTTCCAGATGCGGAAGTCCATCTTCCAGGAGCTCTGGCCTGGCTTGCCCCTGCCCTGCAACGCCAGGACACCCTCTTGCAGCCTGCCATCTCCCTATTGCTCTGTGGAAGCTGGCTACCCCTGACATCAGTTTGGCATGGGACATTAGTTTGGCATTGGGAAGTCTACTGTCGAGGCCATCTTGATGGAGGTAAGTCACTCTCAGGGGAGAGTCCATGGGGTGGGGGTGGGCGGATAAGGGGGATGGTCAAGACCGGGCACAGGGAATGGGGGATGGGGTGGGAGTGGTAGAAGCCTGCCTGGCCTCACCCTGCGGTGGTGCAGGGCAGTGCTGCTGCACAGCTTAAGGGGAACCTTGGCCTGGGCCCATAGATGCCAATTCCCATGGGTGTGCCAGGGCTAGAATACATGGAGAAACACTGTTGGGTGCTGAGCACCTCCCAGGTGCCTCCTGCCTATCAGTGAGCTCACAGATCAGCACCTTTCCCTTCCTCCCCACACCTCCCAACCACCACGATCAGCTGTTTTACAGAGTTTAGGATGGTGGTGGGGAGAGGGAGCAACGATGTGGCGCACTCAGAGAGGGAGCAGAACAAGGCAGAAAAAGGTGGGGCAGAGGTGGAGTGGGGGCAGGAAGAAGTAGAACGGGGGTGGGGCCTTAGGGGAAAAGGTCGAGGGAGCAGGGCCTGGGGCAAAGCTGGAGTGTCAAGCACACACACACACCCATCACTTATCAAAGTCAGCACCTGGGCTGGGCCTATCTTGATTTGGACTAAGGCTGGAAGACCACATGTCAAAATATCAAAAGGAAAGCTTTCCTAGGGTAATTTCCACATCCACCTGGAGAAGGAGGAATTAAAGCTCCAAAGAACCTGTTTTCATGAGATTTACAGCATGGTTTTGCTGACTTATTTCATCTGAACCTTTATCAGTTCATGCATTACTCCACCATACTGGGAAGTGTTAAAATAACTGATTAAAAAGTAGTCCATTTGATACCTTTAAAAAGTCAATCAAGTGGCTAAAAATTCATTTGGGCATCACTGTATACAAAGCAGTACATTTTTTACAAAATCGTTTCCATTTCTTCATAAGTTTGTATTTATTCATTCTAATTCATTTTTATCAATAAAACATATTGAAAGCCTAGGAAACTTTCTATTCCCAAAACACAGTCTTAGCAGAAAGCAAGAAATTTCAGTTTCAGCTTTCTCCTGGGGCAGTATATTTTGCTTCAATTGACAGAAGTAAAGCTCCAGGCAGAAAATAATTATTTTCTTTTCAAAAAAGATAATCCCACTTTTCTCTTGCTCCTTTTCTGAGGCTGTGCATTGTTACAGATCAAAGTTTTAACCCTTAAGACACTGGCATTTTCCAGACTGTCAGCCAGATCAAAGCTAAAAGCATAGATCTACAGTACTTAGTGGTTTTAAAAGGATAAACAGGCTATGTCTACACTACAGAGTTTTTCGGGGATACCAGAGGTATCCCAGAAAAACTCTGCCACGTCCAGGGAACGCGTCTGCTCTTCCAACATTTTATTTTGGAAGAGCAGATGCGCTTTTTCAGCAACCTTGTAAGCCTTATTTTACGAGAAAAAAGGGATGTTCTGAAAAAGGGGGGTTGTCTGACATTTGGCCCAGCGTAGACAGGCCAAATGTTGGAAAATCCTCTTCCGAAAAAAGAAGCGGAAAAAGCTATGCAAATTGCGGGTCACAATTTGCATAGGTTTTTCTGGAAGAACAGTGTAGTGTAGACATAGCCAAAATTATCTACCTTTGTCTTTTAATGTTTAAAAATGGGTTTTGGTGCCTAAGTGAAGAGAGGACTTATGTGAAGCTTGGTTAACTGGACAGTTTCTGAGGTAACTAGAGTGTTTTATTTCTTATTCATTTTTAATTTTTACAACTGATCTGGCATTTTGCAAACAATATAAAGGAAGCAATTGTTGCTCCTTTCAAGTAATGCACTTCTTCTGTAATAGGAGGGCCAGCCCCTGCATCTCTCATCCAGGCAAGACTCCCATCACCACCAAAATGCATTAAAGTCACAATTAACTAAAGTATGAAAAGGTGATGAGCACCCACAGCTTTTACTGAAATCTGTGAAAGCTTCAGGAGCTCAGCACCTTTGAAAAATAGTCCATATGGGCTCAGTACTACTAATGTTGTCTCACCAAGGGTGGAATGAGCCCTAAGCCCATGTAATACTACAGTAAAAGGTGGGAACCATCATAATTTTGCAGTTTCCCTCTGAAGCCAAGAACAACGAAAACACTTTGGCTGAGCTTGTGAGTTGGTCAAATGAAAAAAAAATATCGAAGTGAAACTTATGAGGAGTGACACCACCTGAACGAAACAGCCCCAGGAAACAAACTCCTGAGCTTTGCACAGCAATAGCCAAAATAGGGGAGGAGACCCAAAACCAAGTGATCTGTGTGGTGAAAAGAGTAATACTTTGCCCCTTTCTCTTTTTGGTCATACTCCAGAAACTACTGGCAAACAGAGAGTAACAAGATGTGATGACCCAGAAAAACCATAAAAAGGGAGCAGTCCGGGTAAGAGCTTTTTACATAGCTAACATCATCATGCTAATGCATATACTTTTTCATAATTTGGTGTTTTAATTGTTGCCCTAAGCCTCACTCAGCACTTAAAGAAATGAAATTAGATGGACTGGAAATCTTTTGCATAATGTAGGGGCTAAATTAGCTGATCTTCTGTTAGTGAATAATGCAGAGTCAGAAAGGACATGTGAATCTATCTGAACTGGTGGCAATCAGAAGCACTGTTTCTATCTATAAATGCACATGATAAGACTCAACTTCTTATTTCATACTGCCATTTTGCACAGAATTGCCATTTTCATTTAAAATAATTGTATGGTCTTTTATACCAGTGGACTGCAACCTCCAAGACCTCTTCTAGTTTCCTCAATATTGAACTGGAGTAGCACAATGGCCTGTCTGACAAAGTCCAAGTGGAATTAAGTGATTTAGACAATACCAGTCTACGTGGCACTCTTTAAAGTAGTGCCTCATCCCTCCATGAGTTAGGAATGTTGTCATGTTCTGCGCTTGAGAGTTGAGAGCAATTTGGAGATATTCCAGTCTGAAGCCCAATGCAAACTTGAATCTTGGCTCCTGCAGTACAGTGTCCCAACTCACCAGATAAGGAAGGAGGGCAGTCATTTTCACATCCTTTTCTTCATGGCTAGCTTTGCATGCACAAATAAACAAAATGTTCTCACAATAATTCAAACTACTAAGTAACTATCACCCAAGACACTTCTATCTCCAGACAGTGGTAGGGGAGAGAACATACCTTTCCCCATTGGTATTTTCCTTGGCAGCAGTTTCCCCTGTCATTATATAACTCCACCTAGAACATCCATTTGATGGGCAGGAATCTGGTAGCTTTATGGACAAGGATGCCTTTTTCATCTTGTCACAGGTACTGGTTAGTAGAAGATAAATTCAGGTGCACATAAAGATATATACTCATTACTGTTTCATTAGCAAACCTTGTGCAACTGGCTGCACACACACACATCTTGTGCATTTAATTACCAATCATACTGAGGTTCTCCTTGTACTGGATGTTCTATATTTTATTAGTCTCTGTTAATATGCCAGAAGATTTAGATTAGAATATGTTCCTCACTTTTCCTATTTAAGTTTCTATGTAACTTTATTTATCTGTCCCATTTCATCCCCATTCCAATGTTTTAGTGACTAAAATTAAGAAACTTCAGGGATTTTCACCAAATTTAACTAAATTCTTATGATGCCCATGGAATCAGATTCACTGCAGAAAACTTCCCCCACCACTTTGAACACTGGCCCACATACAAATGATTAGCAATGGAATACGTAGCATATGTTAAAGGGACATAAATCAATTTGCCTACCTACATGTCCAAGGGGCAAATTAGAAATATGTAATTTGTACCTCATTTATTCTCCTTTGTATGTGGATTGATTGGAGCTGAGAATCACAGACAGTGAGCAGAGATGGATGATGAAGGCATAAAATCTTTGCCTTCCATTTCAAAATCATATGAGAAAGTGTGCATTAAATAAATCATAAAAAGGTACACATTACTGCAGCCTTGCGTATTGTTTGGCAGGAACAAAATATGAGAGCAAAGGCAGTCCCATGTCAGAGTCGGAAGACTGTAGGTATGTGGTACCCTGCCATAGAATAAAATGGTGTAAGTTCGTGATAAATAACTGAAATGTAGCTACAATTCATGTACATAGCCACTGATGTCCTGCAGCTGGTTGGAGTGGGGAGGAGGAAAAATTTGCAATACCAGCAAATTTGTATCCTTGCAATTCCCTTCATTGTCACAGAATCAGTTTTAGCCAATGCTGCTCCAGTTTTAGGCAAAAGCTTACAAATGTAGCTTTGCCACAGGTGCTCTTCTTAGAGAAATATTATACAAATCCCAGCAGGTCAGACCTATGGGACTGAATACTGCCTAGGAATATTTTCTGTTATTTCTGGCTGGACAAGTTTCCTAGTTAATATGAATGGCTCCTGGTGAGACCCATATAATCTTCAATTGATGGAGGAAAAACACAGGACTTTTATTTCTGACAGGACTAATATACAGTCAAAGCCAAGGCCTCTGATCCTAGTACTGCAAACCTATAATACATGATTCCTGGCAAGAGAAGCAGAGGATGAATTATTGGCAGCAGACACATAGGAGTCTATTAGGACAAACTCGTTTAATTTCTGTCAGAACAAACATATTGGACTGAATTATTAGCATGACAAATACAAATGAATTGTAGCAAGACAAATACATGATGTTACCTTCCTGGCACAACACATACATAGGGACCATGTGCTTCCCTCCGATATAAAGGCACATGGATGGGAACAAAATAAAAAATCTGTATTAGTTTTGATGCATCCTCTGAACTGTGTTTGACCCCGCAGGGCTAGCATGGACATAGTAAGGCAGAAGGTACAGCCTCAAAGAGGACAGGGAAACAATATTCTCTCTAGAGGAAATTTGGCTCCAACTTGTGGATCCCCAGCAAGCTGTGCAAATGATTTGTCTCTTTTCTAGGTTCATTCCATTTCCCCCACGAGCCCTAAAGCACAGGTCTGATCCCTACTTCATGTTCAGAATACAACTCCCACCATCCACCCTGGCAAATTTCAACCTCAACCAATTTTATTTAAATCAGTGTTTAAATTTATTCTTTGACTACTCAAACCAAGTGACTGATGAAAGCCATATTCCCTGTGTGGCAATCTTTAGGCTGGGTAGCCTCACTAGTGCTACAGGACATAGATATTTGACACGTGGGTTATGTAGAGCACACAAGCTTCAGACCTCAGTAGGTTAGTTTGTACAAGTACAAGCAAAGCTAATGCCAGCACATTTCTTTTGAATTTGATCTTTATAGTGAAATCTGGGGCATACGATACAATGGTGAACCTACATGGTGTACCCTGTGTTCCCTTTGGTACATTTGAGAGATTAGAATGGTTAATCCGTCTCCCTGTCCTGTTTCTTCCCCAGCTCACCCTGCCTCTTCCCATCCAGTGCCACCATCTCCCCCAAGCATTCTGCTCGCTTACTCCTCCCCTCTCCTCCCCAGTGCCTCCTGATATTGCAAAGCAGCTGGTAAGCCCCAGCATTTCCCCCATGGAGTTGGCGACTATGAAATCATGACAGGTGTGGAGAATATGAATAGGGAAGTATCCAGCCAAGCCCTTGCCCCAGAGACAGCCCTTTTCCCCATGTCTCCACCCACATGCTGCCCCTCCTTCCATGCTATATCTTCCCTAAGGCCTCATTCCTGCACCATCTTTTCCCCCACCCCCACTCATTCCTCTCACCTCTTCCACCCACCACCTCTCACTCTTAACAGCTAGTAAAAATTGGGAGAGCATACTTTAAAAGATTTTTAAAATTGGGAGCCACAGTGCCCTGTCCCCCAATCAGTACTACTGGTATCTTCCCCCAGTTTATGCATTGTTCTGGGACTTATGTGGGAAATACATGTCCAGATGCCTAGAATGAGGCACTCATGTACACGCACAAAGATAGAAACTTAGGAACCTAGGGAAATTTTACTGAAAAAAAACTAGACACCAAAAAATAGATTTCCAGTGAGTTTAGGTGCCACCAGGGTTAGGCAGCAAATGAGTGGGATTTTTGTGATTGCAATAGACCCTAAAATTGGGACTTGGTGTAAAGACCGGAGCACAGGACTCTGACCTAGCTGTCACATCTGGGCTTCTGTCCACAAGTCAAGGAAGGCCATGAGATGGCAATCAATGAGCAGGGATTGCAGTAATCACTAGAGCCAGGATCAATAAGCAGAAGTCATAATCAAAGTCAGGCTGGGGCTGTAGATCACAGATAGCTACTGAGTTGGAATCAGGAGGCAAGAGTCAGAGTCATCCTGGAGTCTGAGACTGGAGATCAAAAGCAAAAGGGTGTCTGGTCTCACAGGCCAGAGGTCTGTGTGGTTGCTCACACAACTCCAGGGTTAAATAGTGCAATTGGCTTATCAAAAGCTGGCAAAGTGCTCTGGATCCCTTGGACATTACTGCCTGTGGCACCTAATCACTACAGTGCTTCTTGGATGTGACTCAGCATGCCCTCCTGGTAGTGAGCGGCAAATGTCAGACATACCAGGCTCTGCAGACCTGGGTTTTCATCTCAGAGAATCTATACTGACGTGCCTAAGTTTGGGCATTAAGCACCTAAATACCTTGGTGGAGTTGGGCCCAATGGTTCAAGGTGGTGTGGGGAGATAAAGAGTTGCAGACATATGAATAGAAAGACTTCTGGCTATAGAGACCAGAAATTTACAGACCCTGTATGTTAAGTTTCTCACAAATAATTTCCATGAATGCATCAATTTAAATATGGCTATTACTTGTGTCCTGGACAGACGAGCTTCTATTTCAGCTATAAGTCAGAGCTTTGCCTGTGTTCACAGAAGATAATGCTCTCACCATGTTGCTCTTGAAAATTCATGGACCCCACCAAATTCTAAAGCAAAGCAAACTTTACCAACTAGACAGTGGAAAAATTAACACTCTGTATCTATTGAGGGAGAGCCTTCTTCCAGCCCACTACCTTGATAGATGACCTCGGACAGTGTTTCTCAACCTTCTTTTATAAAGTACCCCTTTTTCAAAAAAAAAAAAAAAAAAAGTACTCCCCTTTTTTTAAAAAAAAGTACCCCCAGTACTTACAGTTTTTAGAGACACCATTTTTTTTCTACCATTGTAACACATTTGTTTAAACAACTTAATCATAGCTAGGGTGGATGATGACATTTTTGGGTGTAAAAAGTACAAAAATAATAAAGCACTGTAAAACTTTAAACAAAAATTCAGTTTTCTCCAAATTTTAGTTGTGTTGATGTATCCCCCAGACTTTTCTCGAGTACCCCTGAGGGTACTCTTACCACTGGTTGAGAAACACTGACCTAGGATACCAAAAAACAAACAAAAACAGGAAAGAAGAAAATTTGTGAGTCAATGGTGGGGAAAAAAAAACACTGACCCAAAGGAGTTTTCATATACCCATGTCAATATTGTTAAGGAGTCAAAATGATCCTCCTTCTTCTCATGAACTCAGACTACTCTGACTCAGCCTATTGGTGAGAAAAGATAATCTCTTGCCACATAGCCAAGTTGGCTTCATAAAATACCAGGAGCAACAAACCAAGCTCAAAATAAAAAACACCCATCTTTTCCCAAATATTCAGGCAAATCTTACAACAAGCAGTTGTGGAAGACTTACTGTATTCGAGGTTACCAGTTGTGTCTCACCTCGGCTAGGATCCCTTATGAAAGAGAGCATCTATACACTCTTTGAAGAGATATTCTGCCAGTAAAAGCTTAAGTATTTCTGACAAGTGCTAAAGAAACCATCATACCAGTCAACTCACAAAGTAATCCCCACTATCTAATCTTTCCTAACTAAACTAAAATCCAGAAATTAGTAAAGGAATAATCTTCTACACCAGCAAATAGCCATTATTCTGAAACCCACTTAGTCATAGCACGGAGACAGCATTAGTTGTTCTGGTGGGTCACCGCCTCCTGTCCATAAACAATGGGAAAAAACACCTTGCTAGACCTTTCTGTGGCATTTGAGGAAGGTGATAACCAAATACTACTATGGTACTTCCAAGAGGCTTCATGGGTCAAAGAAACACCTTGAAATGCTCTCTGAATCTAAGCTCACCCATTCCCCCTCTCTATCTTTTTAAAACGTATAGCAAGGCATTCAGGGGCTAGTGAGACAACAGATGTTAAGAGGATGTTGTGACAGCCTGCACCTCTATGTTCACCCCTTTAAGAAGACTATGATAGTTTTTGTACAAAGAATGACTTGTGAGGTATCATTTGAAGACTCATAATTTGCTGATCATCATTATCCTGCTAAAATATTTGTGACAACATTGTATACAAAGCTATAAGATTCTTCTGTATGCTATTACTAAGATATGTTCCAAATCTGGGAAGAGCAGCTACCAACCACTTTCCCAGAGACAAAAAGCTAGCCAATGCCTGAGCCACGTGTCCACAAAATGAAATGGACCATCACCTGTTTAAGTGGCTGTTTTTTGGCAGGGGAAAAAAGATGTGAGTAAAAATCTACATCTTGACAAAGATGCAGCTTGAGGGTTCCCATCCACACAGACTTTTTGTCTCCTGAATCTCAGCTGAAGATGATTCTTGAAGAACAGAAGGAACTATAAAAGAAAGAGAGGAGATGCCCCAAATTATTCCTCCCTTTCTGTTTACCCATGTATAACAGGTTTGAGACTTACCACCATGGCACCTCCTGTTGGTCTCCTTGGGAGTTAGCTCTTCAGCCTCAGAGCACCCTCTACTGGCCAGTGTTTTGCCCTCAATTTCCTGTCTTCTATGCTAGTTCAGGCCCCATGTCCCACAGTGCCCTTTCTTCATGGTATTGTCCTATAGCTGTGCCCCTGCATTCTGGGGTCTTCCCACCAAGGGAACACCAGTCCCCTATATCAACTCTGCCTCAGTGACCCACTGCCGGTTGTCAGTGACCCACTGCCCCTGCCTCCAGGGTAAACTGCAGTGTGAAATGGCCACTCACCATTGGTAAGGTGTGTGGACCAGCTGCCTCTCTGCAGCCCTAGTACCCTCAGGCCTTGAGAGCTAGGCCTCAGTCTGAGAGTTTGCCTGGCCAGAGTTCCCCTACTTTACCTGCCCTTTCCCTCTCTAGTTTACCAGCAGCCAGTTCCTTCCTGCTTTACAGCTGGAGCAAGAGTGCATGTTCTCTTCCTCTCCAGGTGCCTCTATGTATACTGCCCCAGTTGGGTTTAACCCTTGTTTCTCCCTCTATACCATGGCATCCACAATACCCAGGCCTGTTGACAGGGGAGAGCAAAGGGGGCAGTTGCCCCGGGGCTCGGCAATTCAAAGGGGCCTGGGGCTCTCAGCTGCTACTGTGGTTACTCCTGCTGAGGCAGTGGCAAGATCCCCAGACCTTTAAAACTGCTGCTGGAGCATCACATTGCATGCTCTGTGTGGCTCTAATGGTTTGGAGGGAGGTGCTGCACTCTGGGTGGTGTGGAGAGCATGGTGACCCTGGCCTTGCCCCTTCTGCCTGAGGCCCCATCCCTTCCAGGAGCACAGAGCCAACAGGCCCCCTCACCTTGGTCAGAGGTCAGTGGAGGCTGTGGGCTTCCCTGACAACACCTGAAGAACAAAGGAAACAGCTTTGGATGGGGGATGGGATCAAGATTGAAAGGAAGTCAGCCAGTAAGACTGCTGAAGCATGTGATGAGAGAGACCTTGGCTTTGAATTCATTTAGCTTGTTAAATTAGGCATTAGTTGGCTAACAAAAGGTTAGGCTACAGCAGCCTTTTAATTGAGTACTCAGGACATTATGATCACCTCCATCCTGATGCTCTGACCTCTGCCCTGGTTCCCCAATGAATAGAATTGACTTAAGATCTCTCCCATTAACAACCCTCTCAGAGGTTAAATCTATTTGATAACAGAAATATTAACTGAAACATTAAAAATATCTGAGTAATTGTGGAAAACCATTTTTCAATTTCAGAATCATAAGTATTCATACCAGGAACCCGATTCTAAGAGTTTTGAATGGTCCACGTAGGGAACAGAAGCATATTATGTGATCTGCTTGTCATATCAAACAGCTCACATTTCAAATAGTTGAAATGAACTGCTTATGAACCATCTACAGACCTGAAATCAGTCTCAACTGAGTAAAATTTTTTTTAAAATCATCTGATGGCAGATAATTTGCAAGCTGAAAAAGGAAACATTCATCAAATAAAGTATCTGTTACAAATTGTTATTCCAGCTTTACCTATACCACCTTCTCTGCTTGAATACTGGAATTTTTGCTAATCAGGGGCAGAAAGTTTTTTCAACATCAGCTATTTCTTTGATGTTTTAAGTTTTGTCATTGAATAGCAATACAGAACTGTATGACTGAGAAATGTCTAAAAGTAAAAATCTAACATTAAATAACTAATATTAATCAGTCATTTCCATGTATTAATAGGATCCGTTACTTTCATCAAACTTGTTGTTATTAAAAAAGATTCTAAAATTTAAAAATCAAAGCATCACTCAGTCAACCCAATAAAGAAAGCCAAATGTCCAACAACAGAATCTGAGACCCTGAGTCTAAGTCTGAGAATCTGAGTTATTTGCAAGAAAATTGCCAACATTCAAATCACAGAAGAAAAGATCATTCAGAAAAATCATCTCACCGACTTAGAATTAGGGAGCATTTGTAAAATGTTTTCAAGGAAGAATATTTGCTTTAAGTTTTTAAGTAATTAGTATCTGACTTTTTAGACAAAATAGTATGTACAGCTTAGTTTAAAGACATAGATATGACTGCTGTAAGCTGGTAAAAGATGACCAGGGAGTTTTTTTCTGTAAGGGTGTAATCACATGTGCTTTTTATATTCTGTGATCTCACATATACAGGTAGGCCATTTTCTAACTTAAGGTCAAAATTAAGACAGCTTTAAATTACATTCTAGCTAATTCAGTTCCTCCTACTGTGTCATTTAGGGTATGTCTACACTAGCCACCCTAGTTCGAACTAGGGTGGCTAATGTAGTCATTCGAACTTGCAAATGAAGCCCGGGATTAAAATATCCTGGGCTTTATTTGCATGTTCCCGGGCGCCGCCATTTTTAAATGCCCAGTAGTTCGAAATCCCTGCCCGCGGCTACACGCGGCACAGGCTAGGTAGTTCCTCATTGCAGGAGGAGTAACGGTAGTCCGAATTAAGGGCTTTAGTTCAAACTACCTAGCCCGTGCCGCGTGTAGCCGCAGGCAGGGAGTTCGAACTACCGGGCATTTAAAAATGGCGGCACCCGGGAACATGTAAATAAAGCCCGGGATATTTTAATCCCGGGCTTCATTTGCAAGTTCGAATGACTACATTAGCCACCCTAGTTCAAACTAGGGTGGCTAGTGTAGACATACCCTTAGATACAATATTCTTCTTCACCTCATGAGCTGTTGATAAACATCTGATGCTTAGCGCCCCAACACAAGCTACATTTCAGTGGTGGGTATATATACATATGTTCTGCAAAGCAGTTTAGGATCCTATAGGACCACGATGGACAACCGAGGCTAGTGAGTGGGCTGCATGAATTGCCCTCCATCTCAGTAGGTCGCAAGATTGAAATTGTGCGTGTGCATTAACCATGATCCCAAGCATAAAAGTAAATACATTGCACTTGATTCTCCTTCTTAATTTGCTTTTTCAATACAAAGTGACCCATTATTAGAGGCAAATTAAATTGCCAGCAAAAGTAACATAAAGAAGCAGAGGGAGCTCACAGCTCTCACAATGCTGTGTGCAATCACCATGCACCTCACATGTCCCCTTGCTTTAAGTGTGGGTCATTTTTCATTTTGCCAGGGTCTGCTTGACCCTCCCCTCCACTGCACTCCTTCCCTCAAACCCTCACCCATCCTCTTCCGTGACTCCTCCCCCAAGCATGCTCATCTCTTCTCCTCCCTCTCTCCCGCCCCCACCCCCAGCATTTCCGGAACACCATGAATCAGTTGATTCACAGCTGTCCACAAGTTCTGGGAGAGAGAGAGAGGAGTAGGTAACTGCAGAGCCCCCACGCACAAGAGGCATGGGAAGAAGGTGTAGAGGGGTGTTGCTCAGGTCACATGTAGAACACGAAATGGCCTCATGCAGCCCATATGTTGCCCACCACTGCCTGAGGATTAAAGCAGTGCTACATAAAAATAAGCTACAGGTTGGACCTCCCTGTTTTGGCAGTCTCAGGAACTGACTGGTCCCAGAGGAGGGATTTTGCCAGACCAAGGAAGGTCATTTCTGGCCTCCCTGCTCTGGACCCTACGACCTGCCCTGCCCCTCCCCCTGACTTCCTAGCTTCCCTCCCCCATGGCCTAGCTGTGCCATGCACCTGGCTTCCCAGCTCCTGCCCCCCTCCCAGCTGAGCTTGGGATACGGGTTCCCATCGGCTCCCACTCTCTCCCAGCCCAGGTGGGATATGCATTGCCCCTCCTCCCCCACATTGTGCCAGGTTCCTGGCCTCTCACACCCCCGCACAGTGCAATGGGACTCTCTGATCCTGGAATATCCATGGTCCTGCCAGATCATAGATGTTGCCAAACCAGAGAATTCTAGTTTATAGAGGTGTTACCTGTATTATACACAGAATTACAATGGATATTTGTTTGATAGGGAGCAGTTGGTATCTCTGGACTTATATTTTTCTTATTTTCTATCTGCTTCCTTAGACCTTGGGTTTCCCACTCTCTGTACATCTGCATTCCAATGGCATTCTGCTGCTTTGTCATTGGACTGTGACATGAACCATCCTTCTTGTTCAGAATCACCTGGGGAATTCTTGCTGCAAGGCAATACAGGTAAAAATGGATGTAATGAAGCACACTGAAAAATAAAAGAAAACATAAATATGCAGACCTGTCAGAGGAAATTATTTCTTCTATGCAATGCTGAATAAACCAACTACGAAGAGAGGAAATCAAAAGTCCCAGTGTTTTCATGAGTTTCCAGTGAAGGAAACAGATGTTGGTTACTACAGGGTTACTACAGGTTACTGAATTGCAGTGCTAAGTGTACTTTGTTGACAAATGAGTTAATGAATGCTTGGATTGCCTATGTGGAGGTGATCCTGGCTATATGACTGAATAGAAAGTTAACTGGATATGACATTCTCACTAAAAACATATCTGTATTTCATACCTACCCAAAGGAGAGGCCCTGGAAATGCACATGGCCAGCCACTGTCCACAGCTCAAGGAATTAGTATCAGTACCCTAAATCACAATACAAGTACAACAAAGCAGCTACTCAAGCCACTTGAATATAAAGTGAATAAATAAATCATAATCAAAAAGACTGTTTAAACTTTGATTTTACATAGCAATTTTTATCCGGGTATCTCTAAGTCCCTTTTACAATTTCTTAACATACTGTTGGAGAACTGGGGGTATAGAGGGATTAATAAGCAACTTACCTAACTGCACTAAGTATGTAAATGGAAGAACTGGAGCTAATGTTGTCATTTGCTGACACTCAGATGACTGCTCTTGTGACTAAACAACGGTGTCCACCTCACAAACATGACAACTTAAAGAATCTTTGCAACACATAATACTGAAACTTAAATGCTTCCATATATTTTAATTGCTTGCTTGTGTTTCTTTCTTTTTGCTGTTTCAGTCTAGAGTCTCTGGCAACCTATGCACCTTCTGAATTGGCTGGACACTTAATAAGGATCTGCATCTGCTATTCCGCCCACTCACTGCCACTGAGGCTCCAAACTTGTCCCGTACTATTCACAGTCAGCACTATTCATGCATTTCTTGAACAGTTAGAGAAAGAAAACTTGAACCAATGCCACCTTACTTGAAGCCAAATGAGAACCGCTATAACAATTTTAACAGAGTTGTACACTAATGAGTTCTGAAGGATGGCATTTTGTGTGTTCTAGTTCTGTGAGCATTTTGTGAACAAAGAAATCTTGCATCATACACTGCAAAAGGCAAGTTTGACAGGAATGAGCCAAATCAGTAAAGAGACCTGGCAAGTACACAGCTGTTTCTAATATATGATATCCTGAGAGAATTTTGAGGACATCTGCCATCAAGGCAAGAAAGATTAGAAATGCCTTTAAAGAATCAGAGCCATCAATTGTCACTCAACTTTTTAAATAGATCATAGTCACTTCATCGAGAGAAGTGTAACCTCCCTGTGACCATATCAGTCTCTTACAACAACGCTTTTCATTTTCTCTCCAGGAGACAATCGAAGGTTTTTTTGTTTTGTTTTTATCACAAAGTTCCCTAAAGGGAAGCAGACAAAATTCACAGCCTTTTAACAGATGAGTTCTACCTCAGAGAAGGAGATTGGAGGGGAAACATATGGATGTTGCTATTCTCACACAGTATAGAACTACACCTCCATAATGTAAGGGAAGCTCCTTTAATACAGTTTCTCATCACCAGCAGCAGAAAACACTGGTGAGAGGCAACATTTACAGGATAGTGTTATACAGGCAGATTGTGTTTTTTAATTAAATCTAGTTCAAAATGAAGTCACATGGACTACACACTTGATAAATTCTGTCTGCATGATATTTTAAAAAACTAGTCATACCACTAGTTCATTTAGACTGAATAGTATATTTGTTGTATTGTTAAATAAAAACATTTATTGAAGATTAGCTTTATTCTGAGAGTACTTTTCAGGTGTATCTAAATGTATGGGTCCTTCATTTTGAAGCTGAGTCTAATCCATTCTGCTGTGGTGGTGGGTGGTTGCAGTTTGTGCTGCGTTCTCATTCCATATATTCTTCTCTTTGTTCAGATTATTATTTGTTCATAGTGTGGTAGGCCCTAGAAGTCACAACCAAGATTGTTTTCCATTGTGCTAAGTGGTGTAACACACATAGTATGTTAGACTATGTCTACACTGCATCCCGTTTGCACAAAAGCCTATGCAAATGAAGCGCAGATTAGCATATTGCCACACTTCATTTGCATATTAATTAGGGGCCGTTTTTGCACAAGACGCTTTTGCTCAGAAAGGAGCCGTCTACACAGCTCCTTTTTGTGCAAAAACACCCTCTTGCGCAAGAGCCGTTCTTCCTCATTTTTTCAGGAAGAATGGCTCTTGCGCAAGAGGGAGGGTTTGCGCAAAAAGGAGCCATCTACACAGCTCCTTTCTGCACAAAAGCCTCTTGCGCAAAAATGGCTGCTAATTAATTATGCAAATGAAGCATGGCAATATTCTACTCTGCACTTCATTTGCAGAGGAAGGCTGCAGTATAGACGTAGCCCTAGTGTGGTTCACTGTCCCATGTAGTGGCACTTAGACCACTTGCAGCGAGAGAGAAGAACAAGGGTGCTCTACAGCCTAAGCCTAGAGCCAGCTGGCTTTACAGTTCAAGCTGTAGGAGGCTACTATACTAAGTTCAACAGGTACCTGGTGGTAGTTACACATACAGCATTAGTGAGATCACTCCAGGGTTCTATTTGAACCAGCCCTATCACCTCTAGGTTCCACAGTTCATAGGCCTGCACCTCTGGGCTAGCCCCATAAATTGTGAAAATAAAATTGCTTTAGACCCAGCACCTCTTTCATTTCAAATTAAGACAATGCATATCCAGTTATAATAATATATGGAGATATACCTATCTCATAGAGCTTGAAGGGACCTTGAGAGGTCTTCAAGTCCAGTCCCCTGCCTTGCAGGACCAAGTACCATCCCTGACAGATTTGCCCCAGATCCCTAAATGGTTCCCTCAAGGATTGAGCTCACAACCCACAGCTTAGCATACTAATGCTCAAACCACTGAGCTATCCCTCACCAGCCCTCAGTATAGTATCCACACTAATAAGGATATTGACAAATTAGCAATGCATCAGAAGAGAGCTATAAGTATGATTTGTGGTCTGAAAAACCTGCATTACAATGAGACCGAAGAAGCTCTCCCTATCTGTCCCAAATATCCAGAATTCTAGTCCCTAGAGATTACAGCCATCTAGGGCCTACTGCACTGTTTTCTAGCCACTCCCTGTACCTTTCCCTTCTGTCCTCCTGCACCAGAGGGCAGGGAGTTGCTAGAGTCTAAGCAGCACAAAGGAAGTGGATCAAGGCAGGTAGCGTGGTCCTTAAAGCTTCAATATGTAACTATGAATAAAAAATTAATTTGAGTCTAACTTTGTGCCTTTCTTGAAAAATTACTCCCAGTGTTTGGAACCTGGGGGAAATAAAACTGCTTATCTTCAGAATGCAGGAGTCTCAATTTATCTTTTTAAAACTATAGTTAGAAGCTCTGAGCAGAACTATTACTCTTTCAAAACCAAATGTAATGTATAAGGTAATTCAGATAGCCCAGAAGATGTGGAATAACATCCCTTTTTCTCCATGATCTTCTTATGGGCCAGTGTCTTTCTCCATCTCCTAATTTTCTTGTTAGGCTTCATCTGCCAGACTTTCCACAGTCCTTCTTCATTGTTCCTCTCCTGTCTTTTAATCCTGTTTTGGAGCAGCCCAGGTTATGTCTAGACTGCAAGCTTCTTTCGGAAGAAGCTTTTCCGGAAGAGATCTTCTGAAAACACTTCTTCCAAAAGAGAGCGTCTACACAACAAAAGCTCATCGAAAAAACAATCTGCTTTTTCGAAAGATAGGGTCCATGCTGAATGGACGCTATCTTGCATTTAAGCTGTGATTACTATGGATGGAGTGGCCACCAGGGCACCTGTACTTTTTCCTCTTTCCTCTTCTTTCGAAAGAACTCCCTCTTCGCCTTCTTTTGGAAAAAGGCTTCTTCCTCAAAGAAAGAGGTTTCCCAATGTTGGAAAAACCCTTCTGTTTTTTTCAATTTTTTTTCAAAAGAACACGACTGCAGTGTGCAGTAATTTAAGTTTTTTTGGAAAAATGGCCATTGTTCTGAAAAAAAACTGTGTTGTGTAGACATAGCCCCAGTGTCCAAACTATTCTACCTGAGAGAATTTTGAATGAAAAAAGATCCTGGGATTTAAGGGGGAGGAGAGAAGAGGTGCCTTTCCGAGTCAAAACACTGAGGGTACATCTAGACTACAGAAAAGCTCTGCTGCATCCAAGGAACGTGTCTGCTTTTCTGAAAAAAGAATTGGGAAAGCAGAGGAGTTTTTTTCAGCATCCCTGAAAACCTTGTTTTACGAGGAAGAAGGGATGTTCCGAAAGAGGGGTTTTTTCTGACATTTGGCCCCATGTAGACAGGCCAAATGTCAGAAAAGCCTCTTTCGGAAGAAAAGCAGAAAAAGATACGCAAATTGTGGTTCGCAATTTGTGTATCTTTTTCCGACTTTTCTTTGAAGTGTAGACACAGCCTAAAAGTATGTCTATGCCACAGTTAAAAACCTGGAGCTGCCTCAAGCTCACAAGGCTCAGGCCAAATACTGTTTAAGTGAGGTGTAGAACTTGTAGACCTTGCAAGGCCCTGGAGCCCAGGCCTGAATGTCTATACTGCTTTTTCGATGAGCCCCTTAACTCAAGCCCTCAAGCCTGAATTAGCTGGCAAGGGCTAGTCATTGGTTTAATTGCAGTGTAGTGTAGACATCCCCAAGAGGTGGGAGTGATATACAGCATACCAGTCACTCAACCTTTCAGCACTTGCCTTCCATATGTTGGTGCATGCAGACTTCAGAGAAATAGGCATTGCGCCCTTGTTGGAAAGTACACCAGCAAGTAGATTTCGAAGAGGGCAGATTCAGAAAATAAAGTGGGCATTGCCCAAAATCAGAGATCTTAGAGTTTTGGTCCCAACTTGAATACAGAATGCATCTTCTAGCTAATTTATTTTGTTACCTTATTTAGTGGTACAGAGGGGCTGGAGGTGTTCCCAGGAATCCAACTACCCCTTATTTTCCATACTTTATGGACCCTCACACCTCAGTTGGCTCCCCCGTGGCCAAGGAGAACTAGCTGCAGCTCCCTCTAGAGCCAATTAATGCTGGTCAAATATCAGCTGAAGGACATATAACAGAAATGTGAGGTGCTTTCACTGATTATGCTACCTCCCTACAGCACTCGCAATAGCTCTTTCTAGCCTGGGGAGAAAGTGACTGGGTTCAGCATGTGAATTCAATCCAGTTGGCAATTTTTCCTTCTTTCTATGTGAAATCACCATTACTAGAGATTTGCAACTATGGTAGCTCATTCTGCAAGATCCTCTGCTACTCTTTTGATCCACCTCAGAATATGCCATTGTTCATCCAAGATACCATTCCCTCCCCCCCCCTCATTCTTCTGCCACCAGTATTCTCTTCCAGTGGCCATAAATATGTATCACCTGCTGAACCCTTGTCCCTTATTTATTTATCTTTATAGTCTTTCTACCACCTTTCTGTGCTTATTGGATACCACAGCCCATTTGTGCACAGTGATTGCGTACACTTGAAAACCAATGGAACATTTTTTGTTAAATGAGAGACCATTTTTGTACCACTACAGTTACATAGCTGCTACAATAAACAGAAAATGAGAGTTATTCCGAATCAGGAGACATGTTTCCTTATGTGAAAGACTTTTCAGTGCCGGGTTTTATATAGAAATTACTTGAGTTTATAATAAGAAAGTCATTTTCTTTCTCCCACTCCTAATATTCTAGCTGCTGCTCTGCACAACACTATAGGACATGCCTAGAGGCCACTGGCACAATATACTGTAATCCTACATACATATTTAAAAAAGAAAGTTAGTTCTGATGTTTTATTTAGGCAGCTTATTTTACATACATTCCACAGAACTGTGAACATATGTAACCTGTTTGAGGATAGACTACCTTTTCAAAAACATATTGGCTCATCATCTTTCATCTAACACCTATTTTCAATTAGACAGGATGGTTTCATGAAGCATTATCCCATATCCTTATCAGACATATTAAATATAAGCATTCCAGTGGGTGGACTTCTGAAATCTTCTTTTATAAAGAATTTTAAAATAAAACATCTCGTGTGCCTCCTTTAATAGCATTGCCAGCTATCACAATTATATCAGTCACAATATTTGGTAGTGCTCTTCAGAGATTACACGTATATCCCAATTTTCATTTTAAAAAGTAATTAAGCCTCTAGCTTTCCTGGTTGTGGAGAACTGCTTGAAAAGTATGAACTGAGTTTAGTCTCATAGATCAAAAAGCAGAAGGCAAACAAAGAACTTCATATCTGTTTATTTTAACTTTATTATTTGAAGCCAATCAGGTTTTTTTTTCTTGTGGTTTTAAAAGACTAGGGGCTAAGTAATACTGTATTGATTACATCATTCTGATAAACATTGTCTCCTGAAATTTAAAATTCAGGGAAGAGATGAGAAATCCAGGGCAACTTGGAATAGATCTTATCAGTAAGCAAGATGGGAGATACCATGGTTCGTATGAAGGCATAGGTGAGCAGATTTTAGGAGAAAAAAGAATAATTTTTTTAATCTTCACCTGCCTAGACTTGAACCTAAGCTGAATGTTTCATCAAATCCACATCCCCTACAAGTCCTCCCTTCATTTTCATCATAAGGAAAGTCTATGCACTTTGTGGTTCCAAACGGAACAGGAAGGGATGAATACCATAAGAAACATCAAGACCAGCTTCTCATATATTTATCACTAGACATGAAGGAAGGCATTCTGGCAGTCTTGAAAGAAAGTCTCTTCTTAAAAGATCTTTAGGAACTTTTTCACACTTGAGTGGCATGGATACTTAGATAAGCATCTAGGATTTGGGGTGCTTATCTGAATCAAATCCAATGTGGCTCCAGAGACTTACTTATATTCATACTTTCCTTTTATATACAGTTAATAGTGAGTAGACAATACAAACCACAGTGTTTTAACAAGAGATTCCATTAGCCTCTGATAAACTCTGGGTTTACTTTCAAAAGGATTTTTTTTCATGGATGAAATGGAGAATCTGCCCATTTGTTCACATAAACAAAAAGCTTTTCAATAGCAATGGAAGATTTCCAAAGCTTGTATCAAGCTTCACTTTCTAAATATATTTGAAGTACAACACTAAAAAATGTGTTTGTTTTAATTCCTATCATTTGTGCAATACGATCAACTCTAAAAACAAAATATTTGTTCTTCAGGACATTTTTGCTAGTCCTTTCTGGAAGGGTATGTCTAGACTACATGGCTCTGTCACCAGAGCCATGTAGATTAGTTTACTAGACATACCCAGATGAAGCCGTGATTTAAATAATCGTGGTTTCATTTACATGAAAATGGCTGCCGCGCTGTGCCGGGGATCAGCTGTCCCGGCACAGAGGGGCAGTCTAGACGTGCCACAGTTGACAGGGAAACCTCTGTTGACCGCTTCGGTAAACCTCGTTTCACGAGACATAATGGAGCTGTCGATAGAGGCTTCCCTGTCGACCACGGCGTGTCTAGACTGCCCCGCTGTGCCGGGACAGCTGATCCCCGGCACAGCGCGGCAGCCATTTTCATGGAAATGAAGCCACGATTATTTAAATCGCGGCTTCATCTGGGTATGTCTAGTAAACTAATCTACATGGCTCTGGCGACAGAGCCATGTAGTCTAGACATACCCGAAGGGATGAGGTGAGCTCATTCAGAGTCAGGAAACTCATCCCAGTCTCTTTAAGGCCTTCTCTACACTACCAACTCACCAAAAACTGCATTTTGGTAATAAAACAGATACTGCAATGAGGTTTTAGTTGAAAAGAACACATGGTTTCAGTGACAAGATACTTCTACTCCTACAAGAGACATTTTTCTTTTCCCTTCCCTTTATTATTGACACTGAGCAAGTGTAGACACAACACCTGCTTTAATTGGTCTCCAAGAAATGTCCTAAAATGCCCATGATGAATGCACTGGTCAGCAGTTTGAAAAGGTAAACAACAATCCTCCCCTCCCACTTGCCAGCCCCAGGAATTTTAAATTCAGTTTCCTGCTTGCTGGCTCAGAATGGAGAGGTCTTATTGTGTTTTCAGAGATGACCATGGCTGGCTATCACATCAAACGCTCTCCTGCTTGGACCACCGCAGTTACCAGTGCGGAGTGAAAATAAAGGAGCCAGGGCAAGTGCAAGGGAGGCAGACCGTTGCTCTGGTGCTCTGCCTAAGATCTACCATTTCTATATGTAGCAGGATGCTGTCCTCAATGGTGATCCCACCTACACCACTGAGAGCCTCGTGGATACTTTGGAGAGCACCAAAGCAGCAAAAGAGGACCTAACCCAGAGGATGACATTGATGAATGGATGGAGCTAGACAAAGGTCTAATTGATCACCATATTTGGGGTCAGAAAGGAATTTTCCTCTGGGTGAGATTGGTAGAAACTGTGGTGCGGGGCATCTTCTTTTGTAGCATGGGACATAGGGTTTCTTGCAGGTTTAAACCATTGTAAATGGTCAGTTCTCTGTAACTTGAAGTCTTTAACCCATAATTTGAGGATGCCAGTAACTCAGTCAGAGGTTAGGGATCTATAACAGAAATGAGTGGGTGAGTTTCTGTGTCCTGCAGTGTGTGGGAGGTCAGACTAGATCATCACACTGGTCCCTTCTGACTTTAGTAAGAGTTTCTGGGTAAGAATATACATTACTAATTTAAACCTAACCAATGTCCGCATAAGTGACTTGCCTCAAAGTGTCAAAACATGTTATTATTAGAGCTGAATGGATCTAATATTAATTTTTCTTTCTTGATATAGGAATTAGACACATTGCTGCTGGCAGATATTTCTAATTTATCTGCAAAAACACTAAAGTTTTCAGTGGCCTAAGTAACCTCTGGAATGGTGCCCCTGTGTGCTGGCACAGAATTTGTCCCCCATTGGCCTGGCTGAAATCACCCTCCCAAATACAGACGTCAAATTACACCTGTGTAATTCATTTATTTATTTATCCACCAAAAATCCTTGGTGCCAAGTGTTAACAAGAGTTTCATCCACAACAGTGAAAGTATGCATGCACAGTAAAAGCATATTCTCCACAGCTGTATAGCTTTTGTCAGTTTCTTTCCATCTCTGAGAAACTAGACAAATTTATTTCTAAGTTAAGCAGAGAGAAAGCAAATGCTGGTGGTGTCAAATTTACTACCTGAAATGGGGCTAGGAGCTAGCATTGCTCTAGTAACAGAACTCATAATTATTGCTAATTGTCTCAGATTAACAACTTTTTTCTGGCAGGGACTACATTCACATTTTCTTTATAAATAATATAATTTGGATTTTCATTCCAAATGATCAACAGGAAAATAAACCTGACTCTTCTAAATGAAACACCATTAAAATATTTCAAACTTTCTACTTTGTCTCACTATTAAAGATAATAGCCTGAATTTGTGGTGCAATAATGGAAATACCTCATTAAGCATGTCTAATCATATAGAGAAATATTTTATTAGGTTTAGTGACAGAAGAGTGCCATTATTCTCAGTAAAAAGTGCAAACAAGCTGTTTACAGCCTCATTATCAAAATAGTGAAAAGTTTTTTGACTAGTAACCAAAACACTGAGAGCTATAAAAATAGCAGTACCAACATTCTAAATGCAGATGTCTGTATCTTGTACAAACGGGTATATACATCCAAATAAGACTTTGTTTAGGATGCCCACCAATAACTAGCCAATTCATATTTCACACAAATTCCAGTTTTCTGTAAAACACAAATGCATAAAACAATTAAAACACCACAGACCAAGCTTCATCAAATGCTGCACTCCCTCACAGCCATATTGTACTAACACTTCAGTATGGGTATTCAGCAGCAGCAGATCAACTGGATCCCTCAGACTTGGCCTTTACAATGTAACTGCCACAGCAGAAGTCTAATGACAAAATAAAATTCATTTATTTCCATAATCAATACAATATCTCTATATTACAACTCAGCTATATAGAGAACGAATAAAGGTATGACTCATAGAAGCACAGGGTTAGAAGGGACAGTAAGAGTCATCTAGTCCAGTGGTTCTTTGCCTTTCCAGACTACTGCACCCCCTTCAAGAGGCTGATTTGTCTTGCATATCGCCAAGTTTCACCTCACTGAAAAACTATTTGTTTACTAAATCAGACATAAAAATACAAAAGTGTCACAGCACACGATTATGAAGAAGTGTTTGCTTTCTCATTGAAATATAAATATTGTAGAGGGAAAACTTTTTATCCAGCATGTTGGGGGGATGGGGGGTTGCCAGTAGGTGAAACATACCGGTTAACAAAAAGGAGGGAGTTTGGGTACAGGAGGAAGTCCAGAGCTGGGGGCTGGGCACACTCATCCAGGGTGGCTCCCTGCAAGTGGTGACCTGCCCCCGCTGCTCTTGGTGGAGATGCAGATAGGCAGCTATGTGCATCCCCTCCCCACCTCAAGTGTTGGCTCTGCAGCTCCCATTGGCTAAGAACCACAGCCAATGGGAGATGTAGGGGCAGCACCTTGGGGCAGAGGCAACATGCAGAGCCACCTAGCCATGACTCCACCGGGAGTAGCAGGACCAATCTCCACTTGCAGGAGCTGCACAGGGTGAACACCCCCTAGATCCAGCACTCTGAAGCTCCTCCTGCAACCCAACAATTGGCCCCATATCCTCTCCTATTCCCAAACTTCCTCCCAGAGCCTGCACCCCCTCCCACATCCCAATCCCTAACTACACCCCCTTGCCTGTTCTCTGAAACCCCCATGGCCATTAATCCACCTAGGGTACATGTTACTGCCTGTAGGGAGCCACACAGAGCCAAGTTGTGAGTCTGCCAGCTCTGCACCAACTGGACTATAAACCAGCCTTTCCATGAAGATTAGAAATGCTAGTGTATACAGTTTTCTGGCTGGTACAGGGCCAGATAGTGTACTTACATATCTGTGTATAATGTAGAGAGCAGTTTCAATAGTCATTGTCTGTATGTAATTTTAGTTTGTACTGTCTTTGTTAGTGCTTTTTATGTAGCATGTTCTAAAATTAGATGATATATAGATGAATGGATGTACCCCTGGAAAACCTCTGTGTATCACCAAGCATATCACCTATGTGATGGGCAACAAAATGGCAAATGAATTTTAATGTGATAAATGCAAAGTAATGCACATTGAAAAAAATAATCCCAGCTATACATACAAAATGATGGGGACTAATTTAGCTACAGCTACTCAAGAGAGAGCTTTTGGAGTCATTGTGGATTTTTCTCTGAAAACATCCACTCAGTGTGCAGCAGCAGTCAAAAAAGCAAACAATATTAGGAATCATTAAAAAAGGGATAGAGAATAAGACAGAGAATATCTTATTGCCTCTATATAAATCTATAGTACACCCACATCTTGAATACTGTGTACAGATGCGGTTGCCTCATCTCATAAAAGATATATTGGCATTGGAAAAGGTTCAGAAGAAGGCAAGAAAAATGATTCAAGGCTTTGAATGGGTGCCATATGAAGAGAGATTAAAAAGACTAGGACTATTCAGATCCTTCAGCCTTTGCTCATAGAGTTTGCATTCCATCCCTCTGATCATCTTTGTCACTCACCTCTGGATTCTTTCCCTAAATCCCGGTGGGGGCTCTGAGCATAGAGTTGAGTGGGGGTGGAGTGAGGGCAGGAAAAAGTGAGACCTGGAGTGGAGTGGGGGCAGGATGAGAGGGGATGCAGGCCCTAGGAGTAGCACAGAAGGTTGTCATATGGGGGGCAGTCCCTCCCCTGCTTATGTCCCTTCACCACTGTGTACAAATATCAAGTTAAAGAGGCCAACATTTATGACATATTCTGTAATGGAAGTAGGATTTGGACCTATATGGTTAAATTAGGTGTCAAAAGCAATCTTAGAATCCTTTAATCTATCAATTCATCTTTAATAGGCATGTCTCTGGAGCCATAGGAATTGCACAGTTAAGGGAAACATTTTCAAATTCACAAGAATTATATTAAGGAAAAAGAACTATTACAAACTCAGGAATTCCCAGTGCAACCCTTTCAATGTCAATAATTTAGTCCATAACTAATGGATCAATTAATTAAGTTTGAAAACATTGAAACCATAGCAGCTGTAAACACTGAAAATATGCTCAGGTGTTATCTCTGTCATTATGGAACTGCAAGCCATGAGCTGATATAATACTTCCCTCAACAACAAGCAAGTTCATGCCGACTAAAATCAGACTCATAGTAGAACACTAAGAAATTCTAGAAATAACTGGTGTCCAGCTGGAACAATAGTTCTCTTTAGTGGTCTATCAGTATTACATAAACCAATAGAGACTTTGAAATGAGCTGGCAGAAATTCATGGTTAGTATTAAATAGCAAAATAGCTGAAGACTTGGCTGTACTGGGGTCAGTGGGGTATCATCCTGGAACTGTGGGACTGCTGTGCCCTCTTAATTCTTCAGACAGGACTATCTTTCATGATATTTTGCTTGTGACAAGCAGCAAACCCTACCAGGATGGTTATCGCTCAGCCACCAGCATACAAAAAACACATCCAGCTAGATTGCAAGTATGCTTTCTAAATCACTCATGAGCTATACAAAGGGCAACACCAGCAAATCTCCCTTAGTCCCCAGTCTTACTTCCCAGAAATGTACACTGCTCAAGAGACCTTCTTTTGAACGATGCAGGCTCATTATTTAGTTCATCGCTTCTTCAAAGGATAATGGACATGCACCAGCCATTGTTAACTTTAGGAGCTTCCCCAAGCATGTTAGTCAAATTCACTGGAAAAAAAACACTATTAAAATAAGCTTATTAACTTCAGAAAGATGGAGTTTAAGGGATTATAAGTGGTAAGCATAAAGGTCAGAGAGAGTTACCATGTGAAAATAAAGTAAATACACATTCTAAATCCTAAGCCTTTAAAATAAACAAGAGTTGAATGAAAGCGCTTTCCCAGCATTGTCAATGCCTTCAGCAGAGGTGGGGGAGGATAAAGGTGGACACACGATGCCACTGTCCCTTTTTTATACTCTCAGTTCATGTCACAGGAAAGTTACTGGCCAAGGTATGTCCTGGGGAGCCTTGCTGAGTCAAGAGTTGGGCAAGCCTCATTAGGTGGTGCTTGCCTAACTATCTTGTTCAGAATTGTAAATCTCTTTTTTACAAATTCTCCTGCTGGATGATGGCTCCTGAAAGTCACTTAACACTTGTTTGGGTGTGAGTCACCACTAGAGAGCTAGCATTGGAGAGCTAGCAGTGGGCATCTTCCAAACAACATGTTTCAACAACAGCTACTTCATACATAATAAGGATATACATATTATGACAGAACAATGAGTTTCAGTAGATCATGACCTTTAATATGGTACCTTATAAGGCATGCTTTGTATGAACCTTCAAAACCATATGATGCATAGGGTGGCTTCTGCTGCATAAAAACCTCCACCAGAGCTATTACTTGATTATACACATGGATTTTCTGGAATTACACTAACTGTAGGGTCCTGCCAACACATGACTTAGAAGACTGACAAAAACCTCCTGCTGACTGCATTGCTGGGAGGGGGGGCAGTTGTCTTCTAAGTCACTTCATTACTGATGATTTGTAAATAATTCTCTGAAGCTTTGTAATTGTTTCAGCTGCATTGCCTTTTAAACTCTGCAACTGGTTGTAATCTTAAACCTGGCAACTCTGTAATCTTTGTAAAACCTTGCAACTTTGTAACTCTCAGCAACTTTGCTTTAAGTTCAGAAATTTACTGTAAACTTGGTGATTGTTGAGCCATGCAACTTTGTAATCTTTGTAACTCTCAGCCACCCACTCTCCCCTGAGATGTGGGTGTGGGTGGGTGTGATTAGAGACTGCAAGGCTGAGCAGGTGGAGTCAGGTGATGAGTAATCAGACTAATTAAGGAGACTGCTGCTCTGCTGGATCAAGGGAAGTCTGGGCATGCTCCCTGGTGAGGAATGTGGATGAATCACAGGCGCTGTACAGAGGAAATAAAAGGAGAAAACGTGGTAGAAACTCTTCTTTCTAAGAAGAAGCAGATAGTTCCTTTCCTGACCAGCTCCCCAGCCATGATGAGCAGACAGACCCTCCAGAACCAATATGCTTCGGCTCTTTGGCAACCCATATGCCTGTGTAAGTGTGTGAGTGCCTGAAGGCAGGAATTAATGTGTGTGAATGAATGAATGAAGGTATGTGTGTTTGTATATGTGAGAGAGTTGTTTCCACTTTAGTTTAAACCTTTAATGGCAGCTCTATCCTCTATACTTTAACTTTGTAGTGCATATAGTAGAGTGTTAATTCCTCAATCACTAAGCCCATGCTAGTGTAATCCTGGGTGGTCTCCAGTGGGAATTTTTGGGGTAACAGTTTCAGGGTGCTATTCTGAGGTACATGTCACTGGTATAAGTAATTAAGTAATGCAACAAGAATGAAAAAAATTAAGGTCCATCACATGTTGCATAATTACCATTCTCATAACATCTGAAAAGAATTAAAAAGTAGATATAGGAAGTCAATTTAATCCATGTGACTAGAAGAGAATGTCAAAAAAAGTAATTGCAATAATTTTCAAACAAAATGGATGGAAACTGAGGGCAAGATTCCATTCACCCTTATTAAAGCAGGACTTGTTGTTGAGTTACTGCCTGACCCATCTGCCATTGAAGTGAACAGAACACTTGACTGTATGATGGGACCCTAAAGTATTGCCAGGCATAAATGTGGAAAATGTCCAACCTTAGTAAGGGGAGGGAAGGTTCTGCCACTCATTTAAATACATGGAAATACTCATGGAGTTAAGTATTATTGAGAATGAGCAAAGTGGCAAAATCTTACACTAACAGACCAGATATTTGGATTCAGTTGCTGAATAATTGATTTTATTACCACTGAATGGTGACAAACCAGATAATGACATTATTAAGCAAAAATCGAAAACAGCATTTATGAAGCAGTACTGTGAAAAAGGCCATTAACATTAAGCATTTGCCACCTGGAATGTAAAGATAATAAATTCTAAAAATTCTGATGCACAGTTTGCTCCTAAAATTGGTATGTTACAAAAAATAATTGTATTTTACTTCACAGCATCTCTTCAGCTTATTATAGTATTTTTCTGCATCTTCCGGCATCTACCATCTCCTAGACTCCGAACATTGCTCCAGCTAATTTATGTCCCTCTTGCTCACTCTTTTACATCAGCACTAGTCTATGGATAATAGCAATATAGTTAGCTCTTGGGTCTAAGAAGCAATGCCATCAAATGATGAGCTGAGTTACTGTGACCAGCAGACTCGTCTATTTAGTGATTACATTCAGCAGGTTGGTTAGACAAAGTAGAAGGAGCCACATGGTTCTGTGGCAAGTAGAGTGGAAAAGACCGATGCTTTTTTAAAAAAAAAGAAAAAGAGGCTATGATCAGTCAATGATGAAAATCTAAAGTGAGAGATGGTTATGTGTACTAGTGAGATAAAGAGCAACATACTTATTTCCAAAGGCTATCCCTTTTTGTTAGTAGGAAAATTAGTATTACATTATATGAAATAAATCTAAAACTTTTTCCAAAAGTGGATATTCCGAATCCTTAACATGAACATTAATAGCTTCAGGGGGTAGCCGAGTTAGTCTGTACAGGATAAACATAAAAAACAATGAATGGTCTGGTAGCACTTTATAAACTAACAAAACATGAGTTTTTGTGGGCACAGCCCACTTCTTCAGATGATTGGAGTTTTCAGTTTAGGATGTTCAGACCCAAAATAAATAGGGGAGAAGGGAGAGGTGTCTGTTGCTTCGGTGTCTTAAGAATTGGTGGGAATTAGTATACAAGTCAGTGAGTTTGTGTTAGACAAGCAAGATGAGAAAGTATCCAAATAGGAAAATGCACACATTGCTCAAATGTAAAAATAGAAAAGCAATTTACAAGAGGAAAATTTCAAAGGAATTTATGAAAACAAATAGCCACACTTAAATCACTGCAACCAGGGATGGAAGAGCTAAACAATAAACAAAAATGGCCAGGCAAATAAGTCCTAACAGATTATTATACCTAAATAAGTAACTTTGCAAGCCACAACATAGATTTGAAAAAAATAGGTAACAATGTATCAGATGTTGATTTTGATCAAAATTTTGTAACATCTTACCATCCACTAGGACTAACATCCAAGTAGATCTCTAGGTGAGACTTTATCAGTTTTATAGTTGTAAATGTTAGTTTCATTATACTAGAAAGAAGCTCAAAAAGTTTGAGTGCAGATGTGCATTTCCCCTATGTTTGGAAGTGTTTGTATTCAGGTTTAGTGTCAGATCCAGTCCATAAACAGGCCAAAGTTAAATTTGGTTGTAGTTTAAAAGTTGCCTCATATTCACGGAGGGTCCACATCCAAGATTCCAGGTTAAGCCTACTTCTGCTTGATCTCAAGCAAGAATGCCTTAGGTGGGCCAGCAGGAATTGGGCAGCAGCTGATCTAATAGTTCTTGTTAGCACATCACTAAGGCAGTGTCTACACAAGCTTTTGTGGCCGCTCTTGTGCAAAAACTTGCTGCCTGTCTACACTGGCCGTGTGTTCTTGCTCAAGTAAACTGACATTCTAATGTATGAAATCAGGGCTGCTTGCACCAGAACTCTGACGCTCCCGCTCAGGAATAAGCCCTTTTGCGCAACTGTTCTTGCACAAGAGGCCAGTGTAGACAGGCAACATGAATTTCTTGTGCAAGAAAGCCCTATGGTTAAAATGGCCATCAGAGCTTTCTTGCGCAAGAGCATCTACACTGGCATGGATGCTCTTGCGCAAAAGAACATGACAGTATAGATGCTCTCTTGCACAACTACTTTAACGCAAGAACTCTTGTGCTAAAGAGTTTTTGTGCAAGATCACGCCAGTGTAGACGTAGCCTATGGTTCTGAAGATTAAGTGCAGACTTGAAGATTGATTGCCCAAACAATTCTTAATTGACAGCTATTGAGCACTGTGTCCAATGTTTCTGATATTGGCATGACTGCATGGTGGACAGTCAGACCAAGTAGTTGGAAGATGAACCAGGCTGAATTGGGTACCAGAACATCAAAGTATGAGACAAGCCAGAGGGCAAACCAAGAGTCAGGCATCAGTAGGCTGAAAGGGTCCGGTTATCAGGAAGTCACAGTCCAAGGTATGCTGGAGGTTAAACTAAGAGCCAGGCACCAGGAGGCAGGTAGGGTCACAAGCTGGAACCTGGGATCTCTCATATACATATGATCTGGAAGGCAAGCAAGCAGTCTGTATTATTGCTCAGACAACTCTCTGTCATGGCTTCATAGCCAGGAGTGCAAATAGGATGGTATGCACCAGTAGGCAGTACCAGAAAGAGATTTTTAAAGGGTACATGAAAGAATTTGGGGCTAGGCTCTTTGCCTCCTCCCGAGGGAGTGGGGTGGGGTTGGGTTCTGCTCCTTAAAGAAGCAAACACAGCTAGGGAGGTCATTCTTTCTTTATATGGCTTTAATATCACAATACATACGCTAACAAAATAAAGGCTTAGTTTATATTTGTTAGCATATGTATTGTAGTGTTATGTTGGTCAAGTCAGGCATCCTCAGGAGGGGAAGAGTGGGTGGTGGAGAGGAGACAAAGTGCTTGAACATGTTTTGGTTCTGTTTCTCCCCATTAGTCTGAATTATCAATGTTCATACTGCATCACAGCTAATCTAAAATTAGAGGAATGCCTGGCTCTGCTTGCACGAGCTAGAGGATGTTTAGATTCTGAGGTCAGCCCAGTTCTGCAGCCTGACAGGAATCTGTTGTCCCCAGTGCATATAGAATTCTTCTTTGCAGCCAAACTAGTCTAGCATGCATTTTATTAACTGGATCTGAAGCAGCAAAACAAAGAAAACAAATCCCTCATTTTTCAGCTTTGGGGATGAGAGAACTGTAAGTGAAAATTCTAATGCTGGACAATGATTGTCCTAAACCCCTGCCTCAATGTACCGAGAACTTTGCTGAAAATATGTTCCTCAGTTTAGCAATGGGGCACCTCTACCTACCTGTATTTGAATAAAACTCCTTCTGATCTGATTGTTCTGGATGAAACTGGCAATGTCTGAGCTATTTACAAACCTGGAACCTAATCCTGTAAATCCTTAATAATTTGATCAGTCCCACTGAAGACAATGGTACTATTTGTAGGACTATGGACCACTTTTGTGGCAAGAGTTTCAGGAGTCTGTTCTGTTCTTATAAAGGAAGTTGAATCTCCCATTGAAATGCAATGTTTGGGTACTATTACCATAATGCAACTTAGGATACAGTTCTACTTAAAGTCTTTTAATAAGTTATACATATGCTGAAATGGCTCCTCAGCCAATCCCTATATTCCATATTGTTAGGAAAAAAAACTGCCCCCCCCCAGTAAAAAGTTTGGCCAGGCCACTCTTGCTATAGTGGGCTGCAGTACTCCTCGGGAGAAACCGGCCGCACCCCTCCTGCATACCATTACCTTTAGAAAAAGGGAAGGTGTGAAAAGGGTAAAATAGCCTTGGACTCTCCCACCCGTCACCTTGGCGTGAGAACTGCGGGGCTTACCTGGTCGCATGAAACCTGCACAGTTTCAACCCGATCCCTGGGGGACAGACCCCTACTTGGTGACCGTTGGGCCGTATATGGTAATATGCAAGTGCAGGAAAGTGATGTGCAGACTTGGGGATAAATACCCATCGCACAGTTCGCTCAAAGAGGTCTTCGCAACACATGTACCACCATGTGTGTGCCTTCCTGTATACTTCAAAGCACTGCCAGCCTGATCAACTGACCAGCCACTTCCCCCGACTCTTGGGCGTAACCGAGGCCTTCGCAACCGAACTGATATCTTTGAAATGTTCCATGTGCTGTGTAAGTTGGTATGTATGATTTGATTTTCTTTGTTGTATAAGCTTAGTGTTATAGTTGTTTTGGTAGTACATAGAGTTTGTAGTTATCACTGTTATTAATTAGTGTAGATGGATATCTTTAGAATAGAGACTATTCCCCTTGCCGTTTCCATCCTTATATTTCTGACACGTTCAACTAGAGCTCGTAGAATAAATAATAAATATTGTAAATTCATTATTGACACAATCTATTAAAAACCTTAGAATAAATACTATAAATTAATCACTGTCATAAATAAATCTTTTATTTACTAAAACAGTCCACCTGGTTCTGTCCTTCCCCCCTTGGGTATGTATCATTGGACCTGTGGTTCTCGCGACACATATAAGATTGAAATACTGTATATTTTGGGGGAAACTGAGTAGTTATGCATGTGGTTGTTTGTGTATATAGACACCCATTTCCCCATTTCATCACTGTCCTGGAAAATAGTTAAACTTTCTTCAAATTCCACAGAAAATTAAGTTCTAACTGTCCTAATTGTTTTCTGTGCTAATCAGTGTGTATTTGAAAATATTATATGCAGGCCTGCCAACCTTGGGGGGAGGGGGAACAAGGGGCAATTGCCCCAGGGGCTGGCAATTCAAAGGTGCTCGGAGCTCCTGTCTGTTGCCACCACTACGGGAGGGCTCGGGTGGGGACATGCCACATTCCAGGCAGCACTAAGGGCTGACTGACTTTGGCCCCATCCCTTTCGGGAGAATGGAATCACCCCTCTTCTGCCTTGTCCTGGGGCCCCCAGTGGCTGTTGGGCCCACTGATTTCCCTTAAATGTGCAAAGAATCAGTCTACACTTACTGAAACTTCTAACAGGTGTTCAAAAGAGTGCTATAACCTCATGAATAAATGGTAGAGAGCGCATTCCCACGTTCTGACCAGCAAAATTAAATTATATTAAATAAATCATCTGAAAGAGACAGGTCACAGATTTGCAAACTTAACCCCCTGTTTGAGCTTTAAGCTACATCAGCATATACCAGGTTCATGAACATTAAAAAGTTAACTGCAAAGGAATACTGAAGCCCACTAACCTGAGCATGTGCCAGCCCATATGCCCTCACTAAATAAAGATGCAGTCACCCCTGAACAGTTAAAAATCAGCCTGGCCCTTTTAGGTTAAAGTCATGTCCCTGGCTCAAATACCATCTTTCATAGTGAGAACAGATTTCCTGTTTCTTGGAACGTGGCAGAAGCTAAGAGGCCCTGTCCTGGAAACATCTGCATTTTGCCTCTTTCCAGATCCAGCCTCTGGACTATGAACATATACTAATGGGAGAATTCTAACCAAGGGACTGGGACTTTAAGGTAATCTGGAGACTTCACATTTCACTGATTCTTTGCAGACAAACATGAGTTAGATATGGTACAGAGATTCTTCTAGTAGCTTCATTGACTGCTGATTTCTCCCTTGAAATGGACAAATCAGAATTCTGCTGACTTTCTTACATGAGCCAGAAGCCTTTTATATCTGTGGTATAAGCAACAACCCTAGCATGAGTTTTTTTTCTTTCCTTTCCAAATGCCAAAGCCTGTTCCCACTGAAGTCATAGGAAAAGTCATTTTGATTTAAATAGAAACAGGATTTGGCCAGAAGAGATCAGGAAATGTGATTTTGATCAATTCCTTATCTGTTCAGAGACAGTTCTTGTGCATGTTCTGCCAGGCTGACTTCAGTTGTCCCTTCTATATGTCATGCTGAGGAAAATAATAAAATCTGGGCTGTAGCTCTATCAAGATACATGACACACGCAGTTCTATGCCTCCTTTCCCATCAAGCCCAAATGACATAATCTTTGCTTTCCTAGTGCCTAGCAGAGAGCAATACTTAGGCAAAGGCAAGCTGGCAGAAGCTTCATTTGGCTATAAATGAGGCACAGAGTAATGTGTTAATGAAAAGAGGGGGTGATTGTCCTTCCTCTCCTTTCAAGTAAGAAGTTTTCACTTTAGGGTGCTGCTGGATCCTCAAATACCATCTGGATGTACAAGTGGGCACCAGGATCCCAAAGCATTTTACAACTACATCTGTTAAACCAAGCCTGACCCACCAACCCAGACCATGGGGCTAAAGCAGAAGCCCAAGGTGGAGGGTCTGTAACATCAGCCCTGCCACCCAGGGCTAAAGCCCTGCTGCTTCTGCTTTGGCCCCAAGTGGTGAAGCCCATGCTTCAGCGCTGGCCCCAGCAAGTCTAATGTCCACCCTGGTGACCTCATTCAAATGAAGTCATGACCCACTTTGGGGTCCCAACCCTTTGTTTGAGAATCGCTGATCTAATTGGATCTGTCACCCAGGAGAACACAACAGCATCAGCTCTTCTTGTTGTTTTTTTTTCTAATTATCTCTATATTACATGTTAGCATTAATAAGCTAACAAAGACCCTTCTACTAAATCTTTCCTTCATTTCAAAGCTCTAACTTTCCATGAAGGATCTAAAGCTTTAATTTTCTCATCACTGTTCTCTCAATAAAAAGTAAACAATCTTTATAATCCTCTAGCACTGCAACCTGAAAATCCCTCTCCATTCTTTCCATCTTCAGTGATGCCTCTGAATGATCTCAGGCAGTACTTGGCATATGTCTCTCCTTTAAAAACTGCCTGTGAAGCAGGATGGCTGAAACTTTAAGTTAAAAGGTGATTATCTTTTCCACAGCATACTGCAAATGTTGTTTGGGGGAGTATATATGTAATGGAAATTACAGAGATGAAATCAGTAGTATCAGCAATATGGTATCAAGAAAAAAGTGATTTTAGTGTGGCATACACTGAAGGCTTCTCACAGTTTATTAAACCAAACCAATGAGAGTTTTCACGTACCCCTATGTTAGCACAACCAGAAATGAGTGATAACAAAACCTTTTAACAACATAAGCCCTGTGTTTTATCATCTGACCAATCTATGCTTTGTAAGGATTGAAGAGAGAGTGATACAATCATAATCCACTTCTGACATTCACCATAATATTCTAAATTACAACTTTTGAGGCTCAGAAGCAAAAGTAACATTGGGCCTGAAGCTGCTACATGTCGCATAATTTCCTTTGGCTTCAAGCAGAACAGGATTTTGGACCTGCTGCCTACATCAAAGCGGTATATTTTGAAACAAAAACATTAAGAGGTTTGGATTTGAACATAGCAAATTAGAGTCTTCAATGCTCCTGGGACTTACATAATTTTATTTTTACACACATACACGCACACACATTCATATAGGTCTCAAAAACAAGTTTGAGTAAAACAAAGCCCTACCTTGAGGGGACTCAAGTGCTTTTATCAGCCCTCACTCACTAGAAGAAAAAACTATCTAGAATAATCTAGTGAATCCTGCTATTCCAGGTCACAAAAAATTCCAAAATGTTTCCATACTTGCAGTCATTTAAGGCTTTATTATATATTTATCACTTAACACAATGTTAAAGTTTATATTTGAACTATGACAAATATTGTATAGACATGGGTGGCTGATAAAGGTAAGGCTGGGGGAGGCAATCCCCACCCCTTTCCCACCCCCCACGAGGAGGGGGGGGGGGCAGCATGCCAATGTGCCTCCCTGACCACAGGGAGGGGAGTGGGTGGGCATGCACTCGCCACAGCGTCTGTAGCCCTGAAGCACCGTGAAGGGAGGAGGGTGCACTGCGCAGTCCAGTCCCAGAGCACCGGGGGAGGGAGGATAGCATGCTGCACAGCCCAGCTTCTCCAGCCCAAGAGCACCAGGAGAGGGAAGAGGGTGTGCAGTGAGGCCCCAGCCTCCCAGCTCCGGAGCATAGGCAAGGGAGGAGGGCGCACGCCACATAGCCCTGTCCCTGGAGCACAGGGAGGGTGAGTGCTAAAGGCAGCAACACTCTGCCCCCAGAATGCCTACAGCAGGCACTCGGGGGCAGAGTGTGAGCGGGGCCATAACTGGTGGTTTGGGAAGGCAAAGCCTTCCCTTGCCTAGGCTACTGGCGCCTATGTGTATAGAGTAGGAATAGCCAATTCTACAGTGGGATTTGTTATACACATGCTTCTGGCCCTTTTTGAGAGTGATGCAACTAACTACTTTGGTGAGGTTAGGATTATAGCTAAGAAGTAGGGAACAAAACATTTTCAAAGGGTCAAATATGACAACAGCCATTCGGGTCTAAATAACCGCCCAGGATAAGTGACAGTACTTAAGAACTCACCATACTTTTTGTCTCCTAAGAGGAGAACTCAGTTTGCAATAAAATATACACATTCTCAACAAGATGAGGACATTAAGAGAAAAAAAACAAACAAACAGTACTAAGCAAATGGTTAGCTTTTTAGAGTGGATGGAGCAGTTTTACTGAAAATTATTTAGTTTAAAAACCAAAGAAGCTTGAGGTTTACAAAGCAATACCAGCCTTCCTCTTTCAAACATGTAATTAGCATTTTTAATTGGTATTTTATATTTGTCCAGCTATCCTCATTGAAGGCTAGTTTGCAGCCCCACTGCTCCTTATCACAGCTGAATTCTGTTCCACTTCTTTTCCTCAGTAAGGGAATTTCAGCATTGCTTCCACTGTATCACTCAGGTTTCTTTAGGTGTGTCTACACTACAAAGTTTTATTGATAAAAAAATGTTTACAAGAAAAAAAAGCAAAAGCAAAGTCACAAAAGCGTGATCATACTTGCTCCCTCTGTCTACAGATCATGTCTACATTGGGGGCACCATCATATATGGCTTGACAGCAATGCGCTGTTGGTGTAAATCCCACAGTGCCTGGTGACACCATCTGTTACTAGGTTTTGTGGAAACATGGAATGGAGCATGGCACATCTTGGGACCATGCAAAACTTCCCATCAGGCACTGCTTTTGTTCCAGTCAGCTGGGATTTCCAGCTTGTTTTTGCACCATTTTTACAACTGCCATTCTTGGCTGCACACTCCAGCATCTTCAGTGAGAAAGGATGGATCCCACTCTTTTCTCCTATACTCCATTTAGAGATGTGAGGACATTGTGAATGGCAGGGTAGTTAATTGTGAAGTTACTGACAGTGGAAGACTTGCAGGTTCCTGATATTCTGTGTGATATGGACAGTAGCAACCTAACACTGCTTTTGGCATTCACAGAGCAGCTGCATACAGTAGACTGTCACTTTGGGGCTAGGAAAACCAATTTCAAGGGGTGGGATTGCATCATCATGCAGGTGTGGGATGAAGAGCAGTGGCTAGAGAACTTTAGGATGCATAAAACCACCTTCCAGAAGCTGTGTGCTGAGCTGGCTTGCTGATCTGCAGCTCAAGGTCCAGAATGAGAGCTGCCCTGTTGGTAGAGAAGCATGTTGCAATTGCTCTCTGGAAGCTGGTAACTCCAAACTGCTACTTCTCAAATCAATTTGGAGTAGGGAAGTCTATTATTAGGGTTACATTACTGCAAACATGAAGGGCAATAAATTGCATCCTGCTACAAAGGACTGGGACTCTGGGAACTGTGCACAAAATAGTAAACATCTTTGCAGAGATGGGTTTCCCTAACTGTGGCAGGGTGATTGATGGCGCACGCATTCCAATTGTTGTACCAGACCACCTTGCAACAGAGTCCATAAATAAGAAAAGGTACTTCTCCAAGGTGTCATAGGTACTTGTGGATCACCGGTGGCATTTCACAGAGATCAGTGAGGGTGGTCTGGAAAGGCACATGACACACACATCTTCAGGAACACTGGCCTGTACGTAAAGCTGCAAGCAGGAACTATCTTTCTAGACCAACAAGATTACAGAGGGGGATGCAGAAATATCCATAATTCTAGAAGCCCCCATTTACTCCCTTACAGCCCTGGCTCATGAAGCCTTACACAAGGCACCTGGACAACAGTAACAAGAATTTTAACAACAGGCTGAGTAGGTTCCGTGTGACAGTTGAACATTCCTTTGGTATATTGGAGGTATCTCAATGGCAAGATAGACCTTACTGAGGATAATATTCCCATGGTCACAGCCATGTGCTGCACTTTGAATAATCTCTGTAATCTAAAGGGGAAATGTTTGCTCAGGGATGGAGCACTAAGACACAGCGTTTGGCTGCAGCGTTTGAGCACCCAGACAGTAGGGCTGTCAAAGGAGCTGCTATTAAATCAGGGAGGCTTTGAAGAAGCATTTTGACAATCAGAAGCATTAACATATCTACTTTGGAATTGCTTCTCTATTGCATCCCATGTAAAAATTTGGCACCACACATCTATGCAAGAAAATGCTTTAAAATGCCTGTCTCTGACACTGAAGTGATTGCAATGTGAATTTGTGGAACCCAAAATAAAAACATTGTATAATTTGTGAAAGCTCCTATGAAAACTCGGGGTGGTCCTGCACTTCCTGGCAGATGTTGCTTACCTCAGACGTTCACAGCAGCCCACAGTTTTTAGGCACTATGCTTTAATTTGCTGTTTGTTGAGCTCTTTTCATCATTGGCCAGCGTATGGTAAAATGGAGTGTAAACTCCACCGTCCTTTTCCCCAAGTGAAAATGGGGAGGTGGGTGTTGGGGGTAACCTGGGCCCATCCTCCACTCCAGGTTCCAGCCCAGGACCTTGTAGTAGTAGCAGCTGCTCGTGTGAATCCCCAACACCTGCTATAACACAGCTCCAAGACCCCTGAGTTACTTCCACACACCTTCCCCAGCACCTTCCTTCTCTCCGGTTTGTCCCCCTAGTTGTGATCTCCTACTCCAAGCGTCACTCTCCTCCTTCCTCCCAGCTGTAGGCCCCCTACAACTACAGGCAAGCTTCTTTTAAAGCCAGTTTGAACTGGTTTTCTTAATTACCCCCAGGTGTCCTAATTGGCCTAGGCTGGCCTGACTGCAGGCTTGATGAATTAGCCCCAAGTGTTCCACTTCCCTGACTGCCTCTGCTATTCTAAACCAGCCCCTGCTTGTTACTCTGGGAGTACGGATCTCCTCGGTCAGAGGCTTATGGATCTCCCCTCCTCTACTTTTTATAGCCTTCTGTTCTGACCCTGTCACACCTTTATTGATCAAGAGAAAGTACTGTGAAACACACCAAAATACACATGCTTGCTGTAAAGAAGGGGCTTGGAAGTGGTAAACTTTCACAACTGTGTGTAGGTCATTGTCAAAGTTGTGAGAGGAAGTGGAGTGAAGGGGAAACTGAGGAGTCCCAGAAAGTGGAAAGGAATTTATGGGCATAAAGGGGGGAACTGTTTCACAAAGAATTATGCATATGCTGCAGTGGAAGTTGGACCCTGATCTCAAGACATGAGCATTTCTGTCTGTTCTTCCATTACTTTTATCATCCACTCAGTTGCATTCCTAGCAAATGCTTGATTCTCTTTTCTGATTCCCAGCACTCCTTTCATTCCCTCTTCTCAGTGGAGGAGTGCCATATCACCTCCCTGAACATACCTTCTTTGCTGCATTTTGGCCTCTTTCTCATCTACTGGAGATGTTCAGCTGGGGTGCATGTGTGTAAACCTCAAGGTCTCAGCTGCTATGGACACTGAACAAAACAGGGATTGTTAAGTTCCAGCATAGCATTGAAACATTTCACTTACAAGCACCTTTTGCAATACACCAATGACTCCCTTGCCTCTCTGCAAGCATCCATCCAAATCATGGTGAATGTTGGGGTTAGGGGCCTGGGGTGTTATTTTGCATATGGACAAAAGAAAATACAGTCTTGGCAGAGCTTGTAGTGAAGCTTTGCAGGGAATTCATTCTAAAATTATCCCACGCTTTTGCTCAGGTGGACATCGTTGTAGTACACATCTCACAGCCAAGGATAAGCAGGGAAATCAGGGAACAACTAATGCATACTTGTGGCTTTCACCCTATTCTATGTGCAGCTCACTTATGTTCCACTTTGGTCCCTGCACAAGCGATTGCAGAATGGCACTGAACAGTGTCCTAAAGTATGGGAATGAGCATAGCTACACTGCCATGGAACCTGTGGCAGAGGACGGACAAGTACCACTGGGAATCTTTCCAGAACATCTTTCTGTAGGACTTCTTTGAGATCCCAGTGTCCCTCAACACTCTATTTGGCCATATCGATTAGCTAGAGGGCAATGTCCAGCTCATAGAAATGCAGCCTGTCTCCCACTTTTCATCTCTGCATTACACAAACCACAGCCACTTACCCTGCATCTCATCTGCTTCCTGCTCCCCAGAGAACAGCTGCTGAGATTTGCCTATGCACCTCAGGAGTGGAGAATAGTTCCTGGCTGCCTGCCCTACCGGGCAACCCCACTAAGAGTTCCACATCCTTGTGGAGCTCTACCCCTTCAGCATTAACTTCATCCTCTGGCTTAATTCTTCTTTCTGCTACCTCCATGCCCACCGAAGTATCCACAGAGCTATTGGTTGTGGAGGTGGGATTGCCACTGAGGATAGCGTATAGCTCCTCAGATAAACAACCAGTCTTAGGTGCAGTACTGGAATGATGGTTTTCCTCCCTCACCTTACTGTGCACCTGCCTTGGCTCCTTTATCTTTACTCTGCACTGAGAAGTGTTCCAACCACCGCCCTTTTTGCACAAGCCTTATGATATTTGCCCATATATGTCTGGATTCCTATAGGCCACTTGGGAATGAACACATTCTTCTCTGCATATACTGATCAGATCCAATAGCTCCGTGGTGGTCCAAGCAGCAGAGCATTTGATGTGAGGACCAGCCATGGACACCTGAGAAGACTTTTTGACACCTTGAGCCAGCAAGCAGAGCTTGCAAAGGAGAGGGGTGAATTATTGTTTACCTGGTTGCAGGGCAGTGGAGTTCAAACCACTGACCAGAGCAACAGCAATGGGACACTTCCTCCTGGAGGCCAATAAAAGCGAAAAAAAATGCCTCTGGGGCTGTGTCTAGACTGGCCAGTTTTTCCGGAAAATCAGCCGCTTTTCCGGAAAAACTTGCCAGCTGTCTACACTGGCTGCTTGAATTTCTGCAAAAGCACTGACTTCCTACTGTAAGAAATCAGTGCTTCTTGTGGAAATACTATTCTGCTCCCATTCAGGCAAAAGTCCCTTTTGCACAAAGCTTTTGCGCAAAAGGGCCAGCGTAGACAGCTCACAGTTGTTTTCCGCAAAAAAGCCCCGATCACGAAAATGGCGATCGGGGCTTTTTTGCAGAAAAGCGCGTCTAGATTGGCACGGACGCTTTTCCGCAAAAAGTGCTTTTGCGGAAAAGCGTCCGTGCCAATCTAGATGCTCTGTTCCGAAAATGCTTTTAACAGAAAACTTTTCTGTTAAAAGCATTTCTGGAAAATCATGCCAATCTAGACGCAGCCATAGTGTCTACACTGGCTGTTTGTTGACAATAAAGGGGGGGTGGGAAGTCTCTCATAGGAGTGGAAGTTTTTTGTGTTGGGTGTTTTTCATGACAAAAGCCACACTGCAGTGTGTACACTCACTGTTTTGTTGCCAAAAGTCAGGTTTTGGCGACAAACTTTGGTAGTGTAGACAAGGCCTTAGATGGCATATTTCAGCACACACTTCTCCCTTCAAGCCCCTCCAGATGGACCACAACCAACAAGACATATGATCAGCTGATCATATACCCTGAGCATTTTTACAGAGCTGGAGGAAGGGTACAACAATTTGTTGGTGAAAACATATCTGCTACTGTCACCATCCATATGCTTGTTACAGCATGCCTACGGAGAAAGAGCCAGTTGTGATATCTCCCATAGAAAAAGAAGAGAAGGCATTAATATTTGAACTGTGAGAACTATTAAGGGCTGCAGGGAAGAATCCAAAAGGTTTGTCAACTTTTTTGTATACCTTGAAACTTTTCGGCATCTATCCAAGACTGAATTGAACCATTTGAAATTTAACAATCTGCCCGTCTTTACAGGTTGAACCTCCCTGGTCCAGCACCTTCAGGACCTGACTGGTCCCAAACCAGAGAATTTGCCCGACTGGGGAGGTCAATGCACCGGGACTTCACTTTTCTTCCTGGCCACCCCACTGCTCTTTCCACACAGGGCTCCATGCTCTGCCCAGTGGCTCCACTGCCGCCAGGGGTTCTGAACTCTGCCTGGTAGCTCCAATGCTGCCTGAGGCTCCACTTTCCACCTGGCTGCTCTGCTGACACCAAGGGCTCCGCTCTCTCGGCCCCAGAGTTTGGCAATGCTCACGGCCCGATGGGATCACCCTATGATGCTGGACCAGAGATGTTGCTAGACCAGAGAAGTCTGGATTAGAGTGTTTTAACCTGTAGCAGGACCAAAAATAAATGGAATATTAGCCTCATAAATGAGCAGAGAGAAAATTAAAAAGCTAATTCACTGTTCATTAAAAAGGCAACAATCCTTTTATGAACAAAAACAGTGGTGTTGAGTTTTCAGTAATTCACTCAGATCAGGAGAGGCAATTGCTGCCGGGGGATGATTGCATCTTGAAAGAAAATGATCATTCCCTTCCATTGCTGTGCTCTGCAGTGAAACCAATAGGATAGGTTGGCTTACTCTCCAATGACAAATAAAATTATAGAATTCTTAATATTAATGGTATTCAGGACATTTTTTTTCAAAGCACCAGATCAGTAATTATTGAGGATAATTATTTTTTTAATTCAACCTGTACATGGGCCAAAGTAGAGTAAATTTCTATGGACAGAATAAGTTAGGCAGTAACTTACACTATTATCTTTTTGCAGTTAAATGTTCCTTCTGTATGTTGGGTCTTTAAGAAGAGTTCAGAGTTAGGGAAATTCATGCTATCCAAGAGTGAATGGAAACCAACAGGGCAGACAGCAGTGTGGAGGCAAGAGACCTTTGTATCAGAAACAACTTGACCCAGAAAACCTGGGCCCCAAGGTACTTCATGAGGACATGAGAGAGATGGGAAGCCAATCTATGCCCTGCCAGGGGAATTCAGAGGAAACATCACATTCAACCTCAGTTTCCATGGCATTGTGAAAGCTATTCCTGCACAGGATACATGTCCTCAGTTCTCATTCTGCCTGTACTCAAGCAAAATGCCTGTTGACCTCACTTGCCAAAGTACAGACACTAGGGAAATTGATTAAGAACCTCAGAACTGGGCCACTAGCTGATCGTTGTACCTCAAAGATATATGTACTATCCCCTCATGATGTTCGATTCTGCTCTTGCTGGCAAGGTAATGAGCTCAATGCCTTATGGCAGCTGGCATATTGTAACTATGAAATTTGAGAGAAAGGTCTCCTGAGGTAACAGGATGGGAGGATGGATCATACAGATTTAAACAACACACTCTTAGTACTTCTATAGCACTTTTCAATCCCAGCTCTCTCCGCACTTTGCAAAGATGGAGAAGCACTATTATCCTGTATTTTTCAGATGGAGAAAGAGGGCCAGAGAGGTGAAGTAACAATCACAGAGCAAATCAGTGGCAGTGCAGGGAGAAGAGCCCATTAATAAAATGAGGATTTCAAATTCAGACACACCATTATATATACGTTTCTATTTATCTTATTCTTTACAAGTGGTCGGGCAACCACTTGCAGCTTAAACAAGTGTTAAATATTCACTTGCTATGGAAAACCTACTTACCAGCTGGCAGAAAGAAAAAGAAAACATGCTTTCTTATTTCCTTTATCACTGTTGCCTTGATAGCTATTCTTCATTGCTAGCAACAGCAATTTCTTAGAACATTACAAAATGCAGATAAAATCTTTAATGTGACATGTTACGAAATAACATTTTTGCAATCTCACCTTGCATTCTAATCTGTATAATTAATTGGGCTGCAGTATGCATTAGTCTCTAGCAATTTGAATTAAATCCTAAAACTGAAAGCTACACTTTAAAGATTTTTTCCCTTGAGTTTTATTATAAAAGAACATGGACTTGAGTTCTGGGTATCACTACTTTATAGGTAAGGTGACCATATTACTATTATGACCATAATACAGGATGCCTGGTAAAACTATTCGTATTCAAGTGAGTTCAGTGGCAGTGAGTTCAGTGGCAGTCAGTCAGGCTACGTCTAGACTGGCATGATTTTCCGCAAATGCTTTTGACAGAAAAGTTTTCCGTTAAAAGCATTTGTGGAAAAGAGCGTCTAGATTGGCACGGATGCTTTTCCGCAAAAGCACTTTTTGCAGAAAAGCATCCGTGCCAATCTAGACACGGTTTTGCGCAAGAAAGCCCCGATTGCCATTTTAGCCATTGGGGCTTTTTTGCGCAAAACAAATCTGAGCTGTCTACGCTGGCCCGTTTGCGCAAAAGCTTTTGCTCAAAAGGACTTTTGCCCGAATGGGAGCGTCAAAGTATTTGCACAAGAAGCACTTATTTCTTACATTAGAACATCAGTGCTTTTGCGCAAAATCAAGCGGCCAGTGTAGACAGCTGTCAAGTTTTTGCGCAAAAGTGGCCGCTTTTGCGGAAAAACTTACCAGTCTAGACACAGCCTCGGAGTTGAGCAGTACAAACATTCAAATTAACACCAAGTTGACTGAACCCCTGCTAACATGGAATATTGGACTCTCTTTTCTTTATCTTTTTATCTTTAAGGCTCTCAAGGTTCACGTGGGTAGAGACACCTCTCTCTCACACACAGAGTGTGACTAAGTGACCTAATACTCCCTGCCTTGTGTTCTCTGCCCTTGATGCTCCAAGATGCTACCTGGAGTTGCATCTTCCCAAGACAATATGAGGGGGGCAGACAGGGTCAGATGCTCCCCTCCCCAGATTTCTGACAGGGTTCACACCAGAACATCACCAGCAACAGTCTTTTGGCATAGTATGGGGAGGAAGGGAAAGGAGCTGCTTCCAGACCCAGGGGAAATCATTAGGGCTGTCAAGACATTAAAAAAATTAATCGTGATTAATCACACTGTTAAACAATAAGACGACTCCAGCTGACCCCAGCTCCGCTTTGCGCTGCCCCTTTGAAATGCTGCGTTGGCATTTTACAGGGGCAGCATCGCGGAAATGCCTGCTATTTAACACGTGTTAAAAAAATTAATACGTTAATTCTGCCCTGCGTTAATCACAGGCGTTAATGCGCGTTAATTGACAGCCTTAGAATTCCTTCTTTGTTTTGACATGGATGCTTCTGTGTCACTTCATGCAGCTACTGTCCACAAGCTCCTAAAAGGAAATTCTTGAAGCTTCCAAGCCTTTGAGGCCTACTAGGAATCCTGATTGGGAACCAGAGAATTGCATCCTGGAATCCCAGACAGAGATGTTGAAGCCCTAGATCTCATTCCAAAGAGAAGTGAAGGTACAGGCTTGTCACTTGAAAAGGATATACTCATCGGGCTGGAAAAACAACTCAGAAGGGGCAGCCTAGCCAGGACACATGGTTTAAATCAGGGATTCTCAAACTATGGGCCATTACCATGCAGTGAGAAGCAGGAGTGGCCCTAGACGAGCTGCTGGCAACTGGCGCCCAAGGCGAAACGCGCGGTTGGCGCACGATCAGCGCCCCCGCCTCCAAAGCCCTTAACAGTTGTTTATCTTGGTGCCCTAGGTGACCACCTAGGTCGCCTGTATTGACGGCCACCACTGGTGAAAAGGTATGTTATGGGATGCATGGTGTGGAGAACTGGGAAGTACCGACTGAATATTGTGCATAGCACTGTGGGTTTGGTTTTTTTTATGATGGGTTACTCATTATGAAGGTAGATTAAAAGATTGTTACATGTAGGTTGCAAGCTGTCTGCTCTCTGGCTATGTTACACTGAAGCAGTACTTCAGGATACCAGAGTTATAGCAGAATAATGATTTATTTCTAAATAAGTGCTGTATAGACAGTGCCAAATTTCGAAATAAGCTACGCATAACTTATTTGGAGCTCCAGATGCAGTGTAGAAGCACCCTTTGGGATCTACAACCCTGAGCCCCCATTAAATTAACTTCCCCTTTTAATTTATTAAGGTGCTCACACTCTGAGGCTTGCTGTATGAAAGGGGTCATCAACACAAAAAGCTTGAAAACCACTGATTTAAGTATTCTATAGCCCAATCCTGGCAATCACGAGTTCTAGGCTCTATTCTTATCAGATGGCCCTATTAGGGATTGGCACTTAGTGCAATTTAAAATCTGAATAAATACATGATATCTAGGATGTAGGATAGGTCAAAGGACATCTGAATTCTGATTAGGAAGTTGGTCCCAGCTGCTTGCTTTTTTCAACACCAGCAACCAGTTTACATCAGTTTATTTTTTCAGATTTCTCCTCAAGAGCTAGAGGCTTAATTAACGCAGTTTCTTCTTAGTGGGATCCAAAGGTTAGAACTGTAAAAAGGAGCTCAAGACTCTTCTCTTGTTTATCAGTGCCAATTCATGAAGTGACATTCCATTTGCAATGCACCAGAACCCTCTCTGATTTAGATAATTACTCATCTGCACAGCCGACAAACCCAGGTCTGTCAATTGCTCCTTTTATACCCCAATATTAAAAGAAAAAAAATCTGTCGATCTTCCAGTTTTCATCTTATCAGCATTTGTCTAGTGACTTTTTGTAGCAGTGTTTGGCTTTAACATCACAGAACACCATAATTGTGCTGAACCAATGGAAAATGGGATTCAACAGCTGCATCCCTGCACAAGGAATGAATCCTAATTTTTTGTTTAACTCCAGTCTTTCACAAGGTAGTGCATAGATTCTTCTGCCCAGCCATCAGAGAACCCACCTCAGTGAAAATAATGATGTGTGGAGACCTTAGGCTATAACAGCAAAAGTTAGGTTTCACATGGGTGGACAATTAGCTTGACAGATCTTACAATGAAGTATTTAAGTTTTAAATTTTAAGATGTTGTAATTATGGAACTCTTGCTCTCTGAGGAATTTTAAAGTTGCTACCTGTTTAGAAATATTTAAATAATTTGTTTCTTGATTGTTTTCACACACACACACACACACACACACACACACACACACACCCCTTTCCCTATAATCATTAGTTTCTTTATTTAATTTCCATATCTCAATTTCAGAAGCTTTTACCTCCTGCTAGAAAAAAGTAATTAGTCAGTTGAGAGCTTGCTCATTTAGCAACACTGTATTGCTCTTCTATAGGCTGAAAAAAAATTCCAGAACCCCTACCTATATTTACCATGATCATCTGCATGACAGGCAGCTATTTGTCAGGATCTATAGCAGTTTTTGATGAGAGTTCTCTGAGGCAGCCTTTTCCCAAAAGTAGCCAGTGCAAATTACAAAGTGTCAGTATGCTTCCTCATTCAGTAATTGGCATGTCTTCCAACACCTGCCTCTATTCTCCTTTCACTCATTCCAGATCATTGAAAAATTAATTGAACTTATTAAAAATACAGCAGATGTGCCATGGGTCATGAATTATGTCACACTGCATGGGGAAGATTACACTATGCAGGAGCATATGAAAATGGTACTTCTTTAGAAAGTTATCAGAGGAGGCCTGGCACCTTCCTAAAAGGCTGCTGTGCATTGTATACCAGGAACCTTCTATGGGGCAGTGAGATTCCAATATGTCACAAAAACTAAGTATCACAACTTGTACAGAAAAACACGCATTTGTTCCAAACTTTGGAACGGGGTAAAATTTTCAACGGTGTCTAAGTAACATAGGTGCCTAATTCTCATTACTGAAAATGACTTAGGACCCTAACTCTCACTGAAAGTGAATTGGGCATTCAGATCTTCAGCTGGTGTATGTTGATTAGTTCCAGTGAAGTTATTTATACCTCTTTATGTCAGCACAGAATGTTCATGAGACAAAGGGTAATTGGAAGCATGGGTAAACAGGAGGATACCTAATAAAGTCATCACTCCTCCAGGCTATCTTTTGGGTCAGGACCTGACGTACCAAGGGAAAGAACACACAACATATCTAGAAAGCCTCCCCATTAAAAATGAATATTGCTACACATCAGATCTGGACAGAATAACTACTTCTAAATCATATTGTATCAAAATTTGATAATTAGATTTTCAATACATATTTTTCTACACATTTACTTTGCTTCTAAAACTCAACATGGCTGGCAAAAGTATTGACCTAATCATTACTTGTAAGGAAGATTAGCAATGTCACGTGGCTGATGAGAGAGACTTTCAAAAGTGTCTTTTAAATAATAGCTCCACAAGGTATGCAGTAAGGTCTTGATTCAAAGCTTGTTGAAGTCCGTGGTAAGACTTCCACACACTTCTATGGGGATTTAATCAGATCCAAAATGTCAGTGGAGCTGACAGCCACTGCGGGCCTGGGGGTGAACCCCTAGAAGGGGTAGAGCCTTATGTGGAAGGGGTGGGCATTGGGCAGTCAGCCCTTAGGGTGGCCCGGATTGTGGTGCTGTTCCCCCCCCACCCCTCAGAGCCATGTGGATCAGTGCTTCCATGGCAATTCAAAGGGGCCAGAGCCAGGAGTTCAGGTCCTCTTTGAAATGCCAAGCCCCTGTGCAATTGCCCCGCTTGCCTCTGCCTGTCAGCGGGTCTGCAAAATGTAAGCCAGGTCCTAGGTGGGACCAAGAGACTAAGTTTACCACTTTACTTCAGGTTGCACTATTAAAATAAGCTACTGACTGAATGACTACAATTACAATACTATTTAACTGTGCTTTCTAACTGGAATCTCAGAGGAGAAGAGAGATAGTTCTGTCGCACAAATATGTTACTTGCAGAACGACTCCATGTAATGGACTCCCGTTTCTCTTTGCTACACCACTTATTTTTTAAAAAATGTAATTTTTTTCTACTGATGATGAATGATGTCAGTTTATTCAGGACTGATTCTACTAGCTAGAGTCAGACACATGGCAGACAGTCTGAAAGTTTTTCTTACAACTAATGTGCCAGACTTCAAGATGGCTATGGCATATAGATGAATGTCTGTTGTGGACACGTACTACGTCTACACAGCTTCCCTCTTCTGTGAAAGCCTATGCAAATGAAGTGCAGATTAGCATATTGTGCTTCATTTGCATAATTCATGAGGAGCCATTTTTGCGCAAAAAGGAACCATCTACACAGCGCCTTTTTACACAAAACCCCCCTTTTGCACAAGAGCCGTTCTTCCTCATTTTTTCAGGAAGAACGCTCTTGTGCAAAAGTGGGTTTTTGCACAAAAAGGCACTGTGTAGACAGCAACTTTTTGTGCAAAAACCTCTTGCACAAAAAGGCTCCTAATTAATTATGCAAATAAAGCACAGCACTATGCGTCATTTGCACAGACTTTTGCGGAAGAGGGAAGCTGTGTAGACGTAGCTAGAGAAACTAATTGTACCTTGTAACCAAAGTCAAATTTGAATGCAAGCTGTTACATAAACTTACTAAACTAGTAAGCCCTTGTAAGGCTCTCTTGATATAATTTCTGCTCCAATTACCTCAAAAGAGCTAAATTGAATCACATCAGTGAGGTATTTTAAACCTCAGAGATTTGCATGCACAAATCTGTAATGTTTTTTGATGCCTATGTTATGCCTCCAGACATTTCCTTCATATTATTTTAGATAGCATTCATTGCTACAAATAAATCTTTGAATACACATTCACTACGAAAAGTGAAGGGGATAAGTATACAATAGCCGAAAAAATAAAACTGAATCACATAGCACATATGCATTTCTTAGAGTAAGAATTGTATTATTGTCAATCTTATCTATCTCCTCCCCATCCTGTATTTGACCCTCATCACAAAAAAACAGTTAAATTAAGATTGTCCTCTCTTCAGGGTAGGAATTGTGTCTCAGATGGCTTGAACGCATTTCTGAGGACTTAAAATACATAAGTGTAATAATATGCAAGCTCTTGTTTATTTCCTCAAGAACAATCTAATATAAATCAATTCTACTAACATTTCAGTGTAACCTTTACGTTACTATTGGACCCAACTAGCTTCACAGATGCAGCTGAACGAAGGTTTGACTTTTGTTTAAATTTTCTACCCTGTGTTAAGCTTAGGTCACATTTTTTAACAATTATTTTTCAGGTGAGTAGGGAATGGAAGATTTAAATTGTTCATAAAAAGTCAACAACGTGTATTACCATATTGGCTTAAAAACAGAACAAATTCTCGTCCTCACATCCATCCTTGCCTATGGGTTGCATGTATATTTAAAGGGTTAGATTTTGCATTCATGTATATCATGTGCAATCCCAGAGAAGTCAGTGGAACTGCTCAGGGTTAAAGCCAGTGCAGATTTTGCATTAAGCTATTTTTACAACATACACTTCATTCACAAAAGATTACATGAGGCTTCTATATATTTTATGTTACTGACTGTACATTGCAACGTGTGATTAATTGATGCAAAGGGATATATCTGTTAGATCATGGAAGACCACTCATCAGTACTGGTAACTACTTATATAATTGGAAGATTCTGCAGAAATGAAGGAATTTTAAACTATACATTTGCTACATTATATGTAAACAGAATAAATTGTTTACCTGCTACATAGAACCTTATTACACAACTACAGATTCTCTCAGGTTACTGGTGAACAGTCAAGACTTCATAGCTTCAAAGGGTGGATAATATGGCATATCAAATTCCCTCAATCAATACACTACAAAGGGGTGCCTGTCTTTTAAAGATTCTTCTTGACCTCTGTAGTTTTCATGGTTTGTAGCATATAATATATTGGTCTCCCTGTTTTAATTTTATTCCCTCCAAAATACTCAGATCTCAAAGTTTGCTGTTTTTACATTTTCTTGAGTTTAAAAAACAAAGTTTTCATGCGGTAACAAGATGAAAGCACAAATAGCAATATGAATAGTAGTTTGAAGCCCGAAACACTGATTGCTTGAAGGCCCTTTCTGTACGTCTTCGTAAGCTGCACATTTTGCATTGTATGACCTCCAAGAATATTCTGCTATCATAAACCTGCTATCTAAATTAGCTACCCAACATCAACTAAATTTTAAGTTGATTCTCCAATTAAACTGATTACCTTTCATCCTCTCTGTCCATTTTCATGACTGATTGATAAAATTCAGCTTTTCAATAAAGGCTCCGTAAGGACTAATTATATAAACAATGCATTTCACAGCAGGCCTCAGGTAAATTAGGAAATAAAGATACCCATTTTACTCAAACTATTTGCAGTAAAATATATACACAAAGGGTAGCCACCAACTAAACTACAAATGAGGCATAAGAAAAAGATTTCCTAACTTATGTCATCTTCTAATGAACAGATTTGTACCACAGATGCTAAAGGAATATTTCCAATACCCTGTATTTTATCTTCAAATTTTTCTCCTGAAATCTTTGTTGGGATCTTCCTGGGATTAGTGCTAGGATGGTGTTGTTCCGTACAGTCCCTAATATCCTGGAAAAGAAAATATGAGGTGGGCAACATCTGTCCGTTATACTAAATTACAGAGTTTAGTGAAGACTAGAGAAGATTATGAAGAACTGCAGAAGCATCTAACAAAGGTGGGCTCTGTCTAACAAACAAGAGTAACACAGTGGCAGATGAAACTCAAAGAAATCAAGTGTAAAGTAATGCAGATTAGATGAAATAATTAAAATAGCATTATTTATAACTTCAAGAAAAAAAACTCGGTGTCACTGTGGATAACTCAGTGAATATATCTTATAGAACTGACGTGAAAAAAATTAAGCTTTATATTAAGATTTAGTATCTTGAAGATCATTGATAATTAAGCAAGGGCATCTTTCCACAGTGTCATACACTGATTGAAATAGATCAGTACAAAGGAAGCGGGCTCCTTTGATCTCTAGCGGATGTCACTAAATAATGAAATCAGATTACAATATTCTGTAATCTACAATTATTGAATATCCTGAATAAAAGCCCTCACCAACTGAATAGAAATCAGTATTTTATCTGCATAGTTAAACTCATTTAGTCTCAATCGCCTTCTCATATGTGTGTGTGTGCATACATGTACATGCACATGATTTTAAGAATGAGGATGGATTATTTTAAAATGTATATATATTGCGTTCAGCTTTTCTGGTCTTAATTTTGTAAAGTGATATTTGATAGGAAGGGATAGTTCAAATGAAATGTATTCTTGGAAAAAAACATCTAACAAAAAAACTATGAAGCACTTTATAGAGTAGATTAGTTATTTACATGAAGCATAGCATACTGCTATCATACTTCAAGGGTTATTAGGAATGCTCAATATTATTTTCTCTAAATTCAACACCATTGCAACATAGCAGCTTTACAGTAGATCAGCACAACATTTACTGGGTTTATGTCCCACTTCGAGACTTTTGAGGCAGAAACAAAAAGAAAAAATAGGGTGACAAATGGAGTAGAAGAGGAAAAGATCAACACTGAAAATGAGGAGTAAAAATGGAGACAAACGTTTTAATAATAAATGGTGCACTCACTTTACATACCATCTATTGGGCACCTGCTTTTACCAAAATTGGAATTTCTCCATCCTCAATTAAAGCAAATGCTTCCCCTGGAGGAATATTTTCTTTGCATGTATCATTCTTGTTAAGAGTAAAACACATGGTTTTAAATGACAGAAAAATAAGATTTAGTAACAAGATCTAGTTTGGTGAATTCAAAGTCCAATTGCTAAACTTTCATCTCCATGACATTCTATCATCGCTATTATCAGTATGTATGCTCCATAGCAGACCTATCAAGTTAAAGCAGACAAGATTCTGTGGTTTGATAGAATTCTATTTACAAATGGCATCTAACTCTGAATGACTGAAATATAATGGGAAAAACTTAAAAAACAATAGACTAGTAGCACCTTAAAGACTAACAAAACATGTAGATGGTATCATGAGCTTTCGTGGGCACAGCCCACTTCTTCAGATGACCAGAGTTATGACTAGGGGAATAAGAAAACTTGAAATAAATAGGCGGGGGGGGGGGGGGGGAGAGAGAAAGATGCTCTGTCGCCCACCCCCTACCTCTATACATAAAGTATCAGGAGAAAGGGTGCTAAACCTGAGTAGATAAAGATCAAAGTCAGTGGATAGATTGGTAAGGCAGGAAGGATACCATTCAGAAAGCTGTTAGCACCTTCAGTGATAAAGGGTCCACTACCCCATATCTTGATTAAGTCCATCAGAAATTCAATTGAATTTGCATATGTATTGTAATTCCAAGCTTTCCCTGTGGATTTGGCTTGAGGAGCTTGCCTATGACAAGACCACCACCTTCAGATCTGTGAGATTATGGTTAGGTAAACAGAAATGTTCTGCCACTGGTTTCTGAGTATTTTCTTTACGTATATCTGATTTGTGTCCATTGATTCTTTCCCACACAGAACGTCCAGTTTGACCAATATATATAGTGGAGGGGCACTGTTGGCATTTGATGGCGTAGATCAAATTGCTAGATGAGCAGTCAAATGATCCTTTGACTTTGTGGCTTGTGTTGTTTGATCCAGTGATGAATTCGTCAGTGTAGATATGTGGGCAGAGTTGGCATCTTTTCTGGTTGCAGGGCCGGGTTCCTGGAGGCTTATGATGTGGTTGTCTGGCATGGTTATCAGAAATAATACGTTTCAGGTTAGGGGGGTTGTCTGTAAACAAGAATAGGTTTTTCTCCCAAAGCCTCTGAGTGAGGGATCAGTTTCCAGGATGGGTTGTAGATTGTGTATGATCCGTTGGAGGGGTCTGAGTTGTGGACTATAAGTAACAACAAGAGGAGTTCTGTTATTTTCTCTTTTGGGTCTGTCTTGAAGTAGTTCATGTCTGGGTATTTTTTTGGCTCTGTCAATTTGTTTTTTCACTTTCCCAGGTGGGTATCTCAGATTTATGAATGCTCTGTAAAGATCCTGTAGGTGATTGTCTCTGTCTGTCAGGTCGGAGCAAATCCGGTTGTACTGTAGGGCTTGGCTGTATACAATCAACTGAAAAATGTGTCTGGGATGGGAGCTAGAAGCATGAAGGTAAGTGTAGTGGTCTGTGGGTTTACGATATAGAGTGGTTGAAAGTTGTCCATTATTTAACTTTACTGTAGTGTCCAGGAAGTAGATTTCCCTTGTGGACTGGTCCAGGCTGAGGTTGATAGTGAGGTGGAAGTTGTTGAAATCCTGGTGGAATTCTCCAAGAGTCTCTTTACCATGTGTACATATGATGAAGATGTCATCGATGTAGCGTAACTAAAGTAGGGGTGTTAGGGGACGAGAGCTGAGGAAACGTTGTTCAAAGTCAGTCATAAAGATGTTGGCATATTGTGGTGCCATGCGAGTGCCCATGGCTGTGCCGCTGATTTGGCGATAGAAATTGTTTCTGAATTGGAAGCAGTTGTGGTTGAGGACAAAATCGCAGAGCTCTGTAATCAGGTGTGCAGTGTTGTTATCGGGGATGGTGTTCCTGATGGCCTGTAATCTGTCTTTGTGTGGAATGTTGATGTAGAGGGCTTCTACATCCATGGTAGCCAGAATGGTATTTTCAGGGAGATTATTGATGTTTTGGAGTTTCCTCAGGAAGTCAGTGGTATCACGGAGGTAGCTGGGAGTGTTGGTAGCATAGGGTCTGAGGAGGGAGTCGATATAGCCAGATAATCCTGCGGTAAGTGTGCCAATGCTGGAGATGATGGGTTGTCCGGGATTACCAGGTTTGTGTATTTTGGGTAATAGATAGAAGGTTCCTGGTCGGGGATTAGGAGGGGTGTTAGTGTAGATTTGGTCCTGAGTAGCATCAGGGAGTTTCATGAGCAGTTTTTTCATGTTTTTTTGGTATTCCTTAGTAGGATCACAGGAGAGAGGCCTGTAGAATCTGGTGTTGGTGAGTTGTCTGTTCGCCTCCTGTTCATACTCTGTCCTGTTCATGATGACTACAGCGCCTTCTTTGTCATCTTCTTGGATTATGATGTTAGGATTGGTTTTGAGGCTTTGAATAGCATTGTGTTCTGTGTGACTGAGGTTGTATGTTATATGTTGTTGTTTGCTGATAATGTCAGCTCGAGCATGTTTGCGGAAGCAGTCAATGTAGAAGTCCAGATTTTCATTACATCCGTTGGTGGGGGTCCACATAGAAGCCTTCTTCTTGTGGGATTGCCAGGCGGGGGAGCAGTGAGGTCAGTATGTTGTATATCGGTGTGTTGGAAATATTCCTTCAGGCGGAGGCAGCGAAAATAGGATTCCAGAGGTATAGAGGTAGGGGGGTGGGTGACAGAGCATCTTCCCCCTCCCCCTTCCCCGCTCCTATTTATTTTGAGTTTTCTTATCCCCTAGTCATAACTCCGGTCATCTGAAGAAGTGGGCTGTGCCCACGAAAGCTCATGATACCATCTACATGTTTTGTTAGTCTATAAAGTGCTACCAGACCATTTGCTTGTTGTTTTTTTCTGTAACAGACTAACTCAGCTACCCCCTGAAGCTCCTGTATCTGCAAAAACAACAAAGATTCTTGTGGCACCTTAAAAACTAACGGATTTACTTGGGCATAAATTTTTGTGGGTAAAAATCACTTTGTCAGAAAATTTTTACCCATGAAAGCTTAAGCCCAAATAAATCTGTCCCAGCCTATACTACGGACTTATTTCGAAATAACAAGTGGAACATCCACAGCACCAAGCCTGTTATTACAAAATAATAACTCTTGCTTTTCACAAGGAATAATGCTTATTTCAAAATAGTTATTTCAAAATAGCAGTAGTATGAATGCTCCACTGCTGCTATTTCAAAATAACTACTCTGCAGAGTCAGTCAAAGTAATTACTCCCCGGTGCTTCCTGGGGCTCTAAGTTGAGGTAGCGCATCCACATTAAGGGAGTCTGCTTCACATTAATTTCCCTGTAGTGTAGGGGTATTATTTCAACATCGTAATTTCAAAATAATTTCCTAGTGTAGACTTACCCTCTGTTAATCTCTAAAGTGCCACAGGACTCCTTGGCTATGTCTAGACTACACTCTATTTTTGAAAGCGGATATGCAAATTCCACGGGAATTTGCATATCTTCTTCCAATCTCACTTTCAAAAACAGAGTTTTTGAAAGTGAAAGTAGTCTGAACGCAGTTTTTTCGGAAAAAAACCCTTTTTCGAAAAAACGCTCTTCCTTAAAAAATAAGGCTTATATAATTTTTTCACAGAAGGGTTTTTTGAAACTACTTTCACTTTCGAAAGTAAAGATCCACTTTTGAAAGTGATATTGGAAGAAGATATGCAAATTCCACAGGATATCCTCTTTCGAAAATAGAACGTAGTTTAGATATATCCTTTGTTTTTTATACTAATCTATGACAAAACTGAGAATGCTAAACAGGGTCAAAATATAAATACACATAAGTTTATTTTCTTTTATACACCTGATCATCAAATATATTCTCATACAAATGAACACACCAGTTCCATGCTTGCGGATTAATGATTTTAACACCCCAGCAAAGGCAATGAAACAGAACCATTGCCTTCAGTCATCCATAATAATTTAACACACTTTTGTTTTCCTTGTGTTTTCCAGGTCCTAAATTTGGGACAGTCATTGATGATATTTACTCACGCTGTGGGGGGATGGTGTGAGTTGTTTATATTTGTCATGGGTCTTCTTTATTTCTCCAAAACATTGAATTCTTATCTGGGAAATCTCGTGTTTCAGTGATAAAAAAGGTTATTTAGACAATTTTTCTGTGGCTATATACAAAAGTGTAAGTTTCACAAACTTGCATACAACCCTCCTGTATGGATCTGAAAAATTGATCTTGCTTAAACAAGACAACAGGAGGCTGGAGGCCTTTCATATGCATTGCTAGTGGCAACTACTGTGTATAAGATAGTTTGATTTTATAAGTAATAGTGATTATTGAGAACTGGCCTCGGGAAGATTGAGGTCATCATTGAACATTCCTGACTTTCCCTTTTTGGTCACATTACCCACCTCAGAAACAGAAGCCCTGTAAATTAAGCTCAGAAGATCAGACTTGAAGTCAGGAGCAGACTCTGCCTGGTTATGGAATGGTGGTGGCCACATAATCACCCACGATGATCCACCAGATCACTATCTACCCTGTGGGGATCTTAGATGTTCAGAATAAAACCATATAGTGTGGTCCCAGACTCTCAATGCTATGGACACTTACTGTCAAAGCGTAGTGTTGTTGTTGTATTGAATACCATTGGATTTGATAGATAACAAAAACCCCTGTTAGATTCTACTGAAAGGCAGCTAGAAATGAATATCAAAAAAAGAGGTCTAAAGTTACATGTTAAAGGCAATGATTCCACATAGTGCTGACTGCCCTCAAATCCTCTTGACTATTCTGGACATTGAAAACATGCAGAAGCACAGAGGCTCAAATTCATAATGAATCAATACCTTGAATAAGCTAGTAAGTTCTCCTTGAAAAGACTCTCAAACCATGAGGTGCTATGCATTTTTCCAACTATAAAAAGTAGCATATGAAAATACTAAATACTGACATCACCGATATGTATTAATAGGCCATCAAACATTCTATTCTTTAACCATATTTCAAAATCTAAATATACAATTTAAATAGTCCTTCTAATGTGCAGTATGCTTCATAGTTTTTTGCTTGTACCTTAGTTATGCCCCAGCACACCAGGAAGAGATAAAAGCATGATCCAATATGGGGAACGTGGTATTCTCCTCTTGATATGACATTTTGCAATGTACATTTCCCATCATTGCCAACAGGAACTGTGCACATACATCCCAATGCACTAGGGATAATGGAATATCAGAAACTGGGTACAGAGCATCCTAGGATCCCTAAATCCACCTCCTACAAAATGGCATAATTGGGGATACAACCAAGTAAACTTGATTTTAACCTTGCCAAAGGTAAATCACTTAAAAAGCTGCTAGGTGTACCACAGAGAATGTAAAATGCAAGCAGAGGGTATTCAGTATCTTTCAGAAAGTAAATGCTGCCTGGTAAGCTTGACCTCATCATTAGGATTAAATGAAGTTTCTATCTGAGTTCTGCACTGCAGGATGTAACCCATATCCATTTATATTTGTTTCCATTGCATCATGGCTCCATCTGCAACACTAATCACAAAATCAGAGGATCTGTCTAAAGACAATACTGTATGATGCATATATTTTGCTAATCAGCTCATTAAGCAAAGTCATTTTACTGTCTGTCTACCAAAACTCAGGCTTAAAACAAGTTAGAATCTCATCCAGAAATGTTGTTATCCATTCAAATGCACCTTGGAAGTGCAATGCATTTACATATGGCATTAATACAGTCTCTGTATATCACTCAAATAGAAATGTGCTAAAACAGCATATTTTAAAAAGAAATAAGTAGGAATTATATATAAAAAAGTTTATCCCTCCCCGCCCACCAACTCCCCTGCAATGTTTTCTTTAACAAGTTCTGATTAAAACTTCGTGCATCTACACTACACGGCTATTTCGGGATACCAGAGGTATCCCAAAATAGCTACCTCATGTCTACACAAGCTGCCCGTTATTTCAAAATATTTTTCAAAATAACAGGTGCATTATTTCGCCATCCCTGTAAACCTCATTGCACGAAGGTTAAGGGATGGCTCAAAATAGCGAGTTATTTTGAAATTTGGCACTGTATAGACAAGCTAAATTTCAAAATAAGCTATTTCGAGTTTAGGGTGCTGTGTAGATGCACCCACTATTTCAAATGACAATGGCAGTTATCAAATGGGACATGGGGAGGTGATAATTGACCTTGTCAGCTGGACTGGCCCCCTTTTCCTGGAACATCTAAGTCTTAGGGTATATCTACACTATGTAGCTTTTAGGGACAGAGCTATGTCAACACAGCCTTGAAGCTAAGTGTCACCTTCCATGAACACTGTTTATCAGCACTTCTATGGACAAAATACTTTCTCCCCCCCCCCCCATGAGGGAGTTTCGCTGCAGCATTCGCACTATCACTTGATATAGCAAAATGGTGTTGTTCATGGGGCTTTTTTTTTTAAAACACCTGCGAACAACAAAAGTTTTGTCAATCAGTGCTATTGTAAACATACCCTTAAATGCAATCAATTACCTCGTGGCAATGCCAACTTCAAAGGCGTGTTGCTTATTTCCTTTGGAACGAATACATGTATGAGTCTAATTTAGGAGAGTTTTGTCTGACATTCCAATGCTTTTAAGTATAATTTTAGCTGCCTTAAATGTTCACTCCAATTACTTTTTTTACTTTAATATTAAGCAATAAAAATAAAGTAAATTCAATCCCCTTATTTAATTTAAAGTGATAAGCTATGCTTTAATCATGTTGATTACATTTTGGTAATACCAGAATAGCATTTATTTTATATGCTAAAATATGAAGTGGGTAGCATTTTCTCTCTGCTTCTGTCTATATCCTGAGGCTCTGTGGGGAGATGCAAGGCAAGGCAATGTGCTGTGTTTGTTTAACTCCATCAGCATGCATTTTTCTGTACAAAGAGAAGGTCCTTACTCAAGGATATAATTACAGTCTACAAGTCCACCAGTCAGATGCCAAGAGTCCTCAATTGTCATTGACATCAATGGACCAAATCCCAGATTGTAAGCTCTTTGTGCCAGGCATTGTCCCTGCCCTAATGAGCCCTAAACTGGTGTCACACAAATAAAAATGGTTGGGTTCCTTTGACTTCCAGTGAACAAAGACATGTATTTACCTGAGGTATTTACAGGTGCTCAGCACTTCTCTATATCTGATCCCAGGCACTCCAGGATCAGGCCCTAAATCAGAGACATTACACATCAGGTGAAGGTCTGATCTCTGAATCGGTGGTGTTTTTCTTTCTTTGTCCCCCTTTAAAACTATTTACCTGATTGATTATATATTGATCTTTATTAAAAGTGTTTGTGGAAGCTTTATATGGACCAATAGTCTGGCTGCTGAATGAATATAAGAATTGATTGGACCAGCAATTGAATTAAGTGGAAGGCACTCTATTTGAATTATTATCTTGGCATATATAATTTGTGTCAGTACAAGATTCCATTTGCAGTCCAACTCAACTCAAAGGGAGAAGAGACAGAGGATTCAGTGAGAAATTAATTCAGAGCAGACAGGAGGGAATCCTTTATGAGGCATGCAGAGAATCATCAATGTGTGGAATTGCCAACCAGCCCAACCCTGCACACATTAAGTCCCAATTAGATGGCATTAGGAGAGGAATAAGTTTTGATGGGTTTTGTATTCTACTGCAAGTCCCAAAAATATGATATACTGTGCTTATTCCAGCAGAGGAAATAGGATTTGATTCTACAATAATTGCTGCCTAATTCTCCCCCCGGGCAGAAGCACATTATGCTTCTTACTGAAGAGAAAATTGATACTGTTAAGTAGCTGCTGTCTCATAACTTGTCCTTAAATATATTTCCTTTCCAGGATTAGCTGAGGAAAGAAGTTTTTAGAGACATAGAGTCAATTTATGAAAGGCACTGAGCCCTGGAAACTCCTAATAATAGCAGAGGGAGATGTCAGAGCTCAGCACACACAGAATTTCGCCTGCATAGGTTCAGTATCCATTCAATTAAATGGTCCTTCCAAAAATAAAACCATGTCACAGTACTATTTTCTTTCATTACAAAGCATGACATAGGCAAACTACAGCAAAATATATTTAAAAGGCTACTTGTCTTTTAAAATGTTCACTGTTTTGTGTGTTTCTTTTACTTGGTTCTTTCGGACTACACTTCACTGTAAAAATGGTGTCTGCTTGAGACACCATTTTAATCTGAAATCTCCCCTCTTTTGCGCAAAAAGGAACCATCTACACAGTGCTTTTTTGCGCAAAAACTTCTTGCACAAAAGGGATCCGAGGAAGAAATGCAAATGAGAGCACAACATATGCAAATGAGTGCTCCATTTGCATTTCCTTTTGTGGAAGAGGATCGTAGTATAGATGTAGCCTCGTGCTTTTTTTGCTGTAGTTATTTAAAATTGGATGGAGAAGCCTTATCTACACACACAAATAATTAAGGGCTTGCAATGGCTGTCATATGAAGAGAGATTAAAAAGAATGGGACTTTTCAGCTTAAAAAAGAGGAAACTATGGATGTATATGATAGAGGTCTATAGAATCACGACTGGTGTGGAGCAAGTCAAAAAGGAAAAGTTATTTACTTGTTCCCATAACATAAGAACTAGGGGGTCACCAAATGAAATTAATAAGTAGCAAGTTTAAAACAAACAAAGGAAGTTTTTCTTCATGCAGCACAGTCTATCTGTGGAACTCCTTGCCAGAGGATGTTCTGAAGACCAGGACTTTAACATGGTTCAAAAAAGAACTAGATAAATTCATGGAAGTTAGGTCCATCAATGGCTATTAGCCAGGATGAGTAGAAATGGTGTCCCTAGCTTCTGTTTGTCAGAGGCTGAAAATGGATGACAAGAGAGAGATCACTTGAGGATTACCTGTTTTGTTCACTACCTCTGGGGCATCTGGCATTGGCCACTGTTGGAAGACAGGATACTAGGCTAGATGGGCCTTTGGTCTGACCCAGTATGGCTGTTCTTACGAACTTATATTTTTATGAATGGAAGCCAGGAAATCCAGAGCTGCAGTCCCAGCATGTATTGCTAACTGACCTTTGTGACTTTGGATAAACCAATTAAGTTTTTTAATCTTAGTTTCCTATCCATAAAATGGAGTAATACTCCCCTATTTCAAAAGGGCATAGGTATTGGAAGCTAGTTTTTTCACTGGAATTTTAATTTTTTTTAATTGTGTTTTTTTCAGGAAAAAAAATCCTTTTGGTCTTTTCTCCCCCGTCTCAAACACTACCACCTCTCACTCCCTGGCCAGCCCTTCTTCTTTTCTTTCCCCTAAACAGCCCATTTTTCCCTTTTCCCATTTTGTCACTGGAAACAAAGGAAGACCGGAGAAAAGAAAATAATGGGCAGGGGAATTAACACGTGTGTTTTCATCAGAACACTGGACATTTTCTACACACATTAAAAATGGTGTTTAAAAAAATGAAGACCATTTTTTGTGAAAACTTTCAAATAACAAAAAAATTACCCAGGTTTATTAGTCAGTTTTAGTCAGCCACCAAGATTTTCAAAAATGACTAGTGATTTTAGTGCCTCAGCTGGTAGGTGCCCAATCTGAGACACCTTAAAAGGGACTGATTTCCACAGGGCAGGTCCTTAGTGCTTTCTTAATGTCAGGGTCCTGTAAGGCACCTCAAATTGAGCATGCAAAAATCAAGGCATCCAAAATACTAGTCACTTTTGAAAATCTTAATCAGTACTTTCATATACCACTCTTCATCTTGTACCTTTCTATCCATGATTCCATCTATGCTGTGCTCTGCTGGTGACTGGGGCTTGGACACATGTTCTCTTGCAGATGAACTGAGTGTTGCAAAAACAGCCACACAAAATTTAGTCTCCGAAAGGTAACCATCTAGTCTGCAACTGAAAAACATTAAAAAAAAAACAATGAATAGTTCTGCAGCACCTTAGAGGCTAACAAAAATGTATCATGGTATCATGAGCTTTCGTGGACACAACCCGCTTCTTCAGGTGAACAGAGTAAGGGGTCCAGGTGTTGAGAGTCTCTTACTCCTGTACCCTGTATGCATAAGCTGTTCCTGTGGCCAGGTTTAATAGCAACCCCAACAGGACCACAAGGGGAAAGTAGGTTTCAAGAAGCTGCTCATTAGCATCCCCAGTGGGCTGCTGAAACAGATTCAAGATCATGAAGCTTTCGCTATTCACACAACACCTGTCCTTACTATAGCCTCCTTAAACTAATTAATCTGGTGCCAGCACGAAGATGGCCTGTTCCTCTATATTGCAAAGCACAGGTTTAGAACCTGGTGAGGCAATACCACCCTCTAGCAGGGACTCTGTGGAAGAAATACTAACAAAAAGATATTGGGATTTCAGAGACAACATTCCATCACACTATAATGTGTAAGAGTAAAACTTAATCATTTCCCTCATTCTTTGCAATACTGCTATTTTCTCTGACCTGTTTCATGGCTATGCACTACTAGGAAGAGACAGAAGAAAAGAGACAAAATACTTGAGGGGTTTTTTTGGTTTTGATTTGGTTTGGTTTTTTTGCACAGGTTATGAAATGCAGAGAAAATATATAGTGAATTATGGATGTCTATTTGCATTTATATTTTTTTTTCTTGTGCTGTATTTCAAAGTACTCTTCAGCTAATCAGTTATAGTATCTGTATGTGTGCTACCCAGTTGAGGAACAAATTCAGATTATGATTGAATTAATGCCACTGGCCTTCGCAAACTCAGAAAGTTGTTAGTGTTGAGGTTTTTTTGGTGGGGAGAGGTGTTATTTTGCCAAAGTCTCATAATGAAAATATTTGTCCTTCATATTATCAGAGACTCCATCTTTGCCTAGTAGCCCTTTCAAATACTAGTCTTTCAGCACACTTTTTGTCATGTCATCCATTAGTTTTCCAGTACCACACTACCATATTCACCGCATCCCACAGCATGTTCTAGGGAGAATAGCTTTAATTAAGAGAACAGAGCGGATCCAACAATATAAGAACAGCTGGAGGTACACAAAGGAAGAGGTAGGGCCCAGAAAGGATTGGAGGAGTGGCTAGAGAAATGAGGGATGAAGAGGGACAAAGGAAAATGGTGAAGGAGTAGGAACAGGTAACAAAGAAAATGAAAAGGGGGGTGGGATTTTGTTCCCTTTTTCTGTGCATTAGCCTTCATTGAGTAACCATGTAATGCTATTGCTGCTGTCCCTCATTCTGCTCCCAGCTCCCTACTGTGATTTTCTCCTTCTCTTCTCATGGAATTAGTCTTATGCATTTCAAGAGGCACCTAACATAAGGAATTACAGATAAATGTAAGGGGGTAAAAGACCAACAGAGATCATTGGTGCTACCTCGTGCAGGTTGCTGTACTGATACCATCCAAGTCTAATGTGCTCTTAAAACCCCCTAATGATGGCATTTTCACAACCATTGTTACAAGTCTATTCCAGAGTTTAACAATCATTGTCAATAGAGAGTTTTTCCTAATATGCGTAATCTAAATCTCCCTGGCTGCACATTAAGGGCATGTTTACACTGGCCAAACTGCTTTTTGATGACGAAATTGCAATAGCATTCACACTGACAAAAGTCATAAAAAATACCCACTTTTGGTGACAAAAAACTTCCACCTCCACAAGGAATTTTTTTCTCTCTTCCTGTTGACAGTCATGCAGTGTGTACCATAGAAGGCTTATTTCACCTTTATTGAACTCCAGGATGTTTCCCACAGTGCCAAAGTAGCCACTCCAGACACTGCTTTCAACTCCACTGCTTTACAGCCAGATAAACAGCAATCCACTCCTGCCCCTTGCAAGCTCTGGGAATTTTAAATTCCGTTTCCTGCTGCCTCACTCAGCCTGGAGTGCTTACATGGCATCTTCTCAGCTGATCATGTCTGGCTATTGCTCCAAATGCTCCCTTGCTGCAAGTGACCCATAGGAACTGGGACGTGTATGGCCACATTTCTCAATTCTTGTGTGCGAAGGGGTATGCCTGAAACACATTTCAGTGCAGAGCAAAGATAAAGGAGCTGAGGCAATCATACCATAAGGTGAGGGAGGTAAACCATTGTTCTGGTACTGTACCCAAGACATAACATTTTTATAAAGAACTAGATGCAATGCTGAGGTGGGACCCCACCTCCACCGCCAAGAACCCTGTGGATATGTCCTTTGCTAAGTTTAACTCGTGTAATTTTGTCCTTGAACGCTTGCACTATGCTTTTCTACATCTCTTTAGCAATCTGTCCATGTTTCCACTTTCTGAAGGATTTCTTTCTAATTTTTAGGTTATTAAAGATCTCCTGATACAACTATATTGACTTCTTGCTATTCTTCCTATTTTTTCTTCACATTAGGACAGTTTACTGTTGTTCTTTTCATAATGTCTCAACATATGTGCATGCTGACAAAATAATCATGGTTTTCATAAGAAGGTTGAGTTTGAAGACTAACTCCTTTTTTGTTTATGGTACTATAGTCTATGAATTCATATTCAGGATGCATAATGCTGGCCAGAAGTAAAGTGTCCCATGAAAACCATTGCGGGGGAGGACAGTGTGTGTGTGTGTGTGTGTGTGTGTGTGTACACTGGAAAGATCTGGAGATGAAAATAGTGTCAACTTTCATAAGTCGCCAAATCATGTTTACACTGCCACCATATGCTGACATATCATGGCCACGCTGGTAGCTCCCCTGCCAACAGAAAGAGCAAAACAACGTGAGTATGAATCACCTTCATTCACTAGGCATTGAGGGAATGTGAAACATAGTGCAAGCCATTTTGGGAATGTGAAAAATGTCCCATCAGCCACCTCTTTTAATTCCCAGCACTCCTGGGGCTTCTAGCTTAGTTCCGCACCATTTGAAATAGACAGTCCTTGCTGCTCACTTCAGCATCTGCTGTGAGAAATCATGGATCCAGACTTCTCTCCCATGTTGTATTCAATGTGCTTAGGACATCACACATTGTAGCAGAGCTACTTATGAACTTGGTATCAGTGGAAGAAGACTCGGATGCGGACAACAACGTGAGTGACAGGGACTGCAGCAGAAATGGCATTGCATTTGGCTATCACAGAGCAGCTGTGCAGAACAGAGCATTGCTTTTGGGATAGGGAAACCACTGAGTGGCAGGATCACATTGTTATGCAGGTGTGGAATGAAGAGCAGTGGTTATAGAACTTTCAGATGGGTAAAGCAACCTTCCTGGACCTGAGCTGGCCCCTGAACTGTGGCGCGAGAACACCTGCATGAGAGCTGACCTCCAGGTAGAGAAACCTGTAGTGATTGCTTTGTGGAAGCTGGCACCTCCCAGTTGCTACTGTTCAGTTGCAAATCAGCTTGGAGTGGGGAATTCTACCATCGGGGCAGCACTTACGCAAGTGTGCAGGGCAATAAATCACATTTTGCTACGTAGGACTGTGACTCTGGGAAATGTGGATGACATAGTGGCTGGCTTTACTGAAATGGGCTTTCCAAACTTCAGTGGGGCAATCGATGGCACACACGTCCACTGTAGTGCCACCCCACCTTGCCACAGAGCACATCAATCAGAAGGGGTTCTTCTCAATGGCATTTCAGGCACTTGTGGCTCACCAAAGGCATTTCACAGACATACATGCAGGGTAGGCAGGAAAGGTATAAGATGCGTGCATCTTCAGGAGCAGTGGCATGTACGAGGGATGTAAAAATGTAGTTTAAAATGCAAGCGTGTAACCGCTAAAATCATAATGGTTACTTGTGCTGCAGGCTCTGCAGTAAGATTCAAGTTGATCTGGTATAAATAACTGGTTTCTTGGGATTGGAAGCAACTTGAATATTTTGTTATTTGGGGGAGGGAGGTAAGTCACCATTTATCACTACGTCCAGCTTGCCTGGACAGCAAGATAGACTAGAGAGCGCAAAGATGCCTCCGTGGTAAGACTGATACAGTGATCTAACAGTTCACAGTTGTTACTTGGTTGTGGAAATCTAATTATAGAACCTAGCACCATATTGAGGTGTCTGGTCTGTTTTTCAATAGTCTGCCCTGAGGGAGGCAATCATGGTTGTAAACCATTCTAGACAGTGTGACAAGTATAATGTCTCCTGGATGCTTGTTTCATGTGTGTATCAGGCAGGATCCAACTTTGAAGGAAGTACCTTTTTCAAACCTTGGCCACATGTTATAGCAGGAAAAAAAAATCTTAGCACATAAGAACATAAGAACATAAGAATGGCCATACTGGGTCAGACCAAAGGTCCATCGAGCCCAGCATCCCATCTGCCGACGGTGGCCAATGCCAGGTGCCCCAGAGAAGGAGAACAGAAGACAATGATCAAGTGATTTATCTCCTGCCATCCATCTCCTGCCCTTGTTATGAAGGCTAGGGCACCATACTTTATCCCTGGCTAATAGCCATTTATGGACCTAACCTGCAAAAATTTATCAAGCTCTTTTTTAAACCCTAATAGAGTCCTGGCCTTCACAGCCTCCTCGGGCAAGGAGTTCCACAGGTTGACTGTGCGCTGTGTAAAGAAAAATTTCCTTTTATTAGTTTTGAACCTACTACCCATCAATTTCATTTGGTGTCCCCTAGTTCTTGTATTATGGGAAAAGGTAAATAATTTTTCTATAATCACTTTCTCCACACCATTCATGATTTTATATACCTCTATCATATCGCCCCTCAATCGCCTTTTTTCCAAACTGAAAAGTCCCAGTCTCTCTAGCCTCTCCCCATATGGGACCCTTTCCAAGCCCCTAATCATCTTAGTCGCCCTTTTCTGAACCTTTTCTAATGCCAATATATCTTTTTTGAGGTGAGGAGACCACATCTGCACGCAGTACTCGAGATGTGGGCGTACCATAGTTTTATATAGGGGAAGTATGATATCTTTTGTCTTATTATCTATCCCTTTTTTAATAATTCCTAACATCCTATTTGCCTTACTAACTGCCGCTGCACACTGCGTGGATGTCTTCATAGAACTATCCACTATAACTCCAAGATCCCTTTCCTGATCTGTCGTAGCTAAATTTGACCCCATCATGTAGTACGTGTAATTTGGGTTATTTTTTTCAACATGCATTACCTTACACTTACCCACATTAAATTTCATTTGCCATTTTGCTGCCCAATCACTCAGTTTGCTGAGATCTTTTTGTAGTTCTTCACAATCCCTTTTGCTTTTGACTGTCCTGAACAACTTTGTGTCATCTGCAAACTTGGCCACCTCACTGCTTACCTCATTTTCTAGATCATTGATGAACAAGTTGAACAGGATTGGTCCCAGTACTGACCCCTGGGGAACACCACTAGTTACCCTCCTCCATTGTGAAAATTTACCATTTATTCCCACCCTTTGTTTTCTGTCTTTTAACCAATTCTTGATCCATGAAAGGACCTTTCCTCCTATCCCATGACCACCTAATTTACGTAAAAGCCTTTGGTGTGGGACCGTGTCAAAGGCTTTCTGGAAATCTAGGTATATTATATCCACTGGGTGCCCCTTGTCCGCATGTTTATTAACCCCTTCAAAGAATTCTAACAGATTAGTTAGACACGACTTCCCTCTGCAGAAACCATGCTGACTTTTGCCCAACAATTCGTGCTCTTCTATGTGCCTTGCAATTTTACTCTTTACTAGTGTTTCTACTAATTTGCCTGGTACTGATGTTAAACTTATCGGTCTATAATTGCCAGGATCTCCTCTAGAGCCTTCCATTGAGCCAAAAAGGAAAGACAGAAATCATAACCCTCAGTTTGAGAACCCAACTTGACATCAAGCCCCATACACAAATACAGAATGTCAACCAAAATAATCAGTGATGAATTAGGCTATGTCTAGACTACAGGCTTCTTATGCAAGAAGCTCTTTGCGGAAGAGATCGTCTGAAAAAACTTCTTGCGCAAGAGAGCATCCACAGTGCAAAAGCGCATCGAAAAAGCAACGCGCTTTTGCGCAAGAGTGCGTCCAGACTGCCTGGAAGCTCTCTCGCAAGTAAGCAGTGATTGCTATGAATAGAATGACCACCAGGGCACCTGTGCTTTTTCCTCTTTCCTCTTCTTGTGCAAAAAACCCCTCTTGCCCATCCACACACCTTTTTGCGAAAGAACTCTTTCCCAAAAAGGAGTTATTCCTCGTAGAATGAGGAATACCTATATCGGGAAAACCCCTCTGTTCTTTCGTTTTACTTGTGCAAAAATGCGCTTAAGGTGTGGACGCTCCACGAGCTTTTGCGCAAAAACAGGAATTTTTGCACAAAAACTCTGTAGTGTAGACCTAGCCTTAGTTTTGACATTTAAAACAGTCATTATTGGATATCAGGGTCAACACATTTAGATCAATAGGGGCAATTCACACCTGTAGTTTCTCTATCCCTGCCATAAGACAGCTCTGCATCAGCTCCTATTATAAATATCAGCTGTGCAATATAAAAGACTTGAAACTTTTTAAAAATGAAAACCTGTATTTTTGTAGCAACAGATGTTGCTGCTAGAGGAGCGCTAAGTCGGGCTCAGTCTGCTCCACAGTGTCAGAGAAGCCATTCCTAAAAGAAAAGCTGTATATGAACACACAATTCACTCTTTGTTCCACTCTCCCCAACCAGAGCTCACAAGAGCTTAACTGTAATTTGAATTCTAGAAGAGAAATCTGCCCCCCTAGAAACTACTGGGCCCCAACTGCTGTATTTTTTTCCATGAACCATTAAAACCCTTTTGCACAACCACTTTGACTCTGCTACTGAGTGCTCTAATTGCAAACATTACTGATAAATACTGTATTACTTAATGATACATTAGCAACATTTGGCACTGGCAGTACAGTATGTACGGTACTAAAACAGCATTTAGAGAAGTATAGGAAAATGTGTTCCACACACTGCAGTAGAAATTAGGGACAATTAATGGATGTTGGCAGTGTTGCACATTGGCAAAAGTACCATTTCAGGCATTGCTCAGTGACTTGCTACTAGATGCTGAAGCATTTTTTCCTGTACACTGAAAGCTAAGTTTTACTACAAACTAATATTCGAATCAGACACACACAAACACTCTAATGCCATAATGTATCTACAGTTTTTCAGTAGTTAGCATACATAGCAGGGGTTTTGGTTACCTTCCTGTGTGCTGTGGTAAGAATGACAAGGTTGACTGATTTTTGGCTCACTTAAAACGCTACCGTGCCTCAGACTGTCACATTCTTCTAACATCTAATTAGAAGTTTGGTATTGGAGATGCACACAAGGAGCTTCTTTGGTGCCTAAGGTGAGGAGCATCTTTGGCACCCTCTTCCATTTGTTAAACTTTTGTGTATCTCATTTTTATTGCATTTGTAGCCCAGTTCTCACCTTTGCCACACAACTTGAATGCATCATTTATCCCGGTCATATAAGATGATAAATTTCCCTTTTGTCACGAACAAGACAGCATTCCATGCCTAGCGCCTCCCCAAGTCTAGCACCCCCCTGTCCCTAAATCCAACCCTGGGAACAATGGTCAGGTAATTTAGGTCCAACATGGGTTTTATTAACTTGAACCCACAGCCCCAAGGCCTGGAAGCTAATGCTTTAGCCATTAGGCCACTGGAGGACCCACTGCATTGCACTATCACGCAACACTAGAAACATTTGTTTGAAAATATCTACTCGGGGCAAAGGTAGGCAGAAGCAAGTAAGGTGGGTTGTATTAAGAAAGTCAGAAAAATGCTGCTGGCTATTACATTGCATATTTCCAAATCAGTTATATTCATTTTGGTCAGCACTAGCTCAAAGAGGAGGAAGCAGAAATAACAAAGCCCAGAGAAACATAATTCTAACTACAAATGCTAAAGAAATCTCTTTTCTCCTCAGGTTAGATCAACATTTTCATGCTTCTTGGCCAAACCACCCATTACTGAATTACTGTCCTGATCAACCCTCTTTTAAAATAAAAAAATAAAAACATGCCCCTCTTTGCACATGTTTTTGTTAATTTTAATAAAAACATCTTATCCTCAAGCTGCCTTCAGTGGGCTTTTTTCAGGACAAGTTTGGCAGCTGTGGAGTGGCAATATTTTTTACCAGGGATGAGAGGGAAGGGAGACGTTCTTGTGGCTGAGAGGTCAAGTCTACAAAACAGAGTTATTTGCAATTTCCTACATGAAAAAAATAAAACCCCCAAAACAACAAAAACTGTCTTTTAAAAGCGTCCTTAAGCACCAAGCCGAGAAGCTAACACATGTAGAAATGGTTAGCGGAGTATACAGAAAATATAGACACAAATAGTGCAAGGAAAACTCCACCACCTAACAGTAGAGCTCAAACAGTTTGTAACTATGGGTATGTCAACACAGCAGCATTATTTCGGAATAACATTAGTTATTGTTAGTTATTATTAGTTAACTAATGTTATTCTGAAATAACATAGTCCGCATCTACACAGAAGCAGTTATTTCGACATAATGTCAAAATAATGTCCAGCCAGAGGACTTCTTTCTCCCACTCCTGTAACCCTCATTTTATCAGGATTAAGGGAAGTTGGAGGAAGAGTGCTCTCTCTCAGACTTAAACAGCACCAAAAAGCTGAAATTAGCTATTTCAACTTAAGCTATGCAATTGACATAGCTCAAGTTGCATAGCTTATTTCAGGTTTAGTTCTGGTGTGTGGACATACCCTAAGTTATTTATATAGATGCACACATGTGAGTTTGCATGTAGTTATTAGTCACTTATTTTACTGAGACATTTTGTCATAAACTACAAATAGCTCACCTATGATTACTTACTTTTGTTCTTTCTTTCCCTTTCCTTTGTTTTTTTGCATCTTGCCTCTTTTTACTGCATCATCTTCATTCTCATTCCACCCTTCTTAGTTTCACTATCTTCCTCACCCCACCCTTTGCCTCAACTGCTCAGCCACAAGAATTTCTCCCTTCCCTCTCATCCCCAACCAGCCTCATCAATCTCTCCTCGCTTTCCCCTTAACTCTCAAATGGCCTGAATTTCACAGATCATCATTAATTTGAATGGGTTTGGGGGGCATTTCCCGACACAAAGCAAAATTCCCTCATATCTGCTGTTCAAGAGTCACTGCTTCTGTATTTTCAGAAAAGAAGCTGGTAACTCACATAATCCTCTTCACTGGCCAAACACTTGCAATGCCCGCTGCAGGGATTCTCTCCCCCACTTCCTGAGAAAAACATCAAGCTCAAGTTTCTGGGAAGGAATAGGAGTTCTCTGCCCTCTCTCCCTCCTGTGGCATAATGGTGACAGTATATTCCATGTCTGGATAGCAATGCACATTGACCTGATATATTGTTAAAAATAAAGCAAGCTTGCCAATTCTTCTATGAAATATTAGACAATGATGTGTCCCTACCACTGGAGTGTAGATCACTGGCTAAATGCAGCGCCTACCAAAAGAAACAAAATCCTTTAGTGCCATCTAGAGGACACTTACAAATTAGCAGCTCTAGAATTCTGCACGCTATAGGAGACAAACTGTTATACCCAGGAAATTTTCTATAGTAATGTTTAACCCTAATCTGTAATACAAAAGTAAGCCTCACCACAGAATGATGTAATTGTACACTTGGAATCCAGGTGTACGTGAGCTTTTCCTTACATGTGTTTGTACTAAATCTAGAAAGATTCTCAATAGTAAAGTTTAAAGTGAATGTGTAGAACAGAATTAAGTATCATTTCACTTAACTAACCCTCACTTTCACCAGAGTTATTCAATCACCATCTCTCTCCACCTGGGCGTGTGTGTCAAAGGAAGAGTGGTCATCAGGTGGGGAGATTGAGCAGCAGAGCAGTCTTTTTCTTCCTTGGATGCCTGGTGGAGTAGAGCGCACTTCCTACTTCTGCACACATTTAATACAAAACAGGATATACTTGAGCAAATAAATGACCTAACAATGTGATAGCTACTGAGAACCACCCTCCAACCCAAACCCCTTGTCTATTTCAACAGGGACTAAGGGACTCTTCTCAAATTTTATCATCTCTAGATCTTAAGAGACAGTGCAGTGAGAGACAAACCTCTGACATAATGACCAGGTTGCCACTTTGCAAATGGTAATATTTTGGAAGGTGAGCTGGAAAAGCCTATAGAAGTTGTTTTGGACCTAATCTAATAACCCAGTACTCTCTCTGGTGGCTTCATGTTAGACAAATGGTCTATAGGTGGATACAGCTAGATGGTAAAGATGATATCCTTTGAGTACAAAACAGGACTGCCCTACATTCTGTCCACAAGTGCAATGAACAATTGAGTCAAAGACCTGAAAGGTTTAATCCATGCCTGATAAAATTCGAATGCTTTTCTAAGTTCAGAGGGTGCATTCTCACCTCAATCTTGTTACCATGAGGACTAGGAAGAGGGTTGGCAAAAAGATTGCTTGGTTAATATGAAAAGTGGAAACCACCTTTGAAGTTAGACTTTGCCTTCATAGAAAAACATATTTGGGGGATCTGATACTAACACCCTAAGGGTGCAGCTACACTGCACCCGTAGGTTGAAATAAGCTTATTTTGAGTCAATTTTGAAATAGCTTATTTTGAAATTTGGCGCTGTCTACACAGCACTTATTTTGAAATAAATCACTATTCCGAAGTGTCCTTTATGCCTCATGGAACGAGGGTTACAGGAATGTTGGAATAGCGAACCCATTATATTTCGAAATAACAGGCATGCTCAAAAGACGTGGAATAGCTATTTCAGGATACTTCCGGTATCATGAAATAGTACTGCAGTGTAGATGTAGCCTCAGTGCCCCATCTCCTGGGCAATATAATGGCTACCAAAAACACTTTTGAAAGGTGCAAAGAGAGCAGTTGCTAGAGGCTCAATGGGGGCACATTAGCTGTGTTAAGACTAGATTCAGTCTCCATAGAGAATAGGGGATTGCTATGTGTGGAATAGCTTGCTCAAGCCCTTTAAAAATCATACAGCTATACATAGAGAACAGTTATCCACAAGTAGATGGAAAGCTGAGATAGATGTCAGGTGTTTTCTGATCTACCTAATCACCAATCCTTCATATTTCAGGGACAGAAGATAGTTCAGCATGTGCTGAATAGAAGCAATGGCCAGCCAAATTCCTTTCAGTCTGGACCAGATGGAAAACCTCTTCCATTAGCTAGGTAAGTAGTTCTTGTTGATGGTTTTCTACTATGCAGAACAGGTTCTGATCTTTTCTAGAGCAGATCTCCTCTGCCGATGTTAATCATGGAGCCTCCAGACCATCGGGTGAAGGGCCTGAATACTGGGGTGGAGAAGGCAACCATACTTTTGTGAAATCAAGTCAGCATGAAGCAGAAATGGCAGTGAGAGACCTGCCTGATAGGCCTAAGAGCTCTGAAAACTATGCTGACAGAGTCATGCTGAGGTCCTCTGTATAATGTGGGCCTTGTCCTACTTCACCTTGCATACAACTCTGGGCAGAAGAGGGATGGTGACGCTACCCTTTATTATTCACACATACTGTGTGAGGCAGCAGAGGACTCTCATGCTGCCCCAACAGATACCACCAAGTGAAAAAGCCATCCAACAGCTGTGCCCTGGGGTGCATTTAACACCTTCTGTAGAGTAGACATGTGCAATCAGTTGAAGAATTCCTCATTACTTGACCACTATTCCTCCTGTTCTCCACCATCCCATACTTCCCTTGCCTTACTATCAAAGGGACATCATCAGTTTGAATTTGAACCAGGTAAAAAGTAGTTTGAAATCCTTTATAAGTGTTTTTCTCTCTCTTGTTGCAGCCTGATGGAGACACAAACTACTGTGAAAACTGGTTGACCATACAAAGGGAAAGAGTGAAAGTGACTTCGCAGGTTGGATCTCACTGGTACAGCACCCTCAGACCTGACTGGTCCCAGAGGAGGGATTTTGCCTGACCAGGGCAGGTCATTTTTGGACCCCTGCCACCAGCCCCCTGGCCTGGCCGCTGGCCTCCGGCCTCCAAGCTGGCTCCCCACCTCCTGTTGGCCCTGCTGTCCTGCCAATCTGCTGGGCAGCCATCACTGCCTTGCTGGGCTCTGGACAGTCACACGTGACACGGTTTCCTGAGCAGCTGCGCACACCAGGGCTTCCTGAGTAGCCATGTGCACCATGCCGGGGCTCTGTGAGCAGCCCCCACATGTCACGTACCAGAGCTCCCTGGGCAGCCACATGCACCAGGGTTCCTAGCCCCACTGGGCAGCCACACGCTGGGTCTCCCAACCCCACTGGGCAACCCTGCTGCCACACGCTGTGCGGCCCTGACATCAGCTCCCTGTGGGCAGCCCACTGTGCTGCTGGCTCCCCAGGAATCTTTTACTGCTGGCCCTTCACTGGGACTCTCTAGTCCTACAACATCCATACTGGACCATGGATGTTGCTAGTTCAGATGATCCCAGTTAAGAGAGTTTCAAACTTGTACATGCAAAACACTGTCAAATCCATCAAATAAACACAAAGGAAATATGAACTAGTTTCTCCTGGGGGGGGGGGAGGGGAAGACACTTGAATTATTCTCCTGTATAGTTTTGAAGGAGAGAGCCAGAAAGCTGTTTGTGTATGTAAGCAGCACCCAGAGAGCAATCTAAGGAAGGAAAGCAATCAGCAGGAAGCCCATGAGCTGAGATGAGGATGCTGAATGAAAAGCCTAGCACTGATGAGGGAATAAAGTTGTGTATAATAGAGAGCAAGTGAGTATGTAGGTGAATCATTACAGCTGGACAAGATGACAATGCAGAAAAATACAGTGGGACCACAGGCTCTGGACTGAACTCTGGCCAGTGGAATCCACAGGCCTGAACTTAATTGCCATCCATGGGAGAGAGGTAGCCCAGGAACTAGATGTGAAAAGACCTATAAGATGCAATTACCCTAGCACCCTTCTGTTAGGTTGCCTGCAGGAATCCCTTTTCTTTTACCGTAACTGTTCAAGCTGCTATAAAATTTTCTGCCTACTCCAGTGGGGTATTCTCTGTTACTTACCAGATGTGTGAGTTTAAAAAGAACCCACCAAAGGATGAAGTTTTCAGACACTTCTGTTTGCCTCTGAGTTTGCTGTACATTGAGTATGGTATCAAGTATCTAAAAAAGACAGTGTACCATACTATTTTCAGTGATGCTGCATAGTGGGGCTGGTTACCCAGAGTCTGGAGTGCCCTCCTCTAGCTGCAAACCTTGAAAAGGTATAGCCTACCTTTTCTAGCAGAAAAAAAATGGAAAGGGTCAGAAGCTTTGGCTATGTCTACACTGCAGAGTTTTTGCACAAAAACTCGTGGAGTGTCCACACTATAAGTGTGGTTTTGCACAAGAAAAAGTACAGTAGATCATCAGAAGACAGGGCTTTTTGTGCAAGAGTTATTCCTCTTTCTATGAGGAATAAGCCTTTTTGTGCAAGAGCTCTTGTGCAAAAAGGCATGTGTGGACAGACAACGGGGATTTCTTGTGCAAGAAACCCCTATTGGAAAAAGCACAGGTACTCTGATGGCCATTCTGTGAATGGCCATCAGAGCTTTCTTGTGCAAGAGCATCCATGGCTCTGTGCATGCTCTCTTGTGCAAAAGCAAATCTCTTGCGCAAAAGCACATGGCAGTGTGGATGTGCTCTTGTGCAAGAACTTTTTGCAGAAGATCTCTTCCGCAAAAAGTTCTTGTGCAAGAAGCCTGCAGTGTAGACATTGCCTTTGTATACCAGATTTTAGAAAAGTTTGGTAAGGTTACCCTAAGTGAGGAAAAGGACAATGTGTGTCTTGATGAAAGAGATGGTGTACCATACAGAAAATGAGGGGGTTATTCACCTTTAGCAGTAGCTGACATTCTTCAAGATGAGCATCCCTGTGGGTGCTCCACAGCAGGTATTGCTCTACAGCAGCTGTTCCAGTGCCACAGACCAGATTCATCACAGCTGTGCCTGGGGGGAGACTACATACATGTGTGGCAGGCAGGGCATACAGGTGCTGCATGGCATGACCATGCATATGCAGCCACCCTCCCCTCAGTTCCTTCTCTACCTGGAAACCTTGCATGATAAAAAGATCTCCAAAGTAGAAGGGAGGAAGGGAAGGCAGTGGAGCACCCTCAGGGAAGCTCATCTTGAAGAACATTAGTTACTGCTAAAGGTGAGTAACTTCCTCTTTGAAAGACGAGAGAGAGAGAGAGAGAGAAACATTCCTGTGGGTGCTCCACAGCAGGTGACTGCAAAGCAACATGGAGGTAGGGACTTTGGATAGGGTAAGCAAGCCGTAGATCGGGGTGGGCAATAATTTTTGACAGGAGGCCACTCTAAGATTTTGGAAAGTGGTTGAGGGCCGCACTTTTCCATGATATTAATGGAGGAGATTCAAGGTCTGGGATGGAGCAGGGGGGTGCAGAAGGGAGCTTGAGGTAAGGGACTGGGGTGCAGGAGGGAGAATGAAGTCTAGGAGAGCGTGTGGGTGAAGGAGGCAGTTGTGACCTAGTGCAGGGAACGGGTGCAGGGTTTTGGGATGTGACCTAGAGTAGGAGGGGATTGTGATCTTGGGCAGGAGATTACGGTGCCATATCTTGGAGGAGTATGGGTGCATGTGGAGTAGCAGGGCAGGAGTGGGGGGCAGAGAGTTGGAGAAGGGAGGGGCTGGGGTGCCGGAGGCAGGTTCTGGCCAGGAGGCTTACCAGCCAGCAGCCAAACCAGCCTACCTGCAAAGCTCAAAATGTTTCAGCTTGCTTGGCCATGTGCTTGAGTGAGTAGCTGAGCAGGAGACCAGAAACCGGCCAATGGGATTGTGCTGAGGCAGGAGCAGCGTCTGAATCTTCCCCCTCTCCTCCAGACTCATAAAGAGAAAGTGCCCCGCAACCACATTTCTGAGCGGTGTGCGGGGCTGCAGAGCAAGCAGGAGAGCCTGCCTGGGGCCTCCCCAGTGCCTCCATGGGCCAGATCCAATGGCTTGGTGGGCGGATGGGCCATATTTTGCCCAGGCCTGCCATAGACAGAACAGCCTTCACCACTCCGGTGGATGAAAGAGGTCCCTGAGAAAGTATTTGCTGCTTGGCAAAGGTTTGGTCTGAGGTGCATGTAGCATCAGCACATACGTCTTCAGTGGGGACCTTGTGGAGGTAAGCAACCAATGTGGCTACTGCTCTGGGGGAATGCACACGAATCGAGATAGGTGTGGCAAGTGGTTTTGGTGGTAACACATTTTCATGCAGTCTGAGATCCAGTGTGATAGCCTTTGAGATGATATCCACTGTCCCTTGTTGCCTTCTACAATAGTGATAAAGAGTTTAGGGGACACACTGAAAAGCCTTGTTCTATGGAGATAAAAGGAAAGTGCCCTATATACATCAAGGGTATGCCTTTGTGCTTTGAAGATATTGGCATGAGGCTTGAGGAAAAATGCAGGTAGATGAATAGTCTGGTGGATGTGAAAGGATGAGTGGACTCTGGGGAAGAACTTTGCGTGGGTGCACAAAGACACCTTATCTTTGCCATTAGGGCAGCCATCTCCCCTACTCAAAGGGCCAATGTTATAGCCACTAGGAATGCCATTTTCAGAGATAAGTGGAAGAGTGAGCTTGTAGCCATGTGTTTGAATGGCAGTTTTGTGAGGGTGGTTAGCAGCAAATGTAAGTCCCATGGCTTATGTGGAATGGTTACATCTGGGTATACTGTTTGTAGGCCTTTCAGGAATTGTTCAGTCATTGGACATGAAAAGACTGTAGTGTCATCAGTTATCATATGGAATGTTGCAATAGCTGCCAAGAGTGCTCTGATGGAGCTGACAGAGAGATCCGACTGTTTAAAGTGCAATAAGTAATCCAGTATGACCGGTAATGGGGCCATCTCTGGACCTATGTTGTGGGGAGTAGCCCAATGAACAAATTGTGACCATTTGTCACTATGTCTTTTGTGTTGAGGGAGTTCTACCGTACAGAATCATGTTTTGTATCTGAGTTGAGTACTGTAGCTCTATCCCTGAAATCCAGGTAGGTACCAGGCTTTCAGGTGCAGTGTTAAAAACTGTGAGTGCAGAGCCTGGAGCCCTGGTTGGAAAGGGATCTTTGGATTGCATGGAAGTAAGATTGAGGAGCATAGGGCCATTATGTTCAGGAAAGGGACCCATGGTTGCTGGGGCCAGAAAGGGGCTACGAGAATGATCCTCACCTGTTGTCAAGGCTCCTTCCCCACTCTGGCACGATAAATGCAGAAGTGGGGGCCCAAAACCTTATCTTTCCAGGCTTTGGTAAAAAACTTCCTCCCAAAATCTTAACAACCTAGATTTTGGGGATAAAAACTCCACTGCCACCACCCAAGTAATGATAAGATCAGAGGAGAGATCACTTGGGAAATCTCACCCCTAAAGTAAAAACCAGGACACAAAAATTAACCAATACCAGGTTAATAAAAAGAAAAGAGAAAGAACTTTTATTATCACCACAATATTCTTGTTGCAAGCATAATGACTAGATGGTAAAGTCACAAAGTAATATACTCATGGGGAATTCCACCATGGCCCAAACTTAGTTGCAAAAGAGAGAAAACCCCATTTTAAATGCACAGACACTAGATCCTATTTCCCAAACCATAAAACAATAAAACCTAACGGATTTCTCTAAACTTTACCCTACTTACAGAAGAGTCTATTCTTGGAGGGAGACATTCTGTCTGACTCCCTCAGTAGCTGGAGAGAAACTGCCCCAGAGACAAAGGAGGGAAAACCCAAACATTCCTTTGTCCCATTTTGAAATTCCAACCTACATTCCTATTGGCCAACTCTACCTTCATTAGGTATAGTTAAACCCTTAGTCCCCAGGCTGCTGGCTAACCCTGTCCTGCCTGATCATGCCACCTGTCCTGCCTTATTTTGAGAATTGTCCTGTTGAGAAAAAGGGTTGGAGGGAAGGCATATAGGAGATGATGGTTCCACTTGAGAATGAGGGCATTGCCAAGGGAGCCCTTGCCAATGCCAGCCCTGGAGCAGTACAGAGGACACTTTTTGTTTGCCTTTGTGGTGAAGAGGTCTATCAAAGGGTATTCCTATTGTTCAAAGATTGTTGCGAGAACTCTGTGATCGATCTGCCACTCACGGTCCTGAGGTAGTGTTCTGCTTAGTGTATTGGGGTGGTATCTAAGATGCTGGGAAGGTGACATGTGCTCATGGAGACACCTTGGGTGAGGCACCGGTTCCACAGGACAATAGCCTCCATACATAAGGTGTGGGAGCAGGCACCACCTTGCCTATTTATATAAAACATGTAGGCTATGTTGTTGGTATATATTCTGACATGTTTTCCAGATATCTGTGGTAGGAAATGTTGACAGGCAAGCCGTATGACTCTGAGCTCAAGGATATTGATATGTAGCACCTGTTCTGTTGGTGTCCGTAGGCCTCGAGTCGTGGAGTCTCTCATGTGTGCCCTCCCCATCCCATGAGAGAGGCATCCATAGTGATGACCGCAGCGGGTTCTGGTGCTTGGAAAGGGGTGCCTATGCACAGGTTCTCTGTTTTTGTCCACAATAATATTGTACTTTTTACTATGGAAGGAAGACACAGGGTTTTGGTGAGAGGGTGAAGATTTGGCTTGTAGACTGTCCTGAGCCAGCTCTGAAGGCATCTTATAAAGAGATGTGCATTTGGAACGACCGCGTTGCACGATGCCATGTAACCTAGTAGCTGAAGACAGTTGTGCGCTGTGACTTGTGGTATTAGGCACAACTTGAGAACTAGGTCACAGATCTTTAAGAACCTGTCTTGTGGTAGGGAGGCTATGGCGGTCATCAGATCCAGCTGTGCTCTGATTAATTGTATGGATTGAGTTGGTGAGTGCCCTGATTTTGTCTGATCTATTAAGAGACCCAGAGAATGGAAGCATATTTTGACCAGAAAAGTACTTTGATGAAAATCGTCCTCGGTTCTTACTTGATGAGACAATCATCAAGATAAGGGTAGATAATAATGTCCTGTTTTTTCCTCCAGCATCTTGGAAAAAAACTCTCAGTGCTGTGGACAGTCCAAAAGGTAGGACAGTATATTGGTAATGTTGCATACCTAAGGTAGAAACAGAGAAAACTTCTATGAGCAGGATGAATAGTAACATGAAAATAGGCTTCCTGTAAGTTGAGACACAAAAGCCAATCCTCCAGCTCCAGAGACGGGATAATGGTAGTCAGCGTTACCATCTTAAATTTTTGCCTCTTTACAAATTTATTGAAGGCTCTAAGGTCCAAAATTGGGCACCATCCTCCATTCTTTCTGTGTTGATATCTATACTGCCTCCTTCTGGTTGCAGGTGTGTGGATACCAAGAGAGCGGAGCGTTGCCTGGGAATCCTTCATGGAATGAAGACTCTTGTTGGTCTTAGCTGAAAACAGCTTCTTGCCCTTGAATGATAAAACCTCCATGGTTGCCTGTATTTCATGGAGAAACACCGAAGAATTGAACCAGGAGGCCCATCTCATAGCGACTGCAGTTGCTGTCAATCTGGTGGCAGTGTCTGCAGCTTTTAGAGCTGTTCTTGATATTGCATGTCCTCCCGCAATGACTGCCTTGAATTGCTGTTTCTTGGCCTCAAGCATGTCCTCAAACGTGTTGCACTTTGAATAGTGACTGAAATTGTATTTACTGAGGAGTGCAGCGTAATTGGCAACTCTGAACTGTAACATGGATAACGTGTAGAATTTCCTGCCAAACAAAAGCAGTCTCTTGTTATCCTTATCAGCTGGGGTGGAACAGGGCTGATACTGCTTGTTCCTCTGATGGGTGGCATCCACCACCAGGGTGTTTGGGGGTGGAGGGTAGGTGAAGAGGAATTCTGACCCCTTTGGGGGAACATAGTATTTCCTAACCACCCTCTTACAGGTTCGAGAGATAGTTGTGGGGGTCTGCCAGGCAGCCTTGGCAGGCTCCATAATGGGTGGATTTATAGGCAGAGCAATCTTGGCCGATGGGATGGCCTGGAGGATATTGGTGAGCTCATGCAGTGTCTCCTACACCTCCTCCATGCAATAATGAGGTCAGCTGCAACCCTCTTCAAAAGATCCTAGAAGGGTGTGAAGTCATCAGCTGTGGTAGGAGATGGTGGCATGACCGCCTCATTGGGTGAAGAGGATAAATTTGTCTGGGGACGTATCTGGACCTGACTTGCGAGATTGTGCATCTATGGTCTCCTGCTGCATCCTTTGTGGTGATGGGGATTGTGGTGGAAGAGATGGTGCAGGCTGTTTCTTTTCTGAGTGCCTCTTTCTGTAGTTGTAAGCCCATGGGCTCCAATATTACCCATGGGCTCTAATATTGCCCTGTGCAGCATAGGGTATGAGTGGTGGCGTCCATGGGTGTGGACCCCCACGGGGCATATCCAAGCCAATGGGGTGACAAAAGCTGAGAAGGCACAGATATTTCAATACCAGGCGACAACTTGGGGGTGAAAATGTTACTTTTCCCTCATTTTCATAACCGGATAAAAGACAGTTTTGGTGACACTGACAGAGGTGACGCGTCAATCCTGAGGAATGGAGAATTAAACTTAGACGACACCATGAGGCGTCTCTGGTTTAAGTTCCTGGGTGCCAGAGTGGATGGTACCATGGCCGTTGGTGCAGTGAATGGTACTGGAGCTGGTGTAGTTGCGGTCAGTACGTTTCTTTGGGGATTTTCCCCCCCTTTTCAGGTCTTGTTTTGTCAGGGTGTTCTGTGCCTGGATCGGAGGAGGGATGTTGGGCCTTTTCCAACATAATCATTTTCAGGTGGAGGTTGCTGTTTCTGCGTTCGCGCCTTGAGCTTGGCACAGTGCTGGCAGTCCTGTTGAACATGGGACTTGTCGAGGCATTTCACGTACTAAGAATGTCCATCAGAGATGGGCATGGTGTCATTACAAGTTGAATGTTTAAAGTCCAGTGACCCCATCATTGTTAGCGGGATGAACAGCAAACAGTGGTAACCAGGGAAAACATAACCTGGAGAAAAAACAGAGGAAGGTTTTTTTTTTTTTTTTTAGGAAGACAAACATGGATAAAGCATAAGATGAATGTAGAAGAAATAACTGAAATTCAACTACTTATCTACAGGATTAATGAAGAGTAAAGAGCACTGCCGAGCTCTGTCTTAAGCTGGGGACAGTAAGAAGGAAGTGAGGGGAGGGTGGCCACACATGCATGGTTGTGCCATGCAGTGCCCACACGCCCTGCCTGCTGCGCATGTGCGGCCCCCCCAGACACTGCTGTGAAGAATCAGATCTATAGTGCTGGGATGCACTGACACCAGCTGTGAAGCACACAGGGAAGTCTCTCGAAGAAGAAAGCGAAGTTACGCACCTCGGTGCAGTAACTGTCATTCTTCGAGATGTGTCCCCCCATGGATGTTCTATTGCAGATGCTGGGCTTGCCCCGGCGCCGCAGAATGGAGACCTTTCTTGTAGCAGTACCCAGCTGGACCACGCATGCGCGGTGGTGTCTCACGGAGTTCACGCTCTTTTGTGTGAGTGCGCAGTCCAGCCCCCACCAGTTCCTCAAGGCCGCCTCAGAATCTGGAAGCCATAAAGGAGAAGGACTCTGAAGCGGGGAGGAGGGCAGGTAATGGAGCACCCACGGGGCACACATCTCAAAAAACGACAGTTACTGCACAGAGGTGAGTGACTTTGCTTTCTTCTTTGAGTGATGTCCCCGTAGGTGCTCCACTGTAGGTGACTGAGCAGCAGTACTCCACTGAGCAGGAAGGAGGAAAAAACGGAATCCCTATTTATCTGCTGAAGAGAGCACTGCTGATGCCACCAGGGTATCTGAATGCCTCCTCTGATGTACAGCGTAATGTTTTATAAAGGTGTCATGTGAGGACCAGGTGGCTGCTTTGCATATGTCCTTAAGGGGGAACACCCTTGAGGAAGGCCATTGAAGCTGCCATTGCTTTGTGGAATGGGCTCGAGGTTGTACTGGAAGTGGAATACATTTGGAGGCATAGGCCTCAGTTAGTGTATGTCTAGACTACATGCCTCTGTCGCCAGAGGCATGTAAATTAGACCACCTGACATAGTCAATGAAGCCGGGATTTAAATATCACGGGCCTCATTAAAATAAAAATGCCCGCCGCACTGTGCCGGCTCAGCTGATCGTCAGCACAGTGAGGCAGTCAAGACGTGGATCGGTCGACATGGAACGCCTTTGTCAATCGCTCCTGTAAACCTCATTTCACGAGGCATAAGGGAGCGGCCGACAAAGGCGTTCCCTGTCGACCGATCCACATTTTGACTGCCGCGCTGTGCCAACGATCAGCTGAGCGGCACAGCGCGGCGGCCATTTTTATTTTAATGTAGCTGGGGATATTTAAATCCCAGCTTCATTGACTATGTCAGGTAGTCTAATTTACATGCCTCTGGTGACAGAGGCATGTAGTCTAGACATACCCTTATACAGGTGGTTATGAGTTTTGAGATGCGCTGGGATTATATTGGGTGTCCTTTCCATCTCTCAGCCAGAGACACAATCATTCAGTCAGTTCTTCTGAAAGGTCTCATGCATTCTACGTAAAAAGCAAGAGCTCTTTGAATGTCAAGTGTATGGAGGGCTGCTTCACGTGGGGAGGTGTGAGGTTTCGGGTGAAAAGATGGGAGGACAATTGGTTCATTCAGATGAAACCTTGATGATACCTTCGGGATAAATGTTGGGTGAAGTCTTAGGACTTTGCTATCCTTATTGAAGATGGTATATGGGGGTGTTGCCATCAGAGCTGATAACTTGCCAACTCTACGTGCTGACGTAATGGCAGGAAGAAAAACTACCTTCATGGTTAATGTCTGAAGTGGTATGGTAGCGAGCAGTTCGAATGGTGGAGTAGTTAAAGCTTTGAGTACAACATCTAAATTCCACATTGGAGGAACGGGCTTATGGGGAGGGCTAAAGTTCGTAAGGCCCTTCATGAATCTTTTTGTGGTTGGGTGGGCGAAGAGGGAGGTGCCCGCAATAGGTTGTCTGAACGCTGAAATGGCTACTAGATGGACTCTGAGAGAGGCTAATGAGAGTCCTGTGTGTTTTAGGTGAAGCAAGTAATTGAGGATAACATGAAGTGGACTTGACTTGGGAAGCTCTTGCTGTGTGGCACACCAGGAGACGAACCTGCACCATTTTGAAAGGTAAGTGGTTCTGGTGGTTTGTTGTCTAATGTGGATGAGAATGTGTTTGACTTGTGTGGAACAAAGGGATTCAGAAGGATTCAGCCAGTTAGGAGCCATGCGGTGAGGTTCAGCATGTGAATCTGGGGTGTCGTAATGAGCCTTGGTTCTGTGTGAGGAGGTTCGGGAGGGCTGGAAGTAGAAATGGTCTGCGTGGTGACATGTGGAGGAGGAGAGGGAACCAGTGCTGATGTGCCCATGCTGGGGCTATCAGTATGACCGTGGCTCTGCCCGTTCTCACCTTCTTCAGAACTTTGGGGATGAGAACTGTAGGTGGGAAGGCATATAGGAGTCCGTTCCAGTTGGTGAGGAATGCATGGCCTAGAGAGCCCAGACCGAGTCCTGCTCTGGAACAGTACTTCTGACATTTTTTGTTGTGACGAGTGGCAAAGAGATATATTAGGGGAGTGCCCCAGCATTGGAAGAGAATATGGAGGACCCCATTGTGTAGTTCCCACTCGTGATCCATGGTGAAGTGTCTGCTAAGAAAATCCGCCGCGATGTTTGTAGTTCCAGGTAAGTAGGATGCCACAGGTGTTATTCTGTGGTGAATGCACCAGTTCCAAAACTGGATTGCCTCCGCACTAAGGGAGTGGGACTAAGCTCTGCCCTGATGGTTCACATAATACATTGCTGCAACATTGTCTGTGAGGATTCTCACTGTGGTATTGTGGATGCATTCGTGGAAGTATCTGAAGGCATTGAAAATCGCCCAGAGCTCCAGAAGGTTATGTGGAGTCATGTCTCTGATGGTGACCATCAGCCCTGTGCGGACATGGTGCCCATATGTGAACCCCATCCTAGGAGGGAGGCGTCGGTGGTGATGTGGTGCAAGGGTTGCTGTTGGTGAAAGGGTACACCAGTAAGAAGGTTTGTGTGATTCGTCCACCAGCTGAGTTACTGAAGGACGGATTGTGGAGGGGTCACTGGCCTGTAAAGGTCGCATTTCATGTGATTGTATACTAGTGCTAGCCAATACTGGAGGCTGAGAAAATGTAGTCTGGCGTAGCATACCACGTAAGTAGTGGCAGCCATGTGACCTATGAGCATCAGACAAATGATTGTCTGAACGGTTGGGCTGCCTCAAATGATTTGTATCAGTTCTTGAATGGCCTGGAATCTTTGGAGTGGTAAGTATGCCCTGGCAGTGTAGCCAGGCACCGATGAATTCCAGCTCTTGAGTAAGGTGAAAAGTGGGCTTTTGGTTGTTAAGAATTCCAAGGCTGTGGAAGGTTTTCATGGTGGTGCGGACCATATTGAGTACTTCGGTACAAGTGTGACTGAGTAAGCAATTGTCCAGATAAGGAAATATGATTACTCCTTGTTGGCGGAGGTGTGCCGCTACTACTGCCAGGGTTTTTGAGAATACCCTGGGGGCAGACGAGAGGCCAAATGGTAGGACTTTATACTGATAATGAACCCTGCCGACTGTAAATCGTAGGAATCTTCTGTGCGCTGGATGGATTGAAACATGAAAATACGCGTCCTGGAGGTCGAGGGCAGCAAACCAGTCATTGCAATCCAACGCAGGTATTATAGAAGCAAGTGTCAGAATCTTGAATCATTATTTTCATAGAAATCTGTTCAAACAGTGGAGATCTAGTATTGGTCGCCATCCTCCCCACTTTTTTTGAGTGAGAAAATAATGGGAGTGAAAGCCCTTGCCCTTGATCTCATCCAGGACTGGTTCTACTGCCCCTAAGGAGAGCAGATGGTAGACTTCGATGTGTAGCAGGGCTTCATGAGATGGGTCCCTGAAGAGGGACGGGGTGGGACGCGGGGTGTAGTGGGAGGAATGGTGAGGAAGGGGATGGAATATCCTGACTGAACTATTTCCAACACCCACTTGTCCGCGGTGATTGTGGCCTCTTGGTGGTAAAATGGCCTTAAACGTTGGTGAAAGAGGAGGGTATGGTGACTGCTGCTGCTGTAGGAGACTGTCTGCATACCCCCGACAAAGACATCAAACCTACTGCTTATTGTTGGATGGGGTCTGCATACGGTTGCCCAAGTTTCGGCGCCTTTGGGGTCTTTGGCATGGGCATTGGTGGTCGAAGGTTCTTTGTTGTTGCTGCCACTGTTGTCTGACATATGGGTAGTCCTACCATCGTTGGTAAGGAGTATATTGACGTCTCCTATACGGCGGGGTATACATACCCAATGTCCGAAGGGTTGCGTGCGAGTCCTTGGAAGACTATAATACGCTATCAGTCTTTTCGGCAGATAGTTTGTCCCTGTCAAATGGTAAGTCTTCGACTTGATTTTGTAGGTCCTTTGGGACTCCCACTGCTTGAAGGTAAGATGCTCGCCATGGCCATGGAACAGGCTGCTGTATCTGCCACATCCATTGCTATCTGGAGGGCCGTTCTCACCGACATATAGTCCTCCTGTACAACCGATTTTAGCATGGGCCTTTTAGACTCTGGCAGGTGGTCCATCAGTGGCGTCAGCTTTGTAAATGTATCAAATATGTGATTGGAGAGATGTGCAGTGTAATTGGCAATTCTGAGCATAAGTGTTGCGGATGTGTAGACTTTTCTGCCCAATAAATCACGTCTTTTTGTGTCTTTCTGGATGGGCATATTTGTATTGTGGCATTTTTAACCTTTGATGGGCCACATCCACTACGAAAGAGTTGGGCTGGGAATGGGTGAAAAGGAATTCTATACTGTTGGGAGATACAAAATACTTCCTGTCAGCTTTCTTGCTGGTTGGTGGTGCAGAGGCTGGGGTTTTCCAGATTTCCTCAGCGACCTCCAATATAACTTCGTCTAGGGGGATGGCAAGCCTGGCTCTATGTTGTGGCTGGAGATTTTTAAGAAGACGGTGCTGTTTGTCTTTTATTTCATCCAGCGGTATTTCTTGGCTAACAGCCACTCGTTTGAAGAGCTCTTGGAACTGCCAGAGGTTGTCTGGCGGGAAAACGTCCCCAGGAATGACAGCTTCGTCTGGGGAAGAAGAGTGGTCGGTAGGGGACACCTCTGGTGGGTGTTCCTCAGTGGAAAGGTGGGTGTTATCTGGCTCTGATGGGAGTTGAGGTGGAGATGTCGGTTGTCCCATTGGAGTAGGAGGAGCTGGAGTCGGTGAGTATCTAGAAGATGCGCAGTCACAATATGACCTTCTGTGCGATCTAGACCTATATTGGTATGAGTTCCTATTATGTGAATCATGGTGGTAACGGTTGTCACGGTGGTAAAGTCTATCCAGTGGTGAAGGCTTGTGAGAGTAGGTAGGTCGGATGTGTTCCCAATGATGAGTGTGAGGTGGATGGGGAGAATAGGAGCGGGCGTAGGAGGCTGTAGAGGAAGCCGGAGAGACGGAAGTGTGATGGTAGTGGTCGGTGGTCCCTGAATGATGCTAGGAAGGGGGATAGTAGCTGCTGATGAGGAGAGTACGGTGATCGGTGGCAGTGACCACGGTAAGGTCTCGGGGAGTGCGGCGGCGACGGTGCCGGTGAGAATACCAGAAATCAGGAACGACTTCAGTGTGGAGGAGTGTTCGGTGCCGAGGTGTGTGGCTTGGTGCCGACGGTGTGGAGAGTCGGTGCCACTGGTGTCGGTGCTGACTCTCTCGGTGCCGCATGCCGGTCTGAAGCAGTAATGGCCACCGGTGCTGATGTTGTCGCTGTCGGTGCCGATGATGCCCTCAGTACAGAGGTGTTCATTGGTGCTGGAGGTTTGGTAGTGGGCAGTGCCGAGGCAACCCTCGGTGCCACTGTCGATGAGGCTTCTGCTGGTTTCTTTGTTTTCGGTGCTGCAGACTTCTTTAAACATGGCTTTGTGGTGCTTGAAGTGCCAGGTTTATCTCCCGTGCTAACTCTGCCATGCGATGTGGCCAATAAAGACCTAGCTGGTGACGCTCGCCGTCTTTTGGGTGAAATGGCTGCAGGAGACAAAGTCCTATATTTTGCGGGCTCATCTCCTGAGACTGACTCCGAGGACAGCGGCTGGAGGGCTTTATCGAATAGGATTATTCGGAGCCTCATTTCTCTGTCCCTTTGGGCCCTTGCAGTCAATTTCGTACAGCGTGGACACTTCTGAGGGACATGGGCTTTCCCAAGGCAGTGGATACATGAGGAATGCCCGTCAGAGGTGAGCATTGCCTCACGGCAAGTGTCGCATTTTTTAAAACTGAGCGACAACAGCATTTCCAATGTTTGTTTTTTTGTTTGTTTGGTTTTGTTTTGTTTTTAGATGAACGAAGAAAACTATGTCCATCTTATAACTATGTACAGCAAGAGGGACTGGAGGAAGAAACAGAGGTACGAACGGGAAAGAAGAAACTCTGAGGTAAAAAAAATTTAATAACTAGGAGAAATACTAAGGAGGAATAAAAACTAGGAAGAATAACACGTTTTAACAACTTTTAACAAGAGGGATCTCACAATAAGAAAGGAAGCTGAGGAGAGAAGTTCACTCCATCTGCAGCCTGAGGCGGTCAAGAGGAACTGTCAGGGGCCGGCCACGCACTCACCCAAATGAGCGCGAACGCTGCGAGATGCCACCGCACATGCGCGGTCCGGCCGAGTACTGCTACAAGAAAAGTCTCCGTTCTGTGGCGTCAGGGCAAGCCCAGCACCTACAGTGGAGCACCCACGGGGACATCACTCAAAGAAGAACCAAATGTTATGGCATCATTTACCAGGAAGCAAGGATGTGAAGAACAGTGAAAGCCCAAGGATTTAGTACTGCTACCTTTCAACCCTAGACACAGAAATCCCAGGGAAAGGGGGAAAAGCATACAGGAAGAGAGGACACGAGGGACATGAGAAGAGGAGGACTTGTGTAAATCCCTTTGCTAGTGGGTAAGCTAGTCAAGCACTTCCTTCTTCTCCCATCCTTCTGTTGTATAGACTACCTTGTGGATATGACAAGCAGCATCCCCCATGAAGATGAGGTCTTACCTGAGAAGTAGGTTGGAGTGCCTCATGCCCCCAAGTGCAACACTGTGGAGGAATCCAGATCCACTGAATTGAAGTTGCTGAAGCAAAGATCAGGTAACAACTCTGGCAGATTGAGAGACCTGGCCTCAGTACTACGCCCAAGGGACACAATTGCATTTGATGGAGCATCTCTTCAGTGCTAGGTGAGAGGGTCAATTCTCAAGCTGATATACAGCGTTGAGGCACTTTAACCAGCCACCAGTTTTGACCTTACATACAAGTAATTCTTTCATTGCTCCAGGAACACAAACAGTTTAAATCCTATGCACATAACTGCTAACAGAACTTGTTGGAGGATGAGAATTCCATTTCAAAGCAATTTTCAAGATTTCAAAGTTTGTTTTAATTCTGCATTGAAGCAACAAAATCAAACCTTTGGAACATTTTTGCAAAAATAGAATTGTTTTGACATAAGTGGGGGGCTGGAGAGAAAAAGAAAGAGCGTGTGTGCCTGTGCTCAACACACAGACTCTGGGAGATCCAGATTCAAGTCCCTATGTCAGGTAAATCAGAGTAGAGATTTTTCATCCCAGATCATTCTGACTGAGGCCCTCTAATTACCAGGCTACAGAGTGCGAGACTGATTCACTATCTCTTCACAAAACATTTCAACTGCAAGGGCACAGCATCATTTGACAAAATTTCCTTTTGTCTAGTGGACTGTACGGGAGAAAAGAAATTTAGATAGAAGGTGGGGGAAACTACTGGCTCACTGATGTGGAAATCCTTGACCCTTAGGAATTCTGTTAGGTAAATTAATCAGCAACTTAATCAGCAACTTCAGGGAAAGAAATGGAAGTAGTCAGGCTTGAAAAAGGGAGTACAACTTTCCAGCCTCACAAAATGGCAGTAAAAACCCTGATCTGTTCTTACACACTTCACATCCATAAGGCAGTGTGATTTTTTTTGCCAAAACAGTTATACTGTAAAATCCTCAGTTTAGATGCATGAAAAGACTTGGTGTATGTCAAACTGGTACTGTGAGCAAATGTAGTTTATGGCCTTCTTGATACCTGCCAGGACAAACTCCAGCATCTGGGGAAGGGAGAAGGAGGAAGGGAAAATATCTCTTACCACACAAGTTGAAAATGGTTGCCCACATTCTGGAAGAAATCTCATTTCGTTCACTTTATATCTGCTACCCAATAATTTAGCAATTTTAGTGCAGGATCCCTTTGCTAGGAACTAAAACGCTTTTGCTTGCAGGCCAGGAGAATCCAGAAAAGTAGGTACAGCAAGGGCTGATAGAAAAGTGAGAAGAAACTGTATTTTTGGAAAGTTGCTTTTCTGTTTGTCCATTCAGTTGTAAGCCCCTGAGATGAAGGCTGCCTAGCACAATGGGGCTTCAACTGAGGGTAGAGCCTTTAGGTAGTACCAGATATAAACAGGAATACTAATACATTGCAAAAGGGGCAAAGAACCGTGAGGCTACGAATACACTGCAACACGCTTTCAGGATAGCGGAGTATCCTGAAATAGCTACCCCACATCTTAACAGCAAGCCTGTTATTTTGGGCTCACTATTCTGATGTCCCTGTGAACCTCGTTCCACAAGGAGTAAGGAACATTTTGGAATAGTGCTTTATTTAGAAATTTGGTGCTGCGTAGACAGTGACAAAATACAAAATAATGTATTTCAAAATAAGATCGAAATAATACACAATTTGCATAGCTCAAATTGTGTATCTTATTTTGAGCTAAGGTGCAGTGTAGACGCACCCTGAGAAAAGAAACCTAGATGGAGCGGGAGAATCACAACCAACTGTGAACAAAGCTGGGCTTCATCCTGACTTTCTGGGGTCAGGGCCGACTTATCCAGTAGGCACAGTGCCTAAGGCTCACGATACTTTTAGGGGCCCACGAAAATGTTTTAATTTCTTTTAAAATCAGAAGAAAAAAAATGAACTTTTAGGGTCCAAGAAAATGTTTTAATTTTTTTCTCACATCAGAAAAAAATGAAACTTTTAGGGCCCATGAAATTCTGTTAAATTTTGCCTAAAACAGAAAAAAAATAAAATGTTGAAGTATTTAAAGTTATATCAAAAATAATTTTTAATATTTTTTTTATGGAGGAAGGGGCCCACGAAGGCAAAAGTGCCTAGGGCCCACGAAAGTCATAATGCGGCCCTGTCTGGAGTACCTAGGAAATAAAGGGAGAGAAGGGAACAGACCATTCCAATTCTGCAGACTGAGAATTACATAAACATACATTTGATAGTGAAAGTCAATTTATGATAGTATATCTCCTGTCAAACAGACCAAGCATTAACTTGTACATTATGACGTGGGGAAAAAGCAGGGAGATTGGTGCTTATCTTTTTACATTTGGTCACCCACATTATTTTTATGGCTGAGTTTAACATGCTTGCCTTTTCCTCCGAGAACAAATGAGTAACTTTCTTTGTCCTCAGAACTTCTGTGTGGCTTTGCATTTTGGCATAATCTTACTTCCCCTGCCTCCCATTAGAGGAAAACTTGTCAAAAATTTAAGACTATGGGCCCCGGAATTTGAGGAAAGAGTATTAAAGGTTTAATCAGAAATTGCAGGTTAATCTCAAGTTACTCATTTCAGAGATGAAATGTATGTATATCTTGTATATATAGCTTCCAGGGAAAAAGTTTCCATTTTTGTACCACGACGCCTGTTCATATCAACTTCTATGGTCTTGTCCCTGACCTTCATAGTTATAGTCCATTAATTTGTCACAATAGCTATGTTAAGGATTTTCATCTATATTTTAGGATTGCTACCATAGAGACATGGCTCTCTATACTTTCATAAAAGCACGGGTGATCTATTTGTATCTTCTAAGGACCTACCTAAGAATGTTACTTGAAATGATTAACTAGGCCTATTTCCTCCATTTTGGATTTAAATCTCAGTGAGTCTAGAGGATTAAGACAACATTAAGGAAGCTGAGATGAAATCTTGCACAGAAACTATATCCCTACATTTATAGCTAGATGACCTTTACCTCTAGTGAATTCTGTGACAGAGACCAGTTCTTGTTGGATTAGTATTTATTAGATTTTAGCTTCTGGACAGCTGCATATAGTTGGTATAACAGATCTCCAGGAATCTCCAGCAATATCCTTGAAAAATCTCATTATATTAATGTGACAGAATATACTCATGTTCACATCTTGCACGCTATTGTAATAATGTATGTCATTTAAAAACTCCTAATTTGCTAATCAATAATAATGGTAAAATGCACATGGAAGCATTATATGTGAAATTTTAAAACTAGATCATGTCTAAAAGTATGGTTTTCCAGAGAAATCTAGGAAGTGGTCAAACCTCCTGGTCCTCAGGACAAAGGGCAAGCTGATGCCTCAGCCAACTGCAAACAAGGCCAATCTATCATAGCGAATGCTAGTGGAAATGGGGTAGATTTAAAAGTTAAAATAGGACAAGAAGCCCTTAAAAATTACATTGAGAAGTTAGATGTCTTCAAGTCACCAGGGCCTGACCAAATTCATCCAAGAATATTCACGGAGCTGATAGAGGAAGTATCTTTGAAAAGTCGTGGAAGTTGTGAGAGATTCCGGAAGACTGGAAAAGGGCAAATACAATTAGGGTTGCCAGGTGTCCTGTTTTGAACCGGACAGTCCAGTATTTGAGCTTTCCATTCAGGAAACAAATTGAGAAGATATAAATGAGAAAATATAAATGTCCGATATTTTCTAAATTAGATGTAATGTAGATTGTGATGTAATGCCAAGTGTGTCCGGTATTTTTGTTGAAACCATCTGGCAACCCTAAATGCAATGCCCATCTCTAAAAATGAAAATAACAACTACCCAGGAAACTACAGACCAGCCAACTTAACTTCTGTGCCAGGAAAGATAATGGAGCAAATAATTAAGTTAATCTGCAAACATCTGGAAGATAATAAAGTGACAGGTAACAGCCAGAATGGATTTGTAAAGAACAAAACATATCAAACCAATCTGATAGCTTTTTTTGATAACATAACAAGTCTTGTGGATGACAGAGAAGCAGTACACGTGCTATACCTAGACTTAAGCCACACATTTGATACAGTCTTGCATGACCTTCTTATGAATAAAATAGGGAAATAGAGCCTAGATGGGGCTACCATAAGGTGGGTGCAGTTATTAATGGTTCACAGTCATGCTGGAAGAGAATAACAATTAGGGTTTCATAGGGGGTCAGTTTTACAACCAGTTCTGTTAAATATCTTCATCAGTGGTTTAGCTAATGGCATAGAGTGTACACTTATAAAGTTTGCAGATGATACAAAGCTGGGAAGAATTGCAAGTGTTTTGGAGAATAAGGTCATAATAATGATCTGGACAAACTGGAGAAATGGTCCGAGGTAAACAGGATGAAGTTTAATAAGTACTCCACTTAGAAAGGAACAATCAGTTCACACATACCAAATGGGAAGTGACTGTCTAGGAAGGAATACTGCAGAAAGGGATCTAGTGGTCATAGTGGACCATAAACTAAATATGAGTCAACAGTATGACACTGTTGCAAAAAGAAAACAAACAAAACCCTACAACCACCAAATATGATTCTGAGATACATTAAACAGGAGTGTTGTGAGAAAGGCATGAGAAGTAGTTCTGCTCTACTCTGCGCTGATTAGGTCTCAGTTGAAATATTGTGTCCAGTTCTGGGCACTACATTTTAAGAAAGATGTGGATAAATTGGAGAGGATCTAGAGAAAAGCAACAAAAAAAGACTAAAGGTCTAGAAGATATGACCTATGAAAGAAGACTCAAGCTGGGTTTGTTTAATCTGGAAAAGAGAAGACTAAGAGGGAACATGATAACAGTTTAAATACCTAAAAGGCTGTTACAAGGAGAAGGGAGAAAAATTGTTTTCCTTGAGCTCTGATGACTGGACAAGCAGCAATGGGTTTAAATTGTAGCAAGGGAGGTTTAGGTTGGACATTAGGAAAAACTTCCTCTCGGGGTGGTTAAACACTGGAATAAATTGCCTAGGGAGGTTGTGGAATCTCTATCATTGGAGTTATTTAAGAGCAGGTTAGACAGACATCTATCAGGGATGATCTAGATGGTGCTTGGTCCTGCTGTGAGGGCAGGGGACTGGACCTGATGACCTACTGGTCCCTTCCAGTTTTAGTATTCTGATTCTATGATCTTTATCTGCTAAGTGGCCATTCTTTGGCAGGTAAGGGGCAAAAATCTGTATCTTAGCAAGAGAACAACATGGAGTTCCCTTCCACATGGACTGCCTGCTGGAAATGCTTCTTGGAGGGGAGGCAGGACTATAATAAGGGGGCAACCTAAGACACCCCTCTCTCTTCCTTTGCCCATCAAATTGATGGCACCGGAAGCAACAAGGAAAGCATTTGCTGCCCTTTGCAAAAAGGGGTTTGAACAGTAAGACTGCCGAAAGCATATGGTGAGAAATTTGCTTGAGTCCAGTACAGTTTGTTAAAGCAGATTATAGGTTGAACTTCTCTCATCCAGCACTCCATGGTTCGGCATGATTTTAGTCAGTCAGATGTCCACTTATCATGGATATAGCCAAGTTTCCTGTGATCCCCAAAAGTTTTACAGCCACCAGTCCTGGCTCTCAGTGTTTTGTGCTGTTATTTAGCTCTGATTTATCCCTAAATGTCATCTAAGAACCCAGTAAGCAGTGGAAGTGTTGGTAATGCTGCTAGATAATAATGACCTCCCATGGTGTCATGATTATGAGGGTTAGCCAGCAGCCTGGGGACTAAGGGGTTAACTACACCTAGCCAGGTAGAGTGGCCAATAGGTAGGTGGTAGGTAGGAATTTCAAACTGGGACAAAGGAATTTGGGTTTTCCCCTCCTTTGTCTCTCTGAGTTCCTCTGCAGCTACCGAGAGAGGCAGACAGACATGCCTCTCTCCCCAAGAAACAATTCTTCACTTTCTGTAAATAGGGTAAAGTTTAGATAAATCCGTTTTGTTTTATGGTTTGGGTATGGGATCTGAGGTCTGTGCACGTTTTAAAAGATGTTTTGGCTTTTCTTTGTAATTAAGTTCTAGGCTCATGGAGTTTCTCCATGAGTATATTTTGTTACTTTCCCATCTAGTCATTATGCTTGCAACAGGAATATTGTTGTAGGAATAAAGTTCTCTCTCTTTTCTTTTTATCAACCTGACATTGGTTACTTGTGTGCCCTGATTTTTTTTTTTTTTTTTTTTTTTTTTTTTTTTTAGGGGTGAGATTTCCCAAATGATTTCCTCTGATTTCGCCATTAATATTTGGGTGGTGGCAGCGGAAGTTTTATTCCCAAAATCTAGGGTTTTAAGATTTTGGGGGAAGTTTTATACCAAAGCCTGGTAGATAAGGTTTTGGGGTACACTTGCTGGCCCCCACTTCTGCATTTATCATACCAGGGTGGGAAAGGAGCCATGACACATGATCAGGCAAATTCTTTGGTTCAGCACTGGTTGGGTTCCAAGGGTGCCAGACTGAAGTTCAATCTTTAATAAAATCTCTTTTTCTTGTAGCCATTTCTCACTTTCATACCTCATTACTTGTACTCAAAATCTCTTGACAGTTAATACATTTGTTTTATTTTCTCTAAGCCAATCTATTTATATTGAAGGATCTGTGAAACTCCACTTAGGCGGTAAATTATAAAAATATTTCTTTTAAAGAAACAACAGACCAAAACTAAGATGTATTGTCCAGGAGAGGGCTGGGCAGTACAGAACATACATTTCTGAGTGTATATTGGGGTTATGCTTCAGTATAACTAAGGCTGGTGAGAGGCAGATTCTAACCCTAATGTGGCTGGCAGGTTGCAGTTCCATACACTTTTTTCTGTAATACTTTCACCTTAAGAATAAACACCCTTCCTTAGAGAGAGCTGTGTGGTAACCTGTGACTGGACAGTTACCCGTTTGAAGCCATCAGAGAAGAAAAGTGCAGGCACTTACCTGTTGAAATATGCTTGCTGAAAATATTGCTGTATAAGGCCTTGGAAACCCCATGTCAAGAATGAGAAACATGGGTCTTGGCCCAATAGAAATAATAAATTAGGGAATGGAAGCCTTTCACTGGGTATCCTCAAGCAACCATGAAGAGGGAATATAGTTGCAGATGACCTAAAACTGACAGTATGTTACTTCCCTCCCATACCCTGCCCTGTAATTTAGGTACTTCAACCTTTGGGAAAGTAGAGTGCACTGAGTTGAAATAGATGATGAAAGCTATTTATTGCAGTGTCTTTTCTGAGTTGAGCGCTTAAGCCACACATGCAGTGAAGATGGATGGATTGTATCTTTGCCAGCTGAATTAAACCAACAGATTATTCACCAAATTCTTTAGGCATACAGGCTGCAATTCTAAGGTGAGTTTCAGAGTATAGTATTCAGCATAAAAAAAAAATGCTGGTCCACTACAAATGTCACTTAAAGTAGTTTCCTTCTGTACATAAAATAGCCATTGTAGATGCTTAAGAAGACTGAAAGAGAGGAAGGAGCTCATTTAAGTTTGAAAATTAGACTGCTTATGTCAGCGCTGATTCCCCACTCTGGCACGATGAATGCAGAAGTGGGGGCCCACAAAAGTACCCCAAAATCTTCTCTCACCCCCCCTCCAAAAAAATCCTAAAAACCTAGATTTTGGGGATAAAAATCCGATGCCTCCACCCAACTAATGGTAAGAAAACCAGGGAAGAGATCACTTGGGAAATCTCAGCCCTAAGGTAAAACCAGGACACAAACATTAACCAATACTAGGTTAATAAAAAAGAAATAATGTTTATTATCACCATAATACTCCTGTTACAAGCATAGTTGGATTGGCTAGATGATAAGAGCCACCAATTTATAAACTCATGGGGAATTTTCCCATGGGAACAAAACTTAGTTACAAAAGAGAGGAAAACCCATTTTTAAATGCATAGACATCAGATTCCCATTCTCAAACCATAAAACAATAAATCCTAACGGATTTATCTAGACTTTGCCCTACTTACAGATGGTGAAGGGTCTTTTCTTGGAGAGAGACATGTTGTCCGTCCCCCTCAGTATCCGGAGAGTCAACTGCTCAGAGATAAAGGAGGGAAAAAACACAAAAATTCCTTTGTCTCAGTTTGAAATCCCTATCTGCATTTCTATTGACTGACTGCTACCTGGCTAGGTACAGTTAACCCCTTAGTCCCCAGGCTTCCGCCCATCTCTCATGACCATGACAGCTTTATACAAGCTTGTCTGTTGCCTTCTCTAAATGTCTGAATTAAACAGATCAAAGAATAGGTGCTGACATGGAGGTGCAATGCCCTTAACCTTATAAGTGGCTCTGCTGAGCACAGTAATCAGAAATCGTCATGGTAGGAAATATCCCAACTGTCTCTTCTTTGCTTTGAAACACTGAGAGCAGGAAGAAGCTTACCTAGTCTTCTTGTCATTATCAAATACCATCAATTTCCACAGTCACAGCATCCAGACAAGACACTATCCCAATTGGTTGCAAATAATTTTCCTAATACTTTATTAATGTTTTCAACAACTCAGTTTCCACATAATCATTCCTTTATTAGTCCAAAGGCCACTTGGTATTAGTTATATCCAAATAATCAGCATAGCATACACACCCTAATACAGGTTAGCAACAGTAGTTACAAGCATTGTCCAAGTATAGCCAAATCAAGATGGGAAGACAGTGGTAAGGAAAAGCCCTTACAAAAAAAACCCTAGGAAACCACTTAAAAAAATATAACAAACAAGGGATGTCAATGCTGGTTACTGGAACTCAGCTAATGTCTGCTAAAGCAGTTCAGAGCTGCACGCTGGTCTCCCACAGTATTCCCCCCTTATCTCAACTTTGCCATATTTTTTCTCAACTACTGGACTAACCATTTCTAGCCAATTAATCATGTTCCCTTTAATTCCCAATCCTTCAATAAAAGATAATGCTGATATTGCAAAGCATCACTATTTATTTAACACAAACAATTCTTCTCTCTCATAAGTTCATTAATTTTGGTCACACGCTGTGGGCCTATTACATATGCTAATATTCAAACTGAATTCAAGACCATAGTTCAGTGAGGCCTAATATTGGCCTATATTCCCACATTATCTCAAATAGCTTACAATATAAACAAAACAACCATTTTTGTTCAGTCCTTTTCTTTGGCTCCCAAGCATGCAGCATTAGAATCACTAGAGAAAACAATGTTCCTTTTCAATTAATATTTTCTTCTTTGGCTTAAAATATGAGAAATATTTTAAAAATGTACTTTGCCACAGTAAATATAGTCATAGGCAGTGGTTCCTATTTATGAAATCACAGCTCTCAACATGATTCTAGTACTGATACCAGTGTCAAGATAACTGGCAAACTAAGTATCAAACTTAGACTGCCATCACAAATGTGAAGCATATTCTTGCCTGTCACTGTTTTAATATCTAAATTAAACAAAGCTAAAGCAATTTGCTTTATTCAAGTTGTTGCTTAACTAACACTGGTGGAGCTGGACAGAGAGCAAGTTCTTAGATAGCTACAGATTCTGTTTTCAAAATACTGCAAAAAGCATAATTTTTAGCCAGTCTTCTTAAGAACAAGACCACTTTGTTTTGTTTATATGTCACCTTCCAAGAGCTGGAATTAAAAGTGAGTACACTGAGAACTCCCATTATTTTTAACTTTGTACCCACAAAGTTCTCTTTCCAGTGTGCCTATGTGATAGTTGTGCTGCTGTAGCAAAATGACCTAAAGTACAGTAAAAAGTAATCCAGTAAAGTGCATTGTTGAAGGATTTAAACATGTATTCTTTAAAGGAGCAGAAAAGGGAGCCGGAGAGAAAGTGAGAGGGTGTCAGTGCTCCTATGACAGGTACTACAGGGGTCAGGTCCTTCCTCCTCTACAGTCCCTATTTAACCATCATTAAATAGGGGAAAGGCGGGCAGTTTCCAGCAGCAAACTGGCTGGGGACCAAGATGGGTAAAAGGGGAAGGTTGATAGCAGGCTCCCACGCACATATAAGTGCTTATGGAATTAACTGCACTTTATTCCTATATGTCTGGGATTAGCTGGCAGATATAAAGTTGTGACCTAATTAAGCATCTCCTGTCCTTCTTCCAGCAAAGACACTTAGAAATCAAGATGTAAAAAAAGGTGGTGGTGGGGAGAGTCCTAAAAATTGCTAAAGACCAGTGCTTCTTTTGTGACAGTACTGCCCAGTATGCATTACCAGCACCTCCAGTCAGAGCTCAACAACTTTTCCCCTGGAGTACTGGCACTTTTTTTTTTTTTTAAACAAAAAAGCACTGCTAAAGACTAACATTAACCAGTTGTTGATATATATGAACACTTATGGAAAGGATTGTATATATCATCACAACTCATACTGCTCATATGTCTTTAGAATGTCAAGGGTAATGCTCTATGGGGGTATGTTTTTATTTATACATCTCTTCCACTTTAAGGCTAGAAGATAACAGGATGGTCCTTGAAGCACTAAGCATTTGTAGGGAGAAATTCTGGAATCTGTACCTGAACTTGCAAGTGATAACTATGACATTTGTAAGTTTAATGTAAAATCAAAATAAAGTTACCTACAGCTGTGAAAAAAAATCTACCATTTGCAATTTGGAGTCTGTCCTGATACAATTGTGCAAGAATTAAAAGGCATTTGGGGGGGGGAGGGGCAGATCAGATTACAAACTTCAAGGCATTCAGCAATTCTGTATTAAAAGATCTCATTCCAATGAAAATTAATGTACATTTATAACCAATTAAGAAAATATGGATACTAGCTAAATCATTAAATAGCAACTACCTCCAAGTACAGTATGGCTACATCTACACTGAACAGTTATTTTGGAATAAGCTATTCTGGAATAGTTATTCCGAAATAGCTTATTTCAAAATAGAGCGTCTACATTGCAGGGAAGCCTCAAAGTTAGTCCAAGGCAGGCTTCCCTAATGTAGACGTGCTATCTTGATTTAGAGCCCCATGAAGAATAACTTGGAATGGCCCTGGTGAGGGGCTATTTCGAAATAGAAGTGGAGCATCTACACATGCCTTATTTCGAAATAGGCGTAATTCTTTGTAGAATGAGGTTTACAGAAGTCAGAAAAAGCCATCCGTTAACATCAAAATTATTTTGCAATAATGGAATTGCTGTGTAGACACTCGCATAGTTATTTTGGAATAACGGCCATTATTCCGAAATAACGCTGCTGTGTAGACATACCCTGAAATAGGTCATAGTTAACCTGTTTTGGGGGGAGAGGTTGTGGTGTGGAGAACTGCTCACTGAAGTTTTCTATACAAATATTTTCTTAGCAAGCTACATATCAAACTATAAAGCACTGTCAATGGGAAGGAAGAAGGGTGATCGAGAACCTGGTCCATTACTTCAGGGGACCTAGCACCAAAGCTAGCTCCACTCCAGTGTGGCTCTCTCCCACCTATGCACATCCTGTCTTAATCAGAGTGACAGCCCTGATGCTGCTATCCCATAGAGGGAAGAGAACTAATCAGAACTGGGAAATAGCCAGAGGCCCCAGAAGGGTAGTGCTGAAACCTGAAAGTGAGGAATGACTTAAGACTTTTTCTGTTTGTTTACTTAATTCTATAAAGAAAATAAACCCCACTGAAAGAGAGTGAACATGGCAGCACATATCTGGGAGTTGGAGAGAAGCCCTGATTGTAATGATAAATGGGCTTATCACCAATCTTTAAGAAAAATGTTCTAATGACGAATAAAAAATGAGATTAGCACTAGCTGTAATAATGTGAGGAAAGCCTCAGATTGAAACCCAGTATTTTGAGTATAAACGTAAAATTTAATCTTAGCCAATTTAGTATTATTTAGGAATCTTAAGCTTTTCTGTTCGTAAGAACTATTTTAAAATATGGACCTGATATTCAGATACCAGTCATCTGTATGTGCATGCATTTTACATGAGCACCTCACAGGTGTTGAACAAAGCAGCATTGATGCTTCTCTTTAAAAAAGAATCAGGTCCATTATTTGTTAAAGCAGATATTGCTGCATGCACCATGCCACAGGTAATATACAGCCTTACAAACTGTACTTTAATCATTTTTAGCTAAAATAAAAAGTGATCATGTATAGCTCATTTTCTACAATATGACTGCTGTACAGTCTCAAACGTCACTGAAATGCTGAATGAGGATTCCTTGCAGATAGTACATTAACTGATAAGAAATAATTTTTAAACTGCAAACCTTACCAGAATTACATTTACTGCAGATCAACAGCATAAATTGTAGATGGTTGTGATATTCTAACATTCTGAAGGGCTATTAACTGATTTTTTTTAAAATCCAAATGGACAACTCAGGAAATAAAGCACTATACCTATGTTTGCCAGACCAAGCCCTTCATTTCTAAAGTAACATTGTGAGAGTGACAGTGGCTATTATGGAGTACACCACAAAACATGACATAGAAATAGCAAATCCACTGCTTCATTTCCTACATGACAGCTATTGCCAATAATGCTTACTACTAAGAATGCTCACTATTAATTTTCTCTCCAGTGAAAAAGTTAGCCCTGTAGGGATGCTAACATGTTGCAAACCTCCCCACTGCTCCCCCTCCCCCACTTTTATGTTTCATTCTGGTATGCTATGCTTCCATGTAGAACAATTTTCTTCTAACACATGCAGCTGAACAAGAACTAGATCAGATTTGGTAAGTGCTCTTGTGGGAAATAATGTCTACAATATTTCACTAAAAATCTGCATTGTTAAAGTATAGTGTAACATCTCAGAACATTTCACATTCAGTATATTCACTGTAGTTTTACCACAGTCATAGTTTATAAAGCTGTAGGGTGCATGGATTTAAATCAAAGCTGGTTTAAGTTCCTTTCTGTAATCAGGGAGCAGGAATTTAAACTGGTTTTGTATTTGTGCTTTTAATTTTCTCCCCTAAAGAAAGGTTCATTCTTATTGGTTGGTATAAAAACACATGTAATCAAATATTTTTGCTAAATCAGGAGGATATTCTATATACATATTTGTTTAAAGAATAATATAGCTTTAATATTTATTCAGATTATTCGTTTGTACATTTTGAGATGATGAATAAAACAGTTATTTGCTGGATTTTTTTGCTCTAGATTTGTGTTGAGAATATTTTGAATTTGAAATTAAATTACAAATATACAGAAGAACATTTTAAAATTGTTTCTAAGTTAAATAAAAATGTTTAAGTGTGCTGCATATAGGATACAGAACTTCTTTAATTAAGAGATTTTAATAGAATATACTAAGTTTAGCGCTTAATTTCAAGTTTTTAAACTGGTTCATTCTTAAAAAAGAAAACATGTATTTAAATGTAAATGTATTTAAATTTATCCACCATGTCAAGTTGTGTTTTCAGGTAAAAACAGAACACAAAACTATTTACCCAGCATATGGGAATAAAATAGAGTATGTTTTCTTTTAAGGCAGAAATTCCGTTACACAAATAAAAAAGCATATAACTGTTTCAATGCTGACTTTTAACCATTCTTTGAGAGAGCCATATCTGCAATAGAGCTATCAATCTGAACACAGATAGCCCAATTTTTGATATAATTAAACCTCTGCTAGGGTAAAGGTCAGTCTACTCACTCTCTTCCAGTGTTAATACAGAAATGAAGAAATTTATCTGTGGCAGTAAGTTACAGAAACAGTTTGCATCATTACAAAATGTAAGTGTGAAATATTTTCCACGATGAAAGATATTTTACAAGGCAACCATTAAAAAGAAATAGAAGTCAGGAGAACTTTGATACTGAAACAAATTCACTTGTTCATCCTGTGGAAGAGTAGTGCATTAAAAAAAACGTTAAAATACTTTGTGTTTCAGTTCAGCTGCGCTTGATTCAAGTGCTGCTCAGAGGTTTCAGTTGTTATAATTTAAACATAGTCGCTGCCTTAGCAACTAAAATACCGGGAAAATGTTCATGTTCACAGAATAAATAGATGCAGTCTTTTTTGCAACAAGTTATCTCACTCCAATATGGGAAGTCATCCATTCCAGACCTTGGCATAATCTGAAAATTAATAAGAGAAGTTGCAGTGAAGATTTTAACCATTTGCTCTCACATAAATCATCCTACCAAAAAAGCATCATCTTTTGCCATGAATTACAGGTGTATGTGGCCTTGATAGCATTTCTCGCAAAGCAGTCAAAAAGTTCCTATCACATGACAACTTCAATTTCCATTCCAGAGCCAAAACATGCTACTCTCAATAGATATCATCCAAGGAGTGAAAGGAAAGGTGTGTTTCCCACAAAGCAATAAAAATAGCTTATCACGATGTTGTAGAGCAAGGTTGCTCAAACTTTATTGCACTGCAACCCTCTTTAGACAACAGAAGTTACTATACAGATTCCAGAGGTGGGGACTATAGCCTTAGCCCCCAACAGCCTGGACTTTGGGGCCAAAGCCCAAGGGCTTCAGCTTCAGCCTGGTGTAGTGGGGCCTGGGCTTTGACCCCAGACCTAGGCAAGTCTAGTGTCAATCCTCAGTTTGATAATGGCTGCCTTAGGGTTAACACAAATACCAAATTTCAAATGCTGCTTACACTAGATCGTCATTCAACATCAGTGTTGGTGAACACAAAAGAAAACGAGATTCAAAAGTGATCCTAACAGTGAGGCTGAAAGCCACAATCTATTTAGATTCTGTAACCTCTGGTCAAATCAGAGTTGCTGCCCTGACATATAGAGTTGAAGCACTCATTACAGGTATTACAGAAACCAAGCAAAGAGCGAGTATGCCAGGATATGAGCATACTACTACTACTGCCAGTCCACATAGGAAGAATGAATGGACTAGCCTCAGGTGTATAGAGCATCATTCTTGTGAATGGCTGAAACATCCTATCAGTTAAAGCTGGAAGCTCAGCTGTAAGGAAAATCCAAAAGTCAGTCAAGGGAAAGGATACGCTTAAAGCGTCGTTATGTCTAGAAAGGTAAGAATAGGAAAAATCTAATTTCAGAAAATCTAGCCCAGTGCCACTGAGCTTCCAAGTCAGTGGTTTCCAAACTTTTGGCATCATGCCCCCTTTTTGATTTTTGAGAAACCCTCACGCCCCCCCCCCCCAATAGCAGCAAAACTTGGGGTGGGATTGGGTCACCTCACGTCCCCCCTGGAATTTCTTCACGCCCCCCAGGGGGGCACACACCCCCAGTTTGGGAACCCATGTCCTAAGTCATACACAGTTTTCCACTTATTTTCCATTACTGAACTTAGATACCTATTACTGGACACATACCCTTCTCCTGTCAAAGCACAGCAGGATTGAATGTGCCATGGGTGATCTTTTATAGAACTAAGGGTGAGGTATTTAGATATTTCAGCAGCTGTCATACAACCTTTCATGTCCTGCTTATTTGCAAAGATGAGAACTGCAGCTTTCCGTAAATCCTGGAAATAAAACAGAATATTTATCGTACTTAATGATGCCAAAGTTAAGATAAAAACAAACAAACAATCTAAAATGTTATAGAATGTTAGCTATTTTTCCACAGTTACAGTAAAGTCATTCTAAATAAAAATTATGCAGTGACATTTAAATTTGAGAGAATTATTGCAACAAATAAGATAAAATTATAGTAGAAGACAAACAATGATTTATATAGGAAGGTGTTCTAACTAGCATTCCTCAGGCAGTGAATTAAGGTTTACTTCACTTCTTGGTCCTTTGGTCTTGCCACATTCACTGATGACCATCCTAAAGACATGATAAAGGATATATTTTCTATAGCAGCTCAGTATGTGCAGCCAATTAGATTACTATGGGAGGAACATTCTGGAAATCTTTGAGCGAGATGACAGAGTTGAAGAAAATAATATGCTATCTGTCAGTTGAAATTACTACTCTAGGTGGAGTTTTTTGGTCTTTTTAATACAATTAAATGTTAAGCAATTTTATTAGAACAGGAAAGGAAAGGAAACTATACTTCATAATTTAATAAAAATCACTTAATTTGTCACTTTTGCCAGGCAGGCAATTATTAGTAGCAATGCTTGAATAGAGGTGAGACATTTAGAATTTTGACTAAACATTCCATGTAACTAAGGCAACAAAAATAGGAACACTAAACTTTTTGGAGCAGGATAGGAGAAAGACAGACATTTCATAACCAAGAAACCAGTAGGTCAAATTTTAAGAGTTCAATACCGATTAATCTGCTAGGGTTAGTGAAGATCCATTTCTATATCTGGGTGCTTTAAAGAAACAAAAGCAAAGTTAAAGTCCAGAGCTGCATATCCATTCTCTCACAAGTAGTGCTAACTTTAGTCTGAATGAAGTCAGTAATCAGGACAATTCACATGAGCTAAGACTTCTTAGAATCATGGAAATATAGAGCTGAAAGGCACCTTGATAGGTCATCTAGTCCTTTCCCCCAGCACTGAGGTAGTATTTGAACAAGTGTTTGTACATTGGGATCCATTTTGAAATCACAGAGAAGATTAGAATAAAAGGCTTCTTTGTACCTATTTATTATATATTTTCACACACACCCCAGTCCCAGAGCTAAAATTATTTTTATACAACAAGCCATTTAAAGACAATTTATTTTCATTTTTAGAAGCAGATTAATAATCAGATAACATTGGAGTACTGTGCCAAGCCAAAATTTCAGTTAAACACAATTTCAGTTAGATCAGATGGGAAATAAGCATAATCCAAAGATTAACCATTTATAACGCTACTTATGATTCTTTACATTAATAGGATGAAAGCAGCAATGAAAATTAATATCTAAAAGATGGTTTTAGAAGCTTTCAAGCTTCTTCAAAATTTTTTAGCTGTAGTGGTAAGACAGAATAAGGAAAAACAGTTCAAGTCACAAAGCATGAAATTAAACACATAAAAACTACTTTATAATCTGTATAACTTTTATAAAAGAAACTGCTACCTTGTTACAATAGAATGAACCCTCCTAAGAGTGTTAGAACATGGAGCATGTATTTTTCATGATATCCTGACTGTTCTTGTCTAGACACCGACAATCTAAAATTTTTAAAAAGCACAGTTAATGTACATCAATACCTATGCTAACATTAACAACTTTGCCTTGTAAAAAGTTTAGTCTTTATGATTATAATTATTTGGGTACTAACAAAAAAGGAAACCTATAATCAAAATATATTGTAATATCGAGTTTAAATATACCTCGTGAGCCAACATTCTGTAAAGTTCTTCTTTTGTAATAGAAAGTCGTTCTCTGTCAATGCTGTCAACAACAAGAATGATGAACTAGGGAAAATAAAACAAAAAGGTTTGCTCAGACTACATGTAGACAAGGTTCCACATATGTATTTTTGTAGTCTGACCTTTGCAAGAGACATGGATTACTAAATGTTCTTTATGCACAACTGACTTAGATTTCCTTAATCAACACAACAGATAAATGAGATGAGAAATTCCTAGGTAAGATCTTTTTTGTTACATTTATGAAATAAGAAGAATGTAGCAAATATAACCTTTAGGACTAATAATAGCAGTATAGACCTTTCCGCTTTGGTTGAAGCCTTGCTGGGTTTCAAAGCCTAGGCTCCACAGTATCTACAACATTATTTAGCCCTGCAACACAAGCCTCAAGTCAACCAATCTGGGCTCTGAAACCAGAGATGAAATAATATTTTCCAGAGGTGGCTTTTATTGAGTAAAATGTTTTTTACCACCCTGAAAACCAGCTAGACAAGCCTTAAACTGGGACTATTTTTAAAACTGTTCATTAAGATTAAACTTAGTTATACCTACACATTACAATTGTGATTACATAAGGCTGTAGAGTCATAGATTAGAGTCGCATAAATAAAACTGCATGGAACATAATGCTAATAGATGTTATCATAACACTGAAGAGCAGAATGTCTGCTTGATAAACTGGTCATCATCTATAGACATGGACCACAACTGTAAAAGAACCTGCTACACAATTCTTCAAAGTGTGAATGAAAAATGCAACTACCACAATGGCACTTTCACATTGTGTTTTGTTATACCTGACCGTCACATTGTGATTAGCAGCCATCATACTATAGTAATGTGTCATCTTTACTATAAACTACATGCACTTGGAAAAATGTCCCATTTGAACACAAAAGAAACAATATATCATAGGGGCTCCCCTGTGTGAAATTCTTGGTAGAAGGCAAGCTGGCTAAGGGATTTCATGTTTTTATTTGGGATAATCTTAATCAGATCCAGGCTCTTTTCCCAAATTCCAACCCCTTTAAGTCTTGGAATGTTTTGAAGTGACTGCAATTTCTTGAAAGGGAGAAGAGCAATCCGTATCACTTTGTTAGAAGCATCAGCTGACTTTTGAAACAAGACAGGCAGCACCTAACCCTATGCAGCAGCTGCTCACCATTTGTGTACAGTGCTGCATAGCAAAACCTTTGTCCTTTTTCCACCACCGTCATTATTTTATATGCTAAACCATCCACTAACAGTCTCCATCCCTAACTAAGTTTTGCATCCAGGCTATGTCTTCACTGCAGGCTTTTGCCAGCAGAGAGTATGCTAATGAAGTTCTCATTAGCAGGGCTCGACAAATAATGTAATCTACTCGCCCGTGGCGAGTAGATTACAACCCGGAAGAGCCGGCGCAGAGTGATCTGAGCATGCGCGGAGCGCAGAACCGCGCGGCTGGCGAGCAGGGCTCGCTGCCGCTTGGCGAGCCCTGCTCATTAGCATGTGTCGCGCTGTCATTTGCATATTCTCTGCTGATGTTTTTGCGCAAAAACCTCTTGCGCAAAAAGCAAGTAGTGTAGATGGATCTGTTTTGTGCAAAAAAATCCCTTTTGCGCAAGATCCTTATGCCTCAAAAACGGCATAAGAATCTTGCGCAAAAGGGATTTTTTTGGCACAAAAGGGACCCGTCTACACTGTTTGTTTTTTGCGCAAAAACCTCTTGTGCAAAAAGCATCGGCAGAGAATATGCAAATGACAGCGTGACAAATGCTATTGAGCGCTTCATTACCATACTCTCTGCCAGCAAAAGCCTGTAGTGTAGACACAGCCCCACTGTGGGGAAATGTGACATACATTTTGTTCTTACTTTTCTCAAATGAATTAGAAAACAGTTTCACATAGAATCTGTGCTGAACAAAACAAAACTCATGTCAACAACAAGAATGATGAACTAAAACACAAGCTATATATAGAATGGCAGGCTCAAATGTATGGTTTAATCCCAGAAGACAAATATTTGTCTAGACTAGGAAGAAAAAGTATTCTACGTATTACCAGGAAACTGGCGGTGTGCCAATGGATCCCATTTTTTTGCCTTAGAACCTAGCATCGCATATCTAGCATCCATTTATACGGAGGTTAATTACAAGACATTCTAAACATATACATAACGTAGTTTTGTTTCAACTGCAGTAATTAATTGCAGAGTGCCTTAGCAACAAGTGACAAATTCCAAAATGTTAAAAAAAAAAAAAAATATCTTCTGATCTTGCAGTATCTACACTAATACACATATTCAGACTTGCAGAGCTAGGTCTGGAGGTAAATTACATTAAGACTTATTTGGTTCTCTTAACACACAACTTTTGTTCCTCTGAAACTGTGGCTCTCAACTTTACCAGAGTAGTGTACCCTTTCAGGAGTCTGATTTGTCTTGCGTATCTCCAAGTTTCACCTCACTTAAAAACTACTTGCTTACAAAACCAGAAATAAAAATGTGTTACAGCATGCTTACTGAAAAAAAAAAGCTTACTTTCTTATTTTTACTATATAATTGTAAAATAAATCAATTTGAATATAAATATGCTTACATTTCAGTGTATAGCATATAGAGTAGTATAAATAAGTCATTGTTGGTAAGAAATTTTAGTTTTATATCACCTACTACATGTGGGCCTAAATTCTGTCCTTGCATATGAGCAAATATTTCCATATCCCATTAATGTAATCTCCACCAAAGCTACCAGGCCTAAAGTCTATATTTATTTCCTTTATTTTGTAGTCTGAGAGTAACTTAACATACCTCTGTATTTGAATAATAGGTATTCCACGATGACCGCAATGACTCCTGTCCTCCAATATCCCACATAAGGAAATGGGTATTTTTTACTACTATTTCTTCAACATTGCTTCCTATGGTTGGAGATGTATGGACCACTTCATTCATTAAGCTAATGGAAACAACATCACGCCACAAAAACTATTTAGCAAAATCCTGAAACTTTCTGATGGATCAGTTGTATATGTGACAAATTTGTCAGAAGAATAGTAAAACCTTTCATTCCTTTAAAGCAATTATTTAAAACAGTCTATTAATCAATTTTTTAAAATTAAAGATACAGTATATAAAGGCATTTTCTGTGTGAAAGATGTATTCAGTTTGGGAGGATTTTATGAGTTACAATCAATGAGTGAAGAGTCTGCCCTTATATCTGCATTAGGAATTGCAGATACTGTAGACAGGAATAAGTATGTGTACAACTACACATCTACGTCCAGTACAGAAAAGTGAAGCTTAAATCATATGAACTTTTTGTTAATATTAATAGCCATCTAAAAAATGTATTCCTTAAAAAGAAATTTCTATGACCCAACAGGTCACCACTACAGACAGTATTTTTGAATCTTGCTAGAATAATCTGAAAATGTAGTTGTCAAAGCACCTGGAAAAATATAACAATTGTCTGACTTCACAACAGCTTCAGAAAGAAACAATGGTTGGTTGGTTTTCTTTTGTCAGTGTAACGTACAGAAGAAAAAGCTGTCAAGGAAACAATCTTTATTTCTTTTTATCTAAATTTATATACCACTTCCATCTTTGTAGTAATTGTGTGCCTCCCAAGTATTTATAAATTTATCCTTTACTCACTCTTGTGAGGCAGGGAATAGTGTTTTTAAATATGGCATATCTACACTAGGAAGCTATTTTGAAATAACTCCCCTTATTTCGAAATAACAAGGTGAGTGTCCACACTATGGGTGCATCTACACAGCACCCTTAGCTCAAAATAAGGTACACAATTTGCGCTATGCATCTACACAGCACCAAATTTTGAAATAACTCACTATTCTGAAATTCCTCTTAATCCTCATGAAGGTTACCGGGATGTCAGAATAAGCCGGCTGTTATTTTGAAAACGATTTTGAAATAGTGGGTTGCTTCAATAGGCGCGAAATAGCTATTTCGGGATAATTCCAATATCCTGAAATAGCTCTGCAGTATAGACATACCCTCTCAAGCCTGTTATTTTTAAAGAAGAGGCTTGCTATTGAGAAATAACTCCTGCTTGTGAAGAGGAATAAGCTTATTTTGAAATAGTTAGTTCAGGAATCAATATTTCAAAATAACTTATTCTGAAATAACCTGGTAGCGTAGACATAGCCATAGACTGACATCACCTGACCCCCAGACATTTATTTGCAGGAGCCATGCAAGCATGACAGCATGAACTGTTAGTTCCACCAGTCATAACTTTGATTGGGGGGGGGGGGGGGCGGAGGAAGCACAGAGGGAGGAAAGAGAATGACAATTTTTTCTCTTTCGGAAATAATGGACACTATGTGGTTTTTGCAAACTGATTAAAAATAAATGCCGATACAAATTTACATCACTTTCCAGTTACCAAAGGTCTCAACTGCAGAATTCTTTGTCCTTGAGAGCACTCTATGCTGAGAATCCGATTAACATGAAGCTCAACTCTAAACAATTCAACACTTTTATCTATGTTATTATTATGCACGCAAAACTTAAGTATTACTGAATGACAAATACCTTCCCTGGACAAGCTAAGCTCTGGGTTCCCCAGAGTTTTCAGTCAGAGTTTTTGTCTGGAAATGGGTATCACGTGAGGGTTACCTGTTGTGTTCCCTCCTTCTGGGGCACCTGTCATTGGCTACTGGCGGCCGACAGGATACTGGGCTTGATGGATCATTGGTCTGACCCAGTATGGCCTTTCTTATAAATTACATGTGAATGTAAGTATCAGACAGAAGTTTTAAATAGCTCATATACTTACAACTGGTAAAGAATGGTGGTCTTTCCTGCGTTGTCAAGTCCCACTATTATTACTTTGTGTTCTACACAAAAAAAACCAAAAGTAAACTATTAGCCATCTATTAACAACTTTTCTGCTATAAAAAAGGCAAGGCTGCCTTGCCTGTTTTAGGTGAACAGCCTATACATAGTATGGAAATCTCCCAACTAAAAAACCCCACAAAACAGTATTTTTTTCCAGAAAGATCTATTATACCTACCAGGGACATAAGTTAACTCCACTATAATGTTTTATTTTATATGAGAAATTATTATTAAAAACAATTGTTTTGTGCAAGAGTAGCATTGATACAAAATTTAGGCATAAGAAAATGAAGGCCTCACATTGGTCGTACAACCTTAGTTCTGCCAATGTACTTATGACAAATGTTTTAGATATGTTCATTTTGCATGAAAATGATGTGAATTTGTGCCAGAATGTGAAATTTCTTGTATATTTTACATTGAGAAGTTAAACCGAATATGAAGGCTGTACAGTATGTAATTCAAGACTCAGATCTATAAAGCAAGCCACCCCTTTCAAGGCTTGCAGCTTGGGAGGGGGAATTCCAATCTCTGACCAGCACACACTACACCAGGGGTGGGCACAAGCCTCTCAGCGGGCCAGCTGCGTTGCCTGGGAGCTGGAGACGTGCAAGCCCTTCTAACTGCTTCTATTTAAAGGGCTCATGCCTTCCACACCCCTGTTGGGCAATGTGTTGCCTGGTAGCCACGGGGAACACGAGAGCCCTTTAACTAGAAATGGTTAAAAGGGCTTGCAGCTCTTGGCACTTCTAGCACATTGCTAGGAAGCCAGAGATGTGCAAGCCCTTCCAACTGCTTCTGTTTAAAGGGCTCACACCTGCTGGGTGGCTGCACTGCCTGACAGCCACCCAGCAGGCGCAAGCCCATTAAACAGAAGCAACTGAAAGGGCTCGGAGCTCTCAGTCCCACCAACCCATTGCCTCGGAGCTGCCTGGGTTCAACTACTTCTATTCAAAGCGCTTGTGCCTGCCAGGCAGCTTCCAGGCAACAGGTTAATAGAGGGAGCCAGGAGCTGCAAGCTGTGTTATGTGAATTCTAAGCCTCCACCTCAGGCAACCCCAGGTCCCTTCCATTGGCCAGAAGTCAGGGGGGAGAGACCCAGGCCGGGCTCTCCCAGTGGGGCTTCTGCTTTTGAAATGTACAAGAGGCTCTTGCTACAGTTCAAAGGTGGCAGCGCTCTTATCAACTAATCAAATAGTCAATGGAAATCCCATTGACTATTTGATTAGTTAATTTATCTCTAGTAGGGGGTAGGCTGAGCATCCCAGGATTAATATTGGCATTTCAATAGCTGTAATGCTGATTTTGAGGTCCAGAAAGAAAGTCCCTGCTTGCAGCTTTCTGAACAGGCCTGTGTTCCCAGAGCATCCCACACTGGTGTTGAAAAGTGTCCTTTTCTGTTTACGTACTCTGTTGCAAGATGGTCTGGTGTCAAGATAGGGAAGTGTTGTGCCATGTATCATCCCACCACAGGGTGGGAACCCCATTGTGGCAAAACTGCCCACTATCTTGTGCAAACTGCCCAAAGTCACAATCATTCTTAGCAGTTTTATGGCCCTCCATATTTGTATCATAGCAATCCCTACAGAAGTTTTCCCAAACCCAAATGGATTCCCCGCTAATTGGTAGCAGTCTAGCATTGCAAGCTTCCACAAAGTGATTGCCATTTCAAACCATAAACAATTAAGAACATGAAAAAGGCCATACTGGGTCAGACCAAAGATCCATCTAGCCCAGTATCCTGTCTCCTAACTGTGGTCAATACCAGATGCCCCAGAGAGAGGGAACACAACAGGTAATCCTCAAGTGATCTCTCTCCTGTCACCCATTTCAAGACAAACAGAGGCTAGGGACACCATTTCTATCCCTCCTGGCTAATAGCCATTGACTGACCTAACCTCCATTAATCTATCTAGCTTGTTTTTTATCCCTGTTAAAGTCCTAGTCTTCACCACATCCTCTGGCAAGGAATTCCACAGGCTGACTGTGCGCTGAGTAAAGAAAAACTTCCTTTTTTTGGTTTTAAACCTGCTGCCTATTAATTTCATTTGGTAACTCTTAGTCCTTATATTGTGGGAATAAGTAAATAACTTTTCTTTATTTACTTTTTCCACACCAGTCATGATTTATAGCCATGGTCACCAACAGGTCGATTGCGATCGACTGGTTGATCACGAGGCCTCGACCAGTCACTCGCGAGGCACCCTGTCCACCCTGCCCCCATTTCCCTCCCACCCCCGAGAAGCCCCACTACCTACCTCAAGTGAAAATGGAGGTAGTGTCGGCTACCCGGGATGGACAGAAGTCCCGCAGCTTAGCACCACTTCCGGCGATTCCGGAAGTGGCACTAGCTGCTCTGCTGGGTGTACTGCGGGACGGAGCATCGGCTCCCTGCACTGGCAGTCCCAGGGCAGGCGCACGTTGGGGTGGGGTGGGAGGGGGAGGGTTTGTCGGTGTCGTTCCCGGGGTAGGCATGCACGGGCCCAGAGGAAGCATGCGTTGGCTTCCCTCGGGGATCCTGGGAGGAGGCAGATGCAGGGGATTCTCTGCCTCCACTGGCACCCCACTTCCCAGCCCCCACTCCCCAGCCACAGAACTCTGTCCCCATTCCTGTCCCCACTCCTGAACTCTGTCCCCACTGGCACTCTGTCCCCTGCCGCAGAACCCTGTCCTCTGCCCTCCCAGCACCCTGTTCCCTCTCCCCTGCCCCCAGCCGCAGAACTCTGTCCCCACAAAATGTATAATTATAAATGCTTCATTTTAGATTTAAATAGCATGAATAAAAAACAGACCATTTATTTCATAACTATAAACATGTGATTTTAATTTTATATATCGCATAATTTAAAAATAAACTGTTTATCAGAGTGTGTAAGTAAGGGCTGGGGATAGCAAGTGATGGACAGGAGGAGAATAGAGAGGGCGGGGCTTCAATGAAGGGGCAGGGCGGTAAATCTTTGCCTGTTCTGAGATCTAAAAAGTGATCTTGGGTGTTAAAAGGTTGGAGACCGCTGATTTATAGACTTCTATCATATCCCCCCTTTGTCTCCTCTTTTCTAAGCTGAAAAGTCCAAGTCTTTTTAATTTCTCTTCATATGGGACTAGTCCAAACCCCTAATCATTTTTGTTGCCCTTTTCTGAACCTTTTCCTATGCCAATATATCTTTTTTGTATTCCATACCCCATATTTCTAATTTTACATTCAAGAATGATACATACACTAAAATAAGAGATACAGATCCAGCAGACTCTGACATTAAAATTGATAGGTTACACAAGGTATTTTTTTCAAAGAAACTTCAAGTTATGCATATTTGTATCCATAAACATTTCATATAGCACAGGGAAAGAGATAGTCTCTAAGGTGCTGTGATGGTTAACAAAAATATACAGAATCATAAGCTTTCGTGGATAAAACTCACTTCATCAGATGAATTGGAGCAGAAATGGGAACACACATAAAACAGCAGGGACACATTTTTACCTGCCTGGTCACTCGATCATGGATTTAAAAGTAGCCATTCTTCTGCAAAGGAATTTCACTAACCAACAAGAGAGAGAGTATGCAGAACTAGAATTCATCTACGAATTTGACAGTTACCCTGAGTTGGAATAAAGGCATCAACTGGTTGGCACAATATAAAGCCCATTTCTTTTGCCTTTAACATCTGCATTTTTACATCAAAAGCTATGAATGGGACACATCCCGTACATTTACTTAATCTCATTAACACAGATCTTACAATTGACAGGCACTTATTCTGTTGCCATATATTTTGGTTTCTGTTATTTCCACTCCAATTCATTTTAAAGCTTATGTTTCTATATATTTTTGTTAGTCTCTAATAGAGATGTTAACAAATGTGTATTTGTGCAAATGTATAAACTCTGGATTTTTTTAGCAGTTACATGTTTAAACACAGGGAAGCAGGTGGAAGCCGGTGGTAGCGGGGAACTGGCTTGAAAGCATGGGCTCCTGCCTGCTCACTCCTCCCTCCCACTGCCTTTGATACAGAGGCAGCAATGCGAGGGCCAGGGAGCTCCTTGAGAAGTGGTACACATAGGGAGCCAGCTACCAGAGGCAACAGCACAGGGGGAAACGCAGGCAGGCAGCTTCCACCTACCCACCCCACACTGCTGTCACTGTGGGAGGCAATGGGAAAAAGGAGGGCTGGTTCTGTGGGAGTCGGCATGTACTGAGAGCTGGCTTAAAAGCTGCCTCCCAGCACGTACCACTTCTAGTCTGCCCTCCTGCACCATTGCCTCTGAGAGCAGTGGGAAGCAGCAGAAGGGGGCAGGCAGCACTTCAGGAGCCAGCACATGTGGGAAGCTGTCATAAGGACAACTCTGCACAAGCACCGGCTCCTACCTCCTTCTCTCCATTGCTGTCTCCTATAGAGAGGCAGCAAGAAGGGTGTGTGTGCATGTAAGCGTTATGCTGGGGTGGGCAATAATTTTTACCAGGGGCAACTTCAGAAATTTTTTAAGTGGCCCCGGGCCACCCTGGAAGGGACTGGGCCTCAGATGAAAAGGGCAGGGCCAGGATATTTCCTTGCTTCCCCACCCACAGACCCTGATGTCAGGGGGTGGGGAAGCTTGTGAAGTCTTTGTTGTCCTCTCCCACCCCCAGAGAACCCCCAGCTGTTCTAAACCTGTAAATGAAGGAAGCTTTGGTACTTAACTTCATTTGCAGGTTTGGGACTCATCACAAAGGTATGAATAAAGACATTACCTGGCTAGCACACTACATCCTAATGACTTAAAAAAACCAAACAATGGGTGCTTAAGAACAATTTGCACCTTCTCTATCAGCTTTATGTAACATAAACACTAATTCACTATTTTCCCCCTTCCTTCCTCCCCCCCCCCCAATCCCCTATTTATTTTGGGGCTGGACTTTTAATAACTCCATCCATCTGAAGAAGTGGCTTGTACCCACGAAAGCTCATGATACCATCTACATGTTTTGTTGGTTTTTAAGGTGTTGCTAGACTATTCGTTGTATTAACACCAGTATTTATTTCTCTCCAGTCTGAAAACTGACCACCTACTCTTACCTTTTGTTTCATATCTTTTAACCCTTTAGCGATCCACAAGAGGATCTCCCCTTTTATCCCATGACAGCTCACTTTGCAAAAACACAGCAACTGAAAACTTAACCCTTTCGATCTGACGTGCCCAAGGTTGCACTATTTTTAACAGCACCTTTTCCCAGCTCACACCAGTCGGGATACAGAGGTCTAGAGAACAGCGCTCAGAGAGTGAGACCTAGCTAGCTGCAATGATAACAACACAAGGTTGAAACAGAGCGCACTAGCCCCTGTCCCCCAACACACTGAATCCCCCCACCGCGATCGCTCTCTCCTTCCGTTGCCTGCCTACGAGCCCCCCTACACTCACTGGCGGTCCCCTCGCCGCCCGCCCAACTCAAACCGGTAACGTCTCCGCTACACCTTCAACATCCAAGGGGCGTCCCGGCCCCGGCTCCCCAGCAGCGTCCCAACGGACCCGCAGGTACCCCAAGCGGGCAGAGCCCCGCCTTGGTGGACGCCGCTCACCCAGGTCACAGAAGAAACTCCACAGCTTGGCGAATATCAGGCCCATGGCTAGGCGCGGCCGGACGACGTCACGCTCCGAGCGTCCCCACGGCACGAAGGGACGCGGAGGCGTCTGTGGCCGCGGCTAGCGCCGGCCAAGGCGAGCGGAGCCCACACAGGCCAGTAGGCGGAGCCACTTTCTCACCCTCCTCCTTCGCCAGCCGCAGCAGCCAATGGCGTCCCCGACCGCCTTGCGTCACCTTACGTCAGCACATCACGTACATCCCTCCTCCCTTACGTGAGTACGTGGCGTCACCGTCATCCATGCGGCTTGCTGTTGCAGTCTGCCCGAGGTCCGAGTGCCCATGTTGTCCTCCGCCACAGCGTAACAGAGGAGGCGCCACTGCCCCGCCTCTCCCGGGAAGCCCCAGACACGGTTCTCAGCTCGGAAGGCGGGTCGGGAGCTGGTCATTTGTGTCCGGTTCACGGCAGTGCCCGTGACGCCGACGGAACCGTGCTCCGCGGTGTGGGGCTGAGCCGCGACACCTTCCCCCTGCTGAGGGGGGGCGGGAAGGGCCAGACGGGCACCTCCCCTGACAGTTAAATTTCGGCCCCGCCCCTCGCCGTTTTCCGGCTTCTGCGCGCACGGTTGCTGGGGTAACCGTCGAGGCCAACCCACAGCGAGGCGCAGGGCGGAGTTTCCGGCCGCCGTGCGGCAGAGAGTGAGACTGCAGGTAGGGCGGGTGGACTCGGCCGCGGCCCGCGAGCGGGCTCTCCCCGCCCCCATGTCACTACGGGCCGCCGTGGGGCCAACAAGGTCGGGAGGCAGAGGCCGCCGCAGGCGCCCTTCCCGCTTTGCGAGCTTCGGGCTCTCTGTGGCGTGGCTCCCGTGCCCGGAGAGCGGCCGTGGCAGCTGTGGTGGGAGGCCTCTACAGGGCCGGGCTCACGGTGCGGAGTAGCTGCCTCTGGAGCCGCTGATGTGTAGACATGATCAAGAGCCATTTCCGAGGTGGGCTCTGCCGCAGTTCGCTACCCACATACCACGTGTGCAACCACCGGGCCGGAGTACCGAAAAATCCTTGCGGCATGTCCAGTAACGCATGCTGAAGTTACCGCCCTTTACCCTGCCCTTGCTTGGCATAAGATTGTGCAGTGCTTGAAAAGGGAGGGTGGTTGAAGCAAACCGGAGGAGAGAGGTGGCGGGGCTCTGAGCTTTGACTGGTCGGGGGTGGGCAAAGAAACTGCAGGCCGGGTTTTAAAATAGCAGCTGAAGAGCAAACATCAGAAAGCAGTTTTTAATAGTCAGTTACATATGAATTACTGCTGCAGATAGTTAATTCCTAGGTAGCCGTTTTTGCACTACAAAAATGTGTGCTTTTGATTACGATTATTAAGTATGCAGATGATATCAAGCTGGGAGGGGTTGCAACTGCTTTGCAGGATAGGGCCATAATTCAAAATGATCTGGAAAAACTGGAGAAATGGTCTGACGTAAACAGGATTAAGTTTAATAAGGACAAATGCAAAGTACTCTACTTAGGAAGGAACACTCAGGCTCACACATACAGAATGGGAAGTGATTGTCTAAGAAGGAGTGTGAGAGAGAGGGATTTTGGGATCATGGTAGACCATAAGCTAAATATGAGACAACAGTATGACACTGTTGCAACAAAGTTCCGGTGCGGAGAGGGCCGATAAAGAGAAGTGATTTATTAGTTCCCTAAATAGAAGAACTAGAGGACACCAAATGAAATTAATGGGTAGCAGGTTTAAAACTAATAAAAGAAAGTTCTTCTTCACACAGCGTGTAGTCAGCCTGTGGAACTCCTTGCCAGAGGAGGCTGTGAAGGCTAGGACTATAACAGAGTTTAAAGAGAAGCTAGATAATTTCATGGAGGTTAGGTCCATAAAGGGCTATTAGCCAGGGGATAAAATGGTGTCCTTGGCCTCTGTTTGTCAGAGGCTGGAGAGGGATGGTAGGAGACAAATCGCTTGATCATTGTCTTCGGTCCACCCTCTCTGGGGCACCTGGTGCTGGCCACTGTCGGCAGACAGGCTACTGGGCTAGATGGACCTTTGGTCTGACCCAGTATGGCCATTCTTATGTTCTTAAAAAGCAAACATGATTTTGGGATGCATTAACAGGAGTGTTCTGAGCAAGACACAAGAAGACATTCTGCTCTACAGCTCACTGATTAGATGTGGAGAAATTGGAGAAGGTCCGGAGAAGAGCAGCAAAAATGATTAAAGGACTAGAAAATATGAGCTGTGAGGGAAGACTGAAATAATTGTTCTTGTTTAGTTTAGAAAAGAAAATACTGAGAGGGGACATGATAGCAGTTTTCAAGCTTCTAAAAGGATGTCACAAGGCGAAGGGAGAAAAATTGTTCTCCTTGGCCTCTGATGACAAGACAATGTGCTTAGATTGCCAGAAGGGAGGTTTAGGTTAGATATTAGGAAAAACTTCCTAATTGTCAGGGTGATTAAACAAATTGCATAGGGAGCTTGTGGAATCTCCGTCACTAGAGATACTTAAGAACAGGTTGGATAGACATCTATCATGGATGATGTAGACCAGAGCTACTCAACACACGGCCCGTGGGCCGCATGCGGCCCATTTGTTTGTGGCCTGCAGGTGGGAGCCAAAACAAAAAAGTAGTCATTATAATGGTCTTCTGTTGATATATGTTTTAGTAGTTAAATTCCTGGACTGTCATTGCTCATTAAAAGTGCTGTCATATGGGTGGAAATTGGGTAAATATTGCATTTTATTAATATCAGCAGAACTAACTTAAATGGGGCCTGCGTGTTGCATAGTCTTGCCTTAATCTTTGTATTCATGCCCTGTCAGTTGGAAAGATGCTATTTGCATATTTGCATATATTTGCATGTATATACAGCCCCATGTAAGTTGCAGCCCTCAGCATGTGCTGTGAGTATCATTGTGGCCCCTGGGACTTCCAAAGTTGAGTAGCCCTGATCCAGACAGTGCTTGATCCTGCCCTGGGGACAGGGGACTGGACTTGATCTCTCAAGGTCCCTTCCAATTCTAGTATTCTATGAGTCTGTTATCTTAAAACCTTTCACTGTGTAATTATTCCCCCTATAAATTAAAGGGTGTATCTTTATAGTTCTGATAAAACAATTTACATGAATTTGATGGCTTTTTATTACTGTTCTCTTTATAGTAAAAAGTAATTTATTAATGGATAATCAGATTGTTAGTATCAAGTCTTTCATACGTTAATTAATACATGTTAAATACAGCTAGCAATGAGCGATGTTTGCAGTTCTAAATAAAAGCACAACTGCACCATCTAGCCAATACAAACACCACTTTAACTCAGAACTTAGGCGTACATATTGTAAAATGCTGCTCTGGGTTTTAGAAACTTACCCAACTCCATTCAGTTTACTGTGAGCCACAATAATTTTAAAAAAATCAATATTTTGGATAATTTCCTAGTGTCATGAGGAAATATTCATGTTGATGAGAAACCTGAAGGAGAGAATATCTTTCCACATCATGCACCTAATTATATGCTTCATAATGTCTCATATTTTCTTATGATATGCTTGAATAACTATGCTATACAACACAACCAACATTTTTGAAGCCATGTTCATTTTACTGTTTAATTATGAAAATGTTAAAGAAAATATTAATTTGTTTATAACTTTTTTTACCAGGAGGAGTATTACGTTATAAAGGAAAATGTCTTTTTTTTCAAAAATATTATTGCAACCAGAAGTTGAAGAGTACCTTGGGAATGTATTTAGAAATAAGGAGGTATGTGTTAACTGTAACTCTGTCAGCCTATATGAACAAATTTACCTTTCCTTGATTGAATGCTGAACTATGCAACTAGGGATGTTAGGGTATAGATGTTTAAATGATTAACCCATAAGCCTGGGCTTATCGGTTAATCAAAACTACTACACACAAGCTCCCTCCCCCCCGCACTCTCCCATCTGTAACAGAGGCAGCAAGGGGAGGGGTGGTGTGAGTCCTGTGCCCATAGGGAGCTGGTTTTTAACCAGATGCTGGTTCCTGTGGAGCCACCTGCTCCTCTCCCCCCCCCCCCCCCGCTGCCTCCCTCTTAAAAGCCAGTTCCTTACAAGCACCAGCCACTCCTCCTCCACCCCACCCCCCCATGCACAGGGGGTAGGGAAGGCTGCTGCAAAGCATGCTCTGCTCATGGGGAGCTCAGGACCTCTGCAGACAGCGGCTGCTGCTGCCGCCCCTTGTTGCTGCCTCTAATATAGAGGCAGCAGCATTGGGTTGCAAGGGTCTCCCCAGGAGTGGGGCCAGGAGCTACAGTGCACTAGCTGCTAGCCCCACCCTTGGGGACCATTTTAGTAAACATATAATGGATAACATTTGTTGTGGCTACATGATTACTAAAAAACGTGTTATTTAATATCACTATATGCAACTATTTACGTTTTTAATTTTATTTCACTATGAAGTTACTGATACATAATATCAGTATTTATGCCAACATAAAAGTGTATTTTTAATATTTAGAGTTAGCTCTTTTTACGTAAAGAGCTCTGATCCTGTAATGAGTTCCATGCAGAGTATCACTGACTTGAAAGGCCCTACGTGGTTGCAGAAGTCTGACTACACTGCTCATTGAAAGATTAAGGCCTAGGATTGTTAATTCCATTGAGAAGTTGTAAAGGCTAGTTCTAATGTCTGATTTCCAAAAATATGAATATGTATAATTCATTGTTTTAAACATATTGGGACTGTTAAACTGAATATTAAAATTCTGTAAATTATACTTGGGATTTGAATTAAAACTTCATTCAGGCATTGAGATTCAAAGTGAGCATTTCAGTGTTCATAAGGAATTTTTTAGAGAGTAATACATTTATTAACATTTTTAGAATTGAAAAATGAGGTTTTTCACATATTTCAGACACGTGCTTTCTTCTTTTATGGTATATTTTCTGACCACTAGGATGTGTTTGTTTTGAGTGTTTTAAGAGAACTTGTGATGGGAAAACTTGATTTGTGCTTCTGTGCATGTGTTGTTTTAAGATAAAGAAGGTCTGAAAGAATTTCCTTTAAAAGAGGGTGTGTGGTTTTGGTTATTTAAACCCTTTGAATGATCAGGATGAAGTGTGATCTTCCATATTTTTTCTTGACGATTCCTTGGAAGATCCACACAAGTTAATGGGAAGCTCTCAGCCCTTCTTTGAGGCAGGAGGAATATTAATATTAACAAAAAACTAGAAGCTTCAGGGGTAGCCGAGTTAGTCTGTACAGAAAAAAACAACAAATGGTCTGGTAGCACTTTATAGACTAACAAAACATGTAGATGTTATCATGAGCTTTCTGAAGAAGTGGACCGTGCCCACAAAAGCTCATGATACCAAATAACTAGAAGTGAGATGTTGTAAACAGCCTGACTGACTAAAAATCACTTTCCGTTTCAGTTAAGTTAGAAAAAAACTCACCTTGTGATATTACAATCTATTAATTCTAGTATTCTTCAAAGTCTTTCATGAACAATCACAACTACCACCCTCTCCTATCAAAAAGGAAAATAACCCATCACTTTCCACAGAATAGACAAATACCTGAATTTCTATTGAAAAATTCTGTTTATGTATATTTTACAAGTCACCTTTGTCTATCAGAAACTCATCACAGCTTTGAGTTGCACTCTGGTTTTTTTGTCTCTATACACTTATTTCTTTGTATAGCAAGCTAGGCATACCACTTAATACAGCAATATCAAATCAGTAGAGATTGATTCTAATGCATGTTCTGGTATCAGTTTGTGTGGAATACTTGGTTCAATGACTGGTCTTTTCAGCAGCTAAACTCTGCCCTCAAGTGTGCATATGTGATTTTCAATGAAGTCAGTAGGACCTGCACATGAATCTGAGGATCTGTTAGATGACATGTGCAAAGTAATGGTTGATTTAAATTTTTTCACTACAACAAGCGCTATTGCATGAAATTGTCTATTTCTGATTTTGTTTTCTTCTAGCTCATAAGTGCTTTAGGCACATTGGAAGCACAGAGAAAATATAAATCTCTGTTAAATTGTCTGTCTCATCCTCCATCTTTCACAACTGTTAGAGTTAACACTCATTTGGCGTCAGTGGAAGAAATAAAAAATCTGCTGCTTGAAGAAATCCACAAGGTTTGTGCAGTTTTGTGTCCTGTTTATCACTAAAGATAGCTACAAGATTTATTTTAGAGAGGTAGCCATGTTAGTCTGTTTCAGCAAAAACAAGGAGTCTGGTGGTACTTTAAAAGGCTAACAGATTTGTTAGTCTTTAAAGTGCCACCAGACTCTTTTTTTTTTTTTTTTTTTTTTTTTTTTAACAAGATTTGGGGGTGGGTTTTTTTTAGCTGATTGTTAAAGCTTTTCAAAAACATGTAATGGAAACAATTCTGAAACCTGATGGGTGTGTATACTTTCAGTTTAATGAAAATTCTATTAGCACTTTCAGAGTCAAATGGAAACATAGGTAGAATCAGTGAGTTAAGTCCAACACTGGTCAATATCTGATGCAAAGAAAGTTTAAAAATTCCCATTGTATCCTAAAAAAAATGTTCTTTCATTAACAGGAGAAAAGACACCTATTTTTTCCAAAGAACTTGTGTTTGATTGTAAATAGTTACAGTCTAGTTAAAAAAAAAATACTAACAATTGATTCAGAGAAATAATTTCTTCCTTTGATGATCAGAAATGTGCACAATCCCTTGGAAAGTTAAAATCCATAAACAGGGACCATGTATTTGTATTCAAGTAGCATCTATAGTCCCAAATTATGTTTTGGGCCCCATTGTGCTAAATGCTGTACAACCCTAGAAGGAAGACACTACAATCTAGACAAGACAACAGAAATAGAAACTAGTAGTCTGAAGATATATGCAAGAGGTATAGAGCTCCTATACTTGCTTTAAATAAAAAGTTATAAAAATGAACATATGTTGTAATGTCCTATTTTAGGAGTGTATGGAATTGAAACAAACTGAGTATCCAAATAATTTGAGCAATTCCCCTGCTGGTCTAACTTAGAAAATGTTTTGACATTTAGTTAATTTTCGGATTTTTTGTTGTTGCATTTATTTTATGACTGCCTTTATCTGACAGAGATTATTAATTTTAAGCCATAAGGTCTGAAAATAGATTGTTTTGAAATCCTGTTATATCTCTTCAGTATTTCTGAGTAGATCTAGTTCTTCTATAAATGAATTATTAATGTTGGTGGGTGTACAGACCACAACTGCAAGAGAGGATGAGACATTTCTCTAATGCAAAAACAGTTGATGCTACTCTATTTGCTGGTAGAGTAATGAGTTATGCCTGTTTTATTGGGGATGTTAAATGGTGATTAATCAGCTGATTGACTAGTCGATAGAATTTTCATTGATTAGTTGATATGGGGGGAGGGCGGGAGGAACTGCAGAGCCACCAGGCTTTTAATACATTTAAAAGGCTGAAGCGCAGCGGGGGAGGAGAGGGACCAGGCGTGAGCCAGGAATCAGCTGTTATGGCTTGCACCTGGTGGGGATGTTAAATATTGGTTAATTGACTAGTTGATTAACCTCATGAATCTTATTGGTTACTGGATTATTCTATAGTCCCTGGCAGTGGGACCAGCAGCCAGTGCGCTTTGGCTCCACTCGCGAGGAGCCCCCTGCCACTTTATGATGCTGCCTCTATATCAGAGGCAGCAGTGCGGGGTGCAAGGTGGGAGCTGGTCTGCAAGGGTAGCACTGTCTGCCTGCTGTCCCGGGTTACTACCTGTGATACAGAGGCAGCAGCCCCTGTCCGACATGGGGGGTGAGCTCCCAGAGCTGGTGCAAGTCGGAACTGAGTTGGGCTACCTGACTGGCTCCTAATACACTTTAAATGCAAAGCTGCGGTGGGTAGGTCTTGGAGTCACTGTGAGTCAAGACTGAGCCAGGCTGCCAGCCAGCCTGCTAAAAACTGTGTGTGGGGGGGGGAATGCGTGTAATCTATAGCTTTTGCTTATCGGTTAATCGAGTACACTATTACATCCCTAGCTCCTGGTGCCCCCTGCTGCGTTTGTGCTTTTAAAATGTATTAAAAGCCTGGCAGCTCTTAATACATTTAAAAGGCTAAAGTGCAGTGGGGGGACCAAGCGTGAGCTGGGACAACTGATTCCCAGCTCGCTCCCAGTCCCCCACCTTGCCTCTGCCTCCTGCTCCTTGCGGAGATGGTGGTGGTGGGGAAACGGCTTTTAAGCCAGCTCCCACCAGCACTGGCTCCTGCGCCCCCTGACCCCTTTGCTTCCTGTCTCTGATAGAGGCAGTGGGGGGGTGGGAAGCAACTAGTTGCATTTGCTTATCAGATAGTTGACTAATCGCTTACATCCCTATTAATCATTCTGTTCGTTCTAGGAATCTGGGACTGGTATTTTAGTTGAGTTGTTTTGTAAGGGAAAATGCTTTGCTAAAAACATATAGCTAGCTTCTTCCTGATAGCGTAAACAGTTTTAATTCTAATTATACTCCAGAGAGAAGATTCATAATGTTAATGCTTGTTTTAACAGCATCACAAAGCATACAAATTACTTTAGAAAGAGGAAATACCTCTTTATAAAATGCTCACTGATTTCTAATTATTTGGAATGTATGGAAAGACACCATCTTTGAAAGTCTAGAAAGAGTTTTGAAATGCAACTCATTTCAGAGCCTTATCAAATTAATATGAAATCAGGTCTCTAACACTCAATCACATCTAATCATATCCCTCTCAGTTAAAATAAGCCATCAAAATGAGCATCATCTGATAAGTCAAATGGGAATGATGAGCACACAAATACGTTGAGCAAATCTTCGTCTAATCTGAGCCTACCTTTGGCTGTTGTGAGTGATAGGTTTGTCTGACTGTAGTATGACCTAGGGATGTGAACGACTAGTAGACTAGTCACTTCCCCGCCAGAAAGAGGCAGCGGGGGAGAGGGAGTGCTTCAAAGCGGCAGCGCTGAGTGGAACCCAGCGCCAGCTGCTGCTTTGAAACACCAAGTGCAGTCCGGGGCCAGCATTTTAAAGCAGCAGCACTGGTGTGGACCTCGGGGTCAGCTGAGGACTGCTTGAGTCCCTCACTGGCCCCGTGCTCCCTGTAGCGCTTTTGCCTTTGAAGTGTAGCGTTAGCCCTGGGTCTGTTGCTACACTTCAAAGGCAGAGGTGCCCTTATCGACTAATTGAATAGTTGATGCAAATTGCATTGACTGTTCAATTAGCCAATTCATCTAAATTTAACATTCCTTGTATGACCCAGACTACTTGTTCCAGAGAAAATGGGGGGAGAAGAACCCATCCATCAAAAGTATACAGATGTTCAGGTCTCACTCCTGTGTTTTGAAATGAATCCTGTCAATGACTCCTGGTGCAGTCTTGGCATTTCTGGATGTTCTCATTTTTCTCTGTGTTTTAGTTTCAGCATTTATAATATATTGCATTTCTTAACATAGCTTTTCCCAACTAGTCATCACTTGCACTTTGTATCTGTGAATGGTAGAACAGTCTGTAAAATGAAAAAAAAAATACCAAGTACAATAAAGTATTTTAAAAAGCGTTATTTGTTAATTTTTTTTTTTTAATTCAACAGCAGTTTAAAGGTCTTAGTGTTCCAGTTTTTCAGCACCCAGATCTCCAGGATATATTACTTATTCCTGTCATTGGACCCAGGTTTGTAATTTTCAAACGTGAATTTGTGTTACTGAGTTTCACAGTTGTTTTTGTGTTAACCAGTTTTGATAACGTAGATACTGTTAAATATGTTGTAAGTGTTTATTAAGACAAAATATGCAATAGTTGTCCTGGATAAGATTACATTTTTGATCTTTTAAAATTTAACAAAATTCTGAGGAAGTTTGAAAGTCCATAATCTTATCTTTTCTTCATTTTTTTTTATAATGGACTTCATATTAGTTTTCCTTAAAATAATTTCCCCATGTCAGAACATGTTAGGAGGTGGTAGATTTCTGTTGAAGAACTATGTACTGTTCAGCAGACCGCCAAAGTATAGGGTCTTGTAGTACACTTGCATGTACAAGATTAATATCAGTGTACTTAGGTAAAGTAGCATAAATGATAATGTTGAACAGGAATTTCAGGGTCATATTTATCCCCCTATGTTGATGCTCTACACCAGAGGTTGGCAACCTTTTCAAACCAAAGAGCCAAACTACATCAAAATTCAGAACAAGTGGTCAACAAAGAGCCATTATAAGAATGCCCATTTGCCTGACTGAAAATATTTAATATTACTGATAATTGACATAATGATTAATAATAGCATCAATGAAACGTACTCACTGACTTTATTTAATGGGACTTCTGCTGCTGTATCTTTTTGCACATTTCTCTGAAGTTTACATTATGGCTGGTCAAATTCAGCTTCATGCGCACATTCAGGCTGTCTTCTGTCAGTCTTGAGGGCAAATTACCTTTGATGTGATTCAAATGAGAGAGCCTGCTCACACATATAGGTGGAGCCAAACATTAAAAGTAAGGCCAAGCTGACATTCTGCATGGTGTTTTATGTGACAGGAAGTTCTTTCCAAGTTTGCAGAATCAGATTGTCATAATGCTCCAATTTCTTCATGTCAGCCCATTTGTGCAGTTTTGCCAATTCTGCACATTGTCGAGCAAGGCATCCTAAATCAGAATTCAACTCGATGAATTTTTCCACCCAGATATTAGACTCCTTGAAATCTACTATTTCCATTTCCAAATCGCTGACTCAGATGCCTGGAATGACTGACAAATCAAGTTCTTCAACAGATGCTTTATGTGAACAAATCATAAACTTAAACAGAGCACTGTGTTTGCAAAAGTAAACAAAATGAGACTTGGATGCCATCAGGAGTTCAGAAACAAACCCAACAAGCTGCTACAAATCAAGGCTGTTATTTGGATTCTCTCTTTGATACAAATCACAAAACATTTATAATCTTTTGAAATGTGTCATTCTGCCTATCTCAATATCTTTAATGAAGACGGTCAGTTTTGACTCAAATCCAAACACTGCCTGCTGCAGAGTCAGGACTGTATTTCCTTGCCCTTGTAGCATAAGGTTAAACTCATTTCAATGACTAGTAATGTCAACAAGATAATAAAACTTGAGTAACCAGTCGAAAGCTCGGTGTGTTTGACACCCTTCATATCCAAAAATAACTTAATCTCATTAATGCATGCGGCAAAATGAGTCAAAATTTTGCCACAAGATAATCAGCAAACATTGTGCATTGTGCTGCATGTTTTATCGTGTTTAGAAGATTGGGGTATTCGGAATTTATTTCCTTGACCAGTGACTGAAATTGATGGAGATTAAGGGCTCGGGCGAGAATCCAATTAACAATGCAGACAACCAGTCCCATTATATTTCTGAGTTTGGTTCCTCAAAACTGCACACAGAATACCTCCTAATCTACAATGCAATAAAAGGTCAAAAATGGGAGAGAAGTAAGGAATCCCTTGTACTTGCTGACCATGCTAGATGGATGTATCATCCGTACGCACAGACACAAGATAATCCAGCTGTATTTCTTTCTTGTTTACAAAGTTCATCACCGTTTTAAGAATGGCTTTGCCCTTTGTTTGGTTTTTCATTGGTAATATCTCAATCATTTATTTGTGCTTAGCTTTTCCACAAATATATCACCTCAGAATGCACAACTGATTAATGTCACATGTTGGTTGTCTTGTCCAAAGCAAATGAAAAATAAGTAGCTTTACTCAAATTTTGCATTTGTTCGTTTTTGTTGGATCATTTTCACAGCTCTGTCATGAACTGTTTTTGCTGATAATGGCATGTCTTGAATTTTATGTAAGATTTTGTCTTTGTTGTGAAACTCATCAAATAGTTCATAACCAATTTTTAGCATGCATCTCTTCACGTAATCCTGTCAGTGAAAGGCTTCCCCTGTTAAATAATGCTGTATGAGCCCACAAAACTGGTGGAGTTTAAACTCCCACCTTTTTTTGACCATGCCAGCAGGTTTTGTCCAGTGTTCATTTTTCACTGCAGCTCCTCACAGACTTTTTTTGGTGCATCACCCTTGGGGTATTTTGTAGCAAATGCTGCATGTTTTATCATGAAATTTGGGGTTCGTTTTGTTTTGTTTGTTTGAGAACAGTCTCTCACTACAAATGTGACAGTGTGGAGATCCAGACCTATTCACAAATGCATACAAGTCTGTTCACTCCTTTTGAAAATTTCGGTACTTGTCCTCTCTTCTTCACCATTTTAACTGTTAGGGGTTACAGAGTTCACCATCACGTATGACAATGGAAAGATTTCTCAACCAATCAAATAAAAAGAGAATATGCACGACACCCAATGAGTGGAGAGGATGAATTATTGTTAAAATGAACAGTTCAAGGAGAAGTAGACAAAAAAAAATAATCTTGACATGAGAAATTGTGTTTTAAAAATTTTGAATTTTTCATTTTAATTTAAAAAGTTGTGTGTATTTTGGAGAATGACAAATGAGCCATATTTGGTTCTGTACTGAGCCGTATTTGGTTCTAGAGCGATACGTTACAGACCCCTGCTCTATATTATTCTTCACATTTAAGCTTTTTTTTTTTTTTTTTTTCCTCCTAGTTTTCCTTTAGTACCTCAAGTGTTCCCTCATTGTTTGGCCTTTTGGAATTTTTTCATTGCTTAATTTGACTTTACAGTTAGAAGAATAATTTAAATGATCTTTCTTATAATGAGGTTCAAAATTACACACCTTTGTCAATTATGAATTTAACAAGACTGTGACAAGTGGGCTTGTAAACTATATGGATTGTAAACGAAACTTGTGTGTACAAACTGTACGTAATGGCATTTTCTGTTTCTCTTTTACAGTGTTGGACAGTACTTTGTTGTGTTACACTGACCTTAAATTCTTCTTTGAAGTACTGATCTCTAAATAATCCACTCTTTGTACTTAGCCTGAGTCTCAGTTATTACCAGACTGGATACAGTTGCTGCAAGCAAAATTCCCTGAATCCTGTTAAAATATTTGTTGTAATAAAGATATATGGCAGTTATTCAAATTTAAAAGGTCACTTTTTGACCATCTGTAACAGGCTCCACCCTTCTTATGAGCGCCCCTCAGAGTCCGAGGGAAGTCTTGTAGTCTCTATCCGGCTGTGCGCGGGAGAGGAAGTGTATGGTATGTGGCCTGAGACCAGGCCTCATCTTACGCCCTGTTGTGGCTGCTAGGGTTTTGGCGGGGGGGCAAACGGGCCTGCCCACTCCTCCGGGTCCTGGTCCAGGGACCCTATAAGTAGCAGTTACCTGCTAAGTCTCAAAGTGGTTGGTTGGTATCACGTCCCTGGGCCGCTTCCCCAGGAAACTGCTCCAGCCCTTTCTCTTGGGCCTTATGGTCAAGTCATCTCTGTCCAGGGTTCTGCAAGAGTTGTTGTTGGCTTACTGGCTAGTCTTCAGCCTTGGGACCTGGTTCTGACCACTCAGAGCTGTCCAGAGTGCTGCTTTTCTCCCAGTCAGCCCTTAGGTCTGCCTGGGTTGAGCTCCAGGAAAGAACTGCCAAGCCCTGGCGAAGCAGCTTCTTTTATATAGGCCTGCTGCAGCCTGATCGGCTGCAGCAGAGGTTGCCACTCTGTTCTGCTTGGAGGACCTCTCCTCTGCTCCTGTTGCTAGGCAGGGTGCAGAAGGGGCTCTAATAAGGATATCGGGGCCTTGTCCATCCCATCACACCATCCTATGTAAACACTAAGGCTATATCTACACTGGCGGGTTATTGCGCTATATCTACACTGACGGATTATTGCGCAAGAACATCTTGCGCAAGGGTTCTTGTGCAAGAACTCTTGCACAGGAACACGTCCACACTGCCATGTGCGAGATGTGCTTTTGTGCAAGAGCATCCATGGCAGTGTGGACGCTCTCTTGCGCAAGAAAGCTCTGATGGCCATTTTAGCCATGGGGCTTTCTTGCACAAGAAACCCCTGCCGCGCGTCAACACTGCCGTCTTGCACAAGAGCTCTTGCGCAAGAGAGCTTACACCTGTTAGAAAAGAGCGTAGCTCTTGTGCATGAAGCCCTCTCTTACCATGCCGTACTGTAAATCTTCTTGTGCAAGAGTTGGCGGGCAGTGTGGACGCTCTGCGGAAGAACGGCCGTTCTTGTGCAATAACCCGCCAGTGTAGACATAGCCTAAGTTGTTACTGGTAGTAGACAAAGTGGAGAAGAATGTTAATGTGAAAATCAGTTTTGTATTTTGGTATCAGATTTTTGGTAGTAGCAGTTTTGGGGCTGACTCTGCATTTTTTTCAAAGATTGCCACTTGGCATTAATGTTTTACTTTAATCAGGACTAAGGAAGTTAAATTGTGGTTATCTCACTAATCATGTAATCGACAATTTGTAACGATAACACTATTAGTTGTTAAGGAGCACTCCACAGAGCTGCAGTGGAGATAGCTCCAGGAGCTGGCTCAAGGTGGCACTGAGAAGTCCCTGCTCGTGCTGGCTCCGGAAGCCAACCATGCTGAGGCTTTACATTTTAAACGTTGTAAGAGCCACCGGGCTTTTACTACATTTGAAATACAGAGGCGCAGTGTCCTGAACCAGCGCGAGCTGGGACTGGTTGTTCCCAGCTCGTGCTGAGTGCAGCAGCCCCTGTTTGTCGTGGCCAGACCAGCCTGGGCCGCCGTGAACAGGGGCTGCTGCTAGAGCAGCCTCTGCCCATGGAAAGCCTCTGCCTGCCCCGGGTAGAGGCTGCTTTGCAGCAACTTCCCCTATCCCCTGCTGCAGCCTCTGATAGAGGCAGTGGGGAGGGGGTAGATGGTACCATGAAGCCGGTGCTGAGGGGAGCCAGCTTAAAAGCTGGCTCTCCCCAGCACTGGCTCCTGTTTCCTCCCCTCCCCTTTGCTGTGTCTCATAGTTGATACGCCAGTTGACGACTCTCTAACATCACTAATCAGGACTGAACTGCATCTTGTAACTTTGTATTTCTCTACTGCCCTGTCTCAAACAGCATATGGGAACTCACTTTTTTTCCTGAAACAGATTGCCAGCTTGCTTTTTTGTTTTTGTAATGAAATTACACTTTTTATCTTTAGGCAGGATCTACAAAAGCTATCAGCTGAAGTCATTGTTGGAGCTCAGTGTGGGAATGCTGTGCTACGAGGAGCACATGTCTTTGTTCCAGGAATCATATCTGCTTCAAAATGTAAGAGTTCTCTAACATATTCCCATGGGATTTCAGGGAAAAGACCCTGTCCATTCCAGTTGACATCCAGTGTCTAGTTTACTTTGTGTTTGTAAAATTTTAATGATTTTGCTTGTGCAATACACATAACAAAATTATGCATGCCACCTCTTCTCTTCTGTGCTGCTTTGAGTTACCCTTTTTAGAGATTCCAATTTTACAGTAGGATTGTCAATCATTCGTATTTTTACATTCATCTTTTGACTTGAAAATGAGGTGTGTGTGTGTTTTGTTTTTTTACAAAAATCAGGTGTTTTCTAGTGAGATGTAACTTTTCAGTAGTTTTGTCAAGTTATGTCATTTTAGGCAATACTAGAGAGATTAATTTTGACAATTTTCTAATGAGCTACAGTAGTTATTAAAGTTAATATTTACCCTTTTTATTACCTAAGAAAAGCACATCCAAATTGGTAACTTTCAAGTGTACGTAAGGGGAAATGTGGGGCACTTGGTGCATACTGTAGGGTTAATGGCCATTAATATAGGAACTGTTATCTTTTGAAGTACTGGCAAACAAAGATACTTTGACATTATGATAACTTAGAAACATAGGATAGTAGATGTAAAGGAGAATTGAAGTTTTTGTTTTTTGTTCATTGCTTTCATGTTGAAATTGGCATGTTTGATGTTATAAAAGTCTAATGTGACCAGATTTAATGTACCTTTATTGAGTGAAGTTAAATTTTACTGATTTAAGGTTTAAGCCTTTGGAATATATTATATTAGAAATGCAAGTGTTTATGTAATATTGTGAGATTGTATGGAACTTCTTTAACAGGAAAATGAAATCAATACAATTTCTAAAAGGTATAAAGAGATTCCAAGATCTTTTTGGAACAATATATGTGAAGAGAATATTCTAGGACAGTGTTTCTCAAACTGTGCTCTGCGGACCCCTAGGGCTCCACGAGACATCTCCAGGGGCTCCATGAGGTTGACAAACTGGAAACAGCGATAGGTACAACACATATAATCAGTGGACTGCTGGGGCTCTGCATAAATTTTTACTCATGTAAAGGGCTCCGGAGACCAAAAAGTTTGAGAACCACTGTTCTAGGAAGTTCCTTGAAGTGGGGGGGAATTCAGGATTTTCCTCCTGAAGCCAAAAGATTGAAGATAAGACCTGGGGGGAGAGGCCCATTGTGTACTAATTACCTGCTTCTGGAAATTCCAGATCAAAGAGCCCTTGCTCTGTATAAAAGGGTGAACTAAATTTCTCATGAGTATACTTGTTCTGAGCTGAATCTGTGATGAACCTGTAACCACAAGGAAACCCTTAGGGTGGAAAGACTGCTCTTGACAGATCCTATGTTAGAGTTGTAATGAAACCTGGTAAGCTCATTAGCATCTGTGTTTTTAATAGTTTCTTTGTAATGCTTTTTAACCTTAAGAATGAAGTCGGTTTCCTTGGAAAGAACTAAGTGGTAACTTATATCTATACCAATTACTCCATTATCAGAAAAAAAACCCCAAGCAGAATAAGGCAGATTGTTTTTACTGGATGTAAAGAGTGAAGGCAGAGAACTGTTCAGTCTGATTATACCTTGATTAGAAAGGATTGAGATGTGGGTCTCTATGCAAAAGCAGCAGCAGCTGGGGATGTTGGAAGCCTGAGAATGGATACCTTTTCTGAACCACTGTGGGGGGGTGGAGAGGAATAGAAGTGTAGTTGCCCTGAACTGTTACATCTAAGACTGATTTCTGTTATTTCTTGTCGAGGAAAAACCTTCACATCTAATTTATGGAGGGTCTGAAGTTGTCATGCAAACCCTTGTCTCTCTTCCAGTGCCAGTGAGCCAGAAGATAGTCTCCTAAATATGCTCATGAACAGTGTGCATAGCTGCCTATCGAAATAATTTGTGCTGTTTTTTCAAAGGTTAAACTAACTTTTGTAATATAATTGTGGATGATTCATTTTGCTATCATGATAGTGACAATGGCTGTGTTAACCACATCTTTTCTTTGTCTTTATCTAAATTAAAGCAAATTTTGGCCTGAATAAAAAAGCACTTACGTGGCTAAATTCAGTCCTATTCAGAAAAGTACTTAAACGCTTGCTTAACTTTAAGCATTTGCTTAACTCCCATTAATTTTATATATATGATTTTTGGAATCTAGCCATTTCTGAGAAAACAAGTAAATTGCTGCAACAGTTGTTGAAACTGCTTTCATTTTGTACAGCTCTACTCAAATATGCAAAATACCCACTGGGTGAGCTAGTGATTTATCATTGCCATACACTAGCACACCACATCTAATAAAAGGAGAATGTACTTGAATAGGACTTGAAACAGATTTTTAGAGGAATTGCAGATAGGAAAATGAAGTGGGAGAGTATGCTGCTTGCCTGAAGTCAGGAACAATAAAGTCCTGTATCTAGAAATTGAGCTCGGTACAAGTGGTATAACAAGACATAAATGGTAGTGCATAAGTGGGCACTTAATCATTGATCAGATTGTACAGATGAGTAATCCATGATCGAATGTCTTAAAGCTTAAATTTTGATTTGTCAAACTAAGCTTAAGGTTAGCCTAGGGATGTAAACGACTCGTCAACTATCCAATAAGCATAAGCTTATCATATAGTTGGGTAATGACTCGACTAGTCACTTCGCACCTCTCCCCCCCCGCCCCCGCTGCCTTTATCAGAGGTGGGCGGGGAGCAGGAGCCGGTGCTGGTGCAAGCCAGTTTAAAAGCCAGTTCCCCCAGCACCATTTCTGTGGGGGCAGAGACAGGAGAGGCAGAGGCATAGCAGGAAAACAGTACGAGCGGGGGCTGAAGTAGTCCCCACTCTTGCCAGTTCCCACTGTGGCACTTCAGCCTTTGGAATGTATCAAGAGTCCTGTGTCTTGCTGTATTCTAAAGGCTGAAGTGCTGCAGTGGGAACATGGGGTGAGCGGAACGACTTGAGTTCCCGCTTGCTCTGTACTCCCTGCGGCGCCCCTCCCCCCCCCCGTTGCTGCCTACGTCTGTCCGCTGCTAATAGGGACTGTTGGACTCAGCGCAAGCTGGGACCGAGCAGCCCTGGCTTGCGTGGGGATGCTGCGTCTCTGAATTTGAAATGTAGTAAGAGCCCGCCAGCTCTTACTATATTTTAAATGTAGAGCCGCAGTGCAGGTAGCTCTCGGAGCTACTCCCACTGTGGCTCTGTATAGCAGTCCTAACAACTTATTGTATAGTCAGTACAAACTGTATTGACTATATGATTAGCTCAGTAACCGCAATGTAACATCCCTAGATTAGCCAGTATAGTTGCCTGAATGGTTGAGAAAACATGAATAATGCAAGGTATAACTAAAATTTCAACATGCTGATGCATTCTAGAGAGACAATAAGGGAAAAAAACTTTTTGGCTTTACAAATGAGTACGGACAAATAATTTGACAGGAGGTAAAGTTAAGTATCTGTATATTTTACTAATACTGTGTAGATGATAACAACATGGAGTGTTGGTGTTTTGGGTATTGTAGACACCCCCAGAAGAAAATGTAAGTGTAGAAGCTATTTCTAGTTATAAGAATTTTATCACAAATATAATATAATTTTAAAAGATCTAAAAGCATGTTTATATAATAAAATGGTCCTTTCCTTTTGAGAATGCTTAATCCAGCCTCTTGGATATAGGGAAATCTTTGAAACACAGACCTCAATCCTTCTGAGGTGCTTTAAATAGCCATGGTCATTCCCAGTTCAGAAGTTCAGTCTTGTCTCTGTAGTTTTTCTTTAGTACAGCCAGCCAGATACCTCATTTAAAAGCTCCTAGAAAAGCATCTGGGGAGAAGTCCTTAAGGATTGTTTGAATACAAACTTTGACAAGTAGAGGCAGAGCTGAGCACATCCACATGTGGACCATGCTTTCTTACTGCTTTACTTCAAGCTGACGTTACAGAAACTCCTTTACCAGAGTCCAAAGTGTTTTTTAAGCTCTTCTAGGCATCCATGCTGCAAGATACTCAAAGATAGTGGGAATACTTGTTTTCTTATGATTAAGCACATGCTTAAATACATTGCTCAACTAAGTCCTTTGAACGGAAGTGACTTCTGCTTACACAATATGATAGAAAATCAAAAGTAAGGGGCACGTATATATCTTAAATTGTACTGTGAATAACTGATGGTTTCAGTTGCCTTGAGGTGAGTTACCTTATTCTCATGCATATAGAATGCAAAGTGTTTCAACTTATCTATGAAGAGTATCTTATCTTCTGTCAGACACTGAGAAATGTGGTAGCTGACCTTGGGAAAAGAAATATGACAATCACCTACATAAATGTGATGTGCAACCATACAGTTTTCTAGTATGAAATAAGGGAAAATGCCACCAAAGAAACCTTAGGCAGCGGTTCCCAACCTTTTCCAGATGGGGACCCATTTTGACAATTCAGGAAGACTTGATGACCCAAGGCAGTTAAAAAAACGGGGGGAGGAGAGGGGACAGAGTCACCTGGGGAGACGCTTGGCGATTCTTTTGAAATGTAATGGCAACCCATATTTGGGTCCAGGTTGGGAAACCCTGCCTTAGAGCATCCCCCATTGAAATATATGTGTAGAAAACACTTATTACAGTAGACTTCCGATAATCCGGCACCTTTGGAACCCAGGGGGTGCTGGATTATCGGATATGCTGGAGTATCAGGAGGTACTCTGGTGGGGGGGGCTGTGACGGGTCTGCCGGACCCGCACTGCGACTGGGGGCGGGGGCTTGGCGGAGAACAGCGCGGAGAGGAGTGACCCCTCCACCGTTTTGCAGGGAGGTGGAGGAAGCCCCGCGCAGCTGCTGGCGACAGGCCAGCTGGGGCTGTAAGCAGCAGAGGCGGACTTGGGGAAGTGGCCGGAGCAGAGCCGCTGGGGTGCTGCCGGGTTGGTCCCGCAGTGCCGCCCCTCACCTGAACGGCGCTGCGGGACCAACCCGGCAGCACCCCAGCTGCTCTGCTCCGCCTCTTCCCCAAGTCCGCCGCTGCTGCTGCTGAAACTGACGAGCGAAGGACTTGGGGAAGCGGCAGAGCAGAGCAGCTGGGGTGCTGCTGGGTTGGTCCTGCAGCGCCGCTCCTCACCTCGCCCCCTCTCCTCCGCCGCTGCTTGCAGCCCCAGTTGGCCTGTAGCAGGCGGCTGCGCAGGGCTTCCCCCGCCTCCCTGCAAAACGGTGGAGGGTTCGCCCCTCGCTGCGCCGTTGCCCGCCGACCCTGCCCCCTGGCCGGATGCAGTGCAGGTCCCAGCATACCCGTCACAGGGGTACAATCCCCTTCTCCTCTCCTCCCCTTCCATTTCCCAGCCCGTGAGCCCGCGTGGGGCTCACAGCAGCTCCAATTGTCCAGCTGGCTGGAGCACTTCCGGGTTCCAGTTGGTGCCGGACTATCAGGAGTGCCAGACCACTGGATGCCGGACAATTGGAGTTTTACTGTATATTCTTACAACCTCAGAAATATGGAACACAGAGATAGCTTATAAACCAAGAGAGAACATGAATTATCATATAATATTGCTCTTGTGTATCAAAGCAGCAGTTAAGAGTAAGAACAGAGCAGATTAAAAGCTGCTTAATCTTCTTAAAAGTTCATTAGACATCTTTAATGTTTTTATTTGCATAGAACAGGGGCAGGCAAAATACAGCCAGTAGGCTGGATTCAGCCTGTCATACTACTCTGGGCTGCCAATGTCCTGCAACTCAGTGGGATCCTCAGGCAGGCTTCCTAACTGCCGCACCCTCGTGTGCCACTCAAAGTGGTCACATATGTTGGCCCAAGACTCTACACCCCCTTTTCTGCCTTTCCCAGATTAGAATCCTCTCTTGCATCCAAACCCCATCTCAGACCCTGCACCTAAATACCTTGCCCCAGGTCACAACCCCCTCTTTCACCAAAACTCCATCCTAGAACCCACATCCCTTACTGTACCCTAATCTCCTATACCCAACTTCTGTGCTAGACCTCTCACACCCTCTATTAATATAATAAAGTATGACCCTTGACCACTTACCACTTCTTGTAGTGGCCACCCCATCAGAAATTATTGCCCACCCTTGTAGTAAAGTCATTGGCTCCAAACCTGATGTTAAGGGTTTAATCAGGTCATGTACATGGGAAAATACAGGCCCTGATCCAGAATAATGTGCTTCAGGAAAATGGATGATTCTACTATGACTGCTAAGAAGTTGGATAAATCTTGTTTTCCTTGCTGAAGGACCAAAGGACAAAGTTTAGGTAAAATTTGACTTGTAACTCAGCACCGCTCCACATCGCCATCCAGCTAGCCTTCTTCCATCTTCATGAGTCACTCACCACTTAACCCCACTACCAAAAACACTGATGACTCACTTTCAGCTGAACATTAGGATAGTCTTAATTAGGAAATGGAAAAATTGCCAGGTGACTTTGTGGACCAGCCAACATTGGAGATACTCAAAACTTGTCTTGTCCTGAAATCAGAATTGCTTTGATTGAAGTACGTGGCCCATCAGAAGTGTCAGATGGGTTGTTAGCTGTTCTGTCACCAAGAATACATTAAAAAAATCTTTCTTTCCCTAGTTATGAAAGCTGGAGATGCGGTATCTGTATACTCCGATATAGAAGGGAAGTGTAAAAGAGGAGCCAAAGAATTTCTAGGAACCAAAGTTTTTATTGGCAATGGGATTTCTGAATTGAGTCGCAATGAAATCTTCAGTTCAAGTGGCTCATTGAAGTAAGTCCATAGTAACTGCAATGCTGATTAAGCTGTACTTATTTCCTTTTTGAGGGGGGAAAAAAGGTAGGAATTACATAAAATAAAGACAATGTTGAAACCTTTTGTGTTGGACACATTTTATTTAAAAATGAAGCCTGGACAGCAAGTCCCCATTTGGGGCCCAGCCCCCATCTAGCTGCAGTGTCATAACACTCCTATACCCCCATACACCCCAACTCTGAGCTCATCATATAACTGAAGGCCCTGCCCTGAGCCTCTCATACACCTACATCCCCAAACTCATGCATCCCCACTCCCCTGTCATAATACTCCTACAAGACTGTGAGTACAGTGTTTCATTTATGCTATTATTAATCATTATGTCAATTATCAATAATATTAAGTTGTATATTTTCAGTCACGCAAATGGGCATTCTTATACAGCTCTTTGTAGATTACTTGTTCTGAATTTTGATGAAGTTTGACTCTTTTTGGTTTCAAAAGGTTGCCGACCCTTGATTTAGAACATCTCTGACAGGTGTTTGTCTAACCTGCTCTTAAAAATTTCCAGATGGAGATTGCACGTCTGTGGGGAATTTAGTCTAGTGCTAAACCAGCCTTGCAACTAGGGAATATTTCTTGATGTCCACCCTAAGCTGCTCTTGCTGCAATTTAAACAGTTTACCTCTTGTCCTAGCCTTAGAGGTTAAGAACAATAATTTTTCCTCCTTATAATAGTTTTCAAGCACATAAAAGGAAGTCATGTCCTCTCTTAAGTCTTCTCTTCTCCTGGCTAAACACACCCAATGTTTTCCATCTTCCTTCATTGGTCATGTTTTTAGAGCTTTAATAACTTCTGTTGCTTTTCTCTGGACTTCCTACAATTCGTCCGCATCTTTCCTGAATTGTGGCACCCAGAACTAGATACAAGGTCTAATCAATGCAGAGTCAAAGAACTAGTTCTCATGTTTTGCTTACTACACTCCTGCTAATACATCCCAAATTGCAATGGCCTTACTGTTGACTCATTTTCTTTGGCACTAAAACAAAGAAGCCAAATATGCTTGAAAGTGACAAATACTATGGTGGATCTCTCTCTCTCTCTCTCTCTCTCTCTATCTATCTATCTATCTATCTATCTATATAAAAAGTTTTTCCTGAAGGGCACAAGCTATAGTGCCGGCACTGGCTCCCTGCTGTGCGAGGAGATGGGAGGCTGGGTTGTCAACCCCTGGTCTAAATAATATTTAATCATGAGTGCAGGGGACTGGACTAGTTGATCTCTTGGTGTCTCTTCCAGTTGTATGATTCTCCTGCTTACATTCTTCTTTCAGCTTTTAGAGTTTCTTAAGTTTGTATATTAATAAATAATAGTGAAATTTAGCATTTGTATAATACTTCATATTTTTAAGTTGTTGATCAGATGTTAATTAATCATCACATCACTGCAACAAAGTAAGTAAATTAGTGGTGTGCCAGATTTTCACATGAAGAAACCATTCTTTCTTGGCTATTTTTAATATACAAAATACAAAGGAATACTTTCTTTACAGTTCATCCAGCATTTATTAAAATGTGTTATAAAACTGGGGTTTATTTTAAGTTGATTTTTATATATTTTCACTTACGCAAAATTCTGTTCAGTTACAGAAGTATAATCCTGATCTAAGTGGAATGTGCCCCTTTATCACTAATATCTGTGTTGCTGAAAAACAAAAAGCAGACCATCTAAGGTCAAAGTAGTATCAGTTTAGCAACTCAGAAATTTACTGACTGTCTTGTGAAAAGGTGGTTTATTAAGAGGACAAAGGAATATTTCTGTGGCAAAATGTAGTTTTAGAACTTTAGATAGAGCAGATAATGTGGTGCAGTGGTTCTCAAACTGTGGGTCAGGACTCCAAAGTGGGTTGCGACCTGCTTGGAATGGGGTGGCCAGAGCTGACTTAGACTTGCTGGGGCCTGAGGCTGAAGCCAAAGCCCCACTGCTCAGGGCCTAAACCAAAGCCGAAGGGCTTCTGCCCTAGGTAGCAGGATTCAGGTTGCAGACTGTCTGCCTGGGGCTAAAGCGGTTGAGCTTCAGCTTTGGCCTCTCTGCCCAGAGCAGTGGGACTCAGGCTTTGCCCCCCCTCCCACCCTGGGGCAACAGGGCTTAGGTGGGCTCAGACTTTGTTCTCTCATACTGGGGTCATGTAGTAATTTTAGTTGTCACAAGGGAATTGCAGAGCAATGAAGTTTGAGAACCCCTGATTTTGTGGAATGAGATTTAATGAGAGTTTCTTGCTTTTTAGAGGAGTAGGTGTGAGAATGACAGACCCGGTCTACCTTTGTCCTTCGTTGGATAATGTGCTGTCCAATTATTTATTTTTGCAGGTAAGTGCATTACTAAATAGGACTGCATCATTTTTAGAAGAATAAATATGTGTCAAGTGGTTCATTAGGCCTCTAATGGGTTTCCATTTTCAGAGTGCTTCCATAGCACCTAAATCAATACTTCTCTGAAGTTGTCTATAGAAAGAATATAGACCCGAAGAAGGGCTCTGTGCAAGCTTTAAAATTTGACACTCTAACCAACATCAGTTGATTTAAAAAATCCTTACCCACCTTGATCCCCAATAGTTATAATAAAGCATTTACAGATATCTATTTCAGATATACTGAAACTGGTTGTCTGTGACTTGAAAGAGATCAATTTAAAATGTATGTATAGACTGTTTTTGCACAGTTTCATAGTTTCCAGGCAGTTCTTTCAGCAGGATGGTTTGATTTAAATCAGGATAATTTAAATAATTGATTTAAATTTTGATTTAAATCACCAAAAATTTCATTGATTTAAATTGTTTCCTACTGATATGTCAGACATTTCTTCAAACAACTGCAAATCTGATGACTAAAATAGATTAATTTACAGCTTCTTGCAGCATTTTACAACATCTAAGAGGGTATGCTTTGTGTAAATTTTTTTTTTTTTTTTTTTAGATAATTTGATTTTTATTCGTTTAGGAAATAGTACATAATACTCATTACCAGAGTTCCTTCTAATCTGGGTGGCAGCACAGCTTCACGGGTGATTAATCAGCCCCGCCCAGTCAGTCAGGTCCATGAAGGAGCCCTTAGCCTCTGACTGGATGGGTCTGATTAAGCACCTGTGAAGATGTGCTGCTATGCAGCTTAGAGGGAACCTTGCTCCATTATCTGTGTCAAGCTGCAGATGCAGCAGTAGTACACTAGGAATAAAAACTAAATCACCCACACAAACACAATAGCATATATATTTTATTAAACTAAATCTTAAATGTTACATAAATGTTTCACATTTGCAATTGCAGCAGTCTCCTGAGTTGCTGGCTGGCAGCTGCCCTTAAACTTTTTTTTAATTTTCAAATTTTACTATCTCTAACAGACAAGTCCTCAGATTACTAAAGGTACATCTACATTGCAATGCTATTTCTGGACTATTCCAACGTCCCTGTAAACTCTATGAGGAGTATGGGACATTTCAGAATAGCACTTTATTTCGAAATTTGGTGCTGTGTAGACAGTGCCAAATGACAAAATAAGCTATTTCGAAATAGGATTGAAATAAGATACGCAATTTGTGTATCTTATTTCAAGTTATGGTGAAGTGTAGATGCAATCTGCGCATCTTATTTCAAGTTATGGTGAAGAGTAGATGCACCCTGTATGTCTGGTGTCCTTAAAACTTCTACAACTAGCTCTCATCTTTCCCATTCCCGCTGTTATTTTGATGCAGATCTGATTTCAGGTTGCCAAAAAAGCTAAAACTAACTGTGCTTAGAGTGAACATAATTTTACAGTAAGCTTCATTGCAAACAATTATAGGATGGGGTTCATTTGGGAAAGCTGAGTTATGCTGAAATAAAATGAAATAAACTTATGGCATCACTGGTATGGTCTGTGACTATGATGTTCCAAAATAAAAGGCATGTTTTATATGTAATACTAGGAGATGTATCATCATTGCTTGGGTCTTTAACTGAACTTTCTTGCTTGATTGCTTGCTTGAAAATCAATGAAAAACTTACATGCTTTATTTCAATTATTGTATTTTTTTAAAATGAGGAAAAATGAACGCTGGAGTGAGAGATTGAGGATAAGGAGAAGCAGGGAGTGGGTGGCTTAGGGCAGAGGGTTGGGAGGTGTGGGGGACTCAAGGTAGGGAATGGGGGCCTGGGCAGGAGGTAGAAGGTGGGGATTTAGAAGTCAAGTGAGGTGGGAGGTGCAGGACTTGGGGCAGGAGCTCAGGACAGGGGACTGGGAAGTGTTGGGGGTGGGGTTTATTGGGGCCGCCCATGACAGCAAGGGTGGTACTACTTCAGCGGCAGCTCCTCCGAGGGAGTTGTGGTAGTGCTTCTTAGCTGGCAGCTCCTCCTGAGCGGCTAGGTCTGTGCTTCCCAGAGGGCAGCTCCTCCGAGGAGTGGGGGATCCAGGTCTGTACACTTGTCAGGTGAGGGCTGGGGCTTTGCAGAGAGCTCTCCCCCCTGGGCTCCCGCTGCCACCCCTCCCTGCCCCGTCGTGCAGCCTGTTGTGGGGGGGGAACCCCCCTGCCTGTTGCTTTTGCCCCCTGGCCTCCAGTTGCTCTGGGGAGCTTTTCTTGGGGCAGTGGCAACCCTATCCTTCAGCCTGTTGGGGGAGGGGCAGTCTGCAGGCTGGCTCTGGCCTCCAGCTGGGCTACCTCTCCCAGCTCTGCAGCTGGTTGGGAGTGCGGTGCTTTGGGGGTCTAGCCTTGGCCTCCAGTTACCCCCTGCATCCTGCAGTCTGTTTGGGGCTGAGGGGCTGTTGCAAGCTGGGAATATCATGGCCCACATTTTCAAGGTTGGATCTAATTTTAGAATTCTCAATTGTGACATTACATAGGGTGTACAATTGTACTGTTGAACAGCTGTGTCCCCTTAATTCTCTAGTCTGTGGTGCCTTTTACACTGTTGTGTTGTCAGAACATCCACTCCTGGCTGTTCATACAACATTTAGTGTGCAAATTCACTCCCATAGAAATACATGAGCGCACTGATCAATCATTCATTAATTACATACAGGGCAACACCTGCGATTTCTGGTCCCATTAGAAATATGTGTCTTGTACTGTTGAAAAGGCTTCTGACCAATACAAGCTTATAGAAAGTCCATCATTTCATCAAAGAAAATTGATCATGCATCAGTCTTATGATCCTAAATATAGTTTCCCACACAAATCTAAACACATCAGTTAAGATAAAACAAAGGGATAAGTTTATTATCTAAAGAAAGATAGACATTGAGTAATTACGAAGAAAATAAGAGTAAAAAACTCAAGCTAATATCTAACTTAGCCACAAAACTTAAAAGCAAAAGGTCATTTTTGGAGCACTGAGAGTAGAGATGATGGGAGAGAGAGGTGAAATGGAGGCCACTGTGTCTCATTCTTACATACTCCCCTCTTTGAGGATTGCCCCCAATTGGGGTGCAGACAACAGTCAGTGTCCTGGAGACTTCCAGTTTGGAGACTGGAGACATGAAGTTTGAACCTTTCATTGTGGTAAATCGTTAATACCTAAGTTTAGGAGAAAAGCAACCAGAAATGGAAAGTGAAAAATAGGTAAACACTTAATATGAAGTATTTAAATTGAAATGATTCAGGCTCTGTATCGGAGAGAGCAACAAAAATATAAGTGCCTTCACTGCTTGAGATGATTTTTCAGTATATATTCCCTGTGTGTGTCATAGGACTGTTTTAAAGCATTAATTCAACCTTTTTGTTTTAATGATAGAACTTGCCCTCTGCAGTGGTAAGCCATGTTTTAAACCCTCAGCCAGGAGAGAGAATTCTGGACATGTGTGCTGCACCTGGGGGGAAAACAACCCATCTTGCAACACTAATGCATGACCAGGTAAGAAATGTCATTCAGCATTTTTTGTCTTGGTGAGGAAGACTTGGCTTGCATTTCATTAAATGGCTCACTTAGCTTATGTATTGATATCCACAGTAGGGGAATGTAAGCGAGTAGTTAAGTCGACTATTTACATCCTCCCCCTTGCAGCCTCTGTGTCAGAGGGGGGAGCTGGTGCTGCGGGAAGCCAGCTTAAAAGCCGGTTCTCCCCACGGCCCCATGTTATCTCCATAGTGCTGCCTGTTCTCTCCCCCCGCCTTTCCTCCCCCGCCGCTCCCTCTATCCCTCTATAAGAGGTAGCAGCAAAAGGGAGGGGATAGTGGAGGCTGCCACAAAGCAGCCTGTGCCCATGGTGGGCCAGTCAGCCCAGAGGGCCAATACCAAACAGAGTTGTGGATTTGCTTCACAACAGAGTCGATTAGGGATAGTTGCTTTTATTAATCTCACTACATCACTACTGTTACAGGCTTAATACTGCCAATGGTTACATAGATACTACAAAGTAATACGTCAATAAGCTTTGGCAGAGCAATGCATAAAAGATAGCAACAGGCTCTTGGAAATGCTTACGCCCCTTCAGTCTGCTGGGAGTCCTGTTCTGGTCACCTCGTACCAGGCCGCAGTGGATGTGGCTCCAGCTGGGGGGATTCAGGGCATCCTCCGAGATCCAGGTCCCTGGTGAGACTCCCAGAGGGGCGGGACTCCCAGTGATCTTATACTTTAGCTGTTTACTGAGTGTGCACGATTTGGCCCAGTGCCACTCTCAGCGTTTCTACGGGGCTGAGAGCTGAGGTCATGTTGTTCATCCCATACAGGGTTCTCAGCAAGCAAGCACAGGGAGTTTGTGCTGGTAAAGGCCATCTGATAAAGAACACCTGTTGTTTTTGCTATCAGTGCTCAAGGCTGGCCTAAAGAAATACAGACGTAACCCCTGCAGGCCCACATATGGTTTACACTACAGGGCCCAGGCTCACTGGGAGCAGAGGCTGCTTCGCATCCTGCGGGGAAGTCCCTGTCCGGGGCGGGGTGTCCCAGTGGGCATCTGGGACCCCCCCTATGGGCAGGGGCTGCTGCCATAACAGCCTGTGTTCATAGCCAGCCCTAGCCACTGCGGGATCCCAGCAGAGTTAGGTCCCCGCCTGGCTGTTAGTACATTTAAACAGCAGAGCCGCAGCAGGGGTAGGTCCCGGACCCGGCACGAGCCGGGTTTGCTCAGTCCCAGCTTGTGCTGGGTCCAGGACATATCCCTGCTGTGTCTCTGCTGTTTAAATGTAGTAGGAGCTGGGCTGCCTGCATTGCATAAGAACATAAGAATGGCCGTACTGGGTCAGACCAAAGGTCCATCTAGCCCAGTAGCCTGTCTGCTGACAGTGGCCAGCACCAGGTGCCCCAGAGAGGGTGGACTGAAGATGATGATCAAGCGATTTGTCTCGTGCCATCCTTCTCTAGCCTCTGACAAACAGAGGCCAGGGACACCATTTCTATCCCCTGGCTAATAGCCTTTTATGGACCTAACCTCCATGAAATTATCTAGCTTCTCTTTAAACTCTGTTATAGTCCTAGCCTTCACAGCCTCCTCTGGCAAGGAGTTCCACAGGTTGCCTACACGCTGTGTGAAGAAGAACTTTCTTTTATTAGTTTTAAACCTGCTACCCATTAACTTCATTTGGTGTCCTCTAGTTCTTCTATTATGGGAACTAATAAATAACTTTTCTTTATTCGCCCTCTCCACACCACTCATGATTTTATATACCTCTATCATATCCCCCCTCAGTCTCCTCGCATTGCAGAATGCCAGAATTATTGAAATAAATACAGGTCTTCCTTATCATGTAGTCACTTAGTACAAATAGAATCCAATTTGCCTCAATTTGATCTTAGTGGACATTTGTGATCAGTATCTTTAAAAAAGGTGTTCGAACCTTGGTTTGGCAGAAGTATTAATAATGTGTAAGGGAATGTTGAAGAATATACAAGATCCTTGAAGCTGAGGCGTTATGGGAAATGTAAAGAGTTATTTCTAAAGTGCCATAAGACTCCACAACTCTTAACAAACCATAGAAAATAAAGTACTTGCCCCCAAGGAGTTTTTCAGTCTAGGAGACAAAATAGAAAATACAAAGGCTTCTGATTTTAACAGATAAACACTGTTAAAACACCCCAATGCAGAAAAGAAAATCACTGTTTATCCAGTAGACACTGGAAATATTGGCTTGTCTAAACTGATAAGCAGTGCTGAGTGCAGGGATGTGATTTCTAAAGTGAATTAATGTGTTTCACATTAATTGGTCCATGTAGCCCATGCTGGCATACACTAAAGATTCCCTGTTGAACTTTAATGAATGATGAATGATGCAGTTTGAATTGTTACTTTATTTAAGCACGCTCTTTGAGTGATTGCACAGTCACAAAACATTTTTCTTTCAGTGGTACCTGTTTGGCTGACTTGAGCACTCTCTGCTGCCATGCACTGCTGTGCACTGATATAAAGGGTCTAGCTGCCCCTGAGCTTCTGTAGTTCCTTCTTGCATCTCATGATGGTCATTGGAATCACTCGGCTTGCCTTAGCAGGTTGTCTCAGTATGTGTGTTCATTGTAAATTAATCATAGATAGTTTTCTAGATAAGTGGTTCCCAACTTTTCCTTCATAGGCACATCCCTAGAATCCGGATCAAGGTTATTCTGTCTGCTATCCAAAATCCATAAAACTGGAAATCCTGGGTGGCCCATCATCTCAGGCATTGGCGCTCTGCCAGCAAGGTTGTTTGGCTAAGTTGACTCCCTCCTCAGGTCCTACACTACCAATACTCCCAGCTGTCTTCAAGACACCACTGATTTCCTGAGGAAATTATAATCCAGGGCTACTGAACTTTGGAAACTCTGAGGGCCACAATGATACTCACAGCACTATATATATATATATATATATATATATATATATATATATATATACAGGGCTCGACAAATTAGTCAATCTACTTGCCCGGGGCAAGTAGATTTTAAGCTGGCACGGCGGCGCAGCATGATCAGCGCATGCGCAGCGCGGTGCGCCAAACCGTGCAGCTGGCGAGCAGGGCTGGCCGCCACTTGTCAAGCCGTGTGTGTGTGTGTGTGTGTGTGTGTGTGTGTGTGTGTGTATGTGTATATATATATATATATATATATATATATATATATATATATATATATGCATGCAAATAACTTCTTTCACACTGATGGGCATGAATACAAAGATTAAAGCAAGACTACACAACACGCAGGCCCCATTTAAGTCAGTTCTGCTGATATTAATAAAATGCAGTATTTACCTGATTTCCACCCATATGACAGCACTTTTAATGTGCAATGACAGTCCAGGAATTTAACTACTAAAATGCATATCAACAGAAGACCATTATACTGACTCGCCAGTGTGGAGTGTGTTCCCAGTGGAGGCCATGTTCAAAGGATCCCTCCTGTGGGCCACATGTTGAGCCCCACCTAAATCCAAACCACACTGCAGGCCGCAAACAAATAGGCTGTGGGTTGCATGTGGCCTGCGGGTCGCGTGTTGAATAGCCCTGCTATAATCCATTGGTGATCTTCCTGGGGAAAAAAAAAACGTACTAGCTACTATGGATATAGAAGCTCTCTGCACCAGCATTCTACACAAGAATGGATTGCAAGCCCTCAGGAGCTGTATCCCTGAAGTTGTTGCAGCACAACTGGTTGCTGAACTTTGCCTTTGTTTTCTCTCAGGACCATTTTAGATTTGAGGATGATTTATACCTTCAAATCAGAGGCACTGCCATGGGTACCTACATGGCCCTGTAGTAAGTCAACATTTTTACAGCTGTTTAGAACAATGTTTCCTCAGCTCTCATCCCAAAGTGCCCCTCCTCTACTTTTCCTGCACTGACAGTATCATCATCATCTGGACCCACGGGAGGGAGGCTCTTGTTGAAGTCCTGGTGGAATTCTTCAGTTTCCGCTCCACCATCAATCTCAGCCTGTCCACACAAAAAAATCCACTTCCTCTATACGATCGTACAATTAAGTGATAGTCACAAATACCACTCTATACTGGCAACCTACTGACCATTATACATTCATATTTTCGTCTTCAGCTTCATTCAAACACATCACATGATCCATTATCTACAACCAAGTCCTAAGATACAACCATATTTGCTCCAATCCCTCAGAGACAAACACCTACACCAGGGTTACTCAACTTTGGAAGCCCTGGGGGCCACAATGATACTCTCAGCGCATGCTGAGTGCTGCAGCTTAAGTGTGGTTGTATATATGTGCAAATATATATGCAAATAGCATCTTTCATACAATGTCCTGGCACCTCCTCCCTGGGGGCTAGAAACACTGACATGCTGTACCTGTCTATTCCAGCCAGCCTGTCTGCTTGCGTCTTTCAATGCTCATGCCAGCTGGGAGATGCCTAACCATTGTGGAGCATGTTCTCACTGGAGGCCATGTTCAAAGGATCCCACCTGGGGGGGCCGTATGTTGAGCCCCCTGTAAACCCAAACTGCACCGCAGGCCACAAACAAATGGACCGCAGGCCACATGCAGTCCACAGACCGCATGTTGAGTACCCCTGACCTACACAATCTATCAAGCATTCTTGAAATTACAATACCCACCTGGAGAAGTGAAGAAACAGATTGATAAAATCAGGTGGATACCCAGAAGTCACCTACTATAGGACAGACCCAACAAAGAAAGCAACAGAATGCCATTACTACACCCCCCCAGTTAAAACCTCTCCTACACATTATCAAGCATCTATAAGCCATCATAGATGACAATCTCTCACCTCTTGCGAGGCAGGCCAGTCGTAGCTTACACACAGCCCTACAACCTGAGATAAATACTCACCACCAGCTTCACACCCCACAGCAGAGACACTAATCCAGGAACCAGTGCCTGCAACAAACCCCTTTGCCAACTGTCCAAGCATCTACCCTAGTGTCACCATCACAGGACCTAGCCACATCAGCTATACCAGTGTTTCCCAATTTTATTTGGCCACGGAACCCTTTTAAACTCAGAAGAATTTTGCCGAACCCCTAATAACAGTCTAATATATGGACATCAGCGCTGAGTAGTGACATCATTACACAGAGACACTTATCGTGGCAAACACAAATGAAAATTGTTTTCAATAAAATTCATAAATGCTTAAATATTCATTTTTTTTAATAATAAAATGTTATTGTAATGGAATTTTCTCGCAGAACCCTTATTTTCACTTCGCAGAACCCCGGGGTTCTGTGGAACACCATTTGGGAAACCCTGAGCTATGCCATCAAAGGCTCATTCATGTGTACATCTATTAATGTACTATATGCCGTAACATGCCAACAATGCCCCTCTATCATGTACATTGGACAAACCAGAGTCTGTCTACACAAAAGAACAAATGGACACAAATCAAACATTAAGAAGGGCAACATACCAAAATCAGTGGGGGAGCACTTTAACCTCCCTAGACACACAGTTTTTCACTTACAAGTTTCCCCCTAAAACAAATCTGCAAGGAGAAACTGGGGAGCTGGAATTAAGATGCAAATATGACACCTGAAAAGAGGTTTAAATAGAAATAGGGAGTGGTTTTCACATTACAATAGGTAATTTCCCTTTCAGGTACTCTCACCTTCTTATCACTGCTGAGATCAGCCACATCCACTCTGATTTAATTAGCACTGATGTGTCACTCCCCTCTGTGTATCCCTTTTTTCTTTTCTCTTCAAGCATCTGAGAAAGTGAGTTATATCTCCTGAAAGTTTATGCCCTAATAAATTTGCTAGTCTTTAAAATAAGGAGTCCAGTGACATTTTAATTATTTTGAGGCACAAAATAAAATGAATTCTTCCTCTCACTGCCTGTTTACCACCCTTGCCATTCACAGTCTGTATAAAACAGTTAATGATGGTACAGTCTAACAAGTATTTTCAGTCGTCTTACGTTCATACCAACAAGATACCAATTTTTAAAAAAAATGTTTGATCTACAACTAATACAAAAGTTATACCAACAAAGAAACCCTAACTAATGATATTATGCATCAAGACTTATTGTGTTACCTTTTAATCTGATTAGGCCTCAACTGGAGTAGGCATGTTAAATTTAGATTAATGGGCTAATCAAATAGTCGATGCAATTTGCATCAACTATTTGATTAATCAAGACGAGTGCCTCCACCTCCACCCTTGAAGTGTTGCAATAGACCTGGGGCTGTAACTACACTTTAATAGCAAAAGCACTGGCCCCATGCTCGCCATGGAGTTTCAAAGAGGCAGCACTGCATGGAGCCTGGGGTCCCCAGCTGACCCTGGGCTCCACACAGCGCTGCCGCTTTGAAACACGGTGGGGAGCCCTGCATCAGGCTCCACATGGTGTTTCAAAGCAACAGAGACACGTTGAGCCCAGGGTCTGCTTTGAAGCACCCCGTCCTCTTCCCCCACTCTTGCTGCCTCTTTCTTATAGAGGCAGCAAGGTGTGGGGGGAAGCAACTAGTCAACTAGGGTGTTGATTATCTGGTAAGCATTTGCTTATCGGGTAGTCGACTAGTCATTCACATCCCTAAACTGGAGTACTGTGTCCAGTCCTGGACACCACATTTCAAGAAAGATGTGGACAAATTGGAGAAGGTCCAGAGAAGAGCTACCAGAAAGATTAATGGTCCAGAAAACATGACCTATGAGGGAAGATTGAAAGAACTCAGCTTCTTTAGTTTGGAAAAGAGAATACTGAGAAAGGGACATAAAAGCTTTCAAGTACCTAAAACACTGCTACAAGGGGGTGGGGTGAGGGGAAACTCTTATCCGTACTTCTGATAGGACAAGAAGCAGTGATCTCAAATTGCAGAAAGGGAGGCTTAGGTTGGACATCCAGAAAAACTTGCTAACTGTCAGAGTGGTTAAGCACTGGAATAAATTGCCTATGGAGGCTGTGGAATCTCCATCATTAGAGATTTTTAAGAGCAGCTTAGACAAACACTTACAGTGATGGTCCAGATGATGATGTTTGGCCCTACCATGAATGCAGGTGTGTGGACTTGACCTCTCAAGGTTCCTTTCAGTTCTATAAGTCTGTGTTTGAAGCACTTCTCTCCTTTCTCTCTTTCTCTTTTTTATTTTAAATTCTTCAGTGGGGAAGTGAGCAACATCAGATGTCAAACTCCAGGTCAGAGATCCAAACCTAGTACTATCTAATGTGGAATGGAACTCCAAAATGCTGACCTGAACTGGATGAACAGTATAGTGCTGCATGCTGAGATTCACAGTCTGAGTCACCACAAATTTTATTTATATATATAAAGACAAACTTTTCTTGGTGCACAGACTCAATTAATACTGAGAGGAAATGTTGACAATGTCACACTGAGCTCGTTCTACAAACATCAGACACTCTTTCTTTGTTCTTGATGTAATTTAGGCTTGAGAAACGTAACTGTCATATGTATGTTATTGAAAAGAGCAACAGAATTGAGACAGTATAGTCAGAGGTTACGGGATGTTCACCTCCCACCTTCAACCAAAAGGAGTCCAATGACATGTCATCAACCTTTATTTTCAAAGTGCAAAAGGTTTTAATTTGACAAGCTGATCTTGAGGCATTATTGCAACATTTTTAGTGCTTTGCATTGCAGAGGAACTTTTTAAATGCAGAGGATCTGAAATGCAGTTGAAATTTTCTATATTAATTGACGGAAAATACACACTGAATTTTTCTTTAAGACTTTGCAAATGCTCACAAATGATGTTGATCAAAATACTTCCAGTGGGATCTGCTTCATTTGCCAAAGGGAATATTTCTGTTGTTCCTTTTGCTTTTTCACACAAAAGAGCAAACTTAGATCTAAACCTATGCAGTTTCTGTCCTGGAGAGAAGATACTTGTTTCTATCTCTCTTATTTTCCTGTTCAGTTCATTGAGGTGGCAGAATATATCAGCCATGTAGGTAAGTTTTGTGCACCATGCCTTGTCATCAGTCAAGTACATCTACATGGATTTTTCAGAAGTTAGGAACATTTTGATCTCCTCTCTTGGCTCATACAATCACGAGAGAACTTTTCCATGGGAAAGACAGCATACTTCAGCATGTAAAACTAAACTCTGGTACTCCACTCCTGTTTTTCCTTACATACTAAGAAGAAAAGGATATTAAAGGATGCAGTTTTATAAAGTTCACTGCCTTTACTGCTCTATCAAATACTAAAGACAGTTCTGGCAGTGTTTCAGTGACAAGAGCTTCATGGTGCAGGATACTGTGAGCCACCAACAATCTGGGTTTTCTTCTCAAACCTTGCTTACAAGCTACTTCACTTTGCCCGTCATGGAGTATGCCCCATCAGTGCAAACACTGATAAAATATTTTCAGTAAAGTTCTCCTTCCTCAAGGTAGACTTCTGTCAGACTGAAGGATCATATAAATCTTATACCTTTTTACTAAAAATTTCTTCTCTGGCCATATTACATGGCGGTTTTTGGGGAAAAAAATTGCTAGTGTCTCCAACATATCCATAAATGTATCAAGCGGCAATGCAAATTTTTTGCTTGATTTTAATTTTACTGTGGGCATTCTCTCAGGATCACCTGAAATGTCATCAATGAGGCAACTTATTTTATCTGAAAAGAGATCTTTTTCAATATCCTTGACTGCATGTATATCTAACATTGCTGTGACAATTTCTTTGCATGCTGGTAAAATTAATGTCTGCAATTGTAGATGTTTGGTCTTTGATACAAGATCAGTAATCACATGGCTTGCTTCCAGTGCTTTGTCAGAAAAAGTTGCATCGTGGCATTTATCGTAGTCCACTCTTAATTTTGCCTTATGAACATTAATCATCGAATCCAGAACAAGCTAATAGGGTTAAAATCAAAACACCATGGCAGCTAATGTTTGTTTATGATTTTTTTGTGTGTGTGTGTGCCAGAATTAACATTTCCAATAGTGGAAACTAAAGCTGAATATTGGAGCTCTGGTCAAAAATATATTCAGTAGATAAAATGACACAGCATTTGAGAATAATGAGATGTCAAGCAGTTAATAATCATGTCATCTTATTCCCAAAATAGTTTTCCCAAGTGTGTGTAACTTTCTCTACTGTTTTTAAATGCAATATAATTAAAGTCTCATGGCTTTTGATCTTCATGTGGATAAGCACTCTGTATTTTTGGTGGTATGTCAGTCAGATTTGTGAAAGGCCAGGAAATGTTGTACCCTCAAATAAGAGAACGTGTCTGCCTTGGACTTGAATATAGTTTTGTGAAAGTCATAGAGCCACTGTTTGACCTTTCAGCAATGTGCTTTTTACAGCATCAGTCTCTAAAAGTGGCTTTCATGATAACTATAGCTTTGGTCAGAAGGGTGGCAGAATGTATGCTCTGACATCCAAATTGCCTTATTCAAACTTTTTTTAAGGATAAGGTGTATTTGTGCTCTCATCTGAGATTTTTGTCTGAAATGGGATCTGATTTTCATATTACGTCGACAACTTATTTTTAACCCTCTGCATTGGCGATGTCTGGAAAGAAGGAACTGAGGGCACTTGATGGGTGGCTGCTGGGCCCTTTATTAGCATAGTAGCAGAAGGTGCTCAAGCTTTCCAAAAGATACCACAAAGGGAAAAATTGCCAATGACTGTGCACAGGGTGTATGCACACAGAGTGGAATGGACATTTGAAAAGAATAGCCATTATGAAAGGTTAGTAACTGTTTTCTGCTGTGTGTTTGTAAAGCCCTCAAAAATTGATTTTGGACATTCAAATAAAACTCAAAAATTGCTAAACATAATCACTGAATAAATGAAATTAATAACCCTACCCCCCAAAAAATCCTGGAAACCCTGCTTATAAATACCTTTATGGGAAAATGGATCAGATGAAATGGAACCTGGAAATATTGTGAGTGCTTTTATGTTAGAAGGCTTAGTGAAAATTGTATGTTTGACAAAAGGAGATAGCGTATGTAATAGACTATTACATACAGTTGTATGAAATGTAACGGTTGGAGGAAGACAAAAGAGAAAACACAAGCACATTATCCTTCAAAAATAAGTATGGGGGAGAGGAGCAAGGGCTTGCCCGTATCAAGGCACGTTCCAGCTGAAGGAAAGGGCTATGAGAGAGGAAATCTATTTTATGTGAGAGAGAGGAAATCTATTTTAGTAGTTTCAGAGAAAATATAACATTTATTAGTCGAATTGTCATTTTTAACTGAAATGGTGTTATGTAAGAGATCTTATGGTTTGCAGCAAAATGAACTTCAGTAGGTATCCATGCATTCACAGTAGGACTCTGCAATGCTTTAAAAAACTCCTCAGTTTGCTGCATGTGAAAGTCTAATTGAAATAATTCAGGGCTACTCGACTTTGGAAGCCCTGGGGGGCCACAATGATACAGCACATGCCGAGGGCCGCAACATATGTGTGGTTGCATATACATGCAGATATATATGCAAATAGCTTCTTTCACACTGACAGGCATGAATACAAAGATTAAGGCAAGACTATACAATACACAGGCCCCATTTAAGTCAGTTCTGTTGATATTAATAAAATGCAATATTTACCTGTTTTCCACCCAATTTGCACTTTTAATGAGCAATGATAGTCCAGGAATTTAACTACTAAAACGTGTATCAACTGAAGACCATTATATTGACTACTTTTTTGTTTTGGCTCTCACCTACGGGCCGCATGTTGAGCATCGTGTAAATTCAAACTGCGCTGTGGGCTGCAAACAAACGGGCTGTGGGCAGCAGGCATCCCGTGGGCCACGTGTTGAGTAGCTCTGTAAGCATCAACTATTTCAGAAGTGGCCAGTCCTTCAATACAGGAAAATGGTAAACATGCATTAGACATTCAGTAAGTAGAGCCCTGAAATTTACAAGTGAAGAGCTTCAGTGTAGTGATGAAGAGTTTCTATATAGCAGTGTGCCTTTGCCATTGATTTACTTCCATTTGTTTTTTGCATATGCACACATTTTTCATAATTTGATGATGTATCTGCTAATTTTAGACATTACATATTTTCAATTTTTATAAGGAAAAAATTCAACCAGACACCAACCGCAGAGGTAGAGCTATGGGAGAATACAGTTGTTGCACTGGAATTATATTAATTAATGTATTTCCTGACCATGTGTCTGCTTTACTTTTCTTTGTAAAGTCCATTTCCCACCTCCCCCATGCCATATTTATCATTTCCAAATTGTGTTTTAATAAATAGTTTACATTTCCAAAATGTCTGAATGAAATCTTGTGATGAACCTCTCTAGTCCAGCATCCTCAGAACCTGACTGGTTTTGAACGAGAGAATTTGCTGAACCACAGGAGGTCACTGTTGTCTAGCAGCATTACCAACACTTCCACTGCTTATTGGGATCTTAGAAGAGATTTAGAGGTAAATTAGAACTAAACAACAGCACAGAACATAGAGAACCAGGGCTGGTGGCTCTGAATACACTTTATGTGACCATGGGAAACTTGGCCACCCCCATGAAAAGTGGATAATTGGCTAATTGGAATCATGCCGGACCAGAGAGTGCCAGACTAGAGACATTCAATCTGTACTTTTTTTGACATTACTTTAGTACTCTATCAGCCATACATTATAATTTTACATCAAATAATTAAACCACTTTTGGGGACAGAGTTCATTAAATAATATTAATTAAAACTGATTGGTAAATATGAAAATATTATTGATTTCCTTCCCCCCATTTTTAATGAAATATTAAATGAAAATTTTCTGACTAGTTATAGAGATAATAAAAAACAGGACACATTTATGAATGTATTCATTACATTTTTTCATCCCATTTAAATAAAATCACAAAACTTGGATTAAAATGGTCTCATCAGAATTTGTTTTTAAAATGGAAAAAAAATGTGTATTTTGAATTTGAGCTTAAATGAAAGGTGACAGGTATTGCCGCAGCTTACTCATCATTTTAACCACTACTTTTGGTGCACATTTCACTTTTTCAGGGTGTTGTGATAGCCATGGACAAAATAGCTAACAAAGTAAAAAAAATCAAGGAAAATGCAGCATTGTTGCAGCTGAATTGTATTAAGGCATTTTGCTGTGATGGAACTAAGGCACTTGCCATTGGGAAGACCGAGGATGGACAAGGTAAAATAAATGATTTAAAGAATTTTTATTATCTTTTAGAAGAAAATGATTTTTGCTGGTGGTGGTAAACTGGCCACAATATCCAAAGTCTTTGAAACTTTGGCAAGTATTGCTTTAACACTGTGGGATATCCTTTTACTTTCTACTCTTCTGCAATTACTATCAGTTTCTCAGCACTGCACATATGAATAAGGATAGTTAAAGAGTTTTCCCTCCTTCTCCAGCTAACATAGGCCAGAGACTACCTATTAAGCCTTTCTTCATTATACTGTTTAAACCTACACTCTTAAGCTTTTGGGCTTTTGTCAGCTCTGTCACATCAGTGACTTTGGCAGATCACTTCAGCTCTGTGTGCCTCTGAATCATCTGTAGAATAGGGATATTAATATTTAACTCTCAGGAGTACAGTGAAACTTTGTTAATGTTTGTACAGCTGTTAGATGGAAACTGCTATAGAAGCATAGACCATTACTTTTATTTTAGGTTCATTTCATTTGCTTTTCTGAGGTGCTATTTTTATTATTCTGTTCCCAGGATGGAAATTTTGAAATGGTGTATTTTTGTCTTTGATTCTTTTTCATTTGCTATGCTAATTAAACTGGATCTTTTCAAAAGGGAACAGTTAATTGCCTTTCCCTGGTAATTCAGCAAGGACAGTAGCTAGCAAAACTACAGGTTTGCATAATTCATGCATTTTCCACATGTGAAGCAGTCCTTGTTAATGCCCCATAGTTTTCAGTCAGATTGATTTCCAAGGTCAAATACAGCATTTTCATAAAGTTTTTCAACAAATACATACATATTTTATAATAGTTGGTATTTAGTGCTTGCACAGGTGAAGAAACAGTTGCAGTAGAAAGAACCAGTCAAAGTACAGATAAAATTTGTGCAGACTTTACTACATACCTCTGCACTGAGGTCTCTCAAAATGCTCTCTATTTTAATCCACAACATCTCTTGGACAACAGTTATAAAATAGGGTGGTTTGGGGAGTGCTGATATCTGACTGGGTAGCTGTAGGATGATGCCACCAACTTATTTTCACTTGTGGTCTAAATTGAATTTTTGGAAGGCATTAGTAGATACAACTTCTTTCCTCACTGGCTACTCCACGATGTATGTAGGGAAACAGTTCCTCTTTCGTCTAAGGTCCTGAATTGAGGTCCTGTTACCCTGTTCCTGGTTCTGTAAGAACTTTTGGGTTGTAGAGCCCAGTACAGTATGGGAGAAGACACAGATTCATGATAGGGAATTGCAACTCCAAATAGTATTCTTACTGTAATTTTTTGAGCCAGATTTTGTCACATTCCAGAACTTACAACCCAAGTACAATTTTTTTTTTTTAATATTGTACTTTCAGGACATTAAATTAGGGTTGAGGAATGCTAAAGCCTAGATTGATCTCAAATTGTTGAAGTTCACAGTGTTGTAAAGATAGTGCTAAGTACAATGCTTTCTTTTCAGGAATGAAATCTAGATAGTCATTACTTGCTGCTCCTTACTTGTGGATTAGGTCATTTCTGCAGACACCATATACAGAATACAAACCCCTTCATGGCACACAATCAGTTATAGCTTCCCATTATGTATGGGTGAAGTCTCAAGAGAAGAATGCTCTGTGCAATGTATACTGAACTGGTTTTTGCCACTGTTCTTAAAAGTTTTAATTGCCCTTTGCAGAAGGCCCTCCGTTCTCAGCAGAGTCATTTGATCGAATTCTTCTTGATGTTCCTTGTAGTGGGATGGGACAGAGACCAAATATGGCCTTTTCCTGGACTCTAAAAGAAGTGACATCGTATCAGCCATTGCAACGCAAGCTTTTCAGCACAGTATGTATGAATCATTAAACTACTAATGAAAACTACACATAGTTGTACAGTTAAGGGTTATATAAATGCAGCTTACCTCATCTGAACACAGTCATCCCTCAGTTTCTCCTGGCTCTCTAATACTTGGATGCTGTGATGTACAGAAGTCTTCTGTCCAGGGCAAATAAAAGCCCAAAATAAAGGACTTCCATAAAATAATGCTTCCCTGTTCCTGTGCTGACTCCTTCCCTTTCATTGTAGGGTCTATTCCAATTCTTTGTTGCTCCCTGGGTCTTCAGTTCTTGCACTGGCGCCACTGATGGACCTTTGTGTTCACCTAGCCCTTAGTGCACGACACAGCCTAAGCAAGATGTTTCTTTCCTCTAGGGTCTTCCCTGATCATTCCTCTTGATCAGAGAGTGAAAGGGCCGGGGGCTTTCTTCTCATCCGTGTAAGCCAAAATTAGGTCTCTAAATAACTAGGTCTCAAGCCTGTGCAGCTGCTTTGTTGCCTCAGGTCTTATCCTACACCTGCTTTCACCTCTTCCCCACAAGTCAAGTCTTCTTCATAGTAAGTAAGTCTCCTTTCAGGTCCTGTCCAGTGTTCCCTGTACGCTGTACAGTAGCACAGCTTCACAAGTGATTGATCAGCCCCGCCCAGTGAGGCTCAGCGCTCCGTGGGCGGGACTGACTGGGCAGAGCTGATTAATCACCTGTGAAGCCCTGCTGCCATGAAGCTTAGAGGGAATACTGGTTCTGTCATAGGCTTCTTGACACACATTGCCCTGTTCAGGTTCATTTGCTAGCTCCCTCTCCACAGAGAATCATCACAAAGCTTGGTATGCCCTCGGAGAGCCCTTCTCAACAAGTTTCTATTTCTTCCAGTTCTTCTCTGCCATCGAGAGACCCACAACAGACCTTCCCTCATCAAGGGTGAGCCCCATCAGCAAGCTGGTGCTTTTCTCCAGCTCCCCATTGTAGACCTACATTAAGTCTTATGTTAAACTTAAAAAACAACAAATAGACTGGTAGCACTTTATAGACTAACAAAACATATAGATGGTATCATGAGCTTTCGTGGGCACAGCCAACTCCGGTCATCTGAAGAAGTGGGCTGTGCCCACGAAAGCTCATGATACCATCTACATGTTTTGTTAGTCTATAAAGTGCTACCAGACCATTTGTTGGTTTTTAAGTTTATCCTGTACAGACTAACTCGGCTACCCCCTGAAGTCTTATGTTGTTGTTCTTGGGGTCTCTTTCATTTGGAAATTATTTCTGTCTACATATCTTGCCCTTTTTTTGAGCAGGCCTTGCTTCTAGCCATAGTACCCAGCATACCTGACCTAAAAAGGCTAATACTGGAGTAGGAATGTGTTTGGCACAAACTTGCCCCTGAAAGGCTAGCACGCTCTGATAGACAGGTACGCTTCACTGATAAAAATTTCAAGCTTCAGTTGATATCCGCCCCCCTCCCCCCGCTGCAGTGGAATTACCCACCCATCTCTTCTGAAGTTGAGAACTGTACTATTTCCTGTATCATCAAATCTATTTGGGGATTTCACATTTTTGTATCCTCTTCTTAAACTAGTTTACATTTAAGGGATGCTCTCTTGGATAGACAATCTGCAGAGTCAGTTGAATACTAGGAAGTCTTGGTGCTCTGGTTCCTATGAGGGATGTTAACAAGTAGCTGGCTAACCGTTTAACTAATAAGAAATTGCTTATTGGTTAACTGTCCTGGTTAAAAGCAACAAACCTCCCCTCCTCCCATGTGCTCTGCATTTAAAATTCAGGCTGAGTTTAAATTACAAACATTCAGGACAGCTGCCAGCCACCCCATGCTCTGTATCAGAGGCAGCAGTGTGGGACAGCAGCAGCCCCAGTCCATGAGGGGCCCTGGGCTCCCCGTGGACAGAGGTTGTTCTTGCATCTCACAAAGCAGCCTCTGTCCATGGGGCACCCAGGCGCCTCCTGCTGCTACAGAGCAGCCTCTGTCCATGGCATGCTGGGCTCGCTGCAGATAGAGGTTGCTTTGTGGGATGCTGGAACAACCTCTGTCCATAGGGAGCTCAGGGCCCCCTGTGGACTGGGGCTGCTGCTGCCCTGTGGGTGTTATGATTAAAAGAAACACACAGGATCTTTTTCAGGGGGATAAGGAAACATGCAGCATATGCATTCATGCACACACGCACACGCTGATGGAATAGTTACCAGTCTGTTGCTCGACTCAACTTATTGGCCAGATAAGTTGAGTACGAGGGAGGAGCCAGGTTCTTTTCAATCCGGACTGATGCTCCATGGTCTTAGCGGGACAAAACCCGAAGAACCATACTAGACACCCAGTCCTTTATAGGATTTTCCTTCCATGCAAGTCTATGCATTTTGCCTTGTCAGGCCTTAATCAGTCATTCACAATCACAATCAGTTTTTCTGCGACATATGTTTATCTGGAGGTTGTTCTCGCAGTCATCTGATATCAGTGTGCTGACGACCCCTCCGGGGTGTTGTCTTCTGGTGAAACTTGTCATTGGTTCCCTGTCAAGGGGTGCTTGCCACTAACTTGTCAATCTGCCTCCGTCCAGTTTGCGTATTCAGTGTGCTTTAGCTTAGCTGATAATTATATGGTGCTTCTGAGTCTCCGGCCCCTCCTCTGACCATTTGGTCATGCAGTGCCCTTCACACTTATCTCTCCTAAAACATTCTCTCTCTCTTTCACACAAACAATACATTTAGACAATTGCAGCGTGGGACAAAAGGGTACTTTTAGTCACTTCAACCAAGTTACAAAGTCTTTCAACGTTAAACTTCTTTCTGTCTATTACAAGGCATCACTGACATCACTATGCATTACAATATTCCATCCCTTCACTTTAACATCAGAACATGATAACATCAAACAGAGCTGGAGCTAAGTTAACAAAGCTGCCTGGCCTGTCTGAGGCCTACATCTTGTGTTTAAGTTTAATCCAAACCTTTTTCCTATAACATACATTCATTATAACTAACTTATTGCCTACAAAATTACAAGGCTACACAGAAGCCGATTTTTAAACTAGCTCCCCTCACGGATCGGCTCCCACTTGATACAGAGGCAGCAGTGTGGAGTGGCAGGGGGCTCCCTGGGAGTGGGGCTGGGAGCGCACTAGCTGCCAGCCCCACCCCCAGAGACCATCAAATAACCATGTAACTGCTAAGAATTGTTGTGGTTATACAATTACTAAAATAAACTATTTTTAACATCTCTAGTCCCTACTTCCAAGACACCTGGAGTGTGTCTAAACTACACCCCTCTACCGACAGAGGGATGTAGATTAGGCACATCGCTATCGCAAATTAAGTGGGGATTTAAATATCCCACGCTTCATTTGAATAGAAATGGCCGCCACTTTTTGCCGCCGTGATGCTTTATGCCTTGTGCAACGAGGTTTACAGGATCGGTCGGAAAAGGCTTTCCTTGTCGACCGATCCCCGTCTAGACTGCCGCTTTTTGCCTGCAAAGTGCTATGGCGGCAAAAAGCGGCGGCCATTTCTATTCAAATGAAGCGCAGGATATTTAAATCCCTGCTTCATTTGTGATAGCGATGTGCCTGTTGGCAGAAGGGTGTAGTTTAGATACACCCCTGGTCTTTTAGATCCTTATTACCTTGGTCAGAACAAGATGGGAAAACAGAAGCAGTTGTGTTCAGCTCATTTTTCCCATATTCCCATCTGACTGAGTCAGAGGAAGGAAATTTTAAATCTGTACCTAGAAACCTTCAGATACATAATACAAGATCAGTTGTGTGCCCCTTTCAAAAGACTTATGTTTTTCTTAGAGACTGTGATAGGTATCAAATACTATTAATCTTAGAGCCTAAGAACATCTTAGATATATAAAATTTCTTCATATTTGAGCTCGAGTAACTAAAGTACAATAATGTAATAGGAAATGACATTCTTTTTTAACCCTTTAGTTCCTTCATTTTCAACAGAAGATAACAGACTAATAATCATAATTTCATAATATGTGGGAACAAAATCACTTGTCAGTCAGTGATCAGAAAACTCTATGTCCACATTTGGCTTTTGCTGATGAAAATAAATCCAATCTACATCTGGATGAGTTACATAGAGATTTCCAAAGGGCTGTTTTACAGATCTGGAAGGAAGAGGTCACTTCCCTCCTCCCAGTAAGCTCTAATGCTATTAGGGCGGGAAAGGCTTTCTGATTGGTAGGCTTCTGTAATACAAACACTCATCTTTCTTCTAGACATGAACTTGGAAATATTAGGTCTTTTATTGCGTCCCTTAAAAGGGACAAAATATCTATATACAATTAGCAGAATGCCTGAGTCATAGACAGAAAGATTCTGGCTTAAATATGTGTTACATTTACCTACTGTACCATAACAGTTCCAAATATATATGCAAATCATAATTAACCTTTAAGAAAACTTACTTTACTATTGTATTGCACAAAGTAATTACGCATGTAAGTTTCAGAGGGTAGCCTTGTTAGTCTGTTCCAGCAAAAACAATGGGCAGTTCTGTGGCACCTTAAATGAACAAATTTATTTGGGCATAAGTTTGATAGGATTGGAACCTGCTTCAGAAGCATCATACATTTGTTAGTCTTTAAGGTGCCACAAGACTCCTTGTTGTTTCTGCAATGAAGTTGTTTATACCATGGACGCTGAACCACAGTTTCTTTCTAGGCAGTGAAATTGCTGAAGCCAGGAGGCATTTTAGTGTATAGTACATGTACAATTACACTGTCTGAAAATGAGGAGCAAGTCACCTGGGCCCTGGAAACTTTTCCCTGCCTCCAGCTTCAGTCACAGGTAGGAACAGTTTCAGTTTACTACATGCAGTTCAGTATGCAGGTTTTATCATTGAAATTTTAAGCAATATGCCAAAGAATTCTTCTGTAGAATGCTGCTCTGGAAACAGTGAAGAAATGGTGTGTGTGACTTCATAATTGCAGGCATTTTTAGTTTCTTCAGATATGAATAGTGTTTGGATTTTTATACATCTATTTGATCTGTGTCAATACAATAATAGCTGTGCCATGACACTTAAAATACTCCTTGCTGGTGTGTGGTAAGATATTGCTCAGTAGAATACAATAAAGTACATTTAAAACCACTGTGTAGCAAATACGGAAACTTCTGGTATGTAGTATCCATAGGTAGTTAGAAATGGATTTGCAATTAAAAGTACTTGAGGAACAGGAAAGTCTTGTCACTGGTAAGTGACAACACAGTGTTGACCGAGGAAAATAGTCTTCAATGAAGTCTTCTGTTAGCATCCTAGATGCTGTATGTTGCTGCAGTATTGTACTTTGTAACAACTAACATCCTCTTCTCTTCTCCCCCGTCGAGGAGTGCTCTGCTCTGAGCCTCCCAACCCCCACCTTTAGGCAGGGTAGGGGGGCTGAAGGCCCCTCCCCCTCCTGATTTGTACAGGACATTGCTGTCTGTTCCCATTCATCAGGGAGGGAAGGGACAGTGCACAGTTTGCTGCATTCTTCACTCTGACTGGGGAGTACAGGGGGCAGACGAGTCTGAACCTGCTGGAGTTGTAGCAGCCATTGAAAGGTGCTTCTGACCTGAGCCCAAGCTGCTGCAATGAGAGGGGATTGGGGTAGTTGTCTTTCCCCATGATAGCATGCATACTGAAGCTCTCATCCCCATCCCCACTCCAGAGCAATGAATTAAATGAAGCATGTGCATTATTAATTTTATTTTCCAAAAACATGCATTTATTAAGGGACTTGAGAAATGCCAGGTAAATCTTCTAGTAAGTTATAAAGCAAATGATGTAAATAGAAAACCTCCCATTGATGACAGTATTGTTAGGATTTCACGCATGAAGTTGAACAACATTCACTCACTATTGTTTTCTATGGAGCTGTATAGGTAGCAGCCACAAGCTCTGTTTAAACACTTGATATTTCACCTGAATAACAGTTTTATTTAATTCTAAAACCAATTAATATAGAGTTGGGTTTACATTTCTGAAACTTTAAATTAAATACATTGCCTCCTTGTACGTGTGTGTGGTACATGGAATTTTTTGCCAGGGTTAGCACCTGTATTGTATGAAGTACTGGTGTTTTGCGTCTAATGTTTTAAAATTAGGGAGTGACCTTAAACCAGGTATATTCCCACAATGTTTCCATATACATTTTATGATTTTTGTGTAAGTAGATTTCCAGTAGCATGAGCCAACATGCTCTTTCCTTTTCCTTATAAAGGAATAAAACAGAGCAAACTCCTGGAGCTAGGAACAGCTTGGCTTTGGTTCATATAGAAATTACATATTAAATGTTCAATTAAAATTATTCTACCAGTGTGTTACACTACATCTTTCTGTACATAATTTCTTGCTGAGTTAATATTTTAATGTGTTTTTAATTAATCAAAACAGTAATTGCAGACTGATGTAAATAAAATGCTTTGCTTTCTCACTCAAAGGAACCATGTATTGGAGGAGAAGGCATGATGGGAGCTGGATTGTCACATGATCAGCTAAGGCTGCTGCAGAGGTTTGATCCATCCAGTGTGACTTCACATGGAATGGATATTAATTCCTTGCAGGATTCTAGGGAAGAAGACCTGATCTTGCTGGCAAATAAAGACTGCATAGGATTTTTTATTGCAAAATTTATTAAATTGAACAGCAAATAGGCATTTAACAGCACAATCTGGAAAAAAACAGCTGTTTGAGTTAAGAATTATCCACCTGTTAACTATTTCTTCTAGTGCATTGTCATCAAACCAACAGGCTGATGACATGCTTTGGATCAGTGAAATCTCCCAGCTGCTCCACTGGAATAGAGCCACAGACTGGAGCAAGAAAGTCATAGTTGCAGGAGCTGTTGATTCATTTTTAAGTCTCTCTCTAGTTTTTGTATTCGTGGCAGATGGAAAAGTAAATGGATTCAGATTTCTGCTTGTTGACTTGATGTGAATAGTATTGCAGGTTACAATTACCTCTTGTTATTGTGTTTTCACTTGTTGATTTAATGTGTACAGCTCTGCAGAGGGACAGGTTTAGCTATGGGAATTTAAATTTTATAAAATGCAAAACCCCCCAGATTAAATTAATTGAAAAAGATAGTCAAATTTTGCAAAGAATAATTTTTCTGGGGGGGGGGGGTTACAAATAACTTCATCACTGAATAGGGACATGAAATAGTCACATCTCACGAAGAGCTGTTTTATAAATTAATAACATCCCATACACTCTCTCCCTCTCCCTCTCCCTCTCCCTCTCCCTCTCCCACTCACACACCAATTAGGTTTTGTAGCATGAATTTTACAGCAACGTATGTATACCACCTCTCTCACTGCAGGGAATCAAAAATACAATGCTTCAAAGTCAAACTTGCCATATGTAAGTCTGGATCAGTTCAGAAACAGCAATACTGGATTGGTTGACCTGTGACAGTTTTAAAGTCCAATATCACTTGCAACATGAGGGCTGCAGTTTAATCATCTATGCCAGTGGGATGGTGAAAACCTAAGCTTTTTCATGGCACAGAGTACCACATTCCTGTCGCTACCTCAATGATTGTGGGATAGCCAGTTGTAGAATTCAGAGAATCATGGAAGTGTAGGGTTGGAATGGAACTTGGTCATCAAGCACAGGTCCCTGCACTGAGGCAGGACCAATTAAACATAGACCAGTGGTCACCAACCAGTAGATCAGGGACTACTAGTAGATCTTAGAGCCTCTGACGGGTGATCGTGACTGGTTTGGCCAAAAGGCTATCAAGTGCCAGCACTTTGGTTGCCCCCCCCCCCCCTTACTGTGCATCTCTTGCTCTTTGCATTCGAGCTGCCTCCTTTCTCCCAACACACTCACACTTCTTGAGAGCCTCCTGCTTTCTGGGAAGGGCTGGGAAGGGAGTGGAGGGGGAGCTGATGTCAGGGTGCCCCCTCTTGTACCCCGTATTCTATCACCGCAGAACGGAGGGGGCACAGCAGAACTTGGGATGGAGTTTGCTGTCTGCTTTTGAGAGTGGTGCAGGGCCGGAGCAGAGGTGAGTCTGCCTTAGCCCCACTGCACCACCACTCAGAAGCCACCTGAGGTAAGCAGTGTCCAGCTTGAGGCAGCTCTTAACCCCTGCCCTAGTCATGAAGCCCCTCCTACACCCCAACTCCCACTCACTCACAGTCTCCATTACCAACAAGTGATCTGTCTAGTATTTTTAAGTAGATCCTGATTGCCTTCAAAGTGATCTTGTGCTTAAAAAGGTTGGAGTTTATTGACCTAGACCATCCCTGACAGGTGTTTGGCCAACCTGTTCTTAAATACTGTAACAGGCTTTCAAGCTGTTACAGAGTCTCATCAGTGGTTAACTACCTTTATCACTATTAGATAGAACATTTTCACTATCTAGTCCTGTTATGTCTCCCATCTTCATGGAAGATACAAGAACAATTGGGCACCATTATTCCCTGTAAGCTGAGTGCTTGTGGGGCCACTCAGGAGAAATTCAGATGCCACACAGTTGATTTGAAGCGTGCCTACAGTTTTGTGTTTCTGTTGGTGATGCACATTTGCACATGCCTTGGAAGCACACAATTTATTCCTCATATGGATGGAGAAGATTAGAAGGAACATCGTAGGACTCTGTTGTCTTTATAATAGCCTTTAACATACTTTAAGACAGTTACCAAGTCACCCCCCACCTCCCAGATGTCTTTTCTTAAGACTTAGCAGGCTCTGGTTTTTTTTTTTTAAATCTTTCCACAGAGGTCAGGTTTGCTAAACCAGTGGTCCTCAAGCTTTTTAGCGTCATGCCCTTAACACCTCTGTCCCTCCCCGCTGGCACTGGGTCTATGACTTACAGCGGGTGCACAAGAATAGGAGGTGCTACATCTCGGTGTGGGGCCAGGAGGTTGAAGGTCAGGACTGGAGTCACAATGGCACAGCCATTGCTGAGTTTTGGGCAGGACTGGGGACTGTCCTGTGCCCCTCAGATGTTCTTTTGTGTGCCCCACAGTTTGGGGACCATTGCACTAAGTTTTTTATTATGGGTGTACTTGTTTTGACTTTTCAGTTTATCCACCTCTTTCCTAAAGTAGTGATTGACTGTTACGTTCATGTCTTACATACCTGTTAACACATGTGGGGATATTAACCTATTTGAAAATGTTGTTTCATATTCAGTTTGTGATTCATTCTAGCTCCCAGCCCTTTTTCCCTGCAGGCATACCACCAAGCCAGTTAGCCCTCTTTTTCTTTCTCTCTCTCTCTCTCTAAGTGAAGTACTTGGATTTCTGACCAGTTCTCCAAGGTAATTTTGAATTTTACCCCTGACGTACTTGCAACCTCTTCCTAGCTTGCTGTCATAGCATAGGCTCCACTCAGTTGTTAATGACATCATAGTGACATGATGCTTCCTTTCCTCCATCTCCATTGGAACGCTGTGGGGGCTAATGTAGTCCAAACTGCTAGAGACAGAATCAGTGCTTAGTGCAAAACTGTTAACTGCTAGCTGATCAGGAGCTATCAGATCTGAATTGAGAAGGGAATTAAAAAAAGATGGCAATGAGAACTGGTTAACTTTAATAAGTTTACAAAAATGTGTACTGATCCTGAGTGCCTATAGCTATTTGGGGTACTTACACAGTTCACTCAGGCTATGTCTACATTGCAGCTTCTTGTGCAAGAATGGCTATTCTTGCGCAAAGACCTACCGAGCGTGGACACTGCACACGCGTTCTTCCACAAGTAAATTTACAGTACAGCGTCAGAAAACAGGGCTTCTTGCGCGAGAGCTCTGACGCTCCATATCAGGAAGAAGCCTTCTTGCGCAAGAGGGCAGTGTGGACAGGCAACCAAGAGTTTTTGTGCAAGAACTGGCCTTCCAGGAAAAAACCCAAGTGGCCGCTTGGACACTCAGTAATCGCACTCACAGCTCCTTATTTTCTGGTTGCCGGACCGTGCCCCCCGCCCCCCCACAACCTCCTGCCTTAAAGCCACATGCAGCCTGCAGATGCTGCATGGTAGCAGCAGCACAGCCAGCAGCTCCACCACACAGCTGTGCCCTGCTTCACCCAGAAGCCCAGATGTCTGCTCCACAGCCACCCCGAGAGCCTGTACCCTCCGCCCAGCAGCCACCCCGAGAGCCTGTACCCTCCTCCCAGCAGCCACCCCAGGACTCCCCGCAGGCCCAGAGGGGGCAGGAACCGATACCTGCCCCCACTACGAGCGCTTCTACACCATCCTTGGCAAGACAGCAGTCCCAGGACCCTCACTGGCAGTGGACATATGCCTGCATCCCCCAGTGACCAGGCCACCTGATGTGGAGGAGGAGGGTGACCTGCCCAGCGGGTCCAAGGATGAGGGTAACGACCGCAACAGCACCATCACCCTGCACCGGAGCCAGCGCTTAGCAGCCAGGATGTCTCCCGGGCCTCATCTGAGGCTGGTGATGGATCCTCTGGTGAGTGTTGCGCTTCTCACTTGCAAAGGCGGGGGGAGGCATGTACCCAGGGGGAGGGGGAGGGAGCGTCACTCAAGCAGTTCGAGCTGCATGCCGTGCAGCAGCATGCAGCACGTGCAACCTCGTGCAGCCTAACTGTGTGGCATGTCGACACGGCAGGCAGCTCCAGGGCATGCCCAGGACCCTGCTGCTCACACACGTCCTGCCCGGGGGAGGGAGGGGGAAGGAGAATGGCTGGAAGCAGCCATGGCCCAAGAGCTCAGGCCAGAGCCCCCACCTCCCAAAGGGTGCCGCACACGGACAGCATGCAGCCATGCCTGGCTGTGCGACACAGCAGCTGCTCCTGGGAAAACCGCAGTGAGCCAGCCCTGTGAGCACGGCCCCCACGAAGCCGCTCAGCTGCTCCCAGCCCCTAGGCAGCCCCCAGGAAAGCCCGTCACTGCGGCCACACACTTCCCTGGGCTACTTGTCTGAATGCTGGGGGGATGGGGAGCTGGGAAGTGGCCAGCCCAGGCCTCTGGCCACTTGAGTTTTGCTGCAAGGATGGTACTCTCCCCAGTAGTCCTGGTTCTGTCTCGGAGGACATCAATTGACAGTAGTCAGAGAACCCAGACCTCGTCTTCCATGCTTGCTCCCATGCAATGTGGGGATGTGTATGCAAACATGACTACAGCATCAATGGTGTGTTGCTCACAGACAGTGACAGGAGTCAAAGCCATGTGCTCTACCTTGGGGAGGGAGTGTACACAGTGCAATGCAGACACACATAAGAACGGCCATACTGGGTCAGACCAAAGGTCCATCTAGTCCAGTATCCTGTCTGCCAACAGAGGCCAGTGCCGGGTGCTTTAGAGGGGGTGGACCAAAGACAATGATTAAGTGATTTGTCGCCTGCCATCCATCTCCAGCATTTGACAAAAAGAGGCCAGGGACGCCATTCCTTACCCCCTAGCTAATAGCCTGTTATGGACCTCACCTCCATGAATGTATCGAGCTCTTTCTTTAACTGTGTTATAGTCCTAGCCTTCACAGCCTCCCCTGGCAAGGAGTTCCATAGGTTGACACACCACATGCCAAATGGCCAAGACACACACACAAGGGGTCTTCATTCACAGTGATGTTTCCTAAGAGTTACAATCCATGGAGGATCACTTTACTCCAGGGAGTCCTTTATGGGAACATACACACAGGGGACCAATTGGGCCCAAGCCACAGTTGTGTGGTGTGGCCTGGGGCTCAGGGCAGAGGGCACAGGGTCAGAGACAGTGTGGGCAGGGCTGCCTGACCTTCTCATCGTTTTCTGTGTTCTCTGCAGCAGGACCGCCCAGGAGCGAGGGACCCTCCAGCCCTGCGGCGGCAGCACCACCAACCACCCAGGCACCAGTCCAGTGGGCCAGGCAGCAGGACCAGCTCCTCTGGCGGCACGTCTAGGCCGTTGAATGGATCGAGGTGGCAGTCAGCAGAAACATCAAGGCTGACCTAGAATGGCGGCAGCAGGCGTGGGGGCAGTTCCTCCAGAGGTGCAACTGGATGTGCAACACGATTACCACCCTGACGTTGCAAATCATCATGCCATACGCTATAGCATGGCCTTGCTACATATTCCTGCCCTCCCCTCCCTGCCATGCCTATGCCCCCTCCAGCTGACCCTCCTTTTGCCATTGCCATGCCCGCACCTGCTGCACCCCATCCTGCCCACATCCCTGTGCTGCCTGCCCCAACACGGCCTGAAGGACGCTGAAGCCTCTGCACCTATGGAGGCACTGGCAGGAGCAGTCCCTCCCAGCAATAGCTCCCCCTCCCAGTTCAGAGCCCCTTCCCCCTCCCACTGACCACCCTTCTTCCCTATGGTAAATAAAAATAAGTTTCCTCTTTGAACAAAAAAACGGTTTTGTTTATTGGGGGGTGGGGGGGAGGGAAGGGTTGGGGTTGGGAGGAAGATGTAGATGGGAGACAGAAGTGACCCCACTGTGGGGCCTAGGAGAATATGTCCTTCAGGGCCTCCATCATGGTGCATCTGGCAGCTGGCGGCTGTGCGGGGCTGCTCAAATGCCCGGCCCTCAGCTACCATCCACGCCAGGAGGAAGGCCTCCCCCTTCTGCTCCACTATGTTGTGGAGTACATAACATGCTGCCACAACCTCAGGATGGGTGAGCAGACAATGGAAGCACGCCTTCAGCCATCCAAAGGCTCACTCAATCTGGTTGCGGGCCCGGTTCAGGTGCTGATTGAAGCGTTCCCGCCCGGGGTCCGTCCGGTGTATGGCTGCATCAACCAGGGCATGAGGGGGTAGGCCACGTTCCCCACAATGCAGAGAGGCATGTGGACATCCCCAACTGTAAATTCCCGCTGGGGGAAGAAAGTGCCCGCCTCCATCCTGCGATACAGGCTGGAGTTATGGAGGACGCGGGCATCATATGCCCTGCTGCACCACCCCACATAAATGTCTGTGAAGCAGATACGGTGGTCCACGAGGGCCTGGAGCACCACGGAGATGTACCCCTTTCGGATTATGAAATTGGATGCTTGATGTTCTGGTGCACAGATGGGGATGTGGGTCACATCCATGGTTCCCCTGCAGTTGGGGAACCCCCAGGGCAGCGAAGCCAGCCACTGTTGCATCCATGTCCCACAGGCAGATGACCCTTTGGAGCAGGATGTCATTGACGGCACGGACAACTTGCAGAAGGGCACATAGAAACACAGGGAATGCACTGAATGAGGCAGGGTAGGTGCATGAGCCCTTGGGGGCTGCCCGCACCCCTCTGATGCCCTCTGCCCCCAAACACACCAGGGCCCCCTCGCACCAGAGCCCCCACCATACCAGCAGGCCTGTGTGAGGGAGGGATGGCACAAGGTGATGGGGCTTCCCCCACCTTTCCCCTCAGCCTGGAGTCTTCCCTTCCCCCGGGCAGGGAGTGTGGTACCACCCCCCCAGGACTTACCTGCATCAACACAGCACCAACTGTGGACCTGCCCACCCTGAACTGGTGTGCCACCGAGCGGTAGCTGTCTGGGGTGGCCAGCTTCCATAGGGTGATGGTGACCCTCTTGTTCACGGGGGTGGCGGGCCACAGCTGGGTGGTACGTCTCAGGAGCACAGGGACGAGCCAAGCACACAGCTCCAGGAATGTCTGCTTTCGCATCCTGAAGTTCCAGAGCCACTGCTGGTCATCCCATTGCTCCAGGATCAGCTGGTCCCACCAGTCGGTACTGGTGTCCAGTTTCCAATATCGCCTCTCCACGATTGGGTGGGGATGCCACCGCATCCGGGGCGAGGGCGTCCAGAGCGAGCTCAGTGTCGAGCTCCTGCAGGAGTAGTGCGGCGGCATAGAGCAGCATCTGCATGCACTACAAAATGGCCGTGTGGGGCCAGAGCAGGCACAGGGCCACCCCTGGCTCCACGGCACAGCAAGGAGAAGGCAAAAGGCACAAAGCTGTGGTGACCAATAAGGCAGAGGGCAACCACAACTAGCACTGCTACTGCTTTCAGTCCCTACAGGAGGTCCCAGAGCATGCAACAGGAGAGAAATGGCTGTCCAAGGAGATCCCTTTAAGCATGCGTCTCAAAGGAGCTCCAGCCCCCGCCCCTGGAAAGTCCTGGTGCCCTTTTGCCCTCTCCAAAGTAGTTCCAGGGGGAAGTCTTTGTGCAAGAGCGTCCCGCGAGTGTGGATGCTCTCTTGTGCAAAAGCACATGGCTTTTGCGATGCACTTTCACCAGTGTGGATGCACTCTTGTGCAAGACCTTTTGCACAAGAGTTCATGCGCAAAATGGTTCTTGCTCAAGAAGCCTGAGTGTAGACGTAGCCCGAGTGTTAAGGCTTATTAGTGTTGGTCCCCTTTATTATGGGAGCCTCTCACTTTTACTCGGAGGCTCCTTTGAGGGGCTAATGGTGATTGTCCCTGGAGGGGAGAGATCCTGGCTGTGCCTGTGGCTGAGAAGGACTACATAACCCTGCATAGACGGTAACTGTGGCTTCTTGGAAAAGTGCTGCCTGGGCTATAGCACAGAAGACAAGCTGACTCTGGGTCCAAAGAGAGCCAGAATGATCTGCCCAGGGAACCAGCGCTGCTGGCATTTGGTGGCGCCTGCTCCATTGGCAGAGGAATTTTTCAGCTGGCTGCCTGCCTGGACTGACATACAACATGCACAGTGCTGTCTCCACTTGAGCTGCAGACCTTCAAGCGTACCCACTCAAGCAAGTGAATCCAGAGGAGGGCACGCTCTGGGGTGGGCTAAATGGTGGCAGTGTAAATACCAGCTAGCTAGGTTTCCTTTCGTTCTGTGTACTTTAATTGATAGAAGGTGTGTTAATTCTAATGTAATCAATTAGATGTCTTTTATAATTGTTTTGGAGGTAGATCCAGATTACTGGAATAGTTTTATTCCTGGAGACTCCCAAGGCATACCATTAAGTGTGTACAGGGGCAGCCAGGTGGACGCACCGCCACTGTATATTCCTTTAGGGGCAAGGGACTGCAGCAAGGAGGTGGACAGGGAATCCTCAACTATACAACATCACCACTGGGGTACTCAGGATCTCCTTATATGTTAAAAACATCAGGCGCCCAGGCACACGGGTGAGTGCGGCCTGCTCCTGATTAGCTGAGAGAGGAAAGGGGGGGGTTACATTAGTTTATCCAGTCCTTTGTTTCCTATACAAGGAATATTGTTGAATTGGCAAGTTGTAGGAATGAAAAAGATGGGTGCAAGTCAAACAACTTAAATTCATGGATTGGTGGGGGGATTTTTTTCCTTCTTTGTGATCAACAACTGTTAAAATGATTGCTTACAAAAATATGTCAGTAACTATATTTGGTTCATGTGATCGGCATGAATAGTATTTTCTTCTGAAAAGGAAGATAACTTTGAGTTCACTTCAGTCTGGATCCTGTCCAAGATGCTACTGCTTTATTTGCAATTAAAGCAACTGCTTACAAGTTAAATCATTTTGTTACTAAAATGTCACTGTGGTTTGTTCTGAAATTTAGGCTTTTGGCTAAGGTTGATTATACTGACGTACATTGAGATGAGTAGGGAACTTCTTATCTGCTGCTTTTGATTTGCATTCAGAGTAGGAGTTGTGCTGAGAACAGTGAAGTTGGAAAAGGCAGCAGAGTTGAATTGTGTCAGGCATATTGTGCCCTTTCCTACAATGATTTAAAAAAATTTCTCTCTAGAGAACAGGCTGTGCAGGAACTAATCTATATACAAGGTGCTCTCAGGAAGAAACAAGCCTCTTTTCTCTTTTTTAACTAAATTATAAACAACCCCAGCTTCAGTTATTTCTACTGCAACCTCGCAATGTAATGCCAAGGCCCAAATTGCTTTATAGCTCATATCCATTTGCAAGCTGCTTCTGACCCAAAAGGGATTACTGAAGATTGTAGGCTGTTTTCCCTTCTGCTTTGAACTACAGAAGTGTGCCGTCAACATCGAACTTGTGATCCCAAAGTTCAGTTATCCACCTGGACTGCCTATGGGCACATGATTATTCCTTTTATAGTGTCTTTGTCTTATATGAGAAAACTAATCTATCCAAAAGGGATGTGGCTACCCTAACTTTTCTACTATATGGGGATATGGGGTGGATGACACAAACTGTACCTTTTTTCTTAACTTTGCTACATGAAAGTTGTATTAAAAGAAACTCTGATTAAAAAAAATCGATTACTTTTAAATAGTCTGAGTAATCAAATAACTGTCATTTAGTAATTGTTTAAAAAATTTTTTTGGCTGGAATACTTACTAAAAAGTAAATGTTTGCATGATTCTGGATAAATATTTTTTTGTCATAAAAATCAGGGCTGAGTTTAGAAATACAGTAGTATTATTTCAATTTGATTGCAAAAAGGGATACTTAGTCTCAAAATCATATTTGAATACTTGTTTTTTCTTTCCAGTATTTATTTCTCAATCCATCTATATTTGTCTGTCTCGAGCAGCTATGGGTAATAATTTTAGAAGAGAAGCCAATTCACAAATTTTTGAAGTGGCCCCAGGCCACCCAAGAGCCTGGGGCAGAAGGGGTGGGGCCAGGACATTTCTGTCCTCCCCTGCTCACAGACCCTGATTGGCATGGGGTGAGGGGGTGCACGAAGTCTCCCCCCCCCAAAGGGAACCACCATCTGTTCTGAACAGCTGGCAGTTCCTTCTACACCCCTGTGCCCCTGGTGGCGAGAGAAGTTTTGGAACGCTCCCACCTCCCCTCAGGGCCTGGGGGCGGGGGAGCGCAAAAAGTCTCTCGCTCCCTGCCCCCACACTGCAAGGGGTGTGTGGCACTTAAGAGTGAACTGCCAGCTGGCAGTTCACTCTAAGTGTTGCCCATCCCTTGTGGGAGAGGAGACTTTGTATGCTCCCCCAGCCCCGTGCACTGATTGGCTTGGGGATGGGGAAGTGACAGGGCATCCACAGGTCGGATCAACCTACGTGGTGGGCCGGATCTGGCCTGCAGAGGCTCTCTTGCCCACCCTAGAGAATGTAAATTTATATAAAGTACTCCCATTTAATTACTCTTTGTATGGTGATAGACTGGCCTGGTTATAGTAGGTTTCACTCTGTAGTGATTGTGCACTACCTAGTGCAAAATATTAAAATCCCAAATGAAGATGTTGAACATTGAATAAGAGAGGATTCTTGCTACAAAATCTAGATCCTGTGTTTATCTGACCACATCCTATTAAAAACTACAACAAAAGCAGTTTAATCTGTTTGTAGAAATGGTTAGAGATTAGCGGTGGCAGGAGCGGGAGGAACCTTACAACAGTGCCAACTCTAGATATTCATCTTCATCAACGTAAAGGTATTTATAATATCATGAAGGCTGATGTAATTTGTTAAATTGTAGGACCATGTGCCAATATAAGCAAAGAGTTCTTAATGAGAAAAGAGGCTAACCATTGTGACGAATGGTCTTTTTTTAAAAAAAGCAGAATAATATTTGTCTTTATTTCTAAGTACAGTACCCACTTTGTTTTGTTGTTTAACATTAAACGTTTTATGTTCTGTAGAACAACAGTTAGAGAATGACATTTTCTAATCTTCATCATACAATTTAGTACCAGATTCGATTATATACTTTTATAATTTGTTGAAAGGCTTATTTGCAGGGGTGATCATATTAACAAAATATGTATTAGTTAAAGAAATGAAGCTTTGATCTGATATTACATCCTGTGTAACTCTTTGGCATTTTATTTATTTATTTATTTATTTATGCTGCCTAGGGGGACACCATTACAAAATGTTGAGCTATAGAAAGAATGGTGACCTTATGTGCCAGTGTAATCCAGTTCTTATATTAAAAACTGGAATGTAATTTAAGAGACATTCTGGGAATTTCACTCTGAGAATCAAAGCAATATTAATTTTAAAAATACTCACAGGAAAATGGCACATGCATATTACATCTGCCTAATTGTGAGGGAATGAAACATTTTGGAAAAGATGTGAGAGATACAGGCAGAATGTGTAATAGAACAGGTCATGCTGGTGGGGGAGTGGAAGTATATGTGAAAGAAAGCGTAGAATCAAATGAAGTTAGAATGTAAATGAATCAAACTGTTCAATAAAATCTTTATGGATAGTAATTCCATGCGCTAAGAATATGAATATAGCAGCAGGGATATATTGCCAATCACCTGACCAGTACCGTGATAGTGACTGTGAAATGCTAAGGGAGATTAGACAAGCTACAAAAAAACAAACAAACACAATGGGAGATTTCAGCTATCCCCATATTGACTGGGTAAACATCATCTCCAGGTGAGATAAGTTTCTTGGTACCTTAAATGACTGCTTCTTCAAGCACCTGATTCTGGAACCCACAAAAGGAGAGGCAATTCTTGATTTAGTCCTCTAAGTGGAGCGGAGGATCTTGTCCAAGAGATGACTATAGCTGGACCACTTGGAAATAGTGACCATAATATAATTAAATTTAACATCCCTGTGGTGGGAGAACTAGCAAAGGAGCCCAGAAAAGGGAACTACACAAAAATGAGGTTAGTTAAACAGAAATTAAGGGGTTCAGTGCCAAAAGCAAAAGTGTTCTGCAAATTTAATGGAAACTTTTCAAAGACACCATAATAGAGGCTGAACTTAAATGTATACCCCAAATTAAAAAAATCAGTAAAAGAACCAAAAAAGTGCCACTATGGCTGAACAACCAAATAAAAGAAGCAGTGAGAGATAAAAAAGGCATTGTTTAAAAAGTGGAAGATAAAGCGTGGTGAGGAAAGCAGAAAGGAGCATAAACTCTGTCAAATGAAATGTAAAAATATAATTAGGAAGGCCAAAAAGAAATTTGAATAACAACTAGCCAGAAATTCAAAAAGTAATAGCCAATTTTTTTAAGTATATCAGAAGTGGGAACCTGCTAAACAACCAGTGGGGCCACTGGACGATCAAGATGCTAAAGGACAATAAGGTCGTTGCAGAGAAAGTAAATATATTCTTTGCATTGGTTTGCACAGCTGAGGATGTTAGGGAGATTCCGAAACCCAAGCCATTCTTTTTAGGTTACAAATCTAAGGAATTGTCCCAGATTGAGGTGTCATTAGAGGAGGTTCTGGAACAAATTGATGAACTAAATAGTAACAAGTCACCAGGACCAGATGTCATTCACCCAAAAGTTCTGAAGGAATTCAAATGTGAAGTTGCAGAACTAACTAGTTTGTAATCTAGCCTTTAAATCTGCTTCTGTACCAAATAACTAGAAGATAGCTAATGTGACACTAATTTTCAAAAAGGGCTTTACAGCAGGGCTATTCAACTTTGAAAACCCCAGGGCCACAATGATACTCAGCAAGTGCTGAGGGCCGCAACTTAAGTGTGGTTGCATATACATGCAAATATATATGCAAATAACTTCTTTCACATTTATGGGCATGAATACAACGATTAGGGCAAGACTGCACAACAGCAGGTCCAATTTAAGTCAGTTCTGCTGATATTAATAAAATGCAACATTTACCTGATTTCCACACATATGACAGCACTTTTAGGGTATGTCTAGACTACATGCCTCTGGCGACAGAGGCATGTAGATTAGGCTACCCGGCATAGGAAAATGAAGCGGCGATTTAAATAATCGCCGCTTCATTTAAATTAAAATGGCTGCCGCGCTGAGCCGATCAGCTGTTTGTCGGCTCAGCGTGCTAGTCCGGAAGCTCCGCAGTTGACATAAAAGGCATTTGTCGACCTCCCCGGTAAACCTCATCCCACGAGGCGTACCGGGGCGGTCGACAAATGCCTTTGATGTCGACCGCGGAGTGCCCAGACAAGTGCGCTGAGCCGACAAACAGCTGATCGGCTCAGCGCGGCAGCCATTTTAATTTAAATGAAGTGGCGATTATTTAAATCGCCGCTTCATTTTCCTATGCCGGGTAGCCTAATCTACATGCCTCTGTCACCAGAGGCATTTAGTCTAGACGTACCCTTAATGAGCAATGGGAGTCCAGGAATTTAACTACTAAAACCGCATATCAACAGAAGACAATTATATTGACTCGCCATTGTAGAGTGTGTTCCTTGTGGAGGCCATGTTCAAAGGATCCCACCCATGGGCCGCGTGTTGAGTCCTGTGTAAACCCAAACCGCACTGTGGGCTGCAAACAAATGGGCCGTGGGCCATGTGTTGAGTAGCCCTGCTCTATAGGTTATCCTGGCAATTGCAGATTGGTAAGTGTAGCTTCAGTAATGGGGAAATGTGTTGAAACTATAGTAAAGAACAGAATTGTCAAACACAGATGAACATAATTCATTGAGAAAAGTCTACATGGTTTCTGTAAAGGGAAATCATGCCTCACTAATAATTTTTTGCGGGGGGGGGGAAGGGAGTCAACAAGCATGTGGGCAAGGAGAGCCAGTGGATATAGTGTATTTAGATTTCCAGAAAGGTCCCTCACCAAAGGCTCTTAAGCAAAGTAAGCTGTCATGGGATAAGAGGAATGGTCCTGTCATGGATTGATGACTTGTTATAGGATAGGAAATAAAGGGTAGGAATAGTTAGCTCTCAGAATGGAGACAGGGTAACTAGTGGTGTTCCACAGAGGTCTGTACTGAGACCAATCCTATTCAACATATTCATAAATGATCTGGAGAATGGGATAAACAGTGAGGTGGCAAAACTTGCAGATGACATTAAACTGCTCAAGAGAGTTAAGACCAAAGCAGACTGAAGAGCTTCAAAAAGATCTCACACAACTAAGTGATTGGGCAACTATGAATTTTAATGTTGATAAATAGATTTGGATTGGAAAACCTAATCCAAACTACACATACAAAATAATAGTGACTAAAATAGCTATTACTGCTCGAGAGAGAGAGATCTTTGAGTCATTGTGGATAGTTTTTTAAAAACAGCCACTCAATGTGCAGCAGCAATAAAAATTAAAAAAACACACCAATGTTAGGAATAATAAAAAAAGGGATAGAGAATAAAACAGAAAATATTTTACTGCCTCTACATAAATCCATGGTATGCCTTGAATGTCGGTCTTGAATTCTGCATGAAAATTGGTTGCCTCATCTCAAAAAAGACATCTTGGAATTGGAAAAAGTTCAAAAAAAGGCAACAAAAATGATTGGGGGTATAGAATGATGGCCATATTAGAAGATGTTAATAAAACTGGGACTTTTCCGCTTAGAAAAGAGATGACTAAAGGGGAGGAAGGATATGATATGTCTATAAAATCATTACCAGCGTAGAGAAAATAGATGAGAAAAAATTACTTGCTCCCATAACTAGGGGTCACCAAATGAAATTAATAGGTAGCAGATTTAAAACAAAAGGAAGTATTTCTTCACACAATGCACAGTCAACCTGTGGAACTCCTTGCCAGAGGATGTTGTGAAGACCAGGACTTAACAAGGTTCAAAAAAAGAGATAAATTCATGGAGGTTAGGTCCATCAATTTCTATTAGCCAGGATGGGTAGGAATGGTGGCTGTAGCTACCATTTGTCTGAAGCTGGAAATGGATGACAGAGGGGAGATTGTTGGATGATTACCTCTTCTGTGCGTTCCCTTTGGGGCACCTGGCATTGGTGACTGTCACAGGTGATTTATCAGCTCTGCCCAATCAGTGAGCTCCCTGCACAGAGCCCTGAGTCTCTGAGTGGGTGGGGCTAATTAATCACCTGTGAAGTTGTGCTGCCAGGTAGCTGAGAGAACACACTGGGCAGGATACTGGGTAGATGGGCCTTTGGTCTGACCCACTATGGCTTTTTTCATGTTAAGTAAGATTGTTACTTCACATTGTGTAAAGGAACTTCTCCATTCCTTAATTTTGTAGAGCTGCTTACCTTGTGCTTTTCTCCTGGTGGGAGGGAATGGAGCAAAGTGAAGGTTGTAAAGGATTCAGAGGAATGTGGCAACAGATATATGAGAAATAATACAGTCACGCTAAATTACTGTGGGACTCAGACCACAATAAGAAATGGCAAAAAGGTATCTGAGAACTTACAGAAAAAGGAAAATTATAGGACATTGCTTCCTGAAAGATGAGATAGGAGACAGACATTATGGCAAATAATTTAATACTTAGAAATAAACAATGTTAGCAGAAAATTGCATTTAAAGTGAAATCAGATTATCTACTGATTTAAAGTTGGTTAATGAGCAGGAGTGGCATGTTCTGAAACTGGCTTTCAGTGACTAGCAAAGCTCATAAATGATTAGCAGCGAAATCCCTCCAGTCTTGCAGCTGTTGAACAGAGTGATGAGTAGGATTGAAACTATTGGAGCCCCACGTATGGGATGCACATGGTTTATAGATGAGCAGCTACATGGGAGGGGAAAAGAAGAGCTTACAGCAGCTCTACACTTTGACCCTAGTTTGGGAGGAGGGAGGAAGGGATTTCATCTCCTCATGCTCTACCTACAGAAAAACCCCAACATTCTGGTTGTGTGGGCAAAGTGAGTTTCTCACATGACATTTTGCAAATTGTTCTACATCTCATGGTGTAAGCCACTGCCTCAGCTTGCTTTGGTTAAATAGGGCCAAACCAAGAAGTTGAAACTGTGCAGTTACATACTATAGTTTGATGAACACAAACATATATATAAAGCTTCTCATCCAAACTCCAAAGACAGTATATGAATCTGTTAGAGCCTTAGGATGGAGTATGTGACTTGTGTGATGTTTTATTTACATTATTTTCCTGGATAAGAATTAGTCTGTTGTTTGATGGTCTGCAAAATGATATTTTATCTCCTGTCATTCCATCCTCTCCCACCCCTAGCCTAACTGCTAGCCTCCTGAATACATATCTTTCCTCTCTTATACATTGTCCTACCCTCCCTGGAGGGTACTACTCATTCCACCTTCAAATCACTTCTCAAGTGCGCCTTCTTCCATGGTGTCTACAAGAAACTGACCTGGTAAAGGTTAGGTTGAAGTGGGTTGTTGGCTAGCACCACTGTGTACTAATTTAAAAAGATGTGCAAAGAAGGATAGAATAAAATGTGCCTCTATTATAAATATTGAATTGCAGCCCTCTTCCTTCACCACTCCTATGCTGATGGTCCTGAAGGCAAAAAAATATGGAACTAGCAAGATCCACGTATCACCACTCCTGGACAGATTCCTTCATCTTTTATCGTTCTTCCTGTCTCTATCTTTTCAGCTTGACAGGGTAGGGCAACTGTTTCTTATGCATCACAAGGGGCCTGATGCAGATTGCGAAATGTAGCACCATCACAGTACAAATACAGTATTGCCAACTTTTCCTAGTGGCTACCTATCGAGGAAAAGGTACTTCATTACCATAGCCTTTCATATGTCCTCCGGTCAAAGTATTTTAAAACATGCTGGTTAAAACTTCTAAGTGCCAAGTGCTTTTCCACAATAAAGCATAGCAAGCAGATTGTATTGCAAAAGGGACATTGATAAGGCAGTACTACAACTAGCTCTTCACTTTAATTGGGAGAGAATGTCATGCACAGGGCAATAAGAAAATGAAATTGCTAGAATAAAGTTTAAGCACTGGTACATGCAACACAAAGCAGCACATCTCACTGAACTGTAACCCTCAGTTTATGAGGAGTAAGGGAAGTTGGAGGAAGAGTGCTCTTTCTCGGCCTTCCTGCTGTGTAGACAGTGCCAAAAGCCAAAACAAGCTATTTCAACTTAAGCTACGCAATTGACGTAGCTCAAGTTGCATAGCTTATTTTGGCTTTAGCCCTGCTGTATAGACGTGCCCACACTGAAGGTGTGTCTACGCTGCACCATAGGTTGAAATAAGATATGCAATTTGTGTAGCTCAAATTGTGTATCTTATTTCGAAATTTGACGCTGTCTACACAGCACATATTTCAAAATAAATATTCCAAAATGTCCCTTACTCCTCATGGAAAGAGGTTTACAGGGATGTTGGCATAGCCAGCCTGTTATATTTCAAAATAATGGGCATGCTCAAAAGACGTGGAATAGCTATTTCGGGATACTTTTGTATCCCAAAATAGCACTGCAGTGTAGACGTAGCCCCACATAATAGTTGGAGCAGTTAAGAGAATTATCATCCACAGTTCCATAACTTGAATCTGGGAAAATAGTTTGTTAGGAGTGTAGAAACAAATTAGCTTCCTTTTGCTGGAAAGGCAGTTAAAGTGTATACAACCACTTCAAACTTTGATTCTAGAAAGACACCCTTGCCATCTTCTCCCCCAGTATACACTTTGGCTACGTCTACATTGTGCACTGCTGTGCCTCATTTGCATACTTAATGAGCTGCCATTTTTGTGCAAGGGGCTTTTGCGCAAGAAGCCCCTTATGCAAAAATGGCAGCTCATTAGATATGCAAATGAGGCACGGCGATATTCATCGCCGTGCCTCATTTGCATATCTTCTTGCGCAAGAATGTGCAAAGTAGATGTAGCCCCCCAGTCAGACATTGTCTTGGATACTTACAAGTGACAGCAACAGGAGTTATGATTAGATAACAGACAGCAAAAATGCACCTCTATTTATTAAAAAAATGCTCCAAAGCCTCTTTTAGGGGAAAATATCTCCCAAAGTGTGGAAACAGAATTATCTGGACCATGGAATAAAGGAATGGATTTTTAAACATAAATCTCATGTATTTCTTATACATTTCACTGTAATAATATAAAATACTTGGTCAGAAAATTCCAATATCCACCTTCTTGCAAGAAAATATATAAATTACAAAAATGTGCACAGTTATAAATGAGTATGACCCCCCATTCTCTATTCTTTATACTGGGGTGGGGAACCTTTTTTGGGTTGGGGGCCGCTGCCCCACAGAAAAATCAGCTGGGGGCCGCACACAAGTGAGAAGCCAAGTATATAAACAAAACCCTCACTGAGGTGGCCCCTGACTGAGAAGGAGAAACACAATCTCCACATCCCCCTCAGACACCAGGTCCCAGTGGGGTCCAGGCTAGTAGATTTTGTGTGCTCCTGTGCTGCAGTAGGCGCAGGCTCCCAATGCTGGGCGGGAGAGCCCTGAGCCTCAGGGCCTGAATCCAGGCAAGCTGGGAGCCACATCCGGACTCCGGGTCTGATGTTCTTCACTCCTGCTTTATACAATTTGTGTTACTTACAAGCAGAGGAAGTGTTTGATTCTTAAAACTACTAGAATCGTTATCTGTGACAGAGATAGAATTTAATCTAGGCAGGGGCATGGAATATGAAGCCAAAAAATAATACATGGTGTCCCACTTACTGGTACAACGGGTACTTGATGCACAACATACTGAGATGCCACTCCATTTGATTACAATAAATTTTTGTAGTGAGTTCATGATAGAGGGAACCTTTAGTTATAACAGTCCTCCTTCTGGGCTTATTGGCAGACAAAGCTTTAGCTGCAGGACGAGGACAGACTTGGAGACATGGCTGCAAAATGGGACTGCAGACTATGGGGCAAGTATAGAAAAAAAGTGGAGAAGCTACAAAAAATTTATTTTCCAACAAAATAACTCTCCACAAGCTGTGTAAACTTTTCTTACTAAAACAAATACTCTAAAACACAAAGATTTTACATTTCCAGTGAAACACTTACAGTAACATTTGCCTGTGTTTTTACTCTCCTGGAGTCTTGAGAGCCAGCAGATTTATGCTTTCTTAATTACCTGTAACCGTAAACTGCCTCATGTTCCCTGACTACAATTCAGATTTTGAAACTAACAGAATAAACTGACTGCTTCAGTTTTTGAGTATTTCTTCATTAGGTCTTCTACCTGCTGAACTTCTGCTGTCCCTCTCACATGCTCATACTCTCTCCCTGTTATGCATGCTTGCATCACCTTATTTTGACAAATAAAACAAAAATTAAGAGTGTGTCCATTACAATTTGTGTGGGTATAGAACAATTTATAGTGCTAGGTTAGTTATCAATTTAAAACACAAAATTGTAAGTTTGCAAGGACAGCATAAAATACAGGAATCAAACCTTTTATCTCAAGCATTCATTCATATTTACAGTAAGTATAAACTTTCTGCTACAGAAGAAAAAAATTTCTGTATTAAACACTCTTACAAATTTCCTGAATGAGGCTAGTTCCAGTTGCTAGTAATTCAAAAGCTAATCTGCTGACTTGGCATTAGGACTCTAAAACAGTGTGGTCAAACTTATATAGTAAGAAGGTGTCTGCAGAAATAACATTTATAAACTGTATATACAGTACACAGTACCAGTACATAGAAAATAGATTTTGACTTTATGATTCCCTGTGTGTAAGGCAAAACTGAATTCTGTCCCCCAAATGGAGTCCACTAGAGGTACAAGCAACAGATAGTGGCTCTTAAATCAATATGCAAATCAAGTGCATACAAATTAAAAATCAAAACAGATGAGTTTCAGTTTTGTATGTGCTGATTCTGGCTGGCTGAATACACGGGAGGTTATTAAACATCAACTGTACCTTGTTTTAAAACACTAACATCACCTTGATGGCAACAGATATTGTTCAAATGGCTGCTATCAAAAACAGCTTGAAAAAATGCACAGTACAACATCAGAAGCTCTGCAGTTGTACTATGCCAATTTATATAGCACTAATCAAAAATAAGTATATGAATATTCTATTTCATGCTATTGCTATGCAAGCAACAGCAATACAAATCAGCATACAGAAGGATCAGAAGGATACCATATGTTCTGCAATGTAGAACCCAAAGATATTTTCAAGGGGTGTCATTATACAAGACTTCAAAGAAACACAAGACTGGCCGAGGCAAAAGTTATTGGCGGATGTATACATCCCTGTTCCAGTCTCCTGTGTCATTGCGTTTTCTAGATATCATTTCTCCATCCTTGTCACAATATTGGTCCCTTGATTTATGACGACTGCGTTGTTTGTTGCATTCGTTGTGGTCCTGCTCTCGGTCCCTTTCCTTTGAGCGATGCCTTGATTCCCTATGTCTGTGATCACTGCTCCCATGTGACTCGTCTCTATGACTGTGATCCCTGTGAGAATCATTGTGGTCACCATGCTCATGTAAATATTCTTCCTTTGGTTCTGTGTAAGCTGAATCTCTGCTGTCTTGGGTATCTGAGTCAAACGTTTCTTGCCTAGACAGGCCTCGGCTAACACCACTGCGATGGTTATGGTGCTGGGCTGAGGAAGATGAACGATGTTGAAATTTCTTCGTAGGTTCAATCCGTGCTTCCTCTTCAACTTGTGAGCCAGTGCGTTCGGGGGCTGAATGGTCATTTCTCTGATCCCCTTGAGAGCCCTGGTTAGTGTCACAACAGACAGTAAGTTCATAATTTTGGGCACATATATAAAGACATTTCCTCAATACAAATTAAGGTAAAAACCATAAATGCAGTAATTTACATACAAAACAACTCCCTTTGCCTCAAATCCAGAAATGGTTAGAATTAAACTTTAACTGAAAATATTGTGTTATAATACAAGTGACCCCAAGGAGGAGGCAAGGGAGAGGTAGGTTTATTCTGTGGCAAGTCCAGGGCTTGTGTAACATCACTGCTTTCTGAACATGCCCATTAGCACAACTACAGTCACAACATGGACGTTGCAGGAGCAGAATTGTCAATTCAGAAGCACTAGAGAGAGGATCTGTCAGCTTTAGAGAGGGCAGGCATTAGAAGGCATTCAAGAAATCTCTTTGAGGACTGGAGACTGTCTTTAAAACAAATGCTGAATGGTTGGATAGCAGTGGGAGGGCAAGATTTGGGCTTTTTTTAAGAATTAAAAGATGGCTTGAGCTGGTATTGCTCAGACTTATATTATAATACCAATAACAGCATTGCCCTTCTGGGTTTGGTGGTAATAATTCAATTATCTCACTGTTCTTTGACCTTACAGTTAAATGATTATTGCCAAAACTGAGGGAGAATGATATTATCACAATTTCCTAACATATTGTTACTATTTAAAGACTGAAATAAGAATTGCCAAATACAATCAAGCCTAGTCTTCATCAACACAGTGTTTGAAATCACTGCAGAATGAACAATTGTAATTATTTAGCTTAGTTTGGGGGGTTCCATTCCATTTACTTGAATATGTCCCAAAACTAAAGCTAAATGATTGCTGAGATTTATTTTCAGAATTAAAAAAAACCCTGTCCTGCCAAAACTAGACCTTTGGCGAGGAACATGAAGATATCCCCGCTGGTACAAAGTTATATTGAACTAGTAGTTCAAAGCCCTTTCTATTGCCTAGGTGTGGTAGCTGGGTCAAATAATCCACCCTCTCAGCAGCCTCCCTCATGCAACCAATGAAAATTGTTGGCTGCAACTTAGCTGTAGAGTAACACCAGTGACTGAGTGACCTTTGACATCATAATGGTCTGGGACTCTAGGGCTACGTCTAGACTGCATCCCTCTGTCGACAGAGGGATGCAAATCAAGCACATCGAAATTGCTAATGAAGCAGGGATTTAAATATCCCATGCTTCATTAGCATAAACATGGCCGCCGCTTTTCTTCAACATGGAGCTTTTTTGAAAAAAAAACGGCAGTCTAGACGTGGATCTGTTGAAAATAAACCCTTTTTCGACAGATCCTGCATTCTTCAAAAAATGAGGTTTACAGGATCTGTCGAAAAAGGGTTTATTTTCGACAGATCTGCGTCTAGACTGCCTTTTTTTTTTTTTTTTTTTTTTTTTTTCGAAAAAGCTCCGTGTAAAAAAAAAAGCGGTGGCCATGTTTATGCTCATGAAGCACGGGATATTTAAATCCCTGCTTCATTAGCAATTTCGATGTGCCTAATCTACATCTCTCTGTCGACAGAGAAGTGTAGTCTAGACACACCCTTAGAATCATAGAGCTGGAAGAAACCTCAGGAGGTCATCAAGTGCAGCCCCCTGCCCAAGGCAGAACCAATCCCAACTAAATCAACCCAGCCAGGGCTCTGTCAAGCCGAGACTTAAAAACCTCCAGGGATGGAGATTCTATTACCTCCCTAGGTAACCCATTCCAGTACTTCACCAGCCTCCTAGTGAAATAGTTTTTTCCTAATATCCAACCTAGACTTCCCCCACTGTAACTTGAGACCATTGCTCCTTGTTCTGCCATCCATCACTACTATGAACAGCCTCTCTCCATCCTCTTTGGAACCTCCCTTCGGGAAATTGAAGGCTGCTATCAAATCCCCCCTCACTCTTCTCTTCTGCAGACTAACAAACCCAAATCTCTCAGTCTCTCCTCATAGGTCATGCGCTCCAGCCCCTAATCATTTTGGTCACCCTACCCTGGACCCTCTCCAATGCGTCCACATCATTTCTATAGTGGGGGGCCAGAACTGTACACAATACTCCAGGTGTGGCCTCACCAGAGCCGAATAAAGGGAAATAATCACTTCTCTAGATCTGCTGGCAGTGCTCCTCCTAATGCATCCTAATATGCCACTAGCCTTCTTGGCTACAAAGGCACACTGTTGACTCATATCCAGCTTCTCATCCACTGTAATCCCCAGGTCCTTTTCTGCAGAACTGCTATTTAGCCAGTCGGTCCCCATCCTGTAACAGTGCTTGGGATTCTTCCGTCCCAAGTGCAGGACTCTACACTTGTCCTTGTTGAACCTCATCAGATTTCTTGTGGCCCAATCCTCTAATCTGTCTAGTTCACTCTGGACCCTATCCCTGCTTTCTAGCATATCTACCTCTCCCCCTAGCTTAGGGTATGTCTACACTACCACCCTAGTTCCACTAGAAACCGACTGCCAACCTGACATCGAGCCGTTGATCACTACTCATTGGGCCTGACAGTCTAGTCAGCTTTCTATTCATCTTACAGTCCATTTATCCAATCCATACTCCCTTAACTTGCTGGCAAGAACATTGTGGAAGACAGTATCAAAAAGTTTGCTGAAGTCAAGGTATATCACATCCACTGACTTTCCCATATCTGCAGAGCCAGTTACCTCATTATAGAAGCTAATCAGATTGGTCAGGCACGACTTGCCCTTCGTGACTCCATGTTGACTATTCCTGATCATTTTCCCTTTATTCGGCTCTGGTGAGGCCACACCTGGAGTCTTGTGTACAGTTCTGGCCCCCCACTATAGAAATGATGTGGACACATTGGAGAGGGTCCAGGGTAGGGTGACCAAAATGATTAGGGGGCTGGCATGCATGACCTATGAGGAGAGACTGAGAGATTTGGGTTTCTTAGTCTGCAGAAGAGAACTAGGGTGGTAGTGTAGACATACCCTTAGTGTCATCTGCAAACTTGCTGAGGGTGCAATCCATCCCCTCATCTAGGTCATTAATAAAAATGTTGAAAAAAACCGGCCCTAGAACCGATCCTTGGGGCACTCCATTAGAAACCGACTGCCAACCTGACATCGAGCCGTTGATCACTACCCATTGGGCCTGACAGTCTAGTCAGCTTTCTATCCATCTTACAGTCCATTTATCCAATCCATACTCCCTTAACTTGCTGGCAAGAACATTGTGGAAGACAGTATCAAAAAGTTTGCTGAAGTCAAGGTATATCACATCCACTGACTTTCCCATATCTGCAGAGCCAGTTACCTCATTATAGAAGCTAATCAGATTGGTCAGGCACGACTTGCCCTTCGTGACTCCATGTTGACTATTCCTGATCATTTTCCCTCTTCTAAGTGCCTCAAAATGGATTCCTTGAGGATCCCCTCCATGATTTTTCCGGGGACTGAGGTAAGGCTGACTGGTCTGTAGTTCCCTGGATTGTCCTTCTTCCCTTTTTTAAAGATGGGCACTACATTTGCCTTTTTCCAATTTTCCGGGATCTCTCCCGATCTCCATGAGTTTTCAACGATAATGGCCATGCTGAGTTGCCTAGTGCATTTGTCTGGGAGCTGACCTTGTCCGTGAAGACGGAGGCAAAGAAAGCATTGAGTACTTCAGCTTTTCCCACATCATCTGTCACTGGGTTACCTCCCTCATCCAGTAAGGGCCCCACACCCTGTCTGATCACCCTCTTATTGCTAACATGCCTGTAGAAACCTTTCTTGTTACCCTTCACATCCCTTGCTAGCTGCAATTCCAATTGTGCTTTCGCCTTCCTGATAACTCCCCTGCATTCTCGGACAATGTATTTATACTCCTCCCTAGTCATCTGTCCAAGTTTCCACTTCTTGTAAGCTTCCTTTTTGTGTTTAAGCTCACCAAGGATTTCCCCGGTAAATTAATCTGGGAAATCTTGGCATGGCCTGGATACTTGCCTAACTTTACACTGCATAAGTGTAATCTGTAAAGTACAAATGCATGAGAATTTAAAAATTGGATGGTAACAGACAATGAACCTCAGTGATGATTGAACGTGGTGGTATTCTGAACAAAAAGAGCTCTCAACCAAGTTTATAAGGGTTTCCAATTATGTCACACTGACCTAAATGACATCCTAGGCTTCAGAGTGACATACAGAATAACAGTCCTGGGATAATCTCTCTACATTTAAAAAAAACATTTCCTGTGGGACAATACAGTGACATCATTACATCACTCTGTGTTGCCACGCCCCGAACTCCAAGCCCAAAACAGCCCCCCCCCCCCCCCCCCATCCGGAAGCGGCCTCTTGCCATGCTACCAGCTCCACTATCAGGCTTCCCCACTGACTGGCCTCTTCGCCTACAGTCCTACCGGCTGCAGTGCCTCCAGGCCTATACGCATGGGGGATGTGAAGGGTGCTAATGCACGCCCCCCCCCCCCCGCCTCCATGACCCTCCAAGTAAATGTGAGGCTGGAGCGGCACATTGCTCCAGCCTTCCTTCCCCATGCTCTGACTGGGGGGGGGGGGGGGAGGCGGGGAGGAGCTATGAGCTGCTGCACAGCCTCTCCCTGCCCCCCTTCCTGGTGCTTGGGGGTGGGAGGGCAGAAGTCGTGAGCCACCACATGGCCTTAGGAGCTGGGCAGTCTCTCCCTTTCCCCCTCGCGAGTGCTCCAGGGGGGCGGGAGCCATGCCCTTCCTTGCTCACCACTCCTCAACCCCCTCACACGCACTCTCAGCCAAGACCCCGCATCCCAGCCCCTTCACACATCCGCTGGATTGGGGGGGGGGAGCCGAAGCTGGGTGTACCACAGCCTGGCCTTTCCCAGCAGCAGCGGAGCAAGGGCAGGGCAGGGTCAGCCCTGGGCCCTCCCCAGTGGCTGGGGGGGGGAGGCAAGTAAGAGCTAGGGTGGGCCGGGTGGAGGAGGGGTGAGGGGGGGCTGGTGAGCATAGCAAACAGGGGGCACAGCCCCTTAGTATTATATAAGTAGAACTTAACACAGTGGTATATCTGTTTATCCAAGCACAGTAAAAGCTATAATTGCATCCGCTTTGCAAAATTAGATGGGAGGTTATATCACTTCTGTTGTTCAGATTCAGGAGTTTCTGATATCATGTCTTTGTCAACACAAGACTCTAGACTTCTATGGTGGAAGACTTTTGTTTCTGTTCTGGTCATTCTTTATCTGATGTTGGCATTTTGGGAGCGGACAATAATAAATATGAATTTGAATAGTTAGTGCTGTTCAGGAAGGTGGATGGAAAGAAATGCCAAGAACTGGTTTCTGAATAAAATATACACATGATGTTCTGTTAGAATATATTCAAAAGTAAATTAAAAAACAGTCTAAATTAAGTCTGCTTGACTAGGATGGATTGTAAAGCAGACAAAATAAGAACAGTTATGTGGTGTATCTGAATTCCCAAATGGTCAAAATGTCGAATACACTCAATGTTACAAAATTTTGACCAGCCATTTACTTTGGTTGACGAGCAAGTGGAAAACTTCTAGATGCTCTAAAGAAAAGAATGTTCTGTGAATTCAGATCCAGATGCCCTACTTTGACTGGAAAGCAAGGGGTTAAACAAATTATATTCCTCCCCTCTCCAGTTTTAGAAACTGTTAGGGTGTGTCTACACTAGCCCCCTAGTTCGAACTAGGTAGGCTAATGAGGGTGACCGAAATTGCAAATGAAGTGCGGGATTTAAATATCCCACGCTTCATTAGCATGTTCCCAGGCAGTTGCCATTTTGGAAATTGACTAACCCGGAAGAACTGCCCGCATCTACACATGGCAGAGAAGGGTGATTCCAATACTTAAATCCCGTGCTTCATTTGCAATTTTCGTCGCCCTCATTAGCCTCCTTAGTTCGAACTAGGGGGCTCGTGTAGACATACCCTTAGTGCAAAAAAAAAAAAAAAAAATCTAATGGAAGCCCTGGGCAAATCCCTGGAGAAAACTGGCCACTACTGTTACAGATGGACTGAGGCAGCAGCATTTCAATCCAGATTAACATTTAGGTTAAATTTTGGGGTTGTGTATTAAAATCATATTAGGATTAGAATTTGGGTTTGGTCCAAGGAGTACTGAAATGTAATGAACTGTTCTAAAAATAGTTCTTTTAAAAAAGATGGAAATATGAGATCAGCTCTTCAGAGATTTCAGGCTGAAATATTTTAGTTCTTATGAGATTTTAGCTGTATCAAAACAAGAAAGAGAAAACAGGTTCCACCCCTAGTTTTGGATTCTAACAGTAGGTTCAGATCTGTAGACTGGGATGCACGTTCACTTCATTCCTATATTTGAGGAGGCTCAGATTTGAGGTTCCAACTTTATCCCACTTCTGCTTAAAATATATCTACATATGACGAAGCAGAAGGAAGTTAAGATTATAGCTTTTAAACAGGACCACCTTTGCTCAGTACAGTAGATTTCCGATAATCCAGAACCTTTGGGACCTAGGTGGTGCCGGATTATTGGATATGCTGGACTATCAAGAGGTACTATAAGCTGGTTTTATATATATACACAGTATACAGTATATACTGTATATAAAGTGTTTTTACCCCTTTTTAATTGTACATACTGTATACAGTATACTGTAATGTTTTAGTTTTTTAAACCCTTTTTTACCCTTTTTGCTCGGTTCGACTGCTGCCGCTGCTGCCTTGTGATTCGTTTTTTGCCAAAGCTCACTCACTAGGCTCTTGCCATTTTGATGCCGGACTATCAGGAGTGCCATACAATTGGATGCTGGACTATTGGAGTTTTACTGTATTTCAGGATTAATAAACCATGAAACAATACTGTGAAAGCATAAAGATAGTTTTGTTTTTTAATGCTTCAAATAAAAGCTTGTGAATTTTTAAGAAGAGATCACACCATTCAGGAAGGTGTAATTAATAACCCATTATGGTCCTTGAACAATGTTTTAAAAATCAAAATACACTAATATAGGTTGGGAGAGCATATGAATATCTATTCAAGGGCATAAAAAGACTTAAACAATACTATATCTGTAAAATTGTATCTATCATACTACATAACTTTGCTGGAAAACTTCAGGACCTAAATTGCTCCTTCAGCACACAGGTAATTCAGAGCAATTTTTCAGCCCTGGGGACAAAGGCTGGAGCTAGATGGAACATACACTCCTTTTTCCCCAGTTTGCTCTGTGAAGAGAGATCTATCCTATCGACTGCACAAAAATGATTTTCCTTGCAGAGAAAGGCCTGCACAGTTTGCAATTCTACTGGGAAATCTCTATTAAAAAGCTTTTACTACAGGGAAAATATTGCAAGATCCACAAAAAAAAACCAAACAACCCCCTCCCCCCAAAAAACACCACCAAAAAAAACCCCCCCAAACACCACCAAAAACTAAACAAACAAATCACTGCTTCAGCAGTTGAAATTTTAAATGCAGGGGACCATTCTTTTTCTAAAGAAAATGTTTCCGTCAGTCGTAGGGATGGACTCCAAAATGAATAAACTGGTCATAAGCAAATCTTAGTCTGAAATTGGGATGGAACAAGTGGGCTATTTTCATTGTGGCAAATGTAATCCTAACCCTCTCCATGACCCACCAACACAGGGGGCAATTGCCCCAGGTCCCAACTACTGCAGCAGTGGCAGCTGGAACCCGGGGCCCCTAAAAATCACATGGAGCATCACATGCTCCGTATGGTTCTGAAGGCTGGGGAGGGGCCAAGCGCCATGCTCCGGGTGGTGTTGAGGACTGGCTTCCCCGACCCTTCCTGTTCCATCTGAGGCCCTGCCCCTTCTGGGCGTGCGGCACCAACACCTACCCCACATCTGGCCCAGGAGCCTATGGAGGCTGTCAGCACCTCTGAACTCAGAAGATCCAATATGGCTCCAAAGATACAGGACATCAGGAAGCCACTTATGTACTATATATTTAAGAGAGTTTGTCTCTCTGTTTATTCAATAACTCCTCCTAAAAGGTGAGAGTTAGGACCACAAAATTCAGTATATAGCTTCCTCTTGTCATAACTTAAAGCAAGGTAAGGGTTGGGCCAGGACAATGGGATATGCCTGAAATCATACAGAAAAGAGACAGACTCAACAGGCAGGTGAAGGGGGCTGGCTGGGGGCACACTTCCTACCTGATCCAGGATTGCCCCAGCCTTAAGCCTCCTTTAGCGAGGGCAGGAGGGCTGAAGCTCCCCACCCCTCCATATATACGAGGACATTGCTGCTGTTCCCTTTTGTCAGGGAGTGAGGGGAAACTGCACAGTTTACTGCATTCCTCACTGTGGCTGGGGAGCACAGGAGAAGACAAACCTAGACCTGGCCCACCCAGGGGACATGCACCTCTCCCTCCGCTATGCCTACTGGAAATGATGCGGCCATGGAGAGGTGCTTCTCACCTGGCCCCAAGCAGCTGTAGTGAGAGAGGGATGGGGTAGTCCTCGCTCCTTGGGGGGCCACCTGCATACTGATTTAAATGAAGCATGTAAATTTCCATTTTATTTTCAAAAAAAACAAAAATTAATTGAGTTAAGGATGCTGGGTAAATAGTTATTCATATAGCAGAAACATCTGAAGTCCCCAACCAAACCCCGACCCCTGGGCTATGTCTACACTGCACTAGTTTTGTGCAAGAAATATGCAAATGAGGCTAAGCATGGAATATTGCCGAGCCTCATTTGCAAAAATAATGAGCGGCCGCTTTTTGTGCAAGAGGCTTTTATGCAAAAAGGAGCCATCTACACTGCTCCTTCTTGCGCAAAATCCCCCTCTTGCGCAAGAGCCATTCTTCCGCATTTTTTTCAGGAAGACCAGCTCTTGCGCAAGAGGGTGTTTTTGCGCAAGAAGGAGCCGTCTACACAAAGGAGCCATCTTGCACAAAATGCGGCCGCTCATTATTTATGCAAATGTGGCTCCGTGATATTCTTCGCTTAGCCTCATTTGCATATTTCTTGCGCAAAACCAGTGCAGTGCAGACATAGCCCTGTTGTGCTCGGCACAGGAGGCAGAAAGATTGCCTGCCACCCAAAATGAGGCAGGGCAGACGCAGGGTGAAAATGCAAATAGTGATGAAGTGACATCTTAAGGTCACACAGGGGTCAGTGACAGAGCTGGGAACAGAAGCCATGGCTCCTGATTCCTCATCCAATGTCTCACAGACTAGCACACACTGCATCTGAAATCCCCACTTGCATAACATGCTAGCATATAAGGAGACTAAGATGAGGGGAGTGTATGATCTGATGGCCAGTGGATAAGGGAGCCTTGCAGGCACCACTGACCACTCCACTGCTTGTTGAGGTGAAGGGATGGATTCCTCCCCATCTTGTTCCTATGGAACTCTCTCATACGCAGCCCAGTCAGGCCAGGTTCTAGATATTAGTCACTTTGAAAGATACCAGAGGCAGTAACATACATGGCATTACTGTTGACTCTGGGGGATAACTATGACTGAATCACATATGAATAGTTATAAAAGTGCTGGGGGCCTGGTAAGTATATTACTGCAGCAGGCGTTGTTCTGAGCATGAGGACATTCCACTTCCCATCACATATGTTTCCAACCAGGCCCTTTCACTCTTGGGGAATTCAGAGATGTCTTGCAAGTCAGCAAGTAAGGAAAGACAGACGAGTGTGAATAAGTGTTTGTGTTCAAGCATTCACGTTACAAAAAGAGCAAGTAATTTTTCCTAAGTGCAGAGTTCTTCTGCTCTATCAACTGATGGTTCCCAGTGAAACACATTTAGCATCTTCCTATATCAGAATCCACATTGTGCACCCTGCCAAGTCTCGCCACATTTGCAGAAATGAATGGGGGTGGGAGAAAAGAGAGAAAGGAAACTCTACCTGTAAATTTATGTTTGGCCCCGGACTGATAGGAAGAGTGGCAGTTGCAAGAGTGCGAGTGAGGAGCTGGTTCGGAGGATTACTGCAAGGAGGATGTGTGGCCTTCCAGTAGGCTTCCAGATAGTCAGCCAGGTGCTCACAGGCATCTTCAAGCTGGTTCTCATCCAGAATTACATCAAACATTTCCTGTAATGGGAGATATTTTAGTGAAAATAGCCACCTTTGGAGCCAGTATAAAACCACTGACGGTACTGATGACTGACCACATTAGGCAATGCTTTTACTATTGCACCACAAATAATCCAGATTTATAATATTCATGTCCTGAATATTTTTGGCAGAACTGTTTCTTTAAAAACAATTGACTTAAAAGTAATCTGGACATAATAGTGAGATAATACTTTCCATAGCATGCCCCAGTGATTGTCACTTGGCAGGGTATAGGTAATCAGGGAAGGCAGAATTGGTATTTTAAATACATTTTAAAACTTAAATATGGACTGAGAAGTTAAATAGTAGGAAGGCCTTTTTTAATTGTTGGAATAAACAGCCGATAGAACAAGCTGCCAAGGAACATTGTGGAATTCCCATACCTAGTGATACTTCAGACAAAGGGAGAAAAAATGATAACAGTAATAGACAAAACTAATAATACTTATCACTTTTGTGGTGATTTTCATCTTTAAAATGCTGCACAGGTACTAACTCACTCTTCATTTACCACTACATCTCACTTCCACTTCAAGGCCTACAGAATTGTTTCCAAAACAGCTTCAGTTGCTGTTGGATTAGCCCCATGGTGTCTCTAAGTTCTTTGAGGCTGGAACCTTGTCTTTGTAAATGCATGAACAGTGTCTAGCAAATTCTTGATATTATGGTATAATGATGGATCTGCAAAGCAGAGGACTAGGGCTCCCATCAGCTCTTTCCCATTGTACATCCCCTTCTTCTTGACCAAGCAAGGACTACATTCCCCATCTGTCTCCTCCCCACTGCACTTCTCCTTCCAGAGGCCAGGTAAGGGAAAAGATCCTGAATCAGGAAGTGCCTAGGCTCTGTTCTGGGAGTGGGAGCCACACAGCAGCAGGGAGATAGAGGAACAGTGGGGAGAGTCAGATGTGGAACAAGCTCTGACTGCCAACATTGCAACTGGGTACAGTATGTGTGGAACTTACAGAGGAGCAGCAGGAGAGATACCCACTGAGCCTGGCCCGAAAGCCTGCAAGAGACTTGACTGGAGAGGGCACTCCAGGCACTAAGCCCTAACTCTCAAATGGACTGCCCCTGAGACCCAACAGAAACTGCTCATGGTCAACTGCAGCTGGTTATGCCTCTGTACCCAGGCTATTCACAACCTTTACACCTTTCTGCCTGTTCAAGTAAAACCTCTCTCTTAGCCATGTGTGTGAGTGTTTAATGGGATTCACCAAGAGTAGGGTAGCACCTGCAAGGCTTAGCTGCTGAAGCAGCTACATCGCTTGCCTCTGGGACATGGTACACCAGGTGCACCCCTGGCACCACAGGCACGCTAGGGATTTGAGATATGTAGTAAAGCCCATAATAAAGTATATTCATGGTGAAAATTCTCACAATGTTTGTAAGGGTACATCTGGGTGATTTTTTTGACAAACAGTAAATTTGCTGAAAAATGCAATTCTCAGATCGCTAACTAGTCACAAATTCCAGTTCAATTTGGCAAATCATTAAAGCCAAAATTAATTGGGAAAAATAAATTTAAAAGCTGAAACAGTTAATTTTAGTCTTTTCAAAATGTTTCATCTTGACTTTTCATTTTATTTATAGCGGTACAGTAAAGAACTGAAGATTACTTCTGTGAATTGGCTCTGGATATTCATACTTATAGATATTGTCCTGCCTTGTGATGCCTAATGGTAGAGCCTTCTCCAAGCCATGTCTGCCAGAGGCTTTCCCGGTCCTTCCTACATCTCCCGTCAGCATCTCAAAACGTACAAAGCACAAGGGAAGGGGGCACAAAACCCTCTCCAACCTCAGTTCCTTCCATCACCAACCCAGGGAAAGGAAGGGACGATTCTGAGAAAGAAGGGAAGGCAAGCAGAAAGTGTAAATATGCAGGGCTAGCTCGAAGAACTCTGGTTACAAGTAAAAAACCTTTTCTCCCTTGAGTGGCTCTGCATATTTTCATTTACGGATAATTTGACAAGCAGGGCTGCAAATAAGGTGGAGAAGGGACCAGAATCGTAAAAGAACTGAGACTAAAGCACCTAGTTCCCAAATCTAGTATCACCCCTTGCAGCCAAATCAAGAGCATAATATTTAGTAAAACTGTACACAGTACTGCAGGTTACAGCCCTACAAATCTCAGCAACAGGGACTTGCTTAATGTGTGCAAAAGACGCTGTCAAAGCTCTAGTGAAATGAGATTGTATCATTGTAGGTGCCAGAATTTCTGTAACATATATTCAACCATACATTGTCTAATCCATCTAGAAATAGTCTGGGGAGACACTGTGGCTGCGTCTAGACTGGCACGATTTTCCGCAAATGCTTTTAACGGAAAAGTTTTCCATTAAAAGCATTTGCGGAAAAGAGCGTCTAGATTGGCACGGATGCTTTTCCGCAAGAGCACTTTTTGCGGAAAAGCGTCCGTGCCAATCTAGACGCGCTTTTGCGCAAAACAAATCTGAACTGTCTACACTGGCCCTTTTGCGCAAAAGCTTTGCGCAAAAAGGACTTTTGCCCGAACGGGAGCAGCATAGTATTTCCGCAAGAACACTGACGATCTTACATAGATTGTCAGTGTTCTTGCGGAAATTCAAGCGGCCAGTGTAGACAGCTGGCAAGTTTTTCCGGAAAAGCGGCTGATTTTCCGGAAAAACTGGCCAGTCTAGACACAGCCTGTATGATTCCTAAGAGTCTTAGTATAAAAGATGAATAATGTAAATGATTTTCAAAACCTTTTAATTCTATTTAAATCATAGAGCATCTAAACAGTGTTAAAAAGATTCCCCTTTATTCGTATGCAGTCTTGGAAAAACACTGGCAAACTAATTGTCTGATTGATGTGATATTCAGAAACCATTTTTGGCAAAAACCTGTGGTCAGAGCAACTTCACTTCTGTGAAAAGTCATATATGGTAGATTAGCCATCATGGTATTTATTTCATTCACTCACTCTTCCGGCTGACAGCATGGCAATAATGAACAACAGAGAAATAATACAAATAATATTCAGCGAAAGGTTCAAAAGGTGGCTTTGTGTGTGTAAATAAGACCAAATTACATTCCCAAGGAAGGACAAGATTCCCTCAAAAGGGGAGACATGTTAGATAATCCATCAGAGAGGCAAAGCTTAGGAGATTTCCTAAAGACCTTTGTTCTGTCCAGGTAAAAGGCTAGGGTTCTCCTAACACAAGGGCTATGTCTACACTGACCAGTCTTGCTCAAGAACATATGCAAATGTGGCAAGAAATATTGCCTTGCCTCATTTGCATACTTAATGAGCCGCCATTTTTGCGCAAGGGGCTTTTGCGCAAGAAGGAGCAGTCTACACTGTTCCTTTTTGTGCAAAAACCCCCTCTTGCGCAAGAGCTGTTCTGCCTGAAAATAAGCAGCAGAACGTCTCTTGCACAAGACGGTGTTTTTGCGCAAGAGGGAGCAATGTAGACTGCTCCTTCTTGCACAAAAGCCTCCTGCACAAAAATGGTGGCTCATTAAGTATGCAAATGAGGCATGGCAATATTCATCGCTTCACCTCATTTGCATATGTTCTTGCGCAAGACTGGGCAGTGTAGATGTAGCCATACTGTATAAGGGGACGTGTCATTAATGATGCTATTTCTCCTGTTCTTCTCACTGAGGTGATCACCACAAGGAAGTCTGTCTTCATAGCCGGGTTTGTGAGCAAACAGGCAGGTATGAGGGTCAAAGGGCGGCCTAGTCAGAAACTCTAATCCAAGTTTAGGTGCCATGCTAGGGTGGAATGTCTGGGTTGCGGAAAAAAGGTTTATTATGTGCCCTTAAGCAAGCACTTGTGATTGGGCATGAGAACACTGAGTATTCCTCTATTTGTTGATGAACGGGTACTAAGGCTGCGAGGTGAACTCTGAGTGAACTGAGAAGTAGTCCTGATTTCTTGAGAGTCAGCGTATAATGTAGGAGCATTGGGAGACTAAACAGATGTCAGAGAACTCTGTCTGGCATGACACCAAACATGAAACTTGCTCCACTTTTGCAGGTGAGTACAATGGGAAGCTGATTTTCTACTGTGTAGTAATACAGTAGTGCAGTAATTCCTGTACCTCCATAGACCAGAGATCTTTCTATGTGCCAGAACCATGAAGGAGCCAGGCCTTGACTCAGTATTTCCAGCTTGGAATGCAGTGTGCCCTTCATTTTGTGAGAGGAGGGATGGACAGGTAAGGAGGAAGTAATCATTATGATGTTTGCTCTTTCTCTTTATTTTTAACAGGATTTTGATAGTAGAGGGAATGAGGGAAAGGCAAAGAGAAGGTCCTTTTCGCACAGAATAAGGAGAGCCTCCCTTAGGGAGTATTGTCCTATTCCTACTTGAAGCTATAGCATGGGCACTTCTTGTTCAACAAGTGGTGAACAGGTCTATAGTTTCTCCCAATCGCCATCTGAATTTGTCATGTTGCACTGCTGAATTTATCTCCCATTCATGGACACGTGGGAATGTGTGGGTGAGACTGTCCAGTATTATGTTTTGTACTCCTTGAAGGTAGGCTGTGGATATTGTGACACCATTGGAAATGTACCAATTCCATAGCTTTAGCGCTTCTGCACAAAAGGGGGAGGGGGATCTGGCACCTCCTGGTGACTTATGTAGACATACATGCAATATTTTCTGTCAAGACCCTGGTGTGTGGAATGGCGGAAGGAAGTGGGTGCTGGCATTCCTCATCACTCTGAGTTTGAGGAGGATGATGTGAAGAAACATCTCCACCTAGACCTCTTGCCCTGTGTGGTAAGATTTTTGAGATGTGTGCCCAACCCTTCAAGCAATGCCTCAGTGATGAGAAGTACAAATGGGGAAGATTGTGAGAAGGGGATCCCCATGCAGATATTTGATGGGTCTTTCCACTGGTCCAGGGAGTGTTTGACTTTGGTGGGCAAACACAGGGGTTTATCTTTGTTCGGCATATGAAGGCACCTGACAAGAAATCTGGTATGTCAAAGAAGTGCCTGCAGCCATGTGCCCCAGCAGTAGGAGGCAATGTCTGGCTGATATCTTATGACTGGTTTGTACTGCTTCTATGAGTACAAGGTGTGAAACCTTTGCTGAAGAAGCAGTACCCTCCCTGTAACAAGCTGAGATCAGCTCCTATGCATGCTAGGTTCTATACAGGGGTAACCATCAGTTCTTGAACATTGATCTGTAGGCCAGTTCTGTGAACAAGTCTACAGAAGTCTGGATGTTCCAGAGGGCTTGGTTGAAGGTGTGGGCTCTCAGGAGACAATTGTTCAGGTAAGAGTACATCATAATCCCCTGGGAGCTTAGGTGAGCTGCCACTATGGAGGGAACATTGGAGAGTACTCTCAGAGCCGATGAGAGGTCAAATGAGAGGAGTACTGTGTATTGATAATGGTCCTGGTCCAGGGTAAATCTTAGGAATTGTTTGTGGGAAGGTAAGTTCAATATGTGGAAATACGCATCCTGTTGGTTATGGGCCAAGAATCAATCTCTCTGTTCCAAAGTTGGAAAAAAGGCTGCTAGTGTGATCATATTGAATTTTTTAGCTTTGACAAATTGGTCGGTGCTCTGAATTCTGGTATGGGTCTCCAACCTTCTTTCCTCTTTTGTATCAGGAAATAATGAAACCTTTACCTCACAGGTGCCAAGATAGAGGCTCTATAGCTCCTAGACAGAGGAGGTGATCTATTTCTTGCCATAATAAACTCAGTGGCGGCCTGTCAATACAGGCGACCTAGGCGGTTGCCTAGGGCGCCAAGAAAAATGGCTGTTGAGGGCTTTGGAGACAGGGGTGCCGATCGCGCACTGATTGTATCTAGGGCGCCAGTTGCCGGCAGCTTGTCTAGGGCTGCTCCTGAATAAACTCTTGTGAGGACAGTCTCTGAGGAGGGATGGGGAAGGCTGTTGGTTGGGAGAGGGGGGGAGAAAGTGAAGTGTTTGGAGTATCTATGGCTGATAATTTCAAGGAATCATAGGTCAAATGTTATTTGCCCCAGTTGTTATGGAACAGTACCCAAAAGGATGTGATGGGTTGGTCAGCTGCAGTTGTTATTGAATGGACTGGAGCAGTTTATGTCCATCTGGCATAGTGACTGTAAGGAGCTGAGGTAGTAGAGAGCACTGTGCCCCCTTATATACCCTCACTCTTAGAACAACTGCAGGTACTGAGGGGAGGAACAGGAGAGACCATGTGGGCACTGTAATGGACACTGCTTGGAGATAGTTCTACCATCAGGCACTAAATGACACAATATCCATAAATGGGGCTATACAGAGCCAGTGTAATAAACTGAAATGAAACAAAATAAAAACCATTTTGTTCAACCTGAAACTTTTTTTTTTCATTTCAGCAACCTCCCACACTCTCCACCAAAAAAGTCAATTATGGTTTGAATTGAATTTAGGTTTTGTTTTTTTTAGATATTTCAGTTTGGTACCTGAATCGGAAAAATCAGTTCTTTGCTTAGCACTAATAGTGAGCAGCTGAGCATACTATCATCTTCATTTTAAATATGGAGAAAGTAAGTGTACAAGGATACAGTGCAAATCAATAGTATGATGTCATATATTTCACATTCAGGTGAAGCCAACTGTGATGGCATATGCCCAGTAGGAACTACAAAGAAGCCACCAATCATTTTATACAGACCATTTTATGTGAACCACTAATCCACCTTCAAATAGAAGCAACTTTTGGTCATAATCCAAATTGATTCAGTTTTGGAACAATAACTTAGAAAGAGTTACTGAAGTAATCCAATTCCTCAGCTATGGATCATGCACAATATTGGTGGCTCAACACCTGTGCATCTCCAGGGCTAATGTTGCTGAAAAAACAATGTATTGAACCATTATGCTATGCAGAAATCTCCAATGGAGTTTTATACAAAATGACAAGTGAAATAAGGCCAGACAGTGGCAAGCACCAACAAGCGTTACACAATTAGCTTATTACTTGGAAATAAAGGATAAACTAGTCCCTTGGAACAGGAGTCTACATATTCACATCAATAACACATTAACATAACTCACTGGAGGACACTGAGCCAGTTTATCAGCTGCCACCATTTGAACGTTAAGGTGTTTAGCCTGAGATTTCCCTCGAGATTTTATTAGCCTCTGTAAAACCTGTGGAAAATAAGACAGTTAAAATGTGTGGGAAAAGAAAGAATTCATCAACAAGAAGTAGTAAATTAGAATAGGATCAAAACCACTCAGTTCAATGGGAGATTTGCGAGTGACTTGACTGTGAGCAGAACTGGGCCCAATATATGTGTGTACTCTTCAAAAAAGTAACACTCTTCTTGTATAATTTTAACATATCTAATAATTTCTCATTCACTGGCTTACGAGCCTTATCCCCTTGCCTTTTAGGCCCTGTACAACGTCACTCCGACCTATCTCTCTATTCTCGTTCCCTTCGCTCCCTTTCTCTCTCCTTTTCTGTTCAAGTTATACTAAGTGGCTCCTTCAAGTGCTCCAGTTTTCACGCACGCCTTTCTCCAAGGAGCCATTTATACTGAGACTCTTGAGAATGCTCTTCCAAGACCCAATTTGACAGGCCTTCACTTTCTCCTTCCAACATATCTTCAGGATGGACTTGATCCAAGAAAACTATAAATGGAGAGGTCCCCACAACAAATTAAATGACTAGATGCCTTAAAAATAAACTGAACAAAACCCACAGAACTACACATGATCTTAGAAGTGTACCAGTTGTCCTGCTGCTCAGAACATCTATGCTCTTACTTTCTTTTCTATACTGTTGACTTGGACTGTAAAGTTTTTGAGACAAGGATCTTAGCTCATATTTCTGAAAAGTTTTTACCAAGGTTTTGGCACTTTGTAAAGTAATATTACAAAAACAATAACAAACAAGAGGATAATTGTTTCCTTTAGTGCAAATTTAAGTAACCACCAGAACTATGTTATCTCTCTTTCACAAAAAAAGTGATTTTGTAACCCACTGATGAGATGATATCCTTTTAATGATATCTTCCCATCCAAAGGGAAATAATTCAAAAGTGCAATTCCTTGATCTTCAATGACATCCAGCGGAGAGTCTGTGTTCCTTTGTACCTATGGCATGAGTCTCAAAGAATGGATTGAAACAAAATTAACAGTAAGACAGTTACCTTGGGAGAAGAAATCTTTACATATACTATAATGGGAGCCAGAGAGGTTTTACTTAGTTGAGCTGGATGATTAATGGTATCGGCATCAAGTACTACCAGCTGCAATGTCCTTGCTAATTCAAATATCCGTTCAATTTCACTCTGAACTTCAGCTGCAGATAAGTAGAAAATTAGAGTTATGAAAATATTTAACAGAAATTAAGTCTAACAAATGTAAAAATGAGGTAGATTGGCACGCAGCTCCCACAACAGATGAGTAGATTGGCAGGAGCTGTTAATTGTTAATGTCACTGGCATTCTACTGAAGCAAACATATCTTTAGCAAGAACATTCCGCCTACAGTTTATGTTCTCTGAAAGTTGTACTCTTTACCAGCCTTACCTTCATGCTTTTATATATTACTGATATGAAGAAACATTTTTAACACCTTCTTATAAGATCAAAACCATGTGTGTATAGCAAAGAGGTGTACGCAGCATTATGATCTCCTACTTAAAATACGAATTCCTCAGTTTTACAACATTATCTCAGTGGATTCCTTATTTGTAAGTTATTGCAGCACAGATTCTAATGATATTTCATGACCATAACTTTCAAACCTGAAGCTACACATTAAAGTTATACTGAGGCACCCAAAAGAGGTTTGTTTTTCATACGGTTCTAAACATCCATAATGTCACGTTGCTTCAGTGTGAATTTTCAATACTTATCATCTCTGAAATCTGGGCCTTATCTATCCATAATAGGGCATTAGGTTTGAAAATTTTGGTCAATATTAGTAAAGTATTTTCCCTTGATGTAGGTAAGGATTGTGATCAGATCTGGTCAGAAAAAAAAAAATCTGAGAAAACCAGTTTTTCACTGGAATTTGTCGATTCATCAAAATCAGAATATTACATGGAAATAGTTCATTTCAATGCCGCCCTGGTGGAAACAGCAGGTTTCCAACTGAAAACTATGTTTTTTTTGCCAATTCACCCATCTGCAGACTTCTGGGAACTGAGGGCTTCCCAAGTCCATGATTCCAAAGCACCCTTTCCCTGCCAAATTCTAATACAGGGGTGGCCAACTCGTGGCTCTCGAGCCACATGAGGCTCTTTGCTTAGAGAAATGAGGCTCTTAGGGTTATGGCTCGATTGTCGTTTGGAGCCGGGCGCCCGGACTGCTCACGGCTGCTCTGCACACATGCCCTGGTGCCTGGAGGAAGAAGGGCGTGGCTGTGACAGTGGTGGCGGCGATGGCTCCGATAAGGACCCAGGCATTGGGTTAGAGCGGGTGTGTGTGTGTATGTGTGTGAACACCTTAAACTCAAAGTCTTCATGGATGCAGAATAAGGCAGCCAACACAGATGTCATATTTAAATTCCAGGGCAGAAAAAGAATCAGCATGTACCTGGTTTACTCTGTATTTCTTTAAAGAAAATTCAGAGGCTATTGTTTGCCAGGCTGAAGCAATTATTCTGAGATATGAGTCTCTCCCTTATTGTTTTTGAACATGTCATATTTGCATTCTGGGACAGACCTGAATTTTTAGAACTCTAAAAAAGCCATAATATTCATAAGTAAAAAAAGTGAGGAAACCATACCAGAGATCAGCAAGCTGGAGTGAAACAGGCACTTCAAATTGTGCTAATTTATTTCTCAGTTCAGTTTAATTTTAAAAAACTCACAGGACATAATAGGGCAGTAGTGTTAAATTTAAAATATATGGTGGGGATGCTTATTTTTAGTGTGAGAATATTACTGTATTTTCAAAGGGTTTTGTTTTTTAAATTTGATGTTTGTTCCTTGTCAAGTTCTCTGGACTGGCTGTGAATTTTTTAAGTGACTAGAGACTTTTTTATTGGTTTTTGTCTGAAATGTCCTGTAATGTTATTTTTATCACTATATTTTGTGTACTCTATCTATCTATCTAGAGAGATAAAATAAATATATAATATGTGGCTGTTTGCACTCTATTCACAGCTATTTTGGCTCTTAGTCTCTAAGGGTATGAATACACTTGCACCCTAGTTCGAACTAGGGATGCAAATGTAGGCATTCGAAATAGTCAATGAAGCGGGGATTTAAATATCCCGCGCTTCATTAGCATGATCTCGCCGGTGCGTTACTCCGATCAACAGCTGTTTCGATAGTGAAAGTGCGCGCCGGGACGCGTTAGTTGGAACCAAGGGGTTTGGTTTGAACTAACACGTCCCAGCGCGCACTTTCACTTTCGAAACAGCTGTTGATCAGAGTAACGCGCCGGCGAGATCATGCTAATGAACCGCGGGATATTTAAATCCCTGCTTCATTGACTATTTCGAATGCGTACATTTGCATCCCTAGTTCAAACTTGGGTGCAAGTGCAGACATACCCTAACTGGTTAGCAACCCCTGTTCTAATTATTTCCCTGTTTCACAGATAGAGAAACTGAGGCAGAGATTAAATGATTTGGTTAATCTACAGAGGAGGTCAGTATTGGAGCCAGGATCATAATTCAAATGGGAAGGGATGCTAGTTCTGTATTCTTTCAACAATGCTATTGTAGATAAGATAACTAACTAGAACATGGTAAATCCCCAAAAGGATAAGAAATTAGTGGATGCACAAAAAGGGAGTTTCAAAATACTAAAATATTGTATTACTTTATTGATTTGTCACTAAATGTTTTGGGAAATGTTATCTGCCTGCATGGGTTTGGAATACACTACTTGGATAAATCTGTCATGAAGGACATTATTTTAGAGGGTGTTGAAAGATCAGTATGCGTCACAGTTAGAGTCACTAGGGTTCTTGATAAGTTACCCAAACTCTGAACTTGTTTCCAGAGGCCAAAGTATACAGAGCTCCTACTAATCACTGCTCAACTAAATAAAGCCTTTCTGTCCAAGGAGAAGATCTAAAACATCACTTGTCAGGAAGTAAGGTAAAGTGTGAACCAGCAGGTGATCACATATGGCGGCTCTTAAGACTATAAATAGTAGTAGTTACACTGCCTTAGTATGTCTCACAAATGAGAACTTCAGTAGACCAGTGGTAGACAACCTGCAGCCGATGGGCCACATGCGAGCTAGGGATATGAACGAGCAGTCGACTAGATAATTAACTGATAAGCCTAGGCTTACTGGTTAATCTAGTCAACTACTTGCATTCCTCCCCCCCCCACCCGCTGCCTCTGTATCAGCTTAAAAGTTAGTCCCCCCAGAACCGGCACCATGGTACCACCTGCCCCCCCACCCTCCACATCAGATAGGGGCTGCTGCCAGAGCAATCTCTGTCTGCAGCAAGCCTGGTCCCGCCACATGTAGAGGCTGCTTCAAGGCAGCCTCCCCCGCCCCCCAGCAGCCTCTGTCTCTCTGTATCAGAGGCAGCAGCAAGGGGCGGCAGGCTGCCAGTCCACAAGGGGAGTTGGTTTTTAAACTTGCTCTCCTTGCGGAGTGGCTCTTGCATGGCACCCTGCTCTGGAGAGGCAGAGGCAGCAGCGTGGGGGTGGCAGGGGGCTCCCTGGGAGTGGAGCTGGATTGCACTGGCTGCTGGCCCCGCCCCAGGGAACTATAGAATAGTCAAGTAATCACTAAGAATTCAAGTGATTAGTCGGCTATTCAATTACCTGCTATCTAACATCCCTAATGTGGGCCACTGGGGTTCCACCCGTGGCCCGCTGATCCCCGCCTGATCCCCTTCCCCATGTGCCTCTTGCGCACTGGGGCACTGGAGCCCCACACTCCCACTCCCTATGCCTCCCCTTCCCTCTCAGCACTTTCAGAGAGCATGAATTGCCTAATTTGCACTATGTCCCTGCTACTCCCCCTCCCTCCCAGTGCTTGAACAGCTGTAAACAGCTGATTATTGGTATTCCAGCACTGGGAGGCAGCGGGAAAAGTGGGGATGGAGCATGAATCAGATTTGTGGCACTCCGGATGTGCTGAGAGGGAGGAGGAGGAGTAAGAAGTGCAAGGCTCCAGTGCCCCAGTGCATAAGAGGTGCATGGCAGGAGGGTAGACAGAGGGGCTACAGGGCTGCAGATGGAACTCCAGTGCTGCGACCCATTGAGGTGAAGGAGGCCACTCATGTGGTCCACTCACTCTTCTTGGTTGCCCAATGTTGCAGTAGACCCTGAACCCTAGGCTAGGAAAAGGCTTGCCAGTAGAGCTATACCGGGAAACCCTCCGATGCAGCTTAAACCAGCAATGAAGTGTTTTTGGCCAGTATAGCTTATACACATTCCCCAAACAAAATAAGCCATACTAACAAAATGCTTTTTGCTGGTATAGCTATCGCTACACTAGGGTATTGGCAGTATAGAAATATTTTTAAAAAATATCACTAACCAACACTGGTATACAAGCAAAAATTTAAATGCTGACTTGACCCAAGATTCCAATGAAAGCAAGCTAAGCGCAGCCTCTCACATCACATCTGAAAGGAAGATCACTTTTAAGCCTCGTGGCCTGGTGTTGTGAGGGAACCACCTTTATTTAAGAATAGATTTCCAACACATCTATCCATATCATAAGGATTTAATCCCCCCGAAAATTATTCATTTGAACTGGAACCATCAGGTAATAATGTTTTAAATTAACAAACAGGGAGGCACCAGGAGGCCCTGCACATGTAAGAATGGACTCTGCCATTACTGACTGCCATGTATCTACATGGAAAGGTGAACATGACTGCTGATAGAGATAGTTAACCTGAGGTGGACTTGTATGAGCAGCCTCTGGATCAGAGAGTGGGGAACTGGGATGTTCCTCAGGTTGGGAACATCAGAGATACATCTCTGTCATCCCTCAGAAGCTTTTTGCTCTAAGCATTCAGAATGAGTGAGACATTTTCCATGAACAGAAGAGACTCCAGTATGTCTGTCCATCAGTATTTCTGGCAGCCACAGTCCTTGCAAAGCATAGGAGAAAGAGGCGCAATGATTTTTACTGAATGTGTGGTCTCAGACGCAGAGTCTAAGCACCATGTTTCACCCCAGCCCAGGAGCTCTCGCTCTGATAGCACAGCTCCTGACAGAGCAAAGATCTATAAGTATGGTGTTAATGAGCAGGTGGCTTGCATCCTCCTGACTTCTCAAAAGCCACGTATCCCAAGGCCTTATATTGCCAAGTAGAAGAGTTTTGCAGAATAATGCAAAAAGGGCTTTTTAAATTCCTAAACAAAAACTCTCTGGCTGCTTTCTGTGCCTGACAATCTAATTTGACAATTTATTTCATTCAGGAGCTTCAGGGGATAGCTGAGTTAGTCTGTTACAGAAAAAAACAACAACAAATGGTCTGGTAGCACTTTATAGACTAACAAAACATCTACATGTTTTGTTAGTCTAAAGTGCTACCAGACCAATTGTTGTTTACTTCATTCAGGTTAACCTGCCAGTTATTTTAGCCCTTCATGAACTGGACAAGTAAAATGCTTTTCTTGCCTGCCTTACCACAGGTTCTCAAGGGGACTTTGGAAATCCCTCCTGGTATCATGAGACCTTAATGCGGGTCCTGAAAACTCCACTCATTACCTATGAGTTCAGTGCTTAATTTGTGCCAGAGCTTGCCACAGCAGAGTCCCAGAACCTCTAGGTTTGGCAGTTTATAGCTCTGGCACCTCTGGACTTGCCACGTCTGTTATGCAAGTCAAAAAACTGTTTGAGCCCTGGCACCTCTTTCATTACAAATTAAGTACTGCATGACTGTATGTTTCTTACACAGAATTTGATTTTTCCTGATGGCAGTGACTTCAGCTCAGAATGAATAAGCCTAAAGCTCTATTGAGTGATCCACCTTATCCCAAGTTTGACATGGAAATGGTGATGCTTCAAACTCATCAAGGATTCCAATCGAACATGGGGACAGAGTTCTATCTTAACGATTATCCTGCCAATACGTTTTGCATGTCCATCCCAAGGAGGGACATATTTCATATTACAAGGTCTGGGGGCAGAGACAGGGATGGGCCTTACCTGTAGCAGTCTAAAGGCTTGGGAAGTCTATCAAACTTTTTGTTTTGTTAGTTATTCACTAATGCTGCTATGTCAAAGACAGCCACGATTAAATCTCAGCTGGATTGCTATCACCTGTTTGGCCATGTGAAAGTATATTTGACCAGAGACAGGCCAGTTCCAGTGTCTGTCTCAGAAATATTTCCTTTAGATTTCTATAAGGCAACCACATAAGCCACATTCTGTACACGCACAAAGTTAGAATGCTTTGCTTTTGCATTTAGGAGTGAAGCTAGTATTGATTTGCATGCTGCAGAACAGTTTTCCAAGGCAGGAGAATCCAAACTCCCCAACCTCATTTCTTTCTTACAGAAAGTGTATATAAATTGGCCAATTAATTTTATTTGAAACTTTTCCCTTTGTTTTCATTTTTTAATTATTTGTGTTGCATCTGAGATTGTAATGGTGTGTCTTTCCCATACATTATTTAAATAAAAGTCCTCTCTTCTTGGTCGACCATGGTTTTATTGTTACTCATTGATTCAACTTTATTCTCTCTCAAAAAGGGAAAACTACCATGTCGCAATACTCCTTCTCTGAAGGATTCTTGTAAATAACTGACCGGTAATTCTGCTTCCAACAGGATGCTCACTCTTTTTCTCTCACTGTTTTGACCAAAGGCTTCAAGTGCAGCTGATAAGCCCAAAATGTGGTGTATGACTGCCAAAAGGGAGAGATGGCTTGTTCTTAGGAACTGCTCACTATTGCCATTAGCAACCGAATACAGTGCTCCCACACATCTTAGGTGAGAGATCTGAGATTCAAAAGGGAACATAGCATCAGAGCAGTATTTTTTTAAAAAAAAGCAGAATTATAGGTCAGTAATTTTTCCCTTACATGAAAATCAAGTATTAATGAAATGTCTCCTCTGATTTACTGAGAAACCATGGCAGCAAGCTTATAAAAAGGAACTCTCATAAATTGTATTAGCCACTCCTAATGGGGCATATAAATAAAGCTCGAGCTATCGTGACTGTCACCATGATGAACGTAGAGATCAGCTATTGCAACACTCATGGACATAAATAAACCATGCAAGACAAAAACTAAAGTTGTCAATCAAATGCTAAACAAATAAATGGGCCTCATAGTTTCCCCTGACGCCTGACACATACTGGCTGTAGAAGACTACTAGCCCTGGTCTACACTATAACTCCCCTTATTTTGAAATAACAAGCGGAGTGTCCACACTATCATGCCCGTTATTTCAAAATAATAACCCCTGCTTTCCATGAAGAATAATGCTTATTTCGAAATAGAGGTAGTGTGGATGCACCACTGCTGCTATTTCAAAATAGCTACTCTCCAGAGTCATTCAAAGTAATTACTCTCCAGTGCTTCCTAGGGATCTAAGTCAAGGTAGCGCACCCACATTAAGGGAGCCTGCCTCAGACTAATTTCAAGGCTTTCTTGTAGTGCTTTCTTGTAGTGTGGACATCCTGTTTCAAAATAGTTATTTTGGAAGTAATTTCATCAAATCATAGAATCCTAGGGCTCAAAGAGGCCTCAGGAGGTCATTGAGTCCAGCCCCCTGCCCAAAGCACCAATCCCAACTAAATCAACCCAGCCAGGGCTTTGTCAAGCCAGGACTTAAAAACCTCTAGGGATGGAGATTCCACCACCTCCCTAGGTAACCCATTCTAGTACTTCACCACCCTCCTAGTGAAAGAGTTTCCCCTAATATCTAACCTAGACCTTGCACACTGTAACTTGAGACCACTGCTCCTTGTTCTGCCATCTGTCACCACTGAGAACAGCCTCTCTCCAACCCCTCTAGAATCTCCGTTCAGAAAGTTGAAGGCTGCTATCAAATCCCTCCTCATTCTTCTCTTCAGTAGACTTTCGAGGAGAGGTTATAATAAATAATTATTTCAAAATAATTTCCTAGTGTAGCTATGCCCCTAACGGGGAGCAAATTTCTAAGATGGAAGCCCTCATACACTTTCTCCACACATGGGGCATATCAGCTCCAAGAACTGACATCACAAGTCTCTCAGCCTTGGTCTACACTAGGGAGTTATTTCAAAATAACTCACCTTATTTTGAAGTAACAACCAGAGTGCCCACACTACGAAGCCCATTATTTCAAAATGGTTATTTCGAAATAATAACTCCTGCTTTCCTTGGAGAATAAGCTTATTTTGAAACAGTTATTTCAAGAGTTATTTCGAAATAAGTTATTTTGAAATAATTTCCTAGTGTAGACATGCCCTCAGTCAGTTTTGACCATTTAGGCAGAATGTACAGTCTCTTCAATAGTCCCAGAACAGTTACACCTACACCAACATTCTGCACCTTGCAGTGAATAAGCATCTGGTGCGCAGATCTGAGCAGCCTGAGCAAGTCTGAATCTTACAAGTGGACTTCAAGTGAAATATAGAGTCTAATATAACAATCTGCCTTGGAGTAGGCAAAGGCATGATGATCATTGAGGAACAGTCCTGCACTTCTCTAGTAACTCAACAAATTAATCAAAATAAAATGTGTGGTCGGTTTTTTGCAGAGCTGCAGTGAAAGAGCTTTGTATGAGAGCATTACTCAGATAGTGGGGTGGAAAAATGGAATCCTCCATCAAACATGTGGAACACATGCACAGCATTTCCATGATAACTAGTACAGCTCATGATTCAGAACAGCACCAGGTAACTGCTGAATCCAATCTACATGAGTATTATAGTTCTGCTGGTGCGTGGACTTCATTTGTTCATGGCTATATGTTCATCAGCAACATCAGAAAAGGGATAAAACAACAAAATTGTGAAATAAATATGATCAAATATAACACTTGTTCAAATATATTGATCAAATATAATACTATGGACTGTTGAACAAGTGAAAAAATACCATGCAAGAGACAAAATCAGCCTGATTTGAAACCTTCAAACTAACTAAAGAGTCATATGCTAATTTCAGCCCCCCAAAATACTTTTTGGCATCAAGCAGCATATTCAGAAAGAATAATAATAAATAATAATAATTATTATTATTACTATTGACATTTGACAATATATTAGACTTTTCATGTGATATATATTTTTACTCTTTGAAGATTCCAAGGGAATCAGATTTCATTAACTTTTGAAATATGAAAAGGGACACTGTTCAAAAAGAAAAAAATTATAAGCACTCAGAAAAGGACCTGACTAATAAATGAAGGCCACATGACTTTGAGAACAGCATAAAAGGAAGTAATTCACCTCGTGCAGTAACGATGGTTCTTCGAGATGTGTGTCCCCATAGGTGCTCCACTATTGGCGTTGGCCTCATACCGCACTGCAGATTGGAGACTTTTCTAGCAGTATCTAGTCGGGCCGTGCATGCGTGACAGTGGCACATGCCGTTTGCACCTTTGAGTTTGCATGTGCGGCCTGACTCCCCTCAGCTTCTTGGTGAACCTCCTCTAACTTGAATTGACAAGTCAAAGAAGAGGGGAGAAGGGTGGATAGTGGAGCATCCACAGGGACACACATCTCAAAGAACCATCATTACTGCACAAGGTGAGTAACTTCCTTTTCTTCTTCGAGTGATGTCCCCATGAATGCTCCATTGTTGGTGACTATACAGCAGTATCCACTCAATTGGTAGGTGGGCTTCGGCTATGTGCTATGAGTAGTTGAGAGAACCACATTTGCTACTGAGGTACCCATGTCACCCTGTGTGGGAATTGCACAGTATCTCATTAACATATGGTCAAAGGACCAGGTAGTGGCATGACGTATTTCTTGGAGAGGGACTCCTTTCAGAAAGGCAGCTGATGTCTCCATTGGCTGAGTAGAGTGTGCCTTGGGAGGCGCAGGGAGAGGTTTGACCTGGAGAGAGTAACATTGGATGATACAGGATGTTATCAGTTTGAATATACATTGGGAGGAGAGTGGCATTCCCTTAGAACGTTCAGCCTATGAAACGAACAGCATCTGTGATTTGCGGAAGAATTGTGTTCTGTTTATATAGAATGCAATGGCTCTTCTAACGTCCAGTGTATGTAGTATGGCCTCCTCCTGGGAGGCATGCAGTTCTGGACAGAAGGTAGGAAGGACTATGGGCTCATTGATGTGGAAAGCTAAGCAGACTTTGGGTAGGAAGGAGGGAAGGGGTCAGAGGACGACCTTGTGTTTGTGAAAAATTGTATAAGGTGGAAGCCGTGAAAACAGTGATTTCACTAACCCTCCTTATGGATATGATTGCTGTTAAAAATACTGTTTTCAGTGTCAGAAGGGCAAGTGGTGATTTGGCCATTGACTCAAAGGGCGATCTTGTGAGTGTGTGAAAGACCAGTTCCAGGTCCCATCTGGGTGGTATAGGCCTGTGTGGCGGGTGAAGATTTTGTAGCCCTTTCCAGAATCTCTTGGAAAAATGGTGCACGGATATGAAGAAGCAGTCTATTGGGGGGTGAAAGGCCATAATTGCTGCCAGGTGTACTGTGAGCGATGAAAGTGACAGATCTTGTGTCAGGAACATGATATAATCCAGGATCGACTGGAGTGGAGTAGCAGATGGCTGGACACCATTACCCAGACAACATGTGGTTAAGTATTTCCATTTATAAAGGTAAGTACTGTGTGTAGCTTGACATCTGCTATGAAGCAGCATGCTGTGAGCACATCTGCTCCACCCCAGAGAACCAGATAGGTGCCAGGTCATTAGGTGAAATGTTTGCCGTTGGGGATGGAGAAAAGTGCCTCCACTCTAGGATAGGAGGTCTGGAAGCACATAGGGAGTTCAAAGAAAAATTTGATAGAAATAGGGAAACCAGGTCTGTCTGAGCCACGCTGGGACTATGAGGATTATTTTGGCCTTGTCTAATTGTATCTTCCAGAGGACTCTGGGGATGAGTGGAATAGGAGGAAATGAATACAGCAGGTGAGTATTCCATGGAATAAGCAAAGTACCCCCCTAGGGATCTGGGGCCTAAGCCTGCTCTTGATCAATATTGGGGACACTTGGTATTCTGGCTCATTGCAAAGAGATCTATGTACGGTCAACCCCATCGTTAGAATAGGTCGTGTGTAACTCTCACTCATGTTCCATTGCAAAATGGCGGCCGAGGGAATCAGCCTTAGTATTCTTGGTCCCAGATAGGAAGGAAGCAATGATGGTAATAATGATGGTAATAATAATGACTTTTTAAACAGTCATATATAACTGAGATATCTGTAAACTTAAAAACTGACAGGATGTTCTGCATAAGAAGCAACTGCAGAATCAAATCCTGTTTATAATGGAATAATTCCTGCCATAGAAACTCTGCTCTGATATCTGGTATAACAACAGATATGAAAGGTTCAGTGAACAATATATATTAGCCACCTGTAAATATTCATTTAGTAATGGTAAGCAAAACAGGAACAAATCTACCTTTTTCCCATTTGTTTTTTAAAATAAAATAATTAAAAAAAACACTTTTCATGAGACTTCCCAGTTTGAGCCCAAGTTAATGTTAATAGCCTAGTTTAGCAAATCCTGGAAACAGTGGATTAATATGGAAATATGGATACTTAAAATTAGGCTCACACATCCATATTTAGGTATCTATATAAGTAGCTGCTTGTTTACTGAAAGTAGTCATGATCTTGAATCTACCTGTACCGTATCATTACAGTATTTAAGTGGTTAAATGCAAACATTGTTTCAACACAGTGATCAAGCATGTTATAGAAGTAGTAAAGAAAGTGAGGAAGTTTCTGTAAATTATTCATTACAGGCCAGATGGTGATATCCTTATTACCTGCTGCTATGCTTTATTCCACAAATAGCCCCTTTGATTTCTATGGAACTGTTCACTGAGTGAGGTACTGTTCCCCATGAGTAAGGGTAGCAGAATCTGGATCTAAAACAGTTAAACTGCTGTCTAGTGTAACCACTACTAGGGTACAGCTAAACTACATGGCTCCATCGACGGAGCCATGTAGATTAGTTTACTCGAAAAAGGGAAATGAAGTGGCGATTTAAATAATCACTGCTTCATTTAAATCAAAATGGCCACCGCGCTGCGCCGATCAGCTGTTTGTCGGCACAGCGCAGCAGTCTAGACGGGGATCTGCCGACCCCAGAACCCTTTGTCGGCAGATCCTGTAAGCCTCATTTCACGAGGCATAAAGGATCTACTGACGAAGGGTTCTGGGTTCGGCAGATCCCCGTCTAGACTGCCGCGCTGTGCCGACAAACAGCTGATCGGCGCAGCGCAGTGGCCATTTTGATTTAAATGAAGCGGCGATTATTTAAATCGCCGCTTCATTTCCCTTTGTTGTCCTGCCTAATCTACATGGCTCCATCGATGGAGCCATGTAGTCCAGACACACCCCTAGTGTGTGCACTTAGAAAGGTGTATTGTACATGCATGTGCTGTTATTGTCATGTATGTATTTTCCAATTAGCCCAATTTTAATATTCATAATTATAAAAACTTTGGTCCGATTTCTTTCAGATGTAACCTGCTATGTAGATCTCATTGTGACCTAAAGATACATAACTTAACTGAAGAAACTTAGATTTATTGTTTAAAAATTATTAATGTTTAAAATAAAAATGTATGGAAAAGAAAAGATTGTTATGAGAACATGCACTTGAGCTCTAGTACTAACAGAAAGTCTGGTGACATGCTGCTGCCTAGTGTCTGTAACTTACTGACCTGAGGACATTTATCCTCACCTAGACTGACCATATTTCCCATGGCAAATACGGGACACTTAGTAAATTGCTCTGGTTTAAATGAGTTCAACAGCAATCAATCAGAACTATGCAGTATAAATGTTCAAAATAGGATTAAGTTGACTGAGTCCCCATTAAAAGACACACTGCATTATTAACTGTCTCTATATTTTAGAAATGTGTATCTGTCTGTCTGTCTTTCTATTCATGACTCCATTTGTCCAAGAACTCCTCCTAAATGGTAAGAGCTAGGACCACCAAATTTGGTATGCAGCTTCCTCTCCTCCTAACTTAAAGCAAGGTCAGGGTTTGGTTGTGTCAGGAAATGATATGTGCCTAGACTTCTGTTGTTTTCCATAACATGGAAAGGGAGGGGGCTGATAGGAGAAGAACTGTACTGCAGAGTGACCACTGGGGACAAATGCACCAGCAAGACAGTGGCCAGATGGGACCAGGGCTCACCATCTTGCTGGTCATTGCACCAGGTAAGTGGCCCCCAACTCCAACCCCCTCCCCCAAGCCCTCCACTGCAGTGCCAGATGGGCAGAGGGGGAGCCCTGCTGGCCACCAGTCCCACTGCTGAGACTCCTCCTGGTACCCACCCGGGGCTGGACAGTGCAACCCTCCCAGGAGACTAGAGGCCAGGGGGTGGGCAGTAAGTCCTGGGTCTGCCCCCAAAGAGGTTGCTGGGTGGGTGAGATTGCTGACCTGCTGGGGTAGCTGGAGACCTCCCCCCACCAGGACTCATTAGCTGGGAAGGCAAGCTGGCTGGAGGGGAGCAGCCATTTTATGAATGTTGTGAGCGCCACAACCAAAACCAAACATTTCTTCCCCTAGTTTGACTTGCGTTTTTCACCATACATGCCAGACACCTCCAGGACCACAACCACCATCAGGACAATTACTCCGGACATGACATGTTTAGCCCCAGCATGTTTAGCCCCATCAGAACTGCTACTGGCATTGTATGTACAAAGCCCAACAAGCTTTTCACTAAGAGAAGACATCTCAATCACTTGATATAGAAATCCATGCTGCATATCAGAAGTTTCCCATGGCAAAGAAGAAAACTTTATAATGTTTGTGTTTATCCCAATGGAGGGAGGAACTGTGTGTGCTCAAGGGGTAGCCAAAGGGGCAGGGAGGAGTAACTAGGGGCTGTATGTGGCCAAAGGGTAGCTCGGGGGCAGGTGGAGGGATACTTAGGGGCTGTGTGTGTGTATGTGGCCAGGGTGTGCCCCTACCTTAAGGGGCAGGGAGTGGGTAGCTAGGAGCTGTGTGCAGACAGGAGGATACCTCAGGGTTCAGAAAAGGGGTATCTGGAGGCTGTGTGCCATGAAGGCTTTGTGGTCCCCCTGTTCCCTTAGGGCTCTTCCAGCCACGGAGTTGGTCCTTCCCCCTGTGGCTCTTACTGGCAGCGTGAGAAAAAGGGACTTGAGGGGCAGCTTCAACCCCCTGCACCAGCAGCAACAGCAGGAAAGGAGGGAACAGCACTGCTGCCTGTGCCATGCCCCATAGCACCAGCTAGAGGTGCAGCTCCCCTGTCCTGCCTGACTTCAGCTTCCTGCCTTCAAACTGGCCAGAGGGTGGGGAGAGTGCTGGGTCGGTCCCTGGCACTGCCCTGCACTTCCACTGAAGTTTGCAGGGGGCAACCCGAGAGCCCCCCCCCCAACTCAGCCCATGGGCTTGGGGGCTTCTGCTTCATGGGGAGCACTGGGGATCCAGCATTCACAGACATGCCGCTCCAGGCTTCAGCTTTGGCTGAGTGCAGGTTGGAACGTCAGCCCCTCAGCTCCTGCTTTCAGCCCTGCAGTGGTTGCCAAGGCTTGTGGCTTCAGCCCGTGGGGGAGGAGAGTGTGGGGGATCAGGGCTGCTACCCAGGGGGAAGAGGTATGCTGGAGATTGGGGCTGCTACCTGAGGGGAGGGGAAGGCATGCTGAGGATCAGGGCTTCAGACTCTGTGGTACTGGACATTCAGGGGGTCCCCACGGATCAGGGCTTCAGCCTTGGGGTGCTGGGAATTCAGTGCGGGAGGGGGCACTGGGGACCAAGATTTCAAGCTTCACAGCAGGTGCTGGGGATCACGGCTTTAGTCCCACAGCGTGAAAGGACTGGCAGACCTCACCCTTTGGAAACCCTGCTTTAGGGTGCCCATGGGGAGTGGTGACACACACCGCTCACTCACCCCCTCACCCTTACCCCTCTATCACATGCAGGCTGCCTTCCCTACCGGCTTCTGCACCCTGCATGAAAGCGCCACCTGCTGGCCACCGCCTGCTGCATTCACCTGCCAGTCACAAACAGGAGGCTGCTGCGGCTGCGCCGATGGCAACTGACCAGCAGGGGAGCACTGGAGCTGGAAATACATGACAATTTGCCTGTGTTTAAAAAAAAAAAAAAGTTGGAACAGCTGTAAGAGGGCTTAAATATGGGACTGTCCTGTTAAAAATGGGATGGATAGTCACCCTATCCTCATCCTACCTCCTCCCCCTTTTGTTGAAAAAACCTCCATGAGATTATAGTAAAAAATATGAATGTTAATGCAGCATTGAATCTGAAGAATTCTCAATCTCAGATCTCAAAAGTAGGAACATGGGTATGTTAGGACTGAATGCACAACCTTAATGTCTGCACACAAGTAATAGTTAAGCATAGATCCTGAGCCTCAGCTGTGCTTGGTGCAGCTTAAGAGAACATTAGAAGGCTTTGATGTTGAGTGAGGGGCTGGAAAATTAGAGATCTCAGGCCTCAGACATTTCTATGATATTTCCCCTCCCCAGAGCATTGCTGATGGCTGCAGACTGGCTCCTTGGGAAAATGGTATAGATAAGAACTTGCTTTAGGCTCATGGCAGCCCCTAGAGCGGGAAAGACCCCTCAAAATCTGAGACATATTGAGAGTTCATTGGCTGCTACTTAGTCTGGGCCAGCAGTTTTCAAAAAAGTATTAATCAAAAGGTGATCAAGATAATTTCCTAACCTTTAAAACCCATTTTTTCTCTGAACTATAAGAGAACCGCAATGACTTGAAATCAAAATTTATTTTCTGATTAAGACCTAGGCTACACTAGAAAATCAGGTCATCTTAATCATGCTACTCAGGGATGTGAAAAATCCACACTACTGAGTGACACAGTTAAGCTGTCCTAAATCCCGCTCTGGACAGCACTATATTGACCATTCCCACCCCACCCCCATCAATCTAGCTACTGCTTCTTGGCAATAGGCAAATCCTTCACACTGGTGTAGGTCAGGGAGGGAAGGGCAAGTACAAGCTTGCAGGCTGTATCCAGTTACAGGATATTGCAGGCTGTATCCAGGTACAGGAGACTGCAGCTCCCGTTGGGTGCAGATCCCCGTTCCGGTCAATGGGAGCTGTGGGAAGCAGTGTCCCGGCCTGCGCCATTTTCCGCAGCTCCCATTGGCCAGGAACGGCGATCTGCAGCCAATGGGAGTTGCAATCACCCATACCTGTGGAGACACAGGTAAATATCACTGTGGCCGCCTGCCAGGGGCTAACCCTGGAGAACCAGTGCCTTTTTATTGCTCACCTCAGGTTAGGCAGTCTATGCTGAAGCACTACAGTGTCACAGCTGCATCTGTGTGGCTGTAACGTTTCTATTGCAGACAAACCATAAATCCTATTTCCCAGAGCCTACTACTTGTATTCAATGGCTAGGGCAAGGTACTTTATGAGGCTGTTGGACACCCAATACTCCTTTTTTATTTTGGTTTAAATTATTTTAAGAGTAGTGAAGGATTTATTTTGGAACAGAAACCATATACAGAGGTCACAATTTAAATATTAAACACATTAGATATCACAGTAACATTATCTTCTTCCAATAGCATAATTGCAAAGAATGTATTGATTATCACTATGCAAACAAATCTATCAGCTTTGCATATATATTAAAAATGATAGCTGAATTGCAGATCGACTACTCATCAGAGTGTCATTTTATGCTTCTATAAACATTTATGTTTCATTCTTTAGAATGCAATCAACAGAATACTAAAAAATATCAAGAAATTCTATAAATTTTTAGGGTCAAATTTTCAAAGTTATGCACTTAAAGTATACATACAAATTGTGTGCATATAAACCCAGATAGGCTGTTCTAAATAAGATAAATAAGTTCATAGTCATCTGACTGTGTGATCAATTAATCATATTCAGAGCTGTATTTTTACATGAATATTCTCTGGTTTGCATTAGTATATGCAGTGCTTGTGCATACAATTTAGAAACCTACATTTGAAAATCTAACCCTTATAGTTCACTTGTCACCCTCAACTTTATTTTGTAACATTTTAAAATAAAGTGAATCACATCCCCAAGAAAAAATAATATATCTATCATTACAGAACCAGTTATATGGAAACAGACAGTGGTTCTGTGAGGTATAATTATAGACATATAGTCATAGAAGACAAAAACAACAGGAAACATAATTTGCAAGCTTATATACATACCCAAAACATCTGGAAAGGGAGGGCATTAATGAAGCAAAGAATGGAAAAAGCCAAGACAATCAGGTTTGTGTACAAAGCATACAGCATGAGATAACAAGAGCAGCTAGAAATGTCATACACACAAGAACAAACAAGAAAAAAGTTTTGGATGCTTAATACTAACAAAGAAATGCAGCAAAAAAAAAAAAAAATGAAAAGCTAATTCATCAACTTCTGCAAATACCATACAACATATGTAGAAACTTTAATTGCCATGAATATGCAAATTTTGGATTGAATTTCAGATTAGTGAGTTTTTAACCATGTACTTTACCTCCTTTGGGCGAAGAGTATCTTCTCAGAAACAAACTTACTTTAAGGCATGTCAAGCAATTAGCAAACAAACTGCCCTTTCATTTTAATATAAATTTGACTCTAGTTATTGACATGTTACATAAAGATATAGATATTACTGAGAAATATTTCCATTCTGCATGCAGCTGTTTTAACATACAAAAGCAAGCTTTCATAGAAGAGCTGAATAAAAATTTATTTTTCCCTTTGAATCATTTTGTATACATGTCGCTGCTAGTTAATATTTTGCTAATATTCTTGGATAGATTTGTTTTGTATTAAAATACTCAGAAACAGTGATTTTTAGATGTCGCTTTGATTTCTGGGAAGTCAAATCCTCAAATCTATATTTTTACGTACTCCTTACTCAAGCAGTTTCCAATTAAGACTGAACAATATTAGGTCTAAAATAAACATCTTCATGTTTCCTCAAATGTAGTTCTTTAACTCAGGTGTTTTATTTGTATGGTTGTTGGGTTTTTTTGGTTGTCCTGCTAACTATTTTAATGTATGCTTCCTTGAAAGTAACTCTGCTTACCATGCCAAATCTACTGTTGGTCTCATAGCAAAGCTAACAAACTTCTATTAGGGCATGGTTACACTCGGAAATTATTTAGAAATAACTTTATTTTGAAATAATAACTCCCCAAAATAGCTATTTTGAAATAGCATGTCCAAACTACAGGGAAGCCTCAAAATTAGTCTGAGGCAGACTCCCTTTCTGTGGACCCGCTACCTCGACTTACAGCCCCAGGAAGCACTGGGGAGTAATTCCTTTGAATGACTCCATGGAGTAGTTATTTCGAAATAGCAGCGGTGGAGTGTCCACACTACCACTGTTTTGAAATAAACATTATTCCTTGTGGAAAACAGGAGTTATTATTTTGAAATAACCAGACCCTTAATTAAAAATAACGGGCCTGCTAGTGTGGACGTGCCGCTTGTTATTTCAAAATAAGGGGAATTATTTCAAAATAACTCCCTAGTGTAGACCAGGGCTTATATAGTTAACTGCTGCGCAGTCCTATAATCTATGGTCTGGTGAAAATCATTCTTACAAAAGGCTAATTTATTTCCCCAGTGGAAACAGATTTTTATTGAAATTGCAAGTATAGCTGCTTTTCCCCTCTTTATTCATTTTTTCTTTTCTTTTAAGAAACATCCATGCTTTATTGTAAGATTGATGTTTTGAGGAAGGAAAAAACAATGTGATTAACTGAGTAATAAAGTGTGTGAGGGAATATCTTTTATTAGACCAGCTTCTGTTGGTGAAAGAGGCAAGGATTCAAGCTTACAAAGACCTCTGCTTCAAGTCTGAGAAAGGTACTCAGAGTGTCACAGCTAAATGCAAGACAGATAAGATTGTTTCGACAGCTGGAGTATGTCTATCCTGCGCAGCTATTTCAGGATACCGGAAATATCCTGAAATAGTTACCCTGCGTCTTAACAAGCTGCTTGTTATTTCAAAATATTTTTCAAAATAACAGGTGCACTATTTTGGCTTCCATGTAACCCTCATTCCGTGAGGGTTAAAGGATATCTTGAAATAGTGCATTATTTCAAAATTTGGCACTGTGTAGATGCGCCAAATTTCAAAATAAGCTATTTTGCAAAATAGCAAAATACGCTATTTTGAAATAGAATCAAAATAAAATATGCATTTTATGTAGTATAAATTGCGTATCTTATTTCGAGTTTGGGTGCTAGATAACCTCAGCCAGGGTTATGTGTATCCCTGGTGATATGCAGAGGTCTTCCAAGTGGGTGCATCAACTTGTTCAAATATTTGCCTAATTTTACAATAGGTTACATAAAATCACTAGTAAAGTCAGCATAAACTAAAATTTTGTATAGATAATGACTTGTTATACTGCTCTACATACTATACACTGAACTGTATGTACAATATTTATATTCCAATGTATTTATAGAATTACAGAGTCATTGAATACTAGAACTGTAAGGGACCTCGAGAGGTCACCAAGTCCAGTCCCCTGCCCTCATGGCAGGACCAAGCACCATCTAGATCATCCCTAATAGATGTCTATCCAACCTGCTCTTAAATATCTCCAGTGCTGAAGATTCCACAACCTCCTTAGGCAATGTATTCCAGTGTTTAACCACCCTGACAGGAATTTTTTTTGAATGTTCAACCTAAGTGTCCCTTGCTGCAATTTAAGCCCCTATCATCAAAGCCCAAGGAGAACAATTTTTTCCTCCTTCCTCCTTGTAATACCCTTTTAGAGACTTGAAAACTGCTATCAGGCCCCCTCTAAGTCTTCTCTTTTCTAAACTAAACAAGCCCAATTCTTTCAGTCTTCCCTCACAGGTCAGGTTTTCCTAGATCTTTAATAATTTAGCAGTTATGTTATAATTACATGGTAAAATGTTGTAAGTACATGGTAAAATAACAAAGTAAGCTATTAGTTAGTAATAGAGTGGTGTGACACTTTTGTATTTTTAGGTCTGATTTTGAAAGCAAATATTTTTTAAGTGAGATGAAATTTGGGGGTATGCAAGAAATATCAGACTCCTGAAAGGGGTGTAATTGTCAGGAAAGTTGAGAGCTACTGGTTTAGCATAAGAAGTTAACACTTTGTAAGACATCATTCAAAGTGAAGTGGGCAATTAAAAACTCTGCAGCCATAGGACAAAACCAGATAAGTGTGTTATACTTTGTAGTAGTGAGCCATAAATTCAGAATCTTTATTGAGTCCATGATTCGTCCTGTCTATGAGTCTAAGCTCCAGCTCTCATCTTTTTAGGGGTTGTGCAGGTTTCCTTTGAGAATGAGGACCGAAAGTGACAATGAATGATGGCTATGAAATAGAGGCAGCAGCACGGGAAGGGGCAGGCAGGAGCCGACTGCTGTCTCACATGTAACCACTGAAATTTTCAGCGGCTACACAGTTACTTAATTACATGCATTTTAACATCCCTACACACACACCATTTGTGCTGCTACAACTGAGATTGTGTAAGTAGAACAGTAAGTAGAAAGAAGAGACGGTGAGATGCTACATGCTGTCGTCTGTTATTAGAACTGGGTGAACAATTCACCATGAACTATTTGTTCAGTAAATTTAGTCTTTTCCCTCTTAACAAATAAATTAAAGTTTTTACAAATTTTCAGTTGTGAAATTCTTTGATGGATGTTTTACATGTTTAAACACATTTTAGCCTATTTAACTTGATACCCTTTTGACTACTAGGATTATTTTTCAAGTATTACATATTCATTCTTTGATATTCAAGTTATTCAACTGATCGCCATGATTCTGTGTGTGTGTTCCTTGATTGGATGATCTAATCTTTATAATTATCTTTCACTTCACCTGCAAACAAATTAACTTCATCTTTTCATTAAATGGCTAAAGCAATTTTGGCAACAGGCCTGAAATTCACTTTCAAGAATGTTCACATGAGCAAAACTTTGCACAAAGCAAATAAAAAAGGTGTGTGAACAGTCAAAACAAATTTATTTAGAAATCATCACAATGTTGTGTGAATAAGTTTGCTTACTATACATCCAGCTCTACTTGCCATCCAAGATCTCGAAGGATGGGTTTTCAAGAGCAAATTTTCAAGCAATTTCTTAATTAGAGGAATACATTCTGAAAAGCCCAACTTCTACACAACTATAAATATTAAGATATCCAATAAAATACATATCGACTCAGACTCTTTCTTTACAAAGCTGGCTATTAAAAATATATTCAATAAAAAATACCAAAATGGTTTCAAAAGCCAGTCTAGTCCTACATCTAATGCATTTTCTATTGACATTTTTCATCTGAAGAAGTGGGTTGTGCCCGTGAAAGCTCATAATACTATTTATATATTTTTGTTAGTCTCTAAGGTGCTACAGGACCATTCTTGCTTTTTATGTTTTTTTTTTAAGTTAAAGACTAACATGACTATCCCCTGAGACATTTTCTATTGTCTGTGCACAGTTTCATAGATTCCAAAGACAGAGGAACCATCATGATCATCTAGTCTGCCCTCCTCTATAACACAGCTCACAGAACTTCCCCAAATAATTCCTAACGGATATTTTTTAGAAAAACAACCACTCCTAAATTATGATTTTCATAAAATAAATATAATGAACTGGATTTATTGTAAATATAAAGTTGTGACACAAACATAATCAGAAAAGTCAGACTTAAGGCCGATTTTCCATTTTAGCTTGACTCCATACACAAGTGAAATGGACCAAATCCCACGCTAGTGTAGACTGGTGAAGTTAAAGTCAACAGAGATACACCAGTTGACATGCTGAGAATCTGGCTGAATATTAATTATAGCTTTTTTCAGTTTTTAGATCACCCATAACTTTGAAGATTAGCCATAACTTTGAGCGTTGACTGGTGAAGTTAAAAGTCAAAGGAGATACTTTGAAGATAATTCAATACCAAAATCAAAAACTTCAGAAATATCAATATATATTACAGGTATCCCAGCAAAGATCAGATTTTTTATGAACTTTGAGGAACCCACTAGTAATTGTGAAACTGCATCTTTACTTATCCAAAGGGATATCCATGTTTTATTTGCGTTTTGGGCAGTTCTTAATCACAGTGAGGCCTGTACCAAAACTAACATTAATCCCAATGGAAGAATGATAGCCCAATACCAGTACCTATAAGTATTTCTCAGGCAGTGCTTTCAGAAGCGAGTTCACAGTTCTAGGCTCTGTGATTTGTTGGCATCATGACTGGAATGACTGTGAACAGTGCTCCTTTCACAGCAGAAATAGTACATGTTTTTTGTTATAGACATGAACTGGGAGTACTGGACTATAGTGCCAATCTGGTCATTATCGCTACATATGCTACTTACCTAAGCTTGATCTTGTGTTGGACCGTTCTATTATCGCATGCTTACTAGGATTGTTTAATACGGAGCGTTTGGCAAGCGAGATGTCTGCTGTGACCCGTGTGATTGATATACTGTAAAAAAAACCAACAACCCTGTTTGTTACTCATCATGCAGGAAAATGAGGCTAAAAGTCAAGCACTTAATATTAAAAGGTAGAGAGGACCAGAAACAGAGGAGTACCTATTTGTGGCACTGTCCTCTTTGTAAAAAGTGGATAAATGAGAGGCTATCTAGGCCTTAATTAATTCTGCTTCGAGCAGTACTCAAGCAAGTGCTGCGCCTGCACCCCTTTCTTTGTCTGCATACTATGAATGCATACCTAGCGGCAGCATGGCTACCTTCTACAGCAGCCACAGTGCAAAGGGAGTGGGAACCAGAGTTCTGTGGAATACACGGTTGTCTTTCCCTTTGAGTCCTAGGATTTATACGTCAGGCTCTCTCAACAGCCACAGATGAGATGACCAGAATTATAGGAAGATCATCATTGCAGAGTTTTGTGGCCCCTCAAAAACCTCCTATAGCTATCTCCATGAGAATATATAATCTGCCTCACAGAAAACAACATTTTCCCTAATCTCTATTTGGAATATTGATACTCGTGTGAAATAAATAGAAATACCTATCGAGTTTCAAAATGATTAGAAGTCTTAGAACCCAGACTATTGATTGCTACAGTTCAAGACTATGATTGTTTTTAACAAATGATTCAGTTTCCTTGTATAAGTTTGTAACAGGGAGCAAGGTTTACATTTCACTGTCAGAACCAATTCTACAATAATGATCAATTTCAAATATTTGGGCTCTGACAGCAAAGAAATTAAAGTATTAGGAGACAAGCTAATGAAAGCTGTGCCCTTAGTGCCTGGCAGACTCATCTTTGGGACAATAAGGCTACGTCTACACTACGATGTTTGCCAGAAGAGGCAATGCAAATGAAGCGCGGGTTAGCATTTTCTCACACTTCATTTGCATAACTTCTTCCGATCTGTTTTTGCGCAAGGGGTTTTTTCACAAAAACAAGCAGTGTGGACGTTTCCTTTTTGCGCAAAAACCCCCTTTTCCACAAGATCCTTATGCCTCAAAAAAAGGAGGTATAACGATCTTACACAAAAGGGGTTTTGTGTAGCCTCAGTGAGGATGAGACAATTAGAAATGACTACAGGTTGAACCTCTCTAGTCTGGAACTCTCTGGTCCAGCAACTTCTGTGTTCTGGTATGATTTTGATTAGCTGGATATCCAAGTTTCCCACAATCACATAAAATTTGTTTATAGCCACCAGTCCTGGTTCTCCGTGTTCTGTGCTGTTATTTAGCTCTAATTTACCCATAAATGTCTTCTAAGAGACCAACAAGCAGTGGAGGTATTGGTAATACTGCTAAGCATAAGCATGTTTTTTATGCTTTATCTACTTATTTCCCTGTGCCAATACTGTACCATTGTGTAACAACACAAACACTTTGTTATGAAGAAAGCTGATAAGCCTAAGGCCTAAGCTTATACAGGTGTATCAGTCCAGTCATATATTTACTAGGCAGTATTGCAAGCATTGTTCCATTTATTCGCCTGGGCAAAATAAAAATAAAGAAGCCTACTCAGTACATTATTGACCTCCTGTGGTTTGGCAAATTCTCTGATTTGGCACGGGTCAGGTCCTGAGGGTGCCGGACTAAAGAGGTTCAACCTGTACTTTCAGTTGGCCACAGTGACCTGCTACATAACCTTTTGTATTTTCTTTTTCCTGTGAAAACAGCTCAGCTTCTTTTGGTTTCTACAGCCAACCTACATTCTTTGGCTTGATTCCACCTTCAAATTTTCTGGACTAAACAGGGGTCACATTCTTCCAAAGGTGAGATTTAAATCAAGCTGACCCCATTTTCCAATTGGCCCATTTATAATTTATTTGCCATTAAGAGGGAAAAAATGGGATTTGCTAAGAACTAAGAGAAATATTCCCATAGAGAATAAGTCATATGTGGTTCAGTTAAAATCTATCCAGATAGTTCAATTCATTTTCATTGTGCTCAATTTGTGTATGTATGTGTGTAAAATCCTGAACTATCAAATGCAGCAAGCCAGAGTTTATACATGAAAACAGAGTTATTTTCACAGTACAAAGTAGAGACATTTTAAAAATATGTCCATGGTCTGGTCACCAACTAAAAGCAAAGTCAAATGCCATGATTCTTGGCATAACATTGTACAGATTATTCCATGAAGTTATGGGGGAAAAACTTTAAAGCTAATTTGCATTACTAAGTTTCTTATGCCCATTTGCTAGAAGTTAGATTTTATATCTAGCAAAACAAGTTTTCCATTTCCATGTTTGTCAGTTTCCTTCCTACATACTACAGAGAATCATAGAATCATAGAACCACTTGGTCTGTACAATATTTTCATCAGTGATTCAGATAATGTCGCAGCAAGTACACTTATGAAGTTTGTGGATGATACCAAGCTGGGAAGGGTTGTAAGTACTTTGGAGGATAGAATTATAGTTCAAAATGATCAGGACAAAATTGGAGAAATGGTCTGAGGTAAATAGGATAAAATTCAATATGGACTAGGGATGTGATATTGTACACATGTGACAGAGTACAGAGCTCATTGGTTTACCTTCACAGATACACATAGGGCCTGCCCCCCCACTGCTGCCTCTGTACCAGAGACAGCGGGGGGGGGGGGAGAGGGGGGAAGGGAGGTGGAAGCCGGTGCTTACTGGGAGCCACCTTAAAAGCCGGCTCCCCAGGAGCAGTGGCTCCTGCCTGCCCCCCACCCCCCACCCCACTGCTGCCTCTGTATCAGAGGCAGCATTGTGGCGGGGCAGGTGGGAGCCAGTATATGCAGGGAACCAGTTTTTAAGCTGACTCCACACTACTGGTTCCCATAGAGCCTCTCCCTGCCCCCCAATGCTGCTGCCTCTGCCTTCATGGAAGCCGGTGCTTACAGGGAGCCAGCAGTTCTGGGGAGCCACACACCCCACATGTAAACATGTAACCACTGAATTTTTCAGTGGTTACATGTTTACATAAATACATGCATTTTAACATCCCTAATATGGAGAAATGGATAGTTCCTCCACTTAGGAAGGAACAAGCAAGGTACTGCAGAAAGGGATCTAGGGGTCATAGACTTATACAAGTTAAATATGTGTCAACCATGGGATACTGTTGCAAAAAGGAAACATCATTCTGGGATGTAGTAGCAGAAGTGTCGTAAGCAAGACTCAAGAACCAATTGTTCCACTCTACTCTATGCTGATTAGGCTGCAACTGGAGTATTATGTCCAGTTCTGGGTACCACATTTCAGGAAAGATGTGGACAAACTGGTGAAGGTCCAGAAAAGAACAAGAAAAATGATTAAAGGTCTAGAAAACATGAGCTATGGGGGATATTGAAAGAATTGGATTTGTTTAGTCTGGAAAACAGAAGACTGAAAGGGGACATGATAACAACTTTCCAATATCTAAGAGGTTGTGACAAGGAGGAGAGAGAAAAAATATTCTCTTTAATTCCTGATGATAGGACAAGAAGCAATGGGCTTAAAAGGAGCCATGGCGATTTAGTTTGGAAATCGGGAAAAAAACCCTAACTATCAGGATGGTTAAAAACTAGAATAAATTGGCTAGGGAGGTTGTAGAATCTCCATCTCTGCAGATTTTTAAGTGCAGGTTAGACAAACATCTGTCAAGGATGGTCTAGATTGGGGTGGGGAACCTTTTTTGGGTCGGGGGCCACTAACCCTCAGAAAAAGCAGTCAGGGCCACACATAAGGGAGAAGAAAAACAACACAAATCCTCACAGATGTGAGTCCCACCTGAGAAGCAGGGAAAAAAGACACTCCCCTCAAGTTCCAGCCCAATGGGAGTGAAGGGAAGGGGGGGAAGGAAGTGGAGGCACAGAGGCTCAGTTATTACCCGCAGGGCCTGATTAACTCGCCTGGGGGCCCAAGGCTAGTAGATATTGTGGGGCACACTGGGGCTCTGAGCTAGGACCAAAAACTATGGATTCAGTGTGTAGAGGGTGGTGCTGGGAACAGCCTGGGAATAGGTTTTTGGGACCCCAGGCAGGAGGCAAGGTGTAGGAGAAGGCAGGGGATGGAGACACAGGGTCTAGGCAGAAGGGAGGATTCAGGAGCAGGCTTGGATGAGGTTCAGAATCTGGGTGGGAGGTAGGGTGCAGGGTCTGAGTGGGAAGGAGAATGCAGGAGCAGGTTAAGGATGGGTGAGAGGGAGGATGCAGAAGTGTTTTGGGGATGGAGGTGCAGGATCTGGGTGGGAGGGAGGATGAAGAAGTAAGCTGGGGGTGAGGGCATGGGGGTCTGGGCAGAAGGCAGGGTGCAGGAGTAGGTTGGGGATGGAGGTGTGGGGTCTGGACAGGAGGGAGAATGCAGGAGCGGGCTGGGGATGGGGTTCCGAGTCTGGATGGAAGGGAGGGTACAGTAGCAGGATGAGGATAGGAGTCAGGATCTCAGCAGGGGGTTGCAGGAGCAGGCTGGGTAGGAAGAAGGGGCAGGCTGTGGAAGAAGGATGCAGTAGCTAGAGGGGGCAGGAGATGAATGCAGGAACATGGTTGGGGTATAGGTGGGAAGTCTGAAGGGAGGGGGCAGGTGATTAGGACATCTACTTTGTGCTGCTTTGGGGAAGGGAGCAGGTGTTCTCATGTGTCTCCTGTGTGCTGCAGTGAAGTGCTCCATGAAGGCACTGCCCCCCCCATTGGTTAGCCTCTTGGATCTCAGATGCCACCTCTGGCCACAAAACGGCCATCTTTGCCTTATTTTCAATAATATGCATGAGTGTTGCATGGACTTTTCCCATCCCCATACAGCAATAATGTTCTCTGCTCATGAAGCTTTCATTCCCTTCCACAATTTATTGCATATAGGAGGTACTCTACTATTAACTGCACCCTAGGTGTAAAATTCTTTTCCATTGGCATCCTGGTTATAAAGTTATTTATCAAGGACACAACAATTTCAAAATAAGAGCTACCTTCAAGTAAATAGATATTCCATACTACTTACCGCCCTTCAAATCTGTGTTTTAAAAAATCAAATAACGCTTTTTGCATCATATCGGTCACCTAAAAGCAAGTAAGCAACAAATTAAAACTCTGCATATGAAATAAAAACTATATGGTGTTAATGACTTAGAAAACTTGGTTAATTGGTGTTTTAAGGATTATTAAAAACTTGTGAGAACTAGTGGCAGTGAAGCCAACAGCCTCGCTGGGTGGCTGGTCAAGGTGAGGGGGGAGGCATCCTGCTCTGTGCCCCTGAAGGGGTGGTGCCTTGGACAGAAAGGCTGGGGCTGGGGTTTGGGCTGGGGCTAGGCAGCCCTCAGCTCTGCCAGAAAAGTGCTGCACCTCCCCCAGGCAGGCCTCAGTGCTGCCCGGAGCATGCCGCCCGGTGCTCTAGCAGTGATGTAAAGGGCATGGGGCTATGGCCGCACTGCTGCTGCAGTAGCAGCGATGGCAGCCGGAAGTTTTGGGCCCTTTTTAATTGCTGGGCCCTGGGGCAATTGCATCCTTTGCCTCATTGTGTCTGCGGGCCTGCTTGGTGGCATACTGTGAAAAGCTCATTCACAATCTGAATACTTGAACTTCCCATATCTGAATCCTGATAAGCAAACATATAAAATAAGAAAACGTTTATCCTGTAATCTCCTATTTTTTGCCTAATCTTCCTGTGGCATTAATTGATGATCTGCCGCATATAATCGAAAAACCAAAACTAAAGACAGATCATCTTTTTGACATACTGAAAATAGTCACTGGCAATTACTTACCTCATACCCCTTCAAGGAAGGCCCCACTAAAACTACTGGTCGCATAGAAGGCACTACATCATAGGGAGGGATGTGCTCCGTCTGTGTAAAGGGAAAACACTTTGAGAATCTCAGCATGTATAGAGAATTATATTAATTTACAATGCAAGTAACTCTGAATTTCCAGCAGTGTCACAAAGGGGAGAATTGGGGACTCACTGATTTTTCTTCGCCTCTTCCTGAAAATAGACATGCAGTATAAGAAGGATGGTTTGGGGATTTTTGTTGGAAAAGCTTCCATTTTTCTCTGTTCCCTCACTCTCTCTAATTGGGAACTGGCCCTTCTGGAAAAAGCCACAAACAGTCTGAATGGCTAACATGGTATGTGCTTTTTCTGAAAGTTACTTTGCTTGACTGACAGTAGGGCTGTGACAGCTGAATAAAGACAGAAGGTTCTTCTCCAAATCCTATTAAATCTATTATAAAATTGAATAAAGCTATTACTACTAAGGGGAGGAAGAAAGCCAAAACCAAAACAAACAAAAAAACAGGGATGGGAGGGGTAATTGCCTAGCTCTTCTTTCATATATAACTGTTTTCTGTTTGACATAACTGTACATTCCCATGGAAGTGTGCATATTCTTCCACAGTCACACCCACACATTCTAAAACATGTTTTACCATCACTGGCAAATGCAATCACAGGGAGAAAAACTGATCATGTTAGTATTTACAGAAAGTTTAAATAAACAGAGCTGAGGACAGCAATATTCCTTGTCTAGGAGGCTCCTATCTGCTCTCAAGGAAAGGGGTTATGTTAGTTACATACTATTTAGTAAACCACTTACTGATGTATCATGCACGATTTATAAATGTTTGTATAATTTTTAAGACACATTAGCTTAAAGAATGCATCTGTCAGAAGACTGCCAAAATCATCTAAATTAATATTCACAATAAAGAAGAGTAATCAAACATTTTTTAAATAAACTGTTTGCCCAAGACATACCCAAGACTACCATAACTGGCTTATCAGGCAATTTTTTTTTAATTGATTTTTTTTGTTTGTTTTAGGGTGATAACATGTTTCAAATCCACCAACTTGGAAAAAGCTTAAAAGGAGGTATGCCAGATCTATTTTTCAAAGGCCTACATAGTACAAATACATCAGTCACCATCACAAGATATTGTCATTGTTAATTATTTCAGGACTCAACAATCCCAAGGTTAATCACAATAAAAAAAACAAGGTAAAAACATTTCCAAACACAAAAAAACAGACACAAACATTAATACAGCAACAGCACAAAATGCCACACAAGCAGCAGACTAAAGCAGCCTAAAACATGGAAAACAATCTTGTGGCTGAATCTTTTTGTTGTTGTTGTTGGTCTTTTACATATAAGTTCACCACATAATTGGTAACATAAGAAGAATGAATACCAGTGCCCAAGGCATCATAAGCATGTGAAGAGAACCTATTTACACAGTGAGGAATCTTTCTGAAGATGTTTTGAAGAAAAGCCATGTAACTATGTTGTGTAATTATGAAAATACACCCTTTTAACGTTTGTTACCAGGAATGTAAATAATCTGATGCATGCCTTATAGTGACAATCCCTAAGAAAAAAATGATCTGTAAATGTCTGTAAATGTTTATGGGGTCAAAGTTCAGATGCAGCACATCTTTCTTATAAGGTGGTTGACTATCCACAAAAGCTGCATAATGCTATTTGTCAACAAGCTACCTGAAAATCAGGGAAGGTACAGAATTTACCTTGTTTGATGGAATAGTTGTGTTTAAAACCTATATCACTGCAACTCACAGTTTATTTTTACATTTTCCAGCTAAAATTAATTATTTTGTCAATAGAAAATTAGTGGAAAAACTATACAAAAATGTGATGGAAGCATCAGTTATTAAAATTAATAAAGAGTTTAAGGGCTCAATCCCCTAAAATATCAGGTGGTAAACTACAGAAATTTCCTCCTCTAGGTCTTTGGTTAAAATCCATCCCAGACTGATGTTGACTGAGATTTTATCTTTGGATGGTTACATGGTTTTACTGTCTGAAATATTTGGAGATGTCCATCCAGTTTCTAACAGACAACAATCTACATGTTACAGAAAACACCCACCAGAGCTAGTAATGACTCTGAAATTCTAATCAGAGAAGCCAAAGAATGAATAGGTGTATAGATTTAACCCTTTCATCCCCATAATAGGTCCTCATCCCTGTAAAAGGTTAAGCTTTGTGGAGATGTTTACATTGATAGAAGTCAAGAAAGAGATTCAAATGTCTTAGCTGTGCATAGTGTTTGCATTTTTTATAGCTACAATTATATTCACTAACAGATCATTCAGAAAACAAGGAACTCCCATTCCATTCTAGGCATTCTGCAATGAACTGAGAATAACAGTCATGTTATTTAAGAAAATTATTCACTGAAGCAAGGAAAAGGACTTTTTATGGTGAAGAAGAATACACTATTTTTTGAAGAAATGAAAGAGAAAGAATTTTTGCACTACTAATAGGGTTCGGCTACACTGGGAGTTTTTTTCGAAGAAGGTATGCAAATTGCACTCACATTTGCATAGCTTCGTCTGATTCCTTTTCCAGAAGAGGATTTTCTGATATTTGGCCCATCTACATGGGACCAAAGGTTGGAATCTCCCCCTTTCAGAAGCCCCCTGTACACCTCGTTTTATGAGGAATAAGGGGGCTTCCAAAAGAGGTTTTTTTCCCCGACATTTGGCCCAGTGTAGACGGGCCAAATATCGGAAAATCCTCTTCTGGAAAAAGAATCGGAAGAAGATATGCAAATGCAAGCGCAATTTGCATACCTTCTTTGAAAAAAAACCCACAGTATAGTTGTACCCTAAGTGTGGATACATCCACAGAAGTGGTAACACTGCATTGGCAATACTTATAAGCAGTATGACAGTGTAACCTATGGATAGAGGATTGTCATTAAAACCTAGGAAGAGAAGCTAAAAAAAATGTGAGGATTAAAAAATAAAAATAGAAATATAGTAGCTAGCCTAGTACCGCATCTGCTAAATATATTGTTGATAAACAATGTATCCAAGCCAAGTTAATACACATATCTTAGAGTCTCCAGTCAAGAGGTGCCAGCAGCATAATTCAGTAGCACCTGTGTTGGCCAGTCATTGGACAGGCACAGGATCTGAAAGGGATACCAGTCCCATTTCCAATAGTCAAGATGCTACAATTTGATTGATGGAGGTGAAAGCAAGAATATTGGGAGAGAATTTATAGATGACAATAGGAAAAACTCACAGTAGACCGCCAAAACAAGTCTGCAGTTTTCCACTGGTCTTGTTCATCTGCAGATTTGGTACCTAGTGGATCAGAAGTTTAAATACTGACTAAATTTAAATTTGAAGGTTCTTTTTTTGCAAGTACAAGTTGAGTATCTGATTAGATTTTAGTAATAGTTTTAACAGGCTGAATTATAAGTTAAAAGGCTTGAAAAAAGGAGACAGGCAGAATAAGCATGCACTAGAAAGGTGCATTATAGGGACTTGTCAATGTTTCACTTTCTTGAATGTTCAAAGAAATTCCCATTGTGCCTATTATTCCATCAAAAAGGATAAGTACTGTAACAGTGTTTCACTAAGTCACTGACTGTACCTAGCATGTTTGTTTTAATGTATGGACTCACTAATCAGTTGATCCATTTCTTCCTTAATTTTAAAATGATTGTCTTGTATAGATTATAGATAATAATGCTAATGATGCCAGTGGCAGGATAAACACAGCTCATGTCAATGTAAACTTACCGATTTCTGCTTCTGTTTAGCTACAGCAGCATGGAAAAGAAACAAAGAATAACAAAGCATGCATGTTATTGGCTTCTCAAAGGACGCAGACAGTTAACAGGACTAGAAATGTGACGCAGTGCAGGTGAGCAGGTGGACAGATAGCAGCTTGTAAGTTGGTGTTACCTTCTTAAAGAAGGGCATTCTTTTCTCTTTGGAGTGGGGTGATGTTACACTGTTTGCACTGGGTTTGGGGGAGCGATGGTTTGCTGGAATATCATTTTCTTCTGCATCTAAGCCAGTGGCATCTATGTCTATAGCTATATACAGACAAACAATTCAAAATTATCATATGGCAGGAAGAGGAGAAATAGGTTAAGAAGGAAAATGAAAGAAAATTAAGTATTCAAAGTAAAAAAATAAACAAACCGATGACTACAGAACACAGTAAAAACTTGAAGGGAAAAGTTTAAAGGTGCAAAACATTAGGATTAGATAACACACAAGGCAATATCTGTAACAACTACTGTAACATTTTCTTCAATTTCCCTTTTACAGAATTAAATCAGACATCCACATACATGTCTACACTCATAAAAGTGATAAATGGTCAAGTTCTGCTCTTTGTTACATTGATACAAATATGGAATACTTCAGTGGAATTATTTTGGATTTATAGCCATGTAAAACAATAGAATTTGACATACAGTATCTGGATTCTTTATATATTTATTTTATGGAACACTACTTCAAAATGTGCTACCTTGAATTAAGATTTTAGTATACTTAAGATACTAAACACAGAAAAATTTTCTCTGATGATTTCAATTCCATGAGTCAAATTCTTCCTCTGAAACTCAGAGTTACACAATTATCTAAGAGCAGAATCTAATTGGTTCTACCTTTTATAATCACATTAATTAATTTAAAAATGTACAGTAGGCACAAGATATGTTCATTAGAAGTAATAAAACACCTAATGTTAATGAACACTTAAATGAATGGTATGAGGAAGAAAGAAAACCTAATCTAGTTATCATGAAAGCATGCTTAATTCTGCTGAAAAGATCTAGTGTGGAAATGGGAAGACCAAGATGGAAGTGGCAACAATAACTATTGCTATTCAACCCCTTTTTCCAAAAGAAAATCATATCTATCAGACGGAGCTGGTAGCATAAATATATGATACAACATACAGCAAGTTAGTGATTAGTGACAATGTAAACAATAAAATACGTCATGGACTCAAAGCTAAATTGTTTCTAGAATGCAAAGGAGAATGAAGAACCAAGTACTTCTCAGTGTAGGGCCAACAGAGTCTGCTACCTATATCTGAAACAAAGTATCCTAGGCTTTTTCTGGCACTCTCACATACAGCAGTCTATCACAAGCTTGAGTTCATCTCCAGTGAACACTCTACATGCTGACACATGGACGCAAGACATTAATCCATAAAAATAATGTATCCCTATCTGGGGAAGATCTCTGACAGACATCTGAAGAGTCTGTCTGGGTATGTCTACGCTGCAGTTTTTTCAGAAAAACAGCCATTTTTCTGAAAAAACTTCACTTACGTCCACACTGCAATCGTGCTCTATCGAAAAAACATCGAAAGAACAGAGGGATTTTTCTGATATTGGTAAACCTTTTTCTACGAGGAAGAAGCCTTTTTCCAAAAGAGCTCTTTCGGAAAAAGGCATGTGTGGATGGGGAAGAGGGAGTTCTTTTGAAAGAAGAGAAAAGAGGAAAAAGCACAGGTGCTCTGGTGGCCACTCTATCCATAGTAAATACAGGTTAAATGTGAGATAGCGTCCATTCAGTGTGGACGCTGTCTTTCAAAGAAGCAGATCGCTTTTCCAATGCACTTTGGCAATGTAGATGCTCTTTTTTGGAAGAAGTTTTTTCAGAAGATCTCTTCCAAAAAAGCTTCTTCTGAAAAAAAGCCTGCAATCTAGACCAGTCTCTAAAAACAAACTTTAGAAACACTTGTGGGAGGTAGTACACTGAAGTGAATTAAAATGAAGGCTAATAAGGCTGAAAAGGTCCATGAATGGTAAGAAGTGGAGATTTTGGCTAAAACAATAAATGATCACCTTGACTATTATGAATCTACCTCAGTGATCTCCATCCACACTGCAGTTTTGCGGGTGGGACAGAACTGATCCATACAGCAATATAACAGCCAGTAAGTTATGTGACCAGTAATGAGCTGGATCAGCTAGTCTATGTGCAGCTTCTATTAAGACTTATCTGGGACAGTCATCTCTTCTTTTTGAGTAACTCACATTTTCTCTTACTTTATTTATAAGAACACAAGGATGGCCATACTGGGTTTGATCAATGGTCCATCTAGCCCAGTATCCTGTCGTTTGACAGTGCCCACTCCCAGGTGCTTTGGAATAGGGCAAATACTAAGTGATCCATCCCCTCCTGTCCAGTCTCGCTTTCTGTCATTCAGAGGCTTAGGGACAGCTGAGCATGGAATTGCATCCCTGACAATTTATAGTTCTCATGCAATAATCTGACAAGAGTCTTATCGAGGTACATCATCCTGAATAGACACTTTAAACATGGCTTCCCCAGAAGAGTATCCCCCCAAATTATAAATTGAAATTATTTGTATAATATAATAATTGTGCTGGACAGTATAAAAACAATCAGAATAAAATGGAGTAACTCAGCAGAAACAAGGACAATTAACTCTCAATCTCTGTGCTACTATGAATATATTTGCTCCAGGCAACATTGATTAACTGGTTCAAGTGCTATGGTATGGGTAGGCAGCACAGATGACTAGTCCTGAGCTTCCACACTTTCCAGCTATGCATCCCATATTTGCACCTTTTGACACTTGGGTCTCAGTGCATCAGACAGCTCTTAACTCTCTGAGCAAAACATGGACAAAATAAAACAAACAAACGTGTAAAACTTGTACGCTAACTGTTTAATAAACTCTGAACAAAAGAATTTAAATAGGAATCACAACGACACCATTAAGCAGGAAGCCAAACTGGGGATTAACCACAGATTGGTTGCTGTAGAGCTGCCCAACCCTAGTCTTGAGTTGAGGGAGAAAACATACCATCAGCTGTTGCACCCATTTCTATGTAAATTACTCTGCCCAGATCTACACTAGGGCTTTATTTTGAAATAACTCCCCTTAGGTTGAATTTATAAGCGGAGTGTCCACACTACCAAGCCCATTATTTTGAAGTAACTGGCCACTTACTTCTGCTTTTCTCCGAGAATAATGCTAATTTTGAAATATTTATTTTGAAACAATGGTAATGTGGATGCTCTAGTGCTGCTATTTCAAAATAGCTATTTCCCAGAATAATTCAAACTGATTACTCCCCAGTGCTTCCTGGGGCTCTAAGTCAAGGCAGCATATCTTCATTAACGGAGCCTGCCTCAGACTAATTTCAAGGCTTTCCCATAGTGGGGACATGCTATTTCAATTTTCTAAAATCGGGAGTTAGTAAGTCAAATTTAGTTATTTTGAAATATGTTCCTAGTGTAAACATGGCCTCAGTGTTTAACTAAATCACCTTCACCATTCTGATAAAGTCATATTTTCAAAGAGAATTAAGATGAATTTGTTTATAATACAAGGCATCTGCTGTAAATGAACAGTCAATGAGCAAGTAGTAAATAATACTCTTTATTGCAGGGCTACTCAACTTTGGAAGCCCTGGGGGCCACAATGATAGTCACCCGAGGGCCGCAACTTAAGTGTGGTTGCATATACACGCAAATATATATGCAAATATATGCAAATAGCTTCTTTCACACTGACAGACATGAATACAGAGATTAAGGCATGACTACACAACACACAGGCCCCATTTAAGTCCGTTCTGCTGATATTAATAAAATGCAATATTTACCTGATTTCCACCCATATGACAGCACTTTTAATGAGCAGTGACAGTCCAGGAATTTAACTACTAAAACACATATCAGCAGAAGACCATTATGTTGACTACTTTTTTGTTATGGGTCCCACCCATGGTCCATGTGTTGAGCCCTGTGTAAATCCAAACCGCACCATGGGCCGCAAACAAACAGGCCATGGGCCGCATGCAGCCCACAGGCCACATGTTGAGTAGCCCTGCCTTATTGCATAGTAAATGCAATGGTCATCTCAAATAACATACAGGCTTTGATGTTCCCAGACTCTTCAGGAAAAGCAAGGTATTACCAGAGATGGATGACATATTGCAAAATAAAAACGTCCCTTCCCTCACAAGTCCTTTTCTTACTATGTATAATAATTTGATTATTTTTAATCTGACAAATTATACATGAGAAAATTAGCTTGTCAGTTTTGCAGTTGTCATTTTCAGGTTTTGTTCCTTGCTTTCATTTTTCTTTTTCTTTTTAATCATCTTCATGTTAGTTCACCTTCTTCAGGTAATTATTATTGTTGTTCTAATATATTGGGCATCACTGTGATTGTGGATATTCATGTTTGGTGATAATATTCATTTGCCATCATCATATATTATGTAGGCTATAAGGATTGCATAGACTGATGAGACTGTCTGGTCCAGAAATACAAAGTATCCCATTTTGTTTGGCATTTTTTTTTTGCACTGCAGGTTTAAATTAGCCTGGTAATGTAACCCCTACAACCTTCTGGGTGTAGTGCACTGTCCCATCTAGTGACACTGGGACCATTTACAGAGAGAATAGTGAGTCTGCTCTATGGCCTTAACTAATAGGCTGCTGGCTGTTAGCTCATGCAGTAGAGACTCATTCACTAAGTTCTAAAGATCCCACGTTGGATTCTGTCCACAGATGACCACAATCTGCTGGCATTATATGTCGGGGCTTATCCAGAATTTCAACTGGGAAGTCTCTGAAGCTTGGGATGTGCTCTCTCAGCTAGGGGAAGTATGTAACTCACACAGTCTGAGTGTGATGGACTGCAGTTTACAGTTCCTGTAAACTATGCACTTGTGCATCTGCTCAGGGGAGATTCAAATGCTGCCCAGCTGATTAGCATAGTATACACAGCTAGGCTTTGTTTCTACTGGTGGTGCACATTCACACATGTCTCAGGTACACAAACATTTATTCCACACACAGGTGGAAAAAGTCCACATATAGATGGAAAGGATTAGAGGGAACATTGGTGCACTGTCCCACTTGGTGGCACCGAGACAACTTACAGAGAGAATAATGAGTCTGCTCTACAGGCATAACTAATATCCCTCTAGCTTTTAGTCCATGTGTTATTCAGAAGCTCCAGAGGTCCCAGGTGTGATTCCTCCCCCAGATAACCACGGTCTGCCAATGTCACAGTAACATTCTGGGGTTTTTTTTAACTGAAAAGTGAAATTAATTCATCCTAGTTCCCTTTTCTGCACATGGAACTACTCCATACTTTGGTGCAGTTGTTAATCTCTCCCAGGCAGAATGTCTGGCAATAGAATAAGCAGGTGTGCTGCAAGTCAGAACTGAGGTGCATTACAAGAGTGGAATGCAGTGGAACACATGGTGCTTTTCCACTGCTATGCCTAACTTATGCACTGCTCTCAGCCCCCCCTTTTCTGTAATTCAGACAAGAATATGCAAAAATCAAAATATTGAGATAAGCCAGCAAGCAGTCAAGCACAGTAAAATTAATCTCTTGGAAACACTGCATCCTAAAAGCTCTGTTTACAGGAATGACTTAAATACTGGGAAGGGGACCATGTGCTCAGAAGCTTAGCAGGAAGGAAGATACCAACTTAAGTTGGGCTCCTCCAAACACTCATGCACATTTCTGATTAGAAAGTCTGCTCATCTTTCATCTCAAATTTTATCTCTAATAATCATTCAATTTTCTGACTACATTTTTAGTTCTCTTCCCACCAAATTATTTTAAAACATTCTGTGAGCATTAAATAAGATATTACAAGCAAACAGAAATAAATTTGCTGCTCCGCTGTACAAATCTCATTAGTATAAAATGTATTTCATCTGGAAATATCACTTATCACTACAGACAAAACCCAAGTACTATAAAACTACACAAGAAAAAAAGCGTTTTTTTTAATCAAATTAGCTTATTTCATCATTTGATCACTTTAGCTGGTTATATTGTAGCTTAAGCTCCAGTGAGGCTAACTTGATTGAAAAACAAACTCCTTTTGCTTATGTAGACAGGACTAGAAAGTGACAGGAGTTTCTTACTGCTTGCAGGTACAATTGCCCTGTTTTTTGGATCTTCCAAAAGATGAAGCATACATAATACAATACTCCTTGACATGGTGCTAGGACATTAGTAAACTTTTAATTTCTTAATTTAATAGTTAACATTTTACAAAAATGTTTTAGGAAGTTATTTATTTTCAACCAACTGAGATAACAATGAAAATGCCCTCTTCCGCCTCTCCCTCCATACTCCTTAGGATTCTGTTCATGAGAATCGGTCATGTCCCAGTTTCCTTTAAACAAACTATCTATTCTTAGCATCCTGGTGCAACTCATAAGTGCAATTGCTTAATATCTCTTAACTATAACCTAATCCAAGTTCAAAATGTACCTGTTGGTGGTCAAAATGCAAAGGAGCATTTATTGAAAACAATTCTGTCTCAAGAAGGTAAAACAGATCTATAAGAATTGAGTCAAGATCTGCTTTGTAAAACCTATCAAAATTGTGCTAATAAAAGCTCCTGGGGTTATAAAATTATATAGCTCCTAGAGGGGGCTGCAGGACACTAAAGATATTCCTGATTTATCTCAGCGCCTTCTTCTTTCCTCTACTAGACTATTATCCTTACCCATTAGGAATTGCTTAGGAGAAAACTTTGGCAGTCTTAGTATAAAACAACAACAGCTGTCAAAATCACATGACTTTAGAAAAGCACAAGTTCTTTAATGTCACCCTATTTTTCCAGCCTACTTTCCCCACCATGATTTTATCATAACAGATCATAATGAAATCAAGACATTAGTTGAACAGATGTGATAACAATCACATTATTACATGAACTAGCCAGGTAGATATAGTAAAGAATTTGTCCAATTCCCCCATGTCCAGCACAGACACAAACCAGTCTCATGTGACAATACAACCAACTACCACTGTGTCAAAGAAGATTGAAAGTTAGGAAAACCTTTTTTTCCAACTCAATTTAAAAGTATAATACAAAAGTGTTATATTTAAAGGAATAAACACAAATTTTGATAATCAGGTTGCCTAAAGGCTGGTGATCTACTTACCAGATGAGGGAGGAGTTGATTTTCTGGAACTAGGTACTATGTCACCCAAACTGGATGATGAATTTCCTCCTGATTTACTGAAGTACAGCAAGAAATCAGTGTTAAAATCTTAGAGTCTTGTCTTAGTAGTAAATCTAGAATGTATTCATTATCTCTTTCAAACTATCAAATGGACCACTAACAAAGACAGGCAGTATTCCCAATCTTAGTATAAATTCACATTTTAAACAAAATATGTGCACACTCTGGGGACTCAGTTATCTAGTAGGATGATATACTTACTTTCAATGTGATCTTAATATGAACGCTTTTTTCAGTAAATCTATTGGACATATAGTTTACAATGTTTGTCTTCATATACTTTTCCTCAGAACTGCTGATAAAATTACTCAGGGAAGGGAAAATACTGTTTTCTAAAGCACTCACAACAATTGATCATCACTGTGTGTAACTAGCACCTTGGGCAAATGCAAGGTTGGAACATGCACAGCTCAAACTTCTGAATGGAAATGCCTCATGATCAGATGTACACTTCCAATGATGAGTGTGTGCGTGTTGTGTGTGTGTGTGAGAGAGAGAGAGAGGGGGGGAGACAGAGGACACCACAAGCATCACAGCAGGGGTGGGGAACCTCCGGTTCATGGGCTGTATGCAGTTTATCAGGATTAGCTGCTGGCACAACACCAGACAGTTTGTTTACCTGAGTGTCCACAGGCACAGAGCCTGGTAGTGCCCCATGGCTGCAGTTCACTGTTCCCAGCTAATGGGGGCTGCAGAAAGGAGTGTGGCCTGGACCCCCACTTCCCACAGCTCCCATTGGCCTGGAACGGTGAACTGTGGTCACTGAGAAATGTGAAGCTCTGTGCCTATGGTCGCTCAGGTAAACAAACTGTCTGGTGGGCCACCAGTGGCTGACTCTGACAAACTGCATATGCCCCAGGCTGAAGGTTCTCCACCCCTGCATTACAGGTAAGAAATGTTCTCTGAAACAATGTAAATTACAAAAGTATCCCAATTATATAAAAACTAAGAATAACCAGAGATACTTCTGGAAGCTGGTTAATTATTAACAAAAATAGACACTTGCCTCATATAGAAACTAGATTCACTTAGTAACAATATTAAGAAAATAAATTTTATTTACCTAGAGAAATAGAACCACTAACCGGATAATTTTTTTATGATTCATGGCACAACCCATTAATTGACAGAGGGTTGGAAGAAAATTTCCCTATTAGCAGTTTATGCCATAATTATTTATGATAACATTTCTTGCATCTTCTTCTGAAGGATCTAGTAGTGAATAGGGTTAGAGACAAGACTTTGAATTAGATAAAGGGTGGTCAATAATTTTTGACAGGGGGCCACTCCAAGATTTTGGAAAGTGGTCGAGGGCTGCACTCTTCCAGGATATTAATGGAGGAAGTGAGGGATCTGGGATGGAGGTTGGGTGCAGAAAGGAGCTGGGGAAGGGATTGGGGTGCAAGAGGGAGAATGGGGTCTGGGAGGGAGTTTGGGTGAAGGAGGCAGTTGTGACCTGAGGCAGGGGACTGGGGTGCTGGATTTTGGGATGTGATGTACGGTAGGAGGGGATTGTGATCTGCGGCAGAAGATTGGGGTGACAGATCTGGCAGGGGCTATGGGTAGAGGAGGGGGCAGAGGGTTTGGGTATGTGGAGAGGGGGCAGAGGCTTGGGGAAGGGAGGGGCTGGGGTGCCAGAGGTAGGCTCTTGCTGAGAGGTCCTTACCAACAGAAACCTAAGGCAGACTGTCTGCTGCAGGTTGCTCCCTGCTCCACGTGGCTCTAGTCCCGGCATGAGAGGGAGGGGGAGGGGACTGAGGCAGAAGGGAGAAGGTTTCCTATACTGCCCCTGCTCCCAGCAAAAATTCTCAGCTCCTATTGGCCAGAAACTGAGAGATTGGCCAAGGGGAGCTAAGAGATTTTGCTGGGGGGCGGGAACAGCATAAGAAATCTCTCTCCTTCCTCCCCAGCCATCTGGAACAGAGAACAGCTTGCTTTTTAAAGTGTGAGCTGTTCTCTGTCTAAGGGTTCTGGCGAGGTGGCTGTGGGCTGGATCCGGTGGCTTAGCGGGCCAGATCCAGTCCCCTGGCAGTCTCTTGCCCACCACTGGATTAGATGGAGTAATTGAGGCAATTCTTATTTTTTTATGTAAAAGAAAAAAGAGCGCCACATTTTCTTAGCACTTTAGTCTTCTCCAGATAAGTATCAAGGAATCTTTCAGCATAAAGATTGTAGAGAAGAACTTTTGCAAAATGGACATGAAAATAATATCTGCAGAATAACTGACTGGTTCAAATAGAACTTTTAAGTTTAACCCTTGATTCCCAACAAAGATAATCTACAAAATCAATTTATCTTTTTGAAATTTAGTCAACTAGAGTCTGACACTACCCAACTCTGTAGCCCCAACTTAAAGTTTGTCAGCTGACGTATCAGACTGAGACTGCAGCTGATTCTATCCAAAGGACTATAATTGCAATGGCTGTCAGATCCCTCGACATCATTTCCTGGCACACTCGGAGTCACAGATAGGAGAGAGTGAAGTAGAAACTGCTGCTGAGGCCAACATAGGGGCTTTTGCATGGTGTGATCTGGACAAGCAGTATATCAGAAAAATGATGAGCCAGAGTTGCCTGGTCACTCATTTAGGCTGACCTAAATGTAGCATACAGCTCCGGACTCACCCCCAGCATTTCCCAGGGAGGAAGCCGAGGGTTGGAAAGAGTTGTGAATGTTGGGAGGTGGGGAATTTGTTCATTTGTCAGTGTTGAACACTTTTTAGTTAACCCTACACCTTTCCTTCCCCGGATCCTATTTTCTTGCTCCATATAATGTCCCATGTTATACTGATACTTTTTGGTGTGGCATTCCATTGCTAGAGTTTGGGTCAATGTACTTCATTATTTCATCTGTACTGGGTTTTATACTTCTTGGCCGTTAGCAGCATTATTCCTTTTCTCAACGGACAACACCCTCAGGCATGATAAGAAGCCATCTTGGGTGGAGGCATCAGACAAAGAACCCAGGAGGCAACCCAGCTGAGGACAGGGAGAGGCAACTGCAAGTAGGAAGCACCTGAAGCAGGTTTGAGCACTTTGGGAGAGGGGCCACTACAAAATACAATAGACTTTCTCACGAACTATTCTAAGTCCATGCTAAATATTCATATTCAGTAGATATAGTAAAACTATAATTGGTAACTGTCATGTTTTAAGTGACAAGCATGGCAGGGCCTGAACAGAAACAAATTTACTTTCAGCATGTTTATGAAAAGCCCAAATAAAAGCTAAGAATTCTCAGAGGGAAGATGTCTCTAACCCAGACTGAGAAAATGTGAGAAGATAATATGTTTTTGAGTAGAGCAAATATAAAGTTTGGTTTATCTGGCCCTGTTTACCAATGACTACAAAACTGGTACTTTGAATTTGTAGATCTTTCTGGTAGATTCCACCTGAGAAATTAGGACTTCAGACCTCTCATCTGAGATACCTAGCTAACTAGTCTGTGCTGTCCAGGAGATATATTAAAAGAGATAAGATATGAAATTCAGAGAGTTGATCTGGCTATAAGTGATCATTAATGCTAAGATTTTCAGCCTCATAGAATTAGCCCCTACCATCTGAGACAGGAATGGTAATTACATCTAACTTGACTGATAGAGGACAATATAACCACCTCATGCAGAAGTGAACACTTCAATGTTTAGTGTCCTGCAAATCCATAGATATGGCTTTATATCCACCAGTATCTGCATTTGCTGATGTGGATGCTGATATGTGTGGCTCGTTTTTGCGGATATAGATGTGGATGCAGATACAAATGTTGTACTTAGAAACCTGTTTAAGATATCTGTTTTATATCTATGGATCATTTTTGCAGATTTGGATATAAATTCTGCTCTGTCGATGTTTGCTATAATTTGCACATAGGAATTACATATCCCACCTTGATGTCAGAAGCTGTCCTTAAACCAACATCAAGTTAGTCTCGAATGACAAGACAGACAGATATGAGGAGACACTTCCTGTCTTGTCTGAGACTATGGAAGCCTCAGGGTAATATAATTATAATAACAGCTATGGTAGTGTGTCATGGTACTGCAAACATATTACAATGGACCATATTCTAGTTTTAGTTAAAACAAGGTAAATCCAGAGTAATTCTGCTTTCCTCAGTGAAGTTATCCTAGATTTACTTTGGCTTGACTGAAATCAGAATTGAGCTCAACATCTGAACACCAGCTGACTGCTGAATTTTTCCTTCCCAGTCCTCATTATCCTACTTTTAGGTATCAAGAAGTCTTTAATTTGAACCATGGCTAAGAGGCCCCTGTGATGTTGTTGTTGCTATTGTTAATACTAAAGTGTATTCTTGTCATGCCTATAAAGTATAATAATGAACCAGGCCACCACTATGCTATGGTACAAACACAAAACAAAAATACAGTCCCTCCCCCAAAGAGTTTTTTTATTTGTGTGTGTGGGGGGGGGGAGAGGGGGGCTCTGAAGGATGATGATAAGTTAGCTTTGTAGATATTCATGGCTACTGCATATACCTGTCAGTAATAAGATGGGTCTTTCAATAATTTCTTTAGCAGTTTATATACGTACTCTTATGAAAACTATTACTGATCTAGAACCAAGTGTGTTAGCACTAACTCCAGATCAATGGGACATGTATTTCCAAGAATACCATAGATTCCACCTTTGAGTCCTTGAAAGCTTTTCAGAACAATCAATTTAATCCTTCTTATTTAAAAAAAAAGGATGGGGGGGTTGGGGTGGGGGGGGGGGGATATTTCAGGTCCTCAGGAGAACAGTCGGTTTTCCCCTCTTCCAAAGACTCCCAGGATATTGCAGCACTTCTCCTGGACCCTTTAAGCCATACTTGTGCCAGTTTCTGACAGACAATCTTGTGTCCCAAATCTCATGGGTTAAATGTCGTGCTAATATTGCATTTAACCATTTAAAGGGTAGGGGGTGAGACAGGTAACAGTGGCCCCCACTGTATAGGGGCTACCACTGCCATTGCAGCTCCAAAGCCCCTACAGGGATTACTGCTGGTGCCACGACTGCCCCTGACTTTCCCCAATGGGCGGTGGGGGGAGGCACTGCCAGCTCCCAGTCTATATAGGCTGGGAGCTTGCAACCCTGCACAGGGGTCCTGGTGGGGCTCGAGAAGGGGGCTGCTCCTGGGTAACGGTTAAGGGTGATGCTTACCGGGTAACCATTTTACTGCTTACTCTATACTATCCCTAGCACTCAGTGGAAATGTTTGAAGTCACAGAGCTATTTTCCATATTTACAAAAGAAAAATAGATATAAGAGGAGATGCCTGGATAGCAAAGGTAACAAAAAAAAATACAAAATAGACCCAAACTAAAAAGATAACTCAAGATGAAAGACAAGAGACACAACAATAAGAAGTGTATTATCACAGTCTGGTTCTTTAAAATCTTGGTGTCCTGGCAGACCCTTTTAAGAAATATCTTCTTTAAAATTTAACCCAAGTAACAGCGTAAATTCAGCACTGCTAATAGGTCTGAAAAGTACATCAAACAAAGTAAGCTAACATAGGTTAACAGCTGCAAAACTGGCACGCAGCACTATCCGAGAAAAGCTTAGAATTCCTGGCTGCAGAGAGAAGACAAGTGAAGAGTAGCAGCTACTGGCCACTGGAACACCTGAGTAGACTGGTTCACCTTCTACCAAGGAGGCTGTTCAATGTACTCAGAACTGTGTGCTATGCAAATTCCAATTTGCCAGGTGCTAGCTACAGAGAGATGATCAGTTCTAGGTTGTGTCTCTGGAAAGACCTTATTTACATTTTATTCCTCCTGCTTAATGATTAATTAGTGGCCTCCAGATTAAGTGAGATTCAGATGAAGACTAGTTTTTATATGTAAACCCTAACATTTCTAAAAAACTATATGGCATTTTAGCCATTTGACTCCCATTAAGAATTGCACATTGTCCTCATTTTGACCAATATTCCCTGCTTTTTCTCAACAGTAACAATGAAATCAGACCAATCAAATGTTAACTTGACAGGTGTTCCTTAATTAATCCAGAATATACCAAGTTAACCCTTATATTCATTAAAGAGAAAACAGTAAAGAAAGATTAGGTACCTTGAATTATTCATAAGCTATATGTCACAGTGAAAGATATTTTAAAATTTGCCTTTATTACCTAGAGTAGAATTTTCCTTGCTTTGCCCTTTGTTCATGTTGTATCCTCATGTTTTCCAATTTGACTGGGCTTGGTATGAATCCTATTTCACAGCCTTCTTTTACCAATCGTCCTATCCACCAGTCATTGTTAAACTTCTGAAGATATAAAGAAATTAAAAAACATGTTTTACAAAATAATATTGTGGTTTACTTTATTCTTTTTTTCCCTTTAATTTGCAATCCATTCTTCTGTTCATATAATTCTCCTCCAGTGCACTAAATTATTATGGCTATGAAGAGTCCTGGGAATTTGCAGAAATACATTTAAAATAATTATAACCCATGTATGCACTAAATCTCTCTCTCGTAGTCTTTATGATTCACCATTAATTTGACTTTCCTTCCATCTCTCTGACTTTAACCCTTTTCATTTCTATTTTACAGATTGTTCTCTATCTTTTTCAAATACCAACATTTTGCCTTTTGTCCCACCTGGTTTCTTTCTACAGTGGACAGTATGTACTTCTTCCATTTTGCTCCTATTATTTGTAACACCCACTATAAATCTTAACACTTCAAAGCTTGTCTCTAGAGGCTTAACTTCGCTTTAAAAATCATCCTCTGCTCAACCATGTCCCCTGAGATTTCAGAGGGCTGGCTGCCAGTGGCTTCCTGGCTCATGTTTTGGGGCCACTGCGTCAGAGGCAGTGTCTGCTTGCTTTGGGCCGGCAGGCTTGGAGCTGGCACAGGCACTGTGGCCAGAGTCAACCCCTTTAAGGGCTCCGGGGAGGGGAGGAGGGTGAGAAGTGTTCTTGGCTGAGGCTGGAGTGGCCACCAGGGCACCCTGGGAAGGCTGGAGGCCCCCTAATTAGAAATAAGTGTCTACACAGCACTTATTTTGAATTAGCTATTTCGAATTTGGTGTTATTCCTCATAGAATGAGGTTTACCAAATTCAAAATAAGTGCTCCACTATTTCAAATTTATTTCAAAATAGTGGTTTGGCTGTGTAGATGCTAGTAAAGTTAATTTGAAATAACGGCTGTTACTTCAAATTAACTTTGGTGTGTAGACATACCCTTAAAGACTATAAGGGTACATCTAGACTACATGCTTTTGTCGACAGAAGTTCTGTTGACAGATACTGTCGACAAAGAGCATCTAGACTACATCCAAAGCAAGCCACTTTGTCGACATGACAGTGTAGACGCAAAGGACAGTGTAGATGCAATAACGCCTTCTGTCGACAGAACTCTGTTGACAAAAGGCATTATTCCTCGTAGAATGAGGTTTACAGCCGTCGACAAAACTGCTGAGTTCTGTCGACGTTATGTTGACAGAACTCAGCGGCAGTGTAGACGCAGGTATAGTTTTATCAACAAAACCCTGTAGTTTAGACACACCCTAAGAGACCAAACCTGCAAATACAAATAGCAGTGGCCAAAGTGTCAGACGTGGCACCAAATTAGCAACCCCCTTCGCAAAAGACTGCAGCTGGCAGACTACTAAATGAAACACTAACAGGACTTAGAGTTAATTTCTTTGGGGAACTCCTGAGCAGACTTGAAAGCACTGAAACACCACCACACACCAAAGGGTGAGTATGATGGTATTGTGGGTTTTTTTGGTGTAGAAAGGTGTACTTTATCTCACCTTGTACCATATTCACACAGCTCAATCTGATGTTGGTAGAGAGGAAATGTGTTACTAATTCAATATAGAGAATTACACCATTGGGTAAGTTCATTTCTGATTGGGTTCTTCTCAGGCCCGGTCTTTGGGCAAGGTGAGCGAGGCGGTTGCCTATGGCCCCACACATTCAGGATCCCACACTGCCCAGCTCCTGGCACTGCCCACTTGGCTGCTCACTCACTGCCCTGACTGGGAGCCGCATGGCCATATGGCTCAGGGCCCCACGCTGCCCACCTCCCAGCACCGCCCATCTGGCCACTCACTCACTGCCCTGACTGGGAGCTGTGCAGCCGTGCAGGTCAGCCATGCTGCTTTGGGTCCCACAAACTCTTTGGCCGCACCTGGCTCTTCTTCCATACGTAGAAGCAACAGATAGCAATTGCTCTTCAAAGACTGACTCAATATGGCTGTATTTTGTGGGTAAAAGTGCACAGTATTCTTTCCTAAAATATTTTGTCTTGTTTAGCATAACAATGGACACAATGTTGAATTTCATAGTAGCTGCTACTTTTTCATTTCCCAAGATAAGACAATATTTATATTTTATTACTTTGAATATTCCCTATAGGGGAGCTCCAGAAATGCTGAGGGACGAACCATCATCTAGTTTTATCAGGCAAAACTGGAACATTTTAAGGGCAACCAACAACCAAAATATTTTCCCCTATCATTGAAGTTGTGTAAATAACTTCATTTGATCACTTTTTCTCTTTCCCTAGTAATATATAGGGTTACAGACAAAATGACAATGGACCTGAGTTTTCACTCCATGTTTAAACAAAATATTAAGCACCTAAAAAAGTTCAAGTAACTTTTTCCTTCATTATATTTTATCTTCATCCATCTGTGCACCAGAGCCTGGCTAGGATTAGAAGTGCAGAGGACAACGTAATATAGAGAGGCGGCTCATTCTCTTGGAGTCTGTTCCAAGTGACAAAGAAATCCAATTAAAAATCTTCTTTTGTGATATTACCAACTCAGTTTTGAATTTTGAATAGGATAATCACCAAATCTGGCATATCTAAACAAACTGAGTCAAACTTTTAAACATTTCAAGTATATAGAAAGTCAATTAAAACTGAAAATGCAGTTTTGCATGAGAATATTATTTACATTCCCATTTGGGGTATGTATATGAAAAATGTTATAGTGTTGCCATGATTCTTTTCCTAAAAATTCTAAATGAAAATCCCTTTGTGTCACTGACAATATTACCTAGGATAGATTATAGGGATTCCAGAGAAGATTTTGTTTCTTCATTGTGCACCGTTTGACTCTGAATTATTCCCTTTTCTATGTGTTTCATATTCATAGGAAAATCAATCATTAATCACCAATGTAAACTGGACTACTAGGACTGGAAGGGGCCTGGAGAGGTCCATCAAGTCCAATTCCCAGCCCTCATGGTAGGACCAACAATCATCAGATCATCCCTGACAGATGTCTATATAATCTGCTCTTAAATATCTCCAAGGACGGAGATTCCACAATCTCCCTAGGCAATTTATTCCAGTGTTTAATTACCCTGACAGTTACAAAGTTTTTCTAATGTCCAACCTAAACATCCCTCACTTCAATTTAAGCCCATTACCTCTTGTCCTATCATCAAAGGCCAAGGAGAAAAGTTTTTAACCCTCCTAAATCTCCTAAATCTCTATTTATTGTTCAGTTTCCCTAATCTCTGTTTCCCCATTCTAAATTCCTTTGGGAATGATTGTTCCATGAATGCAGGGGAAAGCACCCACCTTATGGTGGGTGATTTTAAAGAAGCTCCAGATGTTTTTACACACGTACAGATGAATTGTTCCAATATTTTTTATGCTGACTCCCAGTTTTTGTACCTCTTTATTTAGAGTACTGCATCAGTGGGCAATTGGAGTTTTGGTAACCACTCACAAGTCTCCAAGTTTGGGGGATCTTGGGAATATCAACCTGGGACAGTCTGCCAGAGAGCTGGGGACTTGCATAAAATATGAAAACAGATTCAGAACAGGACAACAAAAGCTGTACCAAGCAGCTACCCCAGGCAGAAAGTTTTAAAATTATTTACTTCAGACTTTGACCTTCCATATTATTCTTCAAAGTAGGGAGGAAAGGAGGAATTTGTGGGTGTGAAACTCCCCTTGTGCCTATGTACAAATTTTCTAATAATTCATTGGATGAAAGGATAGACCAATAGCACAATGTGGTTATATGTCACTTGGGAAGCTAGCATAAGCATGCTGGTAATTATTACATTGCTTATTTATGGTGTAATTTCTTATATTAATATATTTAATTGTTCACAATGTAATATAACTAACTGAAATCAATGAAGATACTACAGGAAAAAATGTAGTGCCAGGACATTTTTTGAGGCACAAGCTGCTAAATCAGAATCAATCCCTGTGGTGGGAGGACAATGAATCCCTTCAGAGATTACATCACTTAAAAAAAGATTGCAGAACTAGATTAAGGCCTACAAAAGTGACACAATCATCAGAGAATAACCTCATTTCCTTTTCAAATGTTGTATGTTTGAAGGCACAATGTTCAAGTGATCACATACAATGGACATCTATTTCCAGGAAGATACAAATCCTGTTGCACTGTTACGTTTGGTAACAATAATATTAAAATGTTATTATTAAAAGAGTGAAACCAGCTGAAAGGTTTACGTACTTCTTTAACATGAAGAAAATCTTTTGCTTCAAATGAGATGGCCATGCCTGGAACTGGGACGTCATCATCATGTCCTGCACTATAGCCGACATTTGTCCGGACTGCAAATGCAACAGGTTTTGTCTGCAGGCAAAAAGTAAACAGATTTTGAACATTTTCTCCCTCGTACCTATCGGGTCAGATATAAATATACTGATATATACTTCCTGGAAGTCTTGCATCAAGTTACCTACCTAACATTCTTCTAATTAACATAGCAAACTTGCCACATGCCACATGCCATAAAACTTGCCACATGCCACATCCCTATGGTGGGAAAAACATCTCAGCAGCCTGACACTGTGGCATTTAATTTCAGAAAGGGGAACTGCACAAAAATGAAGAGGTTAGTTAAATAGAAATTAAAAGGTACAGTGACAAAAGTAAAATCCCTGCATGCTTCATGGAAACTTTTCAAAAACACTATAATAGAGGTCCAACTTAAATGTATACCCCAAATTAAAAAACACAATAAGAGAACCAAAAAACTGCCACCATGACTTAACAACCAGGTAAAAGAAGAATTAAAAAGGCATCATTAAAAAGTGGAAGCCAAATCCTAGTGAGGAAAAGAGAAAGGAGCATAAACTCTGTCAAATTAAGTGTAAAAATATAGTAAGAAAAGCTAAAAAGGAGTTTAAAGAACAGCTAGCCAAAACTTAAATAAGATTATTGTGGAGGAACAAAATGAATTCTTTGCTTCGGTCTTCACAGCTCAGAATATGAAGGAGATTTCCAAACTTGAGCCAAATTACTCTACATTTAACATCTCTATTCCAAATCTGAGTCATTCTTTTTAGATGACAAATCTGAGGAATTGTCCCAAACTGAGGTGTCATAAGAAGAGGTTTTGAAACAAATTGAAAACTTAACAGAAACAAGTCACCAGGACCAGATGGCATTCACCCAAGAGTTCTGAAAGAACTCAAATGTGAAATTGTGGAACTATTAACTGTGGTTTGTAACATATCCTTTAAATCAGTTTTGTACCTAATGACTGGAAGATGGCTAATGTGACACCAACATATAAAAAAGGGCTCTACAGGTGATCCTGGCAATAACAGACCAGTAAGACTAACATCAGTACCGGGCAAATTAGTTGAAACTATAGCAAAGAAAAAAACTGTCAGACACATAGATGAACATAATTTCTTGGGGAAAGTCAACATGGTTTCTCTAAGGGAAATCATGCTTTATTAATCGAGTAGAGTTCTTTGAGGGGGGTCAACAAACATGTGGACAAGGGAGATCCAGGGGACATGGTGTACTTAGATTTCCAGAAAGCTTTTGACAAGGTTCCTCACCAAAGGCTCTTAAGTAAAGTAAGTTGTCATGGGATAAGAAGGAAGGTCCTCTCATAGACTGATAACTGGTTAAAAGACAGGAAATAAAGGTTAGGAATAAATTATAGGTTTTCTGTACTGGGACCAATCCTACTCAACCTATTTATAAATGATCTGGAGAAAGGGGGGTGAGGTGGCATACAGTGAGGTGGCAAAATTTGCAGATGATACTAAACTGCTCAAGTTAGTTAAAACTAAAACAGACTGTTAAGACCTTAAAAAAAGATCTCACCAAACTAAGTGATTGGGCAACAAAATGGCAAATGAAATTTAATGTTATAAATGTAAAGTAATGCACACTGGAAAAAATAATCTCAACTATACATACAATGTGATGGGGACTAATTTAGCTATAACTACTCAAGAGATCTTGGAGTCATTGTGGATTGTTCTCTGAAAACATCCACTCAGTGTGCAGCGGCAGTCAAAAAAGCAAACAGAATGTTAGGAATCATTAAAAAAGTTGTGGTCACCGCATCTCAAAAAAGATATATTGGCATTAGAAATGGTTCAGAGAAGGGCAACAAAAATAAATAGGAATGTGTGCCATCTGAACAAAGATTAAAGAAACTGAGATTTTTCAGCTTAGAAAAGAGGAGACTGGGGTGGGGGGTAGGAATGATAGATGTCTAGAAAATCATGCCTGGTGTGGAAAAAGGGAACAAGGAAAAATTATTTACTTGTTCCCATAACATAAGAACTAGGGGTCACCAAATGAAATTAATAGGTAGCAAGTTTAAAACAAATAAAAATAAGTTTTTCTTTACACAGCGCACAGTCATCCTATGGAACTCCTTGCCAGAGGATGTGGTGAAGGCTAGGACTTTAACAGGGTTCAAAAAAGAGCTAGATAGATTCAAGGAGGTTAGGTCCATCAGTGGCTAATAGCCAGGATGGGTAGGAAGGGTGACAGGAGAGGGATCACTTGATGATTCCCTGTTCTGTTCACTCCCTCTGGGGCATCTGGCAATGGCCACTGTCGGAAGACAGGATACTGGTCTAGATGGACCTTTGGTCTCATCCAGTATGGCCGTTGTTATGTATAACTTCTAAAATATAAGCACTGTTTTACTCAAAAATTGTTCACAATGTGAAGATAACAGGTATATTCTAACTAGTTCACTTTACAAAAACAGTGGACAGTTTCAAAGCAATAGAATAATTAGTAATATTCATGTACAAATATAATTTAAAGGCATACATTTTCAAAAATGACTTGTGTTTTTGGGCATCCAGAAACTGAAGCACCCAAAGTAGCTAGTTGCTATTGAAATCTTAGGTCAGATTGTCCATTTACAGCTTAGATCAGGTACAACATGTCCTAAAAAGCTCACCATCACAGTATTACACATATAACTAGATGATCCCAAGACTTTTCCATCTGTTAAATAGTCTAGCAATCTTCTCCTAGTGTTTAAAAGATGTTTCCTACACTGAAAAGTACTTGTATAAAAAATGGCACTCGGAAGTTCCATGTTTATTTAATTTCAAATGCTCCATGTCATATTTTCTCATTTTATGAATGAAAGGATGTATTTTTAGCCAGTAGCACTGCAGACTCACCCTGGATCTCAAAGTTCATTCTAGTTAATGTATGAATACCATTTAATATCAACCAGTAAAAGATTCTACAGTGTAGTTCTGTCCTAATTTAAAAGAGGGTTGCAAATTTTATCATGTTTAGAAGCTGACTGTAACTAGAACTCTCTCATACTGTGTAGGCTTTGCAGTGAGAAATGGAGAAAATACTAGAGAAAGCTTATTCTGAAGTCAGCAGGTCTGCAATCTGTGTGTGATGCATATATATATTATAATGCACTAAAATATTTTGAAATTAAATGTCCTTAAATATACATAGAGGGTTTGATTCTACCAAGTCTATGGTACAGGATCAAAGAGGCGATCTGTTGAATAAGAAGGTGCCATCTTTCCTAGTCACGTCTCAGAGAAAAACCGTATTCCAAATTTAGTGGTACACTAAGAATAAGTGATAAAATATAATAAACCATTATTAACGAATAATTAAATAGAAGAAAGCCCATGTAACTGTACCATTAAGGTTAGTGTTCCCTGCAAAACAGAAATTAAAATGTTTCCCAGCTGATTAGCAGAGCACCCACAGCTAAATTTTGTTTTTATTGGTGGTGCACATTCTATATGTCTCAGTGCACATAAAATGTATTTCGCACATGGATGGAAAAAATATCCCCAGATGGACGGACAAGATTAGAGGAAACATTGATTAAGGTACACATTTTAAAAATCCAATAATGAAAGTAAAAAATATGTATTCTCAAAGCAATTTTAAAGCAAACATTGTCCAGATAGAAGAATCTCACTCGTTCACATTAATTATGGAGACACTCAACAGAGTATAGACTTTCCCAATTTTGGAAGTAAATGAATAAAGAACATATACAATCGAAGAAATGGTATAATAAAATAATTAGTTTATTTAATTTTACATGTGCAGCTTACTTTTGATAATTTTTGATAATACATAGCTACTAATAAATATTCTGTAGACTGCTGTGTGATTCATTGAGTAATAATTGTGGATTTAATATAATTTCTCCAAAATCTAAGTTTTAATTTAAAATGCGGAGGAAAAAAAGAGCTAGATCCTTGAGGCTGGGTCAAGCTATGCTTATTGCAAGACTCAGGATGGTCGTGCATGGATCCCTGACCAAAATGAAGCCCTAACCAGATCCTGACATAATTTAGAACAATAGAAATTATGCCACCTGCAGCAGTCCCCTAGGGCCTGTTCTGCTGGCTCAGAATTCTTGTAGTGCAGAGTGCTTTGGACTCCAGCTCCAGCTGCCCCAGGCCATACTTTTGCCCCTCCCCCTAGAAATTCCCCTTACATCAGAGGAGTCCCCTGGTAACCCTTCCTTTCCCTTAGTGCTGCAGATCTGCCTCAAATTCCCTAGTCCTATGGTTGCTTAAATAGTTTCAACATGTGAACTGGAGATAACTGATGCCCTATCCATCTTAATAGAGTATTAACACATCTGTGTAACTGTATCAACATCAGCGTTAACTATCTTATTGCTGATTGCTTTAGCAGAAGCGTCAAGTAAACATGTTTATGGTATGGACACCGCTGGATCTGGAGACAGAAATTGGGGTGTGCTACAGTGGGTAGCTAATTGCCGTGAAGTGTTGCTAGGGTGATGGATGAACAATTCAGTACTCTTCATCCCAAGTATAAAAATACCACCATCTCTGCCCAAAAAAGAGAATGGAAAAAAGGCAAAGTATCCTACCGCCACAGCAAAAGCATCAGCTACCTCAAACCAAAATCACCTGATATAGGATTTAGTATAAAAATAATGAAACAATACCAGGTATAAATATGATTCTGTGGTGTTTGGATTGGAAAGGGAGGTGGGCCATGAGGGGGAGAAGATCTCTGCTGCTTGTTTTAAGACTAATGTGCTGCACGAGCTGTGGGGTACTCTGGGTACATGATGTTTTGCAAGAATAACGGAGTCTCAGTAATATAATGTCTCACTGCAGGACTTACCTATGATATCCTTGCTGAGAGGTGGAGTAACACAAATGTTTCTTTTTCTGACAATTATTGGTTTGTACATCAGCAAAGTGCCAATTATTGGGACTACTCTGTGCTTATGTAGTATTTTGAATTATTTATTCTGTAAAATGCAATAGGTAGCTGAGTTACTGTGGAAACTTTATTTCAGGTCTTGAACATTTAAGATTTCAGTTCTACTGTTGCAATAATTTAAGTTTTAAAAACTTATTTCCAAAGGAAAAATGGCACCTTTATCTGATTTTAAAGTAGCAGCAAAAGCACAACTGATCTAAATATGCAATCTGGATTGAGCTTTGTACTGGGAAGGGTGAAACTGGGAGCTTCTTTATTGGGGGAGAGCGAATTGGAGGAGTGGGAAGGGCGTCAGGATCGTTTCTATAGTTGGGCTTGAACAGGGAGTTCCACTGGAGGAAATATGAGAAGGGGACTTATGGGATGGTGTTTATATCAATGTGCAATGTAATGGCATAATAGGAGTTAATAATATAATAGTAGTTAAAGTGAGATAATGAGATTGAGTAATCAAAACAAAATTTGTGCACGCTGAGAGTCAAAGAAATGTTTCTGCTGTATTCCTTCTGATGCTACCTCTGAAATAAGTAGGAAAATAGCAGTAGCTGGCTAGATGTGCAAAGCGATTGGAAGGCTGAAATTGGTACCATTTAAATATGTTCATACTTACCCTGGCCAGGAAAATGCAAACTATAGGGATGCTTGAATAAATACTATTCAATGCAGTTAAGGGTTATGATACCTGACCCTTAGTCATTTCTTGACACATTTTTCCCCCCGAACATCGTAAAGTGGCTATAAATCATTGATGACTTTGCTGTATGCCAAGCTTTAAGTTTTAAAAATCATCTATTTCAGTCATCTGAGTGAAGACAGTGAATGATTATTAGAACATAATCCTCATACTAATCATTATCATGAGGCTATAACACAAACCCATGTGACGTGTATTGAAAATACAGTCAAGACAACACAGCCTATCAGCATGTACTCATATTAATTGTGAAACTAACTTACATATCTTTGGAATAAGGATGTTAAAATGGGGGTATTTAAATAATTGAGTAGTCGATAGAATTTTGATCAACTACTCGATTAGTTGATAGGCAGCCGGGCTCAAACCCCGCTGCGACTCTGCAATTTAAAAGGCAGTAGGATCCGGGCAGCCTGCCCCTAGCTCTGACTGTGTTTTAAATTGCAGAGCTGCAGCGGGGTTTGGTCCCATACCTAGCATGAGCCAGAACTGAGCTGGGCTGCCTGCCCAGCTGAAAGCAGCCCCTGTGTGCGGGGGGTCACAGTGGGGATTTGGGATATCCTACCACAGGGACTGTTGCAGCAAAGCAGCCCCTGTCTGCTGGAGATCCCAATTTCCCACTGGGCCCCGGCTCTGCTGCCACAGCCCCAAAGAGGCTTCTGTCTCCATTGCCAGACCGGGATGCAGCCCCCATTGGGTTGCCGCAGCACAACCCCAGTGCCAGGTCAGCACACATGGGCTGCCCCGGCCTCAGCTGGGTCGCTGGGCTGCACCTATCCACTACCACAGCCCCACTACTGCCACCCCGCTACTACCAGCCTTTCCTTGCCTGGGGCTTTCAGCTGCTGGCCCTCCTGTCTTGGGGCTCTTTTGTTCAGCAACATCAGTGGTCCTGCCGGACCGTGGATGTTGCCAGATGAGAGAGTCCTGGTTTAAGAAGGTGCAACCTGTAGTTACAAAAGTTGCCCCAAATAGTTCATTCTGCAATTAAAGCAAATAACAACCTTCCAGAATAGCAACAAATTAATAATGCATCAACTCTTGTAGAATTACAAGTCCTCACTCTTATGGTTAAACCAGCTAGAAGGAGTGAAGTACTGTCAAATGATATTCCCTTTAACTCGATCCTTTAGGAGTTATTCATTCTTATCAGAGATTTGGAAATATTCCAACTCATTGACTTGGGATGATAAGTCCCAATGAGTGGACAAGACAGGGTAAAGAGAGTCCATTATCTTTCCCTATTGAAAAGAAAGATGTGATATTATACATGAGTATGTGTTGAAAATAAATGGTTGAAACTTCAGGTTACACTTAACTGGTTAAAAGTTGCATTTGCTTCACTTTCAATGTGAAAGTGAAACAAGAAGCATGTATGTGAGATCTGAAAACAGGCATGTGTTCAAAGAAGTGCACAAAACCAGTATTGAGTTCTGATCTTTTTCACTTTCATGCCCCCTTTTTATAACTCAGATGACTAATTCAGAGATTCTTGTATTAATTCCTGATACCCCACCTTCTCAATATCTCTCTCTCTCTCTCTTTCTCTAGCTCTGCTTGTTTGCACTATTCTTTGTTGCCTTGAACATTCCAAGTAGTAATTCTGTTAATGCAGAGGTTCTGCCCTAGCACCTGTTTTTCCCTCCCTCACTCCAATTTGACCTAAACATGCCAACTTTTAAAATGGTAGATTTGACGAATCCAGTATTCCTCAGTGATTCTTTCAACCATAGCTAATGATTTAAACTAAAATTGTACTTTCAACTAATAGTTTTTCAAGGCCACATGCCACAGAAAGTGCCTGACTACTGTAAAATAACTGGAGACTAACCCAATTCACTCGTTTTTCTTTTCTTTTCTTTCCTGGAATAAGTCTGAACGGCTTCAATATAGCCTATGTCCTTTCCAGTCTACAGAATGGAACCTGTGGATCTTTTGAAGGTATCTGACTCCTAAATTGACAAATACAGGAAGAGATAGCCAACAGCCTATACACATTCCTTTTCTGATGATGAACATTTTAAGAATTATTGTTCAGATGCCTTTTTTCTCTTTTTTTCTTTTCTATTTACAAACTGTGAGAAATCACAAATTAACTTGAGAGTTATAAAACTATATATATCATTAAACATATCTTTCATATTCCATTGTGTATCCCTAAAGAAAAGGAATTTAAGATGTATCCTCACCACTCAAGTTTGGAACAGAATGCAAAGTGTGCTTTCTTCATAGAGATCAAACCATGTATATGATACTACTACTCTAATTATCCTCTAGATCAGGGGTGAGGAAACTCTTTTCTATCAGGGCCACTGAACCACAGAAAAAAAATCAATCAGGGTCTACACAAAACTATAAAACAAGGCTAGGAGAACTATGTGGGTCCCAGCTTTTGGGTGGGCAGCCAATAATGGGGGGCTGACTCCTCCTACCGAGGGTATGGATGTTAGAATATAACCGATTAACTGTTTAACTGATAAGCTGATGCTTATCGGTTATTGGTCTTGAATACACTCCGCTGGCTCCCGGGAGGTGGCTTCATTGTGGCAGGGCAGCAAAGCCACCTGCCCAGGAGCTGGGCTGGCAGATGCTGCCAGCCCCACTCCCGGGGAGGCTTCATTGCAGGCTCTGCAGTATCAAACAAAGCTTTATGCTACAGAGTCCGCAGCGCGGGTAACCGTGTTACCGCTGAGATTTTCACCAGCTACACAGTTACCCTATTACATGATTTTTAACATCGCTAATGGAAGGGGAGGGGATATGGTTTTGTGCCCTCACTGGGAAGGAAGGTTGGGACATGGGGGATTGCCCGATTCTGCCCTGCCCAGCACTCCTGCCGGAAAGTGGGTCTGGCTGCTGGTTGGATAAATTTAACCAAGGGCTGGATTTAGCCTGTAGGCTGTAGGTTCCCTACCCCTGCTTTAGATCGTAAATTATATTTACAGTTTATTTATCATGGAGCTATGTACAGTCATATATGCAATCAATTCAACAATTAAGGATATTCTGTAGCTATTGTAAAAAAGCCCTCACAGTAATAATAACATTTTGATTGTTATAAATTATCATTATGCAAAAATACAATTACATAAAGAGCTAACTGTACTGAATTTACAAATGGTCTCTTTATGTAGGCAATTTTTATACACCGATATCCATTTCATGGCAGAAAATAAAGAAATAACTGTGATTTCACTGCAGAATTCTGAGTAATAATTCATCATTAAACAGCACAGCACACAGTCTGTCATTTGCTTCTGTTAAAAATTAGTTTTACAAAGAAGTCTTACGGAACAGCCATTGTAAGAAAGGATCTGAAGTAAAGCACAGAAATATTTAGGAGCCATCAAAACCAAGTGTTGACAGAAGAGATAACACGCATGCCTGCCTTCATTTTTTTAATTGTATCCTTTGGTATATATGGTTGTGACAATTTTCTTCCACTATTTGATCTGAGGAAGTGGGTCTGGCCCACGAAAGCTCATCACCTAATAAACCATCTTGTTAGTCTTTAAAGTGCTACATAGTCCTGTTTTTTGTTTCTGAAACATGTATTCTCTGGTACAACAATGCTCAGATGAATATCCTTCTTCATATTTAGGGTCCTACCAAATTCACGACCATGGAAAATGTTTGATAGAATGTGAAATCTGATCTCCTCCTTGTAAAATCTGCTCTTTTATGTGCTTCTACCCTATACTGTAATGATTTCATGGGGAAGACCAGTATTTCTCTAATTGTGGTTCCTGCAGGGGGATCACAATTATTTTAGAAGGGTTGAAGTATTTCTGACCTTACCTCTGCACTGTTTTCAGAGCTAAGGGAAGTACCCCACCACCAGCAGCACAGAAAGAAGGGTGACAATACCATACCATGCCACCATCCTGGATGGCCAGAGTGCGGTGGCTACTGACTGAGAGCCCAGCTCTGAAGGAAGAAGTAAGGGAAGCAGTACTATGACCCCCAACTCCTTTTAAGGTCAAGGCCCCTACAACTACAACACTGAAAATTTCAGATTTAAATAGGTGAAATAATGACATTTGCTATTTTTAAAATCATATGACTGTCAAACAGACCAAAATGGAATGTGAATTTGGTGGGGGCCTACTCATATTGCAGTAGTGAAAGAGTACTCTGCACTGACTCACCAATAGGAATCTGCAACAAGTTACTTCCCTGGACATACTTCTTAGCAATGCTCTAAAGATTTATTATTAAAGGGCAACATCTCATTTCTCATGAAGAGGAGAAAATGACAAATAATTCCAAAGGAGATAAATACAGCAGCTAAAAATTCTCCTCAGTTTACTTCCCCAGCAAGACAGTAGCTGCGGAACTTTGAGTAGGAAATAAAGCAAAATCTGACTGCAGAAATGCATTTAACTGAATATGTAATCAAAATCCACTCTTATTCATTTAGGAAGGTCAAACACTGATTTCTTCTTATAGATAAAATATAAGTCCCTGAATTTTACCTTTGAAAAAATAAACAGAGCCATGCAGTGGGTGAAGAGTCATGCATGGGTGGTGGGCACTGCTTGGGGAGGTAAGGTCCTCAGTCTGTGGCCCCACCCATATACCACCTCTGCTCCTCTTAAGTCTTGCCCCCACTCCATCCAGGTCCCACCTCCTACCCACTCTCTCCTTCTTTTCCCTCTCCCTTTCTGCTCACCCCTTCCAAACAAATCCCTGAAACCAAATGTAGCAAATGATTAAAAAAAAAAAAAAAAAAAATATTTTCACTTTCTAAAGAAAATGAAGCATGTTTTCCACTGCAGATTTTCCAGAGTGGACATGCACAAGGCACCTAATTAAAAGCACTAAACTTGGGAATTAAAAAAATTCAGTCACAGCATTTTTTGATATATCCTGAAGTTTGTCAGAGATTTATTTGCAAAAACTTTGTAGGGAGGGCAAGTCAGTTGTCCTGCTGAATATAACATTAAATATTATAGAATACATAATGCAGCTTTTTTGTTTTACATTTTCTTAATCAGTATTTCTAAGCTGATTTCTAAAGTATTCTTAAGCCTTCATAAAGTAATCATTTCAGATTACTACATATTTAAAGCACCAAAACAAAGACATTATTTAAAATTAATCAGTCACAGACAGATAGTGCTTTTATAATAAATTTCATTGCTTTTAGAAAAAGCGAACACTAATTTATTTTGTGTCATCTCCATAACAATGGACATATTTATGAAATTTCACCATATGTTTATGTTAAAAATATGTTGCCAAAGATTTTAGGCATAAGAAAGGATTTTATATCTTACTAGGGTACTGATTTTGTTGGAGGGGGTCTCTTAAAACTAGTTAATCAAATAGTCAGAAGTAAAGGAAGGAAACTCATTCGTCTAGCTCTTTCGACGAATGGGATGTTGTCCCTTTAAGGGCTTTCTTCAGCAGAGGGATGAAAGGAGAAAGATCTTTATAGTAGAGAGGGCCAGAAAGGACAGTAAGACTTTGGAAGCAAGATTTTGTACTACAATAATTAATATTGAAATGTATATTTTAGACAAGGATGGTCTTTTGAATAATTAATTAAAAAATCCTATGTGTGTGAAGATCCAAGCATTCAAGGCTAAAGCTGAATACTCAGATTGTACATCTAAAAGTTCATGCAAGGATTTTTTAGAGATGTAATTTTATAATCTTTAGCAACAAACTAATGAAATATTTAAAGCAAATTTTAAACTATGGTCCTGTAGACTTATTACAGTAACTCACAATTATTTTTGTCAGTAAATTCAGAAACTGACAGTCTACACCTCCATATTGTCACATGTCAGTTAATTGGCTTCTTTACCACTTACTGGGTCTTTCACAGGTTTAATGTAATATGAATACAGTGTACCCTGTAAGCTGAACACTGCAGCTTTTGTGGCCACTCAGGAGAGATGCATCAGCCTCTAGAACACAGAGTGGTGGCTCAATTCCCCTCTGCCCACTCAGGCACTGACCAGTTATGTTGGACCTGGCTCCAGCCTTAGGAAGGCAGCATAAGGGACCCACTAAAAGTAGGGAGGTGAGGTGGGCTTTTGAGTGGACTAGGGAATACAGTATTTGCCTGGGGAACACAGGGTTGGGGGGGGGGGCTTGAGTCCCTCCCTCCCCCTTTGCCCACCTTGAGAGTGGCCAACACAGGCTGCCCCAGGCCTAGAGCTGGCTCCCTCATTAGAAAAGCAGGATAAGAGACCCTCTGATGGGATAATCAGCCCATCTGATTGATGGATTACCCACAGCTAGATTTTTTTGTTTCTATTTGTGGTACACATTCACATATGGCTTGGTGCACATAAAAATGAATTCCACACATGGATGGAAAAAATCCGCACATGGATGGAAAAGATTAAAAAGGAACATTATCTGGCAAGATGGAAGGCTTTTCACTTTTAAATTACTAGATCCACTGTGGGGGAAGACTTTCCAGACTGCAACAGCCTGCTATGTATGGGGAGCCTCCAGGAACAGTCAAAACAGGGAAAGGAAGAGAGCCGGGGTTGAGCACTAAGACCCAGGGAAGGCATTGACTCCCCTTGCCTCTTATAGCTGTGGCCCATATTCAACATTGTTTCTTTTTGAAATTCATGATACTGAGTAAAGTACAGTATATCCCATTTTTTATGCATTTTTAACTCAGTAAGGTAAAAACAGTATGCCAAAATATCATGCCAAGTAATTGTCTTTCACTCTTTCTTTTAATCCATGTATAATTTAAATACACAATCTAACATTTCAGACTTTAGTCTATAGTTCTAAAATTAGACAGGGTCAAAGAAGTTAAGCACTTTCTGTTCATTTTCTAAATCTCTTTGAAAATGTGACGACAGTTTAGCACTCAGTTAATCCACAGTTCAGGACAGATGCTACCAGATGTTAAATAGTTTTACATTTTATCTTGCTAAGACAAATGCTGACATTTGACAAGGCATCTCCTTATCTCTAGAATGTGTATGTGCAAACAACAACAACAACAACAAAAACCACAGGAGGAAACACTAAAAGACAGATTTTTAAAGAGAGATCTGTGTACAAAATGGGTGAGCAGTTACCATGCCAGTGGTGTTTGTGGGGAAAAAAAATCACTTAAGGGACCACTGTGATGATCTAATCAGATTACTTGTGTAATATAGGATATAGAACTTTATAATAATGCTTACAACATTTTTTTAGAAACAATTCCTATCTTTATTTAAAAATTGTCAGTAATGGAGAAGCCACCAGGATTTTTGGCAATAATTAATTTTCCCTCACTCTGAATAATGCATACCTTATTTCCAGTCTGAACATGTCTTGTTTCAGCTTCCAGCCATTGGATCATGCTATTCCTTGCTCTACTAGACTGAAGAACCCTTTATTAGATATTTGTTCCCCATGTAGTTACTTAGGGTATGTCTACACTAGCTCGTTAATTCGAGCTAGGTAGGCAAAGCAGGCAACCGGAGTTGCAAATGAAGCCCAGGATTTAAATATCCCAGGCTTTATTTGCATGTTGCCGTCCGGTCGCCATTTTGAAATTCCACTAGCCCGAAGTAACTGCCGTGTGGCTACATGCGGCAGTGAAACGGTAATTTGAACTAAGTCCTTAGTTCGAATTAACTGTTACTCCTCATTCCATGTCACTATTCCATGAGGACTAACAGTTAATTCAAACTCAGGACTTAGTTCGAATTACTGTTTCAACTGCCACGTGTAGCCGCGTGGCAGTTACTTCAGGCTAGTGGAATTTCAAAATGGCGACCGGATGGGAACATGCAAATAAAGCCCGGGATATTTAAATCCCGGGCTTCATTTGCAACTCCGGTTGTCTGCTTTGCCTACCTAGCTCAAATTAATGAGCTAGTGTAGACATACCCTTACAGACTAATCAAGTTATTCCTGAACTTGCTCTCTGTTAAGCTTAGCAGATCAAACTCTTTGAATCTATCCCAATAAGGCATGTTTGCTAATACTTTAATAAATCTTTCAACTCTTCTCTGAGCTATGGAGGCAAGCGAAAGCTTATTGATTAATGCTACCAACTACACGCATCCCACCCTTCCCTCTGCACATGGCCCTGCCAATAACATTTTTAGATGGCTCACCAGCAGCCTGGCTCAGTCCCATCTCGTGCCAGGTTCCTAAGGAAAGTATTTTTGCTACAATGGGGGTAGCTCTCAGAACCTGGCACAGCTGGGACTGAGCCAGGCTGCCTTCCCACTGGCACCTAAATTACTTTTCATGCATAGCCACAGCGGGGGTGGATCCTGGGACCGGCACAATTCGGGACTAAGCTGGGTTGCCTGCCCGCTGGCTCCCAAATGACTTTTTTATGCAGAGCCACCCCAGGGGATAGCTCCTGGGACCCAGAATGAGTCAGGACTGAGCCAGGCTGCTGCTGAGCCCTTTAAAAAATGTACTGACAGAGCCGCATGGTGGCGGGGAGGGCAGGATGCGTGTAGTCAGTAGCATTAATGAATAATCTTTCTGTTAAATGAGCATCTGTTAAAATGAGAGTAGGGGAAGCTTTGTATGTTCTATTAGTAACCTTTCTTGCTATACCTCAGGTCCCCTATTTTAGGACTAACCTCCACCCAATATACAACTTAACATACACCAATATTTACATTACCACTAAATCTGTCCCAGACAACCTTAGAGGGGATACAAATGCATGGAAATCAACAGTTAGGGCACCCAAACATCCTTAATTCTGTACTGTAGTGACCTCATACAGTAACTGAAGGATGAATAGACTTCAATATTTGTGCTCCCAGATTAGACTGATTTATTAAAAACATATTAGATTATTGATTTCTCCCTCCTCAAAGTATCACTACTACAAGTCAGCCATTTAAAAATAATAAAATTCTTTGTGAATTTCTCTGAGGTAGATCATCATTATCCAGTGCCACTGCAGGGTTTTTTTGTTTGTTTGTTTGTTTGTTTTTTGGGGGGGGGAGTTTGTTTGTTTTGAAAATGCATTGTACCTTTCAGACATAATAAAGCTGTTGCAAAAACACAACTCAGTTTTAACTACGGAGAAACCATGGATATATCCATACTAATTTATTTGGCATTGCAGTAGCTCCTGAGTCTTGTATCAGTAACCCTTTGTGCAAGACTAGTGCTTGGATGAAACTAATAGTAGGAAGGACAAGATAACACTGAAACAATCATGTTTAGCATAGTAAGCAGCAGTCTCAGCACAACAAGCTGATTAGTGAGCTCTTCCAAAGTATCAGGGTAATCTGTTGCCTGATCTAAGATTGTTTATAAATTTCCAGTTGTCACCTTCAGGTATGACAGGTCTTCTGCCCTAGAACCCTGCTGTGCACAGATGCAACACTCACACTATAGGAACTCTTCTCTCTTTGCAAATATAGTTTATTCATACATTTATCAGAGTCACAAACACCCCAATTTCATAAGATAAATAGGGAATGTTCATCTATATTTCCATACGATATACTCACACCATTCCCTCTAGAGCAACCCGAGGTGTTAGCCATCTTCTTCCCCATCGCCAGTGGCCAATATTCTGGCACCTTCCAAGGACTACATCTCCTTCTCCTAGCACCCCTAGGCTGGGATGTCACTTTTATCATATGTTACACTGACGATAAGTTTGATACATATTTGGTAGGGGATGTTCCCTTTTCTCCTTATTTGTATTTCTTCACCTTACTAATGGTGAAGCGTCTTTTTCCAATAGGTCAGTATATCATTGATCTCAACATACTATCATATGTGTCAATTTGTTATCATGGGACTTTTGTGGTTGTCTATTACATTTATTATTTCTGTCCTACCCAGTTATTTGGTCTGGTCTCAACTTGTTATATTGGGTTTTTTCTAAGTAATAACGTACCTGGTAAGTTTGAGGGTATTCTTGGAAGCCCCTATACCATGGAAAGTTACTGTGTCTTACCACCATCTATCTAGGTCATTGCTTCCCAAACTGGGGGGGCGTGCCCCCCTGAGGGGGCATGCCAAAATTCCGGGGGGGGGGCGTGAGGACACCCAACCCCCCCCATCAAGTTTTGCTGCCCCGGTCAGTTCCTTTTTTTTCTCAACAAGTTTTGCTATTATTTTGGGGGGGGAGGGGCATGAGGTTTTTTTCAAAAATCAAAAAGGGGGCGTGATGCCGAAAAGTTTGGGAACCACTGATCTAGGTGAAAGGTCCCAAACATATAAATCTATCATAGCTTATTATAATAAACATATAATCAAAATCATACTGAAATAATGAATGTATATATCTACAAGCAAGCAAGCAGGTTAGCCCTATAGGCTACAACTTGGATTCAAGGATATGAACTGACCCAGTAACTGTCTATGTTGAAGATACTCAGAGCCAAACCTAGCAACCATCTCCATCAGGACTGGTTTGATGGCTTTCTTGGTATGGAGTTTATTAGGACAGAAGACCAATACATTCTGAATCTTGATTATAAAGGAATGTCACAATGTGGCTGGCAATCACATGGCTGCTGAAAGCTCCGGTGATAATAGTGACAACGATGGACATAAAGAAACCAGCTAGGCAGTGATCCAGGTGAAGCTATCTACAAGGAGGTTATTTCCCTGTGGGATGATGATTGTAGAGATCAGCTAGAGAGTTTGGGTCTGGAGTCAACCTGCTAAATTTTGGGGTGTTTGAACTGAGGGATTTGCTGTGGGTCCATCTCTAATTTTTTTTTAAATAGGGGGAAATACTAACCATCCTGAGCCATTCATATTTCTTGTTAATGCAACTCTGTAGGGTGACAGGGTGGCTAAGAGAACTGTTGGTCAATTTAGACCTAGGCTAGGAATGACAAGAGAGCATCACTATGAGATGGTTGCTGTAAGTGTATATCTTAGTTATCAGCCAAAAGATGTCCACATTATGGCAAACATCACCACAATTGGCCTTCTTATTGGTATCCTGAGCAGAGAGGCCATAAACTGAACAGTCATGGAAATGGAACAGATATATTTTATTAAACATAGGAGTGGTTTTCCCATGATCGAGGCACATTGGTAACAGGAGATGGGGAAGCATCGCTAGTGCTTCACTATATCTTGTCAGTCATTTAATAGCAGTTTCTAGTTTCCTTTTCAATAGCATCAGCTTTAATCTTATAAATATTTCCGAAAGTTTGTTTATTTGTTTGTTTGTTTGTCTCGAAAGATCTCCGAAACGGGAAGAGCTAGAAACACCAAATTTTGCACAGATACTACTGATTTCCTAACTTAAATAACTGGATTGGTTATATCTCAAAATCAGTTCCCCCGTTTACCCCAGAGCCCCAATTGGGCCCATTGATGATTCCAAAAGATGTCCAAAATGGTAAGAGCTAGAAACACCAAATTTTGAATGGATACTCCTGATGTCCTAACTTAAATCACTGGATTGGATATATCTCACAATCAGTTCCCCCAGAGCCCCAACTGGCCCGACTGATAATTAGCTTTTAGTAGTGCTTGATCATAGGCATTTGTTGGACTCTTCTGTTAAGAGTGTCACATAAACTGCAACTATGAGATCCTAGAGGATAAAGCATGTGGACATCTGCAGCACCATCAAGGGAAAGCCCATGGGTGAGAGGTTGCAGTGGGGCAGAGAATCAGCAACCTCCCCTATACTAGGGCACCAGCAGGTCTCCAGGACAGGCCCAAATGTGACTGATGCTGGCTGGGGTCTAGTCTTGCTAATTGTGGCTGGGAGAAGCCTCCAGCTATTACAGCCTCTCAACATCTTCACGCAGCCGGGCTCTGACTGAACTCCTTCTGGAAATTAAAGTTGCTTCCCTCCCCCCACACCCAAACGAGCCATCCCACCATTTGCCCTCCTTTGGGCTGCGTGCGTTCTCCTGGCAGGGCTGTGTGCGTTATCAGCAAGTGCCACGGGCATTATGTACTTTGCAGGATGCAGCTCACAGTACAAAGAGGAGGTGGGTAGGAAGACAAGGTTTTGAGCACCGTGGAGCCTGAGGAGGACATGATACACTCAGAACAGCCTATTCTCATTAGAACAGGTACATTCAGGTGCTGCATGTTCTGATCATCTAGATATCACTAGTTGCACGTGGTCTGAAGGTGTTTTGCTTTGTCTGATCAATGCAACCGGTCCAGCGGCCGCTAGGAAGTCCATTCAGATTGCCTTATGCACTGAAGGCACTTGGGGAATGGCTGCTTGGGGAGCAGTGATTTGCTGCTGCTGCAGAGCCCAGGAGACCTCCCCTCCATTTCTCAGGGCTTTTGGCAAGGAGGCTGTAGGCATTGGTTTGCATAGACTCTTTAAGGGAAGATGGGCCTTCCTGGTTTGTGGAGATTGAGAAAAGAGACCTTATGGGATCTGTCGTTTTGTAAGCACATCACTAGCTATGTTAATTTCTTAAAGTAATATATAAGAGAAAAGTACTTCCAATAAAATATGCTATGTTAATGTCATTGACGTAGTTCATTCATCACACCTTTTACTATATTTTCCCCAGGCGACGCTGGGTATTTCTTTTAGTATATAATAATAGAGACCATCTCTTGCAACAAGTTAACTTCTTATCTGTTCTATCTTGTATTTAGCTGGGACCCTCTGAATACCTTTTCAACATTCGAAAAGTTCCATGTAAGTTTGAAAACTTGTCTTTTTCACCAACAGAAGTTCATTCAGTAAAAAGATATATTTCATCCACCTTGTCTCTATAATATTCTGAGACTAACACAGCTACAACAACACTGCATACCACAATGTGAAAATACAGTCACCAGTGCTGGTTTACATTCAGCTCAGGAGGCAGCAAAGATTGAAATAGCTTTAGTGACGCACACAAAGCATTCTCATACGAGCAGGGTCTGGTTTTTATTAGAATGCAATACCATCAGTCAATACTCATCTGCAGCAGGTTTTTTTTAAAATAAATATGCAAGAAAGTGGGTCTTTCCACATCAATCAGTTGGGAAATTAAGAGAAACTATTTGAAACAGCGAATCTGAAGAATAAAAGACTCCTTTAAAGCCTGTTTGTGCTTTCTGAAAATATGCTTATTCTAGCAGTAAAAAAACAAACCAAAAAACAAAACAAAACAAAACAAAAACTACCAACCCAGCAGATGAAAGCTGTCATCTGTAATAAAAATAATCTGTTGGGATTTCAAATTTGACATTTCAATGTCGCAAGTGAGGACAATTTATGCTTATGCGATAGCATTTCACTGGTTCATAACTTTTTTTTTCTAAAAATGAGGTTCACACAAAAAAAGATTTATAACTATATATTTTTAGATATTTCATGGGGAGAGAAAAATTCAGAAAGAACATTAATTCAAACCACAAACATAGTTCAGGGAAACAATTATTTAAATAAAACAAGAGGGCAGAAGTTTTTCTGTGCTTATAAATGGAGATAAGATTACGAACATTTCATAAAAAATGCTACAGATTAGTGTTATATGGATGTTTCTTAGTTTCAGTATGGGCATGTCTACACAGCAGGGCAAAAGTCGAATTAAGCTACACAACTTCAGCTATGTCAATTGCGTTGTTGAAGTTGAAATAGCTTAATTCGGCTTTTGGCGCGGTCTACACACACAGCAGGAGGTCGAAGGAAGAACACTCTTCCTTCAACTTCTCTTACTCCTTGTAAAACGAGGGTTATAGGAGTTGGAGTAAGAAGTCCTCCAGCTCACCATTATTTTGAAATAATGGCTTGCAGTGTAGAAATGCTCTTTGTTATTTCGGAATAACATCAGTTATTCCAAAAGAATGCTCCTGTGTAGACATGCCCTCTGATGCCTACTGGGTTTATATGTGACTCCATATTTTAAATACTTTTTCCACTATATTTTCAGTAATTAACCCCACCTGGTGTAGACAGCTGCTAGAGTCAGAGGCTCATGTTCTTACAATTTTTTAAATATTTTCCTAATATGCAATACATTACCATTTTTTAACAAATAGTGATGAAATAGCACAATGGCTGAGTTCTGTAAGGCAAAATCTTTACTTGGTTAAAGTTTTACATTTTACTGCTAGATCACTCTACCATTTTGTAGATGTTATGTGAGTATATATTTGTATTTCAAAAGTATTAAATCATCTCCTCATCCATAAATGTGGCCAGAAAATGGTAGGTCATTTGAGAGAACACTAAATTCTAAACATGGAACAATGTGTCTACCATTTTTTAACTGATTACATTATACAAGCTCAAATGAGACATCCTACAACCCCAGTAGTAACTATAGAATACTATTAATAATCATTAATGTATTTGTTTCTGGTAAGTGAGGTACTTCCCAAAAGTGAATGGAGACATGGTCCCTCACTCAATTACCTTTATATTACAGACACAGCATATATGATTACACACAGACAGACAGACACACACAATTAAACGAACATTGAAGTTGCAAAGTCAAAGATTCAAAAGTTAGGAAATACCAATATTAAGATTTTCTATGTAACCTTAATTTGCTCCCTTTTGCATATGAATTAGGACACAGTCTTTATTTACATTATCATATACAATTTTTTCTACAGGATTATTACGTCATTCAGATGGCAGAATAAGGGTATGTCTACACTTCATTCCTCTCTCTCTAGAGGAATGCAAATGTGGACACCCGAAATTGCAAATGAAGCGGGGATTAAAATATCCCGCGCTTCATTTGCATAATCGCATTATGGCGCTATTCCGCAATAGCACTATTTCGAGAGAGAAAACAGAGTTATTTCAAGATAAAACCCTTCCCTCGAAATAACCCTTACTCCTCAAAAAATGAGGTGTAAAGGTTATTTTGAGGGAACGGTTTTATCTCGAAATAACCCCATTTTCTCTCTCTAAATAGTGCTATTGCGAAATAGCGCCACAACGCGATTATGCAAATGAAACGTGGGATATTTAAATCCCCACTTCGTTTGCAATTTTGGGTGTCTGCATTTGCATTCCTCTCTCAAGAGAGGAATGAAGTGTAGACATACATGAGACTACCATCCAATGAGCCATGTTTTGTTTTTATTTTAAGAGATAACACATTTTTCCAATGGTTTTCAAATATATTTGCTGACAGCAGAGGAATCATGAGATTCAGAAACCTTTGTTTCCACTCCAGATTCTGAAATGGAGAGTTCTTTAATGGGTACAGACTCTTCTGCTTGTTCTCCCCAACCTTGACTCCTCCATCCTTGCCAACTTGTCCCTGTCCATCCATTGTTCACACTGGCTCCTGACTCAGTCCCATTTTCCTTGCCAACCCACTCCCAGTCTCCACTCATATATCCAGTTTCCTTGCTCAGCCAGTCTTAGTCTCCTCCTTCTCCCCCCTCCACCCGAGTCCCAAATTTCCCACCTCCAAGCCTCTCTTCACTTGTCTTAACCCAGGGGTACTCAAACTTGGGGTCTCAACTCCCTGAGGGCATGTCTACACTACAAAGTTAATGTGAAATAACAGCAGTTACTTCGAATTAACTTTAATAGCGTCTACACAGCCAAACCACTATTTTGAAATAAATTTGAAATAGCGGAGCACTTATTTCGAATTTGGCAAACCTCATTCTGCGAGGAATAACACCAAATTCAAAATAGCTAATTCGAAATAAGTGCTGTGTAGACACTTATTTCGAATCAGGGGGCCTCCAGCCCTTCCCAGTTTCCTCTGGTGGCTACTCTGGGCCAAACCAGGAAAACTCCTCTCCTCTCCCCCAGCCCCGGAGCCCTTAAAGGGGTAGACCCTCGCCACTGGTCACGTGCGAGAGCCAGGCCTGCCAGCAGCTGCAGCCCCTCAGCCAGTGGCCACACAATGGTAGCCAATGGAAGCCAGCCGTCCCCCGCCCAGTCCCCCAGCACCCAGGGGCCAGCCAGGGGCTGTAGATGGCGCGTGCCCGCCTGGACTGGTGCGGAGATCATGGACCTCCTTGTGGTTTGCGGGGAGGCCCCCAATGTCCATGATCTCCGCACCAGTTGGAGGAATGCCGCCGTCTATGGCCGCATAGCGGCCACCATGGCCCGCAAGGGACACAGGTGCACCCAGGAGCAGGTGCACCTGAAGGTGAAGGAGCTGCAGCAGGCATACACCAGGGCCACCAGGGGCGGTGCCGCAGCACGGGCTGCCACCTGCCCCTACTTCCCCACCCTCAACCGAATCCTGGGGGGCGGGGCGGTCCCCGCCAGCCTGGGAGGCAGCGAGCCGGGAGCTGAGGACCCTGACCCGGGCGCCGCAGAGGGGCCACCACCAGCTGTCCCGGCACTGGAGTCGGCAGGGTCGTCCGAGGAGGCCATCCCAGGTAAGTGCCAGCACTGTCCCCTACCCGGGGGGGAGGCGGGGAGGGAGACCAGGGACCGCGCGCGTGGGCCATGCCTCCCACGGATCACGCGGCCACCTGTGCACGTGCGAGCATGTGCCATGCCACCCTTGGGCAGGTGGCTCCATCTGCGTGACACCGAGGGGCCATGGCCCAATAGGCACATGCGTGTGTGAAGAAACCTGACACGCTCCCGACCCCGGGGCGGGACCCAGCAAGACGCCCTCCCTTCACACGCCCCCTCTACACAGAGGCAAGGGTGAGCACTATACACAGCACAGGGGCATGGGTGCGGTCTCGGGGCAGCTCCCACTCCCGGGCAGAGCCGGACATGCCGACCATGGCCTCTGTGCAAGCACATCGGCTCTGACGGTGCAGGGCACGGTCGCCCTCACCTCGCAGGGGGGGCTGGGCATCATCCACTGTGTCCCCAGGAACAACCGACCACTTCTCTTCTTTCTCTACAGCCGCACCAGCTGCTTGTGCAGGCCGCACCACCCTGCCCGGGACATGCTCCTGCACCTGCGGCCTCAGCAGGACCACCACCACGTGGCAGGGGTACTGAGAGAAGCACCTGCAGGCCCTGCAAGCTCAGATCCAGATCATGGAGCAGCAGGTGCAGGACAGCCGGGAGTTCCAGCGGGAGCTGCTTGCCCAGGGTCGTGCCATCTGTCACCATCTGCAGGCCCTGGTGCAGAGCGTGCTGCCCCGTGCCGGTCCTGCGCCTGCAGCCCCCCCAGCTACTGTTCCTCCTCCCACTCCTGCCCCCCCTCCCACCTCTTCCTCCTCAACCTCCACACCCTCCTCCTCAATCTCCACACCCCCCACCTCAACCTCTGCACCCTCCTCCCCATCCCCCCAGGGACGCCGAGGCCCCCTCCCCTGCGGTGCTGGGAGGCAGTTGGCCCGCCGAGACCCCCACCCCTGAGCGCTGAGCTTCCCCTCACCCCTCTTCCCCTTGCTTCCCCCTTCCAGCTCCCTCTTCCAAGTTTTCCCCCTCCCCTCTCCCACTCTCTCTCCTGCCCTCTCCTGCCTCCTTTCCCCCATCTCCCCAGAGGTTCATTCCCCCCTCAGTTGTGTTAAATAAAGACAGTTTCTATTTTTGAAAATACGTGTATTTTATTTGACATCAGGAAGGGGGGGTTAGGGAAGGGTAAGTGGAAGGACGAGAGGGAGGAATGGGGCACAAGCCCCCAGTGGGGCAGACCGGGGAGACTGTTAGCGCTCCTTAGGGTGGAAGCTCTCCCACAGGGCCCCCTGGATCCTGACAGCCCCTCGATGGTCCTCCCGGATGGCAGCCTGCAGACAGTGCAGCCAGACTGCTGGCAATGTGTCCATGAGACGCACAGAGTCCCCGGGGGCAGGTCTGGTTCCATGTTGCAGAGTGCCGTGGTGTCCTGAGTGAGGGCAAGCAGAGCACTCCGAGACATAAATGCTTTGCTGTCCCTCAGCGAGGTAGACCAGCAAGCAGAGAAACCTGAGAACTGCCTGTCCGGGATGGGGGGTCGGGTCCATTTAAGCACAGACCTCAGATAGCCTGAGGCAGCAGACCCACACACTAAGTCCGACCCTGATGCCCTGCTGGCACTGGTTCTGGCCAGCCTTACCTTCGATTCAGGGTCCACTCAATGTGGACACGCTATTTCGAATTAGAAAAACGCTATTTCGAATTAGTTTTTGTGTCTAGATGCATTATTTTGAATTAGCTTATTTCGAATTAACTAATTCGAAATAAGTTAATTCGAAATAATGCTGTAGTGTAGACATACCCTGAGGTTATTATGTGTGGGTACAAGTACATACATGAAATAGCAATTGCTATGAAATACATTATTTATATATATAATTTATATCTTTTCTGTCACAATGTAGTGTATTTATTTCAAAAACTATTTTAAATGCATAATACAGTGATCATTGTTCCTAAAAACATATATATATATATATATAACATTAAGATTGCAGACTCAAATATATCTATTGTTATAGTGTTAGATATATTTTTAGATATTTCAATAGAGATATATCTCTAGCTATAGATGTTATGTATATAAACTCCAGGGATTGTAATATTGTGCATGCGGGTTTGTTATCTTGAGACTACAAAGGTAGGACTTACGCAATATCAGAGAGCATGTTATTCAGCAGTTGTAGAGCTTCATTAAACCACAGACCAATGAGAATACTAAGATTATAAAATAAAAGTAATTTATAATTGAAGTCAGACACACAGATAGGGCAGTGCTGCGCAGTGGCTGGAGTGCTATAAATTTGACCCCCAAATTTGACTTATCCTACCCATGGCCACCCCTGCAAGTGCAAAGGTAAAACATTACATAGAAATAAGCACGGCATTGCCACCCTTATTTTTGCACTGCTGTGCTGCTGCTGGAAACCTCACTGTTTCCCAGCTTGGTGCCAGGTAGGCTTTCTGACTGCACAGCTCTGAAGGCAGCACTTGCCATCAGATGCTGGACTCAGAGTTGGGAGGCAGTGTAAAGTGATATTAACAAACATATAAATACCACTTTTCACAGACAACTTAGCACTCCATTGCCACCCTTACTTCTGCTACTGCTGGCAGCTCTGAGTTTAGAGCCACCCAGCTCTGAGACAGTGCTGCTACCACAGCTGCAATGCAGAAGTAAAGGTGGAAATGGGGCATTAATTCTGCTGTGAAAAGTGATATCTGTATGTTTGTTATTATCGTTTTTTTCCTTACCCTATGATGGACAAAAGTTTTACTGATACAAGTGCTAATGTAGACTTACTCAGAGTGCCACAGTTAAATAGAAGATGGAACAAACTGTTCAGCATAAGTAGTTAAGACATATTTCAAGAAAACGTTCAAGGTGAAGTGGCCTGTTAATACTCCTCCAGTCATAAGGAAGAAAAAAGTGGTAGGGTGGAGGGTGGGGCGGAACAGCTGGGAGGTTCATAGTGGCTTATAGATTGTTGTAATAAGCCATACATATAGCGTCTCTAATCAGTCCAAGATTTTTAATGTCTAGCAAAGTTATGAATTTAAGATCATGGGCTCATCTGAAAGTTTGTGCTTGTTTCTCTCACCAACTGAAGTTAGTCTAATAAAGCTATTACATCACCTACTTTGTTGCTCTAATATCCTGGGGTTGACACAGCTACAACTACATGCCAATTAAACTTTAAGACTTTTATTACTTGTTGGGAAGTGCCCACTGCTTTCTTGGTACTAGAGCCAAGTCATTACTCTCACTGCTTTGCTCATCCCTGGCTCTGCAAGGAAGCTGGAAGGCTCGCAGATCCAGACTCCTGAGGAGTTCCATGTAGAGCACTGCCCAGAAGGTCTAAAACCATAATAATGGCTCCTATGCTAATGTTCTCCCAGGTCCATTATAGGATAGCTGGGATGAGGTCAATGGGTCCTATGTCCTGGTGAGCCTGGCTGTCTGAAAGTCCTCTGGAGAATCACAATTAAGTTTGAGTAGCCCTGAGGGTGCTCTGACTCAAGCAGGAACCAGTGAGGTCACAAGATCAAGAACTGGGGGAGGGGTGTGAACATAAAAGTTACTAAAAGTCAGCTCTTTAGCCACTCTCCTCTTGACCTTAGGGTTGCCAGATGGTTTCAACAAAAATACCAGACACACTTGACATTATGTCATAATCTACATTACATCTTATTTAGAAAATATTGGACATTTATATTTTCTCAATTTGTTTCCTGAACAGAAAGTTCAAATACTGGACTGTCCGGTTCAAAACTGGACACCTGGCAACTCTTCTTGACCTACGCCAAATGCAACTGGGTCTTTCTCCTAGCTTAAACAGTCAATTCTCTCATTTTTTTTAAATAGCTACTTTTCCATAAGGTGAAAATTACCCGTAACCCTGCTGCATTCTGTCTTGTGTGTGTGTCTCACTCTTGGATCCCTTGCTCCAAGCACGAGGCAGAGCAGGTTTCATGCTAGCAACGTGAGACTCCAGAGTGAAAATACTGCAATGATGTTTTCTTAAAGAATATGAGTTACACAGTTAGTCATCCACTCAACAGATGAAGCATTAGCTAATAAGCCTCATTTTTATTACAGGCATAGCATCATTAAGGTTCACTTCCTAGATGTAGGAAATGAAGAGTTTTTACAACAGCAAGGAAAACAATGGTGAAACTACATTGGTTTGCACCCTATGAAATAGAGAGGGCAAGCATCCACTGGTCAAAACTGTGAGTAATTCCAGAGCTTCATAAACTACGTGTGCTGCAAGCCTCTCTTAGTGATTTTGTCACCAACAATCAGTGGGCCAATTTCTCTGCAGGTGGAAATGGGCGCAGTAATGCAAGACTTACAGCACATGCACTAGAAGTGAATTTGCATAATATAGCTATCTGTACATGAAATACAAACACATAGGCTGTGGCTAGACTGGCCAGTTTTTCCACAAAAGCGGCCGCTTTTGTGCAAAAACTTGCCAGCTGTCTACAGTGGCCGCTTGAATTTGCGCAAGAGCACTGACATTCTAATGTAAGAAATCAGTGCTTCTTGCGCAAATACTTTGATGCTTCCGTTCGGGCAAAAGTCCTTTTGCGCAAAACCAGTTTTGTTTTGCGCAAAAAAGCCCCGATGGCTAAAATGGCGATCGGGGCTTTCTTGCTCAAAAGCACGTCTAGATTGGCCATGGAAGCTTTTGCGCAAAAAGTGCTTTTGCGCAAAAGCGTCCGTGCCAATCTAGACGCTCTCTTGTGCAAATACTTTTAATGGAAAACTTTTCCGTTAAAAGCATTTGCGCAAATTCATGCCAGTCTAGACGCAGCCATAAATTATACGCATATTTATATGTACCTATATGTATACATCCCCTCCCCCACCATCTAGGCCTCTGCAAGTAGGCACTAAACAAAGGATTAAGAGCGGATGGATAAGAATTTTTCATCAAGCTCTAAAACTATACATGTTTAAAGCATTTAAAAGGGCTGTTTTAACATTTTTATGTCTCCTCACTTGGTCTATAATTATTATACAAAGTCCTTGGCTGCCTTCCAAGGATCAGATCTCCAGTCCTTTCTGAACATTTAGCAGTTGGAAAATGAGATTTCAAACAGCAATTTATGCATTTATGACATAACACACATTGCTACAATATGTTGAGTAAGGAAAGAGATGCCAAAACTGTAAATTAACAAAAGATTTAAATATAACGTTATAAAATAATTTGAACACAGGGAAAATTTGAATTGGTTGATAAAATCACACAAATATAGGACTGAAAAGAACTTCATTTCCTTGTTCTGAGGCAAGAGTAGCTATATTTAGACCATCCCTGGCAGTTTTCTTCTCATTTGTTCTTTAAAATGTCCAATGACAGAGATTCCACAACCTCTCTTGGGGCATGTCTATACTAAGAAATTATTTTGAAATAACTAAATTTGAAATAACTCCCAAAATAACAAAATCAAAATAGTGTTATCCCACGACAGAGGACCCTCAAAATTAGTCCAAGGCAGGCTCTGTTATTGTGGATGCGCTACTTCGACTTTGAGCCCCAGGAAGCACTGGAGAGCAATTACTTCAAATTACTGTGGGGAGTAGTTACTTCAAAATAGAAGCAGCAGAGTGTCCGCACTACTGCTATTTTGAAATAAGCGTTTTTCCCCAAGGAAAGCAGGAATACAGATTGCAAAATACCCAGCAATGGTAGTGTGGACACTCAATTTATTATTTTGAAATAAGGGGGGTTATTTCAAAATAACTCTCTAGTGTAGACCAGGGCTTAGTAACCTACTCCAGTAACTGAACTACCCCAATACTTAGAAAGCTTTTCATAATATCTAATCTAGATCTCCTTTTCTACAGATTAACTTTGTTCTACCTTCATGGGACACCAAAAACAACTGATCTTTATAAACAGCTGTTAACATATTTGAGGACTATTTGAAGGTCCTCACTCAGTCTTCTTTTCTAAAATAAGACTGAACATATCCATTTTTTTCTCTTTTCATCATGTCAGGTTTTTTAATTTTTTCATTTTTGTTGCTCTCCTTTGGACTCTTTCTAGCTGAGGCTTCACTAAGACTAAACAGAGCAGAACAGTTACCTCCTGTGTCTCACATAAGGCATTCTAGTTAATACACATAGGAATGACATTAGTCTTTTTCAGAATTGCATCACATTGTTGACTCATATTTAACTCATGATCTACTATGACTTCCAAATCTTTTTCTGCAGTAGTGATGGTTAATCAGTCATTTCCTGTAGTGTACTTGTGCATTTGATTTTTCAGTGCAGTACTTTGCACTTGTCTTTATTTAATTTCAGCTTGTTGATTGCATGCCAATTCTCTAAGGGTACGTCTACACTTGCACCCTAGTTCGAACTAGGGATGCAAATGTAGGGGACCGAAATTGCTAATGAAGTGGGGGATTTAAATATCCCGCGCTTAATTAGCATGATCTTGCCGGTGCGTTACTCCGCTGAACAGCTGTTTCTAAAGTGAAAGTGCGTGCTGGGACGCGTTAGTTCGAACCAAACCCCTTGGTTCGAACTAACATTACTCCTCATTTTTTGAGGAGTAACGTTAGTTCGAACCAAGGGGTTTGGTTTGAACTAACTCATCCTGGCGCGCGCACTTTCACTTTCAAAATAGCTGTTCAGTGGAGTAACGCGCCAGCGAGATCATACTAATGAAAGGCGGGATATTTAAATCCCCGCTTCGTTAGCAATTTTGGTCCCCTACATTTGCATCACTAGTTCGAACTAGGGTGCAAGTGCAGACGTATTCATATTTATCAAAGTCACTCTGAATTTTAATCCAGTCCTCCAATGTGCTTGCAAACCCTCCCAATATGGTGTCATCCACAAATTTTTTTATTCATTAGTACTAGCCCAGGGCAGACTCACGAGGGCCCCAATTTAACCTATCTTCCTCGTTTGACAGATAACCATTGATAACTACTCTCTGTGTATTAGAGAAATACGGTGGGCAAGGTAATATTCAGGAGCATTCAGGTAATATCTTTTATGGAACTAACTTCTAGTAAAATTACAAGCTTAGCTTCCTGTCTCATTTTTTGAAAGTGGTTATGCAGGCTTTCTTTGAGGATGAGGACTGATTGGTCAGGTATAGAGTGACAGCTTTTGAGTAAGGCAAATACTTTACAGTAATTTCATTTAGACTACATTTCCCTAGTTTGCTTATGAGAAATGTCATGTGGGATTGTGTCAAAAGCATTATTAAAACCAAGATACAGCACATCTACAGCTTCTACCCATCCAATAGGCTAGGATCCTTATCCTAGAAGGAAATTAGGCTATTCGGCATGACTTGTTCTTCAGAAATCCATGCTGGCTACTATACCCTGCTGTCCTCAAGGTTAAGTACTTACAAAATGGTTGGCTACTAATGTATTCTACGATCTTTCCAGGTATCAAATATAGCTGACTAGTCTATACTTCCTTGGGTTCTCTTTGTTCTCCTTTTTAAAGACAGGTACTCAACTTGTGCAGTAACGATGGTTCTTCGCGATGTTTGTCCCTATGGGTGCTCCACTGTTGATGTTGGGCTTGTCCCGGCACTGCAGATCAGAGACTTTTATGAGCAGTATCTGGTTGGGCCGCACATGCGTGGGAGGACCCAAACCCGGGGAAAGCTGACCACTGGCCTGGGCCATCGGATCCGCTCCTGGAGGACTACCTGGACGGTCTGCGTATCTGGCCAGAGGACTCCAACCCTTGCTGCCCAGAGGACCTGCCTGGGAGCCAGGTATATCTCGAAGGGGGGAGAAATGGAACCAGCCCAGGAATAGCCAACCTTGGTCTGGCAGAGGGCCAGCGGGCTGCAGTACGGACCCCTGATGGCCCAGCAACAAAAGGTCAGTGTGTTTTGGACCCGGATCCCTGCTGACCCAGCAGCCGACTGTTTGGCTGCTGTTAGGGCCCTGGGCTGGGACACGGTGGTGTAGGGAGTGCCCGTGTTCCCCCTGCCACCAACCAATCGGGTGGCAGTCTTCCCCCCTCTCTTTCTGCTACCACAGGTGAGGTGAGGTGCCTGAACCCCTCCTGAACATGAGATAGACTATTTCCTCATGTTTACCTAAGGTGAATTGATTTGCCTGCTTGATTACTGCAGCCCTGCCCTGCCCTAGGGCTGGGCTATAAACTGCTGGGTTATGGCAGCCCTGCCCTGCGTTAGGGTTGGGCTATATATTGCTTGATTACTGCAGCCCTGCCTGCACTAGGATGGGCTAGAATTCCTTGGGTACTGCAGCCTGCCCTGCACTAGGGCTGGGCCATAGATGGCTAGCGCGGCAGCTCCGCTCGAAACCGGGGCCAGACTTAGACTGTGTGGAAGTGGGTGGCCACTCCTACCCACCCACTGACCCTGAGGGGGGCACCCCTCCTTCACCAGGGTGCACTCTATAGCTCCTTTGCATAGGAGGTGTTGGACCTCTTGAAGCAGTGCTTCATAACAGGGGTCCCTGAAGAGGGACGGGGAAGATGGGGAGGTTGGAGAAACTGACATCAAGGGAATGGAATATCCGCCCTTGGTGATTTCCAGGACCCAATGGTCCATGGTAATTGCTACCCACTGGTGCTAAAAAAGGCACAAACGATGATGGAATGTGGTGTATTCGGGAAGCACTGGTGGAGAGGAGAGATCACGCAGGCTCTCGACCAAAGCCTCAGACTTGCTGCTTGGAAGCCTGTGGGTTGGACAAGCGGGTATTAGGAGGTTGCCGGCACTGGTTCCTTGACCTGGAACAACTTTGGTCAAATTGTCTTTGCTGTTGTCTGCCATACAAAAAAGTCTCTGGTAGGACATGTAATGCCTCCTATAGTAGGAGGAAGTACACATCCCTAAGGTGCATAAGGTGGTACATGAGTCCTTGCTGGAGTGAAGGACGTCATCCAGCTTTGCAGCAAAGAGTATGTCCTTATCGAATGGTAAATCCTCAAACTTTATTTGGAGGCCTTTGGGGACGCCAGCTGCTTGTAGCCATGATGTGCGCCTCATCGCTCTGGATGTTGCTGTCGCTTTTTCCATGGTGTCAGCAGAATTGAGCGCCATTTGCAGTGCTGTGCAGGATGTAGTGTATCCCTCTTGAACAATAGATTTTAATATGGGTCTTTTATCATCAGAAAGATGTTGCATCAGCTCTGTTAGTTTTGCGTAATTGTCAAAATCATGATTGGCTAAAAGTGCTGTATAATTTCCTATATGAAGCTGAAGCATCAAGGAGGAATACATTTTCCTGCCGAATAAGTCCAGGCGCTTATGGTCCTTGTCCTGAATATTGGATTTATATTGAGTGGTCTTAGATCTCTGGTTTGCAGTGTCAACCACTAGGATTTGGGATGACAGTGCAGAAATAAACCCATGCCCTTTGATGGGACAAAATATTTTCTGCTGGCCCACTTATTACTTGGGTGTGCGGGGGGGGGGAAGGGGGGGAGAACTGTGACTGGTGTTTGCCATACCTCGTTTGCTGCTTCCACAACTGCTTCATCTAAAGGAAGCATAATTCTCACTTTCATGGAAGGTTGCAGAGTTTGTTCTGTTTTTCTTGCACTCCTGATAACACAACCTTCTGGCTGGTAGCAACTCTTTTGAATAAGTCCTGAAATTGTTTCAGGTTATCTGTGGGTGAGGGATCATCAGGAATAACTGCTTTGTCCGGTGAAGAGGAAGATTTGTCAGTTGGTGAGATGTCAGGTTGTTGAATATTAGGGTCATCTGCAGTTTCCCCTTCTTCCATCTCTAGATCGTCTGTTGGAGGTGATGGAGAGTGTGGATGAGAGGAGGTATAGATCTGTGAGCCGGTGTTGAGGATGCTGGTACCATGGGGGTGCCCAGTGATGGCATGGATACCAGCAGGGTGGATAGTGAGTGTGGTAAAACCAATCTGGATACCATGGAGGATGATGTGAATACCACAGTCGATGTCCTTCATAAGACGTGTGGGCTCTTGCTGGAGAGGAGTGTTGAGAAGAAAACACACTGCTGAGGTCATCTTGGTGGTCACTGTAGTGGGACAGAACAGGCAATCGTGGTGGAGGAGGAGAGTCCTGAAGGGATAGAGGAGAGCAAGAGCAATGACACAATAAAGAATCCTAGGGGGATCTGGATCTCGGTTCTGGATCCAGCACCGGTGTAACGTACTTTTGCGGGAATGCCGAAGAGCAGTGGTGGCTTGATGAAGTTTGCCACAGTGCTGAGAGGCACAGTTCTGGCCGAGCAGACATTGATGCCGGCAGTGATGGCACTGACTCCAGGCTCAGTGTGCAAGACAAGGGTTTGGAGGATTTAGACCTAGTTTTTTTTGGCACCGTGGTTCCAGATGGTTCTGGTGGTGCTGTGGACTTGTCCAGGCCATGGGTGTCAGATCTCTTTGGCGCCAGGGTAACCGGTGCTGCATTCTTTGCCAATCATGGTTTTGGTTCTGTCCCGACCGTGGCATGGAGGCGTTCAGTGCCCAAAGTGCCTGGCTTATCTCCCATGGTAATTTGTGGTGGGAGGGAATGGGCTAGTGAGACCTTTCTTTTTGCCAGAGTCTTAGGTGCAGGGGAGCTTGAGGGTTTCCTCTGTGGGGAAGAAGCCTTGGAGTGATTTCTGACCTTCTTGTTTGACTGAGGCTTGAACACTTACTGTCAAACAATAGCATACACAGCCTTAACACTCTGTCCTTGCAAGCCTTGGCTGTGAGGCTGTGACAATGAACACATTTCTGGGGAACATGAGTATCACCCAGGCAGCAAATACAGGAACCGTGGCCATCTGAAGTGAGCATAGGGTCACAGCATCTCTCACATTTTTTTCAATCCCGGGGAGCCTGGCATTTTGTCTGCATGCTTTGTCTGCATACTTTTATGCTGTCTTTGTTCGCTTTTTTTTTTTTTTTAAGTAAAGGCCTGAGAGGCATGCTGCTCGCAATACGCTGCCCCTGAGGGACTGCACAGTAACTATTTGCAATTGCTAACTAAATACAAGAAACATTTTTAAAGTAATTCTATCAACTATTAGAATGAAAACAGAACAATATTTAACTAACTATAACTCAATTTCTATCTACAGAGAAAGGTTGGAGCTCCGTCTGCAGTTGAGGGCGGCAATGAAGGAACTGAGGGGAACCGGGCTATGCATGCACAAACTCCAAAAGGCATGAACACCACGAGCCCCTCCCACGCATACATGTCCCAGCCAGATACTGCTTGTAAAAGTTTCCGATTTGTGGCACTGAGATGAGCCTAACCCCCCAGGGACATCACTTGAAGAACTACTAATGTAGCTAAACATTTTTTAATCTTGCCTTCCCTATTTGGTTTGTGTTCCTTTCACCTTGTTATTAGTTCTCCTTCACCTCTAAGTAGGGGACTTTCACTTGCCTAAATCTTTCTCTTGCTCCACATGTATTTAAATATCCTCTTCTGAAAGGATATTTATGTCCCTTGCTAGGAATAACACACTTTGTGCATTAGCCTTTCTGATTTTGTCCCTAAATGCCTGTGTTATTCTTTTGTACTTCTTTCTACCTAGCAATTTGTCAACATTTCCACTTCTTGTAAGATTCATTTTTTATTTTCAAGTAAGTAAAGAGCTCATGAAGAAACCATACTGCCTTCTTAATAGTCTATTTTTCTTGAACATCTGGACAGTGTGTTGTGTCTAACAGTGTCTCTCTCAGAAACTGCCAGCTTCCCTGAACTATTTTTCCCCTTAGAAAGAGGGAAAGAGTACTCCTGAGTTTGTTAAAGTCTGCATTTTTGAATTTGATTGTATTTATTCAGCTGCTTTCATGTCTTCCTTTCCTTAGAAGCATAGGATCTATCATTTCATGAAAACTTTCACCCAACTGCCTTCAACTTTCATGACTGCAAAGAGTTCCCCCATTAATCAGAATTAAGTCTAAAATAACTGTTTCCCTGGTTACTTCCTCCATGTTCTGAAATTAGAAGTGAATCATAGAATCATAGAGATGGAAGAGACCTCAGGAGGTCATCAAGTCCAGCCCCCTGCCCAAGGCAGAACCAATCCCAACTAAATCAACCCAGCCAGGGCTTTGTCAAGCCGAGACTAAAAAAACCTCTAAGAATGGAGATTCCACCACCTCCCTAGGTAACCCATTCCAGTGCTTCACCACCCTCCTAGTGAAATAGTTTTTCCCTAATATCCAACCCTAGACCTCTCCCACTGTAACTTGAGACCATTGCTCCTTGTTCTGCCATCTGTCACTACTGTGAACAGCCTCTCTCAATCCTCTTTGGAACCTCTCTTCAGGAAGTTGAAGGCTGCTATCAAATCCCCCCTCACTCTTCTCTTCTGCAGACTAAACAAACCCAAATCCCTCAGTCTCTCCTCATAAGTCAAGCGCTCTAGCCCCCTTATCATTTTGGTTGCCCTCCAATATGTCCACATCACTGGATACAATACTCCAGATGTGACCTCACCAGAGCCCAATAAAGGGGAATAATCACTTCTCTGGATCTGCTGGCAATGCTCCTCCTAATGCATCCTAATATGCCATTAGCCCTCTTGGCTATAAGGGCACACTGTTGATTCATATCCAGCTTCCTATCCACTGTAATCCTGTAGCCAGACATGAACCCCATCTTGTTTCTCCCCCCCCCCCCCAAGAGCAAGAGAAAGGCAGTCAGCCTTTGATGCCCTGGGAACGCAGGGGTGCTGCTTGTCCCTGACTCTAATAAACAGAAACCAGACAGTAAATGGGCTAGCTGACGACCAGGGGACCTCCCGCCGCCCTGATGGCTAGCACCAGTAATTGACACGCCTACACTGTCCTAGGAGAGGAATCTTCGCCCATCACATACTAGAGGTGCCCATTGTCTGCATTTTCCCAGGTGTGAATTATGCTTTGCACCCTTCTTGGGAAACTTGGCATTCAAAGCCATTTCCCCTAATTGGCCATTTGAGACCAGGAAGAAGCCTACGTGACCCAAGGGGTATAAAGAGGGGTTTAGTAGCCCACCCCATTGGAGCTCCAATCATCTACACCTGCTGGCAGGTATTGGTTGTCTCCCGAGGTCTGTGGGACGCCCAGCCTCGCCCTACTTCTTCCCGAGGGATTGAGAGAAAGATGCTGACCACGCCAAGTCTGGAACGCAGGGGTGAGAATATATACCTGCTAGGTGTCTATTTTGCATGCATTTAATAAGAGCTCAGAGAACCAAAAGGGTTTCATGGTACCTGTAAGTGACTTATTAGTGTAATTTCTGTCCTGTCCTTTGTAGTGGCTGTGTTATCTGTAATACAGTAATAGCATTTAACAGCTAAGTTTACCCTGTAACAATAAAATAGTAACTGTTTAAGCTGTGACCTGACTCCTTCAGTTGCTGTAACAAAACCAAGCACAATTTTAAAAAGAACTCCAGCCGGTCATAAGGGACAGATATAGGGAGAGCTTGAGCGTTGGATCGTGTCGCTTCCAGGGGACAGATCCGTTGGGGCATCTCTCAGCCTCCCCAGGCTGCCCGCTGCGAAGGGATCGTGTATCCTAGCAGTCAAAGTCTGAGGTGTAAAGCTCTCCCTGTAACTCTTTGGGGCGCCCGTCAACCTCCTCCAGGTTGCCCGCTGCTAAAAGACCCCAGTCCTAGCAGTTGAAGTCTCGGGTGTATAATACACACACACCACTCACTGCCCTGACCACCGGCTGACAAATCCCCAGATCCTTTTCTGCAGAACTGCTACCTAGCCAGTTGGTCCCCAGCCTGTAATAATGCTTGGGATTCTTCTGTCCCAAGTGCAGGACTCTACATTTGTCTTTGTTGAACCTCATCAGATTTCTTTTGGCCCAATCATCTAATCTGTCCAGGTCACTCTGGACCCTATCCCTGCCCTCCAGCGTATCCACCTCTCCCCCTAGCTTAGTGTCATCTATGAACTTGCTGACGGTGCAATCCATCCCCTCATCCAGGTCATTAATAAAGATGTTGAACAAAACTGGTCCAAGAACAGATCCTTGGGGAACTCCGTTAGAAAATGACCACCAGCCCGACATCGAGCCATTGATCACTATCCATTGGGCCCGACAGTCTAGCCAGCTTTCTATCCATCTTACAGTCCATGTATCCAATCCCATATTCCCTTAACTTACTAGCAAGAATATTGTGGGAGACCGTATCAAAAGCTTTGCTGAAGTCAAAGTATATCACAACCACTGACTTTCCCATATCCTCAGAGCCAGTTACCTCATCACAGAAGCTAATCAGATTGGTCAGGCATGACTTGCCCTTCGTGAATCCATGTTGACTACTCCTGATCACTTTCCCCTCGTCCAAGTGCTTCAGAATGGATTCCTTGAGGACCCCCTCCATGATTTTTCCAGGGACTGAGGTAAGGCTGACTGGTCTGTAGTTCCCTGGATTGTCCTTCTTTCCTTTTTTAAAGATGGGCACTACATTTGTCTTTTTCCAGTCATCCAGGATCTCTCCCGATCTCCATGAGTTTTCAAAGATAATGGCCAAAGGCTCCACAATGACATTTGCCAACTCCCTCAGTACCCTCGGATGCATTGAATCCAGGCCCACGGATTTGTGTATGTTTCGCTTTTCTAAATAGTTCCTAACTTGTTCTTTCCCCACCAAGGGCTGACTGCCTCCTTCCCATACTGCGTTGCCTAGTGCATTTGTCTGGGAGCTGAGCTTGTCCGTGAAAACAGAGGCAAAGAAAGCATTGAGTACTTCAGCTTTTCCCACATCATCTGTCACTAGGTTACCTCTCTCATCCAGTAAGGGCCCCACCCTCTCTGATCACCCTCTTCTTGCTAACATGTCTGTAGAAACCTTTCTTGTTATCCTTCACATCCCTTGCTAGCTGCAATTCCAATTGCGCTTTCGCCTTCCTGATAATTCCCCTGCATTCTCAAGCAAGATATTTATACTCCTCCCTAGTTATCTGTCCAAGTTTCCACTTCTTGTAAGCTTCCTTTTTGTGGTTAAGCTCACCAAGATGTCCCCAGTAAGCCAATCTGGTCGCCTACCATATTTGCTTTTCTTGCTGCTCACCGGGATGGTTTATTCCTGTGCTTATAATAAGGCTTCTTTAAAATACTTCCAGCTCTCCTGGACTCCTTTCCCCTTCATGTAAGCATCCCAGGGAATCCTGCCCATCAGTTCTCTGAGGGAGTCAAAGTCTGTTTTTCTGAAGTCCAGGGTGTGTATTTTGCTACTCTCCTTTCTTCCTTTGGTCAGGAGCCTGAAATCTACCATCTCATGATCACTGCTTCCCAGGTTGTCACCCACCTCTACTTTCCCTATCAGTTCTTCCCTGTTTGTGAACAGCAGGTCAAGCTGTGCATGGCCTCTGCTTGGTTCCTTCAGCACTTGTACCAAGAAGTTATCCCCAACATTCTCCAAAAACTTTCTGGATTGTCTGTGTACTGCTGAATTAGTCTCCCAACAGATGTCAGGGTGATTAAAGTCCCCCATGAGACCAGGGCCTGCGATCTGGAGGCTTCTCTCAGTTGTCTGAAGAAAACCTCATCTACCTCATCCACCTGATCCGGTAGTCTATAGCAGACACCAACCACAACATCATCCCTGTTGCGTCCACCTCTAAACTTAACCCATAGACTCCACAAGCTTTTCTCCCTCTATACACTGGGGCTCTGAGTAATCATACTGCTCTCTTACATACAATGCAACTCCTCCTCCTTTTCTTCCCTGCCTGTTCTTTCTGAACAGTTTATACCCTTCCCTGACAGTGTTCCAGTCATGCGAGGCATCCCACCAAGTTTCCGTTATTCCAATCAAATCATAGTTCTTTGACTGGGCCAGGGCTTCTAATTCTTCCTGTTTGTTTCCAAGGCTTCTCACATTTGTGTACAAACACCTTAGATAACCAGCTGATCATCCCACCTTCTCCATCTGAATCAGGGGTCCTCCCTGGTTGCTCGTTCCTTCTTGTGTTTCTTCCTAGTATCCGACTTCCTCACTTACCACAGGGCTTTGGTCACCGTCCCCCAACAAACCTAGTTTAAAATCCTCCTCACAAGGTTTGCAAGCCTGCCCACAAAGATGCTCTTTCCTCTCTTAGTTAGGTGGATCCCATCTCTTCCTAACAATCCTTGTGCCAGGAACAGAGTCCCATGGTCGAAGAAATCAAAGCCCTCTCTCTGACACCACCTGCACAACCATGCATTTACTTCCTCAATTCGACGATCCCTACCTGGACCTTTTCCTTCAACAGGGAGGATGGACGAGAACACCACTTGCGCTTCAAATTCTTTGATCCTTCTTCCCAGCGCTACATAATCTGCTGTGACCTGCTCAAGGTCATTCTTGGCCATATCGTTAGTCCCTACATGGAGAAGCAGGAAGGGGTAGCAATCCGAAGGTTTAATCACTTTTGGAAGACTCTCGGTCACATCCTGAATGTGAGCTCCTGGTAAGCAGCACACTTCCAATAAGATGCTTGAATGTGCTGAGGATAGTTTGTGTTATTCTGTATTTCTTTTACTAACACATGTCTGGGTTGTTAAAATCCCTCATTGCTACCAAGTCTTGCATTTTGAATATTTCTGTTATTTGTTATGGCATGATGCTTTATCATCTACTTGTCTTTCTAAGGAGACAGCCTACCACATGTTGTAATAGGTTTTTCGGTCTTCACGATCAGACCCAACAGAGTATTGCTAAGTCTAGACTTACAGTGGCAAAGACAAAGATAAATGTAGCTAGGGCTGGTCTACACTATGGCATTGGGTTGACATATCCACATTAGATTGAATTTACAATGTGTGTATCCACTCTACCAAGTCCTTTCCACTAACCTAAAGGACTTGTAAAATCAACTCCTATACTCCACCTCAGTTAGAGGGGTGTTGTGCTACAGTCAAGCATCTAAGTTTACTTGGGGTAGTGTAGACACAGACACCTGTAATTCACAGGAGACCTCTGCTGTGACTGCTCTGGACAACATTTTCAACTCCACTGCACTTTAGCCAGGTACACAGGAAAAGCTCCAGGAACTTTTGAACTTTCATTTCCCATTGGAACAGCATGGAGAGCTCACTAGCACAGCTGACCATACATGCCCAGTACCGCACACGCCTTCAGCATGCAGCATAGAGGAAACACTGGCTGTGTGGAGACAATAGTCTGTGCAGGCAGAGCTCCAAACCAGCAGATGAAATTCTGACATCTATGTCAGAGTCGCACTGGGCACGGGGGAACAAGGGCTACATGAGGGACACACACAGCAATGCCATGTGAAAATAAAGGAGCTCAGACAAGTGTACCAGCAGACAAGGGACATGAACAGTCATTCTGGTTTTCAGCCACAGATATGCTGCTTTTATGAGCAACTGCATATCATTCTAGATGGGAACCCTCCAGTATCCCAAAACTCTCTGTGGATACCTACCAGGAGGCTCACATGACATCAGGCAACAATGAGGAGGATGTTGTTATTGTTTGATAATGATGAATGAGGAGGAGGAGAAGGAGAATGCGCAATAGGCAGCACAAGATCCCTTTTCTACAACAGCCAGGATCTTTTCCTAACTCTAGAGCCAATCTTCTCACAGGACCTATGAAACATTTTTCCTGACTACTGCTACTGAACGTATGCATTATTGAACCATGTAATGTAAATATTTTATTTGTATTACAGTATGCAAATTTTGCTATGCATATATTTCTGACACCCCCCCTTGAAAAAAGCATCCTCTAAAACAGGGGTCAGCAACATTTCTGAAGTGGCATGCCAAGATTTAATCCTCCTGCCCTGGTCTGTGCTGCTCTCCTGGAGGTGGGGTGGAGGGGGCGCTCTCTCCACTGCATGCCTTGTGGACCACCCGGGTCAATGCAAACCTTTTAGCAGATTACCAGTTGCTAATGGAAACTCACTCTTAATTACATAATTAGACCTGAGCCATCTGCTAGTGCTGCAGCTGAGGAGAATGGTTTAATTTAAATTATTAAACTTTCTCATGTTAGTTTATCAAACTTAATTTTAAATAAAGTAAAATATTATGTCCAACAGAAAAAGGTTTCAATGTTTTCTTTATTTATGGCAGGGGTGAGGAGTCTTTTTTGGGTCAGAGGATACTGACCCACAGAAAAATCAGTTAGGGATCACGCAAGCGAGAAGCAAAACCTCCTCCCCAAACTCCCAGCCCTCACTGACATGGCCGCCAAATGAGACACCTCACTTTTCTGGCATTCCAGCCCCCATGGGGTTAGGGGAAGGGACAGGGAGGACTGAGGTTCAGGGCTTCCCACAGGCCAGATTTACTTTAATGAGTTTCCAGAGTTAGTGGATTTTGTAGAGCCCCCTTTAGGCTCTGGGGTGGAAATAAAAATGGGGGGGTTCAATGTGTGGGACAGGGCTGCCAGTGAATGGGATAGGGATGGGGGTGCAGGATGGGCTGGGGAAGATAGGGTCTGGAAGGGAGGTTGGCAGCAGGAGAGGGTGTGGGGTGGGGGTGTGAGAGGGAGTTGTGGGTGGGAGGGGGTTGGGGCAGTAACACAGAAAAGGTGAAAGAGTGAGAATGCAGCCAAATAGCTTGTTAGGGAAGGAGGCAAAGAAGTGGGGAGTAAAGGGAAGTGCAGCTTCTCAAAGTAAAACTATATCCCCCCCTCACATCTTTCCTCTGCTCCAGGCTTGCTCCCCTCAGCCCCATGATATCCCCAGGCTGATCCCCTGCATCGCCCCATGCCTCTCAGTGCATCCCCGCTACCTCCTATACTGCCCCCACATCCTCCTTCAACCTCTCTCCTGCCCCCACATCTCTGTGCCCGCAGTGCACTCACCAGCAGGGCAGCAGTGCTTGGACTCGCAGCCCCCTGGGAGCCAGCTGGGGTGAGGAGGGGGGCAGAGTCTCTTTCCTGCCTGACCCTGCCCTTTGCCTGCAGTCTGCGGCTCCGGGCCTGGGGAAGGCAGAGCCCGGGGTTCCCTAGGGCTGGCTCCAGCTAAGCTGGCTGCAGTGGGGTGCTGGGGAAGGGTCTCTCCATCCCCACACACGTCTGCAGGAAGCAGCAAGACTCAGCCCAGGCCCCACTGCCCCATGCGTGCCTGCCGCCCAGCCCCAGCTCTGTGGAGCAGGCCCAGCTCCACCCCCTCCTGAAGTAGGAGGCAGCCACAGGGAGACAAGCACACACCTCTCCCCACCCCCGCAGCAGGAAGCCAGAGCTAGTGCTCCAGCCTGCAGCTGCACGGCTGAGTCTTGAGCCGCAGCACAGGCGCCCCACGTGCCAGTAAAAATCAGCTCACATGCCACTTATGGCATGTGTGCCAGGGATTGCCGACCCCTGCTCTGAAAGATAAGATAATTGGATTTGTCAATATTTCCTTAGGGTTGCTAGCACAGAATCATGTGACAGAAACGTTTTTGTCAGAATGTGTATTTACATCAATATTAACTATTTAGTGAAAAATGTCTTCTTAAATATCTACATATTCAAGAATCATTGATATTACCAACTGCTGTCTCAATTATCCATAGTCAGTCCTCACAGTGAATATGCTTTCCAAAGTGGATCAAAGATTTTTCCATAGTTAAAAAACTCACAAACTCTTACACATTCAAACATGTACTAAAATGGAATAATTGCTATAAGCAATAAACAAGAAAACAGTGTGTGTATTACTGAAGTCATAGATTTAAAATATTAGGAAGAAGAGAGTTGCATTTGTAAAAGCTACAGAATATGTTTTACATGTTTGTCAGCATGTAGTTTTGTATAAAAAAAAAGATATCCTTGTTTAACATGCTGCTTCATGAATTCTGTGTACTGTATAATTTGTTAAATAAGTAGTGTATAAACACTCTAAAACAGTATAAATACAAAACAAGAGTTTAAATGTCACATCACTACAAGGCAAATGGAATGCATCCTGGCACCATTTAAAATAAAAAATAGAGATATTGGGAAGAAAACCGGGGAACACCTTTTAACTCAGTTGTCATACACAGGACTAGAGATGTGGCCTTCAGACTTACCTCTGTCATGATTATTACAAAGCCTTACCAGCCAACAATAGCTGGTGGCAGATGGCAAAATTAGTCTAGAGTTTACTGTTCATTACCTGCTTGCTTTACTGTGGCATCACCCTTTCTATCTCTGCTTTCCCATGTATTTGTTTTCCTCTACCTTTTTCTGTCTAGTCATTATCTAAGAGATGGGACTATTATTTTATTACATGGGGCCTGTAGGATTGACCTTGTCTTGGAGGGGCTACCTGGGGTATTTTGACTGCATGGCTCATAAAGAGAGAAAAAGTGATGGTACTTTTCCCAAAGTCAATAACTTACAGTGTCTACATGAAATGGCATTGTTGGCAGACGTGTGCACAACGAGACTGATGGACTATAATCTAGCCTTAGTAATATATCCCTTTGTCAATATTTGGCTGAGCATGAAATTGTCAGCCCTTAGGAAATGCCAACTAGTGTAGAACGTAACAGCCTTTTGACTTCAGGATGCTCAAATTTCACTGAATGAGACTCAGTATAGGCACAGTGGGTTGTGCTAGCAGCTCCTGAAGCAGGACAAGGCTCTTTTTTATTACCTTCCATGTAAGCAGTCTCCCTAAGAGGGTACAACAATACAATTACTGCATCCACATATTTCCACTTTGAATACCTAGTCTTTTTGCCTATGTAACCCACACACTTTCTGGGTGTGGTTCACTCTTCCATGTGTAGTGGCACTTAGCACACTTATTGTTTCTCTCTAAGTGGTCTTTCTGGCCAGGCCCGGCCCTTGAGCAAGGCGAGCGAGGCGGTCACCTTGGTCCCCGTGCATTCAGGGCCCTGCAACACCACGCATTCAGGGCCCCCCACTGCCCAGCTCCCGGCCGGAAGCCACGTGGACGTGCAACTCAGCGTGCTGCCTTGGGCCCCGCACACTCTTTGGCTGGGCCTGTTTATGGCTTTAGCTGAGAGCCAGCTGGCATTATAGCTCAAGCAGTAGAGGCTCATGTACTAAACTCCACAGGTCCCAGGTTTGGTTGCGTCTGTTGGGGTTACACAAACAAAACACTGTTCTATGCTAATGTTTTCAAATATTTCATCTGATTTGCAATCAAAGGGAATGCCAATGTACTTCCACCAACAATGTTGTGTTCCTTTAAATAGTCTGTGATAAGATTTTCCTGACTTGAAATAGCAAGAGCCGGGCATATTTTACTTCATCAGCTTTGTACATTCTGACAGATCAAAACCATTAGTATTAAACCTGACCAGTGAATTACTGAAAAGGTAACTGATGGGGAAAAAAAAAAATCTAGTTCTACTAAATAGGCCCAGACAAAGATTATAATCTTTAACAGGTGAGGAACCATTATCTTAGTTCCCTTTTTGCATGCAGATTTCATCCATTTCAAACTGATATGGACTATACCTCAGGCCAGGAGTGGGCAATAGTTTTAGCAGTGGGGCCACTTGATTTGCTATACTACTCACTCCTCAAGAAAAAAGTTGACAAAACTGGATAGCCCTTTCAGAACAATCACTGTAACTTAGATGAGCATGACTACATTTAACTTATAAGTACATACATCATCACGCAAACATCAATTTTCCACTTCTGCCATGGAATTTAAATGATTGCCAACACAATAGGATATGGAACAACTTAATACATCTCAGAAAACCTAGAAGATTCAAAGCCTAGTTTAAAAAAGTATGAGAGGCCTTCATTTTACGAAACATTATAGACAAGCTGGAGCCAAAGGGTACCACACATTTCAATCAAGAATTCCCCCAAGGAAGGTTTCAGTTAAAACTTTGTGACAGATTTATTTCTAAGACAGAAACATCACAGAGTTAAATTGAATCAGTTAAGTAATAGAGCACAATCATTGTCACTTGCTGAACTAAATAAGCATTTAAAGTTCATTCAATTTTAAGTTATATTATGTTTTGAGCTCAAGCTACTGGACATTTTAAACATATGCTACTAGTTTAGTTGGGATCTGAGAAGACCTCTAGTTCTTATATTGTGGGTATAAGTAAACAACTTTTTTCTTATTCACTTTTTTCACACCAGTCATGATTTTATAGACCTCTATCATACACCCCCTTAGTCTTCTCTTTTCTCAGATGAAAAGTCCAAGTCTTTGTAATCTCTCTTCATATGGGACCCGTTCCAAAGCCCCAATCATTTTTGTTGCCCTTTTCTGAACCTTTTCCAATGCTAACATATATTTTTTGAGATGAGGGGTATGTCTACACAGCAAAGTTATTTCGGAATAATGACCGCTATTCCAAAATAACTTCGCGTCTACACAGCCAAACCGCTATTTCAAAATAACTTCGAAACAGCAACTTGTAGTTCCCTTAATGGGGATCACAGTGGGGCATATATAATGGACAAACTGTACAGTCCCTACGAGAAAGAATGAATGGACACAAATCAGATATACGTAAAGGCAACACACAAAAACCTGTTGGGGAACACTTTAAGCTCGCTGGACACTTATTAAAGGATCTACAAGTTACTGTTTTGTTTCAGACCAATTCCACAAGCCAAACACACAGAGAAGGATTGGAACTCCACTTCATTCTCAAGTTTAACTCTCACGCAAATGGTCTAAATCGCGATATTGGATGGCTCGCACATTATCAACCTAACAAACAATGAAGATGCCGATGGTTCTTGATGTCTGTGTAGAATCTGGTGTTAGTACTCTTCCTTTCCTAGTGCAAACTAATGGTTCTTATCAGCCTCTTTTAACTATTTAGTCTTTGAGGCGCTAATAGACTATTTTTTGTTTTTAAAGTTTTTTCCTGTTACAGACTGGCTCGGCTAACCCTTTTAGAAGTGAGTTCTAAAAAGCCTAACCTGTCATGTCTGGAGTAATTGTCCTGATGGTGGTTGTGGTCCTGGAAGTGGCTGGCATGTCCCTGCACCCCTGGGAGGGTCAGCACAGGGGGTCTCCATGTGCTGTCCTTGCCTGCAGACGCTGTTCCTGCAGCTCCCATTGATCGATAGTGGAGCACTGTGACCGGTGGAGGCTTAGGGGTTGGGGCCTGTTGTGGATGGGGGGGGGGGGTGCATGCCAGGTGCTTTTGCGGGTGGGGGGGGACCGGGGTGGTCCTCTACCCAATGTCCTCTTCCCCCCCCCCTTCCCTTATTTATTCTTGGTTCTGGACTTCCAACACTCCGGTCATCTGAAGAAGTGGGCTGTGCCCATGAAAGCTCAAGATACTATCTACATGTTTTGTTAGTCTTTAAAGTGCTACCAGACTATTTGTTGTTTTTTAAGTTTTTCCTGTTCTGAATAGCTGGTGGTTCACTCTAAGCGCCGCACACACCTTGCGGACAGGGAGGAAAGTTCACACGATCCTCCCCACCCCCAGAACAATCAGGGCCTGGAGGCAGGGGAACATGTGAAGTTCGCAAGGGGCGTTCAGCACCTAGAGTGAATCACTAGCTGTTCAGAACAACTGGCAGTTCACTCTAGGTGCCATGCACGCCTGGTGTGTGGGGGGGGAGACTTTGCATGCTCCTGTGTCCCCAGGTCTTGATTGGCCTGGGGGCAGGGGAGTGTTAGGGTGGCCACGGGCTGGATCAAATGGCTTGGCAGGCTGGATCTGGCCAGTGGAGGCTCTCTTGCCCATCCCTGAACTAAGTGCATTTCATAAGAGACCACTGAGACGTAAACATGGCACTATTGTATCATTATAGAATCATTTTTCAGAACACAGAGTCTCCCAAGTTTACTTCATCCTAGCCTAATGCAAACAGATATTATTCCTGCGCTCTGAAACAGAAAACCTTTGATGATACTAGAGTGTGAGACTAGAAGAGATGCTTTCCCACCCAAAAGTAGACATAGCTCAGTGATCCTCCCCAAAACTTTTCAGGCTTGTGCTCCCTTTACTCCTGTTTGTGCCCTCCCATAGCTCCAATGAGGGGTGGAGCAGACAGGGGTTAGAGGAGCCAAGGCTGAGGCCACAGCTGCAGCTGGGAGCAGAGTTGTGGCCAGGCTGCAATCAAGAACTGAGGCTGGGGGCCTGGATCCAACAGTGTTTAGGGTTTCTCTTTGATGGAGCAGGGAAGTCACTTATGCATAACAGTTCCTGTCTAATTAATGGATTCCTTTCATGCCAGGCATGGAGAAGAGGATTGACTCCTTCTTTGTAGAAGTCTGAATCCAAAGGCCTGTCCCAGACCACTGTTATGTCAGAAGGAAGTTCTGGGGCTATATAATTGTCCATGAGGTGCTGTTTGAGGCATAGGTCTCTAGCATTTTTAATTTTCTTTTAAAGGCACACTCCACCTGAATCCTTGCCTGGCTGAGGTGGGAGTTAAATAGTTACCTGCTGGGGTCCAGGTGGTCGGTGCAGGGTTTCATAAGCCATGGCATCAGGGGATAGGCCAGGTCCCCCACGATGCACAGTGGCATCTGCTCACCCCAACCGCAAAGTCATGGCGGGGGAAGAATGTGCCCTCCTCCAGCTTCCCATAGAGGCTGGAGTTTCTAAAGATGTGGGCATAGTGTTCCCTGCCCGACCACCCAACAAAAATGTCCATGAACTATCCATGGTGGTTGACCAGGGCCTGCAGCACCATTGACAAGTAGCCCTTGCAGTTTATATACTGGGACACTCAATGTTGAGGTGCGCAGATTGGGATGTGGGTCCATCAATCACTTCACTGCAGTTTGGGAACCCCAGGGCATCAAATCTAGCTAAGAATAGGGTCCAGGTCTCCCAGGCGGATGACCCTCTTCAGTAGTATGGAGTTGATGGTCCTCACAACCTGCAGAAGGAGACAAACACACACACACACAAAACAGAGAATGAGAACGGGAGTGCCTGAGCCCTTGGGAGGTGCCCACCCCACTCTCTTCCCCTCCCCTCCCTCAAACATCCCAGGAGCCATCCCCTATGAGGCCGTCCTCCCAGCAGCAGGCCTGTGTGAGGGCAGGATGGCACAACCCCCCGGGGACAGGGCATCCCCCCACCCTCACCCCCCACCCCCTTTCCCTAGGGTCCACTTTTTCCAGGACTCCCCCACTCCATGCAGGGACTGCAGCTCAAGAGTGCCTTACCTCCATGAGGAGGACCCTGATGGTGGACTTCCCCATGCCAAAATGGTTGCCCACTGACCAATAACTGTCGGGGGTAGCGAGCTTCCAGATGGCAATTGCAACCCGCATCTTCAGGGGGATGGTGGGCTGCAGGTCGGTGTTGCGTTGTCGGAGGGCAGGGGCGAGCCAGGCACACAGCTCCAAAAAGGTGGCCTTCTGTGTGTGGAAGTTTTGGATCCACTGCTGGTTGCCCCACTGCTCCATGACCAGCCGGTTCCACAAGTCAGAACTGGTGTCCAGCCTCTAGAAACGCCTCTCCACTGTGGGTTGCGGTTGCAAGGCTCTTGCTCCCACACACAGGGAGAGGGTCCCAGCCATGAGCTTGGTGTCGATCTCATGCAGGACCAGGAAGGCATCCTACACAAAGTACTGCAGAAACTGTAGCATAGCTGTGTGGGGCCATCGCATGGCCAGGGGCAACTCCGGCTCCATGGCTCAAAGGAAAAAGCTGTGGCATCCAAAAAAGCTTGCACTGCAAGAGCTTTGCTGTCCCTCAAAGAGGTAGCAAGCACTCAGCAGAAGCAGAGAAATAGCTGTCCGGGGGGGGCCCTTCAAGCACATGTCTCAGCTAGGCTCCGGCACCAGCACTCGGAAGCAACTAGTGATCTAAAGCCCTGGCTGAAGCGGTTCTGGGTGGCCTTATATGCAAGAGAGCGTCCAATCAGTTTGGACACTATTTTTTGATGTGCTCGGCCAATATGGACACTCTTTCGGAATCAGTTTTTTTGAAAGATGTCTTCTGGAAAAGCTTCTTCCGAAAGAAGCCTGCAGTCTAGTCGTAATCTGAAATGGTGTTTAACATCTTTATTAATGGCTTGGATGTAAGGTATAGAGAGTATAGTGTTCAAGTTTGCAGATGACAAATCTGGCAGGTTGCCAACACCTTGGAAGACAGAGCTAAAATTCAGAGAGGTCTTGATACATTGGAGAACTGGATTATAGACAACACCACCAAACACAACAAAGACAGATGTATAGTGAAAAAAAACAAAAGCACAATTACAAAATGAGGGGTGGGGGGGATGAAAACTAGCTTGGCAGCAGCACTGCTAAGAAGGATCTAGGAATTTTGGTGGATCACAGACACAACATGAATCAGCAATGTAATGATGTTGGGGAAAAAAAGCAAATGCAATTATAGGTTGCATTAAGAGAGGCATAGCATGCAAGACACACAAGGTGATAATACCACTCTGGTTGGGGCTGTTTAGGCCCCAGCTGGAGTGCTGTGCCCAGTTTTGGAGACCATGCAGAGAAAAGATGTAGAGAATGTGGAAAAGATCCAGAGGTGAGGGACAAAGATGATCACAGGGATAGAAGGCAAGCTTGGGAGCAAAGGCTGAAGGAATTGGGTATGTATAATTTAGAAAATAAGATTAAGAAGGGATGTGATACTAGTCTTCTAATACTTGAAAGCTGCCCCCCCCTCCCCAAAAAGGAGAAAAGTTATTCCCTTTTGCCATGGAGGGCTGGATTAGAGGCAATAGGCTCTTCAAAATACAGCATGGCAGATTCAGATTAACTCTCAGAGAAAACTTCCTAATGGTAAGAATAGCAGGACAATGGAACAGACGGTCTTGAGAGTCTGTGGAAGCTTCTTCACTGGAGAATTTCAGAGAGAGACTGGATAACCATCTGTGTTGATGGTTTGGACACAACAAATCCTGCATCTAGGCAGGGGGTTAGACTAGATGACACTTGTGGTCCCTTCTAACCCTAGGATTCTATACAATTCTGTAAGGGTACAGCCACACAGAAGTGTTATTTCAGAATAACTGACATTATTCCAACATAACATAGTCCACATCTACATTATAAGCAGTTATTTCGACAATGTCAAAATAATGTCAAGCTAGAGGACTTCTTACTCCAACTCTTGTAACCCTCATTTTACAAGGAGTAAGGGAAGTCAGAGGAAGAGTGCTCTGCCTTGGACTTTCTGCTGTGTAGACAGTGCCAAAGCCAAAAAAAGCTATAGCGATTTAAGCTACACAATTAACATAGCTCAAGTTGCATAGCTTATTTCGGCTTTAGCCCTGCTATGTATACGTGCCCTGACAGTCATAAATTACTTCATATATGAACATCCAACACTGAGAAGAGTGAACAGTACCTCAAAGTTGTCATATTGGTTGGTGAAATATGACCAAACTCATATAGGATAATTAAGAAGTGACATACAACACTTTAAATAAAAAATATGATGTGAAAGGCCAGATCCAACAAGGGAGGTTGATGAGTGAGAATCCTCTGTTATTTCTTCTAAAAATCAGATAAAGTAGAAGATTAAACTGCTGCTCTTTAAAATGGAGAAAATTACCTTCATCACCAGAGACACGTTCAAAGATGAGCAATCATACTAATTACATGAGGCAGTGATGAGGGGAAAACCAAAATAAACCAAACACTCCCGAAACAGCCATTTCAAACAAAGAGCAGCAGTTCTGTATTTTTAATGAAAATCTTTCAAAATTGACCACTTTAAAGAAGAAATAACCCATCCGAGATAAACATGGTAAGTGGTTGGAAAGCTGAAAACACTTCGCAAAGTAAAGACCAAAGCAATGCAAGGCATATTGCATATATTCATAACTGAATCAACCTGAAAGTTCACAGTGGAAGCTGTTATTCCACAGATCCTGATATCTATGCATAATCTAAATATTCAGGTCACAGCCCCAAAAGATGTAAACAAACAGCCCTTCAAGATGGTCCTCTGATGACAATTACTGTTACATTATCATTTAAAATAGTGTATTTTACTTCTATAATCCCTTCTGATTAAGTATTGTTATTATTTATGAAAGAAAAATGGCTAGCAATGATAAATCCAGGCAGTGTTACATACACGATATGTAAGAGTCTGTACACAGTGCAGCATATTCAATTCCTCATTTACATCATTATGCCAAATATAGCAATAGGCTTTCTCTGAACAAATCTTCCTGCTTTATCTAGCAAATTTTTTAAATACCTGTATTTTAAGAAAATATATACAAAACTTGAAAAAATGTATACATCAGAACTCTTGAACCATCAATGAAGTTTCCCAGCCCTGAAATAACTCCTATCCTGCTCAGCCTGTTCACTCAGAGAAAGCTGAGAAAAATACACAGACCTTGCTACATGCCCTAAAAGTCAACAAATCTGGATAAAAAAATGCTACACAGAAAATATGAAGCCAACAAGCCTCTTCCATTTAAACAAGAAGGTTGTTCATACACTACTGCTCTCTCTGCTGACTAAATGTGTTTTGTAGAACAAAAATTTCCATTTCCAGCACCTTTGTGGAAAAAACAACAACCTTAATTTGCTTCAGGAACAATGAGTCTCTGCCATAAAATGGAATCTGATATCATCATTCTAACCGGTTGGCATGATTTAACAGGTCATCCAGCATCTTCAATTCTTATAAACCTTAAACTCCAATAATTCAGCAGTTTGCTAAAGATAGCCCAGTTCAGAAGCTATTAAAACGGATTTTAAAGAATGTGTTTTTAAAGGCGAAAGCACAGGGACAAAGGAGGATGTTGATGTGGTGGTGTGTGCAGGAGGGCGTTTGCTTCTGAAGTGAACAGGAATGGCCAGGACTCCTCCCACTCTGTGAGCAGCAGCTAATCACTTTCTTAATGGAGAACAGGATACAAATTGACAGGTAAATGGGCAGGTACAGTTAATGATCGTGATTTTATTATGAGTCTTGCAGAATTTGGTGCTTTCCTAAAAGATCCAGTTCCTGGAGTCATAGGACATGCAAGAATTTCAAACTTTCATTTAAGAAACTTGAGGAAAAAAGGTACATTTCTGTCATTGTCATAGAGAAGAGCTTGAGAATGCCCCAACTGTACCTGAAAGGCTATAAAACCAGAAGGAAAAAGGAACCCAGTTAAAAAATTATAATTTTGGGGCCAGACTCTCAGACTTGGATTCCTGATGCTGGCAATGCCAGATGAGAAGAAGAAGTATTTACTCCTCTGAATTTCTCCTGCTATTTCTTCTAGAGCTTGTTTACACTTAATAAACCTGAAGTTGCAGCACTGTAGCACTTCAGCGAAGATGCTACCTCCCATTGCCATAGATACTCCACCTGTCTGAGAGGCAGCAGCTAGGCTGATGGATGAATTGTGCCAAAGACTCGAGCACTGCTTACTCTGGAGTTACGTTAGTTTAACTGTGTTGCACATGGGTCTCGATTTTCCATATCCATAAGCAATGTTGATATACCAACCTAATTTCTTAGGATAGATCAGACCCTAGTCTCAGTCCCCTCAATATATTTTCTACTCCATCTCTAACAGACCTACATTATTTTTAGACATCTCCATATTCCGTTGCGCACTTTGACGTCCTTCTTGGATTTTATTTTTCTGCATATTCTCTCTCCTCCTCTATACCCCCCCACCCACCTTCCCTATGTTTCTCCACACACTCATTCTCTCTTTCTCTTCCCCCTCCCCATCCCTTTTCACCCATATGTTTCTCCCCACATCCTTTCCATCGTCACCAAATATCTCTGCCAGGAATAGCCTGACAAAAAGCTATTTGGCTTTTCCAGGCAGCTGAAAGTGGAGCCACTCTTCTGAAGCTTTTTGTTTGATGTCTGTGTCAAAGTGCAGGCCTAAGGGCTTGTCTTCACCACTACTTTACTGCACTGTAACTTTTTCGCTCAGCAAGCTGGAATGCTGTAAAGCACCAGTGTAAACAAGCTCCTTGCACTGGGAGCCACACTCCCAATGCTGCTGGCTACTACAGGTTGAACCTGCCAAATATGGGACTCTCTAGTCTGGCAACAACTGTGGTCTGGCAGGACGTTGTCTGGCAGGAGCCTTTTTTTGTAGTACAGGTTGGACCTCTATGGTCTGGCACCCTGGGGACCTGACTGGTCCTGGATGAGGGATTTTGCCAAATCCTGGGAGCTTCATTTCTGGCTCTCCTATTGCCTGTCTTACCCCTTGTCCTGTCCCTGCAAAGAGCTTCCTGGCTCCCCTCCCCCACCCAGCCCAGCCCAGCCCAGCTGACTGCGTGCCAGCTCCTGGACCTAACAATCCTGCTGAGCAATGTGCCCAGCTTCCCAGCTTCTGACTCTCCACCATCACCCACAGCCCAGCTGGGCCATGCATCACCCCCCACCCCTGTGCATCACACCAGGCTCCTGATCCCAACCCCCTCCCACCCTGCAGCATATGGAGACTGATCCTGGAACATCCATGGTCCTAATGGGACACAGATGTTGCTGGACCAGAGAGTTCCAGTTTATAGAGGTGCAACCTGTATTTTCAAGTCAAACAATATTGCAAAGTAAAGCAGTTCTTGCAATAAGTTCTGCTCCTCCCAGATAGTAAAAAGGTGTTCAACTGATGTCCCCTCCTACCCCCCTGCTTGCTCTTATTTCTGGGAAAGACCAAAAAAAAGGGGGGATTTTTCTTTAGGTGGTGTGTGGATGTTGGTTTTGTGTTATGATGGGCTAAATAGAAAAGAAAGGGACCAAACATATTTGAATGGCAAAGGAAATTGAAGTACAAAAAAGAATCAGTACTAAAGAATAAGAAACATTCCCTTTCCAGAAGATTTGGTTAGATGAGTCGTATTCATTGCATGGTCAAACACATCAAATATAAACCAAAACAAGAAAAAGGAAACTTGTCATCCATTCACCCGTAAGCAAGTATGATGAAAGGGCTTATCTGTAAATATGTATTTATAAGAATTATTCTTAAGCAGCACAATCCATAGAGCTTAATGCAGCTCAGACAAAGTAATAAATTTGAGTTTTCACTAGTTTTCCATCAAGCAAATTATGAAACAAGCAGATTCCTTCTCTGAAAGTTTCTGTATGTGCAAACATAGGGAGAATGTAGGGAGGAAATATCTTGACCTTTTTTCAAATAAGAATAAAGGAAGTCTAAGGGTATGTCTACACTGCAAGCTTATTTCGGAAAAAGCTATTTCAGAAGATATCTTCTGGGATCTATCTACACACTATCTCGATTTAGAGCCCCAGGAGGCACTGGGGAGGAATAACTTTAAAATGGCTCTGGTGAGGAGCTATTTCAACATAGCAGCAGTGAAGCATCCACACACACCCTCTTCTGAAAAAGCTTTTCATAAGAGACGTTATTCCTCATGGAATGAGGTTTACCAATGTGGGAAAAAGTTCTCCGTTATTCCCATTTTCTTTCGAAATAATGCAGTTGCTGTGTGATGCTAGTATTGTTTTTCCGGAATAATGGCCGCTATTCCAGAATAATGGTGCAGTGTAGAGGCACCCTAAGTCTCTAAAAACGGAATCAGTCTGAGAAGAAACTAATGGCCAAGAAAGTAAAAATCACAATAAAGTAAGTCAAAGCTCAAAGTGGCAGCACCATGATGGCACAACGTCTTTTGTAGCATGTGCTTCTAGAGTAGATCCTTCCAGAAGTTCCTAGAAATCCTCAGATAATATTACCAAAACAAAAAAATCACCCTTTAAACAATTGGTGTTGATTCAATGATGAGATTGTTATGAAAGTCAACTTGTGCATCATAAGATACACAGTGAAAAAATAGTAATGGTGCATACTCTATGAATGACTTACATTTTTCAAAGCCCTCAGATGCCAGTAATGTAGCCACAGACTATTCTTCTCAAGTATAACACAGAATACTCCATTAATAATGGATCTGCAATCTTCAAATAAACAGGTCTTGATATTTCTTACAGTAATTTTGCAGGAGCAATAGCACAGCAGCCAGCAAACCAAACTGAAAACCAAAAAGTTTGAGCAGAGCTTATCTGAAGGAGACAGGAGGGAAGCCCTTGCTCCGTAGTGACAGAGTAAGTTCTTGGACATTTGTTTGCTTACTGGCATATTTTCTGCTTCAGCAGAGGCCAGCAGAGGACATCGTGCTGGGAGAGAAGCAGAGCTTCCAATCACATTGGAGCCCAGATTAGAGGGGTGGCACCTTCCTGATTTAGGGGACTATAAAGGCAGCCAAACAACTAGCCAGCAGCACTGGAACCAGAAAGAGGTGAAAACATGGGCGTTTGAAGTGGTTTTCTGTTTGTGTGTGTTTCTCTCCTGACAGGAATTTAGGGTCATTTAAATTATGACAGTTACAGAAGTAGTAGTGGTGGTGACTAACATATGAAAGAGATAATGAAGATGACTGGATATGGAAACTGTGGGATGTATATTATCCTGGAGCAGGTACCTCAAAAGTTCTTTGTTGGTATGAAGTGATGACTGATGGAAGAAGAATGTCTGAGGCTTGGATATACACATAGAAACTATAGCTGAGTATCACAGGGGATTTGAACGGATGATGGAAAGCAGGTTAGCGGAGATGGAAAAGAAAACTCAAGACTTGCAGATCCTGGACTGGACAACTGTAAGGATAGGCTGCTACATGAGAAAAGTGGCAAGTGGAGCCTCCCCACCATCCAAGCAGAGGAAAAGACCAGCTAGTGAAAGAGAAAGATCTCAGGAACAGGACTGCTGAGTTGGAAAATGATGATGGAGAACAGTAGGCAGTAACAGAAGATGGGCCCATGGGAAACTTGGCCACACCCATGATAATCTGGCCATACCCATGGACATCCGGCTAACTAAAATTATGCTCAAAAGCTTCAGAGGGGTAGCTGAGTAAGTCTGTAACAGGAAAAACTTAAAAAACAACAAATAGCCTGGTAGTACTTTAAAGACTAACAAAACATGTAGATGGTATCATGAGCTTTCGTGGGCACAGCCCACTTCTTCAGATGACCAGAGTGCTGCATATCCAGAAAATTATGCTGAACCACAGATGTTGCTGGACCAGACAGTGCCAGACTAGAGAGTTTTAACGTATAGAGGAGGACCTTGGTTTGAGTAAATATATGAGTTAATTAAGTTTAAACTAAATAGAAAGTTAAAGAAAAATAGATCTGAAACTAGGGTCCTTGATTTCAAAAGAACAAACTTTTTTTTTTTAAGGGAAGCATTTAGAGTAGTGCATTCAACTGAAGAACTCAAGGGTCTGAATGCAGAGGAGGCTTGGAATTATTTTAAATCAAAGCTTAGAGAAACTCTCTGAAGCCCGCATCCTGAGCAAGAGGAAAAATTCACTGAGAAGGGTTGCAGACCCAACTAGATGAACAAGCATTTCAAACAAGTTATTGAAAAAAAGATGAAACCTTACAAGTCTCAGCAAAAAAAAAAAAAAAATCTGTGCCCACAGAGTCATACAGGTTTACCTCAAGAATAAATATTTCTCACATACACACACAATCTTTGAGTCTTTGAGTTTATTTTTATCGGTTTGCTAAACCGTATGAGAGTCTCGTCTAAATCCAATAAAATACATAAAACTTCCACTTCAAGATAGGGATGTAAGCGACTAGTCGACCAGTGACTCGACTAGTCGCTTCCCTTCCCATCCTTACTGTCTCTATCAGAAAGAGACAGCAGGGGTAGGAAGCAGGAGCCAGTGCTGTGGGGAAACCAACTTAAAAACTGGATCCCCCTCAGCACCATCTCTGCGGGGGAGCAGGGGATGCAGAGACGTAGCAGGGCACCAGGCACAAGCCAGGAATAAGTTAATTGCTGGCTTGTGCATGGTCCCCCTGCTGCGCTTGTGCTTGTTCAATGTATTAAGAGCCACCAAGCAGTCCGCCCCGCTGCGCCCAGTCCTGCGCCCCCCCGCCCCCCACTGCACTTCAGCCTTTAAATGTATTAAGAGCCTAGCAGCTATTAATACATTTAAAAGGCAGGGCCACAGCGGGATTAGCTCCTGGGGACAGGAGCTAACTCCTTCGCTTTGGCTCTGCAGTTCCCCCCCCCTTATCAACTAATTGACTAGTCGATAGAAATTCCATCAACTAGTTGATTAGCTGATTAAATGCCATTTAACATCCCTACTTCAAGAGCATATTCAACATGGGAAGGTCTGTTTGCCACAGGATTCAATGAATTCTTTATCAAGAACTAGCAATCACTGAATATATACTTTACATTACAAGGATATGGAGGGGATTATAATTCTTAAATCTGCCTTAAGAGACACAGCAAATAGCTCTTTCATAAATGGAAAGACTTTATGATTGCTGTCAAAAAACCTGATGCATCATTAAGTCAAGCAAAACTAAGCCAGCCCCCTCTTAGAGGCAAAGACCAACCCCCCCCCCCCCCCAAAAACCAAAAACAATCCAACCACCACTCAAAAACAAATGGACCAAATCCAGAGGGGGAAAGAAATCTAGACAGTAAGCAAAATCTTGACACAAATGTTTGCTAGTTAAGTTAGTCTCTCTTTTGCAAGGCAACATTTCCTTTTATTCATTTAACAGTATTGGTTCCTTCCTAATATATGACAACTGAAATACAATCCACTCACTGTGGAATATTTTTTAAAAATGTATTATTTGTACTAGACCTCTCTCAATGTATGTGCTCACATTTCATTGTTATGTTGATAACAGCAAAATGAAAACTTCTCTCATCTATCTAATGCTTAGAAGACCATAAACACCCATCTCTTTTAAACAGGTACCATATACTGAATCTAACATGATTATATTAATAAAGGAATAGACTTTAGACAAAGACCATCTTGCATCTAGATGAATGGCAGAGTAAACAAAGACAAACAATAGGTAAATCATGTGAAAGTACAAAGAGGGAAAATATTGAAAAGAAAAATGAACACCAAGTCAAATGTGAAGAACTGAACAGAACTTTAAATTGTATAAATGCAGAATTATCAAGACGGCACATCCCATGGTCTCCTTGCCCCATTTACACCATTTTCCAAAAAGATCCTCAATTTCAACTCTGCTCCCATTCAAAAGGGGGTTAAAAGTTAAAATGTGAATTTCCCCCAAAATATGATTACTTGGCAGAAGAACTAAGCAGAGCCAGAGTTAAGCAGTAACCCACTAACTAGACTGTAGCGAAAAGGGTAAATGGAGTACAAAATTACTTTAAAAGTGTTCAGTCTTCATAGTTAGCTTTGGGACAGGGCCTCTTCCATAGTTAGAGAAGAAGCTACATACTCAGAAACTTTATACAAAGCTTCCTCTTGCCTCTCCCCCACCACACCTCTCTGACCACAAGAACAGGAGAGGACTCTAGAGCCTTGCACAGACTAGGCCCTCTCCCTCAAAGCCTGATGTCTGTTCTCTATGCTTGGCAGACTCTGTATAGCAGCTCCCCCACCGCTCTCTGCACTACTGCCTGTCTGTTACCATAGAGACAGACTGCAATGCTAGAAAAAGCTGAGCTCATGAGCCTGGACAAGGGAATAACAGAGCAGGCCTTTCAGGGTGTGTCTAAACTACACCCCTCTGCCGACAGAGGGATGTAGATTAGACACATCGCTATTGCAAATGAAGTGGGGATTTAAATATCCCATGCTTCATTTGAATAGAAATGGCTGCCGCTTTTTGCCGACGTGGCACTTTGCCGGCAAAAAGCGGCAGTCTAGATAGGGATCGGTCGACAAGGAAAGCCTTTTCCGACCGATCCCTTATGCCTCGTGCAATGAGGTTTACAGAATCGGTCAGAAAAGGCTTTCCTTGTAGACCGATCCCCGTCTAGACTGACGCTTTTTGCTGGCAAAGAGCGGCTGCCATTTCTATTCAAATGAAGCGTGGGATATTTAAATCCCCGCTTCATTTGCAATAGCGATGTGCCTAATCTACATCCCTCTGTTGGCAGAGGGGTGTAGTTTAGACACACCCTCAGTGAGAATAGAGGGTTGAGTGTATCTCCCAACCCAACCTGACCATAAGACACTCTGAAGGGAGATGAAAAGCAGTCTAAAGAAGATGAGGAAATGGGCGAAATGGACTTAGGGAAGAAGGATATCAGGAAGTAAGGGGATGATGCTACTCAGTAACTAATTAGAGGAGGCAGCCGTGTTAGTCTGCAACTAAAAAAAAAAAAAAACTTAAAAAACAACAACAGTTCTGTAGCACCTCTGTCCACACCTCTACACAAGCAACATCATTACAGGACCAAACCACACAAGCCACCACATCAGAGGCTCATACAGCTGCACATCCACTAATGTGATCTATGCCATCAAGTGCCAGCAATGCCCCTCTCCTATGTATATTGGCCAAACTGGACAGTCTCTAAGACAGAAGATTAATGGATGCAAATCAGATATTCAAAATGGTAACATATAAAAACCTGTTGGAGAACATTTTAATTTCCCCGGGCACTAATTAATGGATTTAAAGGAGGCTATTCTGTTACAAAACAATTTCAGGAATCAACTAGAGAGAATCTGCAAAACTAGCCTTCATATGCAAATATGATATTATCTCACACGGCTTGAACAAAGGCATGAACTGGACGGGCCATTATATTCAACGCCCAAATGACATCAAAGGCTAAGTAACAGGCACTTACAGCCTACTCTATTAGCCTTAATTATCTCGGACACTTTAATTGACCAGGTTGTTCTTTTTTCCCCCTTTCTCCTCCCCCTCTCTCCTCTTTTTCTGCTTTATATTTCAAAATCTGTGCCCCTTGTTCCATAATATTTGTCATCTAAAGAAGTGGTTTGTGCCCACGAAAGCTCATTGTACTATTAATATATTTTTGTTAGTCTCTAAGGTGCTAATTAGAGGAGGAAATCTATATAGAAGGTGGTGTAGAGGGAAGAAGACACTTGTGGGAAGGGGAGAAGAAACAGATATGAAGAAAGTACTTGTGAGACAAAAAAGGAACAGGTTGAGAGAAGAAATGAATGAGGAAAAATATAATAGCATAATACTTTAAAATGTGAATCAACCCAAAATATATACTTGCATTCCTTGGAAGAACATTTTGGAGAAGACCTCAAGTATTAAGGTCAAGAGAATATGACCTATGAAAGAAGACTGAAAGAACTGGGCTTGTTTAGTTTGGAAAGGACAAGACTGGGAGGGGACATGATAGCGGCCTTCGGGTATCTAAAAGGGTGTCACAAGGAGGAGAGAGAAAAATTGTTCTCCTTGGCCTCCGAGGATAGGACAAGAAGCAATGGGCTTAAACTGCAGCAAGAGAAGTTTAGGCTGGACATTAGGAAAAGCTTTCTAACTGTCAGGGTGGTTAAACAATAGAATAAGTTGCCTAGGGAGGTTGTAGAATCTCCATCTCCGGAGATATTTAAGAACAGGTTAGATAGACATCTATCAGGGATGGTCTAGACAGTACTGGGTCCTGCCATGAGGGCAGGGGACTGGACTCGATGACATATCGAGATCCCTTCCAGTTCTAGTGTTCTATGATTTTATGATTCTATTGTCATCAGCCCATACACACTGCTGTAATATTAACATGGTCTTTACTTTTTCTGTAGTGAAATCAAGATAATTGCCTGTGATGGGTGTGTAACAGGGGGAACCCAGGGGCCAGAAATTCCCACCAAGCCATACCTGACAGGCATGCTCAGAATGGAAGTGGAGTTCAGAAGTGGCAGCCCTGCACAGACAGGGCAGACAGAGCAAGGGAGTAGTTCTATGTGGGTAGTTCCTGCAAAGAGAAGGGGGCTCACATCTGGGGCTGCCAACTTTCCAATTTCTCAAAACCAGACTTTACAGCAGGAATGTCAAAGCCATTCCACACCCCTGCTCCACCTCTCCCCGCAAAGCCCTGTCTCTGGCTCCGTCTCTTTCCTGATAGGCCCCACACCTGCTCACCCTCTCCTCCCTCCTGTCACTCACTGCTTTCCCCCTTCCCTGTCACCAGAAGTGGGAGTTGCCACCGGATGTGGAGCCTGGTGTTTGCCTGCCCATGGGATGCAAGTTGGAGGCATCCCTGGATGAGCAGGATCTGGTGCTAGTTGATGACCTGGTGCCTCTCCCCTACCCAGAAGCTTGCCCTGAAGTCAGGTAAAAAGTGATGGTCTCCTAGCCACTCTGGTGTGGTGCTCCTGCTATGATCAAATGCTCAGCTCCCCCCAGGGATACTCCCCTGCTCAGCAGCTGGCAATGAGCCAGACCCTGCTCTGTTGTCTGGCATCAGTTACTCTGGGCCCTCGGCAGCAGCCAAGCCGGTCCCGCTCAGGTGTCAGGGCAAACTGGAACTAAAAGCACTTTTGATGGGGGTGGCGGGGTGGGGGTGGGGTAGGCCAGCCCTTCCCTGCACTTCCTGTTCCTGCGTGGCAGGTGTTGCTCTGCTCTGAGTACCAACTGCCACGACTAGGCCTGATCCTGCACCACCCTTTTTTTTGCACCCTCTCACCTGTTCTGCACCTGGATATGGCTGGCTCTCTAATCTTCACAGTATAGGACTTAGGGTGTGGGGGTCAATACTTCTGAGAGACTCTTCAGCCCCTTACAACCAGATTTTCCAATTGAAAAGTGGTCACCTGGCAATCCTATCTATGCCACCTGGACCAGATACCACTGCAGAGCTGCCAAAGGCCCCTGTGAATATCAGGAATGAGGAACTGTAAGTGAAAAAGAGCCTCTCGACACTTGTCAATGAGAGCCCCCAGCCATGAGGTCATACACCAAACCTTGTTGTGATTTTGGAAGGAGCTGGACATGATAGGAGGTGCAGGCTTGGGAGCAGCTACTCACCAGGCTGCATATCTACCTAGACTGTCACAGGGCCCTCAGTGGAACTCAGTGGAGCTAAAAATGCCCAGGTTTCCCCTACTGCAGGTGATATACTCTTGCTGCTATGGACACAGCACCAATGGGTGACACTGCCACACTGGGACATACCCACTCCCTGATATTTCCTCATATTTTAGAACATCCAGTCTGCTGGTTTCTATAGATGTCATGTACTATAAGTTGGATTTTGAGTATGCGTGACTGGTGTTAAATGAAATAAATAGCATCTAATCAGTATCTGAACTTTGTGCAGGTAAAGTGGAACACTTTTCAGATGTTTGGCAATCACAAGTAACCACAACTATGTGCTTTTGGAATGATGACACTTTAGAAGTGACTGTCACTCCATTGCATACTGTTTAAACCAAAGCTAGTAATGCCATCTAACACTCAAACTTTAATGTCCTTCAGAATGACAGTTGAATGCTAATAAGTGGCTAGATAAATAATTATGAATAATATTAGTTAGCACTTAAAAACTATTTTTGAAATTAAAGTAATATATTTTGAATATTTAAATTTTCCTGTATTGTCCTTCCATGCCTTCTTTGAAGTTTCCCCTCTGATTTGCATCAATCTATATATCAAATGCTTTATAACAGTTACATTTTACTTTATTGAACTCCTTGGAGAGACTAAATTCTGATTTACACAAATTAGAATGAATTTCATTAGTCAAGTAATATGATAATCTGCGATTAAGAAACAAACATTCTATTTTCCACATTGGATTCTTTGTTAATGAAACAACCACTATCAGAGACTCTGAAGTGAAGCCAAAATTAGTTTGTTTTGTTTTGATTCTTTAGAACCTGATTTACACTTTTTCTGTTACATAAACACCTGCATCTAGAATAATTTTAAAAGTTGCTTTGATAAACAATTCAAAATAATTTGCACTAACTAAAAGACACTAGCAGCAGTATTTAAAATTGTGCATGTCTGTTCAGCTTCCAATTTAAACAACACTAAACACCACCTAAAAATAGGGTTACATAAAATATTTCCTGCTACAATTTCAATGTGCATCTTCTTGTGATAAAAAAACCTTAATATACTTACAGCAGCACAATTAAGTTATTCAGTTTTTGCTAACAGAAATAGCGTGCTTAATTTTCTGTGGTCTTCAACAGATTAGGTTCCTTAGGTGAATAATATTAAAATAACAAACCTTTTATATAGTAACAACCATCCAAACTACTGGGAATGCTAGATTTATGTAAAAGGCAAGATAATGACAAACTCCTATTGTGAAAAGGTTTTAAAGCTTTTCATCGAAAAAAAAAAAAAACTACACTATAAATATAACATATTAAATTTCAAGAATTCTTCAATATAACAAAAAACATTCTAATGAAAACACTTTCTATTCAGAATTGCAAAAGCATTTTGTATTTTTCCTTTTTTGGCATTGACTCCAGCATTGCAAGATGTCTCAAAATCAAATTAATGCAAGATTTGCTATAAAAGGAATGCAGTTAGCCTACTTAGGTCCCTACATTTACATCTTACACAGTATCATTGAATGATGCTGTTGAGATATAAATTATAAAATTTTACAAAAAAAAAAAGAAGAGAATTTCAGGGCGTCTTTTCTAGGCTTGTATTGTCCCTGAAAATTGTTTGCCATAAGCCTGCATTTGTGCATCCAAACTACAGATGTAAAGGTTTAACTGGTAAGTATTGCCTTACTGGCATACTTACTGGGGCAATGAGTTAACCAGCACTGCCCCTGCTGGAGCAGCATAGGGCACTCCAGCCTGGCCAGGCCACAGGCAAGGGGCTGCTCCAGCCCTGCCAGGCCTACCACACCATGGGCGGGGGCTGCTTTAGCACTCCTCTACCCATGCTGAGCAGTTAATTTACATGGGATTTTACATCCCTAATCCAAACCAAGTAACTGCCCTCAAAAAGTACACATCTCTGCCCAACATGCAATTATTGTGTGCGTTTTATTTTTATCCATGATGCACCAGTCAATAAAGCAATGCACTGCTGAACACTGGGATACACATCCTAGAGATACATGACGCTATTATAGCCAGAGCAGTGTAGCATTACCCATTTCTGTGCATAGACCTTTTCTCAGGCACCAACTTCAGGGCTTTAAATGTAATGGCTTATCTCAGTAGTTCTCAATCTGGAGTACATAATCAAATTTCTTAGATAGAATATATAAATTCATCTAGATATTTGCCTACTTTTACAACAAACTACATAAGAAGCACTAGAAAAGTCAGTACAAACTAAAATTCCACACATGCTTATACTGCTCTCTACATTATATATTCTAAAATGTAAGTACAATATTTATATTCCCATTAATTTATTTTATAATTCTACTAGAAGATTTACTCAGTATTGCTTGGGTCCTTAACTCAATTCACTTTTTGGTTTTCTTCATTTAAATCATTGTTCCGAGGTGGGACAACAAGTATGCAGGCCACTCCAGGAGAGAGGACTACCCTAGCTCTCTTTCACTGAAGCAGCTTGGGGGTCAGGTGAGAAGTGCTTCTCTTTAGCCACTGAAGCTCCAGTGGGCACAGACGGGGAGGGGTGCATGTCCTCCAGCTGCAGAAGGTCAAAGTTTGTCTGCGCGTTGTGCTACCCAGTCAGATCGAGGAACAGCAAACTGTGTACTTTCCTCTCATTCCCTCATGAAGGGGAACAGCCAGCGATGTTCATGTATGAATGGTAAGAGCTATTGGGAGGGGAGGGGAGTTGCAGCCCCCCTGCTCTCTCTAAATGACACCTCAGGGATAGGAGGCTTAGGACTCACGCAGTCTGGGACAGAGGGGTGTGCACACCTGCAGCCAGCGCCTTTCACCTGCCTGGTGATTCTGTCTCTTTTCTGTATGGTTTTATGTGTCCCTTTATGCATGGGGAGAGGGGGTAGCTTCAGCAATCCTTCCTGCAACACATAAATGAACCCTTACTTTGCTTTAATTTATGATACGAGGATGCTGCATACCAAATGTGGTGGTCCTAGCTCTTTCTGCGTAGGAGGAGTTCTTTTTATGCATCCATGTATGAATCAGGGGTGAGGGAGTTTCAGTCCCATTCCTCCCCCACCCCCACAACCAAACCTTTACCTAGCTTTAAGTTATGGTAAGAGGAGACTGCATACCAAATCTGGTGGTCATAGCTCTTACCATTTAAGAGGACTTCTTCAATAAACAGACGGATGGACAGACAAACTTGCTCATTCACAAACTCACTCAAATATATAATAGATGGTAAAAATGAGAAAGTAAGACATTTTGCAGTAATAGGGTGCTGCCACATTTGTATTTTTATGTCTGATTTTGTAAACAAGTAGATATACCATGTAAGTATCTATCACATTTAGTATACTAATGTTTAAGCACGCATCTAAAGAAAGCTGGACATTTATGTTACTTGTTGCACAGATTCCTTAAAGAAGCACAATGATGTTGAAATCCTTTCAAATTCTCTCTCTCTCTCTCTCTCAAAACCTATCAAGATAGTTAAATTAGTCTGAATGATGAAATAAGGAAGGATGATCTTGTATTGTTAAGGCACTTGACAAGGGTCTCAGAACAACTAGGGTCAGTTCCAAGCTCTACCACAGTCTTTCTGTGCAATGTTGGGCAAAGTATTTAAGAGTTTAAACCCTGCTCTCCTACACTCTCCTTATTTCAAAATAACAAGCAGAGCATCCACACGAGATGACCAAGCCTGTTATTTCGAAATAAAGGGCTGGTTATTTTAAAATAATAATTCCTGCTTTCCACGAGGAATAATGCTTATTTCAAAATAGTTATTTAACACTTTTGTATCTGATCTTTTTAATCACTATCCATTGCAAAACAGTGCACTGTTTTCTATAATATCTTAATAAAAAATCAAAGAAATTATTGCTAAGAACATTGTAAAAAATTTTACTTTATTGTTAATATACACGTGAAGGGATCATATCCTTCTTATATGTTTAATGTTTGTCAAGTGCTTTGAAGATATAAAAGGTTACAGTTATGTTAAATATCATTAATATGCAGTATCTTAAATTCTAGTGTCATTCACACATTTGAGAATAAGCTGCAGGAACAGGTTAGGTTTACATCTCTGGAAAAACATGCACAGATTAGTCCTAAGGGACATAACATTTATATTATTTTCTGTAGAAAGACCTAGTCATGAGGATGGCAGTGGGAAGCTGTTAGTTTCTTAATAAAGATATAAAATCTAGAACCCTCTATTCATTGATCAAGCCTTAACCAGGGGGTGGGGCTATCAGGAAGGGAAGGCCAGGGCTATATAAAGCCCTGTAGTAAACGACCACGGAGCTTAGTGAACAGGAGCAGCTAACAGGGAGTTTCGTGAGGGAGTTCTCCAGTGAAGGAGGAGCGATTATGGGACCCTTGGAGTAAGCGGCTGTCTGTAGTGTTTGTCTTTGGGGGTTACTTGCTGGTTGCCTGAAAGATACTGTGTGCTGAGCTTGTCTGTTTGGAGATCCATGTGCTGAGCTGTTTGTTTGAAGGACCGTGTGCTGAGGCTGTCAGTTAGAACCTGTGAGCTTCTTAATGAGGATTTGAAATCTAGAACCCTCTGTTCCTTTGTCAAGCCTTAACCATGGGATAGAGCTACCAGGAAGGGAAGGCCTGGCCTATGCAAAGCCTGCAAGTAACCGACCAGGGAGCTTAGTGAACAGGAGCAGCTAACAGAGAGTTTCACGAGAGAGTTCAGAGGGGGAGGTTGAAGGGGACTAGATACACTTGGCATTTTTTAAAACATGTAAACTAAACTACAACCGAAACTACTTCATTTAAATAAAAACCCTATCAATCTATTTATCTGTAGGAGAGAATGCAGGCAGAAACCCAGCAGCAGAACGAGGGCTATCCTGTTTATTGCACTCATATAGCATGTATGATTACCTGCCCTATGGACAGGTGGCATATGTGTGCATTCAGTGCAAGGAGCTCCTGGCTCTCAGAGACTGCAAACAAGCTTTGGAGGCCCGGGTTGCTGAACTGGAGGAGCTAAGGGAGGTGGAGAGGTACATAGATGAGGCTTTCTGGGACATTGTAGAACTGTCTCACCTCCAGTCAGACAGCCCCTGTGCTTTTAAGGAGGGTAAAAGGCTCAGAGAGGGAGAACATTCATCTGGAGCAGAGGAAACCATCCCATAGTTGGGACCCTCTTTCCAGATGATGTTGTGGTATCCTCTCACATGAGGATACCTCTCCGGGGGAGGGAACTCCAATAATTAGGAAAAGACAGGTGTTAGTATTGGGGGACTCGATCACTAGAAATATAGACAGCTGGGTTTGCAATGACTGGGGAACCATACGGTGACTTGTTTGCTTGGTGACAGTTGTGGATCTCTCGAGACATCTAGGTAGACTTACGTGTAATGCTGGGGAGAAGCTGCTGATCATGGTACATGTAGGTACCAATGACATAGGGAAGGGTAGGAGGGACATTCTGGAGGCCAAATTTAGGCTTCTAGGAAAGAGATTGAAATCCAGGACCTCTATGGTAGCATTCTCTGAAATGCTTCCAGTCCCATGTGCAGGGCCAGGTGGGCAGGCAGAACTTCAGAGTCCCAATGTGTGGATGAGATGGTGTACAGAGTAGGGGTTTAGATTTATTAGGAACTGGGGAAACTTTTGGGAAAGGAAAAGCCTATATAGGAAGGATGGGCTCCACCTAAACCGAAATGGAAATAGACTGCTGGCACTTAACATCAAAAAGGTTGTAGAGCAGTTTTTAAATGAAGTGTTGGGGGAAAGCCAACAGGTGTGGAGGAACACATGGATTGGACAGAGACATCTCTTAAATCTCTCAGGGGAGGGTCTATTAATAGAGAGTTTCTATATTCTAGTAAAGAGGAGAGGATGGAATATGATAAAGTATGGGTAAGATCAGATGAGAAACAATCAAATGAAAAAGAATCTAACATCAGGAAATGGCAGAGATAAATAGTGACAATTTTTTAAGTGATTATACACAAACTCTAGAAGTCTAAATAAGAAGGGTGAACTAGAGTGCCTCTTATTAAAGAAGGATATTGATATAATAGGCATCACAGAAACTTGGTGGAATGAAGACAAATCAGTGGAACACAGTCATACCAGGGTACAAAATATACTGGAAGGATAGAACAAATCATGCTGCTGGGGAAGTGGTATTATGTGTGAAAGAAAATGTAGACTCAAATGAAGTAAGAATCTTAAATGAACCAAAATGTTCTATAGAATCTCTATGGGTAGTAATTCCATGCTCTAATGATAAGTATGTAGCAGTAGGGATACGTTATCGACCACCTGACCAGGATAGTGATAGTGACTATGAAATGCTAAGGGAGATTAATGAGGTTATCAAAATAAAAAACTCAACAATAGTAGAAGATTTCACTTATCTCCATGTTGATGGGGTGCACGTCACATCAGGATGGTGTGCGGAGATAAAATATCTTAAATAACTGCTTCTTGGAACAGCTGGTTCTGGAACCCACAAGGGGAGAGGCTATTCTTGATTTAGTCCTAAATGGAGCATGGGGTTTGGTTTAAGGGGCAAATATAACTGGACCGCTTGGAAATAGTGACCATAACATAATCAAATTTAACATCCCTGTGGTGGGAAAAACACCTCAGCAGCCCAACATTGGCATTTAATTTCAGAAAGGGGAACTACACAAAAATGAGCAGGTTAGCTAAATAGAAATTCAAAGGTACAGTGACAAAAGTAAAATCTCTGCAAGCTGCATGGAAACTTTTCAAAGACACCATAATAGAAGGTGTAATTTGTACACCCCAAATTAAAAAACACAGTAAGAGAACCAAAAACTTGCCACTGTGCTTAAAAACCAAGTAAAAGAAGCAATGAGAGATAAAAGGGCATCATTTAAAAAGTGGAAGTTAAATTCTAGTGAGGAAAATCGAAAAAAACCCATAAACTCTGTCAAATTAAGTGTAAAAAAATATAAGAAAAGCCAAAAGAGATTTTGAAGAACAGCTAGCCAAAAACTCAAAAGTAATAGCACAATTTTTTTTAAATACATCAGAAGCAGGAAGCCTGCTCAACAACCAGTAGGGACACTGGACAATCGAGATACCAAAGGAGCACTCAAAGATTATGAAGTCATTGCAGAGAAACTAAATGAATTTTCCACTTTGGTCATCATGACTGAGGATATTGGGGAGATTCCCAAACCTGAGCCATTCTTTTTAGGTGAAAAATCGGAGGAATTGTCCCAGATTGAGGTGTCATTAGAGGAGGTTTTGGAACAAATTGATAAATTTAACACAAACAAGTCCTTCAGGATGGTGTGCGGAGATAAAATATCTCAAGAGCTCTGAAAGAACTCAAATGTGCAACTGTGGAACTAACAACAGTGGTTTGTAACCTATTCTTTAGATCAGCTTCTGTACCCAATGACTAGAGGATAGCCAGTGTGACACCAATATTTAAAAAGGGCTCTAGAGGTGATCCTGGCAATTACAGACCAGTAAGTCTAACATCAGTACTGAGCTAATTAGTTGAAACTGTAGTAAAGAATAAAATTGTCAGACACATGGATGAACATAATTTGTTGGGGGAAAACATGGTTTCTGTAAAGGGAAATCATGCCTTACTAATCTACTAGAGTTCTTTGAGGGGGATCAACAAACATGTGGACAAGGGGATCCAGTAGATATAGTGTACTTAGATTTCCAGAAAGCCTTTGACAAAGTCCCTCACCAACGGCTCTTAAGTATAGTAAGTTGTCATGGGATAAGAGAGATGGTCCTCTCATGGACTGATAACTGGTTAAAAAAGACAGGAAACAAAGGGTAGGAATAAATGGTAAGTTTTCAGAATGGAGAAGGATAACTAATGGTGTACCCCTCCCCCCCAAGGGTCCGTACTGGGACCAATTCTATTCAACCTATTTATAAATGATCTGGAGAAAGGGATAAAAAGTGAGGTGGCAAAATTTGCAGATGATACTAAACTGATAGTTAAGACCAAAGCAGACTGTGAAGAGCTTTAAAATATTTCACAAAACTAAGTAATTGGGCAACAAAATGGCAAATGACATTTAATGTTGATAAATGTAAAGTAATGCACAGTGGAAAAAATAATCCCAGCTATACATACAAAATGATGGGGACTATGTCATTAAGGATTGTTCTCTGAAAACATACACTCAATGTGCAGTGGCAGTCAAAAAAAACAAACAGAATGTTAGGACTCATAAAAAAAGGGGGTAGAAAATAAGACACAGAACATCTTATTGCCTCTATATAAAACCACGGTACACCCACATCTTGAATACCGAGTACAGATGTGGTCACCTCATCTCAAAAATATATATTTGCATTCGAAAAGGTTCAGAGAAGGGCAACAAAAATGATTAGGGGTTTGGAATAGGTCCCATACAAAGAGAGATTAGAAATACTGGGACTTTTCAGCTTAGAAGAGAGGAGACTAAGGGAGGATATAACAGAGGTCTGTAAAATCATGACTGGTGTGGAAAAAGTGAACAAGAAAAAGTTATTTACTTGTTCCCATAATATAAGAATTAGGGGTCAATAAATGAAATTAATAGGTTTAAAACAAATAAGGAAATTTTTCTTCACACAGCACATGGTCAGCCTGTGGAACTCCTTGCTAGAGGAGGTTGGGATGACCAGGAGTTTAACAGGGTTCAAGAAAGAGCTAGATAATTTCATGGAGGTTAGGTCCATCAATGGCTATTGGCCAAGATAGCCTCTGTCTGAGCTGGGTATGGGTGATGGGAGAGGGATTGTTTGAAGATTCCCTCTTCTGTTCACTCTCTCTGGGGCATCTGGAATTGCCCACTCATGGAAGACAAGATACTGGGCTAGATGGACCTTTGGTCTGACCCAGTATGGCCATTCTTATGTTGTTATATTAGAATTAGAGCAATAGTTTTAGGTTAGAATTAAGATACACAGGGAAGGTCTGTGGAATGCTTACACAAGGTCACACACACCCTGGCTAATATTATTTAATCATCATGTATTGGAGAACCTATGTACTCATTAAGTATAAAAAGATATAAGACGACATCCTTGAGGGAAATGTAAGATACCCATAATGTTGTATGAATATTGCATATTCTGTCTGTATTAGTATATGTTCTGTCTGTGTTAGTTGCTATGTGACTAAAAATGGGTTGCTCCCAAGAGGGACAGATAATATAAAGGTCCCAAAAGGGGCAATAAGCTTCCAATTCTAAAATAAACGAAAGAGATGTGATGGATAAAAGGAGTGCTGGCCAGCATATTGTGACTGAAGTGTTACACTCAGGTAGCTAGCGTAGGGTGGGGGGAGGGGTTGGCAGAGAGCAGAAGAACCAAGAAGATACAGTGCTGAAATTTGAATTGTAGAAGATAACTCTCCCACAAAAAAAAAAAAAAAAGGCAAGGTAAGACAGGAGTTGGAAAATAGCATGATTTTAAACCCAGACAGGGCTACCATGCCTCCAAGGAATTCGGGGCATGGAAGTGGATTGAACCAGGAAGGGGTCATGAGTAAATAAAGGGAAAATGTGAAGTCATGATCAGGGCATTTTACTTTGTTTTGGTTGTTTGGTTAAACTTCTCTGTGTGAATCTATGCTTCTCCCCCCCCCCCCATTCACTGTCAAAGATGTTCTCTGTGTTTTAATTTGTTTTACTCAGTTGCTCTGTAACACCTAGCAACCAAGTACATTTTTGTCAAGTATATCTTTTTGTTTTGTTAATAAAAATCACCTTTTTTAAAGTGATGATTTGATTCTTGTGTCCTGGAAAGAAACAGGAGGTCTGTGTGTGTGTCTGCCTAGCCTGAGAGCTCAGCTGTCAGAGATATAGTTGGTTTTTTTTGTTTCTTTTTTCAAGCTCTCTTGTGGCAGAGGAACTTGGAGTACCCCAGGGGAAGGAAATCCAAGTTCTTTCTTCCTGGGGTCAGGAAAAAAGGGGTTTTCTTTTGTTCCACTTGGTGGTGGCAGTTGCCTCCCAAAGGCTATGTCTAGACTACAAATTTCTTTTGGAAAAAGGTATGCAAAATGCGCTCTGCAATTTGTGTACCTTTTTCCGCAAGAGGCTTTTCTGAAATCTGGCCCATCTACACTGGGCCAAATTTTGGAAAAAACCCTCTTTCAGAAGAACCCCCTTTCTGCAAAAAAAGTGGAAGATCAAACGCGTTCCCTGGACGTGGCAGAGTTTTTTCGGGATACCAGAGGTATCCCGAAACCCCCCCACAGTCTAGACGTACTCAAAGTCAGTGAATCTATGACTCTGGGGAGATTTTGTAAGCAGAGCCTATAGAGGCAAGGTATAAAAGTTCTCTTGCGGACCCCTATCTTCTGCACTCAAAGTGCCAGAGTGGAGGTCCTGACAAGAGACAATGCAGATGTCAATTCCTTCTTGTGGCGTTTGTCTATGGAGTCCTACCAGGGTAATGTCATGGGCCCTTCTACTGGGAAAACTGGAACAGAGACTTTTGGAATCGATATAAGTCTGAACCCTAGACCTTGGGGATAAAGCAGGAAGTAGGGATTAAGAGTTTAACCAGGTAACTGATAAGCATCATCCTATTGATTCCAGTTTCTGCTGAATTCTTCTGCCCTGCAGGCATGCACTGGCTGCTGGCAGACATACTGCACTGCAGACACTGCAGTATAAGGCTTATACTGTGAGCCCACAGCACGGGACAGCAGTCGACTTCCTGGGAGTGGGGCCGGCAGCTGAAGCCAGTGTGCCAGGAGCCGACTTATGTACACTGTCTCCCTATTATTGGCCCTGCTCCCTCATGGGGCGGGGAGGGAGCAGCACGCCTTCCCCTCCCCCCCCCACCACGGGGAGGGGGATAGAGACAGAAGGCATTCCCCTCATGGGGGGACAGAGTTGCCATAGAGGGAGGGGGAGAGCTTTATGCCCTCCACCCTCGTGGCGGGAGGAAGAGATCCAGGCCAGCCATTCTCATCCTGGCCCAACCACCAGTGGCGGGAGGAAGAGATCCAGGCCAGCCACAGCTTCATCCTGGCCCAACCACCGGTGGCCGGAGGAAGGGAGCTGGGCTAGCTGCAGCCTCAGTCTGGCCCAATACCCCAGCGGCAGAGGGGTGGGAAGAGCTTGGGATGGCCCACTCCTGGGAGGGCCCAGTGGCTGGCAGGAGAGAGCTGAGACCAGCCAGGGCTGCCGCACCTTGGACTGGCCCTCCCCGGTGGCAGGAGGAGAGCCAGAGCTGCCTACCCCCAGAGAGGGGGGTTGCTGAGCGTAGCAAGCATGGGGCGCAGCCCCCCAGTTTAGTTTCATTGGATAATCTTAGTCCTGGTCTATGCTAGGACTTTATTTTGAAATAACATCCCCCAGGTTGAATTTATAAGTGGAGCATCCACACTACCAAGCCCATTATTTCTAGGGATGTGAGCAACTAGTTGACTAGCAACTATCGGATAAGCCTAGGTTTATCAGCTAGTCGAGTCACTACTTGACTAGTCGCTTCCCCAGGGAGCAGGAGCTGGTGCTGGGGAGACCTGGCTTAAAAGCTGGTTCCCCCCAGCACTGTCTGTGGTGGGTAGGGGAGGCAGAGGTGCAGCAGGGGAAAGGGCGCGAGCTGGGACTGAGCAGTCCCAGCTTGCGCTGGGTCCCAGATGTTGCAGCTCTGCTTTTTAAATGTAGTAAGAGTCACCAGTTTTTTAAACCGCTATTTAACATCCCTAGTTATTTTGAAATAATGGGCTGCGGAATTTGAAATCTGTACTCCTGCTTTTCATCAGGAGTAATGATAATTCCAAAATAGTTATTTCAAAATAACGGTAGTATGGGCGTTCCGGTGCTGCTACTTCAAAATCATTATTCCCCAGAGTAATTCAAGATAATTATTCCTTTGTGCTTCCTGGGGCTCTAAGTCTGAGGAAGCATGTCCACATATATGGAGCCTGCCTCGGACATATTTCAAGGCTTCCACATAGTGTGGACATGCTAGTTCAAATTTGTTAAATTGGGAGTTAAGTTGAATTTAGTAATTTTGAAATACTTTCCTGGTGTAGACATGGCCTTAGTGAAAACTCTCCTGCGCAAGCCAGAGGCAAAATAGAAGAAACTACATGTTAGCCCCATGTGTTTTGCATTAGTAAATGTTATCTGAAGCTCTGTGTTAAAATCTAATAAGATTTTTTAAAAATCCATTTTCAATATGTCAGTTTATACTGTATTGATGGAGCCTGAAAACAGTGTGGGAACCTTATCTTCCACTTGAGCACTCTGACTCCTCCAGTCAGAGTAATCAAAGCAAATAAAGTGAAATTTTTAGCCCTGCTTTTGGAGACCATTTCTCCTCTGTATTTGTTATAGTGGTTGAAAACAGAGGAATGCTTGACATCTCTCATGCCTTTTTAAAGCTACATCAGGAGCTCCTGGATGCTTAAGTACTACAGCAAAGTTATACATACCAAAAAGCTGCTATTTCTATTTCCTACTACCACTTTATATCTTCAAAGCTCTGCACAAACTAATTAATCTTTATCACAACATTTTGTAAGCATATTATTATCATTCAGTGGTAAAGGCAATAATTTCACACTACATGGAACCTACCTGCTTTCTGGTATCTTTACAAATACACATCAGCCCAGATTCTCCCCAAAAAAGTGAACCCTAATTCTAACATGTAATTCCTAAATAAAAGCAAAGGACAAGCTTCACTGTTTTATTTTTTTAACCCATTAGAGTATATTTAGGACAGCAGGGCCAACTGCTGAAAGCAGTGAGACAAATTATGGTTTGCAATACACTCTTGCAAAGATTAACAAAAGTAAATAACTCAGAACCAGGTATAAATCTCGTTTAAGTCAAGATGCTTGCAACAGACCAAAAGTGCTTAAATATTACAGTGCTTTTATTCTTTAAAAAAAAAAACCATTAGATGGTACATAGATACCTGGACATTTCTGGAACTAAACTCATCTGTAAGACTGTATATCCCCAGAAATTCACACAGACTTTAAAATACGAGGATATGCACTTCTCATTTTTTAAATAGCTATGAGGGTGCATTAAGACAATGAACTTCACGATCATAGAAAGGGTGGATGTGTTATGTCCAGTGTACAGTTTGCATACACTGACACTCCATTCCCCCACTCCTCCCCCAAGAAATGTCTGGTCCGACATAATGACTATGAATCATATAAAAAGAACATATTCCATCAGAAAGCTGTTGAAAGACGACACATAACATGTGGCTAGTTGCATTATTCTCAATACCAGCTGGAACAGATAAACATCTTCAGCAAGGCAGAAACAGAGAGAAGGGGAGGAAGAACAAGACATCCTACCTTATAGAGGTTGCCTGAGAGGATTGAGAGGCTTTGCTGAACTACTGAGCCCTATGCCTCTGAAATAGGCAGTCAAGATCTTGTCCCTCATTCAACTACTTGGTACACCTTGATTATAGGCTAAAAAGAAGATGCACTGTTCAAGAATCATAGAATCAAAGAATACTAGAACTGGACGGGACCTTGAGAGATCATCAAGTCCTGTCTCTGACCTCATTCAAGAAGGTTTCCTTCTGTTGCAGTTATAGAATCTTTTGGCACACTTGAGTATTTGCCCTAGCACTGCCAGTGTTTGATTTTTCGACTGGAATGCCCAGCCAAAAAAGGACCCTGGTGGCTCGGGTCAGCACCAATGACTGATCCATTAAAAGTCAGGCTGGCACTGAGGTGGGGCGAAGGCAGACTCCCTACCTGCCCTGGTTCCACGCGGCTCCCGGAAGTAGATGCCATGTCCATCAGGGATGACCAGGAAGACTAGGGGTGCCGCCTCTGCCCTCAGTGTTAGCACCACAGCTCCCATTGGCCAGGAACTGTGGCCAATAGTAGCTGTGAGGGCAGCACCTGCAGGGGTGAGCAGCATGTGCTGTACAAAGGTACCTGGCCACCCTGTGCTAAATAAGGCAGCTGCTTCCGGGAACCACCTGAGGTAAGTGCTGCCCAGCTGGAGCCTGCACCCACATCCTAAGCCCCTGCTCCAGGTCAGAACCCCGTGTTGTACCCTGACTTCTTCCCAGAGCCTGCACCCTAACCACCTGCCCCAGCATTGAGCCTGCTCCTGCATCTCAACCCCACACCCCTTTCTGCACTGAAACTCTCTCCCAAAGCCCACACCACCTTCCGCACTGCAAACTACTGCCCCAGCCCTGAGCCTGCTCCTGCACTCCAAATCCTCAGTCTCAGCTTGCAGCCCCTTCTTGCACCTCAAAACCCTCATCCTTGGCCTCAGCCCATAGCCCACAGCCCCAGCCAGAGCCCTCCCCTCCTCTTGCAACCCAACCCTCTGCCCCAGCCCAGTGAAAGTGAGTGAGATAGGGTAGAGTGAGTGCTGGAGGGAGTGGGGGGATTGAGTGAGTGTAGGGCAGAGCTTTGGACAAGGGGTAAGATGTGGGGGAGGCTCAGGGAAAGGGCAGGAGAAGGGTGTTCAGTTTTGTGCAATTAGAAAGTCAGCAACCCTAATTTGTCCCAATATATCAAAATGCTTCCTGTGTCTCCTTATGTACCATGACTACAGGATGTTTTTTTCTTAAGTTACTGCTTTTCTCCATACCTTCAAGGACTTGTGCATATTTCTACAACAGACCATGTACATTCAGAACTATAAATCATTTTTCTTAGAACTGCATGTGATATTTTTTTACATAATTCACCCAAAAGCATCATATTTTGATGCCTTACCTGGGTTAATACATTTTAGTATGAAAATTGTATACAAACCTCCAAACTTTTCATACATACACATTAATTTAAGTTCTCCTGTGCATAGAACTGACATCCCAATTTCTCTTCCTTTGAATTATTGCTGTTGCAGCATAAATGCCAAATCTAGGTTCCATTCCAGTCAATGATAATATTACAATCCCTTCAGTGGGATCAAAACTTAGTCCAAATACATATATATATTTAAAGAAACAAAACCTCTTTCATGTTTAGAAAAAGAAAAACTTGCATTTGGAAACATCCACAGCCATGAAGTTTTTCTTTTAAGGTCTGAGTCGTGCAAGATATACATTTGAGAAATATGATTCTGAGGTGTACAATCTTGAAAAACAAGGAAGTTGGCTAAAATATGTTATTTAATTCAAAGTGATACATAATTTATACAAAATTAGTGAAGAGTTGAATTTTATTTTAAATATCTGCTTTCCAGTCTAGTAGAAGCCAAAAAGAACACTGATAAAATTGCTTACAGAACAATGAGGTCATGGAGCAAAAATCTCTTATGTAGACTGTCAGTTCTTTGAGGCAGGGACATTTTTTTTCTTATGTATGTACAGGGCCTAGCACAATGGTGTCATGATCCTTGACTGGGGCACATAGGTACTACCTTATTTCAAATAATCAATCTTAATAATTTCAACTGAGGTAGTGCTGAAGATATGCTAGGACAGGGGTGGCCAACCTGCAGCTCGCCAGCCGTTAAAGTGCAGTTCTCAAAGCCTCCCCTGCAGCTTGCGAAACTGCCCCTATGCCCCTAGAAATGGCCTCTGGTTCCCTGTCTCACCGGGGCAGGGGAGCCGTCTGGTGTGGAGATTCAAAATGGCGTTGCCAAGATGGCGGCAACAGCTGGGAGCCTTGTCTTCTTTTTAAGGGCAACGGCCTTTTTTTTTTTTGCTCGACAACTCTGGGGAGCTGGGGGGGGAGCTCTCCTTTTGCTCAACAAAAATTACTCAAACATTTCTGGTGCAGCTCCTTGAATTTTTTTCGCTGCTGTTTTGGCTCTTTTCATTTAATGGGTTGGCCACCCCTGTGCTAGGAACTATAAAAAAATTTTGAAAGGAATAGTCCATGACCCATAGAGTTTTTAAATCTTAACCACACCACACCCCAAGAGAAAAAAAAGATCTACTTATTGAAGACAAATAAGACAAAGGGATAGTAGTGGTATGGACCAGTTCAGGAAGTGCGTTATTCCAAGGTCTTCATGTAAAATAATAGAGACACTATGGGATATTCAGCCCACAATCTAGATCATCTCTCCTCAATAGCTATTCTCACATTCCTTATGTCAAGATTAGGTAACAAACCACAGTGATCCACTTAGCAAATATTGGTTCTTCTAGGAAAAGGTTAAAGGAGTGTTTAGGGCCAGATTGTTGGCCTATCACAGTTTCTCCTTAAACATGGTTTCAGTCTGCAATCACATCTTGTACAGACTTGATTGATATTAACTGGGCAGTGGACACAGAGTTCTAGTCTATCTCACTCAAAATCCAAAGCTACTACCCAGTTGTCCTCGTAGGTCACATTGATATATCTCTTTCTACAATTTTAAGGTATTTCCTTTCTTTCAAAGGAAGAAACAAGGCTCTTCATTGAACTGTTTTCCGTAAGTGCATGAAACACTTTGATAGTTTTATATCTATTCTTAATTCTCCATTTTCCTCTCAAAGCCTCTGCATTATTCATGTATAATTCCTATGACAAATAGAATTCTAATTACTTTATTTAGGACCAACATTTCCACTCACAATGTTAAAGAGAAAAAAGTTAAAAGCAGCTGTGTCACTTGCTCCTGACTGATTGCATAAAAAGATAAAGAAAAGACAGACACGCTTGGAAATCAGGAATCAATTCACAGTGTTTGCAGCCTGGTGCAGTGAACAGTGAAATAATGTGAACCTAACTAACTGTTTCATTAATCTGATTATTTGTTAAGGAGGTGAACAACTCATCCATAAATGGAAGTAGCAAATATTTCCTGTAATATTTCAGAGATATTCAGCTAGATTTAAGCAATTTTGATCTCTCTTTCTAGAAATATGTTTTTAAATTGAAGGTGATGAATATCATACGTTGATTACTTTACATATTAGATGTATGTAACAATTTATATCCTGCAACCACACAGCCATTTCTAAATGAAAGGTTTTTTTAACCTGTTTGTTTTAAGCAACTAAACTGTTCCTCCAGTTCTTGCTTTAATCCCTTTTAATGCACAGATGATTTAAAACATCACTTAGTGTGTGTTTTACGTATTACTGAAACACCGTTGTTATAACAGCTTGATTGTAGCAATGCCCTCACATTTCAACTGTTTACAAGCTGTCTCACAGCCAGAGACAGAGTCAGACCTGGTGACTATTCCTCTGCCAACTGAAGTGAGAACATTGTTTTGATGTACGGAAATACAGTTTTTAAAAAGTGAAGGTCTGCTGGCAATTTCTCTGTAAACTACTATGGCAGCTCTGCTAGAGGTCATGAATATTTCATAAGGGCTGTCCATGCAGTCAAACCAGCATCTCTAAGCCAAATTCCCATAGCAACACTCACATGGATTTACTCATCACTAAAAGATGCATCAGCTAAGCAATAAGTGCTCTAATGCTACTCTTATTATTCTAGAAGATCCTATTACACAAAATCTTCTTTTAAAGCTAAGTTATTTTACTAATATTTCTGTTTTTTTACCTTTTCTAGCAATAGTTGCTTTGCAGCTCCTAAAACCAAGCAATCTTAACCTACAGCATCCTTGACATACTAAATTGTGGTTAACCAAAACTGCTCTTATCCAAAGATTATCTAGCATTTTTTAAGGAGTGAGTAGGGAAGCGGGGGGGGGGGGGGGAAAGGGGGGAAACTAGATTTACTGTTTCTGTGATAGAAATGAAACTGCACTCTCAGAACATATAAGTGCAGTAGGAGTGGGACTCCAGAGGGATATCTGAGAATGCCCAAGAACAGCAAGCTCCAGCACCTCTTGAAAAAGATGGTTTGGGAATTCTTATCAGATATCTGTTAAAATTATAATTCTCAAAAAAAGACTTAGTAGTCGTCTCCTTCCCTGTTTTGCTGATGCTTCTAGCCTTCGGAAAGCTGTTACTCTGTACACCCCGGTGACTGTCTGATTTACTAGCTATTTTTCTCTGATCAAGTATATTTCAATAAGGCTAGGTCTACACTAGAAGATAAGTTTGAATTAAGATATGCAACTCCAGCTGAAGTATCTTAAATCGCATTTTAGCACCTTCCACACAGCAGAAGGTCCAAGGGAGACTGTGCTCCCATTGACTTCCCTTACTCCTCGTAGAAGCAGAACTACCAGCACCAATGGGAGGTGCCCTCAGTTGGAATTAGCATGTCTTCACTAGACCCATTAATTTGAACCCCTGAAGATTGACTGCAGCAGCTTCGATTTTCTTTGTAGTGTAGACAAGCCCAAAATAAATTCCTGATTTTATGAAGGTTTAGGTGACCCCAAGAATATTGTAAAACCGAGGTACCGTAAATGAACAGAGCTGAAGCTGAATAGATAAGGAAATTGATAAAGTGGGAGAGGAAAGAGTGGGGAACAGAGATAACATAACAAAGAAGGAACAAAGAAATGAAGGAGAGAAGAGAGAAATGGAAAAAGGATGTGAGGGGGAACAGAGAGAAAATAGGTGAGAGAGAATGTAAAGACTAGATTAAACTACTTAAACTCACATATGAATATGACAGAAAAAATTAAACTCAGGAAAAAAGAGACCCTGGAAAAACATACATTGGATATTGGACACCAAGATCTGAGACACTGCAAAAAGATAAAGATAAAAGAATAAGAAAAAACAAACAAACGACACTACGATAGCTATGTTTTAAGTGTGTGTGTGTGTGTGTGTGTGTGTGTGTATATAATGTTAATCATAAGTATAAATGATGCAAAGAATTAATATGCATAGCAGAGATAAATATACATATATACTTTTGTAGTACTGTGACTATAAAACCTTGCACTTGCATATGCATCTAATGGAAAATACATACTCATGTGATAGGAGCTAGGTCTCACTCAGTGATCATTAATCTGCCACTATGTGCCATGAGTATGGATGTATCGTAGAATTTCTGTGAGGGCCTCAAACTTATTCCTCACAAGGGCTTCTGAAATCCTGATTGCCCCTACTTTAGAAGATAAGTAAAACTGTTTTCTTAAAGAAACCAATACATTCCTTTTAGAGAAAATGGATCTCTTTAACAGCCTGTCTTTACTTATACATGCCATGCCAAGAGCAGTCCTATACGTGATGGATGAAAACTTGGACTTCCAATGCCTAACTTCTAGGATTGTACAATATACATGATTTATGGGGCCAAATCATAATCAGGTAAGACTCTCACTGATTATAAAAAAAGATCTCATGACTTGTCCCTGTGTACTAGGAATTGATGGGCTATATAACAAAAAGTAACTAAACTATTTTTAAGCAAAATGAGACTTCCAATACAGTCAGGGCACTCAAGAATGGCAACTTCTGTCTTCAACCAGTTTGTTTGATAAGTGCAATTTCCAAACACATAGTTAATTTCCTGAACAAGAGATCTTAGGAAGAATTTAAAAAGAATATTTAGAAAAACATTTCTGCTAGTAACCAAATGAGACAACAAGCTCTTAGAAAAAGAACAGGTTCATGAACCTGTGGTGTCAAGAAGTGCCTTACCTTTGCTTTTTCCAGCTGTGCCTGGGCCTGCCGCTCTGCCTCTCTCCGCACTGCCTCCCTATCTTCCTCCAAAGATACATCTGAATCAGACGGACGGCTGGTGTAGGAGTCCGCTGAACCCTGCAGATGAGAAAAAGAAATAATGTTACAAATAGAAGAAACATTACAATAAAATGGTGACGTATTCCCGTACCTTTCTCTGATTGTATATTTGTGGAAATACCTTTTATACACACACATACACACAAAAAGAAAAATACAGAAGCAGAGACAATCAGTAAGAAGAAGAATATTGAATAAGGGTTTCAAATCTGGAGACTATCCAAAATTCAGGTCCTCTCTTCAGTGGTTTATTTCCTGCCCTAATCCCTATTCTAATTAGTATGCTTTTTGGTAAGCAGAGCTGGTTTCTATGTTGAGTAACGGTGGTGCTGCAGTGCAGGGCTGAAGGACATACAACAGTTTCAAGGATAGCTTCATAAAATCAAAACCATAAACAAAAACATTTCACTACCAGTGAGGGAACAGATTCAATAAAAAAAATGCAAAGTCAATATTAACAATTACTATTACACAAGATCAGTGCCGAGAGGTTTAACCCATGCCTTCCATTTTAATTTTAGGGCACCTGACACTCTCTCCAACAGAAATGATCATGGCTCAAATCCATCTCTGCTCTTTAGTAAAAACATATAAATAACCATAAATCAATTTCCAACTGATTAAATATGCCTCAACTCAACACCTGTCCAAGTATTCCTAGAATGGAACAAGTCAGAATACCAAAGTAGCTCAATAAATAATGACAGCTCTGATTTAGGTCTCATCTTATAATCACAAGAAGAGAATTCTGCTAATTCTATCAGAATGAAAGCAACTGTCTTCCCTTACAGTAAAATAAATAAATAAATATTCTGACAATGAAAACATAAGGCTTACACAGATATCAGAATTCTTCAGCCGTCCTCCTTTGGCTCTTTTCAGAAGCCTGATCCAGGTGGCCTTCATTAGCCAGACAGCTCAGTTATTGTCCGCAGCTGCAGCGCCCGGCACTGATTCTCACAAAACATGTGCACACTGAGCACCGCAGAATCACTGTTCCTTTTCTATCCATGCTCTGCTGCAAGCTCCTTCCTTTGCTTCCCTCTGCCCTTCAAGCTTTCAGACACTCTACTCTGAAGTATTCTAGTGCAAGTAAATTCTTAAATTTTCCAATGCCAATAAAAGCTTTAGTAATGAAAAAAGAACAGTACATTGGTTCAAGTATATTGTAAGAGCTGTTCCAACTCAATGCAGGGAGATCATACAGGCAAAGATCTTTGCTGGCTGTTTTTTTTTTTTAATTTGTTTTTTGCCTGTTAAAATAGTACTTATAAGAGGAGCTTTTAAATCCAGTGCTAAATGTATTCAGTGATATTTACAAGTACAAAGTTCATTTCATCTCTTCAGAGATAGAATGGGGGTGGGGTAAGAGGCTTTTCACATCACTGGGCATGCTCCATATGTACAGCCTTTTACGCAGATGCTCACATCACACTCTGTTGTTAGTCTATGTCAAATTGCCATTTTACATCAAGGGTAAACAGCTGGAAAATACCAAGGTCCCTGAAAATTTGGAATAGCTGGTACAGTGTCTTATTTTTGTCACACATTGGTCAAACCGCATTTCTCTCTCAGAAAAACCATTTGTATCATACATACTCCTCCTTCCCAATTTAAAACTCTGATCCAGAATCTGATCTCAATTTCAACAATGTAAATCTAGAATAAAATCAATTTAGTTTGCTACTCTGGTGTGCAAGAAGAGTTTGACCTACTAATTGTGGCATTTTCCCCACACTAGAAACCATATGCCAGCTAAGCAGTGAATAATTGCAACACGCACATAGACATACAAATATTGGATGCTAAGCTCAAAAATATATTTAAGACCTTGAACTTGTACATTTAGTTTTAATTTGCTTTAGTCAGTCATAGCCTATAATCATTTCCCAAAATGATATGTGATTGACATAGCTCTGTGTATTTAACTAGGACATTCATGATACAAATTCACAGACAGCTAAGCACTATCTAAATATAAAAGAAAATCGCAGTCTAGCTGACTTTGAAGTGCCTACCTTTGATATAAATTCACAGTTACATGAAAAATGCAGGGAAGTAGGAAATTCCAGCTGAGAGCAGCAGTCACAAGAAACCTGGTATTGTAAATCAGACTTCCTTAGGGTATGTCTACACTAGCTCGTTAGTTCGAGCTAGGTAGGCAAATGAGGGCAACCGGAGTTGCAAATGAAGCCTGGGATTTAAATATCCTGGGCTTCATTTGCATGTTCCCGGGCACCACCATTTTTAAATCCCTCTTAGTCCGAATTCCGTGCACGCGGCACGGACTAGGTAGTTCGAACTAAAGATCCTAATTCGAACTACCGTTACTCCTTGTGGAATGAGGAGTAACGGTAGTTCGAATTAGGATCTTTAATTCGAACTACCTAGTCCGTGCCGCGTGTAGCCGCAGCACGGAGTTCGGACTAAGAGGGATTTAAAAATGGCGGCGCCCGGGAACATGCAAATGAAGCCTGGGATATTTAAATCCCGGGCTTCATTTGCAACTCCAGTTGCCCTCATTTGCCTACCTAGCTCGAACTAACGAGCTAGTGTAGACATACCCTTAGAGAATTACAGGTATATGGTTGGAAATGTTTCAAGACCAAATTCTGCTCTTGTTTATGTCTGTGCAAATCAGAAAGAATTCCACTACAGTCATTGGAATACTCTGAATTTACACTACTGGTATAACTGCTAACAAACTTTGGCCCTAAATTAGTAATTTAAAAGAAATGGAAAATTCTTAACTTTCAAAAACTTTTCTCTAGAACTTATAGTTACAATTTTGAATTCTTATGAAGTTGAATTTGAACTTATATCCAGGAAACTACTTTTCAAAGGATGTTTTGCTTATCATGAGCACAATACATATATTAGGCTGTCTATTTTTTTCTAATTAATAATGGGGAAGAGGGCAAGACTTCACTTATTATGCTAAGGAAAGGTGCAAAAAAAGCACCAACACAAAGATTTAAAAATCTAATATCTGTTTCTATCTTGAATATTTTATATAGTCTTGTCTGTTAGGAGAAGTACTGGAGAAAATATAGTCCTTGTCTACATCAGTCTTTTTTCTTAAAATTTCACACCATTGCTTCTACTGTTACAGCTTCACTAGTAGCTACCATGGCAGAAGAGCAATACGCAAGCTGTCAGCGGTTTTAACTGCATTACTTGTGTGTTCTCTGAGGGTACGTCTACACTGCACGGCTATTTCAGGACACTGAAGGTATCCTGAAAAAACTACCCCACATCTACACAAGTCACCCTTTATTTTGAAATATTTTTCGAAATAGCGGGCTTGCTATTTCACCATCTTGGTAAATCTGGTTGCACAAGGGATAAGGGATGGCTCAAAATAGCATGTTATTTTGAAATTTGGTGCTGTGTAGAAGCACCAAATTTCAAAATAAGCTATTTCAAAATAGATTTGAGATAAGATATGCAATTAGCATAGGACAAATTGCATATCTTATTTCAAGTTTAGGGTGCTGTGTAGATGCACCCTGAGTGGTGTTAGGTGACATTATGCTTGGCCCTGGTCTATACTAGGACCTTATTCCAAAATAACCCTCCCCCCCCATGTTTGAATTAATAAGTGGTGCATCCCCACTCCCAACCCTGTTATTTTGAAATAATGGGCCGTGGAATTCGAACTCTGTACTCGTGCTTTTCATGAGGAGTAACACAAATTCTGAAAGTGATTTTGAAATAACGGTAGTGTGGATGGTCCGCTGCTGCTAATTTGAATTTATTGGCCTCCAGGAGGCCTCCTGTAGCTCCTCAGTGTGCTTCCTGGGGCTCTAAGTCCAAGGTAGTATTGTCCACATTAATGGAGCCTGCCTTGGACTAATTTTGATGCTTCCCCATAGTGAGGACTTGCTAGTTCAAATTTGTTAAATCAGGGGTTTTTAAGTCAAATTTAGTAATTTTGAAATAGTTTCCTAATTTAGACATGGCCTTGGTGACTAGTATTGGTTCTCTTATCATTACTATCACAACAGGGCAGCTGCAACAGTTGGAAATATTACGAATCCTTATCCAAATACAGCCTAAAGGCCATGCACTCCCTGTGCTCTCAGGAGTCCACAGAGTATCTGTATCTGCTTCAGGAAGGTTATTTCCTATAGGTCCAATAGATGCAATTCCAAACTGCCTCTAAGTCAGATCTATATGTAACCACACAATCAGACCTTAAATGATATTTAAAAAATGAAAGAAAACAAAAAGTTCTGTTACTATAGCATTAACTCTGAAATTTTGAACCGTAAGAGTTAATTCAAATTTATAATTTCCACAGCAATGCTAGTTTGCCTCCTTTGTGAGTACATAGTAATATTCCATTTCAGAATGTGATGGTACTTTTAATAGCTTTTCCCCCCTTGAGCAACACTATAAAAAGGCAATATATAAATGGTCTCTGATCCCCATGAAAAGTCGTAGAATTGGGAAGTAGAATCCTCAGTCCCAGCTAGTCAGGCTACATATTCTACTAGGCTGGGTCTGCTAAAATTGTACATAAACAGCTAATTTTTCCTTTTGGGCCACTGAGTATGTGTAATGCACTGGCTGTGCCAAGGTCAGCAACAATCCTAATGCACTCCTAAAATGTTACAATGATCCAGCTTAATTTTGTGCCATATGTGCAAATCACACTGATAAACAAGATTATTTTGCTAATAGCAAAACAAGAGCTATAGGTTTACTGTAAAAATTGTGAAGAACAATGCAGAGGTATGTTTGTAGAAAATGATAAGTTAGAGACACTCTCTCATAAGAGACAGTACTATGAACACAGGAATTTGGAGATAGGCCTTGAAGATCTGGATTGGGAACACCATATGGATGTGGGCAGCAGTTTTCCAGAGATGTTCTCCAATTTGTTTTGTTAGCATTTCATTTCTTATTCATTCACTGGTTTGATACTTAACAAACCTCAAAGTTGCTACGGACAGAACTCTGGAACTCTGCACAGAATAACTTCTGTGTCCCGAGCCCATGGGGCAATCCAGGAAAAAGGTAGAGCTAAGGTCAATTGGATCTACACCTATGCAGGCCAAAAGGCAAATCCTCACAGCAGAGAGAATTACACTATCCTCTGAAGCTCCAGGGGGTAGCCGAGTTAGTCTGTACAGGAAAAAACAACAAATGGTCTGGTAGCACTAACAAAACACGTAGATGGTATCATGAGCTTTCGTGCGCACAGCCCACTTCTTCAGATAACTGGAATTAGTCTACAAAGTGCTACCAGACCATTTGTTGTTTTTTACTATCCTCTGAGTTTACTATAGCTAGGAGCTAGGTGGTTCCTTCCCCTAGTTTCTGTAGAGACCACCAACCCTGGTTTGTCCTGGTTCAGGAGGTTTACATTCCACTCTCCCAGAATATGGAACAGCTCTAGTGCTAGATGTGTTTGGTTGCTCAGATATTATTAGCACCAGTATTTATAGGTATCCATCTGGTATTGGGCAAATCTCAAGGCCAAATACTCTATTTTACCTTCTCCACATGACAGGTAAATCATTGTTTTCCTTGTTGATCATTACACTGCCAAAAGTTCACTTTCCTAGATCTTCACTTAAACAATGTATCATTTATTATTTCACATCTAAGATATTATTTTTGAGTATGAACTCCTGCATTTCAAGTATCTGTAGTTCCAACATGGCCAAACTGAACTTGGCACTTGCCCTCTGTCTGCAGGTTATGGCTGTCTTATTCAATTCTATAATGCCTGAAGTATTCCACCCTTAAATTACTGTTGCTGAATTTTTATTTGCATTACTTGCATGTAGAAACTCCTTGACCAGATGATTTTTCACACGTACATATTTTTTTTCATTTTCTTGTGTCTTCTGATACCCCCGTGTCTGGCATTAACACATATTTTTGACACATAAAATATTTTAGTATATAAAGTTGTGGTTTGAGCTATAGTTTCTGAATTTCGTTTAATTAATATATAACTGACTTTCTAGATCTTTACATGTTTTCTCCTAAAACAGATGTTTTATCAGTTAGTATTCGTGAAAATTCACATATGCACTATTGTTACATACTATTTCCATACTATACAGTATTCACAGACACAAAACTATATTCATCCATTCAAATAATTGTTCTTTTTCCATTCGCTGATCATATGACTCCCCTTTAAATTGTTACACCATTCTCATGTTATTCATAATCATAATTAATACATTCATCTGATTAACTAGAGAAGGTATTTTACATTGGTAAGAATTTTTTCATCCATCAACTTTAAAATGAAAAATTATAGCACTACTGTTTTCTTAACTGGTATGATAGCTATGACAAAGTGATCATAGAAATGACTTAACTATTCAGTGAATATTAATAAAGATAAATAAAAAATCTAGTAGGGTGGTGACCTCACTAAGATTATTCACATGTTCACTAGGACAACTATATAATTATAAGTCTTCTTCACAACTTTACATTTAACCCATGCAACAGAGAAAGATCTACAGAAAATATTGCATCAATCGCTGTGTTTTTTATGTCTGTAGCACAGTCATAGCCATGTAAGTCTCAGAATATTAGAAAGACAAGATGGGTGAGGCAATATCAGGTACTGGACCACTTCAGGCGAGTTCCATTATTTTCCCTAGATACATGCAGGGGCAGGTTGCGAGAGGCTGTATGCTCCTCGCTTGGCCATCTCAGCCTGGGGATTGCTCAGCAGCCTGTGCACCTGGGTGCACATGGAGCACCAGTTCAGAGCAGACAGCCCCGTGAGGCTCTCACACAGGAACCTCACACTCCTTCTCACAATGTTCTTGCACAAGCCTGCCTTACTCTGGACTCCATGGTGGGACACCTTCCCACCTGAAGCCACCACTAAGGAGGCTGGTGTCAGGGAAACACACATCAGTGCTGCACATGGTCATGCTCACACTCTTGGGGCAGCACAAGTGCGCGAGGCAGAGGACACTGATCCCCTGCAGGGGAACCTGCCCGGGAAAAGAAGTGGAGGGGACCCCAGTACCACCCTCCCCAGCAAGTCTCGTTTTGGTCAGCATTGAGCTCCTGGTGGTCCTCCTCAAGTTCCTATTCATGGAATGGAGGAAGTCCAGGTGTTCCCGCTCTAAGTAGTCATGGGGTCGCTGCACCTGTGGCTCTCGCGGGGTTGGGAGGATAATGTGGGAGGTGGTGGACACGTCTCACTTGCAGCTGGCCCAGCTCTGAATATCTTCCCCCCCCCTCCTCCAGCAGGCAGGGATAGAAGTCCTTTCCCTGTGGCACGCAGCCACTGCCAGACCTGGCGTGTGACGCAAAGGGACACAGAGGGAAGTCGAGCTGCCCCGTTCCCCGCTCCCACTCTTAGGCTCTTGGACTGGCCAGCATGGGGATAGTGAGGTTTTCCTGGGACATCTGTGCCACAGATGGCCTTGCTCCAAGCACTTCACCCTCATCTGCACTGAAAACTTTTGGTGTCTGCTCATAGATAAGGGCTAGGCTTTGTGCACACTGTCTCCTGGGATGACTGGCCTTTGCTCTTCACAGCTCGGCCAGCTGCAAGTGAGGCGTGTCCACCACCTCCCATATTATCCTCCCAACCCCACGAGAGCCACAGGTGCCAGTGACCCCACGACTACTTGTAGCGGGAACACCTGGACTGCCTCCATTCCATGAACAGCAACTTTGAGGAGGACTACCAGGAGCTCTGTGCTGACGGAGAGCTACGGCACAACATTTGGCAGCAGGTGTCCCGGCACCAGGAGATGATGTGTGCAACATATATGAGTGCTGTCGAGAAGCTGCCCCCCAGCACCTGCTCCCCCAAGTCCTCGCAGCACTTGTCCCCACCCCTGATTTCTCCCCCTAGCCTCCTCTGGGGCCACTGAGGGCCCCACACACCAGGTGGTGGGACCACCAGAGGCAGGTACCAGTCCCAGCCCCATCCCTGAGCCCCTCCTCCCCTATCAGTCCCCCCTCCCAGGGTCTTTCACCAGTCCCTCCCCAGGTATATATTCCTCAAATAAATATACACAACTTTATTGTTTCACAACAAAAAGTCTGGTTTATCTTATTTGCAGGTGAGGGAAGGGGGAGGAAGGTGAATGTATGAACTCTGCATCCATGATATTTTCTACTAGTGGTCTAGGAAATATAACTTTTTTGAATGAGTACCTGAAGGAATACCCCACTAACTTTTTCATTAATATGATATTACTTTGAAATTATACATTCTAATTATATTAAAACTAAATCATCAGGGATAAAAGGTTTTGGAAAAATGCCAAGCTATTTATTTTAATAGTGCCATTTTTAATTTATGCAGTAAACTAAACTGAAGTTAAAAATAAAAGAGATCTTATGTTCATTAAAGGGCAATTCATCAAAAATTCTTGGCTCCTTTGGGCCATTAATGCTCCAGAACTTGTCAACCACAGAGTCTAGTCACAATGTCCCTCTCAGTTCTTTGGCACAGGCCTTGGGGAAGTTAGCCACTCACTCACTACACTCACATTTACACTTGAAGGCTCAAATCATGCCTTCCCATTATGGCTATAGAAGGAAGGTAATGAACTTCCATTAGGTCAACTGAGTTCTCTGCTGTGTTTACAGAAACAGAGATCTCTTCAAACTAATTGTCCTCTATCTTCAATACTCCATCTACAAAGCACTTTTAAGTGACATACAAACTGCCATTGAAACAGTTGAGGAGTGTAGAGCATGTACGTGTTAGAGAAAGAAAATATTATGCAGGAAACCACTCTCTATTTACTCTTAAAATGACTGGCAATTTGGCACATAGATCCAGCTTGACATTAACAGCTTCCATTGCAGTTAATTTTGCCTTCAGCTGGATGAAATAGCCTTTGAGTTTCCAGAGGACCTAGATCAGGAAAGGAGTGGAATGCACTGGACAAACATATTTACACTCCTGTCACCCTACTGTGAATAAGGTAGCTGAAGCCGACGTACTTAGGTCTGTTTACCACAGTATCTTTACAGTGGTAAGAGAACAACTGGAGCTCTTGAGTTGACTCTGCCTACTCTTATCATTTTTGTGGAGTACAGGAGTCAGCAGGAGAGCGCTTGGTGGTCGATTTATTGCATCTATACTAGATTAAGTAAATTGACCCCTACTGGCTCAATCACTGCTGATCCAGCAGATAGTGAAGACATACCCTGAGTCATAATTCCTTCCTGGTGCTCATCTTGTGGTAGTGCATCTACTCACCTCTCCCACAAAGGATTGTGCCTAAAAGCCCAATCTAATCCATTTGTTATACAGGTTGTATCTCCCTTAACTGGGACTCCATGTTCTGGCAACAACCGCGGTCCGGCATGGACCAGAGATGTTTCTGAACCACAGAGCTCAGAAACAAGGAGGTCTGGCAATGGGACAGGAGCACCATAGGGCGTACCGGTGACTCAGCCAGGAGTCCAGAGTTGGGGTGTGTGTGTACGAGGAGCACAGTAGGGAGTTCTGGCCCCAGCGCAGCTCCCTGGCCCTGGGGGCTGGGGAGCTCCAGCCCGGCAGTAGCCGGGAAGCTCCAGCTGTGGATAGCTCTGGCCCCATCCCCAGCCACAGAGCTCTGGCCCCAGCTCCATTCTGGCTTCAGTGGCCTGGGACCTCCAGCCCCAGCCCCACCGGTAGCTAGGAAGCTCCGGCCCTGGCCACAGAGCTCTAGCCCCAGTTGCGGAGCTCTAGCCATGGTGCTCGGGCCTCAGCAGCAGCAGGGCAGTGACATCTAGAGAGTCCTGGAGGACTGAGGCAACAGCAGGGGCTGGCTGGAGGTAGCAAAGGCCATGAGGGGCAGGATCTTCCCTGGTCCAGCAAATCCCCTTGTTCAGGACCAGTCAGATCCTATGGGTGCCAGATCAGCAAGGTCCAACCTGTATTATACACACATATATACAGTCACAATTCACATGTATTACTAAATATATATCGTTAGTCTAGCACTCTCTGGTTTGGCAATATCCGTGGTCCAGTATGATTTTAGTTATCCGGATGTCCACTTATCAGGGGTGTAGAAAGTTTCCTGCAGTCCATAAAGATTGTTTACAGCCACCAGTCCTGGTTCTCAATGTTCTGTGCTGTCATTTAGCTCTAATTTACCTCTCAGGCTATGTCTACACTGCTGTTCTTTTTCGGAAAAAGGTACGCAAATTGTGAACCACAATTTGCGTACCCTTTTCCGATTCTTTTCTGAGATGAGGCTTTCCTGACATTTGGATCGTCTACATGGCCAAATGTGGGAAAAACCTCCTCTTTTGGAAAAGCCCTTATTCCTTATAAAATGAGGAATACAGATCTTCCAAAAGAACATGCCCCCTTTTTCAGAAACTGATCTGAAAAAGTGGACACGTTCCCTGGAAGCAGCCTCTATTATCATGGCAGCAGCCCCTGTCTGTGGGGAGTCCAAGCTCACCGCAGACAGAGGCTGTTCTGTATCAGAGGCAGCAGCACAGGGCATCAGGCAGTCGGTCTGCGAGGGGAGCTGGTTTTTAAACTGGCTCCTCTCGTGGACCAGATCCCACCTGCTACTCCCCGCTGCTGCCTCTGATAAAGAGGCCGCAGCGCAGGTTGGCAGGAGGCTCCCCTGGGAGTGGTGCCGGAGCGCAGTGGCTGCTGGCCATGCCCCCACGGCCTATCAAATAGTTATGTAACCAATAATATTTTATGTGGTTAAATGACTATTCAATGACATGATATCTACCGGGAAGGGGTGGGGCCTCCGCTGGGTAGCCATCCCTCAGCACCATATGGACCATGCTGTGCTTCCCCCAGCCAGGCCTCAGTGCTGCCTGGACTGATACGCAAGAGGCTCTGGTGGTAATTTAAAGAGCATGGAGCCTCAGGCTCTTTTAAATCACTGGACCCCAGGGCAGTGATTTGTCCCTCTTTGTCCCTCTCCCCAACCATTGGCAGCCCTGACTATTAGCATTTCAGAAGAATTGCCATTTCTTTCATTTTAACAGTGGATGGAATTCTCCACAAACAAATATTAACAAATCCCCGGACCAGGTGTATAATGATAAATGTGCTATTTCATCAGCAGCTCATTCACTAATAGCGTAATTTTAAAAGTGTTATTACCACAGAAAAGATTAAGAATTACATTAATTTAGTCCAAAGTAAAATTCATAGGAATTTTAAAGGACCCAGGCAACTCTACTAGTTTCCCCATGAGGAATTTCCTTTCTTTCAATCCCAAGTAGTATTTCTGGCCACGTGAAGACAGCAATGCCTCTCATATCCTCAAAGATTAGGGATGAAAGAGAAACATCACCTCATTTCTGATAAAGTTTGCAGATGCACAGATTGGGGGAAGGATAAATAATGAAGAGGATACCTCACGGATACAAAGTGATCTGGACCATTTGGAAAGCTGGGCACAAGCAAACAAAGAAGATGAATTGCATAAGGACAAATGTGAAGTTATATAACTAATAAAAAAAAGTAGGCCACACTTACAAGAGGAAGGAGTCGACCTTGGGAAGCAGTGACTCCAAAAAAGGCATGGGGGACTTAGTCTTTAATCAGCTGATGATGAGCTGCAGGAGCCACTGGGACTAATGCAATTCCTGGATGTATATCTAATGCTGACAGGTAAAACCGAACATGGGACCTCTGGAGCTTCATGCATAAGCCTCTACAGCTTGAGCTAAAAGCCAGCAGGCTCTCAGCTAAGGCTGTAGGGCACACTCATTTTTCCTCTCTGTAAGTGGTATAAGTGCCACTATAAGAGAAAATACTCCACACCCAGAAGGTGTGTGGGTTACATATAAATAGGGGAATGCAGAATAGAAGTAGAGAGGTTCTCATTTCTGTATCTGGCACTGTTGCAGCCACTACTGAAATACTATGTCCAGTTCTGGGTTTCACAATTCAAGAAGAACGATGAAAAGTTTAAAGAGCTATGAGAATGAATAAAGAACAGGAAACATGCCTTCTAGTGACTGAGCTCCTTGAGTTTATATTAAAGAGTAAGGTGACCTGATCACAATCTGTAGGGCCTGGTTCTACAATAGGACTTTACATCAACTTTAGCCCTATACAGTCAATTTTTCTAAGTGATGCATCCACACTACTAAGCCTGTCACGTCGACATTAAGAGCCACAGAAATCGATTTCAGTACTCCTGCTTTTCACGAGGAGTAACACTATTCCCGACCTTGCATGATTGAATTTACGCTACTGTAGATGCAGTGTTGCTGGAAAGTCCATGCTATTGGCCTCTGGGAGGCCTCCTACAGCTTCCTGCTCTGACCACTCTGGCCAGCGCTTGTGCCTCTATTGCATTCCCTTGGTGAGCACAAAAAGCCATGGGAACAAGTACAAGGGCTTTTCCCGTGTAGCCAGCACTGGGAGCCCATTCTTGAACGAGCAGCATAGCACAGCACATGGAGATGACTTCAACTAATCCAACCAACAGTGTGACGACTTTCTGAACTTCTCCTCCCATGGGTTCCAGTTCCGAGGGGCACAGAAGAGCACCAGAGTGGAGTGTCCAGGAGATCTTGGATCTCATCAATGTATGAGATCCAATGTGACTCCATCCTCATTGAGCTCTGAACCGGCAAGTAGAATGCTGAGATTTATAGTTGGATCACAGGCTGGCTGGGGGCTAAAGGCTATTCCAGGAACATCCAGCAATGCAGAGCGCAAATCAAGGAGCTGCACCAGTCCTACCATAAGGCGAAGGAAGAAAGTGGATAGGCTGGTGTAGTACATTACATGTGCTGCTTCTATGACCAGCTGGATGATATTTTGGGGGGCGGCTAGTGTCCGCAGTGTGACCGTGAAGTCTGGCTAAGACATGACTGGCATCTGCCTGGAGTACACTGTGGTGGGAGAGGGGCAGGAGGAGACTAGACAGCTGGTGTTCAACAAAAGTCAGGAGCCGTTCTTGATGATGGAACCAGTTCTCCCACGATGTCTCCAAATCCAGCACTGACCCCAGGGAGGGTACCTCTAGTGAGTTCACAACTGGGTTTGTGGTCCAGCACACTCTGTGCCTACATGGCTCAGGGGGCCCAGAACAGCATATTCATGTGTCTGTAGGTGGAGCGGGAGTCTTGTCTGCACAGCCCCAGGAAGCTCTCACATAGGAACTCCTTAATCCTTCTCACAATGTTTTTGAGGAGGCTAGCCATATGTCCTCTGCGGTAGGACACCTTCCCACGCCAAGCCATCAGTAAGTGGTCTGGTGACATTGAACCAAAAAACACTGAAGCATAAGGCCCAGGTTTATGGCCACATTCAGTCAGCATACACTCCCCAACACTCAGTGTGATTCAGAAAATACTGATATCTCACATGGCATCCTGCATGAAGGAGGAGGGGAACCTATTAGTACTGTCCCTGGGAGGCTGCATGTGCTGGACACACATGCTCTCCCTCGACTCCCAGGGGCAGGAAAGCAAGCAGTGTCCCCGGGGGACACAGCAGGAAGCAAACCCACCCCTTCCCTCCTCTCTCATCCGAGGGCTCCTGCCCTGGCTAGGAAAGTAGCACTGTCCCAGGAAGCTACATGTGCTGGACCCAGCATGTACTGGACACAACAGCAAGCTGCCCTCTCCCACTCCCCCTCCTCCCACCTGCAGGATCCTGCCCTTGCTGACACTTTACCATGTCTGCCTGCCTCCAGACCAAGTGCATCCCAATGCTCCCCTGAGAAGTCTGTGCACCTACTTTAAAGTGCCCGCTTTAAAGCAAACATTTGGCCTTGCATGGAACATATCTCCTTTGTCTTTACAGAGACCTTCAATGTAGGCTAAGAGAGTAGGGGTAGGCTTAACGCAATGTACCTGCTAGGAATGTAAGCAAGTAGTTGGCTAATTAACTACCCAATAAGCCTGGGTTTATCCGGTAGTCAAGCTGACTACTTGCATTCCCCCCCTTGCTGCAAGGGGAAGAGGGAAGCAGGAGCCAGTGCTGGGGGGAGCCATCTCTGTGGTGCCACCTGCCCTCCCCACTGCTGCCTCTACCACAGGCAGCAGCGTGGGGGTGGCGGGGTGTCAGGTGAGGGTGCTGTGAAGCAGACTCTGTCTGCAGTGGGCCCAGGCTCACCATAGGCAGCTCCTGTACACGAGGGGATCCCACTTGTCTGCCTGGCTCCTACTGCCTTTTAAATTACAGAGTCACAATGGGGTTTGGTCCTAGCATGAGCTGGGACTGAGCTGGCTGCTTTTCCCCCTATCGACTAATTGAGTAGTCGATAAAAATTCTATCAACTACTCAATTAGTAAATTAACCTAATTTTAACATCCCTAGTTCTTGCTGTAATGTCTGCCCTTATAACTTTTCTTTGCAGCTGGGCCAGCAATCAGCTCAGTGTGAATGCCATGTCTTCCAGCATCTGCCCACCTGGTGCAGATCCACAGGTGAAAATGCATGAGAGAGGAGATGTTCCAAGATGCATGCACTACATTATGGTGGAGATGCAGGCAGAGCAGCAGGCCAGATTGCAGAGTGCCAGGAGAGGAGAGCCACCAATGAGAAGCTCAAGAGACAGCACGAGACCATGTTCACTTCTCTGACCGCTGTGATGGAGCGTGTGGCATTCTGTCTGGAGAGAGCCTTCTTCCAGAATCCTGCTTGCCCCGATGAAACCGCTGGTCCCTCCTCCATCACCCCCTGGCATCCACCCCCAGGATCTCCAGGGCTGCAGAAGCCCCAGGACACAAGGAGGGAGGACTTCAGGGGAGCTGAACGCTCCAGGCCCTCGGGAGGCAGAAGTCAGTCCCACTCTTGTTCCTGAGCCTCCTTTCCCCTTCTAGTTACCAGTTCTTCCATTTCCCTACTGTTTTCCCCTAATAAACATGAATGTTCATTGAACAATGGAATCTTTAAAGCTTGAACTGCAGGGATGGAGTGGAGGGTTAAAGGGAAACACAGGGAGTGCAGAGACAAACTGTGGAGACCCACATGGCAGAATCTCAAAAGAGGCCTTGTATAGAATTGTCCTTTAAGGCCTCTCTGATTCGCACTGCCCCTTGCTGTGCTTTCCTGCTCACACTGGTGTCTGGCTGCTCAAAGTCTCTGGCAATGTGCTCTGCCAGATAAGCTTCTTCCTTGCTCTTGCACAGATTATGGAGCACACAACATGCTGCCACCCCAAAGGGAAGGTTGTGTTCTCTGATGTCCAGCCAAGTGAGAAAACTCCTGAACCTTCCAAAGGCACATTCCACCACCATTCTGCACCTACTCAGCCTATTATTGAACTCCTTCTTTCTGGGGTTCAGGCTGCCTGTGTACAGCTTCATGAGCCGTGGGTCACTATTGGCATTTCCACCTCTTCAACTCTGATTGTCTGGTTGGGGAAAAAAGTTCCAGTATGAATCTTTCAGAATAGGCAGGAGTTCCAAAAAACGTGGGTGTCATGCACCTTTCCCGACTGCCCCATGGTGATGTCAGAGAAATGGCCCTTGTGATCCATGAGTGCCTGCAGCACCATAAAGAAGTACCCCTTGCAGTTGATGTACTCGGTGGCAAGGTGTCCGGGGGTCAAGATGGGGATGTGCGTGCCATCTATGGTGCCACCACAGTTAGAGAAGCCCATCTCAGCAAAGCCATACACTATGGTCTCCATGTTTCCCAGAGTCACAATCCTCCATAGCAGAATAGTTATTGATGGCCTTGGCTACTTGCATGACAATAGCCCCCACTGTATATTTCCTCACTCTGAACTGATTCCTGACTGACTGGTTGCTGTCTGGCATTGTAAGCTTACATAGGGTAATTGCCACATGCTTCTCCATGGTCAGAGCGGGTTCCATTCAGATATTCTAGGGCCTCAGGGCAGGGGAAAGCCATTCACACCATTCCAGGAACGTGGCCTTCTGCATGCAAAAGCTCTGCAGCCACAGCTGATCATCCCAAGTGTGCCTCACAATGCATTCCCACCAATCTGAGCTTGTCTCGTGTCACCGGAACCGCCATTCCACTGTGTTCAGAGGATTGACTGGCGGGTGCACTAGCATGAGCACCAGGCCTCACCTGAGCAGCGCCTCCATGCCACACTGAGCTTCACCTTTGTCCTCTTCCTGGTGGAGCGACATCTGTATGCTGTCAATGTACAGTGCTGTGAGGTGCACCATGACACACATGAGCATGACAATGCTTTCCTGCCAACGAGGCCCCATGCTCACGCTGCTATGGCATCCACATATGCAACCAGGGCATACTGCCTCCCCTCTATCTCATGCCCAGGGGAAGGGACTAGATGAGTGCATTATGGGACACTCGTGACATGTGCCCCAAACACCTGCTACAGAATTCTGGACCCAGCGGACACCATGAGCATAGCCCAGAAAGCAAAGTTGTCCCTGGTGCCTCACTCTTTGAGTGAATGGAAGGCTCTCTAATGGGGACGTGCTACTTCGGACTACATGCAGTTCTTCCCTTCAGTGAGGACACAGACTTTTGACATCGCAAAATTGGATGGTAGGAAATTGACCATATTAGATTCGACCTTATCCTATAGTGTAGGCATGCCCTAGGTGTCCACATGGAGAACAAAAAATTGAGAATGGGTCTTTGAGAATGGGGTCCTTCAAACTTGCAGACAAAAGTATAACAAGATCCAAAGGCCTACTGTTGTTCTCATTCCCTATAAACTGTCTACTTTTTAAAGCTATTTTAGATATTTGTCCTTAGATGAGACCTCATTTCTGTAGGGACTGTAGTTTCTTGGATATCTGCACCTAGCTTATTGTCTTTGCTATCATAATTTAAAATATTTGTTTATCAATTTCTTTTGAAGAGGCTTAATAAATCACTTATTACACTGAGTTCATTGGCAACTTTTGAATCCCCCCTCCCAAAGGAAGAAATTATTTGAAAAGTAAGATTGAAATCCTACCAAGAAAGATGCTTATTAATATAGCCAGCTGAATGCATGACCCCCCACCCTTTGGAGTGTGGCTGTTCGGACATAAACACCTGTCTTTCCCCTTGTTTTGTACCTCTAGCTCTCTCTCAGCTAAAACTTGACTCGTTCCTGTTAAGCAAATGCAGTCTAGACAGGTTATGTTAATCGAGTTTCCTGTTAAAGCTAGGCACGTATTTTAAAGATGTTAAGCTGATGCAGTTTAGATAATTTCTGTTAGCTAAGCAAATGTGGTTTAAGTAGCTTCCTCTCGTGTCAAAAGGTCTCTATAATGTTACATGTTTTGCAATTGTATTCCTGCTTATGAATATGTATAAGTGCATGGGGAAGTGTGAGTGAGAAACATCCAATCACAAGGCAGTCCAGCTCTCTGTGAGCATTTAAGGCAAGGAAGAGCTCTGCAGGTGTATAAATTAACATGATGGGCAGCCAGGGCTCTCTCTCTCTCCAGACAAAATGTAACATCACAGCAGAAACCTGGGACTGGCCCAGAGAAGAAAGCCCTCCTGCAAATCTGAAGGGATCTCCAGGGATCACTGTGGCCTTGCAGTCGATCTCCAGGAAGCTGTTGCCTGACTAGCTCCAGCTGCCTGTGAAATTGGAAGAAATCTACGCCACACCTGTAGCCTGCCTCCAGACTGCTAGTATGAATGTGATACATGTGTGAGTATTACCATACCCTTAAGAATTTACATCGATAAACAACCTTCAGCACTGTTTCAGTTAACCTTTTGTCTGAATTCATTCCTCAGCTGGTCTGGGGATGGGCAACAATTAAAAACTATTTTGTTTGCTCATGTTTCAGTACTAAACATCACAGTAAAGAGCTATTGTACATCATAAAATAGATTCCATCTGTATTTAAGATTCCAAATAAAACCAATGCTAACCACTCATGCTAATGCTAAGTTAGCATTAGAATTCAGATCAGAAACATGTTGTGTTATAAATGGCAGTGTACAAACAATTCAACATGAAAAGTGAAACCCCTCAGGGCTTTCATTCATTTCTCAGTAAGAAGTTTCTATAATTGTAGGTTCCTATGTTCTTGTAATTTCACCAGTCATAACACCCAAAATTCCTCATTTTTCCTTCCTACAAACTCTTCATTAGAACATTGATCTATGAAGAATACCTGCCAAAAATGAAAAATCAAACATTGTATGGAAACTGATAATAATACATGAGAATAAGAGCTTTGTTTGCTAAAAGAAGAATTCAGGATTCTTATGGAAAGAGTTCTAAATTCCCCACTCCTCCCTTTTATATTTCATAGTACTAATTTTTAGTTAGTTATATTCTGATCTGAAAGAAACACATAGAATATATATATATAAACACTAAGGTATGTCTATACAGCAGCATTATCTTGGAATAACTGATATTATTCTGAAATAACAAAATGTGCATCTCCACAGAAAGCCATTATTTTGAAATAATGTTGAGATGGAGGACTTCTTACTCCGATTTTTGGTAGCTTATGTGAAACCCGAGGTCGAGCAAGAGAGAGATGGTTATGTTGACCATTCCCTGGGTTCCCTGAAATGATACGTCCTCTATGAGGCAGTAATTGAAGTATGGGAATATTATTACTCCCTGACAGTGGAGGTATGCAGTTACTACAGCCAGAGTCTTTGAAAAAACTCTCAGAGCTGTCAAAAGGCTGAATGGGAGAATGTGGTATTGATAGTGTTGGTTGCCGACTATGAAGTGTAAAAAGCGTCAGTGCACCAGATTAATCGTGATGTGGACATACATATCCTGTAGGTTGAGAGCTGAGAGCCAATCCCTGTGATCCAATGCAAGTATAATTGTTGCTAGCGTCACCATCTTGAACTTTCTGTATGTTACATACTTGTTGAATTTTCTTAGGTCTAAAATGGGCCTCCATCCATTGTTTTTCTTCTGTGTTAGCAAATACTTTGAGTAGAAGTTCCTTCCCTGGAAAGCCCTGGCACTGACTCTATCACTCCTATTTGTAGGAGGTGTTGGACCTCCTGTTGGAGCAAGACCTCATGAGAGGGATCTCTGAAGAGGGACAGGGAGGGGAAGGGGGTAGAGGGAAGGGAAATGAAAGAGACGGAGTAGCCCATTTTGATGACCTCTAGTACCCATAGGTCTGATATAATCCGCAGCCATTGATGAAGAAAGAACTGTAGACGATGGGTGAATTGAAGATGGGTAGATGATGGTGTCACTGCTGCAGGGATTTCTCTCTGGCTCTTAACCAAACCTTCAAATCTGTTGCTTGGAGGATGAAGGTTTGGGTAGTTGTGGATTGCTAGTGACATTGAGTTCTGCATCTCTGCGGTCTGTGCTTCTCCCTGAAGTCGTATCGAGATAGTTGCCTTTACGACTCCCTAGGTCTGGGATAACTTGTACCTGAGCCTCTTGTTAGGTGATGTATACATGCCTAGGGCTTGTAATGTGGTTTGGGAGTTCTTCATGGAGTGTAGAACTTCATCCATTTTGGCTGCAAAAAGGTAGGTTTTATCGAAGGGGAGATCTTTCACCTTCTGCTTCAACTCCCTAGGTATGCCCAAATGAGGAGTAACATTAGTTTGGTTCGAACTAATGCATCCCGGCGCGCACTTTCACTTTTGAAACAGCTGTTGAACGGAGTAACGTGCCGGCGAGATCATGCTAATGAAGCGTGGGATATTTAAATCCCCGCTTCATTCGCAATTTCGGTCGCCTACATTTGCATCCCTAGTTCGAACTAGGGAGCAAGTGTAAACGTACCCTCAAAGAAGAAAATAGAGTTGTTACCTGATTAAAATCCATATTAGTCCTTGTTTGGTATACCCAGAGCAAATTTTTAAAAAAGAAGTTAAAAAGGTTTAACTGCTCATCCAGACAAAGAAGAGAACTTTAACCCACACAATCCCTTTGCTGATAGTGTGTGGCTACCACATGGCTATTTCTTTGTATGGAGAGTTCCATCCTGAGAGCTTACACTCTGAAGAGTCAAAATACTGAGTACATTAGTACCTTTCTGCCATAACACAGCTCCCATTCAATTCAGAGGAAGTTAAGTCAAAGTATCTGAAGGCAGCACCGGGTCCCATGAGCTAAGTAGTGCACAAAAGCCCGGAAACAATTAGTTTTTCTACATGCAAATCATTGCTTTACTTTCCCTTTTTTGTAAACTTGAGACTATCTCTGCATGACGGTCAGAAACACTGTTCTTAATATAACCAACCACCTTAAAGCATTGACAGAGGGGGTGTCTGGGATTAGGAATGGAAAGAGATGCAGCTCTGCAATAGAAAATACACTCAATTTCAAATGGAGTGCTGTTACACGAAAAACCAACTACATAGTTTTTGTCCACCTAATAATTCCCCACGATTAGCATAACTGATGCATATCATTTTAGAAAATAATCCATACCCAGCAATTAAAAGTAAGACAATCTTTGCTTGGTCACTATGTTTTTGTGGAATAAAATAAAACACTGTTTATTTTATTTTAAGTAGATTGTGTTCTACACAATTTGGACTTCCCATGTTGAAGATAATCCAGATAAATTAAACTACAGACAGCTTACAAGACAAAGAAGCATGCCATATCACTAAGACACCTGTCTTTGAGCAAGAGAAAGTCAAAAGGACAAACAAATAAAAACCCCATGTCAAGGCAAGTTAAGAAAAGATACAAAGTAAATATTCTGAATGTATACTGGTTTTAGAAAATTTTTATCAGAAAAAAGTTGTTTGGTTTATTCTCCTTTCATGTAAATTAAAATAATTTAAATCTAATTATTTAGTAATAACCTAGAGTGACTCAAATAGTGTATTGATCTGACAAATGTGATGTAAGAGGTCACAGTGAATTCTGACACCTAGTTATCTTCTCAATTTATTTTCAGCAAAAGAGCTCTCTGACCCCCAGCAATTCTTGTCTTGCCTACATCCATGTAGCACAAATGCAGTATAAGTTTAAGCTGTAACTTACACAATATATAAATTGTACTTGTGCTTTCATAATGATCTTTTGCATAGTTCTTCTCTGAGTTGTGGTCAGAACTGGATCAGAAGTGACTGAAAATAGAGCAAGTAAAATTGTTCTGTACTTGTTCTTTTTGCTCCCTTGTAAAACAGAACCTTACATATTAAAGAGAATACTGGAATGTACATGTGTGCCAGACAGAATTAGTTTATTTTTTGTAAGATATGAATCATGGCATTAGAATTTTTGCCACTGAAAAAGTTATGTGATTGTGGTATGTGAGGTTTCTTATAAACAACAGCCATCTTGTAATAGTACTTTACAAGTTCAAAGTATTTTACTGTAATCATGTCAGCCCACCATGTAGTTTGTTGTTATTGTTGTTGTTTTAAAATGGAAAAACAGAAACAGACATCAAACGATTTTTGCAAGGCCATATAGGTAGTCATTGATATAGGAAGGATTAATATCCAAGATTTCCTAACTGATAATCCTATGTTGTTTTTTTCTACACTGGTGTTTCCCAAATCAATGTATAGTGTGGGATGCAAACAACTATATGGAGAGATGAGGTGAATAAGGGAGTGCAGAGATATACCTCTCAATTTTTCTTCAAAGCTTGTTTGTTTTTTTGTTTTTCAATAAACCCTTTAGTTATTGTTGTGAAAAAAAACCCTTCACAGCCGAAGTGCAAAGGCAGCACAAGTTTTCTTTTAATGGGAAAAAATTAGATGGGTTGAGAACAGTGGGATCCTTATGGGGAGGAGGTGAGGGCACTGGAGTGAAATGGCTGAAAAAGACTGATGACAGTTCCCGTACTTCTAGAAAAAGTATCTCAAAATGGGCCAGAATATTATCTGCCTTTGTTGTAAATCTGAGGAAGCATCATTAAATTACACTGATGCAGATCCAGCCAACTGAGAATTTGGAAGTATTTATATTAAAAATTAATATTCCCTAAAGTTACATCCTTTTCCATGGCATAATTCCCATGACTGTCAGAATTACCTTACCTGTGTTTAATTCTGCATCTCTATTACCTCAGGAAGCCTCCTGCCTGAAAGGTTGTAGCAACATGACTCCTGAGGATAACCCACAGCACAGTGTTTTGGGGGTAAGGTTGCTAGTTGTGGTTGGCTTAATTCCTGGCATTTTCATCACACGACATTATCTTATTTTTTACTAGAAGTTTTACCAGATGTTGGTCAGGTCCTTAACTCAGTTTAATTTTTACTTTTCTTCCTTTAAATCATTGCTCTGGAGTGGGGCTGAGGGTTAGGGGTTCAGTATGCAGGCTGCCCAGGGTACAGACGACTGATCCTGCCCTCTCTCACTGCAGCATCTGGGGGACAGGTGAGAAGTGCTTCTCCATGGCCCTGCAGCTTCAGTAGGCACAGCTGGGAGGGGTGCACATCCCCTGGCTGAGGCAGGTCCAGGTTCATCGGCCCCTTGTGGTCCACAGCCAGAGTGAGGAATGCAGCAGACTGTGCATTTTCCCCAGGCTCTTTGACGAAGGTGAACAGTCAACAATGTTTGCGTACAAATTCAGGAGTGCGTAGCTTCAGCCCATTCCTTCCCGCCTGAGGGATGGGAGACTAAGGGCTGAAGGAGTCCAGGATGGGAGGGCACGCACACCCCCTTTCACCTGGCTGGTGATTCTGTTTTGTATCGTTTTATGAGAGCAATCCCATTTCAGGCACATTCCATTTTCCTAGCACAAACAAACCCTTACCTTACTTTGAATTTATAAGAGGAAGCTGCATACCAAATTTGGTGGTCCTAGTGATTACCATTTAGGAGCAGCTCTTGAACAGACAGACCAACTTTTCTCAGACATATAGTAGATCCCTGGAGATTCCAGGACAATTCTGGAGGGCTGGCAACCCTAGTTAGAGAGCAAAAACAGAGACACTAAACTTCTGCTAATACTGCTGGATTTTTGCTTCGGTCTTGAGATATCTTATCCACAGCTTCAGAGAGCTAAACCCCCTATCTGCTCTGCTGGGAGGCAACTCTTCACTCAGAACAATTGAAAGGAATCTTTGTGAGGTGCACAGGAGAATTCTCAGTGAAGTTTTGTCTTTGTCCTTGATTTTCCACTGCAATGGAATAGAATGGCATGGCCCTTAGTCATCTAACAGGATTCTGGCATATTCTCATTTCACTGAGTAGCGGAATTACAGTCTGTTTCCTGGAAAATCCATAGCTGAGAAATTACTTCACAGAGCAAGGTTTCTGTGACCTATCTTAAGAATTCATAGCCAGAGACCCAACTTGTTGCTTGCACACTTAAGGAGAGATGAGGTAATGACAAAACACGTGACCTGGAGGCCAACCCACTCACCAGGTAATGTCATGCTAAAGGCTCAAGCCCAAACTGACCAGTTACAGCAACCTTAGACCATAAGCATAATTTAAATCCCCAAAGCAGGCCTCTGGGTATCAGATGGAAGGTGGAAATATGACATACAGCCTGTTGGGAAAAATACCTTCCAAGCTCCAGACAAAACCTGATCATTAGACCCTAGCCCCGCAGCATCATAAGAGATCTAGTACACTTGGCAAGAGTGAACAAAACAGGAGCAAAGAGAAGCAGACCCCAGTTCTGGCAGGAGAGAGCTAGTCATTTGCCCCATCATGCCCTCTCCCTCACTTTTGTCCAACGGCAGCAGGAGTGGATAGGGAGGAATCCTAGCATTTGGATGCCATGTGAGATTGACATGGATACAGGAGTCACATCTCTATAGAATCATCTTCACATGTTAGAATGTCTTTCCGACAGAGCACCTTTGCTCACTACATCCTGTTTGAAGGATCTCATTACGGACATATCCCAAACACTTAAGAAACTTTCTTTTGTAGAAAACTTAGCTCCCTAACAATAGTATTCAGAATTTCCTTCTTATACAGATGTGCATTTCCAAAGTGATTCACATTCATTAACTAATGAAATCTCACATCATTTCAGCTATGATCAAACACAACTCCCATTTTAGAGAGGTGGAAGTGCATAGAGTGTTTAAGTGACTTTTTCAAAACCACACAGTCATTCAGTAGTAAAGCTGGGATTTTAATTCTGATGCTCCTGGTTCCCAATGCTATGTTTAATATTCTGGACCATGCTCTGCCATTCAGATTGCATTCATGTTTCTATTACATATTCTACATATCTATTTTCAGCTGTACCATATAACATAGGATTAGAGATAGTTGCCTTAGGTCATACAATAAGATGAACAATGAAAAGTCATTCCAAAATTTCAAGCTTAGACATTTATAGATTTCAGCCCCAGGTAATAAGCAGATACGTGCTACTAAAATGAAACCTGCAATCTAAAGGCTAAAGGAACAATCCTGAATTCAATTGATTATAGAGTAGTTTGTTTGCTTGTTTTGCATCTGCATAATAGTGATTACTTCTGCTGAACTGGGCGATGGATCACTTTTCTTTTCCCTCTATTTCCCAGTTTTATTCAGGAACTTAATTATTTCTGACCTCATTGACCTGTTTTCGCTTAGCATATTAATTTGTTAATTGGTGGTTGACTCAACAATATTGGGCTTCTAGAATTCTTCAGCAGTAAGTTTCTACGGCTATGTCTACACTACGGGGCCTTATCGGAAAAAGATACTCAAATTGCACTCAGCAATTTGCGTACCTTTCTCCGATATTTTTTTTGGAAGAGGCTTTTCTGAAATTTGGCCCGCCTATACTGGGCCAAATTTTGGAAAAAAGCCCTCTTTTGGAAGAGCCCTTCTTCCTCGTGGGAGGGCTTCCGAAAGAGCATGTCTGTTCTTCCAGAAAAAAAGCGTTCCCTGGACCCCGTAGTCTAGACATAGACTAAAAGAGATTTGAATTTTCCTTATCTCATGGCCAAATCTGCCCTATGAGCTGTCACATCTCAGCAAAGTGAGAATAGAATTAGTACTTTCTCGTCATTTATACTGCTTGATAATTAAGGGGGCTCAAAAGGCATCGGTTGGAAAGTGGGATATAATTTAACTGCTGAAAATTGTCACATCCAAGATTTTATTTTAGGTTCAGTTTTGAAAGGTATTGGATGGATTTTCATACATTTCACAAAAAAAGGAAGGTAATGGCAACTTCTCCAGTGTGCCTTAAAGTACATTAAATTGGCATCCATCACTATGGTTTGCTTGTTGTTGTGTGAAAAACATTCTGTCATTTAAAAAGAGTATGTGCAAATTACAGAGAATTTAAAAGTTTGGAAAAAAGAATCCATCTTGAATGAACAAAAGTATACTTAATATCAAGTATGATTTTCTGAGAGTGGGATCATTTATCCTATACAATGATCTCCTAAGAAAAGGGGCAGAAGTCCCATCAATTAGCACATTTGAAAACAGACTGTACAAATAAATGGAACAAGACTGTCAAAGAGTCAGGATGCTGGCAGGGTTTTGGTACTGTATTTTCAATATAGGAAAATGGAATATAAAAGTGGAAATCATGCAAGCAAAATAAAGTGTGATAATTTCCCATTAAATTTTTTGACTAAATACATACGTTCCTGTATAATATTTTGATTTAGTCAAGTCAGTATTTTCTGAGGAAAACTGTTTATTTGTAAAGTTCTAGTTACTATCTAATGAGAACTCCTTCAGACATAAAAGGGGCCAAATTTCTATGATATTATGCTAACAATTGAATAGTTCAGATAACCACTGAAAGTGAAAAATGTTAACAATACATTTGCCATGGCACACAAAATATCTGAATGGAAACGGGTATTTGTTATGCAAATTAACTACAAAACTAAACTGCTAACAACACACATGAGTTGTAAGTGGTAAAACAATACCATATTTCTAACTGGTACAATTCAAATTAAATCATCATCATAAAAAAGGTAATTAGTATCACTTCAAGTTTTAAGAGGTAAATTACCATATATACTCATTCATTAGCCCATCCATTTATTAGCCACCCTCCCAAGATGAAAGATAAAAATGGCAAACCGCTATGACCCTTTCATAAGTAGACCCTAAATTTCAGTGGTTGGCAAACTTTGGTTCCCAGCTTGTCAGGGTAAACTACTGGCATATCAGGACATTTTGTGTGCTTGGAGTGTCCACAGGCATAGAGCCCTCAGTTCCCAGTAGCTACTGGGAGCTGAGGGCTCTGTGCCTGGAGACAATCCAAGTTTGCAAAATGTCCTGGGGCACCAGAGGCCTACTTTGATTGGTTGGGAACTGAAGTTTGCCAACTCCTGATCTACAGTGACAAAGTAGACCTGTTGATAAGCAGACCCCCACCTGATGTGTCACTTTTTTACCAAAAAAGTTCAGCTTATGAACAAATATATACAGAATATCCTTTCCTTACATCTGTTGCTGAACTGGCATATACAGTAGACTTATCTTATTTGCCTCTAACTGTTCTAAAATTAATGATGCATTATAGGCAAATGAGGAATTATCATAGCTTACCTTTGCTGACCTTAAGACAAGGCATATCTAATAACACAAAATACTAAAGGGAATACAACACAATGATTTCCCTAAAAATCACAGCAAATAGAAACAGCTCTGAGACATCTTCTCCAACATATATATATATATATATATATATATATATAAACAAACCCTATCTCAGGGGCCTCTGACCATCTTAGAAGAAAACAGACACAGGTAGTTCTCTGCAGTCTTGCCAATGGCAGAGAAGAAAGTTTGGCATTGAGTATTAGGGTTTGCATGGTCAATGATGACTTAGCAAAGATAAGAGTGTGAGTTAGGTCTTGCATTTAGATTTCAAGACAGATCTGTGATCATTCTTATTTCTTGAAGGAGTTTTATAATCGTAGATCAATCAGAGAAGCTCTGTCTTCATATCAATTGACATGAAACTTATTGTAGATTACTTTTGTTGTAGATAACTCAATTGTCCCTGGTTAGGAAGAAAGAAGCGGTCTTTCAGGTAGTATACACTCTGTTGGTTCAGCTATGTGAAGATTAATACCACCCCTTGAACTCAAGTTTGTGTTCATCTGGGATTGGTGCAAGGGACAGAGTCCTTCCAGTATCTGATGCTGCTTAGTAAATGGACTGCTGCATTCTGGAGCAAAGAGCCGTATTTTCACTAGTAACATTTTCTTGCCCAGTACTGTATAGGATTTCACAGTCAGGCCAGAGTAACTCAAGAATGCTGGTACAGTGTCACTGAGGACTTTAGTAGAGTATCACTTGTCAGTGTGGCATGAGGTGATAAATTTAATATTCCTAAATACTTAGAATGGCCATAATCCCCTGGCTTATCTTTTGAAAATGATCCTGGAGCAATGTTCCGTCCTTCAAGTTACTAAAACATGTCTGCTGACAACAGAAAGAAAAACCTCCTGTCAGGTATCTAAGATTTATTCTGCATAGACTTTACTATGTAGAGCTCCAAGAAAAGTTGAGGGAAGGGCAAAAGAGAAAGGCAGCCAGTAAGAGAGAGGGAAATATTAATAGTATATAGAGAAAGAATAGAATTTCTGTTTTAGGGGAAGAATAGAGTTATAGGGATGGAATCCTGCCACAATAAAGTTGATATAAGTTTTGTGTTTGGCTCCAGTGAAATCAGAATATCACCTTAGAAGTTTCTGTTTCTGCAAGAATAGACAGAACACATTTATGTGTGGTGATTTCAGGTAAAGGTATCTTACACATACATTACCAAAAGCTATACATAGTTGTTACTAAAATTCAGCTACGTTAAGGCTAGGTCTACACTGCAATGTTAAATCAGAAAGAGTATCTTTTTCCGATTTATTTTCGAAAGAGCCTCTTTCAAAATTTGGAGTGTCTACATGGTACCAAATGTCGAAAGAAAGTGCTTTTTCAACATATCCCTTATTCCTTGTAGAATGAGGTTTACAGGGATGGCAAAAAAAAAAGCAGATGCGTTCCTTGGATGCGGCATTGCTTTTTCAGGATACTGGAGGTATCCCAAAAAATTAATGCAGTCTAGATGTAGCCTAAGCAATGTTTTCAATATTATTGTCTTTAATTTTATCATTAATCTCATTTCTTGTATGTTAGAATCAAATTTTATATGCATTAGTGGGATACCTCAGACTATTTTTTTTACATTATTTGAAATAAACAGCAACTTGAATTTAAAGGAAAATCTACAAGATTCTTTTCTGTCGCACTTCTGGATTTACTTTATTTAGGTAACTGTTTGCGTTGGATGACAACATGAGTGTGTTTTCCTCAATGCAGAACATAGAGCTTTATAAACTACAGATTCATACAGAAAATTAGATAGTCACTTACCTATTAAAGGTCCTGAATCTGGTACACAATGTTCTAAAAATTGTGTGTGCAATGTCATATTATTTTATGATTTCCAATTTACAAAATTAGAATCAATTAGGACTTTTGCCTAAACACCATACATGACATAATTTTAAATTTACAGTTCTGAATAAATCTGAAGCATATAGGTTTGCCAAAAATGTATTTGTCCATTTTAAACTCAGCAACAATTTGTAACATAGGTTCTGGAATAGAAGAACTCAATCTTTTGATATGAACTTGCTCAATTATCCATAACAAATCTGTGAGGATAATAGCAACCTACTGTTTCTGTAACATTCCTTCAAGCAATACCCCACTGAAAATACTGAAGTGTAGTTGCTTTTTATGATTTTCCTCTCTCGCTCCCTGCCAAATCTCAGGGCATTAAATAGCTTCCCTTCCATCATGTGCCTACATACACTAGGGATGTGATAGTGTACAAAGTTAAATGGTTAACCAATGAGCCTGGGCTCATAGGTTAACCTTCATGTTTACATGCAAGCCCCCACACAATGCTGCCTCTGTATCAGAGGCAGCAGCATGGAGTGGGGGAAAGCAGGTGAGCACCGGCTCCCAGGAACTACCTGCCCCCCACCTCCTCCCACTGCTGCCTCTGAAATTTTTAGTGGTTACATGTTTACATGCAGTGAAGGAGGTGGAACTGCCTGCCCCCTCTCTCTACACTGCTGCCATTGATACAGCGTCAGTAGCACAGGGAAGCAGGTGGGAGCCAGTGCTCGCAAGGAGCCAGCTTTTAAGCAGGCTTCCTGCAAGCACTGGCTCCTGGTGGGTCTCCTGACCCCCCGCACTGCTGCCTCTGTATCAGAGGCAGCAGTGTGAGAGGAGGAAGGCACATAGGCAGCGAGTTATATGGGCTCGTGGTGCCCACGCTCCAGGAATATTCAGAGCCGGGGGCCCTGCTCCACCAGTAGTTGGAGCTGGGTCTCTCCCCTGGCCCTGTCTGGAATGGGCCCTGGCACCCACCGGCCACCCCCTCTCACCCCCGCACGTCCTCCCCCCTGGCCCCAGAGTGTCCCCCCCGGCCCTGGAGCGTCCCTGCCAGAATGAAAGCTGTGCACACAGCCCCGCACTTTAAATTCCCTGGCGGGGGGCACTGTGGGGCGGAGGGAGCGCATGCACGGCATGCTGAAACGCCGCGCAACAGCTGAGAGGGTAGACACCCAGGTGTGGCATGACGTCACGGCCCGGGACTTTAAAACGGTGCAGCCCGGAGTTGCACTGTGCGACCCAGCTCCAGGCCCAGCAAGTGGTCTAAAGCCCCGGAAGCAACTGGGTCCCAATCACAGACTCCAGTACTGCAAACTGGAAGGAAGAAGGTGGGGTGGGGAGGGGGAAAAGTAGGGGGGAGGGGTGGGAGAGGAAGGGGCTTGTGCTGAGGGGAGGGGGGGCAGGTCAGGAGAAGAAAGGGGAAGGTACCAAGGGACAGGGTGGAGGAGACACAAATGCCAGGGGGCCAAGTGGAGACTGAGGAAAAGGGCAGGAGGGGAGGTGTCAGTGGAAGGAGGGACAGGGTGATGCTGGGAGAGGAGAAGGTAAGGGCATTGGGGACTAGAGGGGGGAGGAGGAGGTGCTGGGAGAAGGCTTGAAAGAAGGGGTGGGCATGAGGAAGGCGGGGATGGAGCAAGTCATGTGTGAGGGCACAGGGGCATTAGGGGAACGGGGGGCAGAGGGTGGTGAGGGGGTGGGCATCAGGGAAAAAGAGGGCAAAGGGGGCAGGGGCAGTGAGGGAAGGGGGGCACCAGGAGGGTGCAGGGGTAAGGGAAGGTGCAGGGGATTCTGGGGGTGAAGCAGAAGGGCAGACACCTGCAGGGGAGGGACCAGCACCAGAGGAGAGAGGCAGGGCAAGTGTGTAGAGGAAGGTTTTAGGAGAGAGGATGAGGAGGGGTAGCTCACATGATCAGAGTGGGGCTACTGGAGGAGTGGGCACAGGGAGGAGAGAAGGGCTGGTGGAGGAAGGCAGGTCTCAGGGCGGGTGGGCGGGAAGAGGGGTGGGGAAGGGGGGCGACTAGACCCATTTTGGCACCACCAAAAATTATACAAACCTGCCGCCCCTGGGCAGACAGGCCCACCTCCTCCCATGCATGTAAACGTGTAACCGCTAAAAATGTTGGTGGTTACACATTTGCAAAAAGAAAACAAAACTCATGTTTTAACATCCCTAACATACACCTAGTTCTTATTTCAGGTAAAGCCCACATATTGCTCCCCACCCCGAGCATACCTGGAAACAAAAGAACTCTAAGGACACTGTGGAGGAAGCTGCTGGACCCAGGTCAGAAAAAAGATCAGCTCTGGCCTGAGAAGACTTTACCTGAAATAAGAACTAGGGTAAGAAATTATGATTTGTCACAGGTTCTCTGAGTGTACCAGCCTTAGCTGGCCCGTGTTTTATTTTGCTTAGTAACTTACTTTGAACTGTTTGTTACCACCATTTTTTAATTAAACACAGTATAAATAATTGTTGCCTGGGGGAGGGAGACAAGTACAGCTGTGGATATCTCTCTTTCATTGATAAAGGGGGTGAACTTTATAAGCTTACTCTGTGTAAAACTTTTATACAGAGTAAGACAAATTTATCTGGGGTTTTGATTCTAATGGGGCCATGCACCAGAGCACTGTGTCCAGTCCAAGTGACTGAGACTTCCCAGAGCTAAGCTGTTCTCAGAGTCCTGTTACTCTGCTATGGGCGGTAACCCCAAATCTATACCTTGCTGGGGAAGACCAGAGATTCTGGCTCAGCAGGAAAAGGTTGTGGAACAATATTTCTATTGATAATCAAAATGTACAGATAGGCAAAGAAAGAAAAATGTTGCTCTAGAGTTTGATGCAGGAATATTTATTTTGCCTGATTTGATATAAAATGTAATGTCAGATGTTATTAATTTTCTGATCTCCCCATAATTTCCAGCAATTTGAAACTTTAAAGAGATAAAAATATAAAAATGTTTTAAAATAAACATTTGCTGTTACCCATCAAAATTTCAAAAAAAAAAATCTATTTGTGCCCAACCTAGTTATAACTGCACACATTACTCTTAACTATAAAACAATGGCTTTCTCTATAACTGAAGATTTTTTTAATAGTTGTGTGACTTAAAACAGTTCATTGTGTAAACTGCTACTTTTAAATGATCGTCTCATCTGTCTTTCTCTAATATTTGAATAAATAAAATATAATAGTTACAAAACCAAAAACAAATCTACTGAGAATTGATAAAAATGAAAAAAAATGCAAATTAATGCCTTGAGATTTTGGATGTATCCAAAATACAATATATGGAGCTTTCAGACTTCAGAAGAATAGCACATTGAAGTAACTGGAGTAATCAAAACACAAGCATCTGCCTTGCCACTTGCAATGCAGAACTTTATTTGGATGTATTGTAGGATAGCTTTCTTTATAAAGGATTCTGGTTTTTTATCTTCTGCTAAAATCTTAGGTTCTGATCCTGATCCTGAAATGAGTTCTGTGGTTGTACAGGTGACCAGTAATGTTGAATACAATGCAGCATCAAGGCCTCAGTCTATAAAATATGCAGACTTCTTATCCCATAAAAACAGCAAATGAGATAGGAGAAACACTTTCCATTTTTCTCCCCATTTCCTCTTACATCATCTCATTTCACTCAAAAATGTATGCAGAGAGGGTAACAAATCTCATTCCAGTTTTAAACTATACAGTTGAGAAGGTAGATTTAGGTATGAAACTGACATTTTTTTTAAGTTTTCTACAAAACTGTCTTCCAATGTTTCCACACATATACCAAATTCAGATCCGCTGGAAGTGGGTGCAGCTACTTGGAAGTCACTGGAGTTGTATCAAGTTACATTATGGGCCAAATCCTGCTACACTTATCCATCTGTACAGCCCTGTTGAGCACAGTGCTGAATTTGGCCCATATTAATTAAAGAATTCAAATCCATATTTATAGTTGTACTAACTTATATTGCCACATTATGAGAGAAATAAAGGCAATTTAATTTTAATCTATCAATTTAAACATAACTATTTCAATAGTTTTTTGCAATTTTTTTTTTTTTGCAATTGCTTGACCATGGAAGAACTATGAATAAAATTATAGCAATTTATTCAACGACAAAAACAAAATAATATTGATCAGAAATTCAAAGCAGTATAATAACTTTTGAAAGATACTCAACCCAATAAAAATGAGTAGTCCTGTGACACCTTAGAGACTAACACATTTTTCATGAGCGTTCATGGACAAAAGCCACTTTTTCAGATGTGAAGAAGCAGGTTGTGCCCACAAAAGCTCATGATACAAGATATATATTTTTGTTAGTCTCTAAGATGCTACAGAAATTACTTGTTTTTAAAGTTATAGACTAACCTGGCTACCCATTAGAGACTTGTAACCCAATAAAAGTACACATAATTCACATCTTACCACTTCATAATCGTCACTGCCATAAAGATACATATCTGCACCTTCAGGATCTTACATGTCCATAAAGTTCTAAAGTAAGAGCGAAGTGTATCTTTAGTGTCTCTGTCTAAGCCGTACAGCTTCTACAGCTGGAAGAGAGTTCCAGTACATGTTTCCCACGCTCAAAATGTTCTTTAAGTATTGTTCTCAGAGTCAAAAACAAAACCTCTTGCTGCAAGCAGTTAAGGAAATGATCTGGCAAGCTATGCCAGTAAAAAAAATTCCACAAAGAGAAGCAGCAGCAGCAGCACGGCAGTGTCAGCAGCTAGGATGTGATACAACAGCTAAGATGTGTTATGTTAATCCATTATTACAAGCAGAGCAATGTGGGGGATGAGCTGGGGGTAGTCATTTAGGGATCTGTTCTTAATCACATGTTCCTGGCCTTGTACTGATTGGTTGCAAAAGAAGCCAGTGTAGTGAAAAGTAACTAGAACTCTAGTGACGTGCTGTGATGAGAGAACTCAGTAATACATTAATGAAATGTCATTTCCATTTCTCTTATTATGAACTGATACTCAGTTGGTTTCTTTGAAATAAGCATGTATAGACTCTTGGAGTAAATGCTGGTCTCAGATGGAGCACTCGCAATGTTACTAAGAAGGAACATTTAAACATCAAGGAACCAAGAAAAGTAGACACTTCAGTTTGCAAACTAACTGAGCTAGTTAAAATTCAGCACTTTGTTGACTTCAAGGGACTTACACCAATGTACAGCAAAGAAAAATTCCAGCACTTTTTCCTCATACTCTGGTGGTCTTTATTATTTACATTCAAAGTTATTAACTCAGGGTATGTCTAGACTACATGGCTCCGTCGAGGGAGCCATGTAGATGAGTTTACTAGACATAGGAAAATGAAGCGGCGATTTAAATAATTGCCACTTCATTTACATCAAAATGGCCGCCGCGCTGTGCCGATCAGCTGTTTGGCGGCAGAGCGTGGTAGTCTGGACACTCCGCGGTCGACAATGGAAGCCTTTGTCGACCGCTCCGGTAAATCTCATTCCACGAGGTATACCAGAGCGGTCGACAAAGGCTTCCCTTGTCGACCGCCACGCGTCCAGACTGCCCCACTGTGCCGCCAAACAGCTGATCGGCACAGCGCGGCAGCTATTTTGATGTAAATGAAGCGGCGATTATTTAAATTGCCGCTTCATTTTCCTATGTCTAGTAAACTCATCTACATGGCTCCCTCGATGGAGCCATGTTGTCTAGACATACCCTCAATGTAGGGTGACTCTACAGTGGTCTGCTAGTGAAATATAAACAGTGTGACTTACCTTTATAAAAGTGCCATCAACTCATCACAGAAAATAACACTTACTGCCTCAACATCAAGGGAAAGTGTCCCAATCTACAGTACTGGTATTGGCCTAAAAGCCTAGGGCCATGCACTCACTTCTTACTCAGACAAACTTTCCTTAGGCAAATTCATTGAAGTTACAGTTTGTCCAAGTAAGAGCTGAGTAAAAAAAATGAATATGGATTTCAGAGTTTGGCTGTCTGAAATCATTCCATAGTTAATACTATAAAAAGGTGGGGGACTTATTCATTTAAAAACTCTTACTAAATATTATTTACAAGCACAGTACAAAAGAGATGAAAAGGTAAATCTTGTTCTTTAGAGTCACGTCTTGGCTTTCACACTTCTGAGATATGGCTAGGGATGTTGAATATCGATTAATTGAATAGTCGAGTAACCTCATGAATTCTTATCGGTTAGTCGACTATTCTATAGTCCCCGGGGGCGGGGCCGACAGGCAGTGCGCTCCAGCCTCACCCTAAGGAGCCCCCTGCGACTATGCGCTGCTGCCTCTGAATCAAATACAGCAGCGCAGGGTGCCAAGTGGGAGCTGGTCCGCAAGGGGAGCCAATTTGAAAATCAGCTTCCTGCATAGACTGGCTGCCTGTTGCCCTGTGCTGCTACCTATGATAAAAAGGCAGCAGCGCGGGGTAGCAGTAGTCCCTGTCTAGGGGAGAGGTCTGAGCTCCCAGATCTGGTGCAAGCCAGAACTGAGCGGGGCTGCCTGCCCACCCGGCTCCTAATACACTTTAAAAGCAGAGCCACAGCAAAGGTAGTTCCTGGACCCATCACAAACGAGAACTGAGCCAAGCTCCTGACCAGCTGCTAAAAAATTGACTGGTGGGCGAGAGGGAAATGTGTGTAGTCTATAGCATTAGCCTATAAGCTTTTGCTTATTGATTAATCGCTTAATCAACTACACTATCACATCCCTCAATATGGCAGCCTGTGGTGTCAAGCCACAGAACTCCTACCAAAGCAGCATCTTTTGGAATTGCGCAACTGGCACCTTGTGATGTCAATGGCTGATGTCTGAGTACATATAAAGGAGTGCAAACCTTACCCACACAAGGCAAAGATCACTAGGAACCTCATGCCCTCTGTTTGACAGATATTAGCCCCGTTTAGAGCAGTTTTCTTTATCTGCCCATGCCACTGGGAATATACCAAGGCCCTTGAAGTGTACTTATGTAGTGAATACATAACCGTTGAAAGAGGTTAATCTTGTTAAAACATATATCAAGTATTAGTTCATGTAAATAAATGTTTTATCTTATCTTTTTTATTTGGTGGCTTTGTCAACTTATATCCTCCTAGTTCTAAAAAGGCAGGGTTTCTTTCCCCAGGGATGTCTCACATGGTATGGCTCAGCTAGCCCACAGCTTGTAAATATTCTCTGAAAATCCTCACTATAGTAGGTATATTTTATTTAATTCAATTTTTGTAGATATGTACACAGCATTTACTAATACACTTTCCTTACCTTACATAGCAGGAAGCCTGTTCTCTGATATATCTGTAATCTCTTCAAACTCAGAACAGGCTATTTGTATATCATATGGCCATCGTGGACCAAAGGTCAGTATCCTGAAAACTAGACATCTCCCAGTTTATAATATAGCCTGCTTTTGATTGAGCCTGGTTACTGGAGCAAATGACATTTTAAAAAATACGCATGTGAATCCCAATTAATTATTGTATATGTCTACCAATCTTATATTGCTTATTTTATAAAGAAAACACAGCAATCAGAATCTCTTGGCAATTGATTAATACAGTATGTGATGAAGAAATTTACTTATAATATCTTGTAATCTCTGATCTGAAGAGTGTGTCCATTCCACTTTTATTTTGATTTGAAATCTAAGCAACCTAAAGCAGGTGAGCTGCTTCTCTCTCCTTACCCTTCTTTCTTTTGGAGATACCATTTAACACAACCCAATGAAGAGAGATAAAGTCATATGACTTAAAATGGTTTACTAATTGTCAGGGACACTGATACTATGAGCTGGCACCATAATGACTAACAAAAACATATAGTGTCATGAGTTTTTGTGGGCAAAATGTGCTCATCTGATGACGTGGGTTTTGCCCACAAAAGCTCATGAAACGATATATATTTTTGTTAGTCTATACGGTGCCATAGGACTACTAGTTGTTTTTAGAGTTATAGTCTAACACACCTACCCCTCTGAGACTGTATACATTTTGTGTGTGAAAAGATGAATTCTTATTTGTTCTTTTCATGGCTAAGATGTGACTTCCTAGAAAAGGTTTACCTACACTTCCATTTATAAAACCCTGTTTTCAGTTGCTCATAATTGTCCATTTTTAGCCATTTGGATTGAAATTGTCCATGTTGCGGGGTTGGTTCTGGACCCTCCAAAAGGGGTGGGGCTAGAGGCTAGCCTCCACCAACCAGGCCCTCATTGCCGCCGTACTGAGCTGCAAGGTGCTCTGGCCACTGCTGTTGCCATGGTAGCAGCAATGGCAGCCTGGAGCTCTGGGCTCTTTTAAATCACTGGGCCCCAAAGCAACTTCCCGCTTTGCCATCCCCGACTGCGGTCCTGGGTGGAGCCCTGTTTCAGATGACCCCCTCAAAAATTTCTCTGCAGTGTGTGCTGCAAGTATTTGTGCTATCTGAAATAATAAAGAATCCTGTGCCTTTAAAGAACAGACGTTGAGTTTGAAAAGTGTGTCATATTCACATCTGTTCACTAAAAACTTACTTGAGCTGAATCTCAGAAAAGTCTATCTTCACTGAGCAGGCTTGAGCCTCCTACAGACCCTTATGCAGACTAGATTGCACATGCCCCATTCTCACAGAGCAACTCAGCATGCTCAGCCCAAGGGTACAGGGACAAAGCTAGGCTTTCCTCGTGGTGGCTGTCCCTAGCAGCTCTGGATTGGGGTGGGCAGAGTACCAGAACTAAGAACAGGGAAACTGTCTCTCTCCTCTGCCCTCAGAGGTCTCCCTTCAAAAGCCCAGGCAGCCTGGAGGAAGAAGTTGTCTGGTTTTAATGCAGAGAGGACTAAAGCCAGACTGGATAGGGGAGCAAATGAATCTGGGACCACACTGGGGGTATGTCTACACTGCCACCCTAGTTCGAACTAGGGTGGCTAATGTAGGCATTCGAACTTGCAAATGAAGCCCGGGATTTAAATATCCCGGGCTTCATTTGCATGTTCCCGGGCGCCGCCGTTTTTAAATGCCCCGTAGTTCGAACTCCCTGCCCGCGGCTACACGCGGCACGGACTAGGTAGTTCGAATTAAAGCTCCTAATTCGAACTACCATTACTCCTCCTGCAATGAGGAGTAACGGTAGTTCGAATTAGGAGCTTTAATTCGAACTACCTAGTCCGTGCCGCGTGTAGCCGCGGGCAGGGAGTTCGAACTACGGGGCATTTAAAAACGGCGGCGCCCGGGAACATGCAAATGAAGCCCGGGATATTTAAATCCCGGGCTTCATTTGCAAGTTCGAATGCCTACATTAGCCACCCTAGTTCGAACTAGGGTGGCAGTGTAGACATACCCTGGGATAGCTAACCAGGATGAACTAGGAGATCTGGTGAGGGTGGATGCTGGTGAGGGAAACTTCTGTGGGAGTCTGGAAGTCCATTTGCTTGGGTGAAAAAAGAGGAGAGACAGACTAGACAGGAAGATGGGAGGAGAAGACAGGGACTGCTTGGAAAAGGAGATTGGAAGAACCAATGTGGGGGGAATAAGGCAAAGGATGTAGCTCTGACAACGTGCTGGGTTGTGAGGGGAGAACTGAGATTGTCTGGACAAAGATAATAGAACTGAAACAAGGACAAAAATGTTATTAAAGGTAGGTTGCTAATGGCACTTTCTAGAGAACAAAAATCCATGAACAGCTGAAGAAAGCTCCCCACCTCCATATGTGCACACATGCATTACCTGGATCCTCTCTGTTCCTGTCGATTTTGTTCTCTTCATAACACAAAAATGTCAAAGCTATTAAAAATATTTGGCTCAAAACTCAGGCTGATATTTTTTAGGTTATGCGATGTGTAGCAATCTCCATTCCCTGCCTCATGTTGACTTTCCAAATTATCTAATAATGTAGCTGGAATAGCAGAAGGCTCTGGTATTTAAGTCCTGGCCAATGTCTATGTAGTATGGCTATGAACTGAATACACTATAAATAACTTTGTATATCATAATACTGCAACATAGTGCCTTTGGGAAAAACAAGCTGAAAAATCGCTGACATGGTTGTCAAGGTTAATAGACTAAACAGACGCTGCTCAATAAACATGAAACGTTCAACTTGCATTCAACAGCACATGCTATTTTTTTCCTTCAGGAACGCTAATGAAAAGCAATTGAAACTCTAGTACCTAAACCATATTCAAGCTAGCGAAGAATGTCAACAGTTCATAACTCTCACTTGTGTAGTTAGCAACAAGATTTGTTTACTGTAAACATCTTTTACCTCTCCTAAGAACAGAACTTAACAACATTATGTATGATTTGATGATTTTTCATATACCTATGGTAAAGTACTCATCCCAACTGAAAATGGGACTCGAAGGAGCCCATTTTCCACTTAAATGACCTGCCTCCCCCACTCAAACACCTCTACTGTCACCACACCCTGGAGTTTCTCTCTATTATTTGGACAGCTAAAATTGATTGCAAGTATATTTAATTTTTTTAAATCAGCAAATTGTAATCCCCTTACTAAATGAATCAGAACAAATATCAGGGATCGAGAACTTTCTTCTATGAAGATTACCTGGCCTATCTATTCAATATCACTTTCATCACTACCACAAGTGCAGGCATGGCACCTGCAGAACCACCAAAAGCCCTATAAGACTCCATTACAGGAAGAAATAAAGGAAGCTTCTAGATGAGAGAACAAGAAAATGAACTTTGATTACATAAAAAAGAAAATTAGTCTTAAATTCCCATGCACTTGAGATTAAAATATATCTAGTAATAGGCTTTTGGCATTGCCAAACAAGTCTATACTAATGATAAGTTTAAAAACTGAATGAAAAATCTAAACTTAATTCAAAATCCTACTTTATAGAAATATATTTCTTTGTTACTAACTCCAGACTAACTGAGGCTATGGTTACACTACAAGAGAGGAGTGTGATTCCCAGCTTGCTAACAATAGCATATACGAGGGGGGAGAGGGGCCACAGGCAGCAGCAGCAGCATGGCCAAGCTTCCCTGAGTGTGCGCATGGGATTCAAGAAGATTTGTACTTGGAGCAGCTAGTCCATGCCACTGTTGCCAATTCCTGGGATACCACACCTATACTGCTATTTTTAGCACGCTAGCTCAGTAAGAACTAGGGTAGGTGTCTTAGCAAGCTGGGAATTGTAGCTGAACATGACCCAGAGCAACTTTGCTACAGCAATTTCTATGGGCATGTCTACACTGGGGAGACTTATTTCAAAATAACTCCCCTTATTTTGAAATAACAAGGTGAGCATCCACACGACGAAACCTATTATTTCGAAATAATAATACTGCGTCTGAAGGGGTACGTCTACACTGCATTCCTCTTTCGAGAGAGGAATGCAAATGCAGACAAACGAAAATGCAAATGAAGCACGGATTTGAATTTCCCCCACTTCATTTGCATAATACATCCAGCTGCTTTTTTGAAATACCCTATTTCGAAAGAAAAAACGCAGTCTAGATGGGGTTATTTCGAAAAAAAACCCTTCTTTCGAAATAACGCTTACTCCTTAAAAAAATGAGGCTTAAGGGTTATTTTCCTCTTTTTTGTTCTCTTCTGCGTTATATTTCTGTCATTCAAGACAACCTACCATCCACTCCTCAGCTCACCCAGCATCAAAGGGTACAGATCAGAGCTGAACTGCACCCATTCAATTCTACATAATTTGTCCCCTATTATAGCAGTCCTCAACAGTGATGATGATACAAATTGTTCTCTCTTACCCCTTCCTTTTCCCCTTCACCACAGTTGGTGATGCAGAGTTGTTTTTTAAAAAGGGAACGAGGCAGTGCCGTTAAGGCACAATCCCATGGCTTGGCATGGAGAGAGCATTGCCCCAAAGGGGCTCACTAAGGGTCCCAACTTTCTAAATGCACAAAACCGAACACCCATGTCCCACCCCCTTGCCTGCCCCTTTTCTGAGGCCATGCCCTTGCTCATTACATGGTTGTTCTACCTCACCCTCACTCACTTTCACCAGGCTGGATAGAGGTTTGGGATGTGTGAGGGGATAAGGCTCTGATCTGGAGTGTGTGTGCTAAGGGCAGGGCTAGAAATGAGGGGTTGAAGGTATGGGAGAGGGCTCCAAGCGCCGATACGGGGTTAGGATGCAAAGCGGTTAATGTGAAGGGCTGGTGGTGGAGGTCTGAGAGGGGCCCAGGACACCCAGCAGGTCCCTGTGGCCTCTAGATGCATGAATGGCCAAGGAGGCTCCATGTGCTGCCTTGTGCCCACAGGTGCTGCCCCCATAGCTCCCATTAGGATCTGTGGAGCTGGCTCCTGAGGTTGGGGCAGTGCATGGAGCCTACGGCGCCAGCACCTAGGGGCCACAGGGAACTAGCAGTCACTTTCGGGAGCAGCATGGAACCAGGGAAGGTAGGGAACCTGCCTTAGCCCCACACTCCTGTGCCATTGACCAGACTTTTAACTGTCCTGTAGGCAGTGCTAACAGGAGCAACCAGGGCATTTTGGTTGAAAATTGGACAATGGAAACCTTAGGACGCACAGAGATATTCTGCACTGATCTCAAGTACTCTTTGTGCTCCCTTAGCACTGAGTTTATATCTGGCCTTATGTGCAAAGGCCATACATAATATGGCCAGTTTGTAAATTTATTTTAGGAATGGCATATGCTCCAAAGATGGCTGCTGAGATTGATGGGAAGTGTTATAATTTGAAATATATGAATGTATTAGACGTAAAATTCTTGAACTGAACGCATTTTAAATCACAAGAGATTTCAAAGTAATGAATGAAATTAAATGTAATGTAATCCTTGTGGAACTATTGGAATACTACTTAAACTTTATTTTTAATGATTTTATTTTTATTTCAAACACTGAATCTGCTTATCGTTCACAAATTGTTATTGTGGTTATTATGGTAACCATCCTCCAACACAATCCAACCTGCCTGCAGTTTTCTATTTCAGGATACTTTGGTGATAATGTTAACTACAGAAGCTTTGCAACTTAAAAATATACATTCACTAGGGACACACATTATCTTGTAGTGTGGAGGAGATAACATGACAGCGTTCTCACAGTGTTATGGGAAGCAACATACTGTAAGTGACTGCCATTCTCCTTACAGCAAGATGATAAGGGATTCAATCCAAAAGATAACACATGTCACACACAGATTTGACACCTTCTGCAAGGATGTAGGGCCTAACTGCCTGTTTTACTGTGGCCGTTTTGCAGTTCTCTAACAGCATAAAGAGGCTATAAATATGGCTGATCAGTGAGCAGGGGATTATCCCCATGTTGGATGTGTGCTGTAAAACTACACTTGCAACCCCATGGATACGTCTACACAACTCAGCTTTTAGAGCTGTGTCGACACAGTCCTGTTGCTGAAAGTCAAGCACTGTTTGTCTGGGCAGTTTTGCTCCATGTCCTGTCAGAGAGCAGCATTTTGCTTTGCAGGCAGGAAAGCACTCCTGCTGATAAAGCACTATTCAAGTGAGAACTTGCTATGGCAAAGCTTTTGTCATTGGGGGAGTAGGGAGGTAAGTACCTGTGAATGACAAAATCTATGTTGCACAATTGCCAGTGTAGACAAAGACTATGTTACACCCCAGCAGCAATGCAGCATAGAAAATGTGGTGATAGAGAAGGCACTGAGTCCAGGATGCCAATATGTTGCTATTATTCTACGGTGCTGATACTATCCTCCACGACAAAGGAAACTCAATATAAATTTCTCGTTAGTCTGTTTCAGCATAGCTCACAGAAGCTTATGCCCTAATACCCTAATAAATGTGTTTGTCTTTAAAGTGCTACTGGATTTTCTGTTGCTTTTGAGTACAAATTGGAGCACCTCTGCGGTCTTCTGTAAGGGCCCAAAATACAGGAATTGCAAGAGCGCCACCACCCCATTCCTAAGCCAATTAGAACTAAACAGCATGAAGATTTGTAGAGACTGTCATTGCAAACATAGACATTATTTTGTATCCAAGCTAAAAGTAATTATACAAGGAGTACAAACACTTTTCAACCGAGAAAATGAAATATTGGAACCAATTTTTGCAAGCACCACCAAGTTCTTCAAAGTAAAAAGTTATCCGGGAAAAAATAGTCTGACAGGATAGGATAATTCCTTAGGCAATTTAACTTATTACTGAAACCCCATTGGTTTGGTCCTTTTGTCATTACCACCTGGCACTTGAGCTGCTGTTAGCTTGCATACTTACAAGCCTCAGTGAAGTTTAGTCAACTGTTTATAATTGCATTCACCCATCCACAAAAATTCGCAAACATTGAGAGTAATGGATTGTGATGGGGTCTCTAATTCACAGTCTCATAAGAACATAAGTACATAAGAACGGCTATACTGGGTCAGACCAAAGGTCCATCTAGCCCAGTATCCTGTTTGCCAACAGTGGCCTATATCAGATGCCCCAGAGGGAGGGATCACAACAGGTAATCATCACATGACCCCTCCCCTGTCACCCACCTCCAGAGAAACGGAGGCTAGGGACACTATTTCTACCAATCCTGGGTAATAGCCATTGATGGACCTAACTTCCATGAATCTATCAAGCTCTTTTTTAACCCTGTTAAAGTTCTAGCCTTCACCACATCCTCTGGCAAGGAATTCCACAGGTTAACTTGTGTGTTGAGTGAAGAAAAACTTCCTTTTGTTTGTTTTAAACCTGCTGCCTATTAATTTCATTTGGTGACCTCTAGTTCTTATATTGTGCGGATAAGTAAACAACTTTTCCTTATTTACTTTTTCTATACCCAGTCATGCTTTTATAAACCTCTATCATATCCCCCCTTAGTCTCCTCTTTTCTAAGCTGAAAAGTCCAAGTCTTTTTAATCTCTCTTCATATGGGACCCATTCCAAACCCCTAATCATTTTTGTTGCCCTTCTCTGAACCTTTTCCAATGCCAATATATCTTTGTAAATCTCCTGGGATGAACGGCTCCAAATAAATTGTGGGGATTCCTTGGAAGTGCAGTTGTGAACACCAGCTGATGATAGCAACCGGGATTTCTGTTCTTTGTTCATTTGTTAAGGAATGCACCAGAGCTTCAGATAAAATACAGTAGTTTCTTTGTATACTTCCAGCAAACTCCATATTTGAGACATTAAACTGTCAGTGCTATGTCTCTTTCTCATGAGGAAAAGGCCTTCATCTCAGCCTTTATTAAAAAAAAATGTGTTTATTAAACAAGATAATGGTTTAAGTACCAAGTCCCAGGAATGATTGGGATCAACTCATATTATAAAAGTGTTTGTAAACTTTTGTTGTAATAGCCCTGCTTTCAGTTCTCATTTTAGAAACAAAAAGTTATCTGATGAAGATGGCAATGACAGGAGGTCCCAGGAAGAATTCTGTCTCTCTTCCTTTTATTTATGTATGTATATTTGAGCAAGTTATCATTCCACATTTCTGCACAATAATCTTTTCATTCAGGATGATTCTCACTAAATATTGCAGTTGCTTTGGCCTCATTACATGTTTTTATCTTATTTCTCATTCACAGTAAGCTTTAGAACCCCCTAGCAATGCTGAGGCAGGAACATTTGACAATGTGGAGTAGCATTGATTGCCTAATAGGCATTTAACAAAAAATCTTGGATAACACGTATTTGCCCACTTTAAGAGACACTTCTGAAACGTGAACTCTGGGTGAAATTCACTCCTGTGCAGAGAGGTCTATGTACTACTTAAGTCCCACTTCAGACCTCAGAATAGAGATTAAGTGGGATTTAGCAGTGCATATCCTTTCTAATGACCCCATTCATCCTCTGTGCTTATGAGTGCTACCTGGTACTGGGCATACATTTTCAACACTCAATAGGGTGCCAGATACAAAACTCTCACACAATAGTTCTTGTGAATACAATTCACCACACATTATTGAGAAAACATACCTCTAAAAAAGCAACGCTAGCTGGAGCCATTTATCCTTAGCATTAACCAGTTGGTGGTGTAATAGATATATCATGAAAAACCATTCATCCTTCTTCTATAGAGTAGACCTAATGCAGCATGTTGCACATCACTAGCAGAGCTCCTTTGTTGAAAAATAATATGGGAGGATGACAAACATCACCACTTTTGTCCCAAAATTGTTCCATTAATAATCACAAATGCAGAAAAGACTAGAGGAAGACAAGGTGAGAACTGGTGAGTAAGACCCAGTTTATTTTGTATTCAATTTTTTGGAGCACAAGTTGCCTGGTTGTTGCTGCCAAATAATTTCCGATGCAAAGACCTCGATACTAGTCAAAGTCCCTCTCTCCTCTGAGAAGGATTTTTTTTTTTTAATTTCAGGGTCAGTCATACCATGCTAAAGATACTATGCATCACCTGATCCCTAGGTGTTCTGCCACCTATTGGAATGCTCAGTCCTAAATTAAATGCCCAGGATCCACATGCAATGTATAGACAAGTTGGGTGGGTAAGGAAAAGATAATCAAAAGCCAGCAAGCTAAGCATGAAGCTGCCTAAACTAGCCAGAACCAAAATGCAAAGGAAATGCCTTTCCACCAGTCAGCTCTCAAATAGGGATGTGAATGAGTATCCAACTAGTCGATTAACCAATAAGTCTAGGCTTATTGGTTAATCTAGTTGACTACTTGCATTTCCCCCTCCCCCCACACCCTTGCTTCTTCTCTATCAGGCGGCAGCAAAGGGTGGGGTGGGGTGGGGGGGAACTGGGAGCCGGTGCTGAGGGGAGCTGGTTTAAAAGCCAGTTCCTCCCAGCACCGGCTCTGTGGTGCCGCCTGCCCCTGCTCCCACCATGCTGCTGCCAGCAGGGGAGAAGGGGGAGGAGACTGCTTCAGGGTAGCCTCTCTGCTCCCTTCCCCGCAGCAGCCTCTGTCCATAGGGAGCTCAACCCCTGCCCCCCTCCCCGCAGACAAGGACTGCTGCCATCCTGCACTTCTGCCTCTGCATCAGAGGCAGCAGCACAGGGTGGCAGGCAGCCAGTCCACAAGGAGAGCTGGTTTTTTAAACTAGCTCCTCTTGTGGACTGTTTCCTGTCTGGCACCCTGTGCTGCTGCCTCTGATAGAGAGGCAGCAGCGCAGGGTGGCAGGGGGCTCCCCAGGAGTGGGGCAGGAGCACATTGGCTGCCAGCCCTGCCCCCGGGGATTCTAGAATAGTTGACTAACCACTAAGAATTCATGCAATTAGTTGACTATTCCATTAACCGATTGCTAACATCCCTACTCTCAAAGGGTATGTCTACACTAGCCCCCTAGTTCGAACTAGGGTGGCTAATGTAGGCATTCGAACTTGCAAATGAAGCCCGGGATTTAAATATCCCGGGCTTCATTTGCATGTTCCCGGGCGGGCGCCATTTTAAAATCCCCTTAGTTCGAACTGACTGCCCGCGGCTACACGCGGCAGTCAGAAGTTAATCCAAACTAAGTCCTTAGTTCGGATTAACTGTTACACCTCATTGCAGGAGGAGTAACAGTTAATCAGAACTAAGGACTTAGTTCGGATTAACTTCTGACTGCCGCGTGTAGCCGCGGGCAGTTAGTTCAGACTAGGGAGATTTAAAAATGGCGCCCGGACGGGAAGATGCAAATAAAGCCCGGGATATTTAAATCCCGGGCTTCATTTGCAACTTCGAATGCCTACATTAGCCTCCCTAGTTCCAAATAGGGGGCTAGTGTAGACATACCCTCGGGTATTTAAACTCCTGACTGAGGGGCCAGGGATAGGCACCTATCTCCACCTGGGACTCACAGCTGTGAAACATTCCCTGAAGTGAGGTATCTAAATCAGATCAGCCCATGCATTAGCAGAAAAACACAACTCTCCCCAAAAGAGAATAAGGGTATGTCTACACTATGAGACAAAGTCAAATTAAGATACGCAACTTCAGCTACATGAATTGTGTAGCTGAAGTCAAAGCACCTTAACTTGACTTTTGGTGCTGTCTACACTGCAGGAAGTAGAAGGAAGAACACTCTTCCTTTGACTTCCCTTACTCCTCGTGAAAGCAGGGTTACCGACATCAACTGGAGTTCCCCTCTCACTTCGAATTAGCTGTCTTAACTAGACCTGCTAATTCAAACCCTGGAAGATTGACAGTGGCAGCTTCAATCTTCCCCTGTAGTGTAGACACACATAAGGGTATGTCTACACTCGAGTTTTGTTGGAAAAATGGCTGTTTTTCCAACAAAACCTGAGTTATGTACACACTGAAATCACGTTCTTCCAAAAATAAATCAGAAGAACAGAGGGTTTTTTCCAGTGTTGGTAATCCTCTTTCTATGAGGAAGAAACCTTTTTCCAAAAGAGCTCTTTCGGAAAAAGACATGTGTGGACAGGGAAGAGGGAATTCTTTTGCAAGAAGAGGAAAGAGGAAAATGCACAGGTACCCTGGTGGCCGCTCCGGCCATAGTAATCACAGCTTAAATGTGAGATGGCATTCATTCAGTGTGGATGCTATCTTTAGAAAAAGCAAATAGCTTTTTCAATGCACTTTTGCTTTGTAAACGCTCTCTTTCGGAAGACGTTTTTTCAGAAGATCTCTTCCAAATAAAAGGTTCTTCTGAAAGAAACCTTCAGTCTAGACATAGCCTAAGAGGCTACAGCAAGTAGTCTAGTAATCAAGTCACCCATCTGGGATCAAGGAGCAGGGACCTGAACTAGGGATGTGAACATGAACCTGTGTACGCAGTTAAGCAATGGGCCTGGGTTCATTGGTTAATGTGCATGATTACATGCAGCCTCCAACCCCCACACCCTTGCTGCGTCTGTATCACAGGCAGCAGTGTGACCACTGACATTTTCCCAGAATAAACACATCATTGTTTTAATATGACCTTATCTCTACTTAATTTCTGCAAATGAGGGTTAAATAAGAGTGAGAAATTGCTTAAGTTAATTATATAGAACTGGCATTCCATCAATCTGCAAAATGTTATCATCAATGGTTATCTTATTAAAGTATATAAAGCAAGAGATTGCAAGGACACATCTCACACTTCATCTTTTAACCTTATCTTTCACTCCCATTAACATTGTTCTTCACCCAGATTATTTTTTCCTTTTAAGTGATGAAGTCTGTAGACAGTTACAAGCAAATGCACACATATGATATCATCAAAAATCCAACCAGCCGATAAGAATATGGCTTTCCATAATTAATATCTATAGCCAAAACTCTCAGCCAAACAAGGCTAAAGAAGTTGCTAGGCATCATATCGCTACATCTAGGAGCAAAACCTGCGCCCAGCCCAAGAAGTTGGAATGGGTGTTGGGGAAATGTGAATTGCTCCACAGAGATTATTACAGATCCATGGCTGAAATAGCTCTGTTTGCCCTCTAATGAAGCCACACCACAGAGTAGAAGTCTAAAAAGCCTATACTGTCATGGATTCTTTGCCCCAAATTCCACTCTTTCTTATCTGAACTCCACCTCCCGTACCATTTGTACTGCTGCTGTGGTGAAAGTAAGCTGGTATGCCCAGGCATGGTAGGGTTGCCAGGTGTCTGGTATTGACTCAGAGAGTCCAATATTTTTGCCTCCTGTCCGGTAAAAAAATTCAGAAAATACCGGACACCAAAAATGTCCAGTATTTTCTGATTTTTCTTCCCGGCCAGGAGGCGAAAATATCAGACACCTGGCAACCCTAGTGCCTGGGCCTGGGCCCAGCCCCCTGCCTCCCTCGCCCCCATCTCCCAGACCTCATGCTTACCTAGTTCCGCAGGGAAGCTAAGTTCTGGCTTGAACAAGAACACAAAATGGCTGCCGGCAAAAAGCCTAAAGACCAAGGGGAAGCAATGCCTTCCCTGGGTCTTAGTGCTCAACCGCTCCCCTGGTCCTATCCCTATTCTAACTCTGCGCTCACTCTCAAAGGGTGAAAGGGGCCCTGCTGTTTTATTACTTTTTTTTTTTGCTCAACAACTTTGGTCTCCCCCCGCTTTTTTTTTCCTCAACAGAATTTTTCCCCCAGTGTTTTTTTTTGGGGAGGGGACGGGGTGTTTGGTATTTTTGGTTCAACCATCTGGCAACCCTACATGCCAGGAAGAAAGTGGCTGGCAAAGTCTGGTATGCTTTACCAGCTATTAGCCAGTACAATGTATTGGAAAGATACAGCACTATTACTGCTCCCAGCCCCTCCATGGAGCTGTCTCTCCTCCAGCTCCCTGTACACTATCAGCCCCTTGGGAGAATAGAGCTGGGGGAGATGGAAGCAGTACAGCAGCTGGAGGAATTGCTGACATTTTGCTCCTCTCCCCACTGGCAGGGGCAAAGCAACTGTCAGAACTCCCAGCCCTTCCCCCCAGCAGGGCTGCTGATGTACAGATGGAGTCGGAGGAGAGGCAGCTCTATGGAGGAGCAGGGGACAGATCTGAGGCTAATGCTCCTCCTACAAGCAGTGGTAAAACAACAGAACTGTCATCAGCTCTTCTGATTGCAGAATGCCCCCCCAGGGAATGTGGGATGGGGAGAGGAAGAGGTTGGGGCCCCCAGGCTGAGGGCGGGGGGAATCACTTGGGGGGGGGGTCATGTGCACACACCCCCACAGATGGTGTGCCCCACCCACCCGCTATAGTGGGAAAATTATTTTTTCTTTCACCCCTGCCATGTACCTATTATAAGAGACCTCTGAAATCCACTTTGTGCAAGTAGGACCACATGGGTCCCACTACCTGAGGATTTCTGCAGCTAAGCGGGTGAAAGCCCAATTTTCTCTTTAGTGTGACAATAGGGAGAGATAATTAGTTATGTCCAGATAACATTATATGAAAGTTGGTGGGCAGATGGATTAGAGGATATTGCAAAAGGGGTGATCCATATCTGTTTGAACATATGCACCAGTTAATTTCCTTGAAAAAAAATCCATCTGAGTTATTAAAATTTAAAACATTTCATGAAACTTCCATAAATTTTCCTGAAAACTTTCCCCATCCCTAATTTAACTTAAGTTTTCAAATATCCAAATAGATGCAGTAACAAACCAGAACCTTAAAAAAAAAAAGACTGTGACAAGACTTGTAGTGAAATACTGTATGTATGTGCATTGGATTTAAGAACACTAGTAAAAGCCAAGTGACTCACAAAATGTAAAACAAACCTGAATTTTCTCATTGTTCTAAGTGAAGAGCAACACTTCAATCTCTGTGACACACCTTGATTTTGTAAGAACTGAAGTGGGGCAAAACTGATTACAAAAAAAAAAAACCCCACTAAAACCAATATTCATGTCTTGTTACTTTAAACAAATAATGTTGTTGTTTTTTTTTTTTAAAATGGAGAGATGTGGAATAACTAGTTCTAATTGGCTTATTGGCCTCTTTTGGGTCAAATTTGCAAATGTTGGGTGCCAGAGTTGCACTAAAAAAATCATTCTATTTAGGTATATTCTCATGGCCTGGATCTTTAGTGCTTTGCAATTTGTGTAATCATTTACATCTGTGAAAAGGGAAGGCACACAAGAGTATTATGAAGTCAGGTGCAGAACAGTGGAGATGTAGGCCCTGGATATTTATACCCAGAAATGGGTCTGTGAGCACACTACTTAAATTTTCACATTTGAAAATTTATCATATTTTTATCTTAATTTTTCCTCTCAACTAAAACATAGCCATTTTTCAAATAGCTTTATAAACTATGAAAGTATTTTCTAAAGGTGGCTAAAACTACAATCATGGTATCTGATTTTCATGTAAGTGCACTATACTCAAAACATTTTCAAAGGCAGCATGTCCTCAGACCTCACATCTCCTTAGTTACAGAATACCATCACTTCTCAACTCTCTCCAATGCAAACACATTTAATCTGTGGTAAATAATAATAATGATCAGTAAGATAATATTAATGTTTAATTTTTATATTCAACTCTTGTAAAGCTATTCTGAAATAATCCACTAAAAGCAACTCTCCATCTTGGTTCCTTCAATGAGGACAGAGATATAGCCAAGGCACTACTGTACTTTAGAAGAAAGACACTGGAGAATGGAGCAGCCTTTGTCCATGGTAGACCGAGGCTTGCCACCGACAGAGGCTGCACCATGGAATGCTGGAGGAGCTTCTGTTTGCGGGGAACTCGGCAGATAGGGGCTGCTGAAACCGTCTCCCTTTGTGGACGGGCTCCCGCCTGACACAGAGGCAGCAGCGCATGGTGACAGGGGTCTCCCTGGGAGTGGGGCCGGGAGTGCTCTGGCTGCTACCCCTGCCTCTGGGGACTATTGAATAGTCATGTAACCACTAAAATGTGATGCGGTTACATGACTATTCAATTACACGCTATCTAACATCCTTATAGGGATGAAAATGGTTAACTGGTTAGCTGGTTAACAGGTAAGCCTCCTGAGTGGCCACACAAGTGCACAGCTTACAGGGAACACTGCTATCAACATTATTTAAATCTCTAATAAATAAAATAGAAAATAAGAACTTAGAGCCATTTTTAAAATATTAGGCTGAAATGAGTGTCTGATTATATTTATATCTATCATCTACTTTATGTGCTGGAAAAAAGTAATAACTGTAACTGTAACAATATTTGATATTCTGTTACCTTTTATTTCAGAACACATTCCTGGCTTAGATCTACTACTCTGGAACAAAACCCTCCTTAACCGTAGATAAAGTAAATACTCATGATCCTATTATAAACTAATCTAATCTGAACCAAAAAGATATAAAGTGCAACTTGTACCTACAAAGAAAATCCATACTTCAAAGTTATTGCCAGTAGAGAGTCCCATAGCACTCACATGGAAGAAGGCATACAGCAAAGTGCTTAAGTAAGACCAATGCTAAAAAATGTAGAATGCACATGGGATAAATTGTTATGACTACACTTCTTACAGTTCCAAACAGAAGTGTTCTCAGCAATGGCCTCTTGTAATCTCCTGCATCCTCCTCCAACTACACAAAGTATTTGCAGTTTCCCAAAATAACAAAGATTCAGCAAATATCTAGCAAAGTGAACTTTAAAAAGAGAATTAGGGATGTTAGTAAACAGCTGCCATTCTTAATAAAAAAAGCTTTCAACATTGCCAAATGAGAGAAACCATTACAGAAAAATGAAATAGTATAACTGCAATTTGCTTAATTTTGTTAACAATCTGCATATTTCATTTTCAAATTAAAGCACCCATAGCACTCTCTGTCATGCATGTCACACTACTTCAGTGTGGACTAGACCCTCCAACAGGAATACTTCTCACAGGAGCAAAATCTCAGAAACAAAACAAACACACCAGTAAAAACTGAAGACAACTAAGTCTGTTTTGTTAATTGTCAGCTCAGTTCTTTTTCCTTCTAAGGCCTGCTTTAAAGTCCACATTTTGCCTCCACAGAACTTTACTGTTCTTCAGAGATTTCTCTCAGCTGTTGATTTAACACTGAACCTATACTCAGTTACAGCTCAGCAGCAAACACCAAAAACATCAATTAACAAGTCAGAGTGAGAAGCTTTTCTCCATTTTTATCTTAGAAAAGGAGCTTGCATACTTGTTGGAGTGATATAAAATTTTATTAATTTCAGGAGCAGGCTTAGGCTGGGATGCTAAATAATTGCAGACTTCTTTCCTGACCTCCTGTAAATATATAACAATTAGTTATCCATCCAGAAGTAGCTTTAAAAAAAACTTAGGAAATAATCATTAAAAAGTATTCCTACATATATACAGACAAGGAGACTTATTGTTCCCTATGCACAGTTATTGGCAATTGACACATTAAGATGGGGTGTGTGTGAATACATTACAGCTCAATTTAGGTTGAAAATCTCATTAGTGTCCATTTTTAATGTACGGTAGACTTCCGATAATCCGGAACCTTTGTTACCTAGGTGGTGCCGGATTATCAGATATGCCGGACTATCAGGAAGTACTATAAACTGGTTATATATATATACCCAGTATATACTGTATATAAAGTGTTTTAACCCTTTTTATTGTAGCACAAGCACTGTCCAGCGTCACACAATGCCAGTGGCAGACTGACTCGGTCCCGTCCAGTTTCTCTCGGTTCAGCTGCTGCCACTGCTGCCTTGTGACTCATTTTTTGCATAAGCTCACTCACTAGGCTCTTGCCATTTTGATGCCGGACTATCGGGAGTGCCGTACACTTGGATGCCAGACTATTGGAGTTTTACTGTAGAAGATTTTAAATGTATCAATCCTTCTATGTTGTTTGTCAAAACAGCTACTTCCAAATTGTTTTATTTTCAAATAAAAGACACACTCCTGCAAATATGTCAGAATTTTTACACATAGGAACAGTGTTCCCTCTAAGATTTTCCACCCATGAATGAAGTGAGTTTTGTCATGTGCACCAGTATTGAGTTAATGTGTGCTTGTTTGGAAGTGTGCCACTGTGGCACCCAAGTTATTAATACACATCTTATAAAACTCTCCCTTTTCCCTCTGCTGCCATGTCTCCTCCCCTCCCCTTGCCCCATCTGCTCCCCTGGTGCCTGCTGCCCCTCACCCTCCTTTGCTGTCCTGGCTCCTGCCCTTCTCACTCCCCTCATCCCCTTGGGGAACCTGCCCCCCTCCCCATCCTCCTTGACCCTGCATCAGCCCTTCTCTTTCCATTGTGCCCACTCCTCCTCTAGCCCCACTATGATCATCTGTAACTACCCCTCCCAATCCCCTCTCCTAATGCCTTCCACCACTAACCCGCCCTGCCTCACTTCTCTGTCCCCTGGTGCCCATCTCCCCCTTCCCTCCATGTGTCTGCCTTTCTGCTTCCCCACCTGCACCTTCCCTTACCCCTGCACCTTCCTGGTGCCTCCCCCTTCCCTCACTGCCCTGCCTTCCTTGCCTGCTTTCTCCCTGGTGCCCACCCCTCACCACCCTCTGCCCCAATTCTCATCATGCCCCTCTGTGCCTTCACACATGACTTGCTCCATCCCCTATGTTCCTCATGCCCACCCCTCCTTTACCACCTCTCTTCTCCTGACACCCACTCCTCCCCTCTCCTCTTCCTTCCTCTTCCCCCATTGTCCCTCCCCTTTCCTCTCCCAGCATCACCCTGTTCCCTCCCCTCTCCTACCCCCACTGACACCTTCCCATCTCCCCTCCACCTGCCCTTTTCCCTCATTGTCTCCTCTTGGCCCTCAAGCATTTATCTCTCCTCCACCTTGCCCCTTGGTGCCTGGCCCCCTCCTCTCTCCTCAGCACAAGCCCCCCCACCTTCACCTTAGTTCTCCTTTGCCCCTTCACTAACTTTCTACCTTCGATGTGGAAAGCAGTTTGCGGGGGCTGTGGTGCTATTTTTAGTACCACAGTCCCAGGCCCAGCTGCCCCCACAAACCCCACAGCCCCAGCTCCAGCTGCTCCCAGGGCGGGACTACATGCCGGGACTGGAGCAGAGGCCGCCCACAGTGCTATTTTTAGTACCGCGGTCCTGGTCCCCACAGGACCTCAGTACTAAAAATAGCACTGTGGGCAGCCTCAACTCCAGCTAGAGTAAAGCGGCACTCGCACAAAGCCCATTCCAGCTGAGGCAGCCTCAGCAGAAGAGCCTCACCTCATGTGCCTCAGCTCCAGGCGAAGCAAAAGGGCAGCCACCTGCTTCCAGGAACCCACCAGGCCACTGGCTGCTGCCGCCAGCACTCACCTTCCATTCCAGCAGGAAGGCAAGTGGTGAGTGCTGCTGTACAACTCTTAAAACGACGTGGGTGGACCTAAAATCATTAGTGCACAGCTGCGCAGGCACGCAGTTTAGAGGGAACATTGCATATGAGTAGGAGCAAGGAACTCAAAGGGACTATTCATATGCACAAAGGTGCTCATTTGCTTTAGTCAGGGGTTGAGAACCTTTTTTGGGTCAGGGGCCACTGACCCACAATAAAATCAGTCAGGGGCCAAACCAAAAAAAACCCCAAACAAACAAACAAAAAGACTGAGAAGGGGAAAGATACTCCCCCACATTCCCCTCCCACATCAGAGCTTCAGGGGCCCAGCCTAGTAGGTTTTGCATGCTCCAGCCCTGTGGGGGACACTGGAGGGATGGAGCACCAGAACAGGTTCCCTAATGCTGGGGTAGGCCCTGAATCTCAGAGGTTGGATCCATGCAAGCCGGGGACCACATCCAGCCTTCGAGATTGAGGCTCCTGGCTGAAGTGTTCCTAGGATGAGTTTACTGTTTAAATGAGTGTGGATTAAGTATGAAAAAAGTATGTAGTATTTATCACGGTTAAGCCTGTAAGCCTGTCACAGAAGTGACTGACATTTCTGTGCCATGGCTCTGTGTAACTTCCACAGCTGCAGTGGCCAGTGTTGCTGACCAGGAGCCAGATGCTGGTGGCCCTGGGGTCAGCTGCACCAGCTGCCACTTTGGTGCCTGAGTACGGCTGGTTCTGGGGGCTGCTGAAGCGGCAGTGGTCCTGGGACATCAGTGGTCCCAGGGACTGACCCGAAAGCTGTTGGAGCAGCAGTTCCCAGGGGCCTCAGAATGGTGAAGGGCTGAGGGCAGTCATCTGCTGCCAAAAGAGCAAGGGCCAACCATTGACCCCCGAATCCTTTGGGTGTGTCTACACAGTACAGTTATTTCAAAATAACAATGCGAGTGTCTACACAGCAATTCTGTTATTTCTAAATAAATTCAAAGTAACCAACGGCTTATTCCAACTTCTGTAAACCTCATTCCACGAAGAATAACGTGCTATTTCAAAATAAGCTCTTTCGGAGTATGTTTACTAAAAATAGCCATGACTAAATCTTATCCATGGTATGGTGGATACATAACCAAAATGTTCCTTAAAATCAGAGAAATATGCAGTCGCAAGCTTCAGCCGAAGTCAACTGGAGCTTTATACACTCAGCACTTCTAAAGACCAAACTCCAAATGTGTATTTCTTCACACAATTGACAGAATTGCTCAAGTGGAGTCAAAATGACATAAGACACCAATTTTAATTCAGATCCAAACTTTCTGAAGTTCAAGACACTGAGGGGCCATCTTTTCCTTCTGTGTTGTACAGCATCTAATACAATGGGATCCTGGTCCATGACCCTCCTCGGCACTTTAGTAACACAGATAAAAATAATGTGGAATATTTGTTTTGGCTTAGGCACAATCTGGGGCCATAAGAAATTTTTTATGAGGACAAGAGACTTTTTTTAGAAAATGGCTTCAGTTGTCATGGTCTGATGGTTAAAGAAATGCTTTTATAATTTTGATATATATCAAAGTCAATAGAAATGCAATATTTAATAAATGTTTTTCCTTTCTCTGAAAAAAGTGATGTGTTTGTGAATAGCAGATCTACTGCTATTCTAAACTGTGAGGGCCCATCAACCTCCAGTTTTCATCTGTATTAGTAATGATAACTTTTACAGAGGAAGCAGTTACTTACTGTAATTGTGCTTCTTCAAGATGTGATGCAAACATGCATTCTACTTGGATGTAGGAATGTAATAGTGTAGTCAAATAACCAATAAGCAAAAGCTTATAGGATAATGCTATAGACTACACACATATCCCTCCCCCTTCCCCACCAGTAATTTTTTTAGCAGGCTGGCCAGCAGTCCAGCTCAGTCCCTGGCTCACGCCAGGTCCAAGACCTACATGTGCTGCGGCTCTGCATTTAAAGTGTATTAGTAGCTGGGCGGGCAAGCAGTCATTTTATTGTGTGTAAATCTCTCAGGACTCTTCTAGGCAAGATTTTTTACTTAATAGCTTAATATATTGCATAGTGAGTCAGTTGCCCGTTATAAATTAGGCCAATTAGGCTGTCCACATATTGTTAAGATACAATTTTTTGTACAGATTATTCAATATGAATTATTGAAAACAAATTTGAACATCATTGATATTTGCTCATTTCCAGGCTAACTCCTTTGCTACTTCAGTTTAGCTCACCTCATATCAGTTATTTATTTCTGTAAAACTCTGGCAATGTATGGAAGAGAGTTCAGAAATAAAAATCACAAATGTTCCTAATTGATTTTATGAGTCATGTGGAGCTGGACTACATAATGAGGTCATGGTAAACACAGGATTTTCCCTTTCCATTTATTCCAGTTACACACATTCTAGATTATTGATGTAATCCATTATCATTAACTTATCTTCAGGCTAAGAAAGCAAATAAAAATTATGTTCTTCAAATTGGGCCTTTTTCGGCAGGATTCTCTCAGGCAAAACTCCCAAAAATGTCAAGATTTGCTTATTATAAGCAAAAACCATTTCCATTCCCATTATCTTCCTGTAATAAAATTAGCTTTTTAAAGTCAGTATATGGAGTATAATTAAGTAATATTAAATAAAGTATACCTTTATCTTGAGTCATGTATTTAACATTTCAAATTATTTGGATTCCACAATAGACTTATTATGCTAAAAATGGATTTTACTTCTTCCTTTAAAACGTTATACTATGCATATCAAGTTAGAATAGAGTCAAATATCCCCTTTTTGTAGCAGGTTTGAATCTTTTCATTAGTTTACTATCTAACATGGAAATGAGTCCCCTTTATGGACATAAGAGATTTCAGTGGTAGAATAAATCACGCACATTAAATCTAAGTGCATTAGCCGGAGAGAAGGCAAAAATCAGGAAGTAATCAGAGAAGGTAATTAAGAAAATGACTTAGTGTCTCAGTTTGGGGCAGTATTTACAGAAGAGGGGGCTGGAAAGAAGATTGCAGAAGAGCACAGCTACTGTATGCCACTTCAAGTATAAAGCAGACATGACCTTGGGCAGATTTAATTCATGAGGAGGAGGCTTAAGTAAACTGCAGAATCACACAATGTGAATTATAAATTCAATTACACAAATTTTATACACTAGGAAGAGGGAGAGAGAGAGAGAGAGAGGAAAGGAAGTACAACAAAGGGCAGAAACAGTGATGTGCCTAAACAGGTATATTTTCTCTCTGACTGATCATTGAATTTGACAATAAAGTAATGAATAAGAAATAAATAATGAAATTAACTATTTAATTTATTGCATAAAAGCTACATTCTATGTGGGATCTTAGTGGAGACCACTGACATCAGCGACACAGAAGACAAGGAGTACATATGATTTCATTAATGAACTGTAATAAAAAACAGAATTCAGCTTTCTCTCCACAATATATTCTATATTTCTTCTCTAGGGGTATTTCTACACAGCAACATTATTTCAAAATAACTAGCGTTATTTCAAAATAACTTTGTCCGCACCTACAAAGCAGGCAGTTATTTTGAAATAATGTTGAAATACTATCAAGCGGGAGGACTTATTACTCCGACTCCTGTAATCCTCATTGTACGAGGAGTAAAGGAAGTTGGAGGAAGAGTGCTCTATTTCAAAATAAGTGCTGTGCTCTTAGATGCTCCCAATTTCGAAATAAGCTATTTCAAAATAAGCTATGCAATTGACATAGCTCAATTTGCATATCTTATTTTGAGTTAAGCCTTGCTGTGTAGATGCACCCTAAATGATTAAATGCTGAAGAAATTTTGCAAACTTGTTTTAAAATTTAAAACTTTCCTTCATTTTTACTTAAGAAAGTCAGAGATAAACTCTTTTTTTTTTTACAGCAGGCAGTACTTGTTTAGAATTTATGAATATTTCCTGTGTCCATTTCAGTGATAGTGTGCAACAACACGCTGCTACTTCAGTACTTAGGCCTTGATTCTATGCTGCCAATAAAGGAAAGATTTACAGAACTATATGGTGGTTTGACAAATAGGATTTAGGATGAAGCTACCAAACTCATTCTCACTTGTAATTGCTGAGGATTTGAACCTAGGAGTTGAATCTATTAAGTCAATGGCAAAATTCATGGATGTCAGCCCAGTTTTCTTTAAAACATACATAAAATCCAATGGGCTTTTAAGAAAAAATTAAATATTCAAATTAATTTTTGAAATGTAACTTTTTAACCAATGTTCTCTTTATTCTGTAATTATCTTTCTTTGCTCTGCATTCTTCAGTTTATATCCCTGCCAAAATGTCAAGATTAAATCATTTCCTAAACTGAGGCTGAACAATTTCCATGTTGTTAAGTAATGCAATACAATTTCAATATAATTTGTTTTGCTCGTTTGTGCATGGGTGACTGAATTAAATGTTGCAGAATAACATTTCCCTTCAGAGGCAGATCAATTAGCTCAAATTATTGATCTACCCATGAGCCTCTCAGTGCAGAACAGGATACTTCGAGTACATCTATACAGCAGGGCTAAAGCCGAAATAAGCTATGCAATTTGAGCTATGTCAATTGCATAGCTTAAGTTGAAATAGCTTATTTCAGCTTTTGGGCGCTGTCTACACAGCAGGAAGTCCAAAAAAGAGCACTCTTCCTAAGACTTCCCTTACACCTCATCAAATGAGGGTTACAGGAGTCGAAGTAAGAAGTCCTCCAGCTCACCATTATTTCAACATTATGTTGCAATAACTGCTTGTACCGTAGACGCGGACTATGTTATTTTGAAATAATGTCAGTTATTCTGAAATAACAGTGTTGTGTAAACGGACCCATAAGGATTTTGTTTCATTGTTTACTTTCATAGTTTCTGTTAGCCAGAAAGCAAGCAGAAAACCACACTTTAGGGAACTCCTTGCACTTCTTAAAGGCTCGTTAAAATCAGTTGGTATTGCGGGAAGTGCAAGGAAAGCAGGATGAGGCCTTGATTTAATATTCCAATTCTGGGGGCGGAGGGTAGGATGGGGAACAACAAATACAATAAATTATCACAGATATGTACAGATTTTCTCCTACATATAAGAGACATTTTCTGTCAGAATGACTTGTCTCCTGCCTGCCCTTCTAGCATGCTTCATGATGATTGTTTCTTTGTAAGGAGATTTAGGCAGTTTGCGTCAATCAAGGATTTAACGAGAGAGATAAATGCCATCCCCTCTTAACACTCAGAAACAGCTGCCAGAGCCTGTCTCCATGTTCTAAAGGAGTATGGACAACAAGCAAAATTATTTACGTTGCTCATTTCTGTATACTCTGTATTGTTTAAAAAATTATTGCACAATCAGTACATTGTAATTGTACAGTTGATTCGCATGCCCTCATATTTTTCTAATAAAAGCAAAGATTTAAAATAATTATCTTGTAAAGGGCAACTAAAAATAGTAGAACTATAATAAATAACATGAGAAATGTATGAATCTTTGATAATTATATAATATACAACTATCAAATATAGTATAGTATAACCCAGTTCACCAGGGTTAGCCTCTGGCAGGCTGCTATGGCTGTATTTACCTGCACTTCTGCAGGTATGGGTGCTTGCAGCTTCCATTGGCCTCAGATCCCTGGTCCTTGATTTTCCACAAAACAGGACACCACTTCCTGCAGCTCCCATTGGCTGGGAACGGCGATCCACAGCCAATGGAGCTGCAAGCCTGTACCTGTGGAGGTGCAGGTAAATACAGAGGTGGCAGCCTGCCAGGGGCTAACTCTGGCGAACATGTTTTTCTTTTGTAAAAATTTTCTAAACAATAGGTATATTTTATTCTTTAAAACATAATTTAAAACTTGCTTCTTCCATTTCAAATGGGAACAAATATTCATTACCTTATTAGGCTGTATCTAATATTTATACAGAATTTTGAAAATAAAAAGATGGAACAACATTTTTGTAACTGAAACTGTTAATCCCAGAATATGTCCAAGAAAAAAATATGAGCATAATTAGATCTACTACTGATAGTATATAAAATAAAAATGCAAACAAAAATACAAATACAAAATGATACTACCTTTTGGAATATAAGACTTAGCAGCAGTGAATGTCATCTATGCCTAGTCATGCTTAATGATGTCATTCTAAGCTCTGTAATAAGAACTGTTCACTTGTATGTCATAGAATCATAGGGCTGGAGGAAACCTCAGGAGGTCATCCAGTCCAGCCCCTGCCCAAAGCAGGACCAACCCTAAGTAAATCATCCCAGCCAGGGCTTTGTCAAGCTGAGACTTAAAAATCTTTAGGAATGGCAATTCTACCAACTCCCTAGGTAACTCATTTCAGTGCTCCCCACTGCAACTTGAGACCATCGCTCCTTGTTCTGCCATCTGTCACTATTGAGAACAGCCTCTCTCCATCCTCTTTGGAATCTTCCTTAAGGTGATTAAAGGCTGCTATCAAATTCTTCTTCACTCTTCTCTTCCGCCGACTAAAGAAGCCCAAATCCCTGAGCCTCTCCTCATAGGTCATGTGTTCCAAACCTCTAATCATTTTTATTGTCTTCTGCTGGACCCTTTCCAATGCGTCCACATCCTTTCTGTAGTGGGGGGTCCCAGAATTGGACACAATACCCCAGATGTGGCCTCACCGGTGCCAAATAAGGGGGGATAATCACTTCTATAGATAGCAGATAGCAGCAGCCCAAGTTAGGAGATGGTGCTACACATTTGACTAATTTCAAACATCTGCAAAATACCAACCTAAAACCATATACTTTGGAGCAAGATGAAAATTTAGAAGTATGGGTAGAGTTCTCATGGGAAAGGGTTTTTAAACATCATTTATAAATATGAAAATGAAATTAAAAATGTCTCTAAATTTATGGATGGTCTTTCTTTTATCTGATTTGGCCATTCTGTTTTACTTCAAATAATATTGCATGGAGAAACCAAGTGCTCTGTTAGCTGGGAAATGAAGAAAACAATTACTCACATACCATGCACAGTAAAAGTAAAATACTCAACCACTGAACCACAAATTCTGCCTTTAGGCACACTCACACAAATCCAATTAACTAAGGGTGGAATTTGAATCACCATGGGCACATCTACACAGCATGGCTAAAGCCAAAATAAGCGATGCAACTTGATCTATGTAGCTCAAGTCAATTCCATAGCTTTCGTTGAAATAGCTTATTTTGGCTTTTGGCACTGTCTACAAATCAAGAAGCTCAAGAAAGAGCACTCTTCCTCCGAGTTCCCTTACTCCTTGTAAAATGAGGGTTACAGGCAATGTTCCCTGTAAGCTGTACAACCCTTTTCTAAGCCCCACACAGTGGTTCAGAGCTCCCCATGCAGGCAGGGATCTCAGCTGTTCGGTTGGGAAAGTGGGGGCAGGGCACTCTCTCTCTCATGGTGGAGGAGCAGAAGCAGCAGCAGCTGCTGCTGCTGCCTGCTATACTGGTTCCAGCCTCTACTCCAGTCCTCCAACCTCCCTTCCCTTCCCCATGTCCCTGGAGGGTCTGTACTTGGTAAGGATGAACTAGTTATCCAATCAGGGAGGCAGGAGTACTTGAGGAATCATGTGACCCAGATTGTGGTAAAGCTGCCGACTGAAGGGGAGGAGGGATGGGTGCTTCACTGTCTCCCACCAGCCATGTGGGAAAACCTGGGTAAGTTACAGGTGCTGCCAGATCAGGTCAACTTCTCTACTTTGCTCCCAAATCCTCCCCTGCCCTGTGAACTGCTAATGGGGCAGCAGTCTCCCTCCTTCCTGCTTATCCCCTAGCCCTCCCAATGGGGAATTGGCTGGGCAGGGATCCCCTGTTTCCCCTTGTGTCCACACCCCAGCTGTCCATTCAGAGCAGGACAGTTGATTTTTTAATTCTTAGCCTCCCATTTTCCTCCTGCTCTTGCCAATTTCAACCTCCCTCCCACTGCTTTGTGGTAACAAGACAGCACCTCTCTCTTCCCCCTCCCCTGTGCTTTCATACTTTCACCAAGGGCGCCATTTTGGGCAACCGGGGTGCGGGGGCAGTAGCTGTGCGCTCTGGGACACGGTTAGCTTTTCATTCCATTTCCCAGACGCTAAGGGAGTGAGGGGAAAGTGCTTGCATTCCATGCATTCCTCTTACACCTGGCTGGTGAGCTCCCTTCACTTTGACTTTCACCCCATTTGGAATCAGGTCAGTATCTCCTCCAGTGAGAGCAAGACCAAACTTCTCCCTGCCCTGTCACTGAAAATGGGTGAAAAAAAAAAAAACAGTTTCAGCAATCTCTCTGATCACGTTAGTCCTCTCCTACCCCATTTTTAACTCTTTGAGTTCCATGCTTGTAAAGCTTCCCTCCCTGGCTGCAGGAAACAGGACAGCCATAGTCTACATGTGCAGAGGCTGCAAATGGGGAGGAGGAGGGTGGTTTTCTGGTTGAATCAAGACATTGTGAGACATTGTGAGAGGTGAAATGCAATGGATTAAAGAGTAAGATCATTGTGAAGCTATATGTTTCCTTGGGAACTGTTAAGGGAGGAGGAACTTCTTTTAGTACTGTCAGAATTCCCTTAGAAAGGGCCTGAAACAGGTTGCACTGGGAGATGAGATGTGCCAGGACATTTGCATGATTATATTGCAAACAAAGTTTACATAGGTGTTAACGGCTTAAGGTAAGAAAGAAAAAGATTATTTTAACAATTTTTTTGAGTGTTGCAGGTATCTAAAACTCTGATCTTAAAGATTTTTTTAAAATCCTGTTACCAATTAATACATGGCAAACTGTATTGTATTAAGGCAGGATCTTTGCTATTTGGTAGAATTCTTTCTCTTAAGAGTCAGAAGTAGCAAGTACTAGGTATGATGCTAACTCTTTTGTAGGAGGAAACCTTATTTGCAAGATCTTTGAAACATCAATCTGTCTGTTAGAAAGGATGACAATACACGTACTCCAAGGTCTCAGAGAGGTAGTCATCTTAGTCTGTAACTAAAAAAACTTAAAAAAAAATGGTCTTGTAGCACCTTAGGGTATGTCCACACTGCATTCCTCTTTCGAGAGAGGAATGCAAATGCAGACAAACAAAATTGCAAATGAAGCGTGGATTTGAATTTCCTGTGCTTCATTTGCATAATCACGTCCGGCCGCTATTTCGAAATAGCCTATTTCGAGATAAAAAATGCCATGTAGACATGGTTATTATGAAAGAAACCCCTTCTTTCAAAATAACTGTTAAACCTCATTTTTTAAGGAGTAAGGGTTATTTCGAAAGAAGGGGTTTCTTTCAAAATAACCGCGTCTACGGCATTTTTAATCTCAAAATAGGGTATTTCGAAATAGCGGCCCGACGCGATTATGCAAATGAAGCATGGGAAATTCAAATCCATGCTTCATTTGCAATTTTGTTTGTCTGCATTTGCATTCCTCTCTCGAAAGAGGAATGCAGTGTGGACATACCCTTAGAGACTAACAAACATATATAAATAGAATCATGAGCTTTTGTGGGCACAGTTGACTTCTTCAGCCAAGGGTAGTATTAATTTTCTTTTTATTTGATTTCATATTAAATAATCATCGGCATTACTTCTTGTTAATTATCCTTTGTTTTAATATATTTTCTTCCACACCTATGGCTTATTTAAAATATATATTTATATCTACAGTTTTTGTTCGTACTTGTGGGTGCACATCCACAGACTACCTCAATATTGGTGTTGTGCATAAGAAATGTTAACCCTCCCAAAAGAAAATTTAACCCACCCAAGGATGGAAAATCCTAGAGGGAACACTGGTTACAGGAGTTGGAGTAAGAAGTCCTCCAGCTCAACATTATTTTGACATTATGTCAAAATAATTGCTTGTAGTATAGACGCAGACTATGTTATTTCGTACCCCATGAAAGCTCTGGCTAGTCCAAGCACTGTAAGGGTAAGTCTACACAGCAGCATTATTTCAGAATAATGGATGTTATTCCGAAATAACTATGCATGCGTCTACACAGCAAACCTGTTGTTTCAAAATAATTTTGAAATAACCGGTGGCTTATTTTGGCATTTGCAAGCCTCATTCCATGAGAAATAACACCTCTTCCAAAATAGTTATTTCAGAACAGCAGTAGTATGGACGCTCCACTGCTGCTATTTTGAACTAGCTCCTCCCCAGGCCATTCAGAGTAATTACTCCCCAGTGCTTCCTGGGGCTCTAAATCGAGTTAGCATGTCCACATTATGGTAACTTGCCTCGGACTAATTTCCAGGCTTCCCGGTAGTGTAGATGCACTATTTCGAAATGAGCTATTTCGGAGTATTTCGTCTGGAATAGTCATACAGTATAAACGTAGCTTAAATGCCATGCCATAAGATAGTTACTCCTGAAGAAACCCCTTTCTATATTCTGGATAATTGGAGAAACTATATTTCAATGCCACTGAACCATGTTTTCCAATGCTGAAATTTAAATATTTAACTATCATCTTTTCTGCTTGCCACTAAGAAAATAACACTTTTTTTAGGAAAGGACTGACCAGATTGACAAAATATTTCACCATTAGAACAAGACAGACATTTATTCCTAGGCAGTCTGGTCTTTGCAAGGGTAGCATCTCCCTAAATTTCCTCTGCATATGAAATGTAACTTTCAAATTCCCATGCAGAACTGCACAACTCTGCAGAACATTTACAAAGAGTTCCGCTGAGATAGACCAGCATAAAAATATTAGGGCCCCAATCCTTCGGTTCATTAAGTCTGCTTTATGCTGTTCATCCAATGCAAATCAACCCTTAATGAGCAGATTCAGTCATTGGAAGCTCTCCCAGAGCTGCTGTAGCAACTAGTATGATATCAGATTATTACTTTCAGAGGGGTAGCTGTGTTAGTCTAACTGAAAAAAATTAACATAAATAACCAATAGTCTTGCAGCATCCTAGAGACCAACAAAAAATGTAGATGGCATCCTGAGCGTTTGTGGGCACAGCCCACTTCTTCAGATGAATGGTGTTCAGGGGTCCAGTTTCCAAATAAATAGAAGAGAAAGAGAGGGGAGAGAAGGAAAAAAAGGAAAAAAGGGGGGCAAATATTGTCAATTAGAGTGCCCATTTGACACTTGGGGCAAAGCAGGGGCTGAACTGTGACTCAGAGTGCGCTTTCCCCTTGCTTCATGGGGGAATTAAGCTGTACCTTTGCCTGGGACACAATACTTCCCCTTCTCCGCCAGTTCAGTTCCACCTTCTCCCTACCCCAGATAGGAGGGGGACTTCATCTGGCAGTGGCTGATCTTCTTCCTACCACCCCCCGAATTGCCACCCCCCACACACACTCCTACCTGCAATACAAGTAACTCATACAGGATATTAAGGCGATTCAGTCCTCTGAGTGAGAGCATAGCCAGAGTCAGCACAAACTATATACAATCACAGATGGTTTATTTCTATATCTCTGCTTACTCTTCATTGGTGTGTCTTACAAGTATGTTATACTACAATTTTATACACATTGCTTGAGCTGGACTTGTACTATCCTGACCTACATGCCAGTCACTTCCTTTCATCCATGTTTCTCATCCAAATGGTTTTGTTCACACATAATTTCATACATCATTAAGGCTATGTCTAGACTGCAGGGGGTTTCTGGGATACTGGAGGAAAAACTCTGCCATGTCCAGGAAACGCGTCTGTTCTTCCAACATTTTTTGCAGAAGAGCAGATGCGATTTTTCAGAAGCCCTTTCTTCCTCATGCCACGAGGAAGAAGGGCTCTTCCAAAAGAGGAGGTTTTTCCGAAATTTGGCCCAGTGTAGACAGGCCAAATTTTGGAAAAGCCTCTTCCAACAAAACTATTAGAAAAAGGTATGCAAATTGCGGAGTGCAATTTGTGTACCTTTTTCTGATAAAAAACTGCAGTGTAGACATAGCGTAAGGGTTGTCATCAAAAAGCAGTTACCCCCTTTCTTTCTTCAACTTTTCATAGGTCTATATGCTCCATGATGTCTTACCCTTTTTTACTGCTTCCCCAACCCAACTTTGCAGGATATAAAGTAATCACATATAATGTTCTATATGGTGACATGACTGTGTTCTCTTCCCCTATTTTTTTCTAAAATAACTCCCCTAGTTGTCACTTGTCCTTTATTCTAAAACATCCAAACTATGTGATACATTTTATAACTGGCATAAGTTTCTTGTGCTTTCTTATGGTCTCATAGACATGTTTGGTAAGAAAATTCATACTTTAGACAAAAAATGAATTTAAAATTATTTTGCTGTCATGCTATAATGTTCAGCAATATAGCACTATTTATGGCTTAAATCACAGATGTGTAACTACAATCTGTTCATTTTTAAAGGCTGTGCAGATTTTACTGCACTGCTAGGATTATTTAGACATAAGATCAAGATAATTATTATACAATAAACGGTAGTTGAGTATAAGGTGTGCGCACGATAATGCTACAAGCTTTTTGAAACTACAGAGATTTCTGGGTAAACACTGATATATGTGGATGAGCAAAATATTTTTTCATTTTCCCCAGAGATCAAACACACATTTTTAAATCATCAAAGTAAATTAATTACCACATTCTACTGAAATGTTATTTTCTAAATTTTCACCCGTTAATAACAGCAAATTGCATCTGAGACAAATAGCACGAAGTTATATCACAACACATTCCAGAAAATTAAAAACACTTTTGAAGCATATCAAGAACATAAGATATCATCTTTGCAAAGGGATGGGAAATATTAGAGCAGAAAGTATTTAGTTGTAGAAGAGACAAAATAAAGATTTTTTTTTAAACAGAGGAAGAAATATGACATACAAAGCTCAAAGACATGGGTAGAAGCAGCTTTTAAGAAAGACTCAAGATCATATTGTGTCTAGGAATTTCAAAATTTTATTATTTTTCTTGTGGTTATAATATTTATACTGGTTCATTTAAATTTACTAAAAAAAATCCCTTGCATATTTTTTTCTGTAAGCTGACTAGAAATTTATTTTGGAACTAGGATAGTGTAAAATATGGAAGGATACAAGCATGCACTACTGCCGGTGAGTCTAAGAAGGTATAACTTATCTTTCTACACTCACATATCACAGTAAGTGAAAATAATCACTTTTTAAGGGAGGAATTCTGCATCTGACTGCATGAAGTAGGCTTTTCACACCATACCCAGTAGCCCCATCAGCCTGTGACCTGCACAAATTTCTGAACCATTTGCACATGCTTGAACCATGACATGGGTACAGAGAGTGTATGAGGCTGATTGGGCCTATTTATGCCTCAAGCTCATATCAAGCGTGCAACAGCTGCTTTGGACTAAAGCAATTGTCCTGTCCATTTGAAACAGTAAATAAAGATGCACACAAGAGGCAGTAGATGATAAATGGCCTGAGAATCAGGCTGCAGCTGCATTTCTTTCACTTCCAAAAAGGTGCAGGTCCCTGATTTTCCACCAGTGATGGATTTAGATTATATGTCTATTTTCAGCACATTAATTTGACACTTTCTTACAAATTACTTCTTAAAAAAAATCCTTGATCTCAACAAAAAGAATTATGGTTGCAGCATTACAATTAAACTAAGTCAAAATATTTCTAACAAACTTTTAAATATACAATGACCTAATGTTCACAATTTTTTTCATCTTTCAAACTAAACAAACCACAACATACTGTTGATTATTCAACTACTTATTATTCAACTCCTATCATACATACGCAATCAATCAGTCAAAACTGCTTACCACTCTGACAAATGTCCAAGAACAGAGCCAGTCCTGTTACACCCAACAGCAGTCTCCTAGGAAACTAAAATACAGCAACATGCAAAAAGAATGTATTCAGAGCAACGAAGCAAAATAATCCCTTCATTTTCATTGGTTCTGCACTGTTTGAAACATTAAAATGTATCCAAATATATAAACAGGTAACAGTGAAGTATGAATTCTAAAAGGTTGTCATCTGTGGCCTATTGTGTCCCTATTCATTTGTGAACTAATAAGATAAAAGCAATATTGATCTGAAAGCCTTTTTGAATGCTCCTTTTGCACTATTACAGTTATTTATCAGGTGTGGGTTTAGATTCTGAATGTATCACAAATCTTTATTATTATCCTCAGCAAATAACAAACCATTAGATTATACCAAAACCATAAGCAACTTTGTTAAACCATTGTTATTTTTGAAGGGGGGATGATATATAAAAGTTACCTTTTCAGGAGACCTGCATAGGATTTATAATATGCTGGGGTCTATAGAGAAGATAGCTGTGAAGTAAATACCAAATGTATCAAGAAAGTGTAAAGTTATGGTAGTATTGGTAACTAATTGTTATATTTATAGCTGTACTAAATTCATGGCCAATTTATGACAATTTCACTCTCACAGGATTTTTAAAATAATAAATTTCATTATTTCATCCGTTTATATTTGAAATACCACAGTGTTATAACTGTAGGGGCCCTGACCCAAAAAGCAGTTGTTGGGGAGGGCCCACGAGATTATTGTCAGGGGTTGCAGTACACGTCTGTATTGCTGCTGGTGGAAGCTCTGCCTTCAGAGCTCAGCAGCTGGAGAATGATGGGGAGCCACCACTAGCAGTAGCACAGAAGTGAAGATGGCATCATATGATATTGCTGCCTGCAGAGCTGGGCCCTCAGTCAGCAGCTGCCACTGTCCAGATACGCAGCTCTGAAGGCAGCAGTACAGAAGTAAGAGTAGCATGGTATGGAATTCTACCCTTACTTCTTTGCTGCTACTGGTAGGGCACTGACTGCTGAGCTGGGCACCCAGCCAACAGCTGCTAGTCAGCAGCCACTGAGCTCTGAAGCTAGTGCAGGAGGTAGCAATGCCATGACCCCTCTGACCCCTCCTAAAATAATCTTGTGATCCCTCCTCCCCACAACTCCCTTGTGGGTCAGGATTTCCAATTTGAGACATGCTGGTCTCTCCTGTGAAATATGTATAGTACAGGGTAAAAACATACAGTTTTCATACTGGGTGACCACATTTCATGATCTGTGATGTTTTTTTCATGGTCATGAATTTGGTAGGGAACTAGTTATATTTTAACTGCTAAAAATGCATTTTTACAGTAACAGTTAAAATGCATTGGTTATCACAATACAGAGATGGTTCTATAGTTATTAACCTCAGTGTAGCTATGATATGGGTTGGGGTTATAGTGATTACCTCCCCTAGAGCTACACAGTGATAGTCACTACCTGTGACTTGCCTACACTAGGATTTTACAGCAAAATAGGCTTTTTTTGTAATTAGGTACCTAAGCATAACACCACATCTTTCTGGCAGTGAATACATTATTTAAGTCAATATTTTTAAAATAACATTAGAACTTAGCAAACAATCTCTCACTGATTTGGGTTTCTAATTGTCTAAACCACTACTGAAAATTTTTCACGTTTCAGAATGAGCAATTCAATTCTTGAAAGCATGAGATCAGTTAGGGTGCATCTACACTGCACCCATAGAGCAAAATAAGCTATGCAATTTGAGCTACGCAAATTGTATAGCTTATTTAGAATCAATTTCAAAATAGCTCATTCCAAATTTGGTTCTGTCTACACAGCACTTATTTTGAAATAAATCGGTATTCCAAAACATCCCTTATTCCTCGTGGAATGAGGTTTACAGGGACGTTGGAATAGCAAGCCCAGCCCATTATATTTCGAAATAATGGGCACGTTCAAAAGACACGAAATAGCTATTTCGGGATACCTCCGGTATCTCAAAATAGCACTGCAGTGTAGATGTAGCCTTAGTGTTCTTCTGAAAGCATAGTTTGCTGTCATTTAAGTCATCTGTGAGGGAGGAAGGATGCATACACATTTCTGGATCAGATAGCAAACTGGAAAACTATTGCACATCTTTCTTCAGAATGCGTGATATTAAAATTCCTACATTTATCTCACCTGTCTGTATCTTATATTTAGGATTTTCTATAGCTCATCACTGTACTAATCTAATCTCTTCATTTACATATGTCTTATTTTTAATTAAATGTAAAGATCTCATCTTTTTTTCTTGTTCAATGGCATACAAAACATATTTGTGAAAATTAAAGAGGAAAACTACAAATCTTTCTGTTAACACACTATACCATGGGGATCTCACAAATATACTTATCATGTGATCTGAAGTCCTTTAAAGACATCATTAAATGGTTTTGAGGTTAGTGTAATCCCAACTTTCATTCTGCAGCTGTTTCAGATTGAAATATATTGACCTTGAAAAAAGCATAAGCCATGGACAATATTTGTGAATATAGCTGCATAATCTTCAGTTACTATAGATTATGCTGATCATATTCAGAGAGAGTTACCTGCTACTCTGCATTCAGCATACTGTCCTGAGGGAATAATAGCCACATCTTTTCTGGTTGACTTTTGGTCAGCATTAGTTGACAATAGTCTGAAGTTCCTGGAAGTACTACAGGACAATACCTGGATGTTGGTTTCATGTCCACTTGGGCTGGCTAACATCAATGGTTAGATATTGTACATTGTTAGTAGCGGCTGTAAATGTCTGCAAGAGGTTGATGACTGGACTAGCACTGGTTGGCTGTAGCTCAATCCTGACAGAACTAATGGTGGTACAATAAATTAAGAATTTGAAGAAAATTACTTCCCTTCAGAAACTTATACCTCAACCAATACTCCCCCCAAAAAATCTTGAAAACCAGCAGTGCAAATACAAATTCGCATCATTTTAATCAATAGTTTATTAGTGGGAAAACAAGTGATAAAAATAGCAAGAAAACACATCTGCACCACTATTTTCCAAGATTTTATTTCTGGGGTCTTGTCAAGATACAAGTTTCTGAAAATGAGTCAATTTCCTGAATTTCTTAACCCACCCTACACACACAAAGGTTCTCACTTCACTTCAGATGTATTTGCCAAACTCACACCATATGCCATGCTCTTTAACTTCAGTATATACAGTTCTTGCTTTGACCAGGACACAAAAGTTAAAGAAAGACAGGCACAGGGATATACTCAAGCAGCAGGCCCCAACTTTATGGCAGTAATTACAAGGGCTGTGATCCACCTTCACCTATTCCTTGTCATATACCAGGCATTTAATTGAGTCTCATGTGGCATTAGGGGCTCCCATTTTATAACTAATAACTTGGGTAGACCTTCTTCAGCCTAACCCCAAGTCATCAACTTACTTCTAAACACTCTCTCCCTATACCCTGCCCAACATGAGGGGAGGAAAAGGGCACCAAGGAAGTCTTCCAGTTTCCTTATGTCCAAAGATTCATCAGCGAGGCCCTGGGCCTCATTCACCTCTGAGAGCTCATTAGCCTTTATCTACAATGGGCACTAGCCACAAGTTGTGACAGTCTTAATTCTGGCATTCCCTAAATCTGAATGCTTGACTTTCAACCATAGCATTCTTTAACACAGAGATATAGTTTGTAGTTGGCCCTGCATTTTTAAGGGTTTGATCCTTCCTACAGTGCGCTCAGCATCCATGAAGAGAAGCGTCACATCCTATGGAGGAGTGTGCACACAGTGCAGCAGCGCAAGCAACTGCTCACAGCAGGTACATTTCAATTAAAATCCTGTGGCTGGCCTGTGTCAGCTGACTTGGGTTCACAGGCCTTGGGCTAAGAGGCTATTTAATTGTAGTGTAGACTCTCAGGCTCCCTGCACAGCCAATGGGCTGCTGACAACTAGTCAGGAATGGAGGGTTATCTCCGCAGGAAATGTTCATAGAAGGAGAGATGCCTGCTCCAGAGCCTGGGACTCATCCTCCTCTTTGTAAACCTGGCTGGGAGTTTGTGCTTCTCAAGCCAGGATAACTGCAGCCGAAATTGGACCCCTTAGCCATGTAGGGAGTAGGGATGTGTTAGGATACACGGTTAAATGGTTAACCAATGAGCCTGGGCTCATAGGTTAAACTTCAAGGTTACACGCAAGGCCCTCCCTGCTGCTGCCTCTGTATCAGGGGCAGCAGCACGGAGAGGGGAGGAGCTGGTGGGAGCCAGTGCTTGCGGGGAGCCGGCTTAAAAGCCTCCTTCCCCCTGCATGTAAATATGTAACTGCTGAAAATTTCAGAGGTTACACATTTACCACAACAATAAAAATGCTTTTAACATCCCTAGTAGGGAGCTGCCTTCAGATCCACTGTCAGGTCAAAGAGATCTACTATCCCTGAAAGATAGGAGAATAAGCCTTAACAGCTGCTACACTCTGGGGCTATGTCTACACTATGTTTTTTTGCGGAAGAGGCAATGAAAATGAAGAGCTCATTAGCATTTTCTCGTGCTTCATTTGCATAAACTCTTCCGATCCTTTTTGCACAAGAAGTTTTGCGCAAAAACAAGCAGTGTGGACATGTCTGTTTTGCGCAAAACCCCCTTTTTGCACAAGATCCTTATGCCTCTATTTTGCATAAGGATCTTGTGCAAAAAAGGGGGTTTTGAGCAAAACGGACACGTCCACACTGCTTGTTTTGCGCAAAAACCTCTTGCGCAAAAAGGATCGGAAGAGATTATGCAAATGAAGTGTGAGAAAATGCTAATGAGCGCTTCATTTGCATTGTCTCTTCCACAAAAAGTTGGTAGTGTAGTCATAGCCTTGCTGTAGCTTCATCAATCCATGGTTACCCCAGCAACACCCTCATCCGTGACTCCTGGGTGTGGCAAATTGCTATGGTAACAAGCCAGATTCCTGAGGCACTATTTCCTCTACCCCCAGTTTCACCTTGTGGTGGGGTTTTAAACACACATACTTTGTAGCTCCTGGTATTGGCAATTAATTTCTGAGCTTTTTGGTTAGGCCATGACTCATTTGCAAGGGCTAAAGAGCCACCCCTGCTTAAAGCCCCAAATCAGTTAGGAAAATAACCAAAATTATAAGTTCATTGGGTCAAATTCAGTCATGACTGGAGCTGTACCTGTTGACCCCAATGCTGACTTGATTAATAATTTACAGGTACATTTATCACAATACTCTGAGAATTTCAGTAAATAATTACAGCATTTTAATATATTCAGTGAACAATGGGCACTCTTACAACCACTTTGTTCTGATTCTTTTTTGCCCTGCCTCTTGGGTTGCTTTCAGAGCTCAGTGAGTGGAAGTGGAAATAAAATGCTACCATTGCAATATAGCAGCATTTTATGCAATTTGCATTTTCTCTGCAGTAATGAAAAGACTATACAAGTTGCAAGGCAATGGAGAATCAGGCCCCTTCTTTCTGGGTGATAAAATCAACACTGAAAAGTTCTGCTGCTGAATAAGGAAGACAGCGATTCAGATTACACTGGTCTACAATTTTTTAGAAGTCATCTGCTTCAGAGATAAAATGTGCTATTTATTATGTATTTTGATGTGCTGAATTCAAATATGACAATTAAAACAACTGATTGGCTACTGTTTCCAAGATATTTAAGTTTTTACATTTTACATCTATGTATATTGTGTAGATAGTAGAGTTTTAATCATAAATTGTAAACCTAGGTCTTTTCATGTGTTTATGGTTGCTTTACATGATAATATTTCACCTGTCCTGTTTATGTAACACTTTAAAAATCAGCAAAAGGGTTATATAAATAAAATGTATTATGAAACAAAAGGCAAAAAAACTATTATGTACATAGTTTAGTCCTATTCAGTGTCTACTCGGCGCTTCTTGGCTTGTCTCTTGTATTCATTAAATGGAGCATCTCTTGTCACTGTCCAGCAATAGTCTGCAAGCATTGATGGGCTCCATTTGCCCTGATAGCGTTTCTCCATTGTTGCAATGTCCTGGTGAAATCGCTCGCCGTGCTCGTCGCTCACTGCTCCGCAGTTCGGTGGAAAAAAATCTAGGTGAGAGTACAAAAAATGTATCTTTAGTGACATGTTGCAACCAAGGCTTTTGTATGCCTTGAGGAGGTTTTCCACTAACAACCTGTAGTTGTCTGCCTTGTTGTGTCCGAGAAAATTTATTGCCACTAACTGGAAGGCTTTCCATGCCGTCTTTTCCTTGCCACGCAGTGCATGGTCAAATGCATCATCTCGAAGAAGTTCACGAATCTGAGGACCAACAAAGACACCTTCCTTTATCTTAGCTTCACTTAACCTTGGAAATTTTCCACGGAGGTACTTGAAAGCTGCTTGTGTTTTGTCCATGGCCTTGACAAAGTTCTTCATCAGACCCAGCTTGATGTGTAAGGGTGGTAACAAAATCTTCCTCGATTCAACAAGTGGTGGATGCTGAACACTTTTCCTCCCAGGTTCCAATGACTGTCGGAGTGGCCAATCTATCTTGATGTAGTGGGAATCTCTTGCACGACTATCCCATTCACAGAGAAAACAGCAGTACTTTGTGTATCCAGTCTGCAGACCAAGCAAGAGAGCAACAACCTTCAAATCGCCACAAAGCTGCCACTGATGTTGGTCATAGTTTATGCACCTCAAAAGTTGTTTCATGTTGTCATAGGTTTCCTTCATATGGACTGCATGACCAACTGGAATTGATGGCAAAACATTGCCATTATGCAGCAAAACAGCTTTAAGACTCATCTTCGATGAATCAATGAACAGTCTCCACTCATCTGGATCGTGAATGATGTCGAGGGCTGCCATCACACCATCGATGTTGTTGCAGGCTACAAGATCACCTTCCATGAAGAAGAATGGGACAAGATCCTTTTGACGGTCACGGAAAATGGAAACCCTAACATCACCTGCCAGGAGATTCCACTGCTGTAGTCTGGAGCCCAACAGCTCTGCCTTACTCTTGGGTAGTTCCAAATCCCTGACAAGGTCATTCAGTTCACCTTGTGTTATGAGGTGTGGTTCAGAGGAGGAGGATGGGAGAAAATGTGGGTCCTGTGACATTGATGGTTCAGGACCAGAAGTTTCATCCTCTTCCTCTTCCTCGTCTGACTCAAGTGAGAATGATTCTGGTGCATCAGGAACCGGCACTCCTTCTCCGTGGGGTACTGGGCGTATAGCTGATGGAATGTTTGGATAATGCACAGTCCACTTTTTCTTCTTTGACACACCTTTCCCAACTGGAGGCACCATGCAGAAGTAACAATTGCTGGTATGATCTGTTGGCTTTCTCCAAATCATTGGCACTGCAAAAGGCATAGATTTCCTTTTCCTGTTCAACCACTGGCGAAGATTTGTTGCACAAGTGTTGCAGCATATGTGTGGGGCCCACCTCTTGTCCTGCTCTCCAATTTTGCAGCCAAAATAAAGGTGATAGGCTTTCTTAACCATAGTGGTTATACTGTGCTTTTGTGATGCAAAAGTCACTTCACCACAAACATAGCAGAAGTTATCTGCACTGTTCACACAAGTACGAGGCATCTCTGCTCACTTTGGCTAAACAGAAATGTGTCCCTTTGCAAAATCAAACACTGACAAATAAGAGAGCACAGCACTCTATGATTTCTAGAGCTGATATAGGGTAATTTGTTCAGCAGAGTGATGTAAGCTTCGTTATGATTGCATCATCCATGACTTCTAGGAATAACATGATGCAATTCATATCATGTATGACGCAATACCAGCTTCAGATTGCATCATTCATTGTTTTGCCTAAAAAGCAAGTACTGTCCAAACCCAGTCATAGATTTATTCATAGATCCAGCCAAAGATGTATTTCAGTCATTTCTGGTTTAAATTGAGATCCCTTCCCTTTATAACTCACTTATCCTCCGCCATTCCCAAGTCAAGGGTCGTATATACTGACCCAATAGCATATCTTGAAAACTAGAGCCAATCAACAATTTTAAGCATCATTTTCGTTCTCAGTGACCCAGAATTAGTAAAGTTTGACTACATTTATTTCAGAAGCATTTTGGCTGTAGAGCAGTGTTATCTTTGCCTTCCTGCAAAGACCACTTAAATACTTCCAATGCACATTGGAAAAAATAACCCCAACTATACATATAATATGATGGGGGCTAATTTAGCTACAACTAATCAGGAAAGAGATCTTGGAGTCATCGTGGATAGTTCTCTGAAGACATCCACGCAGTGTGCAGCGGCAGTCAAAAAAGCAAACAGGATGTTAGGAATATCCTGGGATAGAGAATAAGACGGAGAATATCTTATTGCCCTTATATAAATCCATGGTACGCCCACATCTTGAATACTGTATACAGATGTGGTCTTCTCATCTCAAAAAAGATATACTGGCATTAGAAAAGGTTCAGAGAAGGGCAACTAAAATGATTAGGGGTTTGGAACGGGTCCTATATGAGGAGAAATTAAAGAGACTGGGACTTTTCAGCTTGGAAAAGAGGAGACTAAGGGGGGATATGATAGAGGTATATAAAATCATGAGTGATGTGGAGAAAGTGAATAAAGAAAAGTTAGTTACTTGTTCCCATAATATAAGAACTAGGGGCCACCAAATGAAACTAATGGGCAGCAGGTTTAAAACAAATAAAAGGAAGTTCTTCACACAGAGCATAGTCAAGCTGTGGAACTCCTTACCTGAGGAGGTTGTGAAGGCTAAGACTATAACAGGGTTTAAAAGAGAACTAGATAAATTCATGGAGGTTAAGTCCATAAATGGCTATTAGCCAGTATAGGTAAGGAATGGTATCCCTAGCCTCAGTTTGTCAGAGGGTGGAGATGGATGGCAGGAGAGAAATCGCTTGATCATTACCTGTTCGATTCACTCCCTCTGGGACACCTGGCATTGGCCACTGTCGGCAGACTGGGTACTGGGCTGGATGGACCTTTGGTCTGATACAGTATGGCCATTCTTATGTTCTTATGTTCCATAGAAGTTAAAATATCCTTTTTAAAACAGGACGGTCTTTATTTAGATGGTAAGCTGCTCAAGACAGAGACATTTCTTATTTGCCAGAAGAATGCCATGTACACTACTTGGAGCTAAAAAATCATAAATAGTAATGTGGCATAGGCTCCATGTAATATAATTATGGCTAGTGAAAAATCCTTGTCTTCTAAAAGCCAGCTTTAAATAAAAGATGATGTGTTTCTTGTGCTTAGTATCAAATGTTTAGAACAGTAAATACACCTAGATGGACACTTTCAAAAAACTAAAATAAATTACGTAGATACTTCCAATCAAATCACACTGGAGTTCTGCAGAATGATCAGATAAAGTGTATGGCCCTTTAGCTCAGATTTTCATAGAAAGACTTTAAAATCTATCTTCAGCTGTGATAATTTCAGCAAGCTTTTGGATCAGTTATCTCTTGTGTTTCTAGATATACTTAGATAATTACTTATTAGAAAGGTATCCCAGAACACCAGAATGATGTCAGTAAACTCTCCCCCTCAGCCCCCCCAAAGCTAACAGTATCTGGAGTTAAGTACAATAGATGTCTGGGCTATAGTTTTCTGTCTTGGAAGACAAATTGTACAGCACTGGAAAATAGGTTTGACACATTAGTATAATTCACAGTGGTTGAAATATGGAAGCAAAATTATTTAATACATTTTAAGCTCATAGTGCAATAGTCTACTGCAAGAAAGCAGTGCTGGCTAACGTATAGCTCTGTAACTATGTTAGCTTTTGTAACAGAAAACTTAATTGGGGAAGCTTTGATGAGTTTCTCTGTAAAGCCACGAGCATCTTATATCCTTTCAAATTGAGATAAGCCAGAACCCACTAATTTGTATTCAAATGTACCAATTGGAACATTTGAATCTGGAGTTTGATTTGATCTATTTTCAAGATGAGGCTGGCTGTAAAGATTGATCCAAGCAGCATTATTTTCTACTGATATTTTGTTGGGGTTTGGTAAAAGAAAATACTAACTTAAGTGACTGTTCCATTACTCTTCCAAGAAATCTGCTAGGCTGTTCAACACAGGGGGTATCCCTCAACTAGACAGGAGGGGGAAAGAGCTGGAGCATGTGTGTAACCCTTCATTTCCTTCCAGTGGTCCCTATGACAAATTTGTATAATCAATGTGCATTTCCTCCTTGCTAAGCAAAAAACAGCTTCTGGACCATTATAATTTATGTGTTGAGGGCTGAGATTACTCTCTTGACTGAGTGACCTAGCAGCCATGGGCATCTGGTATGTAAGGCAGGGGAAGGCTCTGCCTTCCCAAACCACCAGGTAGGTGTTCTGGGGGAGGAGTGTTGATGCCCCTAGTGCCTGCCCTTCCACTACTGGAGGGAGCTGGGCAGTGCAGCACGCCCTCCTGCCTCCCCCCAGTGGAGGGGATACTGGGGCTACACTGTGAACCCTCTGTCCTCCTCGGGGTGGGAGACGCGCACCCTCCTCCCTCCCCTGGTGCTCCAGGTCTGGGGAGGCCGGGCTGGACTGCAAGGTACAGCATGCCCTGCCTACTCCCTCCCCCGAGGCTGGGCTGGGTTTGACCAGGCAGCGCTGCGCAGTGCACCTTCCACCAGGACTGAGGAGGCTGCAGTGAGTGTGTACCTGCTTCCCTTCCCCTCCCCTCCCCATGGTTGGAAAGGGGGAGCACGTCCATGGAGCACTTCCCCAGAGGAGTGGGGGAGGGGCAGGGCCTAGCAGAAGTGGGGGAGGCTGGAGGTGGGGCTGGGGGCTTGCCTACACCAGCCCTGCCTTCACCAACCACCCATGCTAACAGCCACTGATTCTATTTACAGAATGGCCCAATGGCCTCAGTCAGTATGCCCACCCCTATATTCAGAGTATTATGGCCCAGCAGCCTCAGTCAATATGTACATTCCTCTATTCAGGGTATTATGGCTCAGTGGCCTCACTCAATATGCACATCCACCTATTCAGGGTCTTAAGGCCCAACAGCCTCAGTCAATATGCAGGCCCCTATTTTCAGGGTATTACAGCCCAGCGGCCTCAGTCACTATACAATACGAAAGCTCCCCTGTGTGGAGGTAACTAAGGAAGGGATGGGGGACCCAGGCCCTTCCTCTCCATGGCGTCCCATCCCAGAACCCCGTTGGCAGTGGCGCGTCAACTGCTCATTCAGCGGGGAATCTTGCTGCAACACCCTGCCCTGGGCTACTTCCTACTGGAACTTGTCAGAAGTCCTCTCCATCCTCATGCTCAAGTCCCACGGCTTCCACTGTGTCTCCTCTTGGCCCAGCTGCCGCCATATGATCTGGCTGTGCTTCCTCCCTTGGAGCTCCTGCAGTGCCTCCTTCCCCTTCAGCCCTGACTGTACTGCTCCAGAGGCCTTTATAGCCAGCCTCCAGTTGGAGCATCAGCAGGGCTGTAGGGATTGGGCCCTCCCAGCCAACTGTGCCAGGGTAACTCCACTACGGGGTTGATACAAGCCATCACATATGTAAACAGATTAAAAGTACTCATTCCTGCAAACACTAATGATAAAAATTTGCACTCACTTATGCTAGTGTACCCAAAAGCAGAGTTTGGTGCTAGCTCCGACTATATATAGGGTGAGCTAATCTCTGCTGAGTAGACAGCTGCACCCAGTTGGCAACCCACTTAACTCTCACTAGTAGCTTCAAGTAGTTGTGTGTGCACTGCAGCACTTCACTCTGGGCCATTGCCTCGGCTGGTATTCTGTACCTAGTGAGGGTCATTAATGGTGATTACTGGAAAGGGCAAGTCTGGCTCTCCAAGGGCACTAAGCTTCCTATGCCAAAAGAATTTGCAAACTGTATCATGGATAAAAATGGTGTTCTATGAACTGGTTGATAGTTTAGAGCAGTATGGAAGATGGATTACAATACATTGGTCAATAGCAAAGCCAAGGAGTCATGGTTGAACATTTGGTGAATACTGGACTATAAAAACTGAAGGAAGAATAGAAAGAGAAAGAAAAGTATGCTGGCTCGTTCATGCTCAAGGCTATGTTTACCACTCAGAAACCATATTGCTGTGAAAAGTATGCACTTGATACAAATACAAACGTAACATGCAGAACAGGAAATTAATAATAAAGTCAAAGGATAAGGCACTTATTAGAACATGGTACTGAAGAACATTATATCAGGCTGGAGCACTTGCAGATCTTCGCTCCAGAATATCATCTACCATGGGGATGATGGATATATACTTATATGTCAATGTAGTGCCCGGCACAATGGGATCCTATTCCAGATTGGAATTCTGAGTGGAATTCTGAATTCATTACAGCTATGAATCACATCAGTGGTTACACAGACAACAGCAAAAGATATCAAAGACTATGTACACCAAGATTATAAGCAAACTATAAACTTGTTAGACACTTTAAAAATCTATATTGATTAATCATCCATTGAACCATCTATTACTCCTTTATGTACTTCTGAACTTCAAGCTGGAGGTGTAATTTCCAGCTCTTAAAAACATAATTGCAATAGCTCCAGTTGAACTACAGCTTTAGAAGAGTTACTGTCATACTGTGAGCAGCAGGAGTATGATCTGATTTTAGATCCTAGATATGCACTTGGATGGCTAGCTCCTCCTGCTGCTTGTGCTGCAGCAGGGAGCTAGCACTGGTTATGTCCCCTGCAGCTGGAAGTTACATATTATGACATTATTACACATCACCTTGGTACCCCCCTACAACCAGAAAGAGGTAGACTTGCTGGTACTTACCAGGGTGCTTAACTGGGTGCTTCCTGATATGACCAGACACCCAAAGAATCTCCCCGGGGCTCTCAAACCTCAAGACATGCTCCCCTGCCATGTCCAGTCCATAACCTTTGGACATGCACAGAATTAACAGGTAAAGGAACCATACACACACCAGCTTGTTAGGTTCAACTGAGGATCAACTTCAGTATGATATCACAGCACTGAGATACAGACATAGTGAAAACAGTCATAAGTGTACTATCAAAGGTTAAGATGCAAGTATATAAGTGGGATGACAGAAACAGAAATGGTATCAAACAAAAAAGTGTAACATGCTTCCTGAACATATCAAACAAAAAGTGTAACATGCTTCCTGAAGTCCAACCTTAACTTGAACAGGCTGAAACCCTTGTCTAAAGTAGTTTCTCTCCCAACTTCTCTAACCAACATAACTGGAATCTTCCTTTAATGAGTGTGGAAAGAGCTGCCGTTTTTCTTCCTCAGTGAAAGATAAAATAGAGTCCTTTTTTTTTCCCTTATTTCTTCCAAAGTTAATTGTTTTGTCTCCAGAGTTAGATGATCCCTTGTTGTTCATCTTTGTTTCCAGTGTCTTGACTCCTTTTGGCTTCCCATTCTCCTGTCCCTTGTGTGGGCTCAGTGTGCTTAATCTACATGGCTGTCAGGCAATGAATCGGCATCTTCTCTCTGACCCAAAACCTGTTTGTCAGATTTGCCTGGGACACAGACTTTAAAGCTCATTTTTAGTACGTATACACAATTCCTTAAAAATCATCCAGCTATACATACATATTGCAATGACTTTGAGAACAGGTATGACACAAGCTTTTATTAAGGACCTCACATGATAAATGTGTAACCCTTCTGCTGGGTAGTGCCAGCAGCAGCCAGGGCTGGGTTAATATCTAGGGGTCCCCTTTCATCCATCTCACACAGAACCGGCTCAAGCCCCCACTCCGTAGCCTGGGAAATTCACACACCCCTGTGCACCTCTGAGAGGCAATGCTTCCCCACTCGCAAGCACAGAGTCTGAGTGGAGAAAAGAAACTTTTAGTGAAAGACAAAGAAAGAAGTCACATGGCATTAACTTGGGAAAATACCACAGAGTTCATACCCCCCCTCCCCCGCCCACGAGTTCCAGCTCAAATGGATTGAGCAACGTCTTTTGCCTCTCAGGCTCACTAGTCCAACAAGGTAAGGGTTCCATTAACTTACTCCGTACCCCACTTCAAAGGCCCCTGACACATCATCCTGATGACTCCACTCATTGAGCCTGAGGCCAGGCCACCTTTGTGCTGCTCCTGTAGTCTGCTTGCTCTGCCTGCCGCTATTCCTACCAGCCGCCTACCGGTCGCTCCCGCCAGCTGCTCCACTGGCCGCCTGCCGCCACTCCTACCGGCCACCTGCTGCCACTCCTACCAGCTGCCCGCCGGTCGCTCCTGCCAGCTGCTCCGCTGGCCTCCTGCCACCGCTCTGCAAGCTGCAATGGGTCTGACTCCAGGCCAAACCAGTGACTTCAGCTCTTAGTGATTTCAACTCTTTAACCACCACCTAGGCTGGCAAAAGATTCCAGCTCCCTCTGGACTAGAAAAAAGACTCCTGCTAGAGTCTGCTTTAGGTCTATCTTTAAAACAAGGGGGAAAGAGGCAGGTTGAACCAGTCTTACAGCTCACACCTGGCAGGCACAAGGAGGCTGGCTCACACCCTTCCCGCCCCCCCCAACTCCATTCATTCAATTCTGGGATGGGGAGGCTTGTTCATCTGAGACCTCTTACAATGATGGTGTCTCTCCTGCAACCACTGGTGTCATATTTTACAGTTCCTACATTTAGGGGTAGCATGATTTGTGACCTCAACAACAGCCCAAATTAGATACAATATATTACATTCCATTCTAACAACTGATCCTCCATCAGCCCTGGCTGAATTAGATTTACATAACCACACCTGGGATTCCTTCCCCCTCCTGGCATGAGCTATATTTACATATCAACAGTTAACAGTTAATTATTTTGCAGCTCAACAATTTGAATGAGCACACCCAAGGGCAGCTCTCTCCTTTTAGCTGGCTGATAGCAAGCAATAGTTAAATATGTGGGGTGTACTAGGTGGAGTAAGTTTGTCAGGCCTGCTAGGAGTTACTCTTACAGAACAATGAATGCTTTACTAGCTGGCACAGCTACTCTGTGCACACACCCCAAAGCTTGAAGTGTAGACATACCCATAATAAAATGTATCATTAATTAAAAAGTATGAACCAAAAATCTGAAATGTTCTTCAATTATTAACTGTACAGTCTGCAGAAGAACACTTTGGGATAGTCCCTTTACAAAAAAGTACTAGATAAACAAGCCTACCAAACTGGACTAGAGAAATGGATAGTGCCAGCAGTGCCAATTGTTTGTATATACAATACTCAGTGTCCTAGAAAATTAGTTAATAAATATAAAGCTGTAATGAAATTCAGTATGCCAGTGATACAGATGTGTAAAATGTATGTTTAACTAGGGGTATATAATACATTTTTATTTTCATTGTTTTGTCATTTATCTTATCATTCAAGTTGATTCTGGGGGTTGAAAATTTAGCAATATGTCCCCCTTCTCCTTCCAAGCTAGCTGAAAGGTGCTTATTAAGCTTTTCTATTTCTGAAACTAGTTACTTGTTGCCATTTTTCCTTAAGTAAAGGTTATTTAATACAAACAGTCACTTCTGTGTATTCAAAATCTTCTTTTAATATTCAATTATGCCATCAGATGGACTCTAGTATTGTCCTTTCTCCTTATTTCACTTCCATTTAGGATTGGCCAATTCTCTAAAAGAGAATATTTTAGGAACAAAAACAGTCTTTAGTTTTCTTCCCAAATTGCTACAGTTTGCTGTTTTCTCGTCTACTCAGAATTTTCTGTAACAGTCTTGTTGGCAACAGCAGAGCTTGCTGGAGCAAAATCCCATAAATGCCTGGGTCAAACAAGCAATTATGCACAAATGTGGAATGGATTATCCATGGTGAGGATGATTTTTAGAGACACTGACCTCAATGGAAACTCCAGGTGGAGGCTCTTTGGCTCAGATCCTCAAAAATAATTAGGAACCTAATTTTCAAGAGAGTACCTTAGAGAAGCCAGGCCTTGGTGTCTGCAAATTAAGACATATCTAAAGAGGTTATAGATGTGATTAAGAAAACCTTTGGGAAAACTGGCCCTAAAATACAGTTGTAACCAAAGCCATTAGTTTGTTTACCATCACTAATAAGCTAACTTCTCAGAAAAAAATATTAAAGATGCTTATCCTTTTCTTCCAACATACAGTAAGTGTGTGTCTATACAGCATCCTAAACTCAAAATAAGATACACAATTTGTGCTATGCAAATTGTGTGTCTTATTTCAAATCAATTTTAAAATAACTTATTTTGAAATTTGGCACGTCTACACAGCGCCAAATTTTGAAATAACGTGCTATTTCGAGACATCCCTTAACCCTCATGGAACAAGGATTACCAGGATGCCAAAATAGCGCGCCCGTTATTTCGGGAAAAAAAATCAAAATAATGGGTGGCTGTGTAGATGTGGGGATACCTCCGGTATCCCGAAATAGTCGTGCAGTGTAGACATACCCTAACATGATTACAATTTCTAGCATTTATCACTTGTGTGCATTATGGAGGCATCAGTGGCAATTCCATAATTAAAGCTCCTCTGTTTCACACTTTAATGACAATATTTAATCTCCAGATTTGAAAGAATAACTCTTCAGAGAACAATTCAATTTTCTATTACATTTTTTAGTAATTAAAATACACAGTCTTAGTGTGACAGTTATACAACCTTTCTTAAATTACATTGACCTCTGAAAACCATTTGTGATACTTGAAACAGGCATCTATACTCCACAGTCTATCAAGACTACATATCTATAGATATGTATGGGGTGTGCTGGGTTTAAGCATCTTCATCACTTACAATTACTGCATTTGATTATTAAGAAGCTTCTTATTTCTTTCCCTGAAATCTTCAATACTTATAAAGGAAAAAGAATTTACATCATTACTAACAGGACAACAATTCCCGCAGCCAATGTATTCATTGCCCACGTTGTAACCAAAACCAGAAATTTCTTGAAAACCAACTACTACAAGATTAGAGCTTTTTCCATTTGTGTGGGAATTTACCACATTTCCCATAGGATTAATTGTGTATTTCCCTTAGCAACACAAAAATGAAGTAAATTAATGCAAGAGGAAACTGAAAAGTCTTAGTTGTAAATTTTAAAAAATAGTTCTTAATTCTGATTAACATTAACTGGCTTAGTATGGTTTAGCAACCTAGCGTCTCAAAAATACTGATTCCAGGTTTAGATTACTGATTTAGATTGTTTGTTTTTATAGACAAAGTATACCTTTTCAAACTTTCTTTCAGTAGTACGCCAGAGGGCACTCCAGTCTCAAAAATAAGAGCTTCAAAACAGTACAGCTGCTCTAGCATTTAAAAGATTTATAAATGTATCTCATACAAAGTAGCCTCTCAAAATATTATTTGCCTTAAATCCAAAAAGAAAAAATGAAATTGTAGTTATGATTGTGATTACAAATCTAACACACACACACAAACACACACACACACACACAACTGTAATCTTTAACATCTTCAAGATCCTTTTCTTGTCATCACAGTAATAATTTTGTTTAATGCAGCAATGAGTAGGGGACTACATTATTATATATGAATATGCACATAAACTTGTGGACCACACCTTCTAACCATTGCAATGATTATACCAATAAACACAACAGAGATGACATAAATAACATCTTCTCTCAGAGGGTGAAATGTATCCCCATGCAGACAGACAGTAAAAAGGAGCTATACAGGATATTGCGCAAAAGGGTTTTTTTGCACAAAACAGCCCTGTCCACATTGCTTGTTTTTGCACAAAAACCTCTTCCGCAAAAAGCATCGGCAGAGACTATGCAAATGATAGCGCGGCAAATGCTAATGAGTACTTCATTTGCATTGTCTCTGCCGACAAAAGGCTGCAGTGTAGATGTAGCCAAAAGAGTGTTCCACAAAGGTGCAGGAGTTGAATTCCACTATACTCTCGGCAATTGCTGATCAGCAGAGTATAACAGTGTACATAGGTTCTTTGGTTTATTTGGGTGTAACATGCAGCAATAGCTAACTGTTAGAAGTGCATTTCAGTGTTAGTTTAAAATGAGTTCAGCCCATCATTAAAACTGGGAAGTGAAATTCACCCTTGGGGGGAGTACTGGCAAAGGATGGCATCCATACCTACAGCCCCATGTAGGAGCTATGTGAGGAAGTCTACCTGACAATTGGTTGCACAGGTCTGCCTGTGCACCCCCTGAATATCGTGCAAAGGGTTTCTACGCCAGATAAGGCAACATGAGAGATGACGTATGAGAGGGGCTGCAGAAGAAATGTGATGACATGGCTTCGGTGTGCAAATATCTTGTGCAAATAATACAGAAGCTGCACTCACTATTCCAATCTATATGCTGAAGTAATAGTTTCACACGTGCTATGAGGCATCATTGTACCCTGCCACCACCACTACATTTACATAACATAAGCATTTGGAGACTGGAGTGAATTTCACCCATGATTCTCTTTTATTTTTTCTGAGATAATTTGGGTATATCTACATTATCTCCTGTTCTTCCCTAGTGCTGGCAAACACTCTGTTGACAGAGTTGTTGCTACTGGACAAAAATAGTGCTTACTGTACAAGTTCTACAAATGCAGACATTGTTTAAAAAAGCCCTATCTTTTAATGAAAAATCAGACTATATTCAGACTCTAGAGAGAGGTAAACTGATTTATTTTAATGAGAAATGCTCTGAGATAACACCTCATCCTTTACACAACAACAATAAGAATGTGATTGCCCTGCTGACACTTGAAATGGATAGCATTTTGTTCAGATGAAAACTGGAAAGTCACATACAGTCATCCAGCTTTATCCTTTTGCCATTTTGTAAAGAGTCTAAGGAAACCTTATGGTTCATGCAACTCTGTTGGCTCCTGTTATCTGCCACTTCCATCCTGTGCGAGGCTGCTAACTCCCTTCCTAATAGCCTACATGGGCTGGGCTCCCCTGCCGCTCCCCTGTGGAGGCTGGGAGCCAGCAGCCAATCACAGGGTCAGAAGCAGCTGGGCTGAAGCAGACCCCCTGCCCACCCCAGTTTAATCAGTTAACTTGTTAAACGTAATGTTTAACTGGTTAACTAATTAAATGGGATTTTACATCCCTAATATATGACTGATCCATATGCAATGCAAGTTAAAGTGTATTGGCTGGAAAGGTTCATTAAAGCTCAATATTGCACTACCTTGATTCTGTTTTGTGTAGGGTGGGCCCCATGCCATGTTAGATTGCCCTTAGCATTGTGCAAGATGGCCAAAAAAGAATCCAGCATTGCCATTGTGCAGGGCATCACCATGATGATGTTCCCTTTTCCCTGCTGAGTTGGACTATCAGCAATATATTAGTTATGATGAAACCTTCATTTTTTATTTTGAGACTGATGACTTAAAAATCAGACTTCTGTCTGGGAAGCCTTTATGTACAATTGTTACAAAACACACTTAATGATACTAAAACTGACAACTTTAAACTAAAATACCTTCTCATTTATTTCACCTTGATTACTTTATGCATTAGACAACAATGTGTGCATTCCCACTGTTTTCTCTGGAGAGTCAGTCATTTTTTTCTCCTCTCCACACTCTTTTGTATGTGTGGGTGTTTCACTCAGCAATAGGGAAGAGAAAAATAGGAAACTATGATAGTAAAACCACAGAAATTCGTTGAGAAGCTCAGGGGAAGTTGTATCTGAATTTTCAATTTATTCTTTTCAATCAGATTTCAAATTAACAGTGTATCTTCCACCACAGTAAATCTCCAAATACTGAAATAGAGATTCCCAACAATAAAACAAGGAATCAAAACTTAAGAATTTTGAGATTGCCTTAAAGTACTTAAAGTGGAAAAGTGGAGATTTTCCTTGCTCAATGGCTTAGGGAGGAGGACACATATTACAATATCTACCAGAAAAACTACTTAGAAAAAAATCTAGCAATCAACCTCAATATCCTTACAATTGTACGGGAGTCTACTGCTCTCAACTATCAGTCCACCATCAGGCAGATAGAAACTTTAATGTGTATTTACTTGAAGATTGGGATTTACCCTGAGGAATGGCCAAGGATTTGCTGAAGTGAAACAACAGCTTCTGTAGAGGAAAGAGGAATTTACTATGCTGTATTTCACAAAATTGTTTTGTTACGGTTGCCAAATTTTCACTTACTGAAGCCCTGAGGAAGTACAAGAATTCATAAGGCAGAGGAAATGGAAAGTCTCAACAGTGGAGACTGAAAAATCTCTGGTAAGACATACTGATATGATTTGAATCATATTCAGCAATTATTTTTCAAACTTGATGCTGTCTACGGTTTTTGAAAGTTACAGCTATTCTCCATCTTTGTTCAGGAGTAACTATTTTGAATGTGTTTTTATTTATAGCACCTCAACCTTTTTGGTTTTCACTCACGAAGAAGTTCAAAGAAAATTCTCCCGATGGGTAAATTTGATGTAATTCTGTGATGCTTTATGACTGAAGAGGATCATTTATTTAATTGTTGCTATTACTGTTTCACAACTGCACTAAATTTGATACCAAGTGTAACATGTAAGTCAATGGAAAAGTTAAACTCTGTCAAGTATGATTATTCTGGTTAAATCCATGTAGCCTTACTGTATCTGAAGTTATGAATAATGGCTATTTGTATCTTGTAGTAGTTTACTTCTTGTCTTGTCAGCTCAGTATTGATAAACTATTCAAGCTTGACAGGCCATTAACAAGAATCAACTCTCCGGATAGCTTTTCCTGAGAACACCTAGGACAACAAGGACCCAATGGCAACCCCCATGAATCAGCAAAATATGTAAGGGTTATGTGATGTAAACATGTGACCTCAGAGTCCATCTTTGTCAATAACCTGGGCTTTGGTTGGGACAGAAAATTTCCATGCACATGGCACAGCATATAAAAGATACCAGAGACATCTCCATTTTGCCTCATTCTTGCTCCAGTTTTCTAGACTGTGGATTTACAACTAAAAGGAGTATTTTAAATGGACTGTGGGACTTCCAATCTTTTGGAAGTTACTGGAGAAACTTTTTTTAAGTTAAGAGGCTATTCCATCCCTGCTACAAAATTGATCTAAGGACATTACAGTTATTTGTATGTACATGATCTTTTAAACATTTATAACTACTCTTTTCTTAATAAATTCCAAGGTAGTTTACTTAGGATTGGCTGACAAAGTGATATCTGGATAAAATACAAGATACATATTGACCTAGAGATATGTGTTTAATCCTTTGGGATTAGTACAAACTCATATACAGTGAATTTTCAGTAACCTCTCACTATATTAAATTCGCTTGTCTGGATGATCCCAAAGAGCTAGAATGCCTAAAAGGGACAGTGGTTAGCTTCTTGTTGACCAACGTAGTGTTACAGAAACTCTTTTGCTATTGGTCTGATTAATCTAATTATTGAATAAATCATCATGTTTTGGGGATTGTCTGCCCTGAGCATGTCATTTTCAGTGTGGTCTATCCTAGGCACCTGGTTACCTCATAGTCCGTATTTTTTCTGACTTTGGTTTTCTTGCCAACAGTGCTTTCTAATTTTCTGTATTTGTGAGATTGCTTCCCATAGAAGGCAGTTAGTAGTTGAGTGTCATAAAGATGATATAGATGTACCGTGGTGAGATATACCCCAAGTGGTTAATTCATAGTGCTAGGTAGTGATTTGCTGCTCCATATAAGCAGATTTAAATGTGCTGATACGTTTATTGTTAAAGGATAATTTTAAGGACTTGAGAAAAAGCTAGCTGTAACCAAGTGCAATGTCTTAATATATACAGACTTAAATTATTTATGCTCGCATTCCACCATAGACTGTGGATTTTGGTTGATGATCATTTAAAGTAGCAGTAGAAAAAAAGTTTTCTGGTATTTCTGATTCCCATGTGGGAGAGTATATGTAAATAGCTTAGTTTATTATAGCAAATATTATCATTCCATGGTTTAGTTGGCTTACTTTTCTGAACTTGTATATCACATAACATTAAGCTACTGTTTGTATATTAAAAAACAAGGGAAATGAAATCACTAGAAACTTTGGCTTTCCAATTGGTTGCTTGAAAAATTAAGTCTGACTCCTGAAGGTGGTACTTCACACAGGTTTCATTGTAAAGAAAAAAGGCTACTAAACTTTCTGTGATTGTTGTACTTTGAGATGTGTTGCACATGTCCATTCTCTGTAGGTTTTGTGATGTCAGTGTACAGCTGTTGGAAAGTTTCTACCCTTAGCAGTATCTTTCATGATGGTCCAAGTGTACTCTGCTGTCTTGCACATATTGTACAGGCATACAGGGCTGAGCTGTCTCTGACTTCCTTCCATTATTTCCTATTGGAATGACTGATAGAGAGGGGAAGGAGGATTGGTCATGGAATGCACATGCACAATACATCTGAAAGAGCAACAGTTACGGAAAAGTTAGTAACTGTTTTCTTTGAGTGATTTGTCATATCTATCCCATTGTGGGTGACTTACAAGTAAGTAGTTCCATCAGGAAGTGCATTTGGAATCTATTTGAACTGGCTTTGGAGTATAATCACTACATAGTTGGGAGATTGCATAGTGGAAGGAAAACATTTAACATAATGACCAAGTTGCCCTTTTGCCAATGTTTAATTTGGACACATAAGCGAGAAATGTAGCAGGGGCTACATGGAATCTAGTCAAATCACCCAGTATTCTATCTCAGTGTTTCTCAACGTTTTTGAGAACAAGGACTGACTTAATTCCTTCTTAAACTGTGTCAGGGAGATCTCATGGACCAGTCATTGAGAAACATTGGTCTACTACATGGCTCTGTGTATGTTGAATCCTATGGCCTTTAAAATCTTATGGCCATCAGGTTGGGAAAAGGAGTGGTTATCTACAGGAGAGTGAAATGCCATGATAGCTGCTGAACATATCCTGATCAAGCTCAATTTCTAATCCTTGGTGTTTCAGCTACAAAATATATTCTTGATTCTCTTCAGCATTTGAGACTCTTTACAGCCTCAACCAGGTAGAAAAAAACCCCTCTTTTAAGCAAGGTAAGTTGACCTCATTAATGGTTTTTTTACAATGCAGCATTACCTAGTACACCTCGCTGGAGCAGGACTCCTCTGCAGATGAATTCTCCAGGTGATCTGGTGAAGGACCTGTAGGTTGCCATGGAGTAAGCAGCTGCAGTTCTGTGAAACTAGGTCTGTGGGACACAGGAGTAATGGTGGGAGAGCTGTGAAAATCAGTGTTGATGGGGATACACCAGGACAATCAGTATAAGTTAGTCCTTGTCCTGCTTGATTTTTCACAGAACTGTCAGCCCAAGAGGGATTGGGCTTCCAAGAGACTTGCAGATCACAACAACAGAAAAGCATTTATCAATGAACTGGGACTGTGTCTTGCTCTGCAGCAGAACTGGTATTACAGTACTTTGTGTTATCTTTTGTTACAAACAGATGCACTGGTGGAGTTCCTCAGAGCTGGAAACATGCCCTGCTGTCTCTGGCAAAGGGACAAACAATCTGATCAGGCAATCTGCCAGCATATTTTGAGTCCCCAGGAAGTGAGCTACTTTCAGAAATAGAGACCTGAGGATGCAGAAATCTCAGAGCAGGACTGCTTGCTGAAAGAGAAGTGAGGAATGAGCTCCTCCTTGATTCGTGTCAGTCAGCACTAAAAACCCTTCCCTTGAGGTGAGGAAGGAATCCAATGAAATAGGGGTCCTAGGAAGTCCCCACACTTCATGCCTGAGACATCTGCGAGTAAAGTAAGAGACTGTTGAGTGGGACAAAAGGAACTCCCTTGAAGACACTGGTGAATAGGCCTGACCAATCTAGGGAGAATAAGATGTGACTTGGTACTCATACAAACATGTCTGTGTGGTGTATTCCTGGAGAATACATATCTGCCACTCAGCCCTGAAGAAGTCTGAAGCATAGTCTGGGTGAACTGCACGACAATGAGTGCACACAAACACATGCCCTAGCAGCCCTAAAATTGTTTCACTAGGGTGAGGTGATAAGCCTTTAAATCCAGAATGAGACAAGGCTTTGTACTGAATGAAACCTTGCCTAGTATAATAAGGTCTGGGCCATAGCTGACCCCAAGGCTGCTCCCATAAATTTGATTTTCTGTAGTGTGACAGAACTGGCTTGTCTGAGTTATCAGGAGGCCTAGAACATCAAAACTGAATCACATTATGCCTGGGACAGACACGACCTGTGACCTGGATCAACTTCTTATCAGCCAATTGCACAAGTAAAGGAAGGTAACCACCAGTGGAATGCTGCTACCATATACTTTCTAAAAAACCTGTGGGGCAGCCAAGAGACCACAGCCGAGGACTGTGAACAGATAATGATGGCTGCTGCTGGTGAATCTAAGAAATGTTCTCTGGTGCTCATGAATTGACACAGAAAAGTAGAAAAGTAGGCAACCTTTAAGTCAGAGGTGGGCCCCAGGCTTCCCTTGGTCCAGTCTGCAAGGCTTGGGGTTCTCCCTCTCTGCCCTGCCCCCCAGCAGGGAGAAGCATCATGAAGCTGGTGCTAAAGCCCCTGTGTGGCTGGCTCTACCTTGTGGGGCTGGGGGAGGAAGTGGCTCTGCATACTGCCATTCCCCCTCATCTCCTGCTGAGGCAGTGGAAGAGCAGAGAAGCTAGCACAGGGGCCTGCAGGCTTTTTCCCTGTTGCTATCATTGGCCAGGAATCAGGAACCTAGGAGGCCCCATAAAATCAGGGTTATCAATAAGCTCTATTAAGATTCACCAGGATGTAATATCAGCATTTCTATACCCACTAGAGGGGTTTTATGTATTTGCTCACCCTATGTAATCTAGATTTATTAAGGGTTTGGAGAACTTTTACCCCCGCCCTCCCACATTAAGGATCATATTCTGACTTGTGATCTCAACTTGGTGCTTAGATACCTCATGGGACATTCATTTGAACCCAAATCTTACTTCACTTATCTATGGCCTCTCCAAGTAGTTATCACGTCTACTCACCGGTAGATTTTGAGGTCAAGGTCACTTTACACATGCACCCCATATCTGTAGCTAAAGTGTTGTTGGATTTCCATCTTAATCGGCCTATTCATCTACTCCCTAAATCATATAGGGTACATCAACACAGCAGCGTCATCTCAGAATAACTGACGTTACTACGAAATAACATAGTCCATGTCTACATTACAAGCCTTTATTTCAAAATAATGTCAAAATAATGTTGAGTTGGAGGACTTCTTACTCTGACTTCTATAACCCACATTTTATGAGGAGTAAGGGAAGTCGGAGGAAAAGTGCTCTTATTCAGACTTCTTGCTGTATAGACAGCACCAAAAGCTAAATAAGCTATTTTGATTTAAGCTACACAATTGACAAAGCCAAAGTTGCGTAGCTTACTTGGACTTTAGCCCTACTGTGTAGATGTACCCATGCATCTCAGCATGAGACCTCCTTCCATAAGTTTGATGTGAGAAAGGCATTTGCTTTTTATGTAGATAGCAAAAATATCAAGACTAGCTTCCTAAGGTTTTGAGGGCACTGAGTGATGAGTTCATTGTCACAGATACTGTTGGAACTGGGAGGATGAAATGGACATTCATGGAGATACTGAACTGATTTTTTCATCAGCCTTGAGAGTTCTCCATCTGGAGAAAGAACCATCACCTGTCTGTCCAACCTGTTTCTGATTGACAAATAAATCCTTCCCAACCAGCCCCAAAAGCAGCAGAGGCACAACACAGTCTTTTATGGTCGTTTACGACATGCAAGCTGTCATATGACCTAGGAGCTGTAAACAATTCCTTACTGTAGTACAGAGCTTCCTTAAATTGTCCTAATGAGGTTCACTAAAGTAATGAATCTTTCTGTGAGAAGGAAGGTTTCTATGAATTTTACTCAGAGAACAGGAGCTAATGTGGATTCTTTTACACTGAGCTGGAAACCCTTGAAGAGAAAAAGGGCTGTTTGGGTAGAAGTTAGTAATGTTTCATAAGATCAGCCGCTGAGCACCAAGATACGAGAAAATGAAAATTGTTCCTTGCTGAAGGTAAGCAGATACTATTGCTAAAATCTTTGAGTCCTAAAAGAGACTAAAGAGAAATACTTAGTGGGGAAAATTATTTTGGCCCATGATGAAACGCAGACTTTTACTATGTGGAGGATGTGTCTCTTTATGAAAACAGGCATCCTGTAAGTAAGATCCAAACCCCAAGCCTATGAGCTCTTAATACATTTAAAAAACAGAGGCACATCCGGGACTAGGCGCAAGCTGGTCCCCGCTACCTCCTGCCTCCCCTGCTCCCCATGGAGATGGTGCTGGGGGGAACCAGCTTTTAAGCCAGCTCCCCCCAGCACCAGCTACTGCTTCCCTGCTTGCTGCCTCTGATAGAGGTAGCAAGGGGCGGGAGGGGGAGGAGCGACTAGTCACTTACATCCCTAACCACACCTAGTAGATGTGTGGGTTACATATTTCCCCTAGCCGAGGAAGCACATCTCAAGCTTCAATGACATCCCAGTTGAAATCTCGGATGAGTCCTCACACTGACAGGCAAAACCAAACCTGGGACCTCTGGAGCTTAATGCATGAGCCTCTTCAGCTTGAGCTAAAAGCCAGATGAATCTCAGCTAAGGCTCATTCTTTCTGTCTGTAAGAGGTTTAGGTGCCACTACATGGGATGGTGACCCACACCTAGTCGATGAGTGAATTTCATAAGCAGTGCAAGAATAAGATGCATGGCCTACTTGCAAGAATGAAACATCATAAGGAAAACTGCTTCTGAGGAAAAATGATGTGGATGAAGATGTGGATATGGCTGAGTGGCTCAACTGGTCAGTAAAATAAATAATTCACTTTGCAATGCATCATTTTTCAAGACTCTCTATATCTTTTTAGTGTCAGTGTTATTTGACAAGTAAATTCCCAAGCTGCTTACTGTGTTGGATGTTGCTAGAAAAAAAATTTAGCTTAGTTTAGCTAATCCTTATGACTTGTTTAATTAGTTAACTAGGTTTAGAATCTTTCACTCAAGTAGACTGTACAGAAGGCTGCAATAAGACAGAACTAGAGTTGTCAGTTGCCGCTGAGTGTCATTTTATATTAATATTACATGCCCCTTATTTTGGAACACCATGTTCGCAGACCATAACAGGGCAGAAAGCTCCAAAAACTATCACGTGCAATAAAAAGAAAAGAGTGGGACTCAGCCATTTATGCCTGCATGGTGTGCACAGGACAGCACAGGGTGCTTGGGACACCCCAATGGATTTCACTAAAACTTTCTGACAACTGTACACTAGAATACATGATCACCTATAGTGGAACAGACATGTGCAATCACTGAAAGAAGAATTACTGGTACTTTACCAGTTAATACTACGACTAGCGAGAAAAATGTATGCCAATGATCACAACAGAAACACATAAAGGAAAAAAAGATAACATGAGAACATTATTAAACTTCCCTAAACTTCTGAACATGATCTCAATCTGAAAGGTTACAGGTTGAATTCACAGACACTTAGCGAATGTTCAGCATGAACCTCTCTTACAATATGTACTGGTTTTTATTCACTTTCTTGCATTATATAAAATATCAAAACGAGAGCAAAACACTACACAACACACACACAGTTTGGGTTTAAATGCAGAGAACAAAAGGAACACATCTTATAGAAAGAGATTAGGTTGAATCCAAACTACAGACTCACTGTTATCTTGGAGAAGTTATTAAAGACAACTAATACATTCAGAGAAAACATAACACTTTCAACATCATTTACATTTTAGTAATTTTCCAAATAATTCCCTTTCCTGAAGTCATCTAAACTAATAAAAGACCCTCTCACCATCTTCATCAGAGAAGGTCCTTGTCTGGATAGGAAGCAGGACACAGGAGGAGTCCAGAGAACATGTGAAGCAGGGTAAGTATTACTCCCTTCCCCAAACACTTTGCTCCATCAGTCCTCTGCTTAGCCATTGTCTGGAGCAGGAGGGAGAGGAGATGGGACCAGCTAATTGGTAAGACTGCCTACACTTCACAACTTGACCACAGTGTGTGAAGGCTAAAAAGGCCACCTCTTAGATGTATGATAGCAAGGGATGGGCATTGAAATGAATCCTTCTAATGTATATTTAAGTAAGCTGTAGCCTATCAATTACATCCATTCCATGAATCTGTCATTCATTCACTTGCATGGCCTGGTCAAAAGGAAGGTTAAAACTTTCCAGTCTCTTTTACCATTTTTAGAATTTTTCTTTGGTTCTTCTAAATTCTTGACACTAATTCTCTGACAATTCTCTGACACCCATTGCTTTAAAATGGAGGCTTGGACCCACAAGTGCCTTCCTCCCGCGCCCCATTCTCTCATAAAGAAGATGGGCAATAATAATGAGGCTGTCAGGCAGACTCTCATAAAAGTGCAGTAGAAGCCCACTGGACTCAGTTCAAGGGAATGCCTCTTCAGGGCTAATTAAAAGCAAGCATTCTGTAGATCAGTGACAGCATTTTTAAGGAATCGTTAATAAATTAGATTATAACAATGCTTTTATGTTCACTCTGTCAGGATAAGCCTCAATTTTCCTTCTCCCTCCCAACCTCTGATCATGAAACTCTGCAAAACTCACATTTCACTACTAGAAAGATTTCTGCTTCAACATTCTCATAAACTCCGGGAGTTAGAGATGAATACATTCTTTATACACATGGGCAGCAGGTAAACACACTGTTTGGGGGAAGCTAGCTCCTGGCCTCACCCCTTCTGCCCAAAGGGTAGTCCCTCCCCTTCCACCCCCTAGCCCTACTGGAAACCACAATACACTGTCTTCTGAGGCCTCCAGCCCACCATGTGTTCCCCAAGCCCTGGCGCACTGCATTTGTAGCCCTGTCCTACAGTTGAATGGATGGGTGGCACAGCATGGCTCCAACACCCCCAGTCCTGGGCCTTGTGCACACTGACCCCAGCCTGCCTGTCCCCCCAGCCTTTCAGCCACACTGACAAGCAGGGTTGCCAGAAGGTTGAAACAAAAATAGCAAACACCACCCTCCCCCCCAAAAATGGGAAAAAAATTCTGTTGAAGGGAAAAAAAGGGGAGGGGAGACCAAAGTTGTTGAGCAAAAAAAAAATGACTCCAAGTAAGCCACAAAAAAAAAAAAAAGATTAAAATAAAACAACATTAAAACAGCATGTCCCCTTTCAGAGTTAGTGCAGGGATAGGAACAGGGGAGTAGTTGAGCACTAAGACCCAGGGAAAGCATTGTTTCCCCTAGGTCTTTTGGCCAGCAGCCATTTTGTGCTGGCAGCCTTGGGGAACCAGATAAGCATGGGGGCTGGGGGTGTTGGAAGTCAGGGGGGGACTCGGGGGCAGGGGGAGGCCGGGCGCTGAGTGTTTGTAGGGTTGCTGGCCAGGGAAAAATTCAGAAAATACCGGACATTTTCAGTGTCCGGTATTCTCTGAATTTTTTTACCAGACAGGAGCCGAAAATATGCAAATTATGTTCGAGCCACTAGGAAGCTGGCAAATTCCTAACTTTCCAAGGTGCCTAAGAATTCACTTTTAGCTCTTGAGATTTTTCATATGATGGGCCTTAAAATAGTCACTACTACCTCAGACAAACAATGCTGTAGTGTTTGGCACTGGTTCCAAGATTAGGACCTGTATAACTTTTTACCTCTAAAACACTATAGTAAGTGAAGATTTGCCATTGGAGCAGATACTCCGTTAAGCAATTTGAAGCTTTAAAAGGGGAAATATTAACTGTGGAAGTAGTAATCATTTGAATGAACATGAAGCATAACAGGGTCTCTGCTATGCAAGGCTTCTAGTCAAGAGCTGCAGAGAAAAACAAATAGTACAAACCATACAGGGAAAATGCAAATCTTAAGTAACACATCTTAAGACTGTGATTTGACAAAGCACTTAAACATATGCTCACATTTCAACATACGAATTGTCCCATATGCTGAAAAATAAGCATATGATTTATTGCTTTTGCTGAAGTAGAACCTAAATTCTGTATAGCATGCTTATGCTTCAGTCCTTGGACCCCCTCCCCCGCCCAAAACTTACACTAACTTGAATGTAACCTAAAATTGCATTGGGACTAGGGATGTAAAAAAACAGTTAATAATGCAACCATGTAACAATTAAAAATATTAGTGATTACATGGTTAAACACTGTGGCTGTGTCTAGACTGGCATGATTTTGCGCAAATACTTTTAACAGAAAAGTATTTGCTCAAGAGAGCATCTACACTGGCATGTGCCTTTGCGCAAAAGATGTGCTTTTGCGCAAAAGCATCCATGCCAGTGTAGATGCTCTCTTGCGCAAGAAAACTCTGTTAGCCATTTTAGCCATCAAGCTTTCTTGCGCAAGAAATTAACATTGCTGTCTACACTGGCCTCTTGCGCAAGAATACTTGCGCAAGAGGGCTTATCCCTGAGCGGGAGCGTCAAAGTATTTGCGCAAGAAGCACTGATTTTGTACATTACAATGTCAGTGTTCTTGCGCAAATACTCGCGGCCAGTGTAGACAGGCAGCAAGATTTTGCGCAAAAGCAGTCACTTTTGCGCAAAATCTTGCCAATGTAGACACAGCCTGTGGGCGCTGCAGTATAAAGCTTATACTGCAGAACCTGCAATGCAGCCAGTTGCTGGTGAGTACCAGGAGCCCGCTTATAAGCCAGTTTCCCACATGCACCAGCTCCTGGCTGCCGGCCCTACTCCCAGGGAGCCGGCTGCTGCCCAGTGCTGCTGGCTCTATATCAGCTGGCTGCACTGTGGGCTCTGCAGTATAAACCAGCAACAGGACCAACAGCTAAATTTTAGGAATGTTTTTAAAGGAGTGAAAAAACTTGCAGAAACAAGAGATAATACGTACTAGAATCCAAACAGCTTACATACTGAATATCTGCAATTTGATTTTACTCGTATTGTCACCATGTATGATGCCACTCCCCCACCTTTCCATTTCAAGTTAGAGTCATCTTATTATACAATGCCTAAGCATTTTAAACAATGCAATTAAAAGTTATAAAGAGCTATCAAACTTACTTAAAAGGGTTTTTCCTCTCAAAAGGTAAAACATCCACAGGTCAGACACCTGAAATGACTACTCAAGCTTTCATCCTCTTACAACATGTAGTTTACAGTTGTACACAACTTCACAATTACAATGACCTTGTGCATTATTTCAAGAAATCCAATGAAAATAGCTTGGTGATTCTTTGCCTATTGGTTTTATTTCTAATCACTGTTTTTCCTGTTGGTATGATAAATATTCTGAGAAAGGAAGATAACATATACAGATGCCTAATTTGGAGCTCTCCAACTTGATCAATAGTAGTAGGTATTATAAATACCTAATTACCTATAAAACTTAAGAAATGTATTCAATAAAGATAAATATATTTCAGCAATTCTTAGGTCTAAACTGTGGAACACAAACAACAGTGGTATATCAACCATGTTTAAATATAATATTGTACATTAAAATGTCTTTTGTTAATTTCAAAATAACCTGAAACTTAAAGAGCATTGATATTCATCATATAGGTGCTATATAAAAGATACAGAGGTATATCCTGTCATGTGACCATACTCTTACTACTGAATGTTCCTGGCATGAGAGTCAAGGCCATGTAGCCTTGGGTCATAAAAATGGGTCAAGTGATTAGGGTTGTTTTTATTTTTTGTTTTGTTTTGTTTTTGATTTTTTAGATTTCAGCTTCCCCCAGCCAAATGCCGAAAACCTAAAACCATCTAATGAATAATGTTTGACCATGCAAGGTCTGCGAGAAATGAAATAGTTTTATGTGCTGCTTATTCAGTACTGCTTGCTATGCAGTGAAGGTATTATATAATCATATGTGATTAGATTTACAAAAGGTCATTGTTACTCTAGAATCATATTTCTTACAATTACATTTTTTTCAATGCCTTGTTCTGATATTTGACAAATAAATCTATTGCAAGGGTGGGGCAAAAGAATGTTTCTAATTTTTAAATAAAAATTTTAAAAAGGGGGAAAAATTCAGAAAGATGTTACTGAATACATAACCTTTACCCAAGAAAATCTGCTACATCATATCAGTTACTTAAGTGTTTGAGACCAACCCTTATGATATATTTAAATGCTTTTTAAATACAGAACATATATATGTCATATAAAAGCTTAGACCTGTAAACCTTACACCGAGTAAAAAACAGAAATGAAAACATGATTACATAAATACTCTATAAAATATTTTTCATTTTTATTTTTAAGAGCTGGTCCTTTATCCTATGAAGTCCAAGTGAGTTTTACCATTGATTTCTATGTAAGCAGCACCAACACTGTACTGTGCAGAATAAGGATAGGTACTTTCTGCTGAAGAAGTCATGACAACATTATAGGAAGAAAATAATGAGTTAAAATATTTATAACATAGGTCATGGTCATAATTCTTTAAAATTCAGTTTCTCAGTATTACACACACACATTTTAGAGGTTCTGATAACTCTTTTGTACTTACCCAGGACACATTTTTACCCTTGGGTGTTTTTAGCATGGCAACATGAAGTGCTGAGATCACCAACAACAGTCCCACGAGCATGGAAAGTCAGATGGAGGGATATTCCAAATGTCTTTGTTACCCAAATGTATAAAGTCCCTTTGCCTGGATGATAAAAGCACACTGCGCATTGAGCAAAGTAACAACCAAAAAAGTCATTTTTCTTCTTAAAGTACTATCCAGTCAGATAGACACAAATATCTCTGAAATATATTGATATATATATTCAGCTGCAGAGATGGGTGTATTTTTGTACATCCACCAAGTCCAATGTAGACTCTCCTCTCAGAAACCTAAAAACCTGAATTCACAAATCTCTAATATCACAAATGCATTCCTCCTTCTGCTGTGAAAATACAGTGCCCGATTACTCACCAGGCTTTAATAAAAGCTTTGAGGCTAGAGCTTACAAGAGAATTAAGACAAATACTAGAAGCAACTAGCATTCAGAAGACCTTGCAGAGCTGGTTGGAGGAATCATTTAAGAGTGACTGTGCTTGAATATTTCAGAACTCCATGACTCTTCAGAAGGATAATAAGAATTAGATCTCAGTTTCAATAAATAATGTATATCAGCAGGTACAGTATACCTATTGCTATCTTCTGCGCATTCTCACTACATAGCGACTGCTGCTGTTGCTTCAGAGACTCATAGTGCACCTGTTGTTGATGTGACTCCACAGTGAAAGCCTGGTAGCCTAACAACGAGTAACATTTGTTTAGAAAATGAGAGAGAATCCCCAGAAGGGAGAGCAAGAGCTGAAAATCAGTGTCCCTGCTTGATTCTCTTTGTTTATCTGCCCTTCTGTCCCTTTACTTTTACCTCCTGTCAATCTAGATTACCAAAGCAGATTCAGGCTAAATTTTGCAACTATCAGTACTGATTAGTGTGAGTTGATTGAAATCGGATTATACAGGAAGACCTCTGCCTTCTCACTCAGCAAGCAGGCCAGTACCATTTGAAAACCATTTATGCTTCACCTCACAATACCACAGTATTAGGAACAGTCCATTTAAAGAGAAACAATGTAACATGGGTAACCCAGATTGTAGTTTCTTTTAAAAAGAGAGGCAGTTTTTCAGCAATCCGTTTTGATAGCTATATGAATATATAGCAGGATGTTTCAAATACTGTCTAAATGGACAAGTTTGCTAAAGATTTGGGGGATTCACAGAAAAGCATATTATATCAAAAATATTCATTATCAAGTTCCTAACACTTTGAATATTTCTGACAACTACTACCCATATAGGATATGGAACCAAAATTATTACAAGGATCTGAATAAAAATGTATTTGCCCCGAGAACTGATGTGACAACTGTAGTACTTTATTGCCTATATCTATACACATAATAAAGCTATAAGAATTGATGCATACTATTTCAAATTATTCTAAATCAAATGTGTCATGCAGGCTGACTGAGCCTTATTTAAATGCACTGGTATTACACATTTTCATTAATTAAAGATAGAAAACATAGAATGTTTTTAAGTACAAAATTAAGACTATATTGTAACATTACAGTGACACAGGGTATACAAATATTTCTCTTCAATTTACTATGAAATTGTTGAATGAAGGAAATAAAATCTAAAGTAGAAAAAGACACAACCAAGCTGAGATGATGAAAGAATTTCAGAACCAAAACAAGGACACAACTATGCAAGATTTAGTTAAGACCAACTAACTGACATCCAGAAAATGTATGAAGGAAATGCAATTAATGCATTCAGTAATGGATTAGAAAATACAGGTGTGAGAGGTCTTGCCAAAAAACTTCACATTGGTATTTACTCAATATAGACCTCTAGGCCTTGATTCCACAAAGCACTTAATCATGTATGTATGTATCTTCAAGCATATTTATTTCTTGACCTGTGCAAACACAAGCCTTTCACCTTTGGTTAATTCCAGGATGTAGAATTCCACAGGCTGTTGCTGGGCTCACTTTTTAATTTAATTTAAATTTATTTATTTTGGTTCTATCATTCCAGGATACCAATATGAGCCACACATTATCTCAAAGAAGCAATGCCAGAGGTACTACTACAATGATCAACGTGCTCAAAAGATGCATTCCAAGATCCAAGTACACCACATTCTGCACTTGTCACAGAATGTGGTGTACTTCATCCAGTGCTCTAAATGCCCAACAATAATGTAAGTGAAAACAGACAAGCACTATGCTCTCATGTTAACACAGCAAAATGATAGAAGACAAAAACACCACATCAGCTGTGGCTGAACACTTCACAAAATGATGACTCTATGTTGACCTCTCAGTCTTAAAGGAAAACTGCACAACACTTTTAAAAGACAAGCCTTGGAACTTAAATTCAAAACTTTGCTGGCCACCAAAAATCATGGACTGAATTGAGACACTGGATTTAGCTTATTACAATTAATACCACACTTAACTCACTCGCCCAGCAGCCTTTCCTGTCCTCCCTTCCTTTCCCCTCTGTAACTGGAGAGGTATTAACTGGCCACTTTACCTTCAGTGGTTCCCTTATTATGTGTTCAATACTTATGCTAAATAATGTGTTCCAATTTGTATTTAAGCTGTGACACTCTGACTATAATTTCCAGCCCTGAAAAAGAGCTCCGGAAGCTCAAAAACTTGCCTCTCTCATTAACAGACGCTGCCAAATACAAGACGTTATCCCACCCACCTTGTCAATTGTATCATAGCTGAAATAAGCTACAATGTAACTTGGGTAACATGGAAAGTGTTAACATGCAGTACTATACTTTGTTTGATATGTTAGCTTTGACTGTGTCTGTCATGGGATGGTGCATATTTTACAGACGAAGGAATTTTTCTAGGAAGCAGCAGATTTAAGTGGTTTACTTCAATGCACCTCCCAGACAAATACATCTGTGAGCTGTGTTTGCCATTACTAAACCATCGTTTTAAAAAAACTTATAATTTATCAAGAAAAAAATCCATTTTGTTCTCCATCTTATAAAAAAGATCAGAGTGGGACTTTCAGAACTACACCCTAATATTTCATCAATCAACTACCAAATCAAAGTCAATGTGCAACTTTCCTTGAATAATGCTTGTAGTAACTTGATACAAGCATATAGACTCATGACATGTATTCACCTTGCTTGCCTATGCAGGCTTCATCTTGAATACAGAGGTCCTTGACAAGTTTTTCTCCCTTTTCTGACTGCTCCTCAGCATATAACTTAGGGTATGTCTACACTACAAAGTTAATTCGAACTAACAGCTGTTAGTTCGAATTAACTTTAATAGGCGCTACACACGCAAACCGCTAGTTCGAACTTAATTCGAACTAGCGGAGTGCTTAATTCGAACTAGGTAAACCTCATTCTACGAGGACTAATGCCTAGTTCGAATTAAGTAGTTCGAATTAAGGGCTGTGTAGCCACTTAATTCAAACTAGTGGGAGGCTAGCCCTTCCCAGGTTGCCCTGGTGGCCACTCTGGGCCAAGCCAGGGAAACTCATCTGCCCCCCTCCCGGCCCCGGAGCCCTTAAAGGGCCACGGTCTGGCTACGGTGCCCGTGGCAGGTGCAAGCCTGCCAGCACCCAGCCAGCAGACCCTGCACCTGGCACAGCACGAGACAGCCACCAGCTGCCACCCAGCCCTCCGCCTCTTCCCAGGACCAGGTTGGCGGCTCCCAGGAGGCTGCCCGGGGCTGCAAGAGGCGGACGCCCGCCTGGTCGAGTGCGGAGATCGTGGACTTCATCCAGGTTTGGGGGGAGGCCTCCAACGTCCACAGTCTCCGCACTAGGCAGAGGAAAATGGCCGTCTAGGGCAGGATAGCTGCCAGCCTGGCCACCAAAGGCCACATGCAAACCCAGGAGCAGGGTTGCATGAAAATCAAGTTGGTCCAGTGAGACCCCCAACCCTGAGCCCTGAGCTTAGAACATAAGAACATAAGAACGGCCGTACTGGGTCAGACCAAAGGTCCATCTCGCCCAGTAGCCTGTCTGCCAACAGCGGCCAACACCAGGTACCCCAGAGGGGATGGACCAAAGACAATGGCCAAGCCATTTGTCTCGTGCCATCCATCTCCAGCCTTCCACAAACAGAGGCCAGGGACACCATTCCTACCCCCTGGCTAATAGCACTCCATGGACCCAACCTCCATGACTTTATCTAACTTCTCTTTAAACTCTGTTCTAGTTCTCACCTTCACAGCCTCCTGTGGCAAGGAGTTCCACAGGTTGACTATTTGCTTTGTGAAGAAGAACTTTCTTTTATTAGTCTGAAGCCTGCTACCCATTCATTTCATTTGGTGTCCTCTAGTCCTTCTATTATGGGAACTAATGAAGAACTTTTCTTTATGCACCCTCTCCACACCACTCATGCTTTTATAGACCTCTATCATATCCCCCCTCAGTCTCCTTTTTTCTAAGCTGAAAAGTCCCAGTCTCTTTAGCCTCTCTTCATATGGGACCAGTTCCAAACCCCTAATCATTTTAGTTGCCCTTTTCTGAACCCTTTCCAAGGCCAAAATATCTTTTTTGAGGTGAGGAGACCCCATCTCTACACAATACTGAAGATATGGCGTACCATAGTTTTAGACTTCCCCTCCTCCTTCTTCCCCTGGCTTCCCCCTTCCAGCTCCCTCCTCCCAGGTTTCCACCTCCCCTCTCCCACCCTCTCTCTTCCCCTCTCCCACCTCCTTTTCCCAGTCTCCCCAGAGGTTAATCTCCCCCCCCACCCTCAGTTTTGTTAAATAAAGAGAGTTTCTATTTTTGAACACACGTGTCCTTTATTTTTTACATCAGGAAGGGGGGCTAGGGAAGGGTAAGTGGAAGGAGGTGAGGGAGGAATGGGGCACGAGCCCCCGATGGGGAGGACTGGGGTGGCTCTGCGGGCTCCTCGGGGTGGAAGCTCTCCTGCAGGGCCTCCTGGATCTTGACAGCCCCCCGAATGACCCCCCAGGATGGCAGCCTGCAGCAAGTGCAGCCAGGCTGATGGCCGAGTGCTGTGATGTGCCGAGGGTGGGCACTCAGGGCACTCCAAGACACAACTGCTTTGCTGTCCCTCATCAAGGTAGACAAGCAAGCGGGGAACCCTGAGAACTGTCTGTCCGGGGTGGGGGTCGGGTCCCTTTAAGCACAGCCCTCAGCTAGCCTGAGGCAGCAGCTCCACGCTCTAAGTCCTAAGCTGATGCCCTGCCGGCACTGGTTCCGGCCAGCCTTAACTTCGGTTCAGGGTCCACTCAATGTGGACATGCTAGTTTGAATTAGCAAAATGCTAATTCGAACTAGTTTTTAGGTCTAAATGCACTAATTCGAATTAGCTTAGTTCGAATTAGTGCTGTAGTGTAGACATACCCTTGCAGAATAACTTCATCCTATAAAGTTATGAGACATAACTCTAGTGCAGATTTTCACCAGTGGAATGTAATCATTCATTCTATTTAGAGAGTCCAAGAGTCAGGTATTCACAAGGAATTTTGATCAAGTTATTTATCATAATTTTAAAAGGATTTTGGTTTAAAATCAAAGACAACAGTACTTGTTATGACCAACCATGACTATTGCTTAGATATTGAAACTATTATATCTAAGTTGGTAGTACTTTTGAAAGACATGCAATATCTTAGTCATCTTAGTATATTTTAGAAATGTGCATCCATCTCCCTGTGTGTTCATTCGTCTGTGAGTCTGTTTGTTCAAGAACTCCTCCTAAAAGGCAAGAGCTATGACCTCGAAATTTGATATGCAACTTCCTCTTGTCATAACTTAAAGTAAGGTAAGGTTTTAGTTGTGCCACAACAATGGAATGCCTGTAATTTGATTGTTCCTCATGAAATGGAAAGGGAGACGTCTGGCAAGAGGGACATTTATACTGCAGAATGACCGGGGCGGAGGGGTGGGGCGCAAGCAAGGGTCCAGAGATGGGGACTGAGACAGCTATAACTCTATTGGGCCGGCAGGGGGCAGCGCTGTAGACAGGGGCGGCCCGTCCATATAGGTGAACTAGGCGGTCACCTAGGGAGCCAAGTTAAATGTGGCGCAATGGGGCGCCAAATGGTGGCGCAATATCATTGAGGATTTTGGAGGTGGGGGTGCCGATTGCATGGTTTGCCTAGGGCGCCAGTTGCTGGCAGCTAGTCTAGGGCCGCTCTGAAAAGGACAGCTGTCTACTACATATTTCAGAGTTTGTCTGTTTATGTGTCTCTTTGTGTGTGTGTCTGTTTGTGTGTCTGTCTGTCCCCCAGCCAAGGGACATGCACCCCTCTCATAGCTGAGCCCGCTGCAGCTTCAGCAGCCATGGACAGGTGCTTCCCACCTGGCCCCAAGCTGCTGAGGTCAGAGAGGGCTGGGGTTGTCCTCTCTCCCCAGTGTAGCCTGCATACTGAACCCCTCTTCCCTAACCCCAACCCCAGAGCAATGATTTAAATGAATGAAAACAAAACTTGTTTCAGTTAAGGAACTGAGCAATACCGGGTAAACCTTCTAGTCGGATCTATATTTTTTACTAGTGCCACGGATTGCAACTGTGTTCATGATCACATGAATTACAGAATGAAACTGAGAATCTCATTAACTTCTTAGAGAATTTATTTGCTTCAAATAAAGATATATTACAACCCCATAACTTTCATAAATAAAGTTTACTGTAATACTAATAATTTGGTGTAAAGTTTAGATAGCACAATTGTAGAAACAGAACTGTTGTATTAATACGTATTTAAGAGTCTTCTGCTTTACAACCTCTATATTGTCATGAAAGCTAAACATTAACCTGATAAAATCTGACCCTGCTTACTCTATAAAATTATGTCTAATACAGACAAGCTGAAAAACTGCTGAATTTTGAGTTTTCTCCTTCTGAGCTGCTGCAATATTAACTAATGTTCACAGAATCTCTGATCACCAGCTGCTTGTGCTCTGACATATGTGGTCATGGAAAAGATAAAGCACATTCTTACATACACATGAATTTACAGCTACTGTGTCTTAAGTTGATTTTTTTCTGCAATGCACCAGAGTCCAAAACACTACATTATAAAAAATTATGGCTGCAAAATCTAGCATTCCAAAGTAATGAATTAAGTTTTCCAGAATTAAAGTTTCCTATGTGCATGTGCATTACTTTTAATTACACGAAGGAGTCTGGTGGCCCCTTAGTTACTTACCAATTTTATTATGGCATAAGCTTCTGTGACTGTGCAACTCACTTCATCAGATGTATGAAGTGAAAGAAAAAGCAACAGACTGTAGGGATACAGAGATAGAAGTGTTATAGCAGAGCTAATTCAATTTGGGTCGATATGGATAAGAAGGTCAGAATACCTAAAGTGGAAAATTACTTCTTGTAATGAAAGAGCCATTCCTAATTACATGGTCACATATTTTTGTCACAGGACATCATCCTTATTTCAGTTCCAAAGCTTAATTCTACTTAATTCTAGTATTTTCTAACTTTTGAAATCAACACCGAATTCCAAAAGAAGTAGAAAACTACAGATAGCTTAATTTCGAAGGAAAAAAATTAAAAGGGCTCATTTAAATTAATGTTTCAGTGGTATTTTAACTCCATAATGTCTCTACATAAACAAAAGGTACAAAACAATATTTAGGAGACTGTGAGGAAGAAACAAATTTTAAACTTACCTAGTAAGCATCACTTAATAAGACTAGTTTAGAAACCAGAGAGATAGAAAAGGTTACATCTTGACAGCCCCAAATGGAAACCTTAGACAACGTATCAGGTCTGTGTTTCAAAGTAATAAAAAGCATTATAACGAAATGTAATGATTATTAAGATCAGCCATCTATACTCTGGCTTTTATATTCATAAAACAAATGTGTGTTTTCTTCTCTCTCAATGATTGGTGTCATTTTGGGAAATGTTGGGAAATTAATTAATACAGGTTTACACTAAAATGTTTAAAGAACAACTTTCATAAAATATATAGAGAAAGAAAATACACCAGTTATGCTATAAAGCCTTCTTCTCTGATGCTTTTATACAATTGCCACCTTCTACTTGTCTTTATCTTTGATAAATTACAATAAATTAAGTAATTTGATAAGTTGCATTTTAGTGTACCTATTATTTTAAATAATTGCATTAACAACAACTTGTATTTAATGTTATAATAGTGAGAATATTGTGTGTTTAGCCTTACATTTTTTTCTGTTATTATTCGTCTTACGGTTACTCCACCCCACCATAAGCACTCATTACCATGGCAACATCATCTATTGATAATATGCTAACGGATGTAAGCAGGGGCTGAACTACTGCTTGTTATCAGCCAGCTAAAAGGAGAGAGCTGCCCTGGGTGTGGGTATGTTCACTCCAATTGTTTAGCTCTGCAAGATAATTAACTGTTAACTGTTGATATGTAAATACAGCTCATGCCAGGAGGGGGAAGGAATCCGAGGTGTGGCTATGTAAATCCAATTCAGCCAGGGCTGATGGAAGATCAGTGTTGGAATGGAATGTGGTGTATTGTAAATAATTTGGGGCTGTTGTGGGGATCACAAATCATGCTACCCCTAAATGTGGGAACTGTAAAACATGACACCAGTGCTTGCAGGAGAGACACCATCATTGTAAGAGGTGTCCGAGGAACAAGCCTCCCCCCTTCCAGAGTTGAGTGAACTGAGTTGGGGGGAAGGGCTAAAGGGCTTGAGTTAGCCTGCTTCACACCTGCCAGGTGAGAGCTGTAAGACTGGCCCAACCTGCCCCTTTTCCCCCAGCTACATCTACACTGGCAGCTTCTTGTGCAAGAACTCTTTTGTGAAAGAGTTCTTATGCAAAAACTCTTCCACAAGAGAGTGTCTACACTGCCACGTGCTTTTGTGCAAGCGATGTGCTTTTGCGCAAGAGCATCCATGGCAGTGTAGATGCTCTCTTGTGCAAGAAAGCTGTGATGGCCATTTTAACCGTAGGGGCTTCTTACGCAAGAAATTCATGTTGCCTGTCTACACTGGCCTCTTCTAGAAAAGCTCTTGCGCAAGAGGGCTTATTCCTTGCGGGGAGAGGAATAACTCTTCCGGAAGAAGCCCTGTTTTACAACGCTGTACTGTAAATTACTTCTGGAAGAATGCTCGTGCAGTGTAGACAGCCGGCAAGTTTTTGCAGAAGAACGGCTGTTCTTGCGCAAGAAGCTGCCAGTGTAGATGTAGCCCCTTTGTTTTAAGGACAGACCTAAAGCAGACTCCATGAGGAGTCTATTTGCTAGTCCAGTGGAAGCTGGAATATTTTGCCAGTCTAGGTGGTGGCTAAAGAGTTGAAATCACTAAGAGCTGTAATCACTGGTTTGGCTGGGAGCCAGACCTGTTGCAGCCAGCTAAGCATCTGGCAGGAATGACTGGTGGGCGGCCAGTAGGAGCGGCGGCAGCCAGCGGAGTGGCTGGTGAGAATGACTGGTAGGCAGCTGGTAGGAGTGGCAGCAGTGACCAGCGGCGCGGCCGGTAGGAGCAGCAGCAGGTGACCAGCAGAACGGCGGCAGGCGACCAGCGGAGCAGCCGGGGGGAACGAGCAGCTGGTAGGAAAGGCGGCAGGTGACCAGCAGAATGGCGGCAGGCGACCAGCGAAGCAGCCAGTGGGAATGACTGGTGAGCGGCTGGTAGGAGCGGACCAAGACAGCTGGTGGAGCGTGGCAGAGTGGCTCGCATTAAAGACTGCAGCAGAACCCTACAGAGAGGTGGGGCCATCGGCCTCGGACCACATAAGGTACCCCTAGCCATCTCCTCGCTCCCTTTCTGCCCAGGTTGGGAGGTAAAACCCTGCAGGTGAACTTTTGGACTCGGCGGCACTGACCAGGGACAGAGACTTTGGGGGTGTCAGACTTTGGGACTTCGGGTGATTCTTGGCTGGGGGGGGGAGGCTTAGCTCATGGTTTGGGCTATGAACTCTGTTTGTGGTATTTTCCCAAGTTAATGCCATATGACTTCTCTCTCTGTTTCATTAAATGTTTCTTTCCTACACTCAGACTCTGTGCTTGCGAGTGGGGAAGTATTGCCTCTCAGAGGAGCCCAGGGGTGTGTGAATTTCCCAGGTTACTGGGTGGGGGCTCGAGCCGGTTCTGTGTGAGATGGACCCCTAGATACTGAACCCGGCCCTGGTTGGTGCCGGGCCTACCCGGCAGAAGGGTTACACGGACATTATTTAATATATTTCTAACTGTCATTGCTTGAGTTCTAGGACATACAAACAAGGAAGACAAAATACAGTCTGACCAACCAGCTCTAAATAAATCTATAGAAAGAACCCTTAGGACCACAACTCCAAAGTGGTTAAGTGTGCTTTTGAGAAGGAAAGGAGTTGTTGTGGTACAATATGAAAATAATGAAAATCCATTAAGTAAAAAAGTTCAGCGGGTTTTACTTACATATTTAAACTCTTGGGCTGCCAAAAACAATCTAATTTAATCAGGTGAATTGATTTGAAGAATGTCTGCAAGTTACATCATCTTTAACACACTGAATTAAATGTTCTTTTAACAGGCCCGACTAGAACTACTGAATTTGGATTTGATGGATAATATTGTCTGGGAATAGCACGTGCCAGAAGAAAGTGCATTCCCTCTCTGTACTGCAATCCATCTCCCCTTGGAAGAAGTATTACAATTTTGAAAGGAATCACAGCCTGTCCTCCTCAGCTGGAAGAATAGGGACAAGGACAGCACACTTATGGAGACTGGAAGTGCAAATGTGGTAGGATAGGAGAATTCTTACAGCATCAATGGTTTAACAGTAGCCTCATTATCCTCAACATCTGTCTTTTGTTATAACTTTAATATATGCTGGCTTCTGGGTGCCAGTTTCTTCAGGCAGAACAGATGGGTAACTGCTTCTTATATGCAGACAAGGAAAAATACAACCTAATGGGAAATTTGTTTTGACACCCTATCCTAGCAGGGAAAAAGCAATGGAGTATGTGCAGAGGCAAGATTCATCCCAACAGTGGCAGCTCCTTTTGCTCAGCCTGACTGTCATGCAACCTCCAACCTGCTTTCGGAAATAGTTTCTAAGCAAAAAAAGCAATCCATGGCACAATCAAAATGTGTACAAGACCTTAATACTTTATTTAGACAGAATATAAAAATGCTGAGTAAATATGAACTGCTTTTTGTTCTTTATGAGGAAGAAAAAGGAACAGCTTGTTAGATTGCTATGTGATATCACTGTGGATTTGCTCTTGCACAGCAGCAAATTTGTGCACCTCTGTTATGTCCTATTCTGGCTGCATTATGGCCCATAATTCTCAAGCTAGTGTGCAATTCCTGTTTGATCAGAGTACAGTAGAAAAATTGTGCCAGGAGGCAATGGGGTACACCTTATACACCTTTTCTACACATTACACATACATAAGGTATTTGCTTGGGTGGACCTCTCCTTGGAAGATGCACCCTCTGCAAAGATATTTATAAGAAGTTATTCAAGCTCTAGTTCAGTGAATTGTTTTGGGACCCAGGTGATTTCTCTTTTTTGAGGTGAGACAAGTTTCTTTTCTGATGTTAGTAGCTGGCACCTTTCACCTTCCCTTCTCTGAATCTTAATGAGTAACAACAGCTTCCAAGAACTATAAAGAAAAAAAATGTCTGACAACCAGTTCTTACTGAGGTTTTGGATTTCATTGCTATGGATTATATCCTGCTGGCTAATCAGACCATTCCATGGAAATATGGGCAATTATGTTCATTAGTTGTTAACTTTTTTTTTTGTTTGGAAAATACTTTGAGGATACAGTATTGGAAGGAGGCATACCTAGATCAGCTGAATGGTGCCAAAAATCAGTTTCTGTTTGCCTTCTATCCTGCTTAATCTATACATTAGCAGTTACTTATCTGTTCTATGGTCAGAATCCAGACATCAAACAGTGGTGAAATAATTTCTCCTTTATATATAGATTCTTTGCTCCATTTTAATGCCAATGTGATGCAGATTCTTTTTTCAGTCACTATTCACCCTTTTTTGTACTTGGTGTGTGCATGTCATAAGCCTCTTGGATATGTAAGAGAGCACATGTCCTCTGCAGACTCCTGCAATAGATAAACTGTCTCCAAGTAGTACAGATGAATGTATGCAATTCTTTAATGTGCTTTTAATCTTGGAGGATATAACTGCATAAGCTAAAGTGCCCATGGACTATGTTTAATATGTGTGATCATCATTTAATCTGCAAATCACTTTAGGTTTTGCTGACCACAGCAGGTTTGCTGGATTTAGATTTTACATGAATGAACTGTTCTTGAACAATTTTCTTTGACTAATGGACACAAGCTGGCTTTTCATTATCATCAGTCAAGCATATTTCCTTTCTACCCATATTTTTTGCTAATAAATATAGTTCTCATGATCTGCTCAATGCAAGTCTCCATTAATGTTAGAAATGTCCTATGTTGCTTTTATAGTCAAGATTTTTCCCTTTACTCATGTTATTTTTCTGATGGAAAGGGAATTTCACATTGATGCTTTTTTTGTGTTTTGTCAAGTCTTCAGTGAAAGTTTTCCTAAAACAAACAACATGTACTAGGTCATCATCTGAGATTGCTATACCATGAAATATATGGCAGAAAATGTGAGTAAAACCCAAGACAGGAGACGTACAATTCTCCCCCAAGGTGTTCAGTCACAAATTTAATTAACACATTCTTTTTTAAACGAGCATCATCAGTATGGAGCTATGTCCTCTGGGATGGTGGCCAAAGCACAAAGGGCATACAAATGTTTAGCATATCTGGCACAAAAATACCTTGCAATGCCTGCTACAAAAGTGCCATGGGAATGTCTGCCTTTCAGATGACATTGCAAATAAGAAGCAGGCAGCATTATCTCCTGCAAATGTAAACAGACTTGTTTCTTCTTAGTGATTGGCTAAACAAGAAGTAGGAGTGAGTGGACTTGTAAACTCTTCAGTTTTATATTGTTTTATTCATGAGTGCAGTTATGTAACAATCTACATTCGTAAGTTGCACTTTCACAATAAAGAGATTGCACTCATATTAAGTAAATTCAAACATACCATTTCTTTTATTTATCATTTTTACAGTACAAATATTTGTAAAAAAAAATGTAAAATGAGCAAAACATCCGAAGTATTTAATATTAAATAATGTAATAGTATTCTATTGTTTACCAGTGCAACTAAACTGTAATTAATCACAATTACTTTTTTAGTTAATCACATGAATTAACTGTGATTATTCAACAGCCCTATTTTATTTTAAATGCAATGCCTTTTATTATTCGTTCATTCATTTCACACATTTTTGAAGTTTATTCAATTCATTGATCCACTTATACAAGCATTTACAAACAGTGTACATTTATAGGGATCAGTTCCCTAGCCCCTTTAATGCAATCATCTCTGGAGTGCTGTTCACAGTGAACAGCAATATCAAAACAAGAATTTATGGGAAATGCCATATCCATTTGAAAGGTATTTTAGACCAGAGATGGGCAAATACCGGCCTGCAGGTCAGATCTGGTCTGCCATGGTCAGCTTCTGGTGGTCCCCACCTCTATCTTTACCTGCACAGCTGCAGGTACCAACGATTGCAGCTCCCATTGGCTGCAGATCACCATTCATAGCCAATAGTAGCTGTGGGAAGCAGTGTCCCAGTCCACACTGCTTCCCATCACTCCCATTGTCCAGGAACAGCAATCCATAGACAATGTGATGGCCAGTACTTGTGGCTGTGCAGGTAAATATAGCACCAGCTGCCCACCAGGGGTTAACCTTAGTGAACCGTTGCTGAGTTATTGCCCACCTCTGATGTAGACAAAATATAATTATCTAAATAGAAATTTGGACAAGAGGACAGCAAATTAAAAGTGCCAGGGCCACTTAACCAAAAGTGCCAGGGCCACTACATAACCAAATGTAGTCAGAATCTCAGTCATGCCACACCTTTAATATCAAGTAGGAGGGAAGAAATGCATAAGAATTAATCAAAATAATTTCTGGTAGAAATCTGACCAATCTTACACTTCTTAGCTAGTGATTTTTTATGAGAGCTCAACTCAAGGTGGCAAGGGCGAGGTGATATAATAGCATTTGCAAATAGAAAGATGACACGTTAAATAATCTCACTCATTTAAAAGAAAGGTAGAAACAGGAAAGACCATCAGTAATGCAGGCAATGTTCGTTGCAAAATATTGGGGAAAATAAATGTTGGAGCTAAATTTAAATGATCTTAAGTGATATTAAGAGTTCAGAGGTATAGATGTGTTAGACTGTAACTAAAAAAACCTTAAAAAACAACAATGGTCCTGTGGCACCTTAAAGACTAACCAAAAATATATAGATAGTATCATGAGCTTTCGTGGGCACAACCCACTTCACATATTTGTTATCTTTTTTTTTGGTAATTCTTTAAGGTGCCACATGACCATAGTTGTTTTTTTAATTTTTCTTAAGTGATGTAGTTCATAAGAGGGAAGCATGGAAAACTACTATTGTAACAAGTGTAACAAGTGTAGCAAAATGTAACTTTAATGAATATAGTGGGAGAGTCCAGGAATGAATTTGACTAACATTACTGAGCTTTACTAAACTTTCTAATATTATTAAAACTCTATTGCAAGTAAACAAACAATACTCTTAAAAAATCCCAAATCAATACCAAAAAATCATTTGATTGCTACTCGCTTTTTCACTTTTTTTTTTAACTTTTGGCAAATTTAGATTTTGCAACAATTTCTATAAGTGACTAAAATTACTATATGAAGGAGGCCTTTGCACTTGTGGATTAGTAGTGAAACTATTCTAAATTCCCAGGAGCACACTCCATGCTCCTGTGGTCTATCTCACTCTGAAGCCATCAGTACTAGCAATATCTATGAAAGATAAATTTAAGAGTTTCAATTTGGGCTGAGGAATTCCAAAGATTTATGTACATAGGTAATACACTGCTATTTGTATCAGATCTTCTTGTGTGTGTTACAGGGTCTGAAGCATTGAGCATAATATCTAATTGTAGGTATTTGGCCTATGTTTTAAATAACCTAACTAATGTTCCTCTACTCTAACTCTTTTACACCTATCTGCACTCAGACTGAACTTTTTGAGGAAGGACTAAGTATTGTGTGTTCTTCCATAAAACAACTCAGTGTTACTGTTTCTATCTTCAAAGACCTATAGACTCTCAAACAGAGAGCACAGGTGGATTTCAAGTGGGTTAATAAAGAGACAAATCACCTGTGTAGGCATTTCACTGTAGTGAGAATCAATATGACAGCTTTACATTAAGTGGAACACTATTATGGTTCCACCTAGAGAAAAATGTGTCAAACCTACTCTGCTGTACATTGAGGGGTAGAAAGTTTAAAAATTAAGAGCAGGCACAACCCTGAACAATCCAGCATGTCCAACATACTTAGATTTTAAGAACATAAGAACATAAGAATGGCTGTACTGGGTCAGACCAAAGGTCCATCTAGCCCAGTAGCCTGTCTGCCGACAGTGGCCAGCGCCAGGTGCCTCGGAGGGGGTGGACCGAAGACAATGATCAAGTGATTTGTCTCATGCCATCCATCTCCAGCCTCTGACAAACAGAGGCCAGGGACACCATTCCTACTCCCGGCTAATAGCCTTTTATTGACCTAAACTCCATGAATTTATCTAGCTTCTCTTTAAACTCTGTTATAATTCTAGCGTTTACAGCCTCCTCTGGCAAGGACTTCCAAAGGTTGACTATGCACTGTGTGAAGAAGAACTTTCACTCATTAGTTTTAAACCTGCTACCCATTAATTTCATTTGGTGTCCTCTAGTCCTTATATTATGGGAACTAATGAATAACTTTTCTTTATTCACCCTCTCCACACCACTCATGATTTTATATACCTCTATCATATCCCCCCTCAGTCTCCTCTTTTCGAAACTGAAAAGTCCCAGTCGCTTTAGCCTCTCCTCATATGGGACCTGTTCCAAACCCCTGATCATTTTAGTTGCCCTTCTCTTAACCCTTTCCAAGGCCAAAACATCTTTTTTGAGGTGAGGAGACCACATCTGTACACAGTACTCAAGATGTGGGCGTACCATAGTTTTATACAGGGGCAGTAAGATATTCTGTGTCTTATTTTCTATCCCTTTCTTAATAATTCCTAACATTCTATTTGCCTTTTTGACCGTCGCAGCACACTGTGTGGACATTTTCAGAGAACTATCCATGATAACTCCAAGATCTCTTTCCTGATTTGTCGTAGCCAAATTAGCCCCCATCATACTATATGTATAGTTGGCGTTATTTTTTACAACGTGCATTACTTTACACTTATCCACATTAAACTTCATTTGCCATTTTGTTGCCCAATCACTTAGTTTTGTGAGATCTTTTTGAAAGTTCTTCACAGTCTGCTTCTGTCTTGACTATCTTGAACAGTTTAGTATCATCCGCTTTACTACCTCACTGCTTGCCTCTTCTTCTAGATCATTTATGAATAAGTTGAATAGGATTGGTCCTAGGACTGACCCTTGGAGGACACCACTAGTTACCCCTCTCTATTCTGAAAATTTACCATTTATTCCTACTCTTTGTTTCCTGTCTTTTAACCAGTTCTCAATCCATGAAAGGACCTTCCCTCTTACCCCATGACAATGTAATTTACACAAGAGCCTTTGGTGAGGGACTTTGTCAAAGGCTTTCTGAAAATCTAAGTATACTATATCTACTGGATCCCCCTTGTCCACATGTTTGTTATCCCCTTCAAAGAACTCTAATAGATTAGTAAGACATGATTTCCCTTTACAGAAACCATGTTGACTTTTGCCCAACAAATTATGTTCTTCTGCGTGCCTAACAATTTTATTCTTAACTATTGTTTCGACTAATTTGCCCGGTACCAACGTTAGATTTACCGGTCTGTAATTGCTGGGATCACCTCTAGAGCCCTTTTTAAATATTGGTGTCACGTTAGCTATCTTCTAGTCAGTAGGTACAGAAGCCGATTTAAAGGATAGATTACAAACCGCAGTTAACAGTTCTGCAATTTCCCATTTGAGTTCTTTTAGAACCCTTGAGTGAATGCCATCCGGTCCTGGTGATTTGTTAACGTTAAGTTTTTCTATTTGTTCCAAAACCTCCTCTAATGACACTTCAATCCAGGACAGTTCCTCAGATTCATCTCCCACAAAGGACGGTGCAGGTTTGGGAATCTCCCCAACATCCTCAGCCATGAAGACTGATGCAAAGAAATAATTTAGCTTCTCCGCAATGGCTTTATCATCCTTGATTGCTCTTTTTATATATCGATCGTCTAGGGGACCCACTGGTTTTTTAGCAGGTTTCCTGCTTCTAATGTACTTAAAAAAACATTTTGCTATTGTTTTTTGAGCTTTTGGCTAGCTGTTCCTCAAAATCTTTTTTTTTTTTTTTTTTGCTTTTCTTATTACAGTTTTACACTTAATTTGACAGTGTTTATGTTCCTTTCCATTTATCTCACTGGGATTGGACTTCCATTTCTTGAAAGATGCCTTTTTGTCCCTCATTACTTCTTTTACATGGTGGTTAAGCCACGGTGACTCTTTTTTAGGTCTCTTACTATGTTTTTTAATTTGGGGTATACATTTAAGTTGGGCCTCTATTATGGTGTCTTTAAAAAGTTTCCATGCAGCTAGCAGGGATTTGGCTCTTGTCACTGTACCTTTTAATTTCTGTTTAACTAACCTCCTCATTTTTGTGTAATTCCCCTTTTTGAAATTAAATGCCAGAGTGCTGGACTGCAGAGGTGTTCTTCCCACCACAGGAATGTTAAATGTTATTATATTATTGTCACTATTCCCAAGCGGTCCTGTAATAGTTACCTCCTGGACCTGATCCTGCGCTCCACTCAGGACTAAATCGAGAATTGCCTCTCCCCTTGTGGGTTCCTGTACCAGCTGCTCCAAGGAGCAGTCATTTAAGCCATTGAGAAATTTTATTTCTGCATCTCTTCCTGAGGTGACATGTACCCAGTCAATTTGGGGATAATTGAAATCCCCCATTATTATAGAGTTTTTTATTTTGGTAATCTCCCTTAGCTAATCTCCCTTAGCATTTCAATGTCACTATCACTGTCCTGGTCAGGTGGTCGATAATATATCCCTACTGCTATATTCTTATTACTGGAGCATGGAATTACTATCCATAGTGATTCTATTGAACATGTTGATTCATTTAAGACTTTTATTTCATTTGATTCTACGTTATCTTTCACATACAGTGCCACTCCACCACCCACACAGCCTGCTTTATCCTTCCGATATATTTTATATCCCGGTATGATTGCGTCCCACAGATTTTCCTCATTCCACCAGGTTTCTGTGATGCCTATTATGTCAATCTCCCCCTTTAATACAAGGTACTCTATTTCACCCATCTTATTAGTCAAACTTCTAGCATTTGTGTAGAAGCACTTCAAAAATTTGCCACTGTTTATTTGTTTGCCCCTTCCTGATGTATTAGATTCCTTTGTATGTGGTTGTTTGTCTGCTCCGGCCCCTTGTTTGTCCTCTCCCTTCCTCTCTTTCTGACTACAGCCTAGAGAATCTCTATCAATGGATTCTCCTCCAAGAGAAGTCTCCGTCCGATTTATGTGCTTCTCCGCACCAATCGGCTTTCCCCCATCTCCTAGTTTAGAAACTGCTCTACGGCCTTTTTAATGTTAAGTGCCAGCATTCTGGTTCCACCCTGGTTTAGGTGGAGCCCAGCCTTCCTGTATAGGCTCCCCCTCTCCCAAAAGTGCTATCTAGAACATTCAAAGTCAAGAGGTATAGGGGCTCTGTAAAATAGCCCAGCCCTTATGGTAATGTCCAAACAATTTTCTGGCTGATTCAGGCAGAAAACAGAATTTCTTAATATCCTCATTATCATCAACATGCTGAAATACATCTGTGATTTTTCAATTAGTTTATTTAAGTTACAGATTGGAGAAGTGATCGTTGCAATTAGAGGCAGGGCAAAGGCTAATAATGAAACAACTACATGTGACCTGGAAATAGGTTTAGGTTTCCAGACATGAGATTTCACCAGGTCTCCATATTCATAAAAGCCATAGAAGCCACCATAAGACACAAATGAGCGAAGTGTTGATTCTCATAACGACTCTGAAGTGTAAACCTACACACACAGACACACAGAGAGTTACCTGAGCTCGTCCCACCCACCTCTACAATCAAGCTGCTATATATAGATAAAACAGAGTAGATACAAAGAAACCAACTCAAGAAAATCTTACCCAAAACTTCAACACAAATGAATGAGAGAAAGCCAACTAAGGCACTGCCAAGAGATTAGGTTTTAACTCTAATAATGAATTTATTCAGACACTGAAATACAGTTGTAACTTAAATATCAAATTTCAACTGTTAATCACCAAGTGGTAAAACCACATATTCCTGGAGAGGTGACAAGCGGTAAACACTGGTAAGCAGATAAACATGGGCTTTCACTGAAGTTAAGAGACTTAATATTCATAATTGGTCTGTCTTTCATAAGACAGCTACTTAAATGGCTACATGTAAGTAATTTATGCAAATATTTTCTTTAGTTTCATAGGATTTAGTTATGAAAGCTTACTTTGCCTATTTATAAACATCTTAAATTATTAACAACTAGACAGACTTCTCTTGTCCTTAAATTATTTTGACCATATAACAACATTTGAGTATCTAATAAGATACTAAAACTGAATTTACATTTATTTTGGACCAACAATATACTTTGAGATCTTAACTTATTAAGAGAAAAGCACTCCCAAAGGAAAATCACTCTCAGCGGTATATTTTCTGTTAAAAGCTTTCCAAAGAAAGACATACAGAAGAAATTGCAACAGAAGTAACTAATTTATCATTTATACTATTTTGTTTAATTTTTTTCTTTCTTTAGCTATATCATAGCTATAATTAATAAGCAGGATTAAATAGTGCGAGCTACATCACTTAATTGGCAGCAACATAAACAATTAGTAAGCACTGGCCTGCTTTTTCTTATTTTGCTAAACTAAATATTTTCAGCCATTTTAAAAATAAAATTATTTGGCATCCAAAAATTTATAGTTACCCCTTTCAGTCCTATACATTTCTGCTTTAACATAACAGTAACAGAACACACGCAGTACTGTAGGTACATAACTAATCACAAATTCTTTATTTAAATGAGATTTGAAAATCTTTATTTTCCTGAACGGATTTGTGTTCAAATCTCTAATTTTATGCCAGACATGGTATAATCAATTTAATTACTTCTAGAGCATTTTTTGTACTCCCTATCTGATTTAGGGGTTACTAATATCACCATATCTATGAATAAAAAACTTTACTCATAGTTTAGCTGGTAAGTAATGGGGTGGAAGAAGAGTAGTTTTCAAGTATTTTGCTTCAGAAAATACATTCTGTTGCTAAAGCTACTGATCTGGAATTTGAAAACTTTCAATACTGTGTCAAACTCTTCATTTTAAAATTAATTACCAAAAGATAAAGATCAGAGGACTTCATCGCATACAGTATCACAATATTTATTGATACAATCTTACCTCAAAAAGAAAAGGCACACTTAAATACAAGAAAGAAAGAAAGCGTGCTCAATTTAATTACGTTAAGCCTGTAAAAGCTTTAAAAAAGTTTCCTTTCACCAGTTAATTAAATTAGAAGATTAAATTGTCATCTTGGGAATGTATCAAGAACACAGGAAGGGCAAGAGGCAAGGAGATTTATTTTTACTTTATATTTTTCAAAAGCTTTGCTATCTACCTTTAAACTTTTAAAACGGACAGTAATTATTAAAAGTGGTCTCTAGTCACCTGCCCACAACATCTCTCATTGGCCACTGACCCCTCCTGTGGTGGGCTGCAGGGTTGACTTTAGAATTTATGGAGCAGTACTATTAAACTGGTCCCCCTATGCCAACAGTAGTCTCAGAGGGGGGATTAATGAAATATTTTTGAAGCAATTTTAAACAAGGGTCCTGTAGAGTAACATGGTAAATTCAGAAACAGACAGTATATACCTGGAGTTGGAAAATGCCTGTTAAATGGCTTCATTACCACTTGAATAGCATTCTCCTATTAGGTCTGGCAGGCTTTTTTACTTTTAAGTTACCTAGACCCTCTCTGGAGGAAGCAGAGCCACAGAACATGGATAGGAAAAGGCTGGTGGGTGGACATCAAGACTCAAAGGTGTCCCAAATTTTCAGGTGCCCTATGCAGCTGCATATTCTGCACATGGGTTACGACAGCCCTGATGATCTGCCTTCTGCTGACTGCTGGTCTGGCTGTCCAATTAGGTCATCAATTAGCTGTATCCCTCTCTGAGATAACAGAGTTCCAAGGAATATATTGGTCCCCATCCCCTGCAAGGGGGACAGAAATTAGGACCTTCAGTCTTTATAGCAACTCCTGCAGGAGTTCAGTCCCAACTAAGGAGCTTGCAAAGTTTTCCCTTTCTGCATGTCCCTGGGTTGAGTGGTGGTGGGAGTCTGGTTGTGATTGTTTTAGTGCCTTCTGGAACAAAGTGGTTGGTATGGGAAACTGGCTCTTCCACTCTACCAGGCTCCAGTTCAGGGCATTGAATGAAGCAACAATGTCCAGTATCCAAGAGTTCCTTAGGGCTGCCTCCCTGCCACTTACTATCCTGCCAAAGTCTTAACCATTTGATAAAGGAACAAGAAAAACAGAGTAACTGCAAATTCAGCTCCTTTGGACTCAAGAGAAGCTGTTTCATCCTGGAAACATTTCTGCAGTGCCTTCTTAAGGCGTTCCAAAGGAAAGTCTTTCTACCTGCCCTATCAGTCCCCCTCTGAGTTGTCTGGCTCCCTTTTAAGCTCCACTGCCAGCTGGGGCATACTCTACAGATGAGGATGTTTAAAGGAATTCTACTTAATCCCTTCAGTTCCAATTTGTGGTTTATATATCCCATCATACATGAGTCAATAGTAGTAAAACTCATGGCCAGCCCAAAATATGAAAAGTCAACAAGATACTGATTAAATCAAAATAACTTCAGCCAAAAGTGTCTGGTCTCGAAACAGGGCTGGAATTCCATTAGTTTACCTCCAATCATGCCACCAGACATACCTAATATAGATTATTGTGCAGTATAGTCCCTCTGCCAATGTAACTTACCATAGCACCAGTGAAATAAATGGAGATATGCCAATTTACTCCAGCTGAGGGTCTTGTTCCCTATGTTCTACTTTTAATGTAATTGTTTTTCTGGAATATCAAAAAAAATACTGAACAACAGGAGAAAGGAACCATCCATGACTTTTATTACATATAGTACAGATGGAAACAGATTCTCCTCCATCATACTCGTATATTACACAAAATGCAAAATGATAGCAGTGTATGGCCATATACTATTAAGTGTATACTGTGGTTTAGCTTCACTCTTGCCCAAAAACATAAACAAACTAAATACATAATCAGACATTTCAAAGTATGAATTTATAGCCTGACAAAAGTTAGAAACCACAATAGTCTGCTTTTTACCCAAGAGTGACAGATAACGATACAAATAAGGGTCATATCTTGGTTTGGTTTACTTTTATTTCAGTAGCCTCAGGGGTAGTAGAGTTGGTCTGTATAGGATAAACTTAAAAAACAACAAATGTTCTGGTAGCACTTTATAGACTAACAAAACATATAGATGGTATCATGAGCTTTCGTGGGAACAGCCCACTTCTTCAGATGACTGGAGTTTTATTTCAGTGTCACTAATCCCAAAGGATCACATAATCCAACCTCAGTCACCCCAGAACCTTAGCTGACATTGAAAATTCCCCTGATTACTGATTTTTTTCAATGTAATCAATAGTCTTGAGCAATATACCATGTTTTAGAAGTGGGGATTTCAGATTTGAATAATGAAGGGCATGTACCCTTTCACCTATAACACCAGAACGTATCCAACCTTGCAGTGAAGGATAGTAGGCAACTGGTGCATGGGATACTTGCAATACCATGAGGAAAGGTATTTTGGCTCAGTGCAGTGAGCCAAGAAATGCCATGGGGTATACGGCAAGCAGAGGAAACAGGACTTCAAAAGATTTCACCCAAAAGACATCCAACCCCAAATTCTAAAACAGCGATGGATTTAAGGGAGTTTTAGATGTATGAGACTGTCAGAAATCAGAAGTTTGAAACTAAATCTGAGTCGATTTAATTGGTATTCTGCAACCTACATGTTGCTCTAGTTTCTTAAATATAGTTTTGTAAAGTAGAGAACTTTTACTTTTCTATCCAAACTAGGGATATGAAAGATTAACTGGTAAACAATACCCTGAATGGGTGATGGTTATCCCTTCTGGTTATCTGGTGAGCACTGGAGCAGCTCCCACCCTGTCTGTGGCAGGCTTGTGTGCATCGCAGGCAGAAGCTGCTCCGGGCATCTGGGGGACTGCAGACAGAGGCTGATCCAGCCAGGCTGAAGCAACCCCTACCTGCGGTGTGGGGCTGCTCCAACCCAGCCATGGCAGAAGAGGTGGGGAGAAGCGGCTCTAGCCGAGCACTCCTAATTGAGCGCCCCCTCTCCTAACTGGTTAACCAGTTAAGTTTTGTGTTTAACTGGTTAACCAATTACATGGGATTTTACATTCCTAGTCCAAACTATATGATGAAAAAAGTGATAACCAATACTAAATGCCAATACTATCGGGGGGGGAGAGCTCTTCTTTTTCGATGAGCCTAACTTCCACTAAGATGAGAGAGAGTTAAACAGAGAAAGGAGAATTGATTCTATAGTGTTGGCACTTTTTTAATTTAAAATTTAACTTCTGCATTAAAAAGAATAGTTATGGCTCTCATAATTATTTTGATAAACAATCGAATCACTATGTTCATAGCAAAAACTCCATTTGTTTTTATTTTTCATGCTATTTAATATTAAAGAGATGTCTGAAGAAATATTTACATTGGGAATTTGCTTTATTTATTCCAAACAAAGAAAATGATGGCATCTTAATTCAAACTTTGAATGCAGAAGAACTTAGAATACCTGCCTGCTCATTCATTAGTTCAGTTCATTATGTCAACTGTTGCACCAGCAAAAACCAAAATATCATTTGAAGGCAAATCAGCTATGACAAACAATTGCTAATACACTTACATTTGCAGTGTTTTGTACTTCTGCAGCATATACCAGACAAATAGATTTGGTGGGGAGTTAATATATTTGTTATTTTGTCTGCTTGATACCCTATATCAACTTTGATTTAGATCACAACTGTCTTTGACCTTGTTAGTCCTGTGATGATAAATAAAATGTTTCATATAAGACCCTCTCATGTTACAAAGAAATATACAGTCCACATTTGAAAAACAGCAAAGCTATTTCTTCTGACATATTTTCTGTTTTCTTATGTGACAAGCTATAATACAAGCTGCTTGCTGAAAACGTTAAGCAATTCAGTGCTGCAGCTTGGCCAGATTGCATAAACCTCCTGTTTCTTATCACATCTCTCTGACAACTGAATAGTAGGATAGAAAAGGAATGCTAAAGCATAAATGCATTACTTAAGAGACTAATAGTGTCAGCTAAGTGCAGTTCAGACACATTTCCATTATCATTCAATTTTTTAATAGTAATACCTTAGCTTTCATGCTAGCCTTCCTTGTGGAATTTAATGCTCAGCCAGCCATTTTGCAATATAGAGCAGATTTGTCAAATATGAATATTTCAATATTCTGCTTTGAAAAACACCAGCATGATTAAACTGTCATGACATGCTTTGTTGCCATTATGGTCTGTGGAACAATGCTGAAAAGCACGTCCATTCTACATGAATATTTTGATGCCAGCCCTTGTGTTTAAATTCAGTTTTTACTCATCTGTAGTTGTTATTTACAACCCTAAATTTGCTTTTTATTTACATTATATATAGGTAAATGCAGACATCCCTTCCTAATGTCCCCACATACACAGAGCTACCACCAATAAAAAGAGAACTGCCTTTGGTTTTACCCAATAAAAATGTCAAAAGAGTCAGACTTTTAATCTTTTGACATTACCAGTTATTGTCATCATTCTCACTATAGGGAGACCCAAAAATGATGAACACATTCAGGGAAACTGTATGTGTTAGAACTGTTCTTGTTTCTCTGTACTGAGAAAACTCATTGCAAAAATGAGTAGTGTTCTTACTGACCCTGCAGACATGTATTAAAATATGTGAATGATGGAAAGTGCACGACCAAAAACACTAACAATATGTTCAGCTCCTAGTCACTGTCATTCTAAAACGATCTGAAACTTACATAGGAAACCCGAACTCGCCGATGGTGTACAAGCCCACAGCACTGCATGAAGAGGACAGCAGAAAACAATCAGTGTATGGTTTCACCAAGCTTCAGTATGTCTTCATCTCTTCTAAGACATGATCCATTTCTCCTCACTTTCCAGCCCCAGGTAAGGGGAACAGATAGAGAAAACATACAGCCTCCAGCTCCCACGCAAATTTTTTATAACTTGTCCTGAAGGCAGATGAAACTCTTCTTTTTTTTCAGATGAATGTATATTTACAGAATTGTATCCATTTCCTCAGTATCCCTCCATTGCAAACACATCCATATTGCTATAATCTTATTACAGGTGGCATAGTGTTCATATCAACCATTCAGAACTTAGGAAGACTCAAATATAACAGGAGCCTTACATCTCAGACTACTGCAATACCCTGCTTTTTGAAGGTCTCCTGCTGCTGCCACTGCTGTTATTGCTGCTGCTGCTTTTATAGCCTTCCTCACAATGCATAAACTACCAAGAGCATCCTTGATTCAATGTTACCTCTGTACCACTCTGGGCATATCTGATCTGTTATTTATCCCTCCTCCAATATCCTGAAAAATTATCAAGTCTAGACTTTAATTCATTCTGGATTCTTTGGATCACAGAACCACCCTCCAAGTTGTCAGATGCTTTGTCTTGAAATACGTGTTTCACATGAATTGTAGGCAGGATTGCTTAGTGGCCTTACTACCTTACTCACTTAGACACTGCAGCTGCACAATTTTTGTTGTTGATATTCTAACAAAAAGAATTGGCGAGAACATCAAGCCCACTATATAAATGTAGATTTAGATATTAGCACATTTCATTGCTTAAAACACTGTTTGAGTTAATTATATAGATAATTCATTATCCATACTTTTGATATTGATCTTGAAGAGAAAGAAATAATAAAGTTATTATCCATATATTAACAAGAGAGATAAGGAATCTGTGAACTCTTGTCAGATTAAATTATCCTATCTCTGATTACTATCCATCTTTATGCTATCATTCTTCAGAGGTGGACTGAATATTCTAATATTGAAATGGCTTAATAGGTATGCCATGGCTGAAAATTAAGTCCTTTAGCATTTTGTGGCACTGTCCTGTGACTCTCAAATGTCTTCAGTGCTATAATATCTGAACAGATGAGTAAATGATTCACATACCTTTTGATACTGAAGAAAAAAATTAACACTTCCATCACCAGGCTAAAAGCTCGAATGGTAAAATTTACAAGGTATGTAAATGTAAATTAAAGCTATTAAGCAGCAGACAGAGGAAAAATCTGATTAAAATAATGTACAAGTTTATATTTTTAGTACTGGGACAAAGTTTCAGAAGTAAGGCCCTGCAGCTGCACCTATTCAGTCTCCTGATGGCCTAACACATTAGTTAGGCTGCCTGATGGAGCAGGTAGTAAGCCAGTTCTTAAGCCCAGCAGCAGTTAGCTGGCTGCTAAATGCACATGCTCATGGATTCTCTGCCTTCCTGAGCTCACCTCATTCTAAGGCCTGCTCCTGCCTTGCCTCTTTTCTGTGCCCAGCCTCATTCCAGTTCTGTCCCAGTTTTATTCTTATTTTCTGATTCCAGTTTTCACCTTTGGCTCTGACCATTAGGCCAAACCAACTACAATCCAATTTCCTGACAGTTCAAACATCCCAAAAATAACCGGAGAAGACCAAGAGCTGACAAGGGGCCCATCCATTAATAGTTATTATGGATTCCTTTCCCAGACCAATGCTAGTGGGTGCCTCACAGACCCTGCAGGTACAGGTTGCTGCAGGCACTGAAAATGGTGCTGCACAGACAGACACTACCACCCCCAACTCCAACCCCCAACTCCCCATAAGCCAAAGATGATCATGGCACATTTTAGTGGTTTCTCATTCAGTGCCACCTCCTATTCCTGCTGTGCCCAGTTATTTCCCATTGACCAACCTAAGGTGAGAATGTCAGTCTGCAGACTGGAGAGGCTCTGGCTTGCACATCCTCATGCCCAGAGAAAGCTAGCCCACTCATGTATCAGCCTGAAGACTTAATTCAAATCAGGGTGGTGATCTTCAAAGACCTAGCTGTGTGCATACAGATAAAGCTGCTCTTCAGGTGTTAAAGCATGGACATCAGCCTGTTATATGCCAGTGTGCCATCACTTGGTAGCACTTACTGAATAGAATGAAGCCACCCAGTGCTGTTATTTCTGCCTCCACCGACATTGCACATTGTTCAGCCTGTGCAATGACGATATGACAATGTGAAAGCTAACACAGGTGAGCTCCTGGTTCCTTGGACACATTGACTGACCTCGGCATAAAGACTAAATATAATATAATGCATAATGACAATCAGATGGAATGCCACCCAGAAAGAAGGTCCTTACAGACTCCTGCTAGTTCTACTGTCTCTGTCCCATCGACCTTCAGTGCCTTCCCCAGAGCCTGAACCCATGCAGCTGGACCAAACCCAGCCCCACCTCTCTGAGGCAGAGAAAAATCAGAATCAGGTGTCAGGGCTATGCCTAGACTGTAGAGAACTGGGACACTTCATGTCAGGCTGTCCGTCCAGGCTGGGTGGTGTCTCCTTCTATCATCTGTACTTAACATTGATACTTCTCTCTTGGCATCTTGACAACAACCCACCAGGTTCAGACATATCTCCAACTCCCTTTGTGCATCTGATACCTGCCCATGTCTGAAGTCCACATGGAGGCACTGGTAGATTTGGGAGTCTCAGGAGCTTTCATAACCTGCATGAGTACATAAGTTCTCCACCCATCACAAGGGCTGCCTGGACTTGGTGAAAACTATCAACAGCTCATTCTTTTTGTCAGGCCCTGTTATCTACTCGAACACACTCTTGAAAGTTGTTACTCTCCAGGGTCCCTGTCAAGGCTTTTTCCCCACTCTGGCATGATAAATGCAGAAGTGGGGGCCCGCAAAAGTACCCCAAAACCTTATCTTTCCAGGTTTTGGTATAAAACTTCCCCCCAAAATCTTAAAAACCTAGATTTTGGGGATAAAAATCCACTGCCACCACCCAAGTAATGATAAGAAAGCCAGGGGAGAGATCACTTGGGAAATCTCAGCCCCAAAAGTAAAACCAGGACACAAAAAAATTAACCAATACCAGGTTAATAAAAAAGAAAGAGAAAGAACTTTTATTATCACCACAATACTCCTGTTACAAGCATAATGACTAGATGAAAAAGTCACCAATTAATATACTCATGGGGGGACCCCCATGGGCCAAGAGCTTAGTTACAAAGGAGAGGAAACCCCATTTTTAAATGCACAGACATCAGATTCCCATTCCCAAACCATAAAACAATAAAACCTAATGGATTTATCTAAACTTTACCCTACTTACAGATAGTGAAGAGTCTTTTCTTGGAGAGAGACATTTTGTCTGTCCCACTCAGTAGCTGGAGAGAAACTGCCCAGGGACAAAGGAGGGAAAAAACCCAAAAATTCCTTTGTCCCAGTCTGAAATCCCTATCTGCATTTCTATTGGCTGAGCAGATACCTGGCTAGGTAAAGTTAACCCCTTAGTCCCCCGGCTGCTGCCCATCCCTCATGGTCATGACAGTCCCCATGAAACCCTCAAGTCTAGACTTACATGAGCACCACACTCTCGAGAAGTCCTGAGCATGGCCTGGCTCCCCATCCATATCTCTCTAATTTTGTGAGTAGAGCCCAGTGTGGATACAAACTTCTACCCTGGGATGCAGATCTCCATGAATTGAAATGGATAACTGCTGATCCGCAGGACTCTACTCCCAGGAGATGCTGCAGTCAAAGAAGATGAGTGTGGTGCTACCGCTCCCAGGAGCCAGCACCCTATATCAACTGCTCCTCCCAGCCATGCAGTTTTCCCACTGCCAGCCCCAGACAGGTCCCTCACAACAGTCTTGCTTATCTACACTCAGTGAGTCCTCAGCACAATCCCTGTACAGCATTCTAACTACAGTGTCCTTCATCCCCTTCTCCAGGGAGAGTAAGACATCTCACCATCCAGACTCACTTCCAGAGCTTGCAACTCTCACTCCCTTCTGCACCCCAACCCTCTGGGGGCAGGACAGGGCTCCAGGCTGGGACAGCATGTTGGGTGCAGGACATGGTGAAGGGCTCTGGTGGGGAATTTGGGTGCATATTCAGTGCTGGGACAGAGAGTAGGGTTGCATACTGTGGCCAGGAGGTGCTTACCACAAGCTTCTCCCAGTCAGCCGTGCAGCGAGGCTCAGGCAAGCTGCCTCCACCTGGCCCTACTCCACTCCTGGAAATGCTGGGTTGGCTGAGCGACAGCACCCTCTGTGTGTGGCCCCGGAGGGGGGAAGGAAGAGAGGGTCTCCATGTGTTGCACTGCTGCCTAAACCCACAAATGCTGTCCACATCGGCCAGTTTCTGGCCAATGGAAGCTGCTTAGAGAGTGTGGGGGATAGGGTCAGCATAGAGGCTGTAGAAGCTGCTTGCACTCAGCCAGCCGGTTACTTCCGGGAGCAGCGTGGGGCCAGGTGGGTAGAGGCAGCCTACCTGAGGATCACAATTGACTGGTTGGTGACCACTGTACTAGACCATTTGCTTTTAGCAACTTTTGGGGACACAAAACACTCTCTGAACCAGATTAATTTATTTTATAAGTCCTCTGGCATTAATGGGATTATATTTGGCCAGAACAAAATCCAATCATGTTATCGAAAAAAACAAACAAACCCAAGTAGGCTGTTGGTGTGCTGGGCCTGAGACCACTGCCTAACTACTGTGAAGTTTTGAGGAGGGTTTTGAAGAGGGATGATGTGGCAGCTTTTCTGTAGTTTACAAGGAGCTCCAGCCAAGTATGTGGAGAACCATAAAAGAAAGCATAAAGGTGCCTATTTGAAATTTGAATTAGTGGACAATGGCAGATGATATCATGGCCAGTCAGAAGTAAGAGTTGACATCTGGAATCTCCTTCTTTTGGTTTCTTTACTTTAGAACTTGTGCAAATAAAAACAAGTGCATGTGCGCACACACAGGCACACACCAACACACAAGCAAAAGAGACACCAGATGTTGTCAGTGTTATCTTTGCTGTTTCTTTAGATTGGCTCCTCCAGCCAACCTCCATTATCTGGGTACAATTTCAGCCAGCTCACCCTCATCCAAGGCTTTGTACTGGCTAGACATTCTGTAAGCTGATTGAATAACTGTCTGGATCTGATGAGATGGATTCATAGACTGAAAGCCAGCATACTCAAAGCACTTCATCCTATACTATTGTACTTAATTATCTAGCCTAATGGCCTCAGATACATTCTGAATGAGAGGAGTGAAAGGAAAAAATCCTGTTAAACCCACAAAAGAAAGTTGTGGGAAAATGAGTTAGAACTCCTTACCACCTACCCTATACCTTGGAGAGAAAAATTCACTTAACTATAATTTCATTTAATCCTGACTCCTTGCCCAGGGTCTACAGTAGCCATTTAAGCAGGCAACCAATTGATCTGTAGATCTGACTCATGGATGGCCCAAGAGCCTAAAAAAACTTTTACCCACAGATTTCATCTGTGGGGCTCCAACGCTGGAGAAATGTAGGAAAGCATCACCAAAACTGGGGATTAGATGGAAGTCTGGACAAGCCCCCTATTCCTTCTGTTGTCTTCCTGTATTTGATTTTAGCACACTGAACATCATGCATTATCAGAGGGGACTCAAGATACAACATAATACATAACATGGGAGAATACTACATTTGAACAAAGGGTGAACAGGAAGATAGTACATGCTGTAAGTATGGTGCTAGGGATCTAAACAAACTCTAGGGTTAGGTGTCAAGTAAGAATGTCAGGCTTAAATCTGGAAAAATGTTATGAAGTCATTACAATTGCAGTACAATATGTAGGTTTTGAACCTTCCCAAATACTCATGACCGACCAGATCACAGCAATACTCTTGTGCCAGCCTTTTTACTAATTGAAATGGAGAACACTCACCTCAAGTGCCTCCAGTTGCTGAATGCAGTACTATAGTCCTTTTCCTACTTAGGACAGTTTATATGTTGTTAAATTCACTTAGTGAATGTTCAGTAGTTTGGCCCATAAACCAGGTGTCACAGTCAAAAATAAAACCCTTCTTGGATAGCAAAGAGTCCAACAAACTATCTGCCCTCACTAGGTTTGTCAGTCACAACTCTGGACCCTTTAAATTCAGCCCTTCACTTGGTCTTCACAAAAAGCCTTGTCCATTTCTTGGGGTTTACACTCCTAATGAGTTCTGTCCCATTATCAGGGTTTATACCACTATAGTGGTGGCCAGTGGGGGTACCATGCTGGGCACAAAGCCTGGAGATGCTGCAGTACTCCCAGCACCCCTACTTTCCACGCCTATGGCAGCATACCCTTCCTTGTCCTGCTGTGCCTTCTAAGGCCTGAAACTCCTTTTATGTGAGTTAGCTGGGATCAGGACAGGCCCTCTAGGCAGGGCTGGACAACTTACTTTGCTGGTCCTTTCCTGGGTAAGGTGTAGTAGGACTGCCAAGCCTTCAGTGGGGGGAGGGGCATGAAGGTCTACTGCATGCACCCCAACAAACTAACATTAAGAGTAATAGCTATACATTTGTGTTACATAACTCTCCTATGGCTGGCACAGACCCCATGACATCAAGAACTATTAATCAGTGCTGCGTTTTACCCTCCAAAATACAGCTGACAAACAAATTTGTCAGGTGTATTACAATGGATTTTATATCTTTAGTTTTGGTGATTTTTCACTTCCTTGCTAATTTTTAGGTTCAGTAATTCATAAGTTTCCCAATCATTAATTTAGTCTGCTGTAATTCAACAAACTGTAGTTCTGGTATTGTTTTTTAAAAGTCAGGATGTTTTAAAATATAATACATTCTGTATGGATTTCACTTTATTTAAAACAGGATCTCTGATGTTTCTTGGTTTATCACACTTGCTGACATAAAAATTTCCAAGTGGCCCCACATTTGAGTGTCTCAGTATTTGAAAGATAGCACAACTCCAATGAAAGGAATCAAAAGAAATCCTGAGTTCTCAGCATCTCTGAAAATCAGGACCAAGTTGTTTTGAATTTTGGCATCCAAAATCATTGGCCATTTTTGCAAACATTACCTGAGGACAAATTCTGCTGACAGAGGCGCAAGTAAGCTCTCCTTATATGTAAAGAATGAAGAAGAGATGATAATACCTATGCTGGAAGTCTTAAGGGTTCCTCTGATAACAGGTCAGACACGTTTTCTGCTATTAGGGCAATGAAATGTAGAGATAACTATTAATTCTTTTCAGTCTCTCTGTAGCAGCAGTTCCTAACTGCCTAGCCGTAGCCCACTGACGGCCTGCAGACCTGTAGCTGCTAGACTGTGGCAGCTCTGGGAGCTGGGTTGGGGTACACCACTCTTGCCACAGCTGTTGGAAGAGGCGTGTCCTGCCCCACCTCTCAGCCAACCAGCGCAGGGCAGGGACGGAGTCTCCTCTAAGGATGTTAAGGACTAGTCAAATAGTCGATTCCCCCCCTTGCTGACTCTATCAGATGAGGGGGAAGAAGGGAATACTTCAAAGTGACAGTGCTGCATAGCTGAGCCCGGCTGCTGTGTGGCACTGCCCCTTTGAAATGCCGAGGTGGCGTTTCAAAGCAGCAGCGCTGCATGGAGCCCGGGGTCAGCTGTGGACTCTCCAGCTGACCCCGGGCTCTGCGTGTCATTTCAAATCAGCAGCTGACTCTGGGCTCCATGAAGAGAACTCTTGTACATTTCAAAGCTGGCATGCCCACGTGCAGCTCGGAGTCAGCAGGACTTCCCACTGGCCCTGGACTGCATGCAGAGTTCCGCATTCCTCCTTAGAAATGTACAAGAGCCTCAGCAGGAAACTCCATCAACTACTCGACTAGTCAATTAACCAATATTTAACATCCGTAGTCTCCTCACAGCTGTAGAAGAGTGTGTCCCTGCACAGCCCACCCGCCATGCAGGGAAGCACTCTTCCGCAGCTGGGAGGAGACCCCAGGCTGTGCGGCCCTTCCACAGCACAGTGAAGCGCTCTTCCATGGCCTGGAAACCCCGCCCCTGTCCAGTGCTGGTTGGCTGAGATGTGCGGCAGGACATGCCTCTCCCAATAGCCACAGCTGTAGGGGAGGTGCTGGGCAGCATACCCCAGCCCCAGCCCCCAGAGCTGCCGTGACATGGTACTGGGGGCTCCAGGGGTGGGGGTACTGCTAGGGGGCTGTGAAGGCTGAGTTGGTAGTGGGGGGGGAGGGATATGCGGGTAGGGATGGCACTGGGGGCCTCTGGGGCCAGGGCTAATATTGGGGGCTGGCACTTGGGGAGGCTTTGGGGAGGTTGCGTGCAGTGGGGCTCTGGAAACAGGAGGCTGGTTCTGGGGAGTCTGGAGGGGAGGCTCTAAGGGGCAGGGGGCTGGTACTGAGATGTTTGGGATGGGAGGTTGGCACTGGGAGGCTCTGAGGGTGGGAGGCAGGCACTGGGGGTACAGGACACTCTTGGGTCAGTGGCTGGCACTGGGGGGGGGTAGTGGATGGAGGGCTTTAGTGGTTAGGGCTGGCACGGTGGGCTGGGCTTTTGACAGACTGGTTATGATTTATTTGCAGGGCTCGACAATCTATGTAATCTACTCGCCCGTGGCGAGTAGATTACAACCCGGAAGAGCTGGGTTCGGGCGATCTGCACATGTGCAGAACGATCTGCGCATGCACAGATCACCGGACAGCGTGGCTGGCAAGCAGGGCTTGCCGCGACTCGGCGAGCCCTGTTTATTTGCATAATTGCATATTCATCATTTGTAATAATGAATATGCAGATAAGATGTTGCCAGTCTGTCAAAAGTTTGTGAATGGGTTTGCTGGTGCCTGATATCAAAAAGGTTGGGAACCACTGCTCTGTAGTATATAACAGGGCTGCCCCACTGTGGCAAGGGAAAGGTTAAGAGCAGGACAGAGGGAGCCTATGCAAACTCCTCCAAACAAACAGACACTTGTAGGAAGCCAATCAGAAGGCAGCTGGCTGAGTTAACCCGATTATAAAAAGCTGCTCAGCAGAGCAGAGGAGAATTGGGTCCTTACCAGGGAGGGCACAGCACTGGTTCCATGAGAAAGGAATCTTAAGTGGAGCAGTGATAGGCAGGATCAGGGGAGCAGAGAGAGAGAAAGAGAGAGAGAGAAAGAGGCTCCCACCTGACATCTGCCAGGCTGTCACCTCGATACAAGGGCCAAAAAGTGCAAGGATCATGGGGAAGGGGCCCAGGAAACAGAAGCAGTAAAGGGGAGAGAAGAGGACAGGAGATGGCTACCATCAAGAGTGTCCCTGGGTTGGGACATAGAGTAGTGGGAAGTCCTGGGTTCCCTTTTTACTCCTTGCACTGCATCCAGCCAACATAAGCTTGGCCTTTATAGACTCTGGCTTGCGCCTGAGTGAGGGTCTAGAACTTGGATACAGTTGTCCATGGTGATAAGTGTGAGACTGAAGATATTCCTGGAAGGGGGCGAGAACGGAGTGGTGGACGCCCGAGCGACACAGGTCCGGATGGTGGAGACATCAGAGCAGAGAGTGATGATGGGCGAGACACTGGCCAGAAGAGAGCACCCTGCTGAAGAACAGAGCTAATTCTCAGAGTGACCAGCAGGAGGCACCGCAGCAGCATGTCAACCCAATACACTCTCGTAACACAGAAACCTGTAAATCATTCGTGACCCAAATATAGAATTCTTTCAAATCTCAAACCAGTTATAAGTATCCTAATGCCACTAAAAGAAATAATTTCTAAATTGGGTGTCTTCATCTCATACCGAGTCCAGTGGAAAGAAAGAATTGGAAGCCTAGTTTAGCACATAATCAAGATACACAGCAACTCCTGTAAGGATACGAAACATCAATTAGTTCTGATGCCAGTGGGAAGTCTAGACTGTTGAAGCCTATCACTTTTTTCCTAATTTGCTTTCATTTGCATAAATGACAGCTTATTTAACATATTCCTTCTGAGCAATTTGCTTATAGTTTAAAATGCCTGGAGATTAGACACATTTTGGACAAGTGATAGCTTGTCTCAATTCAAATGTGGATGGTGCAAGTAAGGCTAGAACTGCTGGCACGTTGCTTAGTTAAAGGCTCATTACTTATCAAATAAATGTTTGTGTTTTGTTCTTTGTTCTGTAGTGCTCGAGAATAACACAGAAAACAAACAAAAGGTTCTCTCCCCTAACACAGTCTGAAAGATGTGAGTTTTTTCAGTACCATTCCCCAAACAACCAAGTAACTACTTGACAAATACTGTAACAGAGCTGGGCCCCGCCCCTATGAATGGGGAAGGTTTGGGGTAGATGTATTATCAGAATAGACAACAGTCTCAATGGCTACAGAATGATCAAAATAGTCGACTTCTGAAATTCAAGCCCTGAGGCTTACATCTAGAATATGTCTATATCTCAGTGATGGATAACAGGAGCAGTTACATTTTCCAGTGAGTTGAATATTTCATATTCTTTGAAGCACAGCTCATTTTTATGTCTCAGTTAAATGGCCAAAACAAAATACAAAGACAGTGAAAAAGATGGCATATGTGATCCATGTAGAAATTCTCTGAACTATCCCGATACTTCACACCCAAGCAGCTGCATGATTTTTCTGTTAAGCCTTTTTGCTATTATATAAAATTATGTATTATGTACTCCATCAGGTCCTTCAAACAGATGTCACTGGGCTTGCTATCTGTATAACTCTTTGGCCGAGATACAAGGTGGAATTTTCCAAGAGATGTGGTACAGGGGTGGGTGGGTGTTTTTACTGCAATCCGAAACAACTACAAACCAGATAACCAATGACTAGAACACTGACAAATCACACCACTCAACATTTCACATGACATTTCCAACAATATATTAGATTAAAAGACACTACCTTGATTACAACAAAAATCAGACAATTAATTTTTTATGTGGTATACTGTTGCATTTTTACACAATGTATTCCTGAATTCCCATGAAAACAAATCTTTTAAAAGTAAAATTTCTTCCTCTTGTTTCCCCTATTCATAGGCCATGTTGTCAAAAATACCAATTTCAAGCCCAGAAATTAAGAAAAAAACAAACAAAAATTCAGGGTACACTGTCCCCGTAAAATATAGCCTTGGAAGGGAGTCTGCAAGAACAACATTTTTCTGAAGAACCACTTCCTGAACTTCCCCACACTTTTCTTTTTGAGGGGCTGAGGGAGATTTCCATTCTTCCTACAAACATGGAGGTCCTATGATTCTGCATTGGCCATGGGATTTCTTGCCTCTCTCATTTCCCTGTGAGAAGTTTGGGTCTAAGTTGAAGTGGGGAAGAAACCACATTCCCCCCATCCCCAGCACAGATTTGGTAGGCTAAATAGCAGTCTTCTAAGGGTACTGCTAAGAGGACCTATGGTACAACAGATGCAATGCTGTGTTTTCCCTCTTTGGGCTTTTCAGATGCAATGGGCCTCTTCTTCCACACAGTAAGATTCAGATCTGCATAATAATGGATCTTTCCACACACAGGTCCCAGGAGAACTACAAGTGTGAGCCTTATTTAAAATTTGGTTTGTGGCTGCCTAAAACTACTTCTTTTCTGCTTTGCTGGTTCTAATATGATTCATACATTTTCCTTTCATGTTCAGGTATTCCACCCTCTCATCTTTTTATGTCATAATGAAAACTCCATAAAAATCTGAATTGTCTAATATTCTTCAATTTTGTAGGTAACTTATTCATGTAAGGAATGTGCAAAATAAAATGTAAAGAGGATAACATTGAGTTACCAAAGTTTTATTGTATTATCACCATTTTCTAATGTTTCTGAGAGTAATGACAGAAAATTCACTATAAAGAGGCATTATATAAATGCAATGGCATTTGACAGTGTTATTGTTCTCTTTAATAAGGGCACGAACTGTTCTATTTGCTTTTGCCACTAGGTGGCAAAGTTGACCAAAAAAAACCCCGCAGTCTACTTTTCCAAGTATTTTGTCTTAACTAAAGCTGAAACACAGCTTTTGGGCAATTCAAAAAGATTCACCAAAAACATTCAGCAGAATTTAAAAGTAAACTGTAATTTAAACACCTGAAGAACTACTTGTAACACTACAGTCTGGCAATGATATTGAATTACTTCAAGAAGAGAAGTCTCAGAGGGGTAACTGTGTTAGTCTGTAATTTTAAAAACATTTAAAAAAAAGTAGTCCTGTGAAACTTTAGAGACTAACAAAAATAGTATACTAAATGATATAATACTAAATGTATAGTATCATGAGCTTTTTTGGGCAAAACCCACTTCTTCAGATGAGATGATTTTGAGACCTACCTGGACTGCACTGCACCACCTGGAGAGCACCAAATACACCCTCACCCCAGGTCCTCTGCTAGCAGTTGTGGTAGCAGCAGCACCAGTCACCAGGAGCCCTTTTGAATTCCCAGGCCCCAGGGCAACTCCCCGTCAGCTGGTCAGTCCCTACTACATAACTCAGCAGAGTTAAACCCAATAACTTGTGACTGTACCTTAGCATACATTTTAAAAACACATCAATCATGTGATCTAATTACTGTGTCCATCATTCTCTCTTCTCCATTTCCCTCTTCACTGTTTGTCACATCCACATTTTCTGTTGTCCTTTGAATTAGATTCTAAACTATTAATGGAAGAGGACATGTCTTTCATATTGTATACTGGTCTAGGCACAGTGGGCCATGAATTTGAATGGAGTTTTGGAGAGATACCACAACAAAAATGAAATAATACTAACAGTCATGATAATAATGCAATCTTTACTACCTTACTTGAAATATACCATTTTAATTGATCTTCAAACTCACTGTAAACGTATTGTGGGCCTGGATTTTACATGTGTTCACAGAAGAGGAAAGGATATATGTGGCCTTCTCTTTGTGAACTGTCCATTTAATGACCAGACAAAAGTCCATTTCTGGAACTGAAAGAAGAGTAGAAACTGCTTCTTGCCTACTTCACTGGAGTTGCATGGTGCTCAGAAGGGGCAGAGAGGTATCAGAATCCTGACTATGCTCTCTCATGCACCATCCAACAAATCTGGCCAACTGCAGGGATGGTAGAGTGTGGTAGAGGGTATGTTTTGATTTCAACTACAGTAAATTGCATATTATAATAGAAAGCTGTTCCATTGACAATTTTGTGTCCAGCTCTAAAATTTATATTGTTTTCTGCTTAGAGCAGAAAGCCATGGAAAAGCAGATGTCCATTTCTGAGTTCTAGTACTAATGTCCTTTCAAAATACTTATAAGGACATTAGAGCTTCATTTTATGAAGAAAAAAAATAAAAGAATTGCCTTTCTAAATATGGCACCATTACTAAGTGAATAATACATTTATTCCAAAATCAAATGCATGAGGCTCAACAAAATGTTTTGCCAAGCTGTCAAACCTATTAAGAAGATACTGGGAAGCCTCTTCTACTGTGTATTATGAAAAAGTAAACACAAGTAATCTAACATTTTAAAAAATAGTTTTCCTTTTACAGAAGTTTTACAGAACTACCAGTTTCTTCTAAATACTTCCCGTGACAACCAAACTTGTTGGACTCATTATGCATAGGCAATTTAATATTATTTTTCCTCAGTCAATCTGTATCTAGCAGGCAACTATACCATTAATATAGAAGACAGTGGTCCTTGAATACTCACCAAATTCTTGGAGTGCCCCGCCACATCAAAAACTATCACCACTCCTGCTCTAGGACAACCAACAGAGACGTTAAGCTATGATGCAGAACAAGTATCTTCCTAGCATATATATAAAATGTTTTTCCAGAATGATATCATCAGGCTCTCTGGCCTCAAAATTGGCCAGAGAGAGGGGTGTTGGCTAGCATAGTGACCATGGGCTGCAGCCTGCTAGTTTCCCTTGAACAAGCTTTTTGTTCTTGTGGGTGTTGTTTCAAAATTTCAGATTAGGCCAGATCTATACTACACCCGGAAGGTCAGCTTAAGGTACACAACTCCAGCTACATAAATAACGTAACTGGAATTGACGTACCTTAAGCCAAATTTGGCACTGTCTCCACAGTGGGAGGCTGATGGGGGCAAATTCTCCTGTTGACTTCCCTTACTCCTTGTCAATCAAGCACTACTGGCATCGACCAGGGACACCTGCAGCATCAATTTAGTGGGTCCTCACTACACCCGCAAGTAAGACCTCCGGCGCAGTAAGTATAGATATGATCTTAGAAAAGTCAGTTGTTGATTTGGAGAAGGAGGCTACCTATCAAGATAGTGGTCTTTGAAACTTCTATGTTCCTTATCTGCCGCACCCCCAGGTGCCACTCAAAGCAGCTGGCTGAGGGGGCCATGTGTATCTCTGCGTACCACGCACCCTGGGGGAGGGGGCTTTGTGCATTCCTCTGCTCCCAGCACAATCTTACAGCTCCCATTGGCAGGTTTCTGGCCAATGGAAGCTGCCTGGAGCATGCTTGCAGTGCAGGCAGCATGAGGAAGGGGCCCCTCCCAAGGTATGTGCTACATATAAATGCACATGGGGTCAGCAGCCAGCTGCTTTGAGTGGCATGCAGGGGCACGGTATGCAGGGAGCCTGCCCAAGGGTACCGCTGGGCTGCTGGCCAGGAGCCACCTAGGGTAAACAACTCCCGGCCAGTGCCTGCACCTGGCATCCCACCCCCCAACATCTTGCCCCAGGTCACAATCCAAACTCCTGCACCCACTCATGCCCCCCTGCTCCAAGTCACAACCCCCTGCCAGACTCTATGTCCGCTTCAGCATCCCAATCCTCCTCTATCCTGGAGTCCTACCCCGAGCTCTCTTCTGCACCCAACCTTCATCCCAGACCCTCCACCTCCTCCATTAATATAGAAGAGAGTTGTCCTTGAAAACTCATCAAATTCTTGGAGTGCCCCCCATCAAAAATTATCACCTACTTCTGCTTTAGGACAACCAAGCCTGTAAAAATACTGAAACGATGATACATTTACAGAAACTTCACTTTAAAATGGTCCACAACTCTAGCTGGTGTTTGCTTCACTGCAGTTGGGCTTAAGGAATGTATTCCCAGAACTACCACCAATTTGTTCTGTCATTTCAGAGAGAAACAAAAACAGTTCTGCAGGTAATGATATTTTCCCTATCTTTGACAAGTGCTTTAAAATCTACAGATTAAACACACAGAGAATTATTATTATTAATAAAGAGGCTCTCAATTCCCAATGACCATGCTTTCAGTGAGTATTGAGGGTATATAGCACTTCTCAATATTGGGCCTTTAAATAGTTTCCCGTAAGAACATATGGTGAGTCTGTGGCAGAGCTGCCTGCCGCCTCTGATACAGCATGCTCTGATACAGCTGACACAGAGGCAACAGCGTGAAGAGAAGGGACAGGCGGCACCATGAAGCCGGTGCTGAGGGGAACCAGCTTTTAAACTGGCTTTCCCCAGCATCAGCTCCTGCTCCCCCCTTTGCTGTCTCTGATACAGAGGTGGGGGGGGGCGGGAATGCAAGTAGTTAACAAGAATAACTGATAAGCCTAGGCTTATCGGTTAATCATATAGTCGATCACTCAATAACGTGGGAAGTTTATGCCACGGAGAGCTAACTATCTGTATAAACATGCTGTATATATATCCGAGAAGCCCAAGGAGGGAAAATGCAGCCTGCAGAAATTGATAACCCAATGAATACGATGTGACACAAAACTGGTACAATTGTGGGGGCTAGTTCCCAAGCATTATGGTACAGCTATACCACTTTGCCATTGCTTCCCACACCATGTCTCTGATTTCCAGCCCAAGCCACACTCTCAGCTTTGCGGGGAGAGAGCGTGAATGTGCTTACCAGGCACTCTACCACTGAAGATATGTTATTTCTGTAATTATTGGGGTCAATGTATGTGTCTGTGTGATCAGATTTCTTGTCCCTCTCATTCTCTCTGCCAACTCCCCATCACCTCATTCTGCCCCACACCCTGTGGTTTGGCTGTTCCCCTATGATGCTGACAATTAATCATCTTTTATACCACTCACCGTAGAGTCCACGCCTCATTCTACATATGTTCATTATATCTAATGAACAGTAACACTGAACTCTGAAATTGCACAATATATCATGCACTGTGCCATCAAGCAACCTGGATACAGTACTATTCCAGCACAAGTGGCCCATGAGGGATCGCTGATGCACCTTAAGGAACCTCAGTGCAGGGCTTAGTAGGGATAGCAGTGATGTTTAGAAGGAGGGACAGCAGCAGTGCCTGAAGGGCAGAGTATCATGCAGCAGTAAGCGACACCTCAGACAAAATTGATGACAAAAGAGCATTGCTGACATTCTGCTTTGAATATTTTCCTCCTTACCTGAGTATCTCAAACTGGGTACCCAGGTGCTCTGCAAGGCACAAAGGAAAGTCTCAACACCCCAAGGAAAAATTCTACAGTATGTGGAAAAATAGGTTACTCCAGGTGGCGCTTCTCATGAACACTATTAAGACATCACTGGCATATTAAATAATTAAATTCGTATTGCCTATTAACTTCAGCTCTTTCCTCCATCCACTCTTTGCCAGTGGGAATTCAGATGGCGCCAAAGTACTTCATCTGAAATGAAAACATTTTAAACCTTTCCAGTCCTATTTCCTTTTAGACATGATATTGCTGTCAGGAAGCTCTTGCCTGTTGAGACAGATTGCGTATGCGATTACTTAAAACTGACTAATCTTGGCTTCTAGATTTTGGATGCAATGTTGTTTTGATAACTTACTGATCTGAAATTCAAACAGACTCTCTGACAGGCCTTGAATGAAGAAACGTAATAGTAGAATATGAGAATAGAGTATTTCACAACACTTCATTTATATACAATGATTTTAATAATATAAAAACTAGTGTGGTTCACTGTATTTGTGTTTAAATACTTATGTCCCACCATGAGAAATAATTCAGTTAAAAACACTTGGGCTACGTCTACACTGCAGGCTTCTTGCACAAGAACTGTTTTGCACAAGAGTTCTTGCCCAAAAGTTCTTGTGCAAGAGCGCATCCACGCTGGCCAAAGCGCATCGCAACAGTGAAGCGCTTTTGCACAAGAGAGCATCCACACTGGCGGGACGCTCTTGCGCAAATACCTCCAGACCAGAACCACTTCGGACAGGGCAAAAGGGCACCATGACCTTCCGGGGTGGGGGCTGGAGCTCCCCTGAGACACGTGCTTAAAGGGATCTCCCTGAACAGCCATTTCTATGCTGTTGCATGCTTTGGGACCTCTGGTAGGGACTGAAAGCTGTAGCAGTGCTAGTTGTGGTTGCCCTCAGCCTCTTTGGACACCACAGCTTGTTTCCTAGTGCTTGTTTGGAGAATTGTCACTTCTCCTTGCTATGCCATGGAGCCAGGGGTGGCCCTGTGCCTGCTCTGGACCCACACGGCCATTTTGGAGTGCATGCAGATGCTGCTCTACGCTGCCTCACTACTCCTGCATGAGCTTGATGCTGAGCTCACTCTGGACTCCCTCTCCCTGGATGCAGCGGCTTTGCTGTGGCATCCCTACCCGACCATGGAGAGGTGATACTGGAGACTTGACACCAGTTCCGACTGGTGGGGCCGGCTGGTCCTGGAGGAATGAGACGACCAGCAGTGGCTCCAGAACTTCAGGATGTGGAAGCAGACATTCCTGGACCTGTGTGCCTAGTTCGCTCCTGTGCTCCTCAGATATGACACCCAGGTGCGGCTCGCCATCCCCGTGAACAAGAGGGTCGCCATCGCCCTATGGAAGCTGGCCACCCCGGACAGCTACTGCTCGGTGGCACACTAGTTCGGGGTGGGCAGGTCCACAGGGGGTGCCATCTTGATGCAGGTAAGGCCCTCGGGGGGGGGCTGCACTCCCTGCCCCGGGGAAGGGAAGACTCCAGGCTGCGGGAGGGACTGGGCAGTGAGGGAAGCCCTGTCACGCACGGGTTTGTGCTGTCCCTCCCTCACATAGGCCTGCTGGTATGGGGGGGGGACTCTGGGGCAAGGGGTCCCTGGTGTGTTTTGGGGGGAGAGGGCATCACAGGGGGGCAGGCACCCCCTAAGAGCTCATGCACCCGCCCTGCCTCATTCTGTGTGATCCCTGTGTTTCTGTGTGCCCTTCTGCAGGTTGTTAGAGCCATCAATGACATCCTGCTCAAGAGGGTCATCCGCCTGCAGGACGTGGACACAACCATGGCTGCCTTCGCTGCCCTGGGGTTCACCAACTGTGGGGGAGCTGTGGATGGGACCCACATCCCCATCTGGGCCCCGGAGCACTGAGCGGCCCACTTCATCAACCGCAAAAGGTACTTCTCCATGGTGCTCCAGGCTCTCGTGGACCACTGTGGCTGCTTCATGGACATCTATGTGAGGTGGTCGGGAGGGCACATGATGCCCGCATCCTGAGAAACTCCAGCCTGTTTCGCAGGATGGAGGTGGACACTTTCTTCTCCCAGCGGGAATTGCTGGTTGGGGATGTCCACATGCCACTGTGCATCATGGGGGATGCGGCCTACCCCTCATGCCCTGGCTGATGCAGCCATACACCGGATGCATGGACCCCAGGTGGGAATGATTCAACCACCACCTGAACCAGGCCCGCAACCAGGTGGAGTGTGCCTTTGAACGGCTCAAGAGGAGATTCCCTTGTTTGCTCACCCGTTTCAAAATGGGTGAGCAGAACATCATGGAGGTTGTGGCAGCATGTTGCATGCTACACAACATAGTGGAGCGAACGGGGAGGCCTTCCTCCCCGGGTGGATGGCAGGCGAGGGCCGGGCATTCAAGCAGCCCCGCACAGCCACCATCCAGCAGGTGCACCATGATAGGGTGCACATCTGGGAGGTCCTCAGGGAAATGTTCTCCCAGGCCCCACACTAGGATCGCTTCTGTCTGGCGTCCACATCGCCCTCCCATTCCCAAACCTTTCCTCCCCCACTTCCCTCACCTTCCAATAAACACAACTGTTTTTGTTAAAGACACAATAAACTGTATTTAATTACTTAGGAATGAAGGGTGGGCAGTGGGAGGCGGCTCTGAACTGGGAGGGGGAGGAGGAAGGGACTCTGAACTGGGAGAGGGAGGAGAAAAAGGCTCTCAACTGGGAAGGGGAGCTATTGCAGGGAGGGGCGGCTCCTGTCAGTGCCTCTGCGGGTGCGGAGGCCTCGGCTTCCTTCAGGCCCAGTTGGGGTAGGCAGCACGGGGAGGTGGGCAGGACGGGGTGCAGCAGAACGGGGCATTGCAATGGCAGCAGGAGGGGCAACTGCAGGGGCAGCTGGAGGGGGCATGGGCACGGCAGGGAGGGCAGGAGGATGTGGCAAGTCCATGCCATCGTGCACGGCATGGCCGATGTGTGATGTGAGGGTGGAGATTGTGTTGCACATCCTGTCGCACCTCTGGAGAAACTGCCCCCACGCCTGCTGCCACCACTCCAGGTCGGCCTGCAGCTTGCTGGAGACTGCTGCCTCCATCCTCTCCACAGCCTGGATGTGCCGCTGGAGGAGCAGGTCGTGCTGCCTGGACTGCCAGACTGGTGCCTGGGTGGTTGGTGCCACTGTTGGAGGGCTGGAGGGTCCCTCACTCCTGGGTGGTCCTGCTACAGAGAACACAGAAAACGACGAGGCGGTCAGTCAGCCCTGCCCACAGTGTCCCTGAGTCCCGTGCCCTCTGCCCTGAGCCCCACGTGACACCACACAACTGTGACTTTATGTTCACATAAAGGACTAGCTCAAAATCCTGGGGGCAAAGTAATCCTCCATGGACTGTAACCCTTGGGAGACATCACTGTGAATGAAGACCCCTTTGTCTGTGTCTTAGCCACTTGGCATGCTGTGTCTGTCTGCGTAGCACTGTGCACACTCCCTCCTCAAGGTAGAGCACATGGCTTCTACTCTTGTCACTGTTTGTGAGCATATACCATGGATGCTGTAGTCATGTCTGTGTGCACATCCCCACGTTGCATGGGAGCAAGTGTGGCAGACGAGGTCTGGGTTTTCGGACTACTGTCAATTGATTTCCTCAGAGACGGAGCCAGGGCTACTGGGAAATGTACCGTCCCTGCAGCAAGACTCACTGGCCAGAGGCCCAGGCTGGCCGCTTCCCCACTCCCCCTCCCCCCAGCACTCGGACAAGTAGCCCAGGGAAGTGTGTAGCCACAGTGAGGGGCTTCCCTCGGGGGCAGCCTAGGGGCCAGGAGCAGCCAAGGGGCTCCGTGGGGGCCACGCTCACAGGGCTGGCTCACTGTGCTTTTCCCAGGAGCATCTGCTGTGTTACACGGGAAGGCATGGCTGCGTGCTCTCTGTGTGCGGCACTCTTCGGGAGACGTGGGGTGTGGCCTGCGCCCTTGGGGCTTAGCTGCTTCCAGCCGGCATTCTCCCTCCCTCCCCCGGGCAGGACGTGTGTGAGCAGCAGGGTCCCAGACATGCCCTGAAGCTGCCTGCCGCGTCCATGTGCCACACAGTCAGGCTGCATGAGATTGCACATGCTGCGTACTGCTGCATGGCGTGCAGCTCCAACTGCCTGAGTGACTGTCCCCCTCCTCCCCCGGGCACCTGACTCCCCCACCCTTGCAAGCAAGAAGCACAACGCTCACCGGAGGATCTGTCACCAGCCTCAGACGAGGCCCCGGAGACGTCCCAGCTGCTGGGCACTGGCTCCAGGTGGAAGGTGATGGGGCAGTCCTCTCCCTCGTCCTCAGAGCCGGTGGTCAGGCTGCCATCCTCCTCCAGGTCAGGTGGCCTGACCACCGGGGTGTGCAGTCCGGTGTCCACCGCCAGCGAGGGCCCTTGGACTGCCATCTCACCGAGGATGGTGTGCAGGCACTTGTAGTGGGGGGCAGGTATCAGCTCCTGCCCCCCTGCCCTCAGTGGCCCGGACATAGCCCAGGAGCAGCTCCTTGACCTTGGCCCAGACCAGTTCAAGGGTCTGGGCTGGATGTCCCTGGTCCAAGAGCACCTGGGCCATGCAGCTGAAGATGTGTGTGTTGCAGCAACAGGCACAGGAGTCGTGGAGGGCTTCCTCCTGCGCCCAAAGATCCTGAAGGGCCTCGACCTCAACCTTGGACCAGCATAAAGAGCGCCGCTTGGTGCCCCTCCGAGCCTGCTGGGAGCCCTGGGGTGGCTGCTGGGAGGAGAGTGCAGGCTCACGGGGTGCCTCTGGAGCGGACATCTGGGCTCCTGGGTACAGCAGGGCAGAGCCGCGTGGTAGAGCTGCTGTGTGTGCTGCTGCCGCCATGTGGCATCTGCAGGCTGCATGTGTCTTTAAGGGGGGGGTCCAGCAAACAGGAAGTAGCGAGCTTGAGTGCAGGTACGGAGCGTCCAAGCAGCCACCTGCGTTTTTTCCTGGGAGACCAGTTCTTGCGCAAAAGCTCTTGGCTGCCTGTCCACACTTAAGGCTTCTTCCTCATACAGAGCATCAGAGCTATTGCGCAAGAAGCCCTCTGTTCCGACGTTATACTGTAAATTTACTTGCGCAAGAATGCGCGTGCAGTGTAGACGCTCTGCAAGTTTTTGCACAAGGGCAGCTGTTCTTGCACAAGAAGCCTTCAGTGTAGATGTAGCCCCTGTTTCCAGATACATGTACAACAGGTAAACCATATTGTATTACATAGTATGCTGCTAATATCTGTACACTCCTCACAAGCTGCCGCTTTGAATCCTTCCTGAAACTCTTTGTCTCTTTGACTTAGATATGAAATGGCAGCAAAGATAACAACAGTAGATTAAGAATTTTTCTTCTGAAGAAGGAATAAGGTACAATAATTAAGCTGACACATTTTAAACAAAAGTTCGAAATATAGATTAAAATAGTTGAAGGAAAAATAAACTCTTAAACTCTTCTGTCCATCAGGTGTTGATGTTGGTGAATAAGGGTGATTTGCTTGACCTTGTGTGTGACTAGCTCCACTAAAAACATTGGAGATACCAAGGGACAGATTCTGATTGAAGTTACAAATACTTGTAAAAAGAGGATAACTCAATAGCATTTACAGGATAACAACAGATTTACTTTAGATTTATACAGCTGGAAGGAGGGAGGATGGTCCACTGGTTAGGAGGCTAGGCTAGGATTTGGGAGACCCACATTCAACTCTCTGATCCTCCATGGGTTTCCTACAGGTACGTCTACACTGCACGCTTATTTTGGAATAAGCTATTCCGGAAGATATATTCCAGAATAGCTTATTTTGAAATGAAACGTCCACACTGCAGGGAAGCCTCAAAATTAGTCCAAAGCAGACTCCCCTAATGTGGATGCAGGAAGCACTGGGGAGAAATTATTTAGAATGGCTCTGGTGAGGAGCTATTTCAAAATAGCAGCAATGGAGTGTCCACACTGCATCTATTTCGAAATAGCTATTTTGAAAGAGGCGTTATTCCTTGAGGAATGAGGTTTACAGAAGTCGGAATAAGCTGTCCATTATTTCGATGTTATTTCAAAATAATGAAATTGCTATGCAGATGCTTGCATTGTTATTTTGGAATAATGCTATTTATTCTGAATACCGCTGCTGTGTAGACGCACCCTACATGACTCTAGGCAAATCACTTTGCCTAGCTGTGCCTCAATTTCTATGTGTAAAATGGGGATAATAGTATTGCCCTACATCACATGGATGTTGTGAGGATAAATACGTGAAAGATTATAAGAAGCTCAAATACCATTACTTACCATATAAGAAATAACTAAAACATTGGGGAACTTTGGCTCTAAAATTCGATGTATATTAGTAGCTGAAAGCCCATGCTGTCACACATGTATAATTCATATAGTCATCTGTGGGTAAAAAGCCAGAAATGGGGCATTTGTTTGCATGCACTGTGTTGTCGTGAGCATCATTGCTCTTCCTGTACATTCTCCAGTGTCTATTCACAGCATTGCATTTTGGACAGAGGCAGAACCATTTTTTGGTTACTCCCAACAAACTGCTACTGCTGTTGCTGCCTGGGCTGCCAAACCCCTGGTTGCTTTCATATGCCCCATGTTCACTCCAGGGCAGCTGAGGAGGTGGTATGTGCTATTCAGCTTCCTGGATTCCTCAGAAATGTCCCAGGACTCCAGAGAGATTACTGAGGATTACAAGAAGCTGTGTAGCAAATACTGCCTCTTCAGCTACCCCAGAACCTGTGTGGGGCATATGAAAACTGTCAGGGAGAAACACTTTTCTCTGGGGCATCTTGGGTCTGGAGAGGAAGAGTGCCTACGGCTCCTCTGGATGGGGCTGGGAGATGTGTTTTGACCAGCCAGGGGCTCCTCTGGCTGCAGGAAGGGTGCTCAGGGTTTCTCCAGGTGTTTGGGCAGGGTGTAGTATGGTTGAAAGGGACAGAGATGGGGCTAGCCGCTGTGAAGGGGGAGGCCCACCTGCCACCCATGCATGTTGTTCTGTCACACAGATATCATTTGTAATTCAGAAAGGCAGAGAAGTTATAAAAATTGAACAGTAACAAAGCATGAATCCTAGCAATGACTGAAGCTTTTCTGAACAAAAAGAGTTCTCAGCCATTCTGTAGCTATTTCTATCACTTCACAATGACTTTTCTGATATTCTAGGCTTCAGGGGGACATAGAAAATGACAATTCTGGAATCTTATTATGTAGATAAAATACTCACTGACCTGTTATTCTTTATTATTGGATAATGCTTATGATAACACAAGGACATGTTCCTGCTCTGCAGAATTCACAGTTTAAGAACCTGATTACGTCCCTTAAACTGAGCTGTATGTTATCACACATGTGGTCTTACTGAAATCAAAACATCAGGATTAACACCTACTTCTTATCATACATGCCCATGGACTTTTAACTTATTCCAGCTATCAGAGATGGGGAAAAGGAAACATTGCTTTAACTTCTCCTCTGAAGGTCAATACTTTTGCTGGTTTTTTTAATATCATTATTGAACAGATGTAGTCTCTTATGTGAAAATACATATGGAATCCAACTCAGAGGCAGTTTGTAAGTTGTTGAAAATTAGACTCCATTACACCCATTTTACTAACGTATATCTTACCCTAAATGATTTTATGTTCACATTGAGATAGAAGGATATCTAAGCATTGGTCTAAGGATATCTAATGTATAACAACTTGAACATCATCTATGAATTTGGCTCATAAATGATAAAAACACATAAACCAGAGCCCTTATTGTCCAATAACAACTATGAGAGTCAACTCTGGTTGTCAACTTTCTAATTACAGAAAATCAAACACCCTTCACCCCTCTCGTCCCATCCCTTCCATGAGGCCCCATCCCTTTTCTAAGGCCCCACCCCCTAATTTCATCTTCCTCCTTCTGGCACTGGCTCTCTTCTACCCTCACTCACATGGTCATTTTCACCAGACTTGGGCAGGGGGGTTGGGATGTGGCAGGAAGGAAGGAAAGGGTTGAGGCCAGGGATGAGAGATTTAGGTGCAGGAGGGGACTCTGGGCTGGGGCAATGGGTTTAATGTTCCAGAGAGCATGAGGGCTCTGGCTAGGTATATGGGCTCTGGAATGGGGTGAGGGATGAGAGGTTTGGATGCAAGATGGGGGTCCATGCTGAGGATGAGAGGTTTGGAGTGCAGGGGGGGCTCAGGGATGGGGCAAGGCACTGGGTTGGGGGGTGATGGCTCTAAAAGAGAATTTGGCTGCAGGAGGGGGTCTGAGTTGGGGAAGGGGGTGGGGATGCAAGACGGAATTCAGGATGCAGGCTCTGGGGAGCGCTGATCCCAGGGGTCTCTGGCATTTCCCAGGGATGGAGGAGGTCCATATGGTTCCTGGGAGCCACATGAAGCCAGGCATGGAGCCTGTGTGCCCTGATAGCACTGTGGCCTGGTCAGTTGTGTTGACTGGAGCCCACAGGATCCCTTTTCAACTGACGTTCTGGTCTAAAACTGGATGCCTGGCAACCTTAGGGTGAACCTATAGAATCACTTCACCTTGATTAGTCTCTTACAATATGAATTAACTATTTATGTTAAACGTTCTGTTCTACCTCATATTTAGCTGTAACACTAAGTTTTCCATACCAAAGGAGAGCTCTGTGTATAGTACAAAAACTTGTCCATTTCAACAACAGAAGTTGGTCCAATAATATATATTATCTCGCCTAATTTGTATTTCTAAAATCACACACAGGAAGAGCTGTATATTCTCCTTCACGTTGTTAAGGTGTACATGAGGCTTGGGAACAAAAAACACAGAATGTAGGTTTACTGCTTTGTGAAAATGAAAAACAGGATCAACTTTTTATATAAGTGCTATATTAGTACAAATGATTGAGGAACGGAAAGAGAACAAAAAAATCGTAAGATAATTGCAACAATTACCTACTTTTCATTGTGTGCCATCATCTACACTATCAATAATACTGGAATTGTAGCTCTTTATTTATGGATAGCTCTTTTTTTCATGAAAGAGCATACTTTAATGTCTCATCTATAATATGCCAAGAATTTGTACTATTTCCATCACTGGGGTATCTAATGCCATACAGGAGAGATGCTGCTCTGTATCTCTCTCAGTTTTCCTTTGTGCTTACACATTTTTTAAAAAGAAGGTGGATTTTAGAATCTTATTAATTACATAAATGATCACTTCTCATTTAGCGTTGGCACAACAGATCCTTCAGCTGTTTTGTAGAAAACCACAAAACAAATAATCATAAATACCTTTAGATATTATGTATTTCCAGTAGAAATATAAAATGACTATAAAACAACAAAACAGCTTGTCACTTTCAATCTGGTATCTTCTTTCCCGAGGACAAAAATATTACATCACTTTTTGGCTTCAATACTAATTGCAATATGCAGTGAAGAAGCTAAAAGCAGGATTGTTTTTTTTAACCAAGTGTTTTTTAAAGGGTTTAAAATGAACCAAGAATATTGTTTTGTTCTTCCGGATCACATATTCAATACTAAAACTTCTTTTTAATAACATTAAACCAGCTCAGATTCTGGGATGAAAAGCATGCACTACAAAGTTTTTTTTTAAATACCATCTAAAGACATTTTGACCTCCTCTTTTCCATAGCCAACTCAATCTGTATCATTTACAAAAATAGTCTCTCTGGACCTTCTGCACATATTTTGGATTCCTGCCTTCATGTATCTTTGTGGGAGGCTAAAGATGTATTTTGCTCAACACTTTGATATTTCTTGTAACAACATGTATATCTGGACTAGGTTTATTAGCAGTGCTAACGCAAGTGATGCTACACAGAAACTCCAAATCTGAGTCCTAAACCTGGGATTAAGAATATGCATATGAGCACACTCAGCCCTAAAAAGCCCAAGTTGAAGCAACAGAGATAAAATTATTTGGAGGGAGCTGCACCCAGCTCTCCTTTGCTGGGATCACAGGGATATGGGGTCTTTGGAACTGGAAAGAGGTTAGAACAAAATTTTGGAGGTGTGGTTAGACTTCCAGTTCCTATTAGGAGTCCAGAGAACAGGTAGAGCCAAGTTAACACTTTTCCACATATGGCTATGAGATTGCACTTCTTCACCCCACCTTCATACTTGCAATTCATATCTTTGTAACCTCAAGATTAGATTATTGCCCTGTGCACTACATGAGTTACATCTTACATTTATCTGAGCAAGATACCTAGCACAGAATTCAGTGGTTGTCTTGCTGTTCATCATCTGCAATGACTGCCTATTGGTGTCCAGGTTGATCTTCACAGATTCCAAGCTTAGAATAAACCATTATGATCAGCTAATCTGACTCCTGTACAACACAGGCCATAGAACTTCCTTAAATTAATTCCTGTTTGAACTAGAACATATATTTTAGAGAAAAAAATAATCTTGATTTTAAAATTGCTGATGATGAAGAATTCACCACAACCCTTGGTAAGCAGTCCCAATGGTTACTTACACTAACTGTTAAAAGTGTACTCCTTATCTCCATTCTGAATGTGTCCACCTTCAGTTCCCCCCCACTCTTAGATGGTTTATTCCTTTCACTGCTAAACTGAAGTGACCCTTATCAATTTTTTGTTCTCCATATAGAAGAACTGTCATCAAGCCACACCTTAATTTTCTGTTAAGCTAAACATTTCATCTCCTAGAGTCTATCACTAAAAGGAATGTTTTCAAATCCTTAAATCATTTTCATGGCTGTTCTTTAAACCTCTCCAGTTTTACACCATCCCTCTTGAAGTTTGGACATAGTATTCTAATAGTGATTACACCAGCGCCAAATACAGAGGTGATATAACCTCCCTCCTCAAACTCTATAAACCTCTGTTTACACATCCAAGAATTGCATCAGTCCTTTTGATAACAATTATCTTCTGTGATACCCAGGTTTTTTTCAGTCATTTCTTCCCATAATAAAGTCCCCCATCTTGTAAATATGACCTACATTCTCTCTTCTTAGATGTGTAATTTTACCTATACCCTTATTTAAATGCATATTATTTGCTTACATCCAGCTTTTCAAGCAATCCAGATAGTTCTGTAGCAGTGACCTTCCCTCTTCATTGTGGCTGTGGAATGGACATGTGCAACACATCTCAAAGAACAATGTTTACAAAAGATTAGTAACCATTTTTCTTATTTAAGAATTGCACATATGCATTCCACTTTTCGTGACTCACAAGCAGTAATGTAGGAGGAGGGATCGGAATTCACAGACAGACTGGAGTACAACTCGTCCAAATTTAGCATAATCTCTTGAGTTGTGAGTGAGGGCAGGTGGGATGTGAAGGTGTAAAATAAAAACCATGTTGCTCTCTCTTTGATAGAGATTTGCAGAAGCAACACTTCCATATTGTGGAATATGCCATCAGTTCGCCAGTGGAGAAATGCCAGCCAGATCATATCAAATATAGAAAGTTACCCAAGATGTGTTTTTTTTGTGATGAAACTGGGAAACTTTTCATTCTGTCTGCTATAGCCATGAATAAGTTGTTTAACTGTCAAAACTCTTTAGTTCTATCTATGTAGACCCTAATGCCCATCTAACATATAAGGTGTAAAGCTGTGGGTTTGTAGTCTTGGGTAAAACCCAGGTAGGTAAACTGGTTTGTTTATTATAAATAAACTTTATCCTTAAATTTGTATAAGTGGTTCAGATGACAGAGCCCACAATGGAGCCACCTTCCTGACCAAAGTTACAGCTACCAGGAAAACCACATTCAGAGAAAAGTGTAGTAAACTGGAGCATGTCACCAGAGGCTCAAATGGTAGTCCCATAAATTTCAAGAAAACCGGGTTCAAGTCCCAAGTGGGAATAAACTTGCTTATTTGAGGGTACAGCCTTTCCAGGCCCTGAGCATGCAGAATGGTTATCCACATAAGGATGAAAAACTATTATTGCCAGGTGGACCTTGATAGAAGAAACTGCTGACCACTGCTGTTTCAGGTGCAATAGATAATTCCCTATAGGTTGGATAGAAGACTGCGCTAGTGAGACTTCACTTTGATTGGTCCAGATACTGAAGCACTTCAGTTTAGACAGGTAATCAACTCTGATGGAAGGTTTTCTACTATTTAACAAGACAAAGTGAATTTGTTCTGAGCAAGACTCCTTCCTCGGATTTAGTCATGGAGCTTCCACGCCATTAAGTGAAAGGCTCACAAGTTTGGATGGAGCAACTGATCATAATCTTGAAAGTTCAGGGCCAGGTGTAAAGTAGTAATATTGGAGTTGCCACTGACAGGTCCAGTAGAAAACCAGTGTTAGCAAGGTCACACTGGAGTTACTCATGTAACTCAGGTCTGGTCCTGCTTGATCTTTAGCAGTATTCTGTGTAGAAGTGGAACTGGGGAGAAAGCATGGTAAAGTTTGTTGGTCCGGAGTAGTAGGAAAGAGAACCTGTCCTGACGATACACAGTAGCACCAGATAAAGAAACAGAATTCAAGATGGTTACAAAAAAACGTAGTTTCCTAGCATTTTGACTGGCAAGAAACTCTCTATCAATAGCTGTGGTTGTGGAATCCTCATTCTATGAATATTAGGGATGTCAACATGTAGACGACTACATGATTAAGCAATAATCCTGGGTTTATCGGTTAATCCTGTTGATTACACGCATTCCCCTGCCTTGCTGCCTCTATATAAGAGTCAGCAAAGGTGGGGGCAATGGTGCCCATGGGGATCCGCCTGCCTCACCCCCACCACCGCGCTGTTGCCTCTGATAGAGACAGTAGCAAAGCGAGGATGAAGGGAGCAGGCAGGAGCCGGCTTTTAAGCAGCTCTCTGCACAGGCTGGCTTTGTGGACCCACCTGCCCCCTTCCCCACTTACGCCCGCCCCCCCCCCGCACTGGCTCTGCGGTGCTGCCTTCCTCCCCCCTGCGCTACTGCCTCTATTGGGGAGTCCGAACTCCCCACACACAGAGGCTGCTCTGGCATCCCACAGAGCAGTCTATGTCTGTAGTGAGCTTGGGCTCACCGAGGACAGGCTAATTAGGGATGTTATGTAGTGTGTAATTGAATAGTTGTGTAACCACATCACATTTAGTGGTTCCGTGACTATTTGATAGTCCCTGGAGATGGGGCCAGCAGCCAGTGTGCTCTGCACTCCCAGGGAGCCCCCTGCCACTCCATGCTGCGGCCTTGTATCAAAGGCCACACTGCTGGGCCACAAGTGGGATCCACTCTGTCTAAGGAGCTGATTTAAACTGACTCCCCTCACGAACCGGCTCCCACCTGCTATCCTGCACTGCTGCCTCTGGTAGAGAAGCAGCAGCACAGGATGGCAGGAAGCTCCCTGAGAGCGGGGCCTGAGTGCACTGGCTGCCAGCCCTGTCTCCAGGGACTATCAAATAGTCGCAGAACCGCTAAAATTTCATGCAGTTACACAACTATTCAATTACCCACTATCTAACATGCCTAATGATTATGGCCCTCACTTTCCTATTGATTGTTTGCTTTCTGATTTTTTAATTATTTCTGTCTTCTGTATAATTAATTTTGCTAGGTGTAGATCAATTCAGGTGGTGGGATATGATTGATTAGGCAATTCTGTTACAGTATGTTATGATTGATTAGTAAAATTTTAGTAAAATAACTGGTTAAGATATTGCTAAGCAGGACTCAAGTTTCGCTATTGGAGTCCAAGAAGGATTCCAGCAGGAAAGGAAGAAAGGAAAAGAAGGAACAGAAAAAATAAGGAGGAAAGACCTGGAAGAAGAACTCATATCCTAAAATCAGAGCTGCCAAGAATCCTCTGCACAACCGTGATGTGGAGCAACCAGAATCCAGACAAGACTAATCTTGCCTGGCCAACACAAAGTTCACCTTCCTGGATCAGGACTGGTGAGCATGTCACTGTATGCTTAGGACATATATTCGGTTTGCATTGTAATCAATTATATATATGAGAGAATGTGTGCGTTTGTCTGTCTATCTGTCTGTGAGTCTGTTTGTTCAAGAACTCCTCCTAAACAGTAAGAGCTAGGACCACTAAATTTGGTATGCAGCTTCCTCTTAACATAATTTACAGCAAGGTCAGGGTCTGGTTGTGCCAGGACAATGGGATGTGCATGGAATGTGACTGTTATTCATCAAACAGAAAGGGAGGGCCATAATAGCAGGGACAATTAACTCCTGAATGACCACAGGGAGGCAACAAGCATGCAGGATAGTTATAGTCCCGACTGAGCAAAGGGGGGCAGCAAACACCCCAGCCCTGGGGAGCAGCCGGCTCTCAGGCTACGTGGCAGCCACCGGCCTGGGATGGCCCCAGGGAGCAGCCAGCAGCCATCTCCACCCTCTGCCCTGAGCTCCCCCTATTACCTCCCAACTCTCTTCCCTGATCTGAGTCTCTTCTTACTCCCCAACCCTGACTCCTGCACCCCTCCAAACCTCCAGCCCCCTTCCCTGAGCCCTTCCTAGCCCTCCAACCCTGACTCCTGTACCTCTCACACCCCAACCGTGACACCTGCACCACCCACTCCCCAGCTTCCTGCCGTTCACCCCCCCACCTCTCCAAGCTCCTGCCCTACTCCTGCACTCCTCCCACACCTCCAGCCCCCTGCCTTGAAGGACCCAAGTAATTAGTTTCAAACTCAATCACAAGCAGAAAGAGAAATTATGGGACCTACAACAAAAAGTGAGAAGGGAGAAACTAGTGTGGAAAGTGTAGGTGAAAGGAGCAGCATTTTATCCTCAGTTTCAGTTACTTAGATGGTATCTAATACTGGACATGCCCTACTTAATTTCAGCAGTGGAAATGCTATCTAAGACAACTGACTCTATTATAACAAGTTCTCTATACTTATGTGATAACTTATGTGATAACTGACAAGGGAATCAGCAGAATCTCACTTATCTCTTCTTCTTACATCTCCAAAAAATCTGAAAATGGAGACATTAAGGACCAGAATCTAGCCCATAGCTTTGTCTCCTTGTGCCATTAGAGATGCACAATGGGGAGAGAACAATACCCTGGCAGGGCAAGCAGGGATTTTCCAGATATAAAGGGATTCCCTAATGACATAAAGCTGACATAAACCACTCAAAAGTTTCAATTACTGATTTCTTCATTGATCATTCAAAAAAAGTGATATTATCAAAATGCAATTTTCCCTAATTCCTCTTTCTAGGGCAAGCTACACTTGTGGAGTGAAAATCATTCACCACTACAGATGATTACATAATATTAGAAGAATTTAACAGATAATTAAGAAGTGAGTCCATCATGTCATTCTCCTTCTCCAGAAATGACACAAGCCTTTCACTGGAAATCACATCTGTCTAAGCATGTTCAGATGTACCCCAACTATCACTTCCCCACCTCAGAAATGTATCTGTACCAGATCTTCTGGGCCACACTTGGCTTAATGCTGTTTACTATCCTCCCCGCCCTCCCCCCCCCAGTGCAGGACAAAATGGAATGAAGAATATGGAAACTTTTGGGGGGTTGCAACTTGAAGACAGTCTAGAGCAGGGCAACTCAACAAGGGGCCACAATCATACTCATAGCACATGCCGAGGGCCGCAACTTAAGTGTGGTTGCATATACATGCAAATAGCTTATTTCATACTGACAGGCATGAATACGAAGATTAAGGCAAGACTACACAACACACAGACCCCATTTAAGTCAGTTCTGATGATATTAATAAAATGCAATATTTACCCAATTTCCACCCATATGACAGCACTTTTAATGAGCAACAACAGTCCAGGAATTTAACTACTAAAACGCATATCAACAGAAGAGCATTATATTGACTACTTTTTTGTTTTGGCTCCCACCTGCAAGCTGCATGAACCCAAACCGCATCCCGCGGGCCTCAAACAAATGGGCTGTGGGCCACAGGCCGCATGTTGAGTAGCCCTGATCTAGAGCTTTGAAATGAGCTTTCTGTTCACATAGTCTGTGTCTACATCAAGACAGAATGCTGAATAGATTGCTCTCAACAAAACCTGGACTACAAGCAATCTAACTCCAACAATCTACAACTTGCTTGGGATGCAACTACTCTCCTGCAGTCACAAAAAACTATCTTTTGATACTGACACACAGCTTTCCCCTGATGGAAAATCATGTGCACCTACATCTCAGATATATAAAACTGCTTCTTTACTTCTTTTATGCACCCTGCCCCTTTGGCCTTAATAAGGACAGTACTACATTACATTATTTTAAAAAGTATTTCCTCACAGCTCAATTTATTTTTTTAAAGGTTATTGAGATGCTGAAATCACACGTATTCCTCCCTAGTCTTTGAGTCTGTGTAAAACTAGGTAAGGGACACAGGAAGCAAAACACCACCACGTGAGAATTCCGCATATCCTAGGTAACACAAAGTATGACTTAGTTGGAGATGGGCTGGGGCACGGACAATGAATCTAGGAACTATAAAGATCCATTGATTCATCTGCATTACTTACAGGTGTGGACAGTAGGTCACACCTGCTACTCTAAGTTACACACTACCATAGCAACTATGAAGCAGCTGCATGAATCATGGAGGGCTCCTTTGGGGGCTGGGGAAAGTTCTTTCTTCAAAGTCTTTTGTTAGGTTTCCCATGCACAGCCTCCATACTCAGACTTGGAGGGATGGCATGTCAAGAGAAAACGTCCGATCCTTGATAAAGATAAAGATTTTCTAATTATTAATTTAGTTATTCTCCATAGAGAAAAAGAATGGCATCAACTGCTTTTAAAAAGCAATTTCTCAAGAACTGCAGCAAACTAACTTTTTAATGAATTTCTGATCACCTATCATATCCAACAGTTGTTAGTAGACAGCAGTAATTAATGTGTCACAGTCCGCTATACACTGCTGGTTAACCTGCAATCTATACTCTGTTACTATCACAGACTGTCACAAGAACACTAAACGGCACTTTACACATAGCCATCCTCAATACACCATAGCAACAGGAAGAGACTGAAGTAAAATGGTTTAGTTTCTATAGCAACTATCACATAGACCATCTGTAATCAAATGAATACATAGCATGGAACACAAAATGGGTGATTTTCAGTAATGGATGGTTATTTATGCATCAAAACATATGGTACTTTAACATTTAACAAGTGAAATATGAGCACATCTTATTTAGATTTTGAAGCAATATCATAAGTTAGTATTTCTAGCTATGGTACATAAGCTTCAGTGAAAAAGTCTTTCAATGATTCAATTACTATTAAAATTCATCAACTCTAAATATTAAATCCTTTATAAAAGCTAATGCCCTTCCTCCTACAAAAATTGGGTGCTTATAAAAGCAAGTGCTAATAAATTACTTAGGAACTTTAATTTTCATTCTCAAGATTCAAACATTGTAAAATGGATACAAATGGTATTTTTTCTCATTATGTCTTACACATAAATACTCCTCTAAAATGTCATTTCAGAACTGTTATGCCTGAGCAGCTTGTCTAAAATATAAAGATTCATCTAGTGATTCACTCCTACTAGTGGAAGAAAGATGTTGAAGATGAGAAAATGAGAAGAAGCGAAAACCTCAAATACACTTTCAATTACAGTGCTTCTCTATCAACAGAGAAGCAGTTGTGCTGCCCACTTAGTATGCTGGACAGAGCATTATATTAATGGAACCTACGTATTGTTGTCAAGTTAATTTGACATCAGCAATGCAAGTCAATCTCTCTTCTCAAAAGTCAATATTTTCAATCTTGAGAGCAACACAGATAAAAGTGCCAGGAAAGTAGCTATGTAGTAACCGTGGCTTTTGATGGAATATTAACCTCATATGTAACTGGTTCTCAATCTGCTATTTAATTTCCTGCATGGTTTGAAAACCTATAGTACTAAAATAAGTTCAAATTCAAGAAACAATGAAAAAGGCTTCTTACAACATATCATTTTTGCAAAGTATGAACAGAATACAGTTTTAATAGACTGCTGGCATGGTACCAATTTTAGAAGTAATCAAAATATTTTCAGAAATTTAATTTTACAAACCAATATACTATAAAGCCTTGTCTGCTTACTCATATATTTGCTAGCAGAGGATTTATCCAGTGTTGCTTGGGTCTTTATGAGGGCTCAAGGCAAGAAACCGGACAGCAGAAGGTAAGACACTGGCCAGCAGAAGGCGTTCCCAGGGTGAAGAAGAGCTAATTCCCAGCGCGACTGGCAGGAGGTACTACAACGGTGAGTCTTGAACCCTTTACAACTCCCCAACCGGAAGCAACTGTAACTAGGGCAACAATGGAAGTTCTTGCACTATAAAAGCAATTTAGTGGAAACCTCCAGTGGAGGAGGTTCAAGAGGAGATATGAATTAGCAGTCACTACAAACATTAAAATATCAAATTTCACCTTTTATGTTTCAGTAGTTTTTTTGTGTAATGAGTAGGGCCTTTCCAAATTCACAGCCATGAAAAATATGTCATAGACCATGATATCTGGTCTTTTGTGTACTTTTACCCTACAGTAAAATTATATTGACAGTACTTAGTGAGTGACACTTTAAAGTAGCAAATAACATTCAGGGCTCAATTCACTAATTGGTAGATAAGGGCATCGGGAGTGAATCTGTATCATAGCAATCTTAATTGAAAGCTACAAGACAAGGGAAATTATTTTAAAATGAGTGTCCAAAGTAAATAAAAACTTCTACAATTATCACTGTAGTGGGTTGTGTGTAAGAATTTGGAAGCAAATTATACATGCCGATGGTGGCAAACTCTTTTGTACAATGTTTTGTTAGATCATAAATGGCAAGGCAACATTTTAACACCACTTAGACTCCAAAAGCCATAGAAGCAGAAAGAGGGCTACAGATAGAGTATTGCTGGGAAATGAAAAGGTACAAAACAAAAAAGCAATTTCCTCTCTTTTTAAGAAGATAACAGAGAGCTCTGCGATCCAACATTTATCGACAATGGAACTTGTGGCTGTATTTGAAAGTACTAATATACCATTGGAAAAACCTGATCACACAAAGGTGTGTGAATTAATTCAACAGAATGTACAAAATGCTGGTTACTTGCCAAGTATGAATAAGCTATAACAGTACTACCTTCCAAGGCTTTTGGTAAACATTTTGAGAAAAGGACATCTCTAGCTCATGTGAGTCCTTTGCAATTATTTCTGATGAGTCCATTGATGAGCAAGACAATTATGTACTGCATGTTCTGTTTGATTTTATTTCTGACAAGGCTGAAGATATACAGACAGGAAAGCTAATAAACGGGGCCATAGTAAGGGCGAGGCGAGTGAGGCACTTGCCTCGGGTGCATAGCTGAGGGGGCAAAGAAAAGACAGCTACTATGCTGTCTTCGCTTGTGCCTTGTGCCACGTAAGCACCCCCCTTCCCCCCATGCCGAGGATGGTCTGGCCTCAGGCGCCAAATTAGCTAGTTACGACTCTGCTAATAAAAGTGCTCACCAACTACATTCAATTGGGTGCTGTTAATTACAGTACAGTTTTTCAAGCAATAATTAAAACCATTTCAAAATATGACAAAGTATCTGCTTTAATAAGCAATAGTGCAATGATAAAAACCTTTAAAATCTGTTCTCCAAGGTCTGATGTGAATTATTGTCCATACTACAAATAATGCACGTGCAATTTGTAGTGAGCTATGAGGATGTGAATTTGATAAAGCTAATAAACTGGTCAGCTGCATAAAAAGATCTTTAAATTCTGCCTTAGCCCCAAATTTCAATACAGGCAGAACTTAACTTTGAGCTCAGTAAGTAAGGAGTCTGTTATCTTACTATCACAAATTTTTCCTAAATTGTTTATTTTGTTTATAGTTGGTACCTGATTTGAACAATAGTTCACACTCTCATTTGATTAGTAGTATAGATTAGGAATGTGAAATTTAGTTTAATCATCTAATCGACTAGTCAATGGATTTTCCTGGGAGTTAACTCCTCTGCAGCTCTGTCTCTTAAATGTATTAAGAGCTGGGAGGCTTTTAATACATTTAAAAGGCTGAAGCGCAGCCAGGGGGGTGGGAACCCAGCGTGAGCCAGGCCAGCTGATTCCCAGCTAGCACAGGGTTTCCCTGCTGCGCTCCAGCCTTTTAAATGTAAAAAGACTGGAGCGCAGCAGGGGAACTGGCACAAACTGGGAATCAGTTGTCCTCGCTCTCGCCGGGTTCCCCTGTCTGTGGTGCTCCACAGTTACACTTCCTCTTCCCCTCGACAAAGCCCCCTAGTCTCCGCTTGGTCAGTGCTGCCCCCTCTGCTTGCTGCTGGAGCAGAGCCCTGCAGCCAGTGGCAGCAGGGAGCTTGGCATTGACCTCCTTTGGTCTAGCAAATTCCTTGGTTCAGGACTGGTCAGATCCCAAGTGTGCCGAACCAAGGAGGTACAACCTGTAGTAGTAAACATTCATATTACAACAGCACACAAAGGCCTAAGTTGGGATTTCTGCACTGTGCTCGGTGCTGTACGAACAGGGAATTCCCAGTGCTTCTCCAAGTAATATTACTAGAACAGCTAGCTGTCTGCTTAGAAGAAAGGATTTAAAAAAAAAAAAAAAAACCAACCGGCTGGCAACTGCATGTAACTGTATATTCATAGCTCAGGAAAAAAAATGGTATGGTTGACCCAATGATATTTTCTATAGCCCTTATGGAAAACACGGTCTACTTATAAAATAATGCACTACAAAAAAGCTTCACTCAGACATTATGTTCCTTAAAATATTAAGCAAAATCTACTACAAAAATGTAATGTTTTAAATAGTGTAATACACACACACATATACCCTAAATATCTCAACCTGTTCTTAGGCATTTAGACTTTTCTGGGTCAATCTAATCATATCCCACCTTTATGTTATAATAACAAACTGTTTTGTGAGGTCTAATTCTACAAAATTTATGAGAAAGTTTATTTGAATAGTGCTTGGACACCAGCAAAATATTTATAAGATGATAGCTTTGGGTGGGCATATATAATGGTGAAAGGGGAAAAAAATCTTTTAGAGAGCACTTCCTCTACAAGCTAGCTTCTAGATAAGAATGCTTCTAGATGTAAATTTAGAAGCTAGTATTCAACAATGCATCAGCAATGAAAATGTTCAAAACATCAAGTAAATATAATCTAACCCAAAAACATTTTTTAAAAATGCTTTGCAAAATATGATCAAGTACCACTGATTATTTTACCATACTTCACTTAATATGTGTATCTATAATTTATCTGGTATATTCTGAAGTGACACAATAAACTTAAACCATTTTGCCTGATTTTTCTTTCTTTTTAACATAAAATTTGTACAGGCAACATTTAGAATTACTGTCACTGAAAGAGCCAAGAAAAAAGTGATTTATCTCTTATTGTCATTTATTTACTTTGCACATTTGGCTGCACTATGGCCTTGTGAGAAGCACAGAATAATATCCCAAATGTCCAATATCTGTACACTGTGCTTCTCATGTTTTTCTAAGGCAACTTACTGTAGGACAGACCCAGTACTGTAGTTTATTGATACTCTAGGCAGCAATAACTGGCTATCAAGAGAAATCTACACCTCACTGTGGAATAATATAAATTTTTCATTAGTTGCCTAAGCGTAGGGAATCTATATGGAAATATTTGGAGCATGTGGGCTGCTTCCAGACTGTAGAGTTACACTGTAATCACACATGCCCTGCCCCAATTCCAGATGCTGCTATATACTATGAAGTAGTACTGTGTATACTTCCTCCCCAGGAAAGTTTCTACGTGTTTTGGAAGTAGTCAATTGGCATCTATCGCCAGACTTACTGCTTATTACTATTTATCCATCACAACTAGGGGGCATATTACACAAGCAGGGAGCTTGTAGCTATGTTTTTCTTTTTTTATTTTAACTTTGACTTTAAAGGCTATTTTTGCTGTGGCTCTAGGTGCATATTGTTTTAATAAACAAAAACATCCTGCAGAAAATGCAGTACAGGTTGGACCTATCTGGTCCAGCACCCTTGGGATCTGACTGGTCCCGGACAAGGAGATTTGCCATTCCAGGGGAGGTCCCTCCCCTAACTGCTCATGTTAAACCATGCTAAACCACTGTCTCCTCCCCGCCCCTGCTGCCTGGCCAGCCATCGCTCCCTGGGCCAGAGCTCTCTGCTGCCAGGGTCAGAGCTGCACAGCCGGGACTGGAGCTGCATGGCTCAGGCTGCAGCTTTGCGGCCACTGTCTGCCCCCTGCTACTGTCCAGTTGCTGAGACCAGATCTCCCCACTGTGGTGAACCCCCACCGAAGGGGCTTCCAGCTGAGTCACCCCCACTACCGCGCTACTGCCCCATGGCCAGACCTCCCTATATCTGGACTCTATGGTCCAGGAACATCTGTGGTCCTGCTGGAGCATGGATGTTGCCAGACCAGAGAGTTGGTTAAGGGAGGTACAACCTGTATCTGAAAAATTCACTATATAGTATGTATAATTAGAAACCAGCATATACAACCACCATCCATAATATCCTCATCCTATTTGTAACTTATGTTCACACAATCCTGTGGAATAGTAAATAATGATTGTGCACTAACCTGAACTGTTTTGTAAAGCGCACTTATTTAAACACGAGGGCTATATCTACACTGCCCCCTGTTGCGCAAAAAAAAATGCAAATGAGGCAAAGCATGGAATATTGCAGTGCCTCATTTGCATAACTAATGAGGCTCCGTTTTTGTGCAAAAACCCCCTCTAGCACAAGAGCCGTTCTTCTTTTTTTCAGGAAGAATAGCTCTTGCACAAAAGCCTGTTGCGCAAAAACCACGCTTCACCTCATTTGCAAATTTTTTGCGCAAGGGGGGCAGTGTAGATGTAGCCTATGTATTTTAATACAGCCAAACACAAGTTAATAGTCACTTATGCAGACCAACCCGAACTGTTTTGTAGAGTGCGCTTATTTAAACAATATGTATTTTAATACAGTCAAACACAAGTTTATAAATCTATGAAAAACAAATGTAGATCATACTTCTAAAAAGGTGGGGGTTGTGTTCTGGAATTCTGAAAAAGAATTTGGGATCATAGATAACCAGTTGAACATGGGCTCCATGGGAGATGCTATAGCTAAGTTGAATGTGCTCCTTGGATGTATAAGCAGGAGATGAAGAGGTAGGAGTAAGGAAGTGGTGTTACAGCTTTGAATAAGGGCATTAATGAAATACCGTGTTCAGTTCTAGTGGCCACAAATCAAAAAGGTGATTGGCAAAATAGAAAGGCTGCAGAAAAGTGCTGTAAGAATGTTTTTAGATTTCCTAAACATGCCTTGTAGTGAGAGATTGAAGAAGCTCAATCTATTTACCTTATCCAAGAGCTAACCCATCTGTTGTCTGCTAGTATCTCTCCCATCGTATGCCACTTACTTTGGCCTTGAAAGATTCTCTCAGCAGCTTCACTGAGTGGGGCCTCCAGGCAGAGCCGGACCGAACCATTCCGGTGCCCCGGGCAGACAGTTTAATTGAGCCCTGGGTTGGGGGAGGGTGCATGCGCGGCCCCACCCCTACGCCAGCATGTGGGAGAGGGCACATGCGTGGCCCCGCCCCTGCCCGGCGCGTGGGGGAGGGCGCATGGAGCTGGCAGCGGCAGGACGCATGTGCCCGACCCGGCCCAGCCCGGCTACCGCCGCTGGCGTGCAACCATGGGGAGAAGGGCGCTGCTGGCTGGCACTGCAGGAGTTAACGTGGCCCCCGCCCCAGGCAGCTGCTGCAGGGTGGTGGCTGGGAGCTGCTGCAGCCTGCGATCCGGGAGCTGGGTGCGCAGCGCCTGATGGCAGCTATAAGGGGTGCTGCATGTCCCTTATAGCTGCCATCAGGCGCCCCCCATAGGTTGGCGCCCCAGGCAGCTGTCCAGCTAGCCCATGCCTTAATCTGGCCCTGCTTCCAGGGGCTATAGCCACCCCAAAATTTGCCTTAGCCTCCACATAAACACCTCTCCCAATGCAAAGATAAAAAGTTACACAGCAGTACGTTGGACATGGCATGGTATTGCCAAGCTTACTTCTCTGCTCTCCAGAGAACCATGTATTCAGCTCTGAAATAAACACCAGTACCCTCAGGAATGGAGAAGGGTGTCATAGTGTGACATTACCACCCTTACTTCTGCAATTCTGTGCAACCGACTACCCCCAATTTTCTGTCCAGTTCACCTCCAGGTCTCCCAATGGGAAAAAGTTGGTGCTGCCCCTGCTTGCTGCTCAAGTTTCTCCAACATCTCAAAAATATTGCTCTTTATTTAAATCTAACTTTCCTAAATTTTATTCAGAAACTAGAACAATGTATATAATCCACATTGTTATGTTTTATATCCTTTGGTATTTATTCTGTATTTCATTTCAGGTTTCTTCATTTATTGAGATCTTTGTGTTAAGGCACCTTGCTAGCTTTTCTTCTGAAATTTGTTGCTGCTCTATTCACAATCACTGCTCAAAAGGTTTGTTGAGTCATGGTTCTGCCTAAACTATGAGTGCTCATTATTTGTAATGACTCATACCTCTTCAGCAACTTACTCAGGCCCATACAGAGCTTCGAGTACAATGCCCCAGTCCACAGGTGCTAGAACTAGGGGAGCTGCGGATGCTGCAACACACACTGGAAGTGGTTTCCATTATAAACACAGCGTACAGTTTGGTTTAGCATCCCCACTATACAAATTGTCCCAGCACCCCTGCCAAGGATGAAATAATGCCCAGAATGAAATAATAAAGTATTTTTATTATTGCTGTTTTAAGATTACACCCTGCCATCTGTGTGCATTTCCAGTTGTTTTGGCAGCAGTTTATTGGTACAGACTGCAGGAGGGGTCTAAAAGAGGCAACAGCAAATTGATAGAATAGTCTGTCTCACAGCAGTCTGCTCATGCATAGATAACAAAAGCATCCTGCCAATGAGGGCATGTCTACCCAGCACCCTTATCTTGAAATAAGCCACGCAATTTGCAAAAAAGCAATTCTCAGTCGCAAAAGGGGTCCTAAAGAACATGTGAAGCTTCTAAGTGGCATTAGGAATTCATAGTGAAGGAAGGAGATGTACGGACATAGAATTTTGTTCCTTGAAGATAATTTTACTAAAATTAGGGATGAGCCTGAAGAGATTGAGACCTGAGATCCTTCTAGGAGTCATTTCTATTGCCTGAAAGAAGCATAGAGATGAGGAAACGCTTCATCAGGGAAAGAAAACGTTCTATGAGGCGGACTGTAAATAAACCAGTCTGTGTCACAAGGAGAGCCAATCCATGGCAGAATAATAGCTTCTTTGTAAGGGTACATCTAGACAGTGGGGCTATTTCAGGATACCGGAAGTATCCTAAAATAGCTACCCTGCATCTTTTAAATGCACCCGTTTTTTAAAAATATTTTTCGAAATAATGGGTGCACTATTTTGGCATCCCTGTAACCCTTGTTCTACAAGGGTTAAAGGATGTCTCGAAAGAGCATGTTATTTTGAAATTTGGCACTGTGTAGATACGCCAAATTTCAAAATAAGCTATTTCAAAATACAATTGAAATAAGATACACCATTTGCGTAGCACAAATTATGTATTTTATTCAAGTTTAGGGTGCTGTGTAGATGCACCCTAAAAGAAGACTATTTGGATTGCCTAGAAAAATAGTAGTTAGCAAGGTCCTTTTAAGGGAGAAAAAGAGGCAAACCAAAAGAACAGAAAGAGAAATGCTTCCAGGTAATATCCAAGACAGATCTTAAGGGCCAGACAATGAGGAGTAAGGCAACTCCATTCAGGGACCAAACAGCCAGGAAAATGTAAAGCACCTAATGCAGACCTAACATGACCAGCAGCACCAAAGAATAAGCTGGCAACTATGTTGAGTTGTTTGGGGACAGAGAGAGCTAAGCAACTATCCCTAGAATCGCTATAGAGAGATGCTTCATTCTTGAGACAGGATTTTACTCACCCTTACGTTGACACATGGCCATTTCAAGAGACAAAGCCACTCAGTAAAGGGAGAAAAGTCTTGCTCTTTCTGTGGGCATCTAACTGTCCACTAAGGATGTTAAGAGGTGAGTAACTGGCTAATCATGTAGTCGATACTATTTGTATCGACTACACAATTAGTCGATAGGGGAAGGAGATCAGTCCCAGCTGGTGCCTGGTCCAGGAGCTATACCCACTGTGACTCTGCAGTTTAAATGTAGTAGGAGCCAGGTGCATAAGCTTCTTTTAAGCCGGCTCCCCCAAGAACCGGATCCTGATACAAAGGCAGTGAGGGAGGGAGGAGGATGCGAGTAGTCATCTGAATCTGACTCTTTATTTTCAGTCTGGACCCCATGAAACCACTGTGTTCTGCTTTACCTTCGATAAACTGCAGGCTTATTTCGGAAGAAGCTTTTCCGAAAGAGATCTTTCAGAAAAATTTCTTTCAAAAGAGAGCGTCCACACAGCAAACGTGCATCGAAAAAGCGATCTGCTTTTTCGAAAGATAGCATCCACGTTGATTGGACGCTATCTCACATATACACTGTGATTACTACAGATGGAGTGGCCACCAGGGCACCTATGCTTTTTCCTGGAGGCCTCTTCTTTTGAAAAAAAACCCTCTTCCCCATCCACACATGTCTTTTTCTGAAAGAGCTTTTTCGGAAAAAAGCTTCTTCCTCGTAGAAAGAAGTTTACTGCTGTCAGAAAAACTCCTGTGTTGGTTTGACTTTCTGTCAAAAGAATGCAACTGCAGTTTGGACATAAGTGTAGTTTTTCCAGAAAAACGGCCGTAGATATACCCTTCTAGTTACAATTTTTAATTAAAACTAGATTATTAGCACTGAAACTCACTATCATCTGTGTGAAATTGGGATTGCCACTGCCCATACTGGATGTGTTCTGTTTATAGGACTCTTCAATTTCCAGGCCTATTAATCTGATTTTTTCATAAGCATTACGTTCACTTTAAGGCAAAACAACACATTACACAATGGTGCCTAACAAAGACATTGTGTGTCCGTAAATCTAGGATATGTCTCTTAGAACATAAAGGTTGAAAGATGAATGGCATTAATAGTGATTTGTACTTAGTCCCGACATCTAATGAAACTGCAGGTTGTAACTTTTATTTACTTTCTAGCATCAAGCAGAATCTGCTCTATATCAATTTGAAAAGCTCATAAGCTAAACATTATTTTAAAAGTTCAAGAACTACATGCACATCATCATATAATGGAAGTGCTTAGTTTCCAGAAGACACTGAGTTTCCCTCTTAACATTCCTAAAAAGGCAGAAATATTTTAAAAGCATAGATTAAGCATTTTGCATTGTTAATAACAATAGCATTCTTCAGTCTTTATAAATGGCTTTTTACTTTTATTTACGTCACACTAAAACACTAAGAAAAAATCACTGTACTATATTTAAGATAGTCTAGAAAAGTACTGAAGCTACGAAATGTAGTTTTTAATTAATTAATTTTGCTGAATAGAGAGACTGCTGAGAGCCTTTTTTTCTCTCTCCAAAGGAATTACAGTACATTCTTTTCTAATTCATGAGAATTAACTTTTCTGTTAAAAATGTAAAGTAAAAAAATATAATCCAATATTTTAGTACAATTTTCAAAACTGCCGTCTAAATAATAGACAGAAATTCTGCATTGTCATATATTAAATAGATAATAGCATGCTAAGAATCCATCTGTATGCTCACATTCAGGATTTGGACATGCAATTTATGTAGCCACTTTAATTGGTTTAAGTGTCTGAATAAAAATTCCATCTCTAACTCTCAACTACGTAGTTTATGTTGATTATGAATTGCTTAGGGGTTTTTGGAAAGTTAGTTAACCACACAATTATGTGCTCAATGCTTTAAATAGCAAGGGTCTGAAGTGTATTATACATAATTTATTTTCAGCTAACCTTTTTCTTTTATTATTTCTTTGTGATTCCCAAAGTGTAAGTCCGTAGGTTGGTTCCCATCTCCACATTCCAGAATGAATCCTTTTGGGAAATGAGAACTACCAGAAGTGCCACAGGAGCAAAAGAACTGGCTAACATGCTATAAGGTAAGTAGCTGTGATAAAATATGTCAGAATGGTTTTGAATTCTTTTTTAAATATTGATGTCTATCTAAATCTTTCCTAACATGGTTCCAGTTGCTGAGGTCACAGCAGTTGGGAGTTCGTCAGAAGTATTTTACACCACCAAAAAAAGAATTTTGAAAGTTAGTTTAATATTTGTACTAAATGACTCCGTCCCCTATTATTCAGGGCAGTCAACATTTAAATATACTCTTAACTAATTCTATGCAAACATTTGCAATTTACCTTTTAAATAAGGCAGGAGAGCAAAAGAAAGTAAATTAAGAATCTGCCATAATTCTCATTTTCACATCTCTGATTGATCATTTACATGTTATTGTTTACTCTCAACATGTTGCATCATTAAACCAAGTCATCTTTCTGATAATGCCATGAACACCAAAGATTTAATTGAGCAAGTCTTTAATTAAATTGTTATGGTAAATTAAATCAAATGGATTGTATTTTATTTTAAAAAGGAATATCTAATTTAAAAAAAAAGCCTTTTAGAGGTATGATTGACTATATAGCTTTTATGTGAATGTTCATCTTAAAACATATTACTGTTTTATCACTCCCCCGGATGAGTTGTAAACCATAAGACTAAAAGGGATTAAATGACAGCTATACAAAATATGAATGTTATTTTAATTTAGATATACAAGAAGCAAAAATAAATTCCAATAGAAATGTTGGTATTTCAGTAATATTTTCACAGTGATTGATAACTTACATGTATATCTACAAGGGCATGACTGCACCTATAGTCACAAGCATTGATAATGACAAGCTTTAAAACTATAATTAAAACACCATAAAACTGTGATCAGGAAAGGGGCTTTTTCCAGATGATGTTTAGAAATAGAAAGTGTTTTATTAAGCTGAATCCTTAGCATAAGGGGAGTTTGCATCCTGTGGACCACATTCTGCCATATATTGCTATAGAGAAGCGGTGGCCAACCCATTTAACAAAGAGAGCCAAAACAGCAGCAGAAAAAATGCGAAGAGCCGCACCAGAATTGTCAATCAAAAAAACAAACAAAAAAAAGCCCCCCAGAACAGAATTGTCGAGCAAAACAAAAAAAGTTAAAAAAAAAAATTTTTTAAAGGAGGCTGCCCCTTTAAGACCGCCACTATCTTGGGCACCATTTTTAAAACCCCACAGCTCCGACCCGGTAAGCACAGGGAAGCCAGGGAGGTAGCCGGCGGGGGGCAGGGGCCGTTTGGGGGGGGTGCAGGAGCGGCTTTGTGAGCTACACTTTTGGGAGGCAAGAACCGCATGCGGCTCACGAGCCACAGGTTGGCCATGGCTGCTATAGAGCAAAGAAAACAGTCAAGACTCAGCCCTGCCTGGTCTACACTAAGGCTTTATTTCGAAATAACTCTCTTAGGTCTAATTTATAAGAGAAGCATCCACACTACAAAGCCCATTATTTCAAAATAAGGGGTTGCTTATTTTGAAATCTGTATTCCTGCTTCTCTCAGGGTATGTCTACATAGCAAAGTTATTTCGAAATAATGGCCATTATTTTGAAATAACTGTACTAGCATCTACACAAGCCAACCGCTATTTCAAAATTAATTCGAAATAGCGGAGGGCTTATTTTGAATTTGGTAAACTTCATTCCACGAGGAATAGCACCTATTTCAAAATTGCTATTTTGAAATAAATGCTGTGTAGATGCAGAATAGGGGCTATTTCGAAATAGGGGGCCTCCAGCCCTTCCCAGGGTACCCTGCTGGCCACTCTGACCCCAACCAGGAAAACTCCTCTCCTCCCCCACTCCCTGGAGCCCTTAAAGGGGTAGAGTCTGGCCACAGTGTCTGTGCCAGCTCCAGGCCTGCCAGCCCAGAGCCAGTATTCGCTGCCACTGACCCAGTGGCCCCAGCATAAGCCAGGCAGCCAGTGCCAGACAGCCCTCTACCACTCCCTGGGCCCAGTCCCCCAGCTCCCAGGAGCCTGCCAGGGGCCGGGGAAGGCGGACGCCTTCCTGGTCCAGTGCGGAGCTCATGGACCTGATTGAGGTTTGGGGGGATGCCTCCGACGTCCATGATCTCCACACTAGATGGAGGAACGCGGCCATCTACAGCAGGATGGCTGCCAGCCTGGCCACCAAAGGCCAGATCCGAACCCAGGAGCAGGTTTGGATGAAAATTAAGGCACTGTGGCAGGCCTATGCCAGGGCCATAGGGGGCAGCTCCCAAACAGGGGCAGACCCAGAGAGCTACCCCTATTTGGACGCCCTGGACCGCATCCTGGGGGGCGGGATGGTCTGTGCCCCCCAGGTGGTCATCGACCCTGGGGCAGAGGGCCCTGACCAGGGCATGGAAGAGGAGGAGGAGGAGGAGTGCCAGGAGCCGCAGGAGCCCGGAGGGAACGTGCCGCACAGCCAGGACCCCCGAGCCGTCCCAGTGGACATGTCGCCGGTGTCATCCGGGGAGGCAACAACATGTGAGTGCCATCACTGTCCCGTTATGGGGGGAGGAGGGGAGACCAGGGACCGCGCATGTGGGCTTTGCTGACCACGGATCACACAGCAACCTGTGCATGTGCGAGCACATGCCGTGCCACCCGTGAGCACGTGGCCCCAGCTGGCTGCCACATAGGGGCCTTGGCCTGTTAGCCACATGCGTGTGTGAAGAGACATGACATGCTCCTGACCCCAGGGTGGGACACAGCAGGACACCCTCCCTCCACAAGCCCCCTCTACATAGAGTCAGGGGACATCTCTCCCCCCCACATACCCACACTATCTGCAGCACAGCGGCATGGGTGCAGTCCCGGGGCAGCTCCCACTCCCGGGGATAGCAGGACATCCCAAACATGGCCTCTGTGCAAGCACATCGGCTCTGATGGTGCGGAGACCAGGGAGTGGTAGAGGGCTGTCTGGCACTCGCTTTGCAGAGTGGGGTTGGGCTTCACCTCCTGTGTCCCCAGGGCGAATTGACCACTTCTCTTGTTTCTCCACAGCCGCACCAGCTGCGAGTGCAGGGCACACCACACCACCCGGGACATCCGCCCGCACCCGAGGACTCCGCAGGCCCACCCGTGCAGTGGAGGGGTACCAGCAGGAGCACCTGGGGGCACTGCAAGCCCTCCACTGCACCTTCGACCACTGGGTGCAGGAAGACTTGCAGCTCCGGCGGGAGCAGCTTGCCCAGGGCCGTGCCATCTGCGAGCACCTGCAGACCCTGGTGCAGAGCTTGCTGCCTCCCGCCGCTCCAGCCTCTGCTGCCTCCCCAGTTACCGCTCCTCCTCCCACTCCTTCTCTCCCTCCCGCTTCTTCCTCCACAGCCTCCACACCGTCCACACACCCCCAGGGATGCCGAGGCCCCCGCATCCGTGGTGCTGGGAGACAGTTGGGCCGGTGAGACCCCCAAACCTGAGCCCTGAGCTTCTCCTCCCCCTTCCTCCCCTTGTCTCCCCCTGCCAGCTCCCTCCTCCCAGGTTTCCTCCTCCCCTCTCCCACCCTCTCTCCTGCCCTCTCCCACCTTCTTTCCCCAGTCTCACCTCAGTTACATTCCCACCCCCCCACCCCAGTTTTGTTCAATAAAGAGACTTTGTTGTAATGAACACATGTGTCTTTTATTGTACAGCAGGAAGGGGGGGCTAGGGAAGGGTAAGTGGAAGGATGTGAGGGAGGAATGAGGCACAGGCCCCCAGTGTGGCACACCTAGGTTGCCAGGTGTCCGGTATTTACCCGGACAGTCCAGTATTTTCGGCTCCTGTCTGGTAAAAAAAAATTCAGAGAATACCGGACACTTGAGATGTCCGGTATTTTCTGAATTTTTCCCCGGCCATGAGGCAAAAATGCCGGGCACCTTGCAACCCTACAAACACTTTTTTTTTGTTCAACAACTTTGGTCTCCCCCCCTTTTTTTTTCCCCTTCAACAGATTTTTTTCCTGTTTTTTTTTGGGGGGGGGGTTCAGTATTTTTGATTCAACCATCTGGCAACCCTAGGCACACCAGGGAGACTGTTACTGCCTGCAGAACATGCTGCCAGGCTCGCAGCAACACGTCCAGGAGAAGCACCGGAGTGCCATGGGGTGGCTCCGGCTCCATGCTGCAGAGTGCTGTGGTGTCCTGAGTAAGGGCAACCAGAGCACGCAGAGAAAAAAATGCTTTGCTGTCCCTCAGTGGGGTAGGCAAGCAAGCAGGGAAACCTGAGAACTGGCTGTCCAGGGGGGTCCCTTTAAGCACAGGCCTTAGATAGCCTCAGGCAGCAGCCACACAAGGTAACTCCTGACCTGATGCCCTGCCAGAACCAGTTCCGGCCGGCCTTAAATGTGATTCAGCGTCCAATCAGTGTGGACGCACTATTTTGAAATAGCAAAACGCTATTTCAAAATGCATTTTGTGTCTAGACACGTTATTTTGAAATAAGATATTTCAAAATAACGCTGTACTGTAGACATACCCTTAGGGAATAACGCTAATTTTGAAATAGTTATTTTGAAATAGTGTTATTTCAAAATAACTATTTCACTCCATTGCTGCTATTTTCAAATAACTACTTCCCAGAGTAATTTGAATTAATTGCTCTCCAGTGTTTCCTGGGGCTCTAAGTCGAGATAGTGCATCCACATTAACAGAGCCTGTCTCTGACTAAATTAGAGTCTTCCCCAGAGTGGGGACACACTGTTTTGGTTTTGTAAAACTGGGAGTTATTAAGTCGAATTTAACTATTTTGAAATAGTTTCCTAGTGTAGACATGGACTCAGTAAGCAAGTCTTGAATAGAGTCAAGGGTTGTGCTCTATTCTGTTAAGGACTGAAACAACCAACAGAGCCAACTTCATATTAATTGCCATTTTGCAATCAAGTGTAAAGAATATAGGACACATGTAATAGGATCACTTCTACTCATTAAACAAGCATACTGTTGTATTCTACACTATTATAAGTGCAAGCGGTGGAGCAAAACACTGCTATACGCTCTGCTAAAAAGGAGCTATAACAGTGGCACATATGCTTTTGTGAGGTCAGTGAGGAGAAATTAGGGTACAGCGTGCACAAATTACACAACTGTATAAAATCCATTTACATTGTAGTAAACAACAAAACCAGTGAGTATAACATTACAATAATGACTAAACCATACTACTAATAAGCATTTTTACTGTACTGCATTTTATATATTAAATAGATTTGTAAGAGTTATATTTTTATCAGGAAGTGTCAGTAAAAGTTAATTTCGTGGTACACATGGAAACTGACAAATGTATTTCCATTGATATTAATCAAAATATACAGGTAGGCAAAGGAAAAAACTGCTGCATGAGAACTTATTAGCATTCAGTTTAGGGATATTTACCTTGTATAATTTGTAGTGTTATGGTGACAATTTGTGTTTGAATGGTTCTAAAACTTAAACTAATTGTTGTCTGACTATCCTACTGTCTGACCCTCCCATAATTCCCAACAACTCTAAAAGTTTAAATTGATAAAAGCTAAAAAATTATTAAAACCCATAATTTTGCAAAAGTGAAAATTGAAAATAAATGTGACAAAGCTTAACATTAATGTTTATCAGCTAAAATAAAATTCTGCAAGCTTAATTGTAAAACACTATAGAAATACTTACTAAACAGACTGCTGAAACATATTTCTTCTTAGTTCAAACTTAGATGAAATTCTAATAAACTATAAGTCTTCTTGATCAATGAATCTATAATTTATTAAGCAGATATATTCAACATGTTATACAGACTTTCCACAATATATGTGTTTTATTACGGTGGGTTTTTTAAAAGTAAAAAGGGCAAGAACAGCCCTATCTTAGAATAGAACTATTCTTCTCCAGTGTAACTTTCAAATGATGCTGCTGAGTTTCCAAATTGCAGACTAACATGGTTACAAGTGCACCCTCTTTATAATTATTTTGTTTCCTTCTACACAGTAAAAACAAAAGCTCAACAAGGCAGGCAAAAAGCACAGGAGATTTTTCTTACATTTTGCTGACATACTGATTAAAGGTATTCTGATGAACAAAACCTCAAGAGTACATCTAGACTGCAGAGTTCTTCTGGGATACCAGAGGTATCCCGGAAAAGCTCTGCTGTGTCCAAGGAACGTGTCTGCTTTTCCGAAAAAAAAATTCGTAAAAGTAGACCTGTTTTTTTGGCATGCCTCGTTCTACGAGGAAGAAGGGATGTTCCAAAAGAAGCATTTTTCCTGACATTTGGCCAAGTGTAGATGGACCAACTGTCGGAAAAGCCTCTTTTGGAAGAAAAGTGGAAAAAGATACGCAAATTTCCGATAGAACTTTGTAGTCTAGCCACGGCCTAAGACTCTTGCATTATTATTTCCAAAAGTTCAAACATTCCAATAGATGTTCTTATTGTTATAAAGATTCTCTTTCCCAAGGAGCCCCAGTTATTGCTACATTCTGAGGGAGGAGCGCCTCCTCATTTTTGCAGAATCTTGAGGATCTTGACATGTATTCTAACTGCCTTCTCCCCAGCATGTGTTAGCATGTGTAGCAGGTCCCTCTCTGCACCATGCCCCAGAACACATATAAACCGCTATATATATATAAAGCAATGGGAAATCATATAGGGTACGTCTACAATGCAGAGTTATTTCAGGATACCGGAGGTATCCCAAAATAGCTATCCCAAGCCTTAACAAGCCACCCATTATTTTGAAATATTTTTCAAAATAATGGGCGCACTATTTTGGCATTCCGGTAACCCTCGTTCCATGAGGGTTAAGGGATGTCTCGAAATAGCATGTTTTTTTTAAATTTGGCATGGTGTAGATGTGCCAAATTTTTAAATAGCCTATTTAGAAATTCAATCAAAATAAGATACACAATTTGCATAGCACAAATTGCGTATCTGAGTTCAAGTTTAGGGTGCCGTGTAGATGCACCCATAGTGTGTGTCATGATTGACCCTAAAACAGCCACTATGATATTGTTGTTAGCAGTCTTACCTCTATGGAAACTGTGTATTGAATCCATAAAACTTAAGTGAAATGAAATGTTTTTCTAAAAGCATATGTTAAAACAAGAACTATTTAAAATTTAAATTATTCATACAAATATCATACTGTAACCTTAAACATAAAAATTTAAATTAAATTTAAATTTCAGTTTGTCTTACCTGCCCATTCTCAGGTTGAGGGTCCTGAATTTCTTCTGCAGGAGTTGATTCCTGTACATTCTCAGGTTTAGAGACCTGCATTTCTTCTGCAGGAGTTGATTCCATCACTCACACTTAAAGTATCACAAGCACTGTGTTCCTTACAAGACTTTAGTGTTATTGATAGCATCAGCTCTTGCACACAAAAAAAAAAAAAAACCAACCCAACACAGAAACCTGAACTCAGGTCTTGGCAGATAAATAAAACAGGAGATATTTGTTTTAAAATATATATGTTTAACATATAATTTGAAAGTTTACTCATATAGTATATTCTATTATAAGTTTAGACTCAAACTATTATCTAAATGTATTTAAAAAGGCATTTCAGTCAGTAAGATACAAACAAAATACATATTAGAAGAAAGTCTTAAATGTGAGAATGATCAGATGGAGTCAGTTGGATCAAATAATGCAAGTTCACTGGGACGAACACCAACATTTCTGTGCTATGTTGTTTCCCCTAAACAATTTTTTAATCTTCAGTGACTGGTGCTAATGTACCCAAATAGTCCACAGCAGAAGCAAAGTGTCAGTGGAAAATGGAGCAAAACTCAGAATTAGAGCAGAAGAGAAAGCACAACAACAGAAAATGGGGAAAAGAACCATGTTAGAAATCCAGCTTACCAGTACTGTATTCAATTTATTCAAAATATTAAAAACCTGTCAGGAATCTATCTTAATGTACTCATTCTAAATAAAAATGAATAGTCTGCAACCAATCAAGATTTCTGGTAGAATTACTGCCCACGGAATTCACAATTTCTGTAGGCAATGTTCCATCATGAAAATATGCGCCTCACTTCTTTGGTCAGTGGGATGGATTTTATTAACATCTTATAGAACACACTTGTAGTCACATCAGAACTAGATTTATTTTGTAATGCAATCAGAATGTGTAGAATTTGACTATGAATACTCTTTTCTTAAAACCTAGTAGATTAGGGGAAGGAATATTATGTTGCTAAGGAGATCAATAAATTATAAGATTTCAATAAAACCCTTGGATAATCCTTCAACGTTAAAAAAAATATTGTGGTCCAAGTTCTCACTAACTTACTTCCACTGTCCTGGCCTATACTACACCAGGAAGGTTGGCTTAAGGTACACCATCCACCCACACAAAATTATTGGGGAGCCTGCACTCCACCCGCCCCATCCCCTGCTATGCCACCGTGGGCTCGGAGCATACAAAATCTACTAGCCTGGGGTCAGCAGCTCCTGACCTAGAAAAGGTTCCCCACCCCTGGTCTACACTGTGGGAGGCCAACAGAAACACATGCTCCCCTCAGCTTCCCTTATTCCTCATAGAAAGAGAAGTACAGGACACCAGTGGGGGCTGTCATCAGCATTCAATTTGGGGGTCTACACTAGACCCACTAAATCAAACGCTAGAAGATCGACCTCCGGAGGGTCAGTCTTCTCTGTAGTGTAAACAGGCCCACTGTGACTACCTCTATTGAACACATGCAATCTTTCATTGAAGATAAAAGAAGAAAAAAGTACACACCCATTCCTAGAGCCCTGCAAATCTGTGGATATGTGCTTTGTATCTTTGGGTATCCACATCCATGGATGTCAATTCTGATATCCACAGCTCATTTTTGCAGACACAGATGTAAATGCAGATGCATATTTTGTATCTATGCAGTATTCTGTCCATTCCTAATGTCCTCTTCAATGACCCCAGATAAACAATGCCAAAACCTCACGGCAACTCTGTCCCATTAAAATTAAGCAAACAAAACACAATTGTTGGTGATCTCAACAATGCACATTTTCTTCAATTTCTAGCAATGTTCAGCTCATCATTACTTTACCAGGAGACGTGAAGATCCTTTATCATATTTCTTTTAATTTACCCAATCCGTCTCCAACTTGTCCTTACTTTTATAAACAATCTACTACGTATTGGAGAGATTTTGTGTGTCTGTCCATGTACCTGTCTGTCTGTTCAAGAACTCCTCCTAAACGGTAAGAGCTAAAATTTGGTGTACAGCTTTTTGTTATCAAAACTGAAAGCAAGGTAAGGGTTTGGTTGTGCTAGGAAAATCGGATGTGCCTGGACTAGGTATGTAAAATCCCATTTAATTGATTAACCAGTTAATTGATTAAAGGGGGAGCAGACAGGGGAGAGCCATCCCAGAACAGCTGGAGCAGCCCCCCCGCCGCCCATCTGGAGCAGTCTCCCCACTGTAGGCAGGGCACCCAGCAGGCCAATGCAGCCCCTGTTTGTGGGGCACTCAGGCCCGTTGCAGCCAGGAGCAGCTCCAGCCTGGCTGGAGCAGCCTGTCCTCAGCAGGCCCCTTTCAGGGCTGGAGCAGGCCCCTGCCCATGGTAGGCGGGGAGCTGCTCGAGCCCCCTACGGATTAACCTTAATTGGTAAGCCTCACCCATAATGGGTGAGGTTGAACATTCACATTCCTAGCCTGGAATGGGATTGCTTTTCATAAAACCATACAGAAAAGAGACAGAATCACCAGGCAGGTCCTCCAAAACTTCAACACTAGGGTTGCCAGGCGTCCAGTATTTGTAGCCTCTGTCCGGTAAAAGAAAATACCGGACATGTTCTTGGGACGCGTCTGACGGGGGCAGTGGCGAGCACAACCAATTTTTTCCCCACCATGTTCGGTATTTTTTTTTTAAGTATCTGTCAACCCTATTCAACATGCATCCTTGAAAGATAATGATGTTCTCTGTTAGGTTACCATGAATACCAGCAGCATTAAATAAAGGACAAAAGGCTCATCCTTTGGTTTGTCTGAAGTAAAATGAATAACAGAATCTTCATTTGAAATTATACATGGACACAATATGTTCTTAACTTAGAGATAACAAACTCAATGATAACCAAAAATGTTGAACAGATACACTATTAATATGCAGGACTGTAAAAATAATAAAATCACATTAACAGCCCCCCCCCCCCCAAGAGCAACAAATAACGGCAGAATTCCTCAGTGTACTTCAGGATGTAATTCTGCTGAAAGACAGCGAAACAAACAAAAATCCTGGCAGCCAATGAGGAATTTTCCAGATCGCCGTGAGGCGATTTCTAAAGCATCACATAGACTTTATGGACAATGAAGATAGAAGGGAAGAAAAAACCTACATGAACATCTATGACTTCCAAAAGAATGAAAACAACTTTTAAATCATTCTTTCTGGTGATTGAAGGACACCTATAAGGTTAGTAATATTAACCTACTGAGTAGATTCTAATTCACAGAATAAAGATCAAATATTACAGAACACAAATTAAAAACTGAATTTGTGACAATGGGAATGGAGTGTTCTTCCTTGATTTAAGGGTCATTATGCAAAATAACTAGACCTCAGAAAGAGAACCTAGTAATATAAAGAAGTGGTTTTCAAACTGCTGTTTCCACGGGCCACTGCTGTTCATGCAACACTTGCTGGCAGTTCATGAGAAGCTCATTCATCACATGGTACTGGCTGTCCTTGTTTCAAGGTCTTAAATATTTTCCTAAGAAGCTTAGCTATTGCTGTAATTGCCAATATGATATTATTCTTTCACTAGTATGAAGTAAATTCACAAACATGAACCAGAAAGATGGTGGTCCATGAGACACTATTAAAATCTGATCTATACTTTCAGAAACGGAGATTACTTACTTGTGACTAGAGTTCTCTGAGATGATTATGCATATTTACACTCATGGGTATTGCACTGCCTGATGGTGCCTAATGATAGAAACTTTTCCATGAAATGCCCACTAGAGCACACATGCACACACTTCTACCCCATAACACTGCATCCCCAAAAGTCCCAAGAGTGAGTCTCTGTAAGGAGCCACTGTGCTCTCTATTATCTCCATTCTTCCTACCACTAAACAAGAGAGAGCACAATAGGGCTCTGAGAAAGAGGAGAATAGCAGGATTCATGAACAGAAAAGAGCATACTTTTTATTGATCTTTGCAGCAAATAGGTCTATGTGAAGCCAGCTCCAACAAGAGAAGACATCTAGTGCTACTTTATCCTTCAGGGGACACTTGTGGAGCTGAGAACTGTCCTTACTGAAACAATCTACTAACACAGCCCTGGGCCTTCTAAATGCAGGGTCACTAGAAGAATGTACCACTCCAATCATTTGGCTACTTTGGTACATAACTGGAAAGAATTAGGACCTCCTTGTTTTTCACCTAATGCATAGCGGTTGTATTGTCCATTGCTACCTGACTAACACCGCATTTATATGAGGAAGGAAGGAACTGAAGGCCAAATAAATGGTTCCTAATTCCAATGCATTTTTGCGTAAACTTATTTCTTTAAAAGCCCAATGATTCTGGATTGTAAACCAACTTAAGTGGGCTCCCCATTCACTGTTGGAAGCATTTTACTGTATTGTGTGTGATGTGAAGGACTGAACAGGATCCATCTGAGAACATCTGATCCATCTGTCCTCTACACCAGGGTTACGTCTACCCTGCACACTTATTTCAAAATAAGCTATTCCGGAAGAAATGCTCCAAAATAGCTTATTTCAAAATAACACATCTACACTACAGGGAAGCCTCAAAATTAGTCTGAGGCAGGCTTCCCTAATGTGGACGTGCTACCTCAATTTAGAGCCTCAGGAGGCACTGGGAAGTAATTAGTTTGAATGGCCCTGGGGAAGAGCTATTTCAAAATAGCAATAGCAGCAGTGGAGTGGCCACACCACAACTATTTCAAAATAGCTACTTCGAAATAGGCGTTATTCCTTGTGGAATGAGGTTTACAGAAGTCAGAATAAGCCATCCGTTATTTGAAAATTATTGGAAAATTATTGCTGTGTAGATGCTCACATTGTTATTTTGGAATAACAGCCGTTATTCCGAAATAACACTGCTGTGTAGATCCACCCTTAGGCTATGTCTACACTCGCGACTTCTTGCGCGAGTAATATGCAAATGAGGCTAAGCGTAGAATATCGCCGAGCCTCATTTGCATACCTAATGAGCCACCATTTTTTTCAGAAGAGGCTCTTGCGCAAGAAGGACCGTCTACACTGCTCCTTCTTGTGCAAGAAAAACCCTCTTGCGCAATGGCGTTACACCTATTACTTTTCAGGAAGAACGGCATTCTCATTAATATCATTGTCAATATAACTCCATTTAATGAAAACCACCTAGGGAAAAATCTCTGACAAGAGTACAGTGGGAACATGCACACCTGAAGTGGAATGGACATGTGCAATACAACTTGAAGAACAGAAGTTACAGAATAGGAGAATGACTGTTTCTTTCTGAGCAGGGACAAATGGATAATGTCTTTGATCTTGACTTATTAGCTCATGAGCATGTGGTTTAGCTTTTGCTTCCTTCCTTTCTGAGGGTGTTTTGCAGTTTCATGACCTTGTATTCCACACTTAGAAGCCACATTAAAAGTACATTTGGTGGCCTTAGAACAGTGGCTCTCAACATTTTTTATACCACAGACCACCAAACCCATTTACAAACTTTTGGCGGACCAGTAACATTTTATTTGTATATTTGCATATCCATTATAATGAATATGCAAATAAAATGTTACCAGTCCACCAAAAGCCCCAGTCCCTAGAGCCACCACAAACAGCTCCAACAGTCTCAAAGAGGAACAAGATCCAAGAACTATTGAGAGCTGCCAGATCCTTATCAGATGAAACCATCACCTATTCATCCACGAAGACATGATCTAAAAATTATTGTGGTGGAATGCAATCAGGCATAAAGACCAGGACTGCCAGTCTCACAAGTGGCTGGAATCAGGAAACATACCAATAATCAGATGAGCAAAGGATAAAGAAGCACGACCCAGGAACTAATCAGGCTTATTAATTCTGTGGAGGCAGACCAGGCCCTGCCTACCCTCCTCGAAGGGGAGACTCAGGACCCTTGTAGCAACCCAGTGCAGCCACAGCCAATAGAATTCCAGAACTTTGTACCAGCAGCAGAATCAGGGAGATGAATCATTGCCAGAGCATAAACCAGGGCCACCTGGTTAAATGCCAATGCCCTCGCCTGCAAGGAGAGGCACCAGTGGAGTCCCATGCACCCAACAGCTACTTAGCCACCCTGCCCTTCAAATTGTGTCAATTTTCTGATGAGGAGGGATGGGTGGCAGAAAAGTAGGTGCCAAGATAGAGCAGTGAGCCCGTGCTCCATCAGATGGCCTGGGGTGTGAATGGGACACCTGCCACCCATCTTTGATCATCAAGCCACACCCGTTGTCCCAGATGACCTAGGCAAAGGAGTCTGCCAAGTACATGGCCTGGCATGCCTCCACCAGTGCCTGGTCTGCCAGGTTCGGGACCATGAGGAGCATGTCAGAGCACATGTTGACAGGACCACACATAACTCTGGCTTGTGAAACACCAACCCCAATGACCTTCTGTGGAGAATACAAAGGAAGGGCTCAATGGCCAGGGCATACAGATGGATATCCTGAAACATCCCTCAATCAAGTTGGATGAGTTCAGAAAGATCCAGCTGAGCTTGATCAAACACTCCGCTGAGGCGTTCAGCACCTGGAGAAAGCTGTGAATGGGGCCTGATGCCAAACACCCATCAAATGCCCAGGAAATAACCAAGGTTCACACCTACAAATGCCTTCTCCTGGTCCAGGAACAGGAAGGCAAATAAGAGACCATCTCTACACGCAAGCTGCAGGTGGTTCCAGACCAGATAAAGATTATCAAAGAATATGTGTTCTTAAACAGTGTTGGTCTGGTCAAGATGAACCACATTTGCCAGCATGGACCCCAACCGCAGTGAGCGGTTTGAACACTGAAAGACAATTCTGAAGGCCATGGAGGTCACCCATCTTAGGCAGCAGAGCAAGCAGAGCCCCATCTGCACAACACGGAGAGGGGCATCCTGCTCTTGAAGGATTCAGCCCAGATGATGATGAGTTCAAAGCAGAGGATATCCTATAACATGTGGAAGAACTCCATGGTCAGCCCATCAATGCTCAGTGGACATCAGACAAAGGACTTCCAAGAAGTCAGTCAAAATGAGAGATAGCTCCAGCCAGTGCAAACTCATTCTGTCAGTCAGGCACCTGACTGAGAGGACCTTGCAGGCATCAGCGTCAGTTATATCCAGGGAGAAAAAGCTGGTATAGAAGGCCCTGGTCCTCCCTTCTATTTTCACCACTTCATGTGAGAGAAGGTGCCATCTACTGTCAGGAAGCAGATGATTTGTTTCTTAGTCCCCCTCCCTTTTTCTCCAGGGTGTAGAAGTTAGAGCGACAATTCATCTGCTGCCTTCCAGACTGGACCCAATCCTTCCCCCCCAGTTCAGTCTTAGAGGTTTCCAGCAGACGTCTTGGGTGGAGTAGTCCAGGAGAACTCACAACCTAGATTACCTCACTCACCACCCTTAAACAGGTTTTGCATAAGGTGGGGATCCATTGTGTTCAGTATTAACTTTCCCTCTGTTCTTGTGGAAAAAAACATCATCCGAGATGGACCCCAGCATCAGGTGACATGGCTATATATCTTGTACAAGCCACTATAGCCCTTCCTCCCAGGCTTACAGGAAAAACAAGTCTATTCACAGATAACTATCTTGAGTACTGGTCTATTAAGTTCCTTGACTACTTTAGTAGCAAAGTTTTACACTTCATATTTCAAACTTCAAATACAGGAAGGATACATGCATACAAAAAGAATAGCAATATTCTGTAGATTATAAACTTTCCAATGATATCTCACATGAAATATCTTGCATAAAGCATATTCGTCATACCCATAAGCATATTCCATAAAGAAGAGAGAATCTCCATCACACTTGCTTCCGCTCTGAGAACAGACATTTTGTGCCCATCTGCTTCTTTCCACCTTTTTGATATAGCTCAGCCAGATGATTGGCGATGCCAAAAAAAGACCACATATTTTGCATATCCTCAGGAGTAGCTCTGGTTCTCATGTTTATCTCAGTGCTCTGGTTTAACTCTACCCCATAATCACATTCTGGCTACATACATTACTCTTGCAGTTTGCATTGCATGTAACTCTTCTTGATATCCTGTCCTAAAACATGTGAATGCACACTCACCGAAACAGAAGTCACATTTAATATGTTTTACAAATGAGCTATAACTTTAATTCATAGGACTAACAAAAAGAATAACAAGACTTCATGTACAATAAATCTTAGACATATTACATAAATTACAAACATTGTTACAAAGAATATTTACATGGAATGTTATACTACTGTTTACAGACTGAATCAAGCAGCGTAGTGTAAAAGAAACTTCAAAAGCAGCTTGTATAACAATATAATTTGGAGAATGAAGCTTGTAATCTTAAAATAAATATGTTGTTCATAAAGACTTATACCTACCTGAATAGTGTTTAGCTATTACATCTCAGTGATGTATTAAATGCAGATTTTTTCAACTTATTTACAAGCACGGAAGCATTTGTGGCATGACAAATTCTAACAGATTTCACACTTTATTGCATTCATAAAAATTATTGGCTGAACAGTATTCATTGTGGAAGCAATACAGTAGAAAACAGCCCGACACAATAATTAAGCTTTGCAACAATGTTTTGCAGGAGACAAAGTTTTGGGCAGAATAGTCACAAATAAGGAAGGGGCCAATGTATGTCAACTTACGCAGCTCAGTGGACAAATCTATAATTTAGAGGAGCGATAGAAGCTATTCTAGTACATAAACTAGGAAAGGAATAATGGAAAGTCAGACTGTGATTTCAGTGTATTAAATCTCTCTCTTCCTTCCGTTCAGTATTTACCAATACAAAATCTTTTAATCAAATGGTATGCAGAAAGGTGACACTCTCATCTTATGTTTGTAATAACCGAACATGAGTAATTTTAAGCTTTTTCTGTTATTTACTTTTCCACTGGAAAATACCTCATTCATTGCTCCATCTTAAAACAAGTGGCTGAGGGATTAAAGAAGACAGTCATTTTGGTGGGTACTACTTCCATATTGACTTTGAGAGCAAAGTCTGAACTCTGACATTTAGGGTATTAAGGCTCAGCTTATCATAGGCTCTTAATTTCCACTGAAATCAATGGGCACAGCTGGAGTTTCTCTGCCTGGTCTTAAATTTGTAATGTGTCGGGTCCGTGGAATCTGTAAGATCTTGAGAAAAACAGCAGTAGTTTATATAACTTGCATGAGCCAAATAGCTGTGATTCAAAGATCTTTCTATTCCAAGAGTTAAGTAGCAATTTATACACCAGACATGAGAGTCTGCACAGAACTTTCAAGGCAACAATAATTCTACAAAGAACTGTTTGTATGTCTGAAGGAAAGAATTTATACAATGGGTGACCTAAAAATGTAAATATTATCCCTACTTCAGTATGTACATTCTTATTATAGGAAAATCCATAGTACACAAAAAAAATCAATGGCAGAGTACATGCAGAAATATTGTTATGAACCAGAATACGTAGAGAAGAACTTGAATTTCTAATTCAGAAGTTAGACCACTATTTAACAGGAAATAAGACTCACAATTACATGACTTACACAACAAGGAGGTTTTAGCTTGTATTTTGCCATATCACCTATGTGATGGACCCAGCGGGGTCCACACTGATCCGGGGAGGGGGACTGCCCCCCCCTCAGGCCGGGGAGGGCAGGCCGGCAGAGCGAGCAGCCGGAGTAGCCCCGGCCGGGCTGAGATCCAGCGCGGGGGAACGTGCACGACCCCACGGAGAGGGAGGCGGGGCCAGACGTGGCAGCGGCAGGTGGACTGGGCACCTGAGAAGCGTTCCGGCTGCCCAGGGCCGGGCGGAGCAGGGGGCGGAGCTCCAGATCCCGGCCATTACGTGACGGTGCGTGAGGATGCCGGGGGGGGGGGCTGGCCTGCATAGCATCTCTCCCCAGGCCACTTGAAAAGCGGCAGGGTAAGATGGCTAGCGGCGGCTCAGGGAGGAGCCGCCGCCACCCCCCCAAAAGGACAAGCATCACGCCCTGCTGGAGGGGAAGAAGAGCAATGCCGGAACCCCCAGGACACCAGCCGGATGGGGCCGACAGCTCAGGCATGGTAAGTGTCCCGGGCGGATACCCCGGTGCGCAGGCGGAGGGTGGAGAGTGGAAGAAGCCCGGGGCAGAGCGCTTTTGGCGCCCGTGGGCAGGTGAGTTTCGGGGATCAACCCCACCTGTCGTAGAGGGAGCACGCTAGTTTCCCCCACTTAGGGCTTTGGGCTGGGACCCGGTGGAGAGGGCGGGCCCGGGTTCCCCACACACCCCTTTTTTTTCCGCAGTCCCAACCTACCCGACTTCCCCTGGGGTCGGAAGCCCCTGGGACTTGGGTGACCTCAAACTTTATCCGAACGCTTGCTACCCACCCGGGAAGGGCCTGAAGGGACAGGACCCTGGGACCCTTCCCAGGGGCGGTGCGGGGGGGTCCGCCGAACCCCGTCGCCCAACCGGCGATGGGTGATCGCACCCCCAAACCGCGATTCGGGGAACAAATCCCGGATAAATATATCTTAGTCATAGACGGTGGGTCCGCTGAACCCCCCTACTCTCCCGAGAGGGGGCGCTTACACCCGGCAAAATCCATCACAGTGGTGGAGAATGTGGGTACCGATGCTGTTGTGACCCACAGAGGTTAAACGTCCGTGCATCTGGCGAGCTTTCCAGACGACAGATGGAAGCAGCCCAGAGGATATCATGGAGCTGAGACAATTGCTGGAGTGGTTTGGAGAAACCCAGGGGCGGCAGCAGCAGTCCCAGCAGGAACAACAGGCCCAACTGATTCAGCAGTTGGCCACGCAGTTCCAGGAACACCAGTGGCAATTGGTGCGGGAATTAGCGGCACAGCAAGATCAATGGCGCCAGACAGTGGAGAAGAAGCTGGAGACACCTGTCAGTGCGCCCCCGGGACACGGGGATGGACCGGGACTACCCTTACGCCTTACCAAGCTGGGACCCCAAGACGACCTGGAGGCTTTCCTCACGACGTTCGAGCGGGTGGCTATGGCAGCCCACTGGCCTCCGGAGCAATGGCCCACTTTGTTGGCACCATATTTGAGCGGGCCCGCCCAGCTGGCCTATTGTAGTCTATCGGTCAGTGACTCCTTAAATTACCACGAAGTAAGGGAGGTGATACTAGACCAGCTGGGGCACTCCCCGGAGACCTGCCGGCAGAGGTTCCGTCAGGAGTCGTTTAAGGCAGGGGACCGGCCTCGAGCGGTAGCCCAGCGCCTCTGGGAATGGGCCACCAGATGGCTAGAGCCCGAACACAAGACAGGCGCACAGGTAATGGAGATGGTCGTGATGGAACAATTCATACATGTCCTCCCGCGTGAAGGTCAAAGATGGGCATGAAGAAACCAGCCCACAACGCTTAACGAGGCAGTAAACCTGATGGAGGCCCACCTCATGGCCGAGATGGAGGAAGGAGGCAGTAGGCGAGAGACACTGCCAGGCCCAAAGGTAGGGGGGCCGAGGCCCCAAAGTAAACCCACGGGGAGGGGCCAACCCCAAGGGACCCGTCGCGGGCGGGACAATATCCCCCAGCTGGCACCGGTATGGCCCGCCAAGACCCTGGAAAGGGTAGAAGGGGACGAGCCACAGGACTGAACCCAAAGGGAGGTGAGGCCAGGCCTCCTGGGGGCCCTGCTACCAGTGCGGCCAAGAGGTGCATTTCAAATGGGATTGCCCGCTCATGAACTGTACTGTGAGTCAGGATGAGCAGGTCGGCCCCGACACCGCCCCCTGGTCAGGGAAGGAGCGGGTCATCACTGAGATGAAGGTAGAAGGCCAATGGACCAAGGCCCTGGTGGACTTGGGCTCAACAGTGACGCTTGTGCAGGCCGACCTAATACCCCGAGGGCAGCCAGAAGGAGAACCAGTATGGATGAGGTGCGTCCACGGGGACGTGAGAGCCTACCCGACGGTCTGGGTCCAGATAGCAGGGGGCGGACAGGATCGGGTCTGGAGAGTAGGGAAGGCGACAAACCTGCCCTACCCCCTGTTAATCGGACGAGACTGGCTGGGGTTCAGACAGTTATTGTGGAGCCAAGGCCGTCAGGATGCGAAAAAGGGAGCCTCAGCAAGCGCCGAGGGAGACACAACGGAAAGGCCCAGAAGGGGAGCGGCCTGTTTAGAGGTGGAATCGGCCCCGGACTTCGTGACGGAACAGAGACAGGATCCCACGCTCCAGAATGCATGGGACCAGGCGATCGTGCCCGAAGAGCCGGAGGGGACCCAGGACCGCCAAATCCAAGGACCCCATTTCCAGGTACTGAATGACCACTTATATCGGATAACCAGAGAGAAGGGGAGGGAGAACTGAAGCAGTTAGTGGTCCCCACGTGGTTCTGTCAGGAAATACTAGAACTCGGGCACGCAAACCCTTGGGCGGGACATTTGGGGCGGGAAAAAACGTTAGCCAGAGTGTTGCAAAGGTTCTACTGGCCAGGGGTCTTCCGAGCCATACAGGACTTTTGCGAGTCATGCCCCGAGTGCCAAAAGACCGCTCCGGCCGGAGTACCGAAGGCACCTTTGGTGCCACTGCCAATAGTCACAGTGCCATTTGAACGAGTGGCCATGGACCTGGTGGGGCCCCTAGAGCCCTCCGGGCAGGGACACCGGTATATAATGGTGGTGTTAGACTATGCCACCCGCTATCCCGAGGCTGTCCCCCTGAGGAACGCCAGGGCCCCCACCTTAGCCCGAGAGCTGATGAAAATCTTCGCGAGGGTGGGGTTGCTCCAAGAGATTCTAACTGACCAAGGCCCGAATGTTACCTCCCGGGTCATGAGGGAATTGTGCCGGATGCTGAAAATTAAGCAGTTGCAGACCTCAGTGTACCACCTGCAAACCGATGGGTTGGTCGAACGATTCAACCAGACGCTAAAAGGCATGTTCAGGAGGTTTGTGCAGGATGACCCCCGGGGTTGGGACCAAATGCTTCCAGGCCTTCTGTTTGCAGTACGAGAGGTCCCCCAGTCATCGACGGGCTTTTCCCCCTTCGAATTGCTGTACGGACGACGCCCTCGAGGAATCTTAGACCTACTACAGGAAGGATGGAAGAGTCAATCCACGACAGGACGGGGGACCGTCCAGTACATTACACAACTGCACGAGAAGCTAAGCTGTCTGGGGGAATACGCATGCTTGAATCTAGAGGAAAGCCAGAGGCAACAAGTACGGCATTATAACACCAATGCGCGTCAACGAGAGTTCCAACCGGGAGACTGGGTGATGCTCCTGTTGCCCACAAAAGAGTCCAAACTACTGGCCCAATGGCAGGGCCCCTTCGAGGTGGTTAAGAAGATAGGCAAGGTAGACTATGAAGTGAAGATGTCAGGCCATCGACGAGGCACACAGGTTTTCCATGTTAACTTGTTAAAGAGGTGGATCCCTCGGGAGACCCTAATGATCGCACCTCCGTCAGGGGGGGATGACCTCGGGCCGTGGGGCGGGGACGGAGAGGAAAGGCCGATGGGTCCTCCTAGACCCGGACCTGACGTTCCGGCAACAAGAACAGCTGCGGGGTGTCCTCCAGTGACACTGGGAGACCCTGACGACCCAGCCCGGGTGTACGACCTAGGGGTGCACCGAATAATCATGGAAAATGGCAAGACCGTGCGGGAACCACTGTGGCTGCTGCCTCGGAAAATGTGGGACACCGTACAAAAAGAGATCCAGCTGATGCGGCACTGGGGGGGTGATAGAGGAATCGAACAGTGAATGACGAAGCCCAATTGTCCTAGTGCCGAAACCGGATGGGTCAACCCAATTTTGCATCGACTTCCGGAGAGTCAACTCGATATCACGCTTTGACACGTACCCAATGCCAAGGGTGGATGAGCTTCTGGAACAGCTAGGACAGGCCATCTACATATCAATCCTAGACCTCTCGAAAGGATACTGGCAGATACCACTGGACCCGGAGGCCAGGGAAAAGACCGCTTTCTCGACCCCATTCGGCCTGTTCCACTTCATGACCATGCCCTTCGGCCTTCACGGGGCTGCCGCCACCTTCCAGCGGATAATGGATCGATTACTGACACCCCACCATGAGTATTCGGCTGCATATATAGATGACATCATTATCTACAGTCAGACGTGGGAGGATCACCTGGGGCACATAGAGGAGGTACTCACCTCTCTCGGTAAGGCAGGCCTTACGGCCAATCCAAAAAAGTGCCACTTTGCGCGAAGGGAGGTTTCCTACTTAGGATATACTGTCGGGAGGGGGAAACTGAGGCTGATCTACAGTAAGGTACAGGCGCTACGGGACTATCCGACCCCGACCACAAAAAAACAAATATGGCAGTTCCTGGGACTCGCAGGCTATTATAGGAGGTTTGTGCCGCAGTTGGCCGCGCTGGCGGCACCCCTAATCGAGCTCATAAAGAACACCAAGCCAACGAGGGTGTGATGGAATCCGCAGGCCGAACAAGCCTTCCGGGCATTAAAAGAAAAACTATCGGCAACCCCCGTACTGACTCAACCTAATTTCGATAGACCCTTTCTCCTATATACAGATGCCTCCGATGTGGGACTAGGCGCAGTACTGGCATAAGAACACCAGGGAGAGGAACACCCCATCCTGTATCTCAGCCAGAAGCTCCTCCCCCGAGAGCGAAGCTACGCTGCCATAGAGAAAGAAGCTCTAGCGGTGAAGTGGGCGATAGACGTGCTGAGATATTACTTATGGGGTAATAAATTCAAATTAATAACTGACCATGCCCCCTTAGTGTGGTTGAATTCAATGAAAGATATGAACGCCCACATTATGCGGTGGTATCTTGCACTCCAACCATATTGGTTTGAAGTGGTGCACCGGCCTGGGGCCTCCCATCAAAACGCAGACTTCTTCTTGCGAATAGGGGAGCAAGAGCCAACCCCGAAGGAGCCCCTCCAAAGGTGGGAGGTATGTGACGGACCCAGCGGGGTCCGCACTGATCCAGGGAGGGAGACCGCCCCCTCCTCAGGCCAGGGAGGGCAGGCCGGCAGAGCGAGCAGCCGGAGTAGCCCCGGCCGGGCTGAGATCCAGCGCGGGGGAACGTGCACAACCCTGCGGCGAGAGAGGTGGGGCCAGACACGGCAGCGGCAGGCAGACCGGGCGCCTGAGAAGCGTTTCGGCTGCCCGGGGCCGGGCGGGGCAGGGGGCGGAGCTCCGGATCCCAGCTGTTACGTGATGGTGCGTGAGGACGCCGGGGGGGGTGCGGGGCTGGCCCGCATAGAGTCTCTCCCCGGGCCACTTGAAAAGTGGCAGGGTGAGACGGCTAGCGGCGGCTCAGGGAGGAGCCACCGCCACCCCCCCAAAAGGACGAGCATCCCGCCCCGCTGTAGGGGAAGAAGAGCAACGCCGGAGCCCCCAGGACACCGGCCGGACGGGGCCGACGGCTCGGGCGTGGTAAGTGTCCTGGGCGGATACCCCAGTGCACCGGCGGAGGGCGGACAGTGGAAGAAGCCCGGGGCAGAGCACTTTTGGCGCCCGTGGGCAGGCGAGTTTTGGGGATCAACCCCGCCTGTCGTGGAGGGAGCACGCTAGTTTCCCCCACTTAGGGTATCGGGCTGGGATCCGGTGAAGAGGGCGGGCCCGGGTCCCCCACACCCCCCTTTTTTTTCCGCAGTCCCAACCTACCCGACTTCCCCTGGGGTCGGAAGCCCCTGGGAGTTGGGCGACCTCAAACTTTATCCGAACGCTTGCTACCTGCCCGGGAAGGGCCTGAAGAGACAGGACCCCGGGACCCTTACCAGGGGCGGGGCAGTGGGTCCGCCGAACCCCATCGCCCAACCGGCGATGGGTGATCGCACCCCCGAACCGCGATCCGGGGAACAAGATCCCGGATAAATATATCTTAGTCATAGACGGTGGGTCCGCTGAACCCCCCTACTCTCCCGAGAGGGGGCGCTAGCACCCGGCAAAATCCGTCACAACCTACAATTGAAAATGGTCCCACACAGAAGATGCACAACATCTGCAAACTCTAAAACTTCTTGAAACGTCGGAATAAGCAGAACAAACACAGAGTACTTCATCAGTGATCTACAACCTATCCTGGACAATGATCCCTCACTTTCACAGGCCTTGGGAGGCAGGCCAGTCCTCGCCCCCAGACAACCCGCCAACCTGAAGCAAATTCTCACCAGCAACTATACACCGCACCACAGTAACTCTAACTCAAGAACCAATCCATGCAACAAATCTCGGTGCCAACTCTGCCCTCATATCTACACCAGTGACACCATCACAGGACCTAACCAGATCAGCCACACCATCACTGGTTCATTCACCTGCACATCTACCAATATAATATACGCCATCATGTGCCAGCAATGCCCCTCTGCTATATATGTTGGCCAAACTGTACAGTCCCTACGTAAAAGAATAAATGGACACAAATCAGATATTAGGAATGGCAATATACAAAAACCTGTAGGAGAACACTTCAATCTCCCCGGATACACAGACGCATGATTTAAAGGCAGCCATCCTGCAGCAAAAAAACTTCAAGAGCAGACTTCAAAGAGAAACTGCTGAGCTACAGTTCATCTGCAAATTTGACATCATCGGTTTAGGATTAAACAAAGACTGTGAATGGTTAGCGAAATACAAAAGCAGTTTATCCTCTCTTGGTGTTCACACCTCCACATCAGCTGCTAGAAGTGGGCCTCACCCTCCCTGACTGAATTAACCTCGTTATCTCTAGCCTTATTCTGGCCTGCATATTTATACCTGACTCTGGAAATTTCCACTACATGCATCTGGCGAAGTGGGTCTTTGCCCACGAAAGCTTACGCTCCAACACTTCTGTTAGTCTATAAGGTGCCACAGGACTCCTTGTCGCTTTTGCAGATCCAGACTAACACGGCTACCCCTCTGATACAGAGTACTTGTCATCTTATATTAGATGAACAGAGACATCCATCCTTTGTGTGGATACAGGCTGCATAAAGACAAGGACACTTGAGTTTCTGAGCATGTTCTAATATTACAGTCCTTGAGGGAAAGTGTGTGTGGTTTGCCTATGAGTATTTCCAACAGCATCTTCCTCTCTAAAATTCTTACTGCAGCTTTCCCCCGTACCTTTCATAATGCAATAGTCAAAGGTTTTGTTTTTCTCTGTTCATAGTTGTTCCTAGCAACAGCCAGTTCTCATTACTATTATTTTTTTAAATGACTAGATTACAAGATATATGTTAAGTATCAGAGGAGTAGCCGTGTAAGTCTGAATCTGCAAAAGCGGCGAGGAGTCCTGTGGCACCTTATAGACTAACTGAAGTGTTGGAGCATAAGCTTTCACGGGCAAAGACCCACTTCATCAGATGCTTGGTCATTCTCTTCGGTCCATCCCCTCCGGGGCACCTGGTGTTGGCCGCTGTCGGCAGACAGGCTACTGAGCTAGATGGACCTTTGGTCTGACCCAGTACGGCCATTCTTATGTTCTTATGTTCTAAGCTCAGGGTCGGGGGTCTCACTGGACCAACTTGATTTTCATGCAAACCTGCTCCTGGGTTCGCATGTGGCCTTTGTTGGCCAGGCTGGCAGCTATCCTGCCCTAGATGGCCGCATTCCTGTGCCTAGTGCGGAGATTGTGGACGTTGGAGGCCTCCCCCCAAACCTTGATGAGGTCCACGATCTCTGCACTAGACCAGGCGGGCGCCCGCCTCTTGCAGCCCCGGGCAGGCTCCTGGGAGCCACCAACCTGGTCCTGGGAAGAGGGGGAGGGCTGGGTGGCAGCGGGTGGCTGGCTCATGCCGTGCCAGGTGCAGGGTCTGCTGGCTGGGTGCTGGCAGGCTTGCACCTGCCACGGGCACCGTAGCCAGACCGTGGCCCTTTAAGGGCTCCGGGGCTGGGAGGGGGGCAGAAGAGTTTCCCTGGCTTGGCCCAGAGTGGCCACCAGGGCAAGCTGGGAAGGGTTAGCCTCCAACTAGTTCGAATTAAGTGGCTACACAGCCCTTAATTCGAACTACTTAATTCGAACTAGGCGTTAGTCCTCGTAGAATGAGGTTTACCTAGTTCGAATTAAGTGCTCCGCTAGTTCGAATTAAGTTCGAACTAGCGGTTTGCGTGTGTAGCGCCTATGAAAGTTAATTCGAACTAACGGCTGTTAGTTCGAATTAACTTTGTAGTGTAGACATACCCTTGCTGAACAAGGATTAGTGGATTATACAAAAGCTGGATTTCCTGAGTTTGACACTTCTCATGTTACTCTGCCATCTCTCTATAGAACGGTATTGCATAAAATAAAATATTTTTTTAAGTATATTTCTGTGGACCAGCTGATATCTTCCTAAGTCAGGCTATGTCTACACTACACTGATCTATCAAATAAGGTGCACAAATTGTGCTCTGCAATTTGCGTACCTTTTTCCGATATTCCTAAATTTGACCCATCTACACTGGGACAAATTTCAGAAAAGCCTTCTCTTTCAGAAGAGTCCTTCTTCCTTGTGGAAGGAGGAAGACAGGGCTTCTGAAAGAGTGCATCTCGTCTTCCACAAAAAAAAGCGGAAGAACAGACGCATTCCCTGGACGCAGCAGTTTCCAGTATCCCAGAAAAACCCCGTAGTGTAGACATAGCCTCAGCTGGCTGTGCCCAATTTACCTTTGTTTTAAATGAGCAGGAGAAATGTATTACCAAAAAGAGCATCAAGTTTGATTTTAATACGACAATGAATGGTGTGATTTACTGATTTAAGATGCATGCTTTCAAAATGCTTGATCAAATGTTCCCTGAGCTCTAAGATCCAACAGCTCACTTTTCTAACTCCATAATGGAGTCCCTTATTGTTTTCTGTTGTATAAAAGTAAATTCAAGGATGGTTATCACATGGACTGCAGTATTATCACTAAAGAAATAACCCACCTAAAAGCCCATCTGAATGACAGGCCCTTTCACTGCAATGTTTCTTGGGATTTGTAGTGTTACATTGATGAGATGTGTGAATGTTTTATCAGCTGAATCTCCAGATCAATGAGGCATCCATAAATTTCAGAATATGAATAAGATTAGAAAATATAATACATTCTGCAATTTTCTATCCACAAGTGATTGCATAAGTGATTTCTAGGCTGGTAAAGTGGGGACCTAACAGTGTCCAGTCAATCTACTGACCAGAAATTCGATGTCCCACTTATTTTAAGTAGGGGAGATGGGGAGGCATTGGGTCATCACACATGCCAGGCCCTAATCAGCTAGGGCCACCTACCTGCAACGTGTGTCTGCAGCTTCCAGCCCTGGCTCTGCAGACCAGTCCCTCCTGATACGGGTGGGGAGTGGGAGGAGAAGAGAAGCAGCAAGCCACTAGGGAGAGGGCGAAAGAGAAGTAGATAGGGTGTGGGCCTCGGGGGGAAGAGGTGGGGCAGAAACTCGGGAGAAGAGGTGAGACAGGGGAAGTTCCAGTGCTCCTGCTGGAGTGTACAGTTTTCAAATATTACTAATTACAGAAGTTCACGTGTGAAGAGGTTCTTACATCAATTGAATACAGTATATATACAGAGAAGTTTGTAGGAAAAATCTGACCCAAATCTCCACTCACTCACAACAGCCTACGTAAATTATTCTTATCTGCGTCGTTTTAACTACCCAATCTTCAGATACTTACTGATTCCCGCTAGCTCCCTGTCTCCCACCTCCCTTTCTTGTTTTCCGCTTGCCCCTCCTCTTCCCCTCTCCTATTTATTTTGGGTGTGCACATCCTAAACTCATAACTACCGTCATCTGAAGAAGTGGGCAGTGCCCATGAAAGCTCATGATACCAACTACATGTTTTGTTCGTCTATAAAGTACTACCAGACCATGTGTTGTTTTTTTTCTGTAACAGACTAACTCGGCTACCCCCTGAAGCTACATAAATTATGTTAATGCTATTGCATAGGTGTAACCGTCTGAGAGCAGAATCCATCTATAAGATAGAAATGCAGGCAGAGAGCCACATTCTGTCCCGCTGTTTCCTCTGAAACTTTCACTGAAGTCGAAAGGGTTGTATTGGGTAAAAATCAGGACAGAATTTGTCCCAATTGAATAGAATGATATTTATGCTGTCTTTCCAGTGAAATGATGAATATTTACAATGTGAGTAGTAACTAGTGGATGTGCTTTCAGGCAATAGGGATGCTCCAAATAAGGAAGAGGAAATGTTTACCCAAATGCTTCAAAATCACTCTCATTTATGGTGCCTAGTGACCTAACAAACAACAGATTACTGGTAACTATATTGGTCAGCACTTATTAGAAATTCCTAGTATACAAAGAACAGAGATAAAATTCATCTGATTACAAAATGGAAATTGGAAACTGGTTGTCACCATTTCTGGGAATTGTGCCTCTGAGCTCTAAGATCCCACAGACCCTGTTTCCATTGTGGTCTGCTCAGGGGAGGCTCTCTTGGGTTTTATGCTTGTATTTGTCTCCTCTCTCAACAGGGATACATGTCCTCTCCCTCCAAACCAGAATTTTAGTCTGCAGCCTCCTGAAATTCATTATAATTATCCCAGAAGCGTAGCTCAGCACCTATGGTTTTGCTCTCTCGTTTTCTATCTCAACGGCAAAAACAGTTTTATCAGACACCAGACAGTCTTACACAGGGCACAGTACATTTATTTAGGACAAGACGGTTATAGAGAAAACACCACAAAATATGATTTCAGTGCATCCTTAAGCTTACTCGAGGTCCCGACCTGTCCTATAAAGACCCTGACAGGTTCCAGTCTTTTAAACTCTGCTTGTAGGTTCTTGTGAGTTTGTTGGACTATAGGGAGTCCCCACATCAACCCCCAATGAGTTCACACCAGCCTTTTATACCACAAGCTCATCGTCTTCTGGGCCTCTTGAATCCAGCCTGGACCAGCATAGACAAATTATTGCAGGCAGCACTACCTCTCTGCAGTTGTTTTCCTATTCCAGGATCTTCAGTGATTATCCCTCCCTGATTTTAGTTTGTGGAGGGAATTTAGTAACCCTCCATAATTATCCTTCCTGCAATCCTTTGCTCATAGAGATAACCTTATAATAGTCTCAATATATGCCTGTATTCATCATATCTGTCACACTGATATTTTGTGTTTGCTGGTTGCAAGTGTAAGCAGGGGCTGAACTGCTGCTTGCTATCAGCCAGCTAAAAGGAGAGAGCTGCCCTGGGCATGGGTGTGCCCACTCCAATTGTTTAGCTCTGCAAGATAGTTAACTGTTAATATGTAAATACAGCTCATGCCAGGAGGGGGAAGGAATCCGAGGTGTGGCTATGTAAATCCAATTCAGCCAGGGCTGATGGAGGATCAGTGTTGGAATGGAATGTGGTGTATTGTAAATAATTTGGGGCTGTTGTGGGGGTAACAAAACATGCTACCCCTAAATGTGGGAACTGTAAAACATGACACCAGTGCTTGCAGGAGAGACACCATCATTGTTAAGAGGTGTCCGAGGAACAAGCCTCCCCCCTTCCAGACTTGAGTGAACTGAGCTGGGGGGGGAAGGGCTAAAGGGCCTGAGTCAGCCTGCTTCACACCTGCCAGGTGTGAGCTATAATACTAGCCCAACCTGCCCCTTTCCCCTTTTGTTTTAAGGACAGACCTAAAGCAGACTCCATGGCTATGTCTGCACTGGCGGCTTCTTGCGCAAGAACATCTTGTGCAAGGGTTCTTGTGAAAGAAGTCTTGTGCAAGAAAACATCCACACTGCTATGTGTGAGCTGTGCTTTTGCGCAAGAGCACCCATGGCAGTGTGGATGCTCTCTTGTGCAAAAAAGCTCCGATGGCCATTTTAGCCATAGGGCTTTCTTGCGCAAGAAACCCCTGCCGAGCATCCACACTGCCCTCTTGCACAAGAACCCCTGCGCAAGAGGGCTTACACCTGTTAAAAAAGAGCATAGCTCTTGCGCAAGAAGCCCTCTCTTACCACGCCGTACTGTAAATCTTCTTCCGCAAGAGAGGGTGGGCAGTGTGGACGCTCTGCGGATTCTTGCGCAAGAACTGCCGTTCTTGTGCAAGAACCTGCCAGTGTAGACATAGCCCATGAGCAGTCTTTTTGCTAGTCCAGTGGAAGCTGGAATCCTTTGCCACTCTAGGGGGTAGCTAAAGAGTTGAAATCACTAAGAGCTGAAATCACTGGTTTGGCTGGGAGCCAGACCCATTGCAGCCAGCGAAGTGACAGGCGGCCGGTAGGAGCGGTGGCAGCCAGCAGAGTGGCTGGTGGGAACGACTGGCAGGGGGCCGGTAGGAGCGGTGGCAGGCGACCAGCAGTGTGGCGCGGCTGGTAGGAGCGGTGGCAGGCGACCAGCGGCGCGGCGTGGCTGGTAGGGATGGCGGCAGGTGACCAGCGGAGTGGCGGCAGGCGACCAGCGGAGCGTCCGGTGGAGTGGAACGAGACAGCTGGTGGAGCGTGGTGGAGTGTCTTGCATTAAAGACTGCAGCAGAACTCTACGGAGAGGTGGGGCTGTCGGTCTTGGACCACATAAGGTGCCCCTATCTATCCCCCCGCCCCCATTTCCACCCAGGTTGGGAGGTAAAACCCTGCAGGTGAACTTTTGGACTCTGGGCGACACTGACCAGGGACAGAGACTTTTGGGGTGTCGGACTTTGGGACTTCAGGTGATTCTTGGCTGGGGAGGTGGGGGCTTAGCTCATGTTTGGGCTATGAACTCTGTTTGTGGTATTTTCCCAAGTTAATGACATATGACTTCTCTCTCTGTTTCATTAAATATTTCTTTCCTACACTCAGACTCTGTGCTTGCGAGTGGGGAAGCATTGCCTCTCAGAGGCGCCCAGAGGTGTGTGAATTTCTCAGGTTACTGGGTGGGGGCTCAAGCCGGTTCTGTGTGAGATGGACCCCTAGATATTGAACCTGGCCCTGGTTGCTGCCGGGCCTACCCAGCAGAAGGGTTACACAAGGTAAAATTGAAATACATTCTGTGCTGATATGTGTTCCCCATAAGCTACACAGCCATGCGGCCAAGCAGTTTCCCATTAAGCCCTGCACAGGGGCTTAGGGCTGCAGCAGGGAATGTGATCTCTCCCTAACCCCAGGTGGCAGAGGGAACCACTCCCTCAAGCCCTAGCACAGAGCTGCTGCAGCTAGGGGAAAGTGGTCTCTCCTCGCCATCTCCAGCAGGGAGCCCCTCCAGGTAAAGCTTGAGCCCCAACTCCCTGTTCCACCTTGAGATCCCCCAGCCCTGAACACGCACCTGAACCCTGAGCCCTTATTCTCAGCCCCACCCCAAAGCCCACACCCCATCCACAGCCTGTACCCCTTCCTGTACCCCAACCCCCAGCTCAGAGCCTGTACTTCCTCCTGCCCTCCAACCCTCAGCCCAGTGCTTGTACCCCCTTCTGTACGCCAACCCCCAGCCCGAGCCCCCACAAATCCTGCACCCCCAGCCAGAGCCCTTGCTCCCCAAGTCTCTGTCCCAGTCCTGAGGCCTCAACCCTAGCCCCACCCAAGGGCCCGCACCCCCAGCCAGAGCCCATACACTCCTACATCCCAGCCCTCTGCCCCAGCCCTGAGATTGCTCCCACATTCAGAACCCCTTGGTACCACTCCCGTGGGCCACTTCGAGAAACACTGATATATAGTGTAAATGCAGCCCAAATGCAGCCCACAAAACAAACAATGAGCTGCATATGCAGCTCACAACGGTAAACTGGTTGAGAACCACTGCTCTAGCCTCTCTGTTTGCAACCAATCTCCAGGAAAATGCTAATGCCAGAAAGCTGAGCTTCTACTCAGGTCTTCAGGGGGTAGCCGAGTTAGTCTGTACAGGATAAACTTAAAAAACAGCAAATGGTCTGGTAGCACTTTATAGACTATCAAAACATGTAGATGGTATCATGAGCTTTCACGGGCACAGCCCACTTCTTCAGATGACTGGAGTTTTTGAGTTTAGGATCTGCACCCAAAGTATAGATATGTCCAATTCCACAAATGCCATGCTATTCAGGAACCAGTTGAGATGGCATAATGATACGTAATATGGATTTTTCATTTGTGAATGAAAGTTAGGTGATGACAGGCTTTTATGGCACCTGAGGACTGCAGGAGAGTCTCTAGGTGCTCACCTCCTTTTCCTCCCACCTTGGACAAAGATTTGTTCCAGTGGTAATAACTACGTTTAGGAAACTACAGGAACCATTCTTCAAGAACATTCTGCGCCTCAAAATAGGAAAGAACGGGTGTTGTGGAAACAAGGCCAAGATACAACAACCATCCTACAAATGGCTCACAGAGTGGGCTGTTGCACCATCTGAAGGATACACAGACTCCTGTAGGTACAGATACTGTACTTCTCTGAGAAAGTATTCAAGAATTTGTAAATTAAAGAAAATGTGCAACACAAACCAAATGGAGCCAAACTGTGATCAGCTTAAAATGCCAGGTCCCACTAACGTCAGGTACCACAACTGGGCACAAAGCAGATAACTAATACATAAATAAATATTAATAATAATGACTCATTAAATTAAGGATAGTCTGTATACTATCAATACTTCAGACTCCAGTATGGGATATCATAATTCATATTATGCAGCATGTCTCTGAACAAGGTTGTTAGAATAAATCCCATGCATTCAATGCAAAGTAAACATAATTTGTTGGCCATGGAGGCACAGTCACTTCCCATGTTGCTTGTGCAGTTTGACACCGTCCCCAATATGGACCAGTGGTAAATGCCACCACGTGTCCCAAAGACGACTATAGAGAGCTCAAAGGAAGGGCAGTATCACCATCATTAATTGTTATTGTTTATTTATAAGATAATTGTTATGTGCTTGTGATTTCCTTATTCATATACAAGGCTTGCTTCATTTCGATGGAACTAAAAATGTAAGTAATCACATAACTGGGTACTAATAATTGTATAATAATTTGTTTTGCAGTTCTCACATTTCTAAATTTCTTACCTTTAATCTAAAAACTGTTTTTCAGATAAATTGTATTTAATAGGAATTCTGGTCTCACATGTTGCAAACTACAATATTTCCCTATGTAATATCTGAAAAAGGAAAAATTGTGTTAATTATGAGATAGCAGTTGGCAAATGTTCACTTTTTTAAGATATGCTCACTGATTTTCTATACCTGTCCTTACATTCAAAAGTGGAATGTTTTTATTCCTACTACACTTTCAATTGTAAATTAAATACACAAACAAACCCCTTTTAGATATAGATTAAATACCCAAACCTAGATAATACAAACATTATAATATTGTAAAGCAATGGAGCAGTTTCGTTTCCATTAACAATTCCATTTAAATTTACTTACAACTTACATATTCATAGACTATGATCTAATTTGCCAATGTGGAATATTACTTGAACTTACAGACAGAACATAGATGCTTATATAAAAACAAAACAACAAACAGTATAAATGGTGCAATATTGTGCATATAGATGTACTCCATAGCTGTTATGAGGTTCTTTACAAAATAACAGACAAACTGACATTTTCCACATTACGTACACACACAGGCTCTAAATGGTAATAGAGATGTAGCCGTGTTAGTCTAGTCTAGCTGAAACAAAAAACAGGACTATGTAGCACTTTAAAGACTAACAAGATGGTTTATTAGGTGATGAGCTTTCGTGGGCCAGACCCACTTCCTCAGATCAAATTGTGGAAGAAAATAGGCATGACCATATATACCAAAGGGATACAATCAAAAAAAGTGAACACACATAAAAAAGGACAAATCAAATTTCAGAACAGAGGGGGGATAAGGGGGGGGGAGGTAAATGTCTGTGAGCTAATGATATTAGAGGTGATAATTGGGGTGATAATTCTAAATGAAACTCGTTATTCACTAAAAAATCCCAAATCAAAGTGAAAATAACACTAAGATTTTCATGAACAAATTATTGAAATCGCAAACAGATAAAATAGATGTACAAAAAGATGCCTCTACCCTGCAAGGTTAAAACTGGCAATTGCATGGCAAACTGGGCATGAAATGGCACTGGCACATACTCTAATATTTCCAATGAGTGATGCCTAAGAGCAAACACTCCCTGCATTGGAGCAGGAATGTACTTGTCTGGGATGCTTGGAAGAGACCAGTGGACCCATGTGGCCAATTTCTTCCTCTCCAGTATAGTACAGGTTGAAACTCTCTTAACCTGGACTCTCTGGTTCAGCAACATGCGTAGTCCAGAAGGACTACGGATGTTCCAGGACTGGAGAGTCCCAGTGTAGGGCTAGCCCCTGGGAGCCCTGCAGGCTGGCAGGGCAGTGGGGCTTCCCAGCAGGGCAGCGGGAGCCTCAGGCATGGCGGCAGGGCTGCCTGGAGTGGCAGCAGGACCCAGGCTCTGCAGCAGGGCCCCGGCACGCAGAGGCAGTGGGGCTGCACAGCGTGGCACTGAGAGCCCGGTGTGCGAAGGCAGCAGGGCTGCTGGGTGCTGTAGAAGGTGTGCGCACAGGAAGCAGGGCTTCCTGGCATGGCAGCAGGAGCCTGGGGAGCAGAGGCAGCACGGCTGCCCAACACAAAAGCAGCAGGAGCTGGGCACGGCAGCAGGCACTTGGTGTGCAGAGGTGGCAGGACTGCCCCGTAGGGCAGCAAGGGTTGATAGGGCAGCAGGGCCAGTGAGCAGGGGGAGCCAGCTGGGAGGGCAGCAGTTGGGCCAGGACTATAGGGGACTGGCAGCAGGGGGTCAGAAATCACCACCCCTGGTCCAGCAAAATCCCTCATCCAGGACCAGTCAGGTCCAAAGGGTGCCGGACCAGGGAGGTCCAACCTGTATCTATAACCAAAAATGGCTAGACTTCATGCAGGGGTGAAACAGGCTTGTGGGGGATCAGCAAGCTGGTATATTTTTTTTTTCTAGAATCTGCCATCTTGGGCTCCAGAATCTAAGCTTTCATTTTTTAGAAAGACAAGAATACTAAAAATGTTAGACCAGTGCACCTGTATCTTCTACTACCCCACATTACCACATGCCCCAAAAGAACATGAAATTTTCATTAAACTACGCCTGAATTCAATGATAAAAAGGTTGATCATTTTAAAAGTAGAACAGATAAAAATATTGCTGCTAAATAGACACTTGGAAAAAAAGGCTGATCACATTAGTTATTCTCAGAAAAAATACTATTTCTGCAAGGCTTATGGCTTTGGCACTAGCTGCAATTAAATACAGGTTGACAGTCCATAGTCCAGCAATACCCCTGGTCCGGCATCATCAGGGTGATACTGTGGGGCCAAGAGCATTGCCAGACTAGGGCAGGCAGAGCACGGAGTCCCAAGCTTCAGGGGCCACTGGTGAGAGTCCCTCCGGGTAGAGTGAGGAGTCCCCCCTTCCCAGGCAGCAGCAGAGCCACAGAGCAAAAGCAGAGTCCTGGGTGGTGGCAGAGCCATGAGGGAAGGGCGAAGCGGTGTCTCCCCCTCCCAAAAGGAGAGCAGATCCTCAGGTGGCAATGGGGCAGCCAAGAGGAAAAGTGAAGTCCCCGGTGCATTGACCTCCCCAGGTGCAGCAAATTCCCTGGTCCAAGACCAGACAGGTCCTGAGGATGCCAGACCAGGGAGATGTATGTGTAGCATATTTCACTCCTGATGTTAAAAAGAATCTGTAAATTTGAATGTTAATTAATCTTACAGTATCTTTAATTTATCTGACAGCCAACTGTAAAAGTGAGGAAACCCTAATACAGGAGAGAGAGATCCTGCAGTGACTGGAGAAGAAAACAAACAAGCAAGGAAAATGGCAGAGCTACTTCCCACCTTAAACAATGATGATTACATCTAGTATGTAACAACAGACAAAAATGTGCAGGAATAACTTATTCAATCCCTTACACAAATAAAATAGATACTGAACACCAGAATGTGGGTTACCAGATCAGACGTAAGACGGTCCATTCAGAGTCAGCCCCCTCCTCTATCCCTATATTGACTGGGTACACGTCACTTCAGGACAGGATGAAGAGATAAAATGTCTTGATACTTTAAATGACTGCTTCTTGGAGCAGTTGGCTCTGGAACTCACAAGGGGAGAGGAAATTCTTGATTTAGTCCTAAGTGGAGCGCAGGATCTGGTCCAAGAGGTAAATATAACTGGACCACTTGGATATAGTGACCATAATGTAATAAAATGTAACATCCCTGTGGTGGGAAAAACACCTCAGGAGCCCAACGCTGTGGCATTTAATTTCAGAAAGGTGAACTATACAAAAACGAGGAAGTTAGTTAAACAGAAATTAAAAGACACAGTGATAAAAATAAAATCCCTGCAAGCTGCATGGAAACTTTCCAAAAACATCATAATAGAAGCCCAACTTAAGAGTATACCCCAAATTAAAAAACACAGCAAGAAAACCAAAAAAGTGCCAACATGGCTTAACAACCAAATAAAAGAAGCAGTGAGAGATAGAAAGGCTTTGTTTAAAAAATAAAAGTCAAAACCAAGTAAGGAAAATAGAAAGGACCATAAACTTTGTCAAATTAAGTGTAAAAATATAATAAGAAAAGCCAAAAAGGAGTTTGAAGAACAGTTGGCCAAAAACTAAAAACTAATAGCAAAATGTTTTTTAAGTACACCAGAAACAGGAAGCCTGCTAAACAACCAGTGGGGGCCCTTGGACGATCGAGATGCTAACGGAGCACTCAAAGATGATAGGGTCATTGCAGAGAAACTAAATTAATTCTTTGCTTCAGCCTTCAGAGCTGAGGATGTTAGGGAGATTCCCAAACCTGAGCCATTCTTTTTAGAATTAAAAAGATAAATTTGAGGAATTATCCCAGAATGAGATGCCATTAAAGGTGGTTTTGGAACAAATAGATAAACTTAACAGTAACAAGTCACCAGGACAAGATGGCATTCACCCAAGAGCTCTGAATGAAATCAAATGTGAAATTACAGAACTATTAACTGTGGCTTGTAACCTGTCTTTAAATCAGCTTCTGTACTTAATGGCTGGAAGATAGCTAATGTGACGCCAATATTTTAAAAGGCCTCTAGAAGTTATCCTGGTAATTACAGACAGCTAAGTCTAATGTCAGTACTGGGCAAATTAGTTGAAACTAGACACATAGATTAACATAATTTGTTGGGGCTCAACAAACATGTGGACAAGGAGGATCCAGTGGATATAGTGTACTTACATTTCCAGAAAGCCTTTGACAAGATCCCTCATCAAAGGCTCTTGAGGAAGGAAAGTTGTCATGGGATAAGTGGGAAGGCCCTTTCATGAATTGATAACTGGTTAAAAGTCAGGAAACAAAGAGTAGGAATAAATGGTAAGTTTTCAGAATGGGGAGAAGTAACTAGTGGTGTCCCCCAAGGGACTGTCCTGCAACCAATCCTATTCAACTTATTTATAAATGATCTGGAGACAGGGGTAAATAGTGAGGTGGCAAAATTTGCAGATGATACTAAACTGCTCAAGATAGTTAAGCCAAAGCAGACTGTGAAGAGCTTCAAAATGATTTCACAAAACTAAATGATTGGGCAACAAAATGGCAAATGACATTTAATGCTAATAAATGTAAAGTAATGCACATTGGAAAAAATATTCCCAACTATACATACAATATGATGGGAACTAATTTAGCTATAACTTCTCAAGAGAGAGCTCTTGGAGTCATTGTGGAGAGTTTCTCTGCAAACAGCCACTCAGTGTACAGCGGCAGTCAAAAAAGCAGATAGAATGTTAGGAATCATTAAAAAGGGGATAGAGATTAAGACAGAGAGTATCTTATTGCCTCTGTATAAAACCATGGTAGCCCACATCTTGAATACTGTGTACAGATATGGTCACCTCATCCCCCTGGAAACAATTATTTACACTGGGCTTGATAGTAAATAAAAGTAATTTTGTTAAGTACAAACGGTAGGATTTAAGTGGCTGCAAGTGAAAATGGACAGAGCACACTAGATTACAAATTTAAAATAAAAGAAAATTCATAGATATTTCTAGCTTACTAAAACTTACAGCAAACTTACCATAAAGCTGTTTTTATTTTGGTAAAAACCTCCAAGCCAGGGAAGATCTTTTTCTTCCTGAGGTCTCTGGCTATTCCCTTGGGTGTGTCCAGCCAGCCAAAGACAAAGAGTGAAAACTTAGCATCTTAAATAGACTTCCTTTTTGGTGGGAATTCTTTGTTTCCACATTCCTGCCTTCCATGGAAAAGTACCTTGTCAGACCCAACCACTGCTTAGACTTAAAGGACAAAGGAGGCTGTTCTCAAGTCATTAAGTTCATCATCCTATATTGATCCTATATTGGAAACACCCTTGTTGGCTTTCATTTGCACATTTAAAACCATAAACCATTTCATAGACCATATTTCTAACTGTACATACAAGAATGATATATACACCAAAAAAAATATAAAGAACCAGCAGATTGTGACAATAAAATTGACAGGTTACATGAGGTATTTTGTCCAAAGCATTTTCAATTTATGCGTATTTCTATCCTTAAGACAATTTCATAAAGCATGGGGGAGGACGTCACAGTATGTATACAGGAAATGTCCATAGGTGGGCATTAATCAATAACATTGAATAAACTTCCCTAAAATAATGTGGTGTTGTTTTATATTTGTAGGAATAATGCTGCATGCTTCTTGTTTATAATGCTTACCTAAAGTATGTCCATTCATACCTCAAGAACCATTCTAGAGGACATGCGTACATGCTAACAATGGGTTCTGCTTAATAACAACCCAAAGCAATGAAGACCGAAGAATTTTCATTATCTGAGTCAGATGCCCCCAGAAGAAGGTAGATTTTTTGGGGGGTGGGAAAGGGGTTGTTCTAGTTCTGTAGTTTCTGCATTGGTGTGTTGCTCTTCTAAGAGTTCTGACAAGATGCTCCCACCTCATTCCTCTTAGATTTTTATAAAGTACTTCAGATTCTTAAGCCTTTGATCCAGTGCTGTAACTATCTTTAGACATCTCGTATTGCTACCTTTGCATTTTGTCAAACCTGAAGTGAAAGTGTTTAAAATGAACAACATATGCTCGGTCATTATTCAGACTTCTATAGCATGAAATATATGGCAAAATGTGAGTAAAACAAAGCAGGAGAGATGCAATCTTCCCCCAAGGAATTCACTCACAAATTTAACTTACAAATTACTTTTTAATGAGCATCATTAGCATAGTAGCATGTATTCTGGAATGATGGCCAAAAACACAAAGGGACATATGAATGTTTAGCATATCTGGCATGTAAATACCTTGTTTTCACGGCTGGAAGCAGGCTAGTCACAAGGGTGCAGGCACGACCACAGACACACCAAGGAGTGCCACACACAGCACACGGCCATGCCTGCACGTGCGAGGCACCACCCACTCCCATGGGCAGCGCTGCGAGCTGCAGGTATGTGTGCGGACCCCAGGGAGGGCCAGGCTGCTCCCGGTTCCTCTGCCACCCATGGGATCCCACTGTGGCCAGACACTTCCCTTGCCTGCTTGTCCATGGGCCGGGGGGGGGAGGGGCCGGCAGAAGAGAGTGGGCAGCATAGTCCCCTAGTCACCTCGGGGCCCCTGTGAGGCAGGGCCTGCTATGCAGGCCACACATGGCCTTGCTCCTGAGATATCCCCCCTCCTCTGGCCCGAGGACTGTTGGTCGCTGCTCACAGAGGAGGGCATGGCCTCAGGAACAGTGTCTGCATGGATGACATGGATGACCTCTTCCTCTTTGTGTTCTCTACAGCCAGACCAGTGAGACTGAGGGGCGAGACACACCACCTGTGCTAGCTGCCACAGCCTGGGGGACCCGAAGGCATGCCAGGATCCTGGAAGACCTCATGCTCCAGCATGTCAGCATCCTGCGCGACATGCAGCAGACCCTGGTGCAGAAGATACGCAAGGATGCTGAGTGGTGGAACCATGCCTGGGACCAGATCATGCAGCAGTGCGATAGCATGTGTGCTGTCATGAGAGAAATGATGGCACACCTGGCTGCTGTTGCTCCTCCTGCCTAATATCCTCCTGCCCCCCAGCTATGGCCATTCCCCTCCGCCTCCCCACCCCCTGCAATGCCTCTTCTCCTTCCCCAAGCAATGCCCATGCCCCATCCCCCTGCGCCCTGGCCATCACTCACACCGCTCTAGCCCCCCCTCCTGTAGTCCCTGGATCCACCCAACTCCAACTCCGACGAGGTCCCTGCACCTGAGGTGGCACATCTAGCCGCCCTACATACCTCTCTGAGCACCCTCTGACTCCAGGTTATGAGTACCCCTCCCCCTCCAGGTTATGAGCCCTCCCTTCCCCTGCACACCTTTTCTTAATGTATGATAAATACAGACTTTATTTTGTTGGAAACCAAATAGGAATGTTTATTGAGAGGTCAAGGAAGGGGCGGAGGGAGGGGTTGTGGTGGGGAAGGGACAGGGCAGTAAGCCAGAGGCCATGTTGCGGAGGTCCTGGGGAGAGTTAATGGGGTCCTTGAGAGAACCTCTCCCTCAGGGCCTCCCAGATGCGTACCCTAACCTGATGGGCCTGGAGGATGGCAGCTGTCCACAGCTGCTGGAAGGCTTGCCCCTTGAGGCTGGCGTTTGCCCCCCATCCTTCCTCTTCACAATGTTGTGGAGGACACAACATGCTGCGACCACCTCGAGGATGTTGTGTTCCCCCACGTCAAGGTGGGTCAGCAGGCACCTGAACCGGATGTTGTGGCAACTGAAGGCGCACTCAACCTGGTCCTGGCCCAGTTCAGGCGGCCATTAAATTGGTCCCTGTTGGGGTCCAGGTGTCCGGTATAAGGCTTCATAAACCATGGCATTGGAGGTAAGCCGCGTCCCCCATGATGCACAATGGCATCTGCACGTCCCCAATGGCAAATTCACGGCGGGGGAAAATGTGCCTGCCTCCAGCTTTCCGTACAGGCTAGAGTTCTGAAACATGCGGGCATTGTGTGCCCTGCCCGACCACCCGACAAAAATGTCCATGAACTGTCCATGGTGGCCAGCCAGGGCCTTCAGCATCATAGAAAAGTAGCTCTTGCAATTTATGTATTGGGCCGCTCGATGCTCCGGTGCGCGGAGTGGAATATGGGTTCCATCGATGGCTCCACTGCAGTTCAGGAACCCCAAGACAGCAAATCCAGCCACGATGGGGTCCAGGTCTCCCAGGTGGATGACCCTGTGCAGCAGGATGTAATTGATGGCCCTCACTACCTGCAGAAGGAGGCAAACACACAAAACAGAGAATGAGAGAAGGCGTGCCTGAGCCCTTGGGCCCAAAACCCCTCCCCACCCAAACACCCCAGGAGCCACCCCTATAAGGCCACCTGTCCCAGCAGCAGGGCTGTGTGAGGATGGGACCGCAGAACCCCCCCAGGGTTGGGGCTTCCCCCCCACATTCCATCCCCCACACCTCCCAACCCTCCTTTCCCGAGGGTCCCCCTTATCCAGGATCCCCCCCCTCCCTGGTACAGGGACTGCAGCCCGAGAGTGCCTTACCTCCATGAGGAGAGCCACGACGTTGGACTTCCCCACACGAAACTGGTTGCCCACCGACTGGTAGCTGTCTGTTGTGGCAAGCTTCCAGATGGTGATTGCGACCCACTTCTCCATGGGGACGGTGGGCCGCATATCGGTGTTGCATTTCCAGAGGGCGGGGGTAAGCCAGGCACACAGCTCTGAAAAGGTGGCCTTCCGCATGCAGAAGTTTTGGAGACACTGCTGGTCATCCCACTGCTCTGTGACAAGCCGGTCCCACCAGTCTGAACTGGTGTCGAGCCTCCAAAAACACCTCTCCACAGTGGGGTGCGGTTGCCAGGGTGTAGCTCCTGCACCCAGGGAGAGGGTCCCAAGAATGAGCTCGGGGTTGAGCTTGGTCAGGACCAGGATGGCAGCTGACACAAAGTGCTGCAAAAACTGCAGCATGGCCGTGTGGGGCCATCACATGTGCAGGGACAGCTCCGGCTCCATGGCACACAAAGGAAAAAGCTGTGGTGTCCACAAAAGCAGGGCAACCACAGCAGGCACTGCGAGAGCTTTGCTGTCCCTCGAAGAGGTAGCAAGCACACAGCAGAAGCAGAGAAACAGCTGCCCAGGGGGGTCCCCTTAAGTGCGTCTCTGCAAAGCTCCAGCACCAGCACTCGGAAGCAACTGGTGACTTAAAGCCCTGGCTGAAGTGGTTCTGGGTGGCCTTTTATGCGAGAGCACATCCAATCAGTCTGGACACTCTCTTTCGAAAAAGCAGATCGCTTTCCCAATGCGCTTTTGTGAGTGGATGCTCTCTTTCGGAAGACTTTTTTCAGAAGAGATCTTCTGAAAAAAGCTTCTTTCGAAAAAAGCCTGGAGTCTAGATGAAGCCTAGGTGTGTGGACTACATAGTCATGTCTCATGCTCACATTTTCTCAAGTCAGACAGGGCCTCCTGACCAAATTACAGAATACTAGGGCCCTAGGTGAAAAATTATTTTTCTCTATCAAAGCCAAGATGTTCAAAAGCTTCTTGTTAAATTCATTAACATAAACTTATTGAAACTTAAAATTTATTCATGTTCATACTAATATAGGCCTATATGTCATGTATCTTCCCCCTTCGGTGTTCTAGATGGAATAAGCAGGCTGCTTAAGAAATTCTCATTACATCAGATACACAATATGAACTTTAAATATATCAAATTCATATTTGAAATTAAGTGCACAACTACTTTCCTATCCTTAAATTATCAAATAGCCTAACACTTAAGTTTAAGCATATTAGTAACAATTGTACAATACATATTAATCAAGTAAAATTGTTATATAACATCAGGTATTAATTTTCTCTATTATTGCTTTCACCAAATGATGCTGCTGTAGCATTTGTGTCTAGTTCGGTACAGACATTTTCTTACTGCATGAACTCATTTATATTTGGGATTTCTGCCATTACTAGTGGCAAAGGTCTCAAAATGCTTTGACCAAGATTATAGGGGGCACAGATGAGGAGAAAGAGAAGTCCTACTCTATCCTCACACCTTGTAATTTTTCAAAACTATATAATGTGACCCAAGTTCCCCTCCTAGCTACCTCTCCTCCAAAATGCATGGAAAGAACTACCAGAATTTGGTCTTATGTCTGAATGTTGGAAGAACAATATTTTTGACAGTGTTTGTCTCTGCTGTACATAAGGTTAAGCAGACTGTTTACAAGCAAGAATAATTAAAATTTTCTGTACTTGCAAGTTATTTTTTCTATAGGTTTTGGTTTTACCATTCACAAAATTCATTCAGTAACTACATACTAAAACAAATGTCTTTGAGGGAAAGCAGAAGGATAATAAATTCATTACATCATTATTTATAGTTATGTCTGTGAGTGAACACAGTGTAACAGGCATTGAGCCAGTATTTAAAAGCTGAAAACAGATTTCTAAAACCTTCAATGTATCAGTCTAACCAGCCCTGGAGTCTGCAGTCTATATCACAATTTAATCTGTCTTTGCAACACAATTTTTTAAAGCAATTAAGCTGTCTCTGTGGTTAATCATTAAGATTTAAAATAAAACCTGAACAAAGATAGGTCCCAGAAATGCAACCACAAAAATACATGGTGCTAATAGAACATAGAATTTGTTTAAAAAAACATTCACTGAAATGTATTATTGTACTTCACTCAAAACACTGGTCACTACAGACCAGATCTCTCACACATAGATTTTGAGGTCAGAAGGGACAATCATGGTTATCTGGTCTGATCTCCTGCCTATTGTGGGTCACATAAACTTAACCACTCACTCCTTTAACAGAAGCATAATCTCTGGCTGAGTTACCATGCATTCTAGTTTAAACCCACAAGTGACCTGTGCTGCATATTGAAGTGGAAGGCAAAAAACTCCAAGGATCTCTACCAATCTCACCTAAGGAACATTTCTTCCCAACCCCAAATACAGCAGTCAGTTAAACTCTCAACATTTCAACTAGACTCAGCAGCCAGACACTTGAGAAAGAATTCTCTATAGTAACTCCACTACTTCTGTCTTTCACAGTTAACCTTTAAAACAAGCTGATTATAACTCCAAAACTCAAAGGAGCTGATGAAAACTATATATATATTACAGTTTTCTTTAGCTCTCAAAAAACAAAAGACTAATATAGGCTAATAATATGGGCTAAAGTGTGTTTACACTCTAAAGGTGAACTAAAATGGAACTGTAATGTTCCATTTTTACTGATGCTCAATTATTTATCGTTTGTTTAGTTTACAAGGCATTTCCTCTTTCCCCCTCCCCTGCCTAACTCCCAGCCCTTCAAATTCATTCTGGGATTTGAAAATCAAGTTGGCTCTTTCTGGGTCTGACACCACCCGTAATAAGGATCCTGAATACAGAACTTAGCTGACAAATCTGCTAATGCTCACAAACGTCAGAAGGATCCAACTCACTCTCCCAGAGCTTTATATGCTCTGGAGTGTTAGAAATAGGCAGTAAAACAATTTTGTCAGTGAAATTAAAAGATAAGGTTAACAATACATTTGGGGAGTAGATCTGCTAAGAAAATCCAATTTTATATAGCATTTTATTAAACAATTGTTTCAGAGGGTATCTTAATACCTAAAAAGGTCAACAAATTGGAACATCATCCAACTCTGGACTGCTCTATTTGTGCACTCTGAATGAAAGGTTTAAATAGTATATACTATTTCTGGGGGCCCTCTGTACAGAGGTCAATTCCATTCTCTGTGTATGACAGCAGGGGCCCTCACATAATTTGAATGAAACATTACTAAACTGCTATTACATTCAAATAAAACTAAAGTTGGCATTCTCCTTCTTACTGTAGTATTTGGTATGCATGTCAAGGAAACTTGGCAGGTACATAGTGGAGCCAGGAGTGCATATGTCCTTCTGGAAACAGACAAACTGAGACACAGAAAACTGGGTCACACAAGCAAGAAACAGATATTAGCATTCCCCTGTAAGCAATTTTAATTTAACATGCATCTGTTGATTCAAGATGTTTTCACTGCATTTTGCAATACTAAAAACGCATATCTTCAGAGAGTTATGCTATGTTTGACAGCATCCCCACTTTATCATGTAAACCTATGCTTTCCTTCAACGTGTGTCCTTTCTGACCAAGTACATATTTATCCATTAAGGAAAATATCACTCTCCAATAGTGTTTACATAAAGAATTTGTATGCCTTTCCTAGACTACCTTGTATTAAGAACAGGATACATCTAGGTGGCTAAATGTTGAGCAACTGGTCCACTCTAGGACTTTTGTCATCCTTCTCCTAAACTTTTTAAGTTGTTTCACCTATAATTCCAGTGCCTAAAGCTTTTTACTAGCATTAGTGCTAAAAGCACAATCCATATTATTACATTTATTCAGCAGCAAACATTTGGAGAGAGGTACATGAAAGAAAGAATGACAAAATTTTAAAAAGTAAAAAGCCTGTCAGGAGATGGGGATCAGGGACAAAAGAAAGAAAGAAAGAAAGAAAGAAAGAAAGAAAGAAAGAAAGAAAGAGTCAGGATAGATATAAATCAGATTTTAAAAAAATCAGATTTTTTAATTTAAATTGGATTTTTTAAAATTATCAATAAAATACCAAATTTCTCATTTAAAAATAACAGTTACAATCAAATCTCATCACAAACATGCTACACCTACACTTACAGTCTCATAAAAATGAATTAATGGCTCTCGTCTAGTGTTTCTTAACCTTTTCTTATAAAGTACCCCTAAAAAAAATTAGAAGTTCCCCCAGTACCTACAGTTTTCAGACACACACAAAAATGTTCTATCATTGCATCACATTTGTTTAAACAACTTAATCATAGCCGGGCAAGCGATGAAATTTTGGGGCATAAAAAGTACAAAAATAATAAAGCTCTGTAAAACTTAAAACAAAAATTCAGTTTTCTCTAGATTTCAGTCGTGTTGACGTATCCCCCAGACTTCTCTTGAGTACCCCTAAGGGTACTCGTACCACTGGTTGAGAAACACTTCTCTGGTCTGTCCAGCCTAATTACTAGCTCTTGCTTCTTGAATGTTATGGCCTTTCAACATGTCTTTCAGCAGACTAAAAAGTAATATGTGCAAAGAAAAACACAGGCTGTATAGGATTGTTTTTGTTCTGTGCTTATGTGATAGTGGACCTTGGACAAGCATGGCAGAGGAGTTAGTTAAGACACTGAAAAACAATATATAGCAGCGTTTCCCAAACTATGGGCCGCGGCCCGGTACCGGGCCACAGGAAAAAAATACCGGGCCTCAGCGTGCCTGGTGGTTGCCGGCCCTTAGGCCAATTCGACCGATTCAGTCGAATCGGGCCCCGCGCCCCTGAACCTGGAAGTGCCGGTGAGTTACAGAGCCGGGGCCCTGCTCTACCAATATGTGGAGCTGGGTCTCTCCCCGGCTCTGCCTGGAGTGGGCCCCGGCACCCCCCCAGCCGGCCCCCCCAGCGCGTTCTCCCACCCCGCCCCCCAGAGCATCCCCCTCGGCCCCAGACATCCCTGCCATGCACAGCTCCTCTTCGCCGCCTGCTGCTGCTGCCCATGCGCGGTGTTGCACGTGGGCGGGGAGGATGCCCAGGCGTGACGTGATGTCACAGCCTGGGGTTTTGAAACTCGTGGGAGGCACGTTGTGGGGCCTGGCTGGCTCCGGGTTCAGCCTCCAGGGCCTGAGCGCGGACTCCGGCCCCGCAACGGAGAAGGCAGAAGGTAGGGAACCGGCTTGTGCGGCGGCAACGGCGGAGGGGAGGGGAGGAGAGGTGGCGGGGGGGGAGGGGTGGAAGGAGAAGGGGCTTGGGCGGGGAGAGGGGCAGGCACCAAGGGACAGGGTGCAGGAGAGATAGACAAATGCCAGGGGGCCAAGTGTAGAAAATGAGGAAAAGGGCAGGAGGGAAGGTGTCAGTGGGAGGGGGGAACAGGGTGATGCTGGGAGAGGAGAGGAGAGGGTAAGGGCATTGGGGGCTGGAGAAGGAGGTGCTGGGAGAAGGCTTGAAAGAAGGGGTGGGCATGAGGAAGGCCAGGATGGAGCAAGTCATGTGTGAGGGCACAGAGGGGCAGGAGGGGAATGGGGCAGAGAGTGGTGAGGGGGTGGGTATTAGGGAAAAAGAGGACTAAGGGGGCAGAGGCAGTGAGGGAAGGGGGAGGCACCAGGAGGGTGCAGGAGTAAGGGAAGGTGCAGGTGCCAGGGGATTCTGGGGTGAGGAGGAGGGGAGAGCTGGCCACCGGAAGCAGCACTGGACGGGGGAATCGGAGCAGGCTGGAGAGACTGGGGGGCCGGTGGAAGCACGGCTGCCGGGGGGGTGTGAGGTTGAGGGCAGGGAGCTGGCCGGGGAAGATGTGGTGGGGGGGAGAAGTGGCCGCCAGAAGGAGGGCTGGATGCGGGCAGCAGGGCTGGCCAAGGGAGATTGGGAGGAGAAGCAGGGGAGAACTGGCTGCCCAGGAGGGGGTTGTGGGGCTGGCCAGAGGCGCAGCGGGGGGAGCAGGGAGGAGGAATGAATCGGCCTGCGGGGAGTTGGACTGACCCAGCCATATGTAGATCTTGGGGCGCTGCCCCCGTTCCCCCCTCTTCCCCACAAAGCACAAAGCATGAGTTAGTCCAGCCCGGGGATTCTATTGTCCTCCCCCACACACACACACCCCTCGAGTAGTTGCGAACTGTCTGGCTGGTAGACATACTCATGCAGCCTGAGTGCATTTACCAGCCAGGCAGTTCGAAACTACAAACTGATACATCTAGTAATAATACAATTTACCTAATGAGAAAATACCAGACATGTTATATGTCTGGTATTTTCTCAGTTTGGTTTTTATGTGTTTATATTTTGGGGCTGCAAAAAGCAGTACTGAAAAAAAAGGGTTCCAACTAAAGTAAAAACTTTGGGAAACCCTGGTCTAACCAGCTTTCTGTCTGTCTTACAGTCCATTTATCCAATCCATATTCCTTAACTTGCTAAAGCTGGCACTGGGGGTTTTGGGAGGACCATAAACAACTTATTTGAATATTCATCATTTGATTAATGAATATGCAAATATACAAATGAACATTACCGGTCCTCCAAAAGTTCGTGAATTGATTTACTGGTCCCCGTGTCAAAAAGTTTGGGAACCCCTGATATATAGGAAAGAACGGAGGCAGCATGGAAAGGAAAAGTGGAGGCCACTGGAAAGAAAAAGGGAAGACATTATTCCCTATATACACTCAGCTTCCTATATTCACTCACACTTTTGCCACAGAAAAACTGTCATTGCCTCTGGGCATAAGAGAGGCCCTGTCTGAGAATATTTTGAAAAAATGTGTTTCCTGGGCAAAAAAGGAAAATGTGTCAAGTGTAAGCAGTGTAACATAAGGAAAACAGTTTACTGGGAGAAAACTATGTAGATCGGGGTCAGCAACCTATGGCACATGTGCCATGAGTGCCACACAAGCCAATTTAGAGTAGCATGTGTGGAGCTCAGCCCCCCAACCTTCCCCACGCAGAGGGGAGCCCACACTGCCACTGGAGCCCTCCCGTATCCCCAGGAGCAGGTTAGGCTGCACCGCACCCGGCAGCGTTGGGAGGAGGTAGCACTGGGGCCGAGGCAGCGGCTCCTCAGGCTTCCAGGGCTGGCCCGGAACCCCATGGCCCCGGTAGCAACTCCTCTGGCCTCCAGGATCGGCCCGGAACCCCCTGGCCACAGCAGCAACTCCTCTGGGGCAGGCCTTGGCTATTTGCTGTGTTGCATTTTGCTAGAAACAAGGTTAGCTTAGCTAATCCTCAGGTCTTGTTTCATTAGTTAACTAGATTTAGAATCTATCACTCAAGTATACAATATAGAAAGCTGCAGTAAGTCAAAACTAGAGTTGCCAGTTGCCACTGAGTATCATTTTCTTATTTTATATTATATAATGCTTGACTCTTATTTTGGAACATCATGGCCACAGACCACAATGGTAATGCCACAAGTCTATTCCCCATTTTAATTCAGCATAACTCAGCTTTTCCAAGGGAATCCCATTCTGTACTTGTTTCATCAAAAAACAGACACGCCCATGAGGTCAATGGGGCTTACTCCAAAATTGACTGCACTCTAAACACAGTTAGCTTTAGCTTTTTAGGTAACTTGATTTAAATCAATGCACCCTGAGAAGTGATTAAAAAAACCCCAGAAAATTCAAAAGAAAATATAGCCTAAATTAAACAGGATAATTACTTGTAAAATACAGATAGGAATTTCCACCAGAGTAGCCAGGTCACCTAATTTAAAACAATATATTGAAGTTTGACTTAATTTTTACTTTCATTCCCTGCTTTCCACACTCTTGCCTCTATTTTCTTTCTCATGGTAATCCTGAACTAATTCTTGAAATTAATTTTAATTGCTAACACTGAGAAATCTTCTACCTTCAAATGCTAGGCTGCTACCCCTTTGCTTATCCTTTGCAAATGGGATAGGTACATTACTGCAATATATTATCCACAGTGAAAAAAACCCATAATTTACTCCACAACTCTTAGCTTAGGAACCTGACTCTTTAGTAAGCAGTATAGACTTATTCTTTTACGTATAAAGGTAATTGGTTCAACCTCTAGTGTTGCCAAGATGGCAACCATCACACTGGTAGGCATCCCACATGGGCATCTTTCAAATTGAGAGTTATGTCTCATGCTGGCAAGGAAGGAGGAGATTAAAAGGCAGATAGGCTGACGTAATGCAAACATATGCACCTTGCTGCTGAAGCTGCTCCTTGCTGTTCCCAATTTCCAGAAGTACATGAGAGGCTACAGGGTGTTTCAGGAAGTGAGTGTTGACACAGATTCCTTTATGAAGGTTCCCTCTAGCTGACAGATTATGTGGTTTCTACTAAACATGGAGCATTGATCTTAGTGCTTACTACTTGATACTTACTTTTAATGTTTGGGTTTTAAAAACAGAGATAAATTGTTCCAAAGAATTTACTGAAGCACATCAGAATCTCTCATATTCTTCAAGTGGGCTGACATAGTCAGAAGCAGCTGCAGCCGCAGGTTTTCCCCTCTTAATCTCAAGAAGTTGAAGTTCCCTTTTTCCCTAACTCTGGTGAGTCTTACACTGAGGTACACCAAAGCAATATAACCCCCTCCCCAAGAAATTAATAAACAAAAACTATGCTTTAGTGGCAGTTAAGGCTGCAGTAGGACATAGTCCATTATCCCAAAATCTTAAAATTATGAACATACAAAGTTAAGAGAAAGCCTTATGCACTCCTTTCCACCTTCACTGCCTAGAACACCATTGATAACACACTCCAATGCTTCATAAAGTTTCTCTTCCATCTCAAAGAAATATAAAAAATACATATACTAATTTCATCCAACTTGCAACTGACGCAAAGCTTTCACATGACCACAGTGGTATTAAGGCAGAATAACTTTCGAAATGCATGAAATAGTTTATAGTCGGATGAGCTCATCTGTTGATGTAACTGAAATAAACGTATATGAGGTCACTGTTAAGATTTTCCATTCAAGTAAAGGAAAAAGCAAAGGACTCAGGCAAGGAAGGGACACAAAACCAAAATGTTGCATGCCTCATTGCAGTAAAATGGTGAATTCTGCTGCAAAAATACCAAATACTGCACCTGAAAAATCATGAATAAAATGGATAGAGAAATTCATGTCTTAGAGCTTTGTTGCAGGCTCTCTTCAGACCCAGGCACATGTCACTGCACTGTTAATATTTGCTTCACATTTTCAAGGTTCCATCTTCAACTATTAACAGCTATTTTTTTAAAGACAACATGTTTCTGAAGCACAATTCTGCAATAAAAGGTGAAATCTGCAGCCAAAGATGCCTGTGCCTTGGGTATACTCTAATGTATTTGTGTATACCTGAGGGATGCACAGAGTATGAAAGACTCTGCATTGCTTCTCTGTCCTTTACAGCCCTCTCCTAACTCCATGGCAGTTTGGTGGGACCCATACTGCCGCCAAGGATTTCCTTTCCATCTCAGTTCCTGAATTAATACTGGGAAGAATGAGAAAAGCATCTAAGTGAATGCTGCCTCACACAGCACTATTTTAAGCAAAGAATTCTCATGGGGTTGGTGGAACTATGATGTCTCTGCTACAGATGTCATTCCATGCTCTTCCAGCAGTCTCCCCACCCTCCTCCTTCCTTAATCATCTCACGGAATTTCTGTGATTGTGATAAACAGAAAGCAAATGCTTCTCTCAGCAACAGCAAAATGCTAACCAAAAGCTGCTATGTTTTGTGTCCAATAGCATCCCACAATGCCTTGATCACTAATACTGCAAGAAAAAGTCTATTGACTATTCTGAACACCAGTAAGTTTGCTATATCCTTTCAAAACAGAATGACAAACTAAAAAAGTACAACATACCTGACGTACAAAACTATTAGAGGTGGTGTCAGATGATGTACTCCCATCTGATCCTTTAAATCGGTTTTTTCTTCTAGCGCCTTTTCCATAAGACTGAAAAAACAAAACAGGAATATTGTTAATTTACCTTCCACAGAAACCTCTGGTACAAACTTTACTGATGTAACATGACATGTTTGACTGCTCAGGGCTCAGCTGGGCAACCTTCCTCAAGTTGGTGAGCAAGTATGCAAATAACTGGGGGGAGGGCACCTCCATAAGTAGGTGTTGACCATCCTGAATAACACTTGCCCAAACAAGCCCTGAAAAGTTGCACATTCAGGTTCAGTGACACAATTTAATAAACTAGTACAATGTAATATTATGTTCACAAGTCAGAATGAAGTATGGTTTTATTTTCTTTTATGGCTACTTTAAATGTACTTTCTAATAAGAAAGTTGCTGGAAAAGTCTACAGAATGTCCCAATTATGAGCTAAATCAGGTAGAAGAATGAAACAGAAAAATGTGAATAATAATTGGGAACTGTTTAAGAACAGTTTACTAGATGCTCCAAAATCATAGATAGACAGATAATGGAAAAAACAGACGCTGAAAATAATGAACACAAATTAAAAACCAGGATATATAGAAAATTGATAATGAGAGCAAAAGGACACCACATATAATCTATGATCAGCAGAGTTAAAGATAATAAAAATGAGCTTGTTAAGTATACAGGATCAAAAGATGTCCTAACAATGGTATTGATTCATTACTAGTTGGATACAATAGAACTGAAAATAAGAATGCAAAAAAGAAAGATTTATTCAATTAATATTTCTGTAAAGTGGCCACCTCTCTTGCACAGAACATGACTGTCCTGCTTGTCACTCACTCCCATAACCTGAGCATCATCGTTGACTTGGATCTCTCTCTAGGTCAGGGGTGGGCAATAAAAAAATCGTAGCCCACAGGGCTAGTCCCTGGCAGCCATCAGCACTATGTTTACCTGTGCCTCAGCAGGTATCAAAGGATCACCGCTGTGGTTGGCTGTGAATCACCATTTGCGGCAAATGCAAGTGGCAGGAAGTGCCAAGGACTGGGACGCCACTTCTCGTTGCTCTCGTTGGTCATGAATGGTGACTCGCGGCCAACCAGAGCTGCGATCCTCCGATGCCTGTAGAGGCTCAGGTAAATATGGAGGTGGGGGCCCACCAGGGATTAACCCTGTGGACCAGATTGGACCCGCCCCTGCTCTAGGTTCTCACATCCAGGTTATGTCTAAATCTTTCTACATAATACCGCTAATATATAGCCTTTTCTATCAATCCATACAGCTAAACTCTTGTCAAGATTCTTATCATCTCACATCTTGATAACAACACCCTTTTCTCTGTCCTTGATAAATGCGGTCTTGTCATATCCATTTAGAGTACGGCTGCAAAGATCATTCTTGTAGTCTAGCCTATCACTTTGTTCATTTCCCCCCCCCCCCTTTGAATCCCTCCATTGGCTGCCTCTTCTCTCTCACATCAAATTTATGCTGCTTGTGCTCACTTTCAAGGCCTTTCACAGTCCATTCTCATCCAATCTAGGGATGTTAAAATGCATTTATTTCCATAAACATGTAATTGCTGAAATTTACAGACAAGGCTGACATGCATGTAAATTTCAGTGGTTCCCCTCCAGCACCAGCTCCTGCCTGCTCCTACCTCCCATCCCCATGCTGCTGCTTCTGTGGGAGGCAGGCAGCAGCATGGGGGGCTGAAGGCAGGATGCTCCACGGGAACTGGCATGCACAGGGAGCCAGCTAAAAAAGTGGCTCCTCATGCACACCATCTTCTTCCCCCCACACTGCTGCCTCTGATGCAGAGGCAGCAGCAAGGAGGAGGAGGGGTTGTGTGTAACAGTAAGGGTTAACTGATACACCTAGGCTCATTGATTAATCTTGTACATAGGTACACGTTCACATCCCTAACCTAGCTCTATCATCTTTTATTCACTCGTAAGATGTCCCTCAAATCAACCAATAATGCCAGGTCCCCCTTCGACTTGTTACATTTCCAAACTAGCAACACAGTTCTTTCTTGCTTGCTACCCTTCACATCTGAGATTTTGCCCTAAACATTCACAAAGCTACCTCATTATCTTCCTCAAAACTCCTTTTCCATAATGCCTAGAGAAATGTGACAATAGCTTCTGGTGTGCTGGTACTACTGACTATCATGCTGACCAATATTCATAGAATCACCAACCTGGAAGGGACCTGAAGAAGTAATCAAATCCAGGCCCCTGCACCCAGGGCAAGACCACACACCATCTAGACCATTCCTGACAGGTGCTTGGCTAACCTGCTCTTAAAAATCTCCAATGACGGAGATTCCACAACCTCCATAGGCAATTTATTCCAGTATTTAGCCAACCTGACAGTTAGGAAGTTTTTCCTAATGTCCAACCTAAACCTCCCTTGCTGCAATTTAAGCCCATTGCTTCTTCTCCTTTCCTCAGAGGTTAAGGAGAATAATTTTTCTTCCCTCCTTGTAACAACCGTTTAGATACTTGAAAGCTGTTGTCATGTCCTCTCTCAGTCTTCTGTTTTTGAGTCTAAACAACTCCAATTCTGTCAATCTTCCGTCATAGTTCATTTTTTCTGTATAATCATTTTTGTTGCTCTTCTCTGGACCTTCTCCAATTTCCCTGTACCTTCTCTGAAATGTGGTGCCCAGAACTGGACACAATATTCCAATTGAAGCCTAATCAGAGCAGAGTAGAGCATTGTCTCATTGATTCCTTGTACTTCCTCATATATTTAGCTGTATTAGTCTTTGTCTCTTGTCTGATACTGTAAACTCTGTGCAGAGTAAAAAACAAAACAAAATAAAAGAGGTAAGATCTGGGCATGTGAGGAAACTGAAGGTATCCTCATCATGCTAAAGAAGGGGGCTACATAATCCCCTCTTAAATTTACTCTTGCTACTAATCAGGTATATGTTGGTAGCTGCCTGGCAGCACTTCCTAAAGAATCGGATTTCCTAATACTATGTGCAATATTACAGCTACAAGTAGTCAAAAATCACGAGCCAGTCTTCCTACAAAAAAACTGAAAGATTATTTTTAAAATTCTAATTACTTTAAAGTCATTACATTTTGGGTTCTTTTTCATCGCCCTCTCATATTTGTATAATTAAGGTTCAAATTTTCAAGCTTTCCTCCACAATTTTGAGGACTCGCCCCCCCCAAGAAGGGTCCAGGGCTGAAATGCGGTCACAGCCCCTTTAATTCCCAGGCTGCTCCCCCCTCCCTCTGCCCCAGCCAGCGCGAACGAGCTGCACCTCATGTCCCAAGCGGCCTTCCGTCGGGCGCCCGAGCCGGGCCTCGGGAAAAAACAGAAGATACCGGACATTTTAGATGTCAGGTATTTTCTGAATGTTTTTACTGGACGGAAGGTGCAAATACCGGGCTGTCTGGTTCACTACCAGACACCTGGCAACCCTACTAGCAACTAGCTTTTATTTAAAGAAGAGATGAGATCTTAACATAATCATGTGGCTCCAGGAACTGGGGTTTTAAGAAAAAAACATCAAATACCACAATAAAATTTTGAGATGTGGAAACACCGATTCTGTCTTTTTCATTATATTTTGTCTCTTCTTGTGCATTTCTTCATAGTTGTGTAGTGCAAAATCAAGTTCTTCATTTATATGAATAATTGTTTCTGGAGTTACAATTTTGTAAGAATACTACATTGTGAAAAATCAATTTACATAATACTGGACTGGAAATTTCAGTGTTAAAATTAGGTATTTTAACTACATTTTCCTTGTATTCCAGGAAGAACTGTGCAACAGTTGGCAATAACTGAGCAATTACAAAAAACACGCTGAACTGTGACGTATAGCTATTGGCCTGAATAAATACAGATTGAACCTCTCTAGTTCAGTGCCCTTGGGACCTGACCGGTGCAGAATCAGACAATTTGTTGAATCATGGGAAGGTCAATATTGTCTAACAGCATTACCAACACTTCTACTGCTTACTGGGCTCTTAGGGTATGTCTAGACTACATGGCTCAGTCGACGGAGACATGTAAAGTAGTTTACTCGGCATAGTCAATGAAGCAGGGATTTAAATAATCCCCGCTTCATTAAAATAAAAATGGCCGCTCCGCTGCACCGACGATCAGCTGATCCGGCACAGCACGGCAGGTCGACAAAGGAAGCCTTTGTCGACCGCTCCGGTATGCCTTGTAAAATGAGGTTTACTGGAGCGGTCGACAAAGGCTTCCCTTGTCGACCGCGCCGCGTCTAGACAAGGCATCAGCTGATCGTAGGCACAGCGTGGCGGCCATTTTCATTTTAATGAAGCGGGGATTATTTAAATCCCCGCTTCATTGACTATGCCGAGTAAACTATTTTACATGGCTCCATCAATGGAGCCATGTAGTCTAGACATACCCTTAGAGTACATTTAGGGGTAAATTAGAGATAAATAACAGCACAGAACATGGAAAGCCAGGACTGGTGGCTGTAAGTAAACTTTATAGGACCATGGGAAACTTGGCCACACCCATGATAAGTGGACATCTAGATAACTAAAATCATGCCAGACCACGGATATTACGGGATCAAAGAGTGCCAGACTAGAGAGGTTCAACCTTTAGCAAGGTGGGCAGCAGTCCTTAAACCCAAATGCACCAAAGAACTGAATATGTTTTACCATACTTCTGAATGTTGCAGCATGCTCCCACCAGGGCAACTTCATGTGTTGGCTAGTACCCAGCAGTATTTATTCAGGGAAGAGTACCTATAGTCTGGGCCTGTATGCTATATGCACAAAGGCAATGCTCATCAATATTACCCAAGAATATCCGCATGTGGTCAGCAACAATCTGACACAAAGTACGGTAGACTTCCGATAATCCGGCACCTTTAGGGCCTAGGTGATGCTGGATTATTGGATAGGCTGGAGTATCAGGAGGTACTGCATACTCCCAACCCAATCCCCCTCCCCTCCAACCTTATGCTCAGGTGCCGGAGCCGCCGGTACAGCCACATGTCTCCCTCCAGGCACTGGGGCACATGCGCTGAGCAGCCGGCTTTTCAATGAGCTGGCCGGGATGCCGTGCATAACCCAGTCCCCCTCCCCTTCCCCTTCCCTGGAGCCAAACACCTCTCCTCCCTGCCGTACCCCGATCCCACTCCCCTATCCCCAATCTTATGCTCGGGTCCCGGTACAGCTGCACATCTCCCTCCAGGCACTGGGGCACGTGTGCTGAGAGGCCGGCTTTTCAATGAGCTGGCCAGGACGCCATGCGTAACCCAATCCCTTCTCCTCCCTTACCCTCCCCTTCCCTTCCCCAGAGCCAAAAACCTCCCCTCCCTGCTGTAACCTCCCTGCTGTAACCCAGGCTGACCTGAGCGGTTCCGGGTTCCGTCCCGGTTCCGTCAGAAGCACTTGCTATTTTGATGCCGGACTATTGGGAATGCGCGACAATTGGGTGCCAGACTATTGCAGTTTTACTGTAATTGTATTCATTTCACAATTATTAAGACTCCAATCCTGCAAACACTTAAGTACGAGTATAACTTCAATTGTAGGAGTAGTCTCATTGACTGAATGGGACTGCTGATACCACTAAGTTGTGTATAAGAGGGAAACAATAGCTTGTCTTATTACTTAGTTACTTAGGTGTGTAAAATTCTTTTAAAATGGGCCGTGTTTCTATAGATAGAGAAACAAACACGCATATGTTTAAGTTCTGTTCCTTCCTAAAATACCAGTCAGTCTGTGTCTTTTGTTTAACTACAAAGTATTTTTGTAAAAATTGTTTACCTACCAAGATTTTTAAGAAGAAAAACAATGAAGACTTGTTTTTATTACCACTAAAAATAACTCACTCACCCTTTATTTAAATCCATCTTATCTGATAAACTATTAAAATCATACTAATCATCTTAAACATACATACAGGGTTCAAAAAGCTAGACAGATTCATGAAGGTTAGGTCCATCAATGGCTATTACCCAGGATGGGTAGGAATGGTGTCCCTAGCCTCTGTGGGTATGTCTAGACTACAGGCTTTTGTCGACAGAGGCTTTATACTGTCGACAAAGCTTCTGTTGACAAAGAGCATCTAGACTACATCCAGTTCTGTCGACAAAGCAAGCTGCTTTGTTGACATGAGAGTGTAGACGCAAAGGGCAGTGTAGATGCAATAACGCCTTCTGTCGACAGAACTCTGTCGACAAAAGGCGTTATTCCTCATAGAATGAGGTTTACCACTGTCGACAAAACTGCCGAGTTCTGTCAACATTATGTCGACAGAACTCGGCGGTAGTGTAGACGCAGGTATAGTTTTGTCGACAAAAGGCCACTTTTGTCGACAAAACCCTGTAGTCTAGACACACCCATACTGTCAACAAAGCCTCTGTCGACAAAGGGCGTCTACACTACAGCCAGTTCTGTCGACAAAGCAAGCCGCTTTTTCGACAGAGAATCTAGACACTCTCCTTTGAAAAAGCACAGTGTGGATGCAATAGCGCCTTTTGTCGACAGAACTCTGTCGACAAAAGGCGTTATTCCTCGAAGAATGAGGTTTACCGCTGTCAACAACACTGCTGCGTTCTGTCGACTTACTGTTGACAGAACTCGGCGGTAGTGTAGACGCAGGTATAGTTTTGTCAACAAAAGTCCACTTTTGTTGACAAAACCCTGTAGTCTAGACACACCCTGTTTGTCTGGAAATGGGTGACAGGGGAGGGATCACATGACGATTACTTATTATGTTCCCTCCCTCTGCAGCATCTGGTATTGGCCACTGTTAGCAGACAGGATACTGGGTTAGATGGACCATTGGTCTAACCCAGTATGGCTGTTCTTATGCACATACTGGTTCCCTGAAAGTCAACACTATTTCATATACAGATAATTATTTCTAAGATATTAGGCACTGAAGAGTGTTCATTTTTCCACAATGAAACCCTATGATTTTAATGAGATCCCTGTTGTGTCCAATGCACAAGAAGTCTGCATGCACAATACTGAATTCTCCAACATACATGACATAAACAGAAGGCACAGTTGATCACCATAGGCTAAATGATGTGCTAAACTGCATCTGGAAAAATGAATCTAATGGCATCAAATTATTCAATCCATGACCAGAAAGCCCATCAGCATGGACTGATGAAAATAAGGCATACATTTTAACAATAACAGTAATTAATCACTAGAACAAATTACCAAGGGTTGTGGTGCATTTTCCTTCACTATTTTATAATCAAATGTTTGTCTTTCTAAAATGTATGAACAGGTAATTATTTTGGGTGACGTACTATGGACTGTATTATAGAGGAGTTGAGACTAGATCAATATTCCTAAAGTGACCTCCTAAATGCTCCATAGCTAAGGAGCCTCGTGACTCCCATTGGCTCCAGCTCGCTGTTTCCAGCCAAGGGGAGCAGCAAGAAGCAGTGGTCTGGGCCACGCTGCTTCCTGCAGCTCCACTTGGCTGGAAATGGTGAACCAGAGTGAATGGGAGTACAAGGCTCCGTGGCTATTGACCCATTAGTTAAACAAAGCAATGCAGGCTCGCTAGCAGCTTTCCCAAAGCAGGCCCATGGAACATTTTGAGAAAGACCGTACTGCATGATCACAATGGTACCTTCTGGTCTTTGAATCTATGGTAAATCCTAAATGCATCTCTATCATATACCCTTCACTTGTATTTATTACCAAGGCAGAAAACAGCAGTATGTGTAATGCTCTCAGTAGCAGCTGATCCCAAACCCATAATGGAAAATATAGTGCTAGCCATAAAGACTGATATTAAAGTGCTAGAGGCATAACTAACTTTAAAAACAGACATGTTTGCCTCATTGAAAGACCTGAAGGACACAAAGGATTCAGCCAGCAGAGTCACTAACCTGAAGTCAGGTCTCAATACAAAAATGATGAGCTTGAGAGAATAACACAGAAAGAAAACAAAAACCAAGAGCTGGAATGCAGATTAGATGACCTAAAGATCTAGGAATGAAGGATTAACATAAGGAACAAATGAGTAACTAAAGTAATAGAGAAGCATAATCCTGAAAGATTTGTAGAATCTCTTAATAGAGAATTGCTAGGGTGAGAAGAGAACGTTCCTATTCTAACAGAGTACACCAAATGATTTTTTTTTCCCCACACAGCAGGATTCACGACCAAGAGACTTAAATGTGCACATGCAATATTTAGCAAAGAGGACCAGTCCTACCACTCAGTTCAAGAGCAATCCATTGCCAGTGTAATCTTCCCCACTAAATGGGGTTGTTGAGTGCGGCAACCCTCTCTGATATTTAGTAGTGTGTCATCCATAGCACAATTCAGAGGTAAGCACTACAAGCACTTGAGTCAGTACATTCTATAGACTCTAGCATCTGGAGAGCCCCAATAAGCACTCAGGCACACCGCTCAGACAAAAGGAATTGTTTGGTAGGGCAGGCAGAAAAGAAGGTCACAAATATTCCAAATACACCAGCTTTAACTACAACAAAAGATAAATATCATAATTCCTCCTTAGTCTATGGGGGGAATTCTGAAAGAGGATTAGGTCTACTCAATCACATTACCTGGAATGCCCCAAATAAGTGTAGCAGGGGTATTAGTCACTATTTCCCAACATGCTAACATTCAGTTGCACAGTCTTTGGGTGCTCCTCCTCCACCAGTTGCCCAGTTGCTGTGCAGAGTGCTTTGCAATGTTTAGGCTGCAAACCTCACTCCGCATTCTGCTTGCAGGAATCATAGGACTGGAAGGGACCTCGAGAGGTCATCTAGTCCAGACCCCTGCACTCATGTCAAGACTAAACATTATCTACCATTGGTCACCAACTGATTGATCACTGGAACCTCTGCCATTCTATTGCAGTCTCTGGACACAATGGCTACGTCTACACTGTGGAGTATGTGTACACTACATCTACATTCCGTGTCTTAAGAGCAAGCCTATAATATTGAAATATAATGGGCTCACTATTCCAACGTTCCTCATTGCACAAGGGATAAGGGATGTTTCGAAACAACATTGAAATAAGCTATGCAAATTGCCCCATCCTCATGCCACTTCTGGAAGCTGTTGCACGCATCACCATAGCTGCTGGACAGGGGCTGATGTGGCTCCATGAACTGCCCCACCCCCAGCATTACCCCGGCCAATGGGATCTGACCGGGGACATTTGTGGGCATGGGGAGTGTGTGAAGACCCACTATCTGTGCCCCTCCAGGGGCTACAGAGACACACCAGCAGCCAACTGCCTTCAGAGTGGTGCAGGGCAAGGGCAGGCAGACAGCCTCCTCAAGCATCCCACTGCACCGCCTGTGATAAGTGCCAATGGACTGGAGCCAGCACTTTGCACCCCCTGCACTCAACTCCTCCAGAGCCTACACCTCTCAATCCCCTCCCATACTAGGCGTGTTAAATTTCGATTAATCAGCTAGTCAAGTAGTCAATGGAATTTCCATCAACTACTCGATTAGTCGATAAAGGGGAGGTGGGGCACCTGATACCCCAGCTGTGCTTCTGCCTTTTAAATGTAGCAAGAGCTGCTCACAGTTCTTACTACATTTAAAAGGCAGAAGAAGAGCAGGGAACACAGCATGAGTGGGGACTCAAGCGGTCCCTGCTCGCCCTGGGTTCCGACTGCTGTGCTTCTGCCTTTGAAATGTTGTAAAAGCCCAAAGCCCTGCAAGACTCTTTCTACATTTCAAAGGAAGAGGTGCAGCGGTTGGGACCTGGCATGAGCGGGCACTGCTTCAGTCCCTGCTCGCGCCATTTCCTTGCCCGTTTCACTAGGCATACCGAAGCGGTCGAGAAAGGCTTCCCTTGTCGACCGCGCCGCGTCTAGACTGCCGCGCTGTGCCAGATCAGCTGATCGTTGGCACAGCGCAGCGGCCATTTTTATTTTAATGAAGCAGGGATTATTTATTTGACTATGCCGAATAAACTATTTTACATGGCTCCATCGACGGAGTCATGTAGTCTAGACGTAGCCAAAGACACAGTCTAAGACAAAACCCAAAAGGGCAATAAGACTGTTTCGTGTTGTTGTTGTGTCCTGTCTCTATGTTGATGCAGAAGAACGCTGAGCAAAAGAACTGGAATGGTGCAGCAGTCTGTAGCATGCTTCCACCTTCTCCAGTTAGTGGAGACCACCAATTTGCAGCTAGGTCACTGAAGCTCTTAGGAATGTAGGGGTTAAATACTACTGGAGCTTCCCATTTAAAATGGCTTATATTGTAAACACCAGGAATATGCCCTCTAAAAGGCGGTGAACACACATTAAAGGAAAGTAGGGGCTGCAATCACTAGAGAGCTTCAGATGGACCCAATAACGGAGAAAATCTAAAGAATGAGGGCAATAATTGATGGCATACCACAAATAACTGACAAAAAATGCCTCCAGTAGAGACTGGTCACTCAAAGCTACCACTGACAAACAACAGGGTGATGCTGGCTGAGCCCCTCAATAGTTTGGGGAAAAATCAAGACAAATAATTTTTTCAATCTGCTCAGGCTTATCTTCAAGGCTATTACCATTTTTTTCTACCATAAAAGAGAGTGGCACTGGGAAGCTTACCCCCTCCAAAGATCAGGGTGGAAAACACTGCATCATTCTGGTGATCATGCTGGACGCCTAAAAAGAATAATTTGATCTCATCTCTTCCTAATTCTAATTTACTTTATTCAAGCACTGCCATGTTGGGTCTGGCAGCTGAGAAATGCTGATAGATGAGAATAAAACCTTCAATAGCTCCATAGTAAGCAGTGATAAAATTAATTAAATTAAGGGTAACAGGATCTCTTTGGCTATTACTTATGTTAGTTTGTGGTTTAATATTAACAAATTAAGGTTTTGCAATAGAATAATACATTTAAAGATAGGTGAAATGGGGTATGTATGTATGAAGTAAATCAGCTGTAACTAGTCAGAAGAGGGTGGCTTGAATATGCTGCTGCTCTTCTGGCTGCTCACCAGAGAGTGTTCTGTGAATGAGGAGAGGAAGATTCCATGGCAGATGGATTATATGTGTAGATCTAAGAAAAAAACAGTGAGGGCAGCTGGTTCCCGGTGATTGCTCAGGTGACTAAGCTGGGGTTCTGGCCCATATGCCCAATGGATCAATCTTTAAGAACAACAGGATACATGGAGACATTTGTAAATAATATTCACAAAGCGCAAAGACAGATATATTACACAATCCTCACTCCAGAACATCAATTCCCTCCAACAGTCAAAACTGAACTATTGTAAGGAACTGAAATCAAATCTGCTCAGCCCACTGGAAACTATACACCTTCACACACACTCAGAATTCTAATATTAGAGAATAACCTAAATGTACATGTTAGAAACAAAAGCAAGAACTTCTGAAATGTGGAAGACAGAAGCCCATTGAAATAGAAGGAAGGTGTGACAGGATGGGTCACAGAGATCCCCTTGAGACTGTCACTTGATGTGCTCATAGCATAGTGTCCAGCCACCCTGTCCTGGTGAACCAGGAACTCTGGTCTCGCCCAGCAAAGGCACAGAGTTGGGGTTACAGCCCACAGCAGAGCAAGATAGCCATTGAGCACAGCTCAGCTCTGGGAAGGCTCAATTGTAGGGACTGGACACAGCATCTAGGTACACAGAAAGGATGTTAAATTGCAGTTAATTTAGGAGTCGAGTAGTTGATGGAATTTCTATCGACTACTCAACTAGTCGACAGGCACTCCTGCATTCTTCCTTTGAAATAAAACATCAAGTAAATGGTCTGGTAGCACTTTATAGACTAACAAAACATGTAGATGGTATCATGAGCTTTCGTGGGCACAGCCCACTTCTTCAGATGGCCGGAGTTAACTTGGCTACCCCCTGAAGCTCCTTTGAAATGGAGAAGAACCCCTGCTGGGGCTCTTGTACATTTCAAAGGAGGAATGCGGAACTTCGCCTGCAGCTCGGGGCCAGCGGGAAGTCCCGCTGACTCCAGACTAAACGCGGTGTGCAAGTTTTGAAATGTACAAGAGTCCCCAGCGAGGGCTCTTGTGCATTTCAAAGCGGCAGCGCAGCATGGAGCCCGGGGTCAGCAGGGAACTCAGTCCCCCGCTGGCCCCAGGCTCCATGATGCTCTGCCAATTTGAAATGTCCCGCGAGCCAGGGTCAACTGAGGACACCCCAGCTGACCATGGGTTCCGCGCAGCATTTCCCCAGAACCCGGGGTCAGCTTGGGAGCCTCCAGCTGACCCCAGATTCTGGGTAAATGCCGCGCTGGAGCCCGGGATCAGCTGGGGCTCAGCTGTGAGTGCTGCCCCTTTGAAATGCTGAGGCGGAGTTCAAAGGGGCAGCGCAGCACAGCTGAGCTGGGATTAGCTGTGTGGCGCTGCCCTTTGAAGTATCCCCTCCTCCCCCCGCTTTCTGCCTCTATCTGAAAGAGGCAGTGGGGGGTGGGGAATCGACTAGTTGACTGACTATCTGATAAGCATTTGCTTATCAGATAGTCCATTAGTCTTTAATATCCTTAGTACACAGCCCCAGTGGGTTCAAACTCCCAGATAAATCTGTCTTACTCTGCATAAAAGTTTTACACAGAGCAAGCTCATAAAGATGTGTGCTCCCTTTATCAAACAAAGAGATCTATGTACATCTGTTGCTCCTCCAAGTAATAATTATTTACACTGGATTTAATAATAAACAATAGTGATTTATGCCATATAGAAAGTAGGGTTTCAGTGGTTGCAAGTGCTAACAGACCAAAGTAAAATATTAAGCTAACATAAAACAAAACATGCCAGCTAAGCCTAATACCCTGGGGCTATGTCTACTCTGCCCCCGTTTTGTGCAAAAGATATGCAAATGAGGCAAAGCATGGAATATCACCATGCCTCATTTGCATAATTAATGAGTCTCCGTTTTTGCACAAGAGGCTTTTGCGCAAGAACCGTTCTTCCGCATTTTTTTCAGAAAGAAAGGCTCTTGCGCAAGTGGGGGGTTTTGTGCAAAAATGGAGCCTCATTAATTATGCAAATGAAGCACAGCGATATGCCATGCTTTGCCTCATTTGCATATTTTTTGTGCAAAACAGGGGCAGTGCAGACATAGCCTAAGGGTATGTCTAAACTACATTTCTCTGTCGAAAGAGGGATGTAAATTACACAAATCGAAAGTGCAAATGAAGCGGGGATTTAAATATCCTGCACTTCATTTGCATAATCGCATCACAGTGGTCTTTCGAAAAAGGGTATTTCGAAAGTGAAACTGCTGTCTAGACATGGTTCTTTAAAAAAAAAACCCTTTTTCGAAAGACAAAACCCTTTTACTTGTCAAAAAATGAAGTTTTTTTTTCAATTCCCCCTACCTCAATTCCCCCAGCCCTTTGGAAAAGTACAACATTCAAGATGGATTCCAGCACCAGGTGGCATGGTCAAATGTCTCTGTAGGACCAACCACAATCCAGGCTTACAGGAAAAACAATATTATTACAGATCATTGTCTTGAGCATCGAGCCATTAAATTCTCTGAGTACTGCTAATGGCCTTCATTAGCATATCTTGATATATAAATGGGCTTATACTTCATAAATCTAATTTCATATACAAGAATGATACATGCACACAAATAGAATATATACATTCAGGGATTACAAGGTCTCAATGGATAGGTTACATGTACGAGTTTGCATAAAGCATATTTGAGTTATGCATATTCAAAAACACATTTCCATAAAAAACATGGGAGTGTAGCACTACTGAACGGAGCACCTGTTGCCACAACAGAGCCATCACAATAGAAGTTTGAGACTCTATAAAAAAATATGACAGAGATTTTTTTTTAAAAGGAAAATATATAGAATATGCAGCTGTGTAGGGCACCACGAAATGTGGGCACCATCTATTGTCCAAAATGTCATGGGGCCCTAAGCAGCTGTGTGCTGTGTACCCCACACCTTTCAAGGCTGTGCCCATCCAGCTGTTTCCCCACTAGCTGCTACACGGTGCCCTCTACTGAACCTCTGGCCTGCAGTTCAAATCATGCCACTCACCACCTGGTACCTGCACCTCCTACCTGCCCCTCTACCAGGGCCGCTGAAGAGGAAGGCAGTGCAAAAGTGGCAGCTGCCCCAGAGACTGGCGATTTCAAAGGGCTTGGGCTACCCTGGCCACCACCATCCCACTGCAGCAGTGGCAGTGAACCTTGGACCCTTTAAATTTCCACGAGACCCCAGGCGGTGCATGCCAGGAGCTGCTGAAGGTCTGGCTTGGGACAACTAGCCCCCAACTCTGCCCCTTTCACTCAAGGCCCTGCCCCTTCTGGGCCCTGGTGCTGCCCTCACCTAGCACAGGGCTCAGCAAGTCTCTCCACAGCCCTGTCCTCCACAAGCCTTCCGACCCTATTCCTCCCCATCTACCCACGGAAGCCCTGGGCTTGTCCCCCACAGCTCCTGCTCCTTATTGCCCATAGCCCTTAAACAGAACCCCTTCCCACCCCATAGGAGGGTGCTGGTGCTCAGGCTGAGTAGGGCACCACGATTCATAAGGACAGCCCTGGAAACAAGGAAAAAGGAACTTGTTTTCATTTACAATTTATCAAGCCATTAGGAAATTAATTGACTGATAACATAGAAGGAGGTAAAAGAAAGGGCAAGATGAGAAAGAAATAATTGGGAAGGAGCTCAACTTCAGATAAGACATTTCCCCCCTCAGCAGGTTATTTCATAATTGCCAATTACAGGATTTCAAAAACCTTCCCTTAAATGTATCTCGTTCTAGCCTCTTCTAGAGACAGGATAATGCACTAGATTAATGGCTCTCAAACTGCAGTCTACATTTCGCTTGGAGACATAGGCGTGCGCACGGGGTGTGCCGGGTGTGCCCAGGCACACCCTAATGTCTCGGGCCGGCTAGCCCGAGCCATTTTTGTGCCCTGGGCCCCACCCGGCCCGGCAGCACCGCGCAGCCCAGCAGCATGGCGCGGTGCCCCTGCAGCGCCCGGGAACCCCCCGCCAGGCCCGGCAGCACGGCGTGGAGCCCTTGAGGCGCCCGGGAAGGCCCCCACCCAGCACGGCAGGGCGGCGCGGTGCCCTTGAGGCACCCAGGAACGCCCCCGCCCGGCCCGGCAGCATGGCACAGCACCCTTAAGGCGCCCGGGAACACCCTTGCCTGGCCCGGCAGCATGAAGCAGTGCCCCTGAGGCGCCACGGGCTAGGGCCCGGCCGACCTGTCACTTGGGCCGGCTCTGACTCCAGCCCCCGCAAATAGGAAGGCAGAAGCCGAAGGTAAGGTAACGGAGGGGATGGTAGGGGAAGGGGGAAAAATAAGAGGAAGGGGTGGGAGAGGAAGGGGCTTGTGCTGAGGGGAGGGGGCAGGTCAGGAGAAGAAAGGGGAAGGCACCAAGGGACAGGGTGAAGGAGAGACAAATGCCAGGGGGCCCAAGTGCAGACAATGAGGAAAAGGGCAGGAGGGGAGGTGTCAGTGGGACGGGAGACAGGGTGATGCTGGGAGAGGAGAGGGTAAAGGCATTGGGGGCTAGAGGGGGAAGGGAGAGGTGCTGGGAGAAGGCTTGAAAGAAGGGGTGGGCATGAGGAAGGCAGGGATGGAGCAAGGCATGTGTGAGGGCACGGGCATGAGGGGAATGGGGGCAGAGGGTGGTGAGGGGGTGGGCACCAGGAAAAAAGGGGGCAGGGGCAGTAAGGGAAGGGGGAGGCACCAGGAGGGTGCAGGGCTAAGGGGATTCTGGAGTGAAGCAGAAGAGCAGACACCTGCAGGGGAGGGACCAGCACCAGAGGAGAGAGGCAAGGCAGGTGTGTAGAGGGAGGTGTTAGGAGAGGGGATTAGGAGGGGTAGCTCACATGATCAGAGTGGGGCTATTGGAAGAGTGGACACAGGGGGCAGAGAAGGGCTGATGGAGGGGGGCAGGTCTCAGGAGGGCTGAGGGCAGTGAGAAGGGCAGGAGTCAGGACAGCAGAGGAGGGTGAGGGGTTGGGGGGTAGCAGGCACCAGGGGAGCTGATGGAGCAAGGGGAGGAGACATGGCAGCAGAGGGAAAAGGTAGAGGTTTATGAGATATTTATTAATAACTTGGGTGCCACAGTGGCACATCCAAACAAGCCACATGAACTCAGTACTGGTGCACAACACAAAATTCATTCTGCTCATGGGAGGAAACTCTTAGGGAACACTTCCCCCAGCCTCTCCGCCCTTGAGTTAATGTCACACACAGTGAGTTAATGCAACTGCAGGATAGTTGCATGAGGGGGGTTTGGTGAGGGCCAAATTAATCCCTGTTGGTAGGAGAATGGTGGGAAAAGTCCTTAGAGGGGGGTCACATGTCACCTTTTACTTCTGGTCATGTGCCTATCTTGCCCCCAGAGTGTTACCTCCAGAGGTGTGGCCAATGGCAGTCAGGGGGTGTGGCCAATGGGGGTCAGGGGCGTGGTTAACGGGGGTCAGGGGTGTGGCTAATGGGGGTCAAAGTACATTTTAAAAAAATTCTTTGGGTGCACACCCTAATGAAATGTGCTGCGCACGCCTATGCTTGGAGACCAATCAGCACAGAGATGCAGTTCACATGACATCCTCAAGGCAATATAGGTAGAGCCATGCAAAACCGCAGATATCCACTTTATATCTGCAGACTTCCATGTGGAAATTCCCAGCTCATTTTTGCGGATACAGAGATAAATTGGTACTCATGCAGAACTCTAAATACAGGTAGTATTGTATAAGGCCTGAAATGATGAATAGGTTAAGAAGCACTGTACTAGATAACCAGTCGACTGATTTGGTATGGCAATAGACCTAGGGACTGAGATCACAAAAACAAGAATGTAGAAGCAGAATTTGAACTGTGGACTTATTAAAAAACAGGACCAAAGAGATACAAAAATTGCAGTGGAAGAAGAGCAAATTGTTGCCATTCTTACACTATAAATAACTGTGTGGATGTGTCTTTTTTTTTAAATTACTTAATTGTTAAATTGATGTGTTTTCATTTATTTGGCTTTTTCTTTGTGAAAAATTGATGATGCAGGAAGTCAAGGGGAAAAAAATAAGGGTACTGAGCATTCCAAGGCATTGCCCATTTAAATTAAAGTTATGGATGTTCATGATCTCTGAAAATGAGGCATTCAGTGTCCTGACTTTATTCTGATAGGGTCACAAATAAGGCCTCCATGGACTTATGTGCATACTCCCACTTTAGGAACCGTCCCATTGAAGTCATAAGACTGTGCAAGATTGGAGACCTAAGATTTTATCTAAAATCTTACCTACACTGCAGAATGTGCTAGTCATTACTATGTTTAATATTTATTTTAAAGTAGCATTCAACCAGAGGTCACACTCATAGGCGTGCGCACAGGGTGTGCTGGGTGTGCCCAGACACACCCTAATGCGGGGCGGACTGGAAATGGGCCGGCTGCAGGTTGCTGGAGGAGGAGGGATGTGATGGGGCAATCCCATCCCCACGCCCCCGCAAGAAGACACCAGCGGCAACGGCATCAGAAGCTGTGCAGCCCGGTGCGCCTTGGCGCTGCTGCGCATGCTCCGGCAGCCCTGCGGGCACTTCAAAAGCCGGGGCCGCACACCATGAAGCCGGTGAGGATGCAGGAGATCTTCAGGTGAGTGCGGCCCCTCTGGCCAGCCACCCCCTCTCATGCGCACCCCCACAACTCCCCTTCCCCACCCGTGGGGCCCCCCCACCTGTGTACCCCCACTGCCGGCCACCCCGGTGCAGCTCTGGTGGCAGCAGAGCCGAGCCGCTCACAGGGGGAGGGGGGCGGCCGGGCTCCCTGCCTCACCAGTGCTACCCGCCCGCCTGCGCCCCGGCAGCCCATCGTGCGCCCTGAGCCCAAGAGCTGCCCCGTCGGTGCTGGGGCCCCACAGCCCAGGGTCTCGTCCCTGGCCTGGCCGCACTGGAAGTAGTGCCTGGCTGGGCAGGGCTGCAGCGGCCGCTCCTTGTGCGCTGGACTCGGCCCCGAGCTGGGCTGCTGGCGGCTGGGCTCCGGAGCTGCCCACATGGTGGGGGCTCGCTGCTCAGAGCCCGCCCCGGAAAAAATACCGGTCAGGAGGGGGGCGGGGCTGTCCGGGAGGAGGGAGGGGCGGGGGCAGCGCAGCTGGCTGGGGGAGACGGGAGGGATGGGGGGGGTGGAGCTGGTGGGCGGGGGGTCGAGGCAGTGCAGCTAGCCCCGGGAAGATGGGGGGGCAGCGCGGATGGCCGGGGGAGATCGGTAGGAGGAGAACCGGCTGGCAGGAAGCAGGGGTGGCCGGGGAAGCAGCAGAGCTGGGGCAGCAGAGCTGGTCGGGAAGGGACAGGGGAAGCGGTGTGTGGGGGGGGAGCAAATCGGCCGGTGAGGAGCGGGACTGACCCAGGCACATGCAGATGCCGGGGCGCTGTCAGTCCTGCGCACGGTCCTGCTAAGCACGAGTGAGTCTGGCTGCGGCTCCCCAACATGCTCAGGAGATGGGACAGGGCTTCTCCTCCTCCCCAAGGCATCAGACTCAACCAGAGGCTCCCAGTGCCGATCATGCCCCGCCTCCCAGCCACTTCCCCCAACCCTGCCAGGCTTCCGTCTGGTGCCCAGCCGGAAAATCAGAAAATACTGGACATTGCACATGTCCAGTATTTTTGGGGAATTTTTTACCGGACAGAGGGCCCAAAAACTGGACTGTCTGGTAGAATACCGGACACCTGGCAACCCTACCTGGGAGGCAATAGAGGGAGACACAGTGAAAGTGCGTCCTGCCTGGAGCCCAGCCAGGTCGGGGCTCTGTGCATGAGTGTGCGCCTGGTGCTGGCAGCAAGGGGGCAGAGCCAGGCAACGCAGCCGCTCTTAAAGGGGCAGAGCGCTCTGGGCTCTCTGCGGCAGCAGCACCACCAGGTGAGACCCTCGCCCCCGCTGGAGCCCTGCATCACGGAGCGCGGCAGCATTTGTCAGGCAGGGAAACTAAGGCACAATGTGAGGCAGAACCATGCGCCCTCCCCCGCAGCCGGTGGTGGAGCTGGGCCAGAGCCCCTGGCTGTGCTTCCCTGAGGTTGGTCTGCTTGGCCCCACGCGGCAAGGTCTAACCAGGAATCCAATTCCTCCTCTGCCCCAAACCTTCCCGGGGCACGCCCGCCGGGGCTACCCAGGGCCTCGCTCTTCCCCTGCGTGGGCAAGGCCCCCCAACCTGGGCCCTCTGGGGCAGCCTGCACGAGCCAGCTGGAGAACACTCTGGGCCTCTCTTGTGACGGGTCTCAGTGGCCCCAACAGCGGGAGTTACTCATGGAAGCCACAGAATCCATCAGCAGCCCCCAGGGATCACCCCCAAGGGGCGGGGGGTGGGGGGCATCAGGGAATAGGGGGTAGGGGCAGTGAGGGAAGGGAGAAGCACCGGGAGGGTGCAGGGGTAAGGGAAGGTGCAGGTGCCAGGGGATTCTGGGGGTGAAGCAGAAGGGCAGACACCTGCAGGGGATGGACCAGCACCAGGGGCAGGGCAGGTGTGTAGAGGGAGGTGTTAGGAGAGGGGATGAGGAGGGGTAGCTCACATGATCAGAATGGGGCTACTGGAGGAGTGGGCACAGGGGGGAGAGAAGGGCTGGTGGAGGAGGGGCAGGTCTTAGGAAGGCTGTGGGCAGTGAGAAGGGCAGGAGTCAGGACAGCAGAGGAGGGTGATGGGGGCTAATTTGGCTACAACAGATCTTGGAGTTATCGTGGATAGTTCTTTGAAAACTTCCACACAGTGTGCAGCGGCGGTCAAAAAGGCAAATAGGATGTTAGGAATCATTAAGAAAGGGATAGAAAATAAGACACAGAATATCTTACTGCCCCTGTATAAAACTTTGGTACGCCCACATCTTGAGTATTGTGTACATATGTGGTCTCCTCACCTCAAAAAATATATTTTGGCCTTGGAAAGGGTTCACAGAAGGGCAATTAAAATGATTAGGGGTTTGGAACAGGTCCCATGTGAGAACAGGATAAAGCGACTGGGACTTTCCAGTTTAGAAAAGAGGAGACTGAGGGGGGATATGATAGAGGTCTATAAAATCATGAGTGGTGTGGAGAGGGTGAATAAAGAAAAGTTATTCATTAGTTCCCATAATATAAGAACTAGAGGACACCAAATGAAATTAATGGGTAGAAGGTTTAAAACTAATAAGTGAAAGTTCTTCACACAGCGCATAGTCAACCTGTGGAACTCCTTGCCAGAGGAGGCTGTGAAGGCTAGGACTAGAACAGAGTTTAAAGAGAAGCTAGATAATTTCATGGAGGTTAGGTCCATAAAAGGCTATTAGCCAGGGGATAGAAATGGTGTCCCTGGCCTCTGTTTGTCAGAGGCTGGAGATGGACGGCACAAGACAAATCACTTGATCATTGTCTTTGGTCCACCCCCTCTGGGGCACCTGGCACTGGCCACTGTCAGCAGACAGGCTGCTGGGCTAGATGGACCTTTGGTCTGACCCAGTATGGCCATTCTTATGTTCTTACGTTGGGGGCAGCAGGCACCAGGGGAGCTGATGGAGCAAGGGGAGGAGACATGGCAGCAGAGGGAAAAGGTAGAGGTTTATAAGATATTTATTAATAACTTGGGTGCCACAGTGGCACATCCAAACAAGCCACATGAACTCAGTACTGGTGCACAACACAAAATTTATTCTGCTTATGGGAGGAAACTCTTAGAGGGAACACTTCCCCCAGCCTCTCCGCCCCAGAGTTAATGTCACACACATTGGGTTAATGCAATTGCAGGATAGTTGCATGAAGGAGGTTTGGTGGGGGACAAACTAATCCCTATTGGTAGGAGGATGGTGGGAAAAGTCCTTAGAGGGGGGTCACATGACACCTTTTACTTCTGGTCATGTGTCCATCTTGCCCCGGGAGTGTTACCTCCAGAGGTGTGGCTAATGGGAGTCAGGGGGTGTGACTAATGGGGGTCAGGGGTGTGGCTAATGGGGGTCAAAGTACATTTTAAAAAAATTCTTTGGGTGCACACCCTAATGAAATGTGCTGAGCACGCCTATGGTCACACTCAAGATCAGAGCTCAATTATGCTAGATGCTGCACAAACACAGCCATAACAAGCTATTTGGGACAGGGACTAGCAAGTTTCAAGCATAATTTCCTTGATCATGCCTCCAAGGTCTTTATTATCTATGCAAACTATGTTCCAAAACAATAATATAAAAATATTGCAACAGATTAACCTCAGCAGCTCTCAGTGGCTCAACAATATGGAAACAAGCTTTTAAGTGTAATTGTTCCTCAAATTTCTATAATATGCTTTGGCCAAGTTTTGTTAATGCAGACTATAATATATAACCAAATAATATAAATATGCCTAACATAGGTAAAATCCTCGGGTAGAACGCAGTTTTTAATCTGGTTCCAAAGTTCAGTCACATCCACACAAGTAAAGCTAAGATATACAATGATATTTCTAAAGTTATCATTCCTGTAACAATGCTAAAAATACTTCAAGGAGTGACATTGCTGAATAGAACTTCAACAGATCTTTGATATCACCATTGGGATTATTGGTGTGAAATACTTCTAGTAGCACCAGAGAACATAATAGTCCTAGGTATCTTAAATGTGTGGTTAAATGGAAATTATTAGAATACATGTAGTACATTAAGTGATGGATCACATACCCTCTACATTTAGCCTCTTTCTCATTGTGACTGTTTTAATGGCATCAAGTTTTTTCTGTAATCGTTTTTCAGAAATCATGGAACAAAAGGATAACGGTCTCTCAATGCAATAAAATGCTAAGGAATTAATTGAATTTTAATACTGTATTCAGAAAAATGATCTTCTATTCCAATAACATTATTTATTTGATAAAAAGGATTACATATGATTAGGCTATGGTGTCTAAAGGCTACTATTGTTTTGTCTGATGGGGTACCTTGGTACAGAGAAGTGAAATTTGCTCGCTGCATTTACTAAAAAGCTTCTCTATCTTTACCAAAAGGAATAGCCACCATTTGTGCTTTAGCCATTCAAAAGCCAATTATATAAAACAGAATACAAGTATTTTTCCTGAGACACAAATAATGCAAGGTGGTGTTGGTGAACTAGCCTTCCAAAGAAATTCCTTTATGCCTAATTAAAACCACAGATAAGAATGAATTCTGTGACCAATAGTGTACATTTGTCCACATGAGAAAACCTTGGGGTGCATCTACATAGCACCCTAAACTCAAAATAAGATACTCAATTTGCGCTACACAAATTGCATATCTTATTTCAAATCTATTTCAAAATAGCTTAGTTTGAAATTTGGTGCATCTACACAGCGCCAAATTTTGAAATAATGCACTATTTCGAGCCATCCCTTAACCCTCATGCAACGAGGTTTACTGGGATGGTAAAATAGTGCACCCATTATTTTGAAAAATATTTTGAAATAATGGGCGGCTTGTGCAGACACAGGGTAGCTATTTCAGGATACCTCCAGCATCTCGAAATAGCCATGCAGTGTAGCTGTACCTTTACAGAAGCCCGCACAGTTGTCAGTCTCTGCTCAGGTTAGGGTATAGACCAGAAGAGAAGTATTTGTAAATCAGGAAGTAGGTTCCAGGGCACTGCTGTGTGGGAAGATTTGCCAAGCATATGCCTACATTGCTCTATTTCTGACTGTAGTATCATAAGCAAAAAAGAAAAAAATACACTTGTCTCCTCTTTTTTTTAAACAAAATGGTTTCTCAATAGCTGAATTGTTATTCTTTTTTAATGATCTTCAATAAAAGTCAATTTGACAGACTAAGACCATTTTCACGCCACATTTCTAATTCAATGTTTTTGTCAAACCAACAGAACTCCTGTTCAACTAAAATAAAGGATCAGAGGCAGTTTTGACAATAACAAAAAAGTATCACTTCTCAGTCCTAACAAGAACCAGAGCATTCAGTGTTTCAAATGCACAAAATCAGATATTAGTATACACTGGGTTTTAAAATAGTACAATGTATCTCTGCAGACATGTTAGGTAAATCTAAGAGATATTTTACAACATTCACATACTAAACTAAAGCTTCCTCTCAAAATGCAAGATCTTCAATAGTGCATTAATCTCTATTTCTCTATCTCAGACCTGCATACTCCCTAACCTTCACACAATACAGATTACACTTTAAAAGTATTAATTGGGGACAAGATGGTAAACCCAGTTTACTAATTTTATTCTAGAATCTATAAGGTGGGAGACACCTTTATCCCAGCCAAAGTCCTTACTCTAGCTGCTTTAAATGGCATCATTTCTGTCTTCCCCAATAAAGCAGAATTCCTTATCTATGGTTGTGAGGGGGGAGGCAGCCTGTAGAATAGGATTGTAAGCAACATGTATGCCACACCAAATACAACAGGTGGTTAGAAATGGGAAATCAACCCTTTGCTTTAGAAAGGAGGGCACAGAACACCACAGTCATAGTAAGGTATTCTTACATACATCTACAATGAAAAGGTATTCAAAACCTCTATTGCACTGAACACCTCATGGCATGAATATATTTTCATTACGTGACATTTTAAGGAGGAAAACGGACCTCAGATCTCTTCTAAGAATTATCAAACTCCCCTTCTAGAGGGGAATTGAAGTTGGAGAGTAAAGAGTTTGGGAAATCCAGCTGTTCTCTTCGGATCTGGTGGAGGCTTTTTCTAATAGCTGGGAAGGGTTGGACAGCCCAGGACTCGTTTGAAAGCGTTTCTTTGCAGCTAGCCCTCTGTGTTGAGCGTGAGGGACGGATGTTGTAGCCAAGACGCCACTCATAGGAGCCAGGGATCGGATTAGCTTTGCACATCTGTCCCTACGGGGGAGAGTAAACCTCCCTCGCCCAGAGCTGTCCCTTATTATCCAGATGGGGGAGGAAGATGGAAGACAGAGACTAGCTGAAGGGAGCCGGCGGACACCACAGCCAGGGACCCCGGGGAGGGCCGGAGAGGTCCCTACCACTCCCGCTCCCTCCCTCCCCCCCCAGTACCTGCGCTGCTGTTGCGGCGGGTGGGGGGTTGTCCAGCAGCTCCATCTGCAGCTCCGCCGCCGCCGGAGTGGGAGGCGATTTGGACATGTCGCTGTGGACCATTGGAGAAAAGTACCAGCCGGCTGCGCCCCGCCGTGAATGAGTGCAGAGCCCCGCGCCGGCCGGCACCGCCCGCTGCCGCTGCCTGCCCCGCTCCCTCCCTCCCTCAGCGCCCTGCCATGGGCAAGCCTTCAGCGCCGGGCTGGCAGCAGGAAGAGGCGGCGGCCGCCGGGAGGGGGCGACGGGAGGGAGGGTCCCTGGGACTCCGCGCGGCTGCCCGCGCCCGAGCTGCTGTTGCTGCTGCTGGAGACTGGAGCGCGGGCACCGCCAGGCTGAGGGGGAGGAGAAGGGGAGGCGCCCTAGGAAACGGCAGCGACCATCTACCCCCACGAGGGCTCCCGGGCAAGGGGCGAGCCCCGCCGAGAGGCCGGGGGAGGCTGGCTGCGAGCGCGGCGCTTGGCGGGCGAGCAATCACCGCCCCCCACCTCCAGCAAAGTTTCTTCTGACGGGCGGGGCTTCCCACGGAGGCAGGTTGGAAAGGGCTGGATGCAGCCCCGTCCCCGCAGCCTCATCCTTCGCCTCCGCGGGGGTCAGAAACGCTCTCAAGTGGCTGCAAGCTAAGCCGGGGCAAACTTGGGCTGCTGCAGGACAGATGCAGCCGACGTGGGCTTCCTTTTATGGGCATTGCTCTTGATTTGTGAAGTGCAGCCTCTGAGCCCCACCCTGCGCAGGACACGGGGAGCCCCTGACCCGAAGAGTTTGCGGGATAAAGACACGAGGGTTGACAAAAGAAAAACATGGACGCAATTTTAAAAATTCTCATGTTTCTATCCTCTGTGCATGAGAGCGCCGATCACTTTTTAAACGCCTCTGGACCCTAAGGTCGAGTTTCCCTTTTGTAAACCCCGTGTATGTCGCAGCTTTTCAAACGTGACTATTGCTGGATTCTTAGGGAGAGTGACCTAAGTAGTCCAGGTTCCCCCATCTACTGTTGAACATTATTCACTAACGTGTTTCCTCTAGTTAATGTTGAATATGAACGACCAAATGCATTTTCAATTGTTCGGTTTAAATCAGTGTGTCCTCCTTCTTTGATTCCACCAACTAATTTAACTTATACACGTCTAAGCACACCTGGATTATGGTGCAGGATCCTTTCGAGCACAGTCCATCTCCAACCAGCTATACAATTGAAAGTAGGGCAAAGGAGGATCAGGGAGTACTTGCTGTTTGTAGGCGAGGTAAACAACAGCAAGATAACTCCTTCCCCACAGTGATATTGATTTCATGAGGCAACTAGCATCCCAGGGGCCACATTTACACTACAAAATTCTGCCACTAGAACTTTTGCCACTTTGCAGCCACCATCATTGCTAATATGTGCACACCTGACTGCTTTTGCTGGCGCCATGCATCCTCACTGTTGGAGCTTGTGTGTGGCATGTGAAAGTTCAGGGCAACTGCACCAGCTTTCCTCTTCATGGTCCAGCAAAAGCACTCATTCTAGGTCACACAATTCACTGTGATATCATCTTCATTATGATATTGTCACATTATTGGATTTTAATAGGAAAATGCAGAGCATTGTTGCACCACTGTTGTGTGTTTGCCCCAAATTCTGTGCCAAGTGGGCTATGTGAGATCTAATGAAAGCTTATGCTATGCTAATTCTGTTCATGCTACTCATATACTTGTATGATTTTTGTATTGAAAGTTATGAATATGGGCTGTGCACTTGTATTTTAAATGTTTTCTGTCTGGGAGACAGCAGCAGGCATTGTCCACCTAATAGCTGTGCTGCATGGACAATGAGCCGTAAGTGTTGCCAATAAACACCTGAGGAATTCTGATGCAAACCTGGCTCCTTGCCTAAAAGGACATGGGCAGGTTAATTGATTATATGATCAGCTCCATTTTGGGGGGTACCATCACTCAGGAGAACAATGGATTTCCCTCTGCATGGGCAAGATTATAAAAGGATCCTGGGGGTTCCTCCATCTTTGTCATCACTCCTGCTCTTTATCTCACAAACTTCTTTGTGGTAAATAGAGAGCTGGGAAGGAGCATTGATGCATCCTAACATAGGATGTACTCCAGTGACTTTCAAGCTAGCAGTTTATTACATATCTGTTAAGAGCCTGCATCTTGGTGATTGATGTATATAATGTGCTTCCTTTTACAATTCTATTCTCAACCTTTTCTTTCCTTTATTAATAAACCTTTAGGCTACGTCTAGACTGCCCCCTCTTGCGCAAGAAAATATGCAAATGAGATGAAGCGGTGAATATTGCCATGTCTCATTTACATATTTAATGAGCCGCCATTTTGCACAAGGGGCTTTTGCGCAAAAAGGAGCCGTCTACTCAGGTCCTTTTTGCACAAAAACACCTTCTTGTGCAAGAGCTGTTCTGCCGCTTTTTTTCAGGCAGAATGGCTCTTGCGCAATAGGGGGGTTTGCGTGAAAAGTAGCCGTGTAGACAGCTCCTTTTTGTGCAAAAGCCCCTTGTGCAAAATGGCGGCTCATTCAGTATGCAAATGAGGTGCGACGATATTCACCACCTCACCTCATTTGCATATTTTTTTGCACAAGAGGGGGCAGTCTAGACGTAGCCTTAGATTTTAAAGTATTGGCACAGTGTACTCTTTTGGGTAAGATCTGAGGTATAAATTGACATGGGAATGTGGCTAGTCCTTTGGGATCAGTAGAACCTGTTTGGAGTTGGTGAGACTGGTTTTCATAACCTCTCACCTGTGTAAGGTGTGGTGCTGGTTGTGGTACAGATAATGTGGCACTGGAATGTCAAAGGGGATTGCTTGTGTAACTTCTTGCTGGCCAGATTGGCAGCTGAAGTGTACTTTGAGATTGGTTTGGTGCCTTATAGAGGAGGACCCCCAGTATTGGTTTGTAAGTAGCCCTGGTTCTAAGCTCACCCTTATTTGACCCTCTCAGGGGTGCACCTAGACCTCCTGTTATATTACAGGTATTTCCAGCAATCCAACTGCCTAATCAGATCAGTGTCTGTGCTTCCTTTTCATGCCAAAGGCTCACAAACAGTAAAATTGCCAACAGTTATAACTTACTACACAGTCCTTTATAAACAAGCACATTTATTCTTAAAGTGAAAGCATTATAGAGGAAATATTAAAAACAATAAGTGAACCTATGTGCATATTAATAAGCTTATCTGAGGTTACCCACGAGACAACTCCAACAAGGGCTCTGCTATGGTAGGAGTCAGTCCCTCAAACTCTACCAAGTTACAAATTAATAAGAAGCCTCAGTTCAGAACAAGCAGTGCCACAAATAGTTCAGTCTTATATATCTTGGGCCTTTGATCTTCAGACTCTGGGAACAGTTAAACAGATATTAGTCTTCTCCTCAGTGTGCAGCTCAAAAGGCTGGGTTTTTGCATAACCCAAGGTGGGAATTTGCATTCAGCTCCTCCTAAAAATTCCCCATGTGGATACTCAAATACTGTTTGTCCTAACAGCTGATTCTTGTCTGGCACTTTGTTCAGTATAATCATTTGAAATTCATAACACTTCCCAGGATTCACAACTCAACCACTCCCTAGAGAAGTTACATGCAGTTCTGGTCCACAGTGACACACAACTTCTGTAAGATTTTTCAGTGATAGAAAATTGCCATATCTGTCACATGGTAGAAGACACTAATCAACTCAGTGTCCCCTGAAGCACAGTCCAGCTCAGATCTTTAATTCCCTGGATGCAAGGTATACCTATCCTGACTGGGTGAGTGATCCTTTTTGCGAGAACTAGTCACCTTCCAGAAAGACAACAAAATGAATTAAGATGCTGGAAGGATTACAAAAGTGTGGGGGTGGGAAAGGTTAGTCAGCATTGGCCCAGCTACCCCTCAGTCATGAGAGAAGAGCAGCTGGGTCACATTTGAATCACTGCCATTGTAATGTGGTGCAAGGAGGTGCAGTGCCATGCAGAAGTGACCTGACTGCCCTGCTGCCTTGATAAGAGGGCTATTGAGCCAAGGGAAAGGGCTGCACTATTATTCAGGGGTCTGGACCAGTGTTCTCTCTAAGATGTGAGACAGCACAGCCCCACAGCTGCTTAATGAGCCCTGCCCAGCCCGGGGCTCAGGACTCGCGAACGGAGCTGCCTAGTTGGGGGAGAGATACTTCTCCCTCAATGACAGCAACAGCTCCCTGCTGAGGACAGAGCAGCAAGTCTCTCCCAGCTTGTATAGAGGGGATGTGTCTCTACTGGCGGGAGAGACTCACTGCTCTGTCCTCAGCAGGGAGCTGCTCCTGTCGCTGAAGAAGAAATGCCTCTCCCTGCATTGGCAGCTCCATTCACCAGTTCTGATCCCCTGGCTGGGCGGGGCTCATTAAGCAGTTGTGGGGCTGTGCTGCTGCGCAGCTTAGAGGGAACCTTGGCCTGTACCTTCCATTATGCCCTTGCCAACTTGAGTGTAATGGAATACAAAACTGTAGTATACTGTTTAGCCACTAGGTGGCACAGTGTACAAAATACCTTTTAGTGAAACAAATTACAGCCATATCTGTTTATGTTGAACACATCTGGGGTGTATAAGCAAGCTTTCTGACCAATTCATATCTTGTGTAGAAATACATGACATGCTGTCAGTCTAAGAAAAGAAACAGAAGGAAAATGTCAACAAAGGTTGCATACAAAAGGAAAACAACAACAGCAAAGGCTGCAAGATCTAGCAACATGCCACTCTTCAATGCCCCAGAAAAGTTCAGTTTTGACAAACCTTCGCAAAGGACAGACTGGAAGCCATATTTTGCAAGATTTTGAATTGCAAACAAACTCCACAGAGAAGCTAGAAGATATGTATGCATCTTATTTAACCTATTCTATAAGGAATCAGGCAGAGAATATCTTTAAATCTGTTGACATTTTTAAGACAGTCATAACAATTACTATGAAAGGGTTCTGACTATAGTTAATGTATACTTTATACATCAGAGAAATGTGGTTTATGAAAGAGTATGTTTCAATCGCAAAATTAAAAAAACGGGGAAACAATGTTTTATAAGAGCTGTATGTACAATAGCTGAAAACTGATTTTGGGAATACAAAACTTGAAAAAACACATTGTAAAATCTCTGAGGCAAGGAGATCAGACTCCTATGCTGAGAGAGACAAATTCCAGCCTATATGCACATGGCGTGGAAAAGACATATCCCAAGAAATGGGTGCATGTCCAGACAGAGATGTATGACACAAGGTGTAATAAATGTATGAAATATCGACATTTCTTTCTCTCCCCAAGAATGGAGTGCCAGCACTGACTTCCTGCTTTGACTGGGATGGGGAAAGAGAAAACCCTGAATCTTACAGGGGGAGCAAGTGGCTCTGTGTGCTGCTGCTCCCCCTCTCCCTGGCTGTGGGAATGGCTGTGCACAGATGGGCTGCCTAGAGGCTTTCTCTGCTGCTCCCATTGGCCAGAGTCACAGCCAATGTGAGCAGCAGGAGGTCATAGCTAATGGGAGCAGCGGGAGATCATGGCCAATGGGGCCAGCACCTGGGAGCGGTGGGAGGCATGAAGCCAGGTAATTGCCCCCCATCCCTTTCATGCTCAGACTCCGCACCCCCATCCTCTTCATGGACCGTCCGTTGCTCTTGCACCCTCCATCCTGGACAGATGTTCTACCCACCCTTGCTCCTGCACCCTCCCTCCTGTCCAGACACCCTACCCCTCCCAGCATACTACTGCACCTTCCTTCCTGGCCAGACCTCACACTCTCCCTCCCTCCCACACTGAAACTACCAGCAAGACCCCAATTCGCAGCCTACTCCAGCACCCCTACTCCCACCCAGACCCCCCACCCTCACCCATTCTTGGACCCCCATCCACATAGTGGAAATCACCTGACACAGCTCTGATTATCCCTGCAAAAATTCTGAACAGTATGGGCGAGTTCACTACACAGAAACAACATTTTATGTTTTGAATGGATGAATATAGTTCTCAGAATCAGATTCCCGTACAAACTGTTATCGTTATGAATTTGAAATATGGCCCCAGGACCCTTTTTTTAACTTTTGGGAGAGGGATGGGGTACAGACAGGCATATAAAAGTAATTTAAGCCCCCTTTCCCATTCACCAAACTTCAGCTATTTTTGAGATCTCTGAACGATGCTAAAATGGACATTTTCACTATTGAAAATTGTAATGATCATGAGGGCTAGCCAGCAGCCTGAGAACTAAGGGGTTAACCTTACCTAACTCAGGTAGAGTTGGCCAATAGGAATGTAAGTAGGAATTTCAAACTGGGAGAAAGGAATTTTTGTTTTTTCCCTCTCCCTTTTCCCTGGGCAGTTCCTCTCCAGCTACTGAGAAAGACAGACATGTCTCTCTCTCCAAGAAACCATTCTTCACTTTCTGTAAGTAGGGTAAAGTTTAGATAAATCCGTTTTCTTGTTTTATGGTTTGGGAAATGGGATCTGATGTCTATGCACTTTTAAAAAATGTTTTGGCTTTCCTTTGTAACTAAGTTCTAGGCCCATGGTGGAGTTTCTCCATGAGTATATTATTTTGTTACTTTTCCATCTAGTCATTATGCTTGCAACAGGAATATTGTGGTGATAATAAAAGTTCTTTCTTTTTAATTTTTATTAACCTGGTACTGGTTAATTTTTGTGTCCCGGTTTGTACTTTAGGGGTGAGATTTCCCAAGTAATCTCTCCCCTGATTTTTGTATCAATACTCGGGTGGTGGCAGCAGAGTTTTTATCCCCAAAATCTAGGTTGTTAAGATTTTGGGGGGAAGTTTTATACCAAAGCCTGGTAGATAAGGTTTTGGGGTACTTTTGCTGGCCCCCACTTCTGCATTTATCATGCCAGAGTGGGGAAGGAGCCATGACAAAAATCCTTTCAGACCTTTTGATTAACTTAGATCACTTAACTACATTCTTTTTAAAAAAAATGAAAATTGCCATTGGCTCAGGACTGTCTTAGAATGTGTTCACACCGCAAGTCCGAACCTTAATGGAAGCTCCAGGAGTACACTACTGCCAGAAAAAGTCTTAGGCCTTCAAACACTTTTACATGTTTAAAGAAATATGCTATATAATTAACTATGTTAGTCACATGCTGTGTTTTCCTTTAAAAAAAACCCAAAGAGGGCAACATTCTATTTTGGCATTTTTATATGTGTATATATCTGGACCACCACACATTCAGACTCAGTAAAAGCTGGTTTAGTCAGGCAAATTAGACTACATAATTTTCACTATGGTAAGAATCCTATGTTTCTCCTCCTCTTCCTCCCTGAACACACCCATTTCAGTGAATCTCTCAACATTCACTTCAAACTTCTTACATTTCAGGACTTTATCTCTTTGCTTTTTGGATTGCACCAAAAGAGCTAGTAGCTTTTCAACTGATTCTCTGTGCTGTCGTTTTTCAGACTGTGCATGCTAAGTAGAAAACATAGAACCTCAGAAGAAGAGAAACTGAACAAATCTCTGAACTCTACACTTGTCTCCTGGTTTCATTAACTTTAAAAAGGATCTTCAGTAAAGATGCTTTCTTGTTAAGATAATAGTAAAGTGAGGATGGGAACTGTACCCATATGCAGCTGGTGCTAGATCATATTTGTTAGCATTGATCTTCTAGTCAGTCTCAAAATATCTTTCTTTTAAGTAACCTTTAATACTGATAGCTGTAGGATATATTTATAAATAATTTAATAGTTCTGAAAATGTACATGTTATATAAATATAAGATCTTTTGTCCGTTGTACATGGAGTTATTCCAGACAATTATATACAGATAAGTGTTTCCAAACTATACATTATGGTAGGTGTCATGAAGTGGCGGTTACATAAAGTCTTCTCAGTCCTATTTATTAGCATGAAAGCAAATGTTTAGTTTTAAGAATACATGCTGTGTTATACAATGTTCTGTATAAAAGGAGTTGAGTGAATGCTTTCTGCTTTGTTCTGTGATTGAAATAAATTGCTCCCTGGGAACCAGGCAGATTGGGTAGTGATTCCTGAATGCAGAGACTGCCTACATGCTGTTTGTGACTACCTCCATTCCAGAATAAGGCTATGTGTGAAAATAAGATAAGGTCCATTTAAAGTTAATGAAACCAGGAGACCATGGATTTTTCCTTGATGGGAAGCCAACCTGACAGATCGAGACACCTGCTACTGCCCAGCAGAGGGACAACCCTGTTACCTTCAATACATTTTCTAATATTTATAATGGACAAATTTTGGGTATTCATTTAAGGTCATCTCTAACCTTGTGAAATGCTAAGGGCAGCTAGTAGAAGACAATGACAGAAAAAACAACACTTTTTCAATTTGGTTTCTTTCAAAAGACTGTTCTGGGACTGTATAAAGCTACTTTTACTTCTTCTAAATGTGACCTTCTACCAGGCAGAGCCAGCAGCCGCCAGGGCCAGGTTCAATATCTAGGGGCCCCTCTCCATCAATCCACACAGAACTGACTTGAACCCCCACCCATGGGGCTCTTTCCATATGGAAACTTACACACCACCCATAGGTGCCTCTGAGAGGCCATGCTTCCCAACGTGCAAGCACAGAGGGTAGAAAAGAAACTTTTAATAGCAGGGAAGTAACTTGGCATTCATCTGGGAAAACTCCGCAACAGGATTCATAATAAAACCCATGAGTAAAAGTCCCACTCCAAATAGATTGGGCCGTGTTTTTTTCCCTCAGGTTCAGCAATCTAAATGTCCCCTTCACTTGCCCAACCCTTCTCTACACCCCACTCACAATTGCTGTCCTTGGTCAGTACAGACCCAGAGTTCAGAGGTGTATCTGCAGAGTTCACCTTCTACTATGGGTGCAGGGGTGTAAAGATGCATTTTACTCACCCTGCTGGCTACTCACCATCCATCTGCTCATTGTTCTCTGCTGCCACCCTGCTGGCTGCTTGTCATGCCCCTCTGGTGCTGCCTTGCTGGTCACTCATGTGCTGGTCTTGCTAGTTCCTCCAGACCAGGCAGTCTCCTAGTGATTTCAGCTCTAGGAGAAAAACAGAGTTCCAACACAAGTGATTTCAGCTCCAACGGGGCAATTTAAAAATAACAAAGGAGGCTCCTAATGAAGTCTATTTAGCTCTGTTCTTGGAAGGGTGCGGAGAAAGAGATTGAACTAGTCTTGCAGCAGACCCTTGAGGACCTGCAGACTGCTGGTTGAGAGTCCTGTTCTTCCCTCTTACTCTCACAAGGTCTGATATTCGAGCTCTTCTCCATTTGAGGTTCTTTAAACTGAAAGTGGCTTCCTTCTTGGCGACAGGATATGCATAGTCTGTCTTTTTTTTTTTATTTACACGATATTTATAAGCATTGTTGACCATATTTCACAATTTCTGCATTTAACGCTAACATAACTTGTGACCCAATACCAGCTAAATTGATTGCAACAAGCAAAACACCACTCCATCAGCTGCATATCTAGCAATCTAAGCAAACAGGAGCAACGTGTATTTACATAGACACACCCAAGGTCTCTTTCCCCTTCTGGCTAGCTGTCAGGGAAGCATTCCTTCAAACCCTGCTTACATAAAAATGTAAGAGAAATTAGGTGGTTATGAAAGTGAAGTACTGAAAGTATTGATATTGCAGCAATGTATGCATAGGGTATGTCTACCCTGCATTGTAAACCTGAGCTTAAGGCAACTTCCTTGCATCTACACTGCAATTGTGCTAACCCACAGCTTTGAATGAGAGTCCCAGGAACCCACAGGGCTGGAGGGTCCAAGCTCAAGTTGAGCTAGGACCTGGGATCTGAGCCCTATTGCTTTGTAATGTAAACATGGTGCCAGCGTGCCTTAGGTGCCAGGAGTCATCTAGATATATTCCACAGTTACTTGGTGCAACTTTCATAGTCCTTTCGAAGCCAGCAGTCTGCAGTTCCCCCCTATTAAAAATGAAAGCCACATCCCTTTGAAAATGGCAACAGCCCAGATCAGAGAGCCTTCAGCATCTGTAATGGAGGTCAAACCCAGCAAATCTTCTGCAAAGTGAACTACTTCCTGCAGGGACGGACTAAGGGGGGGTGAGCCGGGCAGCTGCCCGGGGCGCCAACCGATGGGGGGCACCTAATGGCAGCTGTAAGAGGCGCACGGCGTCCCTTATAGCTGCCATCAGGCGCCATGTGCCCGGATCCCACAGCGCCAGCCCCCCCACATCCCTGTGGCGCTGGCCAGCAGCGCCCTTCCCCCCACAGCCACGGGGCCCTGCACAGCCAGGTGCTGCGCGCCAGCAGCGGTGGCTGGGCCGGGCTGGGCAGCGCATGCACCGTGCACCCCAGGGGCAGGCCCCGGGCTGCATGCCAGCGGCCAGGCCGGGCAGTGCATGCGTATGCGCCGTGCGCACTGGGGGCGGGCCCGTGCATGTGCCGTGCGCACCTGGGGTGGGCCCGTGCACCCGGGGGCGGCACCGCACACCTGGGCCCGGGGTGCCAAAATGGCTCGGGCCGGCCCTGACTTCCTGGTCACATGAGCATAGCCAGATTTTGGTGAATCTCTGGTGTAAGGCTAGTAAAATAATGGATTTTAGCAAAAGCACCAGGAATGCCCATGCATACCAGCTATACAAACCTTCCCCGTGCACCACTGCCCCCATATGGTAATTAGTTTGGGTTTTTTTTCTTGAAATAGAATGAAGATTTTAATTTAAAACTTACCGTTGCTCCAGGCTCTGCACTTCTGTAACTACTATTCATAAGGGTGTGGCAAAAGACAGTGTGAGGACTGAAACATCCCCTTCACAATATGTATAGGTTCACTTTAGAACATTTACATTTTCTGTCTTTAAGACTCCACAGTAATTAATTTTGTGCTCTGCCAGAGCCATTTTAAACAATAAACCTCTGCTTTTTGTCCTGTTTCAGGACCTTCAGCCTCTACTGTCTGCTGTTCTTCTGGAACTCTCTGGCCCAGCGTACATAAGAATGGCCATAGTGGGTCAGATCAAGGTCCATCTAGCCCAGTATCCTGTCTTCGGACAGTATCCAGTGCCAGGTGCCTAAGAGGGAATGAACAGAGCAGCTAATCATCAAGTGATTCATCCCCTATCACCCATTCCCAGATTCTGGAAAACAGAGGCTAGAGACATTGTCCTTGCTCACCCTGCTAACAGCCATTAATGAACCTATCTTTCATGAATATATATAGGGTTTTTTTAACCTTGTTATGGCGTTGGCTTTCACAAGACCCTCTGAAAAAGAGTTCCACAGGTTGATTGTGCCGTGTGTGAAGATATACTTATTTTTGTTTGTTTTAAATCTGCTGCCTATTAATTTCATTTGGTGACCCCTAATTCTTGTGTTATGAGAAGAACTAAATTACCATTCTTTATTTCATTTCTTCAGACCCATCATGATTTATAGAACTCTATCATGTCCCACCTTAGTTGCTTCTTCAAAAGTCCTCATATGGAAGCTGTTTCATATCCCTAATCATTTTTGTTACATTTTTCTGAATCTATCTTTTTTGAGATGGACTGACCACATCTGCATGCTGCATTCAAGATATGGGTGTACCATAGAATTAGATAGAGGCAATATAATATTTTCTATCTAATTGCCTATCCCTTTCTTAATGATTCCCCAAATATATTTCTATTCACTTTTTTTGACTGCTGCTGCACACTGAGTTAGGGGATGAACCCTCGTGGATTTTCCAAAGGGAGGCATTTCTGTGATGACATTATGGTCAATGTTCTTCAGAGAGCAGACCATCAGGTCCAGAACTAGAAGAAGACAGAACAACAGTGTGCTGAGAGGCAGTAAAACTTGCCACCTGGGTGTGTGACAGTGTTTCAGCAAGAGGGCTGGCACGTGCAAAACAGTTCCTGGAACAGGAGCAATGGCTAAGGGAGGAGAGGGACCAACAGAGGAACTGTTTCAGGAACTCCTGTATATAATGGCTGCTAGAGCGCTGGCTCCTGCTGCCTCCCCCATATGGTAACATATCCTCAAGCCAATAGTAGCTTGGACAACCCTGTGTCAGGCAGCCTGTGCATTCAGGACTGATGAGTGGCTTGGTACAGCAATTAAACACCACAGACTTCTTTCTTCCCTCTCTGGTGGAAATGTCCACCTACCTCTCCTGTTGACAAGCATGGGGTAAAGATGTAGAAGGGAAAGGAGACCTTCTGGCCAGGGGGCATGCAGTAATAGGCACATTGTGCTGGGGGTTAATTATTTCCTGTTCTTTCTTTTTTGGGTATGTGGTTTTATAATAGCAGCTGGCCTTTCCAAGTCTGTGCAAGCACTTTACTGGTTTAAGACTTGTTTACAAATAGAGCATGTTATATTTTCAATAAAGCTTGTTATCAGTGCATTGCATCATGTAATCACCACTTGAGATAATAAAACTAAAAACTGTAAATAAGTAATTACACAATACAGAGCAAACAGTGTTTCTCTATTTACCTAGATACAGCTGTTCTAATTTCAATACATTTAATCTGTACAGCTATTGTCCCTCCTCCCCTATAACCACGGCCAAATTCATTTTTCATCATGTTCACGGCAAACACCTCACTCCCAATATTCAGTGAGCCACTTCCCCCCCCCACCCCCAAGAACATTCCTGGAGATACTCTTTCTCTTCTTCCACTGATTCATGCTAGTGCTGGATTATCCACTGGGACCACACTGCCCATGCTCAGAGGACTTGGCCAGATGGGGAACCCTGGAAAAATGGGTGCCACAGCAGAAATCTATCGCAGAGCGGCAGAAGCCTGGAGCCGTGGCAGAAGCCATAAGTGGGCAGAAGAAGCCCCAGTGCTCCGACCCCAGTCCCTGGCAATCCCCAGTGCCTCACCCAATAGAAGTGCTGGGTGGGAAAGCAGGGGAAGCCCCAGCAGTCCGACCCCAGTCCGTAGCAAAAGTGTGGGAATGGTGGAGGAAGACTCAGTGCCCAGATCTCCCAATGCAGGGAGGAGCTCTCTCTTCCTGCTGTGGCCCCAAGGTCATAGTGGAGGGACAAAACTTCTCTAGTTTTTGGACCATGGGTGGGAGGAGAAAGGAATGAGTAGGGAGTGAGGCTGCAGTGGGGAGAAGGAATGAGATGGGACCATGGACAAAATGGGGGCAGGGCAGAATGGAGTGCAGCCATGGATGGAAGAACAGGGATGAGGGTGTGAGAGAAGGGACAAATAGGATGAGGCCATGGGTGGGGCCATCTGCAGAAGGGATGGAACAGGGGTGGGATTGCAGGCAGAAAGGGCAGAATAGAAGCAGGACCATAGGTGGAAGGGATGGAGGCATCATTCCAATATGGAGCCCCCGCCCCTTACTTTCTCTGGCCCAGGGGGCCAAGAGACCCTAATCCACCTCTGGGCCATGCAAGTCCATAACTTGAGAACAGAAACCATCTCTTACTCTGTGTGTATGGAAGCTCCCACAGTAGTTGTGACACTGTCTCTCCAAGGGTAACAATCCAGGATCCTCTCGCTGTCATAGGTCCATTCAGGGGGAAATGGTTCACTTCTGGTTTCAGAAAAATTATGAGGAGCACAGCAAGCCACAGGAATGTGAACCACATTGATTACACTGGCATCCACACAGGTTTGCACATATCTCCAAATTATTTTAATCTGCCAAAAGCACATTCAACAACTATTCTGCACTTGGTCAGAGTGTAATTAAACCTTTTTTCCAGAGCTTCTGAAATCAGGGAATGGTTTCATAAGCAAAGGCTGAAGTCGGTACATCATGTCCCCAAGAATAACAGTGGAGTACAGTAACTCTGTTTATGTCAATTCGTTTGGTGGGAGTGGTTTCCCAGCCTACCATGAATTTAGTCTCCTATGCAGTAAAAAACTTCTGACATCATGCACTTTTCCTGCATCTCCAATATCAATATTCATAAATCTTCCTCTGTAGTCCACAAGAGCAGTCATATATATACTCATGTGTTCTTTGAGGAGGGCAAACTTTGGGTACTTGAGTCTCATCTATAGGCCTGCCACAGTTAGGAATCCCAATTTTCCCAAAGTCATTGGAATATCAGAAAATACCTCTGGAATATCTTTAATGCCCTCCACACTGGGGTAAACCACATGTCTGATTGCCTCTCATGCCACTGACACCACTTCAACCATAGTTGACTTTCCATCCCAAACTGGTCAGCAGTGGACCTTGAGCAGTCTGGGGTAGCCTGCTTCCAGATGATTATATCAATCTCCTTCTGGACCAGCAAGGGTGATCGCGAATGTGTCTCTACCCTGGAGGATTAAGGCAAGCTGTTCACAAAGATCCAGAAATATTGCTTTCTTCATATGAAAGTTCTGCATTCAGTGCTGGCCATCCTGGGTCTTCAGGACAATGCAGTCCCACTAGTCTGCACTCATGGCTCTGGACCAGAAGCAGTAGTGTAGGTAGGGAGCATCAGTAGGTATTCCAATTACACTGAACTGAATCTGCCAGTGAGAGTCTCTTCTGCCTCATCCCTCTTCTGCAGATCCATCAGGAAAATCATCTAGTAAAAGGGATAGAAAATGCTGCCAAACTATCCACCAGTGCCTCATGGATATTCTGCCAGTTTCCTGGCACACAAGTGAAAGCTCGGGCAACAGAAATTCATTAAGATTTAACTCCTCCAGGTTGCTGGCTCTGGTAGCTGGGAGTGCACAGAACAAAATGATTCCTCAATAGGCTGCACTGGCAGGCAAATCAAGCTTCCTGTAATGTGCAGGGTGGGCATTAGAATTTTTGCACAAGGCATCATGTTCCCAGGAATAGAGTAGGAAGCACACTAGGGATTCTGGGATATGGCTACTTTATCTCAGGTCTCTGCACAGTGTGAATGCCAGAGCTGGGTTCGAGCATGGATCAGAAAATTCTTAACCTAAGGTTAAAATGATGTTCAAGCCCAAGGTTCCCTAACACAGGCTAGCTAACCCAAATCCCCTAACTCTTTGCTTACATTGTAGCATAGACTCACTCATTTTCATATGTGAATAAGCCAAGAGTTTAACATTTAGCCTCCGGTTTAACAAGATCATTAAGCATGTGCCTAAGTTTAAGCATGGGCATTGATCCATTTATTTCCATGGAACTAACATATGTTCAAAATTAATCAAAAGCTTAATGAACAACCTTGCTAGAATAGAACCTTGGGAGGTCTGAAGAAACAAAGGGCTAATTATCAAAACCACTGTGCCAAATACCACTTAAAATGTTTTATAGCTAAGAAATGCAATTCTGTGAAAAAAATACAAGAATTTGGTAACAGTCACCTGGGGTTTGTGTCTCAGATATCCTTGATGACTGATACTGTACTAGCTGACAAGTGAGAAGAGAAGAAATGTTTCCCTTACTCCTGTGTTTAATTCTTTTGTCCTTACTTAATCTTTAACATTACACAACTGAACACAAACACTCTGGACAGTCAGGCAACTTTACTTATAAATCTGTTATCACACTGTAAATCTGAAAACAGCACAGACTGCTTTAATGAACTGATCTGTACTTTTAACTTTTGTTTATTCGAGCCACTGTCCACTTTAATCCACAGAACATTGATGATATACAGTAAGGGCCGCAGCCTAGACTTATGACTGATCTGGGAGAAGAGAAACTTGTGGGGATAAGCTTACTATGTGATGGCAAAAATGCTGACTAAAAGGTAATTTTAGCAGACAGAAAAGTGGATGATACAGGCAAATCCACAGCAGGCACTAAGCACATTTTCATGGTCTTTCAAATGTGCATCTCTCTCTCTCTCTCTCTCTCGCCCTCTCTGTCACGCACGCGCACACACACACACATTTCTGATTACACACAGTTCACGTTTCCCAAGAAGAATTTTAAATTGTTACATTGACTATATTCAGAGATTCATATTTTGTCTCATTATATTTCTGTTCTCTTCATAATTGAGAGATTACACATTTTCCTTGTATGTGCCAGTCCTTACTGACTAAGGTCTTCCAATTGATAGCAACAGTGCTCTTGACGTTTAACAAAAATTGGATTCACAGTAATGCAATGCTGCCAGACTTGGGACTGGCATTGTGCTAGACTCTGTATTAACTTACAATGGATTCCTGCCCCCAAATAGCTGACAACAAGACACAAATGGGGGGGGGGGGAAGAAGGGGAAAAAACACTGAGAGCTTTCTTTTGTGATCTGCCAACAAAATATGCTCAGCCCTGACAACTCACAGTAGATTATCCAGATGTTCAAAGCGTTGTCAAGCATTCTCTGTGTGCACACTTCAACAACTTGACCTTGGATCCAGGATGTCTACTCTGCAAACAGCAGCGAGTCTCAGAGCCCAGGTTGACAGATTTGGGCTCACACTAACAATAGCTGTGTCAAAGTTATGGCTGGGCTTCAGAGCCTGAGCTCCAGCCCGAGTCACAAAGTGTATGTAGCTAGTAGCACAAGCCCTACAAGTCTGAGCCTTTCAACCCAGGCTCCAAGACTCAGGGTGAATCTAGACTGCAGGGGTTTTTTTGAAAAATGGCTGTATTTCCAAAAAAACTTCACTTATGTGCACACTGCTATTGCGTTCTGTCGAAAGAAAATTGAAAGAATGCAGGGGTTTTTCCAACACTTGTGAACCTCAATCTACAAAGAACTCTTTCAGAAAAAGGCGTGTGATCACAGAAGAGGGAGTTTTTTCGAAAGAAGAGGCCTCCAGGAAATAGCACAGGTGCCCTGGTGGCCGTTCTGCCCATAGTAATCACAACTTACATGCAAGAGAGCATCTAGTGAGTGTGGATGCTCTCTTTCAGAAGAAGTTTTTTTCAGAAGACCTCTTCCGAAAAAGCTTCTTTCAAAAGAAGCTTGCAGTCTAGATGTACCTTCATTGCCGTGGCCTATGCAGACATATCAAGCTTGGTTCTTTCTTGATTGGACAACAAATAAACAGAAATATCTCCCAAATGTTACCCACTTGTGGAATCAAAATGAGACCTCAGTCATAATAATTTGTATATATTGGTGAGCCTTGCTTTCCTTTCTTACATGAGGAATGCAATAGTTAATGCTGTTGTCATTTAATTCATTGCAACTGGGCATCTCAGTTAACACCTAACTGAGCTGAATGGGAAGAGTCTCATCTACAAGAGCATCAGTTACGTTCAGTTATAGAGCAGTTCAAGAAATATCAAGTATTTTTCCATAGGAAAATTTAGAAAAAATCCTTTTTTAATTCCCACCCCAAAATTTCCTGTGAAAAGCTTAGTTTATCAGCATATATTTTTGAAAGCTGCTTTGGGTAAACATTTTCAGTTTTCAAAAACAATAATGATGGCTGAAAGTTCTGTGAATTTTGGTTTCCTTTATTTTCTGGCAAAAAAAGAGAAAATTTTGACCAAAATGAACAATGTATTTTGTTCAGAAAGCCATTTTTTTTATTTTAAGCAATCTTTTTATGATATATGTCAATCAACTCTTCTGTGTTCACATTTGAGATTTTCTTCACAACCATAACAGTTAGGGTATGTTTACACTACACGGCTATTTTGGGATACCGTGTCTAGACAAGCCGCCTGTTATTTCGAAATATTTTTTGAAATAATGGTCACACTATTTCACCATCCCGGTAAACCTTGTTGCACAAGAGATAAGGGATGGCTTGAAATACCATGTTATTTCAAAATCTGGCACTGTGTAGACGCATCTAATTTCAAAATAAGCTACTTTGAAATAGATCCAAAATAAGCTATGCAATTTGTAAATTGCATATCTTATTTTGAATTTAGGGTGCTGTGTAGATATACCCTTAGAGTCTGTTAGGACACTTACTTTAAAAAAAAAATCATAGCTGAAATTCTAGAGAAGATAGTACATGAGAGGTATTCGTATGCTTTACCATTGTGTACAAGCCTAATGCTACCCCTGACATAAAGTCATTTGTATGACACATAAAACCTCTCTCCTTGCAAGTCAGAAATAAAGATTTTGAAAGAGCTGGGGAGTTTGGCCTTCTGCATACATTAAAGGGTTGATGCATGAAGAGTTAGTTCAGCTCTTTTCCTTCCTCCCCTAAAAATCCTTGCAGTCATGATCTAATTAGCTATAGAGATCTATCCTTGTCATATTAAAGTCAAAGGTAAAACTCCCAAGGACTTTAATATGAGTAAAGGTGGACTCTTTATATAAAAATACTGGTTTGGTAAGGATGCTTGAACTTCTTAATTACTTTGCTCTCAAACACGAGGGTACTATGGTTTGGAATGACACCTTAGTTTTAACTATAACAAAACATACAGTATGATTCTCAGTGGGTTATAAAATTAGTGCTTATACATTATGGCTGCGTCTAGACTGGCATGGTTTTGCGAAGAGTTTTTCCGTTAAAAGTATTTGCGCAAGAGAGCGTCTATACTGGCATGTGCCTTTGCGCGAAAAGATTTGCTTTTGCGCAAAAGCATCTGTGCCCAGTATAGGCGCTCTCTTGCTCAAGAAAGCTCCGATGGCCATTTTAGCCATCGGGCTTTCTTGTGCAAGAAATTAACGTTCTTGTCTACACTGTCCCTCTTGCGCAAGTATTCTTGCGCAAGAGGGCTTATTCCTGAACGGGAGCGTCAGAGTATTTGCACAAGAAGCACTGATTTTATACATTAGAACGTCAGTGTTCTTGCGCAAATTCTCGTGGTCAGTGTAGACAGGTGGCAAGTTTTTGCGCAAAAGCGGCCACTTTTGCGCAAAATCTTGCCAGTCTAGACACACCCTATGTGTCCAGGAACATGCATAGAATGTCTCAATGTTCAAACAGAATTTTCTTACTTTTGAAGGTTAAAGGGTCTCCTTAGCATTATTTTGACTTGATTTGCCAGTGTATTTAAAATTACACTGGCAAGGACTCTTTATAGCATGCTAGAAGATTTACCTGATGTTACCCAGATCTGGAGCTGGCCTGGGGTATGGAGGGAGGTCATCAAAGAGGCTGTGCTGCCTGTTCACTGGCTTCTGCCCACCGGTTTCTCCCTGGGGTAGCCTGGGATGGTGGAAACCATGCTGCCAACCAGCAGCTGCTTCCTGGGGCTGGAGCACTCACTGCCCTCCTTTGGTCATTCATGAGTATAACTGTCCCTGCTGTCACATCCCCCCCTTTCCATTTGATGTAAAACATTCACATTCCATGCACATCCCATTGTCCCAGGACAAGCTGACCTTACTTTAAGTTATGATAAGAGGAGGATACATTCCCAATTTGGTGGTCCTAACCAAATTTGGGGTTTAGGAGGAGTTCTTGAACAAATGGACTCACAGATGGACAGACACAACAGACAGACAGATGCACAAAGTCTCTAAAATATACAGCAGATTTCTGAAGTCTGCATTGTGTAAAATCCTCTTTTTAAAAGGATTGAAAAACAGGTTTGCAGTCCAGTTTCACCCTTGTAAGTTTTGTGTTTTTGCTGCTTACAACAAAGCTTGAAATAAATATAGTACTTGTTTATTAGCTTGTTTGGTTACAGTAGTGAGCAAGTAAGAAGCAAACTTCTGGCATGGGTGGCCTATTTTCTCTTTTTTTGTTTAAAAAAATACGTGTTGACTTTGAACACCACCTATTTCCTTTCCATCCCAGATGTCATACTTCAGATATACAATTAAACAAATAATACAGCTCAAAGCCTACAGAGTAGCCCATGAACTGGAGCCAATGCTGTAAACCATAATATGATACCCTCTGCACAATTTCCCGAGGAAGTGTGCAAAAAAAAAAAATTCAACCAACACGTTCAATCTCATAATGAAAGAATGTAGAAACTGCAGTTCTATCACAAATCTTCCAATGGAAAAAAAATTGAAAATGTATCCTGCATCTTACACTAAGATTCTCTTATTAGGGGAGATCTCATAGAAACATTTTGTTCATTTATTTACATCCATGTTTGACATTAGGGGATTTATATGTATGAGTAGGTCATTGAGCACATGTGTCAGTGACAAATTGGATAAAGTTGAGTGTGAAACACAAAGCTAAATCCTGAGCTGCATGTGAGGCTAATAGAGAGCAAGGGATCCATGGCAACAAGGACTGGAGCAGCAGCCTCTCGGTGAGAGCTTTAATTCTCCAAAGGAGATAATGTATTATTTCCCTCACATCGCATAAAAGCCCAGAACATTTTAGATAGCCAGGATGGGCACGGCTTGCGATGTTTTACTAATGGAGAATGCAATGCTGATCCTGGACTGGGGCCTCAAGCAAGATAAACTAGCAGCTTTTGTTCCATATACTGGCTGATTTTTATTGAGCTCTCCTTACAAATTCAGGGTCAGATCTGTCAGCCCATATTTATGTAGAACTCCCACTGATTTCATAATTGCTTTTTATGTGGTAAGAACTTCTGGGCCATCTGTACCTATCTGTTCATCAGTATACATTTTAATAAGTCCTTAAGAGAACAGTTGCCAGAATGGAGCCTATTTTCAAACCTATTTATTGTTACAGTGCATATGTATTGTTCTTAATTTGTGCACTAAAAATTGGTGGGAAGGGAGACTATGATTAGTTGGGTACCATCCACCACCAATACGTTTTTTAAACTACCTCATTTCTACAAACTTTTACCATTCTCACATTGGCACCCTGTCTACTTAGAGTTTTCTCATGGCAAGTTTCACACTTTTGAATGCTAACAACTACTTAAATGTTTAGTACCAGACTGTGAACCTCTTGCTCACTTTGGTGAAGAGCTACTTGTAGCACCACCGATTTCACTGGGGCTATTCATAAGAATTACTTGTACCAATATGAGTTACTTTAATCAGCAAGAGGTTTGCAAATGGGCCCTTAGGGTGCATCTAGCCAACAGATTTTTTTCAGAAACACCAGCAGTATTGTCACCCTCAACCTGGAGCTGGTACTGCAGGCCTTGGACATCTCTCAGGCATCATCTGATGCCGGGGAACGGATCATCAGGTGAGTGCTGTCAAGCTGTCACACACACAAGGTGGGGGAGGCAGGAGCAGAGAGGATAGGGCGCGATCCTCACTCGACAAGCTCGGCCTGGACAGCGTGCTGCTGTCTGTGCACATGCAAGCACGTGCAGCGGCAGTATGCACCACGTGGTCTCAGGAGCCAGCCCTGGAGCACACGCGGGCTACTGCTCACAGCCTGGGGGGAGGCCCCACACATGTCTGACCCCCGGGAGGGACGTCCTCCCCCCGCCAGGCACTGCTGGAAGCAAGCTGGGCACAAGGGCGCACGCACGACCCCACACGGACCGAGGAGTGTCACACTTAGCATATGGACATGCCTGCATGCATGAGGCACCACCCGCTCCTGCAGACAGCGCTGCCACATGCAGGTGTGTGGGGGGGGGAGGCCCTCCAGGCCCCTCTCCTGCACATGAGATCCCACTGTGGCTGGACACTTCCCTGGCCTGCTTGTCCATGGGGTGGGAAGCAGGCAGGATGGTCCCCTGGCCTTGCTCTTGGGACATCACTGTCCCCTGTTCCAAGGACAGTTGCTTGCTGCTCACAGAGGAGGGCATGCCCTCAGGACCAGTGTCTGCATGGATGACTGACCACCTCTCCCTCTTTGTGTTCTCCACAGCCGGACCAGCCATTGCTGAGGGGTGATCCACACCAGCCCAGGCAGCCGACTGAAGCTGGGGAAGCCGGAAGTGGTGCAGGGTCCACCAGGACCTCATGAGAGAGCACATAGCAGTTCTGCATGACATGCAGCGACCCTGGCCCAAAAGGTCTGTAATGACGCCGAGTGGCACAATCGCATGTGGGACCAGCTTGTGTGGCAGGGTGAAAGCATGTGTGCCACCATCTGGGAAGTGATGACATATCCAGATTCTGTCCCCGCTTCTGCTCCCCCTGCTCCTGCTCCCCCCAGCCCTGCTCCTACTGCCATCCCTGAGCCCGCTGCAGCCCCCCCTCCTACCTATCCTCCTGTTGTCCCAGGCCCCACCCAACCCTGAAGTTCGTTAAGGTCCCCAGGACCCAAGGCGGTACTTGTAGGTGCTCCACGTGCCATTTCCAGCCTTGAGCCCCTCCTCCCTCCCCTCTCCAGATTCTCAGATCCCCTCTGCCCCAGTTACTTTGGTTATAAAAAACAAAATACAAAACTTTTGTTGAAACCAAAACTGGTATCTTTTTTAATTGCACAGGGAAGGGGGGAAAGGAGGGGTTGTGCTGGGAAAGCTATAAGGGAGCAAGGCACAAGCCCCCATTGGGGAGGCCCTGGGGAGAGTTACTGGGCTCCTTCAGAGAACCACTCCCTCAGGGTCTCCCGGATGTGCACCCCCAACTAATGGGCCTGGCAGATGGCAGCTGTCCACACTGTTCAAAAACCCTTCCCTTGCGACCAGCCTCTGTCCCCCACCCTGGGAGGAAGGCCTCTCCTGGGTCTAGACTGCCGCCGAGTTCTTTCAAAATTAAATTGTTTGGCGTTTCTTTCAACCATGGTAAACCTCATTTTATGAGGAAGAACACCTTTTTTCAAAAGCGCTCTTTCGAAAAAAGGCATTCTTGAATGCAAACAGGGCTTTTTCGAAAGAGAGCATCCAGACTGCCTGGGTGCTCTCTTTCAAAAAAAATGGCTTGCTTTTTCAAAAGAAGTGGTTGCAGTCTAGACACTCTCTTTTGAAAGAGGCTTTTTTGAAAGATTCTTTTGAAAAAGCCTCTTTTGAAAGAGGCTTGTAGTCTAGACGTAGCCTAGATGTACCCTTAGTGACTTTGTCACACGTTTTCTCCAAAAAGTTTTTCTTTTCACTCTGATACTGATTTATATTGTATCAGCATCTTCATATGAAGAGTAAAAGGCCTTGACTGGAAGGTAAAGAAACCCTCTTGAAACAATAACTAGGAAACCAAAGTGGCAGGAAACCCCAGGAGAATGGTTGGTATAGATCAAGTGATTCTCAAACCTTAGCAACATGAAGACCCCCATTTTTAATTAAAAATTTCCATGCACTTTCTTGTCCTTCTCCCTGTCCCGCCCATTCTTCATCCTCTGTCTCATCCCCTCTCCTTCTGTCACTCACTTTCCCCATCCTCACTCACATTCATCAGGCTGGAGCAGAGGGTTGAGGTGCAGGATGGAGTGCTGGGTGCAAGCTCTGGAAGGGAATTTGGGTGTGGGAGGGGATGTGGGTTCTGGGAGGGATTTTGGGTGTGGGTGAGGGTTCTGGGAGGGAGTTTATTTGTGGTAGGGTGTGGGTGCAAGCTCTCCAAGGGAGTTTGAGTGTAAAAAGATATGGGTGCAGGCCCTGGGAGGGGTTTGGGTATGGTAGAATATGGGTGCAGGCCCTGGGAGAGAGTTTGGGTGTTGTAGGGTGTGGGCACAGGCCCTGGGAGGGTGTTTGGGTGTGATAGGATATGGGTGCAGGCCCTGGGAGGGAGTTTGGATCTAGTAGGGTGTGGGTGCAGGCCCTAGAGGGAGTTTGGATGTGGAAGAGTATTTGAGTTGTGGACACAGGGAGGGAGTTGGGGCATGGGATGTTGGCTCTGGGATGGGTGTAGCCAGACATGAACCCCATCTTGTTTCCCCCCCCCCCCGCCCCAGAGAGCAAGAGAAAGGTAGTCAGCCTTTGATGCCTTGGGAACGCAGGTGTGCTGCCTGTCCCTGACTCTACCATAAACAGAAACCAGACAGTAAATGGGCTAGCTGACGACCCGGGGCCTCCCACCGCCCTGATGGCTAGTACCAGTAATTGACACGCCTGCACTGTCCCAGGAGAGGAATCTTTGCCCATCACATACCAGAGGTGCCCATTGTCTGCATTTTCCCAGGTGTGAATTATGCTTTGCACCCTTTGCGGGAAACTTGGCATTCAAAGCCATTTTTCCTAATTGGCCACTTGAGACCAGGAAGAAGCCTATGTGACCCAAGGGGTATAAAGAGGGGTTTAGTAGCCCACCCCATTTGAGCTCCAATCATCTACACCTGCTGGCAGGTATTGATTGTCTCCCGAGGTCTGTGGGACGCCCAACCTCGCCCTACTTCTTCCCAAGGGATTGAGAGAAAGACGCTGGCCACGCCAAGTCTGGAATGCAGGGGTGAGAATATATACCTGCTAGATGTCTATTTTGCATGCATTTAATAAGAGCTCAGAGAACCAAAAGGGTTTCATGGTACCTGTAAGTGACTTATTAGTGTAATTTCTGTCCTGTCCTTTGTAGTGGCTGTGTTATCTGTAACACAGTAGTAGCATTTAACAGCTAAGTTTACCCTGTAACAATAAAATAGTAACTGTTTAAGCTGTGACCTGACTCCTTCAGTTGCTGTAACAGAACCAAGCACAATTTTAAAAGGAACTCCAGCCGGTCATAAGGGACAGATATAGGGAGAGCTTGAGCGTTGGATCATGTCGCTTCCAGGGGACAGATCCGTTGGGGCATCTCTCAGCCTCCCCAGGCTGCCCGCTGCGAAGGGATCGTGTATCCTAGCAGTCAAAATCTGAGGTGTAATAAGCTCTGGGGCGTCTGTCGGCCTGTTGGCTGCCTGCCGCAAAAGGATCCCGATCCTAGCGGTAAAGACACAGACGTTAAACTCCTCGGGGCGCCCGTCAGTCTCACCTAGACTGCCCACTGCGACGGGGCCTTGTGTCTCAGCAGTTGAAGACTCGGGTGTATAATACACACACACCACTCGCTGCCCTGACCACCGGCTGACAATGGGGCAAGGGATAAAGATGCAGGAGGGGTGAAGAGTGCTGCCTTTGGGAGGGGGCTCACAGCTGAGGCAGAGGGCTGGGCCCTGGGAGAGGATTTGGGGTCTGGGCTCCAGGAAGGGACTTAGAGCTAGAGCAGGGGATTGGGGTGTAGGAGAGAGTGAGGGGTGTGTGCTTGGCGGGGCAGTGCTTACCTTGGGCATCTCCAGGTCAGCAGCACAGTGGGGCTAAAGCAGGCTTCCTCCCTGCACTGGCTCTGAGCAACTCCTGGAAGCAGCTGGCAGATCCCTGTGGTCCCTAAATGTGTATGTTTGTGTGTGGTGGGGAGGGTGGAGCAGGTACCTCTGTAACAACACTTTGCACTTCTGTAATGCCATTTATCAAAAACATCTTAAAGTGCTTCAGTAATATTAATGTAATGAGCATCACAAGTGACATGAGAACTGTGAATTATTTTACAGATCTGTAAACTGATGTTCAGAGCAGTTAACTATGTCCAAGGTCAGAAAATGAAAGTGTTAGAGTCAAGAATAGAAACTAAAGCCAACGTTAGGGTTAAATACATAACAGGTTATGGTCCATAAATGGCTATTAGCCAGGGATAAAGTATGGTGCCCTAGCCTTCATAACAAGGGCAGGAGATGGATGGCAGGAGATAAATCACTTGATCATTGTCTTCTGTTCTCCTTCTCTGGGGCACCTGGCATTGGCCACCGTCGGCAGATGGGATGCTGGGCTCGATGGACCTTTGGTCTGACCCAGTATGGCCATTCTTATGTTCTTATGTTCTTATGTAACCCTAAGAAAGATGGCTCAGTTTTCCACAGTACTGAACAGCCTCCCCTGGACTTAGGAAGGAATCTTGAGTGCAAAAAACACCAAGCAGAAGCATAAGAGAAAAAAACACCCAAAACAAAGATCAAATGTGGTCTCTATAAATAATCAAAATATCTTAACACTTATAAGTAATTTCAAGGGTAACCAATAGAGATATTTTATAAACTATAATGTGAACAAAAACATGGAGCCAGTTAAAAATACTGGGAAACAATATTATTACTGAATGTGATTTCTTAACATCCTTATTCAGGATATATAAAAATACTGAATTACATCATAAAGGTCACAAGGAGTAAAAATGTTAATTAACATTTCCATATCTTTCGTTATAAGCAGATGTTTCAAATGTTATATAAAGAGATAAAGAAGACACCTAGGTAACAGATACAAAATGATCATGAAAAGTTACTGATATTAGATTTTAACCCTCTAAATCCATTAAAGCTGAATAAGGTAGAACTGCATAATACTCAATGTTAATTGCTACATTGGAAATGATATGCAACAAATGTCTAAACGAAGTTTATACAAATTCAAAGTCTTTTAGCTATGCACACACACAAATATATGTAAATTGGTACATCCAAACCATCAGCGTTGAGACAGTGCAAGTATGATTGGATGTAAGTGCCACATAAGTCTCAGTATGATCTGTACAACAAGGGAACATTAGAAATAATAATCTGTCAGCAAGATCTAAATCGTGCTATATGTGCATATGCACATAGAAAAGCAAAGATTCTAAAATGAAATCCATAATATGCTTGACAACAGGGTAAATGGATGAGATGTGAAAAAACATCAAAATAACAAAGCACAAGCATCATTAGGGATCACTGACAGAGAGAGAGAGAGTAAAACCATGCTGAAATCTTTCCAGATAACTCTATTATAGAAAACAATTGTAACACAAGAGCATTATGATCAAACCATCAAGTGAGTCCAAGGATAACAATGATGAAGGAAAACTTCCATCAGTCACCACTTTTGTGTTAAGAAATTCATGACGGTGGGTTCTTTTCTTCAATCAACTTATACTACATGGAATAAACAAAACATAAAACAATTTATTCCAATATTAAATTTTCTCCTCAATTTTAGTTTTAATAATAATAATGCTAAAAAGACTGTTGAAACTGATTTTTGATAGAAAATTGAGTTCTCAATACAAATATTTTTTTCTTGTGTGGAAAATGTATGTCTTCCATGAAAAAAATCTGCTTTCTGTCCAAACCATGAGCATTTTTTCAGTGAAAAATGTTCAATTTAGAGCCACAAATGTGAGGTTATTTGATGCAAAGGTGTTATTTTTCATCGGGGCAGGGTGAAACATTTCCAGCTCTAGTAACAACCAAAGGTACCTGAGTGACAGAGGCTGTGTCAAACTAGTAAAAGAAATAATGTAGAAACAATATGTTCTCATGATATTTCACTGATAACACTAGGAGAACATGTGAACTAGTCTCCTGGCTCAACAGCTTATACCCAAAAGGATCTGACATCAAAATGAGTTATCCAGACTTCATTGGTTACATACCATTGTTACTGAAAATATTACCTTCTGAAAGATGTGCTTCTAAGAATATTGTGACCCAGTATCACAGCTTGCACCTCCAATGTCATTTTCAGCAGGAAGGCGAAGAACTGAATGAATTTTGAGAATTAATGTCCTTTCACTTCAGACATAGTCATTCCAGGAAGTGGGGGGAAGCTTGCAGTATGCTGTCTAAATTACATGCCGAAGGCAAGATTTCAATTGACAGAGCTATGAGTCAGGTATTTTTCATGAGCACTAAACTCATATTGTTTTCTTTCATAATGTCCCAAGAGACATGCATGTTGGCAGACAGCCATAATTAGGAGTATGAGTGGACATGCACCCATGTAAAATTTACAGTTCTTTCTAACAGAAAACGTGAATTGCCAAGTGCTTGCCAATCAATGGTATTGTAGCAGTTACTGAGAGAGCTGCTCCTGCAGGCTAGGAGTCTGAGGTATTTTTTCAAGGGCAGTTTGGAGGAGCAGATCTTGGAGGTGGATGGTTTACCGTCTAACAGGTAAACATAGGCAAGAATACTCAAGTTGGTGGAAGCAAGGTAACTGGAGCCCCTGTGTGGCAGACACTGTGACTGTCCCGTGGCATTGTATTTAATTAAATGAGAAATGTACAGATGAGTTACACAACACATAAGTGTTGCAGAACATTCCTGTAGTTTCTACTGTCTAATTTGCTTATTGTTTCTGGTGGAACAGTTTATGTGACTATGGCTATATCCAGGGGAACTGTATGTTTCAAAATGCCCAAAGATAAACTCAGAAGGATTTCATGAATAGGAGGTGATGTTTGCAAAGGAAACTATTCTCTGGACATTGTGAGAGAGTCTCACATATAATTTTCATTAACACTAATCCCCATGCTTTGAGAGCAAAGGAAGATTAGAATCCTGTGGTGCTGCTTTCCAGCTGAAATCCAGATTGAGGGAATTTGCACTGTAATCAAGAGAAACTATATAGGGTTCTTATCTTTCCTGCAGCCTGAAACACAATTCAGTTTTTTGTTTCACTGTAAAGCCAATTAATTCAAAGAGCAATCTAAATTTTACTCCTTGAATCATCCAAGCAATTGTATAAAATGTCAAAAGGGCAACTACAGCATGTACTGCAAGGCAAGGACAGTGGGACTGAGTAGGGTGATAAGCTTCCTGGAAGATCTGGTAATTAATCTTAGTTTGCGGGAATTTTAAAATGTTGGCTGATGTAACTTAATTCTCTTTCACTGTCATAAAATAGTATACTAGCCAAGATACCTTTGCTTCTATTGTTTCCTAGATTCCTCATCCAAGCTTTTAAAGAAAAAAACAGTCCTGAGACACAGGTCTATTTAACAGGAACAGTAAAATGTCAAAAAGCTATACTTAGCTATACTTAGTGCTGGCAGGTGTTATAGAAAAACTTTATCTAAATAACCAGTGGCAGCATGAACAGCATGGTCCTCTGACAGGTGTCTGTGGCTATGTCTACACTACCAGGTTATTTATTTCAAAATAATAACTCCTGAAGGTAATAACTATTTCGAAATAAGCTTATTTCTTTTCACAAGCAGGAGTTATTATTTCAAAATAACAGGCTTGGTAGTGTGGATGCTCATCTTGTTATTTCAAAACAAGGGGAGTTATTTCAAAATAACTCCCCAGTGTAGACATGTACTGTGTGGTTTTCCCTTTTATTATTCTAAATCATGTCTGCCTAAGAAAAAGACCCTAGATATATTTAAGCTTCTATAACAACCAGTCAAGAGTGTCTATCCTTGAAACTTAGCCCCTCCTCCAACACCCACTGAAGTAAATGGAAGCCAAATAAAGGGAATACTTTCATGACTAGTTATTCTGACTGTCATTTCAAGTTTGGATTACTGCAGTGTGCTCTAGCTGCTGTGTAGCTGCTCTCTTGCTTTGTGCCATTTCTCGCAGGGAGCACAATACACACGTGTACCAGAATCTATACTCACTTTCATTTGGATTAAGGGTGTTGCTCAACATATTGATTTAATTCAATATGCCCATGTTATCAGCAATGACATTTACAGATCTTCTGTGAGATTTGCGGTGGATTGGCACTGGTATTTATCGAGACCAAATCTGGACTCATCATATTGAGATTCTTTAATGCTATGCTATTTCTCACAACTTTATACAAAAGGAATATAGTGAATTGGATTTGATCCAACATTCCAGTGTGCAAAAAATTAGAAAATAAGATCTTGACATAAATTATCTATCTTTATAAAATTATCTAAAACCAAGTGTATTAAAAGAGGCTTAGTCATTGACATAGTGAAGATGAATAAAATAAATTAGGGTTAACTGCTTGGATTGATAAACCCAAACCTGGGAGCTTGGAATTGAGGAGATCAAGATAGTCCTCGTTATGTATGCTTTAATGAGGATTTCAACAGCTAACCCTTTTCCTACACAGCTCTTGTTATAGACAATACAGTTTATATGGCTGAAAGATCTTTTTTTTTATTATTTAAATTTTTCCTCAAGGGAATATTTTTACTCAGATACCATCTTTTTTTCTTTCTTATAGGAAATTGGCAAGAATTGAATGTAAACAGTTTCATACTTACAGCATTCTCCATATTTAGTGACCATAGCCAGAACATTTTAATTAGTACACTATGCACATTTTAAATCTTTGCTAAATAGGGTTGCTCAGATTCAAGCAAATGTGAATCGTTATATTAATTTTAATGGGTCATAAGGTTGTGAGATAGATAAAGCTGTGTACCATCTTTTGTTTCTAAGATTTTATAAAGGAGTGGCTTGTAAGTATATAGGGAAGGAGCTAACATAGCTCATGGTACTGTGAGTATAGACAGGTATTCCTCTCAAGAGGGTAATCAGATGTTTCCAGTGTTATGGTTCTGAGGCTCTTGGCAGCTATTGAGCGATCAGGTGTAAAAACCTTTATTAAAACTGCAGTGAAATGTGAGTGCTGTACTATTATTGTCTGACTTTCTTTGAATTATTGTTATTCAGAGAGCTCAGTATACAGTTTAATACTTGCACGATGCTACTAAATGGTCCCCTTCACAGAAAACAGGTAGCAGATTGCAGCAAAGAGTGCATATAGTTTGCACGCACAACATGCCTTTATTTCACTCCAGGCCAGATGTAACTTTCTATTGACAGGTTCTGAAGTCTGGGAAAGAAACTCGACATTACATCTCCCAGTACTGGAACCCCCATTTAAGTTCAACACTCTTCCCATGCTACTCTCTGTTACTTTGATAGCACTGAAAACATTTCCAAGGAGGAGATTTCCTGGCTGCTCTTACCTCCATCCTCTCTACCTCCCAACAGTATTTATGCATGGGTGCAACTTATGAAATATGAGTCTAAGGCTAGGTCTATTGAAGTCCAAGGAAAGACTGACAGTGATGTCAATAGGCTTTGGATCAGTCCCTGTTTAAGGCTACTTTTGGAAGAAGCTTTTCTAGAAGAGATCTTCTGAAAAAACTTCTTCCGAAAGAGAGCGTCCACACTGCCAAAGTGCATTGAAAAAGCGATCTGCTGTTTCGAAAGATGGCGTCCATACTGAATGGACGCTATCTCGCATTCAAGCTGTGATTACTATGAATGGAGTGGCTACCAAGGCACCTGTGCTTTTTCCTCTTTCCTCTTCTTTCGAAAGAACGCCCTCTTCCCCGTCCACACATGCCTTTTTCTGAAAGAGCTCTTTCGGAAAAAGGCTTCTTCCTTGTAGAAAGAGATTTACCAATGTCAGAAAAACCCTCTCGTTCTTTCGATTTTTTTTTCAAAAGAATGTGATTGCAGTGTGGGCATAAGTGAAGTTTTTTCAGAAAAACAGCCATTTTTCCAGAAAAAAAACCCCCTCTGTAGTGTAGACATAGCCTAAATAATAGAAGCTGCAACTGGATCCCTTCATCCATGCAGAACTTCATTGAAATTATTAGAAGGCCCAATTATAGCCTTAAAATCTTAGCCACAGTTGAATACATATTAAAGATAGAAAATGAATTCACAAGATAGCTTGCACATGTCTGAAGGTGTTATTTTAAGAGCCAGAGATAATTGAGATTTACAAGGGAGACACAAATACAGGTAAAAGAAAATGTATGTTTAACAAAGGGATAAATAGTAAAATGCTATTCCAATATTTCTGAAGCCCTGAATCCTTTTTCTCATTTGGGCTTGGCACTGGTTTTATATAAAACAACAAATATAAATATTTATTGAAAAGGAGGGTTCTGTATATTCCAAAAATCCTGAGGATGACAGCCAAATGTCTTGCTAATTCATTGGGAGATCCCAAAAAGAAACACTCTGTCTTTGATGTGTTATCCAGAACATATAATAATGATGGCAAGTGTCCTGTCAGAAAATAGCTATTAATTTTCTATTCGACAATCTTGGAGTTAATCTATAACTTAAATAAATAGCTAGTATGATGTATACAGTATTTCAAAATGCACATTTACGAGCATTTTTTATTACCTCCAGCATTTTTCTGAGCATAAATGTGTTTTGAGATCTCTTTCACTATGTATTGGTAGTGAGGGGCAAGTGCATTTAAAAAGGTGAACCATGCAAAATATTTAAAATAGATCAAATATTTTAAGTAAAAGTATTAATAATTTGCCTTTGACAATGAAGAAGAAATAACATTCAAAAGATAGAGAGCTCTTTAGTAGTTCTCAACTTTCATTTCATGTTGTTGTTTTATTGTTTTCAAGTAACAAAGTTTGAACAATTTCACTGTGAACACAAAGTCAGTATGAATATAATACATTTTATGCTGAACTCACTGAACACTGTGGTGAGGAAAAATGTTTTAGCATTAAGGAGAAAGTGTATTAGAGTTAGAGATGATATTAAACAATTTCTTTGACATATTTCTTTGGAATTTAGACATTAATACAAGACAGTATTCCGGGGTTGGATTAGAATGGTTTGCACTTCAATAGCTGTTTATACCATGTGAGAGAGATCATCTTTCATTCTTACACCACAGTAAAACATGGTTCAGTGTTGAGATGAAAAATGGATTTTCCTGGCAGTAACTGAATTTTGAACATATGAGCATTCAAGAGCACATAGTGCTATAACAAGCATACCTTGTTACCTTTCTGTTTGACCATTCCCATAAAGCATGCGTGGCTGGCTTTAGTCACCTAGGAATCCTGTGGAAAGTATGTTCCAAATGAGAAGCACTTAAAAATAGGATAGAAGAAATCCTATTGATGTTCAAGCCAAGGTTTCATTATAACCCTGTAATCAAGTCACCTGATTGTTAAAGACACTATTGTGTTTTAGTTTGTGTACCTGGAAAAGAAGGGTTGTCAGTAATTTGCAAATGAATTGTTTAATGTCAAATTTTTCTCCTTAAGACTAAAATATTTTTATTGACATAACTTTGAATTTCTTATTTTGTCTGTCTCTGTTGTTAAGGGATACTTGAGTCTATAGGCCCTGAAAGCAAAGACTAGGAGCTTCTTTCATTACCCTCAACTATTTAGTTCCTGTTCTTGCTTTGAGAATTTCTTCACTTTTGGGGTATGTTTGTGAGGGAACTTAATACAAATTGGTAAAAAGAGATTTTCTCTTATTCCTATTAAATTGCTGTACTTGTTTATTATTCTCTTTTCTAGAGCAAAACAAGAAAAAAAATTTCTTTGACTTCTTAAAAAAATTATGGAGTTGTCTGGAAGACACAATTAAGTTAGAACTAAAAAAAGAAAAATTGAATCTAGTGTACTCCTTTTCTTTCTCGACTGTGTAAAATGCAAGTTCTTCTTTGAGGAAGAGAAATAGTAGGAGTGCTCACTCCAGTGTGAGTCAGCAGAATCCTGGCTCAGTCAGCAGCTTTCTGATTATTAGCCCTCATTGGACCTCAGCCAGCCCAGCTGTGGCAAATTTAAGGTTCAGTAGGTGCCTTAAGGTTCATCTATACTGCACAGTTATTCCGGAATAATGGCTATTATTCCAGAAAAACAATACTGGTGTCCACACAGCAACTGTGTTATTTAAAAAAAAATCAAAATAACAGAGGGCTTTTTCTGACATTGGTAAACCTAATTCCATGAGGAATAATGCCTCTTCTGAAAAGGCTATTTTGGAAGAGGGTGTGTGTGAACACTCCACTGCTGTTATGTCAAAATAGATCCTCACTAGAGCCATGCTAAAGTTTTTCCTCCCCAGTGCCTCCTGGGGCTCTAAATCGAGATAGCATGCCCACATTAGGGGAGCCTGCCTCGGACTAATTTCGAGGCTTCCCTGTAGTGTAGATGCTCTATTTCGAATAAGCTATTCCAGAAAATATCTTCTGGAATAGGTTTTTCTGAAATAAGCTTGCAGTGTAGACGTACACTTAGTGTGGTTAGTCTGGGATTTCAAAACATATAAGGTTATGGCTACACAGTAGTGTTATTCCAAAATAACATAGTGCATGCCTACACTACAAGCCTCTATTTTGAAATAATGTTGAGCTGGAGGACTTCTTACTCAGACTCCCATAACCCTCCTTTTATGAGGAGGAAGGGAAATCGAAGACTGCATCGGAGACAACTTTTTATTTCAGAAGGTTGAAAAAGCTACCGGGGGGAAGCTGTTCTAGATTTGATCCTAACAAATAGGGAGGAACTGGTTGAGAATTTGAAAGTGGATGGCAGCTTGGGTGAAAGTGATCATGAAATCATCGAGTTCACAATTCGAAGGAAGGGTAGAAGGGAGAACAGCAAAATAGAGACAATGGATTTCAGGAAGACAGATTTTGGTAAGCTCAGAGAGCTGATAGGTAAGGTTCCATGGGAATCAAGACTGAGGGGAAAAACAGCTGAGGAGAGTTGGCAATTTTTCAAAGGGACATTGTTAAGGGTCCAAAAGGAAGCTATTCCGCTGTGTCAGAAAGATAGAAAATACGGCAAAAGACTGCCTTGGCTGAACCACGAGATCTTGCATGATCTAAAAATAAAAAAGGAGTCCTATAAAAAATGGAAACTAGGACAAATTACAAAGGAAGAATATAGGCAAACAACACAGGAACGCAGGGGCAAGATTAGAAAGGCAAAGGCACAGAATGAGCTCAAACTAGCTATGGGAATAAAGGGAAACAAGAAGACTTTTTATAAATACATAAGAAGCAAGAGGAAGACCAAGGACAGGGTAGGCCCACTGGTCAGTGAGGTGGGAGAACCAGTAACAGGACACTTGGAAATGGCAGAGATGCTTAATGACTTCTTTGTTTCGGTCTTCACCGAGAAGTCTGAAGGAATGCCTAACATAGGGAATGCTAGTGGGAAGGGGGTAGGTTTAGAAGATAAAATAAAAAAAGAACAAGTTAAAAATCACGTAGAAAAGTTAGATGCCTGCAAGTCACCAGGGCCTGACGAAATGCATCCTAGAATACTCAAGGAGCTGATAGAGGAGGTATCTGAGCCTCTAGCTATCATCTTTGGAAAATCATGGGAGACAGGAGAAATTCCAGAAGACTGGAAAAGGGCAAATAAAGTGCCCATTTATAAAAAGGGAAATAAGAAGAACCCAGGAAACTACAGACCAGTTAGTTTAACTTCTGTGCCAGGGAAGATAATGGAGCAGGTAATTAAGGAAATAATCTGTAAACACCTGGAAGGTGGCAAGGTGATAGGGAACAGCCAGCATGGATTTGTAAAGAACAAATCGTGTCAAACCAATCTGATAGCTTTCTTTGATAGGATAACGAGTCTTGTGGATAAGGGAGAAGCGGTGGATGTGGTATACCTAGACTTTAGTAAGGCGTTTGATACAGTCTCGCATGATATTCTTATCAATAAACTAGGCAAATACAACTTAGATGGGGCTACTATAAGGTGGGTGCATAACTGGCTGGAGAACCGTACTCAGAGAGTAGTTATTAATGGTTCACAATCCTGCTGGAAAGGTATAACAAGTGGGGTTCCGCAGGGGTCTGTTTTGGGACCGGCTCTCTTCAATATCTTCATCAACGATTTAGATATTGGCATAGAAAGTATGCTTATTAAGTTTGCAGATGAAACCAAGCTGGGAGGGGTTGCGACTAATCTGGAGGATAGGGTCATAATTCAAAATGATCTGGACAAATTGGGGAAATGGTCTGAGGTAAACAGGATGAAGTTTAATAAAGATAAATGCAAAGTGCTCCACTTAGGAAGGAACAATCAGTTTCACACATACAGAATGGGAAGCGACTGTCTCGGAAGGAGTATGGCAGAAAGGGATCTAAGGGTTATAGTGGACCACAAGCTGAATATGAGTCAGCAGTGTGATGCTGTTGCAAAAAAAAAACATGATTCTGGGATGCATTAACAGGTGTGTTGTGAGCAAGACACGAGAAGTCATTCTTCTGCTCTACTCTGCGCTAGTTAGGTCTCAGTTGGAGTATTGTGTCCAGTTCTGGGCACCGCATTTCAAGAAAGATGTGGAGAAATTGGAGAGGGTTCAGAGAAGAGCAACAAGAATGATTAAAGGTCTAGAGAACATGACCTATGAAGGAAGGCTGAAAGAATTGGGTTTGTTTAGTTTAGAAAAGAGAAGATTGAGGGGGGACATGATAGCAGTTTTCAGGTATCTAAAAGGGTGTCATAAGGAGGAGGGAGAAAACTTGTTCATCTTGGCCTCTGAGGATAGAACAAGAATCAATGGGCTTAAACTGCAACAAGGGAGGTTTAGGTTGGACATTAGGAAAAAGTTCCTAACTGTCAGGGTAGTCAAACACAGGAATAAATTGCCCACGGGAGGTTGTAGAATCTCCATCTCTGGAGATATTTAAGAGCAGGTTAGATAAATGTCTATCAGGGATGGTCTCGACAGTATTTGGTCCTGCCATGAGGGCAGGGGACTGGACTCGATGACCTCTCGAGGTCCCTTCCAGTCCTAGTATTCTATGATTCTATGACTTCCTGCTGTGTAGACAGTGCCAAAAGCCGAATTAAGCTATTTTGACATAAGCTACGCAATTTACATAGCTGAAATTGCGTAGCTTAATTTGAGTTTTGCCCTGCTGTGTAGATGTATCCTAATAGAAATCTGACTTTATTTTAAACAAAGTTTCCAAGGTAGTGGAGAGAAGTTGTTTGTTGACATTAGAGTAGTTTGGTAGATTTTGACCACTAGGATAACTATATCCCATCCTGATTTTATCTCTGCTTCCCTTTTGCAGTCCACTCCAGCTGTACATTTTGTTACTGTTTATTATATAATTAAAGTTTAATTGCAATCCTACTTACAACAGATTATTTGTTTGTTTCCCAAAAATTCAGCAGCCTGTCTGGTGTTCTGTTACAGCTAACTACCACTTTTGTCTTGTGCATATAATCTATGTATTACTCCCTTTAAGGGGGGGCCAGATTTTTTCTTGCATCTAGCCTTGGCAAAGGCTAGAATATGGCCTGCCCTAGCTTGTGTCTTTGTTAGCAATGGCCCTAAGAGCCAATGCTGGAGTTCAGCATCTCTATTATTTTTTGGGTTGGTGTGACCCTATTGACATCAGTGGAATCTCACAGTTATAAAATTGGTGTAAATACAGGAGTGATTCAGGCAGTCTGAGGTCAAATATAGTAAAGGTTTTGTCTTATCAAGTAAAATTGAAGCACATCTAATTGCATATTTTTGATACACTGGACTCACTGATTCATGGCTATGTTACACTAGTCTTATATAACATACTTTGTTTGAATTCTTATCGGAACTGAAGCGGTCTCTGAGTTGGAGGTTATTGCAGTTTTAACTGAAGAAGAATTCACTCAGATAAACAGATACCTTAGTAACTGAGCATTTTTAAGCTTATGCTCCACTGAGAACAATTTTAGAGAGACAAGAGGCCCTGTTCAAGTAGAAAATGTTATCTGATGGGCACATTTGGGGATTAATGAAAGCGGGTAGCCATGTAGTGAAGGCAGGAAAGTGAGGAAGCTTACTAATTGCAAAATGATTGTTTATTTTTGAAAGCAAGATATTTTCCTTGAAGAAAATGGGTTTATGCTTTGGATTTAACAATTTCAATTAAGTTTGTTAGTGAACTGCTAGCTAGCTACTTCACATGTCTGCCCCTCCCCTCATCCAGCTAGAAGACTCTGAATCTGAGCCAACTGGAGCTAAGAGATAAAATTTAAGTTTGCTGGGGAATGTTTCAGAAGGTTCCATATGTCAGGTGTTTTTTGGGGGGGCAGGGGGAGGGGCTTGAATCCATGTAAGATATTAATTATATATTATACACACGCTATATATGCACCTGGTTAGTATATCATTCTACTACTGTTGGTAATGGTCTGACTTAGTAAAAAAGCCTAAAATAACCAGGAGTACTGCTTGTTGCATGATAGTTGCAAGGTGTGAATAAGCAGAGATACAATTGCAGTGCAGAGGTATTTTGACTTTGAACATTTGTGTCTGAGTACTGAAAATTTCTATTCAGAAGTACTGCCACATTGAATGACGATGTGCCAATACTTTTTTATGATATTCAGGCCAGATCTCAGGTCCCAGATGCGCTACAGAATCTGCTATTACTGATCCTTCCAGGTGCAGCATGGGGAGGGAGGGAGGGAGTCCATGGTTGCCATGAATTATGGGAAGTACTGTCTGGAAAGGGAGCCCAGCTCACAGACGAGAATTCAGGCATGAGGCACAATTTCTGAATAAAAAAACATTGGTTTTAGGTTTTGCTTTTTCTATGAGAAATCAATATTTTCCACAGAAGATGCTTTTTGCAAAAATTTTCTTTTCTCAAAACCCCCATTTTCCATCAAAAACAGATTTTTTTTGATCGGCTCCTTTCCAATGTCCTTTTCAGGAATGTGATTTTTATAGGATTCATACACATCAGTGTTTAACTCAATTAACATTTAAATAATAAACAGTCATGTGGTCCTCATGCTCTCCAACTCTGATACCAACAGCATCACTAATGGGCTAGGAAGTGATGTTGTTACACTAATGGGCTGGCTGGCTCTGTGTTGAAGGATTCATCAACTGTCCTTTGCAATGTGCCACCCCACCTGTGGAGTCTGCAGCAGTTCTGCTACCTGAATATTGTGTAATGGAGGAGGGTCTGTGGGTATCAGGGTTGGCTGAAAGAGAATCAAGGAAATCTTGCTCTGTGTCTCATGTCCCTCTGTCAAAATTCTAATGCATTACAGTGGATTTTAATGCTGATTGGACCAGCATTTACTTTCCAACTGTGACCCTCACCATCCATCAAAGGGGCAGCAGTGTATAACCACAATAGGGCACCTCTGAGTTAGCCATGTTGCTAAAGGATAAGTGGTGCCTGCAGGGTACAACTGTTCTTTGCAGCTGGTGTGACATCATGCGGTAGGGGTTCCCATTGTTTTTTGACCTGAGGCTCTCTTCCCCTTCTATGATGGAATAATGTGGTGGGCAAGCCATTACAAGATACAACGTTTTAGAAGTAAATGTTCCCTTTCTCACTGGATTTTCTTTGGGAGAAGGTGATCAGTCCCTGTTTTATTTAAAAAAACCTATTATGTTTGTAACTTGGCATAAGTGAAACAATTGGACAATTACAAGCATACAGTAGGTAGGTACATTTCCGCGCCATTCTTATTGTGGCAAACAGACAATGGTATAGAGAAGCAGTATAATGCCAGACATGCTATGTTGCCATCAATGATCATTACTGAGCATCCACAAATATTTAAGAAGCACATTAGTTTGTCTTTCTTGTTATATGGGGCTGCGTTTGTTTTGTTCCATTTGACCTTCTCAAAGCTGAAAACTGAAGCCCACGAGGATTCAGTTACGTTACACTATAATAAGGTGTGGTGGTGTAGGATTTACAAGTTTACTTTCAGCTTGTCTTTTCTTCTTATGAAAGATGAATTATGGCGGGAGTATTTGAGCCATCTTATCTGTCACCAGAAAACAATAATTGGAGGCAGCTAGAACTGGAGTGTTATACTTCTCAGGGGGATATTACATGATCCGGTTAGACTGGGCAATTTAATTTGCTCCTACTTTGCTGAAAATGGTGAAGTGCTGATTTTTGTTTCTAATCAGTTGCTCAATGGATTAGCTAACAAAATGTCAGTGTGCTGACTGAGGGATGTAAACCAGATACAGGTTTGCTAAACTGAATACATTAATCTCCAAGTTGTTTATATTTTACTTTAAATAGTCATTGGGGATAAATGAATATGCAGTATGTTTTTTGTAGGGAATAATTCTTGGACACACTGGGTGCAGGTGAAAACAAGCAGAGGATTTATTGAACACACAGCGCTGATGGCGTGCGGACCAGGTGGTTAGCCTGGAGAGCACTAACTTAACCAAAACATACATTCGATTATATAGGTAGCAGATGGATGGAGGAGAAGTGATTTGATAGGTCTAGCAGCGGAAGTGAGGTATGCACATAAGCCAATGGTCTACGACAGTTACACAGCATCTCCGCCCATTGCCAATTAAACATATTATCACTAATACAAATAATAATTTCTAACAAGCTAAATAAGCCAACAGAAACAAAGGCATGTTGATGGTCATTTTGTCAGCCGGAAATATAATGCGTCTCCTGTGGGGGTGGTATTGCCTTGGCGCAATCTTTGGGATTCAAGCTTATTTTCTAGGAACAAAGCACACAATCAAAAACAATCCCAAGTGGTTGTTTGGTACCGGCCTTATCAAAGTGAGGCCCTTTTGGAATGTAGTTGCCAGGATGACCAGGGTCAAGTTAACAAGTTAACTGCTGTCTGGGTACTTCCCAGGACTGGCCTAATGATTTGAGATTTGAATTTGTCAGTTCTCAGCAAGATACCATGGGCTGCCTCAATTTACCCAACATTTTTCATCAGATTGATGCCTGAGAACTTCAATACTTCATAAGCAATACTGGTCCTCCACTGACAGAATTGGAGTGAATTTCTAATAGCATAAATCAAAGTAACAGACATACTGAGAACATAAGAACGGCCGTACTGGGTCAGACCAAAGGTCCATCTAGCTCAGTAGCCTGTCTGCCAACAGTGGCCAACACCAGATGCCCCAGAGAGGGTGAACCAAAGACAATGATCAAGCGATTTGTCTTCTGCCATCCCTCTCCAGCCTCTGACAGACAGAGGCCAGGGACACCATTTCTATCCCCTGGCTAATAGCCTTTTATGGACCTAACCTCCATGAAATTATCTAGCTTCTCTTTAAACTCTGTTCTAGTCCTAGCCTTCACAGTCTCCTCTGGCAAGGAGTTCCACAGGTTGACTACACGCTGTGTGAAGAAGAACTTTCTTTTATTAGTTTTAAACCTGCTACCCATTAACTTCATTTGGTGTCCTCTAGTTCTTCTATTATAGGAACTAATAAATAACTTTTCTTTATTCGCCCTCTCCACACCACTCATGATTTTACATACCTCTATCATATCCCCCCTCAGTCTCCTCTTTTCTAAACTGAAAAGTCCCAGTCGTTTTAACCTCTCTTCATATGGGACCCATTCCAAACCCCTAATCATTTTAGTTGCCCTTTTCTGAACCCTTTCCAAGGCCAAAATATCTTTTTTGAGGTGAGGAGACCACATCTGTACACAGTATTCAAGATGTGGGCGTACCATAGTTTTATATAGGGTGCAGATGGGAACATCTGTAAAGGCATGAAAGAGCTGATTCTGCTTCCAGTTAAACTGATGTGAGTTGGGACTAGCTCCACTGATGTCAATAGAGTTACACCAGCAAAAATACTGTGAGGCTCTGGCTCTTGATTTATTCATTTACATATTAAGAAATAAACGTGACTGATTGAAATGAGCGGGAGAGAGCAGACTAACAGACACTTGATCTTATGCTATTGTATAATCAAATGAATATGAATATGTTTGCATCACAAAACTGGTCTATTTCTCATCAGGCTTCAAAACCAGGGGCACATACTCCACCAACCAAGCTGAATTATGGGGGAGGGCAAGTTTGATACCCGACATCAAATTTGGCAATGTATGTAGCAGAAATGAATGCAGAAAGAGTAACCATTTTTTTTTTACTGTGCAATTAACCATTTAAAATGTACTTTTCAGAAAAGTACTCCCTGTGAATGTGGGGGCAGGCCTATCAGAATGTGACTAGCATAATGCAGGAAAGTGGCATAGGGTGGCGGGGAACACACATCAAAAGGATATTATAGCTGTTACTTTTGTTAGTCTACTAAATGTGATGCTGCAGGCTGCCTCTTTTTCCTTTGTGGTTGTCACCCTTGAAAAACCCAGGAGCCTGCTGCCTTGCGCTTAGTTTTTGAATCTGCCTTACCCATAATGGATGTGAAATGATGAGGGGGAGTGCAAGCGGAGGACGAAATGAAAATATAGGAGAAATCTAGGAGCAACCCAGAAAGCTAACTCAATTGTAAAGATGTTCACTGGGGTTCACACAAGGTGTAATGGGGGTTTCGCTGATAGGACAAAGGCGCCAAAGCAGAGACTGGTGCATAGGGGGCAGGGATAAATGGGGCCCAGCTGGGAACACCCATCCCAATAGCATCATCATGGACCCAGAACTGTGTAGGGAAGACCCCCCTCAGACACAGATTTCTGGAGGCACCAGATGGCACCTTCTCTCTCCCCTACCAGGAGCTGTAGAGAGCAGCCAGTGAGAGACTCCAGTCACTAGGACCAGAAAACAGCCAAAACATTCCATTGGGAAAGTTAGACTGTTCTGTGTTGACTGACTGTTTCAGCCCTTCTCCCTCTTCACAGTTTATTCACTCTCTTATCTTCTTCTCACCTGCCCTGCTCCCCTCACCCACTATTTCTTCCCTCTTCTTTCCACTGTGCTGATCCCCTCCCCCAAATGGAACTAACATGATGTTTGCTGCAATTGCATTGTTCACTCTGCTCCTGTGTTCTGCTTTCCCTCCCATCCTGTCTGTCTTATCTATTTACACAGTAAGCACCTCAGAACAGGGATAGTCTACTTCTCTGTGTTTGTACAGGGTCTAGTACAATGAGCCCCACTTTCAGTGGATCTTTAGGCACTACCATGATTGTTAATGTTACCTAAATCAAACAGCAAATTAATTTTTGAAAAGCTCCTTTCCACACAGTCGAGGCTAGGGCAAGAGAGAAAGAATACCTAGCTTCTTGTGCTGAGCCTTGTTTCTACACAAACCACTAAACTGATGTAAGAGCATCAATGAAGAGATTTGCACCAGTTCATTTTTGTGATGTTTGCTGGTGTTCATCCAGCATAGTAATGAGGTCAGTCACCATCTGTCTCGTAACCCTGGTTGTCTGTGACTGTACAGGATTGGTTCAGGGCTCCGATCCAAACAGTCTGCCAGCAGCCTGCAAGCTGACCTTACCTTGGCTTTGCCCAACCTGGTTGCTTCTTTTAGGCTGACCATAGCACCCTTCCGGCCCCACATTCTTGCTAAAATTGTCCTATTGCAGGGTCTAGTCCCACTTGCTGCGCTGTCATGGTGGAAGTGTTAGATTTACTGCCTTTACAGAGACAGTAAAACAGTCCAACCTGCTATCTTTGTAGAAGTAGACAGTTTACTGAATATATACAGAACTGATGATTTATAATGAAAGCAAAACAAGATTATTAACAAAAGGCATGGATTAAATTATACCAAAGAAAAGAGATACAGATAAAGATGGTAAAGACACATATAAAAGTGAAAAAATACACCTAAAAGCGAAAACATACACCTAAAAGCCTAAAAAGACTGGGACTTTTCAGCTAAGAAAAGAGGAGACTATGGGGGGATATGATAGAGGTCTATAAAATCATGACTGGTATGGAAAAAATGAATAAGGAAAAATTATTTACTTGTTCCCATAACATAAGAACTAGGAGTCACCAGATGAAATGAATAGGTAGCAGGTGTAAAACAAACAAAAGGAAGTTTTTCTTTACACAGTGCATGGTCGGCCTGTGGAACTCCTTGCTAGACGAGGTTGTGAAGACCAGGACTTTAACTGGGTTCAAGAAAGAACTAGATACATTCATGGAGGTTAGGTCCATCAATGGCTATTAGCCAGGATGGGTAGAAATGCTGTCCCTAGCCTCTGTCAGAGGCTGGGAATGGGTGACAGGAGAGGGATTGCTTGATGATTACCTGTTCTGTTCCCTCCCTCTGGGCCATTTGATATTGACCACTGTTGGGAACACAGGATACAGGGCTAGATGGACCTTTGGTCTGATCCAATATGGCCATTCTTATGTTCTTATCTTAAAACTGTTAGCTAGTAAGACACGGTCTTTTTTTCCCCAAGATGGTTTCTTTCATCCACAGTCTTGTCAAAAACCAATTCTACAAGCCAACTACACAGAGAGGCATTGGAATTACAAATTCAGTTCTCACACTGATGACCTCAATCGAGATAACAGATGGCTGGGACATTATCAACCTAACATTCAATGAAGGTGCCAACAGCTCTTTGTCTGTGTAGATTCTTGCTTTAGTACCCTTCCTATCTAATTGCTATCCTTTGAGCCTTATCTGTTTCTTTTAACTATCCAATCTTTAGGTGCTTATAGACTACCAACTCTGCCTACTTGCTTTTACCTTTGATATTTTCATACCCTCTGCTCCTTGTTTCCCGGTCCCTTCTTTTTTTTTCCTTCCCCCCTTTTCCTTCTCCCCTGTTTATTTTGGGTCTGTACATCCTAAACTCAAAACTCAGGCCATCTGAAGAAGTGGGCTGTGCCCATAAAAGCTCATGATACCATCTACATGTTTTGTTAGTCTATAAAGTGCTATCAGACCATTTGTTGTTTTTATAATTTAGCCTGTACAGACTAACTCAGCTACCCCCTAAAGCGTCTTCACATACAATGTTAACACATGCAGTTTACAATAATACCTCAAGGCATATTTTGTACAAATATTATTGCAGTCGAGTGTAGAGTGAGAATATCAGGCTGCCACAGGGTCATTTTTTAAACTCAATTTTAGTTAAACTGGGGCATGCTTTGTGTGTAGATTAGGCTTTACTTCATGTGTTCCTTAAAGAAGTGAACAGGACATACTCTTGCTATAACTATTGTCCTGTGGGAGCAAAAAAACTGTTCTTTCAGATGTTATCAACAGCTGCGAGAGCTATCATTACTGCCGGAGTCCCTGAAAGATCTTTTGCAGGTTCGTTTTTTCACACAAATAGTAAAACTCAACACAGAGTGAAGATTTTTGGTTAACTGCAATTGCAGAGGAAAAGTTAACAATTTAAAATCCATCCCAAGTATTTTTATGGCATGTTAAAATACTACACACAAGTACATAATTTACAACAGCCAGTCATGTACTTTCTCATTTCACTCTTATAATGCCAGACACCATTATGCGACACAGTAACACACACTGTTGTGCAGAGCAATGGCATATGCTCTCTTAGGGTACGTCTACACAGCAATGTTATTTCAGAATAACGCCAGTTATTCTGAAATAACATAGTTCATGTTTACACTACAAGCAGTTATTCTGACATAACATTTTGACATTTAATTGAATAGGTTATTTCAAGCTAAGGGTGCAGTGTAGATGCATCCTGACGCTGATGCTCATTGGTGTTTGCTAAAATACACCTTTGCTTTCAGAGCAGTAAGCATACCCAGTAGAAATGTTCCTGGCTCTTGTAATATTTTGGCAGAGTAAAGATTCAAGCACCCTCACACGATATCAGCAAGCATCTGCTTCTAAGGATAGACCTACTCAGGAGTCTCAGGCACTCTCTAGTAGCTAAACTCTTCAAATAAACACACTAAGTAGTTTCCTGCAATATCTTTTGGAGAACAAAATCTGATTTAAGGTTCCTTTGTGTCTTTACTGAAGCGTTAGAATCCACCTGGATAAAGTGTGCAGGATTTAGTATGGTGAGAAGTTAATTATTACGGCTAGAAAAGTGTCAGAGTAAGTCATCTAGGCTACTCCTCAATATCTTTTGAATCTATGTAAAGTACTTAGGTGCACCCTTTCCCATACTATTTGAGGAAGAAGAGGCTTTTTACACTTTCCTCCTCCTTTGTGCCCCCAGGCAGGAGCTATACACAAAGATTCTGAAAGGTATTTTAGCTCCCAACTACTGCTGATTTAGATGGAAATTAGATCCTTAACCTGTGTGACTTTGAGGATCTAGGGCAACTAGTTATCCTGTTGAATTAAACTGTATTTTTCTTGTTTTGATTAAAGCCATTGTGTAATCTCCTCTTGTGTTATCAATAGCCAGAGGCCTAAAAATACAGTCAAAATAGGAAGCAGGTTGTTTTTAAGGTCAGAAGAAGGGATGACAGAGAATTACAGTAAAACAATGACATTGGGGAAAAAAAGTACATCCCATCTTTCTTACAAAGTTCTCAGCTCTAATCTACCCTTTGATATGAAACTTTTGTACACCGAACACTCAATGTTATCTTAAAGTTATGACAGTCTTCCTAAGAGTGAGTGGCAAAGCTGAGTTACATCACCCTATTTATATGTATTACTACTGGATTACAATATCAAAATTAACCCTGTTTTCTTATATTATAGGATAAGTTGGTACTTTATTCTGCTACTGGAGAGATGCCAAATTCCTGTTGAAGGCACAAAGTTCAGTGAGGGAAGAGACAGCGGTGTTTAACACTTAAGGATAGACTCCAGAAATGTTCTAAAAGCTTTAAGAAAACTGGCTGGAAGGAAGGTAGTATTTATCTTAGAAGCTAGTGAACAATGCATAACATAAACAAGGAGAGATGAACAGGGTCAACCCTCCGACACTTAGAAGACCTCATGACTTGGATCTGGAACTATTTTTTGAGTTCTTCTGCCATATAACTTTCAGAAAAAAAAAATTCAATCCAACAGATACCCCCCTCTTTTTCTGTGGTGGAAATCCTCTCCAAATTTCAGCCTAAAAAGTCTGAAAATTGAGAATGCGGAGATGAACAAAAGATATCTGATAACAAAGTTAGGAGATGTATAGATTTTTGAATGTTAAGGGCAGATGTGTTCACCCTAACTATCTAGTATGACCTCCTGCATAACAGAGTCTCAGGGGAGCTGAAATCTCCACAGGCTCCTGGGCAAGATAGGGTGTGGGGGAGGGAACTGGCTCCGTACTCCTGGAAGGTGTGGGACCTTAGGCAGAAGGAGAGGGGCCAGGAACAGTCAACCCCCTTGTGCTACCTGGAGTGTGGCACACTCCCTCCAGCCCTCAGAGACTCATGGACCATGTGGTGCGGTGCTCCAACAGCAATTTAAAGGGTTTGTAACAATGGTGGCAGCTGGGAGAATTGCTGGGGTAACTGCTCCCTTTGCCCCTCACTGTCAATGGGCCTTTACAGGCAATAGAACCTCATCCAGTAATTTCTGTATCAAGTCCATAACTTTCTTCTGAGCAATTGTGTATCTTTTAGAAAACTACACAGTCTTGGTTTAAGGACTACAAGCATGCGTCTACACTTCAGGGCTTAACTCGAAATAAGCTACGCAAATTGAGCTACGTCAGTTGTGCAGCTTATTTCAAAATAACTTATTTCAAAATAGGGAGTGTCTACATAGCAGTTATTTCAAAATAGAGCACTCTTCCTCTGACGTCCCTTATTCCTTGTACAATGAGGGTTACAGGAGCCGGCATAAGAAGTCCTCCAGTTTGACAGTATTTTGACACTATTTTGAAATAACTGCTGTGTAGATGAGGACTAAGTTTTCAGAATAGCCCTAGTTATTTCCAAAAATTGTTGCAATGTAGACATACCCCAATTGATGATGTTCTGCAGTACTTACTGGCGATTTGCTTTGACAGAGGTTTTGACAGAAACAAAGTGGGGAGTATCTAATTTCTGTCAGTTTAAAGTGGGAGGAAGAGAGAGAATATGACCCCTTGAATTCAATAAGAGTTTTGTTTGAGAAAAAAACTATCTAAGGACTTCAGTATATTAAGTCCATTAAAGATAATAAACTTTTTCTTTCAGTAAGGTCTACAGAATTTGAGCCAGACAAAACAAAGTCTCCATCCCTTGTGAAAGAAAAGAATACATTCAGATACAGAGTAGTTTTATACTCCCCCTTAAATGGATCTGAAACAAGATTCTCTCCTTTTTTTTTTTTTCCAGTTCTTGGAGGTCACCATGACCAAAAAAAGAATAATGAGAATGGATCTTTTTTGTTCAGACTGACTTATTGTAGATGTCTCTATGGCAAATTTCTATCAATTTATGCAGTATATTAGTTATGATTCTTTTTAAACAATTTAGCATTCTACACCATAGTAATACTTCAGTGTTTCCTGAAATTCACTGAAGTCTTGGTGTGAAAAGGATATAGCTGAAAGATCAGCTTTAATGAAATGGTGAGGTAGATCATCTCTCTTGGGTACTACTGGTACCCAAATCCTCTTCTGTAGGCTTGTGATATAGTCAACATTGATGCAAATTGGTGACTGAATTGCTCATGTAGGGTACTTCTACACTGCACAGCTATTTCAAGATACTGCTGGTATCCTGAAATAGCTATCTTGTGTCTATACAAGCTGCCCATCATTTTGAAACGTTTTTCAAAATAACGGGCACGCTATTTTTCCATCCTGGTAAAGCTCATTGCACGAGCGTTAAGGGATAGCTCGAAATAGTGTGATATTTCAAAATTTGGCACTGTATAGATGTGCCAGATTTCAAAATAAGCTATTTTGAAATAGTTTTGAAATAAGATACGCAATTTGTGTAGCACAAATTGAGTATCTTATTTTGAGTTTAAGGTGCTGTGTAGACACACCCCCACAGAAAATATCACATAGTCTCTTAGGGTGTGTCTACTCAGCAGGGCTTAACTCAAAATAAACTATGCAAATTTAGCTACGTCAATTGCACAGCTTATTTCGAAATAGTTTATTTTGAAATTGGGAGCATCTATACAGGAGTTATTTTGAAATAGAACACTAGCTTCTCTTACTCCTCATATAATGAGGATTACAGGAGTCGGAGTAAGAAGTCCTCCAGCTTGACAGTATTTCAACAATATTTTGAAATAACTGCCTGATGTGTAGACGCGGACTAAGTTACAGTATTTTGAAATACAGCTAGTTACTCAGTGTTCTGATAAATCAGATTTTTTGTTTGGTAAAGGGTGCATAAGTATGATTGGTTGTTCAGTAAGACCAGAGTATTTTACTTTTTTTTTTAAAGTCAAAAGAGTATATTTTCTAAGCAAGTGCCTGTACATTTATATGCACAAATCTTGCTAGCACACAGCAGTACTTAAGCAATTATATTATTTTATTTGGAAAATATACTACAAAAATATAAACATTGTTCTTTCCAGAAACTTTTTGACAACAGGTAGAAAAACATTTCAATATTGAATTTCAAATGATGATGAAAAATCTTGTTCAGTTGGTAGCCTTGCTTTCTTTGGTACTGCATGTACAACACACTCAAAATACAGTAGCTCTGCTCTTTGAAATAACAAATGTTTTCAATATTCACTTTCCCTTCCTGTAACAAGAATAGATTTTCTTACATCCAGCAGTGTTCTGCAATTGCTTGAAATGACTGTCTGTTGAAGGTCATTTAGTGACTCAGCTCCATCATGAGGAGATGAAATATCAGGAGATCTATTTTTTGAAATCTCACCTTACTAAAATTAAACACAAACTCCTAGAAAATGTGAATATGGGACAGAGACCCATCAGTCACAGCTTCTCAATGAAACTGGAATCTCTCAAAGCTAATCTAACAGAATAGGCAGTTTTATGATGTCATGCCCCTTGAGCAGAAGTAGTTCAGTTGCTAGCATGGGAGTCAGGACACCAGGATGCTGTTCCCTGTACTGACAAAGACTTCCTGTGTCAACTTGGGTAGGTTTTTAAGGTATTTAGGCACCTAAAGATGTAGATGGATGCCTAGCAGGATTTTCAAAAGCACATTGATATTTAACAGCCATTGAAAACAATGGGAGTTAGGCACTTGGATGATTTTGAAAATCCGATTATGAGCTAGTCTGCATCTCAAGTAGCTTAAAATATCTTTACAAATCTTGTCTTTAGTCCCCATGTATCTGAATTCCCCATTTGTAAAGTGAGAGTAACAGTACTTTCCTATTTCAGAGATGTTAGAATAAATACATGAAAGATTGGGAGACACGCCAATATTATGGTAATGGGGGCTATATGAGTACCTAAGACAGAGAAAAGAAGAAAGATATGCATTTGGTTATACAAAGAACATAAATACGTTCAGTAGCTGTCTCTCTCTTTTTCAGCAAATAAGAGAAATAAGTATTTCTGTATCAAAGAGCAAATATTTACCATAGAAATTAAATGGGAGGAGGGGGGAATCCATATCCCAAATAAATTTCAGAATTTAATTATAAAGTACCTGTCTGAAGTTACGCAGCACCTGAGAGTCAGGATGTTTTTGGCAAAAAAAAGTTAGGGTTGGTTCTGCAGTTCTTACTTAACTGAGTGGTCTATCCAGGTGAATAATTCCACAGATGTCAACAGGGGCTACTTGCATAAAACCACTCGAGTGAGAGAGGGTTGCTGGATCTGTGCACACTTCAGACATTAGGAAAAGATTTTCATCCAAATATATTGTATTTGTATGAATAAACTACTTTCTGACCAATGACATTATTTAATGAACTGATTGGCTTCCATAGATCCCAATATGCATAATATACACGATACAATGTAGACACGAGTGGATATTCTGATATTGTTTGACTGTGTTCCAATATTGTCACAGTGTCACTTTAACACTTCTTTGCCATTGTTTCCTTTTGGACAATGGGCCAGCAAGATATGACCAGAAAACTTCGTCAGTACATCAGCAAGATAGATAATGCACTTTGTATTGGAATGAGTCTGTGTCGTATTTAACTCAGTAAATCAGCTTGACTATATTTTTCAGTTTCATAGAAATTTATTCTTGGCATTAAGAAATAACAAGATTTTATATTTCAAATTCTTCAGTTATTTTCCTTTTCAGTTGGATTACTGTATATAAAAATGTGTATTCTTTTCTTCATTCAGAGTAGCAAGGGTCACTTGAAGCATTTAACTAGAATGGACTCAATAAACTAACCAGAAGCTCCTGTAAGTCTGATCATTAGAGTTTTGGTAAACTCAATAACAAATAAAACATACATCTAAACATTAATGTTTTAAAAAATTACAAAATCTGAACAATAAGTTAATAAAATGAAGTTGTTACCTACTTAGCTTTAGATATGAAAATCCAGCCAACTTAATTTGTAAATCACTATTGCAGGCATGAGAAATGGAAATAAGGCTATAGAAATTCATGACTGATATTTAGAGATTTCCAGTAGAAGCTTTATATTTTAATTTTCTGTTCATATATAGCCAAAAGAAAGAGGCAAAGCCAACCTAACAGTAATCCAAGGTTCTGTAAGAGAAACATCAACCAGGGTCGCCGTGTCTGAATGTGAGTCATTTCAGGAAGCTAAAAAAAGAATAAGATAGCAGAATGAGAGCCAGATATATTCTTCTCTGGGAAAAAAAGTCTTATGGGAAAACAAGACAAACTTCATATAAAAAAACTTGAATTGTGAGTTTCTGAATATAGTTGAAAATCTGTAGTAAACACTGCATGTTATCACAAATATTCAAAGTGAAATATTTCAGTTAGTCTAATTCCATCATTGTGAATCTTTTAACACCATCAGCGAGAATTACTAAATGAGCATCCAAAATGTGTTGCTTCTCAATTTTTTTTAAAGAAACTTAATATAAGGAAACACTTCCTTAACTTAGTGCTTCCTTTTTATGGGAATAAAGCAGCTTTGATTATTTTGTTTCTGTACTATATATAGGGAACAGTCCTTCTCCCACTGACATTATTGGCAAAATTCCTATTGACTTGACCTTTAATGGGTACATAAATTAAAAAGCATAATTTGCTAACTGTGCTTTTAAAAATCACCTTTTATATTTTCTCCATAAGGTTTAGATCAGATACAAAGGCACCAAATGGTTAGCATCAGAGTAAAAGGTATTTACACATTGACTTTTCACCCTACATGATCTCCTGAATCACTATATTGAGGATAATGTATCTTAATTGTACGTCCTACAATAGCCTGTGAAAATATGCAACTTTGAGCCTGATGCGTCTCATTTAGCTTTATTTTTTATTATTAATTATTATTATTATATATAATAACATCATATGGAGCCCTTCTCATAAACTTATCATGTATATGTCCAAATCAACCTATGAAAATAAATCTAGAGCCAGCGGTTCCCAACCTTTTCCAGATGGGGACCCATTTTGACAATTCAGGAAGACTTGGTGAACCAAGGCAATTTAAAAACCGGGGGAAGAGAGGGGACAGAGCTACCTGGGGAGACATTTGGTGACCCTTTTGAAATGTAATGGTGACCCATATTTGGGTCCCGACCCATAGATTGGGAAACCCTGACTCTTGGTATATTGCTGTATTTACTTGTTTCCTTTATTCATTATATGCTTCACAACTTGCTGAAAATATTTAAGCAAGAAATGGGCCCAAATCAAAACCCTATCTCAAAATTTTGGCTCCAATTGAAACATCTGAATTTTAATAAGCCCTGGATCCTAATTCTTAAAACACTTTGGTTCAAATTTTGAACCAGAATTGGAACTATTCTCTATTCTTTCCTGGACCATAAAATGTAAATCCTCAATCTCACACCATCTCTTATTCTCTTTATATCCTTTATTTTTTCCTTTTTTTCTAATTTATCATGTTCATTGTATTAGTAATGTAGGCACCAACCATAAGGGGTCTTATTGCACAAGGTGCTGCACAAAACAGAGTGGAAAACCATCCATGCCCAAAGAGCTTAGTCTTTTCCTATATTCATCTGATATGCGTGCTCTGAAATGGAAAGTATAGTAGAAGATACTGCAGTGCTCACCATTTCTGCTAATGATAAATACAAGAACATTCCAGCTGTGACAGTAAAAATCCAGTTCTGAACACACGAGTCAGTTGATACCGAAAGGCCAATATAAAGCCCTATGAAGGCAGTTAGTGCACTTACAAAATTCATTAATAATGCAATTTTTATGGAAAGCCCTGTACTTAACAGCACAGCAAAATCTCCTGCATAGAGAAAATAAAATAAAAGATATTTAGCTGATAAAATATTTGCATGATTACATGGCAGTTAAGTCATCAATAATAGTTTAGACAGAATTACAAACACACACACTGTGTTTGACGCTGGAGGGTTGGCCTTATATTGATTGCAAGTTTGTGCAGCTATCACAGTTACATATCTAGTCATATTAGTTCAGGTATTCCTAAAGATAGCATACATTATAGAAGGGAGGGCTCTGCACTAATTCTTAATGTTCTGTGACATTTCCAACTTGGATACATGCAAATGTGAAGTTACATGATTTCCCAGAGTTTCTAAATCTTTCTTGATTGGGAACTTGCCAGTGGAAATCATGTGATTGTCTGTAACATGATCTTTAGGTCTTTACTTACAGGTACTGTATCTCAAAAATAAAACAGGAGCTGATTCTGATCTCAGTAGCACAGGTTTTACACTGGTATAATTCTGCATTTTTCAGGGGCATTACTCCATATTTGCCTTGGTCTAAGTTGGAGCAGAATCAGCCCTTGGGATGCTTCTTTTAGAGAAGGATCCAATGCAGGACAGATACATAGCACAAGTATCTGAGCAACAGATTCTGATCTCATACCAGTTTTATACTAGTGTAACTTCACAGTGCTTGTTGGTCTGACATCAGAATAAGTCCTTCAATATTTCTCAGATTTTTTTTGTTTTTATAAACTTGCCTGTTTTCTAGGAATCCACAGCCACACACTTACAGGTTTTGTCCAGTTACTCACACATAACAAAAAAAACATATCCAAAGTTCTGATCCACCTACCACTATATATATATATATATATATATATGTCAATGCAAGGCCATACATAGCCTTTTGACTACTGAAAAGATGCAATATGAAGAAACAATAGAGAAAAGGAAGAGTTTAGCTCTAATGAACTGCTATTTTATCATGCTGGCCTGTCTGCTAGTAAGAGAAGCTGTGTGTGAGGTAATTGCTATTAGACCAACTTCTCTTGGTGAGACACAAGCTTTTGAACTACACATAGAAAGAAGGTCTGAAAAAGAGCTATCTGCTAGAAAAAAACAGGTTTTTTTGTCATCACTGGTCCCAGATAGTTTGTTTATGAGAGATATGATTCTCCACAATACAGAAGTGGAGGGATGTACATGCATATGCATGGTCAAAGGTAATGAGCAGGAAGAGCAGTGCATATCTTCAATATGGAGAGCACGGTTGTCTGGTCAGATTTGGTTACTCCTAATTGCAGGAGTAAGACCAAAGTGGGAAGGGAGTTGTTAAGTGTCTCATTTAACCCCATATTTCTTCAGCTGGCCGCTCTGCATCCACATTTCTGCACATTTTTGGTCTGTGCTTGAGCAAAAATGAACAGATGGCAAGACTACTATGTAGCGGATTATGCCTATGTGCCCATGCATTCTCACTTGCTCTGGACCACAGCATCATTAGGATCCCTGCTATGCACTATGAAAAGACTTGTACTGTCCTTATGTACTCTTTCCTTTTGGCTGCAGTGGAACAAATTTAATGTTGTGAGAAGAATATCTCGTGCAGATACGGAGCTATCTGGTAAGAAGCATGAAGCAGAGTGATGCCAGCAGTGCTTCAATCAAAAACAACATGCAAGAAAAGTTGTGCTAGAAACCACAGCATATGCACTTGGTGCCAACCCCATCCTCCCCAGCTGACACACATGCACGCTTGGGGATATGATTTGGAGCAGTAATCAAGCATTAGAGTGAACTCTCTTCTATAGCTTATCCAAGGGATGGGATGCAGGAAGTTACACACCTCTTTATCCCAACCACCAGATGCACTTGTATTAGAACAGGGCATGAGCTAGCCCTAAATGTCTTTGTAAATTCAGAAACACAGAGCCATAGCTCTTTTACTTAAACCACTTAGGAAAAAGGTGTATTTATATTTTCTTACCCATTTCATGGGGAATTTCATGGCATAAAATAGCAATCGTTGTGGTCACACCTGTTTCTGTTGAAGATGAAAATGCTGCTCCTATTACCAGGCCATCGGCAAAATTGTGGAGACTGTCACCCACCAAAACCATTAGCGCCAACAAACTAATTCCTTTACCTAGGGAGCAAAGTCAGAAGTAAAAAGAAAAATGCTGCTTGTAATTTAGGCTTCCTACAAATATTTTCCCCCAGTGAACTATAGTTTTGTGTTGCAAAAGGCCAAGACAAGCAGAGGGTTATATAGACTACCCAGTTTGTTTTTATCATTACAGCAGTTTCAGGATTTTCAGCATGAGAAAATAGCTTTTAGAATAATTCAGAGATGCACATACGAGGAAGTAGCTTCCTTTGGGCCTTTACTACTAGGTAGACTGTTGAGACGAAAAGATGGTTTGAGGCCAGTTGAGTAATTTATCTTCTGTGTGCCTTGTAAACCTCACCCTGGATTGTTAAAATGCATATTCCTTCCTCCACCGCCAATTCTAAATATTGGCTTTACATATAGTGGGCCAGAGAGTTGCACATCTATAAGTAAGAGAAGAATTTAGCCTTGTTGGGAGACCAACTCTTGGCAGGCAGGTGGAGTGGTTGGAGCAAGAGTAGAAATCCAAATACCAGAACCAAGGTTCAAGGCAGAGTCTGAACCAGGATCAGAACCATAATCAGACTCTAAATGCCAGAGTCAAGACAGTCAGAGCAAGAAATCAGAGATAAGATTACCTGGAGTCAGGGAAGGCACAAGCAAGGCTAGCTCCAAGGCAAGAGCAAGGCTAGAATGCGACTTAAACAGGCTAGGTGCATGGCACGGTCTAGGCTAGAGCGAGTCTGAGGGCAGGATAGAAGCAGTTCTTGGAGCAAGATGAGAAGCAGAGAAGCTGCAAGCATGTGAATTGAGTAGCCTGTGAACTCCCACTGCCACTGAGGTGAAGGATGGGTATGCTGGCTTCCTCAGTAAGTCAGGTGGGGAAATCCAACAAGTGAACTTGCTGGTGTGGCTCAGCTGTGCTCATAAGGCCATCAGCATACTGGGAGGGTGGATCTGCCTAGTCTTTTGCATAACAGGCCTCAGGTAAATGATAGTATTGTGAACAACAGAAAAATCATGTTCTCATCTCTGAGACTAGCATTTCACAGGAAATAGAATCCAAAACACAATCAGCCTCAAACCACCATCACAGATATAGTGTCCAATCAGAATCATTTCTGACCTTTGTTAAATGAGTGATCTAGTAGCTTGCATACTCAAGGAACAGTTAAGGAATATTGGGCAAATCCTCTTCCAAGAACCTAGCCCCAGTAGCTGGGTTGCATGCTGAGGAGATGGATGGGGGAAGGAACCATTTCCCCAAGCTGCAGAGCTGCTACCTGCTACAGCTCTACAGTGAATAGACTTTGTCCAGCAAGTGAGCCCATACCTAGCTCCCCAAGTTCTGCACCTCCCTTGGTACATCCATTCTGCTCCAGTGATTACAAGGCTTAACTGCATTTCTCCCAGGAATCGTATCTACTGTCCCTCCACTCAGTACATAGAGTGAAACTCTCCTGGTTCAGCCCCACTGACAAGGTCTGCCTCTCTAGCTGTTGAGGCAGTGTCAGAGTTTGCCCCCATGAACTCGTCTATTTCCTCTCTCTCTCTCTCCCTGCCCCCAGCTACAGCATGACAACCTGGGGATGTAATGTGGCATTCCATAGACCCCACTGAATGTTGTTGTTATGAGATTTTCCTTCAATGACATTTTTGTATAGGAGACTGTTTTAAAAGAGACGGGAGAGATGTTTTTCTTACGTAAACTGGCTAGAAATGAAGTCTTCAAAACTATTATAAAAGAAAACACCCTGAAAATAAAAGTCTTACAACTGTATTCAGAAAATCCTCCCCAGTCGCCTGAAAGCTCTGAGGATTCAGCAATATTGGCAAGCTCAGTAGACTTTCCTGCCAGCTCACAGAGCCAGACGTGGCTGTCCCCAGATTGCATAGCTCTTTCTAAACACTACAGGCAGTTTATCCTCAATAGTGGAGGACAAGAATTACATAGAAATAACAGATTGCTGCACTACATTAACTTTATGGTTTGTAATATGCACTGGTTAGGGTGAAATCGTTATTATCAAGATGTTATTAGCCAGTGTTATTTAAGCAACAGTTGTTGAAAAAAAACCCCATACTATAATGGCTGGGATTCATTCCAGTCTATTATCTATAACATAAAATAGGAGTCAGGTTAACTTTATGAAGTGCTAAGCATTTTAAAGCTTGTGCTAATGTAACCTTATGTGAACATATTTCACTGAAATTTAAGTAAATAGATACATGAAAGAATTGGAGTGCTTTTAACCTCATTTATTTTAGTCTGTTTTAAATCTAAATCATGTTATTAGCAATTATGTCAATGTACTTTACTGCTGTGAATGTAAACTTTCTTATAGTACCTCTTAGAAAATGAGTATTTGCATGCAAATTCTTCTTCTTTGTACAACTCAGCATTTCACTTGCAAATTTCAAGGGGATTCTTTGTGTAAAGCCAGGGATTGGAACTCTGCTTTTTAATTTTCATGGAGCCACTGGATGGGTAGCATTTCTACTGTAGATTCCACTTTTGAAGTTCTGACTAACAAGGTAACTCTTACATTTGCTTATCCTAGGGCTGTAGTTCAATGTTTTTGGGGCTCATACGAAGTGCTGACAGGACTTCTGATTAGTCTAATGTGAATCAGAAAACACAACTGTAAAATTATAATATTGGTTGTTGATATTGATCTTGGTAAAAAAAAATTAGTACAAAACCTTCCAAAGTTAGTTATTTTTAAAAACATATATTTAAACAAATATTACTCTTTATCTTCTAATGCAGAAGGAGAATTGATAGTTCTACCCAAAACATGAAATCAGAGAATACTAATAAAGAGGTACTTGGGAAATTTACTCAAATACCAGCATTCTGTGCTTGGAACAGATAATCTTGACCTTGTGTGGAATATGTTTTAGATTGTTAGCAGAGAGTGATGAGTGAACAACCCTGAAACAACTACAGATGAAGTAGATAGTGATAGCAAAACTGGGAGTAGATTGTGTGCTGAACGGAAGGTCAGATTCAAGCAATGGAAATCTAGTTTTCCAAAAATGAGATCTATGTCCTGAAATGGAAATGAATTTCACATCAGCGAATAACACTGAAGGGCAGCAGAAGACAGTGAGACTACCAAGAATTCAGCATCATGGCCTGAAACAGATTGTCACTAGACAAAGGGGAGTAGAATAAGATAAATATATAGATTATAGGCAAAAAGTTATTTCCCAGCACCACACCTGAAACCTTGTAACATGGGTACAATCAAGAGCAAAACTAGGTCTATAACATGTTTTCTTAGTTTCTAAAATAAGGAAAAGCAGAGCAGAGAAGTAAAAATGATTTCAAAACTATTTAATGAGATATTAGTTCAGTCTAAAGCAACTGATAGATGGAGAGCCCAGAATTCCATATAAGGAATAAGTCACCACTGATTTTAATAACCATCATTTCATTACTATTACAGAAGGGAAATTATAGTATGGCAGGTGAACCAGAAAATGACAAGTGATGACAATTTCAATATTTTTTTTTTTTTTTTTTTTTTGAAATAAGCGAAAGGTCCAAGCAAGGTCTACAATTATCAAATGGTTATAGTAGTAAACAGGTGAGAGTTTCCCTTTCAGTAAAAGTAGTTTGAAATGGTGAGTAAACAAACATTCAAGCAACACCAGAATAAGATTAATGAACTTTATAATTATGGGCCTGGTTGGCTGGAAACAGGTCTTTAAGCAAAGATTTAATTATGTAGGCAGGCAGAATCAGCTGTGGTGATGTAATACATAGAAAACACAGAGCTGAGCCAGTTTCACACATTCAATCCAATCTCAGGCCTGAAGGTTTTTCATGCTGCTTGTTTAATCTTTTTATCAATACTTACTCTTTCTGCTTGTCACCTTGCTGCTGGGAGAAACTTCAGACTCAGAATCTTCAGGACTTCTCTAATTAAAAGGAAAGATTGGATCAGCAATCAAGTGGTTGTTCTAATTAGCTGTTATTAAACAGTGAAAACCTAAATAGATTCATTGTTCATTAAAGGAAAAGTTAGCTGCTGACATATATAATATTTACCATGATTATCATTAAACTTATTTCCTGAACACTGCACAAAAGAGAGACTGTCCTTGCCCCCAGAAGCTTACAGTCTTTTTCAGCCCAAACAAAATCGTATCAGTAGCATTGGGGTGCCCTGAGAAAAATCACATTTCAGGAATGAAACAAACTTTTGAGAGAGAAATGCAGAGCTTAAAAAAGACTAAGTTACAAGGTAGCATTTTGGTACCATTTTTCATGGGATTATGGGTTTTGTTGTAACACTGTAGTGAAGCTAAAGGATCTTGAAAGAAAAGTGGTGAAGAGTGGCATCCATAACAAAGAGCTTGTCTACACAACAGTTGCTACAGAATCATATAAGGCATATGAATTTTTCACATCCCTAAGTGACATAGTAAGTTTTAGATGTAGACCAGGCCTAAAATAGTCTTATTAGTTTCTCTGTGAAATTGCAAGACTCAAGGAGATGAAAACAAATATGTGGCAATCAGGCAGATGTTAAGATGTTTGACCACCGGGTTATTGAGACAATAGATGCCAACAATGTGTGCAGATAATCAGCTAACAGAAGTCCCTGATTTTAGTAGTCTTTACTCCCACTTCCAGCCCTTCCTCAGATACTTCTTTGCTTCCCATGTTCTCCTCCTGTCCCTCAAAATGTGCTAATAGGGCTGTTTGATATGCAATAAAAAACTCCCTCAGACCCAATTCATTACTTTCATCAAAGTTGTGGTACAGCAAGTTTTACTTTCTCAGTCACAGTCATTGCTATAGTATGAAAGAGAAGTTCTGACCCCTTCCAAAAAAAACAATAAAAGAGGCAATAAAATGATTAGTGGAAAGTGATGTTTGTCTCCTTGAGTGTGGCATAGTGTCTCCTCTGCTCTGTCTGTTAGCTTTTGTCTAGACAGAGGATTTGACCCCAGGGGTAAATAACACTTTCTTATCCACCCCATTCATAATTTATACACTTCTGTCATATCCCCCGTTAGTCATCTCTTTTCCAGGATGAAAAGTCAGAGTCTTTTTAATCTCTTCCCATAGTCAGCAGGGATTTGTCTCATTGTCACCCACATTATCATGAAAAAATGGGCAGCTCTCACCCAAACAAGCCAAGCCACACTAGTTCATATTACCAATATGTAGCTGTAGGATGATGTTGCAGTTTGCCAGCTGAAAGGAATGGTTAATTACTTAATGAAGAAACAGGAAGTGACCCTGTGGGTCAAAATTCAGTAAATTATTTTCACTGGTATGCTTACAAGCATTCAGTCAGCAGTTCCCAAACTGTGTTCCTTAACTCAATAGTAGCTCATATGGCAGTTGTTGATAACCCTCTCTTCATTAAGATGTGGACTATAATATGGAAAAGTTTTAGATTCTCTGACTAAAATAATAAGACTATAATTAGCATATCCTGAAACTACATATAATATGAAGAAAAAACTGTGCTTGCAAAAAATGATAAAACCTATCATTTTAATGAATTGACTATATCTGTATGTATTTATCAAACATTTGCTTAGGCACGCTCCATAGATCAAATGGGAACCTACAGAATTACGAATAAGAAAGCACTATTTTCAGCCCATCTAGTTTTGTCTACATATTATTCACATTAATGGACAAATTAGCGCATGTGGTCCAAGTTTGCAGCTGGTAACTAATTATACACTGTAATCTCTTTGGATACCATCTTGCAGTCCTTACTCCAAATTGAAGATTGAAAGGAGTTTTGCTGGTGTAAAGGCTGATGGATTTAGCTCCTTAGAAATGTAATTTACATTGGAAAACCAGGAAGAGAGCAAATGTTTTAAAAATCCTCTGGACAAATGGAATATATGGAGGTTGATTATATCAACCTGATGCATATTTTATTCACAAATATTTATAAAGCCAATCTACAGGTATATCTGAATATGCTTATTGTGGCCTAACAAATCTACTGATTTCTGACAATACGTTCTTTTTTGAGGTCACGAGGAAGGAAAACAAATCAATAAACACTGAAAAATATTATTTAGTTATGAAGTTAATTGGGTTTATTTTTTGAGACACAGAGAAAGAAGGAAATTGAGTCAGTAAAGTATATCATATCAGTAACCTACCAACTGTATGGTTGAAGTAGATTTGCCTCTGCCTGAATGGTCATTTAATTCAGATTCCACTGGAAGATCGTGGGAATGCCCCAAGTGCCCATTAACTAACGAAAGGCCCTGCTGGATGAAGATGCTTTGCAATTAGTTCTGAAGCCAGATGAACACAGGTGCAGCCTTTGTCAGTTTCATGTTCAGATTTAGCATTTATCTGACCTATGAAAGTTGTTGACTTGAGAATAAAAACAGTTGACAAGAATGCTAGTTGTGATAAACATTTGCTAATGTCTTTTCAGCTCAGAAAACTGCAAACTGAACCAGAAAAATATATGAGAACCATAGGGTATTATAGGAAATTATTTCTTAAAAACTGAAGTTTAAAGTCACAAGCTGAAATAAACAAATAATTTAATGTTTAGTGCTCGGATGCCCCTCAACTGAATGGGTTTATTAAAGTCTTGTGGAAATATTATAAAGTCCCTTTGGGTACGTCTACACTAGCCCCCCTAGTTCGAACTAGGGAAGCTAATGAGGGCGACCGAAATTGCAAATGAAGCTCATTCCAGGAGGAGTAACAGCTAATTGGAGTTAAGAGGTTACTTCGAACTCCCGTTTCACTGCCTCGTGTAGATGCGGGCAGTTACTCCGGGCAAGTCAATTTCCAAAATGGTGACAGCCTGGGAACATGCTAATGAAGCGCGGGATATTTAAATCCCGTGCTTTATTTGCAATTTCGGTCACCCTCATTAGCCTCCTTAGTTCGAACTAGGGGGCTAGTGTAGACGTACCCTTTCTCTTTATTAATTATTCTTTATATGCTAGATTTCAACTTTGCTCTTAAAATCTTAAAAGCACACCCATATAATATCATAGTTTGTAAAATATCCACATACTATTCATTTAACATATTTTTTATGGCTGAATCTTGTATTCCTCAAAGGTAATAGGTATTATGAATATAATTTTGCAAATCCACAGATATCTGCTTTATATACATGGGTATCTGCATCCACAGATACGGATACGGATATGCGCAGCTCATTTTTGCTGATGTGGATGAGGATGCAGCTACAAATATTGTATCTAGAATCCTACAAATTTGCAGATATCTGCCTTATACCCATAGGTATCTGCATCTGCAGATGTAAAAGTGCATATCCACGGCTCTTTTTGGTGGATACAGATACAGATACAAATTTTGTATCGTGCAGGACTCTAATTATGGTACATGAAGAATATAGGATTTGGACCCAAATATCTAAATGAAGCCTCTGATTAAGCATTCTCTGTAAAACAGCAACAGCAAATTGGTGTTAAGATGGCCTCCCATACACAGAGACTTAATGAAGCATCACATTTTGTGCTACATTATATCCTGGTGCATTTTCAAACACAAGGCACACTGAGATAAAATAATGGAATTACTGAGAGCATGGCAGCCAACAAGGAGACAATACCGGTATAATGCAGGAGTCTTCAGAACTCAACATTTATACTAACTTTCAAAATCCTCTGGGGTAGAAAATTATAAGCAATTTGGTAAATTTTAAAATATAATTCCTTAAAGTGCCATTTAAAAAAGTGCATGTCTTTGAGCTCTTCAAACAGTTCCTATGCAAAGAAACTCTCATTAACTTTCATACAGAGGCATACTATTTACCTATTCCCATGCTAGCTACAGAGGTCTGCTTATAGAATCCAATAATTAAAATAACTGGCCTTTTTACGGTTAAACACATCAAAACTATGCAACATGGAAATGAAAGGTAAGTCTCGTGGGACCAATTTGGGAAAAAGGTGGTTTATTCTTCATTTCACTTAAATAAGGAAATTATTTTTCCAAAAACTTTTTAAAATTTACTGTGTAGTATACAATCTCAAAACAAGAAGGATGTTAAATAGTGCAATAAGAAGTTTTACCTGATCACTTGGTGATACCAAAAGAAAGAAACATTTTTCTATCAGAAAAAATCCATGAATTCCTCCAATCATTCCCAACATTTTCCAAACATATTCTTTCCCTTCATAGATGTGCTCCATCTCCTGAGCTTCATGCTTATGTAAACCAAGAATCTAGATAAGGAGGCGAAATAAAAGGGGAAAACATAGTTTTGACTTTTGCTAGAGTAAGCCTTAAAAGTTTTATCCCTCAACTTTCCTTTTATTACTGCTCTCAGGTTTTATGATGTATTTTAAGTTGCTGTGCTGGTCATCTGTGTAGATTAACATAATTAACTATTAATGACTTCCATTATGGTTCTGTCCTCTCTTGCCAGTAAAAATATTATTTCTAGAGGCAGATGTAATTACAGTGACAAAAGTATTTCCTTTGTGTTTTGTTTAGACTTTTACAGTTTAAAAAGTTGTTCGGATCATTTTCAAAAGACAAATCCATCCAGAAAATAATGAATTAACACTGAGTTACTTATTTAGAATTGTGCAATACTGAGAAAAACAACAAAACCAAATGAATAACCAATTAAAGGCTTGTTTTTTTCGTTTACACTGTCATGTACATAAAATAGATGTTGTGAATTTAAATGAAAATCCTGTCACTGAGATGTTTTTATTGCAGTTCATGACAGCAGGACAATATCTCTGAAAGCCCTGAGAACTTTACAATGTGGGGGATAGAGCTGCTGATGCTCATGGAAAGCTTTGAAGAGCATTTTCTAGAATCAGTTTTTACATGACCTGCCTTAAGCATGTATGGAGTGTGAAGCTTGCATAAGGGTGTGCATTTGCTATGGATTCTATGCTTTGGAATCCATTCCAACAACCCAGGGAGGGGAGAAATAAGGCCCAGCAGTCTGACCTCCCTGACTCTGTCAGCTGAGAAAACACACCTGCACCTGCCACTGAATAACCACAAGCCAAATATCTATCAGCCTGTCCCTGATTGTTCCCTAACCCAGATTAATGGATTACTGAAGCATGCCTGAGACCTTACCCATTGGCTCCACACAGAGCCCCACACAAGCCTAGAACTAGCCCTTTTTTAGCCATTTATATTTTCTGAAGGAACCCTCTACATATCTTTTAATTACTAAATACAGATGGAACCTCTCCAGTCCAGCATCCCTGGGAGCTGACTGGTGCCAAAACAGAGAATTTGCCGGATCATGGCAGGTCAATATTGTCTAGTAGCAATACCAACACTTTCACTGCTTACTGCACACTTAGAGGACATTTACAGGTAAATTAGAGCTAAATAACAGCACAGAACACTGAGAGCCAGGACTGGTGGCTGTAAACAAACTTTATGGGACCAGGAGTACATCTACACGGCAACACTATTTCGGAATAACTAGCGCTATTCCAAAATAACTTAGTCAGCGTTTACTTGGCAGGAAGTTATTTCGAAGTAATGTCAAAATACTGTCAAGCTGGAAGACTTCTTACTCTGACTCCTGTAACCCTCATTGTATGAGGAATAAGGGAAGTCAGAGGAAGAGTGCTCTATTTCGAAATAAGTGCTGTGTAAACGTTCCCTATTTCGAAATAAGCTATGCAATTGACATAGCTCAATTTGCATAACTTATTTCAAGTTAAACCCTCAGTGTAGATGCACCCTGGGAAACTTGGCTACACCCATGATAAGTGGACATCTGGCTAACTAAAATCATACCAGATCACAGAAGTTGCAGGTCCAGAGTGCTGGATCAATCTGTACCTATATATTAAAAGAATATCTGTTTCTTCAGCGCTCATCATTCTTTGGCTTCTGCTTCTTATTTCCCAAAACTCTTTCTGTTTTTACATAGCCCTCGGTGTAATAGGAGTGCTGATCCTCTTGTTCTCAGATCTCACAGTCAGCTTTATTTTATAAAGATGAGAAGACCTGAGCTCCAGTCAATCAGTGTTTCAGGGGAATCAAAGGAGTGCAGCTTCACTAGGTACACATTTCTATACATACACATACACATACACACACTTTATTTTGAATATATAATCAGGCATGTTACCTGTGGAATAAGATGTAGCAGGGCGTCTCCAGAGAGGGTCCCAACAGCTAAACCCACAAACAGCTGTAAAATGAGTGTATAGATTTCTTGACAGGAGTTGAAGAAAATGAGGGTTGTACCAAACATAGATCCAATAGTAATAAGTAAAACGGCAACAGTGCTGTAGCCATACTCTGAGGAAAAGGATTCAAAATAAAACCAAGCACAGCTTTAACAGTTCAGTGTCTAAATTACTTGAGGCTCTATATTCTGAGTTCTCTGAATAAACAGTCAGGAAATGCTTGAGATGCACCACATTATCTTGCTATATATGAGGGACAAGCAGTATAACAGAAGGGAGGGGCATGAAGCATGTCTGAGACAGAGCATACATTGGCCATAGATCTTCAGGTAAAACAAGCCTATCCACTGAATTTCACCCCTTTAAGAAATAAATCTGCTCTTAGCAGATAAGTCATAGGCCTCCTGTGAACACACCAAGCCTCTGTTCCAAATTGTGTTTGTTGTGTGGTGTGGACAGCACTTCCTTTATGGACGCAGTCAGAACACTAACCAATTTTTCCTTGTGATTGGGAGGTTGCCCATATGTATGTGCATACATAGTCAAGATGCTGTACAACATGAACTAGCTAATCCATACCACAGCCTCGCCTTCACCCTTGTGAGGTGGAAGACAGGGAACAGAAATTAAAGCAAAAATATTCAAAAGCATTCATGTATATTGGGTGCATCGGGTTTGTTTCTTTTTTCATGCATTGGGGGCTCAGAATATCAGATCCTAGGTATCTCCAGGCACATGCCCAGACACTAAGGCACCCTACGTTATCAGACACTTTTGATAACTTAGGCCTGTGTGACTTACCCAAGACCACTCAGCAACTAACTGAAAAGGTAAGGAATGAAACTCCCAGTCTTAGGTTCAAGTCACTAGACTATGTTTGCCTTATATCTAGAGTGACTATATTTCCCTATGCAAAATACGGGACACAAAGGGGGGGTGGGGCACTGCCAGCACTCAGGGCTTTAGCCCTAAAGGGGGAGGCTACTGGCACTGTGTTGGGGCAAGAAGCCACCAGCGCTGGGGGCTCCAGCGGCTGAAGCTCCAAGCGCTGGCAGCTCTCCATCCTTCCTTCTCCATCAATGGTTATTAGCCATTAGGTCCATCAATAGCTATTAGCCATGGTAGGAATGGTGTCCCTAGCCTCTTTCGGAGGCTGGGAATGGGTAACAGGAGAGGGATTGCTTGAAGATTCCCTGTTCTGTTCACTTCCTCTGGAGCATCTGGTATTGGCCACTGTTGGCAGACAGGACACTGGGGTAGATGGATCTTTGGTCTGACCCACTATGGCCATTCTTATGTTCTCCACTGCAGGGATGAAGTTTAGCTCTGCAGCATGCAGGGTGAGGAGGCGAGCCGCTGGTGCTTGCGCATTCAGCCGCTGGAGCCCCAAGTGCTGGCGGCTCCCCCCCCACACACTGTGGGACTGAAGCACTGAGCGCCGGCAGCTCCTCCCCCTTCAATGCAGGAGTAATGGGATAATGTACCTGTTTTTTTTACTTATATCAGATCATTTACCTATCTTCTCTTTTGGAAGATTCCTCAAATTTAGGCCTTAATTCTGCACAGAAGACTATGTGGTCCTAAAGGCATTCATCTTTCACATATGGTTTCCTTCACCCCAAAGAGACTGCCATTCTAGGAGGAAGGAAAGTCTAGCCAAGTGGTCAGATTCTAGCCTGAGCTGTGAGAGACTCTTGTTCAAATCCCACTTACGCAAAAGACTTTCTGTATGACCTTAGCAAGTCAGTTAGCTTTTCTGTGTCTTGGTACCCCAGCTGTAAAATGGGGCTGATAGTACAATGTTATCTGGCACTTGTGGGGGTTGCTGGTAAATTGAGTATGCCAGATACTCAAATTATTGCTCTGCCTCAGCCCAGAGGAAAAAAATGCAAACAACTCCTGCTCCCTTGGGAAAGCTTGGTGGCTCTTCTCCACCAGGTACCACAGAGCCATCTTAGGTGCTGGGCAGACAAGTGGGCCAGCTGCCAAGGAGCCCTCCTGGACAGACTGCTAATGATGGCAGCTGGCAGTGCCAGCTGTCAGAAGCTTTGCAATGGCCAGCCACCTGGACAGGCAGGAGTCAGGCACCCATGCCTAAAGATGCAGGGAGCAATACTGGTTAACCAAGTTTTCTGGATATTCAAGTGCCAGATAACATAGCTTTCACTACCTTATGGAGATGCTGTGAGGATGAATACTTTAAAGAATGTGAGACATTACAGGAATAGAGACTTGAAGAAAATAAGTAACAATTTGGGGGAGTCTCAATACTTCTTGCTACTTTTAAATTCCTGTCTCTAAATCCTAATGGGGTGCCCACACACGTCCTTCCAGCCAGTGCTCTACCATGTTGTTTAGTCAACCATGCATGCTGACAGTACAAATGCATTACATGGAACTGCGCTTTAGTCCATTTCTAGCAGCATCCTATTTAATCCAATTTAAGAACATAGGAATGACCATACTGGGTCAGACCCATGATCCATCTAGCCTAGTACCCAGTCTTCCAACAGCAGCCAGTACCAGATGCTTTGTGGGAATGAACAGAACAGGCCATTATTCAGTGATCCATCTCCTTTCATCCAGTCCCAGCTTCTGGCAAGTGAGAGGTTTAGGGACACACAGAAAATGGGTTTACATCCTTGACTACCTTGACTAATAGTTGAACTTCTAGGAGCTAAAGCTCTATCTGAGACAGATCACTGACTGGAAAGATGCATGGGGAACATCTGTTAGCCTCCATCAAACTGTGAAGCTACTAGGTGTATGTCTACACTACAGAGTTTTTTTCAGAAAAACGGCCATTTTCCGAAAAAAACTTCACTTACATCCACACTGCAATCACATTCTTTCGAAAAAAAATCAAAAGAACAGAGGGGGTTTTCCGATATTAGTAAACCTCTTTCTATGAGGAAGAAGCCTTTTTCCAAAACAGTTCTTTTGAAGAAAGGCGTTTGTGGACAGGGAAGAGGGAGTTCTTTTGAAAGAAGAGGAAAGAGGAAAAAGCACAGCTGCCCAGGTGGCTATTCTATCCATAGTAATCACAGCTTAAATGCAAGAGAGTGTCCATTCAGTGTGGATACTATTTTTCGAAAAAGCAGATTGCTTTTTTGATGCACTTTTGCTGTGTAGATGCTCTCTTTCGGAAGACGTTTTTCCAGATCTCTTTGGGAAAAGCTTCTTCTGTAAGAAGCCTTCAGTCTAGATGTAGCCTAGATGAGTAAGGTACAATGCAATAGATGTAGGTACCATGTCCCCTGAGATTTTTTTTCTAACTGCTTCTTTCTACAGACCAAGGTGTATAAAGCCTACAGCTCATTTTTGCTAGCTATAAGACAGTAGATAACCCTGAAAAGCTGCTATTTTTCACTTTCTCAATAACATCTATCTCACTTTTCCTGTGAACACTTCACAAAGTGAAAATCTTCATCTTTCATACATATTTACATTTTGTACAGCATCTTAACACCACTGTTTCAGCACATCATGGTATAAAATAACAGATGTTACAACACTGAGGCCTGATTCATCATTGTGCTACTCTAGTTTTATGCCAGAGTAACCCAGCTGAAAGCAGTAAAGTTACATCAGTGAAAAGTGGAGAAACATAATGGCAAAGTAAGCCCCTCTCCCTCCTGGGCACGACACCATCGCAGTTACACCTACTGTCTGTATAAACAGCTGCGTGCTTTGTTTTTTAGTTACTAACAAATACAAAGGCTCTAGAAAGCTAAACTCCTGCAGCTCTTCACCTGAAATAGCACAATGCAACACTGTACATTGGCAACATACAAAACTCACTTTCCAGAGTTGTTGGTGGCAGCTTTGTTTGCTTGGATTCTGTAAGCTGACAGGAGCAGCTTAGTAGTTGCTGAATGATGGCTGGACTGATTTCCTTGAAGTGTTCCTTGGAAATGGAAGAAGGGTTGTTTTGTAAAAATATCTTCATAAGCTCACTGGCAGAGAAGCAAGCCTATGTGGGAAAGTAAATGTGGTTACTAAATATAGATGCCATTAATGGAGTCTGATGCTCAGGTAAATTGTGAATTTGCGGGACTTTTTAAATTACATGGAATCATGAACTTTAAAAAAAATAGAAAGTGGATACCAAAGAAAAATCTTATTTTCAGTTTGTACTGTTCTGGTTACGTCTTTTAAAATCAAAGATAATGAAGTTTTGTTTATTGATAAAAACCATTATACATCATGTTCAATTTCACATTTCAATGGGCCAGATCTCTGCTGGTGTGTGTCAGTGTCATTTCCACTGAAGCCAGTTTACATCACCCGAGGGTCCGGCCCATTATCATATTTAAATATGTATATAGCTTATTTCTCAATTAAGACTATTTTGAGGGCTAAAACTATTAATAGCAGCTGGCATTCATAGCTATTTAGTGTTCAAAGATGGCCTGTGCTGTCCCGTTATGAGTCAGTAGAAGTTAGGAAGTTAGCAGGGCGGATATTTGTGGCGGTAGTGCAGTGAGGTTTTTTATGTCTGTGTCCTTCAGAACAGATAGGGCTAATGGAAATTATTAAGCTTTGCTTAAAAGCTCGAAAAAGGGAGTAGGGCTCCCAACATCTGGTACAGTAGAAAGATACCCTCCCCCGTTTTTTCCCATCCTCCCTTCACCCTTATATGAGGAGAGGGTGGCAGGATCCCAGCAATGGGCTAAGATGAATTGGGAAAGGGGAGGGCTGATGGAAGCTCTCCCAAATAGGTAGAAACAAGTGATGCAGAAATGATGACCTATAAAGTGTGATTTATAGCTGGGCTCTCCAGAAAGTTTACATGAATGCAACCTAATTTAACCGCTCACTCACTCACTCACTTGCTCGCTCGCTCACTAAATCCTGAGGATCCCTGTCTGCTGTGAGCATGGGGGGGTGGGGTGGGGCATGCCACCAGACTGTTGCAATCTGCCTCCACCAGAGAACAATAGGCAGGAGAACAGAGGAACTGCCCTACTGAAAAAGAACTGTGGTCTATCTAAAAAGTACTGTGACATGGACAATGGCCAGCACGAGCTTCTCCAGAGGAAAGTACAAGAAATCTTGCAGCAGGTATGTGATGAGGTGACTGCCCCACACTGGGCTCTCAAGGGTTAATAGAGCCTTAGGGAGGCTGCACAAGAGGCAGCCTATCATATAAAGGCTTCTAAAAACAACCAATCAGGGCTGGGCAGGCAATGTAAGAAGAGTTGCAGTGCAGAGCAGTTTGAATCGCTCCCTGGAACTTGAAGAGGGAGGAAGACTGGCAGCTTTGCAGGTGGAGGGCAACAAGCACTCTGGACATAGTAGTGATGCAGGAAGAAACCCAGGGAGCTAAATGCAGCTCCTGGTAGGCTGCAGGGATCCACAGGCTGAAGCCTTGATTCAAAGGCAAAGAGGGTGATCGGGCCCAGGAAAATCTATAGAGGAGTTGGAGGGGATGCAGGAAGTGGTAGCCATCTGCCAGGTCCCTGGGCTGGGAGCTGGAGAAGTGGGTGCACCCAAACCCCCAATCACTACTGAGGAAGTGGCTGGATGAAGGGATTGTGACACAATTGGAGGGCTCTGTCATGAAAAGAATGCTGTGGTCTTGGGAGTGATGTGGGGCCCTGGAGTAGAAGTGATGATGGTGAGACATCACCAGAAGAGGGCGCACTGGCATGCAGAGCTAATTCCTGGGACATCCATCAGAGGGCACCGCAGTGGTGAATCAAATCCTGTCACATGTGGTCAAGAACTTGGGCAGTTGGTTACTCCTGAGAGCAGGGGTGGGCAATAATTTTTGCAGATGGGCCACTTAATGAATTTTGTTATGTGGCCAGGCGCTTACTCCACCTGCAGAAGGGGCAGGGCTGGGGACTAGCCTCCCCCCAGAGTTGTCTGGGGCTGGAGGCTTTGAATTAAAAACATAGCAAAGGGTTTGCATCTCCCAGCCCTGCTGCTATTGTGTTGCCTGGCAGCAGCTTGGGGTGGCTGTGGCTGTTTAAAGGGCTCCCGGATGCAGCACTATCCCAGCAGGGGCCAGAGCCATGAGCCCTGCTGCCAGGCAATGTAGTAGTAGTGAGGCTGTGAGCCCTTTAAATTGTTGCTATTTAACAGGCTCATGGCCCCGGTCCCTGCTGGGGTAGCACCACCACTGGGAGCTAGGAGCCATTTAAATAGAATCCTGCTGCCTGAGCCATTGCCTGGAAATTTGATGGCACAGGCGGCAGGATATAAATAGAAAGCAACCAGATGCCGTCCGCAGGCCAGATCAAAGTGTTTGGTGGGCTGGATCCAGCCCCTGGGCTGCATCTTGCCAAACCCTGCTTTAGAGAAAGGAACTGAGTGAGGGACTAAGACTGTTTGACCACTGTCCTTGATACATTGGGAACTGGAAAGACTACTTGAGAGAATAGTAAGCATGGAGAGAAAATGGAGCCACAATATGCAGAAGCATGTTTTGCTGAGGACTTATATATCTTACCGGACTGGCCTTCAGAGTTGGTACCCCTGAAAAAAGGGCTAAAAAGCAGTAAAGGCAGCTTTAAATCCTGTTACTGTAGATACTCAGGATCCAACAAAAACAATGGGAGACACAAGACCTATAGGACCCAGCTAGCATAGCAGCAGCTGTACTTATTCAAGTCACAGGGAAGGGGATCCATAGAAACTGCAGGGATCAAGAGGGGAAGGAAGGCACCCAGATCAGGAAACCAGGATGATGTTACACTTGTGGGTTACAAGAACAAGGTAAAGCAGAGTGGCCCTACTGGGATTGGTGACGGAGGCCTCACCCAAAGAATGGGAAGAAAATACAGGCAAGAGGAGGAGAACAAGGAGGGGGATGTTCATATTGGGCCTGTGGGAAGTAGGGGCACCTACAGAGAGATTGGCTAGACCTGAGCTATAAGGCCAAAGCCAAGTTATAAGGCCTTGGGGAAGGGCTGGGCAAAGGAAGGACCATGGGAGCCCCTATCCAAAGGAAGGCAAAGAGTTAGTTGTCAGTGCTATAGGGAGGGCCATGTAGCCCCCTACAAGAAGACAGGATAGCAAATGTGTGCCTGAGAACCAGGCTAGGCCTCTCAAGAGGGATGCAGCAATGATGGCTGTGGACTTGGCAGACAGCCATCTCCTCCATCTAGCAGGGATGTGGTAGAGAGGACCCAGGCTGACAAAGGAAGCTATGCTGGAGCAGGACAGGTTGCAGTAGGGATTCAGAACCAGGCAGAGGGAGGCAGATTACTCCTCATGATAAAGAACCAGAGGCAGGAGAGGGATATCTTGCTGGTGTAATGCTAGCAGACCCCAGTCATCTGCAGGCAGAATCAAACCTAGGACCTCTGGAGCTTAGTGCACAAGTGTGTCAGAGTTGGAGCACTCTATCATGAAGAGGATGCCTCAGTCATGGGTGTGGTGTGGGTCTCTGAAGCAGAAGTGATTGTGGCAAGACATCACCAGAAGAAGGACACTGGCATTCAGAGCTAAGCCTCAGGACAGACAGCAGGAACTGCTACAATAGTGAGTCAAACCCTGTCACATGGCAGTTCCAGAGTAATCTGTCTTAGGGGAAATTAACCCTTATTTATTAAAAGTTGTCATCTGCCCTGAAACACAAGGATTTATATGCCTTCCAAATGAAAGCGGATGACTAGAACCTTTGCATCTTCTGCTATAACCCTAGACTCTGTGTGTCTTTTAATGAGAGGAGGAAAAGATAAGGGCCTTTGTTACCAGTGAAAGAAATCTGTATGATTTTTGAGGGGAATAATACAGGAAAAGATAAATACAGCTTACATTTTGTCTTACGAAACACCAGATAAATGCATAACTTTCTTATCCTCTCACATAGACTTCTTTAATGAGAAGCTATACATCAACATATAGGCATGAGCTACATAGTGTTGTCTGACTAAATGTTATAGCTCTTATTGCTTCATCTTACTATTTGCTTGAGTTCTATATGAGCCTTAAAAATTATTGAAGACAAAGATGATTTTTAAAAGGTCTTCAGTGACCTATTTTTCTGGCATTATATATCAAAATATGAAGCTAATACCTGAAAAAAACTAAATCATATCCCTTAATTGAACTGGCAGAGGCAAGCAAGAAACCAGTCCATCTCTTGCATGTAACAGCATCTGTTACTAATGGAACACACTGGCTATCTTAGGGACATGGAAAACAGAAGATAAATTTAGCAACAACATTCAAATACAAATTCTTCTAAAGGAACAATCTGTCAAGGAAAATGTAAATAGTAAGAGGAGAAAAGGAATGAAAAATAGAAGCTGGATATCAGAAAAGGATGGCAAATATCTTCTCTCCAAGCCTTTCAAAGGCTACACAAAATACTTTGGCTCTCAGCTTGACTTCCATGCCTGGAATAACTCCCCTGCATGCGTGCCCTTTGATTCAAGGACAGTCTTGGAAGTCCAAGTTCCAAAAAGTGCTCAGTTTTGTAAACTGGCCTTCTGCCTTGTATTCTTGGCATCGCTACTGGCTTATGATATTCATTTAAGTTATTCTGGGGCCACATTTGCTCTAAACATCTACTTGGTTAATTGGCATGACTCTCCTTTGAGGTCTGCCAGAATGCAAATAATTATACTGATGGGATATGAATTCAACATAAAAATGAAATCATTCAGATAAACAACTGTCAGGATGGCATTGAGTCCGGGGGCAATTGTATCATCTCCACATCATAAAATGAATACTTAAATGAAAGCCAGATGCACAACTTTTATCCACTCACGGAAGTAAAACCACTAGACTTTGAAACATCTTTAAATGCATTATGAAGAAATGTAACCCCTTTGGAAGTGTTACTCTTGAAATGCCACATTAAACCTATTGGGGATTTGCATCTATACTACAGCAGCAATGGCTACAGAGGCTCAAATTCTATTTCCCAGATTGCCTGGGCTCCTGGCCAGAGACAGAAGTGAAAGAAACACCACAAGAACCAGTCAAAGACAAGGGTTCATTTTTACTTTTAGGGTTTTGCCTTTTTTTGTTTGGCGACAGGGTAGCAGGGAAAGGAACTACAAGGCAGGGAGAATCCTTTGACCCTCCATATTCCTCCCAAGGAAAGATTTTGGGATTTCTGAGGCACTGGGTCACACCAAAGACCAGAAACCCAAAAGGCTGAGGAAAGTCAGTGTCCAGCTTCCAAGAGCCAATCTAAACCAGAGCTCCACAAGGACAGTCTTACCATCCTTGGTGTAAAGGCTTTATTTAATTTGATATTGCATGTTAAGCTGGCCAATTTCAGTGCTACACTGCCCATCACGGACTGAGCCTGAATTATTTGCCTAAGCAGATGCTGGGAGGAAGCACAGCACAATTTTTGTTAATGTAAATGTTAAGCAGGGTATTTTGTTTCTGATATTTTCATAGTGAAGATTGATAATTTTGTTAACACTTCCTAAATAAATTGTTTAAAAACGCTTAGGGGAGAAGAGCAGCAGTCTCAAACTTCCAGCCTGTAGGCCAGTTCCAGCTAGAGTGATTGTGCAGTCCTGCCTGGGACTCCTGGCAGGCCAGAGAGGGCCTGTCCATTACTAGCCCCCCCCAAAGCTCACCTCTTCCCACCATTGCTCTGCCCATGGCATCCTGTCCTCCAGGCACGTTGGTTTGGTGATCTCCAAGGTGGGCCTGGAATGGCACAGCGGCAGCGGTTGTGCCCCCTCACACTTCCAAGGGGAAATGGAGTGCAGAGAACAAGTGCACCTGCTGAGGTATGCTCTGCTTCTCCTGCAGTTCCTGTCACCACAGGGAGTGCAGGAGGGAGGCAGCATCCAGAAGAACAGAACAGGGGCATGAGGGGGCACCCAGCTGGCAATTACAATTTTGGCAGAGGCACAGCGGGACAGTGCACCTCCCAAATGCTACCACAAGTCACCTTTGGAGAAGGTGGCAACCATATTGCAGGACTGGGTTACACAAAAGAAGGAAAACAAGCCTACTTTACTAGAGAGACACTGTCTGCTTTTACTTGAGTCCAAAGTGCAAAGGCTTTTAGAAATGCACAAAATTCATAAATGTTACCTGTTGAAGTGATTTACTCTTTGTACTATATATTTGCAAGCCAACCTGAACTTTTGTAACTGACATTGAATTCCAACCATCAGTAATAGCAGTAAAAAATAAATTAACCTGATCCCAGTCCGCTCTGTTTTCGTTATCTTCACGATAACCACTTATATTTTCTCCATTCCTCTGTCTTGATGTGACTGGAATATTTAAATATTCAACATCTCTGACTGTCGTGCCATGATGTCTTCCTGTGTTCATTTGTCCATTTGTGTTGCAAGTCCTTTCATCCCTCAGCCTGCTGAGAAGGTGATCTATTTCTAGGAATTTATAAGAAAATGTGGTGTTACCTTGTTATAAATACAAATTAAAAAAAAGATTAAACTGCAATTATTCAAAATGTCAAAAATAGTATAAACTTCCCCCAAATTATTCCTAGAACAGAACTTTTAGAAACACCCAACTTTGATTTCAAAATTGTCATTGATGGAGAGTCTATCACAATACTTGCTGAATTGTTCCAATGGTTAATTATCATCACTGTCAAAAATATACACCTTGCCCTATTCCCAGGTCATTGATAAAAAAATGTTAAATAGTGTAGTGCCAAGAATCAATCCCTGTGAATTCCCTTTGGAAACACACCTGCCTGTTGATGATTCTGCATTTACAATTACATTTTTGAGACTTATTGGTTAGCCAGTTTTTAATCCATTTGTTGTGCGTCCTTTTAATGTTATTCATGCTTTGTTGGCGCAGTCAGATTGGTCTCAGGATATTAAAAAGACAAGGTGAGTGAATTCATATGTTTTGTTGGATCAACTTCTTAGAGAGACGGACAAGCTTACACAGAGCTCTTTTTCAGATCTGGGAAATGTACTCATAGTATCACGTCTAAATACAAGGTGGGACAGATTGTTTAGTGTAAGCAGTTATCTCATATTTCAAGGGACCATTCAAAATTAAATGGTCTTTAAAACCCCTGCAGTAATAGAGGGAAAGGAAAGGAGATGAAGGCAACTTGGGAGGCAGGGCAGGGGGTAATAGACTGCTTTAAAAATACTGCAAATCTAGTAATTGTTTTACTCCATGATTTTTAGTGGCTAGCAAAGTTATGAATTGACACTCCCCACGCTCATCATTGGAAGGTTTTCTGGAGACTTCCTGTGAGAGTGAGGACTGAGATCACATCGAGAGTGATTTTTTGGTGAATAATGCCTACCCACAGGTGATATGATGGTTTTGTCTTTTATTACATTCTTTCAGGAGCATAATGATTGTCTGGTTTGTCCAAATAGTTGTTATTGGGGCATTTAGTGCACTGGTTGAGGTACACCATACATGATAGGCATATGTAAGAGCATGGATCTTGAAGGTGTGTTTCTGAGAATGTTGATCATCATGGCAGTGGAAATATATCTACAGATTTTGCACCTGTAATTCTGGCAGGGTCTGGTGCAGCTTTTAGTTGGTCTCACCCGGTCTGTGGGAAGCTTGCTTCTGATGATGAGTTTCAAGAGAGTGAAGCATTTTTTGTAGCCTCCCCACAGCTGCCTTCCTTCCTCCCCTTTTTCACCCTATGCCTGGATGGCTGTCAATGGACCACTTCACCTTGAATGATACCTTCAAAACTGTTCTGCTAAACAACCTCTTCCACCTTGAATTTAGCTGTGATACTTTGAGGCCTTGTCTTCACTCCACAGAAGATTAACAATGCTGTGATGGATCTTCTGGAGTTTGATTTAGCAAGTCTTAACTAGACTTGCTAAATGAACTCGGAGGGCACCCTGCCGGTGGCTGATACTTCTGCTACTGCTGTGGGGACGTAACTCGACTCCAGCTACATACGTTACGTAGCTGGAATCGTGCACCTTAAGTTGAGCTTCCACTCTAGTATGAGTATGATTCCAAGACCTGAAGAAGAGCTCTGCGGAAGCTTGAAAGTTTGTCTCTTATCAACAGAAGCTGGTCCAAGAAAAATATTGCCTCATGTTAATTTTAAATATTTAATAAAAAATGTGTGACACCAACTCAAAACACTTTACAGAAGATTAAGTATCTTATCAACCAAACTTGTAAGCTTATCAAAGAAGATATTAAGTTAGTCTGCCAGGAGCTATTATTCATAAACCTATGCTAATATGCATTAATTACATCACACTCCTTTAATTTTTTATCAATGAAGTCCCATATTAGCTGCTCCATTATCTTGCTCAGATCTTGCTGAAAGGCCTATAATTACCAGAGTCATTCATTTACCCTTTTAAAAATTGGCACAACATTACTTTTCTTCCCCAATGGTCTAATACTTAAATAAATCATCAGTGCTGATTTTCAATAACAATGCTTTTAAATTTGAAAGATCCCATCTTGGCAGCTCTAGAGTATGAAGTCATCAACACAGTAAGCAGTTACTTCTCTGCACTGCCATATGAATGTTTTCAATTTCACAATCTCTAGGAGATAAGAAGCCACCAGGCAATTTACCCTTGTATACATGTAATCAATGATAGCATTGCTGAAATTATCAATAAGGATCCAATAAATAGTGTCCACAATCCTGCAAGCTATTGTATGTGGCTAAATCCTATGGGCCTACATGGTATAACTTGCAGAATGAGGGTCCTTGTGGTTGTTTGAACTGGAGTCTTGGCTATTAAGAACTATTAAGCTAAAGCTTCTTTCTAAAAGTAGTTACTGTAATCAATTTTAGTTTAATGTCTTTTCTATATGTGACCAATTCTAGCTCTTTCTTCCATTTTATATTTGAAAATTAAATAAATTTAAAAGAGGCGTGCCAATGAGCTCAGATTTAAAATAGTCTCATTGGAGGCTGATGCCATCAGGATGTGGGTAGAGAAAAATAATACATAAAGGATCTATGAGTAAAGATCAGAAAAAGACAGAGTGAACAAACTTCATCTGCCTTGAGATGCTCCTGATACCCTAATTGACATCTGCCAGATACAGTCTCCAGAATTGTCTGCTCTAGGCAAACCAAGATCACCTCATATATGATTATTACTGTTTATTTTATAGGATCCAAAAGGATTTCAAAATGAAGAAGGCACTTGTCTCCCCAGGCTTCTATCTATCAAATACAAGAAGAAGTGGTCATTTAAACACTGATTTAAGGAGAGCCTAAAATGTACTGACACAAAAGGCAAACCTGTAATACACGGAACTACCTGTTACTTGAAGTTCATTACTGCTGTTTAGAGAATTGAAAATATATTTTACAAAGAAATCTGGGGAGGGCAAATGTGTTTTCCCGAGGCAGACTCCTTGGAGAGCCAAAGTAATGATTGTAGCAGCCAGGCGAGGAAGTGTATTTTCATCAGCACCATCACTGTCCAATATGTCAGCAGCTTTCTCCAGAACGCTTACATCAACACACTGAAAACAGAATAAAAATTTAGTTAAGAAGTTCTTGGTCACATTAGTGTAAATCATCAGACAGGCAGGGAAAGAAGAGAAGAAAGTAATGCAGAAGCCCAGGGTGGATAAGTTATTAGGATAGAGGGAATAAACAACAGCATGAGAAGCAGAGGAGACTGAAGGAGAATGAAAATGGAATACAGGACCTGAGATTATGCTCTGATGAGGTGGTCAGAGAGCAACATGAGGTCCATTTCAGTTATGTAATGAGGAGGAAGCCAGTTTGGGAAAAAGGCAAAGGAACTTGTAACAGTAATTAAAAACACAATACTGTATTCAGTTAGCTATTCAAGTTATTTTTATTTTCCGTTATTTTCTTACTATTGCTGCTTACTTCTTTTTCTTGTCCAGTTGTGAATTAGAAACATTTAAGGCCAGATTTTCATTTTGCCTTAAATGTGCTGCAGCCTCATAAGTGCACCATTGTGAGTGGCGGGTCCATTTGCCATAGACAGCAGCCACAGACACATACACATGGGACCCTGCTTTGGCTAGCAGCTAGCTGGTTGATCGTGTATTATTTATTAATGATAAATTATCAATTTTAACAAATAATTATAATATTAAGGATTAAATATTAGTATTAGTTATTTGTTGGTATTGTCATAGCACCGATGAGCATCAATCCTGAACCAGCACCCCACTGTGCACCATGAAGAAAAGTAAGTATTCCTAATGTCAGATTCACTGCCAATACACCTTCATACAAGCTGAAGATTTTTTTTCCCTATTAAACTGAATATATTAGTTGCTATGGTGAGAAGGAAACCAGTTTTATACAAATATCACATTTTAAAATGGACCAACGTGGTTTTCTTTCCCTGGATCACCTACTAGAGCCACAGATGTTGTAATTCAAAGCATTAGATAGGCTGTAATGATTTCACTACCTTTCTCAAAGAGTCTCCTCATTCTCCTGTCTATGCACGACAAACTCACAGACACTAAACAGACATACTGAGTGCACTGCCAATGTAAACGAATAGATCACACCGTAGAGCACTGTATGGATTGTTACACCATGTTGACATGCCATAATACCCACCAACACCTCTTTATCATTGCCAAGATACTGTTTGAGTTCCTGGAAATCGGCACTTTCACTGAGATTTAGAACCAACTGTACCAGTCAATGAATAATTTATGATGAAAAGATTACACAAAGCACATGAAGAAAAAAAGGTACTGCAGGCCTTCTGCTTTATGCCACATAGCTAGTGGCGTCTTACAATCTTCCATTTGCCTAGATTGCTGCTACCATGGTGCAGTGTAAATTAAAAAGCAGTGAGATCAAAAAGAAAAGATGAATTTCAGAGTCAACATCTGGTCAAGACAGAACTGTGTAGCATACAAAGAACTGATGGATTTTCACAACATGTCAATGTACATTATAGTAACTCCCTACCTTTCGAAATCTGCTAAATGGTTTTGATTACTGTTCATTGTTAGAGGAATAGATTATTTGGACTGGAAGTTTTTGGAGGGCAGGGACTGTCTATCATTCTGTGTTTGTACGGCACCTGGAACAATGGAATCCTATTCTGGGTTGTTCCTGGCACTGACATAAATAAATAACAATAAATAATCAGTGAGTGATACCTGTCATGTATTTCCTGATTTTTAAAGGATGTTTTCAGATAAATATAATGAATACATTATTTGCCATTCCTAACTGGCTATGGTAGGTAGTTTAGTGTCGGATGTATCTGCCATGTCAAAGAAACAGCCACATCTTTAGCCAAATTCCCTGCTCCATCCAGTATTTGATCAATGTAGCACAGTGAGGGAGCAGCAGGGAACTGGTTAGAGAAAATTAATTCTCTTCCCCATCCCCAGCTCCAGTACAGATTACATTAGCCCAAGGGCTGCTCTATTTTCTTGCAGGTGGAGCTCCTAGTGACTGCTTTATTGGACTGCAATTTGATGACAGAACTAGGCAATAACCTGTAGATCCATGGTATTCAACCAGTTCTGCTATAGTGAACTAGCCACACTCAACTATTCAAATAGTCACATTATCAAGCCAACTAGTCACATTCAACTTGCCTAATAGCCACATGTGGCTACTGGCTAACGTGTTGGACACCACAGTGGTAGATCTTTGGTAAGTGTTTTGAAGTGTTTACCTGGGTTTCAGGTATTTTAAAATGTTGTCTTATTGCAGCCAAAATATCTTCAGTTTCATTCCGTGAGAAATAATAGCAGTTTTCATCACGCCTTAAACTGAGCATGCTGTGTAGATAAAATTTATAATCCTTGTTACTCAGACTGAGGTGTGCAGAACAGATATCTTTTTGATGAATAATATAATAGAGAAGAATGATGGAAATTTTCTGGAATATTTCTTCACTGAGATGGTCTTCAGAATCTCCACTGGCTATTAATAACAAAGCATCTGGTTCAAGACACTGTGAATAATTAAAACAAATGGAAATTAGTTTCAAATAACATGCCATTATTAATCTACTGAAAATAGGATTAGAGAACAGAGTAAGAGAATTCAATTTTATCCAAGGGAATGGTCTTGAGACTGCACAGACACTGCGTGGGGTGTGTATATAAGGTAAAATGTGATGAGCAATAAGGATAGTAGGGGAAGCACACGGCAATCTAATCTTGTAGTAATGAGGGCTGCAGCATGGCTGCCAAATCACTCTCCAAGCCTCCTTTCATGTCTGTGTCTACTTGTGAGCAAGGGGCCAGATGCTCAACGGATTCAAGATTTACTCTCACTGAGGACCTTTTCCAGTGAGTGTTGTAGTCTGTTTAAAGACCCACATTAACATCATGAGGCATTAATTCTGGTCCTTAATGCAGAGGACTACAGCTAGTGCTTAGCCTTAGTTTAACTGCTTCGGACACTGCACTTGCACTTGTGTGGGGTTTGTAGAATCAAGGCCCAAAAAAGCAGAATTTGGATCTGAGTTATCTCAATTTGAGTTAGTGGTTCTCAACCTTTCTGGGGTCAGGCTCCATTTGTAAATATTGATGGCCTGTCACAACCTGGTAAATGGGTCAGAGGTGGGGACTGTGTTCTGCACCAGAGTGTTTCAGGGAGGGGAGTGATGGCCTGTAGCAGCCTAGTAAATAGCCCAGGGCAGTGATGCCCTCGCTCCAGACTATGTGATGTGATAGAGGGCAATCCTGGAAGAGGCTAGATCCTGTGGGGCTGACTGGACTCAGCTGAATACCTATAGTGAGGCAGTTTGGCCTCCCTCTGATCCAGATGCAGAAAGGCTCCCTAAGACCCCTTGGTGGGCTGGGCCAGAGTCACCCAGCCCCACTCACAAGAAGCAGCAACGTGGGATCGGGAGTATAAGAGTATGAGCTCAGAACTCAGTTGTAGCCCAGCCACAAAGCAGTCCAGATGCTCGGCCCAGGCTCACCAGGAGGAAGGCCCAACTGTCCTGTCCTAGAAGGGAGAACTGGCCTGGGCTGCTGCCGGGCCCAGAGGACGAGCCAGGACCAGGGTCATTGCCAGGCCTTGGAGATTGGCCTGGATTCCCAGGACCCCTACCAGGCTCAGGAAATTGGGCTGCACGGCCTGGACTGCTGCTCAACCTGGACCAGATCCCATGAACACTCTGCCAGAGCCATTGTCCCCAGAGGACCCTGAGGAGCAGAGGCTAAGCCAGGTAGTCCCATAGGGAGAACGGGGAAATGGCCCAGGGATAGCCGACATTGGATCAGCTGAGAGCATGGAGGTCAACTGGGCAGTGCATTGCTGAATCAGTGGTACACAGCACTACCACCGTTAGGGCCCTGGGCTGGGATGCAGTGGAGCGGGTGGGCTTGTGTCCTCCCTACCCCCCTGTCACCCCTCGCCTTGGGTGGCAGGTCCCCCCCCCCATGTAAAAACATTTACAGCAGGCTGACAGAGCAGAATGAGGCCCTGAATCTTTTTTATATTTTCCATTTGGTTATATTTATTTATATTTGCTAATTGTGCTATCAGCACATGGCCTATGAAACAATTAAGTCACCAGAATAGGGCTTAAGCAAGATTGAAGTCAAGCATAGGTCCTCGTGACTCTCTCTACTGGGATTAATGATAGGTATAATAGTTTAAAAACAAAATAGTTCAATACCAATAAGACGACATCTCCTCTGTCCCCACACTCAGACCCCTTCCAATGTCACCGTAGGCAAAAGTTTTTATAAGCAGACAGGCCTTATAAGTGTGCCTGGAAAACCAGTAAGCCCTTTCAGACCAGGGGTAAGTGGATAAGCAAATTCTAGAACAGAAGACCCCTTCCTGAAAGTATCTTGCTACTGTTGTGATATCAGTTGGTCCCATTGGAAGGATGCTATTATCTCCCTCTTGGTTAAATCTAAGTGTAGCTTGAGCACTTGAGTTGATCTCCACTCTCATGGCAGATCACAAGAACTTTAAACAGAGGTGCTGTAACAATTTTCATAGTAGGGGTGCTGAGAACCAATAAACTCTGTATTTTATGGAACCCTCTTCAAACCTGGGGACATACCATAATACCCACCCCCAGCACCTCTAGTTCCAGCATCTATATCCCTAAGATAGACAGAAGCACCTACATCATACACAGTCAGTAGGTAAGATTCACCAACACGTTTCATATATTTTGCCTCACTCCAATGAGTCAAAGCAGCTAGAAAACTAGTTTACTGGATTAAACTATGTTTATGGCTACAGACGTTGTGTACTCATTTATCTGATACACAGTATATGTCAAAATCCATTCCTTGAATGTTTGCTCACAAACTTGAATCAAATGCAGATAATGGAGCTCAGGTATCATATGCTCCCTCAACTATAGGTAAGTGAGAGAGCTGACACATTTTAATAGAAATATTTCCAACTTAAATCCACACCAAGAGTAATGTCAGAAAAGGATACGCTCTGTGGATGCCAACAGCTGAATTAAAAGAAAGGACTATGCAGCACTTTAAAGACTAACAAGATGGTTTATTAGGTGATGAGCTTTCGTGGGCCAGACCCACTTCCTCGGATCAAATTGTGGAAGAAAATTGGCATGACCATATATACCAAAGGGATACAATCAAAAAGATTGTAGACAATCAAAGAGATTGTATCCCTTTGGTATATATGGTCATGCCAATTTGCTTCCACAATTTGATCCGAGGAAGTGGGTCTGGCCCACAAAAGCTCATCACCTAATAAACCATCTTGTTAGTCTTTAAAGTGCTGCATAGTCCTGTCTTTTGTTTCAGCAAGACCAGACTAACACAGCTACATCTCTATTACTATTCTAATAGCTGAATTAAACATTCACACTGGTGAGTACATTAGATTAGGCTTTGTGTCTATCAGCATGGCTATCAGCATCTCCAATACTAGCCTTTCTTGACTGACCCTCTGAATCAATGGCCATTTGCTTGATGTTCCTTAAGCAACATCTGGCATTCCTCTCTGCCAAGTGTACAAAAAAGGCATGTTTTGATGACATGCATTAACATAATGAGCAGTTCTGTGGCACCTTAGAGACTAACAAATTTATTAGATCATGAGTTTTCGTGGGTAAAAACTACTTTATCAGATGAGTTGGAGTGGAAATTACAGAATCCAGGGTATCTATAACAGCAAACAAATTATCTGTCAATTGTATGACCAGTGTTAATTTAAAGTCAGGCTGAATGCATCTCATTCATAGCATTTGATGTGGAAATGTGAATATCAAAGGTGAGGAAATTGCAGTGCGTTAAGCTGTTAAGATCTTTATTTCAAGCCTAAGTTGATAGCGTTGAATTTGAGACTAGATGCATTAACGTGACTGTCTTTGTGTATTATTATTTTGGACTAAGAGAAATACATTTAATTCTTCTAGCTCATTTCCCTAAAGGCCTCATGTTAATGTAACCCACACACCTAGGCTTTGTCTACACTGGCAGCTTCTTGCGCAAGAACATCTTGCGCAAGTGTTCTTGTGCAAGAAGTCTTGCGCAAGAAAATGTCCACACTGCCATGTGCGAGCTGTGCTTTTGCGCAAGAGCGCCCATGGCAGTGTGGACGCTCTCTTGCGCAAGAAAGCTCTGATGGCCATTTTAGCCATAGGGCTTTCTTGTGCAAGAAATCCCTGCCGAGCATCCACACTGCCCTCTTGTGCATGAGCTCCTGCACAAGAGGGCTTACGCGTGTTAAAAAAGAGCATAGCTCTTGTGCAAGAAGCCGTCTCTTCTCACGCCGTACTGTACATTTACTTGTGCAAGAGCGGATGGGCAGTGTAGACGCTCTGCAGATTCTTGCGCAAGAACGGCCATACTTGCGCAAGAAGCCGTGAGTGTAGACATAGCCTAAGTGTGGTTACTGTGTAATGTAAGCGGCACCTAGACCACAGCAACAGTTAAGATCAAGAGACTCTACAGCATCACCTAGGAGTCAGCTGGCATTTAGCTCAGAGGGTAGAGGCTGTTATAGTCAGCTCCCAGGGGTCTAGGTTCAAACCTACCTACTAGCAATTACAAGTGGGGACTTGTCCAGGAACTTAACTGGGTCTCAGAAGCTCAGGATGAGCTTCTTCACTTAGGGGAAGTATGTAACCCACCCACCTAGTGTGGTTACTGAGCAATGCAAGTGGCACCTAGACCACAGCAACAGTTAACATCAAAAGACCTGTACAGCATGGACTGGGAGCCAGCTGGCTTTCAGCTCAGAGGGTAGAGGCTCCTCTACTGAGGACCCAGGTTCAAACCTGCCTGGTGTCAGTTACATTAAGCCAATCTAACCTTTCAATTTTGTGCTGTGGGGAATAAAGGCAAACATAGTATATGGGTGAAATTTCTACAATTGTACCTCAGGGTTTAGAAAGGATAACTTGAAGTCATTAAAGGATGTTGACATTGGCAAGCAAGATGCTTGAAAAGGTAGTTGTTAATGGGAGGGCAACAGGTGCACTGAAAGAGCTGCTGTTATTGGAGAATGTGGGGTCCTCCACTGGGAATACCTTAAAGAACATAAGAATATAAGAAGGGGCATACTGGGTCAGACCAGTATCTGGTCCATCTAGCCCAGTATCCTGTCTTCCCAGCAATGGCCAAGGCCAGATGCCTCAGAGGGAGTGAACAGAACAGGTAATCATCACATGATCCCTCTCCCTTCATCCATTTCCAGCCTCTGACAGACAGAAGCTAGAGACACCATTTCTACACATCCTGGCTAATAGCCATTGATGGACCTAACCTCCATGAATTTATCTAGTCCTTTTCTGAACTCTGTTAAAGTCCTGGTCTTCACAACATCCTCTGGAAAGGAGTTTCACAGGCTGATTGTGTGCTGCATGAAGAAAAACTTCCTTTTGTTTGTTTTAAACCTGCTACCTATTAATTTCATTTGTTGGCCCCTAGTTCTTATATTATGGGAACAAGTAAATAACTTTTCCTTATTCATTTTTTCCACACCAGTCATGATTTTATAGATCTCTATTATATCCCCACTTAGTCTCCTCTTTTCTAAGCTGAAAAGTCCCAGTCTTTTTAATCTCTCTTCATATGGCACCCATTCCAAACTCTTACAATTTTTGTTGCCCTTTTTTGAAGGTGACAGGGGAATATAGGATTGATTCATCATTGGTTATTTTGCTGCTGTCAGCATGCCAAAGCCACAAACACCTGCATGACCTTACTTTCAGAATGCTTATTTTCTAAAATAAACAAGTCCCTTTCTGAACTCCTTATTTTTAAGGAATATAAGTAAGAATTCCATCACCACAGAAGAATGTCATTTTTGTGCACCTGGATGATAGAGGAACTGCAGATACTGCTTAAGGAGCGTCAAGCACATGGCCATGGATTCTGAGTGCCAATCAGTAAAGAAAAAAGAAAGGGTTTAGTAAAAGCATCAGGGCATGATTTAAATGCAGGATGGAGTCTTGTTTATAAAAAAGCAATGTCCTGTAATAGTTAGAACCCCAGATTCAGAAGGGAAATGTGAGTCTGATTGATCCATTACGTTTTGGCTTTGTTGGGAGGAGGAGAGAGCTGGGACTCCCATCACTCCCACTGTTTGGGAAGCTCCAGTGCCAGGGAGGAGAGTTAACTTCTGTTTCTGAAGACAGCAGATGTTTCAAGAACAATTGTTGTCACATGTTTTCCTCCATTTTAAGCATGTGTTAGCTCATCTTACAGGCTTTCAAGCTTATAAAAAAGCCACTGTCAAAGTACCATTTGTCAGAGCGAGCCCAGCAGAAACTCTGAAAAGGGTTCAGAGTTTCTCCTTTGCTACCTGCCACTAGTCCCTGTACTTTCTATAAACCTTGCCCCATGTTGGAAGAATTCCAAGGAAATTCCCATTTCCCTATGCAGGAACAACCCCTGTAGGATAGCATGGAGCCCTACATTATTTACCTTTCATCTTTCACACTGGGTAATTACAAAAAATGTCAGCATTTGCTACTATGGCAGAGGACTGAAATCTGCTCTCCAAGACATTGACCCTGTCGAGTACAGGGACCATTTTACTTGCAGAGTAAACATAAACTTTCCCCATTATTCCCCTTCACCACCTGCTGCTTTCTCATTCTGACATGAAGCCACAATACTGGCTGTATAATTCTCTGCTGTTAGAAATAATCCAGACCCTAGAACTAGATGGATTAATTTTAATTAGAGCCAGAATCCATCAACTTTTGGGAGGCCCCAGTCCAAACTTGGAGCATCTTCCTTATTTCTTGCCACCGAGGCCCATGACTGCAGCATAGTCTCTCCTTCCTACCTGAATCTGGCATCCTACTCCCCTGTTCCTTTCATGGTTAAACCAGAGGGAAGAAATAACATAGTCGGGGGTTGAGCTCCCTGACCCCCAGAGATCTGATTCCAAACTTTTTAACATCCTGGAATTCTTCCAGTCCCAGAGTCTGGATTTGCAGAGTCGTTGATCTGCTCTTGATTTGCCTGAACAAAACAATTTTACCAAAACCACCCCTAAACCTTGGAAGATTGGGGAAATGGATTATGTATCTGAGCAAACCATGGGGTGGGTTTTAGTTTTGCAAAATAACAAGAAGAATGATGACATTACACAAAACCATTCCTATATCTGCCCGTCCATTTACAATGGAAATTTCTTTTCATGTTTCAGATTCAAGCTAATGATATAACTGTAGGACACAGTAAAGAGTGGAAAACCATAGTTTGAAAATAAATATCTGAACATTTGGCAGTGGATTATATTACCAATAAGTGACAGATGAATGGATCTAAGTTTTTAAGGTGTACCTGAAGAGGCTCTCTTTACAAGAATAAATAAGCAACATAAATTATTAGTAAACAATCAATTGCAGCTGTTCATTTTTTTGGAAGAATAAATGTCACCCAAATAAATTGTTTCAGAACTCATATTTTAAATGTACTCTTCATTAACTGATACACTAACCAGATTACATTCCTCCTGTATCCCATAAATCCACTGTGGACATTCAGTTCTCTCCAATAATATTTTGATCAGTTTTCTTGAGTGATTCTTGTGGAGCTCAGTGTAGTTGTCAGCTGAAAGAATGCGTAAAACTTCTGTCAGATAGCCTTGGCTTGGAGTATAGCTGCTTTCTTGCTTGTGCTCTTTCCTAGGCTGTGCTTCTGCAGTAACCACACCAAATATGAAAGCTGAACACACCACCCAAAAAGCTAGATGCTTGGTCAGAAAATACATTTTCTTCTCGCCCTGTAAGTGTATGTCCGTGTTGAGGGTTGAATCGTGGTGTGTAGTTCACAGCTTAAAGTTGAACCCTGAGGAATTTGTATGGTAAAGAAAAACAAAAACCATTTAATTAGAGTGACTGCAATATGTATGAAAGGATTTATTAATTGGATGGCTAAGCTGATTTGCAGTGACAAGCTGTTTCTGAACAACAGGAGTTTTGTAGGGACTTTACAGCTTGAAACAGCAGGAAACTAAGATGACAGTGGCCTTAAAATTGTGGTGGAATTACTGGAAAATGGTTAAATGGACAGGCTTTCCTCTACGTTGTAAGTTTTAAATATAATAACCATTTTTCATTTCCCTGTTACGTTACTATATTTGATATTAGTAAGTACAGGAAAAATACTATTGCTTTCTCTTTTACTCCATCATGAAACAGAGTCCGGAGGGCTGGTAGATGTGCTTGCATATGAGGGGTAAATACAGCATTGTTCAGGAATTCTCATATAAATCATTAGTACTGATGCCTAGCAATGACTTCTAGTGATTTTTATCTTCAAAGCACTTTAAAAACACTAATTAACATTAGTTATAAAGCTGAGGAAAAACAATCCCAAAGCATTTTAACGGGAAATTGATGATGTCAGAGGAAAGAGTTGCAAAATTGCTGTAGTTATGCCATTCATGCAACTTGAAAAATATAGAAATGTCCCAAAAGCAACCAGTTCTCACTTTTAATAATTCTAGATGGAAAGATAACATTCCAAACTGTAAAAGCAAACTACCCTTGCCATATCTTTCCTAATATGCTGTAGGATCTGTCCTTTCTGTAATCCATCTTGATACAGGAATTTGCCAGTTGTATAAGAGTTCAGTGTTTGTTTTCCACTAAAGTTTTCCCATTACTGAGGAGCAGACTTTTGGAAATATACATACATATGTTAAAGAGCCACATGCAACACCTGTTTCTTTTCTCTGTACAATAATACAGATCTGATTTCCTTTTTTAAAATGCTGTGCTAACAGATTGCTAAAGTAGAGTAAACTAATACTTTAGCTGAATTATAAATTGGCATGCATTCTGATAAAAATTAACATGGTATACCACACTGTGAAAGTTTTGGTATTTCAAAACCTACTTTAGCTTCAAAAAGTTAGCATTTAGAAATAAGCATCACAATTATAGGGACATAACCAGTTCTAATACTGTTTTCTTACCTTCAGTGGAAAAAAAAAAAAAAGAATGACTCTGTACCTCTAGCTTCGTGGCCTTTTGAATCCCCAAAAGTATTTAGCTGCTGGAAAGTCTGATGTTTTTAAAATTCCTTGATGGTGCTCTGGAAGCTGGAGGGGATTAGTTTATTCCTGCCTTGAAAAGTTTTCAGTTTGCTATGGAGAGAGCTGTTCTTAAGGTAACAATAGAGGTGGATAGGAATTAGTACATGTTCTTCTTGGCAGGTTTTAGGCATCACATTATTGAGTGTATTTAGCTAATTATTTTGGTAGTTATCATTTTCTGTAAACATACCCTAGTTAACATCAGCAGATGGCAGGATGGATGGTATCTGCTAAATAATACATGTTGTAACAGATAATGCACATGAGAACATGAGAACACCAGTTTCTTTACATTATTAGAACATGGAAGCAGTTTTATAACATATCTGAAAAAAACCCTATATTCCTGTGTTAACTGAAATCTTTGTCTGGATGCAACTGAGAAATCAGAGTAGAAATATTTTCTGGCAGTTCTGTAGAAACACGTTTTTCTTAAAGGGTCACTTTTCATGGAGAATGGGACCCAAACACTGTCTCTGGTAAAATAAACAATCAAAATCAGAGATTATCAAAAGTTCCACCTGTGCCAAGCTTCAAGAGTTAGACTTGGTGCAGATGATGAAGTAGAAAAAAGGAGAAAGAAACCCTCCCTGACCACTTACACTGCTCTGTGGCTGAAATGGTAAGTTTCCAGTTTCAGTAGCCCAAGTTATTCCTGTGTCCCTGCACTAGAAAGGGGTGAGAAAAGTGAATGACTAATGCAGCAGTTCTCAAACTGTGGGTTGGGACATTTTAATGGGGCTGCCAGGTAGCTTTGCTTCAGATTACAAGGACCCTGCTTTGGGTTGAAGATCTTGGGATTTGACTTTGCCCCCCACACCTTGCCTGGGATACGGGGATTTTGGTGGGGCCTTAGGCTTCAGTTCTCCACTTCTGGGGTTGTGAGGTAATTTTTTTGTTGTTGTTGTCAGAAGGAGGTTGTAGTACAATGAAGTTTGGGAACTCTGCGGCTAAAGAATCTGGATGGGGCAGAGCCACCAAACTCATCCTTTTTCTGTCTCCCAAACCTGCTATGCAGGAATGCAGAGGGAGCCATATTCCCTAAATAGGGTCCCCGAAACCTGTGGAGAATGAGACTGGACTTAACTTTAAATGAACAGAAATGTTACCATAAATAAAGCATCCCTTTTTAAATGCAAACCCTTTTCTATAGGGCTGTGAACATGAAAACAATTCTATTCTATATTGGTTCTTATACTGTGCTCATCACTAGTATCTGAGGAGCTAACAACACTGTGATGGTTTCTCAGAACCAACTATAAACAAAAGTGAAACTGGCCAGCTGAACTGGAGTGAAAAGCAAAATACAAACAAACCTTTTTCAATAAGGTAAAGTAATGGCTAATAAGTGCTGATATTTTAATATTTAAAAATTCTTGATATTTTAATATTTAAAAAAACAGAACGAAGTTATTCAAATGCAAAGGCATCTGATATTTTTATTAAAGTATATTTTATTTTAAGCTTGATAAATTACAAATGAATGAACAGATTTCTACCAAACACCCACAAACCTTCATTTGTGTGCTCAGAACAAATGGGGGAATTTCAACCCAAAGGGAATATTCTAAGTATCTGAAAACAGGGACTCACAATTTCAGTGCTGCTTCTACCTTTGGTGATTTCCTATAGTGCCATCACTATGATACTATGACAAAGGCATCCACATTTGTTCCACTAATAGAAAATAATTATTCAGATAACAAGAAAATAGCCTGCTTAATTTAATATTGTGAGTGTCTAACATGGAGAATAAATATGGGGAAAATATCAAATTTGTCCATGAAATTCTCAATGATTTCAGATGTACTGATCATATTTTAAAACCTGAACTTGAGAATGTGTTTTGTCCACATAAAAGTACACACACACACACACACACACACACACACACACACAGACAGACAGAGAGCGAGACAGAGGATGATGCTTTTGTCTTTCAGAGAAGCCAGTATTTGTAGGGGAATAGCTCTGACAAACTGCACCAGCAGAGAATATTGAAAGGAAATGTGGAGAAAGATACTGGTAATATATCAACATTCACACTGTACTGTATGTTAAAGGATAATGGAAAATAAATGGCATGGGCAATGGAGACTTGGAATTTAAAGGAAGCAGTCAATTCCTATTGCAAGTCATACTACTTATTAAATGAATTCGTGTCAGGGCAATGTCATTTGTGGATCAAATTAATATTGTACTGTATTATCCCTATCTGCTTTTATGCTAGTCTCTGCCCTTCAGTCTCTCATTTCTCTACACAATGTATTTGTGCTTTCTTCCATCCTATGCCCTCTCTGAAGTAGACTGTAAAACCTTTACTATATCCCTTCAAATCCGTCATCAAGGCCGGTTACCACCCTAACACCTACTGGAAAGTGCCAACTGATGACAATGAACAGAAATCACCTCCTGAATGTATTTTAAGACTGATCCTAATATGGACTATGGACACTGTGGCAAATACATATAAATTACTGAATCTGTAGCTACTGTGCTAGGATAGTGCTATGGATGGCAGAGAGCCTTCAAGTCACTTTCATAATTTACTTTAGAGAAGGAAATTTGATGCCTAATTGATTTTACTTTAGAACAGGTGTTCCTAGATTAGTTTGAGCAGAAGTGCAGTGGATGTGTGTCCCCGCCTGCCCTTTTTAAATAGCTATCCCTGCCAGCCTTCCAAACTATTTTAGTTTCTTAAATTGTTTCCTTCCTGCTTTCTAAGCTCTGTGTAATGTGTATATTGCTGTTCCATTGTGCATAGCATTTTATATATAAAATGTTTACATATTAAATCCTCTGATGTTAGAGAACTTAGATGTTCTGAATCAAAGAGATTTTCCAGCATGCCATGTGATGGTGACTTTGTGCATAATATTTGCCACTTCTCAGAGAGAATATTATCATCATGGCTGGCCTATGATAGCCAGGTTATGAATAAGTGAGATGTTAGCTAGAGATCTTACTAAATAACCAGGCCAAGGACTAGAGTTAGGAGTCTGAGGCAGGTGGGATATTCTATTTGTGAAAAATACAGTCAGCATCGGATAGGTATCATGGAAGGATGTTTGCAGAGTGCTGGAGTTTACTACTCTAGTAGATGTTCACAGTTAGAAGCATGTGATCCAAGAAGAGTGACAAAACACAGGAGTTCTTTGAAATTCAGATCCAGTTTCAGACACAGATTCTGCTCTCACACCAGTGCAACCCCTTTTGGCCCAAAGCGTTTGTATAAGATGATCAGAACTTCTATTCTGTGAGTGTGAGAGAGGCCAGTTATGTAAAGCAATGTGACCAGACAGGGGGCATGACAAACTCATACAGTTACCATCTTCTCTGAAAGAGTTATTTTTTGTACTCATTTTTGCAAAAGTGAACTAGTAAGACTTCTCCCACCCACACACCTGTTGTGAGAACAAAAGCAGATTAGCCATTTTTAAATGCCATTTACAGCTTGCACTTTGCAATTTAATGGTTGTCAAAAGATCAATGATTATACAATGTAGGCATATTAAAGGCCTTTATAGAACTGTGCTCTTAGACAACTGAAACATTCCTGTAAGTGCCAGCAACCTAGCAAACACCTTAATTTTATTTATATGCCAAAGTGGGAGAAGATCTATGTAACATCTTAGCAGTAAAACCATGGTAGCTTGCAGCTTGTGGATGAAAACTGCTATTGATATTGAACTCTTGTTCCTTAAATACTGAATAACATATTTTGATGGAGTATGCAAATGAGCCAAGAGCCTCTTTACTAATCACAGCAATTACATCAAATGAAGAGAGAACCCTGTGGAACTGCAGATTTCCTCCATGTTATCAGTGTGATGTGTGCAAGTCTTCTGTAATTAGATCCATAGGGAGTGTATTGTAATATGAAAGGATTTCATTCTCCGCACAGTCTAAGTAGTGTTTCAATGCAAGTCACATCATTGGCCAATAAATTAATCCTGAAGTGCTCCCATAAATAATTTCAATGCTTTAACACTATCCTTGGACATTTAGCTTCATTGGCCAGTTTAGCCAGTCCTGCCTATATACTGTATTTAAGCTTGGTGGAATTATTTTTTTATAATTTGGACAGATAATATCAATTTTTATTTTTAGCATTGTTTCCAATTTTTATTTATTTAAATTTAGTTGCAGGAAACTATGCACAAATTGTCAATATCCTTTGTCAAAATTCAAAAAACAAATATCCTTCAATCAGACTCCTAAAAGTTCTCAAGCAATATTTTCCTTACAAATTATAAATGGAAATATTTTTCACTGGTATGTTTGCAGAGAGTGAAATCAATATTTACCAACATTTACTGATAAAATTCTAATTCTATCTACTCTAGTCATAGTTTAAGGGTTGTCAGTGAACTAAAATGAATTAATATTATTAAAATACATTTTCTATGAGGTATATATTAACGGAGCATATCTTGTATTATTCCAGGACTCCTGATCTATCTCCTTGGTCAGTAGGTGATGGGATTTTCAAGCTACTTGTATTGAAATAGAAAATAAATATATTTGCTGCAGTGTATTTCAGGTGATTGTCTTTGCACTTGTAAGGCGTGTCTACACAGCAAAGTTATTTCAGCAATTCTGTTATTTTGAAATAAGTTCGAAATAAAGGATGGCTTATTCCGACTTCTGTAAACTTCATTCTACGAAGAATAACACCTATTCCAAAGTAGCTATTTCGAAATAAGGCATGTGTAGATGCTGCACTTCTGCTAATTCGAAATAGCCCCTCACCGGAGCCATTCTAAGTTTTTCCTCCGGGGGCTCTAAATCAAGATAGCACGTCTACATTAGGGAAGCCTGCCTCGGACTAATTCTGAGGCTTCCCTGCAATGTAGATGTGCTATTTCAAAATAAGTTATTTCAGAATAACTATTCTGGAATACCTTATTCCAAAATAACTGTGCAGTGTAGCCATAGCCATAGTGATTTCTTTTCATCAATAGACAAGTTATTTATTTGCATTACAGTCATTCCTAACTGAGGTCAAGTCCTATTGATTTAGATAACTATACATAGAGATAGCAAAAACAGTCTTTGTCCCAAGTAGCTTACACACGAAATAGACAAGGAAGAGAAGGGAAGTATTGTTATTCCTATTATTCAGACTGAGGGATGGTGAGAAGGAATGGCTTGTCCAAGGTCACACAGTAAATCTGTGACAGAGCTGGAAACTAGACCCATATTTCCAGAGCGACTGAATCATAAGACCATTCTTCCTCTCCAATTCCACTATGACGTGCTTTGCTACAAAGTAATTAGCATTAACATTTCCCCTCAGCCAGAACTACAGGAAGAGAGGAAGGGAACAGCTGTTGCATATATCCTCCAGAACAACAAGTGCATAAAGGAAGACCTACTGAAAATAAAGTCAAGAGACTAGTCACTAAATCTGGTGTAGAGAGACTTATTATGCCTCCTTAATTACGCAAGGCCTCTGAAGCTCTTGGGATTCATGCCCAGAAAGGGCAGGCATAGTTGTTTAAAAAAATAACGTGTGGAACTCATTGCCATAAGGTATCAATGGAACAAGAACCTAGAAGGATTAATAAAGCGATTGAAAATTTATGCAGGTAGTGAGGTCATCTACTGTTACATAAATTCTGACTTACTGATGCCACTGTAATTTCTTCTCTGGTAATCTTTCCACATGTGAGTATTTGCATCAGGATTTATGTTGGTGAAAACTAATATGAATCCAGTGTCAAATGGCCCAGTCTTTCTGTGGAAACTACTGTTCAATTACTTTGGTTATAATTATAATGAACTCACATATATGTGAGTTCATATATATAAATATATATCATGCATTTGCAAGGGGATGAATATGTTGCTGCTCATTTTAATTCTTCAGTTTACACACATATTTCAACATATTTCAGGATAATTATATTCTTATCGTATCATTGCCTTATTTTTAGCAGCATAGTTAATAATTATTTTAAAGGGGGATCTAAGTATTATACTATGGTCATTAGACAGCTGTGTCAACTAGTTTCACTATCTCCAAGACATTTAAGTTAAATGGATGTGCAAAATGAGTTTAAACTTTCCTTGTTTTTATTTACTTTAGGCCCATAGTTTTGATTGATTGGTAATATCAAATAACTGTCTGCTCCTTTAGATATTCAAACAAGTTAATTTCTAACGAGCAAACACAGAAAGTTGGTTTAAGTAACAATGTCTTATCTAACATAAGATACTTATGCCTAATGACACATTTCCAGAAAAGGGAAGTTTTAAATCACCAAATAGCAAATTATACCATTTAGCATACCATTATAGAGCCTATTAGCTTACATTTGAAAAATCCATGTCTAAACCTATATTTTGATGATTCATCCTCGCACCTCAAAAGGAATCCACTTAGCAATGTGCACACCATCTTCAGAAAATCAGTGTTGTGCGATAATTATCACAATGTGTTTGAGAAAGAAATCAAAAGTCCCTTTGTACAGCCTATGCTATTTCACAAAATATTCACAGATCGCTTTTGTACTTAATAACCAGCTTTAATAAAAACTGAGGATAAGCCAATGTTTATCCACACTGCTTTGCTTACATCACTTGTTCTCCAAAATCTTACTCATGAAGCACATATGGGTGATCTAACGAGATACCTCTAGCACAACAGGAAGAAGTCTGTCTTTATACAGTGATGGTTTGCTGCTAGTTGTTGCCCAAGGCAAGGATTGCATTTCTCCAGAGCTTTTACCCATGATCAACTTTGTAAATGATATTAAATCGGAGACTAGACATATAGAACCAAACTATAGTGACCTGAAAAACTTAGAGAATTGGGGCTATGGTCAGTGAATGGAGATTAAATAAAGAAATGCAAAGTCCTTTAATCAGGAAGATGACAGCAACAACCCCTATACATGAAGGAAATGTAACTATGCAGTTAGTGCTTAATTTGTAATGAAAGATGCTGGGGCTTAAGCAATTTATGTATTTTTTTCACAGTCATAGTTGAGGCAGCCCTAGAAGTGCTGGAGCTATGAACTGTCAAGACTACAGGTGTTGGGCCTCAGCCCTTGCACAAATTAAGCACTACAAGCAGCCAGTCTCATTGCATTAAATCAAGTTCCCCTCCCACACACACTTTATCTTCATGATAGTGTGCTAATGTTACTTAGTCAGGTACCCAAGAGCAATAGGTTATGCTTGAAGAGTTGGGAGAACAGGGAACCAAGGAAGAGTTTGTTAATTTTAAGAAATGGTCCCACAGAATAAAAAAACTTGAGAATTGCTGGGTTATATTTTAGTTTTTAGACTTGTTTCTCTCTTTGCTTTACTTGACAGCCTGCATGTAATGTTCCATAAAACATAAACTGTGTACCTCTCCTCATAAGTATGGAGACTGTAAAAAGAATAACTGCTTATGCTGATGTTAAAAAAAATCTGCAGAAGATAAAAAAATCAATTACTATTTTAACTGATGAAATACAATTACGATTCAATGTTTCATGTACTATAGTTGCGTAATTTTATTCAGCTCAGGAACAATTCTTATTTTCTCATAGTAGAGGACAGACTGTTCATTCCACTCAGTGTTGGCTACAGAATTCTTTGCATTTCTACCTCTTGGAACAACATGGCCATATTTTACTAGTGTGTCAGAGAATTTATTGTCTGTTTGTAGTTGGCTGGGTCTTTTTATTTTTCTGTAGAGGAAATAGACTGAATCCAGCTCCTACTAGAATAAAAAGAAACAGAATACCTACAATCCAAATTGTATTATGATATGAGCAAATTGAAGAGCTCGTCAAGCTTTTTTCTCTCCTATAAATCAGGGCAAAGCAGTTGCTAAAGATTATGGGAAATTCCAGAAATGAGACAATGGAAAGCAATACCTCTACTCTTAATTATAAATGCAGTTTATTATGCACGTATGTTTCTAGTCCATGGAAATATTTTGTAAATAAGGTCAAAATATAAAGGGAAATATTAAATGTAAAGAATGCTCAGCTCAATTAAAAATGAAACACATTTCCTACATTCAGAAACAAATAAGGCATAAAGCTGTTGTAGAATTTTTATAATTTTAATCTAAAAAGACTAGAAGATTTATCTGGTGTTGCTTAATTCAAATAATTTTTTTGTTCTTCATTTAAATCATTGTTCTCTGGTGGGGCTGCGGTTGAGCTGTTCAGTATACAGGCTGTCCCAGGTGGAGAGGACAACCCCAGCCCTCTCTCATCGCAGCAGCTTGGGGCCAAATTAGAAGTGCCTTTCCATGGCCGCGGCAGTTGCAACAGGAACAGCTGGAGGAGAGGTGCATGTCCCTGGCTGGGAGGCAGACAGACACACAGACAGACAAGCTCTCTGAAATAGACAGTAGATAGCTATCCCTTTCCTCACCCCTGTCCCCTGCTGGCCGAATGGGGTTACAGCTGTCCCAGTTCCCAACTCTGGCCCCTTGCTGCCCCCCTGTGGTCATTCTTCAGTATGATCTACTACCAGACCTCTTGCTTTCCATTTTACGAGAAACAAACAAATTCTAAGCACATCCCATTGTCTTGAAACAACCCTGGCTTGGCACAACCATGACCGAGCTTTAAGTTATGATAAGAGGAAGCTGCATACCAAATTTGGTGATCCTAACTCTTCCCGTTTAGGAGGTGTTCTTGAACAAATGGATTGCCAGACCAATGGATGGACACACAGAAAGACTTATATAAGGAAGCTTCAGGGGATAGCCGAGTTAGTCTGTACAGGATAAACTTAAAAAACAACAAATGGTCTGGTAGCACTTTATAGACTAACAAAACATGTAGATGGTATCATGAGCTTTCGTGGGCACAGCCCACTTCTTCAGATAACCGGAGTCTTGAGTTTAGGATGTGCAGACCCAAAATAAACAGGGGAGAAGGGAGAATATCACAAGGATTTCAACAACTTCAGCCTACCATCAACCTCAGCCTGGACCAGTCCATACGAGAAATCCACTTCCTGGACACTACAGTACAATTAAATAATGAACAAATTTCCACCACCCTACACCGGAAATCCACCAACTGCTACACTTACCTTCATGCCTCCAGGTTCCATCCAGACACATTTGTATACAGCCAAGCCCTAAGATACAACTGGATTTGCTCCAATCACACAGACAGAGACAAATACCTACAGGATCTTTATAGAGCATTCCTAAAACTGAAATATCCACCTGGAGAAGTGAAAAAACAGACTCACAGAGACAAAAAAGTACCCAGACACGAACTACTTCAAGACAGACCCAAAAGAGAAAATAACAGAACTCCACTTGTTATTACTTACAGTCCACAACTCAAACCCCTCCAATGCATTATACACAATCGGCAACCCATCTTGAAAAATGATCCCTCACTCTCAGCGGCCTTGAGGGAAAAGCCTATCCTCGCCTACAGACAACCCCTCAACCTGAAATGAATTCTTTCCGGTAACCATGCTACACAACCACATCATAAGCATCCGGGAACCCAGCCCTGCAATCAGCCGTGGTGCCAACTCTGCCCACATTCTATACAAGCGAATTCATCAATGGAGCCAACAACATAAGCTACCAAATCAGAGGATCATTCAACTGCATATCCAGTAATTTGATTTATGCCATCAAATGCCAGCAATGCCCCACTGCTATATATATTGGACAAACTGGATAGTCTCTACGGGAAAGAATCAATGGACACAAATCAGATATATGTAAAGGGAACATACAGAAACCTGTTGGAGAACACTTCAATCTACCTCATAATTCTTTAAAAGATCTCCAGGTGGCTGTCTTGTCACTAACCTATTCTACAAGCCAAATACACAGAGAGGCGTTGGAATTACAATTCATCCACAAATTCAATTCTTCCACTGATAACCTTCTCAATTGAGATAATGGAGGGCTGGGACATTATCAACCTAACATTCAATGAAGGTGCCAACAGCTCTTTGTCTGTGTATATTCTTGCGTTAGTACCCTTCTTATCTAATTGCTATCCTATGATCCTTATCTGCTTCTTTTTAATTATTCATTCTTCAGGTGCTTATAGATTACCAGTTCTGCCTACTTGCTTTTCCCTTTGATATTTTCATACCCTCTGCTCCTTGTTTCCTGCACCCTTCCTTCTCCCCCCACCCCCCGCCTTCTTCCCTATTTATTTTGGGTCTGCACATCCTAAACTCAAAACTCTGGTCATCTGAAGAAGTGGGCTCTGCTTATGAAAGCTCATGATCCCATCTACATGTTTTGTTAGTCTATAAAGTAGTACCAGACCATTTGTTGTTTTTTAAGTTTATTATACTGTATAAGGAAGTCACCCTGAATCTTCAGCTACGTGCGTCAAGCAAGAAACTCAGCCACAAAAATAGGACTTTAGTAAGACCTATTAGGTGATGCATAGCCCATTTTCTGGCCCTCCTGATAGGGATGCAAAACACTCTTACCCTTATTCTAGGTAGGCTTCTTTTAATTGATTTAAAATTAGCAGATTTGCCTGGCCTTCCTCAGGTCCTTAACTGAGGGAGGTTTTTTTTTAATAATAAAAGTAAAATGTACATGCTTTATTGAAATGATTGTATTTTTCAAAAATACAGTGTTATTGTCATGCAGTTAATTTTTATTTTGGATTTTTTTAAAAAGGGATTGTTAAAATTTGTCCATTTAATTTTTTTAGTAAATGTTTTTTAAAATAGAGTTTCCATCAAGTGTATTTTTCTTCTTCATCCCTATCAACTTTTATCATTCATTATGTTTAACAAAAAAAGGGCTATAGTCAATTTGGTTTCCAATAACATTGCCTTCTAGTTTTCAAAACTTAGGCTTAATTTCAAAACTTAATTTTGCTATGCCAAAACAGAGCACAGCTCCAAATGTCTATGTTTTTTTTCGTTTCTGAAAAGTTTATTAAGACTCTGTCTCTTTTCTGTGTGTTTTTTATGAGAAGCAATCGCATTCCAGGAACATCCCAGTTTTCTGGCACAACCAAATTTTTATGCTGCTTTAAGTTATGATAAGAGGAAGCTGCATTCCGAATTTGGTGGTCCTAGCTCATACAGTTTAGGAGGTGTTCTGATCAAACAAACAGACAAACTTTCTAAAATATATTGGTAGATAAAATAACCCCAACTTTTTCCCTCTGGTGGCATCTCAGTTGATTCCACTTCATTAACTTTCAAGTGGAAAAAATACATTTATATTGAGTTTATAAATAATTTCATTTTATACAAAAGTAATATAGAATTAATCCTCTATTCAGAGTGAAAGTGCATTTATGAACTGGAAGTAATAAAGATGAACAATGTGACAAAAATTTGAACTTAATAGGCAGTGAAAGTGGACCAAAACACCAAAGAGAACCCCCCCTTCATTTTAACTAATCAGACCATATCATGTTCAGACAATTGTTATTCTAGATACAGAAATATTTTCACATTTGTCATACAAGTTTAAATGAAAATTACTAAAAGCACATGAAATATCAGTTGAGTCTGAAAGAAATTTCAGTCCAAGATGACACAAGAGATAAATGTTAATTTCATGCAGTACCTCAATTCTAACTCATTATATACTGATGTCTCAGCAAAAATAGCACATTTTTAATTTAAATGTCCTCTAATATTTCAAGCAACAAGAATTAGATCTTCTAGGCAGTATTTTCACATGCATGACTTTCACTAGTTTCTACTTTTCCCCCTATTTGCCTATCCTGGACAATTACTATACTGGTTTTTTTTTTTTAATTAGCATCACTCACCAGCATGTGAGAGACAACTGGATGACTGTTTGCTTTTATGCATATTTCAGACATAAGCAGAGAGATTCCTTCCAATTTCATACATAATAAAAAGAGATAAACATATTTCATCATTGTCTGAGTGCTTTCAACCTATTCTGCAACTAAAAGTAGAAACCTTTTCATGGTTCTTGTGAACTTCAAATATTTGGATGTTTCTTTCAACTCAGTACCTGAACCTCTTTGGCTGAGATGGTGGGCAAGAAATCAGAAGGATTTTCATCTCTTTTATCAATTAGGTCAGAATTAACACAAGCATGTCATTGCTCACAGTATTATGGTTTCACTGCTTGCTAGTGACATCACTGCATGTAAAGCTGCACAGAACTATATATACATGCACACATATATACATATCTATACACACACACACACACACACACACACACACACACACACACATATATAAAGAAAGTTAGCCAAACAGTTCCTGTCCTGCGTTTAACTGCAGCTGATAGTTGTTTAATCTATAAGTGACACCTAATGGTTGCAATGTGTTCATCTGATATTTTGTGTCTGACATTGATAAAAGCTGGTCTTAAATAACCTAATTTGAGAGTAGAATATTAAGTGTCTGCGGTACTACATTTTTGCATATTTTACACACACACACACACACCCACACACACACACCAATGGGCAAGTAATTCTCTGTCTTCAGAGAATAGCAATATCAATAATAATATACAATATATACACTGCACAACATTCCATAGCATACCTACTTCAGGCATTGCTAATAATAAACCTAGTATATTGTAATCCATTTTGCTTTAAACCAAAGATAGCCTGTACTGTGAGAATACAAAACATTATAATTTCTAGTACCCATATGATGAATACATTTGGACACAGAATTCATCCCACTGGTTAAAAAGTACTCCTTTATTCCAGTCGATTAAATCCATTGTGGTGTTGTCTATTTGTCATCCCTTGCCTAGTGTTAAAGAGAAATGTGTGCATAATAAAAGATTAAATGAGGATTTACCTGTAGAGAATGAAACACAATGTTCAAAGACTTAAAAATACTTAAAATTCCAGAATAAAAGCCAGAGCAGCAGTGAGGAGAGCATGTGGTAAATATGACAACGTTATTTAAGATAGCCAACTTCCGAGGGACCTGATGAAACTCAGTGAACAGGCAGTGTGGTGGCAAATGAAAGTCAGTATTGGTAAATGCTAAGTAATGCATATTGAAGGGAAATTTTGAAACTACTGATACAGAGTGCAAGGTTCTAAATTTAGCTATATCAACTTGGCAAAGAGACCTATGTATCAATATAGATAGCTCAGTGAAGACCTTGGCCCAATGTGCAGTTGCATTTAAAAAAAACAAACAAGATGCTAGGCTACATAGGGAATGGAATGAAGAATAAGATGGAGGATATAGTGACTTTGTATGAACTGATGGTGTGACCTCATCTACAATACTTTGTACAACACTGGTTACTCCATCTCAAAAATAATATTGCAGAATTACAGGGAATTTATAGATTCCAAGGCCAAATGGGATCACACTGATTATCTAGCCTGACCTCTTGGATAACACAGGTCACTGGATGTTCCCCAAGTATTCTGGAGCAGATTTTTTTAAAAACCATGCCATCTTAATTTCAAAATTTGTGGTGATGGGAGGTCTACCTTGACATTTGGTAAATTGTTCTAGTGGTTAATTACTCACACCATTAAAAGTTTACACATTATTTCTGGTCTGAATTTGTCTAGCTTCAGCTACTAGCCATTGGATTATGCTATACCTTTCTATGCTTATTTGAAGAGCCTATTATTAAACATTTGTTCCCCATGTGGGTACTTACAGACAATCACCCCTTCGTTAAGTTAAATGGACTGAGCACCTTGAATCTATCACCGTAAGGCTTATTTTCTAATCCTTTCATCATTCTTATGGATTTCTCTGAACACTTGTCAATTTATCAACATCCTTCTTGAACTGTAGGCATTAGAATGGGACACACTAGTGAAGCTCTCACACTGGTACTGAACAAGACCAGCTGGAGCTCAAGTTAGACAACGTGGGTATGTGCCGGGGTCCTATGTCTTAATCCAGCCATAGATAAGGCTCAACAGGAGTGATGGTTGCTAAGTCACTGAGGCTTCACCAAAGCAAACACTGAAAAGACTGCCAGATTTAGGACCCTTGGTGAGCACAGCTGGCACATCATTTTCTACAAAACTCCAGGAGAGGACTAACATTCAATGGTTGTATTGTGGAGCTGATTTTTCTGTTAGTTTGGGTGGATACAAGGATATTTCAAGACACATTGTGTAGAAACAAGCCAGCTGTGCCAAGACTGTGACACAGTCAAAGCACTGGCATCTTGCCTCCACTTCACTGGAGCAAAAATGAGTGATCATAAGTTTTGTTGACAGGCTGTATTTTGGAGCATAACTTTCTTCTTGGTAGCAGTGATCATGTTAGACCTTTATTCTGAGAAATGTTCCCAAACTCCAAAATTGCAGAGAGCTATGTGTGTGCTTCCACAAAAACAACCTGCATTATAAAGGGGCAATCACACCTATAAGCACTTGAAAACATACACAATGTGACTGAAGGCTATGAACAATATTTAGGTTTGGCACTGGATGCTAGTTCAGATGAGATTGACATGTGTTTTGGTTACATATGACTACCCAGGAACTGACTTTTAGATGTGATTTCTTCCTTGCTGAAAGCATTTCAGAAGTTTGATGCAAGTAATAAATGGTGTAGGCTAGGACTTAAACAGGGTTCAAAAAAGAGCTAGATAGATTCCTGGAGGTTAGGTCCATCAACGGCTATTAGCCAGGATGGGTAGGAATGGTGGCCCTAGCCTCTGTTTCTCTGGAGGTGGGTGACAGGGGAGCGATCACATGAGGATTATGTTGTGTTCCCGCCCTCTGGGACATCTGGTATTGGCCACTATCGGCAGACAGGATACTAGGATACATGGACTGTTGGTCTGACCCAGTATGGCCGTTCTTATGTTCTTATGAGTTATCAAAACACAGTATTGGAGGGAATAAATGCTTGGATGGTAGTGCTGCAGACATGCTGGCAAAGCACAGTGGTATGTTGTCTTGAATTAAAATAAAGTAAACCACAAATTAGGAAATGTATGTAGGGGGTGTCCCTACCACTGTGTACACTTAATGGTAAAGCATTCATTGAAACACTGCAGATGAATGTTGAGGATTTGATCACTGACATTGATTGCAACTTTCAGAGACATGTCAAAGGAGTGGCATCACTGAATGATGCCAGTGTGAAGGAAATTGTGAAGCCTGTGACAACACAGTGGATGTCTTCGGAGATAATGAATGTACCTTGGCTATTTGGGATGGACTAAATTATTTCTTTGTCAGTAGCTTGGATGAGGAAGAGCAAAGAGATGCTGCTGGACTATGGGAACTAAGAACACATCTGAGCTTCAAAATCCTTTGATAGAGATATATTTATTGCTTTTGAATGCAGTGCTGCACATGTTCAAAGAGTTCTACTTACTCCTCCAAACATTTTGCATCCAACACTGCAAAGGTATTTTTTTGAAATCTGTGCAGCCTTCTTTAATAGCTGCAAGCCAAAATGCTGTGGAAATAAATTACACACTTCTGTGCAGTTACTGACCTCTAAAGTGCTCTGAAGTGCTTATTGGCTTTGAAACGTATAACTGTACATCAAGGAAAAACATGAGCAATACGAGGAGTATATAAAATATTCTTGATTGAAGCTGTGCAATTTTTTTGCAGAGTCCTGGATTACATGAAAGAGGGAACACCTTTACAAGATCTTGTACTTAAGAACCTGGCTTCTGCTAAGTAATTTGCCAGCATCTTTCCATGATGTATAGGAGAAATCAATCAATTTCCTGATGTGACTAGTGAGCAACAAATGGATTCTGTGCTTTCCAGATTGAACAATGATCAAATCCATGATGCACTTACTGAATATGAGCACTATGAAAACTGCTGAATTTTGTCATAAAATATCTCGTGCGAATGACCAAGTAAGGGGCCAGGAAAGATAGTCTGTGCTTTCAAAACTTGTAAAATCCAGATGTTTAATCCTTCACAGCAATGCTTTATGTTAAAGACTATTCAGCAGACTATGGAAAATAATAACTAACATGAGACGTTCACTGGGAAAAGTCCTCTTACCCAGCAACCTGCACCCAATCTATATGAAGAAGCAATAGTGGTGAAGAATACCCTTTATGGAACATCAACTATAAATATCAGCATCTTTTCCCACCTTAAATATCATTAGCTGCAGCTTTCACCTGAAATGTGCAAAAAAGGGAAAATCTGCCACATATGCCAGTTTGGCTCTCGGCCGCAGGTTGTCTTGCTGGTCAGGGACATAATCTGGTTGATTTAATCACCCTTCTCTCAGGATTAACTGAACACAGGGAGCTATCTCATTTCATCATGCTGATGCACAGGCCCAGCCAAAGAGTTTGCAGGACCCAAGGCGGCATGTTGTGGTTGGCTGCACCGCATGGCTGGGCAGCTCCCAGCCAAGGCAGTGAGCAAGCAGCCGGGTGAGTGGGCGCTGGGCAGTGCAGGGCCCTGAAGGTGTGGGGCCCAAGGCAACCACCTTGCTCTCCTTGCCCTAAGACCAGGACTGCTGGTGCAGTTGATTTTAGAGTCAGGTGAAAATCTGAGAGCTAGACCAGGAGAAATATAGAAGGGGATAAAAAGGGGAGAAGATGGAGAGGAGGACAGAACATGATCTCACATCTATCGGTCTGGGGATCCTCGCTGGTGCAGTGGTGATGGCCAAGAGTCCCCACTGGTGTGCCATGATCTGGACATCACAGTGAAAATCATACCACTGCAGCTGCATTAGTAACAATAGCTCCCTGTCAAAGTTTCTTTATAAGGATTCCAAAAGGGATGTTGGCAGAATAGTTCTTCCTCTAGAAGAGGCCCACTGATAATTAGCTTTTAGTAGCATCTGGTCATAGGCATTTGCTGGACTCTTTTGTTAAGCGTGTCACATAAACTGCAACTACGAGATCCTAGAGGATAAAGCATGTGGGCACCTGCAGCACCATCCAGGGAAAGCCCATGGGTGAGAGGCTTCAGTGGGGCAGATAATCAGCAACCTCCCCTATACTAGGGCACCAGCAGGTCTCCAGGACAGACCCAACTATGGCTGATGCTGGCTGGGGTCTAGTCTTGCTAACTGTGGCTGGGAGAAGCCTCCAGCTATTACAGCCTCTCAACATCTTCACGCAGCCGGGCTCTGACTGAACCCCTTGTGGAAATTAAAGTTGCTTCCCTCCCCCCACACCCAAACGAGCCATCCCACCATTTGCCCTCCTTTGGGCTGCGTGCGTTCTCCTGGCAGGGCTGTGTGCATTATCAGCAAGTGCCACAGGCATTATGCACTTTGCAGGATTCAGCTCATAGTACAAAGAGGAGGTGGGTAGGAGCAGGGCCAGATTAAGGGGGTGGCTAGCCGGGCAGCTGCCTGGGGCGCCAACCTATGGGGGGCGCCTGATTAAAGTGGTAAGGGGCACTGTGCGCCCAGGGGAGGGGCCACGCATATGCCGCATGCCCGGGGTGGGGCTGTGCATGCGCTGCGCGCCCGCTGCCTGGGGTTCAACTATGGCTCGGTCCAGCACTGGGTAGGAGGACAAGGTTTTGAGCACCGTGGAGCCTGAGGAGGACATGGTACACTCAGAACAGCCTATTCTCATTAGAACAGGTACATTCAGGTGCTGCATATTCTGATCATCTAGATATCACTAGTTGCACCTGGTCTGAAGGTCTTTCACTTTGTCTGATCAACGCAACCGGTACAGTTGCCACTAGGAAGTCTATTCAGATTGCCCCGTGGAGCATGCACTGAAGGCACTTGGAGAGTGGCTACTTGGGGAGCAGTGATTTGCTGCTGCTGCAGAGCCCAGGAGACATCCCCTCCATTTCTCAGGGCTTCTGGCAAGGATACTGCAGGCATTGCTTTGCATAGAGTCTTTAAGGGAAGATGGGCCTTCCTGGTTTGTGGGGATTGAGAAAAGAGACCCTATGTGATCTGTCGTTTTGTAAGCACATCACTAACTATGTTAATTTCTTAAAGTAATATATAAGAGAAAAGTATTTCCAATAAAATATGCTATGTGAATGTCATTGATGTAGTTCATTCATCACACCTTTTACTATATTTTCCCCAAGCGATGCCGGTATTTCTGCTAGTATAAAATAAAGACAGACAGTACAGTGCACTAACCTGCTGTGTTACATGGTCAATTCATCTGTGGCATTTTCACCTGTGTTACAGTCAATTATACCACAATAAATGTACATGCTCAATAAACACTTTTGCAAATCTATCAGTGAGAAAATATCAGGGAGCTATCATACACAGAATATTGTTTACAGGATGTACAGTGTTGGAGCTTTATCTGTTCAAGCATACTAAACAATGTTAAACATAGCACAGCTTACTGCTATGTTGGGGGCTAAGAGGACATTATTGACATACACCAAAATTTAGATTTTGTTTACAAAACTCATTCCTAAGATGCCCTGAAATAGTAAATCAGGCTTTTGATAATGAATGAAAACCAGAGTTAACTCTTGAATCTTGTCTGTCTGTCCAAGGTGATTGAAATTCAAAACGTAAGTGAATAGCGTTAATGGCAAAAATAAAGTTACATTTTTCAGACAGTGAGGTTTTATTAGCAATGTAGTTAGGAATTCCTTTTATAATATTAGGTGACATGTAATTGAATGCATTCCAGCGAACACTCAGCTGAGGACTCAATATAGCACCAATGACCATGGAAAGGAACATAAGACCTGCACTCTGTTTCAGACCACTTTCCAGGATTAGTAGGAGCTATAGACATTAAATTGGAATTAAAATTCAATTCCTTTATTAACTGACCTCTTGGAAAAATCAGTGCAACACACACCAACAGTAGAGAGCTTTCCTAGTAGGTAGTAACTATTAGAGCAAATTGATAAGGATAGTAGGCAATTACACTTTACAATAGCAGCACTACCTCATTACTTTAATAGAAGCCTGAAATGAGAATCTTACTCTGTTCCAGTCCCTTTAGATTAGCAGAAGGACTAGGGAAGTGTAAGAAGACCCTAAAAATCCCTGCTATACTGTCCCCTGGAAAGGGGAACACAGAGTGTGTCAGAGCTGAGGGCTGTTTCATGAAGAGAACCCTGCAGACCTGGGAATGACATGCTACCCAGGAGCAGAATTAATTATATCACTAGAGGGCACACTGGCATGGAGAGCTAATCTCCAAAATAGCCAGCAGGAGGCACTGCAGCAGTGAGTTGAACCACACCATGTTGCCCTGGATTTAAGGGGTCTATTTACCCCAAAATGTGATCAAGCTAACTGCAAACAAATTGTGTGCATTCAGCCACTGTGAATGAATGAATTAGAACACCACATAGTTAAGGGTTAATTTGGAGATAAGCTTTTAGAGACAATGTCAAATCTAGTTGGCAGTTTCTGCTAATCAAAATGGGAGGAAAGGACAGACGAATAAACAACTGAGTTTGAAAACCTTGGTGGTTGGACAACCTTGGATCTAGACACCGCTGATATTCAAAAAATATTGAAATTTAGAAAAGTGATGATACAGTAGGAATCATTATGACCTATGTGTTTTGTAGAAGTTAGTTATGAAAGATCAGCTAATAGGATCTACTTTGGAGCAGTCCTCTCAAGCCATCTTGAGAAACATTTTTCCTGACACTTTTTTTCCCCATGGGTGAGTAATTAGCCTCTGTGAACCTGCTCTTAATTACTCAATACATTCCAGATGTTAGGTAAATATCTGTGATGTTTTAAACATATTGCTTATGTCTGTGTGTGCTTAAATCTAATTAACTGCAGCTTTAGACAAGAGAATGCTTACTTGCATTACTCCTTGATTAGATGGAAATTGCTGTGTTCAGATTGATTTATCCCTTACACTGCCTGGAGTGAAATTGTTAAGTTGTTCCTGTTGTGGGTTCTGAACATCTTGGTTAGAGTCACAGTATCCATTTTGTTTTGGTCTTGAAAAAAAATCTTCCATGTCGTCTTTATGTAGGACAAAGGGCACAATCTTGAATATTTCTCTTTTCAAGGTCAACTGTAAAATAATTTCCTTCTTGTAAAATTTACAATACTTTTTCAGTTCACCTTCATGTCAATGTAAGCAGATTTCAGCGACTGAGGGCTATACAGTTTTATGGAATAAAATGCAAACTGTAATAATATGCATTTGCAACTCTTAATTCATTAGCTCAAGGCCCTGAGTCAGGAAAGCCTCTTTATTTAGGAAAGAGTGGAATCAAAACTAGATATATTTCAGAATCTTGTTTCATTTTATTTGTAACAACAAGGGTGTTGGGATAAAAGGTGCAGGTTTAGATCCATAGCTATAGTGTGCAAATAAGATTAGTTTGGGATCATCCTAAACCTTAATAGAGAAATTTTGATTTTGTGAAACAAAAGCTAAATCTAAGTAGTTTGCAACTGGAGTCCAGTTTGATGAAAACCTGTTGGAGTGAAAGCAAGGATAAAAGATAATAACTTGGGATTTCTTTTATATTTCTTTTTCTATTTTTGATGTTATGATCTTTCTTTAAACAAAAAAATAGATTTTTATATTATTCATATGCTATGGTATGTGACACCGCTGGCTTCTGTTGGGTGAATCAGACATGTTCAAATGTTTGTTAGTCTTGTTTTTTAGCAAGTAGCACATCTGATTTGTTTTTTAAGGCAAAGTCTACTACAACTAACTGCTAGAGGAGATTTATCTTAAATTCCCTTTTGTTTATGAGTGAACTCATGTGCTTTGTGTAATAAAAGGGCAGTGATCTAAGGCAGTGGTTTTCGACGTGTGGTCCATTGACTCGTGGGGGTCTGAAGACAATATCTAACGGGTCTGCAAAAGGCTGTGATAATAGAACAGAGGTTTTAAGCATGTTGTCCACTGACTGCCTAACATTTTTAAAGGGGGCCTTGCCTCCATCTGGAATTTCTTACGGGTCCATAAATGGAGAAAAAGTTTGAAAGTCGCAGGTTTAATATAAAACTTGTAAACTGTAGTAAATTATTCCTTTGGGAACAGAGGATCTGGGATTTCTGTGAGAATCCAATAAAGATAGCTGGATACCACAGGGGTGATACTTTAAAACCCCACTCACTAACTTTTTCTATATACCGAAATCTTGAAGAATTTGGGGGAGGGAAAAGTAGACCCAATAAAATAATAAAAATACTATGATATAGATAGGCATCAAGATTTAGGAGAAACCAGAGCAGGGGGAAGGAAATTTTCAGCAGCTACATTAAAATGGTGTAAGTAGCCTGCCTCATAAGACACAGTATCATTTCATCTTTTGGAAAAGACTGCATGGGGAAAAGTGGAAGTAATGAAAAGGAATAAAAATTGAATAATGGAGGATTAGTGAATGGTGCACTAGCTTTGCTGCGGCAAAGTAGCATCAGGGACACCCAGTAACTCATTCTCTCAATACTAGGCAACAGTGTGGGAGATGGAAGCCATTATACTTCCTCAGAAGGGATGAGACAGCTTGTATATAAAGTTTAGAAATCTAGCGAGGAAGATTCCTGCCTGTCCCACATAATTAATAATAACATATTGAACACTTGTACTTCTGCAAGTCTTGTAATTTAAGAATTTGAAAGCAATTTACCCACAGTTAATTAGCTTCACGATTCATCTCTGAAATAAATGATCTATCGCTGTATTAGAGAGTGAAAACTGGAGCCCCTGGTGTTTGAGGCTTGCCCAATGTCACATAGCAAATCAACTGTCAGAGGATTCCCCCATTACTCACCTTTGGAGAAAAGTTGCGTTTTGCACACCACCATTAATTGCACATATGATGTGCAAATAGCAATCTGATGAGGGATGTGTGAATGATTATTCTGTTAATCTGATAGACAAAAAATTAACAAGAAGCACAGGATGAAGATCCCTGTTTTGTTAAACTTACTATATTCATAAATGGAGCATTTGGAAAAAAAGGTTCTAATTTCTCATCAGGCTACAGAAAGAAATATAATAGCAAGATGCCCCTTTGTTCATAATCTCAGAAGTTAATTATGATGACTGAATCAACTCTCACTACATCTGCTGCCCTGTTAAGTTTTGTTCTCTTTGTATTGTGGGGAAAAAGTGACTGTCAGGATCCTACCTATTTCAGTTTGAATTAGTCCAGCTAACTGATTTAAATTTAAAATAGCAAGTAACCGTTGACAAATCCAGTTAAGAAAATATACATGTGACATACCATCCCATTTTATGGAATACTGATCTCTCCACAGAATTTATTTTGGTTCCCAAGACTGGGGGTATATTGACAATTTTTATCCTTCATCTATGGTATAAACACAACTTTAACTCTTGTTTCTTGTTAAAGGACAATAGTACTCACTGTCATTATATGTACTCGCAGTATTTTATTAAATCACTAGGTGTCACTGTCCACTACAGAGAATTCCAAACAGTATAATGCCATTTATATATATGAAAGCTAGATGATCACACTGATCCCTTCTAGACATAAAAGCTATTATTAAATGTAGTAAAATGAGAGCCTAAAGCATAAGCCCATGTATTACAGGTATAAGGCCTGAGGCCTAGGCACAATGATGAAAACTTTGCTAATATAAAGCAAAGTGAAGCTGTAAGTAAAAGGTAAGCACAACTTACAAAAGTTGGCTAAAACATGACTAATCTTACAAAAACACTTATACCTAAAAGGTACTAAGCACAGGCCATAAGCACATTTTAAAGGAGTATAACAAAACACCCTGTGAAAAAAGTATTTTGGTACCAACACACACTCCACAAATAATAGGAAAATACCAATCCAGGTTTAGAACGGGGTTTAAACTAACAGTATAATGAATGGTAATTAAACCCCCATGTACAAGATGATGGGTGGTTATTAGGTAATGTTAACGAGTGGCGACCTAATAAGTCAAAAGTAAGGTGTAACTTCTTTGTACCTATATATAAAAATGTACCCCAAGGGAGCTGTCTTTGTCTAGTCTAAGGGGAAACAAAAATTCCGCCATTAACTAAGTTGGTTCACTGCTAGGGGGTACATATGAATAGTGGTTTGGTAAAGTCTAGTAACAACTGTTATTGTACTTCGTTTAACAATAAACCTGGACGGGTGCCTTCAATCCTTATCTAATTTTGTTGTCTTTGGGGCTCTTTCTCTTCTATGTTAACTATTTGTGCACAGTCAATACAACATTCGGAAAAAGCATGCAACCAAATGGTTATCATCATTAATGAAGAAAAAAACCCTATCAAATCACCACATTGGTAACATCTAACTACCGCAATAAATATGGAAGGGTATGTCTACACTGCCACCTTAGTTCGAACTAGGGTGGCTAATGTAGTCATTCGAACTTGCAAATGAAACCCGGGATTAAAATATTCCGGGCTTTATTTTCATGTTCCCGGGCGCCGCCATTTTTAAATGCCCCATAGTTCGAACTCCCTGCCCACGGCTACACGCGGCACGGGCTAGGCAGTTCGAATTAAAGCCCCTAATTCAGACTACCGTTACTCCTCCTGCAATGAGGAGTAATGGTAGTCCAAATTAGGGACTTTAGTTCGAACTGCCTAGCCCGAGCCGCGTGTAGCCGCGGGCAGGGAGTTCAAACTACGGGGCATTTAAAAATGGCGGCGCCCGGGAACATGCAAATAAAGCCCGGGATATTTTAATCCCAGGCTTCATTTGCAAGTTCGAATGACTACATTAGCCACCCTAGTTCGAACTAGGGTGGCTAGTGTAGACATACCTGAAGTGCGCAGTTGAGAACAGCTGTAAACACTGAGTACATTTCACTATAAAGAAACTTGCAACTGTGAGTGAGATAGGGTATGTCTACACTACAGCACTAATTCGAACTAACTTAATTCGAATTAGTTAATTCGAACTAAGCTAATTCGAACTAGTGCATCTAGACCTAAAAACTAATTTGAATTAGCGTTTTGCTAATTCGAACTAGCACGTCCACATTGAGTGGACCCTGAACCGAAGTTAAGGCTGGCCGGAACCAGTGCCGGCAGGGCATCAGGTTAGGACTTAGAGTGTGGAGATGCTGCCTCAGGCTAGCTGAGGGCTGTGCATAAAGGGACCTGACCCCCGACCCCGGACAGACAGTTCTCAGGGTTCCCCGCTTGCTTGTCTACCTCAGTGAGGGACAGCAAAACAGTCCTGTCTTGGAGTGCCCTGAGTGCCCACGCTTGGCACATCACAGCACTCGGTCATCAGCCCGGCTGCACTTGCCGCAGGCTGTCATCCGGGAGGGGTCATTCGGGGGGCTGTCAGGATCCAGGAGGCCCTGCAGGAGAGCTTCCACCCCGAGGAGCCCGCAGAGCCACCCCAGTCCTCCCCATCGGGGGCTCGTGCCCCATTCCTCCCTCACCTCCTTCCACTTACCCTTCCCTAGCCCCCCTTCCTGATGTAAAAAATAAAGGACACGTGTTCAAAAATAGAAACTCTCTTTATTTAACAAAACTGGGGGTGGGGGGATTAACCTCTGGGGAGACTGGGAAAAGGAGGTGGGAGAGGGGAGGTGGAAACCTGGGAGGAGGGAGCTGGAAGGGGGAAGCCAGGGGAAGAAGGAGGAGGGGAAGTATAAAACTATGGTATGCCATATCTTCAGTACTGTGTACAGATGTGGTCTCCTCACCTCAAAAAAGATATTTTGGCCTTGGAAAGGGTTCAGAAAAGGGCAACTAAAATGATTAGGGGTTTGGAATAGGTCCCGTATGAAGAGAGGCGAAAGAGACTGGGACTTTTCAGCTTAGAAAAGAGGAGACTGATGGGGGGGATATGATAGAGGTATATAAAAGCATGAGTGGTGTGAAGAGGGTGCATAAAGAAAAGTTCTTCATTAGTTCCCATAATATAAGGACCAGAGGACACCAAATGAAATGAATGGGTAGCAGGCTTCAAACTAATAATAGAAAGTTCTTCTTCACAAAGCAAATAGTCAACCTGCGGAACTCCTTGCCAGAGGAGTCTGTGAAGGCTAGAACTATAACAGAGTTTAAAGAGAAGTTAGATAAAGTCATGGAGGTTGGGTTCATGGAGTGCTATTAGCCAGGGGGTAGGAATGGTTTCCCTGGTCTCTGTTTGTGGAAGGCTGGAGATGGATGGCACAAGACAAATGGCTTGGTCATTGTCTTCGGTCCATCCCCTCCGGGGTACCTGGTGTTGGCCGCTGTCGGCAGACAGGCTACTGGGCTAGATGGACCTTTGGTCTGACCCAGTACGGCCATTCTTATGTTCTAAGCTCAGGGCTCAGGGCCAGGGGTCTCACTGGACCAACTTGATTTTCATGCAAACCTGCTCCTGGGTTCACATGTGGCCAGGCTGGCAACTATCCTGCCCTAGACGGCCACTTTCCTGTGCCTAGTGCAGAGATTGTGGATTTTGGAGGCCTCTCCCCAAACCTCGATGAGGTCCATGATCTCCGCACTAGACCAGGCAGGCACCCGCCTCTTGTGGCCCTGGGCAGGCTCCTGGGAGCTGCCAGCCTGGTCCTGGGAAGAGGCGGAGGGCTGGGTGGCAGCGGGTGGCTGGCTCATGCCGTGCCAGGTGCACGGTCTGCTGGCTGGGTGCTGGCAGGCTTGCACCTGGCACGGGCATTGTAGCCAGACCGTGGCCCTTTAAGGGCTCCGGGGCCGGGAGGGGGGGCAGAAGAGTTTCCCTGGCTTGGCCCACAGTGGCCACCAGGGCAAGCTGGGAAGGGCTAGCCTCCAACTAGTTCGAATTAAGTGGCTACACAGCCCTTAATTCGAACTACTTAATTCGAACTAGGCGTTAGTCCTCGTAGAATGAGGTCTACCTAGTTCGAATTAAGCGCTCCGCTAGTTCGAATTAAGTTCAAACTAGCGGTTTGTATGTGTAGCGCCTATGAAAGTTAATTCGAACTAATGGCTGTTAGTTCGAATTAACTTTGTAGTGTAGACATACCCATACATATTACTTAATATGAATGCTGTTAAAGAACTCGAGTGGGGTAATTGAGAAGGGAAGGAAAGCAGAAGCATACAAAGAAAAGGTTGCCACAAGGATTATAAATTTAGAAAGACAGCTATGGTGAAATAAAACCTAAGGGTACGTCTACACTAGCCCCCTAGATCGATCTAGGGAGGCTAATGAAGGCAACCGAAATTGCAAATCAAGCCTGGGATTTAAATATCCCGCGCTTGATTTGCATGTTCCCAGCAATTTTAGGAATTGACTAGCCCAAAGTAACTGCCCGCGTCTACATGTGGCAGTGAAACGGGATTCTGATTTAAAGCCCCTAAATCAAATTAGCTGGTAAACCTCATTGCAGGAGGAATACCAGCTAATTCGAATTAGGGGTTTAAATCGGAATCCCATTTCACTGCTGCGTGTAGACGCAGGCAGTTATTTTGGGCTAGTCAATTTCTAAAATGGCGACCAGCCGGGAACATGCAAATCAAGCACGGGATATTTAAATCCCAGGCTTGATTTGCAATTTCGGTCGCCTTCATTAGCCTCCCTAGATCGATCTAGGAGGCTAGTGTAGACGTAGCCTTTGTTTCTCACTGGAGAGCCATCACTCCAAAACAAATCCCTCATACATATTAACGGATTGAAAGGCTGAAGTGACAGTCTTTTCTTCCTAAAATATTGTCTATATAAATATGCACAAAGGAAATGTGTCTTCACACAAAACATTTTAAGTTGAGGCCCCTTTTCACTGCTCTGGGAGGCTTGTGAGGTAACAGAGTAAATGAAAATCAAGATCAGTTATACCCCTATACAAATATCTAACCTATGGTGGAGAGATGAGGGAACATTTCAAATTTAGAGTTTTAAACCTGATACCACGGTGCATGGCACCTACATCATGATAATCTCAGATAACTGTTGATGTTTAGGGCAAATTGCACAAATTGTATAACTAATTTTAAAATAAAGTGCAAGAGAGCCACACAGAGACTAAATTACTCAGAAACCAATAAAAAAGGCACCATTGATGTGACCTAAGGACTAAGTTGAAATCATGCTTGGTAAACTTGGAAAAAGTGGAACTGGAAGTTGGTGTCGCAGATATTAATTTTTTAAGTTTTTATATGTTGTCAAGACTACATTCTGAAATCTGTACATGAAAACTATTGAATTTATGACATTTTCTGAAAGTTGGTTTCAACTGAAAATATATATATTTCTGAAATCATATTTAGGAAAAAACAGAGTCGTAGACCATGCTTTTCATACAGAATCATAGGACTGGAAGGGACCTTGAGAGGTCATTAATTCCAGGACCAAGCACCATCTGGATGATCCCTGACAGTTGTTTGTATAACCTGCTTTTAAAAATCTTTGATGATGGAGATTCCACAACCTCTCTAGGAAATTTATTCTAGGCTTAACCACCCTGTTAGTCAGGAAGTTTTTCCTAATGTCCAACCTAAGCCTCCCTTGCTGCAACCGTAAGGCCGTTGTTTTTTGTTCTGTCATCAGAAGTTAAGGAAAATATTTTTTATTCCTCCTCCTTGTAACAAACTTTTAGGTACTTGAAAACTATTATGTCTCCTCTTGGTCTTGTTTTTTCTAGATTAAACAAACACAGTTCTTTCAATCTTCCCTCATAGGTCATTGTGACGGGGCGCAACGACCCCACCACTGGGTCAGAGCCACAGCGGAGTGGCGCATCCTCAAGCCACGTGCTGGGCATTTTAAATGCTGGTGGCGTGGAGAGCAGGAAGGAGGGAGGAGGAGTCGGGCCCCCTCTGCTCATCCTCCGAAACCGCGGCCAAGCCAGTTGTGGATGGTCCTGTGGGGGCCAGGCCTGGAGGAGGGCCAGAGGTATGAGCACCGACCCCAGGAGCTATCCCAGTCATCTGGATGCCGGGAGGGCCTGCGGATGCCACCAGGTGTGACCGTTTGGGGAGAGATCAGCCCATGGAAGGGACGAAGAGCTGTGAGCCTTGATGCGGGTAGAAAGGGGTGCAGGGCGGGCACAGTGACCTGTGTGGTTGGCGGGTTTTGGGGATTGCCCCTGTCAGCCAGGTAGCGGCGGCTTCCCCTACCTTTAGGGCCCTGGGCTGGGACCTGGAGGAGTGGGAGGGCCCGGGTCCCCCTACCTTCCGCCCAGCAGCAAGACAGAGTCTGCAGAGATGGGCAGAACTGAGTATCAATTGACTAATTACTGCATGCATACTGTTCATAGGGCCAAACTGAGGACCCTGAGGGTGGCCAAGGGAGGCCAAGGAGTAAGGACCGGTGATCGTAGTAGACGGTGGACCCTGGGATTGTGCTGGGGTCCACACGGGGCAACTGAGGTAAGTAACCTCAATAGAGGGAAGTTTTCCCAGAAGCTGGGGGACACAGGAAGGGGGCATTGGCCCTCCCGGCCACAGGACTAGAGTAAAATGGGAGTCACCGCATGTCGTAACCACCCCTTCATCAGGGTGAGTCCCGGGGTCGCCTCCTGACACATGGTGGAGAATGTGGGCATTGACCCAAACCTGAATTCAAGGGACACAATAGGTGAGTGGGGCAGCCATGAGAGGTACTGAGGATGGAAACCTCCGAGTTATTGAAGTGGATGGCTGAGAACCAGCACCAGCAGGCCCAGCTGATCCAACAGTTGGCTGTTCAACACCAGGAACAGCAGAGACAGCTGCTATGTGAACTTGCGGAGCAGCAACAGGCACAACATGATCGGTGGTTTCAGCAGTGAGAGGCAATGTCTCGAGGTGATCCTAGCATGGCCCCAGGAGGGGAAGGAGGGCCAGAGACAGTGACACAGCCTCCCATCTGATTAACCAAGATGGGACCTGGCTATGAGCCGGAAGCTTTTTTGGTGACATTTGAGCAGGTGGCCACCGCCTCCCGCTTGCCCAAGGAGCAATGGGACACTATTTTGGCCCCGTATCTGATGGGACCAGCCCAACTAGCCTATAGAAGTCTGGACGCAAGGGATGCCTTGAACGATCACAAAGTTAAGGAGGCCATCATGGACCAGACAGGAATTACACCTGAAACATATCAGCAAAGATTCCACCAAGAATGATATACACCCAGGGTGTGGCAAGAGTCGTGGCCCAATGCCTCAGGGAGCTGAGGTGGTGATGGTTGGAGCCCAAGTGGCGTTCAGGAACGCATATTGCAGAGAAGATAGGCCTAGAGCAGTTTGTGAAGATCCTTCCAACGGAAGGGAAGCGATGGATGCGGCGACACCACCCAAGCACCCTTGCTGAGGCAGTAACCCCAATAGAGGACTATTTGGCTGCAGAAGGGATAGAGGAAAGAGGAAGGGCAGGTAAAGAAGCCCCCCTGAAAGGAAGTAAGGGGGGGCTGGGACCTAGGTCCCAGGGCCCCACAGGGTGGGGAGCCCCAGCCATAGGGGGAAAAGGGGAGGCCCGGAGGTTAGGGAGACCCCAGGAAAACCCCACACGTGAAGGGGGATTGATGGAGAATCCCCCCCGGAAGAAGGGGAGTCGACCCTGAAAGTAAGCACTCCCTTCCTGAGCGCGTGTTATGAGTGTGGCCAGAAGGGACATTAATCGTTTGGCCATAGGTACAATCCATGAAGGGGCACTCTCGGCGGACTCTAGTGGCATGGGCTCGCCTCTGAGATTTTCTGAAAATGATGGCTTGGGTGGTAATAGAGGGGAAGGAAGTAGCAGCCCTAGTGGATTCTGGAAGCAGTCAGACACTAGTGAGGGCTGATTTAGTAGAGCATCTGGGACCCATGGGGGAACCCATCCACATGCAATGCATCCATGGGGTTGTCAAGACGTACCCCACGGCATGGATAAAAATAGCAGCAGGGAGCATGGAAGGGTTCTGCCAGGTGGCACTAGCTCCCCAGCTAGTGTACCCAGTCTTACTAGGCCAAGACTGGCCGGGGTTCGTGGCAACCGTTATAGAATGGAGTAATGAGATTCCACCAAGAATGGGCAGGAGGGACATGCGGGTTGTGAAGTAGGAGCCCAGGGGAGCCTTACTGGTGAGGGGTTGGCAGATGGTGCCTCAGGTGAAACAGCAGCCTTGTGTGATGATGAGGACTTCCTCCGGGAACAAAGAGAGGACCCCACACTGAGGCAAGCATGGGACCAGGCCTCCAGTCTGGAAGAATCCCTGGAGGATTCCCCCATGATGCCTCAGGAACCCCAGTTCGAGGTACGTGCTGATCGGTTGTATTGGATAGACGAGGGGCAGGGGGAGGTGTGCCAGCTGCTTGTTCCCAAGCTTTATAGGAGGAGGGTCTTGGAGATTGCCCATGACAACCCTTGGGCCATGCACCTAGGTTGAGAAAAAATGTTACAACGCGTGACCCAGTGGTTTTTCTGGCCCAGGATATACCGAGAGGTCAAAGACTTCTGCGAATCATGCCCTGAATGCCAAAAGACCAACCTGAAGGCCAAGCCCAAAGCCCCACTGGGAGCCCTACCTGTGGTAGGGGTGCCTATTGAAAGAATAGGATTAGACTTAGTGGGCCCCTTGGAGAAATCATGGACGGGCCATCGATACATATTGGTGGTAGTTGATTACACCACTAGGTACCCAGAGACCATGCCCCTCCAGAACACGACAGCTCCAATTCTAGCGACTGAATTAATAAATTTCAGGGGGTAGCCGAATTAGTCTGTTACAGAAAAAACCAGCAAGCAAATGGTCTAGTAGTACTTTATAGACTAACAAAACATGTAAATGGTATCATGAGCTTTCGTGGGCACAACCTACTTCACTGTCCACGAAAGCTCATGATACCATCTACATGTTTTGTTAGTCTATAAAGTGCTACCAGACCATTTGCTTGCTGGGTTCTTTTTTAATTAATAAAGATTTTCTCGCGGGTGGGTATTCCCCAGGAAATATTAACAGCTTAAGGGACTAATGTCTCCTCAAAATTGATGGCAGAGTTAGCCCAGATGTTGAGTATTAAGACATTCAGGACATCCGTGTATCATCTGCAAACAGACGGGCTGGTTGAGCAATTCAACCAGACCCTTAAAGCTATGCTTAGGCAATTTGTACAGAAGGATCTTAAGGATTGGGACAAGTTGTTGCTGGCTTTGTTGTTTGCTGAGAGAGAAGTTCCCCAGGCTTCGACGGGGTTTGCCCCATTCGAGTTGTTGTATGGCAGATGTCCTAGGGGCATATTGGACCTGGTGAGGGAATCCTGGGAGGAGCAGGAGTCACGGGTGGTGGGCTCCGTACAGTATATTCTGAAACTACGCAAAAAGCTCAAAAATTGGGAAAATTTGCAAGGGAGAATCTCCTAAAAGCCTAGAAAAAGAAGGGTAAGTATTACGATTGAAAAGCCAAGCTCCGAGTTTTTGCACTGGAAGATCGAGTGCTGTTATTATCACCTGCCCGAGAGTTGAAACTCTTAGCTAAGTGACAAGGGCCTTTTGAAGTAGTCCAGCAGGTGGGCCTGGTAGATTATGAGATTTGCTTAGCCAGGAAATGGCAGAAAACGCAGATTTACCATGTGAATCTATTAAAGAAGTGGCTACCGCGAGAGGCCCTGTTTATCATGCCACGGCCGCCGGAGGCAGAGCTATGACCTTGGGTTGGTGAGAGCACAAGTCAGCAGGCAGTTACCCTGGGGGAAGACCTAGACCCCTAGCAGAGAGCAGGTAGAGCAACTCTTGCAAGAATTTCCCCATGTAGTGTCAAATAAGCCTGGGCGGACGACCTGGACCTGCCATCATGTAGCAACACAGGTGGGCCAAAAGGTGAGGGATCAAGTACGACACCGGCCCAGAAAAATGTGGGAGCCAGTACATAAAGAGCTGCAGGCGATGCTCAAGCTAAAAGTCATAGAAGAGTCCAAAAGTGAGTGGAGGAGTCCCATAGTTTTAGTCCCTAAGCTGGGAGGGGCCATGCTGTTCTGCATAGATTTTTTGAAAGATAAACGCTATCTCAAGATTTGACGTGTACCCTATGCCCTGGGTCAATAAGTTACTTGGGCTAGGGCAGGCCCAGTATATCACAACCCTAGACGTAACAAAAGGGTACTGGCAGATACCACTAACACTCGCCTCTAAAGAGAAGACAACTTTCTCAACCCCGTTTGCCTGTACCAGTTTATTACAATGCCCTTTGGGCTACATGGGGCCACTGTGACTTTTTAGCGGCTCATGGATTGGGTACTCCAGGGGCACTCTCAATATGCTGCAGCCTACATAGACAATATTGTTATATATAGTGTGTCATTGGCCAAACACCTGAGGCACCTGTGGGCCGTTTTAGGGTCCCCGGGGGAAGCCGACCTGACCATTAACCCTGGGAAGTGCCATCTGGGAAAGGGGGAGGTCACCTACCTAGGCTACACAGTGGGTCACGGGAAGCTCAAACCGGTGATAGATAAGATCCAGGCATCACGAGAATATCAGGCCCCGGTCACCAAGAAACAAGTGCATCAATTCTTGGGACTTGTGGGATACTGCTGGCGATTTGTACCATGATTTGTAACCCTAGCTGCGCCACTAATAGACTTGATAAAAAACTCGCAACCACATAAGGTCTGGTGGCCAGACGAATGTGAGGTGGCCTTCCAGAAGTTAAAAAGCTGCCTGACGCAAGCCCGCGTCCTTTCACAGCCTGACTTCACTAAACCATTTGTTTTGCAGACCGATGCATCGGAAGTGGGGCTGGAGACCGTCCTGTCTCAGGAGACTGGTGAAGGTGAGCAACCAATTTTATATTGAAGCTGGAAGTTGTTTGACAGGGAGAAGAAGTACTCGACAATCGAGAAAGAGGCCTTGGCTGTAAAATGGGTGATCAGCGTGCTCCGCTACTACCTGTTAGGAACACACTTTCATTTAGTCACAGACCATGCACCACTGCAGCAGTTGAATTCGATGGAGACGAATGCATGAATTATGCGGTGGTACCTCTCCCTGCAACCATACAGCTTTGATGTGGCCCACCGCCTGGGTAAGACGCATGGAAACGCAGATTTTTTTTCACGGATAGTAAGTGAAGAGGACGAGGGAGTACAGACTGAAGGGAGAAATTTAAAGGGGTGTGTGTGTGACAGGGCACAATGACCCCACCACTGGGTCGGAGCCGCAGCTGAGTGGTGTGGCCAGCCGACCCCGCGCTGCTGCAGCGTATGCTCAAGCCATGTGCCAGGCGTTTTAAACACTGGCGGCGCAGGAAGGAAGGAGGAGAAGTTGGGCCACCGACCGGGAAGACGCCAGCTTGCCCGACAGAGGATGGGAGTGTCCCGCCCTCCGAAACTGCGACCGATCAGGTTGCGGTCGGCCCTGAAGGGCCCAGGCCCAGAGGAGGGCCAGAGGTGCGAGCGCCTGCCCCAGGAGCTATCCCAGCCATCTGGATGCCCCAACCAGCTGCCCCTACCTTTAGGGCCCTGGGCCGGGACCTGGAGGAGCAGGAGGGCCCAGGTACCCCTACCTTCTGCCCAGCAGCGAGACAGAGTCTGCGGAGACGGGCGGAACTGATAATCAATTGACTAATTACTGCACACGTACTGTTCATAGGGCTGAACTGAGGGTGGCCAAAGGCGGCCAAGGGGTAAGGACCGGTGATCGTAGTAGACAGTGGATGCTGGGATTGTCAACTGAGGTAATCCTAATAGGGGGAAGTTTGCCCTGCAGCGGGGGGACAAGGGAAGGGGGCATTGACCCTGCTGTTCCGGCACCATCCGTGCCACAGAGCTAGAGTAAAATGGGAGTCACCCCATGTTGTAACCACCCCTTTGTCAGGGTGAGTCCCGGGGTCGCCTCCCGACAGTCATGTTTTCTAGACCTTTAATCATTTTATTGCTTTCTCTGGACTTTTTCCAATTTGTCCTCATCTTTCCTGAAATGTGGTGTCCAGAACTGGACCCAGTTCTCCAGTCGAGGCCCAGTTAGCATGGAACAGTGTTGAAGAATTACTTCTTGTTTCTTACTTTACAACACTCCTGCTAATACATCCCAGAATGATATTTGGGGGTTTTGTTTGTTTGTTTTTTGCAACAGTGTTACACTGTTGACTCATGTTTGGCTTGTGGTCCCTTATGGCCCCTAGATCCCTTTCTGCAGTCATTTCCCATTTTGTATATGTGCAACTGGTTGTTCCTTCATCAGTGGAGAACTTTGCATTTATCCTTATTTAATTTCATCCTGTTTACCTCAGACCACTTGTCCAGCTTAACCAGTTCATTTTGAATTATGACCGTATCCTCCAAAGCACTTGCAACCCCTCCCAGCTTGGTATCATCCACAGACTTTATAAGTGCGCTCTTTGTGCCATTATCAATATCACCGGTGAAGATGTTGAACAGAACCAGGCCCAGCATGACTATAAGACATTGATAACTACTTTTTGGAAATTATTCTCCAATGATGCATCCACCTTATAGCAGCTCCATCTAGGTTATATTTCCCAGTTTGTTAATGGGAAGGTCAAGTGAGACTATATCAAAGCCTTGCGAAAATCCAGATATACCAGACTGTTCCCAAAGCAGTTCCCTCCAGATGCAGAGGGGGGCAGAGGTAAAAGCCAGTAGTCTCCCATCCAAAGGCAACCATTCTGGGCCCCACACTTTGGGAAGCTCTGTGGAGCCCAGGGAGGCCTGCAGGACCTGGCACTAGTAGTAAGTGCCTGGTAGTGATGGGAAGCATAAAGATCTGGTTCCAGCCTACTCCACTCCTCTGACTATCAGCTGCATTGCTGGGAGAATGGGCTTGGGCAAATGGATGGAACCCTGCCGTCACTAGCAGTGGGAAGTGGAGTGATGCACCTGGGAGTGGAGTGGGCTGGGCCATGTAACTCCACTTCCTATCACCACCACCAGTGAGCGTGGGGGAAGGTGCAACCCTTACTGCTGGTGCCAGGCATCCTGCTAGTCCCCTGCATTGTGTCGCTCAGGATAGTAGGTTGGGGAAAGGGGGTGGAGTGTGGGTGGAACAGGGGTAGGAAGACATGGGGAGAGAGCAGAGCACAACTTTTTCTGAGTGCAACCTTGGCTGTATTTCTTCTACACTGATTACACAACTCATCTCTCTTCAAAACCCCCCATGCAGAGTGATTCCTGTTTGACACATCTAGAAACTGGAGTGTTTGGCTCATCTAATGGCTTCCAGAGCCTTAATTTAGTTTAATTACAAATCTTTTCTTGTCTTAATCACTCTGCCCTTGTTTATAAACAAAATACTGACTCCCTGCCCCAGAACTCATTACATTCCACACTCAGGCTGTTCATTGCCTTTGCCATATGTCTGCACTGAAGCCACACAAGCTGCTCTTAACAGAACAAACTGATTGTGGATGGGAGCTATAGGAGCAGGGGATATGACTTTACAAGTTGCAGTTAAAAGCTCTGCCTGGGGTTGGAGCACTCTGGTACCAAGACTGGGGGGCAAGTGCCCCCACCTCCTAATTCTTTAGCCATGCTGAGCCAGGGGCTGTACTATTCCCCCTAGTTCTTGCAGGACAGGTCTCTTGGTCCCTGCTCTGCTCTCAGGCCCATGCTCCCAGACTTGTATATGCAGGGGGTGCCTTCCCAGCAAGCACTGTGTGGGTGGTAAGTGGGAGCAGCTCACAAACTTATCCATGGTGAGGAGGAGCTGGAGCCACTTTGAAATCAACAACATGAAATTCACTGAAGATAAGTGCAAAGTACCACACTTAAAGAAAAATCAAATGTAAACTACGAAGTGGAGAATTCCAGCTAAGTGACAGCATAGATGAAAAGGATCAAGGGACTATACTGGATTCAAAATTCAATATGAACCAACAATGTGATGCACTTGTGGAAAAGCCTAATATAATTCTGGGGTGTATTAGCAGGAATATCAGATGTAAGACACAGGAGGTAATTTTCCTGGTCTACTCAACACTGGCTGAGGCATCAGCTGGAGCACTGTGTCCAGTTTTGGGTGCCACATTTTAGGAAAGATGAGGATAAATTCCAGATTGAGAGGGAAGGTCCTATCATGGATTGGTAACTGGTTTAAAGGTAGGGAAAAACGGGTTAGAATAAATATAAGCTTTCACAATGGAAACCAATCCTAAAACCAGTCCTATTCAACATATTTATAAATGATCTGGACTAGTGAGGTAACAAAATTTGCAGGTGATACAAAAGTAAAGATAGTTATGTCTAAAGCAAACTGCAAAGAGTTACAAAGAGATCTCTCACAAATGGGAGACTGGGCAACAAAATGGCAAATGAAATTCAACATTGAAAAATGCAAAGTAATGCACACTGGAAAATATAATTCCAATGATATGTATACAGGCTGCCTCCAACTTGCAATGCGATCGGCTCCAGGGATAGTGTCTCAAGTTGGGGGCGCTGTAAGTCGAGCTCGCATTTACAACAGGCATCATATGCCATCGTAAATGCGGGGCCAAGGACGTAAGTCAAGGGATTTCGGCCCCTTCCGCACTTACGGAAAAGGTCATAAGTATGGGGAGGGGTCATAAATCGGGCCGTCATAAAGAGGGGGCCTCCTGTACGATGATCGGGTCTAAATTAGCTGTTGTCACTCAAGCAAGAGATCTTATGGATAGTGCTCTGAAAATATCCACTTCATGTGCAGTAGCTGTCCAATAAAGCCAACAAAATGTTGGGAATCATTAAAAAAGAGACAGATAATAAGACAAAAGTATCATATTGCCTCTATATAAATCCATGGTATACCCGTATCTTGACTACTACATGAAGTTGTGGTCATCCCATTTAGGGATATGGAGTGGCTTCCGTATGCAGAGAGATTAATAATACTGGGACTTTTTAGCTTGGAAAATTGATGACTAAGGGGTGATATAACTGAGATCTATAAAATCATGAGTAGGTTAGAGAAAGTAGATAGGGAATTACTGTTTACTCCTCCTCAGAACACAAGAACTAGGGATCACCAGGTGAAATTAAAGGGCAGCAAGTTTAAAACAAAACAAACAAACATATTTCCTCACACAGTGTACAGTCAACCTGTGGAACTCTTTGCCAAAGGATGTTTTGAAGGTCAGGACTATAGCAGGGTTCAAAAAAGAACAAGATAAATTCATGGAGGAAAGGTTCATAAATTGCTATTTGCCAAGATAGGCAGGATCCTGAGCTACCCAGACCTTTGGTGTTACCTGTTGTGGCCATTCTTATGTTCTTACAATCCAGAAGACAGTAACAAAAATGATAAAGGGTTTAGAAAACCTGATATGTGAGGAAAGGTGAAAAAAACTAGGCATGTTTAATCTAAGAAAAAGAAGGCTAAGAGAAGTGGGTCTTTGCCCACGAAAGCTTATGCTCCAACACTTCAGTTAGTCTGTAAGGTGCCACAGGACTCCTCGCCGCTAAGGCTAAGAGAGTACTTGATAACAGGCCTGTTATAAAGAGGACTGAAATCAATTGTTGTTCATGCTCAATGAAAGTAGGACAAGAAGTAAGGTGCTTACTCTGCAGCCAGGGAGATTAGGTTAGAGGTTAGGAAAACTTTTCTAATTATAAGGGTAGTTAAGATCTGGAGTAGGTCTAGCATCCCCACCACTGGAGGCTTTTAAGAACAGGTTAAATAAACACTTGTCAAGGATGGTTTATATTTACTTGGTCCTGCTTCAGTGCATTGGGCTGGATTTGATGACCTCTTGATTCTATGACAATCACAAAAGGGACAGGCCAGAGCCACAAACCTGAAGAAATCTAGGGTCCCTCTGAGCATGTCTACACTATGGAGAAGATCCCTCCTCCAGAGATCGATCTAGTGTTTGATTTAGCAGGACTAGTGTAGACCCCCAAATCAAATGCTGAGGGCAGCCTCTGCTGGCATCCAATACTCTTCATTCTGTGAGGAGTAAGGGAAGGCAACAGGAGTGTGTGCTCCTGTCGACCTCACACAGTGTTGATGCTGCGGTGGTTCTGCTTAAGGTAAATTGATTCCAGCTATGCATTTTGTATAGCTGGATGGCATACCTCAGGCTGATCTGACTGGTCTAGTATAGACCAGACCTCAGAGGTCAAGTCGTGAGCAAATATCTGATTGTATGCATTTCATTATCTTAACTTCTTTTATTTGCTTTCCATGTTTCCTAAGAAACCTTTGTATCAGCATTTGGGAAACAGATGCTGTTTCTCTGGTTCTGGTTTTCACTCACTCTGTTTAGATTTCTCCTTTTTTATTAATTTATGTGAGGATTTAAAAGACCCGTTTCCCTTTCTCTATTGGTAATGGAAGTTACTCTTCTTTTTACAAAGTTAAACTAACTGAAGTGTTTGCAGGCCCTTTTGTTTTTATTTCAGATGTGTGTGTGGCTCAGGGGCAGGCAAAATGCGGCCCATGGGCTGGATTTAGCCTGCCAGAAAAGGCCACCAGTGTCCTGAGGTGCAGTGGGACCCTTGGATAGGCTCCCTGCCTGCCAGTCCTCCACACTTAGTGCAAAATGGCGGGCTGCTGGAGCCATCATGTGTGTCTCTGCATGGTGCATGACCCTTGAGGGGTGTCTCTGCATGCTGCTCCCACCTCTAGCACAATCTTTGCAGCTCCCATGGGTAGGAAACTGGCCAAATGGAGCAGCCTGGGCTGTGCCTGCAGGTGCATGCAGCATGCAGAGGCCTCCTCTCACCCAAGGTCAGAATCTGCTCCTACACCTAGACTGCCTACCAGACTCCACATCCCCTCTGGCACCCCAGCCCCCTACCCAGAGCTCCCACCTGTACCCAGTGCTAACACTGTCAACTTGATAAGTAGTTTGGGTACAGTAGCAGGGAGACCTCTGGATATAGAGTCCAGATATTGTCAGGCTAACCATGGAAACATCAACTAATCCATTTGCTTTCTAGGGCTGGAAGAAGTTCCTTTTTCCTTTGTGCATAATAGGAGCCTACCACAATGGGCTTTGCAAAATATGCAGATTAGACAAGTTATGCAAGTAGAGTCTTTTATTTTACAGTATTTTTCTCTCTATTTTTTTAATGAATCTTGTTTTTAAAAGTAATATGACTCATGAACTGTAGCTGGAAAATTTCATGCAGAAAATACTAGAATAGAACAACATCCTTCATCTTCTAGTGTCTTTATGGAGCCTATAAATCCTTCAGCACTGTAGTAATTGGATCTTAACCTCCCACTTGGCCTTAGACAAAAGGGAGTAGATACGTGTCTTCTCCACTCAGGTGCAAGGGACTGCAGTGGCTAAATACAGGGAAGAAACCAAAAGATCAAGAAAGAAATGTATGTATTGCTATGTTTTCTGGGCAATATTAATAAAGCACACACTATTTTCATACCAAGTTCCCCGCAGCTACCAAAAAATAAAGATGCCTAATAAAATTAACATTATTTAACAAAAGTCAACTAAGCTGTATTTACTATATCTGAAAAGTGACCAGACATGAACTGCAGAGGAAAGGATTACCAGAGCAAAGGATTCTTTCTCAGAGTTGTACTGGCACTAATTAATGGAGCAAAGCAAATATTCTGAATAATTACAATATCCATAAGGTGGCATAAAAGAGAGCTTATTCCCCACTACAACTATATTTTGATGTGCGGCTGCTTCCCATATTATTCCTGCTTCCTCTGGTTTGCAGGATTTTCTCTCAGGCCCCTGGATGCTCAGCTCCCCTCCTATTACTTAGAGAAAGGCCATTCTACAATTTGCCATCGAGAACAGAACTCCTAGAATTTACAGAAAGATAAAATAAACCAAGGACAGGCTCACTACAACAAAGTGCTGGTATTCCACACACATCCATACCATCTCAAGCCCAGCATTGCTATAGCATCCAATTGATTGGAAAGTCATAGAGGGGTCTATCCTGAAATACACAAACAAGTCACATGGAAACAGAAATGGAAACAGTTTAGTTAAGAAGTATTCGTGAATCTTTTATTTCACTAATTTAGAGACCTGTATATTGCACCAGGCCAAAGCCACAAATGAATACATTGCTAGATCATAGAAATACGGCATCTCAGCATTCTAAACTCCATTCCCAAGTATTATTGTCTAATGGACACAATATTTTCTTAACGATTTTCTTTGTTAATTTGAAGTTGATAGGAACATGTTCATATTCACAGACTATTATACAAATGCAAGGTTATAGAAAATTACACAATCTCATTTTAAAGAGCACAGGTTGAAAGCATGAGTGAAGGAACATATACATTTTGCTTTCTCTCATTTATTTCTGTATTGAATATTTTAATTCACATGGCTGAATTTGATATGATTTTAAAATCTGATTTATATACAACTTAAATTGTAAAGCTAAGATTTCTGAAATGTTCCCTTGAACATTGCAGATGATGCTGAACTAAAAGAGTGAGGGAAAATTAACATGAAGGCAACATTACTGTATTACTTTTCTCTAGAGATGTAGATATGGTATCCCAAAAATATCATAACTGAAAGAACTGCATAGGGCAAAATCCGGACCCCAATTAACTCCCTATGGGAGTTTTGTCATTGATTTCAATGGGGTCAGGATTTCGTTCACAGTTTTTTGTACATAGAGCTGATACACAGTCCTAAAAGCTAAAAGGAAATTGCTGGTTCTTTGAGCTGAAGTTGGCAGGGTACTTTGCAGAGGGCATTCTCACTGTTTGCATTCACGGGATGTCCTTTACAAATTAAGAGAGATCGGATTTCTTTAAAACTTGCAAATGCTTGAATGCTAGTTCACCTTGCTGTGTAGTTCATTTTGGATTTCTGAAATTTATGCACCTGCTCACTTGAGAAATATGTTTTATTTGACATTTAAATGTGTAAACCTAGAACATTTGCAAGACTCTAAAGAGTATATTTATATACATTATATATACAACTATTTTGGTAAGGTAAAGCAATGTTGGCCTAAGATTTCATTTATGTCAGTTATATAATTAGACATATTATTCAATCATTTTATTCTATTAGGCAACAGCAGGCTCATCTTGCTCCTGCTCATCCACAGTTTCTTTTGTATCACTCAGTCTAGTTACAATAGGGAAGTGGTTTCGTTTTTTTTTCCTGACATAGAAATAGGCTGTAGATCCAGATCCTACTAGAATCAGAATGACTAAAATTATTATAAGCCAAGTGATGCTGGTCGGTGATCCAGACACCTCTTCATCCTTTTTCTCTCCTGTAAATAAACACAAAGCAATTACTAGACACCTGAATGATATAAGAAATTCCAGAAATGTGGCAGTGGAAGGGGATATTGCTTATCACAATTTTATAAAACAAGTTATACACCTATATTCTAAGTTCATGGAGATATTTTACTAGCAGAAGTGATGGAGGAAGTATAATAAGTTATATTAAACACCACAATTAAAAATGAAAATTATTTTTTTGTAATTTAGAAATGAATGCATATGGTTTTATTATTTTGAAATGCTCTTAGTAATTGTTATTATGTTTCTTGTTACTTTAATAAAAAAGAAAGTTGTAATACCTTTCCTCTCTGGTGGCTTGTCCGTCAAACCTGTTTGAATACCTGTCAAAAAGAAATAAAACAAGACATTTATTCCAGATGCACTCACATGGATAGTCCTGATGGTGCCATTCCATGAACATGAAAAGTTGTGGCTTCACATACTCTGCTTTTGGTATTGTGGAACTCCCTTAAGAGATGGAGCTAAGAATGTGTGAAGGTCTGAAAGTTTGGCTGTCTAATTCTGGAAAGTATCTGACTCTCTTCAGTTGAGATATTGAGTGGGAAATCTGGATCTTGCAGGATTTCCAATACTTCCTGCATCAGACTCCAGCTCAGAAAAGCATCTAAGCCTGTGTTTCTCAAACTGTGGGTTCCGACCCCCGGGGGGTTGTGAGCAACTTAGAGGGGGGTCACGGTATATCAAAGTTTGAGAACTGCTGATAAGCATAGTCTTATCTTTAAGCCTCTGGGTCTATGGGACTTCAGTATATGCTTGAGTGCTTTCTATAATAGGAGGCTGTCCTGAATGGAAACTTTGGCTTAGAAATACCACAAAAGTATCTTTGCTTACAATATTACAGTATTTCTGTTCCCTAACAGCATCAGGTAGTGCAAAGATGCACACAAAGATAAAAAATATGAAGTTAACTATACTTTTCCAATTCTCAAAACATCACATTTAATTTATGTTCTGAAGCAAGTTTTCCAGATGTTTTTCTCTACTGTAATCTGAATTTGTTCAATCAACCACGTATTCCCCCCAACCTATTTTAATACCAAAGAATTGCAAACATTAAAAATAAACCTTATTTATCAATGCCTTTGCAGACAGGAGTTGTGAAGTGCTACAAATGTGATTCACAATCCATCAGCATGGTAGGATGCAGGTGAATAAGGGAATTCCAATTCTAGCATAAATTAACGAGAGACTTTTCATTGCATCCATCACAACAATAATTTGCATATATATTTTAAGATGTGTAACGAAACTTGTTATTTCTAAGCACAGGTGTGTGTGTTTGATATTTTTGGTGAAATCCTGACCTCATTGAAGTCAATGGGAATTTTGTGTTTAACATGGATAAAACCTGACCTTTAATGGAATGTGAGTGACCTTTGACTATACCTTCTATGTACATAATTTCTACGCATATACAAACACGCCTGTAATTTGTACATATTGACAATAGCAGAGCTTGTGCTCTGCTATAATACTATGCAGCACACATTTTATAATATACATCTACTACACACATTATTCACCATAATCCCAATATATTTCAAATACCACTTACTCTCTGCCTTTTTACAAATATATCCTCTTTTGTAAGAACATCGAGCATCATTCCAGTAACCAGATGATGCATACATTTCAACACAATTTTCATTGTTATATTCTGAAGGCTCATCCTCATTCCAGTTGACAAAAACCACTGCAATGTTGTCTTTCCATAACCATTGACCTAATATTAAAAAGAAATATAGGGTCAGCTGTTTAAACAAGAAGACCATGGTGAAAGGCTTAGAAGTATTTAAAATGTCAGACTAAAAGTATCATAGGTTAAGTCCCAGAGTTTGTCAAAGACTCCTACATTCTGATTTTAAACTTGTCAGGCACCACATGATATTTTGAATTTTGATTTAATCCCCAAACCAAGACTATTCCTAGTGGATCAAATGTATTAGCAGGCTGCCTTTCTCCTTTTATAGTCTGCATCCAGAATGAGCCATTTTACCCATAGCTTTTGGCTTCAGGGAATTATGTCTTATAGGAAAGGTGAGATCAGAGTTAAATATTTGTATTGGATAATACCTTCAGTACAAACAAACTTTGTGGGACTGCAGGAAACTTGGCCTCACCCATGAGAAGTGGACATCCGGCTAACTAAGATCATGCCAGACCACAGATGTTGCCGGATCAGTTAGTGCCGGCTTAGAGAGGGTCAAACTGTATATGCTCTAAAATATGTAAGACTGCATCTTAATATCAGTTTTATATGTTATATCTTCCTAAGATATGAAGTATGACACCATATTTGTCTACTGATATTACTGAATATTAAAAGTAAAAAAAATTACCATTCACATTTTTGGTCATTCCTGTCCAAAAGCTTCGTATTTTATTTTCAAGTGGCTTTAAACTATGTGAAAGAAAGTTGGATTCAGCATGGTCTTCTATAGAAGTCAATGTAGCACCTGAAAAGCATTAAAAATACACAACATAGATTTTATCACTGAAAAAAATCTACCTTCTGGGAGAAAAGTTTATTTTCTAAGTTTTCTGAACAGCTGAAAGCAATTAATTCTGGAGGCTATGTCACTAATTTTTGCACGAAACATCCACTGCAGTGAATGGAAATTTTGCATATCGAATAATGATAGAATGCAGCTCTTCTTCTATTTTCCTTATTAGTGTGAATGTATCCTTTTCCTCTTCACTAAATTGTCTATATGTGTGTAAATTATTCTAGTGGTTTATTTGTAGCACCTGCACAGATTAAAATGCCTTGGTATACTGTGGTGTTTTTTCTATTTGCACAACAGTGCCATTGCTTCTCAGATGACTAGATACTGGAAATCCACTTGTGAGATTAAAGTGTTAACCTCTCAGAAATATAGTGTCTGATATTTAAACTGTTGTAAAATCTGGTGAGAAGGCAGAAATATACTGGAACAATTAAGGAAACATCGGGGGGGGGGCGGTGGGGGAGGGTTAGGAATTACCAGATTCTAAGCAAAGTCTCTCTGATTTATTATTCTAGAGAAGTTCTGCCAGATTTACCCACAGAGAGGAAGATTGGAATGACTTTCTTCCTCCCCCCTTTTCTGTAGATGCTCACCAGGTTGGAAGGAGGTGCAGAAAATGGAGAGTCTTTCCCCTGTTATGGGTGACTTAACAACTCTGCAATTTTTAGTTCATGAAAAGTAGACAGTGAACTAGTTTTGTTGTCCAGGGTGTGTGAAATCTTATAATAAATACAAAGTGTAACTCTGAAAAAGTCAATTTGGTTTCTTAATGTTCTAAAGTTTGTTTGCTATATATTATTTTATATATGTCTAATGAAGTCTTCACTCTTAAAAAATGATACTCACCTAATCGAGTACATTCTTGGGAAGCCTGGGCCCAGTTTCTTGTATATGAGGACTCAATGTAATAGCAATGACTGCGGAAATGAACCCAAGATCTGTGCTCCTCTGATTCAGGGCATTTTCCAGAGAGTTGTGGAGTATTAGTAGGAGCCTTAACTGTTAAGAAAGGAAATTACTGGTAATAATTTTTCCGTCCTTCTAGCAGTGTCTCACACAATTCTCAATATCTGGCCTGCTCTCCTTCTGTAGATCCTAGCGATCAGCGATTTGGTGCTTCATTGTTTGATCATAACCCCTCTGCTGTTCCTTGCTGCCCAATGAGTTATTCCAGAGCTGTAAAACTTACATAACAGCATTAATACATATTCCAGAAGTAACAAAATACCTATCATGGGGAACAGCTCTAGCAGAAAGGAAATGATCAGTTAAGACTTTTCTTGTTATGCAGTCTAGCATCTCCCATATTTCTGGATGTCTGGAAAGTAGTGAACAGTGAAAGTTTGGTAGGAAAGAAATATCCCCTTTTTTGTGAGCTTATTCAAAGGTCTGTATTATTTCAGGGCTACCATCTGCAGCACCTTCTTGCCAAAGGAGGCCTTTGTAGATGTTGGATAATCCACAATATAGTACACAATGAAGGTATTTGTTTTAGACCAAGTGACCACTATGCAAATTTCCAAATTTGTTTGTTTGTTCAGACCATGCTATAGATCTTGTGGAGTGTGCTTTGATCTTTTCTGGGACAAGATTCCTAGTGACTTGTCGGTTTCCACAATGCATGATATTAAAAGCCCTGTCAGTTAGAGTCATAGTACTACAGTAGGCCTCCTGTGGTTCTAGAATAAGACAATACTTTTCTGGATGGACTTTTCTTGGCACTGATGATGAAGCCTTGTGCCAGGAGGTGATTCAACATACTAGCTGCATTAATTTGTGCTGCTGATTGTATGGGATCTCTGATCAAGAAGTTGTCCAGGAAGGGGTACAAGTGATTTCCTTGTCTGGCTGTTATGATGACTATCATTTTAGAATTATAGAATACTAGAACTGGAAGGGAACTCGAGAGATCATCAAATCCAATCCCTTGCCCTCACAGCAGGACCAAGCACCAATTCTACATCATCACTGATAGATGTCTTCATCAGCTTCTTCATCCATTTCTTCAGCCTTTGGGGGTTGAGAATGGTCATGAAACTCCCTGTGAGTTTCTGTACAATGAAGAAGATGATGGACTACAAACCAGAGAATTTTTTTCAGCGAAAGCAATCATTCTCTCTCCAATATCCAGAAGATGATATACTTCCCTTCTGGATTAGACTGTGTTTTGCAGGATCTCTGGAGATGCTGGCATGTGGGAATATTAGCTCATGGAAATATCCCTGGATCACCATTTCCCTGTCTATGCTCAATGAAAACCATTCCTCTATGAAATAGAAAATCCTGTCCCACAGCTTCAGCTCTGAGGAGAGACCTTCACAAGCTCTGTCATTAAGTGAATTGGAGGCGGGGGCCACTAACGTCCTTCTGGACTGTTCCCCAAGCCTCAATTCTAGTATGTTCCCTGGGGAAATCTTTTGTCCCCAGGTACATCTATGAGAATGAGGAGTATAAAGAGTGCTTCTGTCTGAACATCAGTCTATATTCTATCCTGAATGTGCTGCACGGTCTGCCACCACTTCATCCAGATTTTCTTCAAAAAGGAGGTCGCCTGGAAACTTGGTTGAGCACAGGACCTACAGGAAGTAAATATCCACCTTTCAGGGTCAGAGCTATAGGTGGTGCCTGTCTACTGTACTGGAAGCTATGGCTCAACCTTGCATCCCTTGAGGCCTCAGCTACAAAGGCTGTTGCTAGGGAAACTTTTATTAAAATGGAGCCAAAGTCAAGCTGACCTCTGTCCTTCAGGGCTTTGAGATTTTCCAGCCAAGAAAGAGATACTCCTGTGAAGAAGATAGTGGCCAGGGATGCTTGGAGGGTAGGAGAAGAGACATCAGAGACATTTGATAAGTGGCCTCCATCTTCCTATCCCTTGTGAAGGATGCTATAGTTGTTTGGTGTCTCAGCAACAGTGGCGTAGGCAGACTCAGACTCTTGGGTGGACCCCAACTTACAGTGGGTGGGCAATGGTAGAAAGGCAGAGCAGGGCAGGAGCCATCAGGGCTGCCTCTCCTCACTTCCAGCACTCTGGAGAGCAAGAGGGGGTGAAAAAAAGTGCATTTGTGCTATCCCCCCAACCTGGCACTACAGCCAAGGAGTGGAATTGGGGGCTTGTCCCAAATTGCCCAGCTCCAGTGCAGGAGAGAGAGGGTTGGGCCGCAGGGGCCTAACCAACTCTGCCTGCCTAGTGCTCCTACCGGGGAGGGGCATCGGGACACAGGGGCTTTCACACTCCACCCACTTGGTGATTCTGCAAGCCCCCATGCTCCAGTCCTGCTCCCCAGCAATAGCATAGGGTGGGCGGAGCAGGACAACCTTCCACAGCCCAATCTTCTCTCCTGAGCTAGAGCGTTGGAACTGAGCAAGCCCCCACAGCCTTACCCTGCTCCCCAGCAAGAGTGCCAGGCTGGCTGAGCAGGGCAGCGCGGGGGTAGGAGCAAAGCGCGGATGATAAGTGGGTGGGCTCTGGCTCACTCAGGCCCACCTGTGGCTACACTGCTGCTCAGCAATAGAGCCCTTTTGTTCTTGAGTGTTTCAGAGATGGATGTTGCTCTTGTTAATTCACTTGCCCTTATCTGGCTTGTTCCATTCATCCCTATTCAGTTCTCAGGGAGGAGTGAAGGAGTATTGCAGCCTCAGGGAAGAAATTTGAATGGAAAAATTAGCTCTGTCTTACTCACAGGAGCCTGCTCAGGTTTCAGAGCCTGACAACTTGCTTTCCTTAGTGGAGGAAGGGAGGAGGGAGAGGAGCCAGAGCCCTTATATCAACTGGATTTTATGTGTGTGGTTTTTTTTTCTTTTTCTGTTTAGCCTTTTTAGATCTTTAGCCACTTTGGGGTGCCTTTTGTGGCTTGCCTTTCTTCGGGTTTGGAGCTGTCCTGACATGTCTGACTCAGAATCCAACTTCACTGAGTCATATTTCTCAGGACCCACTTGAAGACCTGAGAGAGGAGGAACTATGGCCCCACAAGCCAGCTCTCTTTGCTCTGCAGGGTCCCCTAGGGCTTACTCCTCTGCTGAGTGGTCAGAGGCCTCCTTGATTTTAGGACTTCTCCCTGCTTTGTATGGAAGCTCCTGTTACATTTCTCCCCATCTGGAGACATGGCTGCCTTGGTGGGTAGGGGATCCCACCTCCCTGTCCAATTCACAGCCCTGGCACTTAACAGAGTTAGGGATGAAAGGCTAATTTCATTCTGGGCACCACTCATCATCTGCTGAGCCCTGGAAAAGCTGCCTCCCACAGAGAGCACTACTTGGATTTGACCCAGTGCTTCCTTGGCTGCTCTGTCATGTCTATAAGGGAAAAGGAGCTCGCAAGGAGATGCTGTAGCAGAGCTCAAGGAAATTAAACCCCCATAAGGGCTAACTGATCCAAGGAGTGAGAACACTGCGTCCCTGTGCTTGGGAAGAAGAATTAAAATGGAAGGAATAAGGGCAAGGGCAAAAGAAACAGCTGCTGTTTGCTGCAGAGAAGGTAGAGAAACTGACAGTAAGCAGGAGCAGAGGGGCATACACAGACCACATGGCACCAAAACGCTGATCTGCTTCCATGAACTGCAGAGAATCAAAAGCAAGCAGCCCAGATATATAAGACTGTGGGAGATGAAGAGCCACAGGAACTATATTACTTTTACCAATGGACTGACAAAATTTTGTGAAACCACAAGCACCCTGGTATTTCTATTATATTATACTAATGACACAAAACTATACTGTCTAGTCCAACTTCCCAAGCTTTGCAGGGGAGATTGTAATTATTTTACATGAAGTTTGAAATCCTGAAAATGCAATAAAACTTACTTACCTAAACAAATGTATTTTCCTATTGCATAAAATGGATAATTGGATCCATTTTAATTTATTTTATTGCCATTAATTTATTTTGCAGAGTGATTGAACAGGCCAAGTATATTTGGAGTGATTGTTCAGACAGATGAGAAAAGAAACTAGAAAATGTATACATTTTTTTGGTTTGGTTTGGTTGGTTTGTTCTTCAAAGGTTTTTGATTCGAAGTATTTTTTTGTGGGAGGAAGAGAGAGTAAAGGGTTTTGGAGAAGAGAAACTACCTGGGGAAAACTATTTTTTAAAAATTTTTTCCACTGGAAAAATAATCTTTGGATTAAAAAGTGCAAGTATTACTGTTCAAATTTTTATAATAGGATTTTAAAATGAAAGTGTCACTTTTTCTCTGACATTTTTAACTTTTCCTTTTACCTATTCAGTGGGAGAAAACAGTACAAGTGGAGAGAAGTTGGGAATGACAAAAAAAATCCCTTTCTCCCAAAGATATTTTAGTTCTTTTTACTAAAATCTTGTCTTTCTCTCTTCAAAGAACTCAATCCTGAACCATAAGTATCTTTTCCAAAAGCTTATAACATAACTTGTGAGAGAACTTAAATGAATCTATACTCTCCAATGCAAATTATTAAATTGTATTGCTTACCATCAGACTGTTTACAGACAGAGAAGTAGTTTTGATCACAAGATGCTGTCTTCCAGGCTCCATCAAGGTCTAGATAGACACAAGCTATTGTCTGCTTTGGCTCATGACTGGCCCACTTAGAATATTCCATTCTCCATTTATCGATCCATTGGTAATTGCGGTTGGTCTGGAAGCAAAATCAATTCAAGGGTGGTTTATAGCATAATTATAGCATTAGATAGTATTATAATAATATAGTATCTATAATTTAAAATTTGAATGTACTCGTGAACACTTCTTGTCAACAGCATAAGAATAATAACATTACATTAATTCTTATTATTAACTTTAATATTAATATTAATAATTAATTAACCTACATGACTTTGGCATTGTACAATGGGTGAAGTTTACAGAACAAGAAGTTAGAATAATAAACTAGGTTATAAAAGAATACAAACAATGGAGCTCTTATCGCTGAAATCCTTTAGGAAACTGATAAATTGTATATTTAAGAAAAAATCCAAAAGATTCTTTAGTGGGAATATTTTTAAGTGTCAGCTAGGGAACTGCAGATGTGGTGTCATTGCAGAGGTACCCACTGGGATAAACACACAACAAAGAAGGAAGGGTTTAAATACTTTGCTATGTTTAAAAACTGGTTAAAGAAAAATGACCTCTTCTACCTCCTGTTCATCTTTAACTCCCACCTCCAATTTTGAGGGTTTTCCTTTTTCATACTCTGCTTCTTTACCTACTAAGTCTTTCACAGCTTCTCTGCTCAGCTGTCCTCTGCATTTCCCCCTTCTCCCATTTCCATGGCTTTATGTCTTTTCACCATATCTTGTACTCATAGCTGCCTTTTGCTTGTCTCCTCCAACATCTTCTGTAGTCTCCCTTGCCTTCATCTCTTGCTGGTCTCACTCTTGGATTCTGACAGGATTTGACATAGGTTTCACTTGCTCAGTGTGAGACCCCAGGTGGTACAACTAAAATAGTCTTGTGATAATAGATATTCCTACCATTTAAAAAGGGAATACAAGAGCTCTAATATTACCTGGAGAAGCAGCAATATATTTGTTGTTCTTACCACATTGCTATTAAGACCAATCCATACAGGTTCCCCATATTCTAACACTTGGAGCCACAGAAATGATTGGCTGTAGGGATCTAAAATACTGGCAAGTTCTGAGGATTTGTCTTTGCAGTTTTGTCGTGCCTCTTCCCATTTCATTTTGGAACGGATGACTAAATAGCTACTATCACCACAACGGGTAAAGTTAGAGGCTGGACTTGTTGGGGAATGAGACAGTTTAGGGTCTGTAGCACAAAACAAAAAACAAAACAAAACAAAACAAGTGAAGATAAATCTATGCACCCAAAGTTTATCTTGTGCCAGTGAACAACAAACATCTTCAGTCTTCAGAAGTTTAGTGTAGCTTTAATTGTTAATTAAAAACCTTTCTTGGTGAACATTCATGAGAAATTTATATTTTCAAAATAGCAGTCAAGATTTCTGACGGAAATCTCTACATTGGGGTGGTGGTGTCATGAGTAGAGTGTAGTAATGCAGTACTTGTTTATGTCTAGAGTTATGAATTCATAGAAGTAAAAATGAATTTGGTACAGTTTTCCTAGTCCCTAGGAATCATTTATTCCCAATAGAGATCTACAACTAAATTAGATATAACTAGAAGATTTACCTGGTGTTGCTTGGGTCCTTACCTCAATTAATTATTGTTATTTGAAAAATAAAACGAAAATGTACATGCTTCATTTGAATCATTGCTGTGCACCTCAGTTGCACTTACCCAGGAACCTACCCCTGCAACAAACTCCGTTGCCAACTCTGTCCACACATCTATACAAGCAACACCATCACAGGACCTAACCACATAAGCCACAATATCAGCGGCTCATACAACTGCACATCTCTAATGTGATATATGACAGCAATGCCAGAAATGCCCCTCTGCCATGAATATTGGCTAAACCAGACAATTTCTACAACAAAGGATAAATGGACATGAATTAGATATCAGGAATGGTAACACACATAAACCTAGAGGGGAACATTTTAACCCACCTGGTGACTCAATCATAGATTTAAAAGTAGCCATTCTTCTACAAAGGAATTTCACTGACCAATTAGAGAGAAAGAGTCTGCAGAACTAGAATTCATCTACAGATTTGATATTTTTATCCTGGGCTTGAACAAAGACATTAAATGGTATATACATATCTTGGTTTCTATTATTTCCACTCCAATTCATCTGATGAAGCGTGCTTTATCTATGGAAACTCATGATTCTATATATTTTTGTTAGTTTCTAAGGTGCCACAAGATTGCTCGTTGTTTTTAAAGTTACAGACTAACACGATTACACCTCTAAGGTAATTCTTAGAGTATGTATTGCCTATGCAAATCCTCTCTTAGGCTATGTCTAGACTGCAGAGGTTTTTTTGGGAAACCTCTGGTATCCCAGAAAAACTCTGCCTCATCCAGGGAACGCGTCTGCTTTTTTGGAACTGTTTCCAAAAAAGTGGGCGCTTTCTTTTGGCATCCCTGTATTCCTTACTTTATGAGGAATAAGCGATCTTCCGAAAGAGGAGTTTTTTCCCGCATTTGACCCTGTGCAGACTGACCAAAATTCGGAAAAGCCTCTTCCGAAAAACAAGCAGAAAAAGGTACGCAAGTTGCGGTTCGCAATTTGCATATCTTTTTCCGAAACCCCCTTTTCCCCGCAGTGTAGACATAGCCTGACAGTATGTCTACACAGCAACATTATTTCGAAATAACTAGTATTATTTCAAAATAACTTAGTCTACGTCTACATAGCAGGCAGTTATTTTGAAATAATATTGAAATACTGTCAAGCTGGAGGACTTCTTACTCTGACTCCTATAACCCTTATTGCATGAGGAGTAAGGGAAGTTGGAGGAAGAGTGCTCTGTTTCTAAGTAAGTGCTGTGTAGATGCTTCCAATTTCGAAATAATCTATTTTGACTTAAGTTATGCAATTAGCCTAGCTCAGGTTGCGTAGTTTATTTTGAGTTTAGCCCTGCTGTATAGACGTACCCTTAGGGATGCAAACACAAAACACTCTCAGGATATGTCTAGACTACAGGATCTTTTCGAAAAAAGTGGCCTTTTTTCAAAAAAACTTCCCCTGCATCTAGACTGCTTCCACATGCTTTTGAAAGTAAATTGAAAGAACGCAGCAGTTTCTTCAACTGTGGAAAACCTCATTTTATGAGGAAGAACGCTTTTTTCGAAAGTGCTCTTTTGAAAAAAGGCGCTACATAATGCAAACTGTGCTTTTTTCGAAAGAGAGCATCCAGACTGCCTGGGTACTCTCTTTCGAAAAAGCAGCTTGCTTTTTCGAAAGTACTGGTTGTAGTCTAGATGCTCTTTCGAAAGAGGCTTGCAATCTAGACGTAGCCTCAGTGTTAAAGTCAAAGGCGTGATTATTGAAACCACATTCATGTGGCCTCATAGTACCAAGTGTTTGGAGAAAGGGTGAATAATAAGAAACTGCAGCACTCGTGCACCTTGGTTCCATTCTAGTGGTACCACAGGAAAGAGTGGAATATGTTACCCTATTTATTTATTTTTATAAAGTTCACTGTTTTATAAAGTTCATTGTTGAGGCACAGAAATTTATTTCCTTTAGAAGAGGATTGCTGTACTGTACAAACCACATTTAATCCATTAAAAACTCTTTTCACAATTTTTTAAATGTTTTAGTATGCAAAAACTAGTGAAACAATCTCACCACTGTCCATCTGGCATATAAATCCTCTGTCTTCATAACACGGTTCATCCTTCCATTGCCCTATATTATCAATAGGATGTGTTTTCATAACAACACAATCAAACTAGAGGGAAAAAGCATATATGAACTATTAAAAAAATGTCAGCAACAAAGAAGAAAACCTTTTCCTCTGTGTGGAGCCCTGGCCAGTTTTAGTCTTTGTATTCTTCCACATTTAAATTCAGCTGGTAGTTAGTGTGTAATGTACGTCCAACAACACTTTTTGCCCAGGCATTCCTTTGCAACAAGCTGCTATTCCTATAGGCTGTGTTAGTGCAGATCTATCCACTGACTGCTTATCAGTTTCATATGTTTATTATTATGGATATACTGGAGAGATCCTATTATTCTTGGGAAGAGCACTAAATACAAAAAGCAAATGTACTAAAATAAGACTATAAACATTCTGTCACACCATCAGCTTTACTTGTTACCAATTACATTTCAGAGTTAATTTTAAGGAATGACAAGATGGCAAGGAAATATTTAAAATAAGCATTTAGTCTGTCTTATAGTGAAGGAAAGTACAGGTAAGGTGTGAAAGGAAGATGAAGAGACGTGGCAGAAAGAAAGGATGATCGGAGATCAGAAATATCTTCTTTGGGGAATTAACGGTACGCCAGATCTGCACTACAATTTACATTGGCATAACGTTGTCAGTCAGGAATGTGAAAAATCAACAGCATAGATGACCATAACAGAGTGAAGGCAGCTGGCTTCAGCAGTGTTACTGAGCATGCTCTGTTCACATGAGCATGTTCAGTACAAGCCAAGCAGCAAATCAGAGGGAGGGAGAAACGTGATCCTGCATCGCTCTCCCTTGCATTGCTAGGGTTGCCAGCCATCCACTTTTGAATTGCAATGCCCAGTCATAAAGGGACCCTAGCAATGCCCTGTTAAAAGTCTGGTCAGTGGCACTGGGAACCCTTATCAATGGGAACTGTGGAGGCAGTGCCTCTGCGTGAGAACAGCGTGCAGCACCTCCTGGTCTCTCTGTCTGGGAGTGAAAAATGCGGGATGCTTCCAGGGTGCAGCACTTGAGCTAGGATAGGCACTACTGGCAATGGTGACTGGGAGCTACCTGAGGTAAACCAGTGCCCAAACACTGGGGAATAGAGGGGGAATTGTGGGAGTGTGAAATGTAAGTATTGAATGTAAGGAATGGATGTAAGTGGGTAAATAAGCAATGATGCAAATCAATGTATAGTTGTGCAAATGTATACACAATTGTGTTAATTATCATATGCTAATTGTTGTTTCAAATGTTGGTAGTGATGCATGAAGATTTTCCCAGGTGCTAACTCATCATAGAACAATGAGCCTGATTAACAGTTTCTCATTTCTTCCAGTGTTACTTCAGAAATATCAACTGACTTTTTGAAATATCTTCAAACTAACTTTTCTTTAAAAAAATTGGGGTGGTAAAGTGGAACATGTGGTTTCTTCTCAGCTCCTTATACACATCGTCTCTTTTGGTTACCCACAAGCTTTTCCTAAATAGATGTTATCTCTTTTTATGTCAGTAATGCATTCAAAAATCTCTGCCATCCAAATAGCTAATAGCTTTCTCTCATATCTTTGTGACTGAAGCCAGCCAGTCTCTCCTATAATGCTATAGAACATCCTTGTAAAATTGCACTTTGTTCTTACTTGAGAAATAGGGGAGTGATGAAGGCCACCATTTAAACACTCCACTTACATCAACAGAAGACCTGAACCATGCAATATTACAACTCTATTCCCAAATGCAACAGACATGAACACTGGGAAAACAAAGAGGCCTATGTAAGAAGTAAATTGAGCAGGTTATTTGAAGTCTGATTGCCTTCTCCAATTAGGTTATTGGAAATCTCTAATTATTGCTTACCTGAAGCAGATTGTCACCAGTCTCTGGTCGCAAAGAATCATATAGGACTATTTCTCCAACTACTGGTGAACCTGCAATCCAGTTTGTGTAATAAAGCCCACTCCCATCGGTCCAAACAAAATGGAGCTCAGAATTTACATCATTCAATCCAATCCAGGTATCAGTATGGGCATCTTTTAAGTGGTAAGTGAGGAAAGCTGGAATAAAGCCAACATTTTTTTACAAGAAAGGAAAATGCATGAGGGAGGAAGGAAAGGAAACTTTGCACATACATGCCTTTCCTCTGATCAAGAAAGATGCTAGTATGTCCAGAATTAGGGCACAGTTACAAAAAAACAGCAAACAAAACCTGCTTAACTATTTATTTTTAAACAATTGTATAAATGCAACATTTTCCATTTTCCAGTCCCAGGATTTACCCTGTTGCCCAGTGTCTTGGATAGTAGGATCTTTTGGTTTCCACCATTAAGGTGGTGTAAATGTTCCTTTCACTGAGACTGAAAGGATGGTACTTAGCACAGCCATCCACTTCAAATATATCTGTAATTGTCTACAGATCAAACATCCACTTGATGGCAACCATTAACACCTCCCAAAATAGCAGTATGTAGAGTTAATATCTTTTACTAAATCACCAGAGGAGCTTTGTGAAACTCAAAAGTTTGTCTCTTTCAGCAGGAGAAATTGGTTTAATAAAAGTTATTACCCTACCCACCGTTGTTTCTCTCAAACTATGGCTACACTAGATGAAGCTGAGCTCCTGTAAGGTCTCCAGGGTAGCTGCTTTTGACTGAGGCTACATCTACGCTACAGCCCAGATCAATGCTCTGAGATCAATCCACTGGCACTCAATCTAGTGGGTCTAATGAAGACCTGCCAAATTGATAGCAGATTGCTCTCTGATAGACCTTTTAACTCCACAATGGACAAGAAGAGTAATGAAAGTTGATGGGAGAGTTTTTTCTTCCCCATCAACCCCTCCCCGTCATGGTGTAAAACCCATAGTAACTTGACTTAAGGTACACGGACTCCTGTTACTTCATTCACATACCTGGAGGTGCACTGATTAAATTGACTTTCTGCTGTAGTCTAGATGTAGCCTCAGTTAATCTACCTTCAATGAGCACTAGCAACTATGTCAGAGGAAAAAGCTCTTCTGCCAACATAGTGCTGTTCATACTGTTGCTTAGGTAGGCATAACTTATGTCGCTTGGTGGGGGAGGGATTTATTCATACCTCTGAATGAAATAAGATATACCAACATAAGTGGTAGTGTGAACATAGCCTAAGTTTAGTTTCAGTTAATTTACCTGCATTTTTTTTTACTAGTCTACCATTAGACTAAACCACGTCCCATTTGGTGTGGTATGAGAATATGGGGTAAGCTTGGCTGGTATAATGAAGGACTTTTAGGTGTTAACAAAACATATATTTCTTAGGGTACGTCTAGACCACAGTGCTTTTCTGGGATACTGGAGGAATCCTGGAAAGGCTTTGCCACGTCCAAGGAATGCATCTGCTTTTCCAAAAAAAAATTTCTGAAAAGCAGACGTGTTTTCTCGGCATCTCTGTAAACCTTGTTTTATGAGGAAGCAGAGGTGCTCTGAAAGAGGGTTTTTTTCTGACATTTGGCCCTGTGTAGACAGGCCAAATGTCAGAAAAGCCTCTTTTGGAAGAAAAGCAGAAAATGATATGCAAATTGTGGTTTGCAATTTGCGTACCTTTTTCCGACTTTTCTTTGTAGTGTAGACACAGCCTTAGAAGGAAGGTTCATTAATAGTTTCACCAGGACAATAACAGGAAGAGGTAGCATAATGCACACACCTCTTTTCTTCTACACTTTTCTTTGCCGGAATTGATTGCTATCCCATCTAATCCCTAATGGATCTTTTTATTGGAAAATGGATCTATTTATTGTACCTTGCACTTTTTCATCAGGTATGCTAGCCAGGTTTCCACCAAACTTTACACAAGTTCTACGTGCAGGAATCCACATTACTCTATCTTCATTTCTAGAGCCAAAAACTTTGTAACACTGGGGGGAGAAGTCAGATATTTACTTAATAAGCAAAGAAAACAGAAACCAACTGAACTGTGTATACTATAATACATATTGTCCAAGTTCCGTATTTCCCTTGTTCTTATAATCAATGCAATCTGTTTAGTACCATACCTTATTTTTAAATAAATGCCATGTTTCAGGACACCCTCCGAGAGGAGCAGGTACAACTGTTGAGTTTATAGTATTACCATGCCTTTCACAGATAAAGGCATTTGAATGGCCACAGTTGACATCATTCCACAAACCTGAAAGCAGTTTAAATATAGGAAATAAGCCATTGGATGAGCTTGACAGTTCTGGGGAAAATCTATCACCTCCCAATCTTTTTATTTCCTTTGGGAATGCCACGGACCATGTGGCAAGCTAACTGTCACAAGTCCCTGTCCTTGGAAAATTTATAAACGACTTCCCACCTGCTCAGCTTGCAAAAAGGCTTTGAGCCTGCCAGTCCTTAGGTGGTGCCCAATATAGTGTTGGGACTCCAGTGTAAGTGAGAACAGAGGTTATGTGGGGAAGATGTACAGCAAGCAATTATTGTACTGTCATCTTGTATTCTGAGACAGTTTCAATTCTGGGGGCTACCATTTCCCTATTTTCAAGAGCTCAAATCAAAAGAGAGGCTGCATATGACTTTGTCTGAGATAAAAACAGGATTTAACACAAACCTCAACATACATGTTATGCACTTAACTATGTTCTCCATTCTTTGGCTTGACTTACTCTGGTTATCAAAAAGGGGTGAAAACCTGACTTCTGTTAAGTCCTGGTCCCATCAGCTTCTGTGGGACCAGGATTTCACCCTTGTTGTCTGCAGAGCAATAACATTTTGAAAGTGGACTGGATTCCCCTGCTCGCCTAGTTCCATTCAGCACATTCTAAATTACGCTTTTGCCCAACATTGTATTTGCCTGGGTGGGATATAATCCCCAAGACTGAGGATATTTTCTTATGGGTGCATTATTTTTCTCCAATATGGGAGGCCAATTAAAAAACATATGGAGAAAAGATATAGCCAGAGAAACATGTATACACACACATGTCAAAAAGTTGTATATAGCTCACCAAAATTTTTATGTATGACCACACAATTTTCTTCAGTATTCGCATAGTTTGGCTCATTCTTTGCCCAAGCTACATAGTGCACTGGGCTTCCATCCATCCAACTGAAAAACCAACACAATTACTGGCAAAACCATTTTCACAAAAGATGCTATGTAAACCCATTTGTTTTATTACAGAAATCATTTGATAGGAATGCCACAATGTACAAGTACATTCACTGCTTTGCATGTGTGACTTTGGGCTCAATGTCCATTAGGATTAAACATAACTAAAGCCTTGCACTTTAAGCTCAAGAATGCTATATACATTTTATTTTGCATGGCAATTATCTCTATATTCATAGCATTTACATTCCAATTAAAAAAACTCCTTCATTAAGATGTAGTTCATTTAAACCATAATTAAACGCCCTGAATTTACCTTTCAACACATAACATAACTGCCCAATCATTTTTATAATGCCTTTTTAAGAGTCACATGATGGGATAAAATCCCATCTTGGCTGGAAAGGAGATAATAGCCAATGGGCAAGAACGATAAAACCATTGCAGAGAGACTAAATGATTTCTTTGCTTCAGTCTTCATGGCTGAGGATGTTAGGGAGATTCCCAAACCTGCACCCTCCTTTGTGGGTGATGAATCTGAAGAACTGTCCCAGTCTGAAGTGTCTTTAGAGGAGGTTTTGGAACAAATTGAAAAACTTAACAGTAACAAATCACAGAGACTGGATGGCATTCACCCAAGGTTTCTGAAAGAACTCAAATGTGAAATTACAGAACTATTAACTGTGGTTTGTAACCTATCCTTTAAATCAGCTTCTGTACCCAAGGACTGGAAGACAGCTAACATAACGACAATATTTAAAAAGGGCTCTAGAGGTGACCCTGGTAATTACAGACCAGTAAGTCTAACGTCAGTACTGGGCAAATTAGTTGAAACAATAGTAAAGAATAAAATTGTCAGACATGTTTGTTGGGCAAAAGTCAACATGGTTTCTGTAAAGGGAAATCATGTCTTACTAATCTATTAGAGTTCTTTGAAGGGATTAACAAACATGTGGACAAGGAGGATCCAGTAGATATAGTGTACTTAGATTTCCAGAAAGGCTTTGACAAGGTCCCTCACCAAAGGCTCTTGTGTAAATTAGGTTGTCATGGGATAAGAGGGAAGATCCTTTCATGGACTGAAAACTGGTTAAAAGACAGGAAACAAAGGGTAGGAATAAATAAATTTTCACAATGGAGAGGTGTAACTAGTGGTGTTCCCCAAGGGTCAGTCCTAGGACCAATCCTATTCAACTTATTCATAAACAATCTAGAGAAAGGAGTAAACAGTGAGGTGGCAAAGTTTGCGGATGATACTAAACTGTTCAAGATAGTCAAGACCAAAGCAGACTGTGAAGAACTTCAAAAAGATCTAACCAAACTGAGTGATTGGGCAACAAAATGGCAAATGAAATTTAATGTGGGTAAGTGTAAAGTAATGCACACTGGAAAAAATTACCCCAACTATACAATATGATGGGGGCTAATTTAGCTACAACTAGTCAGGAAAAAAGATCTTGGAGTTATCATGGATAGTTCTCTAAAAATGTCCACTCAGTGTGCAGTGGCAATCAAAAAAGCAAATAGGACGCTAGGAATTATTAAAAAAGGGATAGAAAATAAGATGAAGAATATCTTACTGCCCCTATATAAAACTATAGTACGCTCACATCTTGAATACTGCATACAGATGTGGCCTCCTCACCTCAAAAAAGATATTTTGGCATTAGAAAAGGTTCAGAAAAGAGCAACTAAAATGATTAGGGGTTTGGAATGGGTCCCATATGAGGAGAGGTTAAAGAGACTGGGACTTCTGAGTTTAGAAAAGAGGAGATGTGGGGGGATATGATAGAGGTATATAAAATCATGAGTGGTATGATTTTAAGAACTAGAAGACACCAAATGAAATTAATGGGTAACAGGTTTAAAACTAATAAAAGGAAGTTCTTCTTTATACAGTGCACAAAGTCAACCTGTGGAACTCCTTGCCAGCGGAGGCCGTGAAGGCTAGGACTATAACAGAGTTTTTAAAAGAGCTAGATAAATTCATGGAGGTTAGGTCCATAAAAGGCTATTAGCCAGGGGGTAAGGAATGGTGCCCCTGGCCTCTGTTTGTCAAAGGCTTGAGAAGGATGGCAGGAGACAAATTGCTTGATCATTGTCTTCAGTCCACCCCCTCTGGGGCACCTGGCAATGGCCACTGTCAGCAAACAGGCTACTGGGCTAGATGGACCTTTGGTTTCACCCAGTATGGCCATTCTTATGTTCTTATGTTCTAATTAGTTAGCTCTGTTGCACCTAAGCTGTGATTAATTAATGGCTTCTCAGACAGAGAGTTAATGAACATGGGGCATCATCAATGGGAGAAAGTTCAGTCTGAAAGGAGGAAACACATGAAGCTGAAGAAGCCTGAGCCAAAGTCTGCAGGAAAACAGGTACCTCAGAAAGGCAGTGTCCCATACTGGAGCTGGGTGAGAAGACACCTGAGTAGCTGAGAAAGGAGATTGAAAACAGGCTTTTAGATCTCTGAAAGTGTTCTAACTTAGATGCGTCTCATTCAGGGAGCTGAATTGCACACAGAGGCAACCAGGTTTGCTGGAGACTAAAACCAGTGCAACAGGTGACCAGGATACAAGAGGATATATTGACAGTGAGGGTGCACCATACTGAGCCCTTTTATGAATCAATGCACTAAATATAAAATGTTAAATACTCCATGGAATAAAATTAGATATTGCTTGCTTACTTACATAAACTGTTGATCAACACTCAGAATTAAACCAATGAAATATGACTCCTTTTTGCCGTTTCTTAAAATCTGAACACAAAGATTTGATTTTAAATTAATATTGCCATGTATATCACGAAGCTCTTTGATCTAAAAGGTAGATTCTTTTAAAATGATTTGCATTGAAATAATCTAGTGGACAGTGTGTACAGCTGACAAGACTGTGACGCTGTGGAAATATGGATCACATCTGCAAGCATATAAACTTTTGCCTCATTCTCCCAAATGCATTCCAGCTAGTTCTGGCTGTCATACTGCTGTAATCAAAACACTAGTAATTTTATGCTGACCAGCCTGGCAAACATATTCCCAATTTTAAGAGAAGGTGGGCACTGTATCTAGCACTGGGTAGTATTTCCCAGGAAGGAGCTTGTTTTCTTGGAGAGGCTGCATGCAAGGCTAAGCATTCCTTCCTTAATTTTAGGAAGAATCTAATTTATTTAAGTTGTTCAGGGTAAAAAAGAACTTAAATGTTTTATTTTAGATCAATCCATTAATTAATGGGGCCTCAAAATCGCCCTTCTCTGCTTTCTCCACACCAAAAGCACCAGCCCAATGCAGTGATTTTTATTGGGATAGTGACTTTATGATTTTAGTAGCTCTGTTAGTTCCCACACGTGCAGTGGTTTAAAAGTTTCAAGGGCCTGATTGTGCAACATCTGACTCAAGGACAACACGCACTGGATTCCCAGGAGTATAATGATTGAGACTAGGTATATTTGACTTTTGAGCCTAATAAATGGAGTAGCACCATGATCTGTTAGCTACTATTTTAAACATTTAATTTTCTGTTAAGAAGCTGCTTTATATATGTCTGTTTTCAATTATTTTTCAAATCTATTACAGATCATGCAGTGAAGAAATGAAGTAAAATGCACATTCTTCTGTATTTCATAAGCATTATGTAGCAGTGTATATGCTAAATTAAGTAATAAAATGTTTGCTTACATATTTCCATAGAAACTTTCTTTCACTATTGCTCTTAATTACAACAAGGTCTCCAAAATTCTTCTTGCAGAACTCTCTAGCTTTTTCTAAAGGGAAACTTTCGGCACTGAAAAAATACTGCTTGTCCCCATATACAATCCATCCATCTTCAGTCACTTCATACACTGCAAGATAAATAAGGAAAGCACATGTTCTGTACCTGGTGCTCATTAAGTTATGCAACACTTCTTATAGATCACTATTCTCCAGGTAAGAGAAAATAGACAAGAGCTTACTGGCAGAAGAGCTTGTTTGTTCTGGTTTCAATGGTGTACCTGTAAAGGAAAGGAAAAATAAATTTCCTATATTTTTATGTGCGTTCATGATATTAAAGGATTTTTTCATTCAGCAAAATATATCTCAAGGCTTCAAGTTTAAAGAAACCATGAATTAGTCCAGCTAGCTGGTCATTGTTTTTTTTTAATATTCTGATTTAAAATGGAACTTAACCTACCTTTCTCTATTTGACAAATCCAATCATTAAAATGTTCACAGTGGGTGTTAATCCAATTCATGGAAAACTCTTCATTGACTGTTCCACAGTGTTCATTTGCATGCTCATCACTAGGTTCACCATTATACCAATTTGTGTATCTCATCTATAACAGAAACATACTTCCGGTTTAATTTTCTTCCTAGAGAGGGACAAAAATTATGCTATGCACTAGCAAGCAAAAAGAGAACACACAGGTTTAATTTCAAGCAAGCTCTTGTTCTTTGTGCCAACACCAGATGGAGATGTTATGAGAGCAACATATTTAGCCTTTGTAAGAAGAGATATCAAATAGAGTTAAAATTAAGTGAATTATATTATATAGCTTCATGCAGTAACGAAATACATATGGGAGAGACTGTATTATATCTTTGTCACAATAAGATAATTAAGTCCAAGCTAGTAGTCAGAGTCTTTCAATAGTACCTACAAACATGTATTTTGATGGCAAAACCTCAAAGATTGATGGGCCCTGTGGGAATCCAGAACAGTCTGAGGGGTTTGTTTGCCAGTCATTTCACTAGTGAGCTGATGGCCTACTAGAAGATTCTAGTCATCTTCAATACAGCTCCATTACTGAACTGTCCCCAGTCACTCCAAGGATGTTGAAATGAGAAAGACAGCTATACAGTTAGAAACTAAATCACTCACTGGAGAGTCATTGCTCCAACGAAAGCCCTCATCAGGATCCAGGCATATTAAACCAATCCAGAAAGGCCTAAAAGACAGTCCTTTGTCCCTAAAATGTGTGATGGAAATAGAACAGCACGTAAATGTAACAGGGCATCATTATACACAGTCAATTCTAGTACTTACCACAGAGAAGTAAATTTGAAAGCTCTCTATACAAATCTCTCTTGTGTCTGCTGGAGGCTTAAAGGACTATTCAGAACTTTAAACCTAATAATTTTAATTAATTGTGAAAGGATCAGCAGATAAATATTCTGCAGAAGTTCATGGCAGAACTCTCTGTATAGCAGAGGTCTTCACTGAATTGTTGGCAACTAACTTCAGTGGAGATTTTCAAAACCAGAAAGTTGCAGTTATGCGTCTAACTTTCATAATGATCAGAGCAATGCAAAGTGTGACAAATGTATTGTGTGACAAATGATAATTTAAAAGTTGCTAAATTGTTTTTGTTTTTTTTAGTGTTTCATTGTTGCCTTCTTTTAGGAAAAGTGTCCACGTAGATGATAAAATGATTAATGGTTTAGGATACCTGAGTATCAGGAAAGATTAAAATATGGGTATGTTTAGCCTTGAGAAATGAAGACTGAGGGAGAAGCTGGTAACAGTCTGCAAATATCTTAAGTGCTGTTATAAGGAGCTTGGGAATCAAATTATTCTTCATATCCACTAAAGTTAGGACAAAAAATAATTGGCTTAATCTGAAGCAAAGGACATTTGGGTTAGATATTAGGAAAAACATTCTAAATATGTTTGTTAAGTACTGGTATAGATGGGCAAAACAGTTGTGGAATCACAGTTACTGGAGGTTTTTAAGAACAGGCTAAATGAAAGGATAGTACACCTATCCCTGGGGGTCCACAGAGGTCTTCCAGGGAATACATCAATTCCTCTAGATATTTGCCTAGCTTAACAGAAATCGACATAAAAAGCCATAGTAATATCAGTGCAAACGAAAATTTTCATTTAGACACTCACTTGTTTATACAGGTCTGTATGCTATACACTGAAATGTAAGTATAATATTTATATTCCAATATTTATATTGATTTATTTTATAATTAAATAATACAAATGAGAAAGTAAGCAATTTTTCAGTAATAGTGTGCTGACACACATTTGTATTTTTAGGTCTGATTTTGTAAGCAAGTTGTTTTAAAGTGAGGTGAAACTTGTGGTATACAAGACAAATCAGATGCCTGAAAAGGGTATACCAGTCTGGACCCCTGGTCTAGGCCAGGTAGATACTTTAGTCTGGTCTCAGTATGGGAAAATGGATGATCTCTTGTGATCCCTTTCTGTCCACCATTTTGATGAAATGTAAGTGGTAATTAGTTCTAAATGGAAACGTCCATTCTTTTTTCCCCATTGTTCTTAAGTTTTTTGTACAATATGAACCAATTTTAGAAACTCTCAAACCACACTTAGAAATTAGTACATGAAAATTCTATTTAACTTGTGAAGTTTTTGTATTGACTCAACACTTTTTCTAATGCATCTGATTATACATATTGATAGATTTTCAACTGAATATCTCAGGAAGGATCCAAGAGAATTTTTAGATTTTTGTACAACATGTTATACTTCAATACTGTTACACTGAAAGATGAATTTCAATGCCTATACTTACATTATTGAATGCTGTATCACTTGTTGTTCTTCTTCACTAGTGATGGCAGCCAGATCGCCTCCTATTGCTCTGCAAAAATCTCGAGCTTCAAGCCATGATTTCTTTTTGTTTCCTTCTCTCACAAAAAGCTAATGATATATTTTACAATTAAACACTGTGCCTTATGCTCTTTGCATTATAACCCCCCCCATCTTAGCTATTTTCCGCTATGACAATTTAAGACAATATGAGAAATCAAATAGCTAATCTTATATAAAAGTAAACATATTTAACATGGAATACAGAAAGACCTCTTCAGATTATAATCTGCAATTTCATTGATAATTGACAGTTGACTCAAGACCCACAAATTGTCTATACACTAGCTTGTTATATTTGCACAATAGTCTGGGCATCTCTGAAGTTTAAACTTTCTTTGTATCTGTCTGCATGTATTATTGTATGCAATGCACTGTTCCTTTGGACATTTAATACTTACTTTGAAACATGAACTGATGTTATTGTTTGAATGCCAACCAGTGGGGCATTTAGAATCAGACATTTTTTCTGGAATAGGATGATGTAGGGTCGTTCCATCAACTGGCTGTTTGCAGAGAAATTTTGCTTTTTCTTCACACTCCTGAACATGCCATAATCCAGCTTCACTTCCGGTTGTCATTGCTACACATCCTGGCTTTCTTCCTTATACATTTATGATATATAAATGAAATTAAAATGTACAGTTTTTTTCCTTTTTGTTTCCACTGTAACTTTTGTATCTCATTTTATGTTTTAGGAGAGTGCAATCTGTACTAGAGTTGGGTCGTGGTTATCTGGATGCTCAAATAAGGAGTTTTTCAAAGTGAAAACATCTAGGAGTCCTGGGCCACATAGTCAAAGGCTGAAGGTCCAGTTGGAGAAGGCAAGTCAAAGCCCTCCCCCCTTCCACCTGAAGCCACATCCCTTCCCCCAAGACCACACTCCTTCAACAACAACACCAAACCCAGCTGAAGGCCAGGGCTTCTGTGCTGTGGGCCCAGCCCTCCCCGGCCACCGGGGAACCAGGCTGCTGCTCTGCGGGCCCAGCCCTTTCCGGCCTCTGGGAAGCTGGACTGCTGCAGTTTTAGGAAGGCAATGCCTTACCGTGCCTACATTACCTGCCACCCATGCTGGGACACCTTCCAGACTAACAGATTTATTTGAGAATAAGCTTTTATGAATAAAAAACACTTCATCTGATGCAAGGATCTGACAAAGTGGTTTTTACCCACAGAAGCTTATAATAAATCTGTTAATCTTTAAGTTGCCACAGGACTCCTAAGTGTTTTTGCAGATTCAGACTAGCATGGCTATCCCTCTAAGACTTTACAAAGTGAGTAAACTGAAAGGGTGAGATCAGAGCTGTCCAGTATCTTAACTCCTTCTCCAAAAATTTTAAATCTCAAATGCACGAGCAACCTTTGGTATCTAAAGGACACTCTGCCTTCGTCTTTTCTGTGATAATGCAAGTAGCTGGAAGTCTGTCATCTTGAAATGATCAAGTTCCTACAAATACCATCTGAAATGCTCACACACCCATATACTTATGAGACATTCACATTCTTTATTTGGCAGTTTATGGTCTCAGAATCTGAAAGCCATCTGGAACAATATTCCATAGAGCACCTCCATAAAGTGGCCAGTTTTGTCAAACTTTGCTATGGTTCTGTTTATCATATTTGATGTATTATTTTAAAAACTCTTAATGCAAGGTATCTAACCAAGTAATAAAGTAAGAGATAAGCTGAACAAAATGGATGAACAGATAGGAACAAGGAAAGCAGATACAGAAACCACCTGAGTGCAGCAAACAAACAAAATCCTTGCCTGCAAACTAGCCAACATTCTTTCAGGCAGTTTTCTGCAGTGCTTTTTTTCCTATTCAATCCATCCTCCTTTCATTTTCTATACAATGTGGCTTTTTATACTTATAAAGTGTGTGAACATAAGAACATAAGAACATAAGAATGGCCGTACTGGGTCAGACCAAAGGTTCATCTAGCCCAGTATCCTGTCTGCTGACAGTGGCCAGCACCAGGTGCCCCAGAGAGGGTGGACCGAAGACAATGATCAAGCGATTTGTCTCCTGCCATCCCTCTCCAGCCTCTGACAAACAGAGGCCAAGGACACCATTTTATCCCCTGGCTAATAGCCTTTTATGAACCTAACCTCCATGAAATTATCTAGCTTCTCTTTAAACTCTATTATAGTCCTAGCCTTCACAGCCTCCTCTGGCAAGGAGTTCCACAGGCTGACTACACACTGTGTGAAGAACTTTCTTTTATTAGTTTTAAACCTGCTACCTATTAATTTCATTTGGTGTCCTCTAGTTCTTCTACTTAGGGAACTAATAAATAACTTTTCTTTATCAGCCTTCTCCATACCACTCATGATTTTATATACCTCTATCATATCCCCCCTCAGTCTCCTCTTTTCTAAACTGAAAAGTCCCAGTCTCTTTAGCCTCTCCTCATATGGGACCCGTTCCAAACCCCTAATCATTTTAGATGCCCTTTTCTGAACCCTTTCCAAGGCCAAAATATCTTTTTTGAGGTGAGGAGACCACATCTGTACACAGTATTCAAGATGTGGGCGTACCATAGTTTTATACAGGGGCAGTAAGATAGATAGTGAAAGACGAGCTACAAATACCTTTGACCGTTTTTACAATATTCAGTCTTGATGAGTCCCTCACTGAAGATGGATTTGAGAATTGCTAACCACTCTATTTATCACCTCTGCTAAAGATTGAAATTTCACTGGCAGCCTTGTAAACATGGATTCACCCGGCCCATGTAGATCCTGCTGGCATGCACTAAAAGTTCGCTAGCACACATTAACATGATAACTTTGAAACAGGACTGCACCGATGCATGCTAAGAAACATTCAGCACATGCCAATAAGGTCTACATGAGCCACTTAGGGTGCATCTAGACTAAAGGTTTTTTTTCAGAAAAATGGATGTTTTTCAAAAAAAACTTCACCTGCATCCATGCTGCAATTGCAGTCTTTTGAAAGAAAATCTAAAGAATGCAGGGGTTTTTCCAACATTGGTAAACCTCATTCTATGAGGAAGAACAACTGTTCTGAAAGAGCTCTTTCAGAAAAAGGTGTGTGTGGGTGCAGAAGAGGGAATTTTTTCGAAAGAAGAGGAAAGAGGAAAAAGCACAGGTGCCCTGGTGGCCATTTCGCCCATAGTAATCACAGCTTACATGCGAGAGAGCTTCCAATGAGTGTGGATGCTCTCTTTTGAAAAAACAGATCACTTTTTTGATGTGCTTTTGAAGTATGGATGCTCTCTTTCTAAAGAAGATTTTTCAGAAGATCTCTTCCGAAAAAGCTTCTTTCAAAAGAAGCTTGCAGTCTAGACGTACCCTTAGAGTGCCTCATATTGCTGTGTGTAACAGGGGGTACTGGTCCTTAAGAGTATAGGGGATCTAGAAGACCCTGTTCCAGGGACTTGGAATGAACATAGTCCTAGGAAATGGTCTGGTAGTGGAAGGGAGGAAGCAGCCCAGGCAATAAGAAGCTCTATGTAGGGAGAACCATAGGATGCTGTTCCTTTAAGGGTGCAGTAATAAGGATCCCAGGAATGTAGGATGGAACAGGCTCTCTTCTCTTCCAGACAGTTTGGAAGAGCTTTCTGGAGAAGAGCAGTAGATTGACTGTCTGGCAAGAACAGCCAGATCCACAAGGCTGAACTCCAGGGAGAGACAGCTATGAGAAGTGACTCAGTGAAGAGCAAGTTTTGGCAGAATAAGATCTCTGTGTGGATGGTGGAAGATCCAGAGATAAGTGTGACCTTTCAGTCTGCAATAATAAGACCTAATGGCCAGAACTGTTTGTGGGCATTAAGCCAGCCCTTGGAGATAGGAGGTAAGACTTATAAGAAAGACTATGGGGAGTCTGTAAGTACCCTGTAGGGCGAGAACAAGAGGAGGCCATTGCAATGGGCACACTGGCCAAGACAGACTGCTCAGGAAGTTGCAGTGTGCATTAGGATTCACAAACCTGTGGGGTGTATCAAACCTGTACCATATAGACAACCCCACACAAAATGCCTATGACAAAGCATACCTGGCATTGCTGGACTCCAGTGAGTGTAGAGAACTGCTTCACCATTGCTCCACCTGAAAGTCCCTTGTTTCTCTACATCTGAAAGACCGATCCAGAAATATTTTTCAGGCCTCAGCCCAATCAGACTAGTCAGATAGGCTTGCTCATACCTGTCAAGAGAGGAAGTGGCCAACTGAGATCAAACCTGATTTTCTCATAATTAGTTATGTCCTCAAATTACTAGAATTTCAAAAGCTGATCAAGTGTCGCATAGTTATATTTCCTCTCTGCTGTGAGGCACCATACTCTCTTGTTATCTGCATTAACTGTGTTGCAGTCTGCAATGCCCTGCAGCTATTGTATATCCTTCTTTTCTTTTCTCCGTTTTCCCAATCCGCAGGCCCAGGTTTTCACCCAGACCCTTTCAAACTATGCCCTCTGAGCCCTCTCTTTCATACAGGATCTCCTGTCTCCCTGCAACAGGTCCTTCATTTGATTAAAGGGCTCATTCTTTTTTGTGTTTCTCTCTTTCTGCTTATTTCCACCCACCTTGTACTTCATTATCATACCATCACTTCCTGCTGACACCACTCTAAAAGCGGAAACTCTCCTAGGCTTCGATTTGCTTTAGAGACTTGAGTTTGGATTTTTGTTTTGGATCTGAGAAATCCTGCTATTGTTGCCTTTTTTCCTAGCACCCCAAACTATTGTACTACACTTACAAAATTTAGTTTCAACATTTGTTTTTACATGGAAATGCTTCTCTGAGCTACATAGCTTGTAGTAGGAGTAATTATGCTATACCATTGTGCTAGTATAACCACCACCAGGCAGATTTGAACCTGGGACCACTGAAGCAGAGTTTAAGAGCCTCTACCCTCTGAGCTAAAAGCCAACAGGCTCCCAGCCCTTCCTGTAAGAGGTCTCTGGGTCTTAACTGTTGTCTCAGTACCACTTGCATTGCTCAGTAACCACTCTAGGTGTGTAGGTTACACTAGCACTTATAAAGTAGATACAGCCATGGCATGGGATGATCGCTGGTAAAACAGAAATGTGATATTTCAAAAACAAACTTTTTTCTGTCAAATGTAATTTTGTAAAGCTACATATGCAAATAGTTTTACTTCCTACCTGCCTAGAGAACTGTCAAAAGAAAACATATCAAAATATAATATTTAGTTTGAAAAAAAGTATTTTCTGAGTAATTTTTCACAAAATAGAATATTTTTTGTTTTAATTCAAACTATTTTAAAATGTCTATTTATCTATTTTAACACTATAAGCTTTTAGAAAAGTTCTTAAATATTTTGAAAAGTTTTAAGATTAAATTTAAAAATGTTTTTCATACCTGTCTTCAACAATTGTTAGATAGCCTTTGCTCCTTTCACAGGTTTTCTTTGCCTCTGAAAATGTTACAAATGCATGTCCAATCAAGTAACAGTAAAAACCATGCCTTTTCCAGCCCTGTCAACATCAATCAGGAATGACCATGAATCAGTAACAGACTGCAATATTGTATAAAACTCTACCCTTATAAAATGATATATTAATTTGAAACCCAATAATAAAGTTTCAAAAGTAACTCACACTAAATCTATAATCCAAGTGATGATTTGAAATAAAAAAATAAAGTGAAAACTGTATACTTTGCATTCTGTATTGTGATTGAAATCAATATATTTGAAAATGTAGAAAAACATCCAAAATATGTAATAAATTTCTATTGTTTAACAGTGTGATTAAAACTGCCATTGAGATTATTTTTAATCATGATTAATTTCTGAGTTAATTGTGTGAATTAACTGTAATTAATCTACAGCCCTAGTTGAAATGTATGTGTACAAACATGAATCATATATGCCCCAAACTACAATACCAGTTTCTGTCATTCAGACATGGTACTGAGAGAAAATATAGCACAATATATAAATACATCCGGGGGGTGGGGGGAGAAGAATTCAAATCATATTTAGTTTAAATGAAGGACCACATTTTTTTCATTTTGAAAATCATCAGCAAACATAAATTAGCAACTTGGAAGTAAAAAATACCAAATTACTTCAAGGATGACTTTGTCTGATCTAAACAGAATTTATTTTGTCCTTACTTTCTGGCAGCCAGGATCAATGTGCTCCACTGTTCTAGGAGTGTCTTGCAATAGATTTTTTTTGCAAATGTATCCACATTTCTTATCACAAACATTGTCTGCCCAGTATCCATCCTGAAGGCAGTTTGGAGAAAAGATTACCAGTTAAAAGGAACTAAAATTCTTTACAGAACTGCTTATTTTCTTTATAAAAAAGAATTCCTTTAAAAGTAAAAAGAAAAGTGCTTATTATTTCCCCATGATTCTGGAGCATGAATTACAAAGAAGCTACAGCAGTAGTTGAGTTGACCTGAAGAGTTGGGTGCAGAGTTACAAGGATTGCTGGATATGCTAGAGATATAAATCATCATATCTGAACACTGGTCTAAAATTTAAACCATAAACTTTATTGAGCAACTAGAGCTATTATCATATGGTATTATCCTAAAACAAGTTATCCAGTTTTTCAATATCTAATTGAAAACTTTAAAAACCAGAAAATATAGGATGTTATTTCATCAATATAATAGCACTATTTCACCTGTCCTTTCATAACAACACAATCTTCTTGTCTGTTGTTTGCATAAGTTGGTTCTTCCCGGAGCCACTTGGTGTATGTCACAGGCATTTTATCACTCCATTCAAAATACATTTGAATCCTGAGGTCATTTAAACCAATCCACAGCTCATCAGTTGGCTCTGAGAACATAAATTCAGCTACATTTTTATCTACGTTGTAATAATTTGCAGAAGCAGGATGTTATGAAGATGAGCTGAAATTGTTAAATTGCATTATGAAGCCATTACAGATAAATTGGCAATGATGTTTATTTTGATGTCTATTTCATCGTCCTTCCTTAATTCAAGAAGAGATAGGAAATGCCACTAGGTAAGCAAATTAGTCTACATAGCAGTGGGTGTTTGCTGCTCCTTTTGTAACCACACAGTTACCCAGTGTTACAGTAACTGGTGCTGTGTTTCCTTCAAAAGTTATGTTATAAGTTAACAGTGACGGTAAGTTAGTATAGATCATCCAGGATAGTTTATGCATATGTATGTGTGTGCTTACCTGTAAATATCCATATAAATTAAATATAAGCCATTAAAAAGCTATTTCTAATTTTTAAATTATCCATGTGTACAAATTACTGCCCTGTAGCAATACTCACTGTACCCAAGTTGAGATGCTATAAAGCTGTGCTCTTCAATGTTGTGGATACTGGCCAGATCTCCACCCTCTTTTCTACAGGAAGTCAAAGCTTCTTTCCACACTTTGGGATCCCTATGGATCACATAACAGTAATCTGTGTATGGCAACCAACCTTCTGGGCATTTACTAGAAGCAGAGAGCTCTAAAATAAATAAAAATATTTCAGAACAATTCAAGTTAGAGCACAGAGTAAGTTTGATTAACATTTGAAATTAATTATATAATTAATTGAAAAGAAAAGCAGTGTTAAGATACTGGAACTATTTGTATCATTCTGCAAATAAATATATTAGGCTATTAGATCAAATAAATATAAATATAAATATATTAGGCTATTTGCTATGATACTCAGACTTTGGTGTAGAAAATGTAAACCCATTCAAACAAGAGAAAAAAATGGGATCAGTGCAAAATAGACTTCACAGTTTGAACATATCAACATTGTAAAGTTCCACATTTGGACAAAATTAACATTTATAATTCCAGATGTAATATTTTCACATAATGCATTCTTGTGCTTTGTATATTATTGAAACAGTAATAATTGCCTCTCTGCTTATGTTTACTTTCCACATCATCTCATTAAATAGTTTGACAGAGAAAAGAAGTCTGTCTTTCTAATCTAATCTGGATCTAATACTGAAGGACCCATTCCATCTGACTTTATCAGGAGGTGCTATGAACACATACTGAAGTCTTTACAGGACTTCCAGTGATCACCCTGCTGCTTAAACATCTTGAATTCCTATTGGCTTTATGTGGGGAAGTACAATCCATTGTACTTTTTAGTGAAGTTAAATTACATCTGAATGTCCATGGTTTTTATGGTCACCTATGGTTTTATAAATTAAAAAAAATAAACAAATTTAGGCATGCTTTGAGTTCCAGAATAGTAGTCAAAGTTTAGTCATCCTACTTTAGATAAATGAAATAACAGTATTCTTCTTAGAGCATCTAAAACAGAGAAATGAGGAGAATGGTTAGTTCTGTGCCACCAGAAAAATGGAACAGTGAGTATGTGTGTGTTTTAAAAAGGATTACTCTTGGAAGAAACAAGTTTGCAATTTCAAATAAATAAAAATGCTTTTCTGTTGTACATCTTTGCAGACTAAATCAATATGATTTAAAGAAAAAGCTTTAATGCTAATTTTTATTGACTGACCAACCTGAGGGAAGAATGGAAGAATTTGAAGTACAGTTTTCCCTTTTACAAATATAGCCAACTTTCTGATCACATTCACGATTTTCCCATTTAGCATCTCTTCTAGGATTTAGTACTGCACAGATTTTCCCAGGCTCCAGAGAAGGGCTTCCTTCAATAAATGAATTCAAAACCAGTAAATTTCCCTATTGGCAGTGCAAATGCTCATGTCATTAGGTAACGGAACAATCTAATATATAAAGGAGAATGTTTGTAAGTTTGTGCGCTAAAAATTGGACACTATAAGAGCTACCGCAACCAAACTTTGCATGGGATAACCTTTCATCCAGGAGAAGGTTTTAAGGTACTTTTGGACTCGGTTGGGCCCAAGCTCAAGCTATAAAAATAAAAAAGTAACCCGCCATGCTGTGCTGCAGGGGCCACCCCACCCACCCTAGGTCCCGTGCCTGCCGCCTGCGGCCCCCAGCACCATCCAGGACTTGCCCCCCTCCCACCCACGAGGTTACATAAGTGATCCTCTCCCCCTCCCGTGCCCTCCCCCCCATGCCAGCATGCAGTGCCCTGACCCCCATGCACACAATGGCTCGGGCACCTGCTTTGTCCCCCGCGGCACCTGAGGCCCCAGGCGCAAGCTGGGGCGCCCCTCCTGCATGTAACCTCCCCTCCACCCGGGGTTGCTCACCCCCCTCCAGGAATGATGCGGACCTATATTTTAATCCCTATAGAAATCAGTGCAACATTTCTACCATTCAAAAAAAGATAATGGACTACTGTTTTTCTACATTTTGTTCGTCCGGTTTCCCGAGCAATGCCGGATAACTCCAGCTAGTATATGTATATTGATCACATATATTGATTATGGACTCTGCATTTCATTGGTTTTTTTATACTGTAGCAAAAGAAAGTGTGTTAAAAAATAAAGCCCTCTGCCACTGAGAGCTGACACTTGGAGACACAGTCAAACTGAGATTGTGAGTTTTAAGGGGACACAAAGGGAATGACAGATGTATGTCTTAATTAACATAAAATAAATGCCTTATATAATCCAGCTGTTACCTGGACAGAAGCCAGGTAGGATTTTATTACATTTTACTTGAGATACTGGATTTTTCCTTTCTTTTCTAATGAACTTGGTTTCTTTAAGATGATGATTTCTGTTTTATTATTTTCAGACTACGTATTTAAAAACCCCCTCTACTGTTGGATCTTTAAAGTGGAACTCAGCTCTAGCAATGTTCTAATCATATGGCTCTCGGTGCATTGTGGGATAGTACAAGATTGTAACTGAGATCCCATTCAACATTCTCGCAGCAAATTTTCATCCTAAAAAACATTCTAAAAATTACCCCTACCTGGAGCCCAGTTTAGATATCTAAAAGGGCTGCCACCACTCCATTGCCATCCACTGTTAAAATTCAGACTGTTAAGTCCAATCCAGAGAGCAGACCTCATCTTGCCAATCAAATCTAAGAAACCAAAGAAATGAAAATAATTATCATACATTTACTGTAAAATATTTTACAGCCACAATATTTTCAAGAGGCTATTAGCTTTCTGCTTAATGGTTTCCAAAAGCCAACATGTTTTTTGTGTTTACTCATAGCAAATACATTAAATTGTTATTAAAATATACCATTTAAAATATGTGTTAATTTAGTAACAATTTAGTTATTGGTCATTGATGATCAGAGGATGACAAAAATACAAAATACATTATTTTATTTGAAGTGGCTTTCATTAACCACAGTATTTAATGTTTGCAATCAGCTTTGGAAATGAAAGGTATTAAGTACTGAAAATAATATTTTTATCACTAAATTCACATTAAGTTTTGATACAAAATGATTCAAAGATTTCATTTGGACAGAACCTCTACATATGTGCACAATATTTATGTGAGTTACTAACAGGGTTAATCCAGACACGTGCTTTATAAAAAAGGAATTCCCACAATGCTGTCTGTGTTGGAATTTCTATAAGTGGAACAGTTGATTTTCCTATACTACAATTCAGTATCCATTGTAATGTGAAACAAATAGGTCTTCCTTCTGTCTTATCATGCTAAAGACATTTTCCTAAAATACTTTCCTTTGAGGTTGATCCAACTCCCACCTAAGTCAATTTTCTATTTACTTTAAAGGGAACAGAATCAAATATTTCATAAGTTATTTGCATGGAAGTTCCACATTTCATTTCAAAAACAAGTTTCTGTGTTTAGGTTTTTTCCTATGGGTTAGCACAATGCCAATAGTCAATGATCTCAATAATTACTATGTATGATTAAACCACTCAAAAGTTAGTGATCCAACATTAAAAAAATAAACTCATGTTTTCACTCAGGATTGCTTTCATAAATCACCTCTTAGATACATTTGCTCATGTATCTCTGTAATACTTAATAATTCTGCGTTCTGTTGCTGGCAGCTCTTCCGTGCTTGGTGCCATGTTAGAGCTGATTGGAAGTTTATCTGGTAGTGAATGCCTGTCAAGGGGTCTGTAGTCCAGAATCTGCGAGTTTCATTAGCTGCATGAGAGAAATGAGATGCAATGTTGCTGTTCATTATGCTCAATGCATATAAAAGAAATAATACAATTTAACTGAGTGTATTTGTAAAACCATACTGTTCCAACAAAGAAAACAGATTCCTTTGTTTAAAAACGGGATTCTATTCAGTTTCATAGCTCAAACATCAAACTAGAAAGAAAGAAAGGAAGGCAATGGTGGAAAATCCTGTTTTTCCCTCCATGATACTAGAAGGCCCCAATCATAATAGATTTAGCATGTTTCCATAGTAAGCAGTAGAGGGGTAGGTGAGAATTTGTAGTTCATGTCCAAAGGATCATTAAAAAAGGGATAGAGAATAAAACAGAAAATATCTTATTGCCTCTATATAAAACAACGGTACGCCCACATCTTGAATACTGGTACAGATGTGGTTGCCTCATCTCAAAAAAGACATATTGGCATTAGAAAAGGTTCAGAAAAGAGCATTATCAGAAAAGAGAAAATTATTAAGGGTTTGGAATGGGTCCCATACGAAGAGAGATTAAAAAGACTTGGACTTTTCATCTTAGAAAAGAAGAGAGTAAGGGGGGATATGATAGAGGTCTATAAAATCATGAGTGGTATGGAAAAAGTGAATAAGGAAAAGTTATTTACTTATTCCCAAAATATGAGAACTAGGGGTCACGAAATGAAATTAATAGGCAGCAGGTTTAAAACAAACTAAAGGAAATTTTTCTTCACTCAGCACACAGTCAACCTGTGGAACTCCTTGCCACAGGATGTGGTGAAGGCTAGGACTTTAACAGTGTTCAAAAAAGAGCTAGATAGATTCACGGAGGTTAGGTCCATCAATGGCTATTAGCCAGGATGGGTAGGAATGGTGTTCCTAGCCTCTGTTTCTCTGGAGGTGGGTGACAGGGGAGAGATTACATGAGGATCACGTGTTGTGTTCCCTCCCTCTGGGGCATCTGGTATTGGCCACCGTTGGCAGACAGGATACTGGGCTGAATGGACTGTTGGTCTGACCCAGAATGACCGTTCTTATATTCTTATCTACACCCTTATAAAGCATAACTCTGGGGTATCTCTGTGCACCTTCCCATGACACTGTATTTGGAGATGGCATCAGACAGGTCGAGAAAAGATTAGATTTGACTCAGCATGCCCTCAGGAATGAGCTATATACTTCTAGTTTTATCTCCAGATTCAGCCCTATGGCTGGCTGACATACAATTACAAACGTCTTCATTGGCTAGTTAAGGCAGATTCACAGATGCTTTACATCACAGGAGAGGCACAAAACAGTCAGAGCACACTGGTGAATCTGGCTTTTGACTTCCTTTCTGAAAAAGCAAGGAAATTAACAGCAAATGGCAACACTGATGCAATATTAAGGTTGAGATTGCATTTATATTATCTTCTGGAAATTGAGAGTTCAACTTCTTAGTGTGACCTTCACTCTGACCTCAAGTGTATCCATTTTACTAGGGTCCCAGAGTCATCGATTTTAAGTCCAGAAGGGACCATTAAATCATCTAGTCTGACCTCCTGTAAATCACAGCATGCAGCACCCACACACTAAGCTGATATTAAATCAACTGATATTAAATCAAAGTATTGCAATTCATAGGAGACTAGTCTATTATGCACTACAGGCTGAGAATAAAGAGGACTGAGTGCTAGAGACCTGTGTAATGGCAAGGAAATGATTAAGTGAGATATACTCAGATAATTTGGTGTATGACCTGTATCCACTGGTCATAATCTGACCTGTGGGAAAATTCCTTCCTGGCCCCACTTATGGCTACTAACTGCATATGCCACACTCTAGGAAGATTTTAATGGCCTGGTTCTACACCCTTACTCACACTGGGCCAGATTCTGTGGTTCCATTCTATTCTCTTTGCACAACACAGAAGACTATAGATACCTAGCATAGCCAAATCCTACATCACACTACCTGTAACTCCAACATAAGAGACTGTAAGAGGTACAGAGGCAAGTAGCTCTTTAGGCAGCTGATAATGGCTCCCTGGTTCACTAGTGGCTTTACACCAATTGTAGTAGGATTAGAATTGCCTAGAGATGCCGCTCAAAACTCTGTGTTTGATAACACTCCCCAAGGCACTGGTTGCCATATGGGAGTAGCCAGAGCTTCTTTTCTATAAATATAGATGTACACTGGTAACATTTTTTGGCTGCCTTGTACTGTATTAAAGTTTGGATTATTGCCCTGTAAAAACTTTTATAAGGTGAAGACAGAAGGTGAGGTAAAATATATCAGTTCAAGTTTTTGCCTTGTGAACACAACACTGTAAGTGATATTTCAATAGTGTTAGTCTAGTTCCTAAATACATGCTATTATGTCAACATTCAGAACTTACATTTTAACGGGCAAAATCCATACAATTGGTCTGTGTCAAAGTCTGCTGTTGTTCCACACCAAAGCCAGCCATCTGACCTTGCAGCATCTGTACACTCAGCATACCATTTGCCACTCAGCTTGAAAGGGAAGACGCAGGGTGCCCCATTGGCATTTCCTAGCAATGTAAATAAATCTGAGGATACAAAATGATAAAATTCAGTATAAAAATAGTAATTAAAAATAAGGACATTTGAGGTACCCTCCTCTCTAATCCTCTGTATCACATGCAGGAGGGCACTGCATGCAGGCTCACTGGTGGGCCACTGTTATTCTCAGAGCAGCAAAAGATAGACAAGGAAACACTGGAGCCTGTGTGACTTAAGGCTTGTCTCCATTACTGAGCGGACTGATGCTGTGGTGATCAATCCACCAGGGATAGATTTAGTGGGTCTAGTGAAGACCCACTCATTCAACTGCCAATTGCTTGAATGTCGACACCAGTGCTCCACCAGAACAAAATGAGGAGAATGAGTTGATAGGAGAGTTTACCCTGTTGACCTAGCATGGTGTGGATTCCACAGAGAGTAAATGTAAGCTAGGCTGACTTGAGGTACACTTTTAATGTAACTCAAATTACATAGCTTAGATCAACATAGTATAGACCTGCCCTTATACATTTGTTCAGAGTTATAGTTAGCTGTTACAGTTGGAAACTGAACCTTCAGAATTCATGCTCATGAGCTGGTGCATGCAGCTAGTTATTTTCACTAAATTAATTCCAGGATAAGTTTTTTGAATGGAAGAAATTGTATTCCTCTTATAGCTTCATTTTTAGTAATTGTATATTTTTAACTAAATATATTTTCAATTCACCATTAAAAGGACTTTCATCTTCTAATGTCACTTACAGCATATGGAGTTGTATATAGAATTGATTTTCTTTTCTGATATTAATGATTTAATTAACCAATTAATTAAAGTTGAAGTGTGAAGTAAGCAGAGATAATTTTGTGCCTCTTATCCAGTAAGTACAATGTAATTTATCTGCACATATAGAATCACAGAATACTAGAAAAGGAAGGGGCCTCAAGAGGTCATCAAGTCCAGTCCCCTGCCATCATGGCAGGACCAAGCACCATCTAGATCATCCCTGATAGATGCTTATCCAATCTGCTCTTCAATATCTCCAGTGATGGAGATTCCACAACCTCCCTAGGCAATTTATTTTAGTGTTTGACTACCCAGACAATTAGGAAGTTTTTCCTAATGTCCAACCTAATATACACAGCAGTTGAATAGATATAGTTACATTTAATAATTAAAAATAATGTAATTCCATTTTAATTTTACAAATAAGACAACAAGTATTACAGTTTTGTTTCCTTGAAGGTGCTAAACAAATCATATCATGGTATGACTTGTGTGTAAAGTGAAGAGTGTGTCTGCAGGGCTGAGATGCATAAGCCAAGTCATGCTCTACCAGAGTCTCATAGGAGAACTGAGCATGGCCCATTCTATGATTAGATTAATATAAATCTAGTTACTCTGACACATACACAAAATAGTTCAGAACAATGAAAATATTAAATTTCAGACTTTACCTTCATAGCCTTGAGAACACAAATCATCCATGGTTCCATAGATCTTCCACTTACTCATTACACCTGGTTCCTTCTGTAGCATCACATTTCCTTTTTCTCTACTGCCAGAGTTAAAAAACAAATCTTCTCCTTTGATTGCAAGAAGGGTCTCATTTCTGCATTCCCACTGTTGGAGTTCACTTGTCTTATTACAAGGATACAGAGTAACCATCATCTGGTCTTTCTTTGAAGGCACTCCCAAGCATAGCCGTAGTGCTACACTCATCAACTGGTGGTCAGACACCCACCTGAATTTTTGTGACTCAGTGTCCTGGTTACAAGAGACGGTTGTGACAGATCTAGAACTGTGAGCTTGCACACAGTGCTTGAGGTCTTCATTATAGATTAAAAATATTTCATTATCTGCAAAACAAAATGTGAATATTTAATATGTTTGGGGTCAAGAAAGTGTGAGGGGAAAGCAGTAAGTAGATGTGAGGTGTTGTTTTGTTGAATCAAGGATAAGCCTTTTATCCATGGCAAGTGGTTGTGGGTTCAAGTCCTACTTATAGTGATGGAGGCAGTATCTTCAGGAGCCTTAGTAAGTAGGTAGTCAAAAAAATAAATCAGATGTGACTTGTGAATATATAACAGAGACAGACAATCAAGCTAACAAGAAATGTAACCATTTATTTTATATCACATTTTAACAAGGCAATAATTGTAATGAAACTTTCTTTCTTCCTTTAACTTTGCTCCAAAACACACTTCTTCCAAGAAACATTTCTGGATGCACTAAATGCCCCAATAACAACTAGGTGGGTGAAACCAGACAATCACGACATTCTTGAATGAACTCTACCCAGGAAAATGATAAAAGGCAAAACTATCCTATCACCTAAGGTGAACACTTTTCACAAAACAATCACTCTATGTCTGATTTATCAGGCCTCATCTTCAAAGGAAACCTGTACAGAACTTCTTAAAAACAACTGGGACCTTAAATTCATAACTCTGCCAGACACTAGCAATCGTGGTCTGAACAGAGCAATTGGATTTAGGACTGATTACAACAATCTGTAACTCACCAACCCTCTCTTTTTGTCCTATGACTGCAGAGGCATTAACTCTGCCTTGAATGGTTCCTTACCATATGTGCTAATTATTTATGCTGAACAATCTGTTCCCCTTTGCATTTTGCTGTACTTTTCCCAGACCTGAAGAAGAGCTTGGTGTGGATCAAAAGCCTGTATCTCCCACCAGTAGAAAGGGTCCAACAAAAGACATTACTTCACCCACCTTGTCTCTCTAATATCCTGGAATTAATATGGCTACAACTACATCATATACAAAAACAGTAGCATGTTATCCTGCACAATTTCCTACGCCCTTTCACTAGCACAAAGTAAGAATCTGATACAAGTACTGTTGACTGATCACAGTTAACTCATATGATTAACTCAAATACATCAAGCTTGATTTAAAAAAATAATAAATGTATTGCATTTGAATCTCATTATTAAACAATAGAATACCAATTGAAATGTACTGGTTTTGGATATTTTTCTACCTTTTCAAATATATTGATTTCAATTACAACATAGAATGAAAAATATACATTACTCATTTTATGTTATTATTTTTATAACAAATATTTGTACTGTATAAATGACAGACAAAAGAAACCATATAAGAAACAATATTTTTCAGTTCACCTCAAAGTACTGTAGTGCAGTCTCTTTATCACGAAAGTGTAACTTACAAATACAGATTTTTTTGTTACATAAAAAAAAACACACAAAGGAAAATTTTAGAGCCTAGAAGACCACTCAGTCCTACTTCTTATTCAGCCTCGCTAGAGACAAACAAGTGTGTTTACATTTATGGGAGATAATACTGCCCACTTCTTATTTACAATGTCAACAAAAAGTGAGAACAGGCATTCACACGGGACTTTTGTATGACCTTGCAATGTCATGCATTTGACATGCCAGATATACTTAACGTTTATATTTCCCTTCATGCTTTGTTCACCATTCCAGAGGATGCTTCCATGCTGATGAAACTCATTAAAAATAATGCATTAATTAAATTTGTAACTGAACTGTTTGGAGAGGAATTATATGTGTCTTGCTCTGTTTTACCTGCAATCTGCCATATATTTCATGTTATAGCAGACTCAGATGATGACCTAGCACATGTTCACTTTAAGAATACTTTCCCTGAAGATTTGACAAAATGCAAAGGAGGTACCAATGTGAGATTTCTAAGGATAACTAAAGCACTGGACCAAAGATTTAAGAATATCAAATGTCTTCCAAAATCTGAGAGGCATGAGGTGTGGAGCATGCTTTAAGAGGTCTTAAAAGAGTAACACTCCAATGCGGAAACAACAGAACCAGAACTATTGAAAAAACATCAACCTTCTGCTGGTGGCCTCTGACACAGATGATGAATATGAACATATATTAGTCCTCCCTGCTTTGGATGATTATCAAACAGAGCCTGTCATCAGCGTGGAATCTTCTGGAATGATGGTTGAAGCCTAAAGGGACATATGAATCTTTGGATGTTGGCTGCCACATGAATGCCTGTTTTCACTTTCAGGTGACATTGTAAACAAGAAGTGGGCATATTATCTTCTTTAAATATAAACAAACATGTTTCTTTGAGCAATTGACTGAACAAAAAACAGGACTGAGTAGACTTGGTGACTCTAAAGTTTTTGATTGTTTTATTTTTGAAAGCAGCTACTTTTTATACATTTTTCTTCTTTTGCAAGTTAAACTTTCATGATAAAGAGAATGCAATACAGTATTTGTATTAGGTAAACTGAAAAATACTATTTCTTTTATTTTTTACCGTGTAAATATTTGTAACCAAAAATAAAGTGTGCAATGTACTCTTTTACGCTGTGTTGTAATTAAAATCAATATATTTGAAAATGTAGAAAATACCCAAAATTATTGAAGTAAATGGTATTCTATTATTAACAGTGTAATTAATTGCAATTAATTTTTTAATCTCTTGACCTCCCTAAATGTAACACATATAGTCAGATGATAGGCAAATTTCAACTACAACAACAAAACACAGTATGTAAAAGTATGGTTAAGCAACTTCACAATTCACATAAACAGGAATCCTTCTTGTTCATTTGTTGTCAATGTATATTCATGGGTGGTCAGTGCCAGGAGATGCTTGCCTCATTTGTCCCAGTGGCTTCTAAGAAGAAAAACTGGTTTAAATGGTTAAAAGATAACAAAAAATTAATGATCGAGGCTGCAAAGGGGCCAATAGCCTGACTCACATAGTGCAATATTACATATATCTTGCTACATTAACTTTTCTAAGTCAAGCAACTCTATCTTTTATGGAATTTTTAAGTAAAAAACACCTTTTTCATATGTATCATATGCCCAGGCCTGCTTCAGTTCTGCTTCTGATCAGTAATTTTAAACAATCCATTGCCCACAATTCCATGCTACAATCAGGGCTGCCAACAGTTGTCCCAGGGCCCAGAGATTTAAAAGTGCCCAAGGCTTATAGTTGCCACTTTTGTGGCAGCAGCCTTTGAACTTGTTGATGGAGCTCCAGGCCCATGAAATCATTGCTGGAGACCAGGGTAGCATTAAGGGCTGGCTAGGGGAGGCTAGCCTCTAACTCCATCCCTTTCACCTGAGGCCATACTCCTTGCACCCAAACTCCTGCTCATTCCAGGAGGCCCAAAGCCAAGCCCCTCCCCATATTGCCCAGGGCCCAGTGAAGTTGCCTCCAGCCTGTGTTGCAATTGTAGTAGGATGACAGAATATCTTATCAAACAGAATTTTATAGACATGTATTGATTCCAAATATTTTATTAGGTACAGTTTAAGATGGAAAGGGAATTATTCCATACTATCTCTAAATATACTAAACTTGGATGTCCAAATTTAAGGTTCTAAATCAATATTTAAGTATCTAAATAGAATTAGACTCATTTTCAGAGAACCAGAACACTCACAGCTCCCTGACGCCCAATCCTAAGGGCAGAGATGAAGACATGTTGGAGAAGAATCTGGAGCACTCTGAGCCACCATGAAAAAAGGTGATATTGTGACTCAGGCACTGGACTGTTATCAGGGGACATGGGTTCAAATCCCAGCCTGCCCACCATTTTCATCCCCTGAACACTCATTTTCTCTTATTTTTATCACTGAAATAAAGCATGTACGTTTTTTCATTTATTTAAAAAAATTACTTCAGTTAAAGTCCTGAATAATGCTGAGTACATCTGCTACTATGTTTATAAAGAAGTGCTTAACCTAGTGGCCCCAGTGCCAGCTAGCACCTCTATGTGCAAGTTAGTACTAATAATAAGTATAATAAGAATAGTTCCTTGTGGGATACCAGTAAAATTCCCACTTCAGCTGCAGTTGTGCAATCCTTTCAAATGGATTCTAGTGGCTGATGAAGAACAGAGTGAAGACTAGGCTCTATGCTCACTTAAGTCACTCTTTTGGATGGCTAATGTTTTTTGCAGTGCTAATAGGGAGTGGTAGCTTTACTTAGCAGTTGTGTTGTGTGATCCTTCCCCACCAAAGACAGGGGAAGGCTGGTTGCATCCTGTTCCCATCAATGTACGCTCTACCATGATCTAGCCCAGCAGTTCTTATTCTGAGTTAAATAGCCACAAACAACATAACTCTGCCCAGTGCCAATGCCCACAACCAGTTTCTACCTACATCCTGGATACTTTCTTACATGCAAGCTTATATATTTCTAACAACAGCCTCTTATCTCCACTCCACAACTGATTATTTATTTGCTAGTCACATCTTATCTTTTACAAACTCATCAAAAGTGGAAGAAGGTACAGCTCCAATACAGCTTTTTAAAATAGACATATATAGCTGATTAAATCAGCTCACACAGGCATCTTTAATACTGTATCTAAGTGCATCTGCGTCTGCTGTTACTTCTACTCCTCTGCTGCTTCTGTAGATATTCGTCTTCTGACAAAGGTCCAACACATCTGGATAAGGATCTTTATCCCATTTCTTTAAACCTCTCAAATTAGGATTAATAAGAAATGTGAAATAATCAGATTGTACCAGATTGCCAAAGGAAAAGCATGAAAAAGAGAAGCACTTCCATATCCATTTTTATAGCAGAGACAAAACAAGGACTTACCCAGTAGCTGCAAAGCACTGTGAATGAGAGAGAGAAAAACCAACAACATGGAGAGAGTCATCACAAATGCTTAACTCCTTTCCATCAAGAGATGAGCCGTAATTAGTTGCTGTCAATACAATCCTTCTCAAACAAGCTAGGCCGCAGGTCCTCCTCAGTTTCAAAAGGCTGATAGATCAGGGGAAAGCTCTAGGCTCTAAATAAGGAAATATCCGGTCACATGTGGCTCTTTAAAATAACTCAAACTCACAGTGTAAACTTTGCTCCTAAGACCAAAGTTTCCTTCCACATAAGTATAGGCAATAGAGTAATGACAGGTCAGTACTGTTTTTCTGGATTTATGTTAGTTTGACAGACGTTGTCAGGTCAATCAACTCTCTAGTGAAGATATCAGGGAGCAAACAGAGTAAGAGTTCAAAGCTGTTCCCTCTCCTTCAAAAATGAATGTTTAATTCACTAAAACATACTTGGCAAAGCAGTGGTGTAACACAGAATAGCAAACAGGTTTTGTGATCCTTAGGTTTTATCTTTAGATAGATAGATAGATAACTAACATGCATCAGACATACAGAGGTTAAAAACACAGTGAAGATAAGGCTGTATTATGAACTAAGCTAGGCCAAGTCAGCACGATACATCTGGCTAAGGCTGACCTAGTGTATCACATGGGGGAAAAAATGCCTCTTCTTCACTGAGCTTTTACCTCAGGATTGCTTGTGTATGTTAGTTTCCTTGAAGAAAAAAAAATACTTCAAAAAATAAGAAATACTGATAAACAAAATAGTTATAGAGTGTAAGGTTTTAGCAGAAAAAACAAGACAAGACATGCCATCATGTACCTTATCCATGGGACCATGATGCCATGGAAGGACAAGCACTTTAAAACATTGTCAACCAAATTCTACACAGTCAGAACAATAGCTGGTTCCAATACTTACATTACAATCACATAGGTGCTTTTAAACATTTCATTCAACTTGCTGTCTTGCATCACCACAACCTCTACAAAGCTGTCCTTCTACCACCAGATCTATTACAGGTTGAAATTCTTTAGTCTGGCACACTAGGGACCTGACCCATTCTGAACAAGACAGTTTTCCAGACCACAGGAGGTCAATATTGTCTAGTAGTATTACCAACACTTCCACTGCTTACTGGGCTGTTAGAGGACATTTAGAGGTAAATTAGAGCTAAATAACAACACAGAAAACTGAGAGCTAGGACTGGTGGCTGTAAACAAACTTTATGGGACTGCAAGAAACTTGGCCACACCCACAATAAGTGGATATCCAGCAACTAAAATCATTCTGGATGATGGATGTTTCTGGACCAGAGAGTTCTGGATTAGAGAGGTTCAACTGGTACCTGGTTGACATTAAACAAGCAAAGAATAAACTTACACAGTATGTTAAACATTACTTCCAGCATGAAATAAGGAAGGCAGAGGTGGGAAGGATGAAGAGAGGAAACAGCATGCATATTTATATATTTTTTGCAAATTAGTTTTCATAATTACAGATTGCACTGTCTGAAAAATACAAATTAAAAGACAAAAGGTGTTCAGCTAGTTAAAGAGTGAAGGAATCATGTCTATCATTGAGGATACACTTCTGTGAAGGAAAAGTTGTATTAGGCCCTTCCAATGAATGGTGACACACCTACTCAGGTCATTATAGATCTGCATATATGCCAGAAGAATTTTGAATAAACAACTAATCAACATAGTTATACTTCTTTATATACCTGGAAGGATGAGAGAAGTTGTAATTTCAATTAAAGGTGAATAGGTATCTGTAAGTATTTGTGTGCTCATGAATTAAAGCCCAAAATCAGATTTACCAATCCAGAAATAATGAAACGTAGAGCTCCAAATGCAAGAATTAGACAATTGAGCTGATTGGAGAAACTTTGAAATATATTTAATAAAAAATTACATGATTTGAAAAATAGGGTCAACTTGGAATTTTGTTTCAGAAGCATGTCCCATTATAACATTTTCAGAATTAAACAGTTAAATTATTTTACAACGATGTCATTGAAAATGTTTTTGTTCTGCACGACACATGGCTACGGCTAGACTGCAACCCTCTTTTGAAAGAGGCTTTTTCAAAAGATAGTTTCAAAAAAGCTTCTTTCGAAAAAGAGCATCTAGACTATAACCAGTACTTTCGAAAAAGCAAGCCGCTTTTTTGAAAGCGAGTACCCAGGCAGTCTGGATGCTCTCTTTCGAAAAAGCACAGTTTGTATTATATAGCACCTTTTTTTGAAAGAGCACTTTTGAAAAAAGGCATTCTTCCTTGTAAAACAAGGTTTTCCGTGGTTGAAAAAACTGCCGCATTCTTTTGATTTACCTTAGAAAGAATGCGGCAGCAGTCTAGATGCAAGGGAAGTTTTTTCGAAAAAAGGCCACTTTTTAAAAAAAAAAACCTGTAGTCCAGACACACCCATTATGACACATTATCTCTGAGAATACAGACCTATAAACAAAATTATGAATTGAAATGAAATGTTTTGGCTGACTCAACTACTTTGCAGAGAATTTGAAAATGTTTGGGGTGGGGTGGGGGTTGGAAGAAAAGCCAGTTTTTGAATTGCCAAATGAACCGCCCATCCTCCATACAGCTCCGTTAAGATAAGCTGTCTGAGGCTAGGTCTAAACTACACTCTTTTATCAGAAAAAGCTACGCAAATTGTGCTCCGCAATTTGCGTAGCTTTTTCTGTTTGCTTTTCCGGAAGACGCTTTTCTATCATTTGGTGCTATCGAGAATGAGGTATACAGGGCTCCCCGAAAGAGTGTGTTTGCTCTTCCACAAAAAAAGCTGAAGAGCAAATGTGTTCCCTGGATGCAGAAGAGGTTTTCAAGGATACCTCCGGTATCCCGCAAAAAAACCCGCCGGTCTAGATGTACCCTGATATAGTAGGTCAACATAAACTCAAGGGGGAAGGAAAATCCTTGAGGCGTTCTGCAAAATGGATAAGCTGCTGAAATGTAAAAGAATTGCTGATAAACAAAATAGCTACAGAGTGTAAGGTATTGCCCGTTTCCTGTTTACCATACAGTTTTTCAATCAAGGCCTACTGATTCTCCAGCACGTCCTCTGTGTGCTGTGTCAAGCCCTCCCACCTTGATATTCTAGCTGACAATAGATGTTAACTAGAGTTGACAACTTTCTAATCCCACAAAACCAAATACCCTTTTCCCATCCCTTGCCCCGCCCTTCCCTGAAGCCCTTCTCCAGACTAGCCCTGCCCTGCCCCTTCTTGGAGGCCCCATCCCTGCTCACTCCACCCCACCTCCCTCCATTACTTGTTACCCCCCCACACTCAGTCACTTTCACCGAGCAGAGGAAGGAGGTTGAAGGGAGGGAGGTGAGGACTCTGGCAAGGGGTACAGGCTTTGGGATGGGGCTGGAGATCAGTGGTTTGGGATGCATGAGGGGACTCAGGGCCGAGAAAGCGGTGGTGAGATCTACGTTTCGAGACCTCCATCCATGCACTGCTCCCACAGCTTCCATCACAGTTCCTGGCCAATGGGAATTGCAGAGGTAGAACTCTATGCACTGCTCCTCCCCCTGAGTGACAGCTTTGCAGCTCCCATTGGCCAGAAACCACAACCAATGGGATCTGTGGGGGTGCACCTGCAGGCATGAAGGCAGCATGCAGATGTACCCTTCCTGCACCTAGCCATTGCAAGGACCTGGTGGCTGCTTCTGGGAGCCATGCAGAGCCAAGGAAGGTAAAGCTCCTGGGCCCTTGCTGCGCCATCACTGCTCTTTTAACAGCCTGGCTGGCAGTGCTGCCAAGAGCTGTCAGGGTCTGTTTTCGACCAGGTGTTCTGGTGAAAATCTAGATGCCTGGCAACCAGTGTTCCCTCTAAGCTGCCTGGCAGCACAGCTTCACAGGTGATTAATCAGCCCCGCCCAGTCAGAAGCTCAGGGTTCTGTGCACAGAGCTCACTGACTGGGCGGGGCTGATTAATCACCTGTGAAGCTGCACAGCTTACAGGGAACTCTGCTAGCAACCCTACATGGCATGAGACATACTCACTCCCTCTGCCATGAGGAGAAAAAATGCAGTTATGTGTCATAGGATTCCCTTTGCACAAATGTGAGTAGTGTGCCAGTACTAGCTTTGATAACTTCAGAGGCATGAAGTCAGATATGGTCGCATGAACTGTGTTCAAGGTGAAAGGGACTCCAGGAGGTAGCAGTGAAAGAGTCACTCTTGCCCAATTATTGAGCCAGGCAGTGGGAAGGTATGGTCGACAGTGACTGTGAACATAGCCACAATCCAGTACAGAACACTGAAGGCCAGACACAACTGACCTTCACCTGAATCAGATACTACTGGATTCATAACTTCTGGAACTATAGACCTTTCAGGTACTTGAAGAAGAGCCTGTTGTCTCAGTGGAACAGGTTAAGGGAGTCACATTTTAGCATTAAAAACGTAAGGGAGACTTGTGGTTCACCTCCAAGATGCTCATTCCCTTTCAGCTTTTAAAGGGAGCTGTTTTTATCGAGTTCCCTAGGAATCCTCCAAGTTGAGGCCTTTTTTACAACACTAGGACAGCTAAGCAGGAAGTTGCCTACATAGGCAATTTGTGCAGCACTCAGGAGGTGCGCCGTGCTCCCCATACCTCTGCCAGCATTTTAATTGCTAAATGGGGAACCCTTTATTCCCCCTTCCTGTTCCAAACTAGAAGTCTATTGTATGGCTTATGAGAGAGAGAAGCAAGAGACTCATTGATTTCAGCAACAAACAGCATTGATTTCTTAAAGGGAACACTTACCAAATTAAATCCTCAGAAAATGAATTCTTCACTCAAAAAATAAGTGGTGCTAAATACATTGTGTATGTGTGGCAGGGGTGGGGGCCCTAGATATATTGTGTTATTCATACTCAACAAATTAGTTTAATTTCCACATTAAGGGCATTAACTATGAAGTCAACAATGATTAAAATGTTTTGAATTCTAAATTCTTTTGAGGGGGTATGTCATTTTTTTTTCTAAAAATGGAATGAAAAAATGTTCATTAAATTTTCAGCCATTCCATTATAAAGTCAGTTCTTGCAGGATGCAAGGGAAAGCATCTGACATAAAAATGCATTTTGCAAACCTTGAGTCCAAGGTTAAGCGATAGCCACCTCAGAATTGGCTAACAAGTACATGACTATGACAAAAGGAATGTGTTTGAGGCCAGAAATGAAGACGTAACAAGAGTTCCTTTTACTCAAAGGGTATGTCTACACAGCAGGGCTAAGCTCAAAATAAGCTACGCAACTTGAGCTATGCTTATTGCGTAACATAAGTCAAAATAGCTTATTTTGACTTTTGGTGCTGCCTATACAGCCATTATTTTGAAACAGAGCACTCTTCCCCTGACTTCCCTTACTTCTCATATAATGAGGGTTACAGGAGTCGGAGTAAGAAGCCCATTATTTCTGCTGTGTATACATAGCCTAAATTGTACAGAGTTGTGTCGCGTTATGAACTTTATGACTTGAAGTACAAATTTTGGTTTTCTATTGCCTGTTGGAAACCATTTTCATCATTATTGGTTTTGAAAGGAAACAGATGGTCAGTATTTCTAGTTCCCATTTTGACCAGTCTTGTCAGCACCCCTCTGTATTATAAATTTACAGAAGATCTTAAAATTGCTGCTTCCTTTTTCTCTATTTCTTGTGTAAGTTACTGTTGCTTCATTTTTAAACTATTTAGGTCTTTGTGACTACCTTTGTCTTTGTTTTGTTCATGTATCTGGTTCAAAACTCTGTGAAATAAGCCACTTGTAAACAAGAGGAAGGGGATTTAACCTTTGACTTTGCCTGCTGTAGAAACCCCAGATTAAAAATCTTGGGGTTCTTTCACCTCAAAAACATAACTACCCAGGTTTTAAATGTAAAAACCAGTCTTTACAATTACTTAGAAACCTACCTCTATGTCACCCAGATGAGGCCCCCCCCACAAAAGAATATAAAAAGCACTCTTTCACAGGGAGTCCTTAAAGAGATTGAAACTCCCTCCTCAGCCACCCAAAAACTAAAGGACCCTAATTAGATTGTAAATAGTTGGAAAAAAGCCAAATAATAAAGGTGTATGATATACCATATTTTAAAAGTAGCCAGACATTGAGTTAGGGGGTTTGCAGAGCTGCGGCTCTGCTTTGAGAAGGGTTCAGTTTTGCAGGTTTTTTTCCTCAGAAACTTGATGCCCTGGCTCTCCCCCTGTTCCTTGGAGACAGGTCTTTCTGCAATATGGCACAGACGTCCTAAAATTTACAGAAAGGTAAAGCAGTGCAATATGGCTGTCAGGTGAAGTGCTACCAAGAAATGTTGGTATGTCATACTGGTCCATAGCAAGTCAATTCAAGCACTGTTACAATTTCCAAAGAAAGTCATTGAGGGCACCATAATGAAACATTCAACCCAAGTAAAACTGAAATAAAAATGGACACAGGCAGCTTTATTTTTGCATCCGCACTATTGTTTATTTTTCTTTTTTCTTTGTTGGACATTTTATTTTTCTCCCGTGGTCTGAGCCAGGCCATCTCACAAGTAAATGTTTCTCTTGATCAGCATCTCTGCATGCTAAGCTCATCATTACTTATCTAAGTAACAGATTCTTTTGTTTACATATTTTATGTTAATTTGAAGCTGATACAAAAAAATCACATTCATAGACTATTACAAAAATGCAAGCCTGTAGCAAAATAAACAGCCTTATTTATTTTACAGACACAAACTATAAGTATGAATGAGAGAAAACCATTGAAATTTGACTTTCATCTATTCCTATATTGTGAGAAAAAAAATTAATGCACACTTAATAAGTGTGTATTAATACAAACTTGATAAAAAAATTAATACACACTTGATAAATTTGATAAGAGTGTAACCCTGAACTAATAGAAAGTGCAAAACATTTTATGTAAAATAAGATTTTTTTGTTTCTATCTATAAAATCTTGACTGAAATAACACTACAGTTTTTTTTAAATGTTGAACTGATATATAGTCTAAACAGCTGGTTTTCTAGAGTGATACACATAGGATATTCAGCTGTCTTGACAATCTCTATGGGTAATGGCTATGCAAGACTAAAAATCAAAGATGCCTCTTTCACACTGCTGTGTGTTTCATTTTAGTTTTCTTCAGTGATCTACTTGCCATACTTGTCAGTTAGCCACACTATAGATGTCCAAATGTTTTCCTCCTGTGAAATTGTTTTAGGACTTTTTCAAGAGTGCAAAAATGATAATTGTGTCTGCTAGTAGGTATACAAAATATGCAGAGCATAGAACAGCGTATATACTAGAGAATGCTAATTTGCTTAAGATTTCATTTGCTCCAGTTACATAATTCAGTGATTTTATCACACTAGATGACAGTCTGTTCATTTTGCTCTTTCTTATCCATAGATTCCTTTGCATCCCTCACTCCAGTTACAGTATCTCTGTGTTCTAATAGCACATTACTGATGCTGGCATCTGTTTGTAATTTATTTTGTCTTTTTTTCCTGAATAAGAAACAGGCTGTGAGGCCCACTCCTGCTAGGATAAGGACCAGAACAATTAGAATCCAAGTTGTGCTGTGGGCAGATGCTTCTGAAAATAAATGCAAAATAATTATTAGAGAGACAATTGTTATGATAGAGATTAGGCAGTATTCCTTTTGAAATACCCTCAACCATCCTATGACTCCTGTGCACTCTTCAGGCAGCAAAACAAAGCCAGAAATCTAGCTCAGCCAGTCTACTCATGAATTTCCAAGAATTTCCTCAGCCTAGAATACTGACTCTATGTCAATCTCCTCCTGGTCCTAAGAATGGAGAAAATGACTGAGGAAATAATAAGGGTGCCAATACACCTCAGATATACTGAGATGTCACAACAGCACCATGGGATCACCATGAGATTTACAACTGTGAGGCCGCCACATAGGAGTGTATGGAAAGGGCACATAGCACTCTCCTTGGTCCCCAGTCTGTGCCACATCCTTATAGGAGTCTGTACTTAAAGGTAATCTGGGGTCATTTCGCCCTGGGCTGGCCCAGGATTAGGGGAGTGGAAAGGCAGTATTTTATACCTGAATATATTTTCAGTTTGCAAAGGTAGTTTGACAGTAAAGAAGTGACACCATAGAAAGGAGAACATGATGAAAGAACAGTCCTACCCGCTAATGTTATTCATAATTCACTCCATTTATGGAGGGAGAGTCCTGCCCCTAAGCCTCAATGAAATATGTGAATATTTTAATACATTGAAATGCATTTGATACTAATTATGCCAGAAAACACTATAAAAAACAGTTATTAATTTAAGAGGTTGTATCTTTGAAGTTATTTATGAGAAAATAGTCCTACCTTTCTTAATTATCAGATTCTCACTTGGTTCAGCGTCAATCACTTGAATAAACAAAACAAAAAAAATCCACATTTAGTCAGAATTTGCAAACATCTGCATTTTACTCTTAATATTATATATGGTTAAAGCACACTCTATATAAACAATTACTGTTTTAATCATACTGTTTCATACATTTATTGTAGATGCATTTGCTAAATGAAACTAACAAAGATAAAGATTATGATACACACTTTATCATAGGTGCTAACTACTTTCTGAATGGTATCCTTCCTGCCTTATCCATCCACTGACTTTGATCTTTATCTACTCAGGTTTAACACCCTTTCTCCTGATACTTTATGTATAGATGCAGGGGGGTGGGCCACAAAACATCTTTCTTCCCCCGCCCCCTTCCCTTCTCCTATTTATTTCGAGTTTCCTTATCCTCTAATCATAACTCCGGTCATCTGAAGAAGTGGGCTGTGCCCACGACAGCGCATGATACCATCTACATGTTTTGTTAGTCTATAAAGTGCTACCAGACCATTTGCTTACACTTTATCATGACGTTCATTATAGCAGAACCCAAACTCTTTAGTGATAAAGGTCTCTTGATTAATAATCAAATAACCTGCTTCTTGATTAATAATAAAATAACATCCACACTCAGTGAGACCCTGCTTCATGAAGGTACTTAAGCATGTGAATAGTTGCACTGACTTTAATGGCATTACTCATGGGCTCAGAGTTGAACATTTGCCTAATGACCTTGTTTCTATGAATACAAATATTTGCACAGATAATAACTCATCTGATGAAGTTTTAGTCTCTAACATGCTACAGGACTGCTTGGTATATCACTGCAATTGTTATTCTTCCAGAAAGTGTTGGTGTGACGGGGCGCCGAGCTCTGACCGCATGGAGACCATGGCTCCCCACACTGTCCAGCCACCCATAGACGCTCTGGGCAGAGAATGAGCCGCCGGGATCCTGCCAGAGAAGGCAGGAGGCGCGGGGAATGCTGCATCCCCAGGTTCCAGCATGCCCCCCTGGCACTCCTGTCCGGCCTGCTCGGGGATAACCCGGGGCTGAACTGAGGCTGAGAGGGGAGAGACGTCCGCTGATGCCATCGGCCCACGCCTGGAGGAACGGGGCAGGGCTGCAACCAGCGGGGAGTTTAAACGGCTCCAGGCCCGGGGGGGAAAGGGGAGAAAGCTGGGATGAACTCCGGGACGCGGAGGGAGAGCCCGGAGAGTGAGCAGTCGCCAGGATGATACCCCGAGTAGCGTGGTGGGTCGGGGCTGACTAGACGCTGAGCTGGCGGACACAAGCAGGAGGAAGTGGCCAGGACGGGGACCAGAGATGGAGTCGCTTCCTAACCCGAGAGTTGGTGAGTTACGGAGAATCCCCACCAACCAGGCAGCGCGACCACCCCGCTTCCTTTAGGGTCCTGGGTCGGGACCCGGAGAGGAGGCGAGCCCGAGTCCCCCTCCTGCCTCGCGGCCAATTGGGCCATACCGGTCCGTCCAGCCAGAACCGGGCTTCTCGGGGCCCATGAACCACAAGACTGGTGAACTGGGACTAGAGAGAACACGGGTGTTGGGGGTGATCCAGGGTGAGCAACCCCGATGATGACAGGGCTGTAAGCCTGAGGGGGAGCCAGCCCCATGACAGTTGAGAATTACTAAAAACATGTGAATCGCCCTGTCATGTTTTGAGCTCATTTAATGCTAATTCACAAAGAATCGCTGGAGTCTCCCTTCCCTCCTCCACTACCTGGGATCACCATTGTGACCACTTTCCCTGTTGTACCTCTCAAGCAGTGCAAAGATACCAGATCTGGCCACAGCTTCCTTGTTGAGAATTCTTTGTATGGCAGGGCTCTGCTGATGGAAAGCCTCCAGAGCTGGCTCCTATACCAACTGCCCACTCAGCCCTGCCCTAACTGATGGCCCTAAATCTCTTTCTCTGACCTAGCATGTTCAAATCATGAAAAAATGCCCTGTAATGTACACAGACTATTCAAGATATACAGTATTAGCTTTTAGTTTAACATGTGACGGCATTTGTCGCTCATGAATTTTGCATCTGCAGGGCTCAGTTCTCAATCACTCCATTGTCTTATGCAATTTCCCTGTGCTGTATAATGAGGGTGCTGTCTACAAGGCTTTTAAAATTACCACCGCTCCCCAATACTTAAATGGCAACTGAATGATTTTGAATTCAAGTAAAGATTTTGAATATGGTCAGTGGGATTTCACTGCTATTAAAAGGCAGATTGTCTCTTTCAGACACAGTCCAGAACAGGACCAGAACAGCCCTAACCGGAGCACCCCAAAACATTATGCTGGAGGGAGACGCAGAGCCTGCCAATGCAGACAGGAGAGCAGAGGGAATGTGCCAACTATACCACCATGTGACCATAGCCATGCTCCCTTTCTGTCTCAGTTATGACTGGACTCCATTTCAGGAAACAAAAGGATGGGAAGGCTTCTTGCTTGTTCACCCAACATTGTGTTTCCCCCGTAGGGAACAATCAGTCCCACAAGCACTAACAAGGTGTCAACAGTGACTGAGTACTTTCCAGTGAACTTGGCAACAAAAAATAAGCTTTTTATGTTTGAGCTCGTGGTATAAGATATAGCTCAAATGCCTCAAATCAGACACTCACAAATCTGGAAGGCCCTGATGGTACCACTTGCATGAAAAGCTGCTGTCTGACACAACTGTACCCTTATAGAAAAAAGAGACTAATAATAGTAGAATTTATTCCAATCTGTGTAGGTTGCAAAATTGGATGGGAAATCAAACTTTTATATCATATTTGAACTGAGTCAGGAATACCACAAGAGTAGCACAGCTCATGATTTTTTGAAATATCTGCTTCCTGACAAAGGCAGCTGGTGCTGAGTTGCACAGAAATAAGATAAATGCTAACCAAACTCCTTTTTCTAGCTTTTGAAAGTTTTCTCTTTGAGTTCTACATGAAGATCCAATTGAGTTATTGCTCAACTGGAATTGCCCTTCCTCTCTACCACAGGAACACAGTACACCATGTACCTTCACATGGCAAGAGGAGGAAATGAGAATCCCTTAAAAGCACTTCTTGTTCTCCAAAGATTAAAATAAAGAAAGAAAGAAAGAAGTCTGGAAAAGGAAAAGAAAGGAAAAAACTCCACAGAAATATTTAAAGAATTTCCAAATTCAGTAAAACCCTGAGTTATTACTTGAACATTCTTTGGTTTGTGCTCACAGAGTGCAACTATGCAGGAAAGTCCGAATCTGTATGCAATATAAAATCTATAGCAGTAGGTAGAAGGAAAACCTGGAAGGAAAACCAGTGAAGTTACATACAGTTAGGCTACGTCTACACTGCAGGTTTTGTGCTTTTGCACAAGAGCATCCATAGCAGTGTGGACACTCTCTTGTGCAAGAAAGCTCTGATGGCCATTTTAGTCATAGGGCTTTCTTGTGCAAGAAAAATATGTTGCCTGTCTACACTGCCTTCTTGTGGAAGAGCTCTTGTGCAAGAGGGCTTATCTCTCATGGGGAGAGGAATAACTCTTCTGGAAGAAGCGCTGTTTTCTGACTCTGTACTGTAAATTTACTTGCGCAAGAACGCACATGCAGTGTAGACACCAGGCAAGTTTTTGCACAAGAAGCCTGAAGTGCTGTTCTTGTGCAAAAAGCCTGCAGTGTAGGCGTAGCCTTATTTATCGGTAAGCCATCCGAGGCATACATTAAATTTGCACAAGAATTGGAGAGGCATATTCTGGTCCATTAAGTTTTGTAAAATTTAGGATTTTTTAAAAGTCTCATATACATTTTGTTACTTGCTCTTTCTTAAGTTTTGTTTTCCCTCCCAGATAATACCTCACCCTAGCTTGTTAGATTGCAATGGTATTATTTGCTTTAAGTATGGCCAGAGTCACATAGCATGTGCTGTGGCTTTTGATATTTCAATGTGAAATGCAGAAAAAACGTCTGTTGGTTATATTTATGGATTATATTCTGAATGGAGACTTTAATCTGTGGTGTTTTGTTTACCATATGTGAATGTTCAGACATTTTTGGCTATATGTTGTAACAAGGACACATTGTATTGCACATAGCACAAACAGTGTGTGTTTTGTAGTATAGATACTATGGAATTACTACTAAAATAAAATCATCAATATCAAATTGTGTAACTAAACATATGACTTACTTTTTGGTTTCTTGCAAACAGACCCCTTTTGGTAAGAGCAGGGAATGGTATTCCAGTACCCAGATGATGCAGACATTTCCACACAATACTCAAAATGCTTACTTGAAGGCTCTTCTTTTTGCCAATTGACAAAATCTACTGAACTTTTGTCTAGCCATAACCATTGCCCTAATAAGAAAATGATTTAATAAGGTAGAAATAACTCACTATGGATGATCTGATTAATATGTGTCAGTCTTAATTTATATTACATTTTCTTAACTTCTAAAAAGATTTTTTAAATCTTCTTATTTCATGATTTTTACAAACAGATTTTTACTTCCCTTTATTCTTTTCCCAAGGAAATGTTGTCTTTAGCTTTGCAAATTATGATTCTCCATAATGGAGAATTACACTTCCCTACTTTTCCACAATATATGCCCATATTTCTCAGTATATGGGGGACAAAAATTTCAAACTTGGGTATTAGGCATTCAAATCCACAAAGATGGGATATTTTTATTTAAGTACCTAACATCATATGTAGGCAGTTGCCACTGAAAAGCATGATTATTTTGCTGAAATATAGACTTACACACTTTAACAACCTTGGTTTGAAAATTTTGATCATAGTTTCGAAAAGATCTTATAGATACTGAAAATATTTGGGGGGAGGAGAAGAAAACCTTCTGGTTGACAATAGATTGAGGCTAGTTTGGTCCCTTCCATTTCAGCATTCTCTTTATTTGTTCGCCAAAAATCCTATTTTCCTGCTAACCACAAGTCTACTGATTAACTAGTCAGTAGCTGTGGAAAGAAGACATTCTCTAACCAGCTTCTCATTGCGTTTCAAGTTTAGGTACAAGTTAGAACAGCAAAGAAAGAGTCTTTGGGGCCAAATTTGGCCCTGGCTTTGTACCTTATGCACCATGCAAGTGAGGTATAAAAGGACTATAAAGTAGCTGCAAGAAGTTACGGAGACTTGCCCTGGCACAGGAGCAGGGTAGTAGGGCTGATTCAAGATGTGATATACTGCTCTCCATTTGCAGGCCAGCAGTAATGATGAGATAGGAAAAGGATATTTGAAGAGACAGGAGAGGGCATGCCATACAGCTTTTGGCGCTGTGTGAATTCTGGACTGTAGTGCAGTTCATAGGATCTGTGGGAGACTTCTATGGGCAGCTCAAATTTAGGCCAGGGTCATTTTGGGCCCCAGGAAAGCCAAGAATATGGGCAACACAAAGGCAGTTTTGTCCGTTCTTCCTAGGAACTACACCTAGGCTGTGTCTATACTGGCACGATCTTGCGCCAGAGCTATGCAAATGAGGCTCAGCGTGGAATATCGCTGAGCCTCATTTGCATAACTAATGAGCCACCATTTTTGCAGAAGAGGCTCTTGCGCAAGACGGAGCTGTCTACGCTGCCCCTTCTTGCACAAGAAAAACCCTCTTGTGCAAAGCCGTTACGCCTGAAAATAATCAGCATAATAGCTTTGCGCAAGAGGGTTTTTCTTGTGCAAGAAGGGGCAGTGTAGACAGTTCCGTCTTGCGCAAGAGCCTCTTCCGCAAAATGGCGGCTCATTAGTTATGCAAATGAGGCTCGGCGATATTCCACGCTGAGCCTTATTTGCATAGCTTTGGCGCAAGATCGCGCCAGTATAGACACAGCCCTACTGTGTTATGATTGTCATGAGATGTAAGAAAATCTGACCTGTTAAGCTTCTCTCTTTTACAATTTCTCTCTTTTACACAATTTCTCTCTTTTACAATAGTTCATGGGACTTACTTTTGCTAGATGAAATCAATGCCTTCAAGTGAGATTTTCCTATTCAGATCCCATAACCCTCTAATTCATTTTTATAGCTGCTTAGTACTCTTTTTAGATGAATTTCTATTTTCTATGCACCACAGACAGATGTAATGACATATTTTAATCAGCTTTCAGTCTATTTAATGCAGAATATATATGTTTAAGTATATAATCTAAAATAATTACCATCAACATTTCTATACATTCCTGTCCAAAACCCACTTATCTTTCTTTTATGTGGCTCTATGGTGTCTGCTAGAAATTTGGATTCATCTAAATCTTCTATTGAAACCAAAGTAGCACCTGCAACACAAGAGAAAACAAATAAGCTGTATCCTGCCATAGAAACCAGTCACAGGTTATGGCTTCTGATGCAATACAAGGTTGTGTAATAAAAGCCCTGGCAGGTGGGTAGGTTAATAAGGTGTAAGTGGGTGTATAAATAAAGACTGCAAGGGGTACAGGGAAAGTGTGGGTCCTAATTGATGAAATCTGCAATAAAGAAATGTGGATTTCACCACAAACATAATTTGAAAACTTTAGGTTACATCACACAAACAGAGCATTCTTCTGAGACTATTGGAGAAACACATTTTTATGGACAATATATACTGACAGCTGTCCACTTTTTTGGCATGTGAGCCAAAATATAATCATGGAATTCACTATAGTTCAACATATTTCCCAATACATGTGCATGGGATTTGGTTTGTGGCTTGATTCAGGGGGGAGGGGAGGAGGTTATGAAATGGACACCCAACAAGTATAGAAGGCCCTGATAAAAGGCTCATTCCCCTGGACTGGGGTAACTTCTTTCTCCTCTCTTCACACATGAGCCTGCAGCTCTGGGCACTGGGGAAGCTCTGCTCCAGAGGTTGTGCAGCTGGTTCTACCACCCCTTAAAGCAACACTGGAATGAAGTGATATGGGGGATGAGGAACTGCACGTGGACTAGTAGTGGGTGAGTGGGGAAGGAGCAAGCCAAAAGCCACAGCATCATGAGAAGGGAAGGAGATAGCTGCTTCTTCCTTTCCCTCTCTAGGCTACTGGTAGATCCTATTATGATTCATTTAGCAGCTTTCCGGCAATAGGTGCAACCTTCTTTTGGACTTTGCCCCAGCTGCTAACACATACTATGATATAACCTCAGTTTGGACATAGTTGTGCATACTCCTGTTTCTAAATTTATAAAGACACTGTCCAATGGTTTTGGCCAAACATTGGGGATTGAATTTATGATTTTTTTTAAATGAATGACATAATGATAGAAAAAACAAACCTAAAAGAGCTATAAGTGACAAGGGAAACTGATCAGCTTAGGTGAGTGAAATGCAAAACCAAGCAAACAGCATTAATGGTGAAAAATAAATTAAATGTTACAATTCTTTGTTTTAACACACAAAGCTTTTGCTATGTCGAGAGTACAATTAAGGATTTTTAAATGTGAATCTTACATGAACATTGAAGTCTGACCTCTTAATACAAGAGTACACTCACCTAATCGAATGCATTCAGTAGCAGATTCACCCCAGCTGGTACTGTGTGCATTAAAAAAGTAACAATGGCCACGAAAAGGAATCCAAGATACCTGGTTTCTTGATTTAGGACATTTTCCAGGGAGTTGTGGAGGTTCAGTAGGAGCTATGACTGTTAGGAAACAGTTAAAAACTGAAGTCAATGGGAATTTTGCTATTGACTTTAATAACTTAAAACAAATACAGTTCTTAAAAGTTACTTTAAAATGCTGTTAAGCATGTTATTGTAAGTAACTACTACTAGCTCAATAATGATACCAAGCATCAAAAGCTCATGGCAGGAGGCAAAAAGGGCAATTGCCCCAGGGCCCAGCAATTCAAAAGGCAGCTTGTGGGCTACTGGGGGTGGGGTGGGCTGGGCTGATGCCCTTCCAGGAGCATGGAGCCAGCACCACTAGCCACTGGTGCAACTGCAAATACTTAGGGCACAGCTGACTCTGATAAAAGGGAAGCTGCAGACCAAGCTGGGGGAGTCTGCTGTATGGAGTCAGAGGCAGGAGGCTGGTTTCCAAGAGTGCTGCACAGCTAGCACCAGGAATGGCCTAGTAAAGTCTGGCAGGCTCAAAGACCTCGGGGTGGGAGCTGAAGGTGCTGGAGCTGCAGGGAAGTGTCCCAGGGAAGTGGGCGATGGTAGAGTTGGAGGACAGGCAGTGAGATGCTGCTGCTAAAGGGATCCTGAGTCAGGGCCCAGAACAGTGGGTGGGTCTGACCCCTCCTCTCACCCCCATGCAAATTTTCAAGTGATGAAAGTGCCCAGGATAGACTTCAGTTTGCCTCTGGTGTAAGAGACCAGACTGAGGACTGCTGTGGGCCTCTGAGACAAGTGAAAAGACAGGGGGGCTGTGTAGGAGGTATAGATTAATTGAATCAGATTGACTAATTGAATTATTCAAAATGGAATAATTTTCTAATGTAAAAATTGCAAGCAAGACATTTCCAGCCAGTTCCAATTATTGCATTGCATGGGACAGTCTTACACTGGTGAAAATATTACTGTTGAAGCCTCTTGTTATGCAGCATTTTCTGCAATTAATCAAGTCAGGCCAATAATCAGTAACACAGATCAACTACTTCTATGAGCTGTAGGACAACCTTCCCACAGCTGCGGGTGCAGAAGCCTGGGGATAAGGACTGGCTGGAGTACAGCACAATCTGGCTATGCTCACACTGTTAGCAGCTTGCAAAGGCTAGAACAAACTAGAAGATGTAAAATCAGAACTACTAAAACTCCAGGGCTACGTCTACACTGGCAGCTTCTTGCGCAAGAACTGTTTTGCGGGAAAGTTCTTGCACAAAAAGTCTTCCACAAGAGCGCATCTACACTGGCATGTGCTTTTATGCAAGAGATGTGTTTTTGTGCAAGAGCATCCATAGCAGTGTGGACACTCTCTTGCGCAAGAAAGCTCTGTTAGCCATTTTAATCATAGGGGGTTCTTGCTCAAGAAATTCATGTTGCCTCTCTACACTGCCCTCTTGTGGAAGAGGTCTTGCGCAAGAGGGCTTATTCCTCATGGGGAGAGGAATAACTCTTTCGGAAGAAGCCCTGTTTTACAATGCTATACTGTAAATTTACTTGCACAAGAATGCACGTGCAGTGTAGACAGCAGGCAAGTTTTTGCACAAGAACAGCTGTGCAAAATAGCCCAGGTGATTGATATATGTGCTTCTATCATACGGCCCACAAAGGGACTAGAAGCAGAAATGAAAACATCAATAGTATTTTCAGGTTAAATCTAAAATTCAAATGAAACTTTTGGGATGCAAACTCATATGAGCTGAAACATACGCCATAAGCTTATTCTGACTCCATTCAGCCAAAAATGCTAAGTTCTCCTCACTTTTAAGCTTCCTGTCGCTATAGCTAACAGTAATTCCCCTATAGCACAAGTGGTCAGATTTTCTGAAGCAGAAGAGGCTGGATTCTCTCCCAGATGATGGCTAGATATGTTTTAGTCATTGGCTGTGATAGGTGTGATATTTCAACTTGTCCACCAGTGAGTTTTTTTACCTCCTATAGCATATTAGCCAACAGTTAGGGTATGTCCACACTACAGAGTTTTGTCAGAAAAATGGCTGTTTTTCCAACAAAACTTGAGTTACATCCACACTGCAAGCACGTTCTCTTGCAAGTAAATCGAAAGAACAGAGGGGTTTTTGCACAATTCTCATTCTACAAGGAAGAAGCCTTTTTGCAAAAGAACTCTTTCGGAAAAAGTTGTGTGTGGACGGAGAAGAGGGAGTTTTTTTGGAAGAAGAGGGAAAAGGAAAAAGCACAGGTGCCCTCGTGGCCATTCTGTCCATAGCAATCACTGCTTATGTGCAAGAGAGCATCCAAGCAGTCCAGATACTCTCTTTCAAAAAAGCAGATTGCTTTTTCAATGCACTTTTCCAGTGTGGATGCTCTCTTTCGCAAGAAGTTTTTTCAGAAGATCTCTTCCTAAAAAAGCTTCTTGCGCAAGAAGCCTGAAGTCTAGATGTAACCTCTGTCATTGTTTCCATAGCTAACTAGAGTAACCATCTGTAACAATCCAGGCTACTTTCCAATTGTTGCAATGTAGTGGCCTTATTGGTCAGAGCACCGGCATTTGTGCTACTGTATACACATTGCTTGTTTCTTTTAATAATTGGACTTCATTGATCAGTGCCAACTCCCCTAAATTCCTATGTATCCATTCAACTGGATAAAGAGACTGTGTTAAGACTTTAAAAGTACTGACACATATTCTAATAATACACATGTTCAGTTTGGCTTTTGGGGATAACTTTGAAATTGTATATTACTCTTTGGTTATCTCCTGAGTCCCTAAAAGAAGCAGCCATCTGTGACAATGAGTACTTGTTTGAAAAATGCAATTAATGTAAAATAAAGTTATGTATTTGATGGGTTCTCTCTCCGTTAATATGTTAAATAGTATATACTGTTGTAAAACCAAATCCAAGGTCTAGTGCAGGCTTTCAAATTCCTGAGCAACAAATGAAAACTGTTACATCAATTGATTACCATCAGAGTGTTTGCAGACAGAGAAATAATTTTCATCACAGGATGCTGTCTTCCAGGTTCCATCAAGGTCTAGATAGACACAAGCTATTTCCTGTTTTGGTTCCCTGCTAGCCCAGTTAGAATATTTGATTTTCCTGTGATCAGTCCATCTGTAATAGCCATCAGTCTAAAAACCCAAACAACCTGAATTAACAAACGGTAGCTCATAGACACAAACATGATATTCTGTGTTTACACTCTAGCCTCCTGTTTCAGATCAGGGAATATATATCCCTTTGTGATATATGCAGCCCCATTTTAGCAGGGAACAAATATGCAATTGTTATTGGGGGAAGATGTAGAACAACATGCCTAATGCATGTGTAACCCTTCTGCCAGGGGGAGTCAGCACCAACAAGGGCTGGGTTCAGTGTCTAAAGGTTTCTCTGAACTACACAAGGTAGAACTGGGTTGAGCTCCCACACAGTAACCTGAGAAACTAAATACTGCCTGGGGGAACCTCTCAAAGGTAACACTTTCCTACTCCAGGCCTGTGAGTGGGGCGGAGAGGAAAAGGGGCAATGCCCCAGGGACCTGGACAATTTAAAAGGGCTCAAGGGTGCCAGGCCCTGCCATCACCCAGGCTAAAGGAGGGTTCCTGCCCACTCCTCAATCCATGCCGCTCCTGGAAGTGGCCAGCACTGTCCCTGGGTTCCCAGGATGGGGGTGTCTCTGCATGCTGCTCATGCCTCAGTATCAACTTTGCAGCTCCCACTGGCCAGGATATGCAGCCAATGGAAGCAGAGGGGGTGGTACCTGTGGGCAACTATATATGGAGACCCTCTAGCCCCTCACTTAAGAGCTGCTGCCAAAAGGGTGTGCCAGTTACTTTCTGAAATTGCCTGAGGTAAGTGCCACCCCCTGACCTCATCCTGCACTCCAAGCCTTGCCTTAGCCTAGAGCCCGCACCCAAACTTCCACCCAGAGCCCGCCCTTGCAATTCTTTTACATCCAAACTCCCTCCCAGGGCCCAACCCCATGCCCAGATCACCCCCAAAATCTCCCTCCCAGGGCCCAACCCCACATCCCTGTTCCACACACAAACTCCTTTCTAGACCCCGATGCTGCACCCCTTCCAGACCCCAACTCCTTCCCAGAGCCTGCACCCCAGACCTTCTTCTGGGGAAAGTGAGTAAGGGTGGAGGCGAGAGAGTGGCTGAGAGAGGGGTTGGACTGAGTGGGACCAGAGCCTTGGAGAAAGGGTGAAAGAGGGGCATCAGGGAAGGGGTGTGGCAGGGGCATAGTAAGGGTCTTTGGGGTTGTGCAATGACACAGTTGGCAACTCTACCAGGGTGTGGGGGGGCTCATGGAAGCCATGGCAATGCTGGCAGAGTGAACTCAATTGTACAGCTGGCAGCTCACTGGATGCACAACAGTGCTGCTTAAATGTCAGATGGACCGGGTCCATGGAGCGCAGCTTGTGCATGCCAGGGTGGGGGAGCATTGACTGTTCTGCCCTAGGGCTTGAAATGGCTGTCTGCAGCCTGCACCACATGCAAACGCTGACTCCATGTACAATAAAATAAAGTTTGTATTAAAAAGGAAAGGGGGACCCAGCATTAATTTGGGAAAACACCTCAATTATGATTCAAAAGTACATGACCCTAAGCAAACACCCACCTCGCTGACTGTTGGGCTGTGTCCTTTAGTTTCTCGCCTGGTGGTGTGAAAGTAGGGCAAACAAATATCCCTTATCCAGTGCTTGATTGTAATGGAAGAGATGCTCAAGCAATTTTTTTTACATTCATAAGTGATGGAGCAAGCCTAGAGGTGCCGGGGCCATGAACGGCCAGCCCTTGAGGTGCGGGGGCTCAGCCATGGCAAAACCCAGCACAAATTAAGCACTGCCCTTAACACACCTCTCCCCTTTCCCTCTGTGTGCCCCCCCATTTACAGCTGGCAGTCTCTGGATTGCAAAGACCCAGAGTTCTAAGGTGCTTTGGGGACTGGTGGGGGTTTTACGCAATGTCTTTGCTGCTGCAGTCTCCGCAGCTGGTTCACTGCTGCCACTGTCTGCTGCCACTGACCACTGCTATCTATTACCACTGGCCACCACTGTCTGCCTACCATGGTTGCATCTCTGCTACCAAACTCTGTAACCTATCTTTTAGTGATTTCAGCAGTGAATGGGGAACCTCTCTGATAGTACAGTTTCTGAGTTGTCTTTTACTACAACACTGTCTCCACATAGCATGTGAAGTGTAGCCCCTAGATCTGCTCAGCAGTAATGTGAGCTCATGGAATCACCAAGCGGCAAAAAAGGATTGTCAATTGAGTGTAATCAGCTCTGTCTTTAAGTGCTGGAGAGGGGCAGCTGAAATGGTGTGTGTGCAGAGCTCATATCACCATCTAGAACACCTGTCCTCAGCAATTTGCATCCTCATTAATATTTGGGATCCTTACCTCCTGCTTAGCAAATGAGGTTTAATTTAGGGTGACCCTCTACATCTGGGCATACTAAGCGCTGCTCTGATGCCCTTTATTCATACAATATGGATAACAACATTTCACTACTTGTGCATTTAATCCTGAAGTGATTTCCAACCTAAAACTAGCCAAAATTGGTCACCTAGGCACAGTAGCTGTATCTATGCAAGCATGGTCTGCTCCATCTAAGTCTTTTCTACCAAGGTCATTCCAAAGCTGCTTAAACATTATACCTTGCTGTCTTTAACAGAAAGGTAGGCCACCTGCATGTTAATTGTGATTCAGCCCCTTATGGAAGAGCAGGTTGTGAGACATCGTATGACTACCAAAACTATATATGACTTAGCTAGAGGTCAACCAGCTAGAGACAAAACCTGGAAGGTAGCTCTCACTTCAGGGATCTGGCAAGTTTTGGTTTAGGATGGAGCACTAACAGGAAAAGTGCAGAGTGCTGGCGGTTTCTGCAAAGAAATTACTTTGATTAAGAGCGTGAGAGAAATTCAAAGCACGGAAAGGGGAACTAGAAAAGGTCTTTTAGAGAGGGAATTTAGAAGGATTCCAGGGAAGGATAAAACCAGGAGGAAAAGGTCTAGTCAATACTAGTAAACTCAAGATTTAATTAAGGACAAAGAAAGTTTCCATACATAATACTCCCAAACCCTGTTGTTGAAAAAACTGCCACAGACTGAAAATCAAAGAGAAGAAAAATGTTCCACAAGCACCACGTACCCTCTGCCGATCCACAGTGAACGTGTATGTCTTTGCCAGCAGAATTTGCACTCACCACAGCTACAATTGCTGGGATAAACAACCATCAAGCAGAGAAATATCGATCAAATAGCAGCTTCCTCAGAAACAGAAAATAATTTTCTTCTTCTATTTGCTACAGTTTTCCCTTTCTGTACTGTCTGAACGCCCTTTCCTAGACTTCTCCTCCAACTGCTGATCAGCTTTCCTTACCCCATCTCCATTGCTCCTCTTCTCCAATCACTATTTGTGTCTCCTACTGTGACTTCCCCACTTCTCTAGGTGAACCTCAGAATACCTTTGACGGACATTGACAATGAAGAGTTTCCTAAACAACCTGATGCTCAGTTTAAGACAATCAAAGCCCTATAAAGTGGATGAGGTAAAAATTTAATGGAAAGTTCAAGCCATGTTTGGAGTAGCAGTTTACTATTCAAACATCCCTTCTGTTTTGTGTTCTTACCACATTGCTGTTGAGACCAATCCATGCTGGCTCTCCAAATTGCAACATGTATAACCACAGGAATAAAGCACTATAGTGATCCAAAATGCTAGCAAGTTCTAAAGATTTTTTCTTGCAGTTGTTCCGTGCCTCTTCCCAATTCATTTTGGAGCGGATGATTGAATAGCTACAGTTACCATAATCAATTATGTCTGAGGCTGGAATTGCTGGGGAACGAAAGAAATCAGGGTCTGTTTTGGAAGAAAAAAAAGCAATGAAAATGTTGGCGTGCCTGGTTAGTTGTACCATTGCACCACGAATAAAATCAGCATTACAAATTAAGTGGGACAGCCAATGTCTGAAGACATCAACATGTCCAAAAATTATTCCTCACATACAACCCAAAGAACTATAAACTATGTGTTTGGATGATTAGTGGAACACTGAATCATGTTTGCTTGTCAAATCTAGAACTATGAATCCATGCCTCGCTCAGGTCACAAGTGAAAATGAGGTGGGTGCTTGTCACAGTCTCTCTAACCAACTGAGAAATTCACCCTGCACAGACAGCACTTAAATCCTCAAAATATTATTACAGTTGAGGGGGAGAGTATTGCTGCCTAAATGGACGTGCAAAACAAACAAGAAAATATCCATTCTTCACTTTCCTGAGTTTAATCTCATTGAACAAGTTTGAGGTACAAACAGAAAACCAAACCAGTGTTCTCCCTCAGATGGTATGTATACAGAAATAATACACAAATACCTTGGCTGAGCTGTGTTCAGGGCAGGTCTGAAAAAATAGGACAAAAATGGCTTAAAGCTGCTGTCTTTGTGCTTACACAACTGGGGAACGCTTTATAGCAACCAAAGATTCCCTGCCATGGGAACAGTGGATCTGACCCACATTTCTGTTCTTCCAGTAGTACCTGCTGTGGCACCCAGGCTGCTATTAAGCTGAGACTAGTGTTTCCTGCACTACTATCCACACATTTCCTTTTCCTCTGGACTCTCTAAGCATAAATGAGCTTTGGTGCAACTATTCTCCATCCACTTGCCACTCTGCAGATGTGGAGGAAAATTGGGTTGTGAGCTTTGCTCTATCTGGGTAATGACAGCCAAATTGCATGAAGTCCCCACAGACCCAGACGAGTAGCATAATCTATTATCGTGTCCTTAACTTGATCCCCAATAGTCACTTTTTCTCTATTAATGATTCTTAAGGGGGTCAATTTTGTTAGTTATTCTCTATATTGTGGAAGTTACTGTTGGACTTGTGTTTCTTTTATATATTAGCCAGGATTGTAGAGGCTGAGAGAGGCATTTATGATGTTCTTTTAAATTAAATAAGTGCATAGAAATCCACCACAGAATTATGTACAAGTGGATATATCAGCTCATGAGAAGCTCAAGACTAGAAAAAAAAAAAAAAAGAAAACAAAAAAACAACTGTGGACATGAGATACAGAAGTAGAGTTTTCTAGAGAAGTTACGAGGACTTATCTACTCTACTGGGGTAAGCTGACCTATGTTATGCTACTCCAGTTATATGAATAATGTAGCTGGAGTTGACATAGCTTAGGTCTACTTATCTAAGTGTCTTCACTGCACTGTTTCAATGGGAGATGCTCTCCAGTCAACTTACCCCACTCTTCTCAGGGAGCTGGAGTTGACCAGACATGCTCTGCCATCAATTTAGCATTTCTTCACTAGACCCTCTAAATCAACACCCATCACATCAATTGCAGCAGCATCCATCTTTCTGGTACTGAAGACAATCCCCCAGACATTGTACCTTGCCATGTAGTACCAGTTAAAATGCAGCAATTTTTTTTGTAATTGCAGCACACAAGCCCAACAGTGTCATAACCAATGGTGTGGCATTTCAATATTATGAAACCAGTAATTGCTTATTAGCTTTATTATAGTTCACCCTTTGGCCTATTTTCCCAGGACAAGCTTTCCAAAGGTGATTGTAAATCCTTCAGTTTTAGGGTGTTCGACTTGAGACCTCTTCAGTGGTTCTGATTTTCAGAAACTGCTGACAACAATCCCTGTCAAAATCACATCCTTTTGAGGGGTCTCAAGATGGGTACCCAAAAATGTTACATGCTTCTGAAGATCTTGGCCACAACATACAAATGGGAGAATTGAAATAATAATCTTTTCTCCTTTGACTCAAATTTGGAGTGAAATCCACTCTTCTTGGGTAAAACCTGAGTAGTCACACTCTGTGAGTGAAGTGAAGCTGAGGTGAAGGGGAAATTCACCCAGGCTCAGGACCATAACATAAAGTGCAAGTACAGTCCCTTGCCAGTGACAGCTATTCCATCTAGAATTCCTGGGCTGTGACAGAAAATGCAGCTTCTTGGCACCAGATGCTTGAGGTACTGGCAGCCACTGCATCTATGTAAACAAGGAACTCTAGGACTCAGAAGGGTTATTACAGGTGCTTTAACTTAGCAGGCTGATAAAATAAACTCACTGCTGTCCATCTGGCATATATAACTATTGTTCTGCTGACAATCATTGTTTCCCCAGTACCCTTCTTCTTCTACTGATCTCTTCATCATTGCAATACAGTCAGTCTAGAGACACAGGATATATGAATTAGTAAAGTGAAAGCAAATTATGGCAAAACTCCCACAGAGGTAATTTATTAATACCAGGCCTAATAAGTCTTTTTCTGCACTAATTTTTGATCCAGTAACATATTGTACATAAAATGATTTTCTTAAGAAAAGGAAACAAGTATTTACAATTTTGGGGGGAGGCAAGGTAAATATAATTTTTTTTTAACAAGCAAAAATGTACTTCGGGACTTGAATTTGATTGGTACAAGAGCATTCGTCAAGTGCAAAAAAGCCCTTACAATGCACCCACACTATTATGCTATTACCATTTATCCTTTAGCATAAGATACAATCATGCAAAGTTTAAAAAAATACCCTCAAAGTATCACGCTTGTATAGTTCTCAATTTCTGGAAAAAAAAGATTTTCAATCAGAACTGCTGGTACACAGACACAATATAAAAAACCTGAACCCTCTTCTTGCAGTATTGCCTTTCACAGCACTTGGTGTTTACGTTGAATTAAAGGGTCTTAAATAAGAAGGAAGTTGAACTGTTTGCATAAAGCTTGACTCTGCTCCCCAAGTAATGGTGGTTTAGTCATATTTGTTCTGTTTACCTCCAATGTAATATATGTCCACTCAACAACTGTATAATGATCTCTAAATGGGAAATTTGTGGCCCACTTTGCATAGTCAAATAAACTCCCATCTGTCCAAAGATAATGGTCCTCCTTCTTAATATCATTCAGTCCAATCCAGGTTTCAGCCATGACATCCTTTAAATGGAAGGTGAGGAAGGCTGCAAAAAGACCCAGAGGTATATGTTTTACAAAAGGAGATTCCCTGTCATCAATCTTGTAAGACATCAGCATGTCCAAAACTTGGACCCAGGGAAAAATAATAATTAACATAAAATTCTTGCTCAAATATTGAATTTTAAAAACTTTGCAAATTCCACATTTTATATCTCAAAATTTAGTGTCTGATGGTGATATTGAAGGAAATGTCTGTTACACAAATAGTAATGTAAAAGAATTAGGAGGATTCAGTTAAGAATAATACAAGTCAAGGTTTTTAGTATAAAAACTCTAATCACAGCTCCTTGGGAGAGCCTACAATAATAATACAGCAACAACATAGGTAATATGTACCTCCCATCCCCGAGGAGTTCAGCGCCCTATGCATAGTGCGTTAAGCAAAGCAGTCAAGTACTATGGTAATGCATACTAGCACAGAACTTTAAGTTAGGTAGATATGATTTTTTTTTCAAAGTTATTGTAATGAATTTTTATATATGAATGATTAGTGACAAAAATAGCATGCTTTACTGGAGTTTTATTATAGTTTTCGCCTACGTTTAGAAATGAGTTACAAATGAGTTGACGTCTCATCTAGTAGCTAAGGGACCAGATATTATACCTTGCACTTGTTCATTATGTATCGAAGCTAGGTTTCCTCCTAATTTTATGCAAGTGCTTCGGGCAGCATGCCAAGACAGTCTCTCTGCTTCACCGGACCCAAATATTTTATAACACTGTGGGAGGAAATGGATTAGAGAGACATTGTACTATAAAGTGCTAAAGAAAATGTAAATCATGAGATCTGACACAGACCTACTACACACGCATACTGAGCACATGCTGGATGAATGTTTGAAATGCCAGATAAGAAGGGGTACAGATGTCAGGGTGTGCAGTACTTCCAACCAGGATGGGTTTTGGAGAAGAATGTATGATAGAAGGTCTACTGATAAAGGATGTTGATTTCAGTGGTGATCTAGAAGGGATGAATTCTCAATGAGCATGTCTACACTAGGAAATTATTTTGAAATAACTTATTTTGAAATAATAACTCCCGAAATAACTATTTGAAAATAAGCTTATACCCCAAGGAAAGCAGGAGTTATTATTTCAAAATAACCAGCCCCTTATTTCAAAATAACGGGCTTGGTAGTGTGGATGCTCTGCATGTTATTTCAAAATAACTCCCTAGTGTAGACTAGGACTCAGAATAGCCAAACCTGAACTGTCCTGGATTAATGATACCTGGTCCAGCTTCATTAGTGAGTTTAGGCAATAATTTTAGAATAAGATGAAATTTAATAATCGGTGTCCAAAGGAAAGCAGGAGCTAAACAACATGATGCGGACTGAGTTAAATCCACTTGTTTTGGCAGTACCCTAGTGGTTTTCTTTTGTCAATTGAGAAGGAGTTGTGATCTTATGGACAGAATATTGAACTGGGATTAAAGAACCCTTTGTCCTATTCCTGGTTCTGCCACTAGCTTGCTAGTTGACCTTGGGCAAATCATTTCACCTCTCTGGGCCTTAGTTTCCTGACCTGTAATAATGGGGATGATGATACTAACTTCCTTTGTCACGTGTTTTGAGATCTACTGAAGAAAACAGCTATACAGGGGCATGTCTAAACTACATTTCTTTTTGAAAGAAGAATTTGCACATCTTCTTCCGATCTCACTTTTGAAAGAGGCTTCGTTGTCAGGAAAGGAGAGGGACAAGGGACACGACACTGGTATTTTTTTAAAGGCAGGTATTGATATGGGAGACAGTGCTCAGGCAACTGGCTAGAGAGCTGTGTGTGGTATATGCCATAAGGTTCTGGTGCATCCGTACTTACTTAAGCAGCGCCTCACCTACTGCACTGCTATTGATACCCATGCTATGCCAAGAGTCTGCTTTCTACACACCACTTGTCAGGGCAGACATAGCCAAAATGACTCCAGGAGACAACACATTCTTAGACCTTAAAGTACATATTAAAAAACGCAGCATTTTACATCATCATCATCATCATCTTAGGCTATGTCTAGGCTATGTAGAATTTTCAAAAGAGGATATGAAAATTCCCCGGGAATTTGCATATCTTCTGATCTCACTTTCGAAAGAGGATCTTTCGAAAGTGAAAGTAGACCGGATGCAGGTTTTTTTGGGAAAAAACCCTTTTTCGAAAAAACCGCGTAAACCTCCTTTTTTTAAGGAAGAACATTTTTTTCAAAAACCGGGGTTTTTTCCAAAAAAACCCATGTCCAGACTACTTTCACTTTCGAAAGATCCTCTTTCGAAAGTGAGATCAGAAGAAGATATGCAAATTCCCAGGGAATTTGCATATCCTCTTTCGAAAATTCTGCGTAGTCTAGACATAGCCTAATAGTTAGATATTTATCGATGATGAAACGAGGTTTACCGGAGCAGTTGACAAAGGCTTCCCTTGTCAACCGCGGTGCGTCTAGACTGCCCTGCTGTGCCAATCAGCTGATCATCGGCACAGCACGGCAGCCATTTTTATGTAAATGAAGTGGCGATTATTTAAATCGCTGCTTCATTTTGCTATGTCTAGTAAACTCATCTACATGGCTCTGTTGATGGAGCCATGTAGTCTAGACATACCCATAGCATGCTTTCTTATTGAAGACATTTTCCTCTTCATTCTTTTTCTGAATATTAGCCAAACTGAAGTTACTTACACTGAACATTTATAAATGCTAGTTATCTCTTGAAAATATTATCACCTAAGGACTGTTTGGAGTAGCAAAAGAATAAGCAGAGAATTTTACATTTGAGTATTTCTAGTAGGTTTGTTTTAGGGATGAGGAAGTGGTCTGCTCTGGAGCAAACTTTATCTACAATGTCTTTCAGAGGGGTAGCTGTATAAGTCTATTTCAGAAAAAAAAAAAAAAAAGGAATCCTAGTTCCTAGACTCTAGTCTTTAAGGTGCCACAGGACTACTCATTGTTTTTATACTATTGTTGACATTTTCTGCTTTTCCAGATCTCGGATTCTTGTGAAAATTTCTGCTAGTGTCAAATAGATACCTGCTTTGAAGTGAAAGGAGTGGTATCAATTTACATTTGCTGAGGCTCTGACCCATTGGGTAATCAATCTTTTGTAAAGTTTAATGAATAACTAAACTCCCTAACCAGGCATAGTTTGAGCAGTGACCTAGGTGGACAGAAATTGAGAAGGTTTTTCAATCAGTGATTTTTATATATATCTATATCTATATCAGGAAGATATGATTCTCTTTTCATAATGCTTGTACAAAAAATTATCCTGATTTGACTGAGAGCTGATTGACTAGAGAGGTATATTTTTATTGATGAAATTAGCCACTTCCCTCTTCTTCTGCTCTTGCATAAGAGGAGTAGTTCCTTATTTTCATGTTCTTGTGGTCATGTGTATTTCCATTTACCATAGCAAAGAAACAATGTAGTTATTTCCCCAAAAGATTTAATATTTGTTTACCTTTTGAGCAATTCAGTTTGATTATATTTAAGATGACAACTTTAAGATGTCCTGCTATTTACTTAATGTGGACCTAATGTATTTTTCCAGTTCATCCTCATTCAGAAAATTGTTTATGCTTTCTGCGCAATAGAACAGCTGGTATTTTCATTCATTAAACTTGTATAAAACAAACACAAATTGCAGAAAAAGGAAGGGTAACTTTGGTTTAGGGCTAACAAAACAACAACAAAAACAAAAAAAAACCCAACAAAAGCAAAAACAAAAACAAAAAACTCCACTATTAAAGGTACTTAAAATGCCCAAATTAATTCATTAGAGGTTTAAATATGTGTATGACATCACCAAAATGGCCCCAACCAGCTTATAAGAATGCAGCTTTAAATGAAACATGTCCAAAGCTGTATAGAAAGCTGTATAAGTAAATAATAATTACTTTGTTCCATATTTAATTTCCTCCCCAAAATACTGCAGATGTTTGTCCCTGTACCTTATTATTAAACAAAAGCCAGTTTTCAGGGCATCCTCCCAGAGGAGAACGTGGTGTTGGAGCAAAATCTGAATGAGTAGAATGGTTGTGCCTTTCACAGATAAAGGCATTTCGAATACCACAGCTTATGTCATTCCAATAGCCTGAAATTAAGTTAAACAGAGAAAATCACTTTCTCAGACTGACATTTTTAGTATCACCCTCAGAATGGTGAGCCTCTGACCTTGTCAGTTAAACAGAATTGAGATTTCATTGGAGACATAGGGGCTGCATCTAGACTGGCAAGTTTTTGTGCAAAAGCGACTGCTTTTGTGCAAAAACTTGCCAGCTGTCTACACTGGCCACTTGAATTTGTACAAGAACACTGATGATCTAATGTACTTTTCCGTTAAAAGCATTTGCAGAAAATCATGCCAGTCTAGACGCAGCCAGGGAGCAACAACATTACCCCACCCCCATCAGAACTCATTCCTTCACATTTGTCCTTCTCAAAGGATTGAGGCTTAAGATTGTCTTACTTTCTACACATTTGTAATTAAAATCTATCACTGTATGTTATATATCTGTTTATTTCTTAATATTAGAAGAGGTGGGATTTTTACACAAACTTGGCACCTTATTAACATAAATATCCATTCCATAACTATTGTCCCATTACTTACCAAAATCTTTGTTCATGACCACACAGTTTTCATCATTATTTGCAAAATTGGGTTCATTTGGGGCCCAGGCTACATAGTTTACTGGGGTTCTATCCAGCCAGCTAAAAGAAACAATATGACAGTTTTACTGGACATCTAGCCTCATAATTGCTTTAGCATTACAGGAATTGTTTGGCAAAACATTTAAGAGAAATACCATTTGTAATAGTGGCAGTTACACAGTGAAAGCCCTGCACATCACATAGCTGATATAGTCTTTATTCATTACTATTGCTATCATTTATTGTTTGTATAATCATAGCATCTTCAGGCCACAGTTTTATTGTTACTAGTACAGACACATAGAAAAGTCAGGTCCTTCCCCAAAAGCTGAGAAACTTTGAAATCTCAAGCTCCCACCAGTGTCTTAGTCATCCCTTTGTTCCCTCAATATTTTTTCATGCTGGGTGTCACTGCACGTTTGGTCTGCATTTGCTTTCTTTTTACATGACATGCTGGTCTGGAAGAATTAACTTGTTTCTAGCACCTCATTTGACTTCTCTTTCTCTTAATGCTCCCTAAGGAAACTAGCATTGGCAGTGCCTGCCCCCTCTCCACCAAAAGCCCTTTCAAACCATGGACAGGTGATTTGTGCTAGCACTCAGGAGGTGCACTGTCCCCCATGACACTGCCAACATTTCAGTTACTAAATAGGGTGACTCCACGTGCCGCCTCCCTGCATCCCCTCCCCCTGAAGGCACCAGTCACCTCTGCTTCTAAAACAATAGTTCTCAAACTGTGGCCCACTGATGATCCTCAGAGAGCTATCTGGTCCCATACTGCAAGCTGCCCTTGTTTCCTGCTGAATGGATGGGAGAGGGTGTTGAAATGAAGAGCACATGTAGACAGCACATTTGTCCTTTTTGGAAAAAAGGAAATACACTTACCGCAATAAGTGTGTCCACAGCAAGGGGCACAATCCCCAAGAACGAGAATGTGCAGAGCTGGGCAATTTTTGAAGGAACAACTTTACAAAATACAAAGAAACTCATGACCTTTTTCACATGCACATGGCTTGCTCACATTTCTCCCAGAATTCAGAAATTGAAAAAGAAAAAATTTTGTTTGTATAACACTGGAAAACTACGTTTTCATGCAGATTAGGTCTAGAATAATTTTTTTGCAAGAGTGTTAGCAAACCTGGACATGGAATACTTAATCATCTCAAATAAAGCAGCCATTCATTGCTCAAAACAAATTTAAAAAGTTGCTTCTTTACTTACCTAAATTTTCGATCAAAGCTGACCGTTAGGCCAATGAAATACGAATTCATTCTGTTTTTAGTGTAAATCTAAAACATGAAGAGATAAAACAATATATCTTTTATACTGAGTAGAAAACTAGAAAGGCCCATCCACTTCTGTGGTGCTGTTTTCCCTTTCTTTGGATCCCAGAGGACATAGAGCCTGGCTCCATCTTCCATGCTGTGGATAGGAAGTAAAGCCAGGAACAGTGAAGGTAGGAGGAATGTGTAGGGCAGGACAAGAATAAACATGATCTCCTTGCTCCCCAGCCCTGCAAAGCTCAGACAGAAAGGATAATACAGTCTGGGGCAGTTTCTCCCATCTCTACCTCCTCAGCCTTCATATACTTTCTCTCTATCCACCAAAAGTAAATAAAATCCTATAATAAGATTGTGGACCTGTGTTTTTTTTGTCTGCATCACTGCCTTTATTTTGTCAACTGCTTTGCTGCATCTCATGCCTGAAGCACTCACATCAACATCAAATGAGGTTGCATTATACCATTAGGGCCCAACCCTGCATGCCCAATTCAGTCCAAAGCCCATTATACTTGGAACTTTTGAACCGGCAAAACAGCAGCAGACTTCGGAAGTTATTATTTTGCACTGTAATTTGTTTGTTAAGAAGCTAATTTTATGTCCCAGTTATATATTTAAATGTCATGCATTAATCAGGCTGGTCAATTGTACAATTAACTCCTGATGAGATGTGGTGCAGGTCTGAAGGGACTCATTCAATACTCCCCAAAGTTTCAGAAGCTGAGCATGAGGCATCTATCATGGCTATATTGAACGTATTTTTGAATCAATATGTCTGGCTCTTACATATCTCCAAAGAAATTTGCGTTCACTTTCACTGTCAATGACAACAAGGTTTGCAAACTTCTTCTTGCAAATATCCCAAGCTTTCTCCATATGGACATTTTCCGTGCTGAAGTAGTACTGCTGGTCTTCATAGATAACCCATCCATCATCAGTGACTTTATAATCTGAAGATAAAGTAGTTATATATGCTGTATTTGTATCTGTACTGCACAAGTTCTCATCATTCAGTTATATTATTTTTGTAGCTTGAGGGGGGAAAAAAACCTACCAAATGTGGTACTTGGTTCAGGTTTTGATGGTGTACCTGTAAAACAAAATGTCAGCATGAACTATGTCTCATGAATGTTCACACAAATAAATTTATTTTGTGCAGCAGCTAATGACAATGACTTATGCACTGTACAGGTTTTTCACATGAATTTCACAAAAGAATTTAAAATATATTTAACATTTAGAATGATATCACTGAATACTTAAATTTGAATAAAACACACGTGTCCCTAGAAAGCACTAGGTTGCAATAATTACACACTGTGTACACAAATTTTAAATATGCTTCAAAAATATTTTTGAAATCCAAAAATATACTATGTAGACAGAATTTAATTTTTTCATTAACATTCTTTGATATAATAGAGGTCAGAGCAGGCCATTGCAGGCCTTGGTCACTAGTAATGCCACCAAGGACATCAGTGCAACAGCAATAGCCTAAAGATTTTAAAGGATTCAAAGCTTTACAGTGATTTTTCACAAATATTTATATTACAAGTAATTTTCTGTGTCCTCACTGACTTGTGCTTTCTCAACGGTTCTGTTTGTGTTTGAAAAGTGGGTTTTTGAGAGCAGCTTTGCAGATGTGTACACAGAAGTCAAACCAAACAGAGAGGACAAAGTGTAAGAAACCATGAAGGTGAATGACTGAGAAAACAACAAAGGCAGACAAGGTGGGAACACTGGTGGAGTTGATGCAAGGGCTGACACAGGAGGATAGGTTGCAAGCAGTGCTTAATTTGTAATGAAAGAGTTGCCAGGGCTTAAGCAAATTTTTTATGTTCATAACTGATGTAGCAAGCTAGAGGTGCTAGGGCTATGAGCTGCCAAGTCTAAAGGTGCCAGGGCTCAGTCCAGGCAAGTCCCTTGCAAAAATTAAGCACTGGCCACTAGGGACACAGGGCTAGATTTACATAGAGCCCCAAAGCCTTGTCCTAGCATAAATTCTCACAGTTTGAACAGTTCTAACTGCCTACTTTCTAACCAGGGAATGAGGAGGAAACCAGCCTGCCCCTGCCAAGTCTGGCATCCTGAGAAAACTTCTTTCTTCGGTATGTGTGTGTGGGAGGGGTAGGGGGTGGTTGTGGTTGTGCAAAGGCCATTGTTTCTCTGATTTTGATTGAGGGGCAGATTTTATGAAACAGTATGAATGATGAACAGAAATTCTTTTGGCTATTGCTTCAGTTTAGGTTTTAACAGTTAAATAACCTTAAGTTTGCTCTGTAGTGATGGCATATAATAAAAACTGGATTATTTAGTGTATGTGGCTCCTGATAAAGATAAAAGTGATTTATAAAGATATTACTGTAACATCGTGAGTATAATGCGCACTTTTTTCCCATTTTTTTAGCGTCAAAGTCGGGGTGCGCATTATCCATAGGAGGGTTTTTTTTAAAGTTTTAAACTCACCCTCGGCAGGTGCAAGCTGGGTGGGGGGAGGGGGGGCCGGCAGGCGCGAGCTCGGTGCTCGGGCAGCTGGGCAGGGGAGGCCCCCTGGCAGGCATGAGCTTGGCGTGCCAGCAGCTAGGCAAAGGGCAGGTTTCCTTCCCATTCCTTCCCTCCCATTCTCCTGTATAATAGGTGCGCATTATACATAGGAGTTCAGTTTTTTCATGATTTTAAGAGTCTAAAGTCAGGGTACTCATTATACATAGGTGCGCATTATAGTCGAGATTTTACGGTAGTTTTTTTTTTCAACCTCCCCCCCTCCACATTGTGACATTTCAGGGCAGAGTTAAGGTTGTGTAGGTGTCTTAACTGCATTTTCCAACCTGATCATATTCAGATTTCTTTATTGTGTAACCTGAATTCTGAATTTCCTAGATTTGTAGTGAATGGTTTGAAGACAATGGCAATACCCCTGAAATCTAGTTTCTCTAAATTATTCTGAAGCTCTCCCATCTTTAGCTCCATCTTTACCTTCAGATTTATTGTTTTGTTTTTTGTTTTGGTCGTAGTTTTTAAAATTACTCAGAATCTCATATATGAACAGAAACCAAGGAACCTGGAGAGGATGTTTCCATGTGATATTTCTATTGGGTTGAAGATATGCAGTAACAACCTGAAATATTTTTCCATTGTTTTTTTCACTTTTAAAGGTGATTTACTAGGCTTGGGCAAAGCAGCCAGAGTCACTAATTAATTTAGATGCATTTCTATGTACTTCACATAGCAAAACAGCTAAAGCGTACTAGTGGATCTGACTCTCAATACACAAGTGACATTGGCTTAGCGTGCTGTGTTACTGAGAACAGCATTGTGCTGAGTCCCAGGGTCCCAGCTTTTCTGCTGTTTATAGGCTCCTCCTATATTTATATTTCAGTTCCCTTGGCAGTGATGCAATAGAATAATAAAGGTGACTTTATAACATATAATATCAATACACTAGTCTACAAACTTTTACAATCCCTTCCTTAAGGAACAGTATGATAAGACATTGCATAAGCAATATTGCATCTTACAAAAGGCAGTCCCTTTGTCACACCAAGGCCAAACAAAAGCAAAAACAAAAATCCAGGAACCAATAACAGAACTGCTATCTTCTCTCTGCAGTGATCTGAGCAGGATAGAATAAAAGTACTCTCTCATAATGTTTACTTCCTTTCATTCTATTTCTAAAAGTTTGTCCAAGATGAAGATGAACTGATTAGAGCTTCTGCACACTGTTTCACAAATCCTTCTGACTATTTGTGCTGAGAAGTGACACACATATGCCATCCAAAACATAGTGTTCAGAATGCTAAAAAGGAACTGCACAGGATGTGCTTGCTCAGTGCACAGAAGCCAATATTCTGATGCCACCCTTGTCATTCACCAAATGGTTTTTAAAGTGCAAGTACAAAACACCTCTTGGTATTCCAGAATTGCTTGTGTCAGGATGAACCTCAAGGGTTCAGCAGTTTCATTGCCTATTGGGCAGCTGCTGCTGCCTTCATTACCTCAACCTCTGTTTCTTGTGTGCTCTCAGCTTTCCTTTCATTTTAAGGATGTGGGTAGTAGCTGCTATCAAACTTGCCTCAGAGATATCTCTGTGCCACAGATGACATTGTCCCCTCTCTTCTTTTAGACAAGTTCTGGTGCCTGTGCCCTCTGGTTATAGATTCAAATACTCAACTGGGAGAGGGGGCAGAAATTCTACCCACAACCAGGAAAAAAAGGAAAATTAGACAGAGACTCAAAATGAGCTAAATATTTATTTTATTTAATATTTCAATGCTGGTCATTTATTCCTACAGCCCTTATTTTTCTGAATCCCTGCATTCCCAGGGACACAGCACCTCCTGGTCCCACTCATTTCTGAGTTGTAAGAGAGTGTGGTGATAGTGGAGCAGCCTGTGAGCACTGTGAGGAAGTGGGATTTGGGTATATTGTATTCCACAATGACCTTTTGCATATTTTCTACTGCTGAGAGCCCTGCCCTTTGGACAACGTTGGTGTAAGCTAAATCAACTTCTGTTTTTTACTCCTTGCCTGAGCAGGTGATTTTTTTACACTCCATTGCGTGTTTTGGATACGAGAAGCGCTGACTAGCACCTGGTGACTAAGGGGTTAAACTCAGGTGGCTAGCAAGGCTGGCCAGAAGACCCATTGAGGATATAGTGCTGAAATTTGAATTGTATGTAGATATCTTACCTGCTTTCTTTGAAAGAGATTCTAAGCTAAGGACTGAAGGGAGCAGATGCAGTAATCAGAATTACTATGCCTATAAGAAATATTGGACATGGGAGTGAACTGGGCCTTGAAGTATGGATCAGCATGGATTGTGAGAAGAGGAAAAGAGTATCTAGTCACAATCAGAGTATTTATCTTTATTTTGGTTGTTTGGTTTAAATTTCTCTGTGTGAATCCATGCCTTCCCTCCGCCATTCACTTAAGAGTTGTTCCCAGAGACTTTCCCTGTGTTTTGTTTTTTTTTCTCAGTTGCTCTATAACACCTAGCAACTAAGTATATATTTTGTTTTGTTAATAAAAATCACCCTTTTAAGGCCATGATTTGATTCTTGTGTCCTGGAAAGTAACGGGGCGGGGGGTCTGTGTGTGTGTCTGACTACCTAAGATTGCGCACTCAGCTACCAGAGACTACAGCTTGTTTTTCTCTTTTCTTTTTTCAAGCTGTCTTGGGGCAAAAGAGCTTGTAGGTATGCCTGGGGAAGGAATTCAAGTGTTCCCTCCTGGGCTATGTCTACATTGGTGGCTTCTTGCGCAAGAACATCTTGCACAAGGGTTCTTGTGCAAGAAGTCTTGTGCAAGAAAATGTCCACACTGCCATGTGCGAGCTGTGCTTTTGCGCAAGAGCATCCATGGCAGTGTGGATGCTCTCTGGCGCAAGAAAGCTCTGATGGCCATTTTAGCCATATGGCTTTCTTGCGCAAGAAATCCCTGCCGAGCGTCCACACTGCCCTCTTACACAAGAGCTCCTGTGCAAGAGAGCTTACACCTGTTAAAAAAGAGCGTAACTATTGCAAAAGAAGCCCTCTCTCACCACACCGTACTGTAAATCTTCTTGAGCAAGAGCAGGTGGGCAGTGTGGATGCTTTCCAGAAGAACGGCCGTTCTTGCGCAATAACCCGCCAGTGTAGACATATCCCTGGGGTTGTTTTTTTTCAGGGTTAAATCACTTGATGGTGGTGGGGTTGTTTTTTTTTCCTCAGAGCCAGTGCAGCTGTGACTTTGGGGAGTTTTTGTAGGCAAAGCCTACAGAGGCAAAGTATTTAAGGTCTCTTGAGGGCCTCCATCTTCTGCACTCAGAGTGCCAGAGTAGGAAACAGCCCTGACACTGAGTCCATTCACTTGCACTATATTTTAAGACAACTTAAAACAGAGCTACTTTCAGTCAAGGAACTTGAAACTCCTGCCTTCCAGCTCTCTTTTGGACAAAACAGATCCAGATAAAGGGAGGAGATAAGAAAGAGAGACATTCTTCCTAAAGAGATAAGCATCCTTGCACTGAAAATCTTTTCAATATGTGGGATAACAATGAGGAATCCTGTGGCACTTAAGGCATGTCTACACTGGGTAGTCATTTCAAAATAACTCCACTTATTTCAAAATAACAAGGTGAGCATTCACACTACCAAGCCTGTTATTTCAAAATAACGGGCTTGTTATTTTGAAATAATAATTCCTGCTTGTGAAGAGGAATAAGCTTATTTTGAAATAGTTATTTTGGGAATTATTATTTTGAAATAGCTTGGCAGTGTATACACAGCCTTAGATACTAACAAATCTACTAGGTCATGAGCTTTCATGGGTAAAATCCCAGTTCATCAGGTGAGTTGGAGTGGAAATTACAAAATCCAGGGTATATATAACAGCAAAAGAAGTTACCTGTTAATTATATGAGACAGTGAAGTAAGGCCACAGATAAAATACCAGAGAGCTTTTTGACCTGTGTCCCTGTATTTAGTTAAGAGATCAGAATTCATGTCCCTTCCTATGCTTTCAAACAAAGAGTGATTCTCAGTGTCATACCTATTTTTAATTTTAGTTAGTCCAACAAACTGACTGTACTGCTTACATAGCTCTGATTAAATAGAGTAGTAGTCTTACCTTCTTTTATTTCACAAATCCAATTAAGTAAACGTTCACAATACAAGTCATTCCACTGCATTTTTGAATTTCCCTCAAACATCCCACAATGTTCAATTCCTTTGTCATTGTTGGGTTCTCCTTCACCCCAGTTTTCATAAATCACCTATGGTGGAAACACAGCTCTATTACCAGTTACTTCTATATGCGGGAAACAGTTGTGAACTGCACTGTCAAACAGCCACAGAAGGTGGTCCTTCCAAGTGTTTCATTTCTGAGACCAGTCGGAGTAAGAGGTGTTGTGGAACCAATAAGCTCCCCTTTTGTACAGAGGGAGATAAGCACCTTGTATTATATGAAAGGGGTAACCTTGAGGAGCTGAAGAAATTGTATCTTCTCCTCCTCCTCCTCCTCCTCCTCAAGTAGCTGGTAGGTATGACTTGGAGATGTAGAGATGTGGTTGTAAATGGTGTAAAATTGGAGGAAGTATAGTATATCTCTCTATAAGTACATTATTTCTCTTATGCTGAAGTCATTTTTATCATCTCCAGGCTGATGTCAGGGCCTGTTCTCATTGCCATAAGGTGGCAGACTAGTTTTGATAGTCCAGCCTCAGTCATGAATAGTCCCTATTGGAAGCAGATTGTTCTGAAGGGTGATGCTGATTTAATGGGACATTGTATCAACCTATTAACCATCCAGATTACCTTCCCCACATCTTCCATCCAGATTGATATCTGTGGCCACATAATATGAAGCAACAAGAAAAGCCACTAGAGCATTGCTGAAGGAGGATATTTTCCAGTTTGAATTTATCACGGGATTCATACTGCATTGCATATGCTCCCTGTTTTATGGTTATATGGCTGTGGTGGGAGATATGAAACGAGTCTTTTCTGCCATCATAGCCTCTGTGAAAACTAACACTATGTCTACACTGCCGAGAAAAGTTGGGAAAAGATACGCAAATTGCAAACTACAATTTGTGTACCTTTTTCCCACTTTTTTTCTGAAAGAGGCTTTTCCGAAATTTGGCCCATCTACACAGGGCAAAATTTTGGAAAAAACTCATCTTTCAGAACATCCTCACTGAGAGGAATACAAGGAAGCCGAAAGAACATGTCTGTTTTTTCGGAAACTCTTCCGAAAAAGCAGACACGTTCCTTGACTGCAGCAGAACTTTTACGGGATATCCCAGAAAAGCTCTGCAGTCTAGACATAGCGTAAACGATTGGACTTGTTTAGTGTAATAGCAGAGGAAGTGCTTCTGTTGAACTGCATATGAACACTTAGGAGGGAATGGAAAGGGTATAAGAAAAGGCTCAGAAAAGATTACAATAAAATTATAAAAGCCAGTCCAATTACTAATTATACTCACTGGAGAGCCATCAGTCCAGGTGTATCCTTCATCGGGATTCAAGTAAATCAAACCAATCCAGAAATGCTGAAAGAGAAATCCCTTTTCCCTAAAATATACGATATGATATACATATGTGATGGTATATAATAGGACAATGATATAAACTCTTTAGACAAAAGGTGTTTTAAAACTTATAGCAGTTCAAAAAAATTGAAATTTCTATAAAATTAACTCATAAAAGGAATCCACAAAGAAAAAAATCCCTTGTTTTATTTATTTGCATTTCTTCGTGATGTACTATGATGTACTTCTCTCAGAAAAGAGTTTTCTCCTTTTTTCCCCTACATAGATATGTTGGCCTGTATTCTACTCTGTTTATGCTATTCCAATAGGAGAAAAACAGCCCCATCTCTCTGGGGGACATAAAACCGGTGTAGGGATAACATATTAAAGTATTAAAAATAAATGATTCCCCCAAGTGGAAGTGACTCCCCATAATTTGATCCCCACAACTGAAAGTCTAAGTAGCATAAGTTTGTTAAGTAGAAGAAGCATATCAGTGTTTAGATTTATTATTATTATCATTATTTGTTAAGATTGTTAAATGTTTAGATTTATAATTATTGCCCCTCTAGAATATAATTTGTTAAGAATATAATACTATGTAGCCAGAAACAGCTCCCCTCTCTGTGTCCCAGGGTACGCTCAAACTTTTGCAAGTTGGCTGCTTGTCAAGCCACTAACTCTGCTCTGGGAGCCAAGCCCTGTAATTGGTTAAGGGCATTGTTACACAATTGACTCCTGTTCTCTTCAAAGCATTGTGAACCAATTAACCCTAATTGCAAAGTGAAACATTGTAACTATAACAGTAACTAACTCAGAACTCAGAGAGAGAATGTTTTAAGAAATGCCACCCAGAAACTTTTATAACTTTTTGTAACTACAACTCTTGTATGTGCAAAATTATTATTATACAAAATACTGTATGTGAAACATTAATTAGGGAATGTATGTAAGAGAGAGAGTGCTTGGACAATGAATGAATGGTTTGAGAGGTTCCAGCCTGAGAATGCAGCATCAAAGGGCTGAAGAAGGCGTCAGGTGCCAGTGCAACCAAAAGGTGTCAAGTGGAGAAAAACTGGAGACTGGAGGTCCACCCTATGAGATCACTGACGAGCACCTGGCAGCCACCCTGTAGACATCAGCATGACGCAGCAATTCCCATAGACTGGCATAGGAAGAAATTCCTATAAAGACTGGACCAAAAGACTATGGAGTCAGAGTCCAAGGTTCTGCTGCCAGCCTACCAGGAGCTTCAGATGCGCATCTGATTGGGACTTCGCTCTCCACTACCATCACTTGTGTACAGAATACCTGGCCAGTACTCTGTCACAAGCAACTTCCAGGCTGGTAACTATAACAACTACACAGAACCTGAATGAATGAATGGATGAATGATTGAATGTTTATATATATATATATATATATAATGTGTATGTGTGTGTGTGTGTGTGTGTGTGTGTATAAGGGTTAAGTAGTGATAGGAATAAGTAGTTAAACAACACTGTTTGCTTCTATCTTTTCTTTATTCTTTATTATTATCTTTACAATAAATGTGGCTTTTTGCCTTATCCCCCTCATAAGATCCTGCTTGCTTTTATTGGTATAATACCGGCTCCTATCTTAAACCTGTCCCAGATCTCATATGAGGGGTTTGGTCAAGGCATGCTGGTCTCTGACAGTTCTGAGCTGATAAGACAGCTCCTTGTGAACTGTTGCCAGCTGGTAGAGTTTAGAAGAGCCATGAGTAGCCACCACAGAAATGGCCCAGGGATCAGGGTGCCACAATTAGCACCTGTGATGCTTCCTGTTTACTACACCAACTAGATCTTAACTGCAGAAGATCATCAGGCCTACTAGGAATATAAATATTTGCCATCCTAGTGTTTGATGGAGAACAACTTGAAAGATCAGAGAAGTGGCAGGGAGGTATCTCTGCCTTCTATCCAAGGCTTATGGTGATGACTTTTCACAGAAATCTTTTCTCTCACCTGTATGTCAGGAGTTTGGGTTATGAGATTTCAATAGAAATAAAATGAAACAAAGAACTGCAAAACAATTTAGTAGCTAAATAGTAACTAAAATTCTCTTTCTCCGTGCTTAGGTTCACTTTCATGATACTCATTATTATTTCTGGTGCAGTACCGCATTCAGTCCCAGACTGAGAACAAGGCCTCTTTGTACCCGATATTGCATAAACCCATCACAGGAAACAGTTCCTGGCCCAAAAACCTAATAGCCACACTAAGCCATAGATTCTTCCAGGAAAAAAGGGTAGACAACATCTGAATCCCTATTCTATCTTTTGGTAGATAGATAACCAAACAAAATAAAAATAAAAAGCAAATTTGAAAACAAATATATCCTACTTATATATTACATATAAAACTAATATGGACAAAGTGGCAAAGTTTCCCTTTGACTTGTAAATCATTCTTAAATCAGTTGAAAACCAGATATTGAGACTTTGTGTATAGCTACTTTTCAGAGTAAAGCCACACTTCAGTGGCCTGATTTTGAAAGAAGTTTTATCACAACCTCAGTTTTTGTGGACACAATTTCACACCTGCACATGCTACCAGTTAGAGGTCTGACTACCTGATTTGCTGGAGCAATCATAGAATCATAGGACTGGAAAGACCTTGAGGGCTGATCTACTCCAATCCCCTGCACTCACTGCAGGAGTATTTTTTACCTAGATCATGCACTTAGACATCGAGTTCCTGACTTTTGAGTCTCCTATTATGCCCAAATTTAAAATTTAATTTAAATATGGTAATTGAAAAATAAATTAGGTGAAAGATATAATGAACGGATTCTTACTTGAAATTAACACTTTCAGAAAGAATACAAGAGTATTGTTATTATTCTAATACATACCTACCATTAAAGTGAATTAATAAATATTTTGTAGATACTCACAGAACCACCTGCCATATTGTATGCTTTACTTCTTTTCTGCTGATAGTGATCAAGTGTCCTCCTATTTCTCTACAAAATTCTTCAGCTTCAAACCATGATTTCTTTTGGTTTCCTTCTCTCACAAAAATCTAATGAGGATATATTTCACAACAAGCTGTTATTTTATTATATCCTTCCTATGTTATAAAAACAAACAACCCCTGGGCAGTTACTTTCTCAATCATGGGATTTCATATAATCCAGCTAACCAACCCAAAGGATACCCAGAAGAAAAATAACACCTGGAATATGGATTACAGAATGCATAATTCTTAGAGTCCATAGTTTCACTTTGTTTGACTAAAAACATGTAGAGGACTGGGAAGTGTCATAATTGCCACAATACACAGAGATTGAAAATGCTAGTCTGTATAATTTCATAGGGACTCTGGCCACTGAATGAAGTGAAGAAAAATAGAGTGGTTATATCTAAACAGAAAGGGGTAAGCAGGAAGTGTGTGAAAAATCAGGAGATTACTGAGAAATGAATGGAGCCAAACACAAAGTAATGGGAGAGAGAGGGAGATATGGGTGTACAGCTCAGTTCTGAAAGATTCTGAGTACTCTGGGCCTGACTCAGCAAAGAAATTAGGCATTTGCTTAACTTTAAGCACATATTTATGTGCTTTGCTGGATTGTGGGCCCAAAATGCTCTGCAGGACTGAGCCCATACTCATGGTTGTTCAAGTCTAGGGGAAGATGTCTGAGGAGCAGGAAAGTATTTGATCCGATGAATGGTAATACAAATAAATCAGTAATAATAATTTAAGTGTGGTGTGATATAGGAGAATTACGCAGTCCGCTGAAGTGTAAGAGATTAACCTTGTATTTGTTTCCTTTTTATGGTTACTCAGGCCTTGGAAACTCAGGCTAGGTAGTCACTGATTCACTTTTGCTTCTGTAAATTATTTTTCTTTCATGTATATATTCTCTTCATTCATGGGAAATTTTCTAGTTTATACTTTCACTTTCAAATTTTGTTGTACTATTTGCCTGGGTGCCACCAGATACCAAATGTAATACTGAGTTTGTTTACTACTTGTTGCTTTGTGCAAAAAAGTTTAGAATTATGCCAGGTTGCTGTGTCTACTCATGAATAACATTATCGTATAGAGACACTGTTGCGAAACAATTCAAAAGAGCTTGGACTCCCAGCTGCCAGAACTCTGGGTCCTTTAAATCACTGCCATTGCCCCACATGGCATGCTCCAGAGCCCTAGGAGGTGCGCTCCAGTTGGCTCTGAGGCTGGCTTCCCAAGCCCTCTCCCTCCTGCTCAAGGCCCTACTCCTTCCAGCAGCAATTCTGTCAGGCCCCTGGTTGAGAATCAGTGCTTTCATTTAAAAAGCAATAAGTATGTTTCAAGCCCTGGTGGTAGAGAGAAAAAGCTTGAAAACAATATAAAAAAGAACCCAATATTTAAAAAAAAAACCCTCATGATTTTAAGCCAACATCATGACTTCTTGATATCCTGACTCAATTTTGAAACACTCGGGCTATGTCTACACTGCAGTTTTTTTTCAGAAAAACAGACTTTTTTCCAAAAAAACTGCACTTATGTCCATACTGCAATCATGTTCTTTTGAAAAAATTGAAAGAACAGAGGGGTTTTTCTGACATTGGTAAACCTCTTTCTATGAGGAAGAAGCCTTTTTGTAAAAGAGCTCTTTCGGAAAAAGGCATGTGTGGACCGGGAAGGAGTTCTTTCTAAAGGGGAGGAAAGAGGAAAAAAAAAAAAGGTGCCCTGGTGGCCACTCCATCCATAGTAATCACAGATAGTGTCCATTCAGTGCGGATGCTATCTTTCGAAAAAGCAGATCGCTTTTTTGATGCGCTTTTGTAGTATGGATGCTCTCTTTAGGAAGAAGATTTTTCGGAAGATCTCTTCCAGAAAAGCTTCTTCTGAGAGATGCCTGCCATCTAGATGTAGCCTTGGGGTTGAGAATAGTGTTGTAAAATGGGGTCTCCAAAAAGTGAACTTTCTGCCACACAATGCAGATTAGGGAATGACTGAGAGCAGGTTTCAACTCTCAGTGCAGGGGACGCACAGTGTGTAGTCAATGAGGTGGCAAAGTTTAATACTTACTTTGAAGCATGAGCTAATATAATTGCTTGAATCCCAGCCTTCAGGGCATGTAGGGGCAAGAGTTGTTAATGGAATCAGAGGATGTGTCACACCCTCAGCCCACTGTTTGCAGAGAAATGTTGCTGTTTTCTCACAACTAAGAACATCCCATAATCCAGCTGCAATCCCAGTTTCCATGGCAACACAGCCTGACTTTCCTCCTTCACGATACATAAAATAAATTTTAAAAGTTAATTGAAAATTATGTATTTCTCTGAATTGGGACTCTGCTCTGCTCTCAAAGAAATTAAACTTCTGTTTCCATTCCAATCTGTTGTTTTTTTAATAAGCCAAAGGATGGAAATTCTAATATAGATGCACAGACACTTGGGTCCAGGTATTTAACGGTGTATAGGAATTGCTGTGCTCAGCATTGCAACGCAAAACTGAGAAGGCACTTAGGAGGCACTTAAAAGAATAAATTCCATTAACTGTGCATGGTATTTTGAGCCCAAAGTGCCTCAATCCCTTTTGAAAGCAAGCCTTATGCTTCTAAATGGTTGAATTTTTTGACACAGTGCAACAAAGCTCACATGCTTTTTAAAGTCTGGGTCTCAATGCCATATATCTCATTAATAAAAAGAACACTAGCAGAGGTACATTAACTAATCCATGAGCCCATCTCTACCAAATGGTGAGAACTTACAAAAGGTGAACATTAATAGTCATTTTTCCCACTATTGTGGGACTATTTTTAGTCTACTAATTGCCATATTTGCTGTTCGTTCATTTCTCCCTTAAGAACCTTACCAGTCTAGTTGTTTGGTCACTAATGTCAAGCACTAATTTCTTCCGTGTGATGAACTATGTCAGCTGTTAATGCTGTGATAAATTTTGAAAACATTGAGGCCCTGTCAACCCCTGCAGCAGACCTTCAAAGTCACTGCTCATACAACGACATAGGACAGGGAGTAGCAGCCCATTGATCTTCTTGTGGCTAGCCTGCTCCTTACTGCTCCCTTACTCCCCTGAAGGAATACAAAAGAGAGCCCTTGATTGAATCTTGTCTAATCTACCAAGAAATGGAGAATATTCAGTCATCACACATACCAACACTACAGACAGAACATATTGCGCAGCACTGCAATGCATACCAGGCATTGCTGAGTTCCAGTGAGTGAACAGAACTGCTTCACCATTGGCCCACTTGAAAGTCCCTTGTTCCTCTGCATCTGAAAGACCGATCCAGAAATATTTTTCAGGCCTCAGCCCTATCAGACTAATCAGATAGGTTTGTTCATTTCTGTGAAGGAAAATAAAGTTTAAAGACAATGTTCTACCATGATTTAATCATGGTTTTTCTTTGTAATGAAATCATTCAGAATGGAAAATTTGATTAAAGCATTAAAAGTTGGTACAATGGTTGGTTTAAGTCTATTAATTTATACTTTGAACAAATTCAGCTGGTGATATTAGTAAGGAAGCATGATAATTATGGCATATCTGGAACGATTCCTTCTCCTCCTGTACAATAAGACATTGTCGGTATGTCTAGACTACATCCCTCTGTCGGCAGAGGGATGCAGATTAGGCAGGTCGACATTGCAAATGAAGCGGGGATTTAAATATCCAGTGCTTAATTTGCATAAAAATGGCCACCATGTTTGCAGACTCAGCACTTTGTTGGCAAAAAGCAGCAGTCTAGAGGGGGATCTGTCGAGAAAGAAAGCCTTTTTCGACAGATCCTGTAAACGTCCTTGCAATGTCGACCTGCCTAATCTGCATCCCTCTCCCTACAGAGGGATGCAGTCTAGACATACCCTATATGTTTATCTGAGAGTTAAAAGGGAGAAGGCAGAGGAAAATCCTAGTTTGGGCTTGGTGGAGCTACTGTATATTAGCTCCTTATATGTTGCATTTTGCTTTGTTGTTTAAATTCTAGGGCATCTGCCTAGGAAACAGAGGTCCATATGCTAAGAGAGACTCCACAAACCTTTATCCTCTGATTTTTTTATAAAAGAATGTGATGGGGACGCCTACATCCAAGGTTCCCTGCTGGAGCCTCACAGCCCTGCTTCACTCTTCTTCAGAAAAGACACTGGTAATAGGGGCAGTGTCTCCAGGAAGGACACTATGGCAGAAAGTAAAGACCGTATATCCCGAAAGGAGTTTGTTTGTGCTGTTCCACCTACAAAGAATGAGTGTGACTCAGCCAGAGGGATGAGTCACTGAAAACCCTCCAAAGAAACCATCAGCTGGGGGGTTACCTGTGAGACGTAGATGCCACCCTGTTCCAAGAACTAAGAAGCAGCAGGCTCTGCCCAGCCAGAGGAGGGCACTCAAGAGAGGTGAGTGCTAACCCTGTTCTAAGGAACTATTACTAAAAATAGATTTCACCTCCCAAAATAACTTTGCTCTAATATTTCACCACATGGAGATATTAAGCAATTAAACTAATAGTTTCAAGAAAGGTTTATATTATAGCCTATCTATTATGAATTAAAATTAAAATAAAATGATAAACCATTAAAAGTATTTGAATCCATCTATTATTAATTAAAACATTAAAATTGTCAATTTTGACACAATGTACAACACACAGTGTGTTCTACATTTTGGTCACTTGTCACAGATTCTGACTGGCATTGTTTGAAGACTGAAAGATATGAGCACTACCATTTCCTCATAAGCCAAATCTGGACCAGGAAGCATAGTTTATGTATGATTGGATTAAAAAATGAGAACAGATAAAGGAAGAGAAGCTGGAAACAAGGAGAAAAACAGTATTTGAAAGTCCTTGGTAAGGGTATAGGGAGGATTTCTGTAATGACAGATAGAGCATCCAAAAAAGTAGGGAGTTGCATAGAAGCAGATGCAGGCATAAAAGCAATGTGAAAGAATGATCAGATAAAATGGTAAAACCAGTAAACCAAATCAAGATATACATTTGAAAGTTAAAATCCAAGAAGTGTGTCTCCTTTGCAAGTGAGATGATAATGGACCTGTAGGATGTGGTTAATATTAGAAACAGTACATCAAGAGTCAGAATGAAATCTCAGAGGATGATGGAAGGAAGCAAGAAAGGAAGAAAGCAAGTCTTCCTAGGAGCAGGAAATGGAGAAGAACAGAAGACTACATTTATCTCATGAGGGACCATCTCTGCAAATCTAATTTTACCTGGGAAGTACCCGGATACCATTACCAAACCTGTAGAAAACCCCAAAATACATAGACATTCATTTTTCCCGTGTAGATCCTTTGTATTTGGCTCAGCACTAGGAAAGCTCTGGTGTATTTTAAAATTTAGAACCCTCAATGCTTTTTCTATCATTAGCACAAATTTAAAAGAAGAACAAAAAGATTGTTCATACCCATCTTCAACAGTAGCCAGGTAACCGTTGCTCCCTTCACATGTTTTATTTGCTTCTGAGAATGTTACAAATGTATGTCCAACCAAATAACAATGAAAACCATGTCTTGTCCAGCCCTGTGACAAACATCAGGCAATCATGTAAGTTCTTGACAGTCTAACATATTGATTGTGCTCTGTCCTTGACATATAACTACATATCGATGAGAAATTGATTCATGAATCTCAATAGAGAAAAGAGACTGTGCTCACCGCACATAGGCAGGGCTGTTAATAACAAAAGGAAACTCCCAGCCTCTACAGAGATCAGTATTGTTATTATTCAGGTGATGATGCGGAGAGGTCTACAAGGGGCTTCTGTCACCTGCCCCAACTTTTCCTTCTGCCCTTTTATGTTAATATGGTACTCCTGGAGTGGAAAGCTGTCTTTCCTGATCAGGGTGGCCTTACACAGATTTGCAGGCTTTGTTACAAGCCCCAGAGGAACAAAGATGCTGGCTTTGTGCTGCTTAGAGGTAATTTATGGTCTATGTAGCTCAAGAACTGTGGGCTCCACAACCTTGAAATACAAAAATGATTTAAATTACTTACCTATAACCAGAGCTATCTGACTGCAGAGAATGACCCTTGTGATCCAGCTGAGGTTTGTTCCTCCTAAGTCTACTACTGAGATTTACCCCCAAATGGCATAGATTAAACAAGCAGATTTTGGGGCAGGTGAGACTTGCTAAGCGTTATTTGTTATTCCATTGGTCTAAGAGCCTAAAATAAACATAGGATGTTCTGATGACTTTTGTTAATCAAAAGGGTCTGTGTATATCCATATACTGAGAGGGAAACTGGACTCCATTACAAAGGAGAAGGCATGGAGAAATTGGAAGCATTCATGTAAATGAAAAATTAATTCAGACTATATCTGCATTTGAATAAAAACTATAAGTGTCTCAACAACTCGCTCAGGGAAAAACCACCAACCTCCTTCAAAAGTAGTTACTAAATAGAGGGAAGAGGTCACCATAAAAGACAAAGTATTTCAAAGAGCATGAAACCCAATAAGCTAAATGATCTTTATAGAGTCCCATATAATCAAATTCACACTTACTCTCTGGCAGCCTGGATGGATTATCTCCTCTTCTCTGGGAGATTGAGCTAAGGGTGTCCTTTTGCAGATATAACCAAGTTTCTTTTCACAAACATTGGCTGCCCAATATCCATCCTGAACATTATGGGGAGAGAAAAGAATGTCCAGGAAGAGGGATTTATAATCTTTAGAAAACTGTTGATTTCCTCTTTCCTTACCCCAAGAAAGCTGGCGTCCTTGCTCATTTTTAATTTGTTGCATGACTTGGTTGATAAGTGTAGATCACATCAAAAAGTGATGCACCAGATTAATCACAGCATTGCTCCAGTTCTATGCTACTGTAACTCCAGTGAAATGAGTAGGACTAGAGTTATGCGGCCTTGAATGTGCCCCCATGAGTATAACTATGTCATACTCATGAGCAGGAGGCTTGTTGCAAGCTGGTGAATTATGTGAGAAAGCAAGTGAAAAACACACTGAAAAGAAATGATAATCTGTATGAATTTTGATGTTAGATGTTACATTTTAATAATTTATTACATTGTTTGGTAATTAATTGGAGTAATTTTCTTTTGGTATGTTTATGAAGGAGACCTAAGAGCCGGCTGCCATTTGATCTTTTGTGAGAAATAGTCCACTTGAAATGACTTTTGTATTTCTTTGCGGTGTTTTGGGGTGCCTTATTATCTTTCATTATTTATCTAGCTACATGAATTAATCTAGCACGAAAGAGAAAGCTGAAAGAAACAAGACGTAGGTGAAGCCATAGCTCCCTCCTCAGCCTCTGCCACATCCAACCCTTGCTGAGTAAGAATCATCTGGTTATGGTGATTCATGCTCTTGTCACATCGCAATTGGACTACTGCAATGCATGGGGCTGCCTTTGAAGAGTCTTTAGAAATTTCAACTGGTTCAGAATGTGGCTGCTTGAGTTTTAACTAACACTTGCTATATGGAGCACATTATGCCAGTGCTCCGGCAGCTGAACTGGCTTCTGGTATGTTTCCAGGCACAATTCAAGGTCCTGGTAATGACCTATAAACCCCTAAAAGGGTTGAGACCCGGGTATTTGAACGGTCATCTCCTCCTGTATGAAGCTGCCCGGGAATTAAGGTCATCTGGGAAGGCTCTGCTCTATGTTCCCCCACTTATAGAGATAAGGCTAACATCTATGTGGAGCAGGGTTTACTCTGCCTTTTCTCCTAGGCTATGGAATTCTCTCCCAAGAACATTTGCCTGACACTAATGCTGGTATAGTTTCAATGCCAGGCTAAAGCCACCCTTTTTACCTGAGCTTTCATTGTTACTTTGGGTTGTGTGTGTGTGTCCCTCCTCTAGAGGTGTCTTAGCAGGTTTTATGCTCCCCAGCAGGGTCTTCTATTTTATTATATATATGTATTTCAAAATTTTGTAAGCAGCCTCAAATATTTTAAATGTAAAATATTTTTAAACAAACAAACAAACCTCTCCCCCAGAAGAGCTACTCAGGCTAAAGCAAGTGGAACCCTGAGCAAGAGGGAAAGATGAGAGGATTTGGGGCTTAGTTACAGTTATAGGACCATAAGCTTTCCTAGGCAAAACCCACTTCCTCAGCACCTACTTGAGGCCTTTTACAGATGTTGAACCCAGAAGCTCAATTTATCCCGAAGTGACTTGCACAATGTTATTCAGTGAGTCAGTGTCAGAACCAGGATTAAAATGGAGATTTCATGGTCCATATTTAATTCACAGACCACAGAGCACACTAGGTAAACTACTTCATTTCTGTATTCTTCAGTATTTCCCTGATAAATGTTTGCCTCAAGCTGATTTTTTTTTTTCAAGTTTCAGGAAAAAAAGTTCAGCTGTTTCTCACAATAGGGTTAGGGGAAAAAAGATGTTATTTTGTCCATATTAAAACAATTCATATAGTCTTTTAATCCAAGCTTCATGCTGTGGAGTATTGCCAATCCAAAATGCTCATTAATCATGTATGAGGCACCCCAAATTATGAGAGTGATTTAAAAATCATGAGTTTTTAAAAAAATCTCCAAAAATGTTGGGCCCCTTTTGTTGGCCTTTTGGCTTCCAGTATGGTCCACTCTCTTCGTACTATCGATTTTTCTCTGAAACCAGGAGAGCCAGAATCAGTGGTGGTGGTGGTGGTGGTGGTCAGGGGAGTGGGAGGTTTCCATACAAAAGCTACTATTTTCATATACCTTTTTAATACCAGAATTTGGGGCTTTAAGAAAAACACCGAGTGTAACAAGGCTTGTGATAAAATCACAAGAGTTGCTCAGCGGGGACTTATAATTTGTCAGGCGATGCCCTGGTATGTGCCATTTGCTATCATTACGAAAGCTTACCAAATTTGGCCAAGTGTTAAGCTTTGGAAAACTGTCAGTACACACATGATTAATACAGACTCATTAGTATTTGGCATCTATTTTCTCCATTTGGACTTGTCACGCTCCAGAGAGGGGCTGCAGGGACTGAGTGGCACACAGAGATTGAATAATAGGGATTTGTAACTGGTAGAGAACACTCCCTTGCAGAACCCTCCAGGAATCCAGAGTTTCAACATTCCTCTGCTGTTAGTAAATGGCTATTCACCTCAGGTAACAAAGTGTGTGTCTCATCCCTCTCATGTGTCTTCTTCACATAAAGAATAAGAGCCTGTTACTGCTACCAGTTGTTTGATACACTCAACTGATTGTGTCCTGTGCTCTAGAACTAGTGGTTCCAACCCATTCTGGTTGAAAGGCAGAGTCCATGATACTCCACAGCCTAAAATGTATATCTTGGGGCTTTTTTAAACCTAGGAAATTATACACACAAAGCAAAATAAAATAACCCCATCCCATATTAAAAGATATTTAAGGTGGCACAATCAGGCAGTCAGAAGCAATGTAGACTTTAAAATGTCCACAGCCTTAAGCGGTTATATAGATATCTCAGGTTTACAGATGGGGAATAAACTCAGAAGCTGTCATTTCCCTAGAGTATGGTCTGGTGAATTAGAAAACCAACTATGCAGTAGACATTTAGAATTGAATAAAGCACCATGAGCCTCCAAAAGGCTCCATTTCTTGCTATGACCATGGCAACAAAACAAATTTGGAATTTCCAGTTCAAGATCTTTAGGAGACTTTAGAAAAATATTACGTTTTCACTTTTGATCTCACACATCTTCTAAATGCCCTGTCTGATTGGCCCCAAATTAATATGAACATTTATTTTAGGATGAAATCTGGGATGTGAAATTTCAAGTGGTTTTGTGTGCCTTTCATTGGGTGTGCATTTCAGAATCAGGCTGATAATGAATGGCAGCTTGACCCTGAATTATGTACTGAAAAGCATCAGTGTGAGGCATAAATTCTTAACAGTGAGAGTTAATAAAGGCTTGAAACAGTTTACCAAAGGTTGTCCTGGATTCTCCATTACTGACATTTTTAAATCCAGGTTGGAATGTTTGTCTAATAAAAGATCTGCTCTAGAATGATTTGCGGGAAGTTCTATGGCTGTGTTATACAGGAAAATCAGATTAGATGACTACAGTGGTCCCTTCCTGCTTTCCAGCCTATAGATCTATGAAAAATATTTGGATTATTTTACCTGTCCCTTCATAACAACACAATCTTCTTGCCTCTTTGCATAGCTGGGTTGACTGCGTAGCCATTTGATATATGTCACAGGTGTCCCATCACTCCATTCAAAATACAGTTGAATCTTAAGGGCATTCAGTCCAATCCACAGCTCTTCAGTTGGCTCTAAGGTAAAAACGGTTGGTGTATGAATGATGTTTGTACCAATAACTGTGCATTTTCATGCCTGGAGAGAGAGAGGGAAGCTAAAATAGCTTATGTTGACACTAACCACAACAGTCCATTTTTTGTACGAATTGGCAAAGTTGTCTGTTTATCCTAATTGCTGCCTCACCAGGGCAATATATTTAAGTACATACTCAACTTTAAGCATGAATTAGTTTTAATGGGACTCCTGCAGTGTTTAAAGCTAATATTTTGCTGGATTGAGGTGTAACTGAGAAGACCTTGGTCACTGTAGAACCAGTCATGCTGCAATGCATGGGACTAGAGTTGGAGACACAAAATTCACATCCCTTATGCACTGAAGAAAGTAGGTTGGCACACATAAGGGGATAAAGAATTTTTCCTTTCCTACTCTACACCATTTTTGCTTATTAAATAAACAAAAATATTCTTCTGTGTCTATGTAAAAAGTACCCATAAAGTCTGATCTGGTCTTTGACTATACATTTTAGCAGTACTGTTCAGTCTCAATACTGTGGACAAAACAGTTTCCTGTAGAAATACTTACTGTAGCCAAGCTGAGAAACTATAAAGCTGTGCTCTGGAATATTATGTATACTCGCCAAATTTCCATCTTGCATCTTACATGACGTCAAAGCTTCCTTCCATATCTTGGGCTCTCTATGAATCATATAACAGTGACCTGTGTATGGCAACCAGCCCTTTGGACATATAATAGGCCGAGCATGATCTAAAATTAAAATAAAAATGTTTTTAAGCAATGTAAAGGAGAACAAAGTAAATAAGACTGGCAGCATTTTCTATTACTGTGTATAAAATACAGGCAATTTAGCTGAACATAGGTGGAATTTGAGGTTAGAAATTCAAGAAAATTCTAGTAAAATTGAAATATGATCAATATTAAATGTTACATTTGAATATCAATTAAATATGGTTCCTTATAAATTAAACATCTAAATATTGTAAAATACCCAGAGTTGGCCAGAGATGCCAAGTCCAATGTATCAAGTCCACATGTACTTCAAGGAAATATACAATGTAGCCCATGGCTGCTCTTTAATACAGAAATGTGAATAATGAAAACTACTGATCCTGTTCAAATGATTATGAAGCACTGCATGCTGTGGTCATCACAGACTGAGTCTGCAAATTAGGGCAATGAAATTAAATAATTATGATTTATGCCAGTTAGGGTACATCTACACTAGCCCCCTAGATCGATCTAGGGAGGCTAATGGAGGCGACTGAAATTGCAAATCAAGCCCGGGATTTAAATATCCCATGCTTGATTTGCATGTTCCCGGCCAGTCGCCATTTTAGAAATTGACTAGCCCGAAGTAACTGCCCGCGTCTACACGCGGCAGTGAAACGGGATTCTGATTTAAACCCCTAACTCAAATTAGCTGGTATTCCTCCTGCAATGCCCTTTTATACCAAGCAATATAGAAAATCGTATGTGTCTTCCTGCTTGAGCACAAAGGCACACATATACACTCACAGGTGTTTGAAAAGTATTGCTTTTGGCTAAAAAACAATGTCTGTAATTTCATAGCAATCAAAACCTATATCATTTTTATCCTTTGCACATCTTTGCAGACTGCAGTTTTTACATAAAATGACCTTATATTAAACTGACAAACTTACCTGAGGGTATACTGAGAGACTCCAAAGAGGAATTTTCCCTTTTACAAATGTAGCCACATTTCTCATTACATGCCTGGTTTTCCCATGTAGAAGCTCTTCTGGGATTCAGCACTGCACAGAGTTTACCTGGGGCTGGAAAGGGGCTTCCTTGAACAAACAGATGAAATAGAATCTCCATGTAATCACTGCAGAATCATGTCACCAGTGGAAACAACAATTTATTGTAATCTCTCTTGCCTTTATGATTGTTAAGCTTACTAGACACAGAGAGCTATCAGTTGCACAGATTATTCAAACTGGGAAAAATTAATAGATTCCAAGGCCACCAGGCACCATTGTGACCATCTAGCCTGACTTCTGGTATAAAACATGCCATAGACTTCCCCGAAGTGATTTCTAGAGCAGATCTCTTAGAAAAACAGCCAATCTTGATTTAGAAACTGTTTTGTGATAACCTACTATCACCCTTTCTAAACTGCTCCAGTGGTTAATTATTCTCATCATTAAACCATTACTCCTTATTTCCAGTCTGAATTTGTCTAGCTCCAGCTTCCAACCATGGGATTACGAAGTAACTTTTTCTGCAGATGAGCTCATTATTAATATTTGTTCCTCTTGTAGATACATAGAGAAGGCAATCTTACCCTTCTCTTAGTAAAGCTGAATGGGGTGAACTTCTTGAGTGTATTAATATAAAGCAAGTTTTCTAATCCTTTAGCCAATAATTTTGCATCTGTTTGAAAAATCCCACAAACCCATGAGGTGCTCCTTGCTGTCCACCATCTCTGACAGAAGCACAAAGCATGTGCAACTCTGCACTATTGTCATAAGCTTTTCAAGTCCAGCATGCATGATCCCCCAGTATTTGCAGAACCATGGGATAAGCCCATGGCTGAAGAACTTTTGGATGTGCAAGACCACATTCCTGCCTGGCTACGTGTGCCAAGCTCACCCCAGCCATCCAGCAAAGGACACCAACATGAGAACTGCATTCAGCAGTTGAGAAGTGAATGGCAGTTTCACTGTGGAAACTTGCAGTGATGGATGGCTACAGGTCAAAGAGAAAGCACTATGCAGTTGGAAAATCTACTGCAGGGGCCATTGTCATGCAAGGTTACAAGACCATTCTTCATCTTCTACTACACAGGACTGTGACTTTCAGCAATGTGTAGGATGTGATTGATAGGATTGCAGCAGTAGGGTTCCTGAACCGTGGTGGAGCAACAGATGGCACTTTTATCCTTGTTTTGCCACCAGCCCACCGTGCCACAGAGTACATCAAAAGAAAGAGCTATTTTCTAGGGTTATGCAAGCATTAGTGAATCACCAGGAATGCTCAATTGACATCAGTGTTGACTGGCTAGAACAGGTAGTGCCAGACCGAGCCATAGTTGCGCCTCGGGCAGCGGGCATGCAGCACATGCGCAGCCTGGCCCCGAGTGCGTGGTGCATGAGCGGCCCCGCCCCTGGCGCACAGCACCCCTTACCACTTCAATCAGGCGCCCCCCATAGGTTGGCGCCCCGGGCAGCTGCCCGGCTAGCCACCCCCTTAATCTGGCCCTGAGAAAAGGAACATGATGCTTACATCACTAAAAATATGCACTGTTGAGAAAACTACAAGCAGGGATTTTCTTTCCAGGCCAACAAATAACCCTTGACAATGCTGAAATGCCAGTACTGATCCTGGGGACACCTGAGTAATCCTTGTTTTCTTGGCTCATGAAGCTATACACCAGCCAACTTGACAGTGGCTAGGAAACATTTACCTATTGGCTCTGCAGGTACAGAATGATAGAGTACACTTTTGGTAGTTTGAAGAGGAAATCCCATTGTTTTTTCAAACTGAGTGGAAAAACATCTCAGTGATTATAGCTGCCTGGTATGTCCTGCATAATATCTGTGAAGCAAACTGGGAAAAGCTGCCACCTGGGTAGAAGACAGAAGTGGAGCAGCTGTTTGATTAATTTAAATAGCCAGACACAAGGGTTATTAGAAAATCACAAAATAGAGCTATATGTCTCAGGGTAGCTTTGAAAAAGCACTTTAACAGTGAGCCAGAGTCATACAATGCAGTATACGGTGCTGTACTTGGCCCTGCTGTTCTGGGATCTCTTAGGAGCTATGTGTTGTTTGCTGCATATCTGTAACACTCTCAATGCACTTATTAATTTTGTTCTGCTTGCTATACATTTCTGATTGTTACAATGTGGTTGTCACTAATCCGATGAGTTGTGTCACTGTACAGCAACAGGTAAGTGGGTGCCCTTAGAACTAAGTACTCTGCCGCATATGTTGGGAACTAATAAAAATTCATTATTTTCCAAATAATATAATTTTATTAAGAAATAAAACCAGTACAAAGGAATTTCTGTGCAATTTAAAAGCAAATACATTAAAAATTTAAAAAATAATGGAAAAGAACCTAACAAGAAAAAAGAACATTCATGACCATTTACCTACATGGAGCAGGAATGGCTTTCACAGATCAGGCTATGGGAGCTGTGGTTGTTGTCCCCTTGGGTGGAGGAACAGGGTCAGGGATGTGGTCCCTGATGCCACAGGGAATACTGAGGGATTTGTAGAGGTGTGCTATAATGCAGTTCTCTCACCTCTTGCAAAAGGAGGCAAGTCTAAAATTGCTGAATCTATATGTTCACAAGAATCTGCCACATCTGTGTTTGCTGCCAGAGAAGCCCCAGTTCTGGTGCATCTCCCTTTCCAGCTTCTGAGCCTTTCTCCTGTCTGCAGTGTTCACCCCCCTTGCTCCCTATCTGATGCAGTACTGGGGGCGGGACAGGGGGGAGGAGGGGAGCACAAAGACTCGCCAGGTCCCTGGGCAAAGTGATGGAAGCCAGCCAGACCTGCCACTGGAGGGAAAAAGGAAGCAACTGTACAGGGGCCCAGCAATATAACAGGGATTGGAGCTCCTGAGTCTTTAACTTGCTGCCAAACCACTGTGCGGCATGCTCTGGGCAGCACTAAGGGCTGGAGGGGGCATGCTGAAGTCCAGGCAGTGCTGAGGGCCGGCTGCCTCGAGCCCCACTCCTTCTGCTCCCTCTGGAAGCGAGGAGCAGGCCTTTCCCACCTGCCTTGCCCTGGGGCCCAGAAAGGCTGCTGGCCCTGCTAGGCCAACTCCATGCTCCTGGAAGGGGTGGGCCTGGGGCCAGCCAGGCCTCAGCTCCATCCAGAGCATACCATGCCCTCCCTCCTTAAGGCAGCCCTCAGAACTGTCCAGAGTGCACCGTGGTGCTTTGATCGAAATTTAAAGGGCCCAGGAATTTGACTGCTGCTACTGCCAAAGTAGCAGCTATGGCAGTTGGGGACCCTGGGCCCTTTTGAATTTCCAGGCTCCGGAGCAGTTGCCCACCCCCAACTGCCAACCCCATCAGCGGGCCTGTGCAGCCTTCTCTTGCAGAATCTCACTGAACATGTACGTCATCCTGAGTCCTCTTCTTTCTCCTAATCTGGCTCTGGCATTCTGCAGGTTTGAAAGGGGAACCACCCAATAGCAATAAGCTGAAGATAAAACACACAGAGACACCATTGTCAGTATAGTCACAACTGAAAGTGAAAGTTAAGATTCAGAACTCCCTTTCCTGGCTCCCCCAAAGTTTTAAACAAGACATAAATATTTTGTTTAAATATTTTTAAATATTTAAAAATATTTAAGCTGTGAGTCTTGTGCATGGCACCACTCACAGCTCCTGCCATAGTGAATTCAGCCACAAGGAGTGAAAGAAATGAGGCAGGAATTGCTTGTTTTCATGACATTATGAATATAAGGCAGTAAGGGGCAACCTAGGCTAGTGAGTGGGCCGCATGAGTGGCCCTCCATTTCAGTGGGCTGCAAGATTGTCATATCAAGATGGTGTCCCAGGACAGGGTAGTTTTGCTAACTGCGCTTGCATAACTAGAAGTTGTGGGGGTATGCCGACTGAACCGTAGCAGCGCTAATTTTTCTCACAATGCTGCGTGCAATCTGCATGCACTTTATGGGCCCTTGCTTAAAGTGTGCTCCCTCTGCATCCATCCTCCACAGGAAGTGGCTGATATCTCAGACAAAAGCACAGAAGGCACAGCTGTGACTGATGTCCAAATCCTTCTAGCTTGTGTATTACAATGGCGCTTGCCAAAGTTATTGTTGTCTGGTGTGGGAAAATATCCTATCACAGAGTAAGACATAAGGCTGCCATCCCTAGAAACCTTTGGGAGAGCATTGCAGAGTACCTTCATGGGAGTTTCAAGATCTCTCAGGAGGTTTCAAGAGACATACCTTCAAGGAACAAACTGCTATGCATGCCCCCCTCCTTTGCCTAACTCCACAGGGGAATGAAAAAGCAGATAGCAATGCTCCCTCTCTGGCTGTGTCTAGACTACCCCCTCTGTGGACAGAGAGATGTAGATTAGGCATGTCAAAATTGCTAATGAAGCGGGGATTTAAATATCCTGCACTTCATTAGCATAAACATGGCTGCCGCTTTTTTTCAAAACAGAGCTTTGATGTGTATCTTTTTTTCAAAACGGAGTCTAGATGTGTATCTTTCAAAAAATAAACCCTTTTTCGAAAGATCCTGTAAACCTCATTTTTTGGTTTACCAAAACTGCTGTTTTTTTTTAAAAGCTCTATTTTGAAAAAAGCGGTGGACATGCTTATGCTAATGAAGCATGGGATATTTAAATCCCCGCTTCATTAGCAATTTTGATATGCCTAATCTACATCTCTCTGTCAACAGAGAGGGGTAGTCTAGACGTACCCTCTTTGTGATATTGCTACCTCTTCTAGTGTAAGTCAATTAAGGAAAAGTCAATAGCTGTGTCCAGTTAAGTTGGAGTTGCCATCAGGACACCATTGTAAGGGAAATACAATTACATACTTACCCTGAGTTCTTTCTTCAGCACCAGGCTTAGCTGTGCTCAGCTGCTGGGACTGACTGGACTGGAGTGGAGTCTCAAAAAGGTTCTGGTGAAGAGCATCGCTGGAACCCCTGCTCCTCTTCCTCCTCCTTCTCCACACTGTTTGCCTCAAAGCCCAGTGGCTTGGGCTCCTTGGCAGTGTTGGTGGCAGTATGTGGGGTGCTGGTGTGTTCTCTGCCAAGTATGGCATGCAGCACTTTGGCAAAGTGGCAGGTCTGTGGCTTGGCAGTGGATCAACTGTTGGCCTTCCTGGTCTTCTGATATACCTGATGCAAGTCCTTTGCTTTCTCCTGGCATGCCTCTTCTTCTGCATCTCCCATGCAATGTATTCATAGATGTCCACATTTCTATGGCTAGTCTATAGCTGTGCTTGTGCAGCCTCTTCTCTCCCTAGAGGCCCAGGGGATCCAACATCACCTGTCTACTACAAGCTGGAGCATGACTAGGGTATATGGCTGGCATGGTCAGCTGGGCAGTTACACACAACAGTAGGAGCTGATAGGTGTGCCCACTAAGCTGGACAATCAGTAAAATGGCTTCTGAGCAGCGGCATTCACAGTTGTGACCAAAGCACTCAGTGTTGGGCATTGTGGGACAGCTGCTGGAGGACTATATTAGGGTTAACATAAGAAACGCAGTGTCCACACTCACGCTGTGTTGATCTCAGTACATTGATTATGGCTCAAATGCCACTCTAGGAGATGGTGTACTGTCTTGCCATAACAGGACACTTACATTATCAGGACACAAATTTAAGTGTAGACACATGCACAACCAACTCAACATATTGTGGCTTGTATTAACCTAATTTTAGTGTAGATATGGCCTAAACTGGAGAGATGAGTCTGCTGAAAGCCTGGAGCAATAGCTCTGAATGGTAACAACTGCCCCATTTGTTTCTGTGAGGTGTTATTGTAGATACCCGGTAATGATCATTTAAATTAACATTGTTAATGACTTCATTGGACATATAAGAAAGTGTGGATTTATCCTTCCCTCTCCACACAAGCTGTTATGAATGTTGTCTTATTTTGGTGCCACAAGTGAGTGGAGTTTGGGAAATAGATCTGCTAATTTTTCTTTTTCTTTAATCAAGAAGGACCTAACCTCAATGAGCCCAGCAGAGCCCATGGGTATAGTCCAGTCCCATTGAGAAGAAGCCTAGCAATTCACATGACCAATCATATTTGGAACATCTGCACAATCTATGGCGAGCAGCTTCTTATTTGGAAGCTCACATGGGCAAGCTTCTTTTGTGGAAGCAGCTTGGAACCCCTTCACCCGAGTCATCCCTCAGCACAAGCATTGGACTATGGATTTCATCGAGGAATAGGATAAAAAGTAAATGAACACATAAGCTACAATTGTGTTTTCATGCAATTGTCCCTAGAAATAAAAAATAGAAAACATGTAATGGACTAGTAAGCACCAAAGAGCTTGATTTCTACTGCATTATTCCAGTTACACTGGCATAAACTAGAAAGGATGTAGTGCCCCCCTTCTTTCTAAATAAAATGTATTGAAGCCTTTTCATAAAGTATCAGCTTGACTCTAATGATGTATAATATTTAGAAGGTGTGAAGAAGATACAATGCATTTATTTCCTAAATATTTTGCTGGTCTTGGAAACTTTGATTTATATTTTTTTTCGTTTTGGGGTTAAATTTTTAAGGAAAAATTAGGATCAGGTCTATATGGTGATTATTAACTCTAAATAATATTCATTTTCTATGGACAAATTCCATGCTTATAATGATAAAAAACAATGGCGGTGAAATATATAATGTGAACCTGAGAATTTTACTGTTAAAAATGATGGGGCCCAACCATCAATTTGTGTAAATCAGTGAATTCAATGGAGCTATATCACTTTTCACCAGCAGAAGATCTGTTTTGATTATTATGAACAGATTTACTTACCTGGAGCCCAGTTCAAATATCGGAGAGGACTGCTACCAATCCACTGCCATCCACTGTTGAAATTCAAACTGTTAAGTCCAATCCAGAGAGCAGAATCAATATTTTTAGTGATCTCTAAATTACAAAAGAAATTAAATGAAACTTTGAACCAAAAAGTAGTAAAACTAAAAATAGGAAACTTAAATTTCTCAGACAGAACCAGTCAATAAAAATACCGCTTTTTCCATTATTAAACTATATAGATGAAAATTGGAACAGACTATATACATGAGCATATATGTGTTGAGATTTCTGGCTAACAAAAAGAATAAATGAACTTTTCATTTCAGCACTTGAAGGTTGATGAGCTCAAGATGACCAAAGCTTCTTTATTAGGGTAAGAGCTACTCCAAAATATCCTGTGAGAGTGTCTATGGTTTAAACCAAGCAAGAAAGTTACAAACACAGTACATTAAAGAATCATCAGCACTCTTTTGGTCCCACTCCGAAAGGGAGGGGTTAATCAAGGCTTTTTTTCATGGGCTTTATAACTATTCTTCAAGGAGCTTAAAACATTAACTCTATTAGTGTTATTGGAAGTTAAAGCATGGAAAATGCACCCATGTTAGGATAATTACCTTCATACGTTCTAAAGATTACAGTAAATCTTTGGATCCTAAAGATTACAGGAAATTCCTGTGGATCAATAGCTACTCCTGCACAGGAGCTGGAGGAAGCATAGGATGTGGAGACAACCTTCCCACCAGGACCTGGTGCAAAATCTAACCAAAATGTTGCTTCTTGTTTTTTCTGGAATGCAAGATAGCACCAACTATTATAGCCAACTGTTATAGCCAGTGTTATAGCCTATACTTCCCAGAAGGGCTATGGACACTCTTCCTGTGTTGCAGGCTAATGGGGAGTTCATTCTTTTCAAATGGAATGGGGAGTTCATTCTTTTGAAATGCTTCTGCCTCGCGAGAAAAGTTTTTCAGACCATTGAGATATACTTAGATCAGACACAAAAAATGAAGGATCATAGGGAGTGAAACCCCACTGACATCAATGCAAGTTCTTCCATTAACTTTAAGGCAGCCAAGATTTCACCTTGAGTTTTTTATGTTTGATTACTTTATTACTTTACCTCTCAGGTATGTTTGCTCCTGAATCTCTGTGATACTTAATAATTCTGCATTCTGTTCTTGGCAGCTTTTCCTTGCATGGTGCCATGTTAGAAGTGGCTGGGAGTTTACCTGATAGTGGAAACCTGTCAAAGAATCTGTAATCCAAAGTTTTTCTGTGTCACCTGGAAAGGGAAGAAACATATAAAATCTGTCAGAGTCTCCCAGTATATGATATCAAATGTAAAATCTCATCAATTCTAAAGCAAAGGCAACACTAAAATCACAGGAATTGAATTCTATTTGTGTATATTTTTATAGCCTTCTAAATTTCGGGGGGGGGGGTTTGGTAAGGGAGGAGGGAGAACTTGGGGAGGATGGATATTTTAAATGCATTTTTTTTGCTCACAAAATCGAAGATAACCTTAAACAGAGGTGAAAGGGGAAGGCTGAACTTTCAGATGAGCTATCATTTTTGAGGCACATTCTGTCACTCATACTCACCAATGCCCACAGGCAATTGCCTCTGATAGTGGAGAAACAGTCAGGCTGAGGGATTTTGAGTTCCATTTCAGGCACTGAAGGTGCGTGTGCTCTAGAGGGCACAGATTCTTTTGCCCCCCAGCATGAACCCTGAACCTCTCATGTCCTAATGCTGACACGTAGATTCAGTCCCATTCTCTTCATTTAACTGTCCCAGTTCCCACTCCTTAGGCCTACTGGTCCCAGTCTCCTTGCTGTAAAAGTCCTGCTCTCTCTCTCCAGACTCCCTCTACCAGTTTCTCCCAATCCAATTCTCCCCCATCAGGCTTACGGTTGCCAACTTTCCTGACTAGATGCCAATCATGTCTGGTCCATCCAGCTGGGAAGTTGGCAACCCCATGCTCCAGATTTCTTTATCCAGCTCTTCCCAGTTCCCTCCACCACCCTCTGATGTATGCCCCATTTCTTGCCAGTCTCCAGTCACGTATCCCCGTCCATGCTCCCTGTCCCTGCTGGCTCCCCATGCCAATCACTTTTCCCAGTCCACTTGTCCTTTCTAATTGTCCTCCTCTTCCTCGGCTTCTTATCCCAGACTGTTAGCCAGCCAATCCCAGCTATCCTCTATGCACCCAGGCTCTTTGTTAGAGCTATATTCCCTCCTGCACTTCCTTCCTCCTTCAACTGGCTGCAGTTACCGGTTTCCTTGCCCTACCAGTCCCACTTTCCCTTGGCTCCTCATTCAGTCTCAGTTCACCCATCATCCACTGTCTTCCTTGCCAAGTCTATGCAGTGTTCTCTCCCCATCCCCCGCAGTCAGAGTCTGGTCATATATAGGAACTGCAAAATGATGTCACGCTACGTGGAGGTTGACCAAGCAGTCTGATCAGCTGTAGGAGCTGTGGAAGGATGCAACACTTATCCCTGGGGGAGGTCAGCATGGTTTAGTCAGCACAAAGAGCTACAAGAGGCTCAACTATGGTCTGTGGGAATAGAATCTTCAGAGATTTTAGCTGTTAGGATATTAAAGTCTTCCCTGGAGATGTGTCAACTAATTTTTCAAAGGCTTGTAGCTTGACCAATTCAGACCAGTTTCTACAGATTTCCAGAACTCTGACCCAAAGGCTAGCCCTGCTGAATGTACAGTCCCTCCCCCACAGCCTGGGGATGCTTGCACTGTCCAAAAAACATAGTCATCAGAATTTAACATTGAAAAGCAACATTATTTCCCCTAGTCATAGTCTCAGAAATGGCTGCAGCATTTTGGCTGCAATTTGAAAAAAAAAAAAAAAAAAATCAGCCCAATGAAGTAGTCCATGAAAAATTTCAGCAGAAACAACTGAAGTTTTCCAAATTGATAAGCAGCTAGAAGTATGGACTTATAATGCAGAGTTATAATGCAGAGTGTTGGGCAATCTTAATAATAGGTCCAGCTACGAGCTCAGCCTACAATATGACTTAAGATTTCACATCTAACTAGTGATTTTTTGCAACATTTGCCTCCACGCACCCATAAGTGTTTAATTGGGTGCTCCGGACACAGAGGCACACAAAATCATGTCACTTTTTAAAATGTAGGCTACTTGCATGCACACCCACTCCCACTTTATATCATGGGGTGTGTCTGCACTGCAGTCAGAGATGCAGTTTGTGCAGTCAGACCTGTGCTAGCTTTTGTCAAGCTTGCCCAAAACTCAAGGATTGTACTTGTGTTGCCAGCCTATACTCAAGCCCAAGCAGTCAGAATTTTAGCAGAGCTAGTTAAATGAAAGTTTGCATGGATATGCCTCCCTAAGCTGAATTCACATCTCTGATTGCAGTGTCGATGTGCCCTTTATTATCTACATTTATTCTTTCATCTGTAAACACATTGACCAGATCAGAAATGAGAACCCAGCCTAATGCTGCAGGGCAGAAAAGGAGAGCAACTCCTTGCTTTCATAGACTATGTCTAAACTACAGGCTTCTTTCGTCCATACTGCAAAAGTGCATCGGAAAAGTGATCTGCTTTTTTGAAAGAGAGCGTCCAGAGTGAATGGATACTCTCTTGCATGTAAGCTGTGATTGTTATGGACGGGATGGCCACCAGGACACTTGTGCTTTTTTCCTCTTTCCTCTTCTTGCGAAAGAATTCCCTCTTCCCTGTCCACACATGCCTCTTTCCAAAAGAGCTCTTTCACAAAAAGGCTTCTTCCTCATAGAATGAGGATTACCAATGCTGGAAAACCCCTCTGTTCTTTCGATTTTCTTGTGGAAGAACACGATTGCAGCGTGGACGTTCTTCGAATTTGTCAGAAAAATGGCTGTTTTTCCAACAAAACTCTGTAGTGTAGACATACCCTTAGTCTCTTGCTCAAAGAGGGTAGAGAGACCTAGATAATTGCTGCCATGAAAAAAATGGCTCCACAAAGCAATTGTACTATGGGTGATCACTGCACTAGAGGTTTAATGGCAAGGGAAGGCAGGGAAAGCAATTTGCATAACCATCAATAATCTGGTTGGGACATTCAGAATTAAAGTTCCTGTCCTCTCTCTCTCTGTATGTGTTTCTGCTATCTTACTATGCCAGGGGTGGGAAACCCTTTTTGGGTCGGGAGCTGCTGGACCCACAGAAAAAATCAGCTGGGGGCTGCACACAAGTGAGAAGCAAAAAAATGAACCCTCACAAATGTGGCTCCCAGCTGAAAAGAAGAAAAGACACTCCTGACATTTCCCTCCCACACCAGAGCCCAGGTGGGATCAAGCTAGTGGATTTTGTGTGCTTCAGCCCCATAGGGGGCTTGGAGTGCAAGCTCGGGACCCCCAATGCTGAGGAGGAGCCTCAAGCCTCAGGAACCAGATCCATGCAAATTGTGGGCTGCATCCAGCCCCTGGACCTTAGATTCCCCACCCCTGCACTAGGCCCTGTGCCTTCCCTGCATCCTGTGTGGATCTGCAACTTTCCCTGCAAGCTGTAGGTTAATAACAAAGAAAGAGTAGCCACACTCTACACCAAAGAGTATCAAAATGCCTAACAACAAAGTGAAGACCTTTAATATTTACTCTTTAGAGGAGATCCACAATGGGGACTTACCCAGCAGCTGCAAAGCACTGTGCAGGAGAAAGAGGATAAGCCATGTGGAGGGAATCATGGCAAATGTTTCATTCCTTTCTTCCTTTCCACTAAGTGATGAATGGCAATTAATTGCTGTCAAAAATTCCTTTTGTAAAGTGCTGGGTGGTAGATCCTACTATGTTCGAAAGGCTGATAGATGAGAAGAAAGCCCTGGGCTCTAAATGAGGAAATATCCTGTCACATGTGGCATTCTGAAATAGGAATTCACAGAACAAACTTTGCTTTTGAAAGTGAATTACTCTTTACTGAGAGCAAAGTCTCTTTCCATGGAAATGCAGGTGATAAACAAAGTTGTGACAATTTAATGCAGTTTCCTAGGAGAATGTTAGCATTACAGATGGGTCATGTGCTGTATTTCCAAGCCAATGAAATCTCTAAAGATATTCGGGAGCTAACAGAGTCAAGCCTGCAGCAGAAACCAGATAAAAGCTCAGTTTCTACTTTTAAATTCTATCCCTCAGCTATATTGTGAGACAACAATTTCAGTATTCCAGGAAAATTGGTAGCAGCTCTCATTCCACCTGTCGGGAAGGTAAGGAATGAACATTATGGCATTATGCAGTTAAGTTCACCCTGCAGGACAAGCAGAATTTTAACTGTGAAAGAAAAGATTGCTGAATTAGAATGTCAAATGTGCGAGGCTCATTCACCTCAGTGTGCACATTTTGGTATCTGGCCAAAAGGTTTCTCGGAAACAGTGCATTTCAAAGGTAATTTCTAGCTTTCCGGTGTGGGGACTCTAGAAGCACTTCCAAGTGCATTCTTCAGGAAAGGTCATACAATTTATTTAATTCCCTGCAGTCAAATACTCAACAGTTCTGCATGTTATATTGTTGAACTAGGGACGCGTCACACTGCATTAGCTGGTGATAGATGTAGAAAGAGTGGAGTTTAACTGTACAGGTCAACCCTGATACCATAGTAGATGTATGAGGACTAGACTTTGTATGCTTTTGAAAACTTTTGTCAGACAAAATTACTTTCTTGTGTACACAATGCAATTTATTAACATCACATTTTCAGTATAAAGCAGATTAAACTAAATTGGGAGAAGGTACACTTCTAGAATCAGCACCCACATGGGATGCTATATAATTATACTGGAATAGTTATGACATATATATAATTTTTTTCTAGACCAGGGATGGGGAACCTCTGACCCACGAGTCAGATGTAATTTCATCCAGCCTATGGCAAGTCTCCGCACCACAGGCTGGAAGCCCCGATTTTTTATGCCCCCTGTGGGTCTGGACCTGCAATCTGGGAAGCTTCACATGCTACCCTCACCTGTAGGCACTGCCCCCACAGCTCCCATTGGCTGGGTACTGAAGGCAATGGGAGCTGTGGGGGTGGCATCTGCAGGTGAGGGCCGTGCGCAGAGCCACTTGTCTCCCTTCCCCCAGGGACAGGTGAGCTGCCTCCGAATCTGGGAGCTGTCAGAGGTAAGTGCCCCATACTCCCTTCTGTACCCCAACCCCCTTCCCCAGCGCTGAGCTCCCTCCTGCACCCTAATTTCCTCCCAGAGTCTGCAACCCTACCAGCCCTGAGCCCACTTCCATACTCCAAATACTTGGCCCCAGATGAGAACTCCCTCCTATACCCCAACTCCCTCAATCCAAGCCCCAGCCCAGAGCTAGCACCACCAGTTGGAAACCTCATCCCTGCTCCCTCATCGCAATCCTCTGCCCCGGCCTGGGCCCTCTACACGTAAACCCCTCGTTTTTGGCCTCGTCCCAATCATAGGATTGCCACCTTTTGCAGCTGGATGCCATGCCATTCATGGCAATGGTGTCTGGGCCAGCAGGAGGAAACCTGGCAACCATAATCCTAAAGCCCAGGGGAAACTGCAAGCATCTGCTCTCCTCTCCCCTCCCAAGGCTGTGTGTGGCCTCTGACTGATTTTTCTGGCCATCAGTGGCCCCTGATAGGAAAATGGTTCCTCACCCCAAACTAGACAAACCCAACCAGTTTATTTCCTTTCATTGAAGATAAGAGAGGCTGGCACGTTAAATTATAAAAGATGTGAGATGTGAAATAACTATCTCAAGTACAGTAATATATTTATTTAGAAACTGAAGGGAAGCTGTAGTGGCCGGAAAACTCCTCAGTCTCTGCTATTATTGTAATGGAGAGGCTTAAATATAAGAATTAGTCAGTCTGTCTGATTTGGCTACACTGAGAAAAATTCAAAGGGAAAGTAAGGCATTTCCTTAAGTAAGTCTGCAAGACCAATATAAAAAAAAGAGGAATTGAATAAATTGCTGAATGATAAAATTTTATGGAAGCTCAGTATATAGTGAGTCAGAAATTAAAGACAAAGTTGGTAGAATTTCACCTTTTGAAATGATGACAAAAATAGCTAAATGTAACAAGCAAATTTAACATTGTCCTTCCCCTCAACAACGGTCACCAGCATTCTCTAGCATATTTGCTTTGTCCAAGATTTTTCACTTTCTGTTATTAGTTTTGCCCATAAAGAACATTTGTTTAACTTCAATCAATACCTCTATATTTATTAAGATGGGAGCTCATGAAATTGCACCATGACAGCATGCCCAAACTCCCTTGGTAAGTTTTTTTAATTAAATCAGACATTGTCATTGCTATTAATTATTATTACTTACTAGTTATACTGTGACAGCTCCCTCAGGTGGGACTGAATTTTCTGGTGATAGATGTAGAAGGAGTTGGGCCACACTGTGAAAGGAACTTACACATACACAAAATGACCGTCCCTGCCCCAGAAGCTTCCAATCACAAAGATTGATAATATCCTCCAGACATAGCTAGTGGAAAGATTTCAGAGAGGTAGCTATGTTAGACTGTTTCAGCAAAAACAGCAAGGAGTCTAGCTGCACTTTAAAGACTAACAAATTTATTAACCTCACTTACAGCCACCCAACCTGAAACAAATACTCAACACCATCTTCACACCCAACTACAGAAACACTAATCCAGGAACCTATCCCTGCAACAAACCCTATTGCCAGCTCTGTCCACATATCCTTCCTAGTGATACCATCACAGGACCTACCTACATCAGCTATATTATCAAAGGCTCATTCACGTGTACATCTACTAATATACTATATGCCATCATGTGCCAACAATGCCCCTCTGTCATGTACATTGAACAAGCTGTACTGTTTCTACGCAAAAGAATAAGTCGACACAAATCAGACATTAGGAAGGGCAACATACAAAACCTCTGGGGGAGCACTTTAAGGACACACAGTTTAGGGCTTGCAAGTTGCCATTCTCAGGGGGGGAAAAAAATCAAAACCAGACTGTAGTGGGAAACTTCTGAGCTGGAATTAATATGCAAATTTGACACCCTAAACCAGAGGTGGGGAACCTAAGGCCCAGAGGCCAGATGTGGCCCCTGGGTTGCCTGGATCTGGCTCTCAAGGCTTAGGGCCTCCCCCAGTATGGGGAGCCTGAACTGGCACTCCAGCCCCCACTGCCTCCCTCTAACCCTCAGCCCCCAACTGACTTTTCTGTGGGTCTGTAGCCCTCGACCCAAAAAAGGGTTCCCCACCTCTGCCCTAAACCAAGGATTAAACAGACACAAGGAGTGGTTCTCACATATGTAATTTCCTAATCAGGTACTCTCAGGCTATGTCTACACTACAGGCTTCTTGTGCAAGAACTGTTTTGCACAAGAGTTTCTGTGTAATAATTCTTGCACAATAGCACGTCCACACTGCCATGTGCTTTTGTGCAAGAGCATCCATGGCAGTGTGGATGCTTTCTTGCACAAGAAAGCTCTGATGGCCATTTTAGCCATAGAGGTTTCTTGCACAAGAAACTCCTGTTGCCTGTCTACACTGCCTTCTTGCGCAAGAGCTCTTGAGCAAGAGGGCTTATTCCTTGTGGGGAGAAGAATATCTCTTGCGCAAGAAGCCCTCTGTTCAGACGCTTTACTGTAAATTTACTTGTACAAGAACGTGCATGCAGTGTAGACACTCCGCAAGTTTTTGTGCAAGAACAACCGTTCTTGTGGAAAAAGCCTGCAGTGTAGACGTAGCCTCACCTTCTCACCACTATTGGAGATGAGCCACATCCACTCTGATTTAATTAGCACTGATGTCACACTCTGTGTCCTTTTATCCCTCAGCATCTGAGGAAGTGAGTTGTAGCTCATGAAAGCTTATGCCCAAATACCCTAATAAATTCATTAGCCTCTAATATGCCACTGGACTCCTTGTTTTTTTTCTAATGGAAAGAGAGTTTTTGCTTAACTACATACATGTACACATTGTCAGAATATCATTTTAGTATATTGTAGCATAGCAAATATTAGACTCTTATACACCTGGGAATACTTTTTAAATATATAAACCAAACATGTACAAAATATTTCTAGTATATTGAATAGCTGCACCACTGAGAAGAAATATGCATTGTAGGGTCTAACTGTTGTTTCCAGCTCTACTCATTACTACCCACCACAGACTCTGAGGGTATGTCTATACTACATGGCTCCGTCGACGGAGCCATGTAGATTACCCTTGTAGACATAGGATGAGGTTTACCAGGGAGGTCGACAAATGCCTTTGATGTCGACCGCGGAGCATCCAGACTACAGTGCTGTGCTGACAAACAGCTGATCGACACAGTGCGGCAGCCATTTTCCTGTGTCTACAAAGGTAATCTACATGGCTCCGTCGACGGAGCCATGTAGTGTAGACATACCCTGAGTAATATTCAGTAGTTAACATTAAAGTTTTTCTTCTAAGGAAAGGGGCATAGATTACTAGGTCAGTGTTTAATTTAAAGTAAAGACTAGTTTGGCTCATGAACATCCTGAAAATGTTTCTGCAAGAAACATGTATAATCCAGAATTTCACCTTTTAAAATGTTTAAAAAATGAAGAGGGAGTTGTAATATTTTTCCCATTTTTAATGTCAGGTAAGTCCAGTTTTAAACCATGTAAACCACAAGTGCTATAAAACTGCTTGTAAAGTAGAATAATAACTCTACCAATTTGAATACATTGCTTTGTATCTGCCACCATCATGTTAGCATCCTGCAATACTGGTCCTTGCCCTCTCAGACATGCTTGAAAGTTTCAGAGAGGTAGCTGTGTTAGTCTGTAACTGGAAAAACTTAAAAAAACCAATGAATAGTCTTGCAGCACCTTAGAAACTAACAAAAATGCAGATGGTATCATGCGCTTTCGTGGGCACAACCCACTTCTTCAGATGAATAGAGTTCAAAGGGTCCAGTTTTCAAATAAATAGCATAGAAATGGGATGTAGGAGGAAGGAAGAGGAAAAAAGAAGGAAAAAAAGGGAGAAAGAAATTGTCAATTAGAGTGTCCATGCTAAATTAAGCTGAAAGCCAAACAAAGGGTACTTAGAGTGGTACTATTATTTTCAGCTGCATTTAGCATGGACACTCTACTTGACAATTTCTTTCCCCCCCACCTTTTCCTCTTCTTCCCTCCATGCCCTCCCTGTGCTATCTATTTGAAAATGGGACCCCTTAAACTCCATTCATCTGAAGAAGTGGGTTGTGCCCATGAAAGCTCATGATACCATACCAACTACATTTTTTGTTCGTCTCTAAGGGTATGTCTAGACTACATGGCTCCATCGATGGAGCCATGTAAACTAGTTTACCCGACATAGTCAATGAAGCGGGGATTTAAATAATCCCCGCTTCATTAAAATCAAAATGGCCGCTGCGCTGTGCCAACAATCAGCTGATCCGGCACAGTGCGGCAGGCTAGACGTGGATCGGTCAACAAGGGAATCCTTTGTTGACTGCTCCCTTATGCCTCGTGAAATGAGGTTTACAGGAGCGGTCAACAAAGGCTTCCCTTGTCAGCCGATCCACGTCTAGACTGCTGCGCTGTGCTGGATCAGTTGTTTGTTGGCACAGGGTGGTGGCCATTTTTATTTTAATGAAGTGGGATTATTTAAATCCCTGCTTCATTGGCTCTGACAGGTAAACTAGTTTACATGGCTCCGTTGACGGAGCCATGTAGGCTAGACATACCCTAAGGTGCTGCAAGACTAATCATTGTTTTTTAAAGTTTTTCCACTCAGACATGCATTAGTCCTAGGCTAAATGCATTTACTTCCTTGGATTGATGTAGGCCCCTCCAGATCATTTATCAGCTCAACAAGACTTTGCTGAATGTATATTTGTTGACTGTTGCTTTGCCAAAGTAACATTATGCCAAAATTCTTGTCTAACATAGGTAAGCTGATGTTCATTGACTTTAATGATAGGTGACTGATTGACAGAAATGCATTACATTACTGTTATTAGTAGAATTATTAAACATTTATATTGTGTAACATCTAAACACTACAACTAGGCTGGATTCCATTATGCTAGATCAGATATAGCAGGTGGCTGACACAGACAGAGCAAGGTGAAGGAATAAGGGTGAAAAAATAAGTATAGTGATGGGATGTTCACAAATCCTTGGCTGATCATGGTCATGATCATAACTCTTCTCCTGTCCAGCTATGTAAGGCTTGTGTACATTCAGAAAGGGAATTGTTATGAGGGCAAGAGTCTCCATTCCAGAAGGAGGTCAGTCCCTACTCTAATTTTAAATGACTTGCTAACCTTGCTTAACTGGCGGTTTTGAATTAACTCAAACATTGAACAAAATCTATTCTATTCTCTGTGTTCTTATATGTCCCCCTTCATTGCAGAATCTGAGCAACTTCCAATAGCACATCATGCAACTGTCACATGTAGTTCATTCTCTCTGAGCCTCTGCTCATGGGAAGAATTGTGTGCATAAGGTTTTGTTTGGTAGTCGATTTATATTAAAGAAAGTCAGTACTTGTACTTGGAGCAGAAAGTGGGTGGTTTGTGATGGTCCTTAGTTCTGGGAGTGGGTGGTATGGGAAATTATTCCATTGTCTTAGACTGGCTGACAAGAAAGCTCTGTCTCCTGGCCCGCTGAGCTTTAAACACTTATTTTAGGAACTTCCATTGTTTAAGAAGTACACTTGTTCACTGGGGCCTTTATCATGAAGCATTAAGATCTTCAGATATGCAGGCCCACAGGCTCCCAAGAGCCTTGAAAATAAGAACTTTAAACTTGACATAATAGTCAATGGGAAGTCAATGAAGAGAGAGAAGGCATGTTTGACATGCATGCGGTAACACCTGTTGCTGAGGAGACATGATGCAGTGTTCTGTATGGTAGTGAATTAAAATAGAATCTCTGTCCTGAATGAAATTCCAATATTTCCATAGCTTTATTTCTTTAGAGTTCTGAAATAACTTCATTCAGAAATGGCAAAATATTTTCATTTTGGCATTTCTGATGAAAATGAAAAATTTTGATGTTCACAACTTAAAATGTTTTATTTTAGATTGTTGAAATGATCCAAAACATTTTATTGAGAGTCATTTCAATCTTAAACTGTATCTCGCTATGATGGTACATTGCCTCATGGGAATTGTAGTTCAGTTGTCTGATGCTGTAATTGTCCTTTTTAGGCAGAACATCCTGGCTGGAGTACATCCTATGATGCATGGGTAACCATGTGACTCCTGTGACAGATCCCCTCCCCCCCCTATGCTTTATGGAATAGACTTATGGACATGAATTTTCCTAACTCAAAGGTGCTTTGAGTGAATTATTTCATGTAACCCATCAATCTTCATGTCATGATCTGCTGGTTCTGTTCATCTTACTTGCATATCATTTTTGTGTGTGAAATTAGACATATAGAGTGGGAAATACTGTGGGGGTTTCAAATGTGTGAATGAGGGACATGGAGGGCGTTACCCTCATGATGAGCAACTGTTAAATAAACTCTTTTGTCCTTAAGTCTGAGCAGGAGTTGGTAGGGAGTAGAGTCTGGAAAAGTTTGTACTGAGGTTTTGGTGTAGAATTAGCCAAGTGTTTTTGTTTCTTTTGATTTGTAGCCTACTTTGCTCTGCCTGTTCTCGCTTATTATCACTTAAATCCTACTGCTTCTGCTTAATAAAATTACTTTTATTTTCTATCAAACCCAGTGTAAGTAATTGTTACCAGGGGGAAGGAGGGGTAGCCACCGTGTACATTCCCCCTTTCATTATTAAAGGTGGCTTACCTACTTCTTTGAGGTCTGATCCCATTTGGGGAGTGCTATCCCAGGAAGCTGGGCCCCAAACTGCACTCACCTTGTACCTGAAGAGATTCACTATCTGTACTGCTTCTTGGTGGGGGCAGGGACCTCAGCACACTGCTTGGCTGGGGGGACCAACGGAACTGGCCCAGCAGGACCGGACAGTGAGGGGCCCCAGAGAACTCGTAGCAGTGGCTATGTCAGCACCTCGGGAGGCACCCCCAAGGGGTCGCCTCTGACCACACCCTATCACAACTCCTATAATTAATTAAGCGTGCCATTCACTCAGAGAGGAAATTACAGCACATCATGGGAAATGTAATTTGGCCACATAGTCCAAGCCATGAAAAAAGAGTAGATTCCTGATGCTCCCAAACAACAGCTCCTATGAAGGAATGTACCACCCCTGTGAAAAAAAAGTTTGGTATTGAACTGACTTAAAACATTTCAGGTCAGTTTAACAAACCAAAATATTTCAAGTCAAGTCAGACCAAACTGAAATTAATTATTTTGTTTTTCTTGAACAAAAGTAGGAAAACTATCAACAGACTCAAAATTAGAAATTAAAATTAAAGTTTTGATTTTATGGCAAATGCATTTGGTGTTTAAAAACAATTGAGATAGTAAATTCTCAACCAGGTTTAGTTCTGTACTAGCTGGAGTTTCCTAAAGGCTGATGGTTTGACTGCCAGGTTTGCTGCCATCCAAATGGGAGATGACAAAGATGGTGTAACTAAGACCAGATCATTGTGCATCAGCATGGGGTGGGGTCTCCTAGCCAATCAAGCACAGAAGTGTTTTTTTGACAGGCATTCTTACGAGAAAGCTCAGGGCAAATCTACACTACAGTGATATATTGGAACAGCTGCACCAGTGTAGCTGCACCACCATAGCACATCAGGTGAAGATGTGCATACCAATGGGAAAGTGCTCTCCCGTCAGTATAATTACTCCACCTTGCCAAGAAACGAAAGTATCTTCCACTGAAATACCACTAGTATGGATAGCATGAAACATGTATCACTTCAGAGTGGAGCTTTTTCCACACCTGAGCAACATAAATTAGATCAACTTATGCGTTAGTGCAGACCTGCCCTTTACTGTCAGCAAGGAATACTTAAGCAATCTTGAACCAACTCTTATCATGGCTGCAAACATATAACAAGTTTATCTGATACAAAAGAGACAGTAGTTAACAACTCAGGAAACAATTCTTTATTCGTTACATGATTTTTATATAAAATCCAGAACTAAAGAGGGGTGGGGGAGTAGAAGCTGGAACTAAAGAAAAAAAATCTGTTTCTTATACAAACACACTCTGTAAAAGTGTTTCTGGAGAGCTAAGACAAGCAAATACATTAAAGCTCAAATATTTAGGATCAGCCATCAATAAGGCCTTGTCTACACAAATAGTTAATTTGTGGAAATCCTGTTAGTAAATCCCATACCAAAAACCAAAGTAGATTAAAGCACACTAGTGATCTTCTGGTGCATGACCCTTGGTGCATGGCAGATTAGTGCCAGATGGCTTTATACCCCAGCTTGCTACCCTGCTATCTGTGGGTATGTCCAGACTGCATCCCTCTGTCGGCAGAGGGATGCAGATTAGGCAGGTCAACATTGCAAATGAGGCAGGGATTTAAATATCCCGTGCCTAATTTGCATAAAAATGGCTGCCGCATTTTGCTGACTCAGCACTTTGTCAGCAAAAAGTGGCAGTCTAGAGGGGACCTGTTGAGAAAGAAAGCCTTTTTTGACAAATACCTTATGCCTCCTGCAAGGAGGTTTACAGGATCTGTTGAAAAAGGCTTTCTTTCGCGACAGATCCCCCTCTAGACTGCCACTTTTTGCCGACAAAGTGCTGAGTCTGCAAAACACGGCGGCCATTTTTATGCAAATTAGGCATGGGATATTTAAATCCCTGCCTCATTTGCAATGTTGACCTGCCTAATCTGCATTCCTCTGCCGCCAGAGGGATGTAGTCTAGACATACCCTTTCTGGAAAAGTCCTGGCCAAACAGTTCAAATGATTTAATGAATGATTTTGAAGAGTTATTTTTTGAAAGTTTTTACCAAAATATATTTTTTAAGGTTATAGTTATAGCAAATCCACAGGATCAGTGCAAAACCCTCAGTTTTGGAACAGTCTCTTGGACAGGGGTAGACAAACTACACCCATCAGGGTTTTTAATCTAGCCTGCAAGATTATCAATTCAGGGGTGGAGAGGGGCTAAGGCAGGCTCCCTGTCTGCCCTGACCATGACTTGCACCTCTCCCAGAAACAGCTGGCATGTGCCTGCAGCCCACGAGGATGCAGGAGAGGGGCAGGGGGTCTCTGCACACTGCCCCTACCCACAGGCTCCAGCCCCACAGCTCCCAATGGCTGAGAGCAGGGAACTGTGGCCAATGGGAGCTGGGAGGGTGGTGCCTGCAAATGGCAGCAGTGTGTGGAGCAACTTGTCATCCACACCTGTCAGGAGCAGCCGCCAGACATGCCGGCCATTGCTGGGAATGCCTTAGTCCTACTGCATAGCCACTCCAGAGACACCCGAGGTAAACAGAACTGGGCTGGAGCCTGCACCCACTCCTCCACCCCAAACTCCTGGTCTCAGCCCTACATTCATGGCCCACCATATTATTTTTTTGCCTAGATCTGGATCTCAGGCCAAAAAACTTTGCTAAATTGAACGAAGGAAAACTCCTTTCCATTCTGCTTTCGCCCATTCATAACTTGGAGAGGACATTTTAATTCACATGGTTTAAAGAGGCTCCAAGTCTTACAAAAACAGACAATGAAACCCTTTGTGAGATTTCTGACAGGTTTCATTCTTTTTACATAACAGAAAGTGAAAACAGCAGGCTGCTTATGTCTCCTGAAGTTATCTAAAATGTGATAATATGCAACACTATTAAGACCGAAGAAAAAGTACAGTCCCATCAATAGGAAAGAGCTTAAGTGTTGGAGTTAAATTTGTTGGATTATTTTCAGGATTTCAACAGATTTAGACAAATGTTTTCTTGAGTGCTTTGCTATTTCCACAAACACAATACTTGCATAAACTGACCATTCATTGAGGAGTCCTGTGGCACTTTAGAGACTAATAGATTTATTAGATCATAGGCTATCATCTGATGAAGTGGGTTTTACCCACAAAAGCTAATGCTCCAATAAATCTGTTAGTCTCTATGGGTGTGTCTAGACTACACCTCTCTGTCAACAGAGAGATGTAGATTAGGCATGTCGAAATTGCTAATGAAGCAGGGATTTAAATATCCCGTGCTTCATTAGCATAAACATGGCCGCCACTTTTTTCAACATGCAGCTTTTTCAAAAAAATGGCAGTCTAGATGAGGATCTGTTGAAAATAAATCCTTTTTTGACAGATCCTGTATTCCTCAAAAAATGAGGTTCCATTTCGAAAAAAAGCGGTGGCCATGTTTATGCTAATGAGGCGCAGGATATTTAAATCCCTGCTTCATTAGCAATTTCGACGTGCCTAATCTACATCTCTCTGTCGACAGAGAGGTGTAGTCTAGACACAGCCTAAGATGCCACAGGACTCCTTGTTGTATTTGCAGATACAGATTAACATGATTACTCCTCTAAGACTTTGACCATCCATTATATCTCATGGCAATCCAGTTCTCACTAGAAACCATAGTTTCTTAAATATTTGTTCACACTGGTTTGCTCTACTTTAGTTGTTTAATTATATCCATTTACTCACTTGAATAGCCCTCCCTGCTCCTTTTGGTAAAACCTACTTGTATATGAGAAGATCTTGAATGATACCTGACTATAATAGGAATAAATGCTTCTGCTAAGTACATATACAAAGATGTAGACAGTGCTAAACAAAGAGACTACTATTTAAACAAGAAAAATGAGCTTTGATTTAAGATTTCTTACATTCTAGTTGGCTAATATTACCAAAATTGGGCACACATTTTATTACGCTATAGAATAATTTGTTCCATGTGCTCAACAGTGGGTACAGAATCCATTCTATCACTTGTTTCTGAAACAGCATCACTGCATTTTAACAGCGTCTCTGTGCCTTTACCATCTCTTTGCAGTTGGTTTTGTCTCTTTTTTTTGTAGAGGAAATAGCCTACAAGGCCAGCGCCAATGAGAATAAGAGTTGCCAGAATCACTAATATCCAAGTTGTGATGTGAGCAGGTACAACAGCCTCTTCTTGGTCTGTAAATGAACACAGAGCAATTGCTAAGCATCTCAGTGAGGACAACAAACAGACCAGAATTGCTGTCTCGGTTCATTTCCCTACCGTTGCATAGTGTCAGACACATCCCACTCTCTGCCTCTCTCACGCACTATACTTAGTCTAATTCAGGTTATTGATTTTAATGCAAGGGTAACTGGGTGGAGTTTTAGAGTGGCCTGTGATGTGCAAGAGGTCAGATTAGATGATCTGTTGGTCCCTTTTGGCCTTAAACCTTATGACTATGTTATCTTCAGCTGTACCCAAGATGTACTGGGCTCATCTGACCGTGAATATGTTCTTCCCATCCTGAACCGGGAACCAATTCTCTGTCAATAAGGATCTAGTGTAATTTAGAGCAATGTCAAGAGATTGCTGGTGTGTAGCCACACCTCTTGTCCAATAGATAAGAGTGAACTATGAAGCTGACAGCCACCGTGGGGTCCTGGAGCAAGATGAGGGGAACAGCTCTATGACCTGGAAGGGTAGGAGCTTCAGGTAGAAGGGCTAGGGTGGGGACAGACAGCCCTTCGCACCACCTAGAGTACAGTGCCCTCACCCCCACCCTCACAAGCATACGGAGCAGTGCTCTGGTGACAATTCAAAGGAACCTGGAGTTCTGGCCACTGCCACTACTTCACTGGGCTACATCACTGGGTCCCAGGGCAACTGCGTCCCTTTGTGCCTTCTGTTGTCAGGCCTATTTGTGTAGTAGCCTGCAAATGAGGTGATGTAAGAACAAATTTAGGAATGTGTATTTTTTCCTAAAAATTCTCTGAATATTTTGAATTAACCATTTTTAGCTTATGGGTTGTCTATGATCTGTTCACAATTATTTGTGCCCCACAACTGATTGCTTAGGTCACATGGTATTTGTTTCTGTTCCCAGTTGGGTGACAAACTTTTAGACCAGGCAGACAGCATACAATAAGCATTCAGTAACCAACAGCAAATATCGGAAAGTAAGTAATGAAAAAATATCCTGACGGGATGCATTTTTTCCACTAAAATTCTTTTGTTCAGAAATTCCCAGAAGTGTGGAGATTTCTGAGCATTTTCATAAATGGTCTGGTCATTTTCTAAATACTCATGAATCATGGCCTTCATGAACAGCAATAGGGAGAAGTCTGGCCACATATAAAATATAATCACAAATATAAACCATCTTCCTCATCCTTTGAACAGCTCTATCCTGAATACACAGATTCAAATCCTGATACCCATAGTCAGTCCCTGTGGCAGTTCAACTTCATTTTAGTCAGTGGGAGTAGGAAAAATACACAGAACAGAGTCTGAATAAAAAATCAGGGCTAGATGGTGCCTGGAGGAAAGGCTATAAACCACTCCCCGGGGAGCACTATCTAAGGAGGAATTAATTCTTGCTCCTCAGCCTCTCTAGTACTCAGTAATTTCTGAGTGGGCCAATGAGATGAGGTTTGGTGCCACAGCTCTGCCTCATTGCCGTTGTCTTTGGGACAATTTGCATCCTGAGGATATAGATGGAAGAGTATCCCTGAGCTCTCCTATGTGCAAGGACTGTGCTTGTTCCTAGCTCTTGTATGAGACATTCAAGACTCCATCCACCCCTTTACTCCAGAACACCTATCCAAGGCCAAATTAACTCTTCTGGAGATTTGGGGTTATTAGGTTTTGTGGGGTCCCCTGTTCAGAGTTTGGGAGGGGACTGTGGGTTAAGGGAGGGGGTGGGAGGTGAGAGGTGAGGGCTCTGATTGTGATTGCAAGTGTAGTTGGTGATAAGGTATTAGGAGTGTAAGAGAGAGCTTCATGCTGGGGCCAGGGCGTTTGGAGGTGGGAGGATGTACAGGGTCTGGGCAGGAGTTAGGGTGTTGGGAAAGACTCAGGGCTGGGACAGGGAGGGGCATTTACACAGAGCAACTCCCCTTTGGTGGCGCAGGCCAGGAGAGGAAAGGGGGCAGATGCCCTGTGCTCTGCCCTGACTCATCTGTAGGCACTGTCCCCCCCACAGATCCCATTGGCTTCAGTTCCCAGACAATGGGAGTTGCAAGGGTGGAGCCTGCAGGTGAGAGAAGCTTGTAAATGGAGCTTCCCAAAGCCTGCAACTCCAGTCTGGGGTAGGGAAACAGCAGTGTGTGGAGCTGTGTCCTCCTTTCCCCCTTCCAGGCAGGGCCAGGACACAGGAACTTTAGTGGTTGTAGCCCAAGGCTCTGAGGTAAAGGGGGCATATCTGATGGCCCAGAGATCTTTTTTTGGGGGCCCTCAGCCCATGAAACCACTTTTTAAATCCACTTATGTATCTATCTAAGAGCCAGACAGCATCGGACGCCAGGATTTGGCCCACAGGCAATGGATTTGATCAATTAGAAGGTTTCATTTTAACAAAGTTACACCTTTAATGAATGAGATAGGATCTGTTAATTATTTGGAAACACATTTTATAGCAATTTTATGTCAGAACATTTACAACCATGAACACCCATAAATGGGGTTTTTAAAAGCTCTTAAATTATTTAGAAGTAAATGTCCTACTGACTTTCAATATGACTTCTGCTCCATTTATCAATTAGGGGGTGAGATTGTCAAAACCACTTATGTCTCTGCAGTATTTTGGCTTTCTTGTTATTTTTCTTATAAATAGTCTTACCTTTCTTATTTGGAGGCTTCTCATTTGGTTCGATTTCCAGAACTTTCAAAGAGAAAAATAAAACATTTATTTAGCATCTACAAAATCTATACTGGGAAAAATACAAAGGACTACAATTAGCTTCATATTGTACAATGTGTTTGGTAAAGGAAATTAACAGAATGCTAAGTGTGTGACAACAGTTTAAAATGTAACTGAACTACAACACTAGTTAAAATATAGAGAATCATGACTTTCATGGGTAAAACTCACTTCATCAGCTGAATCATGAGCTGATTGATCATTGATGAAGTGGGTTTTACCCTCAAAAGCTTATTATTCTACATATTTTTGTTAATCTATAAGGGTATGTCTACACAGCAACATCAATGCAAAATAACATAGTGTGGAAGAGTGTTCTTCCTTCGACTTTGTGATGTGTAGACAGCACCAAAAAACAAATTAAGCTATTTCAGCTTCAGCTACACGACTGATATAGCTGAAGTTGCGTAGCTTAATTCAACTTTAGCCCTGCTGTGTAGACGAGCCCTAAGGTGTCAGAGGACTAATGGTTGTTTTCACAGGGTACATCTACACTTGCTCCCTATCTCGAGATAGGGATGTATAAAGCAAATGTAGTGTACCGAAATTGCTAATGAAGCATGGGATTTAAATATCCCGTGCGTAATTAGCATAATCGCATCCGGGCGCCATTTCGAAATTGCGTTATTGCAAAATAAAATGCCCTGTGTAGCAGCATTATTTCAAGAGAAAACCCCTCTCTCGAAGTAACTATTACTCCTCATAAAATATGATATTTAAATCCCGCTCTTCATTAGCAATTTCGGTACACTATATTTGCATCCCCGAGATAGGGAGCAAGTGTAGACGTACCCACAGTTACAAACTAACACAGCTACCTCCTGAGACCAGTTTAAATGTTCACCTTTATTTCTAATATTCAAATACTATTCACACAAACTGATTTGTAGGTGTAACACATTTTCTTTTTTTTTCTGTGAAGCTTAACTGTAAATTGCTAAACATACGAAATATAGTAGTTAAGCTTGATTTCACACAGCACCTTCTTTGAAATTGGCTTGTCTAGCAGGATTCTCTGGTTCTAGCCAATAAGGACTGAGATTCTTAAAAATGTCTTGACTAGGAAATGCTCCATTAGTTAAAACTGCCCCATTCCAAGTGCCTAGTTATATTTTAGATGCAATGATTCTCAACCCATGGGTTGCTTGCAGTCCAGTCAGCACTTAGCTGTGACCCACATGACACCTTCAACACCATACAGGCAGTATATACGTTGTATGGATGTGGGACTCTTCCCCCCCCCCCCCAGCACTTTATGACTGTTTTGGAAATGTGAACCAAAAATATGTAACATTTGGGAAGAGGGAAAATAATACTCTTAATTCCCAAATTCCCACTTTTCAAATGGTAAACAAAGTTATTCCCCTTTCATATTTGTGCAATAAAATTTGCAAACACATCAGTTGCTACAGTTTAAAATGAAGTTGAAATTGAGCTCACAATGAAAGCCTGGTTTCAATCTTCAATTGGAATGACTGAGTTTTACATTTTTATTGCATAAGCATAAATGATTCTACCTTATGCAAGGCAAAGGAGAATCAGGTCCAATATTTAAAAAGAACATGCTCTATTGTTTGCAATGCAATCACTAGATTTACACTAGATGCATTCTTATGCAATTACGTGCATGACTCTGAGTGCAGGTTTACAGCGGGGGCAATGGACATTGATTCCTTATCGATTCTTTAAAAAAGCAAAGCAATTTTTAATAATAGCAGAGTTCCTGTCATAGTATTCAGCTGCAAGAAGGAAGCCTCCATTGGCTGTTTGGGAAAAAAAGGTTTAGTTCAATTTCTGCGTGAGGATTTAGGCTGGTTTCAGAGGGGTAGCCCACTTAGTCTGTAACTGGAAAAACTTCAAAAACAACGAATAGTCTAGCACCTTAAAGACTAACATGTACAAGCTGGGTGTTTCTTACTCCTTAACAGTTCATGCATCTTTGGTTGTGCAAAGAGGACGGCATATATCCACATTCCAAAATAAAGAAATGGGAATGCTGCTCCAGGGTAAAATTTCAAACTGTTCTTTAAAAGATCTCGCTTACAAGTGTTTTAAACACATTACTCTGAATTTTGTAATGCTTCCTTTTATGAAGACTGCAAAGTTCTTTGTTTACACTGCAATGCAGACTTAACTTTAGTGTCAATGGTTACATATATACTACATATGGTTTATATACAAACTCATGTGCCATATCACATACAGCACAATACACAACATATATTTACAATATAAATGTTATACAATAAATCATAAACCTGGTATATCTTATCATATTACTTACTCTTTGTTTTTTTACAAACAAATCCTTTTTCAGAAGAGCACAGAATATTATTCCAGTACCCAGATGATGCAGCTATTTCAACACAGTGCTCACTCTCAGTGGGCATCTTTGCATTCCAGTTGACAAAATCCACTATAGTGTTGTCTAGCCACAACCACTGGCCTAAAGTCCAAAAGAATATATTGATTATAACCGATTAAAAGAAAATCAGAGTGCCCATTGTAACACCTTAGCTTACCAAGTGACTTAAAAATTAAGCAATTTACTAGTAACTAGCACCCACTTAGTGGCAGGAAGCCACATCACATAGTGTTAACTGCTTGTAGCAGGTCAGTCTGATGTCCAGCTGACCTAGAGTTCAGGTGGTGGCCTTGCAGGTCAGTCTCTGTGGCGTTGCCATTCCAGAGCGGGCATAAGCCAGGCTGTACATGGTGGGCCTCAGTCCCTCCTAGGTGCTCCTATTGTTCCCTTTGGAGTTCTGCCATTATAGAGGAGCAGAGGGGAAAGATAATAGGACCTGCATCCACTAACTCCAGCTGGTCCCAACTCAGGTCCCTAGAAGGGGTTGTTAAAGTGTCCAGATCAGTTATTGATCTACCCCTAGTTACATCTTCCCTGGGGGTAGTAGGGTATCCAGATCCCTTCTGCTACAGTAGCCTTAACAAATCTGTAGTCACTCCTATCACAGCTCTTGGCTTCAGCTTTCCTTCTTGATGTAACCTGCAGCTCCTTCCCTGCTTTTCTGGCACTACAAGTTACTTTATAAATTCTTCCTTCATCAGGAGCAGGCACCTGTTTAAGGGTGGGGCCTTCTTAGCCTAGCATTGCTCTACTCCTCAGCCTGGTTCAGTATGGGATCTGTAAACCTCATCACAATACTACAAATGGATTTGGAGGGCTAGTGCTTCAGGAAAGATCAGATCATAATCCAGCATTTTATGTGCTAATTATGTTTCTTTGACTACAAACTAGCAATTGTTAACAGAAGAGGTAAGAATCCCAGTGGCTGAAAGATTTCAACATTTGAAATGGAAAAGAACTTTTATGCATTTTATTTCTATACAGTTTTTCAACTATACAAAATGGAATAAGTAATATAAATGAAATGCAGCATTAAAAGAAATACTTAGAACAATGATGACTTCATTATGAATTCAGACATGTTAGAATAGGGTAACTGAATGGATGTGAGACAATGGCAGGAAGAAAAAGTAATGGAGATAAAAGAAATAGGAACATCTGACATAGTATGTTCCCACAAATTTCTCAGTCACCATACTCAAGCAAGGAAGGCTGGACACTGCTCAATGACTGATAAAATTGTAAAACTCAAGCAATGATTTAATGACCAAAAAGTATATGCAGGCGTTCTTCAAATCTGGTGGCTTCCTTTCCTTAACAGACACTCTGACAATCGTCATATATATCGAATATGGTGCTTCCCTTCTGGCCTTCACCAGCCAGGAAGTCTAACACACAGCTTAAAGTCTGAAGTTCTTCCCTCACCTCCAGTACACTAGTGAGCAACACTAACTCAAACTCAACTGGTGAAGACCTTGCACTTGTACGCAAACTACTGTTCTAATACCAAAAAAAAGTGGATAAAGTAGCCAAATTATGAACAATTTCCTTTTCAGACTACCTAGAAATTTGTCTTCATGGGAGGGGCTGGAACCAGGCAGATGATTTGATGATCTATGCACAACTCAAAGCAAATTTGCTGACCATGGTTTTGTGTTGTCTATGTTGGAGTCAGAGCTGGATTTACTCACAAGCTAAGCAAGATACTTCTTAGGGCCTCAGAGTATGAGGGGCCTCTAAATAAAAAAAAATCACCAAATATTTTTTTTTGGTAATGCTATGAGGCCTCTTAAACTTAACGTATATTAGGGCCTCTGCATGTTTTAAACACTGGTTGGAGTTAATCAGATTTACCTTTATATGCCTGTGGTCTAGAAGGTCTTCCCTCACACTTCATTCCTGGTGGGTTATCTGCTAACTCAAGTGGCCTCTGAGGACAAGGTCACTAAAGGAAGCCTAGGGTCAACCCACTGACTTTAGAAACTAAAAGGCATTTGCAGTCCTATTTAAAAACATTAGCAGAATAGTACATCAAGGGAGAAAACAATTCCTCAGATTTCATTTATTGACAAATATTAATTTAAATGACAATAAAAATTACCATCCACATTTCTGTACATTCCGGTCCAAAAACCTTGCGTTTTGCTTTCAAGAGCCTGTATCCTGTGTGTCAGAAAATTGGATTCAGCCAAATCGTCTACTGAAACCAAAGTAGCCCCTGGAAAGCATTAACAAAACAAATAATCATAATTCAGGTAAGTAACTAGTATATTGACCCGTCCCTTCACAACTACAAGAGAAATTAATTTATCCTCAAGAGTTTTTCACAGTGCCTTCTGATTGGCTGCCTTCTCCATTCCTCTGCCTCAGCAGTTGAATGTGCTGAGTCACAACCAGATTTCTCAATATAGCTACAGCTAATGCTCCCTCCTCCTGGAGCCCACAACCTTGCATGTCAGTGACCAAACTGTGGATTATCTAGCCTGATGGCTGAATCAGTAGTCTGGCCTACAGGTTGACATGGGGAAGTGTCCTGGAGCAAAGTCACAGGTAAGAGATGGGAGTCAAAAAGCCAGTGCCCGAGCCAAAGTTAAGTCAGAAGCCAAAGTTGAAGCCAGAGTGCTAACTGGAGTCACAGTCAGGGGACAGAGTGGGGGTCTGGGGCAGGGGCAAGGATAAAATCATAGCATTGGAAGATACCTTGGAGGTCATCAAATCGAACCCCCGCTAAAAACAGGAGCAATCCCAAATAAATCATCCCAGCCAAGGCTTTGTCAAGCCGGCAAAACCTCTAGGGATGGAAATTCTGCCACCTCCCTAAGTAATTCATTCCAGTGTTTCATCACCCTCCTAGTGAAACAGTTTTTTCCTAATATCCAACCTAGATCTTGCCAAGTGCAACTTGAGCCCATTGCTTCTTGTTCAATCATCTGTCACCACTGACAACAACTTCTCTCCATCCTCTTTGGAACCCCTCTGCAGGTAGTGGAAAGCTATCAAATCTCCCCTCACTCTTCTCTTATGTAGACTAAATAAGCCCAGATCTCTCAGACTCTCCTCATAAACCATGTGCTTCAGACCCCTAATCATTTTGGTTGCCCTCCACTGAACTCTCTCCAACACATCCACATCGTTTCTGCAATGGGGGCCCCCAGAATTGGATGCAATATTCCAGATGTGGCCTCACTAGTGCTGAATAAAGGGGAATAATCATTCTCTAGATCTGATGGCAATGCTCCTCCTAATGCAGCCTAATATGCCATTAGCCTTCTTGGCTGCAAGGGCACACTGTAGACTCATATCCAGCTTCTCATCAACTGTAATCCGCTGTATTAGTTCATCATAATGGTCCCTTCTGGCTTTAAAATCTATGAGTCTGTGTTGGAAAGTACACTAATTCAACAAATGGTTTGATCTGGAGGGGAGCCAGAGTGTACCCCCTATGTTCAGTGGCTGTTGAAAATCCCTATAGCATACGATAAGTGCCTTTTTATTCTGTAATTTTATTTTTAAAATTAAACAAATACAAGTATATATTAGGATCACAAATACAATAGCATTTTGCAGAAGCATGAAATCCAGACAGTGGAAACAACTAGCATGAGAAAGTCAAACCTATCAGCCTAGTCTCATCTCCCCAACTGAGTGAGAAACAGAACCAAACACAAAGCATAAGTGGGGAGAAGTGTGGTGTATGCTTAAAATAACTCATTTTAATAAACAGGTTTTTGGCAGTTAAGGAACTCTGAAAGGCACACTGCCCTTCACTACGTCTTTTCTCTCACTGAAAGCCACTCACCTAATCGAAGGCATTCCAGGGAGGCTTGGGCCCAGCTTTTCATAGCTGATGATTCAATGTAGTAGCAATGACCATGGAAAGGAACCCACGATCTGAATTCTTCTGATTCAGGGCAATTGCCAGGCAGCTGTGGAGGATCAGGAGGAGCCACAACTGGGAAGAAACCATGTGGTTTGAAATCAGTACTTTTTTTTAATGAATAACCCAAAATTAGTCTTAAAATTACTCAGCATGCACGTATAGCATGCTTTAAGTAACTACTGCTCACCAAGAATAATGCTAGGAAAATGCTGCCTGCCCCTGCCATAGTCACAGCTAAATATATTGGTATCTATCTGGAATGTCCCTTTTCACCTTGAGCTGATGCTGCAACAACATGCTGTATTGTTGCTTGTGCTCTGTATTTAGTCACATTAGGCACTGGTTCAGAATGCCATATGCTGAATATAGCTCTTAATCACATATGTGACTCCTGCTGATGTCGCTGGGCTCACCGCTGTGAGTTTCATATGCAGGATGGTCGACAGACTTGCCAGAACCCTGGGTAAGGTAAGAGAGGGCGGCTCAACATAAGAACATAAGGGAATGTTGACACTTGCCCCCTACTTCGAAGTAGGGAGGCAAATGAAGTATACCGAAGATGCAAATCAAGCCTGGGATTTAAATATCCTGCGCTTGATTTGCATGTTCCCGGCCGGTCGCCATGTTTGAAATTCACTAGCCCGGAGTAACTGCCTGCGTCTACACGCAGCAGTGAAACGGGAGTCCGATTTAAAGCACTAACTCGAATTAGCTGGTATTCCTCCTGCAATGAGGCTTACCAGCTAATTCAAATTAGGGGCTTTAAATTGGACTCCTGTTTCACTGCTGCGTGTAGACGTGGGCAGTTATTCTGGGCTAGTGAATTTCAAACATGGAGACCAGCCAGGAACATGCAAATCAAGAGCGGGATATTTAAATCCTGGGCTTGATTTGCAACTTTGGTATGCTTCATTTGCCTCCCTACTTTGAAGTAGGGGGCAAGTGTAGACATACCCTAAGAACATAAGAATGGCCGTACTGGGTCAGACCAAAGGTCCATCTAGCCCAGTAGCCTGTCTGCTGACAGTGGCCAGCACCAGGTGCCCCAGAGGGGGTGGACTGAAGACAATGATCAAGTGATTTGTCTCCTGCCATCCTTCTCCAGCCTCTGACAAACAGAGGCCAAGGACACCATTTTATCCCCTGGCTAATAGCCTTTTATGGACCTAACCTCCATGAAATTATCTAGCTTCTCTTTATACTCTGTTATAGTTCTAGCCTTCACAGCCTTCTCTGGCAAGGAGTTCCACGGGTTGACTACGCGCTGTGTGAAGAAGAACTTTCTTTTATTAGTTTTAAACCTGCTACCCATTAACTTCATTTGGTGTCCTCTAGTTCTTCTGTTATGGGAACTAATAAATAGCTTTTCTTTATTCACCCTTTCCACACCACTCATGATTTTAGATACCTCTATCATATCCCCCCTCGGTCTCCTCTTTTCTAAACTGAAAAGTCCCAGTCGCTTTAACCTCTCTTCATATGGGACCCGTTCCAAACCCCTAATCATTTTAGTTGCCCTTTTCTGAACCCTTTCCAAGGCCAAATATCTTTTTTGAGGTGAGGAGACCACATCTATACACAGTACTCAAGATGTGGGCATACCATAGTTTTATACAGGGGCAGTAAGATATTCTGTGTCTTATTTTCTATCCCTTTCTTAATAATTCCTAGCATCCTATTTGCCTTTTTGACCGCCGCTGCACACTGTGTGGAAGTTTTCAGAGAACTATCTACGATAACTCCAAGATCTCTTTCCTGATTTGTCGTAGCCAAATTAGCCCCCATCATACAATACGTATAGTTGGGGTTATTTTTTTCCAACATGCATTACTTTACACTTATCCACATTAAATTTCATTTGCCCTTTTGTTGCCCAATCACTCAGTTTGGTGAGATCTTTTTGAAGTTTTTCAAAGTCTGCTTCTGTCTTGACTATCTTAAACAGTTTAGTATCATCCGCAAACTTTACCACCTCGCTGCTTACCCCTTTCTCCAGATCATTTATGAATAAGAAGTTGAACAGGATTGGTCCCAAGACTGACCCTTGGGGGACACCACTAGTTACCCTTCTCCATTCCGAAAATTTACCATTTATTCCTACCCTTTGTTTCCTGTCTTTTAACCAGTTCTCAATCCATGAAAGGACCTTCCCTCTTATCCCATGACAATGTAATTTACACAATAGCCTTTGGTGAGGGACCTTGTCAAAGGCTTTCTGAAAATCTAAGTATACTATATCTACTGGATCCCCCTTGTCTGCATGTTTGTTAACCCCTTCAAAGAACTCTAAGGGTATGTCTACACTACAGCACTAATTCGAATTAGCTTAGTTCGAATTAGTTAATTCGAACTAAGCTAATTCGAATTAGTGCATCTGGACCTAAAAACTAATTTGAATTAGCATTTTGCTAATTCGAACTAGCATGTCCACATTGAGTGGACCCTGAACTGAAGTTAAGGCTGGCCGGAACCAGTGCCGGCAGGGCATCAGGTTAGGACTTAGAGCGTGGAGATGCTGCCTCAGGCTAACCGAGGGCAGTGCTTAAAGGGACCCGACCCCCCCACCCTGGACAGACAGTTCTCAGGGTTCCCCACTTGCTTGTCTACTTCGATGAGGGACAGCAAAGCAGTCCTGTCTTGGAATGCCCTGAGTGCCAACACTCGTCACATCAGAGCACTCGCCATCAGCCCGGCTGCACTTGCCGCAGGCTGCCATCCGGGGGGGTCAGTCGGGGGGCTGTCAGGATCCAGGAGGCCCTGCAGGAGAGCTTCCACCCTGAGGAGCCCGCAGAGCCACCCCAGTCCTCCCCATCGGGGGCTCGTACCCCATTCCTCCCTCACCTCCTTCCATTTACCCTTCCCTAGCCCCCCTTCCTGATGTAAAAAATAAAGGACACGTGTTCAAAAATAGAAACTCTCTTTATTTAACAAAACTGGGGGTGGGGGGATATTAACCTCTGGGGAGACTGGGAAAAGGAGGTGGGAGAGGGGAAGAGAGAGGGTGGGAGAGGAGAGGTGGAAACCTGAGAGGAGGGAGCTGGAAGGGGGAAGCCAGGGGAAGAAGGAGGAGGGGAAGTCTAAAACTATGGTACGCCATATCTTCAGTACTGTGTACAGATGTGGTCTCCTCACCTCAAAAAAGATATTTTGGCCTTGGAAAGGGTTCAGAAAAGGGCAACTACAATGATTAGGGGTTTGGAACAGGTCCCATATGAAGAGAGGCGAAAGAGACTGGGACTTTTCAGCTTAGAAAAGAGGAGACTGAGGGGGGGATATGATAGAGGTCTATAAAAGCATGAGTGGTGTGGAGAGGGTGAATAAAGAAAAGTTCTTCATTAGTTCCCATAATAGAAGGACTAGAGGACACCAGATGAAATGAATGGACAGCAGGTTTAAAACGAATAAGCGAAAGTTCTTCTTCACACAGCACATAGTCAACCTGTGGAACTCCTTGCCAGAGGAGGCTGTGAAGGCTAGAACTATAACAGAGTTTAAAGAGAAGTTAGATAAATTCATGGAGGTTGGGTCCATGGAGTGCTATTAGCCAGTGGGTAGGAACGGTGTCCCTGGCCTCTGTTTGTGGAAGGCTGAAGATGGATGGCACAGACATTGGTCTTTGTCTTCGGTCCATCCCCTCCGGGGTACCTGGTGTTGGCCGCTGTCAGCAGACAGGCTATTGGGCTAGATGGACCTTTGGTCTGACCCAGTTCGGCCTTTCTTATGTTCTAAGCTCAGGGCTCAGGGTCGGGGGGGTCTCACTGGACCAACTTGATTTTCATGCAAACCTGCTCCTGGGTTCGCATGTGGCCTTTGGTGGCCAGGCTGGCAGCTATCCTGCCCTAGATGGCCTTATTCCTGTGCCTAGTGTGGAGGTCGTGGGCATTGGAGGCCTGCCCCAAACCTCGATGAGGTCCACGATCTCCGCACTAGACCAGGCGGGCACCCGCCTCTTGCGGCCCCGGGCAGGCTTCTGGGAGCCACCAGCCTGGTCCTGGGAAGAGGCAGAGGGCTGGGTGGCAGTGGGTGGCTGGCTCATGCCGTACCAGGTGTAGGGTCTGCTGGCTGGGTGCTGGCAGGCTTGCAACTGTCACGAGCACTGTAGCCAGACCATGCCCCTTTAAGGGCTCCGGGGCCGGGAGGGGGGCAGAAAAGTTTCCCTGGTTTGGCCCAGAGTGGCCACCAGGGCATCCTGGGAAGGGCTAGCCTCCAACTAGTTTGAATTAAGTGGCTACACAGCCCTTAATTCGAACTACTTAATTCGAACTAGGCGTTAGTCCTCATAGAATGAGGTTTACCTAGTTTGAATTAAGCGCTCCGCTAGTTTAAATGAAGTTCAAACTAGCGGTTTGTATGTATAGATGCTATGAAAGTTATTTCGAACTAACGGCTGTTAGTTCGAATTAACTTTGTAGTGTAGACATGCCCTAATAGATTAGTAAGACATGATTTCCCTTTACAAAAACCATGTTGACTTTTGTCCAACAAATTATGTTCTTCTACGTGCCTGACAATTTTATTCTTTACTATTGTTTCGACTAATTTGCCTGGTACTGAAGTTAGACTTACCGGTCTGTAATTGCCAGGATGACCTCTAGAGCCCTTTTTAAATATTGGTGTTACGTTAGCTACCTTCCAGTCATTAGGTACGGAAGCCGATTTAAAGGAAATGTTATAAATCACAGATAATAGTTCAGCAATTTCCCATTTGAGTTCTTTTTGAACCCTTGGATGAATGCCATCCGGTCCCGGTGATTTGTTAACATTAAGTTTTTCTATTTGTTCCAAAACCTCCTCTAATGACACTTCTAATGACACAACATTTCCGGAAGGGTTGGGCCCTTAGGTGGCAGGGGCGGCCCTCAGCACCACCAGGAGCACACCAGGTCCCCTCCTGATGGTCTAGTGGCAATTTAAAGGCCGAAGTAGCAGTGGTGGCAACTAAATCACCAGGCCCTGGGGCAACTGACCCCTTTGCTCTGCCCTCCATCGGTGGGCCTATGCATATGTGGATCAAAGCAGGCATATGACCCGAAGCAATCACTCAAAAGCTGCTGTAAAGCAATGCCATTTATTCTGTAACCCATATCAGGAAGAGAGGATGTTTTGTAGCCTTAAGAGTTTTGTGAGGGAAAAATGACAGGCCCATAAAACTTCTTTTTAAGGTGTCAGCAAACAGGATTCCCCTTCCTGAGTCTGGGCCAGTGGTCTAAAGCATACCAGCTCTTAGAATGATAACCACCAGAATGATAACCCTGGGATGAACCTCTCCCATGTGTTCCATTCCATCTGCCATGGGGATTCCTCCCTCTAGAGCTTTCATAATTAGCTACTGGATGGCTCATCATGATGAGTGCCCAGTGCCAATATAACCTATATATAACCACCAGTGTGACCCAAGAATGTTCCATATAAAGAGGAAAATATCTTAAGGCTGGAAAAGAATGAATGGTCAAATCTTCAGCTGGAGTAAATGAGCATAACACTTCTGAGGTCAATGGAGCTATTCCCATTTACACCAACTGAGGCTTTAAAGTGCCAAAGTCTTCAAAGTAATGTACCACCGCATTAGTACTGAAGGCAAGTGCAGTAAGCCTTGAGTTCTTTACATTCTTAAGTTCAATTGCTTACCATCATACTGTTTACAGACAGAGAAGTAGGTTTCATTACAAGATGCTGTCTTCCAGGTTTCATCAAGGTCTAGATAGACACAGGCTATTTTTTCTTTTGGCTCCCCTGTTGCCCATTTAGTAAATTTGATTATCCAGTTATCAGTCCATTTATAATGGCCATCCGTCTAAACACAATATAATTAAGATAATATAAATAGCAGTTCAAATGCACTGATATATTGTTTGATTTGCACTGAAGTTAGTTATTTGAGCTTTTCATTGGAAACACTCTATTTATGTGGTTTTTATAACACTTCACATATCAGAACAGTGAATTAATGCCTGACACATGAGTCATGAGGAAAGTGATACTTCTTTAGTTTTTGGGAAGCTAACAGTATTTACTTTGCACTGTAAATGTGCACGGCACAATCCAACATATGAACTGAGTTGAACAATGAGTATTTCTTCCTTTAGTTTTCAGTGTACAGGAACAAGTAAGCACCACACAGAATGTGACAAGATAATATATCATATATCATTTGATTTTATATATAATGTGATTTATACATGGATATTTACATGGGCAGGTGATCTATTTAAAGCAGCACAAACTAAAAACTGGGAACAGTGTTATGTTCAATGATGTGTCATGATATGAAATTATTCATTATTATTTTTCCCATTGAAGTAGTGGTGTCCTCCAAAATCTGGTTAGAACTTGAGGTAAATGTGGGATCACTTCTCAGATAGTTATCAGGAGAAACAATTATTGACTATTCAACCTTGCTAATTATCATTTCTTTAGATTATGATTTAAAGAAATTTTGGGGGTCAAAATTCCTCATTCTATAACTTCTGATTTCAACATGGAGCCCCCCAGAGTTTGTATAGCTCTCCATCTACTGTTTCCCAGTAGGACTTTCAGTGTGGATCCTCCTATTCATCCCATGTGCTTTACGGGGTCTTTGAGGCACTGTCACAGGAATACTAGAAGTCCATGCATCAGGTAAATTAGAAATATAGATCTATATTTATAGTAATACAATAATATCCAACCCTTACCACATTGCTGTTAAGCCCAATCCATACAGGCTCTCCATACTTTAACATCTGTAACCATAGGAATAAATGGCTGTGAAGATCTAAAATACTAGCAAGTTCTGAAGATTTGTCCTTGCAGGTTTTTCTTGCCTCTTCCCATGTCATTTTGGAATGGGTGATTGCATAGCTACTGTCACCATAATGGATAAAGCCAGAGGCTGGAACTGTTGTTGCAGAATGAAGTAATTCAGGGTCTATAATAATGTTAAATAAATAAAAACAACCAAAAATCAGGTTGATGGATTTCACTTAACAATAAATGAAAAAAATTCAGTTCAAATTAAGGCTCACTCTACCCCATCCCTTCCTCCAAGATCCCACCTCCTCCTGCCACTTTCAGCCCCTGCCTCTTTCTGCCCCTATTCTGCCCTTGCCCTATTCCTCTCCCATCCCTGAATGTGCCACACCCTTCCTCTGTCTCTTCCTGTCCTTGCTCCTGTCCCTCCTCCTCAGGGCTCCTGCCTGCTGCTAAATAGCTGATCCTGGAGGAGCAGGAGAAAATGGTCAGAAGGGCCTGTCAGTGGCAGAGAAGTGCTGTGGGAAGGAGAAAAAGATGATCAATGGGGCTCACCAGTAGTGCTAAGCACCCACATTTTTTTCTGTGGATGCCAGATCTAGATCCCCCTAGAGTCAGCACCTATGCTCTTGGGGGATGTAGTTAAGCTATCCTAAGCTCCAAGGTAGACAGAACTAGATTCACAGATGAATTCCTCCGTCAAGCTATGTACCACTTTTTGGCGAGGATGACTTACTGCAATGACAGGAAAACCCCTTCTGTAGCTGTAGTGAATAGCTACACTGACGTGCTACTCTGGCACCATGATAGCATTTCTAACAGATATAACCAGAGAGTGAAATCTTGGCTCCAGTGAATTATTCCGTTCACTTCAATGGAGCAAGAGTTTCACTGAGGGTTTGGGGCTTTGTGCCGTAGTGGGTTTATGCATTTGGATAGATGGATATTTCAGTTCATGCTCCTTTGCAATCATAAATAAAGAAGAATTATTGAATAGCTTCTTTCGAGGTAAGGGTGCTGTGTAGACCCACCCTTAACATGCAGCTTTATATTACCATGGATGCAGAGCTGCACTACCTGAAAAAAAGGAATTTGGGAGGCCTCAGAGAGTCAGAATACCTTCCAATTGGTGATATGGTGCCTGTGGAAACCCAGAAGTGAACCCACCAGCAAAGCTAAAAAGCCATCATTACTTTTCAATTATTATTATTTTTTTTAATTTAGAAAGCTGGTGAAATAGAACTCACTTGTATTCATTTGGCATATATAGTTTTTGTCATTTTCACAGTCTTCATCTGTCCATGTTCCTTCTTCCTTTGTCATAATGACACAGTCTTTCTAAGGGAAAAAAGGATACAAAATTAAGAAAAAGTTATTAGCAAAGAAATTCTCCTTCTCCCTCGTGTTCTATAAACATGTGCATTACAAGTGTTCTAGTCTTCCAACATCTGAGCCTCAGTATTGCAATATCAGTATTTCTATAGCTCCTCACAATCCTATTTTGGCTGGAACCTTCCCAAACTTTTGCAAACTCCTGTGTGTTCATGAATCCCAGGCAATATTACCTGGCATATAGAATCTGCTGCTGTTGATTATTTTAGAAGCAATATTAGCTCCTCACCACTGCAATTAATGTATAAGACAGATGACTGCAGCACACTTATCTTTGCTTGCCTCAGCTGTTCCTTTCCACTCTTAACTCAAGGGGTCCTCCTAATTTTCAGCTTGCCAGAATAGAGATGCAATGAAGATGCTACTAAATTTCCTCAGAAAATTCAGTACTTGCTAAATATCTTCCTCCTAAGAGTGCCCCTCTTTCTTAGCTATTATGGAGGAAAAGGCATGGTTATAGACTCATTACCTCTTTACAACTTCTGAACTGTCTAATGCCAGAAGTAGTGGACTGCGAGACCTTACAAATAAAAATATTAATATAATCAGTTCACAGCTTATTTTTTAGTCATAAGAAAAGGGGAAAATTAGTAACAGTGTCATTTGTAAAGTATAATTCTATCAGCTGTAGTAGGAAAGAGTCTTATAAGGATCAAGGTGATAGACTACATAGAATAGCTATTGAATATTTATTTAGCTCCAATTTTTTATTATATAGAAAATCATTAAAATGCCTTTTCAGGAAAGAGAAAATTGTTGGAAACTTAATTTAGTAAAATTACATAGTAAAAATATTAGTCTGTAGATGTGTTCAATGGGTACAACTGCACTTGGTGTTAACAAAATCTCTATGGGACCCCCAGGCTGTATAGCTGTTATCATATTGCAGTCATAACTGGAAGCTTTGCCAATAATTAAGATGCACTGACACATCTCATTAGAAAACCCTATTTTCAGTTGTTTTATGACTTTGCCAGAATTTCTGGATGAAATTTTCCATAATGGTTGTCTGCCTCACGCTGAGTATTTCTGGGAAGATTCAGCCAGGAACAGATCAACTGTTTCCAGAACTGATGCTAGATGTTAAAATAAAATCAGAAGCTTCAGAGGGTAGCTGAGTTAGTCTGTACAGGGTAAACTTTAAAAAACAACAAATAGTCTGGTAACCCTTTAAAGACTAAAAAAACATGTAGATGGTATCATGAGCTTTTGTGGGCGCAGCCCACTTCTTCAGATGACCAGAGTGTTGGATGTCTAGAACCAAAATAAATAGGGGAACAGCGAGGGGGGCGGGTGGAAGAAGGAAAAAATGGGAGGAGGGGTGAACAAGAAGAGGCACCAGGTAAAAATATCAAGGGGAAAGCCAAGCTGGAATGTACTAGGAAAAACAAATAGTTTCTAAATACCTAAAGGCTGGATAGTCAAAAGAGGCAGATAAGAACCAAATGATCAGACAGCACTTAAAGACTGGCAAAATATGTAGATGGTATCATGAGATTCTACATAGACAAAGAACCATTGTTGCCTTCATTGTCTGATAAGTTGATAATGACCTAGCCATCCAGTATCTTTATTCAATACATGGGTGTGAGAATCGAACTTGTGAATGACTTGTAGTTCCAGTCCTTCCCTGTGATTTGGCTTGTGGAATTGGTTTGTAACAAAACAGCTACTTGAAGATCTGTTAATGAATGCCCAGGGGGATTAAAGTGTTCTCCAACAGGTTTTTTGTATGTTCCCTTTATGGATATCTGAGTTGTGTCCATTAATTCTTTCCCATAGGGACTATCCAGTTTGTCCAATATATATTGCAGCGGGGCATTGCTGGCATTTGAGGGAATAGATTAAATTACTGGATGTGCAGTTAAATGAGCCTCTGATTTGGTGGCTTATGTGGTTGGCTCCAGTAATGAATTCATTTGTGTAAACATGTGGGCAGAGTTGGCACCGTGGCTGATTGCAGGGCTGGGTTCCTGGATGTTTATGATGTAGTTGTGTAGCATGTTTACTGGAAAGAATTTGTTTCAGGTTGGGGGGTTGTCTGTAAGTGAGAATAGGTCTTTCCCACAAGGCCTCTGAGAGTGAGGGATCATTTTCCAAGATAGGTTGTAGATTGTGGATAATGTGTTAGAGGGGTTTGAGTTGTGGACTATAGGTAATGACAGGTGGAATTCTGTTATTTTCTCTTTTGGGTCTGTCTTGAAGTAGTTCATGTCTCGGTACTTTTTTAGCTCTGTCAATCTGTTTTTTTCACTTCTCCAGGTGGGTAGTAAATTTACTTTGAAATTTTATAAGGCCTCAATACTTTGGAGAAGGGATTTGAAATCTGGCAAGAGAAAAGCCTTTGTGTTAAGGATGGGCCATATGCCATCCTCTTCAAAAATAGCCCATTGAAAAACATAGCATGTGAACATGTAATTAAAGCCTGCAGTGCACATTCACAAGACTAATTGCTAACAGGGAGTTTTGAGAGGGAGTTCTCCAGGTAAAGGAGAAGCAAATACAGGACCCTTGAGGGAAGTGGCTGTCTATAATGTGTGTTTGTATTTGGGGGTTTCTTGCTGGGGGCTGAGCTTGTGTTTGTTTGTGTGTGGTTTGTGGGCTTTTTTCTTTCCCTTCCCCTTCCCTCCACCACCCACTGAGTGTTTGCTGTGGCTGGTAGTTGGAAGCTGTGAGCTTCTAATCAAGGTTTGAAATCTAGAAGCCTCTGCTGATTGGTTGAGCCTTAATCGGGGGAGGGGCTATCAGGCAGTCCAGGGCTTTATAAAGTAGTGAGTCAGCGAGCAGGGACTGCCTGATAGCTGTTTTGAGAGGGAGTTTGGAAGGGGAGTTAGGAAGGAGGCAAGATACACTCACCATTCTTTAAAATCTTTTCTCTAAACTATTATCAAAACTTCCTGAGCTCTGGTGGGCCTTTAGGGGTTGAGTGCATCAGAAGCAAGGCTTTGAGCCGGGCTTAGCCTCAGCCTTATAAAAAAGGCAGCCAGAGCGAATGCAGAGAGCAGCAAACAGGGCACCAGCCAACATGGGAGTTTGCCTGGGAGTTCACCCTCGGAGACCCCCATAGTGTTTGGTGCTCTTTTCCTTAAAAAAAATGTTTTTCTCTCTCTCCTGCCCTTCAAGGAGGCATTTAAAAACATCTTAGGAATCTCTTAGAAGGAAGGCAGGTATGGAAAGTGATAGGTAAGTAGGGTAGTCAGATACCGGGAAGAAACACAAGGGGTGCGTCTAGACTACATGGCTCCGTCGACGGAGCCATGTAAAGTAGTTTACTTGACATAGTCAATGAAGTGGGGATTTAAATAATCCTTGCTTCATTAAAATAAAAATGGCTACCATGCTGCACCTACAATAAATGTAGTTTAGACGCACCCAAGGAGGAATGAGCAACAAAGGAGAACCCCAATTCGAATGGAGAACGTAGGGCGAACAACTGATTATCTAAGGTGTTTGTGCATGAATGCAAGAAGCCTGGGAAACAAACAAGAAGAATTAGAAGCCCTGGCCCAGTCAAAGAACTATGATTTGATTGGAGTAACGGAGACTTTGTGGGATGACTCGCATGACTGGAGCACTGTGATGGAAGGGTATAAACTGTTGAAAGAACAGAAGAGTGGGGGAAATGGAGGAGGAGTTGCATTGTGTGTAAGAGAGCAGTATGATTGCTCATAACTCCGGTATATAGAAGGAGAAAAGCCTGTGGAGAATCTATGGGTTAAGATTAGAGGTGGAAGCACTAGGGGTGATGTTGTGGTTGGTGTCTGCTACAGACCACTGGATCAGGTGGATGAGGTAGAAGAGGCTTTCTTCAGACAACTGATAGAAGCTTCCAAATCATAGGCTCTGGTTCTCATGGGGGACTTTAATCACCCTGCCATCTGTTGGGAGACCAACACAGCAGTACACGGACAATCCAGGAAGTTTTTGGAGAATGTTGGGGATAACTTTTTGGTACAAGCACTGAAGAAACTGAGCAGGGACCATGTGCAGCTTGACCTGCTGCTCACAAACAGGGAGGAACTAGTAGGGGAAGTAGAGGTGGGTGACAACCTGAGAAGCAGTGATCATGACATGGTAGATTTCAGGATCCTGATCAAAGGAAGGAAGGAGAGTAGCAAAATACACACCCTGGACTTCAGAAAAGCAGACTTTGACTCCCTCAGAGAACTGATGGGGAGGATTCCTTGGGATGCTTACATGAAGGGGAAAGGAGCCCAGGAGAGCTGGCAGTATTTTAAAGAAGCCTTATTAAAGACACATAAAGAAACCATCCCAAAGCTCAGCAAGAGAAGCAAATATGGTAGGCGACCAGATTGGCTTACCGAGGACATCCTTGGTGAGCTTAAACACAAAAAAGGAAGCTTACAAGAAGTGGAAACTTGGACAGATGACTTAGGAGGAGTATAAGGGTCCAGAGTGACCTAGACAGATTAGAGGATTGGGCCAAAAGAAATCTGATGAGATTCAACAGGACAAGTGTAGAGTCCTGCACTTGGGACGAAAGAATCCCAAGCATTGTTACAGGCTGGGGACCGAATGGCTAAGTAGCAGTTCTGCAGAAAAGGACCTGGGGATTACAGCGGATGAGAAGCTGGATATGAGTCAACAGTGTGCCCCTGTACCCAAGAAGGCTAATGGCATATTAAGTTGCATTAGGAGGAACTGACAGCAGATCTAGATAAGTGATTATTCCCCTTTATTCAGCTCTGGTGACACCACGTCTGGAGTATTGTGTCCAGTTCTGGGCCCCCCCACTATAAAAAGGATGTGGATGCATTGGAGAGGGTCCAGTGGAGGGTGACCAAAATGATTAGGGAGCTGGAGCACATGAGCTATGAGGAGAGACTGAGGGATTTGGGTTTGTTTAGTCTGCAGAAGAGAAGAGTGAGGGGGGTTTGATAGCAGCCTTCAGCTTCCTGAAGGGAGGTTCCAAAGAGGATGGAGAAAGGCTGTTCACAGTAGTGATGGATGGCAGAACAAGGAGCAATGGTCTCAGGTTACAGTGGGGGAAGTCTAGGTTGGATATTAGGAAAAAACTATTTCACTAGAAGGGTTGTAAAGCACTGGAATGGGTTACCTAGGCAGGTGGTGGAATCTCCATCCCTAGAGGTTTTTAAGTCTCAGCTTGACAAAGTCCTGGCTGGGTTGATTTAGTTGGGATTGGTCCTGCCTTGGCAGGGGGCTGGACTTGATGACCTCCTGAGATCTCTTCCAGCTGTATGATTCTATGATTCTAAGATAGCGTGGTTACACTTCTACAATCATTCATGGCTATTTAATGATAATTTACCTCCTGATAATCCTCATCACCACCAGCAGAATGACCATAATCAAAATAATAGTGAGAGTAGCTGCGTCTGTAGGTAGGTGCACCATTGGCCCAGTTTGTATAAGAGACACCACTTCCATCCGTCCATAGAAATGACAATTCACTATTTATATCATTCAATCCAATCCACGTATCAGTCATGACTTCTTTTAAATGGTAGAAGAGGAAGGCTAAAAAGAAGCAAGTATTTTAAATGAACAGAAACTCAGCACGGTTTTCTCCAGACAGAATAAATGAACATGTGTCCACAACTAAGGTCATGGTAAAAACATTTCTCTGCAAAAATCCCAGCTGCTTGAAAGTAAGGGCATGTCTACACTATCACTTTAATTAATTTAAATTGTGCCACTTAAGGGTGTGAAAAATCACCTTCCTGAGCCATGCAAGTTAGAGTAACCTAAGCACTGTCTACACCAGGGTTAGGTGGCGGATGACACTGTCCCATTGACATTTCTCCAGCTCCATGAGAGGTGGAAACTATTTTGCCAACAGGAGAGCGGTTCTCCCATCAGCACAAAGCATGCTCAACAGAAGCTCTACAGTGGCACAACTGCATTGGTGCAGCTGAGCCAATGTACCACTTCTAGTGTAGACCTGCCCTAAATGAGATCCCAGACCTGGCGTGAGCCAGAACTGAGCCAGGCTGCCTGCCCATCTGGCTCCTAATACACTTTAAATGCAGAGCGGCTCAGGGATAGGTCCCAGATCCAGTACAAGCTGGAACTGAGCTAGGCTGTTGGCCAGCCTGCTAAAAAATTTACAGGCAAGGGGTGGGGAAAATGCATGTAGTCTATAGCATTAAATGATATGCTTTGTTTATCGGTTAATCGGTTAGTCAACTATACTATTACATCCCTAATGTGTACGTATCATTAAAGGCTGTATCGTAATGCAGGCACACACGGGAGGCAAATTAAGATCAGTAGATTTCAAGGCCAGAGGGGACTATTGTGATCATACAGTCTGAATTCAGGCAATCTTACTTTTGACATTTCCTAACTTCTGTTTTTTGTATGTAATAATGGATATAAGCTCTCATGTCAGGGAAAAGCCAACCGATAATTGATGGGATTAGGAAGTGATTTCCCGGTGAGCAGATTATTCTGTAACCATGCAGTGAGGTTTTTGGCACTTCCTCTGATGTTTCTGATATTGGGGCAGTCTCAGAAACAGGACACAGGATTAGCTGGATTTGCTGGTTTAGTCTGACGTGTCAGTTTTTAGGTTCTTAGGATCCCAAGGTCCATTTCTTATCAAACTACAATTTTTGTTACATTTATACAATGGGCAAAAATAGTCAAATGTATTACTGCAGTTTTACAGTTTTGCCTTCATTTGTAATTGTTTAATTGGAACTGGTTAATGTTTAAGTACCGAAGGATTCACACATTATACCTTGGACTTCTTTATTTGGTATGGAAGCCAGGTTTCCTCCCAAATTGATACAAGCCATTCGTGCAGCATGCCACACCAATGTCTTGTTTTCACTGGCACCAAATATTTTGAAACACTGAAAAAGAAAAGAATCAACTGAATATTTCATTCCAGGCTACAAAACAAATGGAAGTTGTTATATGTGTACCAGACTAATTACTCATGTGCTAATCATCTTCCCACAGAAAGAAAGGAAGGATGGGAAGACTAGCAAAGTTTTAGGATCTGTAATTTCAACTTTGCCAAACATAGGCTGAAAAATTGTGAATTATAACAACTTAGAGGTTTGCTGTTAATGTGCATCTTGTCCCTCAATGACAGAGAGAATATGCAGATTTTGTTACAGTGCTTTTCATAGGAGAAATTATTGCTTTCCATCTACTGTATGAAAACAATATAATAGAATAAAACAGACATGATATTGATTACTTTTCCACATGAAAAGCCTAAATCTGGTGAGTTCTAGTGAAACTGAAGCCAATCCTCATCCATTTCTGCAGCTCTTAAGAGCTCTCTTCTGTTGCATTATAGTTCTATCCTACAGGTTGTACCTCCCTCAACCAGGATTCTCTGGTCTGCAACATCTGTGGTCTGGCACGGATGGATGTTCCTGGATCACAGAGCCCAGGAATAGGGAGGTCTGGCAGCGGGGTAGGAGCGCCATAGGGAGCACTGGCAACTCAGCTGGGAGCCCAGTGTGCACCTGCGTGTGGGGGGTGGTGAGGAGGAGACAGGCGGCACAGCAAAGAGTTCTGGCCCCAGTGGCTGCCATGGAGCTCCAGCCCCAGCAGCAGCCAGGGAGCTCTGGTCCTGGCCATGGACCTCTCGCCTCAGCCCCATTCTGGCTCCAGTGGCCAGGGAGCTCCAGCCCCAACCCCAGTGACAACCAGAGAGCACTGGCCTCCAGCTGTGGAGCTCTGGCCCCAGCCCTGACTGTACAGCTCCAGTCCCAGCCTTGGAGCCAGGCTGCTGCGAAGCTCCCATCCTGGCTGTGGATCCAGGTGGCTGTGGAGCTCTGGCCCTGGCTATGGAGCTCCAGCCCCAGCCATGGAGCCAGCTGGTTGTGGATCTCTGTCCCAGCTGCAGAACTCCAGCCATGGCACTCCAGCCCCAGCAGCTGTAAGGCTGGTGGCAACTAGAGAGACCCAGAGGGATGGGGCAGCAGTGGGGGCAGGTTGGTACCCTAACCTGGTGACAGCATGGGCCAGGAGGGGAGGGACCTCCTTTGGTCCGGCAAATCCCCTTGTTCGGGACCAGTCAGGTCCCGAGAATGCCGGACCAGTGAGGTCCAACCTGTAGTGTTTTATAAATTGTAAATTATTCCGAAGCTAAAACAGTACAAATAATAAATGCTAGAAGTTCCATTATCAATGTGTTTTTATTTTGGCAGATTAGAAAAAAGCATCAGTGGGGGGTTGTATTTTGTAACCATAAATGTATAATATTTACTAGGCAAACTCACTTAACAGGAAGGTACTGGTGGCATTCCCTGACAAGATTGATAGTAATTTCCTGTACTCTTCTATGGCACGTATTTCTCTTGGCACAGCTAGTCTTCCCATATTCCCCTTGTCTGGCAGCTTTTATTTGGGCTATGCAAGGCGTGTATGTGTACATACTGTCACTGCTCACACAGTAACTTGCATAAGCCAGGAAACCAGATGAAGATAATGATGATGGTGATGGGCATGTGCTATGTTAGGTCTTGCTGTGTTTGTTGATAGTGGGAATATACAAGACACTTTAAGTTATGGAAATGTAGAGACTTTTAGGGAAAGGATACTTGGGGTGCAGGTAGAGGATTAGAAGAGATAGCTGATGTGAAATAGGGGAATGAGCAAAGAGAAGTAAACTGAAGGAGAGGAAGATAGAAAGGGAACAGGAATAAGAGGAATGGGGAGAATGAAGAAAATGGAGAACTAAAGGATTACAGGGTTAGAAGATGGGTGAAATGAAGTGAGACCAACAACCACAATACTTAGATAGCCATATTTATGTTCAGCACAACACAGCAGTGTTTGATTCTAGCTAGAATCATTAGTCTATGATTCAGATTATTGATTACCAAATTTCTTTCCTTTAGTGATGGTGGCTTGAACTAGGGTTTTATAAGGTTGATGATGGAGCAGGAATGGCTTGTGTGATACACATATACTGGTAGTTTTATTCCTTGTCAGAGATGTATTATTGCTTTTGAGAAAATAATTAGTTGTTGTACAATATTATGAGGAGGAGACTAAATATTGTAGTCTTGTTGCAAAGAATTTTGGCCTCCAAATGCATCAATTCCATGTAAATATTTAATAGCCCTCATGAATAACTGGAAAGTATGTGTATGTTGTTGGGGGCGGGAAGTAGATACCAAACTAATATCTGTTCTATCTTATCTTATCATATTCAATCTCCATTTTAAATTATGTGGCACTCTGGTAGAAATGAAAGCTCATACTTTGGAGCAAGGAGTCAATACCATGACTAATGAGGTTTAACAGGTAGTTAAACCTCCTGCAATGAGGTTTAACAGATAGTTTGGAATAAGGCTTTATTTCAAATGCCCGTTTCCCTGCCGCGTGTAGATGAGGGCAGTTAGTTCGGGCTTGTAAGTTTCAAAAAATGGCGACCAGCCGGGAACATGCAAATCAAGCACGGGATATTTAAATCCCGGGCTTGATTTGCGATTCCGAATGCCTACATTTGCAGCCTTAGTTCGAATTAGGCTGCAAGTGTAGACATACCCTAATACATCCACCCTTCTGTGGTTTAGAAGACTGTTTTATATTATTTTTCAAGTAGACCACTGATAATTTCAATTGCTAAAATGGACATAAACCACCAGAGGTGAGGGGAAATGGAGAAAGTAAAAGTTATATCAGCAAAAACCTGACAAGAGTTCTTCTGTCTTAAGTAATTCAACCTACCGACTTATTTCTTGAGAGTTTAAATTAGTATAATATCTCCAAAATGGCCCAATCTTCCAAAAAGCATGCAGACTTAAATAATCACTGTCCAATGTAATATTATAACCATAAAAATATGTTCTAAGTTCACCAACTCTACCAAATACAATTTACTGAAAATATGTGTTACATACCTTATTATTAAACAAAAGCCAAGTTTCTGGACAGCCTCCTAGAAGTTCAGGAGCAAATGTTGTGTTAATAGTACTGTTGTGCCTTTCACAGATAAAACGGCTTGGATATCCACAATTTATGTCATTCCAGAAGCCTGAAAAAATTAAATATAGTAAGTAAATGAATGAATAATATTGATAAATGGAATGATAATCTGACATTTCCTATTTTTGTTTAAAACAGCATGTATGTCCTGTGAAAGTAGAATATAGATTCATCTTAAAATCAATTGTCAGTTACGCTACTTCGGAAATGTACATACCACTCATCTGGTGTTTACGAAGTTAGATTTTATAGACAGGAACTTCTGTTCCATTAGCTACTTAGCCAATACATTATGACAAAGCAATTAAAATGGACATGAAATGGTGGGGGAGGGAGAAGGAATTGGCTCAAAACAACAAACTATTTGTATGAGTCTTAATTCTGCTTTCTTTCACATGGAGCTGAAATAGGAGAAATTCCAAGGATGCAGCTAGAGAAGTAAGAGCTGGATGTTTGGCAGAAGAATTTGTGGCAGGAACAGATTTAGAGAGATTATTAAAAGAGAATGAAAGAAAATATACATTAGAGATGGAACTTTTGTCATTTCCTTTAAGGATGGCTTAGCATTTTAACCAACTGTTTTCAAATATTTAAGTCTCTGTGGAGTCAGGACAGGATTTTCTAGTCTCTTAATTGTAAAGGTAGATAAACTGAGTGCTGTGGGGATTTCAGACATCATCTTAAAAACAGAAGGTCTGATCCTCATTTCACTTACATTGATGTAGCCCCCATTGATGTAACAGAGGAAAATTTGACCGAAACTTTCTTTGTTGTGTGTGGATATTATAGAGAATTTTATTATCAGGAGTTTCCCCTTATCATTATACAAATATGTGCCCCTGCCTTTTGCACCTACTGGATGGCTTTTACCATCCATCCCAAAGGCTCTGCATTTAGTGATACTTTTTGTACATAACTTGTAAAGTTCTGAGGAATGAAATGTACAGCGTGGCAGCTTTTCAGTAGGCCTTTCCTGCTTATCCAGCATCAGTCCTATCTCAGATAACAAGCCCTTTAAAAGACTAGGCCCAACAGGCCACATGATGTGGCAGCAAGCCAGAAACAACACAGAGGAATCTTCATTCTGTACATACAAAAATAAAATCTAAGCTCCTAGTCCTATCGCTTACCTGTGGGTGATATGACCACACAATTTTCATCATTATTAGCAAAATTGGGTTCATTGGGAGCCCAGGCTACATAGTTCACTGGGGTTCCATCCAGCCAGCTAAGAGAAAGGATGCCATAGTAGTTATTAATCAAATTGCTTTTAGAAAGGGGCATATAGATCCATTACACACATTATTTGTCTAGAATCCAAAAGGGTACATTCGTAATTTCTATGTCTGTTTTACATTTTATGTTAGATAGATGATGTCCTCTAGCTATAAAGTTACATGACTAAAACCATGTACATCAGAGGTCAGGAATTTGTACTTCTTGACTTCGATTTTCCTTTGTTGAGATAAATTACATAAGCATAAATATTACAGTTTGGCAAATAATGAAAAAATAAAAAATATTTTTCCATTTCTATTGATTGATAAAAATCATTAAATAAATTTGGAAATAGCTTTCAATCAGCTTTAATACACATAATGACTATCAAATATGGCAATAACTTAAAGAGATATGATATGTAAAATGGTGCCAGACAGAAGGATGGGCCTGGGGAAAAAACTCTCTCTGTATATGGCAGCGGGAGGAACTCATGAAACCTTCAACGATTCGGGTTGTACTGGATTCCAGAAAGACATGGAGTTTCAATGGGAGTCAGGAACTAGGAAAAGGGTTTGTCAAAATGATGACAACATTTGGCAGCTTTGATACCACAGTGAGCTGCAAAGAGGTGACAGGATGAAGCATCATGGAGAGCAGGTTTAACCCATGCCTGCTTGGTGTGGAGCTCTGTCCCCCTGCTAGTAGCCCCTCGATTGATGAGTTTGCTGCAGCCTTAACTAAGAGAATGGGCCTTTTAACTAATGTAACAGAGTCTCATACACCAGGTATCAGAGGGCCCACCAACAACCAAGGTCAGTGTTATACGGGATTCTGCACCGCTAAAAAGATGGTAGCTATTTGACTATATCTCACTTAGGAAACAAGTTGATTGCCATAGCACTTTCCACTTTGTCAGCCACTTACAGTCACTCTTCTGTAAGATTAGTACACAACTATAATTTGAGTTGAAAATGGTAGCATTAATAGACCCTTCACAACTTTTGATAACTGTGTGTGTGAGAGAGAGAGAGAAAAGGTACATGTTCATATTTACTTACCTAAACTTTTTATCAAGACTCACTATTAAACCAATGAAATATGATCTGGTCTCATGCTGGGAGATACCCTAAGATAAGAAGATGCCACTTTCACTGAATAGTTTCTTTACATGACACAAAGAGGTTTTAGGCAAAACTAGTAGCAATTCTCTTTCAACTGATTACTAAAGAGAAGACAATTGAAATCAATGGGATTTAACCATTTACTTAAAGATAAGCATATACTGAAATACTATTCTAAATAGAGGGGACTTAATCACATATTTAAGTATTTTCCTGAGTCAGGACCTAAATGGGCTGCTTTACAGAGGTCTTTGAGTAACCACAGCTTACATGGACATCTGAGGTCACTAGGGACTGTAGACATTTAGCATCACTTTTAGTTAGATGCTAAATACTGCAAAGTTCTGTAATAACTTCCAAGCCACAATTTTCACATCTATAAAATGGGGAAAGTGATATTTACCCATTTACTTGGTGGGTTGTGAGACAGAAGTTGTGTTTGTTCAGTGCTGTGTTAGTGCAAATTGCTAGTCAAATACACAGATGTCAATAGAACTGAGGGGCTCCAGGCTTCCTGTCATATGCTTATGTGGGACTGTCTCAAGGGGCCATTGATGGAAATGCAAACACACCTAGTGACATTTTTCGCAATAATCAGGTATAATTTGGACAAGTTTCATAAATTTAACAGCAGGCAAATTTCATCCAAAAAAACTTCACAGCTCTACTCCTGTCAATAAGACACATCTCAATCTACATTTTCCAGAGTTTCAGAAACTGAATGTCAGAAGTGTCTATTTCCTGTTTCCTGCCATGCTACATTATTTATTTCTGAAATAAACAATTATTCTTACAGTTTTCCATAAAAACTTTCTTTCGCTTTCACTCTCAATTACAGCAAGATCTGCAAAATTCTTCTGGCAGAACTTTCGGGCTTTTTCCATGGGCACCTCATTTCTGCTGAAAAAATACTGCTTGTCTTCATATATAATCCATCCGTCTTTAGTGATTTCATATTCTGGAAAGTAAATAATGTATCCTTAACTACTACAGCTGTAGCACAAAAAGCGTATTCTATAATAGCAGTTTTACTAAGAGTTAATGCATGTATGCACACATATGCACACACACACACACACACACATTAAAAAAAAAGGCTTACCATACTTGCTAATTGGTTCTGGTTTTAATGATACTCCTGCAGAAAAAGAGAAAATCTGAATGTGAAATGTATTTCATACACATTCTTCAAGAAATATTTATTTTGTATAGTAACTAGTGATGTAGTGTTAACTAATCTGTTTTAGCCACCATCACAATGTTAATGTTTTCAGTTGGAAAAATATCATGGAAGGTCCATTCAAAGGTCATATTTAAATTCAGCTGCAGCAGAAAATTGATCTAACATCCAGATGGACCTGTTCACCACAATCTAGATACAAAAGCTTCAGAGGGGTAGCCGAGTTAGTCTGTACAGGATAAACTTAAAAAACAACAAATAGTCTGGTGGCACTTTAAAGACTAACAAAACATGTAGATGATATCATGAGCTTTTGTGGTCATAGCCTACTTCTTCAGATGACCAGAGTGTTGGATGTTCACAACCAAACAATAAATTTTTGTTTATTGGTCATCTGAAGAAGTGGGCTGTGACCACGAAAGCTCATGATACCATCTATGTGTTTTGTTAGTCTTTAAAGTGCTACCAGACTATTGGTTGTTTTTTAAGTGTCATAGTGCCTGAATGTTGCTAAGATATGAATACATGGGTCATCAACCATTTAGTTTGATTGATCAATTTTGATAGAACCAGATAGCCACGACTTTTGGCCATTGCTTTCCTGAGGAGCACTTGATTTATTATTTAAGAATGGAGGGGAGCTTAGAGCATTACTGTCATGTTCCCATAAAGCTGGGATAGCACTAATACTGATTCTGAGGGAATGTGTCTGTTCCACCAACAGTTACTTTAAATAGGAACCAGACAAGGCTGTTGGATTTCTTGCCAACCTTGCTGGCTCCCTAAGATGCCTGGCTTGCTAGTGGGCTACTGGGCTGTGGGGCTCTTGGGCTACCTATCTGGTAGATAGGCAGCTTTGCTGGGTGGCTAAGCAGCTTTCTCAGGCTTACTAGCTCCTTGGCTGCCTGTTTGGTTGGTTTCCCTGTCTGCCTGAAACCCACAGTTAACTGGTTCCTGAATACCCCATTCCCCAGCAGGCTAGGTCCCAGGGCTGCCCACCTAGTGGACATGAGGGCACCCATCTCTTGGCTCCTTGATCTCTAAGGGTATGTCTACACTACCACCCTAGTTTGAACTAGGGTGGTAGTGTAGACATACCCTAAGGCTTCCTGATTCCCCAGCTACTTAGCTCCTTGGGCTACCTCACCTGCCTAACAAACAAATGGCTTTTTAATTCCCTAGGCTGTCCAAACAGCCACCTGGCAGGCTGCCTGGGTTCCTAGCTAAACAGCTCTCTGGCCAGACTTATCTAAAATGACCAAATGAGAGAGCTGCTAAAGATTCAACACAATATTTATTGAAAAGAAACCTTCCCATCAAACATTGGCAAAAAGATTATTAACCCTGGAAATTCAAACACAAACCTTCTGCTCTGACTTGAGTGTGAAGTGAAATCTGGCCAGTTTTGAATGGTTTCAACTGTTTCATTGACGTTTTTACAAAGTTCTAGTATAAACTTAACTATGCAAAGATTTTAAAAAACCCAAACTTTGGATATATTAGTGTAACACCCTTTAACCAAAAGGGGTTCTTAGCCATTTATGTTTAAATTAAGGAAGACAGTTTATTTTCCTCCTCTCATGCCATTTTGCAAAACACTACTCAACTGTTACATTTAAAAATGTGTAAGTGTGGATTTTTCAGGTAATGTCTACAAATATACAAGTTATAATTATGCGTATCTTATACTAGAAAATTAATTAAAATGTAAAAACTATTACAAAACTATTACAAAATATTTTCATCAATATTGCTAGACATAATCGTGTTACCAAAAAAAAAAACCAACCCCAAAACCCCAGTTACTACAAGCATGATTTTAATTAGAAAAGAACCAAAGAGCCCAGAGAAAGTATCTCATCCATGCAGATCAGTCCATACTCTCTGATCTAATCCACAATTTTTTGCAGTTTGTTCCAGTGCCACTTAATGCAAATATCTATACACAAAAGAGGATACTCGATCTATGGTTATTTCTGAAATCTTTCCTTTTTTTTTTGGTTAGACATATATAAGTATAAAAGACTAATGTTTCAAAGAATTTATGTTTCAAAGAATTAATGTTTCAAAGAATTTATGTTTCAAAGAATTAATGTTTCAAAGAACATAATTATTAACAATGTTAGCTTTTATGGTATGAACCTATAAAAAATATTTACCCGTCACATGTTGAATTTGCGTTCTGCAGGATCTATGCAAACTCATTAGTTATTTATAAATCTTATTTAGGAACGTACACATATGCATGTTGAATAGCATATTCCTTACTTGAAAATCCAGCCCTAAATATGTTGTGATACCAAGCCCATGCTTTTTTTCACATTACCTTAAGAAAAATGTAATTTTCAAAATCTCACCTCTTGCTTTTAATTAGCCCACCAAAGGGACTTATTAAAAACAAATGTATTTAGTTTTCTCATTTAAAGGGGGAAGTAATCTTACCTTTTTTTATCTGACAAATCCAGTCATGCAGCACTTTGCAGGATGCGAGCTCCCAATGTAAGGAAAAACTGTATCCATTAAGCACTCCACAGTCTGTGTCTCCTTTCCGATTTGTTGGATGTCCTCTCCAGTCTGTGTACCTTACCTGTTGTAGAAAACAGCTTAGTTACTATTTTTGCCTTAAAGGGGGACAGGGTGTTTTCTGCATTGTCAAGGAAGAGTAACCTGCGCTTGTTTTACAGATTTTGTCTCTTAGGGTATGTCTACACTACAGTGTTATTTCGAAATAGCTTATTTCAAAATAACGCGTCCACACACAAAATGCATTTCGAAATAGCATTTTGCCATTTCGAAATAGCGTGTCCACACTGAGTGGACTCTGAATCGCAATTAAGGCTAGCTGGAACCAGTTCCGGCAGGGCACCAGGTCAGGACTTACTGTGTGTGGCTGCTGTCTGAGGCTATCTGAGGTCTGTGCTTAAAGGGCCCCCCCCCCCCCGGACAGCCAGTTCTCAGGTTTCCCTGCTTCCTTGTCTACCTTGATGAGGGACAGCAAAGCATTTTGTCTCTGCGTGCTCTAGTTGCCCTCACTCGGGACACCACAGCACTCTGCAACATGGAGCCAGAGCTGCCCCTGGGCACTCTGGTGCTTCTCTTGGACACGTTGCTGCGAGCCTGGCTGCACTTTCTGCAGGCTGCCATCCGGGAGGTCCATCGGGGGGCTGTCAGTATCCAGAAGGCCCTGCGGGAGAGCTTCCACCCTGAGGAGTACTAAGAGCCTCCTTGGTCTGCCCCACTGGGGGCTTGTGCCTCATTTTTCCCTCATGTTCTTCCACTTACCCCTCCCTAACGTCAAATAAACTACACATATATTCATGAACACAAACTCTCTTTATTTAACAAAACTTGGCGGGAGGGAATGAAACTCTGATGAGACTGGGGAAAGGAAGCAGGAGAGGGGAGAAGAGAGGGTGGGAGAGGGGAGGGGGAAACCTGGGAGGTGGGAGCTGGAAGGGGGAAGCAAGGGGAAGAAGGGGGAAGGGAAGCTCAGGGCTCAGGGTTGGGAGTCTTGCTGGACCAACTTGATTTTCATGCAAACCTGCTCCTGGGTTCACATTTGGCCTTTGGTGGCCAGGCTGGCAGCTATCCTGCCATAGAAGGTCACATTCCTCCATCTAGTGTGGAGATCATGGACGTTAGGGGCATCCCCCTCAAATCTGAATAAGGTCCATGATCTCCACCCTTGACCAGGAAAGCGCCCACATTCTCCGGGCCCTGGCAGACTCCTGGGGAGCGGTGGAGGGCTGGCTGCCAGTGGCTTGCTGGCTTATGTTTTGGGGCCACTGGGTCAGGGGCAGTGACTTCTGGCTCTGGGCTGGCAGGCTTGGAGCTGGCACAGGCACTGTGGCCAGAGTCTACCCCTTTAAGGGCTCTGGGGAGGGGGGAGGGAGTGGAGTGTTCTTGATTAAGGCTGGAGTGGCCACCAGGGTACCCTGGGAAGGCTGGATGCCCCCTATTTCGAAATAAACATCTACACAGCACTTATTTCAATTTAGCTATTTCGAATTTGGTGTTATTCCTTGTGGAATGAGGTTTACCAAATTCGAAATAAGCACTCCGCTATTTTGATTTAATTTCAAAATAGCAGTTTAGCTGTGTAGACGCTAGTAAAGTTATTTTGAAATAAGGGCTGTTATTTCTAAATACGTTTGCTGTGTAGACATACCCTAACTCAATGGGATTGGGAAAGCAGGGGTGTAGTGAAAATAACTTGCACAGTCCTTGTGAGGATAAGCATAGTTTCAAGCATCATACAGTGAGCCAATGGTGGATTAAGATGATCTAGGATCAAGTATTTCTTGTTGTGAAGAGCTTTTCCATCCACAGTTTGAGCCTCAGACACAATGTTAGGGTAGGAACAGAGATGTGTGCTTTCTTCTCTGGCTGCAAATTTCATTCAGTCTTATTGGTGGCATTTCTATATGTATTGTATAAACTTCACTTGACCATTTGCATGATAGAACTGTCTCTCTCATGGCTACTATAGACACACTGGTAGAGAGTCCCCCTTGCACACTGCTGCAGTGCCCGCCCAGTGCTGGTGCATGCAAACCCCATCATAAGGGTCATGGTGGTGATGGGAGGGAACTCTTCACAACTCTGTTTGCTGCTGATGTACTGACATTCTGCACACTGCAGAACAGCCTATAGGCAGCCAGGTAAGGTTGCTGTAACCTAGAGCACCCTACAGCTGGCCCAGAATATGGATGGCTCAAAAATGTTTACCTGCCCTCCTCTTGATCTGCAGGTTCTGTATTTTGCATACAACAACAGCAGCAGAATGCATCTCCCTGGGTCCATAAATGATGAGATTTGTTAAAATCTCCCTGGGGAGGAATAGTTACCTGCATCTCTAAAACAAGCAGTGATGAGGCCCCTGCTCAGGAAATAGTCACTTGAAGTTAAGAATCTCACAAGCATTCACCCTATCTCACATCTTCTTATTTGGGGAATGAGGAATGTGAAATAATGCTGAAGGTTCAGGGCCGAGTCATTGCTGGTGATATATAATCAGCGGATGCATAATGGGGCCCCATTGTTAGAGGTGCACATAATAGAAATGTTTTTTTCCTTTGGAAATTAAACATATTAAAAGAATCTTAAAAGAACGTTACAGGCATTTAACTTAAATTCAAACACTGGAAACTGGAGAATTACTATATCTTCATGTTTTCCACAGGAGCCCTGTCTCAGGCAGTGCATAAGAAAAGGCAACAGTGAAAGGTTGTGTGGGCCACTGTGAAATTAGCATTTCCTTACTTTCAAATGTTTGACCTTGCAACCTAAACAATTTTATTTTAGCAACTTGAATGTAATTCTGTATAAATACTTTACAAATAGGCATGTCCCACAATACTTTGGGATATGGCCATTTCAGACACCCCATATCCTGGTCTGCCCATCTGTAGCACTTGCATTTTACTGCAATTCTCTTGCTGCCTTTCATAGAATCATAGGGTTGGAAGAAATCTCAGAGGAGGTCATCTAGTCCAAATCACTGCTTAAAGCAGGACCAATCCTAACTAAATAATTCCAGACAGGGCTTTGTCAAGCCTTAAAAACCTCTAGGGCTGGAGATTCTACCACCTCCCTAAGCAACCCATTCCAGTGCTTCACCACTCTGCTAGTGAAATAGTATTTCCTAATATCCAGCCTACACCTCCCTCACTGCCACATTCCCTAAGGCTGACTTTCTGGGAGTTGTAGAAGGGTGCTGTAAGTGAAGGGCTCACAGCTTTAGAATATGAGCCCTTTTGCAGTCAAATGAGGCCTGTCTTAAGACATGATCCTCTTCTTTTTTTGTTTGTTTTTTGTTTTGCTTGGTTTGGATCTGTAACCAGGAGTATGATTGTAAATATCCTGGGAAGCTAATGTTGGCAATAGTAGGGGATGACTGTACATTTTATAATAAATGTCAGATACCATGAAGTCTGCGGTTGGAGTAGAGGATAATAAAAGAAGTATTTCTTCATGTAAATGCTGAAATCAGAGTAAAGTGTTCTGTGGCCCCAATCCTGAAAAAACTTACACTCATGCTTAATTTTACTCCCTTGAATATCCCATTGAGTTCAGAGTGATCAGTGTTCAGATGTACCATTGATTTCAATGAGTTACTCAGAGGACTAAAGTGAAGAGTGTAAATGTTGGCAGGATCAGGGTCTATGAGAGGAAGAGGAGAGGAGAGGAACAGACAGAGATAAGAATATAGAAAATACCTCATGAACTCAGAAAATGGTTAAAAATTAAATTACTCACCGGAGAGCCATCACTCCAGGCAAATCCTTCATCAGGATTCAAAGAAAATATACCAATCCAATAAGTACTATAGAGGGATCCACCTTTTCTAGAATATATTACAGGAAGAGAAGAGTATATAAATATAGATATAAAGATAGTTTATGTAATAAAAATATAATGTTTTAGAACATGGGTCCTGATCCTAAGCCCAATTAAGTTGCAGAAGGAATCCCACTGACATCAGTGAGCTCTGGGTCGAGATCCTGTGTAGGATTTCACACACTCTCTCTGGAAAAACCTCACTATCCATCAGAGAGATTGACATTCTGATGCTTTCAACCTGCAAGTTCAAATTATTTACAGCTGCCAGTATCTTCAGATCAAATTCACTAGTATATGATATGATCAGTGCAATGCCCTGGAATGATGGAGTATTCAAAGACTATTGTGTTAACTTTATAAATGTCATCAACCTCTTTATGGGACAACTAGTCAGTCACTTTATTCCTGGCTCAGCGGGTAAGATTAAGGATGTTTATTGAAGGAATTTAAGACAATGGGGTAAAAAGCAGGTAACAAGTGTTTGCTAGTTCCTCTGGAAATAGCATAAACCAGTTTGATCTGGTTCAAGAAGTGCACCATAACAAAGGTGCCAAAATTATGTAAAATATCAGCCTTGACCAGAGGAGATGTTGATTCACACTCTATCCAAGAATGGACAGACTGAAAACTGGAAACAAGACAGACAGGCCCAGGGCCGGCCCACAATATTTTGGCACCTGAGGCGGGGATCTCAAATGATGCCCCCATGTCCCTTCGCTGCACTAGCAGCAGACACAATTTTCTACACTTTGTGTCCTAGTGGCTCCCTCCCACAGCCTGGCACCTGAGGCAGCCACCTCAGTTCGCCTCATGGTAAGGCCAGCTCTGGACAGGCCCTGAGGAAAGAACAAGAAGTCATTCAAACCTATGAGAGTTTTTATGTGATAAGCAAGGCACGTGTGGAAGTGGTTTATTGTTTTTAAGATGTGTATTATGTGTAATACTCTTGTCCTGAATAAAGAATACTTTGCTCTAGTAAAAGCTGCATGATCCCTGGATAACTCTGCCACTGCTGCTGAGAAAATAGATCTTCAAGTGCTTAACTGAACTTAGATCTGCTGAGTTCATTGCAAGAGATGGCAGCCTAAGGTCCTGGCTTAGAGTGAGAGGATCATGAGATCCATCCTGACAAAAGTGATGGCTCAAGGCCTGAGACCTAAACCAGGGAAATCTCAAGGAGGCTGCAAGTAACCAGGGAACTGTGACATGATTCCATAGAAGAAGCTGATGAACTAAAACTATAAATGTTGTTGATCTGAACCTGTGTTTCTTCTGTACTGTATCTTCTTTTCAGAAAAAAAATATCAATTCAGAGCTGCTTTTTTTCCTTTTTCAAAATGGTTCATTGATCACAGATGAGTCACACTGGCCCTATTTTCTATTCCTTTTGTAAATGTAGCTTTTTATTGAACAAATCTCCCAAATGATACCACAACATTGATTTAGGAAGTTCCAGTGAATACCCAAGCTATTATTTTTAAATGTTACCACTAAGAATATTAGTAATTTGATAGTATTTACCAACACAGAAGATTTTTATTATTTGACATACCATTAGAATATAATAAAACTTACTTTATTGCAGTTTTTATTATACGATTTTCCTCCTTACTCTGGACGGTGGCCAGATCTCCTCCAATTTCTCTGCAAAAATCTCGAGCTTCAAACCATGTTTTCTTTTGTTCTTGTGTTTTCTGACAAAAGCACTAAAGAGACTATAGTTTTAAAACAATCCTCTATACTACATTATATTATAAAATCAAGACACAACATCTAAACCCCTTAAAATGGGGTTTTGTACAGCTAGACAAGTCAAAGAGCATGTCATGTACAGGTAATGGGTTACAGAATGCTCTATTTGTAGATGTGCCTGTTCCACTTTGCATGGAGATCTGTCACTCACAGAAGTGAGGAATAATGGGGAGGATCTGTAGCTGCTGGAACAACAGAGAGGGGAAGAAGTCAGTTTATAACTCATAGGAGCTGTGAAAGTGCCAAGGCTACCTTGTGATATCGGTAGGAAGGAGAATTGTCAGACATGAGAAACATGAATGTGTGAGGAGCCTCAGGGTATGGTGAGTAGGGTGGCTTAGGCCTAGAAAGAAGATGTTTGAGCAGTGAGTGAGCACAGAACATGACCAATAAGGGGATAATGGCATCAGAATCAAAATTACCTTTGGCTGGATTGTTTAAAAAACCAAAAACTACAGAACTAAAACACAACAGGGTCTCCTTAATCTCTGGCACTAGAACAAAAACTGTTCTTACATTTGTTCAACACCCGTTATTCTATAGGATCCCAAAGCATGTTGGACACACTTTGCACCAGTCCCACACTTCTAACTTAAGACATTTTATAGGTCAAAAGAAATACGAAAAGTATTTTTAGCAGATATCTGCCACTGAGCACTTTTCATTTGAGGCACTCAAAGCTCCTTCCAAACATTAACCCACCAGCATACTTGAGAGATTTTATCCGAAAATGAGCATTGTCCTGTTCTTAACAAAGGCCAAACCTTAGGCTCTCTCCTGCCTGGGGTGAACTTAACATGTATATTCCCACACCACATATCATTTGTCCTTATATCTAGGGCTCTACCAAATTCATGGCCCACTTTGGTCAGTTTCACAATCAAAGGATTTCAAAAATATTAAATTTCATTATTTCAGTTGTTTAAATCTGAAATTTCACAATGTTACTGTAATTGTAAAGGTCCTGACCCAAATAAGAGTTTGTGTGTGGAGGGGAGTTGCATGGCTATAGTGGGGGAGGAGTGTTGTGGTACTGCCACCCTTATTTCTGAGTCACTGTATGTGCCTTCCTAGATGGGTAGTTGGAAAGCAGTAGCTGCTGACTGGGAGCCAAGATCTGAAGGGAAATAGGGGTGGCAATCCTTCAACCCTCATTAAATAAACTTGCAACCTCCTGCAATTCCATTTTGGGTCAAGACCCCCAAATTAAGAAGCTCTTGTACCTCTCATGAAATTGGCCTAGTATAGCACACAAAAGACCAGATTTCATGATCAGTGATATGTCTTTCATAGACATGAATTTGGTAGAGCCCAGTTTATATCACACTCCATCCCGTGTGCAGTATACAACCCTTTTATCAAAGTGGTGAGCATGACTCAAATAATCCCACTGACGCCAACATTTGTTGTTGTATCATTTAATCCAATATTTTGGCACTACCCTTTTATTAAGTAATTTTTCAGAAAGATTAGATCTGCTCTTCTTGTTATTCTCTCCTTTTCCCTTTAGTTTCCTTAACTCATTCTGTCTTTTCACAGCCTGAATATCTTGAGGTACTTTGTTCCCCCCCACCACCACCTCCTGGAGTTTCTACTGAAATTTCATTTTCCTCTAGTATATAATCTTTCTGTCTTTTTCTTCTTTTTTACTCCATTCCACTTCTTTCTTTTATTTTCCTGTTCTGGTCTGTGTTCTTTAACTTCTTTCCTTTCCTTCAATCTCTCCCATCTTTTCAAATCACCTTCCACATCAGTTCTTGCTTCCTTTCCCACTCTTCATTACTCACTCCACAGAAATATTCACTCACACTCTCCAACATGTCATGTAAAGGAGTGCCTTTTTTGTGTATCCCCAAGTCAGAATATATTATGCAGGTATGTCTACACTGCATGCTTATTTTGAAATAAGCTATTCCAAAGTAGCTTATTTCAAAATAGTACGTCTACACTGCAGGGAGGCTTCAAAATTAGTCCAAGGCAGGCTTCCATAATATAGACGTGCTATCTCTATTTAGAGCCCAGAAGGCACTGCGGAGGAATAATTTAGAATGGTCCTGGTGAGCAGCTATTTTGAAATAGCAGAGCATCTACACATGCCTTATTTTGAAATAGCTATTTCAGAATAGGCATTATTCCTCGCAGAATGAGGTTTACAGATTTCAGAATAATGGAATGGCTGTGTAGACACACACATAGTTATCTCGAAATAATGGTGCAGTGTAGATGCACCCTTACTGGGGACATGCTCTTCTTCCATTCCTCAGTGGGCATGGAACTTCTTCCATTCCTCAGTGGGCATGGGTCTTCAGGACTGAGTTCAGTGATCTGAGGTGAGCTTGCTTTGCTTAATTTAGTCTCAGGTAAGGCACAGAGAACTGAGTTCCCTCCTTTCCTTAAAATCAAGAGTGAAGCCTCTCACCTTCCATGATTAGTTTAGCACTTACTTTGAAGCATGAGCTACTATAAGCACTCGGTTCCCATTCTGGAGGGCATGTGGGGGAAGAAGTTGCTGGAGGAACAGGAGGTGGTGTTGCTCCTTCAGCAGATTGTTTACAGAGAAATGTTTCCACCATCTCACAACTGAGTACATCCCATAATCCAGCTGCCGTTCCAGTTCTCATAGCAACACAGCCTGGCTTTTTTCCTTAATGAGATATAAAGTAGTGCAAACTAGTTGATAATAATAATAAATATTAATTAATTATTAATATTATTATTATTATGGTACGTCTACACAGTGGCACTATTTCAGGATAACATCCGTTATCCCACAATAGCATTGTGCGTGCCTTAACAGCACACCTTTTATTTCGAAATACATTCAAAATAACAGGCATCTTATTTTGGCTTCCTGTAAACCTCATTGCATGAGGAATAAGGAAGACACTGGAATAGTGTTCTCTCTCGAAATAAGCTACACAATTTGTGTAGCTCAAATTGCATAGCTTATTTGAAGCTATGCGTGACTGTGTAGACGTACCCTTATTAATTCAGTTTTTCTCAAAGTGGGATTCAGGCCCAGTTTGAGAAAGCTGCTAATGGGCTGCTCTGGTTTGTTTATCTGAAAGCTTCCTGCAGCTCCCCTTGGCCTGAAACAGCAAACCAGAGCCAATGGGAACCAAAAGGCTCCATGGCTACGGAGCCTTTAAATAAATTCCAGAGCAACTCATTAGCAGATTTCTTAAAGTAGGCCCATGGCCAGTGTTGGGAAACACTGTATTAATGTATTAAGTAGTGTCTGATACATTTTAATAGTGTTGTAATATGTACACAGTAGAATAATGTTTTAGGTGTCTTCCAAATACTAAAGACAGTCCCTGCCCTGATTGGTTCACAGTCTGGTTGAGCTTAGGGCTCTACTCTTAAAGAAATTAAAGTTCTATTTACATTAATACATTTTATGTGGTAAAAGATGGAGATTTTACTGCAAAGACATTCAGAACTGGATTCCTATTTATATTTAAGCCCATTTGCTACTCTAATTGTGCAAAGGGTCTTAAATGTGAGTGTAAATAAAGAGTTCTGCTCTGGTTATGAAAATGGTTTGCAGAATGTTATCTCCATATATAGTAAAGAGCATTAAATCACCCCAAAAATCTTTAGTATCAAAATGATTTAAAGAACTAGCTGATTAGCTATCTATTGAAGCTAATGTGAGTGTTTCCCATTGGATCAAGTCCCAACAAACTATTCTAGACATTAGTTTGCAAGGAAGTGTCCATATATTCATGCTAGCAATACAAATGTAACAACCAAAGTATGATAATCTCTAGTTATGCAATTGTTTAACTTTGAACATAACACTGTACTTACTAGTTCTCTATTTTGGCTACTTCTGTGCAGTGCTAAGTATCACCCAAGTTAGAGGTATAAAAGTGAGACCAACTCAAGACACAAGGCTCTAGGAAATGGTCTGTGTTCCTTGCCTATAACAAAAATGGCAAGGATTCTGAAGGTCCGGCCATATAGGAAGGACAGGAGATTTAATTAGACCATAATTTATTAATAAACTATCGGGGAGTATTCCTTTGGTATGGGCTTGAGAGGGCTTTTCTTGTCCAGTTTACCCCATATACTCTCCCCTCTTTTCCAGTCAAGTCACCTGGGGAGATGAGTCAGTCTTCCCCATAGGCTACATCTAGACCACAGGCTTCTTGTGCAAGAAGCTTTTTTCCAAAAAAACTTCTTGCACAAGAGAATGTCCACACTTCAAAAGTGCATTGAAAAAATGATGCACTTTTTTGAAAGATAGCGTCCAGACTGCCTGGACGCTATTTCGCATGTAAGCAGTGGACAGAATGGCCACCAGGGCACCTGTGCTTTTTCCTCTTCCCTTTTCTTCTGAAAAAACTCCCTCTTCCCCATCCACACACACCTTTACGCGAAAGAGCTCTTTCGCAAAAGGCTTCTTCCTCATAGAATGAGGATTACCAATCGTGCAAAAAGCCCTCTGTTCTTTCGATTTACTGTTGAAAGAACATGCTTGCAGTGTGGACATTCCTCAAGTTGTGTCAGAAAAACGGCCATTTTTCTGACAAAACTCTGTAGTCTTGACATAGTCCTAGTGGCTCCTCTCTGAAATCGCCGCTTCATTTACATCAAAATGGCTGCCACGCTGTGCCAATCAGCTGTTTGGTGTCACAGTGTGGTAGTCTGGACCCTCTATGGTTGACAAGGGAAGCCCTTGTCAACCACCCCGGTAAACCTCATTCCACGAGGCATAACGGGGCGGTCGACAAGGGCTTCCCTTGTCAACTGCAAAGCATCCAGACTACTGCGCTGTGCCGCCAAACAGCTGATTGGCACAGCGTGGCAGCCATTTTGATGTAAATGAAGCGGCGATTATTTAAATCGCCGCTTCATTTTCCTATGTCTGGAAACCTAATCTACATGGCTCCGTCAATGGAGCCATGTAGTCTAGACATACCTTGAGGTTGCACTAGCATCCATGTTTCTCTACCTTTTAAAGAGTTAAACTCTTTTCCCAGAAAACAGGACAATGCTGCTGACATGCCATCACACCCCTTGCCCCCCATTTAAGAGCTGTGACATCATCTAATTTTCCCTGTGAAAGACTAGACAACAGGTTAACTTTTATGGAGACAGCACATCAGAAGTCATAGCGTTCCTCTGAGAATAGAAATGCCAAATGTCCTGACAATGAAACCCATCATCAAAGGTATGCTTGAGAACTATCAACAACTGTAAAATCTACAAAGGGATAGAACAGCAGTTCTCCAATTGTGGGTCAAGACCACAGAGTGGGTTGAACCCCATTTTAATGGGGTTTGCAGGGCTGGCCTTAGGCTTGGTGAGGCCTCGGGCTGAAGCCCAAGCCTCCCCATCTGTGGTTGAAGCCCAAGCCCAAACCCAAAGACTTTAGCCCTGGTGAGCGGGGCTCAGGTTACAGGCCACCCATGTGGGTCTGATGTGCTTACGCTTTGGCCTCCCCTCTTTGGGGAGGTGGGACTCAGTCAGGCTCAGGCTTAAGTTCCCTATCCTGGGGTCATGTAATAATTTTTGTTGTCAGAAGGGGGTCATGGTGCAATGAAGTTTGAGCAACTCTGGGACAGAGAATGAAATCTCATTGGAAATTCAACATTCAATCTTTAAGAACATATTTAAATACAGAGAGAATCATCGCACAGCACTGCAGTGCATACCGGGCATTGCTGAGTTCCAGTGAGTGAATAGAACTGCTTCACCATTGGTCCACTTGAAAGTCCCTTGTTCCTCTGCATCTGAAAGACCGATCCAGAAATATTTTTCGGACCTCAGCCCAACCAGACTAATCAGGTAGGCTTGTTCATACCTATAAAAAAGGATAATAAATGTCAAGCCAAAGAGAAATTGAGTTTTGTTTTCATGGTAGCATTATTTTTAATCAAAATAAGATATAATTACAAACATGATTTAGGCAGCATATGAACTTTGTAATATTCTTAATTTATAACAATTGAGTTCCTCTTTATTGCTTTTCACTAAACCATGAAGTCCTGATAGATAGGATGGGAAAGAGGAAATCAGAAATGTGTTTGCTTTTGCCTCAGTTTTGGGGCATTCTACTGAGCATTAGGTACTAAAATTAGCAATGCAGCTATGGCATGAGGTACTGGTTTTGTAATGCAGAAAAGCACTTTCCCAAAACAAAAATGTCTAATTCCCTTAGAAGGACATTTTATTAAATCAAGGAGCAGATAACTTTAACTTTCATCTTGATTTTTTTTCTTTTCAGAATAGACCTTTTTTATTTGACACATTAGATTTGATAAAGAAGTTCTAGGCTGTTTAAAGCTTAGAAGGCACAAAGTTATTTTCATCCTTAGCACAAATGTAAAAGTAAAAGTCATTACCACACCTATTTTCAATTGAAGCTAGGTAACTCTTATTCCCTTCACAGATTTTATTTGCTTCTGAAAATGTTGCAGGCATCGGTCCAACAGAGTAACAGTATGCGCCATATCTTTTCCAGCCCTGTAAAATAACCATCAGGCATCTGCATGTGTTCTTGACCAATTGTGGCGTACTGCACACTGAATGAACTCTAAGCATTTTGAAGTATATTAATAATATATTAATTAAGAATTTATTATTAAAGCCAAATTAACACATAATAAAGAATAAAGAAAGAATGTCATCATCAGAGGCACAGCATTCTAATTAAGCACTTACTCTCAGCATTTCCACTAGGGATAGCAGTTTTGTAAACTGAATTGAAGGAACACTACATCCAAACTTACAGGGGTGTTTGATTAGGTTGGTCTTCTCTGTCTGCCTAACCACGAGTAAAATGATATCAGTACTATTGCCCTAATACAATATGCTGAAAATGGAGTAATCTCAGTCTGTGCTTGCTCTGCTGCAAAATGCTCACAGCTTCCCAAACCGGGACAGACCTGAAAGGACATGAATGCTAGTTCTGCTGTTAGTTGACTTTTTCAGAAGTCATATCTGTGCTAGAGCCCAACACACCTTACATCTCTGCTTCTCTCCTTGCCCTCTAACCTGTCTCCCCCACCCTGCCCATTGCATTAGTCATCATTCCCTGCATCTCCTGGTGTGCAGGAGTTAAATACAAGCCCTAGCTAATGTGCTGCTCTCTCCAAAGTGTAGCAAATATGTAATTAGTATTTTGGTTCGATTAGTCTACACAAACTTCTTTTCCTTAATAGCTGAGAATAGTCATCTCAGTCTAAGAAGCCCTGGAATGTGATTCCTTCTGAGCATATGTGCAATTGAGATGCAAAGACATTGACTTAGTGTGAAGCAGAATATAGTAAGAAGGCCATCAAATAGATTTTATTAACTGTTGAGCTGCTTGCAAATGATTTTGTGACTATACTTGCCCAGGCACATAAATATTAGATACATATAAAAATTATTTGTTGAATTCTCTGGAAATCTTGCTTCATCAAATTTTTTATTCTTTTTGAGTACTTAAACAGTGCTATCTAATGACTTTTCAAGCTTTGCCTGGCAACTTTCAGCTATGTGGAACAACACTGCGTGTGTCTCCCCTTCCTGCAGGCGTTGGTGGTAGCTGCACAGCTGTTCTCCTCATGCTAGGTTGTCAGGGAAGGTATGGTCAGGGGAGCCCCTGGGCTCAGAAATTCCTCTCTCTAACAGCCTAGCTGATCCCTGAACCCCCTATTACTGTTTTCAAATTCAAAGAAAGGGCACCAAAATACAAGTTTGCCCAGGGTGCCATTTTTCCCCAAGGAGGGCTCCAGCTATCAGTATGGAAGCATGCATACAAATAAAAAAATGAATTCTGACCGGATTTGTCTTAACTGAAGTAGTTATTTTTTCAGGTTAGAAATAATCAATATGCACAAATTGCAACTCTTTACAGCAAAACTACTGGGCTCCTTCAAAGACAGTTATTGTAGATGACATAATGAGGGGCAGAGTAATCAAGAGTGAAACCTAATAGTACAATTTAACTTCCTGGAAATCCATATAATTTAATTTGGGTTATTTGCAAGCAAAGTTCCCACTGATTTTGAAAATTAATGGTACTCTCATTGCCTACTTACTTTCTGGCAGCCTGCCTCTGTTCTTTCCATTTCTTGAGTTACTTGTGACAACTGTTTCCTTTTACAGATGTAACCAAACTTCTTTTCACAAAGATGGTCTGCCCAGTAGGCATCCTGAATATGGTGGGAGAAAGAAAGGATTTTAGAAAGCTACTCATTTCCTTTCTCTGTCCTATACTTTGAAACAGAAAGTTCTTTCTTTCAGCAGGCAAGGAGCTCATGCTTCTATGAAGGTCCAGACCACAACTTTTGTCAGAAAAATCTCAACTGAAGTCTGCTACAAAGCAGACACAAGCACTTTGCACACTTATCAAGGTTTTCTCTTTGTTCTTTCGTGTTATTCATCTGCTTAGTATGAAATAAATGTCATTTTAAACTTATAGTCAATATTTAGCTTCTTGTGTATTGAAAGAGAACAATTAGCTAGCTGCTGATGTGTGTGCTGAGACCACTTCCTATTATGGTGACTAATACTGTCCCATGGTTTCCTTCCTTGTAGTCCCCCACTGATTTGTTTGTATCCTTCTGTTCTCTCTCATATTTAGTTTGTAAGTTCCTTTGAACAAGGACAGTCTTTGTTCAATGTCAGTACAGCACAGAACATGTTGGGGGCCTTGTCCACCACTAGGGTCTTAAGCACTATGGTAATAACAATCTAATTCAATATTTATACTACAGGTTGTATCTCCCTTAACCAGGACTCTCTGGTCTGGCTGGCAACATCCATGGTCTGGCACAACCACGGATGTTCCCAGACCAGAGAGCCCAGGAACAGGGAGATCTGGCAGCAGGGCAGGAGCACAGTAGGGGGGACCGGTGGCTCAGTCAGCAGCCCAGTGTCAGGGGTGGGAGGCTGCAGCATGGCTGGGAATTCCAGCTCCAGCAGCCAGGGAGCTCCAGCTGTGGCCAGGGATCTACAACTCCAGCAGCAGATGTGGAGCTCTGGCCCCAGCCCCTTCTGCGGACACGGAGCCTCGGCCATGGAGCCAAGCAGCTGCAGAGCTCTGGCCTCAGTCATGGAGCCAAGTGGCTACAGAGCTCTGTCTGTGCCACTCTAGCCCTGGCAGCACTGGGGCCAGTGGCAGCTAGAAAGCCCTGGGGCTGGGGCAGCAGCAGGGTCAGGCTGCCCTTGTCTGTTGGCAGCATGGGCCATAAGGAGACAGACTTCCTCTGTCAGCAAATTCCCTCATTTGGTTCAGCAAATTCCCTCATTCAGGACCAGTTAGGTCCCGAGGGGGCTGGACAAGGGAGGCCCAACCTGTGGTTTGAATCTAAGGACGTGTGCAATTTTAAATTTTTAATAATTTTAATTTACATAATATAACTTGTGCAGAAAATTGTCATTGACAGACAATGCTCCTACAAAATATTAACAATATTTCAACCACCAGCAAAGCTGTTAAACTCATTCAATTTTAATTGATACAAAGTTCCTTGACTTGTCTCTACCAGAATGCCTGCCCCATTTGCCAACCACCCTCCAGTTAATAAGCAGGCCTTAGAGAGCACTCTGTAATACAACAAAGCTGGTTTGCTGGTCCAAGTGGCTAGTGAAGGAAGTCAGTCAAGGACTCAACATAGACTGTGCAAGCTTGAATGTCTACAACAGTTACAAGCATCATAGTTAACATGAAAAGAGAGACAATCTTTTAAGTGGGCAGGACTCAAACCAAATAGGTATTTATCAGCCATACCAGCACCTTGAATTCTGCCTATAGGCTCCTTGGCAACCACGGCAGCTCTTAAAGTGCTGGTGAAATGTGTTGTCTGCATGAAGTACCACTTAACAAATAGGAAGACATGTCCTCCACCAGCCTAACTAATACTATCCTTATGAACGATAAAGCACAATAATTACATAATTCACCACACATTAGTGAAAGACTACACCAAATATAAAGCAAACCTTAGTGTGTTTAGTTTATCTGAGAAAAGGCAATATGTAAGTACCCACATGAGGAGAAAACTTCTGGGTAGTAGAAGACTCTTTAATTTATCAGGCAAAAGCATAACAATGGCCATAGATGGTGCTAAAATATATCCTTACTAGAAATAAGATGCAAATTCAAACAATTTAGCTAGTGTATTGTGGTTTCTCCAGTTCTGATTTCATTGTATCACTCTAGGGCTCAACATGTCCCTGCAGTACCTACTCATTAATCTGGCCCTGGCTAGGTGGTGAAATAGGGGGTCAAACCAAATGTGTATTGGAAAGCTACCTTCAATGTTAATAGAGTTAATATTGATTGGATTGTGTTACCTGACCCTTCACAGCTACACAGTTTTCATGCCGGTTGTTTGCTCTGGTTGGTTCTCCACGGAGCCATTTGGTGTATGTCACAGGACTCCCATCACTCCATTCAAAAAACATTTCAACCTTAAGGTCATTAAGCCCAATCCACAGCTCGTCTGTTGGCTCTGACACATAAAAACAGTTTGTGTGTTAATAATCCTTCTATAGGATAAAGTTTAACTTATTTTGGAATGAAGAAGTTATTTTCAAGAATCTTAATATGTGGCAAAAAGAAGTGAATTCTTGCTGCTTAATTAAAAACTCTGGTTGCTTCTCTTAGGGTCATCTACACTGATCTGTAACGCGAAATAAGATACTCAATTTGAGCTACACAAATTGCGTATCTTATTTCGATGCTATTTCAAAATAGCTTATTTCCTTGTTTGGTTCTGTCTACACAGTGCCAGATTTTGAAATAAAGTGCTATTCCAAAACATCCCTTATTCCTCATAGAATTAAGTTTACAGGGATGTTGGAATAGCAAGCCCAAAATAACAGGCTTGATGTGAAGATGCAGGATAGCTATGGGATACTCCAATAAACCAAAATAGCATTGCAGTGTAGATGAACCCTGAACAACAGCAGTTGGACAAATAATTGGGACCCATCTGTTACAATAGCATGGTTCCAGACTTTGCTCCAAACACATTGCCACTATATTTAGGATAAAGTAATGCAAATAAACCTACTTTAAAAATCTTCAAAAATCGTACTTTCTCTTTTTCATACACTGAGCCCACCCAACAAGAAAAAAAATTGCTCAGACATTTAACAAAGACTTTAAGTAGGGTGGAGTGAAATTCTGTTGCCAAAAAAATTAGTTTGTTGAAAAATGCAGATTTAGTGAAGGCAAAGTGTTTTGGAAATTTGATTTCACTGAATTGTTCATTTAGTGAAAAAAACCAAACATATAAAAAACCCCACATATTTATTTTTGACATTTTTGAAACAAAACATTTTGTTTTGATTGGAAAAGACTTCATTTCAAATTTTACTTTCTTTAATTTTAAAAATTCAAAAACAGATAAAAGTTGTTAACATGGAAATAAAACGTTTTTCAGAAGTGAAATGTTTTATTCTATCTGAAATAATATTCAATTTTTTTATTTGCTGAAAACATTTTTAAAATGATCCAATTACAAACTAATTTTTCCTTCCAAGTTTTCCCAATTGCCAGCGATCAAAAATATGTTATTCACCTAACTCTACTTTTAAAATATTTCAACAGTATGTATGTACTCTGCTTACCTTGTGCTACAGCTCTTAAAAAAATAGGGAAAAAATTGATATTCACAGTACAGTATTATGAAAGTACAGTACTTTCATAATAGAAAGGCAAATAACAAATTTTCAGTTTACTGATAATTCTGGAAAATTGAGGAAAATTTTTTAGGTAAAACTTTATTTTTTTACATTTTCAGCAAATCAAAAAGTCAAAAGAATTTTATTTTAGTTCAAATTAAATGTTTTGTTCATCTTGAAAGGAAATGTTATTTGCATTTTTTAAATTGTATTTTACAACTATTCTTTTATTTTTTAAATTTATCAAATAAAATCTATCCCCGCCATATATAAAGTAAACTGTGATCTCTATGTTCTCTGGGTGCAAACATTTTAGTTTAAACAATAATGCTAAAATAAAACAGCCAAACTGAACATTATACATATGAACATATGCAAATTACTGCCCTGTGAAAATACTTACTGAACCCAAGCTGAGACACTATAAAGCTATGTTCTTCTACATTGTGGATACTGATCAAATCACCATCCTCCTTTCTACAGGAAGTCAAGGCTTCTTTCCATATTTTAGGCTCCCTGTGAATCATATAACAGTGACCTGTATATGACATCCATCCATCTTGGCATTTAATAGGCCCCAAATCATCTAAAATTAAACAATAATGTATCAGCACAATTTTAAAACCAAACAAAATACATGAAACAGACAGTATTTCCTTTAATTACAAAGGTCTGAAGGTCAGGTCTAATTTTATGCAGAATCTTCTATAAGAAAATATCAGTATAGCCAAATGATATTTTAAAATGTGAACATCTGAAAAACACTTTAAAAAGAGTGTGTTTTATTATTTGTAATACAACTAGTATTTTAATGTGAGATCTTTACATAACTAAATAATCTGTAAATATTGACCTCATAATCTTTTTCTATATTATTTAATAACTGATTCACCGTTACCTGATCGTCAAAAATATTTGTAATCTAACAGTGAATACCTTTGGATTACTTTTTAAATATATGCTTTCACTAAGAAACATCGGACCATATATGGGACAACTGAACTTCCCAAATATGGATAAAAGGAAAAATTACAAGGAAAACCTCTGTTCCCATAAAATAACTTGTGCACCAATCCTGTGACGTATCACTGTTTTCATCCTTGGCTTTTTCATTTCTTACTTTCTTGCCCTTTATGAAAAAAAAAATTCAATTTGATTTAGCTGGGTTCTCACCTTTTTATGTTCACTACAGTGAATATTTCAGTGAAGCATATGACTAGTAAAAATGCTGTGGAAAAGGCGGATTTTAAATTTCTTTTACGTAAGAACATAAGAATGGCCATACTGGGTCAGACCAAAGGTCCATCTAGCCCAGTATTTTGTCTGCCAACAGTGGTCAATACCAAATGCCCTGGAGGGAGAGAACACAACAGGTAATCCTCATGTGATCCCTCTCCTCTCACCCATTTCCAGACAAACAGAGGCTAGGGACACCATCCTACCCATCCTGGCTAACAGCCATTGATGGACCTAACCTCCATGAATCTATCTAGCTCTTTTTTGAATCCTGTTAAAGTCCTAGCCTTCACCACATCCTCTGGCAAAGAGTTACACAGGTTGACTGTACGCTGAGTGTAGAAAAACTTCCTTTTGTTTGTTTTAAACCTGCTGCCTATTAATTTCATTTGGTGACCTCTAGTTCTTATATTGTGGAAATAATTAAATAACTTGTCCTTATTCACTTTTTCCACACCATTCATGATTATATAGACCTCTATCATACCTCCCTTAGTCTCCTCTTTCCTAAGATGAAAAATCCAAGTCTTTTTAATCTCTCTTAATATGGGACCCATTCCAAACCCCTGATCATTTTTGTTGCCCTTTTCTGAACCTTTTCCAATGCCAATATATCTTTTTTTGAGATGAGGCGACCACATGTGTATGCAGTATTCAAGATGTGGGCATACCATGGTTTTTATATAAAGTTAATAAGATATTCTCGGTCTTATTCTTTATCCCTTTTTAAATTACTCCTAACATTCTATTTGCTTTTTTGACTGCCGCTGCAGACTGAGTGGATGTTTTTATCTCCCCTGTCTTCATTCACTACTGTGCCAGTGTCTGAAGATCCAGCCCATGATGTTTAAACAGGGTAAAGGGTAGTTGCAAAATGAAAATGGGTAAAGGGCAGGATAGTTGCAAAATGAAAATCAGCAAAGCAGAATAGTATATGTGCACGTTCGGAAAAGAATTCCAGCCAGTTGAAAATAGTTCATAATTTCATATAAATAAAATGCATTTTATCTTTGCATCTGCTCATCTTTGTAAACTGGAAAACTATAGTGCAGGTCAACAAACTATATTTTTATTGATCAACTTACCTGAGGGAATACTGAAAGAATCTGAACTTGCGGTTCCCTTTTTACATATGTAGCCAAGTTTCCAATCACATTCCCTGTTTTCCCATTTAGCATTTCTTTCAGGATTTAATGCTGCACAGATATTTCCAGACTCTGGAGAGGGACTTCCTTTGAAAGAAAGACACAAAAAGAGAGAATCTCACTGTATGACAAGTAGAGTCTTGAGTTCTAATCATGACTGGGGAGCTCAATTCTGGATGAATATTAACCAGGACATTTTCATCTTTCCCAGTTTCTAGCCAAACTTAAATTTTCATTCTTAGAAGCATCTCTATGTAGTATTCTGGAACAGCAATAACATCTGAACTCCAGGTTCAGTCACGTCCATCATCCTTCTGGCCTTAAAAATCTCATCCTAATATGATTCAGAAAAGTAAGAAATACTGAATTTATGGGAAAGGCACAAAAAATACAGTTGGCATACAAACCTTTCAGAAATGTATGTAAGTGATATAGCTTACAAGAGAAGCCAAAATATATTCTGTTATGATGGTTAGCAGTATAGTTAATGAGCTAGCTCCTGCCCTCTCATACATCCATGTAATCAAAGAACAAAATTATACTCAACATGTAAAGTGCTGGAATATTGCAGTCCTCTATAAATTCTTGAACAAGCTTTTGCTCACAGTAAAAGTTAAAATACACTAAACTGACCTCTCAGAGTAGAATTATTGTGCTATTATTAGAAATACATATGGGGGCTACTTAAGCCCAAAACCACTAACTATGAATGGGACACATCCAGTCTATTTAATTAGCTTCATTAACATGAATCCTACAATTGACAGGTAACTGTTTTTGTTGTTATATATATCTTTATTATGTAATTTCTACTCGAACTCATCTGATGAAGTGGGTTTTGCTCATGATCCTATATCTTTGTTAGTCTCTAAGTCTCAAAGGGCTACTTGTTGTTTTTCAAGATTTAGCAATTATTTGTCACAGTGGTGGTATAATGTATTTAGCAGGTGAGAGCTGCCGAGTGGGGGCAAAGGAGTACACTATGGTAAAATGCTATTTAATGGTAGATATAGTAAAAATAACTTGTCAAAAAATACAAAAACAAAACATAACATGGATTCTTCTTAAACCAGAATAAATGAAACTGGATTCCATTGATCAATAACAATATTAAATATATTAAGGGTATAAGATTCCAATATACATACACAATATAACTTTCTACCAACTGTCCTTAACCAGATGCAACCATCTAAATAAAAACTAATATCTATGGGTATGTCTACACTACAGCACTAATTCGAACTAACTTAGTTCGATTTGTTAATTCGAACTAAGCTAATTCGAATGAGTGCATCTAGACCTAAAAACTAGTTCGAATTAGCGTTTTGCTAATTCGAACTAGCATGTCCACATTGAGTGGACCCTGAACCGAAGTTAAGGCTGGCCGGAACCAGGACTTAGAGTGTGGAGCTGCTGCCTCAGGCTAGCCGAGGGCTGTGCTTAAAGGGACCCGACCCCCACCCCGGACAGACAGTTCTCAGGGTTCCCCGCTTGCTTGTCTACCTCGATGAGGGACAGCAAAGCAGTCCTGTCTTGGAGTGCCCTGAGTGCCCACCCTCGGCACATCACAGCACTCGGCCATCAGCCCGGCTGCACTTGCCGCAGGCTGCCATCCGGGGGGGTCATTCGGGGGGCTGTCAAGATCCAGGAGGCCCTGCAGGAGAGCTTCCACCCCGAGGAGCCCGCAGAGCCACCCCAGTCCTCCCCATCGGGGGCTCGTACCCCATTCCTCCCTCACCTCCTTCCACTTACCCTTCCCTAGCCCCCCTTCCTGATGTAAAAAATAAAGGACACGTGTGTTCAAAAATAGAAACTCTCTTTATTTAACAAAACTGGGGGGGCGGGATTAACTTCTGGGGAGACTGGGAAAAGGAGGTGGGAGAGGGGAGGGGGAAAACTGGGAGGAGGGAGCTGGAAGGGGAAAGCCAGGGGAAGGAGAGGGAGGGGAAACTCAGGGATCAGGGGTGGGGGTCTCGCCGGGCCAACCGCCTCCCAGCACGGCGAGGGAGGGGGCCTCGGCATCCCCGGTGGGATGGGGTGGAGGGTGCGGAGGTTGAGGTGGGGGGTGTGGACATTGAGGAGGAGGGTGTGGGGGTTGAGGAGGAAGAGGTGGGAGGGGGGACAGGAGCGGGAGGAGGGACAGTTGTTGGAGGGGCAGCAGGGGCAAGGCAGGCACGGGGCACCATGCTCTGCAGCAGGGCCTACAGGGTAGCGTTCCTGGCTCGCTCCTCAGCCAGGTGCTCCTGGCGGAGCTGCAGGTCTGCCCGCATCCAGGCCTGCACAGTGTCGTTCAGGGCTCGCACGGCCCCCAGGTGCTGGTCCCAGTACTCCTGCTCCGTGGTGGTGGTCCGGAGCAGGCCGCGGGTGCGGGAGCATGTCCCGGGCGGGGTGGTGCGTCCTGCACGAGCAGCTGGTGCAGCTGTAGAGAAAGAAGAGAAGTGGTCAGTTCTCCCTGGGGACACAGCGGATGATGCCCAGCCCCCAGCCCCCCCCCCCCGACGTGAGGGTGACCGTGCCCTGCACTGTCAGAGCCATTGTGCTTGCACAGAGGCCATAGTCAGGATGTCTGGCTCTCCCTGGGACTGGGAGCTGCCCCAAGACCGCACCCATACCCCTGTGCCATGTATAGTGTGGCCGGGGCAGGGGGGGGGAGATGTCCCCTGCCTCCGTGTAGAGGGGGCATGTGAAGGGAGAGCATCCTGCTGGGTCCCGCCCTGGGGTTGGGAGCGTGTCAGGTCTCTTCACACATGCATGTGCCTGTTGGGCCACAGCCCCTATGTGTCACGCAGCTGGAGCCACCTGCCCAAGGGTGGCATGGCACATGCTTGCACGTGCACGGGTGTCTGCGTGATCCGTGGGAGGCATGGCCCACGCGCGCGGTCCCTGGTCTCCCTCCCCACCTCCCCCCCCAGGCAGGGGACAGTGCTGGCACTTACCTGGTATGGCCTCCCTCGACGACCCTGCCGACTCCGGTGCCGGGACAGCTGGTGGTGGCCCCTCTGCTGCGCCTGGGTCAGGGCCCTCCGGTTCCAGCTCGCTGCCTTGCAGGCTGGCGCGGACCGCCCCGCCCCCCAGGAGTCAGTCGAGGGCGGGAAAGTAGGGGCAGGTGGCAGCCCCTGCTGTGGCGTCACCCCTGGTGGCCCTGGTGTACGCCTGCCGCAGCTGCTTTATTTTCAGGCGCACCTGCTCCTGGCTGCGCCTGTGTCCCTTGCGGGCCATGGCAGCCGCTATGCGGCCGTAGACGGCCGCGTTCCTCCTCCTGGTGCAGAGATCATGGAGATTGGGGGCCTGCCCCCAAACCTCAATGAGATCCATGAGCTCCGCACCAGTCCAGGAGGCCGCGCGCCGTCTACGGCCCCTGGCTGGCCCCTGGGTGCTGGGGGACTGGGCAGGGGATGTTTCGCTGGCACTGGCACTGGCTGCCTGGCTCATCCTGCAGCCACTGGGTCGGGTCAGAGACTGCTGGCAGGGCTGTCTCTGCAAAGTGCCGTCTGGCCAGAGTCTACCCCTTTAAGGGCCCCAGGGCTGGGGGAGAGGAGAGTTTCCCTGGCTTGGCCCAGAGTGGCCACCAGGGGGAACCTGGGAAGGGCTAGCCTCCCACTAGTTCGAATTAAGTGGCTACACAGCCCTTAATTCGAACTACTTAATTCGAACTAGGCATTAGTCCTCGTAGAATGAGGTTTACCTAGTTCGAATTAAGCGCTCTGCTAGTTCGAATTAAGTTCGAACTAGCAGTTTGCATGTGTAGCGCCTATCGAAGTTAATTCGAACTAACGGCTGTTAGTTCGAATTAACTTTGTAGTGTAGACATACCCTATGTCTCTATTTTTCTGGCTATTATCTTATAGGTTATTATTAATTATCATAATCATTTCCACCACGTTTAGTTCAAGGTTCCACTTTCCACCAATCTCGCACTGGATGCTATGTAGGGATGTAACTGGTTAACTGGTAAGCATCACCCTGGAGCAGCTCCCCACCTGCAGTAAGGTGGGCCCTGGTCCGGCTTGTGGACTGGAGGTGCAATAGGTCTGGCCTGGACCAAGCAGCCCCCATCTGCTACACCGCAGGCAGGGGGCCACTTCAGACTGACCAGATTGCCTGCAGGATTTCTGTTAACAATTAATGGGTTAAACACAACTTTGAACTGGTTAACTGGTTAAATAGGATTTTACATCCCTAGAGCCATGTAATGCCCAAGTCAGGCTTTGAGCATTACATGCCTCTTGTGCCTCCCTGAAGAGATGGACTTGACACCAATGATGCTTGTTTGGGGACGGGAGTTGAGGAGTAGGCGAGGTGCACATTACACCAGACCCACTATATCTGAAAGCCTTTTGTTCTCCTGTTCTGGATCTCCAGGACAACATGCATCAATGGGAGCAGACAATCGGGTATGCTACTGTATGTTCAGTAGCATAAAGGAACAGATGCTCAGAAACACATCATCCAACATGGACTGCTTCAACCAGACAACTTTAAACTTATGGACTGGGCCTTTCCCCCACAAGTTGCTCAAGCTCAGCCTCGTCACTTCTCCGTTTCTCTCTGCGCCTCTACTTGCCCTCTCTGCCTGTTCTCAGGTTATCCACAGACTCTCTGTGTTTCTCTCTGTCTCCCTCTCAGGCTGCTCCCGGCCTGCTTCTGTCCCTCAGGTGTTTTCTTCTGCTGCAGCTGTCACTGTCCCTGCCTCCACTGGAGCAGCCCCCTCCTCTCACTCTCTCAGAGGGAAGGGCTACTTGCTTTCCACAAAACAGAGAAAATACATTCACTCTGAGGATTCCCTAAATCATATATCCCTGTGCAGGGTCCAACCTCCTTACTGTATTTACACCTGCATGTGTTGATAAAAGAACATACCTCAGTAACTGAATGGTTAATCCTGTATATAGCACACAAAATAATAAATGCCCTTTTAATTGATTTGGGATATATGTATATTTGATATAACTTTATTCAAGGAAGAAGATTGATGAATACAAAGGAGTTATAAGTAGGAGACTAAAGTAAATGGGCTAAAATTAACAAAAACTAAGATAAAAAGGCAGACATCAGTCTCTGTCAAATTTTGTGGGGAAAATATAGCTAATTTGTTTAATATTTCCCTACTGCAGGCAGAAGCCAACAAAGTTGCATTCTACTTAAGGTACATATGAAATTAATAGGAAATTATTATTAAATAGTTTGTGCAAAGGATAAATATATTTTATTTAGAAACAATTTTCACTGTGCATGGCATATTTGGTTTCAGAGCACTCTTCTCAGCTATCATTAAATACACAGAGTCATAATTAACATTTACCATTTTCCACAGCAAATAGCTATAATGTCATAAAATAGGCTGATGACTACAGATAGAAAATAAACAGGAATAGATGACAATGACAGAGAATGACTAGTTTTCAAACATTAATTAATAACAAAACCAGAGAGGAGAAAAAGAAATATTCTATACTGTAGGAGAAACACTGTCTCCCAACATTTTGGTTCTGTGGTGCATCAGCACTGTCTCTGTTAGTATAGACATGAAAAAAATCTAATATATAAAGAAGAATGTTTGTATGTTTGTGCTTTAATAACTTGGACACTATATGACCTACCACAACCAAACTTTCCATGGGATAACCTTTCCTTCAGGAGAAGGTTTTAAGGTACTGTGGGTGGGAAGAGATGAGAGACCGATGCCTCTCCCCGGGGCTGCATGGAGCTTGGCAGTGAGGGGAGAAGCAGCTTCCCCGCCATTGCTGGAAGCATATGGAGGCCCCTCTTCAATAGCGCAATTGGCTCGGGGCCCGGCGGCCGACCAATGGGTGGGCGGGTTGCTGCCGGGGCTCGCTCTAGGTGGAGGGGGCAGGGCTGGTGTTACCACTCAGCTGCCACTTTGAAAAAATGTCTGGAAGGAGGCTCATCAGGGACTCAGAGGTGAGAGCGGGTGGAGGGGAGGGAATGAATGGGGGGCTGGACCATTGGGGACGAGTGGGGGGGTAGGGCAGGATTGGGGGGCTGAATTGTTGGGGGGCGGGCTTGTCCGGGGGGGCTGGACTGTTGGCAGCGAGTGGGGGGGAGGGCAGGATTGTAAGGAGTTGGGGGTGGACTGTTGGGGGCGAGTGGGGAGAGGGCAGAATTGTAGGGGGATGAAGGAAATGGAGCTGGACAATCCTTCAGGGAGTGAGTGAGAAATGAAGCCCATGGCGGGGGGGGGGGTGTCCTTTGAGGGGCACTAGCCCAAGGGGCAGCACTGGATGATTCTGGGTGGGTGAGAGATTAATCTAAGGCGGGAGGGGGGATCCCTCAAATCTGGGCACTGGTCCTGGGTTTGATACTGGATGATCCGGGAGGGTGAGAGATGCAGTCCATGGGAGGGGCAGCTGATCAAGGGAGTGGTGCTGGAGGAGGGACTATAGAGGTTCCAGCAGACTCAGGTAGTTGATTCATAGTTTCATCAAAAAAGATGGGAGAAGAGTTTGAGGTGTCACCTTGAAATCTCTCAGATTCAGTAGGGCCAGCCCCACTGATTGAGGCATCCCTATACTCAGCTCTTGGATGAGAATTTGCAGACCCAGCATGCCTATCCCCTACTTTCCCACCAAAAAAACATGAGCTTCTACAGGGATAATTAGCAAAAATACCATCTGATAGGAAGCAAAACATTGCACTATTGAAGAGGGGCCTCCATGTGCTTCCAGGAATGGTGGGGAAACAAGCCATAGTGATATGGGGGCTCTCCCTTCCACTGTGCTTTTAATGGCTCCAAGACTCATGATATGGAAAGAAAACAGAGACATAGTTTCTACTGTGACTTTTATATCTAAGTTTGCCAAGTCAAATAGCTCTGATTCTCAACATTGCAATGCCTCTTTTCTGAGTCAGAGATTTTGCTTTATGCAGCAGTAGAAAAGCTTGGGGGTCTGCCATAATGGCCAGATGTCAGGCACTGGCAGCTGTGGTGTGGCTGGAGGCTGTCAGGACCAGGTTCTGTTTTTCTAAATGTTGTTCCTCCGGTTTCCTGGGCAATGCCCGGTAAGTCAAGCTAGTATAATATAATTAGAAGATTCTTTCAGTTTTTAATTGTTTACTAGATTTTCAGAGCTTCAACTTCTATTTTCCATTTTTAAGGTCTTGATGCAGCAAAACAGTTCAGGACAAATTGAATGTTTACTACATGCTTAAGTGCTTTGCAGGATTAGGTAAAAATGTTGTTCTCTGATCTATATGGCTCTCATCTCAGATAATGTTTACTGCCCTTGGATGTCAGTAAATTTCCCCATATATAAAAAGAGTTACTGGCATTGAGAGCCATTGTGGTCATATGAAAACAGAATTTTGGTTTCAAATATTCAGCAGTCAGCAGATTTATACTTACCTGGAGCCCAGTTTAAGTATCTGAAAGGACTGCCTCCAATCCATTGCCAGCCACTATTCAAATCCAGCCTGTTAAGTCCAGTCCAGAGAGCAGAACCCATACTTTCAGTTAACTCTAAACAAGAAATTTCGTGCACTATTATATTTTTGGACAGCACTAATCTGTAAAAATTATACTTTTTAGATTATTAATGTATATAATACTGAGATTTCAGACTGCTAATAAGAAGTTAATTAGCCCCGAGATTTTGACAGAAAGTTATATTTCTTATGAAGCCTTTATTTATGGCAGCAATTGCAAAGTGAACATGAGCAAGATTCCATTGAGTAAATTCAACCTAGCAGCTATTTGTACAATACATTAACAAATGGTCATTTCATTATTAACCTGCTCCAACCTGGAGGGTAAGAACTGCTCATCTGTTCAGAGACAAAAGTTCCAAATAACCTAAAATATCAATTTTCTTGGCATCATTGGAACCATCAGCACATTCATTCATTCATACCAGAGTAATCACCTTTAAACTCTTGGGAATAGCAGTAACCACTAAAAATGGCATGAGACAAGTTCTCTCCATCCCACCTCTCCAAAAAGTCTATACAAGGATGTAGCTATAATACTATGCCAAGTATTCCCAGAATGCAAGCTGGGGCTTTGCAGTTGTTTGTTACTTTACCTCTTAGATACATTTGTTCATGAATCTGTGTGATGCTTAATAATTCTGCATTCTGTTGCTGGCAGCTTTTTCTTGCTTGATGCCATGTTAGAGCTGACTGGGAGTTTATCTGGTAGTGGAAACCTCTTGAAGGATCTTTCTTCCAAAATCTGGTCATGTCTTTACCTGCTGAGAAACAAAAGATACAGCATGGTTACAAGAAGTAATTACTAACTAGATAAAATTAATTATGGAGTCAAGTAGAGTCTGATATTTTTATAAAACGTTGTTTTGCTAGGGTCATGGGAAATATGGGAATATTTCAGGCAGGTCAAGGGGACAAGATAGTAGTGCCAGTACACCAGCAATTATGTGAAGCTGGCAATTATTACCACGTATGGAGTGGGGGGTTACTTGGTTAGTGGGGATTACTTCAGACTCCAGACTGCAATATAACTAACAGGATCAAAAGGTGCCATATTTGCATGGAATATTAGCAAAGGAATCCTCCGAGTACACATCTATGAAAGGTGTATAGGGCTCAGTTCTCCTCTTGATGGAATTATGCACACAGCCACCTCAGAGAGCAATGGAATCTGTGTGAGCAGCCTCCAAAACTAAACTGAACCCTAAATATTTTCTAAATTAATACACTTTATGAGGTTAAGGAATATCTAAATGTCAAACTTCCTGCTGTAAAAGACTGACCACTGTAATGTCTCTGATATGTAAATTTACCACTCTTTTGGATCTTTTGTTTTGAGGGGGCTGTTGTAAATCTATGAGTGTTCAGAAAATATAAAAACAAATAAATCAAACAGTAAACAAAGCCAGTCCAAAGAAAAGTTGAAAGAAGGGCTTGGTGGTGGATTTTACTCTCAGTTACCAATTCTGGGAATAGTTTGCTCAAATGAAGATGGAAAGAATTCCTTTATGCTGCATGTTTGTAGCACTCACATGAGGGAATGGAACAAGTATGTCATAATCAGTGATTTAAATCATGATATAAAAGCATTTTGAATCCATAGGAGAGGGCTTGAGGTTCAAAGATAAGCAACATAATGGAAGAAGGCACAACAATGGAACAGAACCTTAGAAGAACTGACAGAAAGTAAGACCTGAACTGTAAGGTGGTAGATGAGAAAGTGAAGAGAAGAAACTTGGTGTTTATAGTAAAGTCTGGGGTAAGTCAGTGAAGGGATTTAAAGAAGGACTGATGTAGGCAGAGCCATATGAGAGGAAAAATTTTAGCAGCCAACATTTTGAAAGAACATAAGAACAGCCATACTGGGTTAAAGCAAAGGTCCATCTAGCCCAGTATTCTGCCTTCTGACAGTGGCCAATGCCAGGTGCCCCAGAGGGAATGAACAGAGCAGCTAATCATCAAGTGATCCATCCCCTATCACCCATTCCCATATTCTGGCTAATAAAGCCTAGGGACACCTTTCCTGCCCAACCTGACTAATGGTCATTGATGGATCTATGCTCCGTGAATGTATCTAGTTTTTTTTTTTTGACCCTGTAATAGTGTTGGCCATCATAACATCCTCTGGCAGAGAGATGCACAAGTTAATTGTGTATTCTGTGAAGAAATACTTCATTGACTTTGTTTTAAATGAGTGCCTATTAATTTCATTTGGTGAGCCCCCTTACACCTTCTTATTTACTTCCTCCACACCAGTCATCATTTTATAGACCTCAATCCTATCTCCCCTGAGTCATTTCTTTTCTAAGATGAAAAGACCTGTCTTATTAAGCTCTCTTCATACGGCAGCTATTCCATATCCCTAATAATTTTTCTTGCCCTTTCTGAACTTTTTCCAATTCCATTTTTTTTCGAGGAAGAGACCACATCTGCATACAGTATTCAAGATGTGAGTGTACTATGGATTTATAAAGAAACAATAAGATATTTTCTGTCTTGTTATCTATCCCTTTCTTAATGATTCCCAACATTCTGTTTTTTTTCTTTTTGACTGCTGCTGCATATTGAGTAGATGTTTTCAGAGAACTATCCACAATGACTCCAAGATCTCTTTCTTAAGTGATAACAGCTAACCTGGGTAAGTGGGCAATAGCAAACATCATTTCATATGCCCAATTGAGATTATGTTTTCCAATATGTATTACTTTACATTTATAAACATGGAATTACATTTGCCATTTTGTTTCCCAGTCATCTTATTTTGTGAGATCCTTTTCAAGCTCTTTGCAGTCTGCTGTGGGCTTACCTATTTGGGCAGTTCTATATCATCTACAAACTTTGCCACCTCCCTGGTCATCCTGTTTTCTGGATCATTTATTAATATATTGAATAGGATTGGTTCCAGTATAAGGGACCCTGGGGGACACCATCTCTCTCCATTCTAAAACCTGACTATTTATATCTATCCTTTGTTTCCTATCTCTTAACCAGTTACCAATCCATGAGAGGACCTTCCCTATTATCCCATTACAGTTGACTTAAGACTGCATATGTGGAAGAGGATACAGGTAGCAGAAGATAGGGTGGAGAAGGTTGCAATAGTTCAGACAAGCTGAGACTAAAGGGATTTCATAGTGGGTTAAATTAAAACACACAGATGTTAGAAAAACATATAAATTATATTATTACAGCATGAGATGGTAACTTCTCAAGAGTCAGTAAATTCATAATTAAGCATCCCACGCTGAGTGCAACTATTCTTGTGCACATATCCATTACAACAGTTTCTCAGGAGGGGGCATGTTAGTCTGTATCTGCAAAAACAAAGAGTCTTTAGCATCCAATAAATTTATTAGGGCATAAGCTTTTGTGGATAAAACTGACTGGAGTGGAAAGTACAAAGGCAGGGATATATATGTACTAGTATAATAAAAGAAGGAGGATACTTATCAAGTGAAGGACCAGTTTAATGAGACTTATTCAGGATGGTATGTAATTTCCACTCCATTTAATTTGATGAAGTGGGTTTTACCAACAAAAGCTTATGCTCTAATAAATGTGTTAGTTTCTAAGGTGCCACAGGACTCCTCATTGTTTTTCTCACATTGCAGGGGTACGGTGTAACTGAGTAACATTCTAATATAATACTTTTCAGCAAGACTTTATGGAAGGGGAAGTGCAATCTATTTTATTCTTACATTGCACCCTTTTTTATTCATATATGCAACATTTTGTATTAGTGCTTTGCGAAGAACAACAGGATGTGGGAATGAGTCATACACTGAACTTTTATCTGCTAGACTGTTCAGCATTAGCAAGACCATGACTACTGCTGGTTTGTTAAATATTGTGTTGTAGCAAACAATATATTAATTCAGAACTTACATTTTAATGGGCAAAATCCATACAATTGGTCTACATCAAAGTCTGTGGTTGTACTACACCAAAGCCAGCCATCTGTCCTGCCAGCATCTGTACACTCACTATACCATTTGTCATTAAACTTGAAAGGGAATACACAGGGAGCTCCATTGGCATTTCCTAACAATGTAAAGATATCTAAGGAGGCAAAATGATAAAGACACAGAAGTATTAACATATTAATGCAAGCAGGGACTACCTTATATATAGCATCTGCTGGAGCATGCCTTTTGAACAGCATTACAGTCAATGTCATCTTTCAAAATGTTCTTTCCTCCTATTCAAGAAATGCACTTCAGCAAGTTCTCAGACTCAATTAGCCTAATTAGTTTATAAAACAATATTAACTTTGACATAAAAACTTTTCTAACTTAACATTTACAGAATTAAATTTCTATTACAAACTGTGTTTCTACAGAAATAATCAGTAAAACCCTAGAGCATGATGTATTATGCTCTTTCAAACATCAATGTTTACATTTTATGGGGCACCCAAAGAAATTATATGTCCGTCATCATACAACTACTCTTTCTCTCTCATTGTATATGTATATATGTGTGTATGTATGGTTTTTTTCTGGAGAAATACATTTAAATTTGAATGAAATATAAATAGTTAAAAATACTGAATTTATGTTTAAACTTAAACCACATAAGGAAAAAAATTCAAGTCGGTGAAAATGATTAATTTATTTACTTACCATATAAGTCTGAGTGATGAATATTCAGTTTTCCAGCTAATAATCAGCTACTGAGTGACCATGATCACTGAGCAAATACAGGGGAAAAGATACAGTTCAACTGAAAAAGTGAAGCTAAAATAAAAAATAACCTTCTACTGAGGCTGAGAAGATTGGAGTAACCCAAACAAATATAATTAAACCACTGAAAAGCATTTTTCAATAACAAAAAGAAGTTGATTATAAATGTTAAGCTTTCTCAATTACAGACCAGTAAGTCTCACATTGTGCACTTGGCAAATTGGTTGAAATTATATTTAAAATAAAACAATGAAACATCTGGAAGAATGTTTAAAGAAAAAAATGTGTCCATTAATTTCTTAGAATTCTCTGAACATGTCAATAAACGTGTGGATAAAGAAGAACAAGCTGACATAACTCACATAGACTTCCAAAATGCTTTCAATCAGATGCTACTATAGAAGCTAACTAATCATGGGCAAAATACTGTCATGGACAAAAATTGGGTAAGAGGTAGAAAGAAAAGAGTAAGAATAAATGGAAAATTTCATCTTGGCAAAAGGTTATCAATTGGATGCCTTAAGGTTGCATACTGGGTTCTTTACTACATACTATATTTAATGATTCATAAAGGTTATAGAAAAGTAGCAAGATTTACAGAGGCCACAAAATTATTTAGGTTTCTCTGCATCAAGAAAAACCTTAGTAACAACTTAAGAAAGCTACGTGACTGAGCAGCTGCTGTTGTGTGCCTTCATCCCTGGAGCTAATATGTGTGTCAAAGCTGGTGTCATCCTGCTGCATACTCGTTGGCTGGTCAAAATAGCTTGGGTGGAGGTGTGTTCCTGTCTCAGTTTCCTCTTATGGACCATCAGTAAGTATGATGGAGTGAATATTGTCTCTTCCACATATGAAGTCTAATTTATTTAATCAAAGGCCAAAGGGACATATGGGTAGATCCTCATTTCCCAGAATCCTAGTTGAGAAGTTTGAGTTAATCTTAGTCTCCATGCATCACCCAAGGCAGTCCTTCTCTATCCAAGATCTTTATCAGTAAGGGCCTCTCAGTTTGGGACCCACTTCAAGAGCCAGCCCCCCTGACATCACATGAGGAATAGTTCCTTCTCGGGACACAGGACCCCTGCAGAAGTCAAACCACTGCAGTTTTTCTCTGGAACAATACATGGTGATCTGGACCTCCAGCCACTGTCTCTAAGGTCCTTTTGCTGAAACTGGGCCTCCCTAGGCACTTGCATTCACAGCTCTTCCCTCTCAAAAGTGGCTTCCTCCAAGGAGCAGGTTTCTAAGGCTACCTTCTCTGGTGTGCTCTCTCCCCAGCTCCCGGAGAAGTTTCTCAACTCAGGAAAGCTTCTTCTGTTCTGCTGACCTTCCTGACTGGGTCCTCTTACTCCTTTTTTTTATCCCAGATATTCCTTAGCTAGTTAACTGCAGCCCAGCCATTCAGGCAATTCACTACTTACAGGTGGATCTGAGTTGGTTCGTTCTACTTTGTGGAGCTTGTCACTGGTAGGCTGGGTGTCTGATTTCTCAAAAAGTCAGTTACTTTGTGTCAGTACATGATGGAAAATGAAATTCAGTGTACATAAATGTACAATGTTATGCACATTGGAGGCAAAAATATGACTTGTATAGCTCACAGGATTCTAAATGATCTTTGTCAACAAGAAAGGGACCTGTGCATCTCTGTAGACAGCTCAGTGGCAACTTCTGCTCACTGTGTAGAATAGATGCAGTCAAAAAAGCAAACAGTATTTTAGGCTGTATAGGGAATGGTATGGAGAATAACATGAAGAATAATATAGTAACTTTATATGACTTAGTGGTGCAGCCTCTTCTGGAATACTGTGTGCAGCATTTGTCATCCCCTGTCAAAAGGATATTGCAAAATTAGACAGGGTACAGAGAAGGGTAATAAGAATTATCCTATGAAGAAAGAATGAAATGATGGGGTTGTTTTCTAGTGAAAGGAGATGAATAAGAAAAAATACATAAAATAAATAATGATACAGAGAAAGTAGATCAGGAACTTCTGTTTTCCCTTTCTTATATACAGGAACATGAGTAAATTCAATGAAATTAAAAGGTGAGAAATTTAACTCCAATAAAAGGAAATGCTTCTTTACACAACAGGTAGACAGATTGTTGAACTTACTGCCATGAGAACACATTGAGACCAAGGACCTTGCAAGATTCAAAGAGGAATTGGATGTTTACACAGATAATAAGAATACCAGAATTATAATTAATTATGAAGATTTTGAAAGAGAGATGTCATGCTTCATGGCTGTAGCCAGCCTATGTATTAGAGATCAGACTAAGACCTAATGTGTAGGGGCAGATCACTTTACATCTCTCGTCTACAGGATTCTTATGCCTTTCTCTTTAAGCATTTGTTGCTAGCCATTGTCAGAGACACAAGACTGGACTAGATGGACTTGGGATGTGCAATTTCTGTTCCCAGTTTTGTTCAGGTCGTATGTTGAAGAGTGTGGTTTTAAAACTAACAGACAGACAGAAAGCTCCCCTTACAGCAAGTAGGCGCTGTGACTGAGACAAGACTGCAAGATTGGACCCAACATAACTGAACTTTCTAGCAATGTGAGGCAAGATCTCTCAAGACTTTGTTGCCTATTGTTATAAAAAGAACCCTGGGGGGTTCAGGAGCAGTAGAAATGTGGATTGACAAAAGCATCTCTAGCCAACAACACACCAAAACATGTGCCTCCCTTTTTGAGTGAAAACCTAAATCCCACTGAATTAACGGGAGTTAAATACCAGTTCAAGCTTTTTCTAGAGTAGGGACATTTGCTCAAGGTCTTTTCTGGGCCTGCAGCAGTGATTTAATGGGCCTGGCAGTGGCTGAGAGCCCTGGGCCCTTTTGAATTGCCAGGCCTTGGGGAAGTTGCTCCCTTTGCCCTCTCTCCTCCTGTCAGTGGCCCTGGTGCATAGTAACTACTATCACTAGCTACAGCAATTGAAGACCAAACCCCCAGGAGTTCTGGCTTGTGAGGTAAATGAAATAACTTGTTTACACTAATTCAATTTTTAAAAATATTTCTTTTAAGATGGGTTTCTATTCCACATATGAGCTGGTTTAAAATATAAATTAATCTTTCAATGTGTTCTCTCTATCTAGATTCATAACCAGTGAGAGCATGAGAGAAAATTGCCTTTTGGGCCACCAAGATTGATGGGAGCAGTGAATGTAAGTCAGTGAGCAGCAAGAGGTTTTTAATGAAGAATAGCTGAATAAACTAACAATATGGTGATGATGATATACAGTACTTACACACAATGTAATTCCATGCTTCTTTGTCAAAGGAGAAGGCAGATACAACCACTAAGATACCAGTGCAGGAAATCACAGTCTGAAGTGTAAGGTGGGCTCAGGGCTAATTTTATCTACATGTTATTGTACCAGTCATCATTCCCTATGCACTCTATCTACAATGCAATTGCTAGGATTGCTAATGCCCCATTTTTGACTGGAATGTCTGGTTGAAAAGGGAGCTGGGCAGTACCACTGACCGGTCCATTGGAAGTCTGGGTGGCAGGCTCCCTACCTGGTTCCATCTGACTCCCTGGAAGCATTATTATTTCCCTCAGATCCTAGGTGGAGGGATGGCCATGGGGGCTCTTTGCACACTGCCCCAGCCTTGAGTGCCAGCTATACAGCTCCCATTATCTAGGAACTACAGCCAATAGAAGCTGCACAGATGATGCCTGCAGGCTGAGACAGAGAATACCATGCAGAGCTCCCTGGCCATGCCTCTGCCTGGGAGCTGAGTGGCATGTTGCCAAATCTAGTGATCGCCCAAAGGTAAGCACCCTCTGGATACCACTCCCCTCACTCCTTTCCACTTTTTTCCACTCTTCAAACTTCTGTTCCATCCTGGAACCCTCTCCCAGACCCAAAATCCCACCTGGAGCCTTCCTGTACCCCTGCCCCAATCCCAAGGCCCTTCACACACACAAACTGCATCCCCAAATCCACATTCCATACTCCAACCCTCACCAGCACTCTGGACCTCTCATTTCTGGCTCTACCATGGAAACCAAACCTCCAGCCCAGAATTTATGCTCCCCTTCCACACCTCAATCCCTTGCCTCAGCCTGGAGAACTCTACCGTACTCAGAACCCCTCAGCTTCACTCATAAGCCCAGAGCCCCTCTTGCACCCTAAATCTCTCATCCCTGGCCCCAGAGATTGCACCCCAATCCCCTGCCCCAGCCTAGAGCCCTCTTCCACAACCTGAACTTCTCATTTTTGTCCCCACCCCAGAGTCCACATCCCCACTTGGAGCTCTCACTTCTTCCTGCATCTAATCCCTAGCCCCAGCCCGGTGAAAGTATATGAGTGAATGAGGGTGGAGAGAGCAAGCGACAGTAAGGAATGGAGTAAGTGGGGGGCAGGGCCTCAGATAAGAGGCATGGTAGGGAGCAGGTCAAGGTTGTTGAGTTTTGTGCAATTAGAAAGTAGGCAACTCCAGTAATCACACAGTTGACCTTGTGTCGTTAGCAACACTTATTTGATAGCATTAACTTTCTCAAGTTAGCCACAAATCTGGAAAATCATTTGACTCAGGCCTAATATGTCCATATTCAAACTCCATTTGACTGAGTTAATGATGGGTACATCTGGGCATATGCTCTAATAAATACACAAAGAAATTTGTAAAAACAATAAAAGGATTAATATCCAGACCTTTACCTTCATAGCCCCAGGAGCACAAATCATCTGTGGTTCCATAAATCTTCCATTTGCTCTTTACACTTGTTCCCTTGGACAGTATGATATTTTCTTCTTCTTGGCTACCAGAATGAAAAAATAAATCTTCTCCTTCAAGTGAAACCTGGGTTTCATTTCTGCATCCCCACTGTTGAAGTTGACTTGTCTTGTTGCAAGGATAGAGAGTAATCGCAACCTGGTCTTTCTTTGAAGGCACTCCCAAACATAGTTTCAATGTCACACTCAAAAGCTGGTGATCAGAGACCCACCTGAATTTCTGTGACTCATTGTCCTGGTTGCAAATGGCAGTTCTGACTGATCTAGAACTGTGAGCTTGAACGCAGCGCTTGTGGTCTTCATTATATATTAAAAATATCCCACTATCTATAAAACAAGATGAGAAAAATATTTTTTGGGGCAGAGGTATTTATAAGCAGAAGAGTAGATTTTTTTTCTGCTGAAGGAAGCAAGACTTTTACCACTTAACTATAGGGTTTGTAAACTTACGCAGAAAGAAGTAATTTCTTCTGCAGCACTGATAACTGAGGAAAAAGAAATCAGGTGTGACTCAGGCTATGTCTACACTACAGAGTTTTTCTGGGATACCTCCAGGATCCCAGAAAAAACTCTGTCATGTCCAGGGAACGCGTCCCCTTTTTTGGAACAGTTTCCGAAAAAGCGGACACATTCTTTCAGAAGCCCTATATTTCTCATTTTATGAGGATAGGGGCTCTTCCAAAAGAGGAAGTTTTTCCAACATTTGGCGTGTAGACAGGCCAAATGTCAAAAAAGCCTCTTCCAAAAAAAAAAAAAAAAAAAGCAGAAAAAGTACACAAATTGCGAACCACAATTTTCGTATCTTTTTCCGGAAGAAGATCGCAGTATAGACATAGCCTCATGCATGCACATAAAATCAATCATTCACATAACATGCACAGATCAAATGCATAAGATGATATCGCTGAGTACAGTGTGTTTAAATTACCCTGCACGTTTTTGAAATAGTCTGTAATGAATGGGGTAATGCCTTATACATTTATACAGTCTGAAACACACTGTTGATAATTTATATATTTTAAATTTGGTATATCATAAAATTCAACAACTCCATTTTAGAGACTCAAAATTTAAAGCTTGACAAATCCTAAGGCCAAATTTCATTACACTGATTTTTCATTACTGGAAAAAGAAAAAAAAATACAGTTCTTTTTGTAATTACTGGCAATCATGTATTTATTATAACAACAAAACATCTAATCTCCTTTCTTGCATTTACTGTGCCATCCTAGCTTGATTTTACTTTTGTAATAATGTGAAAATCAATCAACTGCCTATTTCAGTAATTTTTTAATGGTTCCCACATAGTATTTCCAATTCTCCATACTGAACCTTTCAATTTTTCAGAAATATCAATTCCTGGTCAAATCTTCCTTGCTGAACCCTACATTCCTGACACATTCGAAACTCATTGTGTCAAATTCTCATCCTGCCCTGCTCCATGGAGTAGGACCAGCCTGCGTTGTGTGGCTGGCTGCAGAACTCAGGTCAGAAACTGAGGAGACAATATGCCCTGCCCCCAGCACGGCAGCACTATTGAATGTTCTAAACACATTCCCTTTATTGTAAACCCAATTTTGAATCTTTGATTCTCCTTCCATTCCTCCTCGTTTAAATCAGAAGTTATGACACTGAAATCAAAGGAATTGCACCTGTGTAAATGAAAGGTGACTGACTCTTCCATCAGAATTGGTCTCTCTAGCTATAGGAAACAGTTATGAGACATTTAAAGGTAAGTAGACAAGATGTTGTTGAGATAGAAGACTTTATACAAACAGTGTTTTACAACCCAGCAACACAGAACTGCACCCCTATCTTGTTTCCATAAACCAGTCAATTTAATAATTTTATAAATAAAAACATTAAAAAATAATCACTGCACCAAAGAGCCTTGAAGTGACCCGGGAAAAGCATGAGAAGAGAAGAACCTTCATATTCTCATGTACAACAGAGAGAGAACATGGACTTACCCAGCTGCTGAATAGTTCCATGCATAAGAGAGAAAAAAACTAGAAGGGAGAGAGTCATTGCAAATATTTAATTGCTTTCTTCTGATCTGTAAGTAGTTTCTGTCACAGACACACAAACTCCATATGACATGAGCTGCTTAGCAGGGCCTTCTTAGTTCTGAAGGCAGATGAATCGGGGAAGTTTCTAAATAAGGGAATATCCTGTCACATGTGGCATTTTGAAACATCAGGATTCAAAGAGCAAACTTTGTTTTTGTAAGTGAATCACTTTCTACTGAGGCTAAAGTCTCCTTCCACAGAAATGCAGGTGATAAGCAAAGCAGTGTCAGTCCAGTGCAGTTTTACTGGGGACGTGTCTGTGTGACAAAGAGGTAAGGTTTTGGGTTGCCAAGTTTTCTGCCCTCTAGAGAGCAAAAGTTGCCCCTGTAGTAAAAGCATAACACCCCTTTCCTTTGATAAACTTTAAAAGTCCTTCTAATACTGAGAAAAGAATTATGATATCCTACTCACATAATTCCTTCAAAATTCCGGTGATATGTGATATCACCTTCCTTTTTTCAGGAATTGGAAGTTAAGATATTTCTTCTTGCCATAGTTTATACCCATAAGCATCTATTTAGAACTGTATGCAAAGGTAGGTGTATACTCTGCATGTTCCCATATTCAAGATACATTGTATATGGGCTGGGAAGTTCAGCTTCAGAATCAGAGCCAAATTCAACCTGGCCAAAGACTGAGAAAGTTATAACATTTTTAAATGAGTACAGAGGACTTTCAATGGAAGTATGAGTAAGATGAGACTGAAGCTATAGTATGTCAGCAATATAGCTGATTGAAATGATATTTGCAAACTCTGTTTAGATTAATTGAATCATTTCTTTCTGGTAATAAATTATGCACAAACAAATCATACTTTTTCACAATCTGTTTATCACTCAACATTGTTCCATGAACCCTTTTCACAAACACACATAGACACTGTATTGTATATGAATAGCTTATCATGAATATTGGACCTGATTCTCAGTTGCTTTGTTTTTTTGCAAGAGGCAGCAGAGGAAGGAGTGCAGCAGTCCTAGGGTGAGATTCCATATTGTGTCTCTAGGGGATGCAGCACAGAACAAACAGCCCAAGGGAGTGGGACCTTAAGGTGGCTTTAATCTTTGTACAGTCCTAATCCTGGGTTGATCCAGTGCTGTAACAGCTGTAACTACAGCTGTGAGGAGCCCATCTAAGTTACAGGGCCATGGTATGAACCACTGTCCTGTACAAGAACCTCTATATGCTGCATGCCGTGGCCTCACATCTCACACATGAAACCCACCTCCAGGTACTCCTGAGGCACATCCCTTACACCAGAGCTTGAGGGAGACTAGTCCTCATAAATCAGCTATCTTCTGAAGTGTCTGCACCAGGTGAATCCTTCCCTTATAGAAATGGGGCTTTAAGATCCTTTTAGTCCATGTTAGCTCTTTTACCTAGCAAAAAAGGGTCAGAGCAGGAACCTTACCCCCTCTAATCAATATGCAGAGCTCTGCAAGAACCTTAGTTAGAGCAGCCTCATTCTGCTTCAAGGCCCTGGGAAGAAGTGAGCTGCAGTAGTGTAGGTACAGTACTCTTCCTACAATCAATTTTTTTTTTTAACCAAGACCTGGGAAAAGTGGTGAGGAGCCTTTACACCAGCTCTGTTCTGGCCAGCCTATAGTCTCAGGAGGCTGTTAGCACTCACTTTCAAACATCTTTACATAGCCACTCCAGATACAGTTTGTTTATAGCACTTATGAGCAGCCTTAACTCTACCGGCTAATATTGATAAGCTCCTAGGAACCATCCTCTAAAAACTTCTCTCAATGAAGGGTACTTTTTGTTTAGGGTAAGAAAAGATGAAACACAAAATAAGGGTGTCTAAGCTAAAACACCGATCATGAATGGAAGGCAAATGCTTAGAGATTAGACTAAAGTGAGACTATGCTAGCAGAAAAACTCAAAAGTCTCTGCTTTGATTATGAAAGAGAGAGACCTAAATGCTAAAATTAGACACAAGCTGTTTGATTTTGGACAAGTCAACAAATCTCAAAAGCAAAGAAAATCCTTACAGAGCTCCAGAAAATTAAAAATGAGGAACTGAATAAATTGCTGAAGAATATAATTCTATGGAAACTCAAATATACCAAATATAAACATTAGGAAAGGGGAAAACAATATAATTTGAGAACAAAATATGTTTATACAGTATAAAACATAAGTGAAAACCAGAGCTGTGTGAATAATAATATTTTTTAAAAAACTCTGCCAATTCCCAAAAATATCAAAAGCAAGATTAACTGAGGGCTTGACAACATGGGGAGGTAGTGGACAGCATCTACAATGCACTAACATGCTGCACACTAAACTTTTGTCTATATTATCGTGGAAAATCAACCTAAGGTTTCTAACTCTAGCTATGTGAATAATGTACCTGGAGTCAACGTTTCTAAGGTCAAGTTACTATGGGGTCTACACGCAGGGAGTCGAAGGAAGAAACAATGCCGTCGACTTACTTTACTCTTCTCATCAAGTAGAGCACAGAGATCAACTGCACAATGATCTGCAGTCAATTTGGTACGTCTTCAATAGCCAAACTAAATCAATCTCCAGTGGATCAATCTTAGAATGCCAATCCCTGCTGGCCACGTGGATCATTCTGTCATAAATTAAAAATGATATAGAGTGCACTGATCTACTGTGGGAGCTGATCAGTGCGCACAAGGGAACTTTTAATAGAGCATAGTAAGGTCCACATATGGACAGTTAATGTGAAACACACTAGTGCATTGTAGATTTGTACACTAATGCTCACTGTTTACACAAGCCCTTCCATTGACTTAATTGACCTCATGATTAATCCCAGTGAGAATATATGCCCATAATTAATAATAGTATCTAAGCCTGTGGTGGGGTGTCTGCCTCACACTGGCCGGTAGGGGTTAAAGCAGGCTGGAGGGAGCCATGTATATAGGAGCTGCTCGGCAGAGAGAGTTAGTTAGGCCCTGACCAGAGAAGGTGTACAACCTGGTTCCCAGAGAAGCACCTTTGGGAGAACAGTACTGGGCAGGCTCAGGGGGATTAGAGAGGGAGGCTCCAGTCTGATGCCTGCCAAGCTGCTGGCTGAGCTACAAGGACCAGGAGGGTGCAAAGGGTCACAGGGGAAATTGACCAGGGAACTTGAGGCAGAAAAGGGGAGTAAAAGAGGGCAGGACAAGGATGCCACCAGAGGGTCCCTGGGTCAGGAACTGAAGTAGGGGACTAGCCTGGGTTTCCCCTCCTCCAATTTCCCTTACACCACACCTTGCCACCAAGGTGTGGCTGATACAGACTATGGCTTGCCTCTGAATCAGAAGGGCTAGGCTCTGGGGCCACAGTGGCAGACAAAACTGAGGACTGCTGATACATCCCTGGCAGGGGGATGAGAGACCACTGTAGTGGGCACTATCAGAGAACAAAGTCCCTGCAGAAGCCCTGCTGCTCCCCCACCCCCGGGCCAATCAGGAAGTCTCCTTCCACACCAGGGGCATTGGCACCTAGGGGGAACTTGGGAGGGGGGCAAAGGTTCTCTTCCACCTCCAGACCAATCATGGTATGGGAGTGGGGAAACCAGACATATCCTGACCCCACCCCTTTCGCTTAAGGCCCTGCCCCTTCCAGAGTGGCCTGGGGCCACTTCAAACAATTTCTGAAGTGGCCCCTGGCAAAAAATTATTGTCCATCCCTGGTCTGGAGTGAGAGTATGCAGTGAAGATGGGTGAGACACCACCAGGAGGGGACATCCTGCTGAGTAAGAATTAATTCCCCAGCACAACCAGCAGGGGGTGCCGCAGCAGTGAGTCCCGCCCCATGACAAAGCCTTTTATAACAATTTGCATAGGTGACAGCATTTTACAAAACATGTCACTATGACTATTTTAGCGATGGGGAAACTGAGGCACAGAGACTTGCATCAGCACTCCTCAATCCCAATTTAGTGCACTATCCAGTTGCCTACACTATTTTCCCTATTGTATGTGGTATACTTGGTATTGCAGGGAGACATGCAGAGCTAATGGCTGGAAGGTTCTGAATGTAACACCTAACAGAGTCTCCCTGGAACAGCAATGTCTGTAGGGACCAATCCAATATCTAATGGTGTCAGTAGGAGTATTTCTGTTGATTTCAATGGGCACTGGACTGGGCCTTAATCCGTGACGAAGAAAGAGCCTTTGGGGGTTGAGATGGCTGCACCTTTTTTAAACTAATGGGTGTATTGAATATATTCATACATCTGATTAAAATATTTATGAACTGCTCAGCTAATATCCCAATGAGTACTCCATCAGTGATGCCAATTCTAACACCACAGCTTATGAAATAACAGCAGAACACACACACACACACACACACACACACACACACCCCTCTTTCACCACAAGAGTTTTCCCAACAGATCTGTATTTTGAAGTGTGAGTATTCACATGATGTAATAAGCAGAACCAAGGGATTTTACATTTTCCAAGGGGAAAAAAAAACAGCCCAGGCTATACCAGAGAAGAACTAGACAGTCTATACAAATGGACATGAACTATATAGCTTTATATGAAAATGGACAGACAGGTAGAATGTGGAGCTCTGCTTTCCCACATGCTTGTACTCTCACTCAAATGACCAAGGAGTTATTTTATTAGAGAATCACCTTCCTTTTCTGTTTTTCACTGCCTCATGCCACCCACGCACTGCTCTTGCAGTATTGCTAAGCAGGCAGTAAATCCTCAGTTTGCTGAAGCTCATGCCTCCTCATCCTGCAACAGAATTAAAACCAATAACCTGCCTTTAGGGAAGAAAAGCTGTGGACTTGCTGTTCTGAGCGTCTATTTGTAACAACATAAGGTATCTGGGGAGTGGCAGATAAAATTGTACAAAGGGGAAAGACTCACCTATTCAGAAAAGATGTGATACTGATTGGATTTGGAGCAAGTAGCTGGTAATATTAATTCTGATTATCTGGGGAGGTAAGATAACATAGATAAAAAATATTAAGTGGTTCTTCTTATTAGTAACAAAAATAAGTGGAAGCTCCTGCAACAGCTGTGACTTAAAAGGAGGCAATCTATACCTTGACAAGATTTACACTTCATGTTCCTTTCTCTGGAATCTGTGATGATCTGGACTATGAAAAACAGAAAATTAAAACAAATGTTTCAACAAACTAAATATAGAAAGAGGTATTTGACAGTTGCAAAATGAATTTGTGATCTTAGGCCAGATTCTATAGGACTTGGGCCAGATTTTCCCCAGCAGGTAGGAAAGCTTTGTACATCTCCACCAGCACCTGCTGCATCAGGGCAGTTTTATCTGGACACAACAAAGCTAGGACTCATTTCCTCTGTTCCCAACTCTGTCCCTTATGTGTGACATTTTGCAAACCATAGGCTATGTTTTAGCCACCTGTAATGATACTTGCTGCACAGGGGCTTTGGGAAGCCTAGTTAAATGTTTGTAAAAGTACTTTGAGGTTCTGCCATAGAAGAGGATAATGCAGTACAGATATTGTGATGGACTTCCCCTAAACAACTCTAGCAAACCTGCAGCGGCCTGATGAGCCTTATCAAATCCTCAGTGCAAAATTCCAGGTCAGATCCTAGAAAGGATGAGGAATAGCTGATACTGCATACTCTGCTGCCAACACATCACACTGCCCTTTAGTAATGGCCACCTTGGCATGTGACCTATGCTAGTATTTCTGATTGACCAGTCTGTGGACTGGCAGCAGGCCCTGAAATATTCCTGATACAATTTAGGAAGGCCGGAAACTGATCCTTAGTATCAAAAAGGTTGAGAAACACTTGTCTATGCCAACAGCAACTCTGAAGGTAGTTCCATTCTGTGAGATAAAGACCCATTCTAGTGGATGCATTTTATGCCACCACCTTATATACTGAATGTAGTGAACTCAGCTGAGGTTCCGCATTTATGAAACCAGTGAATGTTTACAATGGTTTTAGAACAAGCCCACATTTACATAAATCATGCCTCTTTTTTCCTGTCTAGACGACCTATATCATGCAGCACCTAGCTGCCTGGACCCTTTCCACTGAGCCAGATTTTCACCACAGTGAATGTCCAACATGGAACCCTCCCATCTGCTTTTTATACTCCTCAACTTTTTCTGCCTTTCCAGTTACCCGTGTATATATAACACCATAATATTCATCTTATTTTTTCCTCCAAGCTTTAACTTTATTCTGAATATCTTCATCACAGATTACATGCTCTTAGTAATTGTCAGTCAGTGTTCTGCATTCACTTTTATTTTTCCCATTGACACTTATGGGCTTGTAGTTTAAAATATGCACCATATTTCTAGTTTGAATTTGCTAGCTTCTAGTCCACAGTGTCTTCAATATGGGTATATACGTAATGTCAGGGTCAGGCCAGAAGGCTATAGGAGAGTGGTGGAAGGGAAATGTATTAGCCCCACATTAAATACGTCTCTATTCCCAGGGTAGACTAACAAGGGCTGATCCAGAACCAGCTGGAATCTGCTAGACTCAGTCAGTGCAATCAGGCCAATTAAAACACCAAAGCCTATATGCTGAACAAATCCTACTGATGTTCCTTATAGTGTATAAACTTACAGCACAAAAGAAATGTTTTTAAAATCACAATACATAGTGAATGTGGCTGCAGGACAACTGGACCAATATCAGTATCTCCTTTTAAAAGATTGACCTACATAAAAAATATTCCTATTTACAAGGCATAATAAAAATGTGAAACCTTGACAAAATATCTTTTAATGCTTAATTTACAAAACTAAGGAAAAAGCTAAACCAGTTTACACTTTGCTTTCAGCCATTGATCTCCAGAGGAGGAATATACTTGAATGCAAATATGACTGAAATTTCACAAACGGAATAAACATCAGAATATATGACATTTGTTGAAGCTAAGCCCTCTGAAACCTTTGAAATGTTTCATTGTTTACATATTTCAAAAAATGTAATGCAGAGCTAAAAGGAAAGCAAGCTTGGGCCCAATCCAGTGTCCTGAGACGCCAAACAAAAGAATCCTATTGACTTCAGAAGAGAAAAGGTGTTGTGCTGAGTAGGTGTTGTGTGGTTATTTGAACTGAAGTTATACAACAAAAAAGTCTCTCTTTATATGCTGAAGTTAAATACAGCACTGATACTGTGGAGTGAGATTAGTAGGAATCCAATCAAATTAGACAGGTGCTTTTCTGAGGACTTTGAAGAGCATGTAATGATTATTCTCACAATCCTCGTGGTGCGCTTGGCTCTTTTTATGGTAGTTACAGAGGCAGGTGCCATGGAGAGAAAGTGGAATAGCTTGAATGTTTTCACATAGCTTGGTGTTATATTTGTTTTTTAATGTGACTCCCACTGAGCTAGTCTTCTATGAGTAGATCCAGAACCTTGCAAAACTATGGAAAGTACAGATGTAACACACAAATGCAAGTCTTTGCAAAATGTACTACAACTTTAACAGGAGAAAGCAGTCCAGATGCATGATTTTTTATCAAAAACATTTTTATTTCATGAATTAAAGCATAGCTTGCTCACTCTGCTCAATGTTGGCCACAAGATACTTTGACTCACTAGTTGCAGGAACGGCATCTCTTTTGCAATATAGAGTGTTGTCAACGCTCACATCACTTGGTGTAACTGGTAGCTGGTTGTGTCTTCTTTTGTAGAAAAAATAGCCTGCAAGACCAACTCCTACTAAAATGAGTAGGACCAGAATAGCTACCATGCCACTTAAGTGGTGTGCAGGTGCAGGAACAACTTCATCTGTTTTCAATGCTGCAAATGAATATGAAGCAATTACTTGGGCTGCTAAGGATTATTATGATATTTATTAGGGTCTGGCAGTGGGTCTGATTTCTAAAAGGCATGAGCATCCCTAACTCCAACTGAACTCAGTATATGTTGTGGAGAATCAGAAGGTAGAGTTTTATGGCTGTACATCATTATATTTTACAGATAACTTTTGTAGTGCTACTCACAAAATATAGCTTATAGAGATCGAATCAAAACAACTAAATATCTTAATTGAAAATGAAATTGAATTTTAGGGGAGAATTCTGCTTTTAGTCAGGTTTGAGATATAATAATCACAACAACACATTTCAAATAAACATCCATGGACCTGGGCAACTAACAGTAATTTTGTAGGAAAATAAAATAAAATATTTATAGCCTGATTTGAGTCTCTCTAGTTTGCTTATAAGAAAGCAGTCCTACCTTTATTGTCTGATGGCTTCTCAGATGGTTCAACTTCAGCAACTTTCAAATAAAAAAAAGATATTCAGAGTCCTTACATCAGATTGTACATTCACACACAGTAAATACATCGTGTCTCAAGAATTACCATGTCGGGCACGTTGCACTTTATTTTAAAGTGCACTAATAGAGGTGCAAAATATATGACACACCTTTGATTTAATCCAAATGAACCACCCAACTAAATCAACTGAAACATTCCAGTTAAATAACAAATCCAGGAAAAATGGATTATTTTTGCTTATTTCACATGAAAAAAAGTTGCCAGTTGATGTGAGGTGTCGAGACTTCATGAAATTTTGAGAAGCTAAAGATTTTTCATACGGAAGTATGGGGAAAACTGAAACTTCATATTTGCATTTCTAAGTTGGTATTTGTGCATTTTTCTTTTTCCTCCAGCTGCTGATGGAGTACAGTCTACTCAATAATCCCAGGACTAGAAGGCTCACTGCACCAGACAGGCAGATCTTATCTCTGTCTGGAAGCAGGCAAAAGAAAAACAAACTGGGTCACAAGTCCCCTCTATTCTTTTGGGTCCTACATAGGCTTACCATGCATCCCATTTTGTCTGGGACAGTCCCTTTTTTAAATTCTGCCCTGGTCATCCTGATTTTTTTGGCAAAATTGGACATTTGTCCAATTTCTTAATCGGTTAGCAAGATCAAATGGGACAAATGCCCACCTTTGTCAAGAAAGAAGGATGAGGAGGAATGAGGGATAGAGCAGCGATGCAAGTCCTCTACAAGGTGTAGGTAGGACCAGGGTAGAAGCATGTAAGCCCCATATAAGGTGAGGGGCAGAGCTTGAGTGAGAGACAAAGGCCAGCTCTGCACTGGGGGAGGGGGGCAGGAAGCCTGGTGGGGCAGTGATCCCAATCCTGTGGGGGAGGAGGTTGGGCCAGCCTTGTCCAGCAGGCGAGCAGTTTGGGCCAGCCCTGCACTGGGAGAGGGGCAACCCTTTGGGAAATATGAACGCCATCGGCCTAGACACGTCTTCCCATCTACACACCTCACAGTTGCAGCTCCCTTTCCCTACATCTTAGGACCCTTCCACTGCTGCTGTTTCACAGCAGTATCTCCTTCCCCTCTTTCAGCATCAGCTCTGCCATTTGGGGTTCTCTCTAGGATGGCCAACTCTGGGAGCTCTTTTTCCCAACATAACAATGTCATTTCCTTAACACAGCATTTTAAAATCTCCAGGATTGCTTTCAATAGTCACTGGGAGACTCCAGACCAATCCTGGAGGGTTGGCAACCCTTGTCTTCTCACCTTGCCTCTTCCCCCCCCCCCCCCCCCAGTTAACTTCCTCTCAGGGTCTTCCCCTCACATCCCAGCTGCCAAACCTGTTTTGACTGCTCCTTCCTAACCCTACCAGCAGAGCAGATGCAAAGCAATTGATTTGGTTAGCTCTTACTTTTCCAGGGCAATACAGATAAGGCTGATAGGGGCCTGTGACCCCTGAGTTCTACTCCATCTCTATTAGCAATTCCCCTTAACTGGGATTTCAGTGGGAGTAGAATCAGAGTATTTACCATAAACATAGACACATACAGAATACACAATGCAGTAAATATTAGTCACTGCTGATAACCCACTGTACTGAACATATCACTTACTCTTTGGCATTTTACAAATAAATCTTCTCTCAGCAGAGCAGTAATAGCTCTTCCAGCCTCCATTTGAGGCATCCATGATAACACAGTGTTCGTGATAACCATCCGTAGGCTCTCCTTTATCCCAGTTTACAAAATCTACTGCACTATTGTCTGCCCAAGTCCATTTTCCTAAAGTTAAAATGAAAAATACAGAATAACGTATGAGAGGGTAAAGATCAATCATGTCTGGAGAAATGGTTTCTGTGGCATCTGTCACTGTTGTATCTGATCACTGAATTCATTAATTAAATCAATACATTACCATTTTGCAGAGCTCAGTTTTCTCTCTTCCTGCAGGCAGACACAATTAAGAATGTATTATGTCTGTAAGTTTTCACCTGGACAGCGCTAGCTGCCTCAGCCAATGGCATAGCAAGGCCCACAAAGCCTTGAAGAGTAAGACCAGGGCTGTGTCTACACTGGCACGTTCTTGCACGAAAACAGCCACTCTTGCGCAAAAACATTCCTCCTGTCTACACTGGCCACGCGTTCTTGCTCAAGTAAACTGACATTGTACTGTTGAAAATCAGGGCTTCTTGCACCAGAACCCTGACGCTCCCTCTCAGGAAGAAGCCCTCTTGCTCAAGAGCTCTTCCAGAAGAGGCCAGTGTAGACAGGCAACATGGATTTCTTGCACAAGAAGCCCCTATGGTTAAAATGGCCATCAGAGCTTTCTTGCGCAAGAGAGCTTCTATACTAGCATGAATGCTCTGGCACAAAAGCACATGCTAGTGTAGACGCTCTCTTGTGGAAGAGTTTTTGCACAAGAACTCTTCCGCAAGAGTTCTTGCGCAAGAAGCTTCCAGCGTAGACATAGCCCAGGAGTTTCATTTGCACCAGAATATGCAACTGGGAGCCCACAGAATATGCAACTGGGAGCCCACAGCGGATGGAGCATTAAAATGTGTTCTCTGTGGTCATTCCAGTGCAGGTTTCTAGAGCAGCTTCTGTGGTTTCAGCTCTGTATCAGAGCTATGTCTAGACATCAACTCCTTTGCCAGGTTGGGCTCAGTTAGTTAATTCTGCTTGATTGTATCAGGATGATTGAAAAGTACACCTGTTGTTCTCTGCTCTTCCTTTGCTCAAGCCTAGTTAGCAGGAATAATTGATATTTCTTGTGTCTCAAGGATAAAGGGTAGCCCATTGCTGAGACTGAGGCTAGCTGGAAAATGAAAACCAAATTGTTTTATTAATGGAAAATTTCAAGTTTTCTGCACAAAAATTAAAATCAAAGTAATTTCACTGAAAACTTATTTTTTAAGCCAAACTTGTGACTGAAAACTGGACATTTCAGAAATGCTGCTGCAGAGCTTCCTGAGAACTGTAGTTTCAGTGTCTCGTGTGCTGGGATCCTTGTTCTAACTGGAACTTCCCTGATGCACTACAGTCTCCTCTCAATGAGCTGCCATGCTGCTGCATTGAAGTCCCTGCACATCTGGACTTTGATTATCATAAAAAAAAATCAGATGAAAAACTTCTTTGAAACACCAGATTTCACCAGGCTCATACCACAGCCTCCTGGTCACATGCCTCATGTGGCAACGACATCCCAGAATCCCACCCAGCACTCTCCTCTTGGTGCCTAAGGTGATGCATAGTAGGGGGAAGCAGAAATCTGCACAGGTTCTAGAGACACCTGCCTCTTGTCTGCAGTTCACCACTCTCTGCAAAGCACAGCAACTCTATTCTCTTTCGACACTCCAGTGCTGCTCAGTTTCTATCTGCCCCACCTTCTCAACATGCCCTCACATATAACTGCCAAGGTCCTTGGTCCCCTAATCACAGCCCTGGATCCCCATCTCCTACAAGTCCCCTCAATTTCTCACTCTGAAGCATTCGCTTATTATTCTTTT